>CM066037.1:249471201-252017867 GCA_033557465.1 Ichthyophis bannanicus | reverse complement strand
AACGGGATATTACATAGGGACAGTAAGGATATTGTCCAGGTGTTTCGGGCATTTTTTCAAAAGCTCTATTCGGCAGAGAGTGGCTCCCCCTCAGAGATGCAGGAATACCTCCAGAGACTGGATTTGACTCAGTTGGGGCAACCGATAACCTTAGAGGAGGTTGGGTCGGCTATTGCTACAGCTAGCTGTTTCAAAACCCTGGGGCCTGATGGCCTGGGGGCAGAGTTCTATAAAATACTTAATAGTTATATCAGTCCTGCCTTGGTGGCGGTGTTTGAGAGGCGTGTAGAACGGGGGCTTTCGATGGGGTAATAACCATGCCCATATTACCCTGATTCCAAAACTGGGCAGAGATCCAGTATTGAACTTCATATCGCCCTATTTCACTATTGAAATTCGATATAAAACTTTTTGCAAAGATTCTGGCTGATCGGCTCGCGGGACATCTGGGTCACCTGGTTCATGAATCACAAGTTGGCTTTGTTAAGGGGCGATACACAGTGCGGAATATGCGCAAAATTCTAACATCTTTGGAATGGGTGCACGACCAGCAGTTGCAATCCTTGCTTGTTAGCTTTGACGCGGAAAAAGCCTTCGATAGAGTCGATTGGTGCTATTTAAAAACTCTGTTGCCTTGGTATGGCTTGGGAGCCCCTTTTTGTACAATGGTAGAAAGCTTGTACACGGAACTGACTGCTGGAATACTATGTAACAGGGTACTGTCAGAGGCCTTCCCGCTGGAGCGGGGCACGAGGCAGGGCTGCCCTCTTTCTCCCCTATTATTCGTCTTGTCTCTTGATCCGTTGATTCGGGCAGTTGAGAATTCTCGTGAGATCCGGGGGGTGAAGATTGGCTCTCAAACCTTTAAAGTGTCGGCCTTCGCAGATGACCTTTTAGTTCACTTATTATCTCCTACAGAATCTCTGCCTAGCCTACTAAAAGAATTCACGAAGTTTGGTCTTTTTGCAGGCTTGTGTATTAACGAAGATAAATCGGAGGCTCTTGATGTATCTGGGAGGTTGCAGCAGAGTTGGGTAGGCGGCTTTCCCTTAAAGTGGGCAACTAATAATTTTACCTACCTGGGCATTCGATTGACCAATCAACCACGAGAGCTTTATAAGTGCAATTTAGAATGGATGCTGAACCGGTTACAGATGCAGTTGCAAGCATGGGGGCCCCTGCCGCTCTCTCTCTTGGGGCGAGTGGCGGCGGTTAAGATGGTAATATTGCCGCGACTGCTATATTGGTTGCAGACGTTGCTGGTGTGGTTGCTACATGGCGATTTGCGACGGTTAGAGTCTGTAATCCGGACCTTTTTGGGGCGTGGTGCGAGAGCACGCATCCCATTGGCACGGTTAATGGGGAAGTGGAGAGAAGGTGGGATGGAGGAGTGGCCTAGTGGTTGGGGCAAGGTACTTCGGGCCGGAAGGTCAGGGGTTCAAATCCCACTAGAGGACAGCAACCTTGGGCCGGAAGGACTGGAGTTTCTAGTCCCACAGGTGCTCCTTGTGGTCTTGGGCAAGCCACTTAACCCTCCATAGCCCATGTTCCCTGTAAAATAGTTCTCTGTGTGCTGTGCTTTCCTGTCTAATCAATGTGTTTATACCTCAAAAATTTCCTGTCATGATTTGACAATTTCCAATCTGTAATCAAACCGCTGCTGATCACTGGAAGAAGCGGTATACAAATGTATACTAAATAAATAAATAAAAATAAATGGGGCTTCCGGATTTGGGAGCCTATGCTTTGGCCTGCCTGGCCCGACACCTCAGAGACTGGCTAGGAGAGACCGATGTATATACGCCTAGGATCTTAGAGGAGGAATTTGTAGCCCCTCTATCTTTGATGGGGGCTTTGCATACGGAGTCTAGAGATCTACCGGCCCGCCTTGTGCGTAGTGTTTTGTTTGGCTCTGCCCAGCGGACGTGGCGACAGCTCAATGTCTATTGGAAGACGCTATGGACTGTATCCAGCTGGCTGCCCATACAGGGCAATGTAAACTTTACTCCGGGTTCTGGATCCCGAAGCTTTTGGGAATGGCGAGACGGGGTATTCGAAATGTAGGGCACCTAGTAGATCCCGCGGGGAAGTGTAAACCGTTTCAATCCTTATGCCAAGAATACGATCTGACTTCCAAGCATGTTTTTGCATTTATGCAGGTTTCCCATTATATATCCTCCTTGCCCAGAGAGGCGCTGGCGCTAGAGAGATCGGCGCAGATTTTGGGATTTTTTGCCTTGGGCGAGGAAACTCCTCCTACTATTGCGAATTTGAAATCTCGTTTAGATAGCTTCCGGTCTCTTGCAGATTATCAGGGCGTAGAAGTTGCTTGGGGAGCGAAATTGGGGTGGGAGGTGTATCCTGATACTATTCGCAAGGCTTTGCGACGGATAGTTGACATTGTGGAAGGGGCGCGGTGGAGGGAGGTGCAATTCAAATGCCTAACTCGGGCCCATTTCTCGCCTAGAAGAGCATTGCGTAGTCATCTGACTGCTGATGGTCGATGTCCGCGTTGCCTGGCACCTTTGGCAAACCTGTTGCATATGTGGTGGGCCTGTCCATATGTTCAACCGTATTGGGCTAAGATTTGTGCCTATGTTAGTGGATTAGTGCAGCAGCAGTTGAAATGGACAGGAGCTTTCGTGGTGTTGGATCGGATTGACCCCCCTTGTCCTAAGGGGAAAGCGGAACGTTTGTTAATGCGTAAGGCCTGTCTGGTGGGTAAAGACCCGATTTTGCGTATGTGGCGGGAGCAACTTACTCCTACGTTTGTGGAATGGCGCAATTGTTTTCATCAGTTAATGTTGATGGAACGGTGGAGAGCGCGGGGCAGTGTTAAACGCTGGACATCCTTTCTTTTGGTATGGGGCCCTTATATTCACACCCTAGGGGCTCGCTGTCGCAATGAGATTTTGCACATTGGTAGTTGAGAGTGGATGAGTGATAATGCGGTGAAGGGGCTGTATAACGGAGGCGTGGTCAGGTTAGGTTTAGGGTGTATGGGGTGCGATCTGGAGGGGGGGGAGGGGGGCTAGGGGGGAGAGGGGGTGGGGGGAAAAATTAAAATTGTAATCACCACTTGTAAGTGTTTACTCCAGTTGGGGATGAGAGTCCACCCCTCTGGAGGTTGGTTGTTCAATGTTCTCTTGTTTCTTGTTGGTGATTATTAAATAAAGTTTATAAAAAAAAAATATGAATTTTGGAAGGGTCTATGCTCCGTCCCCATACAAGATGAATGAGCCCACAGTGTAATTGCGCTGAGCAGGCTTTCCAACTCCATTGGCCAGGTTTCCTATGGCGTGCACATTTTCCACAACAGCAGGGCGGGCATGTCGGAACGGGCAACTGGACAGATGCTGGAAGAGGGGACACACAGGGCTGCAGGCGGCACATGCTGCGGTGCAGCTGGCCCACAGTGCGGACTAGGGTGATGCCTAGCTGGCCCATAGGAATGCTGAAACAGTAGAGCAGCCAGACAGCAACTGCTGAGGGCTCAACATGGGCACGAGTGTGCTTCTCACAGTGTCACAGGGGAATAGTACCCAGCAGGTACCCCGAAGGGCATGGAACATTGGCATGCGGTGCTGGGGAGAAGCGTGGACAGCTATGCAGGCACCCCTACCACAGAACCCGCACCATAGGCAGCCGCCTACCTGCACACTGGATGGCCTGAGACTGTGCTCCACCAGCACCACCAGCAGAAGGGCATGTCAGCATGGTGGCAGAGGGATACTGGTGGTGGAGGGGCAGTGGCAGCTGCCCAGAGAAGACCGTGGCCTAGCCCTGTGTAGGTGGGTGCCATGCACTGCAACAGACGGGCCCTGTCTGACGAACAGTCATGGTATCACCAGGGAATGCACTGTCTCTGTGGCAACACAGTGGTGCAGTGCACACAGCCAGTGTGTTCAGAAGCAGAAGGTCACAGGTTCAAGTCCCAGCTGTGGTTCCTGCCAACCCAGTCCCCATGTTTTACCCACTACTAAAACGTGCTAATACAGACAGAACCTTTATTGCAGATGACGTAAACATGCCCAAAACACCTACATTTTACCCTACAGAGCACAGACACCATAAACATGCGCATTACCTAGAGCAGAGTCTCCCAAATTCAGTCCTTGAGGGCCAAACACCATTCAGGTTCCATGCTGTCTCTAATAAAGATGCCTGTGCTGCATTTCTATGTGCCGCCACCATTGTATGCAGATGTATCTCATGCATATTCATGAGGGACAGCATGAAAACCTGAACAGTGTCTAGCCCACCAGGACTGGAGTCAGGAACCTCTGACCTAAAGCAGCAGTTAACAGGGGCAGACACACCCGCACCCACAGGCTCCATTATCCAATGCCTCCTGGAGAGGCAGGATGTTGGGCACTGCATGCATCTCCCAATACTAGCACTTGCATACCTTAGCAATGCCACCCTAAACGTGGGAATACAGTACACAGCTTTCAAAAGGTTGCTATGATTACTGGCAGATAGCAATTCCGAGGTTAAGTACAATTTTCTGAGTGAGCTGCAGCATAGCAACCTTTCTGATGTCTGTGGAGTGTGCTACAGGTCTTCTGTCTGACAGTGTTTACCACCCTGGGGGGTGACCCCAACAGTATTGCGTACCATAGCCATGCCTGCACTGTGCCCAGGACTGGTGCGGTAGCCAGGGCTGCCAAACACCTCTATAGTTGCACGATGCTGGCATAGGTGTGGGGAGTGTGTGTCTGTCTATCCAGTGTGTGGTGACTGCAAACACTCTCCACAGCCCACACTGCTAGCACTGTTGCCAGTATTGGCCTGCCAATGTGCATAATGAGGAGCAAGGTACCGTGGGAATAACCAGGATAGGGTGGCCTGGCCCGGATTCATCTGTACATAGCATAGGGCAATGGCTAGGACATTGTAGTGGCCGGCCACCACCTGCATGGACAGGGTGGCCACAGCATGTCCTGCTGGGAGGTCACTCTCACCCTGACAGAGCAGTGACCACGGCATGGCTAGGATCCCCCATAGTGCTGTATAGTATTTCTCTAATGTGATATTTATGGGTTCTCTTTTGGGGACCAATCACTGACTTATCTGCTTGGTGTGTATGCTCACATCCCAGTTCTGGGTACACGCATCTCCTCCAGGATCCTGCACTATGGATTAGCTAGCAGACTGTCTGCAGCTAGTATGTGTCTTGCTGAAACCCCTTGCAGGGTGCAGCGGCTGGAGGCTTGCTGCTGGAGAATGTCAGATAGTGGTGGGGGACAGCTGTGCATTTCCAGGCCTACTGTCTGTCTGCTATTGCTTTATGGATGCGTACAGCTCTGCATTGCCTGCCCTGTAGGGTGTCTGTTCCCCAGCAGGACTGGGGTTGATGGTCCCCTCTACTGCCACCACTGCAGGGGGTAGAATGTGGATCTGTTGGTGGGCGATCCTGTTTCCCACCCTGAGCCCCAGAGGGTGGGTTGTGTGGTGGTACATAATCCGCCTATGGGTCCAAACACCTCCCCTTCACCTACATCATGTAACCATGGCACCAACACAGGATATGCACTATTCTGGGTGCATCATAGCCCATAAGGGCTAGACATGACTGAGAAATACAGAAGGACACAGATGTATCCTAGGTGTGTCTGCAGGAACTACCTATCACACACAGTAGCACTGATGGGGACCTACAGCATGGCGTATTTCAGTCATGAAAGGTGCTGTGGACCTGGTGCTGGGCGCCCCACCTCACCCTCAGGGTGAGCACAGTACCCGCACAATGTGATGGTCTGTGGCTACTCTGTGCCAGTACCACACACGGTCAGTTCCCCCTACCAGGCCAAGGTGCTGTGGGGGTGCATACCCCATCTTGTGCCCATCTGTCGACTGCTGATTTGCATGTGCAGTGCATCATGGGTACGGGTGGGTTAACCCTATCCTGGTAACCACAGCAGACAGTTTGTGTGGTGACGTGCAGTCCTTCTGCATCCAGCCAGGGGTTTGTTGGCAGCTATAGAGCTGTAGCCCACTGGTTACTTCACTGCCTATGAAGCCAGAGGTCATGGGTTCAAACCCATGGTGGGGTTATTTGATAGGGCTGTCTGAGGCATTGTCTATTTTTAATGTACATTAGGGCTGCCAGCAAAAACACCCTCAGAGTACTGTAACCTTAAGGTGCCTCATAAGGTGCCCCATAAGGCACCTTATAGGGTGCCTTATAAGGCGCCCTATAAGGTGCCTTATAAGGTGTCCTATAGGGGACATTATAGGGTGCCTTGGCGGACAGTGCACTTTATAATGTGCCCTATGGAGTGCGTTATGGGGTGCCTTATGCGGCACCTTAGGTTACTCCACCGTGAGAGTGTGTTTGCTGGCAGCACTAATTAAACTAAAAGTAAAATGCCTCAAAAAGCACTACTTAAACGTAAAGGGTGATGCCTCAGCCAGCCTTATGCATTAGGCACACTGGGGGATCGAACTCGTGACCCCTGTACCATCAGTCAGCGTATTAACCATTGTGCTACACCTCTGCTTCTATGTTTGCATGTCTGCGCGCCTACTTAATATTATCGCGCGTTAACGTACTTAGCGGCGTTTTGCCCGATAATGTGCACAGCGTGCGTTATCGCGCGATGATCCCGTTTTGCTACGTTAAGACCGAAACGCCTACTCCGTTTATGGCATCCTGCACACTATCGCCGGGTGCACGTTAAGGCGGTTTAGTAAACATACCCCTATGTTTCTTTCTTTTCCCGAGTTACTTATTTATTTACCAGCTTTGTTTTCATGCACCCTTTCTTTCTTCTTCTGGACTTTAAATTTGCATTGTAGAAAAGATTTTCCTCATTCCCTAGCCTGCTTGGCTCTAACAGCACAAATTATCTTGAAAAATTTGCTATTGAAAACAGCCAGGCTGGGGAACTCATACCAGTAACAATGATAGGCTATAGGACACTGCTTATATTCTGTTTAGACAATGGTAGAAAAACATCTCTAATCTGCAAATGTATAAACTGATTTAAAAAAAATTAACACAGTATATGGTTAACACCTATATAACATTTCTATTTAATTTCATTCAATTTTCTGGCACAAAGAAATGTGTAAATTGGTAGGAATTTTACTGTTTTATAAGGCTAATGAATGTTGAAAGATGGAAGCTGGAACGCCTTACTCCCATCAAAACATTGCTGGCATTACAAACAGTATTTCCATTATACAACCATTTTCTGTTGATTTTAGAAAAATAATTGAACTTATTAAATGAAAAATATCCCCTGAGTTGATTTTTATAATGCTATATATTAACCATGTTTAGGCAAAAAATGAAAACCGAGTATGACCGAAGAACGTCCAAAACTGAAGCTCAGTTTTCCGTGGATCTCCAAGCTACCTTGAAAAGGCACAAAGAAGCACTAGCGCACCTGAAAGAACGCTACCAGGAAGAGCTGCGCGGCCTGACAGAGCAGCACTGTGAGCAGAAATCTCAGTGGGAATTCGAGAAAGATGAATTAATTCAGGAGAGTGCCGAAGCACAAGAGCGACTGAAGGAAAAACTAGAAAATGAAAAAGCCACGGCTTGTTCTGCGTTAGACCAAGAGAAGGAACAGCTAGAGAAAAAACACAAGGAGCACTTGAACAAGGTGACTGCAGAAAATATGCAGCTTCAGGAACAGCTGGAAGACTTGAAAAACACTGCAAGGACGCAAGAAGAAAATGCATCTCACAGAATGCTTCAGCTGCAAAATGACCTCTTGGAAGAGCTAAAAGAGAGAGATCAACTTCAGTCTGAAGCAGTGGAAAAAGCCGTTGTAGCTTATCAAAAGCTGGAACATTTAGAAAAGGAATATGAGCAGGTAAAACGAGACTTGACGTCCAAGCTTCTTGCATCTGAGAACTTGTATAAAGAGACATGTCAGCAAGCTGAAACGAAAAGAGCAGAGATGGTGCTAGAGATTTCCAAGCTCCAAAGTACTATCGGTGAACTTGAACAGGAGATGCTTGTGCTGACCAAACTGCAAGCCAACCACAGTGCCTTGATAAAAGAGAATTCTGAAATGAAGTCCAAGCTCGCCGAGCTTCAGGATCAAATACAGCAGTTGGAGCAGGACAGAGACACTCTTATAAACCTGCAAAAGGTGCATGAGCTAGCTGTGAAGGAGAATGTGAAAATGGCTTCAGAAATCTATGGCTTACAGCAGAAATTGCAAGAAATGCATAAAGCACCAAGAGCATTGGGTAGTACGGATGGAGCTAGCAATGACTTGATTGACAATGATATGGTGCAAGCTAAGACATCTTCCAAACAGGAGCAGAGACTACATATGGACGATAATAGTGATGCTCTAAAAAACATATGTGGTACGTTTCTTAAAGACAGAGAAAATGAAAAGGATGTTACCTCTGTTTTGGAACTTAGGACACGAATTAAAGAGCTGGAGCGATCTGTTGAGACTCTGTCTAAGCTTGAAAAGACCTACGAAGAAACCAAAGCAGAGAACAATGACCTCAAGGATCAGCTCTTCCAACTTAAAGAAAAGGTAAAGAAATTAGATGTGAGGCATAACTATATGACAGAGAATAAAAACACAGACTGTATGGTCCCTGGGCCACAAATACAACTGAAGGAACATGAAGGAATCCCAGATAATGTTTCAAGGCTTAAGATGTTATATGACGATGTGCAAAAAGAAAATGAACGTCTTCGGGAAAACTTAAAAATGGTGGAAATTATGTACGGCAATGCTATTGAAAACAGAACATCCTCTTCTGAAGTTTCCAGATTGCAAACTGAAATGCAAAATTTGGAGGCAACAACCAAGCCTGTGCATAAGCTTGAGAAGATGTGTGAAGAATCTAAGAGAGAGAACACTGATTCCATAAACATTTTACCTCGGCTTCAGGGAAGGATTTTAGAATTGGAGGGGAAAGAAACCCTTTCCAAAGCTTTGGTTTTGCCCAAGGAAGTCCTAACCGAAACATCAAATCTCAAATCGGAGATTACAAAAATAGCGCAACAAAATAAAATACCAGAAGACTATGTTCCACAATATACCAAACAGCAAACCATGTTTGAAGAAGTTAAGAAAGAGAATCAGAAGTGCAGAGAGGAAAATTCACAGTTTTGGGAACACGTGCAAGAACTTCAAAGTACTTGTGATCATTTTGCACATGAAAAAACTGAAATGCACAGTCCAAAATTAACAATGCAAAAACAACCTGGACAACTGGAAGAAACGTCTGCAGCCCTTTTGCAATGGAAAAAGAAACATGGCTGGTGTGGGGCGAGCATACAAGAACTACAGCAGGAGAGCAGAAGATTAAAGGAGCCGGACAGGCAAGCAGAAGGTGCTCCTATTTCTGCCAAACCACAGAACCTAAATTTCCAAGCAGACAATATTGAAGAGAGGCAGATAACAGCAATGTCTGGCTTGCAAAGCAAATACAATGAGCTGCAGCAAAATGCTGAACTGCTAAGGTAATGTCCACTTGTTGCATCCGTGGGACATCCGTGTGCAATTCTCACACACCTAACTTCAGCTGCACTGTTGATGCCTGTGCTTATATTACTAACATGCTAGTGTTCCACTGACAGTCCTACCTAACTGCTACCCTATGCTTATGGCATGTGGCACTAGCAAGTAAATTTAACCTCTGCTAGAAGAAGGTGTGTTTGGATTCTTGTTACAAATGAATTGCTTGCACGTGCACTACACAGCTTAATAGGTTTGATATTTATTTCATTTTTGCTCAATAAAACAGTGCATGTCATGAAATGCGTCAGTGTGGCCTTTAAAGACCTGATGCAAAATCTTACTAGCATCGCTTGTGTAGTTTGATTATGCATCTTAATAGATCTGAGATATGTGTTGCATGTAGGATAGTTTTATTTCAGCTCATTGTGTAAGTGAGAGCTGTGCTTTATGGCTTCCGTTGTGCCCCCCCCCCCCCCCCCATGCTTGCTGTTTGTACTGCATGGAATGCAAACCTGTAATAAACCCACCTAGAATGCACTTCAGTGGAAATATTACAAATTTGGCAATTTTTCCTTTTAAAAAATGCCCAGCATTACAGTATTTGGGCAGCTTTAGCTTGAGAGAAGATGTACTGCTGTATAATAGACCCACAGTGTGCAATGCTTAAATCCTTTTAAGTTCGCACCTTCCCAGTAGTATTTCAAGGCAAGTTATAATCAATACATTTGCCCTTTTCCAACTGATAACTTTGGGTTGGTTTGGAATTAATGAGCCACATTCTATAGCGTATTATCGCCACGCTGCTGCATGGAACTAAATATTTCCTGTAGAGGCTGCAAAATCATATATTTATAAAGCGCTGAGAACAGTCATGAAAGAATTTTAACAATAGATTACCAATGACAAGTAATCTGATCTTTAAATGATGGTTTCTAGTAGATGCTTTTTTGGGGGTGGGAGTTTTTTTTAATGTAATCAAAATGCTGTAAAAGCATGACTGAGATATGGACCCATACTATATAACTTGGGGGCCCCCTTTGTGGTTTTTTTCCACACATCCATGCAAAACTAGTCCTTACTCTATAATTACTTTTTTAAAGTGAGTAATCTGTAAGAGTACTTTTTCAGTAATAATTGCCCTCTTCCTGAGCTCATGGAAGCAGACATTCCAGTAAAATCCTGCCATGAATTGTTTCTCTCCCAAGGGTATTGATAGAAATATTTAAAAAAATACGCCGCTTTGACCCGGTGAAAAGCGGGATATAAATACAGCTAAATAAAAATAAAATAAAATAAATAAAAATAAAATAAAATAAATAAAAATAAATATAGAAAATGATGGCAGATAAAGACTATACAGACTGTCCAGTCTGCCCAGCCATACCAACTACAATCTCTTCCTTTCCCTTAAAGGTCCTCAGTGCTTGCCCCGTGCTTTCTTGAATTCAGGCATTATTTTGTTTAGAAAGAGTTTGGGGTCAGCAGCTGACAGCATGCAGAGCTCTCCCGGCCAGATGGTAGCATCAGCAGTTTTAAAACTGACAGGTTGAATGTGTTGCTCTTGGGATTCGTGAGATTAGCTCAGCAGCCCACCCGTTTGGAAGTGCTGGCTGAGGAGGAGTGAGGGCAAGCTGGTTCGCTTCGGTGGAGGTTCCCTCCCTCTACCCCCTATTGTTCTTCCTTATGAGAATGGAAGATCTTTTAAACAAGTGGCTGTTTTTACTGGGGAATGGAAGGATACTCATCATTCTGAATAATGCTAATATATTTGGCCTTCTGTAAAGATGTGGATGAGGATTTGTAGTGACAAATTCAAGATAATCTACTCATAATTTATTACAAATGAGAACCTTGTTTAACTGATTACTATGCCATTAGCTAGCAGCCTCTTCTCTCTCTCTCTCCTCTCTCTCCTCTCTCTTCTCCCCCCCCCACCCAAAAGTAAATGTATGCTTTTGTAGTCAGCATCCTATTTCTAAAATATGCAAGGGACATATTCAGAGTAGCATCTAGGCAATGTAAAGTGCTTGGCTGCTTCTGTGAAATGTCTAGTTTCTGCCGCTGAACATCTGGGCTAGCCAGGCATGGGAGACACTATCCAGTGAGCAGCGATATTCATCCACTAACCATATAGCACTAAGTGGTTAAAGTTAAGACAACCATTCACCTCTCCTAACTTTAACTGCTGAAGCTATACGGTTAGCGGCTGTCACTACCCCTACTCCGCCCACAGACAGTCCCGGTTTTAACTGGGTGTTTTTCCACAGTCGGTGGGGATATTCAGCAGTACAAAGGGGCACTAAGAGGGGACAAGGCCATAGCAGAGAGACTGAATGAATTCTTTGCTTTGGTCTTTACTGAGGAAGATGTAGGAATGTTACCCATGACTGAAATGGTACTTTTTCGGAAGAATTGAAGGAAATATCGATATGCCGGGAAGATGAACTGAACTATTTGATAAACTGAAGAGTAGCAAATCACCTGGACCGGATGGTATACATCCATGGGTGTTGAAAGAACTTAAATATGATATTGCAGATCTACTATTAGTAATCTTTGAACTATCATTAAAATCATCTGTGATAGCTGAAGATTGGAAGATGGACAAAGTAAAGCCAATTTTTAAAAAGGGTTCCAGTGGTGATCCGGGAAACTACAGACCGGTGAGCCTGATGTCAGTACCAGGAAAAATGGTAGAAACCATCATAAAGAACAAAATTACTGAACATGTAGATAGTCATGACTTAATGGGAGACAGCCAACATGGCTTTAGCCAAGGAAGGTCTTGTCTTACTAATCTGTTATGTTTTTTTGAAGGTGTGAATAAACAGACAAAGGTGAGTCAGTTGATATAGTGTATCTGGACTCTCAGAAAGCCTTTGACAAGGTCTCTCATGAGAGACTTTTAGCAAAATTAAAAAGTAATGGGATAGGAGGCAGTGTACTATTGTGGATCAGGAACTGGTTAAAAGATAGAAAGCAGAGAGTAGGGTTAAATGGCCAATTTTCCCAATGGAGAAAGGTGAATAGTGGTGTTGAATAGTGGTGTACCCCAGGGATCTGTGCTGGGTCCGCTGCTTTTTGACATATTCATAAATCACCTGGAAAAGGGAATAACGAGTGAGGTTATCAAATTTGCAGATGATACAAAACTACTTAAAACCCATGAGGATTGTGGAAAATTGCAAGAGGATCTTGATAAATTGGAAGACTGGGCATCAAAATGGCAGATGAAATTTAATGTGGACAAGTGCAAAGTTGTGCACCTAGGGAAGAAAAACCCAAACTATGGTTACACGATGCAAGGTTCCACATTAGGAACCATCACCCAGGAAATAAATGTAGGCGTCATCGAGAATAACATGTTAAAACCCTCCGCCCAGTGTGTAGCGGTGGCCAAGAGAGCAAATAGAATGCTAAGTATCATAAGGAAAAAAATGGAGAATAAAACAAAAGATATTATAATGCCTCTGTATCGTTCCATGGTATGACTGCATCTTGAATATCGTGTGCAATTCTGGTCGCTGTATCTTAAAAAGGATATAACGATATTAGAAAAGATACAGAGAAGACCCACCAAAATGGTAAAAGGGGATGGAAGGATACCCCTATGAAGAGAAGCTCAAAAGGTTAGGGCTCTTCAACCTGGAAAAGAGACGGCTGAGGGGAGATATGATAGAGGTCTATAAATAAACGAATGGAGTGGAACGGGTAAATGTAGATCGCTTGTTTACGCCATCAAAATATAGAAAGACTAGGGGGCATGCAATGATGCTACAGGTAACCTATTTGAGACTAAGAAAATATTTTTTCACTCAATGTGTAATCAAACTCTGGAATTTGCTACCGGAGGATGTAGTAAAAGCTGTTAGTCTAGCTGGGTTTAAAAATGGTTTGGACAATTTTCTGGAGGAAAGGTCCATATACCATTATTAAAGTGGACCCAGAATATCCACTGCTTGCCCCAATACAAGCATTGTGGAACCTGTGTCTTTTGGGGAAACTGCTAGGTACTTGTGACCTAGATTGGCCACTGTTGGAAACAGGATACTGGGCTTGATGGACCTTGGTCTGACCCAGTATGGCATATTACTATGTTCTTGTGTTCTAATATTGTGCTGATGTGTTTTAACCAGTTACCAAGTCTGCTAACCGGCTAAAAGGCTTTTAATATCCCCCAAGCCATACTATATATATGTAGAAGTCAATTACTCAAGTTCAGCTGGATTTTTTTCCTTACATCAGATGTGAGATTCAGAAACTCACTGAGGAGAAGATTGCCCTGAGGAATGATATAGAGGCCCTGAGAGAGGAAAGTGTTGCTTCTGAATGGAAACCAAGGAAGGAAATGTGGTAAGCAGCTACACGCGCAATACAAGTGCAATGTTTACTTTTTTTTGGCAAGAATAATTTTTATAATGTCACTGCCAAACAGATAAAGTTAAGACATAGTTGATTAAACTGTTGTTTTAACCGCGAAAAGAAAATCAGCAAACCGGCTGGGTACCTCATACATTTTACTAGTATAGCAAATCATTTAAAGTGCTGTTTTAAGAGGCACTAAGGTCTCTTAGAATCATCTTAGTAGTTATGAGAATTTTCACATAAAACGTTTGCTTCAAAAAGCAATTGTCTCTCCCCAACTACTTGGCTTTCTTTTTAATGAACTATTTTTGACCAGTGGATGCAATTCTTGTTTGCTTTCTAAGTGAACTGTTGAAATTTTGCTTTTAAAATCAATGTACACGCATCACAATAACTAGATATGCCTTGTGTAATTATTAAAATGTTATGTTTTAGGCAGAGCATAGAGACCCTTAGAAAGGAAAAGCAAGCAGTTCAGAAGATGGTTGAGAAGTTAAACAAACAGGTATGTTACCTGCTATAGTATTCCTCGGATGTCTGATCAAATATATATAACTTTGTCTTATGGACTGAGCCAGAGTTCACATGATCCGTGGGCCCCACATCTGCCTGAAGATGAGGCGCAACCTCCTGTCAGACTTTGAGAGCGTTTCCTCTGACCACCTCGGTGCTATCTAGGTAGCGTTGTCGTGGTCAGTGAGTGGAACTGGGGAGGAACCAGAACTTATCAAGCCTGGGAGCAGTGCTTTCAGCACCACTATCCTGAGAAGTATCTGCATAACGTAGAACAGGTAAAAAAAAAGTGTCTAAGTATGTGTGGATTGGGCTATGCAAATAGCACCTGAAAATTACCACCATCCGGCTAACCGCCACTGCTGATCTCAATATCCAGATAGTGGCTGCTACAGAATAGCTGGAAGCTGCTCTGAACATCCAGATTTGCTTCAACTGTGGCGGCCACTGTTGGGGGGGAAAAAAAACAACAAATGCAGACTGCCAAGGGCTCAGTATCAGTCTGTTCCTAACATTTATTCTGACTGAGCTGTGAAATGGAAGATTATTAATAAATAGGTAGAGCAATCATAAACGGGACATTTATTAGTGGAAGTAATTGAGCACAGGCTTAACTTTTCCATGTCCCATGAGATTTTAAAAAATGTACTAAAAATGTCTGTTTAAAATGTACCTAAGAGGAAACAATCTAGGTATGGCATGCCCGGGGTCTGTTCCTCTTCACAACTACTGCCATATTAGAGGGAAATGTGCACAAACTGGCTATCTGAAAACTGCAAACCCTCGATGCTACTGTAAGTCCATGTGATGCTCCAGAGTGTTACTAATTGTCCTCTATCGACCAGAACATGCCTCTCTTTAATGCGGGCAAGAACCAAGTGCATTATCAATTCTCTGCATGTTTGTCTATGGAAAAAGTATCTGCATTAAAAATACACAAATAGTTATGACTACTTTATACACATGGCAACGTTCAAAGCAAAATTATGCACATACTTTTACTTTTGAATCTTGGGCAAAATCTGTAGATATAAAGTACTTGTGACCTTGTTACCAAAACACACAATTTGTAAATTTCTCCCTTTAAGAGACCAGGGACCAGGAGAGTTTATAAGACTCAACTGAAAAGAATAGAAATCAGTTGGAGTACATTATGTTCAGGCAGAATAATTCTTCTGTGATGATGATATAATGTTGCCCCCTCCCCTCCCCCATCAATTACTAGAGGACCTGGATTTCTGAAGAACATACTTACACAGAAACATAGGTTGTATGATCGTTATCTAGTCTGCCCATCCATAACTACTAAGCTCTTCCTTTCCCTTTAGAGATCCTCTGTGCTTGGGACATGCTACCTTGAATTCATATAACAGGCCATGCCTCTACCACCTCCAGTGGGAGGCCGTTCTATGCATCCACCGCCTTTTCCATAAAGAAATATTTCCTTAGATTACTCCTGATCTGTCCCTATTCCCCTTCATCCTATTCCCCTTTAATACCTCCATGGCATAACGTGTACAGGAGGTGGCCCTTTTTCAATTGAAACAGCTCTATCATATCTTCCCCTCACCTGCTTCCCCACCACCACCAAGTATACATATGGAGATCTTTACATCTTTCCATATGCTTTATGATAAAGAACACTGACTATCTTTTTAAAGTTGTGGTCTCCAGAATTGTCCACAATATTCTAAATGAAGTCTCACCAGAGACTAGCTTAGATGCACTATCACTTCCTTTTTCTAGCTGGTCATTCCTCTCCTTTAGATCCCAAGCATCCTAATAGTGCTTACCATCATATGTTTTACTTGTTTTGTCACCTTAAGATAGTTAGATCTGTGCACGAAAAGAAGAAGGTGACCATAAGTACTTTACCCCCTATACTGTACTGTTTCCTTGGATTTTTGCAGCCCAGATTCATAACCCTGTGTTTTTTAGTATTGAATCTTAGCTGCCAGATTCTAGACTATTCATGCTTTGCTAGATCCCTCCTCACATCATCCAGAACTTCCAGGGTGTCTAACCTGTTGCAGATTTTGGTATCCTCTACATAGAAGAAAATCTTTCCTGACAAAAATGTTGAGAAGAGCCAGCCCAAGGACTGATAATGCAGCACACCACTGCTAATGCCGCTATCCTCTGAGTGAACTCCATTTACCACTACCATTTCTTGTCTCCCACTCAACCAGTTTCTGATAGTCAATCACTTTAGGACTCATACCAAGGATGCACAATTTGAGTCGCCTATGTGAAATCTAAGTACACCGCATTTGGCACTCCCCTGATCCCAACTCTCTGTTCACCCAATCAAAGAAATTAATCGGATTCGTCTGACAAGACCTATCTCTGTCAAAACCATGCTACCTCAGTTCTACAGTATGCTGGATTCTAGAAACTGCAATATTCTCTTTTAGCAGAAATTTAACACAGAGGTCAGATTAACTGGCCTGTAGTTCCCAACCTCTTCCTTTCTTTCACTTTTGTGGAGAGAACCATTTCTGCCTGTCTCCAAGTCTCCAGGACCACTCCCAACTGTAAAGAAGCACTAAAAAGGTTAGTGGAGTCTCTAGAACCTCTCTAAGTTCCTTCAATACTCTCGGATGTATCCCATCTGGCCCTATTGCTTTGTCTACTTTCAATTGAGCTAGCTTCTCACATGCTTATTCTTTTGAAAATTAAGGTCTATCTCACTTCCATTGTTAATTTTGTTTGTATTCTGGAATCCTACTTCATCTATGAACATGCAACAGAAATATTTAAGTAATTCCATTATTCTACTTTTTCTTCATCAACCTATACATATTCCTGCCCTTCACACTTGTCTGACAGTGCCGCTTTTTATGCTGCTTCTTCCTGCCCTAGTATGTCAAAGTCTCTTCCCCTCCCCCCTTTCACTGTTGCTGTATTGGCTGTCTTTGCCTTCCTGACTATTTTCCCAGTTTTTCCTAGCTTTTCCAAATAGTGTTGATTGCCTTCCTCTTTGTGTGATCTCTTGGAATTTATGAAAGCTAACCTCTTTTTCCATACTTTTCCATCTACTACTTTTGAAAATTATAGTAGTTGTTTTTTCCTCTTTAATTTACATTCGTAATAAAAAGGTTTGTTGCTTTTAAAATGCTTCTTTCAGCTTTGCCCACTGCTCTTCTGCTCCCTTTGGTTAGTACCATCCACTTAATGATTCTTTGAGGTATTTTCCCATCCTGACAAAGTTCATTTTCCTGAAGACTAGGATCAGTCCTTTACACTTCAATGGAAAATGCAGCTTTTAAAGAGGTTTTTTTTGTTTATGGCTGCTTAATTTAAAATATAAATGTGGGGCTGTTTAGATCAAATGACAGTTGCATGCCTCATGAATTCTGCTTGGCCTGGAAAAAAGAGCACTTCTGTCCCAACGACATGTTCAAAGGCACAGCTGCAGAACTTCTATTTCACATTAAGGGGGCTAGTTACTAAGACATGCATGTTTTTTTTTAACCCACATTTTTAGTGCAGACCCCACGTGGTTCAATGTGACTAATCATTTTTGTTAATGGTGAATTAATATGTGTTAACATTAGCGCACATTAGTAACTAAGCTCTTCAGTGTTTCTAGTGGGGGAAAACATTGACATAAGGGATACAGGGAACAGAAGAAGTCCTTCAGCATTAACTCAGTGTGTATTCTAAACAGGTATCCGATCTGAAAGCCAGGAATCAGCAGCTTGATTCTGAGAATGCTGAACTTTGCCAAAAGAACATCAAAAACCAACAAGATGTGCAGGATCTGAATCTGCGACTGGTAGGCATAATGCAGCAAAAGGAAAAAGAGGCGAGCCAAACGGCGATGGAAGAATGGGAACGTGAGAAATCACAACTTAGAGATGAGCTGGAGAGCTGTAAAGCAAAGGTAAAGTCCATATTGCGTTCTGTCACAAAACTAAGTTTCATCTCTTCAGGTAGTGGTTCTTCAGGTGGTGGTTCTTCAGGTGGTGGGTTTTTTTTTTTTTGGGGGGGGGGTTATTTATAAAGTTTTAATCATATTACAACAAAACAATCATGCAACAAGCACATAATAAATATCAAAGAAAAACTTAAGGACATCCACCATTTGAAGACCACTTCAAGAAGAAGAGCCGCTAAATTAAAAAAAGAACACTGAAAGGCCCCCAGAGAAGTCTAAATCAATACTCCTGAAAAGAGATTAAACTCAAACCTTATCTTTTAAAAAATCAGTCAACTGCCTAGGATCAAAAAAGAGATATCTTTTACCCTGAAAAATAATAAGGCATTTACATGGGAACCTAAGTTGAAAGACTGCACCAACGGCCACCACACGTGGGCACAAGTCTAAAAAGGCTTTGCGCCGCAACTGTGTGGCCCGAGATACATCAGGGAAAATTTGAATTGTTTGACCACAAAACTTTTCAGATTTTTTTTTTTTAAATAAGCCCGCAAAATCTTTTCCTTATCCAATTCAGAGGTAAAAGATACCAATAAGGTAGCCCTGGAGGAAATGTCATCAGAAGTAGTTTCTAAAAAAGCTGAAATATCTAAAGTGGAAGAAAGAACTTTATCAGTAGCCACTAGTTCTGACATAGAAGGAACCGCTCCTGCCCCCTCAAATTGTTGACAAACTCCTCGAAGGCAAATAATAGATCTTAGACACAGCAGTAACCAGAAAATCACTAATCAACAAAATCTCTTTTAAGTATTTTTGTAGAAGAATCATAGGAGATAGATAATGTGTGCAGGGAAAATTCAAAAACCGAAGGTTCCGAGACCGCAACACATTCTCTAAAACCTCATCTTGCCTATGTAAAGAAATACAATCTTGAGCAAGGGAAGCTGACACATCTTTATTAGCCAAAACATCTCCCTCCCCCTTTACCTTCAGCGGTGATCTTTACACAGCCTGGGGAAGCTCAAACGCCGCCTGCAGACTTGTCCCTAAAAGATATTTGGATGGTTATTTCCCGTATCGAATCAACTTTGGGATCTTCGCTGCAGCGTGTTTCTGAGTTTTCTAAGGCTACTGTTCAAAAACTTGCAGACCATGAAAAACGGATGCTGTCTCTTGAGCAAGGTGCTGCTTCTTTAGAGGCAGGTGGTGGTTCTTGAAGCCAATCCAAATGTACTTTTCAGATGTTGCCCAGTTTGGAAAGGTTCTTCAAAGAAAGTTTGAAAGTTGCACGAGTTTGTACATTCAGATTTTCTGAACGCTGCTAGATGTTCCTTTATTTTTCTCCCCATAGTCCTCAGCATTGGTGATGCCTCTGGAGACAGAGCTGTCCAAAGTAAAAGTCCAAAAGCATATGCTAGAGCAGGAGAACCACCGTCTCAAACAGGAACTTGATGAGACAAAACAGGTGAGAATCTATGGGTTCAGGATGGAATCGGTAGGAAACTTTCAGAAGACAGCAGGTGGAGCTCTTTGCTTTCAAAGGTATGCTGCTAGGATGGGATAATGAAAAAAGACATTGAGAAAAGAAGGATCTTTCTTTGTATAATTTTACTGATATACTTTTTTAAATTGTTTTATTGCCATTAATTTGCCAGTTTTCTCTGTTCTAACGGTCTGTAGTAATTATCTATTGGTCACCCCACAGGTGAACATCCAAATGGCAGGCAGGATCTGTAGCCACAGATGAGCTTTTAGCCCATCCTTAGTTGTGATGTTATAGCTTAGGTCAATTGGTGGTAATGTTCATAAAGTATTTTCCACGTGTAAAGAATGCAGTTACATGCAGAAAATCCCCCATAAACTCACATGGGGAGATATATATATAAAGGAGGTGCATAGTCTACACAAAGCTGGAGCTGACTTACAATGAACAAACATATTTTATAAAATACATAAATGTACACACACCCCCGGGATAGTTCTGAGAGCCTATCTTAGAAAAGCATTTATTTTATCAAGGTGACGGATACAATTAAGTGCCCCTTTTTTTAAAACTGTTATAAAATTACCCATATTGGAGATAATTTTATATAGGAATTTTCATGCATAAAAGGGCTTTTATAAAATCATCCTGGGGGTAATGCCACACAAGTACATGCAATCAGAAAAAGGCATATATTTTACATGACCTGCATGTAGATGTGTTCTGGGGTGGAGTTACATTGTGCATACTTATGTATGTTATAAACCTACTTTACACGTCAACGTCTACTTCTCTTCCCAAGCAGGCATATAAATGTCAGTGACTTCCATCATGCCGCTGTGTGTGCCAGTTTACCTCTAGTATTTTAGAAAAACACATACACCTGTGAATTTTTATAAAATAGTCTAAAAATAGGCACATACATGGCCTTCACACCTAGGCAACCTGCTATAAATTATGCTCTCTGGGGATCATTTTGGAAGCCTTATTTGTGTTTTGGACATCCAAAAATGGGCATAAAGACATGCAAAGCACAGAGATTCTCCAGAGCCATTTTAGAAGCTGGCTCCGGGGACATCCCCAGCATGAGGACGTCCAAGTCTGAACGGGGGTGTGGTGGGGGCGAGGGCGAGGCATTCCCAGGAACCTGAACATCCTCGCCTGATTTCATAAATGTCATGGATGTCTGGTGACCTGCTTCAGCCACAAATGGGCATCTGAAAAGTGCTTGTTTTGACTGAAAAACATTGATGGTGTAGAGAAGATGGCACTGCATCATTCCCAGTACTCGGTACAAAGTCAACAGTAGCACCAATAAGAACCTAAGCTGTGCCATACTGGGTCAGCCCAAGGTCCATCAAGCAGAGTATTCTGTTTCCAACAGTGGCCAATCCAGGTCACAAGTACCTAGCAGTATCCCCAAAAGACAGGTTCCACAGTGCTTGTATTGGGGCAGGCAGTGGATTTCCTGGGTCCCCTTTAATAATGGTTTATAGACCTTTTCTCCAGGAACTTGTTCAAACTTTTCTAAACCCAGCTTTACTAACAGCTTTTTTTACATTTGCCGGTAACGAATTCCAGAGTTTGATTATGGGTTGGGCAAAAAAACCTTTTCTCTTATTAGTCTTAAACGGGTTACAGTCATTGTTCCCTCTAATTTTCTATAGGCTATGTGCGCATAAAATATCAGCTGTGCAGCTTTTGAAGGAAGGTTAAATTTTTGTGTGCCACATAACGACACTCGGAGTTATATACTTTAAAATTTGACGACACGTCAGAATACAGTATGTACACCACATTGATTTTAATCAAATTAAATGAAAATAGACGATTACTAAATGAAGCGGAAGATTTCTAGTAATTACAATCACAACTTTTAAATTTTAAGACTCTGTGTTGTTTTCTGTCAGAATCAGAACCATAATTTTTGTGCGCTCTGTTGTAAAGTATGTGCGCTCGCGCACAGCTTAGAGGGAACAGTGGTTACAGTATAGCTTCATGTTCATTGAGTCCAGTATCCTGTTTCCAACAATGACCAGTCCAGGTCACAAGTACTTAGCATTTTCCCAGAAAGACAAACAGGTTCCATAATGCTTGTATTGGGGCAAGCAGTGGATTAACCGGGTTGTCTTTAATAATAGTTTATGGACTTTTCTTCCAGGAACTTATCCAAGCCTTTTTTAAATCCAGCTACTAACAGCTTTTACTACATCCTCTGGCAAAAAAGTCCAGAGTTTGACTACATGTTGAGTGAAAAACATTTTATCTTATTAGTCTTAAACGGATTACACTGTAGCTTAATTGCATGTCCCCTAGTCTTTCTACATTTTGATGGCGTAAAGAATCAATCTAAGTTTACCCTTCCATCAACATGGATTCCGACCCAACCACGGCACAGAAATCCTCATGACTTCCCCTCCTTAAACTCACTCATCACAGTCATGGAAACAATCACCCAAGACTTCATACTGCTTTTTTTGGACATCACTGCTGCCTTTTACACTGTATCCCACCAACTCCTCCTTAACCAACTCCACCACATTGGAATCCACAGCACCCCCCCCCCCTCAACTGGTTCCATTCCTATCTCTCCAACCTCTAACATATCTCCCCTCAGCTGTCTCTTTTCCAGGTTGAAGAGCCCTAACCTTTTTAAGCAGCTTCTCATAGGGGTATCCTTCCATCCCCTTTACCATTTTGGAGGCTGTTCTCTGTACCATTTCTAATTCCACTATATCCTTTTTAAGATACGGCGACCAGAATTGCACACAATATTCAAGGTGTGGTTGCACCATGGAACGATACAGAGGTATTTATAATATCCTTTGTTTTATTTTCCGTTCCTTTCCTTATGATTCCTAGCATCCTATTTGCCTTCTTGGCCGCTGCCGCAAACTGGGCAGAGGGTTTCAACGTGTTATCCACGATGTCTAAATCTTTTTCCTCTGTGGTGGTTCCTAATGTGGAACCCTGCATCGTGTAATCATAGTTTGGGTTGTTCTTTCCTAGGTGCATAACTTTGCACTTGTCCACATTAAATTTCATCTGCTATTTGAACATCCAGTCTTCCAATTTATAAAGGTCCTCTTGCAATTTTCCACAATCCTCTTGGGTTTTAACAACTTTGAATAATTTTGTGTCATCTGCATATTTGATTACTGCACTCATTATTCCCATTTCCAGGTCATTTACAAATATGTTAAAAAGCAGCGGACCCAGCACAGATTCCAGAGGTACTCCACTATTCATCTTTCTCCATTGGAAAAATTGGCCATTTAGCCCTACCTTCTGCTTTCTATCTTTTTGAACAGTTCCTGATCCAGAGTAGTACACTGCCTCCTATCCCAAGACTTTTTAACCGCCAAGAGTCTCTCATGAAGGACCTTGTCAAAAACTTTCTGAAAATCCAGATATACTCTATTGACCAGCTCACCTTTGTCTACATGTTTATATTTTTTTGAAGGTGTGAACAGCAGATTAGTAAGACGAGACCTTCCTTTGCTAAAGCCATGCTGGCTTTCTCCCATTAAACCATGACTATCTAAATATTCAGTAATTATTTTCCATATAATGGTTTCTACCATTTTGCCCTTCTAAAATTCCCCTCCATATGTCCAGGTTCTGTGATGTGATTGGTGAATTCTGTTTTTCACAAGACTGCGCCCAGGCTGAGGGAAAATGAAGGACTGTTGGCATCTTTAAGAATTTTGAAGATGTGTTTTGTTGACACATTACTGCAAAATGTTAAAACTATTTAGCAATACATAGCATCCTCTTTCTTTTTTTTAAATTAGATTTTAATAAAGTCATGTTTTTCAATGTTTCTTGATGCAATAGTGTTTTAGAACAGACTTTTTGTACCAGTGACCTTTACATTAAAGAGCTGTTGTGTTGAAGCGCTCCATCAAAGGGGGTAGGCAACCCCTCTAAAAAAGGTTATTATAGAGCCATGTAGACAGCTTAAGAATTAGCCTGCAGCACTGGCCTGCACAATAATCATTCCTTTAATATGACTTAAATCTTTTCATACATTTTTCAAATTTTAGTGCATTCTCCTGCTTGAGAAAATAATCTGACCAGAGGATGGCTCCTTTCTGTAAACTGTACAGTGTGTACAACAGACATTTTAGATCTGTTGTACAAACATCCGTAACAAAAATGCACGGTCTATAAACATCTTTCTTCTAATAGTCCAGGAAGGGCTTGACCTTTTCATGGCTTTATTCACAGAAGCTGAGATGTCCTGACCTCCAAGAAAAGATTTCCAGCATAATAAGTAAAAATGCAATGCTGCTAAAAGAAAAAGAAGCACTGAATGAAGAACTAAACAGATGTGTTGATAAGGTAGTGAAACCTGTGGACTTTAATCTGTAAGGGCTGTAGAGCTTTGATCTCCCCCGTCCTTTTGTAGCTGATGAAGAATTTCTGAGACAGTACACTCAAGCAAGACTATATTAGCGTTTTATTTTAAAAGACAGAAAAATGATGGTTTCAGAAGTGTGTAAATCTCTAGGTAAATTATGAAAGGAGTTCAGGCTTTATTACATTTCTCTCTGATTAACAAGTACTTCTACTGACACAGTGCCTTATTCAGTATATCAAACTATTCATTGCTCCAGTGTGTAATAGTATCGTAGCTTTATCAAAGCTCTCTTATGCAGTGTGTCCTTTTTGTAAGAGGCCTCATGAGAAGTTTTCATTCTGTTGCATGTTTTGCAAACTGCTCCAACTACTATTACCTTACTCTGTTTTCTGGTTTTAGAACTGGGCAGACCAGATGATCAATTCATCTTTAGCCCCATATAATATGTAAACTCACAGTAAAATTTGATTACTTTGTCGAGGGGTGGCCTAGAGATTAGAGCAGTTGACTGAGGACCAAGGAAGCCAGGGCTCAAATCCCCACTTCTCTTAATAACACTTCTTAGGGCCTTGGAAAACTCACTTCACCCTCTATTGCCTTACGTGCAACCTAGACCATGTTTGCTAATACTTGGTGTGCACGAATAAACCTTAACATTCACAAAGTGTTGCCGCGGCCATAGTAGTAAAATGGGCTGCTGTTGCCCTCACTGTGCACTGAGCATTAGTATTAGATCGTAAATCCCCTTAAGTACCCTGACCTTGGATTTGGAAAAGGCAACCGATGCAATCTAAAAATCTAAATGAGTTTATAACTACAGTGCTAAAAATAATAGGAGACTCTTGCTAGTCTAGATGCAGAAAATAGTCTACAAAACTTCAAAAACAAAAGCTGTCTCGGAAACAAAGCTCCTCATTTGTGCCCAGGAGTATAACTCCATGGACAGTTGCATAATGGATGGGGTGGAAAGCTATTTCTGGTGTCCATCGATGTGAGAATTTCCCAAGGGGCGTGCAAAACAAGAAAGTAAGATATCATCTTTTATTGGACTTCCTTTCAAAGGTTAAAACCACATTCCTCGGGTCAGGACAGTATGAGTAAAAGTTGACCAGACTACAATATACAGTGTATAAGTGAATCACAAACGCATTTCAATGATAGTCTCAAAGGAAACAGGTGTGTTTTGGGAGAGGGAGATGGATGGATGAGCAGAAGATGACAAAGCAATAGAAATGTGCCTTGTTACCTTCTGACTTATTTACAGCATTTTATTATACACTTATGCAAAAAAACGTTCAGTGTGGAACAATAAAATAAACCCTACATAACAATACTGTACTATCCCAAATACTCCTTACCAACCCAATAACCACAATCATCACAAATTCTCTTACCATAAATCATCAAATACTCTCCCATCTCTACTCATCCCATCACCCATCCATCTCTCCTACTGTTTTCTCCCTTCCCCCTCCCCCCACTCCAAACATTTTCCCTTGAGACTCACCAGAATGCTTTTGTGATTCACTTAGTGTGTATTCTCATACCATTTTTCTTCATTTGAATCCCACTAAGTCTGCAGCACTCTGGTTTAGTTTTGGCAGCCCTGTTCCTGCTCTAGCTCTTTCCATCTCTGGTTCACCCATTCCGCTTGTCAATTCTCTTCGGTACCTTGACATCGTTCTTGATCCCACCTTATACTCCAAGCTCATCTCTTTTCCCTAGTTCATCTGTGTTTTTTCTCCCTTCGTCAGATCTGTGCTATCCGTCTTTTCTTTTCTGCTTCCTCTCTGACTACCCTGCTCCTCGTGCTTGTCATAGCCAAGATTGACTATTGTAACACCGTGTACCTTGGTCTGCCTCAATACTGGTTGCAATGAATCCAACTCATCCAAAATGCAGCAGTCCGTATGCTTGCCTGTGCTTCCATCATGAACATGTCACTCCTCTCCTCATTCACTACCATTGGCTTCCAGTAAAGTTCCATCTTCAGTACAAATTACTCACCGTAGTCCACTGCACACTGCATTCTGACTCTCCTCACTATCTCGCTGACCCCTTGCTGCTTCATTCCTCACACAGGGCCTCCGTACAATACACGCTAACCAATTATATCTTCCCTCTGCCTCCCAAGCTTTGTTATCATCCACCTGCTCTTCTGCATTCTGTTTTATACATCCAGCTCCTGGAATTCCCTCCCTCTTGCCCTCAGACTGGAAACCTCCTATAATAAATTTAAAGTCCTTCTCAAGACGCATTTAATTGCTACTGCATTTGACTTACCTATTCCTTGACCCACTACTATCCTCCTCTACCCCTATCTCAGTTTGAATGTTTTTAACTGTCCTATGATTTTATGGAGTTCCTTTTCCTTTTTCAGTCTTTTGCATTTTTGTTTTTAATTTTGAACCCTGCCCTATGTGAAGGGCAGGTAAACAAATGAAATAAACATAAACATACTGTCCTGGCCTAAGGAAGAAGGTGTAAACCTTCGAAGGTAGTCATAATGTATTAAGGTGATACCTTTTCATTGAATGAACTTTTCTTTTTCTTTTTTTTTTTGTTGTCCTTTTATTTATCAGTCATTAAAGTGGATTAACCCAGGCCGATGCAGAAAGCTAGCGTGGGCTTTATGAGCTCATAACGCTATGTTTAGGCACATTGTACTATCCTTTAAATGCAGGAAATAGACATAAACACCAGTGGAAAAACTAGCGCCCAAATAATGCCACGTGTATTTAAATTTATTTAAAAAGAAACCTAATATTTAAATGTATTTTAATCAGCTTGGCTGATATGCAGATCATGGCTACACCCAATGCAGATAGGCGTAGAGGATTTCACAACCAGCCATAACACCAAAGTTTTACTATAGGGTCTGAGTAGAAGTAAACTTCTAACTCAGGGGTGGCCAACTCTGGCCCTGGTGCACCACAACCCAGCCTGGTTTTCAGGATGTCCCTAATGAATATTCATGAGATATATTTGCTACAATGGGAGGGGCAGTGGGTGCAGATATACCTCATAAATATTCATTAGGAACATCCTGAAAACCAGGCTGGATCGTGGTGCACTAGGACTGCAGTTGGCCACCCCTGCTCTAATGCATGCTCCCGCCAGTATTTTGATGGCACCGGGTGCTTTTCCCGATACCTGATCATCTAAGGAGAAGGTGATCTAGGCATCGGGAAAAGCACCCAATGCCATCAAAATACTGGCGGGGACATGCGTTAGATGGTGAACCAAAGCAGGAACACTTAGGCAGTGCTCCCCCTATTGGACTTGGATTTAGGGGCCACTAGACCAGGGTGATTTCCTCTTACTTTGGGTTGTGTGGTGGGGAGTTCAAGGGCCGCTAGACCACCAGGTAAATTTAACTTTGTTATTCTTTTTTTGCTTGGGGGTGATTTCACTTTTACTTTGGATGGGGGGTTTAAGGGGCTGGTATACCACTAGGTTATTTTCTTAGTGAGGTGTGGGGGTTACAGGGGCCACTAGTGGTGCTTTGATGGCATCGGGGGCTTTTTGTGATTGTCCCCCGATGCCATCAGAATACTGTCAGGTGGGGGAATTGGGGCTGCTGGGTCACCAGGGATTCTATTTTATCGGGCACCACCCCTGACAGTATTTTGATGGTATCGGGGGCTTTGCCGTCAAAATACTGTCGGGGCTGATATACAAATTAGCCACGGGGTGCCTGGAGAGCATGTCAAACTAGCACAGACTTCTTGTGTGCATGTGTTTGGCTTGCTCTCCCAGTTTAACAGTGCGGTGGTTCATTTGCATGCGCACGGTTACCGTGGCAGATATTTGCATACCCTCACCTTCCTGCATTGCACGTTAAAATGTGTGCGTTGTCAGGAACATTAAAAAAAATCGATCCAGTGTAGGTCTAGCGATGGCTTTCTGCATCAGCCTTTTTGGCTGTAAATTGTATTTATATCTAGGGCTTGCCATGCCAAAAGTCCTGGTGATTACCCCGTTTTCATGATATTCTTCTGTCTTGTTTAACTTTTTTTTTCTCTTCAAGGGACTTTGAGTACTGTCTGTGTAGTTTAAGTAACCTTTTCCTTATTCTATATATGTTTTCACACCAGGCTGCTAAAGTAGCTATCTTAGAAAACATGATGGCTAGCAAGCTGCAAGAGGAAACGTCCAGGGAGCAGCAATCCCAGACGCTTAAAAGCCATCTTACAGACGCACAAGAAAAGGTCGGTGTTTTTCATGAGGCTCCCTTCAGCTCTTTGATAGAACTTTAACTCCATATTCTGTCCTGTATTGAGATGGAAGGCCACTGGCACAGGGCAGCCTGTTGAAACCAGAATGCTCATCCAAGATCAGCAGTATCCTAATCCCAAAATAGGTCATCCAGGAGATATCTATATTATCTCTCTAGATCTGATTTATAGCCTTTATATAATAAGTGCCGATACTGAAAGCAATTTTGCGGTGACCGGGATATTCAATAATATTTATTTATTTATTTATTATTTATTTATTTTATTTACATTCTCTTATATACCGCGCTATTCTGCATTAGTGCGGTTTACATTGAACAAACTGAAATTACATTGAACAGGGCATTATAACTTGGAGATAACTATTTTACAGGGAACATGGGCTATGGAGGGTTAAGTGGCTTGCCCAAGACCACAAGGAGCACCTGTGGGACTAGAAACCCCAGTCCTTCCGGCCCAAGGTTGCTGTCCTCCAGTGGGATTTGAACCCCCGACCTTCCGGCCTGAAGTACCTTGCCCCAACCACTAGGCCACTCCTGCCGCTGAATGTCACTGGGCACTGCTGCTGAACACCCCAGTGCTAGCCAGCAAGCATTAGTGGATTCTGAGGGGCGCAACAGAGGCAGCACCCCGAGATAACCAGGCAGCGGTATTTAGATGTTGCCCGGTTATCACTAAGTGGCGAAAGTTAGGCACCTCAAAGTCTGGCTTGACTTTCACCACTGAAGCTAAGCGGGCAGCAGCTGAATATTGCCGCTATCTTGCTAACTTCTCTGCCGTCCAGCCGACTTGGATATTCAATGCCGGTGACTGGATATGGCCCTGGCATTGAATATTTGGGTTTAGGTTTAGCGGTGCCGGTTGGCCACTTTACAATGGCAAGCCATTGCCGCTGAATATTGAGCCCTAAAATGTTACCACTCTGAGTGCTATTTTTTTTAAATCTTTGGATTCTAAAAATTAAAAATAAATACAGGTACAATAACGGTCTTCCAGTATTAAGCTATACAAACTCCATTCCCCACCTCGCTTGAATGAGCATTCCAGTAAGTCCAGTGGAGCCGCGGTCAGTGTTAGACATGCCAGGGGCCCAGGACAGAAATTGGTGAGAGGGCACCAAAGCCTGCCTGCAGTTTATATCTCCTTCAGCAGGAAGCAGGCTTGAGGGGCCCCTGTGGCCCCTAACACTAGCCCTGAGTGGAGCATAAACACTCTGTCCCTATTATTCACGCTGCATTGTGTTCCACCCACTCTGATTGGTTCCCACAGTCTTTCAAAATTGTGCCACCTTATTGGAGGGCAGAGCAGACAATTTTGACATGAAATAAACATTCTCCAAATGTATATGTACATCTTCTACATTAGGGGGTTTGTCTGTTTCCACTCTTTTCACAATAGCCATTTGAGTTGCAGTCATGATTGGTGAACAGATATATCTCCAGGAACAAGCAGGAATGTAGTCTTCACATATGGGTATCGTCGGTACCGACGGAGCCTGTGCGGGAACGCTCCCCAGCGTCCAATTAGAAAGTTTCTGGGAGCATCCCACAGCGCCTGTGTGCTGCCTTCCTGCCTTTCCCAACTGCCTCTCTAGTTCTTCGTTTTCTGCGGAGCCAGCAGGTTGTTTTCCTGTCACCGCAGAAATTATCCCATATTTTTCATTCTTTTTTGTGGTAACGTCTGCCTTCCTCGACGCTATACCGGTACCGCCGGTTCTTGCTTTCCTCTTAAAAAAAAATAAAAAATTCTAATCTTCAAAAAAATTCAATGTTGCCTCCTCGGTGTTGGCCCTACCCTCGTACTTAATCTCCCCACCCCTATATGTAACACTTTAACATTTTAAGAAGCCATTCCCTATCTGATGCCAAGGCAAAAGTTACCAAACATGTAGCAGGAACAGCCATTTCCATATCTGAATTCTGTAACAAAGAAGTAACATTTAAAACATCAGCCATTTGTGGTCCACGTAACTCAGTATTAGAAAAAAACTTTTGACCAATGGGAATATAATATATCTTAACCAATGGTGGACAGAGCTCAGGGGAAACCCAAAGAACCTCTAACAAATACGCTTTAAACATCTCTTTAGCTGAAATACCAGTTACTTTTGGAAAATTGATCAAATGTAAGTTGGTCAGCCTTGAATAGTTATCCAGAAATTCCAAACGACTCCTCACATTTCCAAAATCTTTCATCAACGCCTCAGCTTGGGAATCCAAATGGTCAGTTCTCAATGAAAGATCAGAAACCAAAGTTTTAAGAGTTCAATAGACTCAACATTCATAGAGCAGATCTTCTCGTTCTGTACCACCTGGGCTTGCAAAAGTTGAACTTGAGGAATAATGGCCTCATCCAACTGTTTGATAGCAGACCAAATTGCCTCCAAGATAAACTGCTCCGGTCGCTGCAACTCAAAAGAAAAGGGTGAAGCCTCTCTTAAAACCTCAATTGCAACTGCTGCCATCGTGGGGTCTGGTGGAGGATAGGAAGCTGCTCTCCTTGCTTTGTCTGCCAACAACTGCACTCCGAGCGTCTCATGGTTAGATGGAACTCGCAAGGAAACTCCGACACTCGCAGTCGCACTCAGATTTTGCCCCAGCGAAGCAGAGGGACGCCACCTCCGGAGAGCTCCTCCACTTCCATGCTCTCAGAGCGCACTCCTGAGCACGCCTGCTTTGGAGGCCTCCGTACATCCGGGGGCATCAGGTCACTACCCAAGGGAGACGCTAAGCTCACCGGCTCCAGCGAACTCTCAGCCGGGCTTCTCACCCCTGCATTTTGTGGCTGACCTTCCTGATGCACAAAGGAATCCAACGGACCTGAAAAAGGTAAAGCAGAGGCAGCAGGCAGGGAAGTCTGGGGTACTTTCCCAAGCCGAACTTTCTTCCGACGCGGCATGAAGAAAACGCATCAGACTCAGCTGTCTCTGCAAGTCGCCATCTTGGATCTGCGCATCACCACTTTTAAGCAATGCCACAATACACTGGGTGATATGTTGTCCATGTTTTTACCTACATATTCTTCAATAGTTTATTTGCTCCCTAACCTCTGCCTCTCTTGGGAGGCTTTTATTTGGTCTCCAGTTCATGCGGCCTTTTTTTCCCTTTCCCCCACATTCTCTTTCAGTCCAAGCCATAGTGTGGTCCAACCATATAATATCGATCCCACTTAGTCACTCTAGACACTAACCCTTCTCCACATAGATCATGTCTGTCCTTGAGTAACTATTACGGGGTTTAGAGTAATAGATGTGAAGAAAAATATTAGAAAGGATGACTAAGAAGAATCCAAAACATCTGGGCGAGTGCAGGAGTGAAGGGAAGCACGTATACGTGCCTTCTGAAATTACTCCATCACCACCACAAAAGATGAATGTCCTAGTAACCGATTCTGATGATTGATGTAAGCCATTTCACAAGTGTGGACTCCCCTGAATTGCACAGCTGCAGAACCCGGGTACTGTGATGTGCCAGCAAGGATATTTCAGAAGGGGAGGCGACTGTGTTATGAGACTTGCACAGCACAGCTGGGCATTTCAGATACTCAGACATATGGCAGCAGGCCAGTAATATGTTTGGAGAATGTATTTACATGCAAAATTCATTGGCCAGGAATTAACTGTTGCAATGAAAATGCATTTTGCTCTTCCCCCTGGAAGCTTTGCAGCCATGAATCAAGCACTTTTGCGCCATATTTTTGGTTTGGAGCAGGTATAGGCGTCAACAACCAAGGCCAGATGTACTTCTGCTATTCTGAAATTGCACCCCGCGGTGCAGTCCCTTGTTCTTCCCAGGCCACGCCTCCACCACACCCACATACTACGTGGTCGTAGTTGTGCCAGACATATCTATAGACTGTGCTTTCTAAAAATGCCTCTGACGATGTCTCTGATTTGCACATCTGAATGTCCATTTTCAGATGCCCAAACCACAAATAGAGACTATGGGGGGTATTTTAGAAGCTCTATTATGAGCATGCTGGACCCACCAAACATCTACAAGAGTCGGTACACTTACCAATATCCATAGTTAATTATGGGTGACCGTTGTGGTCATGGATTTCTGATGGTCTAGACCCCCACCTAGTTAAAGCATGTGCCTATTTCAAGCCTATTTTATAAGTAAAAAAAATGGGCGCCTACTTCTCTTTGTAGAATATTATTGTAAGTGGCCAAATACACGCCGTGATCTACGGTGCAATCGTTTACACCAGCCTAGAGCTAGTGTAAATGACCATTCCTAGAGTCCCAAAGAATGTGTGCAAATTATGGTATATTATAAATTGCATGTGTATTTCTGCACGCCACACAGAACATACATACCATCAATCTGATGCATACTTTCAAAATAGTGACTATATCAGTCGTGCATAGAAGTACCCATTTATGCATGTAAATCATTAAAATACCCTGATTTATCTGCATAAATGGCGGCTCCTTATAAAATTACTCTCTGACGGTATAGAGTATGTTGTGTAGGTTGGTGAAACATCTAAAACATATAGTTCAAAATGTATTAAAGTAGGCATTCAACAAGTGAAAAGTATACGAGAGTATGAAGGGTTTTGCAAAACACTGTATATGTTTAAATATAAGTGAAAGTGTATATATTAGTATTTCAAATTGGCAAACATTTTCTATAGTAGCTGTGTTACAGAAAGCATCAAAAATAAGCAGTTTTGACAAAGAGAGGGGTATCTATACAAAGTTAGTTTTATAAACTAATACAGAGGTGGACTTCCAGCCTGCCGCCAATGAAAAAGCCAACTTCCCTAACATAATTCTATATCTGCCCTGTCTTTCAGATCCAGAATTTAGATGGAACACTACAGAGCGTTAACCTGCAACTGTCAAGAATGAAGTCGGACCTTCGTGTGAACCAGCAGGAGAAGGAGGCTCTTAAACAGGAAGTGATGTCACTCCACAAACATTTGCAGACTATTAAGGATAAGGTGATTTTAGATTGCTCTCTTTTTTTAAATTTGTGTACTTTTAACAGTGCCAGTGTTAGACATGCAGGGGCCCAGGGCAGAAACTGGTAAAGGAGTCCAAAGCCCGCCTGCAGGCTAGTCTTCCTTCAGCTTGAGGAAAACTGGATGCCCCCCTTTGGCTTGGGGGCCCAGAGTAATTTTGTTTGCCATCCCCTGACACTTGCCCTGACTTTAAATAGGACTGTGGTGCAGCAAATGAGTGCTTGCAGAGTAGTTTTGGGGCGTAATAAAGTGCTTTTCTCATTTGAATAAAGTAATTTCAGGTTAAACCTCTCGCAGCTTTGCATGCACGATCTTTTTGGAACTCTTCACATCTTTAAAGACAAATATTAGTATTGTATTCTACCCTGTAGTTTACTGGAATATTCCAGTAACAACTCTTAGCTCATTCCACAATGACCTGATAAAGAGAATTCAGCTTTCAAAAGCTAGTTAGAAATGTATTAAATCAGTTCAGTTCAATAAGTGTTGCAGCATATAATGTTTTAGTGCTTGTGATCCAGTGGTGAAATCCAAAAGCATTCTGCTTGAGGGAAAACTAGAAGCATCCTTATTCTTTTCTGTAATTTCTGTGATCGGTATTGCCAGAATTGAGCAATGTGTTTGAAATGGAATCCAATATGAATTGAGAAGTTGGCTCTGACTGAATCTATTGGGAGGGCTGCCACAGGGACTTGAATGAGGAGGAGGGTGACCCTGACCTCCAAGCCGAAGGGCGCTCTAAGCCACACTTTTGAGTGTATCTGAACACACTGGCATGAAAGGGAAGGGGACCAAGGTGCCAAAACTAATCTTTGTCAGGCTGCCATTTTGTCCAGTGACTGCCCTGCTTAGTAATTTGGAAAGGCTTCTAAGTGGGAGGAGTCATGGTACTTTGCAGGCACAAACGTTTTGTTAGTGACTGGAAAAATGAGGAAAATGTACCTCTTGCAAATTGTGGCCAAACCCCCCCCCCCCCCCCAAAAAAAAAAAAACTGCTTGATGTGACTTAGGGAAGAACAAGCCAAACTATAACTACATGATGCAAGGTTCCACATTGGAGGTCACCACTTAGGAAAAGGATCTAGACCTCATCGTGAATAATACACTGAAACGCTCTGCTTGGTGTGAAATGGCAGCCAAGAAAGACAATAAAATGCTAGGAATTATAAGGAAAGGAATGGAGACTAAAACAGAATAACATAATGCCTCTCTCTCCATGGTGCGATCGCACCTTGAGTATTGTGTGCAGTACTGGCCACTGTATCTTTAAAGAGGATATAGCAGAATTAGAAAAGATACAGAGAAGAGTGATCATATTTATAAAGGGGATGGAAGGATATCCCTATGAGAAAGGACTTAAAAGGTTAGAGCTCTTCATCTTGGAGAAGAGATGGATAAATAGCGATATGGTAGAGTTCTATAAAATGAATGGAGTGAAACGAGTAACTATGAATCTGTTTACTCCTTCAAAAAGTACAAAGACTAGGGGACATGCAATTAAGTTACTGGAAGTATGTTTAAGACCAATTGGAAAGACAGTATATTTTTTTCACTCTGTGCATAATTGAGTTCTGGAATTTGTTTCTGGGGGATATAGTGAAAGCTTTTAATGGAATTTGTTTTAAAAGAGGTTTGGACAAGTTCCTGGAGGAAAAGTCCATAAACGATTATTTAAGTGGACTGGGGGAAATCTAATGCTTATCCCTGAGATAAGCAGCATGGAATCTGTCTACCTTTTGGGATCCTGCCAGGTACTTGTGACCTGGATTTGCTACGGCTGGAAGCTAGAAACAAGATACTGAGCTTGATGGATCATTTTGATCTGACCTAGTATGACGAATCTTATTTTTCTTACATGAAGAATTTGTCCAACAAAGAGGTGTTTCATAGTTCAATAAATATGGCTAACCATTTCTTATAGCCACAAAATATACAAAAAGATTAAAATGTGCACGCTAAAATTCCACATAGACAATAGTAATATTCGAATATATATTGGGGGGGGGGATCTTCAAACCTGCAAGCTGTGCAAATGCTGCTCTGTTAGCATTGGGGCATTCTGGGGGCATTCCAGGGCGGCACCCATCGCTGACCGAGCGAAATTGAGCCACTGCCCAATTAGTGATATGTGGCAACATAGAGTACAGGAAGCACTGGCCTAACTTTAACAACAGAAGCTAACCAGGCAGCGTCTGAATTTTCCTGCTGTCTAGTTTGCATCATGGTAATCCGGGCAGCCCAGATATTCGATGCTGAAGCCCGGATATGGCCCTGACATTGACTATCCGGGTTTTAAGTTAAGCACCGGCAGCTAGCCGCCTGAGCATCACTAGCCACCAGCATTGAATATCGGGCCCATAACTTTCAGGAAAAGATGTAACGTTTCGCCATCAGCCTGCATGCCTAAACATATATAAAATAGCCATATGTGTCATGCCTTAAAACCAGTACAGCTTGTCAAAAGAAGCACATGAAGGAAAACCCGTAGGGGTGAAGACAAAACATTAAATAAAACATACGGCAGGATACTAGATAAGAGCTTTAAATAATGAAGGAGAGTACTGAATAAGACCAAATAAAATCATAAAAGGAGAATGATGAATAAAAACTCATGAACCAAAATAGCATGAACAGAAAGCGACAAAACACACCTACCACTCTCGATGGAAGGAAAATGTTCATATTCCAGACCTCTGCTTCAAGGGGCAGGATCTGCATAATAAAAATTCATTGTTGGAAACTAAGGAGCTGGCAATCAGCGGCAGTGGTCGGAACTCTTAGTGCCCAGCCTTCCCTGCTTTAAACCAGATGTTCGATGCCGGAACTTATCTGACATCCAGAGCTTGAATATCTGGTTTCGCTGGAAGTGCGGTTGCTATCTGGTTAGCAGTGATATTCAGCCACTCACTGGATAGCAAAAAAACATATTTAGGACTGCCATTGACCTGTCCTAACTTTATGCAGTTTAGCAATCCAGTTACTGGCTGAATACTACCATTAATTGGAGAGCTGCCAGAACCACGCTCGCTCTGCTCATAGGCTGCCCCGCTTTTAACCGAGCATCTTTTCTACAGGTTTGTGGGGATATTCAGCAGCAGTAAATATTGGGATCGCTGTGATTTAGCCAGTTAGCAGGTCCTGTTAACCGGCTAAACCCTTTTGAATCTTTCTCCCTTAATATCCAAGTTAGACTTCATTGAAGTGAATGTAAACCTCAACCACTTATTACATCATGTATGACCCCTCATGAAAACCGTAGCCGATCACCCTTCCAAGTATAGGCGCTCTTCATAAGGCTTAACAAGCTACCAGGGTCACCAAAGTGTCTGAATAAACACAATTTTTTAATACTAATGGCTAGATGGCACCAAAAATATTAAAAATATAGCATATATCAGCCATCTAACCTTATTCTCAAAGCAGTCTACTACAGGGCCCGATATTAAGCGCCAGCGTCTAGCGCTGTACAGTAAACCTGGATATTCAGTGTCTAGGTCCTATCCAGCCCGGCATTGAATATCCGAGTTAGCTGCTCTTGCCAATCGCTAACTGGTCAGCGGCAATATTGAGTCACTGCCCGGTTAGCAATATGCGACGGATGTTAAGCCTGGCTTTCACTGCATATCGCTAACTGGGCAGCAGTTCAATATCGCTGCTAACCGGTTAGCAATCAGCTTAGTCTTCCCTCTGCCCCAACGCTCCCTGATGCTAGGCGGTTAGCAGTGGGGCATGTAGGACCAGCAGCCGCGGATATTCAGCGGCATTAACCTTGTTGGTGCTGCTGAATATCCTCTTCACCATGATTAACGCAGTTAGCAGCTCTGCTAATCACGTTTATCACTTTGAATATTGGGCCTTTAGTTTTTAGCAGAGGATTTTTGTTCTACAGATCCTGTTCCTTGAAGCTTTAGGTTTGGAATATGAGCATTTTCTTTCCATTGAGAGTGGTAGGAGTGTGTCTAAGTTATGTCACTTTCTGTTTTGTGTTTATTTTGGTTCATGAGTTTTATTCATTCATTCTTTTATGATTCTATGTTATCCTTTTCAGTATTCTTCTTATTTATAGTTATAGCTCTTATGTAGTATTTTATCTCAGGTTTTTATTTTGTCTTCACCTCCACAAGTTTACCTTCATGTGCTTCTTTTTACAAGCTGTACTGGTTTTACCACATGACACACATGGTGGTTTTATATGTTTATGTATGTTTTTTAAAGTTGAAAATGGACCCCTGAAGTAGGCTGATGCCAAAATATGTCTGGTCTTTTTATGTACGTTACATGTATTTGAATATTACTATCGTCTATGTGACTTTTTAGCGTGCATGTTTCAATTTTTGTATGTTTTGTGGGCGATAATAATGTTAAAAATTTGTTTAGCCCTTCTTGTTGAACTGTGGACCCTTATTGTGTTTCTGATTCCCAGTGGATCCCCAGTGACCTTTTTTCTTCTAACTGCAATTATTTTTATTGCCAGTAAGTTCTTGAGTTTACTTTTGATATATCAAAACCCTTATTCTGTACAGGTGACACCCAAGTTGGAACGGTTCCAGTTTGCAGCATATTTTCCAAAGGACCTGCTGAATGTTTGAGTCTTTTGTAAAATACATCCAAGGCCATAGGAAAAGATGGAGATTTGGTGGCACATACAAAGAAATACATTTTTTAAAAAGTCCTCTGGGTTTTGTGTTTGTAAATACTGGCACTTTCATATGTAAAGAGATTTTGCTATTTATTAAAATACCAGATTATGTGTAACTCTACATCTAAAGTGAGCCAATTAAGGGGCTGAGCTGCACAACTCCATTTTTGTGCGCTGTGAGGTTGTTTTGAACTCCAGAAGGTTAAGCACAATTCCCCCCTCACGCTTCCAAACTCCAGGTGCAAATGAGCAATTAGCTGACAGAGCAGGTGGGAACATCAACAGGGACATTGTATTTCTTTGCAAAATACCATAGGAAATACATCTTATAATTTTAAGGCCTGCCCAAACCACAAGCCCTTCAAGTCTGATCATGCTATGGGTACATACGTGTAACTAGTAGCTTTTCTAAAATGGCAACTGGCTTGTGTATGCCCACTTAGCCTATGTAAATCATCTTTTTACACACTTCAAGTTCTTCTGGCTCAGTAGGAGCCAGTGCTGGGATTCATTTATAATACCCCAGGCATTTTTCCCCTATTCTACTAGACCCAGCCTCTTACTGTTCCTAATATGGCCATTACAGTAAGAGTTCAAAGGCTGGGCGCCTCCAAATCTGACTACCATGGGTCACCATTGATGATCACGTCCCTTTGCCCCGAGGACTATGACCACTGCCTCTGCTGCATCCCCCACTTCAAGGATTCAGCGAAGCGCCTCCCACAGGGCTGCTGCAGCAGTACTGCTGGGCCAGCCCTTTTCTCACTAATCTCATCTGCTTTTAGAATCAGGTTCTCCAAGGAGCAGTCCATTCTTCTGGGCTCCAAAACCAGCAGAAGAAACGTTACTGGGATGACCTGGCCCAGCTGATGGAGCAGGAGCATCAGCTCTTGAGGCACGAGAATGAGAGACTCCAGCGAGAGCACCAGAGCACTAAAGCAGAGCTGTCACACTCCAGGGAAAAGGTAATTGCAGAGATGGATACAAATGCTGATTATGGGTAATTCGTGACTCTATGGTGTATTGCCCTGGTTAGAAAGAAAACTTTTTATTTGTAATTAGGCGCACCTTGCCAGTAGTAGTTCAAGCTCATGTCAAGTTATATTCAGGGACAGTAGGTATTTCCCTATCCCCAGAGGGTTTACAATCTCAGCTTGTACCTGGCTTCCCGGGTGAGATCTCTCAGCCCCTTCTGCCAGACTTGGCTCTCCTTGGTAGGAAGAGAGAAGATATGCTTAAGTGCTTCCGCAACCACAGCGTTGCATCAAGGGGGTGGGGATCGGAGACAGTGCTGCAATACTGCTGAAAGTACTGTTAGTCTGCTGTGCTGACCTCCTGGAGGAGGTAGGAAAGGAGAGATGCTGGACAGCTGGTGGGGGGGAGATGCTGGACACCTAATGAATTCTTCATGTTCTAACTTTGACTTTATACATAGGCCAATGCAATTTTGTTTTATTTTTGGCTCAACATTGCCTATTGACTTATACATGATATATGTAGGATACCTCTTAGAAGATTTAATTTCACAACTTGTATTGGTAATTTCTTGGTGAAATGTGAGCATTTTATATTGTATTTGATTTTCTTACTATTGTAAGAGAGCTTTTAAAACAAAACAAAGCACTCTCATAAATCACTTTTTGCGTTTTATATATTATGCAGTACTTGTAGATCCTGCTATGGAGAAAACCACATAATTTGCAAATGTCTGCACAACCAACAAATTTGAACCCCCCCCCCCCCCGCTACATAATTCAATTATCTGAAAGGGGTTGCAAAGTGTAGGCAGAGCTCCTTCCAGGCAGGGATGGCCCTCCCCCATGCATCGAGCTGCGCCATCCTCCCCCCCCCCCCCCCCACATTGAGGAGTGGCTTGGCTCAGCAACAGGCCATGTGCTTTGGCACACATGGCCTGCTGCTTCTGACCCCCTTCTGACACCACTTCAGAGGGTCGACAGGACATGTGTGCCAAAGCACATGGCCTGCTGCTGCTGCTGCTGCCGCCGAGCCTAGCTGCTGCCCCCCCCCCCCCGACCCGGCCACCAGAATCAGCAGCAGAGGAGGGGAGGGTGCAGGCCATGTGTACCGAAGCATGTGGCCTGCCACTCACAGAGGTCTTCTGCCCTAGGCAGCTGCCTAGCCCGCCTAGTGGATGACCAGCCCTGCTTCCAGTTGATACTGTCCCAGGCTAGCTCACTGCTGCATGTTTGGCTCTCTAACAGCCAATCAGCATAGCCAGTACACAGTTTAGTCACTAAAGTAAAGGCAGGCTAACTTAAGCATAGACAGGACTAACCCTAGCACTAGGTGGAGTAAATGGCTGCCTAGGGCAGAACAATTCTGGTGGAAGCACCAGCGCTGAAGAACAGCAGCACTAAAAAGCAGTCACTGGCGCATGGGGTCTTTGAATACGTGTACTCAAGGTCTGACGTGTCCTGCCCATCCGCAACAGGAAAATGGCACCTGAGGAGACAGAGCACAGCAGAGTTTCAGCACACGTGTACACGCAAAGGCCTCCAAATTATGCTAACTGTCCTTTAGTGCTGTAAGCATGGGTAGAGGTAGGGTGATGGTGACAGCAGCAGTGACAAGGGAAGGAGACAGGACCAGCAGAGCAGGGAAGGAAAGGGGAGATGCCAAGGGGCAATGCTGGTGCACGCACACACATTTTCAACTTAGTAATTGAAAAAGTTTAGTTTTTGGAATTTGGTAGCTTACAGGAATTTACTTTTTGAAGCGTGTGACACGCCATAGCATGAGTTTTTTTGGTTTGGTCATACTACTACGAATCATTTATATAGCGCTACAAGGCGTACGCAGCGCTGTTTCATTTCCCTCTTTCTTCTGTTTTTCAGAAACTTGTTTTCCTTCTTATGTTTTTTTTTATAATGTTTCTTTTACTGATTGTTAGCTTTTTAAGGTTTTTTTGTTTGTTTTTATGGTATTATCCCCATCTCTTCATCCCATAAGATTGATTTATATATCTTATTTTCTATAAGTTATCTTTTATTTTGCTATATTTTATGTTTTACATCCATTCCATATGGCATTATATATCTGTACCTAAATATTTGTTCCTCTACATGTTTTGCCTGTAGTACTTTATGATGCTCTTCTGCTCTTTTAATCATCTAATGCTAATTTTATGATAATCGTTAATTGTTTTCAAATGAGCAATTTGCTTTTATGTATTGATTTTATGTACTTTTTATGTATTGATATATTTTACTGTTTCTCTTAGAGGTTCCTACCCCTGACGAAGGCATAGCTGTGTCAGGTCCTCTGCTTTTAGTTTTCACCCAATAAATTAGTTTTTTGTTTTACCACCTCACCCCATACTGTTTTTTTTTGGCTCTTGCAGGGGTGTGCCTTTTTTTTTGGATTGTCCAATGTGCAGGGTCAGTAGTCAGTATTTCTTAAATTATTTAGTTTAGGACTATAAGATTACTCAGCAAAAATTGCAGCAGTTTAAGCAGCAATTGCAAAGCTTTCATTTCTTTATTATATAGCCTGGGGATATAAGTTGCATTCATTTTTCTGGAGCACCCACCTGTCTAGTACTTTGAATGACAGGATCAGCCCTCTATCCCTTTTCCCTAACCAGAGCTCTGAGGGGGGTCCTCCATTTTTTTGTGCCTTTTTTGGGGGAGGGGAGAAGAATGGGTGTACCATATCTCCCCTTGTCTCAGGCAGTAGATTGCATATAGGTGGTATTCTCCAAGAACGAACAGGAAGTCAGCCCTCACAGATAGGTGACGGCGCCAATGGAGCCTGCGCAGAGCATTTCCCCAGTTTTCAAAGAAAGCCTTTGGAATGTGCGTGGTCCCCTTCCTGCCCAAGGGTGCCAACTTGCTCAGTCTCCTTTTTTCCACGGAGCCCAATAGATGTCTGTCCTGTTTCCCTAGAAAAGATCCTTGCTATATCCTTAAAAATTAGCTGTTCCCGGTTTGCATACTGGTTCCTCTTCCTGCCTTGAGCCGGCGCTGGGCCCAGTGCTGTTCTTGGCTCCTTTCTCCTTTTTTTTTTTTCCTTCCATCGAGGCTTGCCTCCACCAGCTTTTGCACCTGGGGGTCATTGACCCGGCTGGGTGTTTCCCACCATGTCTCCCGATAGGTTCAAAAAATGTGACTGCTGCAGTCAAGCTATGTGCATCACCGACACACATAACTGCTGCTTATGCTGCCTGAGCCTGGACCATGATAGCACCTCTTGCATCCTGTGCCAGGCTATGACACCTAAAATAACGGATGGAGTTGTAAGAGAAACCGTTCCCAAGATCCGATGGCACCGGCCTCCCCAACGCCGAGCTCCAAGCCCAGCACTTTCCGTGAAGCCCAAGCATCCTCTGAGTCTGACGGCGGCGGCTCCTCCGAGAAGACCTCGGACCCCGAGTGAAAGAAGAAAAAATACTCAAGTCCATCGAGGTTCCACCGGAGAAACTGGTAAGACGGCTCGAAGGGACTCAAGTGACTCAGAGAAGCATCCCACCAAGGTCCTCAAAAAGGATTCCTTGGCCGGTAGAGACCGTGCAGAGTTCCTCGAGACCGTAGTCCTCATCGAAGACGGACTGGCGAGAGTGCCAGCACTGGGCCCGAGATCCTCTGTGCCTGTGCCAAAAGCTGCGGAGCCTTCTGGCTTGGAATCCAGAATGGCAGTTATTGGGCAGAACATCACTGCTATTCTGGCCATGCAGCAGACAGTGATGACTGGTTCATCCACGTCATCTGCCCCGACGACCGGGCCCCTGACTGGTGGGGGGGAGTCCCCGGTCATCAGGCTGAGCACAGAGCGCCACTGGCCTTGGGTAAGTCCTCGGCCCAGGTCGAGGTCCCGGTCCCTGTCCTGTTTCTCAGGCATCCAATCCTCCCTAGCCAGTTTACGAGACTCAGACTCCAGATCCTTGGGAGGGTCCTGGCCCTTCGGCACGGGTCTTAAGGCAAGAAATGGGAAACTAACAATGAGGCCACCCCGGAAACCAGACTGCATAGAGAGATCCCCTCAGACCCATCTCCCTGGTGCCCCGGCGCCATTCTCCTCCGGAGGACGTGGCCTTCCACAACTTTGTCGGGGATATGGCCAAAGCCCTCTTGGTGCAAACCGAGGCAGAGGAGGACCTGCACACAGAGGAACAGGAGATCCTCCAGTTCGAGTCTCCATCCAAGGAAAAACTCACAGTGCTGGTGCAGCCGATCCTCAAGCGGCTACTGTTACAAATGTGGGAAACCCCAGCGTCTGTGCCGGTGGTCAGATGACACCTCGACGCCATATACTGTGTCAGGATGGGGTCAGGGTTTCACAAGCCCCAACTCCCACATAACTCCATGGTTGTCGAGTCAACCATGCAAAAACTCAAAAGCCAGAAGACTTACTCTTCTGTCCCCCCTGGAAGGGATGCTAGAGCCCTCGATACCCTTGGGCACAAGTGCTACCAGGGGGTGCCAAATCCAGGCCTATGAGCTATACATATGCATGTATCTGAAGGCCCTGACCCAGGAATTGTCTGGATTCTCTGCGGGGCTGGCCGGGGAACCTCTCCAACGGTTACGACCTCCGGGATCAAGGACTGCTTGAAGTTCCTCTCCCGGGCAGCCTATGATGGATTCAAGTCAGCAGCTCAAGTAGCAGCGGTCATCATCAGGGCTTGATGCCAAACCTGGCTACAGTCCTCTGACCTCGAGCAATGGGTCCAGGACAAGCTGCTCGATGTCCCCTGCACCGGTGAGAACCTGTTAGGCTTCTATCTCAGCCGCTTTGTCGGCCATGGATTTGCCAAAGTGGTGACCCGCCAGAGATTCTCAAAAAGACCTCTTCCTTCCCCTCAAAAAAAATCTTCAGGGGGAAAAGGCCCCTATTCCAGAGGAAGAAGGGGCACTTTCAACAGAGTCACCGCTACCAGTCCTTCCTGGGCCAGCAACGGGGTTCTTGCCCTAAGAGGCAGCACCAAGGAGCTCAGAATCCCCCGGCTCCAGCCCAACCAGGGGGGAGCTTTTGACTCCCAAGGCAGGACCTCCCCTCCTCCTGGAGCCCTTCACCAGCCCACAGGGGGCCACCTGGCACTCTATTATCGTAAATGGGGTTAGTGGCAGCAAGATGTGAAATTGAAATAACGGATCATTGGAAGGCAAGTTCAGCTCTCATCATGTCAGAGTGGAGGTTCCAACTAGGATATATATAGAGCGAATGGAGAAACTGACTGCTATGAGGAGAAGTGTGTATAAGAAGACCAGTGAGGAATCCGTTTTCAGATATGTGGCCATCCCTAACCTTTGGTGTGATTTCGAGTAAGGGGTCGGTTTCACATGGACTGCTGGTGAAGGCTGTACGTAGATATTCTGTGTGTGGGGGGACATGACAGGTGCCTTGGGGAGAGGAGAGGGCGAATGGGGATGTTGGTGTTTGGGGAATTGCAGACAGATGATTGTAAAAGTTGAATAAAAAAATAAAGTTTGAAGAAAAATTAAACTAATGGGCCACTTTAGATATTCAAGAAAATTGAAGGACTTGGTAAACAGTTTATAAGCACTTTCCAGAAGCTCCCTGTTCCTGGGATTTGTCTCTTAATATGCAAAGTTCCTCTTGATACACAATGTTTTGAAATGGGGAAGGGCTGTATGCTTGATTCATTAGCAGTCTAGCAGGATAATGTAAAGTTCACTGGCTAGAAAGTTTCAGTAGCCTGAGATTTCAAAAATAGCTGAAAATTAACTGCCCAAATCTTGCTGTATGCCTTCATATCTATCAAAATTTCAGCAAGGTGACTACTACCCAACCAGGTATGGAAATAATTAAAAATACATCTATGCTGGTCACACAAGTGTGCACTGTCAGCTGAATTATGATGTTTTTTGGTTGAAAAGATTTGTGGTTTGTGAACTATTTTTTATTTCATAGAGTTTCAAAGAATCCAGAAGATTTTGTGATAACATTTTAAATTTTTGCTGGAATTTGCAGCAACACAATATCGTTTCAAGTGGCATCACTCCTCCAAACTTGGGTTTTATTCAGGTGCAGAGAGAATATTGTGGAGGCAGGACCCTAGGCAGGTCCTCAATCCTGCCATCTCCCGCTTCCATCACTGGTGCCTCTCTCCAGGGCCGACAATGGCAGCAATTGCCCCTGAAACCATGATGCAGCATTTACTCTCCATCTGTGGAGCTGCATCTTGGTTTCATTATGCTGCGTCTGCCCCAGACTTCCAGTTTAGGTATAAATAAGAAGCTTGTGGTGGAGGGGGCACCGAAGAGGCAGATTGAACAGAATGAAATTACAACGCAGCCCTGGAGACGGGAGGAAGGGTAAGTGCTGCGTTGTGATTTCAGGGGCAGTTGTCATCACTGTTGACCCTGGAGAGGGGCAGTGGCAGCAGCAGTGGGCATGGGGGGGAGGACCAGTGCTCTAGACAACTGCCTTGTTTGTCTAGTGGTAGCACCGGCCCTATGTGGGGGCAACAAATTGCTTACATTGGTGCAAGGTATGTATATACAGGATTTGCCCTAAAAAATCTAAATAGTGCTAGTAGTTCTGCTATGATAATTGTCCTTGGAAAAAGTAGATGCACCTGATTTTTTTTCCTTTCAACAAGTACTTTTTCCTACCAAACCAATGTGAGTAGTTTAGAAAATTCTAAACTATGCATGTTTTTGCCGACTCTAATGCAACCCTATGTAAAGAGAGCCTCAAAAGAATGTAGATAAAATTATTTGCATCTCTTCTTGTCACCTAGAAAGTGACAATTTTCAAAGAACCAGTTTCTGCATTTTACTGGTAGAAATGGCTTTCAAAGTTGCCCCTTCTGGGTAAAATGGAAACCTGAAGGCGAAACAATCTTCAGCCATGGTGGTGGCTAGCTGTAAATCCATTCGTTAGTGACCTGCTACAAAGTCATGTTCATTGTCTTCTCAGATCCAACAACTAGAGTCCTCTGTTCTCTCCTGCAAGCACCAAAAACACCAAAGTCAGTCGAGCCTGGTAAAAGCCATGGAGCAGGAGAAGTTGGGCTTCAAACGAGAGTGTGAACATCTACAGAAAGAACTGGCATCTACAAGCAGGAAGGTTAGTAAAAGATGATAAACTATGGACATTTTCTTCACTTTTTTCCACATGCGTATGCAGAAGCTGATCTAAACATAGGGAGAGAATCCTAGAAATTATTAGGAAAGGCATGGAGAATAAAACAGAACACTGTCATTATACCATACTGCCACCGCATTCTGTGTATTTTGTGCAGTTCTGATCATTGCATCTCAACTAGGAAAGGTACAGAAAGAGGCAACCAAAATGCTAAAGGGGATGGAATGGCTCTTCTATGAGGAAAAGCTAAATAGGTTAGGAGACTCCAGCCTGGAGAAGAGATGGCTGAGGAGAGATACTACTGAAAGTTAGTGGAGCGACAGCAGCAGCAAGAATTCCTCTGCCAGATGTCACAGAACTGCCGAAGTAAAATCACCAGCAAATGGCACAACAGCTAATAGGACAGTTGATAAACAGCAGCACCAAGGGACCCTGGTGGCATCCTGGCATCCAGTAATGAGGAGTAGGCTACAACTTGAATAGTGCTAGTGTAGAAGATGGGTCTAGGAAATGCTCCAGAAGCGTACTTAGTGAAAATAGAAAAGCTAGCCAAAGCAACAGCAAGGCTCTGGCAACTGTGAGCTCTTCGCCTTACCCCACAGGGAAGCCCAAACCGTTAAAGTCCAAGAGTTCTCTGAAGCGAAAGCCCTTCTATTGGATTGCCTGGACAGAAACCAATTCCGCAAAGTCCACTACAAGCTGCCCACAGGGCCAGGAGCATGGTTTTTAAAAATTTAAAAATTTAGGCTGGTTCTGATAAGATCAGAGGTGAATAAAGTGTATTAGAAAATTATTTATCAACCCTTCATTGAAAATAGATAACCTGACAGCAGGTAAAAAGATTGAAGGCTGTGGTATTAACGGACAACTGTTTAGAAGCCAGAATGTCAAATGGAGAGCTAGAACAGAAGAATCTGTCACCCCAGTGGTGTTTCTAGTCTCCCCCCCTCCCCAATCACCTGGGACTGGCACCCCCTCATCATGCCATGCCATGTGATACAATACATACACCACCCACTAGCCGGCCCCATGGAGGCAGCATGGTAAACATGATTAAGTTGGATTGCCATGGTGCCTTGAGCTCCAGGGGCCCAGCACTCTTCTCTCCCAGCCGAAGTTTCGCCATTCACGATTCACAAGACTTCGGCTGGGAGAGAAGAGCGCCCAGCCCCTGGAGTACGAGGCACCGTGGCAGCTCAACTTAATCGTAAATTTGCCATACTGCCTCTGTGGGCCCGTTGGGGGGTGCACTCCCTCTCAGCCATGCCACACCCATCACCCCGCCCTTCATCTGCCACTGGTCACCTTGAGGGTGACCACACAGATCTGGTAGTCTAGATCCACCCAGCATAATACAGGGCAGAGTGCAGTAGATGTCACAAGACATAAGTACTAGAGGAGACCGTGCAAGGAAATAGATCTGCTGCTGGAAAAGATACACAGACAGTAAAAACTGCTACATTCCCCTCAAATTATTATGTTTTTTTTCATGTGGGTAGCTTAGACATCATAAAAAAAAACATAGCCTATGCATGTATTTGAGTTTTGGAGATGTTTTAGAACAGTTAGGAGTCACAATGGGAGTGGTCAACCTCTAGTCATGGCCTGCTACTATGATGTTGCTTCATTCAGGCAACACTCAAATGCAGATATCTGTGACAGTGGTTGAGCCTCAGTAAGGGTGCAACACAACTCCAATCCATATGGTGCATATATAGTGAAATGCAATCCAGTGCTTTGCTTACATTGATGGCCAAGTAAGACAGAAGTTAGGAGTTGAAAGGATTTGAAAGTCTCTTGTTTAAGAATTTTTATTACCATGAGATTACAGGCTGAAGTCAATTGTCATACATCCCAAACTACTATTTTTTAATTAACAGCATTATTCCCAGTTGGGGGGAAATCTCATAAACACTAAGCAGATAAAAATAGAGGACCCTCAGGACAGTAAAGGGAGGGATAAAGAGAGAGTACCTATGGGATCTAAGGAGTCAAGCACATTACTCATCCTCACTGCTCAGAGGGAGGAAAGGGGTGGCTAGGACCTAAGATTATGAGCTAGCTTTTCTGGTGATGTTTTTCCACCCAGCAGCCTAATAGTAACCACTAGCCACAAAAAATTTGATAATGGCCACCTTTAAGAGAGGCTATTCCCAGATCTCTGGAGGGAGGAAGTGATGTCAGCTCACTGAATGGTCAGCTGAGTGCAGAGCTCTGCTGATACTCCAGATACTCCAGATAAAAGAGCAAAAACCGGCCTCCCCAAGAGCTAATAAAGACCCCGATATGATCAGATGAACAGAGGAAAAACCAAAGGGCACCCTGCTATGACCACATGGAAGAAAACTACAGATTTGCGTATTTGCCTACCAGGCCGGCGCAAGGGAGGAAAGATGGCGCTGAAGGAGGGAAACCACATGCTTCTGGGTGATGCCAGCAGAGAGGCAGGTGAGCAGGATGAGGACTCTGAGCCCAGCTTAACAAGATCAGATTCCGGGGATGGTTCCTAGATCTGAAGCAGGAGCTGCAGCAGGTTCAATTTGAAATTGGAGGACTGGTCAAAGAATTAAGAGCTGAAATCACTGAGTTTGGCCTTTGAGTGGAGGATGGGGAAATGAGGTTCAAGGGAGTACAAGAGGAGATGGACGGGCTTCGCTGCATGGTCCTGGATATGGCTTATGATAAGGAGAAACTGTCTCTAAAGATAGGATATGGAGAATTGGAGATCTAACCTCCACATAAGGAGCATCCTGGAGACAGCTAAATTTGCGGACACGTTCCTTATGGCTAAAGAGTTATGTTGCACCATCATACAGAAAGGCAGTAGAGTACGCGAGAGCATTAAAATAGAACAGGCCCACCGGATTCTGGGGCTGCCTAATGAGCAGCGCCCTAGAGACTATATTCTGCCTGCATGAATACCACAGTAAAAGAACGTTTAATGAAGACAACGTGAGACTTGGGGAAGCTTTCTTGGAAAGGCTATGAAATTGTCCTAATATAATGACTTATCGACCATGATGGCTAGATGCAGAGAGTTCTGCCCGATCACCCAAAGACTACAAAAGGGGCAATATCAGTTTAAGTGGCTGTATCCAGTGGGACTGGCCTTTACTATAAATGGCGTAACTAAAAAGGCTGTGACTCAGGAAGAGGTGGTCAAACTGCGCAAACTTGGTGTCACAGATGTAGAGCTCCCGCAGCAGGAAGCGGAGCATATGTATGCCACACCCCCCCCCCCCCCCAAGAGAACAAAATGGCAAATGTGTGGCTGCGAGGAGAGTGCAAAAAACTCAGGGAGGGAACTAACAGAAGAACCCCTGACTGCACAGTATGGGTTGCATTGCACTCAAGATCAGTAGTACCATATGAGACCTACTGATTATGGGGTCTACTGTTGGTTGACGTTTAATGTTATATGAACTGGAGGGTGTAAAATGGGTGTCACAGCTGAAATGCAGGAATGCATGGGTGTAATGAGAGATGAAGTAAGCGTAAGAACCGGTGGGCGAGTGGTTGGGTACATGTGTGTAAAACCATTGTTGGCCCACTTGTTTTATATAAATCGCTTTGACATATTGATACAGCAATATATAAACACAGCTAAATAAATAAATATGCAAAGTCAGGGGAGAGTATGAGTATGGACGAGGTGCTGCAAGGGGGTATATGAGGTGCAGGGGGATATGGTGTGGATCAGGGAAGAGCTCTGAGATGAGCGAGGAGAGGGGGGCTGATGTGCAGGGGTTGGGGGCGTTGGGATCATCCAAGCAGCAACTGCAGACCACTGGGGATCACAACCAGCAAGCTGCAAGTGATCACATCTGCAGAAGAGTCTCCTGCTCCCCTCCAATCGGGATGACAGACCTCCACCAGGCAGATCACAAAAAGTACTACCGTCGGTAAACTCCGCTCCCACCGGAGGCATCATAATTAGCCTCCTCTACATAACTCAACTGCCCTTAAAGTGGGCCCTCGCCTAAGGGCCAAGCCAAAGAGCCATTTGGTGTGACCCTTAGGTGGGATCCAAAAGTAAAGATATTACACTCTTTGTGCGCATGCAACATCACCACTGAGAATAAAAGCCTCTCCACACCCTGCATGGCATTGCAACTACAGCCTCCAAAGACAGCACACAAAGGTAAACACAACTCTGCTTACTAATGGCGCCCCACACAGCACAACAATGATCTCACAAACTTTCAGCCGACAACAACCACACTCTGAAAGCCAAACTACAGGCATAGTGCTTGTAAATAAGTTCTGTATTATTGCAATGTTCCATGTAAAACAAACTTGATTTGTTAATTATTGTTAACTGTAAACCGCAACTGAACTCTTGGAAGATGCGGTATATATAAATAAATAGTGCTCAACAAACTATTTACCCTCCTGACCATTATATGCCTTATTGCCACTTTAACCCTAGCAGAAGCACACCCTCCAGACACAAATCGTATACTGATCATTCAACCCCAAGAAACTATGAACCAAAAACTGCCCCTCAAAAAGCCAAAAATAAAACTTACAGCTTCCTAAAACATATGGCAGTCAATGGGCACACTCCAACAAAACGTCTTACTCATGACACCCTTGCCCCACAGGATTTAAAGGGGATCCTAATCAACACCTAAACAGTCAGAAACAAAATCCCTATTATCACTTATTTTATCAGTGACCATAACCCAGACATCCTATGCCTAACAGAAACATGGCTCAGTGAAGAAGACCCTGTCCTCATAAATCTGCTAAAGGTACCAGGATACAACCTATTGTACAGCAACAGAAATAGACACAGAGGAGGAGACGGCATCCTCATCACTACAAAGAGCAAACTCAACTTCCCTGCCACAACTACAGCTAGTACAGATAGCATGACTTAGTCCTCATCAAAAACACACATCTAGCAGCATGCCTTGCCTACAGATCACCAAAATCAAACAATACTGCCTTATCTAACATCCTGGAAATAGCCTGCTCCCACTCTGCGCAAATAAAGAGCTCGTTATACTAGGTGACATCAACCTCTCTACACTATGACCCAGACAATCAGCAGCATTCTCAGAAGCCATGCAATCCCTGGAATTCATATAGATTGTCAACAGCCAAATACACACTGCAGGAAGCACTCTAGATCTAATTTTCACTTCTAAACAATTTCTCAACCATGCTACTAAAATCATGACACAGATTATGCAGGTCCCATGGTCAGACCACCACCTGATATCCTTCCAACTTCCAGGAACAACACAAACCAGCATAATGTTAACACAAATAAAGGATGCCGATTCAAACAATTTCAGAAACCATCATTCCTGGATACATTATCCCCAGTAATTGACCATGACTCAAACAATTTGGATGACCTCATCCTGAAATGGAGAAACAAGATCATCATTGAATATGCCACAATACCACATAATAGTCAAAATAAGGCTGCAGTTAACACTACATGGTACAACCCTGAGCTAAAACAACTAAAAAGAGAGCTCAGAAGATCGGAACACAGATGACGCCACTCAAAAAATAACCATGACAAACATCTACCTACTCATCTTCAATACTTATCAGCACGTCAATAATCATAAAAAAAAGCATCACTCAAAGCTGATCACTAGCTCTTTAACTAAACCAATTGTAAATTCCCTATTGAAACATGACAGTAACACAACAAGTAACACTCCTGATCCACAAACTCTGGCAGACTTCTTCCAATCTAAATTCCAAACAGACCCTAATACCGCTTTACCACAGCTTACCCAAGCACACAATGGCTATCTCAAAGAGCTCTTAACACCCTCCTTGGAAATCTTACAAACTGTCATAAAGGCAATTAACACAACTTCACCAATGGATCCATGCCCAGTAAACTGGATAAAGCTTACCCGATCCAACATAGCTCCATTCCTAAAAAGGATAACACAATACTCTTTCAAGCAAGCCTACATACCAGCCTGTCTCAAGAACGACTTGATCAGACCCATGCTAAAGAATCCAAAACTAAATGCAAACTACCCAGCTTCTTACAGACCCATCACTAGTCTACCATTTCTAGCTATAATAATTGAAAACGTAGCCCAATTACAACTGCAATAATACATCAACACAAACATTCCATTAGACTCACAACTGCATGGCTTCAGACCATACCATAGCATAGAAAAACTTATCACTTTCCTTTTTGACAACATCACAAAAGGCATTCAGAAGCCGCAACAAGGATTTACCTTAATATTCCATGACATTAAGGCTGCATTCGATTCAGTATCACACAAACTACTACTCATACATCTACAAGAGATTGGAGTTCAGGGATCTGCGTTAGAATGTTTTCGCTCCTAACACCTATCTAATACCTTACCTGCACATATCAGAGCAATCTCCAACTTGAGCCAGTTCAGAAAGGCCCTTAAACATTTCCTCTTCATCAAATATCTCACAGACAGCTCCGAACCTCAGTCCCACTCGAATAGCGAGCACCTCAACAATAGTAGTAGTCAAACAGGCAAGCCCTCGCAACAGGCGTCCCCTACAATGTAAAACACCAAACAGTATCCTTTCTCATTACACTTCCTATGGTATATAGTTTACCCTGTTCTCCAAGTTCCATTTCCTGTTAAATGTAATGACCAGACATATGTAATTTGTCGGATGTTTCTGTTCCATGTAAACCGCGCTGATGGCAAATAGTGCGGTATATAAGAAATGCTAATAAATAAATAAATAACAGAACATCAGCAGCATGTCAAAATGGCAAACATGAAATCTTCCCCATTTAAGCTAACCCAGGACATTCCGCAAGAATCAGCACTTCTCCTTATCATTCAACATTTACCTGCAATCGGTCTGTAGCATTATGCAAGCCCACAACATCATAGATCACATCTATGCTGATGACGACATGATTTACATGCCATTCTCCATGACAGAAGCCTGCTACACTCCCTTAATAGATTGTTTTAATGAAATCTCCAACTGGTTACTAAAACATAACCTTGAAATAAATTACAAAAAAACTGAAGTACTCTTCATAACAAGGGACGAAAATGTCGCACCACCATCAGGCCTAAAGATCAATGACACAGAACTCGAGGTTAAAATAAAGATCAAATACTTAGGAATAACAACTGACCAAGGCCATATGCTTCAAAAGCACATCAACAATACCACCAGGCTAATTTACCAGAAGATAAAAACCCTCCAGCACCTACGACTCCTGCTCGAAACCAACGACTTTCGAACAGTGTTCCAAGCTATCATACTCTTGCACATAGACTACTGCAGTATCATTTTACAGGGCCTTCCTAAATATGTGCTACAACCATTATAAATGGCTCAGCATACAGCAGCCAGAGTTCTTGCAGCAGCATCCAGAATATAACCCCTATCCGAAAAAGGTTACTCTGGCTCCCCTGCCATGCCGCATAAGTTACAAGGTGCTCATGACTATTTTCAAAGTCCTACACAACATGCCTGCCCCTCTCACCTACAAAACTTGCTAGAAAGACCTCTACAGAATAGAAGCAGGAGATTATGTGCACAAAACATGCTAAGCGTACCCACAGAAAAACTAAAACCTAATCAAAAAACTTGTGCACAGGCTTCTCACTGTATGCACCCAGAATCTGGAATAACTTCCCCACAAAACTTATAGACCCAGAAGACATCTACGAATTCAAAAAGAAATTAAAAATGCTATTATTTAAAGAGCACTTTAAGGACAAAACATAACTCGGCATCATCCGAGGCCTTCTTAATCTCATGCACTTGGACATGCCTACGTTGAACACTGGACAACCAGAATCCTTACCCATTTTGATTTATATGAACCACTAATTATTTCATTTCACTGCCCTGCACCTATCCCCCTAACATCACCTTACCATATACGCACAGCCATGTATTAGTCTACTTCATGCGAATTATCAGTTGTAAAAAGCTCATGTCATATTAATATTCCCTGTTCAACGTAACGCTAACTTTAAATGGTTCCATGTAAACCGCATTGACCTTCGAAAATGCGGTATATAATAAATGCTAAATAAATAAATAAATACTTGGTGGGGGGAGGGAGGGAGGAGGTGGAAGGAGAGGGCAGGAGAAGGGGGTCAGGGGGAAGAAACGACGAGACTGTTTTAAACAAATGGTGCTGGTGAAAGATGGCAACAAGTCTCAGTTTTAAATATGGCAGTGTCAGCTGGTCTCACTTAATGTGAAGGGACTGGGGTCCTGGCAGAAATGTAGTCTGTTACAAAAGGAGGTGAGGCAATGGAGGGTAGATGTAACCTATATTCAAGAGATCCATCTCAAGAGATTACAGGCCCACTTGCTGAAATCGCGGAGATATCCACGTGTTCCTATCTGCTAATATGGGAACACACAGAAGGGGGAGGGGGAGCATTCTAGTTGCTACAGACAACAGTCTGGAGATTAAGAAGCAGATCTGTGATAAAAAAAAATGGGCATTAACTGTTCCTTGAGGTAGAGATGGATGTTACATTGATGATGCTGGCTGATATATATGCCCCAAATGAGACACAAGGCCAGCTCTGTGACGAGGTGTTAAATTGCTGAACCTGTCTGCAGCCTCACTAATATTAGGAGGAGATTTTAACTTAACCAAAATGCTAGACTGGACAGTTCCAGATGGGAAGGGGACGGCATGCAGGCGTAAGCTGGGGCTCTTGATAGAGACTGAACCTAGTTGATAGCTGGAGGGTAGAAAATGTGCTTACACCTTTTACCCATCCCTGCATCAGAGTTAGTTGATTGGACATGTTTTGGCTGGACCGCACATGGGCGTTGGCTATTGAGAAAGTGGAGCTGGTGAAATCTCCTGATCTGATCATGCATCAGTCAGGCTTCTACTGCAGCCGGGACGACAATCTTCAGGAGTTAGGTTCTGGAAGCTCAATGATTCTCTTTTAGAGCATAAGTTGATTTATTTATTTATTTATTTATTTATTTATTTAAAGTCTCTTTTATACCGCGCTATTCAGCATCAGCGCGGTTTACAATAAACAGTGAACATACACATTTCCAATAGTACTTTGTGTTTACATATGAACAGGATATTCAACTTGGCTAACAGGGTAACTATGTACAACCACAATATATACAATATATACAATTTGTAGGCTGATCATGTGTTTGTATGGTTTTAGACAGTGGTGATTTGTGTGGTTTCGGCAAATGGTGCTGAGTTTCTATTGGTTTCAGGGTAATGTATGAGGAAGAGGTAGTGTTTCACGGCCTTCCTGAATTGGAATATGTCCGGGATTGATCTGATGTTGTGAGGGAGGTTATTCCAGATCACTGGTGCATAAAGTTTGAAAGTCCTGCTGGATGTTGACTTGGTGCATTGAGTTATAGATCTTGGGACTATCAAGGTGTTTTGAGCTACTGACCTTCTGTCTCTGTTGTGGGGTGTCATCTGGATTAGCTCAGTTAGTGAAGTTGACGAGAGACCTTTGGTGGCTTTGAAGGTGAGCAGCAAGGTCTTGAATGTAATTCTACCTTGAATCGGGAGCCAATGGAGTTGTTTCATTATAGGTGTGACATGGTCTTTCCTGGATGCTCCGTGCAGTACTCTTGCTGCGGTGTTCATTGCCATTTGCAGTGGGTTTAGGGTGGTTTGGGGGAGACCTTGAAGTATTGCATTTGCATAATCGAAATGCGGGATAATTAGTGCCTGATAGATAGTCCTGAAATCATCTGGCTCCAGCAGAGATCTTAGGTATCTAAGGGATCTAATTTTATGATATACTGCCCTTACAGTGTTACTTATATGAGCCTGCATATTTAGGTTCTGGTCTAGTGTGATGCTGAGGTATCTGATCGCTGATTTGGTCTGGAGGTCTGCTTCCTTCACTTTCAGTACTGTCGGGGCAGTGAAGTTACGGTTCCTTGTAATGAACATCACCTCCGTCTTCTTGTGTTGAATCCAGAGGTTTTGGGATTGTAGCCAATTGGATATTTCGTTTATGCAGCATGTTATTGGTTCGAGGTCTGGGTTTTCTGTTGCAAAAGGTGTGTATAATAGCACATCATCTGCGTATATCATGCAGTTAATGTTGAAAGACCGGATCAGGTTGCAGAGAGGTTGCATGTATATATTGAATAGTAAGGCGGAGAGAGAGGATCCTTGTGGGACACCTTGGCTTTGGTGGAATGGTTCTGATGATGTGTTTCTGGATCTTACCTGCTGCCATCTGTCCGAGAGGTAGGACCTGCACCACTCGAGTGCTTTACCGGAGATTCCTTTTTCTTTGAGGCGTTCTAGGAGGCGCTCATGGCTAACGGAATCAAACGCTGCCGCGATGTCAAGGAAGACAAGGACAAAGCCTTGGCGGGTATTGTCGATGCCTGATATTATGCTGCTGAAGAGTGTGGTAAGAAGGGTCTCAACCCCGTGAGATTCTCTAAATCCATGCTGGCATGGATCCAGTGGTGCATTGGAATCAATGTGATCTTGTATTTGTCTCTGAACTATCTTTTCCATTATTTTTGCAAGCATTGGTATGCTTGCTATGGGTCTGTAGGATTCTGGTTTCTGTTGGTCGAGTTTGTTGTTTTTTAGTAGAGGTCTTATTGAAGTTTGTTTGAGGGTGCGTGGGAAATCACCTGTTGTGAACGATTGTTGAATAAGTCTGGATATGATGGGACTGAGGTCAGTCCGGAGTTCCTTGACCCAGAAAGCTGGGCATGGATCAGATTGCGCTGTGGACGTATTGATGGCTGCTATGGTGTCTTCGATGCATCGTTTGGATGGAGTTGTGAAGGTAGTGAGTGGTGTTTGATTGTAGGGCTGAAGGATGATGCTGGACGCTGGGTTGTTGTTTATCTGACAAAGTTTTGTTTGTAGATAATCCGCATATGTTTGAGGATGGATTCCATTAGTTTGTTCTGATGCAGGTTCTGTTGTAAGTTGCTTAACGAGGGCAAACAGGTCACGAGGTTTGTTGAGGGATCTCTTTAAAGTGTCGGCGTGGTAACGTCTCATGGTTTCAGTCACTGCGGTACGGTGCGCTGTGAGTTGTAAATTGTATGCCTTTTGGTCTGCTTCTGAGCGTGAGCGGCGCCAGCGTCTCTCAAGTTTTCTTAGTGTCGCGAGTGAGGCTTTCAACTCAGTAGAGTACCATGCTGCTGTGTGTCGTTTCGCTTGAGGTTTGTTTTTTGCTGGGCGAACAGCTATTGAACTGAGTATTTCGTTCCAGTTGGAGACTAGTTCATCAGGGTTGTGTGCTGGTGAGTTCATTAGTGGGATTGCTGATTTCAGGATTAGATCTTTGTTGAATGGTTGGAATCTTCTCGGCGGATTGTTGGACTGACCGATTGTTGTGCTTTCATCTTTTTGGACATGGCTTGGCTGAGGAATTTGGAATAGGATTAATGAGTGATCTGACCATGGGACAGCGGTGATTGATATATCAGGGATGGTTGTTTCTCTGATGGTTGGGTCTGTTGTGAATATTAGATCTAGCATGCCTCCTTTTATATGGGTAGGTTCCTTGATTAATTGGCTATATCCTAGATCTTTCATGGCTTCGAGGAACGCCTTTGAGTGAGAGTCTTGCAGGGAGGGGAGGTTGAAGTCTCCTAGTACCCAGCTTGTTGTATGTGGGCTCTGGGAGTTTGCGGCTGCATCTATTATTGTTGTTAGTGCATCTGCATCAGATGATGGCGCTCTGTAGAGTAGATTGATGGAGGAACACTTGTTCTCTATCGAGATTGTATCTAGGAGTGGCGAGCTGGTTGCATTTTTTATGTTGAATTGAAGATCAGATCTGGTGATGGCGAGGACGCCGCCTCCTCTTTTGGCTGCTCTATGACATGTATGGATAGAGAAGTTAGCAGGCAGGAGCTGGTTGAGTATCACGTTGTCATCACAGGAAAGCCATGTCTCTGTGATCAGTAGTAGGTCAAGGTTATGTAGTGATATCATATCTGAGATGACCGGCCATTTTTTACGTACAGATCTTGCATTTACAAGGGCACATTTCATGATTCGAGGGAGGGGGTTTTCTTCTTGTTGTTTGTTCTTCTTGTTGTGCTGTAATGATACCTGCAGGAGGTGGTGGTGGTGGTGAACTTGGGAGGTTTCTTGTGATTCATAGAATGGGGTATCTGGCCACCTCTTTCTATAACTGTGGATAGTTGGTATGTGGTTGTTGTTAGTGTATAGGCCAGTGACATTGCTTAAGCCTGTAGCAAGGAGGTAGAGAGCAATCGAGATGATGCAGGGTAGGGCCATTTTGTGTGCTTTGTTGCGGTGTGGATATGGGCTGGGAGGTTGGTTGGTGGTGGTGGGTAGGTATGTTGCCTGGTTGTGATAGTTTGCTCTATCTTTGGTTCAGTTGTAGGAGGGCTGCGGTTTGTGGTGGGCTCTCGATCTATCGGGAATTACTGGAGCTTACATATTACATTTTGAAGATTCTTCAGGATTTTAAGTTGCGTGTATACAGTCTGTTAGTGACGGTTACCATGGTTGCTGATGGCAGATAAAGGCTGGTAATATTAGATAACTGCAAATTACACAGGTATATTGAGCCAAAGTTAACTGGGACTGGCTGGTTACATAGATTAAACAACCTACCTTAGAGGTAATTGTAAATAGGAGGTTAAACTGGTAAAATCTGTAAGAATAAGACTAGTAGCAGGTTACACAAGTATCAATTATTTGAGCTAACTAGGTCTAGTAGGTTATATAGATATGCTACATACATCATAGGACAAGTATAGATGATACGTTAATCTGGCAGTATCAGGATATATGTATGAGCAATATTTTCTTGGAGATTACAGTAAATGGTACTTCTGTTTGGGTTGTCCAGTCCTCTGATTCTAAGATAGCTACAGTGTCGGGTAGGTACTATGCTTAGAGTGCATTGACTTTACTTGCGATTTCGCGGTCTGGTGTTCTGGGTTTGTTCCTTGCTGGTCTTCGGGTCAGGTGGTTGGAGAATGGCCTCCGTCACTGGCCTCCGCCTAAGGGCCACGCCAAAGGGCCCTCTGGCGAGGCCCTCAGGCGCGGGCGCGCCCGATGGCGCGAAGATTTAAATCCCGTTGCACAGCCCCGACTGGGCTGTGTGCAGCAGTTGGCCCCTCCTGCTGCTGGTGGCTCGATCCCCGGGAAGGGGAGAGCTGCTGGTGGTGGTGGGGGCTGAAGAGGATCAGCGCCCGATGGCGCGAAGATTTAAATCCCGTTGCACAGCCCCGACTTGGCTGTGTGCAGCAGTTGGCCCCTCCTGCCGCTGGTGGCTCGATCCCCGGGAAGAGGAGAGCTGCTGGTGGTGGTGGGGGCTGAAGAGGATCAGCGCCCGATGGCGCGAAGATTTAAATCCCGTTGCACAGCCCCGACTGGGCTGTGTGCAGCAGTTGGCCCCTCCTGCTGCTGGTGGCTCGATCCCCGGGAAGGGGAGAGCTGCTGGTGGTGGTGGGGGCTGAAGAGGATCAGCGCCCGATGGCGCGAAGATTTAAATCCCGTTGCACAGCCCCGACTTGGCTGTGTGCAGCAGTTGGCCCCTCCTGCCGCTGGTGGCTCGATCCCCGGGAAGAGGAGAGCTGCTGGTGGTGGTGGGGGCTGAAGAGGATCAGCGCCCGATGGCGCGAAGATTTAAATCCCGTTGCACAGCCCCGACTGGGCTGTGTGCAGCAGTTGGCCCCTCCTGCCGCTGGTGGCTCGATCCCCGGGAAGGGGAGAGCTGCTGGTGGTGGTGGGGGCTGAAGAGGATCAGCGCCCGATGGCGCGAAGATTTAAATCCCGTTGCACAGCCCCGACTGGGCTGTGTGCAGCAGTTGGCCCCTCCTGCCGCTGGTGGCTCGATCCCCGGGAAGGGGAGAGCTGCTGGTGGTGGTGGGGGCTGAAGAGGATCAGCGCCCGATGGCGCGAAGATTTAAATCCCGTTGCACAGCCCCGACTGGGCTGTGTGCAGCAGTTGGCCCCTCCTGCCGCTGGTGGCTCGATCCCCGGGAAGGGGAGAGCTGCTGGTGGTGGTGGGGGCTGAAGATGGAGCCATTATGGATTACTGGCTGAATGGTAATGGGAGACATGGGCTTCGGCACCTTATGGGATGGAATGACAACAGTGATATCTGAAGCAGCTTATTATAAGCAGATGTGGGAAACTGAGGGGAAGGAGCCTCAGGGAACAGCTAAGGAGATTGGAGGAGAAGTGGTGGTAGGGGGTTGGTCCCCCAGCAGGATGCACTGATAACAGAATGCAGGAGGAGGCTGCTAGCAATTCTGCACTGGGAAGTACAATTTCAGATGGAGAGGGTGAAACAAGCATACTTGAGTGGAGTAATAAAGCAGGTAAAATGTTAGCTCGCAAGCTCAAGGTTCAAATCAAGCAGCAGCAAATTTTGAGGATTAGGGATGAACAAGGGATGTTGCACTTAGGAGTATGAAGCCAGGGAGGGTCTCAGGCCTGGACAAGTGTATAGCACGCTTTTTCATGTGGGGCTGATTGACCGTCTCCACGCACTGTTCAATTAAATTTTGACGATTGGACGGTTACCAGAGAGCATGCAAATTGCTGGGGTAACAGTTATCCCTAAACCAGGGAAAAAGAGCTCCATTTGTGGTTCCTACTGACAAATTTTGCTTATTAATACTGTCTTCACTTACTACTGATTTTCTCTGCTAATAAATTTCCCTATCTGATAATCTCAGTGTCTTTTTAAGACTTTTACTTATCTGTATCTTTTTCTATTTATTTATTTCCTTGCTTCTTATTATCCCTCTACTTCTTCTAACTTTACTTGCCGTCTCTGCCATTTCTTATGGCTCCACATCATTCTTTGCTCCTTTTTCTGATCCTCCCTAACCACCTTCCTCACTTCACCAACTGACTTCGGTCAGGCCAGGTCCTTTTGATTCTCACTCTTAGGAGCAAAGCAAAGATGGAACACTACATGCTAGCGGTTACACAATACATTTATTAATACAGGATATATATATATTTATTTATTTATTTGACAAGTTTTGTATTCCGCCTTTTCCTTCAATCAAAGCGGTAAAATACAAGACAAAGGATATACAAAGGAAAGGAAACAAACACCGGTTCTACATTACATCAAACAGTAAGCACTGGGGGCACATAACAAAGGGGAAAGAATACACACATCATAAAACATATAACCTAAAACAGGCATACCAGCAAAGTAACCATTCATAAATACAGCCGTTTCTCTGGTCCTGCTTGGTCCAACACCTAAGGGCCACGCCAAAGGGCCCTCCTGCGAGGCCCTCAGGCACGAGCGTGCCTCCGGAGCTGTGGTTTTAAAGTTGTATATTATGGATACATCACCGAACTGGGCATTCTCCTCAGTCTGTTCTCTTCAGCTGGGAAAGCCCCACAGCATAGACCAGAGCCAAGTTCAGGACACATCACGCTAAGTGGAGTAAAGGTGGCTTCCAGTTTGTTCGGGGCTTTCCAGCTACATTTATACACATTGACAAACAAGTGGTTCAAGGTCGGCCAACAAGACTCATCACCTGATATGTCCATATAATGCCACATCTTCTATTAAGGCTTTCTGCCTGTCTCATACAGCGGTCTGTCCTCATCCCCAAACTTCTTTCCCATGCAGCTGTACGCTGACAGCATGCCTGGTACTTAATGACCCAATTCAATGTCTAGTTCAGATACAGTTTAATAGGATAAAGTTCAATCTCTCCTTCTGATTCTTTATATATCAACCATCCCTATAATACCAACCTAATACCCCCCCCCTCTTTCTCACTCTCTCGTCACCCTCCCTGTTTCCTCCCCCATCTTATCCTCCACTCTTTCCTCAACTCTTGAGCTTCACCTTCTCCTTCTTCTCATTCATCCCTCTCCTACCTCTCTAAAACAACCTCATCCCTGTTTCTGACATGCTGTCTCCTCTCTCCCTCGCACTCTTCTTCTTCTGTTCTTTGATGACATTAATCCTACTGTAACCTTGCTCCACCTTCTCTTTTCTCTCACTCCCATATTAGTTCCTCTCTCCACCACCCTAATCTCATCCACATCCCTCTCCTCCCCCCCTCCCCTTCTCATGTGCTTTATGGAATGCTCATTCCATTTCTAATAAACTTCCCTTTACCCATGATCTCTTTATCTCTCGCACTTTCCATCTTCTCGCTCTTACTGAAACCTGTCTCCTTCCTGATGAATCTGCTTCGGTTGCTGCCCTCTGCCATGGTGGCTATCAGTTCTCCCACTCTCCTTGTCCCAATGGCCATGGCGGTGGTGTTAGGTTTCTACTTTCTCCTTCTTGCAAATTTCAACCCATCCTTTCCCCTCAATCTCATTCCTTTCCCTGCTTTGAAGTCCATTCCATTCGTTATTTTAATCTTCTACCTCTCTGGATCGCTGTCATCTGTAGACACGCTGACAAGTTCTATTCTACCTTCCTCACTGATTTTGACTCTTGGTTCTCCTTATTCCTGGATTCTTCTTTCCCCTCCATTATTCTTGGTGACTTTAATTTTCATATTGATAAACCACTCTGACCCCTGAAATTGAAATGTTCGAACAATAAATTGAAAGTAACAGCAGAAGCACAAAAACTGCGAAGATATGAAGAAAACCAAAAAGAGATATCAAAATAAGCCATTTAGAGAGAACTCAAAACAATTTTACAGGGAATTGGGAAAGAGCGTCAAGATAATAAAAGCACCACCAACCACAGCTGAAACAGAGAAAACTATATGAAGACCCTATAAAGCACAATCAAGAAGCAGAATGTTACCCTGCATACAGGAGCATTTAGAAAAAGCAAACAATGGCCTGCAGTAACAGCAAATGAACTGGTGAGCAGGTTAAAGTGATTCCCAAACTGGAAGAGCCCTGGCCCTAATGGAGTAACCAACCTTTGGCTCAAACAGTTAACATCACTCCACCCAAACCTGATGACTTGCAAAAATCTATTGTTTACGCAGCCAGATTTAACACCACAATGGCTTACTACAGGAAGAACATTTCTCCTTCCAAAAGGAGACCCTAGTAACACTCCCAACAATTATAGACCAATAACTTGTCTACCTACAATCTATAAGCTGTTCACTGCAATAGATGCAGACAGAATATATGATCATATTGAGTCCAATAACGTCATGGCAATAAAGCAAAAGGGCAACAAGAGGGGCATATGGCACCAAAGACCAGTTAATGTTAAATAAGGCCATCATGGCCAGCACTAAGAAAAGTAGAAATATTATTCCTAATATCAGGATCCAGCGAGGAATATATCAGGGGGATTCCCTGTTGCCCCTTCTATTTTGTGTGGTGCTTAATCCAATGAGTACTCTCATCAACTCTTTGGGATATTTATTTATTTATTTTATTTATTTATTTAACTGTATTTATATCCCGCTTTTCACTGGGTCAAAGCGGTGGGACGTATAGCAGGGGGGGGAATCAGTAGTGGGGGGGGGCCTATCACCGGGGGTTCAACATTGATGATTTTGGGGCGAACATAGAGACTGACAGGATAGTATAGTTACTGGTCTGGATATGGATTTAGCATGAATCCTAAAGAAGGTAACAATCCAGAAACAACATCTCATTTATTATTTGTAGACGATCTGAAGCTCTCTTCAGCAGTATCTGGAAGCTCTCTCCAGCAGTCTCCATTGTGGAACAGGGCTACAAGTTACTATATAGGATGTACTGGGATCCCAGTAGACTAGTAAGTTGAGGCCAACGGAGTCTGGGAGGTGTTGGAGGGACTGCAGGCAGGATGGTAACTTCCTTCATATGTGTTGGGGGTGCCCAGAGATATTGAAATGCTGGCGGACGCCATCAGTGGGGGGAAATTAATGCTTCATCATGCCTGCTGAATACGCCCTTGCAGGGGATGGAGAAGGGGGCAATAGAGCCTATTTGGATGTGCAATCTTCAGGAACAAGCAGGAATGAGTCCTCACATATGGGTACGTCGGTACTGACAGAGCCTGCGCGGGAACGCCCCCCAGCTTCCCAAAAAGGAAAGCTTTTGGGAGCATCCCACAGCGCCTGCGCGCTGCCTTCCCGCCTTTCCTAACCAACTCTCCTCAGTTCTTCTTTTCCGCGGAGCCAGCAGGTTGTGTTCCTGTCACCGCTGAAGAAGTTCTTTATTTTAATTTATTTCTTTGGTCGCGTGTCTGCCTTCACCGACGCCGGACCGGTACCGCCAGTCTTTTCTTTTCTTTCTTTCTAAAAAAAAAAATATATATATATATTTTCTCCTCACTTGGTGTATTTTTCTTCTTAGGCCTCCAGGCCCAAAAGAAACTTTTCCCTCATGGAAAAACCAGCCTCCGGGTTCAAAAAATGCACTAAGTGTAGCGGTACAATTTCTGTTACAGATACCCATGAATGGTGTCTTAAATGTTTGGGTCCTGAACACTCCATTCCGGATTGCCAGTCCTGCTCTAAACGAGGGTTACAGAACCGAGCAGCCAAGCTCCATGTGCTGTTTCCCACGGATGCACCGGCAGTGGCATCGACATCTTCCAGGTCTTCCTCTCCCGATGGGTCTCAGGTAACCAAACATAATCCTAGCAGGTCCTTGAAGGGCAAATCTCCCTCTAAGTATCGAGATGCCTCCGGGCTTGCCCTCGAGCATCCTGCCCCAGCCAAACAACCCCGGCGGGAAGCTCCGGCTTCCAAAGCTCCTCCTATGGGGTTACAGGTTGACATCGATGGCACGGCCTCGACCGATCACCTGTTAGACTGCTCTGGGGTACCGGCACAATCTCCCGGTACCGACATCCAGGCAGTCGTGGCGTCCATGGATCACACTGTTCAATCCATGCAGCAGGCTATAATGGCTTTTATTAAAGCTGCGACGCCGACAGTAACGCAACGAGTTCCGTTGTCAGTACCGGCGCCAGTACCGTTACCAGCACCAATACCGGTACCGACTGCATCGACATCGGCCAGGATACCGACTCAGGTTCCTTGTCCAGGGCTATTTCTCGGTACCGATCCGGTACCGGGGACGCCCGATGTCGGTACCGATCGATACGTGTATCCATCATTGGAAGGGGACAGACGATACTTCGATTCCTCTGATGATTCTGATTCATCAGATGAGTCTCCTGAAGTATCCATTACCCTTCCTGAGGCGCCTACTTCTCCAAAAAGGAGAATGTCTCCTCCAGAGGATTTGTCCTTTCAAGACTTCATAATAGAAGTGGCTAAAGGACTCTCTATTTCAGTAACATCTGAAGCAGAGTCTAGAGCAAAAAATTAGATATTTTGGGATACTCTAAGGCTCCCAGAGAGGCAGTCACCTTGCCAATTCATAAAATTCTTCATGAACATATGATTGACCTATGGGAGACTCCTCTCACCCTTTCTCCTCATTCTCGCCGATTGGACACTATGTACCGTGTCCCTCCTTCTCCTGGATTTCAAAAAGCTCAGCTTCCTCACCACTCCATTGTGGTGCAGTCAGCTATGAAAAGGATAAAGAGTACCAAGAGAGACTCTTCTACTCCTCCAGGAAGAGAATGCAGGACCTTGGATGCTTTTGGTAGGAAAATCTTCCAAGCCAGCATGCTTATTGCCAGAATCAACTCACATAGCCTTTACATGGGCATGTTTCTAAAGGAAGTTGCACAAAAGCTGCACAACTTTCTCCCTTTTATTCCAGAGGATAGAAGGGATGAGTTCCTCCTTTGGCTTAAGCATACTCAAGACATTTCAAAGTTTTCCAACAGGGCAGCCTTTGACTCTTTTGAAGGTGCCAGCAGAGCCTCAGGCATTGCCATAGCTGCTCGCAGAATTGCTTGGCTCCAGGCTTCTGATCTAGAACCCTAGGTTCAGGATGGCTTAGGAAATCTGCCCTGTACGGGTGAAAATCTCTTTGGCAAAGAGTGGCAAATAAAAGCCACTCAAATGGATGCAGAGAATTCTCCTCTGGATAGACTTTCAAAGTCTACCTCCATTCCTGCCAAGAAAAAGACTTTTAAAAAGTCTGTTTTCAAAAAGGGCAGGTTTCCTTCCACTTCTGGCCAACAATCTTCTACAGGTCACTTTACCGCTAAGCGTCAGCAACCTAAGCAGGCCAGGCCTAAGTCTACAGGGGCTGCTGCAACTCAGCAGTCCCAACCTCCTCAGGGTTTTTGCCTTGATACTAGAGAACTTAACCTTTCTGGCTGTACAACAGCCAGAGACTCTCACCATTCCAGGAAGGTTGGCTCATTTTGCTCCCAGATGGGAGCAAATCACATCAGAGCAGTGGACCCTCTCCATCATAAGAGAGGGCTACAAACTTCATTTCTCAGACCTTCCTCCCTACACCATGGTGAGACACTTCAATTCTCCCACATCTCTCCTCGACCTTCTGGATCAGGAGGTGACTACCCTTCTGGCCCAGAGGGCCATAGAAGAAGTTCCTCTTCTTCAACAGGGGTCAGGGTTTTACTCCCCCTATTTTCTCATTCCAAAGAAAACAGGGGGATACAGACCCATTCTAGATCTCAGAGAATTGAACAAATTCCTATGCAAGGAGAAGTTCAAGATGCTTTCTCTAGGCACTCTCCTTCCATACCTGCTGGCACTCTCCTTCCATACCTGCAGAGTCAGGATTGGCTTTGTTCTCTAGATCTCAAGGATGCGTACACTCATGTCCTCATCCATCCATCTCACAGAAAATTCCTACGTTTTCTGTTCCAGGGAAAACATTACCAATACAGAGTCCTTCCTTTTGGTCTGGCCTCTGCTCCAAGAGTGTTCGCCAAATGCATGGCAATAGTTGCTGCATTTCTACGCACTCTGGGAATATTTGTCTTCCCATATCTGGACGACTGGCTCATCCGAGCTCCAACCCAGTCGGAGGCTCAGATCTCCCTGAACCACACCAGGCGCATTCTGCAATACCTGGGACTTGTGGTAAACCTCCCAAAGTCCCAGCTCACCCCTACTCAGTCCCTGGAATTCATAGGGGCCTGGTTGGACACCACTTCTGCAAGGGCCTACCTTCCTCAGGCCCGTTGTCAACGTCTAGTGCAGTTAGCCTCCCAGATTCAGTCAAAGAGCCACTTAACTGCCAGGGAGATGCTACAGCTGCTAGGCCATATGGCTTCCATAGTACATGTGGTACCCTATGCTCGCCTACACATGAGAGCAGCTCAATGGACTTTGTCCACCCAGTGGACTCAAGCTTCAGGAGCTCTCTCAGACCAAATAGCAACCTCCAAACGTCTCTTTTGGTCTCTCCAATGGTGGATGTCCACTCAAAATCTGTTGCTGGGGTCCCCCTTCCAACCTTTGTTGCCCCAGGCAACCCTCACAACAGATGCCTCCCAAACAGGTTGGGGAGCTCATCTACAAGACCGCTCCACCCAAGGCACTTGGTCCCCACAGGAGACCTCTCTTCATATCAACCACTTGGAACTTCGAGCAGTATTCCTAGCTCTCAAGGTCTTTCATACCCTCCTCAGCTACAAGACAGTCCTCATTCATACGGACAATCAAGTAGCCATGTTTTACATAAACAAGCAAGGAGGAACTGGCTCTCTGTCGCTTTGCAACGAAGCTCTAAGATTATGGGCCTTCGCCAGAGAACATCAAATCCATCTCCTGGCAGTATACCTCCCAGGAATCCAAAACTCTTGGGCAGACAGACTCAGTCGAGTTCTGCTTCCACACGAATGGTCCCTGCACATGGATCAGGTACTCAGAATCTTCCAGGAATGGGGAACCCCGGACATAGACCTCTTTGCAAGTCCGTGGAATGCCAAACTTCCCCGGTTCTGTTCCAGAATTCCGTGTCAGGGAGTTCAGGCCAAGGATGCCTTCCTCCTTCATTGGGGTCAGGGCTTCCTGTATGCCTTTCCACCCATTCCTTTAATTCCCAAGACTCTGTTCAAACTCCAGAGGGATCAAGGATCCATGATCCTCATAGTTCCACGCTGGCCACGCCAAGTGTGGTACCCTCTACTTCTGCATCTCTCCCAAGCCCCCTCCCTGGACTTGGGAGCTGCGCCAGACCTTCTGTCCCAGGAGGAAGGGACTTTGTGGCATCCAAATCCCAAGTCCGTTCACCTCAGAGCTTGATTACTGAAGGCCTAGACCTTCAAGACTTCAGTCTTTCTCAGCAAGTGAAGGATATCCTCCATGCTTCCAGAAAACCTTCCACTAGGCGTTCCTATGCTTTTAAGTGGAAAAGATTTTCCATTTGGTGTGCTCAAAAGGGTCTTGACCGTCTGGCACTTCCTCTGAATTCTCTATTGGAATATCTCCTGCATCTCTCCAATGCAGGCCTTAAAACAAATTCAGTAAGTGTCCATTTGAGTGCTAATGCAGCATCCCTTAAACCTCTCAATGGACAACCTATTTCCTCCCATCCTCTTATTGCAAGATTCATGAGAGGCCTAACTTTAACAAAACCTCCCATTCGACCTCCTCCGGTGGCATGGGACTTAAACTTGGTTCTTGGTCAGCTTATGAAGCCACCTTTTGAACCCTTAGCCACTACCTCCTTGAAATTTCTTTCCTGGAAGGTTATTTTCCTTATTGCAGTCACTTCTGCTCGCCGCATCAGTGAACTGCAGGCCTTAGTGGCTAATCCACCTTATACAAGGTTCCATTATGATAAGGTAGTCCTTAGGACAAATCCTCACTTTATGCCTAAAGTGGTCACACCTTTTCATCTTAATCAAGAGGTATATTTACCTGTCTTTTTTCCAGCTCCTCATGCATCCAGTGCAGAGAGGAACCTTCATACTCTAGATTGTAAAAGAGCTCTTGCTTTTTACTTACACAGGACACAGCAACATAGAAAGTCTTCCCAGCTTTTTGTTGCTTTTGATCCTTCTCATTTAGGACTTCCAGTCTCTAAGAGAAAACTGTCCAATTGGATTGCTCAGTGTATTTCTTTTGCTTACCAGAGGAAGAACCTTTCTCTGGAGGGCCATGTCACAGCTCACAATGTGAGGGCCATGGCCACCTCTATGGCTCATCTTCATTCTGTGTCCATCGACCAGATCTGTCGAGCAGCCACCTGGGCCTCGGTTCATACCTTCACAGCCCATTACTGTTTGGACAAGGACTCCCGCCGGGATGCCTTGTTTGGTCAGGCTGTCCTCAGACACCTGTTCCATTCTTGAACAACTCCTGCCCTCCTTCCCTGAATGGATGCCTGAGATCCATAGGAAGACGAGGAACCCTTCAGGGTCTCATACCCTTGGGGATCTCCCAGGCATCTTAGCTAGGGAGTCCCCATATGTGAGGACTCATTCCTGCTTGTTCCTGGAGATAGCACAGTTACTTACCTGTAACAGGTGATCTCTGGGAACAGCAGGAATTAGTCCTCACAACCCTCCCACCTCCCCTAGGAGTTGTATCTCTTTCTGTCTTTCCTTTCCTCTCTCTCTCTATTGTCTCAGCTTTAAACTCGTACTGAGGAGAGTTGGTTAGGAAAGGTGGGAAGGCAGCGCGCAGGCGCTGTGGGATGCTCCCAAAAGCTTTCCTTTTTGGGAAGCTGGGGAGCGTTCCCGCACAGGCTCCGTCGGTACCGACGTACCCATATGTGAGGACTAATTCCTGCTGTTCCCAGAGATCACCTGTTACAGGTAAGTAACTGTGCTTTGTGGCAGCCTGAATGGCTATAGCCCGGCGGTGGCAAGACTGGCTGACACCCACTATGAGGGTGGTGAAAGAGTGATTGGAATGGATATATAGTATGACAACTGCTACAGCGGAGATGGCAATAGAACGGCCTAATTCCAAGCTTAATGGAATGCATATGAACATTAGAAACCGTTTCGGGCAGATTAAGATTTAGATTACAATGAGTTTAAGATATAGAGTCATATTAAGCTTTGTCAGCATAAGAAGTGCATTGAGGGAAGGGGAGGTTGGGAGGGACATGTTAAGGGAGGGGGAGGGGATAAAACTGATAACATGGATGCTTTGTCATACATGTATGTATTGTTTCTGATATTTGGAATGCTGAAGATGTTCAAGAAAACTACAAATTCAATTAAAAAAAAGGAATGCTGGCCTTTTCCACTGTTTTTCTAACTCCTTACTGCGGGTCCTTGTCTTTGTAATCCACGTTCAAATATGATTTGCCTCAATATCAGTATATTAGGGAAAGACAAGTCCCTTATTAAAATCATCTTTCATGTACTTTTCCCACTTGCATTGTAACAGATCAGTCGGATGACTTCGCTCGAACAAGAACTGGAAACTGTCAAGACGGAAAATGAAGGACTTAAGAAGCAAGTGAAACTGGATGAACAATTAATGGAGGTATGATTCAACAAAGATACTTAACACACTGAAAATATGAATAGATTACAACAAATATTTGAGTGCATTCCAGAACAGCTTTCATAGTATTTAGGATCAAGACAGAATTTCCATGATGTCTTGATTGGAACTGGCCCTTGGAAATACTAACTAGATAGTATATCACTAATCGCATACGGATCATCCATCACACCTAAAGTGAGGTCCAGTATTCAGCGGTGCAGCATCAGTTGACTTTAATCATATTAATTAGACATTTTAAAGTTATACAGATAAGGCTGACTTTGCAAATCCACATATAACTATAAAACAGCCAAGTTATGTGTTAAAGTTTTACCTGCTATTTACCCTTTGGCAATCGGACATAAAACTGAATTTTGATGCTCAGTGTAAAAATTCTTGTCCCATCCTCGGCCCGTGCAAAATGACTCCTCTTTTCGTCAGTTGATAGTGGTATTAGAAAAAAGCAGAAAAAGTGTTTTACTTTGGCAGTCCTAGCACAGACCCTGAATTGTGTAATGTATGTATAAAGAGGGCAGTTTTGATACTGCCCCCTTGGAAAGGTGGGCTGGCATGGACACCTTGGTACATACTTTGTATCCGTATTGACCTAAACCAGTCTATCTGTACCTGCATATGGGGAAATTAGAGGGGCCATAATGAAGCCACATTTTTAATGGGTAAACCTGCATCTACCTGCATAAAAATATTTGATGATTGTCCCTATGGTGACCAAATTCTTAACATTGCACTTAATTTTTATTATGTTTAAGAATTCACTCTGCGTGTAACTATTTTTTTAAAGACCTGTTTTAATGAAAAATTGTTTTCCATTTATTATGAGAGTTAGCAATGTTTGAGGGCTAGCAATGTTTCCCTTGGAAATGGGAATAATGAGCGAGGTGAACAAATTTGCAGATGACACAAAATTATTCAAAGTTGTTAAAACACGAGGGGATTGTGAAAAATTGCAAAAGGACCTTGATAAATTGGAAGATTGGACATTCAAATGGCAGATGAAAATTAATGTGGACAAGTGCAAAGTTAGGCACCTAGGAAACAGAATCATGATGGCAGCAAAAGACCACATGGCCTATCTAGTCTGCCCTTCCATCAACTACAATAGTGCCCTTTTTTCTTTTAGAGATCCTTGGTATTCTGTGCTTTTATGAATTCAGATACTGTCCTCGTCTCTAGCATCTCCACTTGGAGACTATTCCACTCATCTATCACTCTTTTTCCGTAAAGAATTATTTCCGCATATTACTCCTGAGTCTTTCCCCTTTCACCCTCATTCTATGTCCCCTAGTAGCAGAGCTTGCTCTCAATGGGAAGAGACTCTCCTATGAATTTGTCATGGAGGTATTTAAACATCTCTATCATATCTCCCTTATCCCACTTTTCCTCTAAAGCATACATATTAAGATCTTTAAGTCTGTCCTCATATGCTTCATAATGAAGACCACTAACCATTTTAGTAGCCACCCTCTGCACCGACTCCAACCTGCTTATATCCTTTTGAAGGTGCGGTCTCCAGAATTGCACCAAAGGAAGTCGCACCATAGACTTATACAGAGACATTATCACCTCCTTTTTTCAGCTGGCCATTCCTCTCATTATACATCCAAGCATCCTTCTGGCTCTCAGTCACCTTTTCTACCTGTTTACTTACTTTTAAGACTGTCAGACACAATCACGCCCAGGTCCCGCTCTTTGATCTTACTGCTCCTTTGGATTTTTGCAAACTATGGTTACACGATGCAAGGATCCACATTAGGAACCACCACCCAGGAAAAGGATTTAGGCGTCATCGTGGATAATATGTTGAAACTCTCTGCCCAGTGTGCAGCTGCGGCCAAGAAAGCAAATAGAATGCTAGGAATCATAAGAAAAGGAATGAAGAATAAAACAAAAGATATTTATAATGCCTCTACCGTTCCATGGTGAGACTGCACCTTGAATATTGTGTACATTTCTGGCCGCCATATCTTAAAAAGGATATAGCAGAATTAGAAAAAGTACAGAGAATTGCCACCACAATGATAAAGGGGATAGAAGAATACCCCTATGAGGAAAGGCTACAAAGGTTAGGGCTCTTCAACTTGGAAAAGAGACGGCTGAGGGGAGATATGATAGAGGTCTATAAATTAATGAATGGTGTGGAACGGGTAAATGTAGATTGTTTACGCCATCAAAAAGTAGAAAGACTAGTAACTCATTTAAGACTAATAAGAGAGAAAAAATGTTCACTCAATGCATAGTCAAACTCTGGAATTCGTTAGGGGAGGATGTAGCAAAAGCTATTAGTGTAGCTGGGTTTAAAAAAGATTTGGACAAGTTCCTGGAGGAAAAATCCATAAGCCATTATTAAAGAGGACCCGGGAAATCCATTGCTTGCCTCAGGGCATGCATTGTGGGACCTGTGTGCCTTTTTAGGAATCTGCTAGGTACTTGTGACCTAGATTGGCCACTGTTGGAAACAGGATAGTAGGCTTGATGGACCTTGGTCTGACCCATTATGGCATATTCTTATGGGTTGGGTGTTACCCATCTGACAGAGTTACTCACCTGGAGTAGGTAGACATCAGGATAAGTCCTTTGATTCATCATTGACTGAGCCCTATATGGGAACCTCTCTCAGCTCCCTCTAGAAGCTTTTAAATTGGTTCTTCCTCACATGAGTGTGCCTTCCCACTGCTGCTGCTGTAACTCATGTCTCATAACCAGCTAAAGCCAGACTAAAACTACGACTCCAATGGGAGGTAGGTGAGATGTGAGGACTTATCCTGCTGTCCATGAAGAACACCTGCTACTGGTGAGTAACTGTTCTTTTTCGCTAGACAAACAGAATAAGTGCTCACATATGTGATGCCCTACCTACCAGCTGCCTCAAAAACAAATAAGGGAACAAGGTGTCACAACCAAAAGACACCAACTTTGTTTTTGTTTCAAGGCAGCACAGAACAGAAGTAAAAGGGCCTGGGAGGAATGGAGTTGGATTCTAATCCCTGAACAGATTCTGTAGAACTAATTGGCCAAATCTGCTGCCAATGTTGGGAGTTCATTCCAGACAATATGAGAATGAATGTGTGGACAGAAGTCCAAGTTCCAGCTTTGCAAATCTCTTCTATGGAGGCTAAGCATAAGCAGGCTACAGATGCAGCCATGGCTTGGAAGTAATGAGCTGTGACACGGCCATCAAGCATCAGACCTGTCTGCATGTAAAAGATGCAGTCTGCTAGCCAAATTGAAAGAGTAGGTTTATTGATGGCAGCTTCCACCCTATTGGAGTCAAAAGAAACAAAAAGTTGGGCAGCCTTTCTATGGACTTTAGTCCGCTCCAAATAGAAGTCCAAGGCTCTCTTGCAATCAAACATGTGCAATGCACTCTCATCTTTGTGAGCATTTGGTCTTGGGGAAAAATGTTGGAAAGACTATTGACTGATTATGGTGGAAGTCCAACACCACTTTAGGAAGGAATTTAGGGTGAGTATGCAAAGCCATCTATTGTGCAATTTTTTAAACGGTGCATCCACTACGAGATCCTGGAGCCCATTAACTACTATTGCTACTACTAATTATTTGTATACCATTACAAAGCATACGTAGTGCTGTACACAAGACAGTCCCTGCTCCACAGAGCTTACAATCAAATCAAGACAGACGAACCCAACATAAGGAAAGGAATGGAAAATAAAACCAAAGGATATTATAATGCCTCTTTATCATTCCATGGTCCAACCGCACCTTGAATATTGTGTGCAATTCTGGTCGCCATATCTTAAAAAGTATATAGCGTTATTAGAAAAGGTACAGAGAAGAGCCACCAAAATGTTAGAGGATAGAAGGATACCCCTATGGCTAAAACGTTTAGGGCTCTTCAACCTGGAAAAGAGACGGCTGAGGGGAGATATAATAGAGGTCTATAAATTAATGAATGGAGTGGAACATTGATTGTTTACGTCATCAGAATATAAAAAGACTAGGGGACATGCAATGAAGCTACAGGGTAACCTATTTAAGACTAATAAGAGAAAAAGTTTTTTCACTCAACGTGTAACTCTGGAATTTGTTACCGGAGGATGTAGTAAAAGCTGTTAGTGTAGCTAGGTATAAAGAAGGTTTGGACAAGTTCCTGGAGGAAAGGTCCATAAACCATTATTAAAAGGGACCCGGAATATCACTGATTGACCCAATACAAGCATTGAGGAACATGTGTCTTTTGGGGAGACTTCTAGGTACTTATGACCTAGATTGGCCACTGTTGGAAACAGGATACTGGGCTTGATGGACCTTGGTCTGACCCAATATGGCATATCTTATGTTAACAAACAAGGAAGTAGGGTAGTTCAAGAGGGAAATGCCAACATGGGTGGTCAACAGAAAAAAAAAGATGTCAGGAACCAAAAACAGCCTCGGGGGGGGGGGGGGTGTTTTTAGCCTGGATTTGAATAGTAACAGAGATGGATGCTGCATGCTGAAGTTACTGTCACCAAAATAAGATCTTCCATATCACGTGCTTGAGTTGACGGGTATCTAGCAACTTGAAGGGAGCTTTCATCAGCTGAGGCAAAACAACGATGAGATCCCTTATCACTGCTAAAAGCTTAAAAGGAGGCTTTGTAAGATGCACCCCATACGAAGCAATCAACTAAAGGCTTTAGAAAACTGGGTTTACCTTTTACAATGATTGTACATAGTACCAATTACACAGAGGTGAAATCTTATGGCGCTGGTTTTTAATGCAGACTCTGACAAATGTAGAAGATACTCAAGCAATTTTTATGTGGGACACAAAAGGGTCTAGGACCTTTCCCTCGTACCAGATGGCAGACCCATCTTCATTTGAAACCATATGACCTCCCCATGGAATCTCTTCCGGAAGCCAGGAAGACTGTGGTAACATCAACTGGCAGATTTAGAATGGACCGTTACCTCCTCAACATCCAACATGTGAAGACAAGGAACTTGATCTAACTACTACTATTACTACTTATTTGTGTAGCGCTGTACACATACATATGAGAGACAATTGCTGCTCAAGAGCTCACAATGTATCCAAGACATGTTGTTGTTGTTGTTAAGTGCCGTCGAGTCGGAGTCGACTCATGGCGACCCTCTGGATAGCTATCCTAAATTGTGTTCGGTCTTCAGTCAGGCGGCTTATTGTTGACAGACTGGTACCTGTAGCTGCTGTTATTGTATCGATCCATCTCATTGCTGGCCTTCCTCTCTTGCGTTGACCTTCTATCTTGCCAAGCATGATGTCTTTCTCTAATGATCTCTCTCTCCGCATGATGTGTCCAAAGTATGAAAGTCGAAGTCTTGTCATCTGAGCTTCTAAAGAAAGCTTAGGTTTGATCTCCTCTAGTACAGACTGGTTTGTTCTTCGGGCAGTCCATGGTATACACAGTATTCGCCGCCAGCACCATAATTCAAAGGCATCAATTTTCTTCCTGTCTATCTTTTTCACTGTCCAGCTTTCACATCCATATGATGTTATTGAAAATACCATGGCTTGAACAAGTCGAATCTTTGTATGGAGAGAGACATCTCTGCTCTTGAGAATCTTATCTAGGTCTTTCATAGCCATTCTGCCAAGAGCAATGCGTCGTCTGATTTCTTGACTGCTTGTTGCTTCTTTATTGATAGTTGATCCAAGTAGGTTAAAGTTATTCACAATTTCAATTTCTTCTCCTTCGACGATGAACCTGTTGATTATGCCAGTTGTCATGATCTTTGTCTTCTTTACATTAAGGTGCAGGCCCATTTTGAGACTATGTTCTTTGATTGTGAGAAGCAAATGTTTCAGATCATCTTCACTTTCCGCCAGTAATGTGGTATCATCCAAGACATACATTCAATAAACAGAGGACGAGTGTAGAACTAAGAGGAAATAGCTATAGCACACATAGATGGTAAACAGGATAATAAGGGGGTCAGGATCCAAAAACAGCCTGGATTTGACTAGAAGCAGAGATGGAGCCTGACATACTGAATCAGATAGCCTGTTCCAGGTATACTGTGCAGCCAGGGAGTATGAGCAAAATCCTGATGTTTAATAGTCCTTTGATCCTACATAATCAGAGTTGGTGAGTTGCCTAGGCAAACTAGGTCTTTGATAGAAAGCTCTAGAAGAAGGAGGAACCATAGCTGCCTAGGCCAGTAAGGCACTATGAGAATCATTGTGCCTGCATCGGCTTAAGTCTCAGAAGAATCTTCACTATCAGCAGAATGGGAGGATACGTGTACAGGAGGAAGGCATCTGAGGCTGGTTTGCCATTTATTTATTTTATTTAACATTTCTTATATACCACCATGTGTCCCTACCCTGGAACAGAACTGAGGCACCTGCCTGTTCTGGGGAGGGCAGGGGATGAATAGATCTATCAAGGAGGTGCCCACTCTCAAAAAATGATCTGAGCTGCTTTCCAGTCCAGAGCGTCTCTGCATAAGGTCAAAGGATATGGCTTAGCCTGTCTCCCAGGATATTGTCCACAGGTTCCTCCCTACTTGTTGGTGTAATACATCGCAACTTGATTGCCTGTCTGGATCATGACAATTTGGTTGGCCAACTACTATCTGAAAGCCTTTAGAGCATTCAAGGTTGCTCTAGATTCAGGAAGGCTTTGTCTGTATATTATTTTCATGGTTTTTATTAACAAAAGCAGTCTGGAAATAACACTGGGCCCTAAGCAGAATGTAGCTTAATTCTAATTCCTAATGATATCCTAGAGGGCTGGTTGACCAAACCTACTGTCATATCATTAATACCTCTCCAAACAGTAATGGGATGTAAATGTGGACAGAGGTTCATATTGCTGTCTTGCACATCTTTTCCAAGAAGTAAACCTTCGGTAGACCACTAATGCTGCTATGGCTCTGACACTGAGCCTTGGCATGCCATTCTAGAGTCAAGCCTGCCTGGGAATAATTGAAGAGATACAATCTGCTATCCAATTAGACAGTGTGTGCTTGACTACTTTGATCTTGGACTCATTGGGATCAAAAGAAACAAAAAAACTGAGTGGGCTTCAAAAACTTTAGTCTTCTCCAGAGTTTCTCCTGCAAGACATGTTCAACTTTGTAAACATGGCCTAATAAAAAAATGTTAGCAGGATGGTTGGCTGGTTCAAGTGGAAATCCAACACCACGCACCTTGGGCATGAACTTAAAATGTGCACACTGAACCACCCTGTTATAATACCTTGTATAGGGCAGATAAGTCACTGGAGTTCACAGACTGCGTGCCATAGTGATTGCCATCAAAAATGAAGACTTCCAAATCATATACTTGAGCTCACAAGAATGTATTGACTCAAAGGGAACTTTCATTAGCTGGGTAAGAACTATGTTGAGGCCTTGAGACACAATGAAAGGCTTCAATAGGAGCAATCCTTGCATAAGTTAACAGAGGGTGTTTCCCATTCATGAAATATCTTGTATGCTTCCTTTGTCTAGGGGCCACTCATGTAGCCATAGGACTCTACTTAGAACCACATATCTGATGGGAAAGGGCAACATACTAGTGGACAAGCTAACAATCAACCTGTGTGAGATGGCCAAGTTTCACATCCTGTCAATCTCCTAATGCAGGCTGCATGATCTATACCTCCCTGCTTATTCACATAGACTATAATGTCTAATTGTCTGCTTAGGTTAGGATTATTTTGTTAAATTACCATTCATTAAAAGACTTCAGAACATTCCAGATTGCCCTTAGTTCTAGAAAGTTAATTAGCTGACGATTATTCCTGAGCAGACCAGAGGCCCGAGGAGGAAACTGCACATCTCTCCTCCAAACTCACTACTTGTTCCTCTGATCCCATTCCCACCTGTCTACTAAGCTCTTCTCATTTAACTTGTTTACCATTGGCTCCCCACATGTAAGCCTCCAAGTTGTATTCCCCTTTGTTCAATGTATGCTTCATGTTGATGTTATAATGTAAACTGCTTTGAATCTAGGATAAGGTGGTGTAGAAAACTCATTAAATAAATATTTCCCCGGCGCCACTTGCTCGGGGGGAAATGTTACACGAGAGGTATGTATATTATGGGGGTGCGGGAGTTTACCCCTGGGCAGGAGGGCGGAGTATATCGAGAATGGTGGGAGAAGGGGCTGCGCCTAATGGGGCAGTTGCTTCATCCTACGGGGCGAGTGAAAAGCTGGGGGGAATTGCAAATTGAATTTGGACTGGATAAGGGGGGATTTTTTGCACACCTCCAGGTAGCGTCCTTTTTGGGTCAGCAGCGGGTTAAAGAAGACTTGAGGGGAGCAGTCACGGGGGTTGAGAGACTATTGAAGAGAGGGGGGAGGAAGGGGGGCTTTTGCTCAATTGTATAAGGAGTTGCTCCACAAGGAGGGGGAGGGGGATAGGATTCGAGGGGAAGTGGAATGGGAGAGGGCCTTAGGGGGGGATTGGGATCAGGAGCGCTGGCGTAGTATTTATGGATGGACTAAGCGGGTGGCCCCGAGTACGCTTCATTTGGAGAGTAGTCTTAAGATCCGATACCATGCATATTGGACACCATGGAGAATGCGAAACTTTTGTACGGAAGGAGAGGGGAGGTGCTGGAGGGGGTGTGAGGGACGGGGGGATTTGTATCACCTGCTGTGGGGGTGCCCTGCGGTGCGGAGTCTGTGGTTGGAATGGGAGGCGGTCATTAGGGAAGTGACGGGAGTCCCTGTCGCACTGACACCGGCTATGGCATTGCTGAATGAACTGGGGGGGTGGGGGAGAGGGGGCTGCAGCAGATGATAGGGTATTGTGTTACAGCGGTGCGGGGGGCGCTTTTGGCCGGGTGGAGATGCAGCGATATCCCATCCCGAAGGGAGATAGTGGCGCGACTGAGTGGAGTGAGAGATATGTGCGAAATAGTGGCATTTCGGGAGCATCAGGTGCATAAATTTAAATGTTTCTGGCAGGGCTACGATGAGTGGCTGCTGAAATGGCAGGGGGAGGGGCGTAGAAGTTAGAGGTAGGGGTGGGTAGGGGGGGTGAGAAGGGGATTGACAGGGGGAGAGGGAGGGGGGGTTCGGTCTACGGGGGAGTAGGAGGGTAGGGGGAGGGGGTCTAGAAGGGGGGGGGTTGGGGGGTTAGGGTGCTTGGTTGATCTGGGTCGCTTTGACGGCTCGGGTCGACCGAGGGGGTACGGAATCTTTTTGGGGGAGGGGGTGGGTCTGCCTCGGTTGACTGTTTGGCAGAGGGGAGTGCAGTTTGTCGCCTCCCTGTGTTGTTGTACTTAATGTTGTTGTACTTAATTGAGTGTATTTGATCCAGTGTTTTCTATTGCGTGTACTGTTATACTGATGAAACCTTAATAAAACCTCAAGTTATAAATAAATATTTCCCTCCCGCCACCATCCCTTCCATCTGTTATATCCTCAACCCATCACTTTCTACTGCATCTGTTCTGCTGCCTTCAAATATTTTGTGGTCACACCACTCCTGAAACCTTTACTGGATCCTACCTGTCCTTCCAGTTATTGGACCATCTCCCTCCTCCCTTTTGCATCCAAACTACTTGAACATGTGCTTCACTATCTTGATTTTCTTTCCTCTTGAGCCACTCTGGATCCACTGCAATCTGGCTTTCACCCTCTACACCCTACAGAAATGGTCCTTGCCAAGGTCTACAGTGGTTTGTTCCTGGTCACGTCCAAAGGATCTTTATTAGATTCTCATTCTTCTTAACCTGTTTGCTGGTTTGGACACTTGATCACCGCCACCTTCTCGATACCCAATTTTAATTTGGGTTTCAAGGCTCTGCTCTGTCTTGGTTTGGCTTCTTATTGCCTTCATCACACTTTATATATGCTCTGGTGGATCTGCTATTCTGCTTTCAGTTAGTGTATCTCAGGGCTCTGTGTTGAAACCTCTTCTCTTTTCTGTATGCTCATTCCCTTGGTGTGCTGATGCCCCCCCCCCCCCCATGGTTTTGAGTGCCATCTTTACACTGACTCTGATTTATCTCTCTACCCCTGAAATCTCTCCAGGAATCCAGTCCTGAATTTCAGCCTGCTTGTCTGATGATCTGCCACCATCTGAAAATGAGCATGGCCAAGAAGGAGCTTCTTATCTTTTCTCCAAACACAACACCCCCCCTCCCTTCTGTATTTTTGTGGAGAACACTGTCGTCTTTGTCTCCTTGGCTTGCATCCTCAGGATCATCTTTGACTCTTCTCTCTTTCTCTGCACTTATCCAACAGATGGCTAAAATATATTTCTTTCTCTATAATATTGGCAACATTTGTCCCTTCCTTTGAGGACATACTACCCAAGACCCTTATCCACTCTCTCCTCACCTCCTATCTAGACTATTGCAACTTGCTTCTCATTGGTCTCCCATTGAATCAGCTTTCCTTCAGTTTGTTTAAAACTCGAACAGCTAACCTTCTGCCAGTGTTGCTATGCTCACATAATCCCTCTTCTCAAGTCTCTTCATTGGCTCCCTATCTGTTTCTGCATACAATTCAAACTTCTCCAGGACCAAGCAGGAAGTCAGCCCTCACTTATGGGTGACGTCGGCGCCGACGGAGCCCTCGTGGAGCAATTTTCCCCAGCTTTCGAAGACAGCCTTTGGGAATTGCAGCGCGCATGTGCGGTCCCCTTCCCGCCCAAGGGTGCCATCTTGCTCAGTCTTCTTTTTTCCAGACGTTGTTTGTGATCGCCGCTGAAAAAGTTGATTTCTTTAGTTTGTTTTTTCTCGGTTCGACGCCGTGTCTTTCCTGCCCGGCCTCGATACTCCAATATCGAGTCAGTTCATATTTTTTTCAGTTTTTTTTTGTCCCTTGTAACGGGCGTTCCCGCCACTTTTTTTCTTTTTCCCTGGCAGCACGGTCTTTCGACCTCGCAGGGGCCCTTTTTCCCCCGATGGCTGCCAGCGGTTTTAAAAAGTGTGATCGCTGTACCAGACTTATGTCTCTTACCGACACACATGACTGCTGCCTCCATTGCCTCGGACCCAATCATGACTCGGTGGGTTGTGGTCCGTGCAACAAAATGTCCTCGAAGGCATTGAGGAGTCGGCAGTCACAAAAGGAATGTATCTTCTCTGACTCTGCGTCCGGTCAGGCCCGGACATCATCAGAGGCTTCGACATCTCGTGACTCCGGCCTCGAGCATCGTCGGAGTTCCTCTGAGCGGGGGTCTCCCGGCCGAGAACATCGTCGGAAGACGAAACCCGCGAGGGTGGCGTCGGAGGATGCTCCTGGTCCCTCGAGGGCCAGGTCTCATAGCCCCGCCAGCCGCCCCGGGTCCTCAGAGGCGGAGAGGTCGTCGAAGCATCCTCGTCTCGAAGTGGAGTCTCCTGGACACGTGAGTACTGTAGTCCTCGTGGACTCACCTCCCAGGGAACCGACGTCGGGCCCGACGCCGTCGGGGCCCGAGTCGGGGACTGCTGGGTCTTCTGAGTTTGGTCTCAGATTGACGGCCTTGGAGTGCAGTATCGCTGCCTTCATGGACCAGCAGCGGGCATTGATGGCCGGCATTGCCATTGCATCTGCCCCGACCACCGGGACGTCGACGTCCAAGTCGACCCCGGAGGCCGAGCCGATCCTCGAGTCCATAAGAGCTCGAGTCGATCCTCGACCAAGGTCTCCCTCTGCTTCCCGTTCGGGACCGAGGTCGTCGACGCCGGCCTCGGCGTCGGGGCGGAGGTCCTCGGCCCTCGCCCGCACGGAGCCGCTCGATTCCTCCACGGAGGAGTCGGGCTGGGACACGGAGGAGGACGAGTCACCCGGTTCTTTTCAGACTCGGTGCGTCCCCTCCGACTCACCCGAGTCGGAGCCTCGGAGATGGTCCCCCCCGGAGGATACCCGGTTCTATGACTTCGTGAGGGATATGGCCAAGGCTTTGGCCTTCCCCGCGGATACGGAGGAGGAGCCCCGAGCCAAAGAGCTCGAGGCCCTCCAGTATGACTCTCCCCCGAAGGAGGCCTTTACTGTGCCGGTTCCTCCGATGCTGGAGCGCCTGCTCTTCCGCATGTGGGAGAGCCCGGCCTCGACGCCGGTGTTAAGCAAGCGGGTCTATTCCATGTATCGAGTCCGCAAGAGCCCCGGGTTCCAGAAGGCACAACTGCCGCACCATTCCATGGTGGTGGAATCGGCCATGCATCGACTTAAGAGTCAGAAGATGCACTCCTCGGTGCCTCCGGGTAAGGAGGCCCGGAACCTGGATGCCCTCGGTAGGAAGTGCTTCCAGGGCTCTATGCTTGCTTGCCGAGTCCAGACATACCAGCTATATATGGGCATGTATCTTTGAGACCTGGCAAAGGAAATTGCCGGGTTCTCTGCTGGTCTTTCCGAGGAACCTTTGCAGAGGTTCCAGGCCTTGTCCACTGGTATTTGAGAGTGCTCGAAATTTATTTCTCGAGCAGCCTACGATGGCTTCGAAGCATCGGCTCGAGTAGCCGGAGCCGGCATCGGTGCTCGCCATCAGGCTTGGCTTCAGTCATCCGACCTCGAGCCATGGGTGCAGGACAAGTTGGTCGATGTCCCCTGCAGAGGTGAAAACCTCTTTGGCAAACCCATGGCTGATAAGGCGGCAGAACTCGAGTCCGAGACTCTCACCAGAACTCGCCTATCCAGAAAGATCTCTGCCCCTTCACAGAAGATGAAGGGCTCGGGGAAAAAGCCCTTTTACCCGAGGAAGGTGTCTGCCTATAAACAGCACCACCCACAATATCAAGCCTCAGCAGCTCCCCATCAGGGCCAGCAGGATAAGGGGCAGGGCAACGGGTCCCGTAGGCAGAAGACCCCCAAGCCCACTACACAGGCCCCTGCTCAGCCGGGTGGGGGTTTTTTGACTATGCCGGCATAGCCTCTCCCCCTCCGCGACTTTCGCTCAGCACGGGGGGCCGGCTGACCCACTTCGCCCACAGGTGGTCAGCCATAACCTCTGATTCCTGGGTGCTGCAGGTGGTTCAAAAGGGCTACCTCCTACATTTTCACCAGGTACCTCCTCCCTACTTTCCAGGGGAGCCTACAAGACCCTCTCTGCACAGGGACTTACTCCTTCAGGAGCTGCAAAGTCTGCTCCGGGAACAGGCTGTGGAGCCAGTACCCCAGCACTTGTGCGGTCACGGTTTTTATTCGAGGTACTCCCTGGTACCGAAAAGGACAGGAGGCCTCAGACCCATTCTGGACTTGCGCAACCTCAACAAGTTCCTGCAGCGGGAAAAGTTCAAGATGCTTACCCTTGGAATCCTACTGCCCTACCTCCGGCAGGGAGATTGGCTATGCTTCTTGGATCTAAAGGATGCTTATACTCACATCCTTATTCATCCGGACCACCGGCAATATCTGAGATTTGTGATGGCAGGGAATCATTATCAGTACCGCGTACTGCCCTTTGGCCTCTCCTCCGCTCCCAGGGTGTTCACGAAATGCCTGGCAGTGGTGGCAGCCTTCCTGAGGCTTCAAGGCCTCTTCGTCTTCCCCTACCTGGACGACTGGCTCATCCGGGCACAGTCTTCCCTAGAAGTCACTCAGGCCACTCAACGCACAGTGGCTCTGCTTCAGCACTTGGGCTTCGTCATAAACTTCGAAAAGTCCACTTTGCTCTCCTCTCAGGATCTCAAATTCATAGGAGCACGGCTGGACACTCTGCAGGCTCGGGCCTTCTTGCCTCTGGAACGGGCCAACAGGCTCATGGCTCTGGCCAGCAGGTTCCACAGCGCGTCACCGGCCTCTGCCAGACAATTTCTGCAACTGCTCGGTCACATGGCCTCCACGGTCCATGTCACTCCGAATGCCCGTCTGCATATGCGACCTGCTCAGTGGAGCCTTCGCACTCAATGGCATCAGGCCACAGGGAGACTGACGGACTTAATACAGATCTCCGACCGCCTGGTCTCCTCTCTGCAGTGGTGACTTCACCTGCCCAATCTGGTACTTGGCATGACTTTTCAGTCTCCTCCACCTTTTCAAGTGCTCACGACAAATGCCTCTCTCCTGGGATGGGGAGCGCATTGCCAAGGAACATGCACTCAAGGCCTTTGGACGCCTTGGGAGACTGCTCAGCAGATAAACTTCCTGGAGCTGCGGGCGATTCGCCTAGCTCTGCGGACCTTCTCTCACCTCACTTCTCGTCGGTCTGTTCTGGTGCAGATGGACAATCAGGTCGCCATGTTCTACGTGAACAAACAGGGGGGCACGGGCTCCCTCCTTCTATGTCGGGAGGCTCGGAGACTGTGCTCTTGGGCAGTTGACCACGACATCCTCCTCAAGGCTGTTTACCTGCCCGGGCAGGAAAATTGCCTAGCCGACAGACTGAGCCGGATTATGCAGCCGCACGAATGGAGGTTGAACCCCGTAGTTGTCCAGCGGATCTTCCGCCAGTGGGGCCTCCCCACCGTTTATCTCTTTGCCAGTCCTCTAAACCGGCAACTTCCCAGGTTCTGCTCCCGGCACCCGCATCCTCTCAGAGTAGCGCCGGATGCTTTCCTCATCTCATGGTCCACGGGCCTACTGTATGCCTTTCCTCCCACGCCACTTGTGTCCCGGGCGCTGTTCAAAGTTGTCCAGGACAGGGCCTCCGTGATCCTGGTAGCGCCCAGGTGGCCGAGACAACCCTGGTTCCCTCTACTCCTACAACTAGCGGTGGACACCCCTCTTCCTCTGGGGTTTCAGCCCGATCTACTGACCCAGGATCAGGGTACTCTCCTCCACCCCAACCTCCGGGCCCTTCATCTGATGGCCTGGCTGCTGAAAGGGTAGCCCTAGCTCCGCTCTTACTTCCTCCGGAGGTGGAGGCTGTCGTCCTGGCATCTCGGCGACCTTCCACCCAGAAATCTTACGCCCTTAAATGGCGTCGCTTCTTGGTCTGGTGTTCTCAGTGCTCTGAGGACCCCTTTGCCTGCTTAGTATCGGTGGTACTGCAATATTTGCTTCACCTCTCCGATCTAGGCCTCAAATCCAACTCTGTCAGGGTCCACCTCAGTGCTCTCTCTGCACATCATTCACTGGTGGAGGGCCAGCCTCTTTCCGCGCACCCCTTGGTGGCGCGTTTTCTCAAGGGCCTTCTTCTGCTTAAGCCCCCACTGCGCCCTCCAGCTCCTGACTGGGATCTCAATGTGGTCTTGCAAAGGCTTACCTGTCCGCCTTTTGAACCCATGGCTACCTGCCCTCTGCGTTTCCTCTCCTGGAAAACCCTCTTCTTGGTAGCCCTTACCTCCGCTAGGCGCGTTAGTGAACTACAGGCCCTAGTGTCGGAGCCCCCATACACTAGGTTCTACAAGAATAGGGTGGTCTTACAGACTCGCCCTAAGTTTCTTCCAAAGGTGGTCTCCTCTTTTCACATCAATCAAGAGGTGGTTCTTCCGACCTTCTTTCCCAGGCCGCATACCAGCCGAGCTGAAACTGTCCTGCATACCCTGGACTGTAGAAGAGCCTTGTCCTTCTACCTTGTCCGTACGCGAGAGCATCGAAAAGCTGTCCAGCTTTTCGTATCTTTTGACCCCAATCGGTTGGGGGTACCCGTCTCTAAGCGTACTTTGTCCATCTGGGTAGCTGACTGTATCGCCTGGGCTTATGGGGCAGCCGGCCTCTCCTTAGAGAGTCAAGTCACGGCTCACCATGTCAGGGCGAAGGCTGCGTCAGTGGCTCACCTCCGCTCTGTTCTGTTGGCTGACATCTGCCGGGCCGCTACTTGGTCTTCAAGCCAGACCTTTGCAGCTCATTACTGCCTCGAGAGGGAGTCCCGCAGGGACAGTGCTTTCGGACAGGCAGTCCTCCACAATCTCTTTGAGGTCTATGCAACTCCTACCCTCCGACCCTGGTGTTGGGCTACCGGCCGGATTTGTATTCAGAGAAGATTCCTTCCTTCTGTACTGTTGAGCTTGAGGGAGCTCATTTTTCGGTTAAGGTCTCCGGTAGCCTTGAGCTTGGGAGTCCCATAAGTGAGGACTGACTTCCTGCTTGGTCCTGGAGAAAGAGTAGTTACTCACCTGTAACAGGTGTTCTCCAGGAGCAGCAGGAATCAGTCCTCACTACCCTCCCTCCTCCCCTTGGAGTTGCAGTCATTCTTATTATATGTTTTTGCTAACTTTTTTGCTGTCTCTTCGCTATGTCATCAGACTGAGCAAGATGGCACCCTTGGGCGGGAAGGGGGACCGCGCATGCGCGCTGCAATTCCCAAAGGCTTTCTTCGAAAGCTGGGGAAAATTGCTCCGCGAGGGCTCCGTCGGCGCCGACATCACCCATAAGTGAGGACTGATTCCTGCTGCTCCTGGAGAACACCTGTTACAGGTGAGTAACTACTCTTTCTCCTTCTGACCTACAAATGCATTCATTTGCTGCTCCTCACTACCTCTGCTCTCTGATATCTCCCTGCACCCTTCCCCAGCAACTCTGCTGAACAAGCAAGTCGCTTCTATCAAAGCCCTTCTTTTCTACTGCCAACTCCAGGCTCCGTTCCTTTCACCATGCAGCACCATAATAGAGTATCTGGGTCAGTCTGTCAGGCTCCATTCCTGATACTATTCAAATCCAGGCTAAAATCTCATCTCTTTGAGGCTGCCTTTTGGATTCTGACCCCCTTATTCTCCTGTCTACACCCATATGTATTTTTAGTCCTTTCCCTGAAGAATTCCTTAGTCCCCTTTTGTTCTGTTTATCTTAGGAGACTAAGCTCTGTTGAGCAGGGACTGTTTATGTGTACAGCACTGCATATGAATAGTAGCAGTATATAAATTATTAGTAGTAATATGAGCGGCTCCTCAAACTCTCATCAACGAAGGTGTGGAGCTCTAGCAGATTTCAACCAATATCTCCAGAAACTGATGGGGCATATTGGTAGGCTGGTCTCAGCCTCATGGAGTCTGGCATGGTCCCTCCAACACTGAGGAGGATGAGCGGACCTCACATCAGGGCAACTCTGATAGCTCAATGCTGCTGATGGCTACAGTGCTGATGCACCCTAGCCTCCGCCTGATGCTTGGCAGCTTTGGCACTCAGTGTCATAGAGGATGAGGACATATCCTTCCTCTTCCTTATGGTGGTATCAGTGGGTGACCAATGCTGGGCAGCCTACTGGTGCTCTGCTATGAGTGAGCTTGAGGGCTTCTCAGTGGCTATGCTCTGCCAGCATCCGGTTCAGCTCTTGAGGCTATGGAGACTGATGCTGCCAATGCTGAAGATGAAGGGTCAGTCTCATCAGTGCCAAAAATGTGTTCTCTGCTTCTCATGACCCTTTTCTTGTCATCTGTAAACACAAAATACGAGAAGACTCACGATCGGGCCCCAAGCATTTCTGGGCGTCTGTGATAGAAATGGTATTGCCACAGTAGGTGCACTTTTTAAACCTGCTGGCCATTTTTTGGGACACATTATCTGAGGAAAAATAGCCACAACAAAATCAAATGACTCTATCTTGAAAAAACGTCATGTGGCTGGATTGCCTGTGGACTAAATGTGGCCAATCACAGCAATACAAGAAAAATAAAGAAAACTTAAAAATAACCAGAAACACTAGCTAAAGATACTATAAAGGCAACAAAAAGCGGCAATGACTGCTAAAAACTGCAAAAAATTGTTTAACTACATAATATATGAACCAATGAAAACCGCATCTGTGGAGCTCTGTGGCCGAATTTAGACTGTGGCAAGGAAGCGCAGCAGGCAGGAACTTGCATGTATGCACACTTGAACCTATCCTAAAGTTTCTAGAAGGAGCTGGGAAAGATTCCCACATGGTGCTGTGTCAGTGACATCACCCATATGTGGACACTTATCCCGCTTGTCCACAAAGAAATAATATTTCCCTTTTAACTTGTTCCATATTACTTGTGATTTTGTAAACCTCTATTCATGTCCTGTCCTGTCCTGTCCTGTCTTTTCCAAACTGGAGCTCTAGCCCATTAGGCTTTTCTTAAGAGAGCTATTTCCTCCTCTCTCTCATTTTGGTTGCTCTTCTCATAGCCTTTCCTAGGTCTGATATCTCTCTTTGAGATGGAATAACCAAAACTGCACACAGTAATCCAGGTGCAGTCATACCATGAATCGTGCAGCATTCTGTCAAATGCTGCTGCATGTGAATTCAATAGTTTGATTCAGATATGTAGGGTTCAAAGTGTTCAATCTAAATATCCATTCCATATAATTTTTCAATGGTATTCAATGCCACTAGGTCTAAGGCACACAGTGCATACTTAAAGGGTTTTTTTTTTTAATTCTGGTGGGACAAGCCTGTCATAAATGACATACTGAGACAGCCTCCCCAGATAGCCACAGAAGACAGAACTATGCCCTTCCCCACTGTGGCAATCCCCTCAGCCTGCATAAACCACTTAACTCCTACAGCAACCTGCAAGAGCTGCTACTCTTTCTAGAAGCTGAGGCCACCAGCATTCCCTTTTAGTGTGGAAGGAGAAGATAGCTGCACTGAGAGAATCTTCAGAAGGGTTCAAGAATAAGTTAGCGTCTTTAATTTGCCAGGGGAGGGGGGGGGGGGTATTACCTTTGCAGCAGCAATTTTTTCTTTCATACTCCACAAGGTTTTGAAGTTTGCTCTTTGATCTGGATCATTATGTGACTGAGCTAATAAGAGGACACAGCTGGAATGGAATCTTCCTGAAAAGAGATGGAGAAGCGGGGTGTTCTTTGGATGTTTATAGAGTGAACAGCAGGAGCCGGATATTCAGAAAGCAACGATACATTCCGTGCCGCAATGAACATATAACTCCTTCTTTAAAATCCAGTATATATGTCTAGCAGTACCCACAGAGCAAAAAGGGCATGGCTGCAGTGGGGGGTGGCTACCACTCCCATTATGTATAAACTATACATATAAGTACTGATATTCAGCCACTATATATACAGCTTATACATCTTGTTCAGCTGCATAAAAATCAGTTATAAATTGGGGGTGGGGTGGAAGCTGAGCGAGTCATAGACGTTATACATAGAAGTGCCAATATTAAAATTTATATATAGATATAGATAGATAGGGACATCTGATGATACCTGTACTGTATATTCAGCAGCACTTATTACCTGGATATACTGCTGAAAATTGACCTTTTTGACGTCATCCAATTTGGTTAATCAGTTTGAATTCTTGAGAAAATGCTTTGTGACACACCACCATAAGGAAACAAACAAAATGCACTTTGGGGCTGCTATTTTGTTCTAGCCCTTGGGTCAGACTTTCTACACTTGAGTCTCAATATTGTTTTGGCTTTCCATGTGATAGTCTGCACTGCAGTTTCTTTGGTAAGTACATCTAATTACTGCTCCATAAAATAAGAAACATTCTCAACAATAAGGTAATTTTGTTGGAGCGATGGCAAAAACTGTAAATTTGTGCTTGGATATGAATGCCGGGAAGGCACTGGTCTTTCTGTAACGACACAAATGATGAATCTGATATGTATATAGTATAGGCTTCCGAAACGTATCTGTTCTTGCCTAATGGGTTTATATTTGGCACATCTTGTCCTCTCTAACTCATGCTTATTCTGCTTCTGTTCTTGGCTAACTTATCTAGACGTCTAGGATTGGAACTAGCAGAGAAGGGTGCAGTTCCCTGACTGAGGTAGTTAAAGGTAGAACAATTCTTTTTGATATACTGTTATAGCATGATGAAACATCATTCATCTTAAAATTATAATTTTATTAGGTTTGTATTGGTCAATGCATTTTCACTGAATGGGAGTCACTTTCCTTTATTTATAATGCTTAAAATGGGCAGCCAAAGTGTAATTTACTTATGCACCTATGGAATCATTGAAACCTGTATTGCCTCAAAGGCTAAACTAAGAATGTTGTATTTTAAAATGGCTAATAGCGTATTTCTGTAAAACTATTTTGAACTTGATAAGAAATTTGACTTAGGTTCCTGGAAATGGATAGTGGCTCCACAACATCCCTCATCCTCCATTTCATGTTTTGTTATGAATGATTTAAAGTTTTCCTTTGTGTGCCTGGATTTGGTCCTGTGCTTTTTGACAAACTGCATGCCCTGCACTGAATCGTGGTGGTCTTTTGGCTGTCAAGTTTTAGATTGTGATTCTCCGTGAAAATCATGTATTTTCTTTTCACATTAAAGTGGCTTCTTCCTACTTGCAAGCAAATGTATAACTTCCTAAACCAGCGTGGAGGATCTGCTTAGAGTTTTTGCCTTTTTCATTTTGTGGTACTTTAAACATGTGTGGGTTGCACTATATATGTGGCTCTTAGAGATGATTTATTAAAGCGCCATTGTACATGAGAATGCAAATGTTAGACAGACATATGTGTATCATTAATTATATCACATGCACATCAATAAAGTTCGAACCAGACTGATAAAATTAAAGAGTTGCGTACTGAAGATTAATGCACTGGGCAGTGGCAGAAAGGAAACTGCCTGACTTTCAGTGAACCTAAAAAATTCTATATACAATCTTTCTCTTGTTCTATAAGACCCTTGCAATCTGGCAGTTAGTAAAAATTTACCTCCTGTCTTCTAGTGCTGAGATGGAAGACATCTGCCTATATTTTTCTCATTCATAGCAATGTCCATGAGTAACTTTTTCCTTTTAAAACTGACAAAAGCACTACTGCTGAGAAATAGAAGTGATGTTCAGATTAGCTAGCCAGCATTGTTTGATATTACTGCTTCAGAAGCACGAACTACAAAAGGTTCCTATGAGGATTTCAGTTTCCAAACTAAGCCCGGATGGTGTCAAAATGAATTGTGTAGTTCAGTGTTTATAGAGATACTCGCATAAAGATATGATACAGTCACATGGATTTGGAATTTAAATTTAAGACTTGTCTTTTCAAATCTGAGTTCAAGGCTGGTTTACTTTTAGAAATAGTAGTAAGATGAGGAAATATTACCTCATAGAGAAATTGACAGATGCATAGAAGAATCTTCCAGAAGAATGAAGTAGAAACAATAATTAATAAACTTTAAAAAAGGATGGCATTAGCATAGAAGGGCTCCTAGCCGCTAAAAGTGAAGGAAAGTCTGAATTCTTGTCATGCAACAAAGTACTTTGGGCACACTACATTGTCCCTTTGGGCCTTACCTGCTGTCACATTCAGTGTTTTTAGGAAGTATACACCAACAATGAGGAGCAATATGGTCTGACAAAGGGGGGTAGATAGCATAGTTACTCACCTGTAACAGGTGATCTCCAGAAACAAGCAAGAATGTAGTCATCACATATGGGTATCGTCGGTACCAATGGAGCCTGCGCGGGAACGCTCCCCATCGTCCAATTAGAAAGCTTTTGGGAGCATCCCACAGCATCTGCATGCTGCCTACCTGCCTTTCCCAACTGCCTCTCTCCAGTTCTTCGTTTTCCGCGGAGCCAGCAGGTCGTGTTCCTGTCACCGCAGAAAATTTTCCTCCTTTTTTGTGGTCGCGTCTGCCTTCCTCGACGCTTTACCGGTACTGCCGGTTTTTCTTTATTTCTTTCTTTCTTTTCTTTAAAAAAATAAAATAAAATTCTTAGTACTTTCCCATTTTTTCCAGGTGCACGCGCCATTTTGGGCCTTAGGCCCAAGATTTTTTCCATAATGGAAAAACCCTCCTCGGGTTTTAAAAAGTGCACCAAGTGTGGCGGTACCATCTCCATCACCGACACCCATGAGTGGTGTCTGAAATGTTTAGGTCCTGACCATTCCATCTCGGAGTGTATGGCCTGTGCCATGATGTCCAAGAAAGGTCGACAGAACCGAGCCGCCAAACTCAGTACCCTGTTTCCCTCTGATGCAGCTTCGGTGGCATCAACATCTTCCAGGGCTGCTTCTTCCTCCCGTGGATCTCAGGTAACTAAACATGTCTAGCCGGTCCTCAAAGGGTAGATCTCCTTCTAAGCATCGAGATGCCTCTGGCGTTGTCCTTGAGGATTCTGCACCGGTAAAATTGCCCCGGCGGGAGGCTTCGGCTTCCAAAGCATTATCGAGGCTCCAGGATGTTCTCGAGGCCTCGACCTCGGCAGAACTACTGGTGCCATGCTCTGGGGTACCAGCGGTCTTGTCCGGTACCGACATCCAGGCATCGGCAGCGTCGGTAGACCAGAGAGTCCTGGCTATTGAGTGCAGTCTGGTGGCTCTCCTTGCGGCATCGACGCCCTCGGAACCACATCAGACTTTTCAACCGGTACCGCCACTGACTCCGGCACCGGTATCAGTACCGGTACCGATAGCATCGACATCGGTGTCCGCATTGCCAGCACCCAGTCATCCGATGCCTTCTGGTATCGATACTCCGGTACCGATTACTCCAGGTACCGTCTTCGGTCGGTACGGGTATCGGGCTCTTCAAGAGCATCCTGACAGAAGGTACTTCGAGTCCTCAGTGGAATCTGAGGAGTCTGACAGTTCTGTTGATGCGGGAATACTTCTCCCAGAGGAGCCTTCCTCCCCTAAACGTAGGATGTCTCCTCCAGAGGACATTTCCTTTCAGGATTTCATCAGGGAGGTGGCTCGAGCTCTGTCCATTACTGTGGCACCTGAAACAGAGCCCAGAGCAAAGGAGTTGGAAATTTTACAATATCCTAAAACTCCTAAGGAGGCAGCTACCTTGCCCATCCATGAGATCTTGCATGATCTCATGTTAAGAATGTGGGAGACACCTCTTACCACCTCTCCTCATTCTCGTAGACTGGATACTCTGTATCGAGTCCCTCCTTGTCCTGGTTTCTAGAAAACTCAGCTTCATCACCACTCTATTGTAGTGGAATCAGCTATGAGAAGGATCAAGAGTGCAAAGAGGCATGCCTCTAATCCTCCAGGACGTGAGTGCAGAACTTTGGATACTTTTGGACGTCATGTCTTCCAAGCTTCCATGCTTTCTGCCAGGATCATTTCCTATAGTCTATATATGGGAATGTTCCTGAAGGAAGTCACAGGTGATTTAGAGGCTTTGAATCCTCTTCTTCCGGAGGATAGAAGACAGGATTTTCTCACATTGGTCAAACATGCCCAAGATGTTTCTAAATTTGTCAACCGTGCAGCTTTTGACAGTTTTGAGTGCATAAGCAGAACCTCTGCCATTGCCATAGGTGCACGTAGAATTGCTTGGCTCTAGGCATCTGATCTGGAGCTCTGGGTACAAGATAAACTGGGAAATATTCCTTGTACTGGTGAGAACCTGTTTGGTAAAGATTGGCAGGAAAAGGCCAATGAGTTGGATGCTGACAACTCCACCTTGGATAGATTGTCCAAGTCCACAGCTGATCCTGCAAGAAAGAAATCTTTTAAGAAACCATTCTTTTCTAAAAAGAAAAAGTATTAAGTATTATCCTGCTTATTCTCAGCAGGGACGTTCTGCAGGTCAGCTTGTCAGGAAAGGTCAGCAACCACCCAAACAAAGAAAAGCAAAGAGCCTCAGCCGTCCCAGCAGTCTCAGCCTCCACAAGGCCTTTGACTTTCAGCTAGAGAACTTAGCCTTCCTGGCTCTCATTGGACCAGAGCCTTCCACCATTTCAGGAAGGTTGTGTCACTTTGCCCCCAGATGGGGCAAATAACAGCAGAGCATTGGACACTCTCCATCATAAAGAGGGGTACAAGCTTCATTTTTCAAGCATGCCCCCTCCCACAATGATAAAGCAGTTCAATTCTCCGACCTCTCTCATCAACCTGTTAGGTCAGGAGGTCACTATGCTTCTTGCCCAAGGGGCAATAGAAGAAGTACCCATCCATCAACAGGGTACAGGGTTTTACTCCCCTTATTTCCTTATCCCAAAGAAAACAGGGGGATACAGACCTATCTTGGACCTCAGAGAATTGAACAAATTCCTTGTCAAGGAGAAATTCAAGTTGATTTCTCTAGGGACTCTGCTGCCATACCTTCAGAGTCAGGATTGGCTATGTTCTCTAGATCTCAAGGATGCATACACCCATGTTCTCATCCATCCAACTCACAGAAGGTTCCTTCGGTTCCTTTTTCAAGACAGCACTACCAATACAGGGTGCTTCCTTTCGACCTGGCCTCAGTACCAAGTGTGTTCACGAAATGCATGGCTGTGGTAGCAGCATTTCTCCGCACTCTAGGGATATTCGTCTTCCCTTACTTAGACGATTGTCTCATTCGAGCCCCAACAGAGTCAGAGGCCAGGACTTCTCTATCCTGCACGATGCGTATCATTCATTATTTGGATCTGTTAATAAACATCCCAAAATCCAGTCTAACTCCCACTCAGTCTCTAGAGTTCATAGGAGCTTTGCTGGATACCAGAAGGGCAAGGGCCTATCTCCCCCAGGCCCGTTGCCTTCGCATGGTGCAGTTAGCTTCTCAAGCAGTGCTAAAGTCTCATCTCGCTGCCCGAGAAATGTTACAACTACTAGGCCACATGGCATCTACCGTGCATGTGGTTCCCTATGCTCGCCTCCATATGAGGGCAGCCCAGTGGACTTTATCCACTCAGTGGACCCAGGCATCAGGGTGCCTGTCAGACAAAATAGCAAACACAAGTCGGTATGGGAGAGGCCGTATGTTTTGTCCCTCAAGTGGTGGAGGTCCACTCAAAACCTGTTGCTGGGGTCCCCTTTCCAACAACCCTTACCCAGGCAACTCTCACAACAGATGCTTCTCCGATGGGTTGGGGAGCTCCTCTACAAGACCTCTCCACCCAAGGCACCTGGTCTCCACAGGAGACTCATCTACATATCAATCTCTTGGAGCTCAGAGCAATCTTCCTTGCCCTTCGAGTATTCCACACCCTGCTCAGCTACAAGACAGTCCTCATTCATATGGACAATCAAGTAGCCATGTTCTACGTGAACAAGCAGGGAGGAACAGGCTCTCTGTCGCTTTACAACAAAGCTTTGCGACTATGGGCCCTCACCAGAGAGCATCAGATTCATCTCCTGGCAGTGTATCTTCCAGGCATACAAAATTCTTGGGCAGACAGACTCAGTCGAGTTCTGCTTCCACATGAATGGTCTCTACATGCAGACCAGCTGGCCAAGATTTTTCAAATTTGGGGAACCCCGGACATAGACCTCTTTGCAAGTCCGTTGAATGCCAAACTTCCCCGGTTCTGTTCCAGAATTCCGGCTCAGGGCTCTCAGGCCAGGGATGCCTTCCTCCTTTACTGGGGTCAAGACTTCCTGTATGCCTTTCCACCCATTCCCCTGATTGCCAAAACCCTGTTCAAGCTTCAGAGAGACAGAGGCCATATGATTCTCATAGCTCCACATTGGCCACTGCAAGTGTGGTACCCTCTGCTTCTACATCTCTCTCAAGCTCCTTCCCTGGAGTTAGGGTCTGCTCCAGATCTCCTATCTCAGGAGGACGGAATGTTATGGCATCCCAATCCCCAGTCTCTGCATCTCAGGGCTTGGTTGCTGAAGGCCTAGATCTCCATGATCTTAACCTCCTCAGCAAATAAAGGATATCCTTTATGCTTCCAGGAAGCCTTCCACAAGACGCTCTTATGCTTTCAAGTGGAAAAGGTTTACCGTATGGTGTTCGCAGAAGAGTCTTAACCCCAGTGCCATACCTCTGGAATCATTACTGGAGTATCTCCTTCATTTATCCAATGCAGGACTTAAGACTAACTCAGTGAGAGTCCATTTGAGTGCTATTGCAGCTTGCTTCAAGCCCCTAAATGGACAACCTATCTCCTCCCATCCTCGTATAGCAAGATTTATGAGAGGCCTTCTGCTAACTAAGCCCCCATAAAGCCACTACCTTTGGCATGGGACTTATTTATTTATTTACATTCTCTTATATACTGCACTATTCTGCATCAGTGCGGTTTACATTGAACAAACTGAAATTACATTGAACAGGGCATTATAACTTGGAGATAACCATTTTACAGGGAACATGGGCTATGGAGGGTTAAGTGGCTTGCCCAAGACCACAAGGAGCACCTGTGGGACTAGAAACCCCAGTCCTTCCGGCCCACGGTTGCTGTCCTCTAGTGGGATTTGAACCCCCGACCTTCCGGCCTGAAGTACCTTGCCCCAACCACTAGGCCACTCCTCCACTCCAAATTTGGTTCTTGGTCAGCTCATGAAGCCACCTTTTGAACCCCTAGCTACTACCTCCTTGAAATTCCTATCTTGGAAGGTTATCTTTCTCATTGCAATCACATCAGCACGTCGCATCAGTGAGTTGCAAGCACTAGTAGCTGATCCACCTTATACAAGGTTCCATCATGACAAGGTAGTCCTTAGGACTCATCCACACTTTATGCCAAAGGTGGTCTCGCCTTTTCATCTAAACCAAGCGGTCTACCTGCCTGTGTTCTTTCCAAGGCCTCATGCATCAAATGCAGAAAGGAACCTTCATACTTTGGACTGTAAAAGAGCTTTAGCCTTTTACTTACAAAAAACACAGCAGTATAGGAAGTCCTCTCAACTCTTTGTTGCTTTTGATCCTTCTCATTTGGGACTTCCAGTCTCCAAGAGAACACTATCTAATTGGATTGCTCAGTGTATAGCCTTTACCTATCAGAGTAAGAATCTTCCTCTGGAGGGCCATTTCACAGCTCACAATGTGAGAGCCATGGCAACTTCAATGGCTCATCGTCACTCTGTGTCTATTGACGACATCTGTCGAGCAGCCACCTGGGCCTCAGTTCATACCTTCACAGCCCATTACTGCTTGGACAAGGACTCCCGCCGGGATGCCTTGTTTGGTCAGGCTGTTCTCCAACACCTGTTCCATACCTAATCAACTCCTACCCACCATCTCTAGGATGCCAGAGATCCATGGGGGGAAGTGGAGCCCTTCTCAGGGACACACAACTTCTGGGGTCTCTCCCTGGCATCTAAAGCTAGGGAGTCCCCATATGTGATGACTACATTCCTGCTTGTTCCTGAAGATAGCATAGTTACTCACCTGTAACAGGTGATCTCCGGGAACAGCAGGAATTTAGTCCTCACAACCCACCCACCTCCCCTAGGCGTTGTATCTCTCTATCTTTCTCTTTTCCTTTCCCTCTCTCTCTCTTTATTTCAGCTTTAAAACTCAACTGGAGAGAGGCAGTTGGGAAAGGCGGGAAGGCAGCACGCAGGCGCTGTGGGATGCTCCCAAAAGCTTTCTAATTGGACCCTGGGGAGCGTTCCCGCGCAGGCTCCGTCGGTACCGACGATACCCATATATGAGGACTAAATTCCTGCTGTTCCCAGAGATCACCTGTTACAGGTGAGTAACTGTGCTTTCTCCAGGGACAGCAGGAATCAGTCCTCACATATGGGTGCTGACGGAGCCCTCGTGCGGAGCAATTTCCCCAGCTTTCAAAGAAAGCCTTTGGGAATGCCTCGCGCATGCGCGGTCCCCTTCCCGCCCAAGGGTGCCATCTTGCTCAGTCAGATGACATAGCTAAAAAGATGGCAAAAAAATAATAAAAAGCAATAATAGGACTGCAACTCCAGGGGAGGAGGGAGGGTCGTGAGGACTGATTCCTGCTGTCCCTGGAGAACACCTGTTACAGGTGAGTAACTACGCTTTCTCCAGGAACAAGCAGGAAGTCCTCACATATGGGACTCCCTAGCTACAGGCTACCAAGAACCTATAGCTGAAAAAAGGCTCCCTCTAGGCGAGTCGCAACAGCAGCGAGAAAACTTTCTCTAAGAATGCATCCCCCACGGTAGCCTCACACCAGAGGGCCGGAGGGTCAGAGTTGCCTAAATCTCGAATAGATTCCAGAGTACCGCCTGACCAAAAACGCTGTCGCGTCAGGACTCCCTCTCCAGGCAGTAATGGGCTGCAAAGGTCTGGCTTGAAGACCAAGTTGCGGCCCGGCAGATGTCTGCCAATGGAACAGAGTGGTGATTAGCAACTGATGTGACCTTAGCTCTGACACAGTGGGTCATGATATGACCCTGCAGCTGAAGGTAAGCTGCCCTGTATGCCCAGGCGATGCAGTCTGCCACCCAGGTGGATAACATGCGCTTGGAGACCAGTAGACCCAGTTTACTAGGGTCATAAGAGACAAAGAGCTAAGGAGCCCTCCGATTTCCCCGCGTATGCTCCAGGTAGAAGGCGAGCGCCCTCTTACAGTCCAGGGTATGCAGAACTGCTTCTGCCCTGTTGGTATGTGGCCTGGGAAGGAAGGTTGGAAGAACCACCTCTTGGTTGAGGTGAAACGAGGAAACCACTTTTGGGAGGAACTTGGGTATGTGCGGAGCACTACCCTGTTCTTGTAAAACCGTGTGTACGGCCTATCTGACACTAGAGCCTGCAGCTCACTCACATACCTAGCTGACGTGAGCGCTACCAGGAAGAGCACCTTCCAGGAGAGGAAGCGCAGGTGGCAAGTGGACATCGGCTCGAAAGGAGGGCGAGTAAGTTGCTGCAAGACCACGTTGAGATCCCACTCCATCGCCGTAGGTCGGACTGGAGGTTTCAGCAGGAGCAGGCCCATGAGAAACCTGGCTACCAAGGGGTGAGCCGAGAGAGGCTGACCATCTATTGGTGCATGGTTAGCCGACAAGGCACTTAGGTGGACCCTGATGGAGTTAGACTTGAGGCCTTGCTCCGAGAGATGAAGTAGGTACTGCAACACCTTGGGAACCTGAGATGAGAAGGGTTTTACAGTATGTTGGTGACACCACACTTGGAACCTGTGCCATTTACATACGTAGGATTTTCTGGTGGATGGCCTCCTGTAGGCTAACACTTCTTCTACCCCTTCGGGTAAGAGAAAAGGTGCAAGGCCTACCCTCTCAGTAGCCAGACCATCAAATTGAGGAATCTGGAATTGGGGTGCACAAGGGAACCCTGCTCCTGGGTGAGGAGGTCGGGCTGTACCCCCAAGGGCAGAGGGGTTTCCACCGCCAGTTGAAGAAGAAGTGGGAACCAAGGATGTCTGGGCCACCTGGGCACTACCAGGATCACCCAGGCCTTGTCCCTGCGAATCTTGAAGAGAGTTCGTGCTACCAGAGGCGTAAGCAGAAAAGCGTACAGGAGGCTTCCCGACCAAGAGAGAAGAAACGCATCTGCTGCTACCCTGAGGGGGTGCGGCTGTCTGGAGCAAAAGCGGGGCAACTGACGATTCTGTGGACTGGCAAAGAGATCCGTGGACGGGAGGCCCCAGTGGTTGAAAATCTGCTGGGCAGTCTCCCTTTTCAGTTGCCATTTGCGGGGTTGAAGAACCCTGCTCAGTCTGTCTGCTAGGCAGTTCTCCTGGCTCGGTAGGTAAACTGCATGGAAAGACATGTTGTGTCAAACTGCGAAGGAACAGAGATCCAGAGACTCCTGGCAAAGGATCCACGAACCTGCGCCACCCTGTTTGTTCACATAGAACATAGCCACCTGGTTGTCCGTCTGTACTCGGACAGACTGGTTGGAGAGGACAGGAGCAAAGGCTTTTAGGGCTAAGCGAATGGCCTGGAGTTCCAACAGATTGATCTGGAGTGTGGCCTCCTGAGGAGTCCACTGACCTTGAGTGCAAGAGCCTTGACAATGGGCTCCCCAACCCATCAAGGAGGCATCCGTGGTCAGCACCCTGGTATGCACGGGAAGCTGGAACTGTACCCCCCCCCCCCCCGAGGTTCCCTGATTGTGACCACCACTGCAGGGACTGCACTAGGGGTTTGGATACTGCCACTCTGTCAGACAGGCGTCCCGTGGCCTGTGACCACTGGTCCCCCAGGGTCCACTGAGCTGTCTGCATGTGCATGCGTGCGAAAGGAGTAACATGAACTGTGGAGGCCATGTGGCCGAGCAGACATAAGAACCTCTGTGCTGGCACCTGGGGTACTTGACTCACCATGCCCATTGAGACAGCAGGCGGTCTGCCCTGTCCAGTGGCAAGTAGGCCCTCGCCTGTACAGTGTCGAGCCTTGCCCCTATGAATTCCAAGTTCTGGGTGGGGAGCAAAGAAGACTTTGCATGATTGATGACGAACCCCAGATGCTGAAGCAGAGCTATTGTGCGAGCTGTGGCATGGTGCGCCTCCTGAGCTGACTGGCCCCTTATGAGCCAGTCATCTAGATAAGGGAACACACAGATCCCCGGGCTCCTGAGGAAGGCTGCTACCACAGATAGGCACTTGGTGAAAACCCTTGGAGCGGAAGCTAGACCAAAGGGAAGCACTTTGTATTGGAAGTGGTTTCCTCTGACCACAAAACTGAGGTATTGTCTGTGGTCTGGATGTATGAGGATGTGTGTGTAAGCATCCTTTAGGTCCAAGGAGCATAGCCAGTCTCTCTGCTGGAGGTAAGGCAGAAGTATCCCAAGTGAAAGCATCTTGAACTTTTCCTATACCGAGATCTTGTTGAGATTTCGCAGGTCCAGGATGAGGCAAAGGCCTCCTTGTCTTTTCGGTATCAGGAAATACCTGGAGTAAAATCCTTGCAGGTGGTGGGGCACCGGTTCCACCTCCTGATCCTTGAGAAGACCAGCCAACTCATGCAAGAGGAGGTTCCTGTGCAAGAGGGTCCGAGATGCTCTCCTGGGAAATAGGAGGGGTAGGTATTTGGCTGAAATGGAGCAGATAGCCGTCTTGGACTATCCTTAGAACCCAAGTATCGGATGTAATGGCTGGCCACCTGTGGGCGTACAGGAACAGCCAACCTTCTGTGCAGGGCCATACCACTGGTGGGAGAGGAGCTATGCAGAGGGAGTCAAAAGCCCCCTCCCCGCTGGGCAGGAGCAGGAGTTGGCAGCTTGGGGGTTTGAGGCTTACGAGGGCCATTCCCCCATCCTGTGGCCTGCTGCCCCTGCTGGGGAGCTGGGGAGGCCTGGTCAGTGGGGTAGATTCTGTAAGCCTGTCCCTTCCTCGGGTAAAAGGGCTTTTTCCCCGAGGTCGTCTTCCTGTGAGAAGGAGCAGATGTCTTCTTCGACAGCCTTGTCTGGGTCAAATACTCGGACTTGAGTTCAGCAGCCTTCTCAGTCATGGGTTTGCCGAAGAGGTTATCTCCTCGGCAGGGGACATCGACCAACTTGTCCTGTACTCATGGTTCGAGGTCAGACGACATGAGCCAAGCCTGGCGCCTTGCACCGATGCCGACTGCGGCTACCCGGGCCGAAGCCGTCGTAGGCTGCTTGAGACATAAACTTCGAGCGCTCTCTCTGATCCCGGTGGACAGGGCCTTGAAGCGCTGCAAGGGTTCCTCGGAGAGGCCAGCAGAGAACCTGGCAATCTCCTTTGCCAGGTCTCTTAAGTACATGCCCATGTACAGCTGGTAGGTCTGGACACGGCATGACAGCATCGAGCCCTGGAAGCACTTTCTACCGAGAGCGTCCAGGTTCCGGGCCTCCCGAACAGGAGGCACCGAGGAGTGCGTTTTTTGGCTCTTGAGCCTTTGCATGGCCGATTCCACAACCATGGAGTTGTGTGGCAGCAGTGCTTTTTGGAACCCGGGACTGTTACAGACTAGATAAATGGATTCGACCCGTTTGCTGAGGACTGGCACCGAGGCAGGGGACTCCCACACGTGGAACATCAACCGTTCCAGCATCGGAGGCACCGGTACAGTAAGGGCCTCCTTCAGAGGAGAGTCATACTGGAGGGCATCGAGCTCCTCGGCTCGATGCTCCTCCTCGGCATCTGCAGGGAAAGCCAAAGCCTTGGCCATATCCCTCACAAAGTCCAAGAACCTGGTGTCTTCCAGGGGCGACCGTCTCTGAGGTTCCGAACCTGGAGAGTCCGATGCGACGTACCGGGTCCGGTGGGTATCGGGCGAGTCTTCCTCCTCCATCTCCCAAGCTGAGCCCTCCGAGGAGGACTCGAAGGGCTCCAGCCTCGAGGGCTTCGAGCGTGTCCATCCCGATGCCGATGGCCCCAGCGATGACAACCTCGGTCCCGAACGGGAGGTCGAGGGAGACCTTGGCCGAGAATCGATTCGAGCCCGCATGGACTCAAGGATTGGCTCTGCCTCTGGGGTCGACTTAGATGTCGAGGTCCCTATGGTTCGGGCGGATGCACGGGTGAGACCGGCTATCAGCGCCTGCTGCTGGTCCATGAAGGCAGACACGCTGCTCTCCAAGGCCGCCAACCTGAGACCCAGCTCAGAAGGCTTCGCAGCCCCTGGCTCGGTTCCCGACGCCGGGACTGACACCGGTTCTCCCAGAGGAGAGTCCACGAGGACAACAGGCAATTACCTTGTCCGACGCCTCCTGCTCCGTACGAGGTATTTTAGTAGGCCTCTCCGACTCGGTGAACCCGGGGCGGCGTTCGGCACTCCGCGACATGGAACCTGAGGGCCCCGGCCGATCAGAGTCCTCCAGAGACGCAGCCCTCACGGGCTTCTCCTTCTTACAGTGCTCCCGGGTGGGAGACCCCTTTCAGAAGACCCCGACGGTGCTCGGGTTCAGAGTTCCGAGACGTTGAGGCTTCTGACGAGGTCCTGGCCCGGACGGATCCAGACTCAGAGAAAATAATCTCGCGCTGGTGCTGCCTGCTCCTCAGTGCTTTGGAGGACATCTTGCCACATGGACCGCAGACCACCGGGTCATGGTCGAGTCCGAGGCAGCGGAGGCAGCAGTCATGGGTGTTTTTTACACCGATCACACTTCTTGACACCGCTGGCAGCTATCGGGGGGGAAAAAGGGCCCCTGCGAGGTTGAAAGACCGGGCTGCCAGTTAAAAGAAAAAGAGCATGAACGCTAGTCACTAAGGATGAAAACGAAAAGTTAGTCAGACTTGATACCGGTGTACCGAGCCGAAGCGGGAAGGGATACCGGTGTCGAACCGGTACCAAAAATGATAGAAATAGTTTAAAAAAACAATCAACTTTTTCCGAGGAAAATGGGACGACGTCTGTCGGGCTTCATGGAAAAAAGAAGACTGAGCAAGATGGCACCCTTGGGCGGAAAGGGGACCGTGCATGCGCGAGGCATTCCCAAAGGCTTTCTTTGAAAGCTGGGGAAATTGCTCCGCACGAGGGCTCCGTCGGTGCCGACGTCACCCATATGTGAGGACTGACTTCCTGCTTATTCCTGGAGAAACAATATTTCCTACAAAACAGAACAGTTTATCATACTGTAAATTAAATCTATATTACTTTTAAACACAGAAAATGGATCATTGCCATCACTGACTGGCATGAAAACTGTTGTTCAAGAATATTTTAGTTTTGTGCTTGTCTCTGAATTCATCAATTTCTGGAAGAAATATCTACATTTTTTTTGTGTACGTATATAATTTTTAAATAGCAGTATAGTGGGAAGAATGTTGGAGCCTAAAAGTATTTTATACTAAGATGTGGCGGCATCTAAGGGCAAACATTAATGATCATGGTATGCTGTTGCTATTACATCAGAACCAAGGGTCCCTTTTGCTTAAAGTGTGGTAAAATTTTGCATTTATGGTGCAATAATTTGGTCAATGCGTGCAAAGCCTGTGCAATAATTGTTGGAGCATTCCCAGCATCTTCGCACACAGTTACCGCCCAGAAAAACAGCTCTGCTGCACAGTAAGTGCGCTGACAGTATGAATGCACTATCTGCAACAGTGTCAGCCCACAGTAAGGTACTATGTGCTAACGTCAAGGTGCAGTCCACGCCTGTTCCCCACCCCATAACAGGGTATGCAGTTAGTTCATGAATTAGCATGTGCTGCTCTGCCAGCCTGGTAGCTGTTACCTTGGCCATGCGCTAACTTACTCTCTTCTAATTCATACTGTAACTGCTTACTCACATTAGTAGAAGGACCCCTGTGTTGTATTGGGCACACATATACCTATTTTATGCAGCTTTTAATTGGGAAATAGAGTCCTAACTCCACAGACGTGTGACAATTCTTGTTGGTTATTGATCAGATGCTACACTCAAGCTCCAGTGTGATGCCTAGTCAGTCCCAGCATTCTCGGGAGCTCCAGCAGCAAGCCTGTACCATGGTACCCTGGGAGCAATACCTGAAACTGCAACAGCAACTACAGCAGGCAGAGAGGAGGAGTCAACACCTTCAGGAAGAATTGGAAAGCAGACCCTTAGACACCAACATGCCACAGGTACAAATCTTTTTGTGGCATAATCTCTTAAGACATCACCTAGCTGATCACTTTCATTTTTCAGTTCTACCTACCAAGATCTTGTTTTTCTCTGTTTATGCCAGTTTTTTTTTTAATTTTACTTTCTCTCTTGAAGACAATCAAGCATGCATACTAAGGGCAAGCTAGTTCAGCTTTGCTTTTGTATGTGGATGCAACAATACATTGACCAATTTAATATTTCTATATTAAAAACAAACTAGTAGAGCATCTTAGACTCTTGAATAAATAGCTATTCTCTGGGAACAAGCAGGAAGTCAGTCCCCACATATGGGTGACGTCTGCGCTGATGGAGCCCACGTGGAAGCATCTCCCCAGCTTTCAAAGAAAGCTTTTGGGAGATGCATCACGCATGCGTGGTCCACTTTCCCGCCCAAGGGTGCCATCTTGCCTCAGTCTCCTTTTTTCCACAGAGCCCATCAGAGGTTGTCCAGTATTCCCCAGAAAATCTGATTTTTATTAAGTTTTGTCTGATTTGCATACCAGTTCCTTCCCGTCCCTGAGCCAGTTTGCCTCGGTGTCGCTTCTCGAGTTCGTCTGTTTTCTCATTTTTTCAACGAGGTTTTCCTCTACCAGCGTTCACACTTCTTTTCAGCCGAAGGCCTCTGACCCCTGCCAGATGGCAGGGACCCCCTTTTTCTGATGGCCTCCAGTGACTTCAAAAAGTGTGACCGGTGTGGCAAAATGTCACTCACTGACCCACATGACTGCTGCCTCCAATGCCTTGGCTCAGAGCCACTGTTCCCTCTAAGCTGTGCGCATGTGCGCGCGCACACACCTCGCCAAGCGAGCGCACATACTTTACAACAGAGCGCACAAAAATTACGGTTCTGATTCTGATAGAAAACAACACAGACGTCTTAAAATTTAAAAGTTGTGATTGTAATTACTAGAAATTTTCCGCTTCATTTAGTAATCGTCTATTTTCATTTAATTTGATTAAAATCAATGTGGTGTACATACTGTATTCTGACGTGTAGTCAAATTTTAAAGTATATAACTCCGAGTGTCGTTATGTGGCGCACAAAAATTTAACCTTCCTTCAAAAGCTGCACAGCTGATATTTTATGCGCACACAGCCTACAGAAAATTAGAGGGAACATTGCTCAGAGCATGACTCCGACTTCAAACTCTGCAGAACCATGACCTCAAAGGCCTTGAAGAGCTGCCATCAGCAGCAGGAAAAAGATTTTCAGAAATCTGACTCTGCACTGGAGCCTCCAGTGACACCACGCTCCAATACCTTGGTGCCCTGCAAAGCCAGAGCCTCCTTGGAGTCCCACGATTCCTCCAAGTGGAAATTCCCAGAGGTGGATCACAAGAAGAAGAAACCCTCGAAGACTGCCTCGGAGGACGGATCCAGGAAGAAGGGGAAATCCCACCCCAGAACCTGCAGTCCCAGGCGTGAGTCTGAGGAGTCAGGGCAGGAGCAGCCTTTCAAGCTGCTGCATAAAGAGTCGTCAGCACCTGCCGACCAGCATCTGGCCTCTGAGGCCATCCTCATCCAGGACTCCCCCTCGACAGTACTGAAGCTGGGCCGAAAGTCTTCAGTGCCCGCATCGAAAGCTGCATAGCCAACTGGTATAGAGACCAGAATGGCAGCCCAAGAGAGCAGTATATCTACCCTAGAGGCCATGCAGTGGATGTTCATGTCCGACTTGTCCGGTTCATCTGCCCCGACAATGGGACTCTAGACATTGAGGACCGGCTGACATCCAGGGAAGCCCTCAATCACCACCAGCCTCGAGAGCCCATGACTCGGACCAGCGATCCTCTAGAAGTCACAGACCACCAGGAGTGGTCCTTGATCGAGGTGATCATGTGGCATCAGACTCATACTCTGACTTAGAGTCCAAATGGGAGACTGAGGATGAAGAATCCCTGAACACGAAGTGACAGAGAGACATGACCTCGGACCCGTCTCCCCTGACGACCCAATGCCGTTCCCCGCCCAAGGACGTTGCGTTCCTCAATTTTGTGTGGGACATGGCCAAGGCCCTTGCTATCAAGACAGAGGCTGAGGAGGACCCTAACACCAAGGAATTGGAGATACTCCAATACGAGACACTCCCAAAGGAAACCCTTATGATCCTGGTGCCCGATCCTCAACTGTCTTCTCTGGATGTGGGAAACACTGGCATCGGTACCAATTGTTAGTAAGTGCCTTGATGTCATGTACCGGTTATGCCGAAGCCCTGGGTTCCAAAAGACCCAGCTTCCCCACAACTCCATGGTTATGGAGTCGGTCATGTGCCAGCTTAAAAGCTGAAAAACTAATTTGTCTGTGCCACCCAGCAGGGAGGCCCAAATCCTCGACACTCTTAGCATTGAGCCCTGAAAGGCCTTCCGGCCAATGTGCCAGATCCAGTCCTACCAACTCTACAACAGCATGTACCTGAACGAACTGTTGAAGGAGCTTGGTGGATTCTCGGAAGATCTCAATGGGGAACCCCTACAAAGGTTCAAGACCCTGACCTTGGCGGTAAAAGAATACTCGACATTTTTGTCCCAAGCAGCCTACGATTGCTTCAAGTCATTGGCCAAAGTGGCCGCTGCAGGCATCGGGGCATGATGCCAGGCATGGCTGCAGTCATCCGACTTGGAACAATGGGTGCAGGACAAACTGATTGATGTCCCCTGCATACAAGAGAACCTATTCAGGAAGCCCATGGCAAATAAGGTAGCGGAGATAGAGACTGAGTTCATGACCAGAACCAGGCTCTCAAAGAAGACCTCGGTGCAACCCTGGAAGAAAGCCCTGGGGAAAAAGCCCTTCTTCCTGAGGAAGAAAGGAGCTTTAGTGGTAATTACACTTCCAGACCTTCCTGGCCCCTCAACAGGGCCAGCAACAAAAAGGCCAGGGACATGGTCCCAGAAAACAAAAGGCCCCTGCAGGCCCAGGCGCCAGCTCTGGCCCAGCCTTGGGGGAGCTTTTGACTGCCTGGGCGCGACCTCCCTACCCCCAGGGGGTCCCCTGCTGCCCATAGGGGGGACACATAGCCCTGTTTGCCCACAGGTGGACAGCCATCACCAATATCTGGGTGCTACAAGTGGTCAAGGAGGGCTACTTCCTCCACCTATAATGGGCACCACCCTCGTACTTCCCAGGAGAACCCATCATGCCTCTCCTTCACTGGACCCTGCTCCTCACCAAGCCAGCAGGCCTAATTAATGACAAAGCAGTGGAGCCAGTGCCAAAACATCTCTGGGGCACAGGCTTCTACTCCAAGTATTTCCTCATCTTCAAGAGGACAGGGGGCCTCGGGCCTATCCTGGACCTGCGAGAGCTCAACAGGTTTCTGGTCAGGAAGAAGTTCAAGATGCTCTCTTCAGGGACAATACTACCATTCTTCCAGCAGGGAGATTGACTATGCTCCTTAGACCTAAAGGATGCCTACACTCGCATCTTAATTCATCCCAACAACAGAAAAATACCTCTGGTTCGTGGTGGGGGGGACAGCACTACCAATACAGGGTGCTGCCCTTCGGTCTGGACTCGTCACCAAGAGTCTTCACAAAGTGCCTCACAGTGGTCGCAGCCCACCTCCAGCTCCAAGGGGCCTTCATCTCCCCTTATCTGGACGACTTGCACATAAAGGGGGACATGGCTACAGAGGCACAATGCGCCACCGGGTGCACCATCAATGCCCTGCAGCACCTGCAGTTCATCATAAACTACCCCATGTCCCACCTCACTCCAGTCCAGTGCCTAGAGTTCATAGGGGTGCAACTAGATACCCTCCAAGCAAAAGCCTTTCTTCCTTGGGGGAGAGGTCAGAATGCCTCAGGGAGTTAGTCGCAGAGGTTCACTGACGCCGGATGCTACCTGCCCAGCTCCTACTCCGCCTATTTGGACACATGTCCTCATATGCCCGCCTGCACATGAGGGCAGCCCAGTGATGCCTCCACTCTCAGTGGACACAAGCCACAGGCAGGCTCAGGGACCATGACCCGTCAGCTGGTGGACTCCCTCGGATGGTGGCAGATTCCATGTCACCTTCAGGTCGGGCTGCCCTTCCAGGCACCCAACCCCCCCCCCCCAAATGTCCTTACCATGGATGCCTCTCTAATGGGCTGGGGAGCACATTGTGGGAGCTTCCAGATGCAAGGTTGCTGGTCCCAAAGAGAATCCCGGATGCAAATCAACCTGATAGAGCTCCAGGCAATATAACTAGCTCTCTCAGCCTTCCAACACCACTCTGTGCTGATCCAGACCGACAATCAGCTCGCAATGTTCTATGTGAACGAACAGGGGGAAACAGGGTCGTACCCCCTCTGTCAGAAGGTGGTAGCCCTCTGCTCCTATTCTGCATGCAGGGGGATGCTCCTAAGGGCGGTGTACCTCCTGAGCCAGGACATGCCCTGGTGGAAACACTGAGCAGGGTCTTCCAGCCACACGAGTGGTGCCTGGATTCAATGGTAGCCTCACGGCTGTTTCATCTTTGGGGTGTTCCCTTGATGGACCTGTTTGCCAGACCAGACAACACACAGTTGCCCCGATTCTGCTCCTTCCAGCCGCACCCGTCCCAGATGGCAGCTGATGTGTTCCTTATCCCGTGGACGGAAGGCCTCCTATACACCCTCCCACTGAATACCACTGGTAGCCTAGACATTATTTAAGGTCCAGAGCAACAGAACATCGCTAATGCTGATAGCCCCTCGGTGGCCCAGTCAGCCCTGGTTCCCACTGCTCCTCTCCCTACCAGCGGCATCTCAGATTCCCCTGGGCCAAGCTCCAGGGCTACTCTCACAGGAGCAGGGCTCTCTCCTACACCCCAACCTGGGGTCCCTCTCACTCATGGCTTGGCGGCTGAAAGAGTAACGTTAATCCCCTTCAACCTCCTACGGGACGTGGAAGAAAGTCTTCTGACCTCTCGTAAGGCCTTCACAAGAAGGGTGTACACCTTCAAGTGGCGCCAATTCTCGGTGTGGTGTGCAGAAAGGCAGGCAAACCCGTTATTGTTCTCAGTACAAGTGGTACTCCAGTACCTGCTTCACCTATCGCAGATGGGACTGACGTCTAATTTGGTCAGAGTACACCTGAGCACCATTGCAGCGCATCACCATTCCGTTGAGGAAAAACCTCTCTCAGCTCAGCCCCTTTTGTCCCAATTCCTGTGGGGCCTCATGTTATCCAAACCCCCTGTCTGCCCTCTAGCAGCGGAGTGGGATCTCAATGTGGTGCTCTTGCAGCTCACTAAGCCTCCGTTTGAGCCTCTGGCTACCTGACATCTCTGGTATCTGTCCTGGAAGATCGCTTTCCTGGTAGCACTCATATCAGCATGCAGAGTCATCAAACCCCAGGCTTTGATGGCGGAACCACCCTACACGAGGTTCTAAAGAAACAGGGTGGTGCTTCGCACACACCCCATGTTTCTGCTAAAGGTGGTGTCCCCATTGCAGAGACCATTCTCCACAATCTGGATTGTAAGAGAGCCCTGTCCTTTTACCTGCAATTGACTCAGGGCCACCACAAAGCACCACAGCTTTTCATATCCTATGACCCCAGCTGCCTGGGGCTACTAGTGACTAAGCAAACTCTGTCCACTTGGGTTGCAGACTGCATTACCCTCGTCTACGACCAGGCAGGGATCTTGCTGGACCAGAAGGTCACAGTGCACCACATCAGTGCCATGGCTACTTCGTGGCAAATATGTGTTCCATCCCCATGACGGAGATCTGCTGGGCCCCCACCTGGTCTTCGATTCATACCTTTGCAGCTTACTACTGCCTGGAGAGGGAGTTCCAATAAGACAGCGCTTTGGCCAGGCCGTACTCCAAAATCTCTTCAGGGTGTAGGCAACTCCTGCCCTCTGACCCCTCTTTGTTCAGGCTACCAGAGTGCTGGTTCTCTGCCGGACAATTGGGTCTTCCGAGAATCTCTCAGTAGGGACTCGGCGGCTGCTGCTGATCACGGCTCACCCTTTGCAGGTCACCATGGCGTTTTTACAGGTTCTCTGTAGCCTGTAGCTGGAGAGTTCCATATGTGAGGACTGACTTCATGCTTGTTCCCAGAGAAAGCGTAGTTACTCACCTATAGCAGGTGTTCTCTGGGGACAACAGGAATCTGTCCTCACAACCCTCTCTGTGCCCTTTGGAGTTGCTTCTTTACTGTATTTTATTTTTTCCTCGGCAGTCTTAGCTATGTCATTAGGCTGAGGCAAGATGGCACCCTTGGGCAGGAAGTGGACCACACATGCATGGTGCATCTCCCAAAAGTATTCTTTGAAAGCTGGGGAGATGCTTCTGCGCGGGTTCCGTCGGCACCGATGTCACCCAAAACTGAGGATTGATTCCTGTTGTCCCCAGAGAACACCTGTTACAGGTGAGTAACTATGCTTTAAGATACTTGCATTTCTAGTGATGCATTAAGAGTGATAAACTCAATTCAAAATTTTGAATTTGGATGGCTTTAAGTCTTATGATACTTTGGAGCATGTTTACTAAACGTTAACTTGCGTTGTGCTGTCACTGCCATTCATTTCTATGGGGCACAGCAGCACTTAACACGCGTTAACTTTACTTAACATGCCTTTAGTAAACATGCCCCCTGGATCTTTAGCTTTATTTCTGCCATTTTGTTTATAAATAAATAACAGCAGCAGTGACTTCTCTAAAAACTTACGAAAATATCTTTATCTCCTGGAAAAAACATTTTGTATTTTTCCACCCTGTGTCTCTTGTGTATGTGATATGTGTCTTAACACAGTCTCTGATGTCCATGGCTATTGTTGCCTCTTCTCTTTCTGACCATCAGCACTATCTTTTTTTTTTCTTCCTCACTCTTTATCTTCACTGTTCAACAAGTACAAATTCACTTTAAGTAGTCTAGAATGAGCATGGCCTACATATTTGTAAAGAAGTATTCCAGTGGCCATATCAAAAGTGGATCTCCCCCTCCCATCTACACCCTCAATGTGTTAATTGTTTGCTTGATTCAGAAAAACAAGGGGGGAGATAGTCATCTAGGTTAGAGAGTACAATATATGTCACCTCTGCTTTAAGATACAAACACCAGAAGTATGGATGTAACAAGTTAATCACATTCCTTAGCAGTCTAACATGACAAAATGAAATAATGGAATATTGAATATTGAAAGTTTTCAGAGGCGTTTTACAGAATCGAAAAGGCTATTTGCCTTTAGAAAACCTGTTTAAAGTATACTGATAGAAACAAGAGATACTGAAAAGTCATAAATCCCTTTGTGCATATCTGCATGGTCCAACACAAAGAATACTGAAGGCTTTACACCTACCGTCTAGAGCTAGTATGAAGCCTTTCTGTTAAAAGGGAGTGAGCGACTTGCGGGTTATGTTGAGTCTCTCCCTGTGCTGGCTGCATGTGATGAAACCGGTTTAGCCCTTTGCTTTCTCTGGTTTGTAGTGTGGTGTGTGCAGTGGAGGTTTATCAGTTAATGACTGTTTGTTTTATGTGCAAAACAACATTTGCAAAAAATAAACTTTGGGGTGAAGTGTACCACTTGCCTTCTTTCTCTAGGCTTTGCTACCGGAGCAGCGAGCAGTGCACGCAGATTCCTACAGGAGGATTGGGCGCCTCTGACGGCTCAGCTGCTAATCAACACATTACTTACACTAACCTAAAAACTGGCATAAGCTTGAGAAATGGTAGAAAGGGGGAACCAATGAATGAGATGTATTTTTTCTTTTAATTAAACCTTTACAGTATTATCTTTTTCTTATTTATGTAAAGTAAAATATGATTGTGACATACCTGTTTTTTTTTAAATCATTGTATTTATTTTAAATATTTGTGGTGGTGTTTTTTTTATTGCAGAGGATAAATGATTTTCCTTTTTTGTAATGTACACTGTTTTAATGAAAGCTAATTTTATATAAGGTATGTAGAAAAATGGGCTTATTTATACTGAATTTTGTAAAACCTGTATGATAACTTTTGATATGAGAGGACATTTTGATGTATATGGTAAATAAACAACTTTAAAATATATAAGTATCTTGTATGCATCTTATTGGAATACGAAGGCATTTATATTTTAATACACTATAAATTTTATTAAGATTTACTAGCTTTGTAGGTTTTTGATTTGGTTCTTTAAGAAGTCATAAAGGTAGGACAGAAAGTTTTACCCTTTATTGACTAGGTAGCATTAAAATGCAACCAGTGAAACTTAAATGAGCCTGTAATTGCCATATATGCTACATGGCAAGTATATTACAGTGAAAAATTACCCTCTGATTTTAATGATGATGATACATAAAAGGTAACAACTTATGATTTGTTGTGTTAAGTCCGATTGTCTTATTAGAAAAACAACTAAAAAACCGACAACTACAGAGTGGTCTTCCACAAAGATCCCTCAACACTTTTGCAAATCATTTTGATCAGGATACAATCGATTTAATTATTCCATGAAAGAAGAATTATAATGCAATTAAGACGTTTTCCTGTACCTTGTTCTTGACAATCTCATGAAGCAGAAAGACAGATTGGTGGTAATCACACTATCTTGATACCGTAAATGTTCCCATTTTGTTTAGGGTGGCCATGAAGAGCTTCTAAGAAAGATGGAAAACCGTATGCTGGATGTTGAACAGAAACTCAGAATTGTGAAAATGCTTCTCCAAGAAAAAGTGAATCAACTGAAAGAACAAGTAAGCCTCGCCATTATCTTCTCACTCACAGCAGCTAATAAAATTCTAAGAACTTTAGTCTCTTTGATGATAAGAATGTATCTTGTATAACGCTTATGGATTGGAGCAGCCGTTTATGTCAGTAGGACCATGTATTCTGATTGACTGACATCCAATATTTCCTTTAATGCATCATTTTATTTTCTAAGTTATCTACCAAATCAGCTGCTCACATTTCTGGTCTTTTAAAGCCTATGGGGTAAATTCTGAGGCCTGAATAGCGGGGTTGTATGGCTGGGTTGTACGTACAACCTATACTCAACTGCTGCTCCCAATTCCAGTCTTTGTTCTCCCCATACATACAAGGCTTTTGTGCGGGGAGTGCTGGATAAGGGCGAAGTGGGCAGCACGGAGGTGAAGTGGGGGAGGGCCGAAGCACCCAGACTTAGCCATTCAGATTGGGCCCCACTTTGGATGCCCAGCTTGAGGATGGAATAAGTGCCCGGGCGCCTGTGCAATCGGGGCATGCAGCCCCCACCCAAACCAACAGGGCTGCAGGAGAGCCCCCGCCACCCGATCCTGGCTCTGGCTACCCCCGCCGAGCGTCAGGTAGCAGGAAATGCTTTGTTGTGGGTGGCCTTTGGGCCCTCAGGCTGGATGTGCCAGTGCCAATGCAATGGGTTGCCATGGCAGCAGCACACCAGACAGAGCCTTGAGCGGTGGGGACAAGGAGGCACTTGGATGTATCCCAGCTCAGAATGCTGTGCACGCGCAGCCGTCCATGTGCCGTCCATGTGGCCTGATTCTGCAGCCGCAGGAACGTATAGCTCCCACGGTTGCAAAATCGGGTACAACTGGGCCACGTATATTTTCTGCACGTCCGAACAGCCCGGATGTGCACAGTTCTGAATTGCCGTTCACGCAAATATTATTCTTTCACTGCTCATATTTCTGCTGTATAATGGCTTTTGTTTAATAAACTTAAATGATCTATTCAGGAAACATAGCTTTCAGTATTTCTCTCCGTTCCTGTGTGTGAAAACGTTTTAGGGGGTGATGACAGCAGTTAATTGTTTGTAAATGGTTTCACATCTAGGTCTCCAAGAACACTAAAGCAGATGGCATGATAAAGGACCTTTATGTTGAGAATGCTCAATTATTGAAGGCATTGAAAATGACAGAACAATGCCAGCAGACTGCTGAGAAGAAGAACTACCTCCTAGAAGAAAAGATCGCTGGCCTCAGTAAAATAGTCAGAGACCTTGCCCCATCGGTAACTGCAATAAGCACACGTCATTTAAGGTCCTAGATGGGCTGGGAGAGATCCACAACACAATGCACTAAGACGATGGTATCTTAGTTTTTTCTGCTGCTGTTTTTTTGTTTGTGAATCTCGTTTCAAAATAGTTTGAGTTGACACTGCCAGAAGAAACTTTTTTTGGACAGCTGCCAAAAGAATTTATTTATACAGAGACTTCTAAATCTGATTTGCTACAGGCATATTCAGTTTGGTCTTAAACTGCCTTTTTTCTACACTGTATTGCATATAATTTAACAGGTTGTAACTGCTGTTTTGCAGATCTGAAATAACCATATTGAGTTACTCATAGACCGGGTGCAATTGAATCAGAAAACAGAACTTTGAGATCAATTCTCTTGCAAAATTGAAACTGTCATCCTAAAAGTTTATTAGTTTCTGTTTTTGCCTCTAGGTCATTAGTGTTAGAATTTATTGAAAAGATCCTTTGTCTCTGTACTTTACTACTTGGATTCTATGGTATCTCTGAAGAAGTTGGGGGGGGGGGGGTTGTTTGTTTTTTAACTGGGGCATTTGGTCCCAGGCAAAAGCAATCAGCAGTTTGCATCGTGCACGCCACCCTTGTCCTATAAGGATTAAATGCCTCTGGTTGCAGCTCTTTAGTTAACTATGTTAAGTCGTATTGTAGTGCCAACATAGCAAAACACTTACAAAATAACAGCTTCTCTATTTTTAATTTCCCTTTGTAACAGCTATACTTAAAGTTGCCTCCAGCAGTTCAGGGAAACATTAAAGCTAAATTAGCATCCTCTGCTATAACTGAAAATTTGGGCTCAAATTAAAAAAAAAATAACGTTGCCTAGATCTGAGTGAGGTCACAGTATACACTGCCTTCTACTTAAAGCATTAAGCTATTTCTCAAACATATACTTCATCCGTCTATGCATCTGAAATAACCAGGAATCCTATGACTCTATATTCATATTCAAAAAATACTTTTTACGGAGTCAGACAGAGATTGATAGGAATGCAGTTCAGCCAGGTTTCAATTGCCCAATTTGCTCACATTTATTCAGACAAATAGTGTTTGTCCTTAGCACTTAATATTCATTTGACAAAAAAACCCGAAGTTGAGCATGCACCCACACAAATATCAATATGTGAATTTTTAAGAGTAACCTGAACAATGGATCAGATGTACCAGGGCTTTCTTGAACATTATCTTTGGGGAAAATAGTGCATCTGGCCTTTTAAGCTATTATACATTTGTAATATTAACTGGAGAAGGAAATGTAAAACTTTTATGCCTCAGAGCAGGTTATGTAGGGAAGTGAAGATTCTTTTAACCAAAGAACACAACATGTATATAGCCGATGAAATACGCTGCATCTGCAATAATTATGATCACACTGTATATTGCTTTGCATTCGTTGCATTATGTTCTCAAATTGTATTCTAAATCCCAAGGTGCTGTACAGATGAAAGTCTAAAATAAGCATTATTTTTCTACTTGAATCGCTCATTGTTTCCATAGTTGTTATAAAATTACACCCATCCTTGTATCATCAAGAAATGGCTGAAGAAAACTGCCAAAAATACCCAACAATGGGCATCAATTCTCCAATTAAAAAAAATGCAGTTTTGTACTAGCGTTTGTCTGCATTTTATGTCCTGTCATGTAGAAACCTTTATGAGCATTTCACTATAGCCCTGAATCAAGAAAACCATATTAATATTTATCTGGATATGTAACCACATGACTGGATAGTTTTAATGTAATACTATAATGGTACTTGGGTGAAACATTTTGAGGGGTAGATGATTTTTCAGTACTTAAACAACTTCATAATTTACAGACTGATCTTTACACAATACAAACAAAGCCCAGTATGTGTTGTCATTGATAGAAGGCAATTTTCACACTGCCTACATTGCTGTACGTTTTACCCAAGATGTTTGCACTTATTTTCAAAGCAAACGCATGCACGAAGATGCATTTTCAAAACTGCCTAAAAAAATACTCACAGAAACCTAGATCTACTTTTTCTGCGGCGGCTACTTTCAGCTAAAGCACATGAAGATCTGAAAATGCAGAATGTGCATTGTAGCTAGCCCCGCCCTTGGGAATGGCTCTGCTGGATTCAGGTAAACGTTTGTGTGGTGTTGAACGTGCATATTTTAACCAGTGCACAGAATAGCCAATTTTCAAACAGCCTCTTTACCTATATAATAACTTTCTCCAGGAACAGGTGATGGCGCCGACGGAGCCCACTTGGCAGCTTCTCCCCAGCTTTCAAAGAAAGCCCCTGGGAGATGCACCATGCATGCGTGGTCCCCTTCCTACCCAAGGGTGCCATCAGGAAGGGAACCACGCATGCCTCAGTCTCCTTTTTTCTGTGGAACCCACCAGAAGTGTGTCTGTTTTTCCTGGAAAAAGTGTTTGGTTTTTTTCTCTTGATTTTTCTTTCCCTGGTTGTGTATCGGTTCCCTTTCTAGCCCCCGAGCTCGCTTGCCTCGGCATCACGTCTCGGTTCATTCTTCCCCCCCCCCCCCCCTTTGAGAGCTTCTCGACCGGCTTCACCCTTTTTTTGTCCCTGGCTGGGCCAGAGGTTTTTGACCTCACAGGGGCCATTTTCCCCACCATTGCCTTGGCCAGTGGCTTTAAAAATTGTGACCGATGCGCCAAAACTATGTTGCGCACCGACCCACATGACTGCTGCCTCTGATGCCTAGGGCCAGACCATGACCCCGTCAGCAACAGCGGGAGACCTTCTTCCATAAGATGGACTCTGCACCGGAGTCCCCGGAAACACTGCCCCCTCCAGAACCCTGGGGAGATCGGGCTGCCTTGGAACCCAGAGACCAAGGGTCCTCAAGCCGGACCCCGGAGGAAAAGCCCAAGAAGAGCTGGAAACCCTCGAAAACCACATCAGAGGACACACTTGGGAAAGTGGGCAAGTCCCACGGGCCCCAGACCTGCAGTCCTCATCATGAAGCTGAGGGGAAGGAGCGGGAGCAGCCGACCAAAATACCTCGATGGGAATCGTTGGCATCTGGCGACCGGCCTCAGACCCCGAGACCATCCTGGTCAAAGACTCCCTCTTGACTGAGCTGGCATTGGGCCCAAGCCCCTCTGTGCCCACACTGAAGGCTGCAGAGCCATCTGGCCTCAAGACCAAGATGGCAGCCTTGGAGCACACTCTATCTGCCTTCATGGCCCAGCAGCGGGCTCTGTTGCCCGGTTCCGCCGGGTATCATTCCCAACTACCAGGGCTTCAACCTCGAGGAACTCTCCCGAAGTCAAGCCAATCCTCGAGCGCCACCAGCCTCAAGAGATCCCTCTGCATTGGTCCCGATCCTTGGGACCGACGTCATCCCTGATGAGTGCCTGTGGTTCTGACCACACGGCCTCCAGGGGCGATCGGGCTTGGGACTTGCCCCCAGAGCCTGGGCCGCCTTAGACACCTCACTGACTGAGTCAGACTGGGAGACTGAGGACAAGGAGTCCCTGGATATCCATCAGCACCGGAACATGCCCTCCGACCTGTCTTCCTCAGAGACCCATTGTCAGTCCCTGCCTGAGGACACGGCTTTCCTAGATTTCATGCAGGATATGGCCAAGGCACTGGCCTTCAAGACAGACTTGGAGGATGACCCTTGGACTGAAGAGCTAGAGATCCTCCAGTACAAGGCCTCCCCCCCCCCCCGAAGGAGGCACTTGGTGCCTGTTCCCCCAATCCTGGAAAGGCTGCTCATCTGCATCTGGGAGCCCCCCACATCTGTGCCTATAGTGAGCAGATGGCTGGACTCAATGTACCGGGTCCACCGGAGCCTCGAATTCCAGAAGCACAGCTGCCACGCAACTCCATGGTGTTGGAGTCGGCCATGCGTCACCTTAAGAGCCAAAAGATGCACTCCTCAGTATCTCTGGGTAAGGAGGCCCATGCCTTAGATGCCCTGAGCAAAAAGTGCTGCCAGGGCTCGATGTTCATTGGCCGGATCCAGGCATACCAGCTGTACATGGGCATGTACCCGAGAGACCTGGCAAAGGAACTCACCAGATTCTCAGCTGGTCTCTCCAAGGACCCTTTCCAGCGGGTCCAGATTCTGGCCTCGGGTGTCAGAGAGTGCTCCAAATTCACAACTCGGTAGCTAGAGTAGGCAGCTAGAGTAGCTGTGGCGTGCATCGGTGCCCAATGCCAGTCCTCCAACCTGGAGCAATGTGTTCAGAACAAGCTGGTCGATGTCCCTTGTCAGGGAGAGAATCTCTTTGGCAAATCCATGACTGATAAGGCTGCAGAGTTGGAGTCAGAGTTCCTAACAAGGACTGGGGTCTCCGAGAAGATCACTGACTCTTCCTGATGGAAGTCTTTGGGAAAAAGCCCTTCTACTTGAAGAAGAGGAAGGCTTATGGAAACTACCCTTAGTACCAGGCCTTCCCAGTTCCCCAACAGGGGCAGCAGGCCAAGGGACAAGGGCATGGCCCTCGTAACCCTAAGGCTCCCAAATCCCAGGCACTGGCTCCAGCCCAGCCTGGTGGAAGTTTTTGACTCCTTGGGCATGGCCTCTCTTCCCCCAGGAGGCCCAGCCCGCAGGGGGGCATCTTGTTCTCTATGCCCACCAATGGCCATACATCACCACTGGTTCCTGGGCACTGCAGATGGTGAAAGAGGGTTACCTCCTCCACCTGACACAGGCATCCCCTCTGTTCTTTCTGGGAGAGCCCCCAGGACTCTTCCCTCCACCAGACTTTACTGCTGCAAGAACTCGCAGGTCTTCTCAAAGACAAGGCGGTGGAACTGGTGCCCATACACCTTGAGGGCAAGGCGTTCTACTCCTGTTACTTCCTTGTACCCAAGAGGACCGGGGGTTCCAGCCCATTCTGGACCTAAACAGGTTCCTGGTGAAGAAGTTCAAAATGCTCTCCCTTGGAACACTGCTGCCATACCTCCAGCCGGGAGACTGACTATGCACCTCATACTCAAAGGATGCGTACACACACATCTTCATCCATCCCCACTCAGGTTCATCATGGAAGACAGCCACTACCAGTACAGGGTGCTACCCTTTGGGCTGGCCTCCACAACCAGTGTGTTCACCAAGTGCTTGATAGTCTCAGCCTACCTTCATCTCCAGGAAGTCTTCATCTTCCCCTACCTGGATGACTTGCTCATCAGGGGTTGCACAGCCATAAAGGTGCAACATGCCACTCTGTGCACCATCCTCATTCTGAAGCACTTGGGATTCGTAATAAATCACCCAAAGTCCCATCTCCTCCTGACACAGTGTCTGGAGTTCATAGGGGCAAGACTGGATACCATTCAGGCCAAAGCCTTTCTCCCTCGGGACAGGGCTGATCGCCTCATGGTACTGGCTGCAGCCATGCAGCGCTGACACACTTTGCCTGCCTGTCTCTTGCTCTGCCTGTTGGGTCACATGATGTTCACAGTTCATGTTACCCCGAATGCCCACCTTCACATGAGGGTGGCTCAGTGGGGCCTCTGCTCTCAGTGGACCCAGGCCACAGACCGGCTGAGGGAAAGGGTGGTGGTGACCCACCAACTGGCTGGCTCTCTCAATTGGTGGCAAGCCCCCCATCACCTCCTGGCTGGGATGCCCTTCCAGGCCTCCGCCCCCAGAGGGTCCTAACCACCAATGCCTCCCTCTTAGGCTGAGGAGCCTACTGCTATGGTCTCTTCACTCAGGGCAGGTGGTCGCAGGCAGGCAGCATGTAGCATATCAATTGCTTGGAAATTTGGGCCATATCCTTAGCCTTCCATCACCACCTGCAACACCATTCAGTGCTGGTCCAGATGGACAATCAAGTGGTGATATTCTTCGTCAACAAGCAGGGGGGCACAGGGTCATACACCCTCTGCCAAGAGAGAGTATCTTTCTGTTTGTATGCAAACTGCCACAAGATGCTCCAGCGGCAGTGTATCTGCCAAGCCATGACAACACCCTGGCAGACAGGCTGAGCAGGGTCCTCCAGCCGCACGAGTGGCAGCTAGAATCCACAGTGCACAGTCGGCTCTTCCAGTGCTGGGGGAATCCACGGATGGGCCTTTTTGCCAGTCCAGCCAACATCCAGCTGCCCCACTTCTGCTCCAGGCAGCCACACCCATTCCAGGTGGCAGCGGATGCTTTCCTCATCCTGTGGATGGAGGGCCTCTTCTACGCACCTTCCCTTCCATGTCACTGATTGCCAAGATCTTGTTCAAGGTACAACATGACAGGGCATCCCTGATACTAGTAACACCTTAGTGGCCCAGGCAAGCATGGTTACAACTGCTCCTTCCCTTATCCTCTGTGCCCCCAATCTCCCTGTGAAGTGCCCCAGGGCTGCTGTCAGAGGAGGAGGCCTCCTTCCTACACCCCAGCTTGGGATCTCTGATGCTGGCTGCTGAAAAGATAGCCTTGGCCCCTTTCAACCTTTCAGGAGAGGTGGAGGAGGTGGTCCTGGCCTCCCATCAGACCTCCACAAGATGGGCGTACGCCTTCAAATGGTAAAGATTCTCAGTGTGGTGCGCAGAGTGAGGAGTCAACCCATTCTCATGCTCTGTGCAGCTTGTGCTGCAATATTTGCTTTACCTTTCTTGGGCAGGACTGATGTCCAAATCCGTCAGGGTCCACCTGAGTGCACTTGTGGCACACCACTACCTTACTGAGGGCAAATCCCTCTCCATCTAATTCCTTGTGACCCACTTCCTGTGGGGTTTCTTGTTATCCAAACCTCTTGTTTGCCCGCTGGTGGCAGAGTGGGACCTCAGCGTGATGCTATCACAACTCACTGGCCCACTGTTTGAGCCCCTGGCCACCTGCCACTTACAGTACCTTTCCTGGAAGGTAGTCTTCTTGGTGGCACTCATGTCGGCTCGCAGGGTCAGCGATCTCCAAGAGCTGGTGGTGGATCCACCCTACTTGAGGTTCTATAAGAACAGGGTCATGCTCCGCATGCACACCAAGTAACTTCCCAAAGTGGTGTCTCCTTTCTACATCAATCAGGAGGCGGTGCTCACCACCTTCTTTCTGCAGCCCCATGCCATCAGGGCAGAGACTGTCCTTCACACTCGAGACTGCAAGAGGGCCCTGTCCTTCTATCTCCAATGTACCCAGGGTCACTGCAAAGCCTCACAGCTTTTCGTCTCCTATAACCCCAGTTGGCTCGGGGCAGTGGTGACCAAGCAGAATCTGTCAAACTGGGTGGCAGACTGCATTGCCTTCATCTATGAGCAGGCTGGGCTCTCGCTGGAGCGCTGGATCACAGCAGACAGCGTCATGGCCATGGCAGCATCCCTGGCAAACCTGCATTCCGTTCCTTTGTCAGAAATCTGCTGAGCCACCACCTGGTCCTCAGTCTATATCTTTGCAGCTCATTACTGCCTGGAGAGAGAGACCTGTAGGGACAGTGCCTTTGGCCAGGCAGTACATGGTCATCTATTTGAGGTGTAGGCAACTCCTGCCTTCTGGCCCTTGTGTGTTCAAGCTACCAGAGTGCTGGTTTTCTCACTGGATACGTGGGCTGCTTGGGAGTCTGTCTTCTTAGGACTTATCTCTGCTGCTCATGGCTCACCTTTTCTGGTCACCTTTTACAGGTTTTTGGTAGCCTGTAGCTAGGAAGTCCCATATGTGAGGACTGACTTCCTGCTTGTTCCTGGGGAAAAGCATAATTACTCACAGGAAACAGGTATTCTCCAGGGACAGCAGAAATCGGTCCTCGCAACCCTCCCTCCTCCCTGTGGAGCTGCTTTTTGTGTCATCTTTGCCTTCGAGCTATGTCATCCTACTGAGGCAGGATGGCACCCTTGAATGGGGAAGGGGACCACACATGCATGGTGCATATCCCAGGGGCTTTCTTTGAAAGCAGGGGAGACGAGATGCCATGTGGGCTCTGTCGGTGTTGTCACCCATATGTGAGGACTGATTCATGCTGTCCCTGAAAAACACCTGTTACAGGTGAGTAACTATGCTATATGCATGGTAAACAACTTTTGAAAATATCCTGCACAGTTTTTAGACTTTTCTCTCCATAAATCTATGAACATCTCGATACAACACCCGAGGTCTTAGTATTGAGGCTTACATCCATTGATTTTTTTTGTTGTTGTTGCTGCAGGCTAGAAACTAAGAGGCATGTTTGCTAAAGGTATACACATGTTAATTAAGTTTAACTTGTGTTTAAGTGCCGATGCGATAACATTTAGTAAACATGCTCCCAAGGCTAGAGTTGTTTGTAAATCACCAACACATAAGGGGGAATAGTCCAAGGATTGCACATAGGTAAATGCATGTTCAAAAGGCATTTTCCATGCTTAAATATTGTCCCAACTTAATACAGGTAAAAATGTATATTGTTTCTCAGCACACAAGAGTTGTGACTTTGGGAGGAAAGGTGTATTGGATTTATTTCATGCCTTTTTCAGAGGTTCAAGAAGTTATATTCAGGTACAGAGTTAGAGGAGGAGCCTAGTGGTTAGAGTGCTGACTTGGTAACCAAGAGACCAGGGTTTGATTCTCACTAGCACTTCTTGTGGTCTTGGGTAAATCACTTAACCCTCCATTATCTCAGAAGGCCTGGAAATCTACTTCTGGTCACATTCCCAAGAAATCCCATGAGCTGCTGGGCTGCAGGAGTTGGCATTGGCTCAAAGACACACATTGCATACAGGGTTAGATTGAGGAAAGGTGATTTTATTTTCAAATTGCATACTTTCTGATGTGATTTTGCACCTGCATGGAAGCAGATACAAGAACTTGGGTAGGAAAGTATCTGTGGTTTATAGACGGCCATATTTCCAAAAGGAGACTCTGTATAGAGTTGCATTTTGGAAATGTTGCTTGCAGACCTACTAATTCAAAAAGCTACTGAAATTGTGTTGTCTGTACCAGAGCCCCTCTAACATGAAACTTAATCTGCCTTAAGAGGAGGAATGTGGTGGCCATTTATCCCTTTTGAGATATTTCAAAGTCCAAGAAGCAAATATTTTGCAGTTCTTCATCAAGAAGTCATGATGTTGGGCTCAAATTGAGTAGATTTGGGAGTAACATTCTAAAATAATTTTTCAAGAGTGGTGGATGTAAGAAACTATGGGTGAAAAAGAAATCATACAATTCAAGAAAGCATAAGATAAATACAAAAGATCCTTCATTACAAAGGAAACAACAGAAACTCGTCAAAGAACTGGATCATGAGACAAGAAAAAACAAGTGGGAAATACAAAGCCTTACTCCAGGAATCACAGGTGGGTGAAACCAGGACACATGCAAGGTTTCAGTTTACCAACCAAACGAGAGAGTGGTGGTTGCCTATATGTTACATCTATGAACTCCAGAAGGAAGCTCCTTGGTATGATGTAAGTACCATAACAAATGTTAGTGGTCAATTTGAGAGACTGAGATTCTGCTCCACATACCCTAGCTTATGAGTGAGGTTCATTACTGTAATGGTATGCACAAACCTCACCCATTTGGATACATTGAGACAAAGGAGAAATCCTGAGACCAACTGGAGCCTTTTATTGCAACAGAAAATAAACTGGTCCCTTGTTTGCCAACATCTGGTTCTATATGCATGATAAAGGGGCAGAACTGTGAAAAGCTGGCTGCAGATTCAGTCTTTATACAGGTCACTGCAATTGCAGGATAAGCTACTCGAATTACTGCCCCCATTGCAAACGCACCTTGAAAGCACTCAAAATTTCACTTTCTATGTATTAATGCCACTTTTGTGTAACTTTATTCCCATGTATTTAAGAGCAGAGTGTTCCTATAAGAAATTCAAAACTGCTCTTAAAACGTACAACTTTAGCATGGCCTAGGGCTTACGAGGGCTGGCTAGGATTAACAGATGTTGCTGAAACTTTTTATTAATGTACTGCTGTTTTCTTTGATTTTTTTACTTTTAGTCAAAAAGAGTAAGCCACTCTATCTTGATTCAAGGGCAGTATAGCAAGCGTAGAATAAACAAACAACAAACTACCTTCATAGAGCTCTTAATCTCTGCTGTGCATTTTTGCCCATTTATTTGTCTCTGCTCTAACTCTTCTCCTGCAGCTTTCAGTGGGGAAGTGCCATTCTGTATTGGTTCCAGTTTGTTTATATCTCCCATAGATGAGTCAGGTACTACAGATCCATGTGTGACAAACTGGATGCAGTTCTTAGGCTATCGCCAATACTGCTCTTAGACTGGTCATTAGTGGTCACCATAAGAGCAATGCTGGCCATGCCTTTTTTTTACACGCTTGACTTAGCTAATTTGCTATAGAGCAGCAGGTTGGTATAGGATTTTAGGAGGTTGAATGTGGGTAAGTTTATTGTGGCAGGTGGAGAGGGGATTGCTTTTTTTTTTTATTTATAGATTTTAGTCAATACAATAACCAAATACATTATAAAGACATTGTCCCAAATCAGTACAAGTCATATAAGATGAACAAAGGAAAAGAAAAAAAACTAGCAAAAACTAGGAATAAAGACCACATCACAGGAGCCCAACTACAATTCAAATACATTGAAAGAATTTAAGAAAACAAGGCAAAAATGCCCACCATCTAGGAGGCACTTACTAATTAAACACTGTCTTCCCTAACTGTGCCCTTCCAGTCTAAAAGGAATTTTTCAAGATGTGTCACATCAAGAAAAACGTATGTAGCACCATCTAAAGTGATGATACATTTACAAGGAAATCGTAAGAAGAAAGTGGCTCCTAATGCCAAGACCTGAGGCTTTAAAGATAAAAATTGCCTCCGTCTTAACTGAGTGCCACAGGACACATCGGGAAACACGTTAACAGTCTGACCTCAAAACCTAGCCGACTTAACCTTGAAGAAAGCCCAAAGAATACGTTGTTTAACCAAAACAGAGGAAAAGGTAGCCAGCAAAGTAGATTGTAGACTGATAATATCTAGAGAATCCTCTAGAAATGCAGTTAAATTAGACATAGTTAGAACTATTTCGTCCAGCTCCCCTTCTGTAGGGTTAACCTTCTTGATGCCTGAGGGAATATAATAAATTTGTAAGACCTCAATAGGATCTGATATGGCCAGAATTTCTTTCAAGTATTTATCTAATAAGATTTTAGGTGATAAAAGAGAAGAGTGGGGGAAGTTTAAAAACCGAAGGTTACAAACATGCATAGAATTTTCAAGTGATTCTAACTTTGAATGTACACTTAAAGAATCCTTAATTCCAGCAACATTAGTTGCATGGAGTGAACCAACTTGAGATTCGAACTTAACACATGCCATATCAATCAAAGTTACTTTCTCATCAAGCTGCTGCAGAGAAACCACAGCTTCCTGACAGAAAGTACTTAGGGAACTCAAAGAAGATGATACTTTTGAGAGGAGATTGCTTTATTATATTGTCTAATGTTTTAGCTCTCTTTCGTTTGAACTTTATAAATCACTTAGAGTAGTGGGATAGCAATTCATAAATTGAATTAAATAAGTGAGTGGTGTTCGGGTATGCTATCTATGGAATAAGGCAATGGAAACAAGACCCTGAAAGTTCATACTCTCTACAACACTTTTTATATGCTTTGTACCATTATGCAAAGTGTAGTTTGTTTTTTCTGCTGAAATATTGATTTCAGAAGAAAATAAGTATATGATGATTTTCAGATGCAATCCTTTTAGTGCTGGATTCTTCATTGTTCTATCAGCCCATATTGGCCAATGGAATACTGCCAGGCAGTAGTGTGCTAATTCGAGGGAGTTTTGCCAGCTCTGTTGCATGCAATGTAAGTTTGTTTGCTACAGTAAATAAATGTAACGGGGACTTCCCAGGAGCTCTCTTAGAGGTATTGCTGCTAGCAAGAAGATGATTTTACATGCCAATGCTGCTCTTCAAACTTTGATTACATAAACAATGACTTGTACTCATGCCTCCTTCAACAGCTGCTCATAAGTGAGTTAAAACTATCCATAATAAGGATGATTAAAGCACCACTGTGCATAGCAGCGTAGAAGCAAAGTAAGCATAGTGGATAAAGTATATTGTCAGTACAATGGCCTAAACTGCTCCTCCTCTCTCGTGTCTACTATTTATACAATTGTTTTTATGCGTCCTAAAATTTGAGGGCAATATTCAAACGCACTTATTTGGTTGGCCACAAGTGTGGTGTTATTTTAACACCCCCACCCCCGCCACACACACACAAATTTTTACTAATCTGCAATTTGAACGGCTAATTATGGAAGTGTAAACTGTGTTATGGACAAAATTAACTGTCTGAAAAGGGGGCAGATTGGTTATTCTGGGAGCATCTAACTTGTATGTCTAAGTGGTGATATTCTCACTTACATGTTTAGTAGTTGAAGTCCAAGCAGCCTACATGCATAGCAGGTATAATCTGAAATGCCTAACATAGACATTTCAAGTTAGCGCTGTTAAATATCCACATCTGTCTAAGTGGATAGCATGGCCAAACATACCCATGATTTGAAACCATATAAGTTATGTGACTTGCCCTTGAGGCTGTGAGCAAGTTGCCTTGGGTACAATTTTACAGTGTAAACCCATTGGGGACAGGGAAATACCTACTGTAACTGAATGTAACTTGCCTTGAACTATCATTGGAAAGGCATGAGTTAAATACAAAAAAAAAATATGTATGTTTATGTTTATTTAAAACTTTATATACCGCCCATCACAAAGTATCAGAGCGGCTTACAATCATAAAATGCTGCAGAAAAAGAAAGAGAACGCCAATTTAAAAGTTTCAAAAGAGGAGAAAAAGGACAGAGATCGGAAAGAGGAAGACAGGACAGCCAGTAAAAAAAAGAATTTATTATTTTGTTCTTTGAGGAGGGAAAGAAGCAAGGGGAGAGGAAGGGGGGGGGGGGAGATTGAATGCCATACAGAAAAGGTGTGTTTTTAATTGAGTTTTGAAGGATTTGAAAGAGGAATCCAATCGGAGGGCAGGGGGGAGTGAGTTCCAGAGGCGAGGCCCGAGGAAATAAAAAGCGGAGGATCGTGTAGATTCTAGGTGAGCCTGGGACGGGGAAGGGAGGAACATGCGGTTAGAGTGTCTAGAGCGGAGAGAACGGTGAGGAGTGTGAAGATGTATCTGATTTGCAAGGTATAGTGGAACACCAGTGTGGATAGTTCTGTAAACAAAGATAAGAATTTTAAATTGTATGCGATATGAGACAGGGAGCCAATGGTGGTGTAAGAGAAGGGGGGTAACATGATCAAAGCGGGATGCATGGGAGAGGATGCGAACAGCTGTATTCTGGATGCGTTGGATGCGGGAAAGTTGAGATTGAGGAAGACCAGCTAAGCAGACATTACAGTAATCCAAATACGAGAGAACTAATGAGCAGAGTAGGGTAGCTATAGAGGAAGAAGAGAGAAAAGGACGGACAGCACGGAGTTGTTTTAATGCAAAAAAGGAACGTTGAACAACGGATGAAATATGACCTTTAAAAGTGAGAGCAGAATCAAGAGTAACACCTAAATATCTAAGGGAAGAGACTAAGGGGATAGGTGAAGAGGAAAGTACCGGTAAAAGAGGGGGAGGGGAGTGCCCAAAGGTGAACTAGATCGCTGCAGTTTTTTTGAGGTTGAGGTGAAGGAAGTTGGAGGAAATCCAAGCGTCAATGGCGGAGAGACAGTCGTTCAGAGGGGTGATATCTGGGGCAGAGGAGTCGGTATGATAAGGGAGAAAAATGTCGTCAGCATAATAGTGAGCGGAAACACCTTATTGTTGAACCAGGAGAGTGAGGGGGGCCAAAAAGACGTTAAAGAGAACAGGGGAGAGGATGGAACCTTGAGGAACCCCACATGAAAGGGGGTGGAGGGGGAGGAAGCAGCACCGGATAATACAGAGAGAGAGCGGCAAGACAAGAAAGAACGGAACCTCTGAAGAACCAGACCAGTGAGGCCGGCATCCTGAAGTCGAAGTAGAAGGGTGCGATGATCAACAAGGTCAATAGCGGCGGAAAGATCTAGTGAGACAGCAAGAGAGAGAGAACCATGGTCGTGGGCAGCATGCAATTCATTGAGGCGTGAAAGAAGAACAGATTCAGTGCTGTGACCAGGACGAAAACCAGATTGCCGGGGGTGAAGGGTAAGGGAAGCCTCAAGATGTGCGAAGAGCTGGAGGAAAACCAATTTCTCTAAGAGTTTAGAGAGAAAGGGAAGGTTAGAGATGGGGCGCCAATTGGAGGGATCTAGGGAGTTGTTCAGGATAGGACGAACCAAGGCATGCTTCCCAAAGAGGGGAAGACACCAGAAGCAAGACTAGAATTGAAAATAGAAAGAATGAAGGAAGATAAAGCAAGAGGTGGGTCTAAAAGTCAGCGGGAAGGGATAGGGTCAGAAAGGCAGGTAGTTTTCCGTGAGGAAGCGAAGACCGTAGAGAGCATTGGAGCTGTGATTAGGTCGAAAGTGGACCAGCGATGGGGGAGGGGCGGGGAGGATAGGGGAGGTGACGATAGGAACGAAAGGGGTGGTGGGGTTGGAGACGAGAGGGCTGGAGAAAGAGGGGGGGACAAGAAGGAAAAGAGAGGCGAAGAGAAAGGACTTTAGAAGAAAAATAGGAAGCTAGGGTAGCAGGGCAGGGGAGGGAAAGGAAAGAGAGGGAGTGGGAGAGGACTGCGGGGCTGAGAGGGAGCGAAGAACAGAATAAAGAGTACGAGAAGAATTAGCTGATGAAGAAATAAGCTTGGAATAATAGTCTTGTTTAGCAGAATGAAGAAGAGAACGATAGAGTTGATGACAATAATGGAAATGAGAGAGAGTAGAAGAACAGGGGTGTTTACACCAAGAGCGTTTAGCCTGACGAAGATATCTATGATGAAGGTAGAGACCGGGGTGGTACCAAGGATGACGAGTGAGAATAGGAGAGGTGTGAGGAGGGTGAAGTGGGGCAAGTGTATCAAGAGCAGAGACGAGAGTTGTGTGCCAGGTATGCACCTGGGAATCTACTGAGAGAGAGTGAAAGTCAGGGGAGAAAAGGGTATCAGAGGATGGGAACTGAAAAAGAGTATTAGCATTAATATGACGAGACTGGGAGGATGAGACAGGACTAGGAGTGGGAACAGGGGAACAAGATGGGGGAGGTGGTGGGGTAGTTAAGGAGAAGAGGATGCAGGAATGGTCAGACCAAGGGAGGGGTAGGGCTGAAAGGGAAGAAGATAGAAAGGGAGAAGGATCATTGGAAATAAGAAGGTCTAGAGAATGCTGTCTCTATGAAGCTGAATAGTGACTTCACTGTACTTGGACACTGTGTTTAGCCTACTGTTCTGCACACTAATACCACATTGTAAAGCAAAACTGGATGGTGTGGGGGAGCTGTGATATTATGGTCAAAGATGGCTGTGTGAGCTAATTGCTCTGTGTTGGTGTGGGGAGTTTGATCTTTCTGAGTGCTAAAGAAGGCCCTGCGGGGAGTTTAGCAGAGTGAATTTTGATCTGTGAAAGAGGCTGATCATTCCACTATGGCCATTACCAAATAAAACAGTCTATTTAAGACTTTTCATTCATGGCATCAGCAGTGCAGCTGCATGAGTAGGCTCATGGGCAAAGCACGCCCACTGAAAGACTGTGTATGGTGCAGTGGTGAACTCTAATGTGGACTTAGCTGTGGGGGATCTCAGTCTGGTGAGATATTTGAAGGAGTGGTTCTTGATGATTAAAAAAAAAAACCTGCCACTTTAAAACAAGATCTTGGCAATGTGGCAGCAGAGTTTTGGGTAGATCTGTTGCATGTGTGCCACCATCTTGATGGGGTGCAGCAACATACTGAGGAGCAACAAGAATGCAGAAATAAGGAATCAAATGCTTGAATTTAAGGTACTAGACCTTGAGAATAGATCCAGAAGAAATAATATCTGGTGGCAAGGACTCCTTGAGATAGTGGGGTGGTGGCAGCCATATTTTCACAAGGGGTCACGCAGGCAGAGCTTTCATATTAAAATTGATTGAACCACATAGGTTGCTTGCTTCTGCTAGACTGGATAAAATGACAGGCATTATTGTTTGTTACCATGATTGTGTGACCCAAGTGTTTATATTATACCAAGCTTAGAAGTTAGTGGAACTTTGAAAGGTAAGGACATAAAATCAAGGCCTATCCAAACCTGGCATCTGTGACAAAATCGGAAGGCGTTTTTGGGATGTTTTGAGACTGCAACCTGAAAATATACACTTGCACTGGCCATTCCCTCTATGATCAGCTTTTATGGTAAACGGTGTGACTAAGGAAGCCCTGGATCCTGATGAAGCCTGGAAGTTTCACAAGAAGTAGAATTTTTAAGGATACTCCAGTTTTGAAAACCAAGTCGTCAAATCTATCCCTAAGGGAACTACCTAAGTGGCAGAGGATCTCATATGGCGGCAAGAGACTAAAACACAGTTTGCAGGTGACCGGAGAGGCCATGAATCAGGGATGAAGGGGCTTGGAGCGTAACTGCTGACTGTATGTAATAATGCTCTTCACCTGCTCGTTGATGATGAATGGTAGGGTTACACAGTTGTGAGATCATATGGTATGTGTTATTGATACTCAGCAAAGACTGTGATTAATAAGATCTAGTCACACTAGTAAGAGAATCTTACTTTTCTCTCACATGGTGGGGTCAGTGCTGCCCCAGCTCTTCAGATGGTTTCACCGTTAAATATTTTGACAGAGGGGAGGCGGGCTAAGGTGAAAAGCCTGACAGTGTGGCATTCCTGGAGTGAAATAGGGGGATAAATAGAATGAGTATTGTGTGACCAGGGGTTTGGGGATGACTGGGGTGAGAGGGGGATGACATTGAAACTTGTTAGTATAAAAATTAAAGGCCTTAATTCCCCTACAAAAAAAGCTTTGCTATTCAGAGAAGCAAAGAACAGAGGGTTAGATATTTTCTGTATTCAAGAGATACATCTATGCCATAGAGATGAAGGTTTATTAAAATATCAGAATGTTCCCATTATTTGTGTCTCTAATACTGTGCAACTGCAAAGCTGGAGGTGTTATTCTTTTTTTTCCTAAAGATTTAGCAATCTAAATTCAGAACATTAAGAGAAGGGGGCATCATTTTCTTGGGGTTGGTTTGGTCTCGGAAGGGGAGCAGTTCATCCTGGGAAATATACATGGTGGCCCAAAAAAAGTGAGAACATCTCGTAAATTAAAAGCTTAAATAGTTTACTTATTTACCTTTTTTAGCTGTATAACGTCTTTATTTTGACAATTACCGGTCGCCGTTTTTGTTTTAATTTGTCAATCGTTTACATCTGTCTTTTTGAATTTTTAAATAACTTATATGCTACGAGATGTTCTCACTTTTTTTGGGCCAACCTGTATATGCGCCTAATGAGATTCAAATGGGGAGGTTTGATTTTTTTTGTTTGTTTATAAGAAAAAGAAGCAGGAATGATGACTGGCTTATTGTCCAGGGGACAAAATAATCTAATAGCAGGAGGAGATGTCAACTTAACGTTTGATCCCCATTTAGACAACTCCAGAGGGGATGTATCCAGAGGCAGGTGAAAAGATAGAAGTTACAGCTCCATCTCCTAAATGTTTGGAGACAGTTGCACAACTCAGAGGGACTATACCTTTTACTCTGTTCTGCTTGATAGTTACTCTAAAATTTATATGCCCAATATTGAAAGGGATTACTGTGGTTAGCAAACTTGCTAACCATGTTAATCCCCTTGGCTGGGATATTCAGTGGCACTAACATGGTTAGTGCCACTAAATATCAATAGGGTACTGCATTGGGGCAGTTATCGGAGGAGATAACTGGGCAGCAGCGATATTGAACCACTGCCCAGTTATTATAATGCAATAAAGGCTGGCCTGATTTTTTTTATGCTGAAGCTAAGTGGGCAACTGCTGCATATCACCGTTGCCCAGTTAGCTTCATGGCAATCTGGGCAATGAACCCAGCATTGAAAGTCTGTGTCTAATGGTCAGTATCTGCAGTTAGCCACTTTAGAGGCACTAGCTGCTGCTGCTGCTGAATATTGGGCCCTACATCTTTTCTTAGACTTATCTCTTTGGGATGAATCTATTGATAATTCCATTGGTAACAGCACATGTTAATGACCATGCTCCTCTGTAATTAGTTCTTGGGTATAAAAGAAGGTCTTTAAAAAATGCAGGCTGGAAGCTGAACTGCCCCTGTAGCCTTCAAGCATACTGTGTTTGCACCTCTCCTCAAGAAACCCTCACTAGACTTTACCTGTCCTTCTAACTATAGAACCATCTCCCTCCTCCCCTTCATTTCTAATCTACTTGAACGTGCGGTTCATGACCGTTGCCTCAACTTTCTGTCCTCTCAAGTCCTCCTGGATCCTTTACAATCTGGCTTTCCTTCTTTAGTTTCTACTGAAATGGTTCTTGCCAAAGTGTCCAGTGACCTGTTCCTGGTTAAATCCAAGGCCTTTACTCGATCCTCATCCTTCTTGACCTTTCTGCTGCTTTTGACAGTGTTGAACACAATCTTCTGCTCGATACCTTGTCCTTGCTTGGTTTTAAGGGCTCTATGCTATTCTGTTTCTCTTCTTATCTCTCCCATCGCTCTTTCAATGTTTGTTCTGGTACATCCTCCTCTACTGCTATCCTGCTCTCAGTTTGTGTACCCTAAGAATCTGTCTTGGGTCAAATCCTTTTCTTTTCTCTCTCTCTCTCTACCCAGTTCCTTCTTGCACTCATCTCTTCCCATGATTTTTAGTACCATCTTTATGCTGATGACTCTGAGATCAACCTCTCCATACCTCAAATCTCTCCGGCAATCCAGGCCAGGATCTCTGTTTGCCTTTCTCACTGATGCTTGAAATTGAACATAGCCAAAACTGAGCTTCTTATTTTTCCCCCTAAACCCTCCTCTCCCCTTTCTCAGTCACTGAGGATAACTCTCTATTCCTCTGCTCGTAACCTTGGGATCGTCTTTGACTCCTCTCTCTCCTTCTCCACACACATCCAACTGATAGCTAAAACATGCTGTTTCTTTCTCTATAATATTAACATTTGCCCATTCCTTTCTGAACACACTACTCAGATACTTATCCACTCTTTAGTCACCTCCCATCTAGAGCATTGTAACCTATACTGTGTTGTTCTCCCTTTGAATCATCTCTCTCCCCTTCATTCTGTTCCAGCTCATATTACCCTTCTCAAGTCACTTCATTGGCTCCCTATCCATTTCCACATCCAATTCAAACTTCTCTTACTAACACCATTTCTCATTCCATGTTGTTACAGAGATTACAAGAAATTGGTCTAAGTAACAGCACAATAAAGTGGTTCTGTTCTTATCTCAGTGATCGAACTCAACAGGTTACATGCGGTGAAAACATGTCAACAAGGTTCAGTGTGCCACATGGAGTCCCTCAAGGTTCTGCTCTATCCTCCATACTATTCAATATATGTATTCAACCCATCTGCAGTATATTTAGAAGTCACAAGATGCTTTATCATCTATATGCAGATGACATTATGGTATACTTTCCCCATCAAGATTTCAAACCCAGACCCGACTCCCATAACCAAGTGCTTAGAAGACATGATTACTTGGCTCTCCAACAATTCACTATCTGTCAACTGTGACAAGACAGAAGCAATGTATATCACTAGAAACTCAACCTTTTCACCACCGCAAACTATTGCTGTTCATGATAAATTGATTGCAGTAAAAAAAGAAGTAAAGTATCTAGGTGTTATTCTGGATGAAAATCTGTCTTTACGTACGCACATCCTTAAAACTGCATCCAAAGCGCATCATAGGTTAAAAATCATTCGTTGACTAAAACCTATTCTGAGCAATGAACATTTCCTTACTGTGTGCCAATCAATAATTACTCCTATCATAGACTATGCTAATTCAATTTATCAGAGTCTGCCAGTATAGTCCCTCTACCCTCTTCAACTAGTCCAAAATACAGCAACCAGGATTATTATGAGCACATCTAGGAAACAGCACATAACTCCAATACTTCAACAACTACACTGGCTTCCCATCATCTCACAAATACGATATAAAGCAGCTCTTATTATCCACTGAATTTATTACAATACCTCCTCTGCAGTCCTTCAAAGCTTATTAATCAAGGATCTGAGTATAAGGCCCAGACGTTCTAACATGTTAAACAGGCTCATTACACCTGCTGAATTTCAATGATCTAATCAGTCTATTGTCAGAAGAGCCCCAATCACTTGCTGCTACTGCTATTTGGAACTCTCTTTCTGATCAAATGAGATCTACAAGGGATATAAAAGACTTCCGTTTAATGTTAAAAACATTTTTGTTTATGGATTACTATGGTTCTTCTCCGTGATTATATTCTATTGTTATAATTTTTCTAATTTGTTAATGTCTTTCCCTTTTAATTTTTGCCCTTTTTACCAAATTTTATATTACTATTTATTTGTATTCTAAACCACTTTGATTGAAGGATAAGGTGGTATATAAATATAGATAGATAAATAAATGTAGGTGCGTTCACTCTGCAGCTCCTCACTACCTTTCCTCTCTCATCTCTCTACACCCCTCCTTGGGAATGTCGCTCTTCTGGCAAATTGCTTCTATTTGTGCCGTTGTCTTATATTGCTAATGGCAGACTTTGCTCCTTTCACCTTGCTGCTCCTTATGCCTGGAACAAACTACCTGAGTCTGTACATCACGTGCCTTCTCTGACCCTTTTCAAATCCAGGCTGAGAAAACTCACCTCTTTGCTGTAGTTTTCAGATCTTGATTTACCTGCTCTCCTTTGTATTTCCTTACCATTCCCCCTAGTTGTATCCCATGTCTACAGCTACTGTGTTGTCTGTCTTGATTAGTGTCAGCTCTGATGAGCAGGGACCGTCTTTTATATGTGTCAGTGCAGTGCTGTATATGTCTTTTAGCACTATACAAATGTTCAGTAGTACTATAAAAGCTGCACAAGAAGAGGCAAAGCCAGCAGCACTGAAACATCTTTTAGGTTTAGGAATCAGTTCAATGCTATATTAGCAATTGAATCTTGCTGAACAAATGATTTTTAAACAAGGCCGAGAAACTACCAGCACATAAGATTAATCAAAAGTGCATGAATAACCATATTAAAGTTAAGGATACTTAAGGGGTCGCCTCCAGTGCAAAACAGAAGGGAAAGCTGAGACTTTTGTGAAGTTCTTTTCTTCTCAATATTCGAGGGAGGAGGGGGAGGTCAATACAGGGGCAGGGTTGGAGGCTTACTTGGCTCAGGTTCCTCTTCCCAAATTATCAGAAGAAAATGGAGTGCTAGTGTTATTTGTGAGGGAGAAGTAAGGAGAGTGATTAAATTGTTAAAGATCAGAGACGCCCTGGGGAATAGATAAGTTTAGGGTGAGTTTTTCAGACCTTTATGGATGAACTGAAGGAAAAGCAAAATGGTGGACTGTTTTAAGCAGGGTTCCATGCACTTGACTGGAGAAAGGGATACAAACATTCCACACTACTATTGAATTAATGTCCTCTTCAGTAGTGGAAAGTAGTAAATAGGGAATAATGTGGTAATTTTTCAATAAGCAAACATTAGAAATCAATTCAGTACAACAAAAATCTGGTCTACAACCATGCAGCATGTTGTGGATACAAGAAACAAAATGGAAGAGAAAAATGATTTTTCAGTACTTTAACAATCTCTACTTCAAAAACTGAAATTCAATTCAGTTGCTGCACTCCATTAAGATTTATGTTTGTTTACAAAAACTAAGCCAAGGGGAAAAGAAAGGAATTACAATCCTTTCCAAATAAGAGGGGAGGGGGTAGGAAAGATAGAGAACAACAAAAAAATAGAAAAAGATCCCTCAATCTGGAGACTATAAATGAGGCTGTCAGTGCGTAGCTGGAGCTTCATTATTCCTATGCAACTGAAAGTGGAAGAGCCAGGCCAGAGCAGTTACAACACTGCCAAGGTCACTCCAGAAGCCATAAAACGAAGTAGCGGGGGTGCCACCAGACAAAAGCAACATTGCCGTATCGGCCCATCACTAGACCAATTTAAAAACAAAACAAAACGTATTTTCCAAATTAGTACAAGATCACAAAGAGAGCGTAGTGTCTCAAGTCCGCTATTACACCTAAACTGAAGTGTGGAAAGGCATTGCAAATCCTCTGCTTTAAATGTGTGGGGCCTTCCATGCTGTCAACAGAGAAAAGAGTTAACTGTACTAACACCTCTCGATAGGTTACAACTGTGTTCATGTTAACAGTTCATTCATAGAAACCACCTCCACATTAACTATAAAGTACAGTCCCAACCCATTCTCTGCATTAACTGTTAATGCGGAAATTACCACGCTTACTGCTAGGGCCCATGTTTACTGTTGTCGTGCCATAATTGCTACATTAACAGTTATAATTTAGTAAATAGGACCCCTAATCTATTTTAAAAAAATGTGTTAAATCATTACATATTAAATGTACTTTTTAAATATTAAAGAAAAATGAAACTTGCTATTTAAATTAAAATGTTTACCCTACTTTTGCTTCACTGTATTGTTTGTAACCTTTCCTTTGATTTCGCCTTAAAGGGGCTGGCAGGATTTGATTGTGTGTGCTCATCCTCTTTTTAAAAATGATTTGCCTTATTTTGTTTAAGAACAGTTCAAACTGAGGCTGCTTGCTCTGCTCTGATGAATAACAGATGTTCTTGTTTCATTACAGCTTAAAAAATAGGGCACCAATTCCAGAATCTACAGCCATATTAAACATCAAGCAGAAATTTATCCAGAGTTAAGATATCTCATATAGCTATTTCACGAAGGGGGAAAGGCTTATTAAAAAAAAACAACAAGCTTTACATTTCTTGTCCTGACTCTTCAGAACACATTCCCATGAACTTTGGAATGCTGCAGCCCAAGTGAATATTTTATTCCTAGTGCCCTGCTAACTGTAGTTCACGTATACTTGGAATACATAACACATACTCTGGAAGAATGCAGGGGCTGCAAAGGCCTTTGCCGCTGAAGACAATCCTTCAAGTACCGTGGAGCTTCATTCTTCTTCAAAGCTCTGTACACCAGTGTTAAAATTCTACACTGCGCTGGAAATCTCACCGGTTGCCAAGTTCCAGTAACAGAGAAAGGGATGCTGGAGCCTGCAGTCCTGGAACATCCTTGCTGCTGCATTCTGAACCACCTGAAACGGGACAATCTGTTGGCCTGGCAAACCTGTTTATAATGAATTACAATAGTCTAACTGACATATCACTGTAACCTAAAAAATAGCCCAGAGGTTCTCAGGCTTCAAGTAAAGGTGTCAATCCCAAACTAGATGAAGCTGGTAAAATGCTATTTAACTACCAAAGAGGCAGGTTTCTGCAGTGACAGGTTGCAGGCTCAATAAACACTTCGGATTTCTAACACAGGCTCCAGATGAATAAAATTGCCCTCTAAATGGAGAACAGGCACCAGAACGTTTCACTGGCTCTTCTTATAGACACTATTGAAGTTTTTCTATAGTATAATTTACCTATCTTGTTTTCTTATACAAAAGATTATTTCTTTTGTGACAGGATGCTTATAAGGGAGCTCTGTCACCCAGAAAGTAAAGTTATTGTCCCTCCCCCTTCAAATTTCTGACTTTTACTTAGGTTCTTTTCTGTTCATTTTTTCCAGTGCATTTTCCAACAAATGAAGGTGTTGACTTTTGAGCGCTTGTCCATCTAGGGCTATGCACCTGGCTACAGGTATGCACATGTGACAATGAGCCTGCAGGCAAAGAAATGTAAGGGGGAGGTAGCGATGGGATTTTGTGCCAACCCCTCATGCAACTCCTAGTGGTCTGAGTGGGAAGAACAGCTGATGTCCTGGCTCCCTTTCCTCCAATGCTGCTGCTGCTCCTCCTCCTCTCCTTTCTTGGGCGAGGGGGGGGGAGGAGAAAATTGCTTGGGAAACATGCTATAGTGCACTTCAAGCAGGTAGGCTTCAGTGTGGTTAATTTTCTTTCTCTGCATTTTGCAATGGATATGTGATTGGATAGGAAGTTTACTAATTTTAATCCTTCCCTTTCTTTGAGACAATGACACTTAATCAGAGAAGGAACCTTTGTGGCGTCAAAAGTTCTGGGTTATTCTCGTGATAAATTAAAAGTATCATTGCTGATGCAGAGACCTAGTCAGAGAAGAGATGATTAATTTGAACTTTTTTGATCTGTTCTTTTCTCATTGGTTCGTTTGAACTGATGATGCTAATTTTTATTTCAACCTGTTCCCCGACTTGCCTCTATAGTTGGTAGACTTGATGCAGAGTTGCCAAGTTACTCAGTTCCAGGAGTGAGATGTTTTGTCAGTTCTGGTTTTAAATTTGCATTGCAATGCAGAATGGGATTTCTAGTCCCTGATTTTACCCATTGAAATCAGTGTTCCAGGTCCCATAATGCATCAAGTTGTGCTGGTCAGACACCCAGGACCAACTTAAAATCTTTTGGGTCCTGGAACTGAGTAACTTGGCAACTCTGTTGATGCCTATCACCAGCTATTCAAGAGACAAATATAATTATAATTTAATAATTATTAAATGCTGATAGTCAATTAATTTAGGTCCTATTTGATCAAATCCAAGTGTTTTATAACCCTCTGGTAAGACTTTAGGGACAACTTTCTCACTTATTTATTTAATAAGTTTTTTATATCGCCTTATCCTTCAATCAAAGCGGTTTACATTATGTAGTCACTACGAACAAGGTACTGGATACATTCCCTTGTCTGCAAAGGGGCTCACAATCTATGTGTATCTGAGGCAACTGAGGGTTAAATGGCTTGCCTAAGGCCACAAGGAGTCCCTCCGGCCTGAGTTTACTATCCTCAGGTGGGAATTGAACCCCCTCCAGCCTGAGGTATCGTGTCCTAACCACTAGGCCACTTCTCCCTCAATCTCTTAATCTCTCTTACCATAGCTCAATCCCATTTACTATTTATTCCAACCCCAAATTTGTTGTGTAGATAAGCGAAACAGCCTTTATTATACTTTCAATGTGAAAGAACAGTTACAGAAATATTTAGAATAAGAAACCCAAATAACTTGATTGCACAAATCTTCAGTCTTTTGTCAGTCAACCCAAACTAGCTGTTTCCAAAGATTGCTTTAATAAGGTCCATAATAAATGAATAAATTCCACCTTCAGTTCTTGCAAAAAGTGAGCGACAAATAAAACCTATCTTTGTCTAATCACGGTAGCTGAATAGATCTGAATACTCGATGAAGAACAAAGCTATTTTTGTTATATGAATGAAATTTGAAACAAAGGTCTAAACATTCCATGCATGGAAATGCTGAATGAACTCCGGAGTAAAGTTATTCAAACGTACAGACTGGAGGGAAAGCTATACGATAATTTCTGCATATTCCAGTACCCCTTGGGGCACTATCTGGTCCATCATTGTAAAGTGAAAACAGTTTGACACTATCAAGACACTGCCTCAATCAGGCCATCCCTCCAAATTCAGTAGCCAGGTTTAAGAAAAACGCTGAGGAAGGTGGTTATGAGGCCTAAGATTACTTGTGGCAAAACTTGAAAACTGTAGCCCATAGATGCTCCCTAGCCCAAATCTCCTTTCTCACATGTGATGGATGTGCGATATCATCACCAGGTTTTGGCCAGAGGTCCATGCTGTGACTGATGGTGTAGATGGCTAACTCTTTTGAATGATCACCCTAGTTATACCTGCTTGGCAGATAAGTATGGGCATCTGAGGCTTATTTTAAAAGAACGCTAATTGTGCATCTTTATACTGCAAGGATTACAGTTGCTTTCAACTGGAAATGAAATCTGCTTATGTCAGACTGTGAAGTTCTAGTTGTGGATATAGTGGTGAGTGAGCAGCTGATAAATGCACTTAAAAATAACTGACAGAACCAAGGAGATTTGGGATCTTTATTGGACTTGGCACTGTGCATACGTGGTATAAAGTAGACTAACAATGTAACTTCTTTAGTGGGGGAGCATTTATATGAGAGGGGCGTGGTTCCTCTTGGTTGTAAATTTGTAACTGTGTGCCTTGGTGTCAAATGAACAGTTAAAAAAAAAGAGCTTGAGCTATTCTGTCAAGAAAAATGGGCAAAAACTGTACAACCCTGCTGTGCAAAGTTGGTAGACATATATACTAAATGACTCATAGTTGTTACTGCTGCAAAAGGGGCTCCCACCAAAGATTGAATCAAGAGGTAAAGACTTATGCAACACTTTTTTATTTGCATACTTCTTTAATGGTTCTTTCATGCTGAGAGTCTAAAACAGTAGCTCTCAATCCAGTCCTCTGGGACCCCAGGGCCAGTCAAGTTTCAGGATATCCACAATGAATATGCATGAGATAGGTCTGCATGCACTGCTTCCATTGTATGCAGGTCTGTCTCATGCATATTCATTGTGATTACCCTGAAAACCCAACTGGACTAGGGGTCCCAGAGAACTGAGTTGAGAATGAATATGTTGTGCAGATCAGTGAAACAAATTATTATTTTAATGCCTTTGGATTGTAGTGTATAAGAAATAGAATATGAAAAATATACAAGGGTATGAAGCCTTTTGAAGGCACTGTATTTCAGGGCTTCAGTGGTGGGTAGATTAACTAGAGTAGTATCTTTGGGATCCAGAAGTAATAAGAACATAACCATTGCCATAGTGTGTCACACCGATGGTCCGTCATGCCCAGTATCCTGTTTCCAAGTGGCAAATCCAGATCAGAAAATACCCGTCAGGCTCCCAAAACGTAGAAACCTTCTGTGCTGTCTACCCCCAGGGATAAGCAGTTGCTTTCTCTATTCCACCTTAATAACGGTTATATGACTTTTCTTCCAGAAACTTGAACCTTTTCTTAAACCCAGCTATGCCAACTGCATTGTCTATGTCTTCTCGCAATGAGTTCCAGACCATAATTATGCATCATGTGAAAAAAATATTTTCTCCTGTTTTACTACTTTGTAACTTCAGGGTGTGACCCTCTAGCCTTTGTACTTTTCAAAACAGTAAATAATCTATTCAAGTTTAGCCATTCCACTCCACTCCACTCAGGATTTTACAGACCTCTATTGTTTCTCCCCTCACTTGTTTTGTCTCCAAGCTGAAGAGCCCAAAGTTCTTTAGCCTTTCCTCATAGGGGAGTAATTCCATCCCCATTATCATTTTGATTGCCCTTCTCTGTAACTTTTCTAATTCTGCACTATCATTTTTAAGATGCAGAGACCAGAATTCCACACAACTCAAGGTGCGGCCACACCATGGAGCAATACAATGGCATTATGATATTCTTTATTTTATTCTATATTCCTTTCCCAACAATTCTTAATATTCTGGTTGCTTTTTTTTTGGTCACCACAAAATGAACAGATTTCAATGTATTATCCATGATGATGCCCTCGTTCTTTTTTTTTTTTGTGTGTGGTGACTCCTAATGTAGAATCTAGCACTGTGTAACTATAGTTTGGATTATCCTTCCTTACACGCATCACTTTGCAGTTATCCATATTAAATTTCATCTGCCATTTGGAAGCCCAGTCTCACAGAATCCTCCTGTAATTTCTCACAATCTGCATGAGATTTAACAACTAAATGAGTTGGTCTCATATGTAAATTTAATCACCTCACTTGTTGTTCCCATTTCCAGTTCATTTACAAATATGTTAAACAGAACTAGTCCCAGTACAGATGCATGGGGTACTCCACTAGTCACCTTCATCCACTGAGAAAATTTGACCACTTTACTCTGTTTTCTATCTCTGGACTGGTTCTCAAACCACAATAGGACATACATGACTTTTAATTTCCAGGACTTTCAAACACTTTCAGAAAGTCTAAATATACTATATCAACTGGCTCACCTTTATCCATGTTTATTCATGCCTTCAAAGAAATGTAACAGATTGCTGAGGCAAGACTTCCCTTGGTTAAACCCATGTTGATTTGCCCCAGTAAATCATATCTGTCTATATCATCAGTAATTTGCTTCTTATAATAGTTTCTACCATTTTGCCAGGTACTGACGTCAAGCTCATTGGTCTGTAAGGCCTATGGAACTCAAGAAGAAAAATGAATGTTTTAATTGGTTTAAGGGTATGAATATTGTAAAGTAGATAGCAATTAGTTTTCTATCTCCATTTTTGCAAGGCAGTTGTCTGTGACAGCATGCCCACGAGGACACCAAATCACAGAAAGGTGGAAGATGTGTTTAGTTGCTGCTGGTTTGCAGTTGATACAGCCCTCTGATGCTCAAAATGAATGATGTATGAGCAAACCTCAATATACAGATGCCAATAAGATTTGGACAAAAAAAGAAAATCTGAATTATAGTGAATTTATTTAGCTTTAAATGCTTAACATCTCTATTAGAAGAAAAGTATGAAAATGCTTTGTGAGACTGGTTTTGCTCTGTATATTTTTATTTAGCTATTTTTTTAGACTGCTTTATCTCTAAGTCAAAGTGGTATACAGATAAAGGGAACGTTGAACTATTACATAAAATATGGAGAATAAGAACAATGCCACCTTCCTATAAGATGTAATTTTGTTTTTATCTCCCATGTTTTCAGTGCACATAGGAACTACAACAGTGAGTCAGACTAAAAGTCCAAGACCAATGTCCTGTTTCCAACAGTGGCCAAGCAAGGTCATAAGTACCTTCCATATCCCATAGTAGCCAGTTCCATGCTACTTCTTCCCAGGGATAAGCAGTGTTTTTCTCTGTCTACCTTAATAAAACTTTATGGACTTTTCCTCTAAGAATTTGTCCAAACCTTTTTTTATACCCATCTATACTACCTGCTTAATTATATATTGAGAGAAAAAAATAATTGCTTTAAATATACTGCTTTGTAGTGTTCCACTTCACTTAGGAGTTTATAGACCTCTATCATATCTCCCCTCAGTCATCTCAAACTCACACGAAATACAAGTCTCTGCCCAGTATTGATCAGGCACATCTCTTATAGTCAAAAAAAGCAGAAGTACAGCTGTCAAGGAAACAAAACTGAAGGGGCCCAGGGCAAGTGTTTCATCCTGATAATTTCTCAAATCTTTTTCTGAAATGTATTGTTAACGGCAATGTTCTTATCACTTGGGCTAGCAGCTTTCCTGTCCTGGTTCCCATTGGCTAGTTAGTAGAGCTTATGGCTCCATCACCATGACCAAGCAGAACTGTTCTGAACCCATAGTCCAATCTCATGTTCTTGTCTGTTCCACATCTGCTACAAGCCCCTTCTCAGGCTTATCTCTTTCTTACATTTAGCTGAGCAATACCCTTTAACTTGTGAACATGCAGGTCATGCAATTACAAATGGATTACAGTTAGAGGGCAAAAAGTAACTTTATTAATGACATTAACAACTGAGACAAAGTGATCAGGTTTTGATTAGTTTATTCCTCAAAATGAGTCATGGAGACTATTGCTTAATCTACTCTATTCCTTTGCACAGTATTGTAACCAAGTGAAAAATAATAAAAGTGAAGGGGAGCCTTAAAACTAGATATAATGTCGAGGGGATTGGAGTTCTGGAATTCTTCATCCCCTTAAGTTTATCTATCAAGCAGTGGAGAGGAGGTAAGCTGTATATTTCCCAGCGCACTCTTAGAGAAGGAGAACAATCTTAAATTATATGTTTCACCAGAGTTCAACTGGAGGAGAGGAAGAGGGGAGGGTCCTCGACTGGTAGAAATCTCTACTGCAAGCACAAACGAAGATATATCTGTGGTTCGCCATATGTCTTCTGCACAGGTCCCTGTCCAGTGGCCCCATCGAAACTATTACGTTTTCCTTTCAATGTGGTGTGTCTCAACAATTCAGATACATTGGAGCCAAGAAACCATTTTAGCTGTCCCTCTTTCTTACCTCCACCCTCTCCATGTACCCTATTTGTTTCTGATACTTTTACAGTACTGTTAACAATGGATTTAGTGATTTTTGCTATTTCAGATTTGTTTTTTTTAATCTTTCCCATGTATAGGGCTCCGAGTTTCTCAGGCAGTAGTAATTGCAACCAAATAATAAACCACAACGAAGCGTCCACAGGTTATGACTCAAACGCTACACTCGAGCAGAGCCAAAAGAAGACGGAGAACACCGGGTGAAGGACGCGCCTCGAGCTTTAGAGCCACTTTACGCACTCCGACGGTGGCGCCTCCCCTCCGCTCGCATCCCACCCAGGCCTCTTTCCGACCGGAGAGCAGCGGCTGACGTCACGCGGCCCGCCCTGCCTGTTGCTGCGTACGTCTACTTTTGTTTTCCCAGCATGCCCGTCGCGCGTGACAGGCTCGCGGGGAAGTTTGCGTGTGTCGATTTGCCGCGCGAGACGGGACGGGAGGAGGGGAAGTAGCGGGCGCGCGCTACTTGGATGGACAGGAAGGTAGTAGCGGAGGCGAGTGGCGCGCGAAGACAGAGCCTGGAAATAAGATGTCCCGGAGGGAAGAGGTGGGGTGTTCCGCACCCCATCTCTTTCGCTTTCCCTGAGCCTGGAGGCGAAAGCCGGAACCGGAGCGCGTGAATCCGAGCCGCGTGGAGGCTGAGCGGGGCATGCGGGTGGTACCCGGCGGAGCGGCTGGATAGATTGAGGGGGGCGCCGGTGCAGGAGTGGTTCACCTTCAGGAATGCTGTCCAGGAAGAAAACCAAGAAGGAAGTTTCCAAGCCCGCAGAAGTGCAGGGAAAGTACGTGAAGAAAGAGACGTCGCCGTTGCTGAGAAGTGAGTATAAGCGGGCCTGGGAGCTGCGGCAGCGTCTTTCTTAAGCGCTCATGACTGCGTCTCCCTATTCAACAGGAAAGCGACTCCTTTTTCTTGTTTGTGCTTTAAATAGCTAAAGAGATGTCTGTTTATTTCATACCTAGTTAAATTTGGGAAGTAAGTAATGCTTCTCGGTCTGTTCCAGCTATGGTAATAAGTAAGAACTAGGAAGGAATCATTTGAGGAAACCTATTTTGGAAATGTCCGAAAAAGAAAAACATTTAAATACATCAAAGGTATAAACACAGGAATCAAGGTTTTCTTCAGGCTTTTCAGTAAACAAACAAAACAAGTTGCCTATCAATTTTATAAGCTTCGGCTGACACAGCGGTAATCTATACCGAAAAGATTTAGTATTAAGAAGCGGTAGACGTGTTTAACATAAGCCTTGTGAAGTGGTCAGGTTATATTACACTATATACGAGTTTTCGTGCGGTGGCGTTATACTAGCCATATAGTTGCTACACATGCTACATAAATCCAGTTGGTCATGTAAAGTTCCTTTGTACCCCTAGGAAGTTTTAAGGGATTTTAATGGAGTATCTCAATTATGAATGTATTTTAAATGCTTACCTTATTTTTCTGTTGGAGTGAGTTGTATTTTGAGCAGTACGTTTATTATGGAAGTTCACAAAGTTTTATAATCAGTATATCTTTTCCATGCCCTTAGGAAGTATTTTCTTTTTTTTCGAGTTCTTAATGTTTCCTCAACGAGGACAACTATGCAGTGGTGTGCCAAGCCTGTTTGTCACCCGAAGCATACTCCCCAGCAGGGGGTGGCAAGCCAGCCAAGGTGGTTAGTAAGTTTGCCCCACACAGGCTCAGAATTTCAGCACCCGGGGCGTACTGCAGCCACTACCCTCTCTTGGTATGCCCCTGCAAGTATCGATAGGGTTGCCAGGAGTTGATATCATCTGGGGGGCACTTAACAGTAACAACAATCTGTCCTCTCTCCCTCCTTTATTTTGCACCTGATAACAGCTTTATCACGGAAGAATGTGTTTTTAACATTTTATAGTGAGTACTAGAATTTATTATATTAGTAATTATAATATATTTTAATTAACAGGCTTTATCGTTTCAAGCAAAGCGGTTTACATTGAAACTTAAACGTGGTAATATACATTAAAATGGGACATTGATAACTTGGATTTTTCTGAGGCAATGGGTTAATTGACTTGCCCAAGGCCACAAGGAGTGCTAGTGGGTATTGAACTCTGGTCTTTGGGTTCCCAAGCCAGTGTTCTTAACCATTAGGCTGCTTCTCCACTCCATGATGGTCATTATCACCATGTTATGATATACAGATAGAACGGTATTAGCTCTCTTGATTTGTTCTTGAAATTTATAGGTTAAAGCCATTTTCTTTGAGGAGGGGTATCATCAGCATGTGTTCTTTTTAATTAGCAATAATTACGCCTCGGATAAATCTTGACTTTTCCATTGCATCCTATACACATATATATCACTTTCATCGCCTAGTAAACATAGATGATGGCAGATAAAGACCAATTGGCCTTCATGTAGTAATGGTTATGCTTTATTTTTTATGATTATATAACATGAAGTGAGAATGTGTTTTACTCGTAGAAATGCATGACCCAAATCAAGATTATATTATATTAGGCTGCTCCCTATCGAATTATTTTTTCTTTCTGTTTTCCCATTCTGGATACATGAACATACAAGTTCCCATGCTTAACCCCATACCAAGGTCCTCCCTCCAAGGTTAAGGTTTATTTATTTGATAAAAACCGCCTTTCAAAACAATCAAGGCGGTGTACAATAATAAAATACATAAGGTTTTTATTAAGGTTCATTTAGGGGTAAATTGACTATGGGGTATGTTTACTAAACCGTCTTAATGTGCGCTCTGCCACGTTATCGCGCGATAAGGTACCTTATTGTGCAATAATGGTGCTTTCTCGGGCGCAGAGGTACCTTAGCGCGTGATAACACGCGCAGCGGTGCAGAGGGTGGAGAGAGGGTCAATGGGCGGAGAGAGGCTCCCTGCAAACTAACGCTGTGAAATTCGAGGCTGAAAACTAACGCCAGTGAAACCCTGCCATTAGAGCTGATTTAAAGGGAAAAGAAACCATTTCCGTCAGCAATGTACAGCAAAACCAGGGAAACCTACAAAAAGTGATAAGTGTGATACATGTGCGCAGAACAAAAGGGCAAATAAACAGTGAAAATGACCAGCAGAAAATGTAATAAAAACATAACCACGCTGGCCAGTAGTGATTTTAATGGGAAACATCAAAAAACACTCCCGAGAAAGCTCCAAAAAAAAATGTGAATTTTGGAAGGGTCTGTGCTCCGTCCCCATACAAGGTGAATGAGCCCACAGTGAAATTGCGCTGAACAGGGTTTTCCCTCTCCATTGGGCAGGTTTCCTATGGCGTGCACATGTTCCGCAACAGCAGGACGGGCATGTCAGAACAGGCAACTGGACAGATGCTTGAAAAGGGGACACAGAGGGCTGCAGGCGGCACATGCTGTGGTGCAGCTGGCCACAGTGCGGACTAGGGTGATGCCTAGGTGGCCCATAGGAATGCTGAAACAGTAGTGCAGCCAGACAGCAACTGATGAGGGCCCAACATGGGCACGAGTGTACTTCCCACAGTGTCACAGGGGATGGGATAGTACCCAGCAGGTACCCCCAAGGGCACAGAACATTGGCAGGCGGTGCTGGGGGGAAGCGTGGACAGCTATGCAGGCACCCCTACCCCAGAACCCGCACCATAGGCAGCCGCCTACCCACACACTGGATGGCCTGAGACTGCGCTCCACCAGCAGAAGGGCATGTCAGCAGAGTGGCAGAGGGGTACTGGTGGTGGAGGGGGGCAGTGGCAGCTGCCCAGAGCAGACTGTGGCCTAGCCCTGTGTAGGTGGGTGCCATGCACTGCAACAGACAGGCCCTGTCTGACGAACAGTCGTGGTATCCCCAGGGAATGCACTGTCTCTGTGGCAACACGGTGGTGCAGTGCACACAGCCAGTGTGTTCAGGAGCAGAAGGTCACAGGTTCAAGTCCCAGCTGTGGTTCCTGCCAACCTGGCCCCCATATTTTACCCACTACTAAAACGTGCTAATACAGACAGAACCTTTATTGCAGATGATGTAGACATGCCCAAAACACCTACATTTTACCCTACAGAGCACAGACACCATAAACACGCGCATTACCTACAGCAGAGTCTCCCAAATGCAGTCCTGGAGGGCCAAACACCATTCAGGTTCCATGCTGCCTCTAATAAATATGGCTGTGCTGCATTTCTATGCACCGCCCCCATGGTATGCAGATGTATATCATGCATATTCATTAGGGACAGCATGAAAACCCGAACAGTGTTTGGCCCTCCAGGACTGGAGTTGGGAACCTCTGCCCTAGAGCAGCAGCCAACAGGGGCGGGCAGCCACACCAGCACCCACAGGCTCCATTATCCAATGCCTCCTGGAGAGGCAGGATGTTGGGCCCTGTGTGCATCTCCCAATACTAGCACTTGCATACCTTAGCAATGCCACCCTAAACATGGGAAAACAGTACACAGCTATCAAAAGGTTGCTATGATAACTGGCAGATAGCAATTCCTACGTTAAGCACAATTGGCTGATTGAGCTGCATCATAGCAACCTTTCTGATGTCTGTGGAGTGTGCCTCAGGTCTGGTGTCTGACAGAGTGACCCCAACAGTATTGCTTACCATAGCCATGCCTGCACTATGCCCAGGACTGGTGTGGTGGCCAGGGCTGCCAAACACCTCTATAGTTACACAATGCTGGCATAGGTGTGTGGAGTGTGTGTGTGTCTGTCCAGTGTGTGGTGGCTGCCACCACCCTCCACAACCCACACTGCTAGCACTGTTGCCAGTATTGGCCTGCCAATGTGCATAATGAGGAGCAAGGTACTGTGGGAATAGCCTGGATAGGGTGGCCTGGCCTGGATGCATCTGCCCAGGGCATAGGGCAATGGCTCGGACATTGTAGTGCCCGGCCACCACCTGCACGGACAGGGTGGCCACAGCATGTCCTACTGGGAGGTCACTCTCACCCTGACTGAGCAGTGACCACGGAATGGCTAGGTTCCCCCATAGTGCTATATAGTATTTCTCTCATGTGATATTTATGGGTGAACTCTTTTGGGGCCCAATCACTGACTTATCTGCTTGGTGTGTATGCTGGCATCCCAGTTCTGGGTACATGCATCTCCTCCAGGAACATGCACTATGGACTAGCTAGCAGACTGACTGCAGCTAGTATGTGTCTTGCTGGAACACCTTGCAGGGTGCAGCGGCTGGAGGCTTGCTGCTGGAGAATGTCAGATAGTGGTGGGGGGCAGCTGAGCTTTATCAGGCCTACTGTCTGTCTGCTATTGCTTTATGGATGTGTACAGATCTGCACTGACTGTCCTGTAGGGTGTCTGTTCCCCAGCAGGACTGGGGTTGATGGTCCCCTCTACTGCCACCATTGCAGGGGGTAGAATGTGGATCTGTTGGTGGGAGATCCTGTTTCCCACCCTGAGCCCCAGAGGGAGGGTTGAGTGGTGGTACATAATCTGCCTATGGGTCCAAACACCCCCCCTCCTTCACCTACATCATGTAACCATGACACCAACACAGGATATGCACTATTCTGGGTGCACCATAGCCCATAGTGCTAGACATGACTGAGAAATACAGATGGACACAGATGTATCCTAGGTGTGTCTGCAGGAACAACCTATCACACACAGTAGCACTGATGGGGACCTGCAGCATGGTGTATATCAGCCATGAAAGGTGCTGGGCGCCCCACCTCACCCTCAGGGTGAGCACAGTACCCGCACAATGTGACGGTCTGTAGCTACTCTGTGCCAGTAACACACACGGTCAGTTCCCCCTACCAGGCTGAGGTGCTGTGGGGGTGCACACGGTCAGTTCCCCCTACCAGGCCGAGGTGCTGTGGGGGTGCATACCCCATCTTGTGATCACCTGTAGACTGCTGATTTGCATGTGCAGTGCATCATGGGTATGGGTGGGTTAACCCTATCCTGGTAACCACAGCAGACAGTTTGTGTGGTGACCTGCAGTCCTTCTGTAGCCAGCCAGGGGTTTGTTAGCAGCTATAGAGCTGTAGCCCACTGGTTACTTCGCTGCCTGTGGAGTCAGAGGTCATGGGTTCACACCCACGGTGAGGTTATTTGATAGGGCTGTCCGAGGCATTGTCTATTTTTAATGTACATTAGTGCTGCCAGCAAAAACACCCTTAGAGTACTGTAGCCATAAGGTGCTTCTTAAGGCGCCCTATAAAGCACCATCTACGGTGCCTTATAATGTGTCCATAAAGCGCTTTATAGGGTGCCTTGGCAGACAGTGCACTTTATAATGTGCCCTATGGAGTGCCTTAGAGTGCCTTATGCGGCACCTTCGGTTACGGCACATGAGGGTGTGTTTGCTGGCAGCACTAATTAAAATATACATAACGTGCCTCATAAAGCAATACTTACACGTAACAGCTAATGCCTCAGCCAGCCCTATGCATTAGGCACACTGGGGGATCGAACTCATGACCCCTGTACCATCAGTCAGTGTATTAACCATTGTGCTACACCTCTGTTTCTGTGTTTGCATGTCTGCACGCCTACTTAAGATTACTGCGTGTTAACGTGCTTGGCGGCGTCTCGCCCGATAATGTGCGCAGCGCGCGTTATTGCGCGATAATCCCGTTTTGTTACATTAAGACCGAAACGCCCACTCCTTTTATGGCAGCCTGCACACTATCGCCGGGCGCACGTTAAGACTGTTTAGTAAACATACCCCTATGGTTTTTTGCGTCCATTTCACTAAAACGTTGCAATATACCTGTGAAGTGGAAAAAAACTGTGGTAGAGCCTTGTCAACGTGCAGTTTTCCGCACATCCTGTTTTTTGACTGTCGTCCTTGGCAGGGATATAGAAAAGGCAGCTTTGGCACATTCCCTCAGGTAAGTGCTGAGAAAGGGGAAGTAGGACAATAGCTGGATTAGAGTGGAGGTTTGCTGCAAGAGTTGATGGAAAGTTGAGGTAAGCATTTGAACTGCCGTGAAAGCGGCATAATAAAACACCATCATTCAAAGCTAGTAAAAGTCTGAGATCAGTGTTTTCTGAATGGTCTACTTAATGCCAGCAATAAATATTCATCAGGTAAATTATAAAAAGTTTAGTTGGTGAATTTTGAAGACTTATATTTATTTAGCATTTTTAAATACCGCATTTCCAAAAGTCAGTGCTTTTTACATGAAACAATTTAAAGTTAACGTTACATAGAAGGGAATGATAACATGGAATGATAACTTTTTATATTGAATAGGGAATATTAACATGAAATGAGCTTTTTACCTGTGGTAGGTTGTAGTAATGGTTGTGTGTATATGGTACACTGATGCTTGAAGAGGTAGTTGCAGGTCAGTGAAATTAGATGATTAGGTTTGTATGACTTGAAATAGATTTGCGACATTAAATATATTCAGAGACACTGTTCAACACATAATTGAACTAGATGACTACTGATTCCTGTACTATTGAATTTGTTATAAAATTAACTGTCATGAGCGATTAGTTAGATGTGCATAAATTACATTTTCATGCAAGTGGAGGGTTATGTTCATTTAATATTAAATACTTAAAGGTTAATGTGATGATGCTGTGGAGGGTTTTGTTCTTTTACCCTCTGGATAACTAACTGGTGTTCTACAAGCTGGAACCAGAATTGCATCTACCATCTAGGACAAAAGACAGTTCTCATTGGTTTCAGTACTGGAATCTTATATCCTTTATTAAACCAATATGCAATTATCAAACAGTGATGTGGCACATGATTTCTCAAGACTTCATAAGTCCCTTTTGAAGGAAGAATTAAGAGTTATTGTTCTTAGGGATAGGGTAGAAAGATCACACATGCCTAAAATAAAGAGCTGATAAACAGTGACAGTATAGAAGTAATGAGAGGGGAGTAACTAGAAAGAGGAAGGAAGCAAAATAAGAAACTCTACAAAGCATGAAACACAGAAGAGATTATCAATTATGAGGGTTAAAAAACTATTTTTTATTCCATGGCTTCTAAGCCTGTTATTTAGAAACTTGGGTTCCATCTATTTTCTTCACCCCCTATTATTCTTGGCATTATCTTATCAGACTAACATAACTTAGTAAAATTCCAGTTTTCTTCAGAAGAAATACAGCTAATACCAGAAATGGTGTAACTGCACACCTACTGTTCTCTTTGTCTTTTTAATATTGCAACGTCCCAGGAGGACATGAGGAGACAAGCAAGGATGTAGGAATTCAAATTTGAGAAGTAAGCTTTAGCAAAAGCATGCTCAAATCTGAAATGTGCTTTAGTGTGTTTTGTCCATGAGATTATATGGATCATTTTCAGAAAGAAATTCCTTTGATTCTTGGTGGCTATGTTTGCTTTTATGATTACTGTTGACCATCTAGCTAGCCAATGATCACAATTATTAGGAGGCAAACAGCTAAAGTTACTGACGGGCGCTGCCACATTAGCTTGAACTAACAATGTTAACAAAGATTAATTTACCGCAGAAGCGGCAGTAGCGCATGCTAATATGGCGGAGCATGTTATGAACTGTAGCCGATAGCCCTTAAGCTTAATCCAGTCATAATGTTGAATTCATACTTTTTCTCTTGTAAAACTATACAGAGCACATTTTAAAATTTGGCCTTTGTTACAGATCTGATGCCTTCTTTTATCCGTCATGGTCCAACCATTCCGAGGCGAACGGATATCGGTCTTCCAGATTCTGGATCTTTTGCCTATACTGCTTCTGGAGAAGGTGCAGTTGCTAGAAACCAGAGTTTCCTGCGAACTCCAGTTCAAAGGCCACCACATGAAGTCATTAGACGAGAAAGCAACAGACTGTCTGCGCCTTCTTATATTGTTAGGGCTGATGTCCCTCGGGAATATGGTGGCTCCTCTCAGTCCTTTTTAGCAGAGGCTAATTCAGTTGTGGAAAATGGAGAAACTGGTGCTCGTTATCACTACGATCACGTCTATGATGCTCGGAGGAGGAGGGCATTGGGTGATCGTACACATGAGAACTATAGATGTTATGAGCATAATGATCATTTTCAGAGACTGCCACAGAGTCAAGGGAGACATCCAGCAGGCAAGTATAATTATACAGTAAAGCAATTTATGCCACAGAAACATGCTTCCTTGATTTGTTCTCAAAGTACTGTTTTCATGATTTAGTGGCTATTCTTGTTCAGGATTTGCATATGTTTTGTTTTTTGCTCTTAGTCTCCTATTTACATTGCAAAAGTAAGACTCTAGCGGAAAGGGCAGTTAGAATAAGAGAGCCACTTGAGTACAGGACCAAATTTAAGTTATGGGTGCCCATAGGCAAAGAGGGAGTCCCCTCCCAAAATCAGTGGAGGCTTTGCCCTTGAACACCATCCCTCTGCCCCACTCCCTCGCTCCATTCTTTCCCTCCTATCCTGTATCTGGGTCTTGGCACCAGTTTTCCCACCCAACCTTTCTTCTCTCCCCCCCCCCCATTCCACACCACTTTCCAAGGAAGCTTAGACAGCTCGTCCTTACAAAACTCTCCTTCCCCCTACATGCAGCAGTCTCTGATTCTCTCCCTCTGGCAGCATTCACACAGTGGTACTCCAGTATGGAGGGTGAAGGGGGTCCGTGATGGCAATCCTCCTTCAACTTTCCCTCGTCTTTCCTTTTATCACTTTATCATTGCTTTCTCCGCTTCACACCCTTCTCTAATCCTTTTTTTATCCTATTTCCTTCACTTCTCCCTTGAACCTGCTCATACCCTTCCTTCTCAGCTCGCACCTTCCCATCATTCTCCTCCACTATTTGTTCTTCCCATCACTTTAGCTCCCATCTCTTTTCTTCCTCAACTACATCCAGAGGGAGCAGCTTAGGCCCTGGGGCAGCACCAGCAGGCGAGAAGAGCAGGAAATGAGCTCGCTTCACAGTGGGGCGGTCAGTAGCGCTTCGTGCTACTTGGTTTTTCAGATCTTCCAGGCAGCTGCACAGGCCACAAGGACTTGGAGCATGTACAGTACTACTAACCTCTGCAGTTTTAACGCCACTTCCTTGTCCTACTGCACACGTCTACGTGCAGAGAAATAGGACTGCAGGAATCATCAGTGGTCCACATGCCTAGAATCCCCACAGCACGTGCTGCTGCTCAGAGGACGTGGAAACCAAGTAACACGGAGACTACTGCTGCTGACTGCCCCACAGTGAAGCCATATCATTTCCTGCTCTTCGTGTATGCCGATTTCCCCATGGCCAGTGCTCTGGAAATATGTCCCCCTTTGGCAACAGTATGGAGCAGAGGCTTCTGGAAGGAGGGAGCAGTGCATGGAAAATTGATCTTCCTGATCATTCTTTAGCAGATGTGGCATCCTTCACGTCCCAGTACCCCTCTCTAAATCAAGGCATGGCAGTGGCAGGAGTGCTCCAATATCTATCAAAATTTGTCATAGGAGGCATAGGCAACTGCCTCCTAAATTCTGGTCCTGCTTGAGTGGCTAAACCCATTACTGTTTCCCTGCAGCCACATTGAGACGTCCATACAGCAGTAAATTTGAGAGACTGAGATCATACTCCACATACCCTGGCTTAGGAGTGAGGTTCATTACTGCTATGGTATGCTGAGAACTAACTCAATTTGATAAATTGCCCCAGACACTTGGGAGTATATCTCTATAGTAAAGTTGTCTTCTTTCTAATCCTTGGCTTTATAATGGCACTGGAAAGTGTTCTCAGTCTCTTATTTTAATTGAATCTAGTTCATATACAGTATCTCTCGAAATTTGACCTGCATTGATATTGTCTGTTTCATGTGCTATCTTCCCAGGCCAGTGTGGACATAAACAAGTAGCAGTGTATGGCCTTGCGATCAGTCCTCTGTGCTGCAAGATGGGGCTTTATAGAGAATCTTGATTCTTTCAGACAACACGCAGTGCTGAATTTGAGGGTCTCTGTAGGACAGTTTCAATTAAAGCTTCTACTATATCTCTCATTATGCACAGTATTGCAATTATCCAGTCTTCAAAAGTGCTGTATGCAGTCAAGACCACAGTTCTTAAACAGTCTCTAAGGAAGCATCTGCAGAGAATGTCAGGACTTCGAGGTTACTGACCTCTCATGCATGGAATTTGAAGTTGACATGCTACTCGATCTTCTGTTAGAAGCTATCTTGAGAGGGAAAGCAATTAGACTGTTTTCTTGTAGTAAAGATGCTGAGGATTTATCAGCAATTTAAATGAGTAAGGTGAAAATGTTCTGAAATCTGCTACTGTAGTCTTCAGGGTTTGTAAAAGCAATAGTTTTAGTCTGTTTATTTAATTGAAAATTTAAATCTTAAATCCTTAATCTTTTTTTCTTACTGAGTCTCCTTTAGTAAAGGAGAAACATTACATTTTTGTCTTCAAAGATCCTGATTGGCAGCTTCCGTGGAGAGAGTGCACTGATACATGGATAAAATAAAAATGTAACCAATACAAATATTGTAAAATTAGAGCAAGTTTTGGAAAAAGTAGTGTGGTTGCTATGTTAGCCCACTTCTCATACACAAAAATAAAGGTTCAGTAAAAAAAATAGGGTGATATCTACTTCTTTCAATTGGACTCGCATAATACATTACTCGACTAGCTTCCTTGAGGTGATACTCCTGAAAGCTAGGTGGAAGCGTTAACTCCCAAAAACTATTCAATAAATGTATTACGCTACCTTTCTTATTGGACTATTTCTTGTATTTTTGTGTTAACCTTTATTTCTTGAAGTCATGCAACAATGAAGTGTTTTTAAAAACATTTTGTCCACGTCATCAGTAACGCTGTAGGCAGTATCATCTGTTCACGTCACTATTAATCACTCCACATTTAATCATATGCCAGCAAGTTTGTGCCAACATTTGTACTCAATATAAGTAATTGTGTGTGTCTATAATGAAAAGAAACAAATACGTCTGTATTTACTAAAGGAAATCTGGAGAAGGACCATGTATGATTGACAAATATACAAATGAGAATGGAGTAGAAACCACACCATTCACAGAAGATGATGTTTTTGAGCAGCGTGCAAAACTGAAAGTGAACAAGGCCATGGAACCGGATGGGATACATCCCAGGATGCTGAAAGAGCTCAGAGGTTTTGGCAGGGCCTTTAAAGGATGTTTCCTTGTCATCTCTCCGGGCCAGTCCGGCACTTGAGGGTTGTCAACCTTCTCCAGCAGCTGAGGACTGAAAGCAGAATCTTTTCTGTGATCTAGCATCTGGCTCCCCCTACTGGCTCCCCTCAGTCTTTCAGTCCTCAGCAGCTGGAAGGGACGTTCGTTTTCTGGCTCCCGGTTCACTGGCTGTTTAAGGCTTTACTTTCTGTTATTTTTTTCTATTTTTTACTTAGTAGTTCTGTGGCTCCGATTTGCTATAGTGTGGGGAAAGCCCTGGCTGGGGTTTTTTCTGGGAGATAAGTGGGGCTCTTGGCTTGGCCTGAGCTCAGCAGCGTGAGTTCTTCCCGCGGAGGCAGAGCCTGTCTCAATCTGGGGAGCGGAGACCGAAGCATAGCTTAGCGGCGGAGCGGGGAGCCCCCGAACACCGACCGCATCTTTCTGAATCAATCAGACCCCCCCCCCCCCCCCGCTAGCAGCGGGAGCGCGGGTCTGAGGCTGCCCGAACGCCATTACTGCAGGTGCTGTTCTCCGGCCCAGGATAGACCGCTTTCACTAGCAGCGGGAGTGCGCCGCGTCCTTGCTGACTCCCGGGCACGGCTGGCTGTGTGCCTGACAGGTTAGTTTGTTTGTGTTGGGCCGTTCTTCTTTGACGCCGCCGGTCTTGGCGTTATTTGGGGTGCCCGGGGGTAGAGCGTTCCTCCGCCGTGATGGATAGCAGGCCTGATGCCAGTGTTGCTCACAGGGACAGTCAGAGCGTGTCAGAAATGGCGGGAAAGGCAGCCATTTCTGTTAAGGCGCCAGGCTTGGACGCCGTTTCAGCAAAGCCGGCAAAAAAGAAGGGCAAATCAAAAAAGCCGGCGGGGGTGGAGGAAGCTCCTTCACTGCACGTGGCTGCAGCTCAGAATGCCCTTCAGTCAGTGTTTTCGGCAGATTTCATTTTGGAAATGCACCGGGCTTACTGCATAAAACAGCGGCAGTCTCGGGGCAGAGCCTGCCTCAGGCCGGGAAGCGGATCTTTCTGCCTGGGACCCAGGGGAGAGCTCTTCCCAGTCGGTCCACGGGGCACCAGGGGAGACCGATGGTTTTGGTTCTTCCTTCCCGGCGCCCTCAGCCCTGGAAGAAGGTGACGTTGGGGAATCAGAGGTGGATCCCTGGCTGGGGAATTCAGAAGATAGTGAGTTGGGGGATGCAGATGATCCGAATTTTTTTCGGGTATTCCGGAAAGAGGAATTGGCCCCTCTTATATCCCAGACGTTAGCAGCGTTAAATATTGAGCTGCCTATGGTGCCTGACCTGCCATTGGAGGATCCCCTCCTACGGGGGTTTAAGTCGGATCAGAAGTGTTTCCCAGTGCACTGAGTAATGAAGCAAATGGTGGAGTCGGAATGGGAATGCCCGGAGGCCACCTTGCGGGAGGCTCGGGCTATCGGTCGAATGTACCCACTACCGCAGGAGGAACAAGACTTGCTGAAAATGCCTAGGGTCGATGCCCTTGTCTCGGCGGTGACTAAAAAGACCACTATTCCCGTGGAGGGCGGTGCGGCCCTCAAGGATTTACAAGATAGGCGGCTGGAGACTATCCTCAAGCAGACTTTTGAGACGTGCGCCTTGGCGCTCCGGGCGTCTATATGTGGGGCTTATGTCTCCCGAGCGTCCATTCGGTGGATGCAGGGTGCCCTCCGTGCCCCTACAGAGGCCGAGGAGGCTGCAAAAATGGAGTCAGCCGCAGCGTATTTGGCAGACACTTTTTATGATCTCGTGCGGGTTTCCGCGAAGTCCATGACTTCGGTCATAGCGGCTCGCAGGTTTCTGTGGCTCCGCAATTGGGCGGCGGATGCGTCGGTTTCGAGGTGAGGTTTGCTCCTTATGCGCGAGGGCGGTTATCCACCCGTGGTCAGTCCTTTCGGGGGTTCGGCAGGGGTTTCTTCCCTACCCAGCCGAATCCGGGCAAAAAGTCCCAATGAAGGGACGTTGGTCCAGATGGAGATTCCGGTGGGAGGACGGTTACGATGATTTCTATCCGTCTGGACCAGCATAACCACAGATCAGTGGGTCCTGGAAATCATCCGGGATGGCTATGCGCTGGAGTTTGCACAACCGTTGGCGGAAGTGTTCGTGATATCTCCATGTGGTTCACAGGACAAGGCACGGGCGGTAGAGGAGACGCTTCAGCGTTTGGTGCGTCTGCATGCCGTGGTCCCCGTTCCCTCCGACCAGTGCGGCTTAGGTCGGTACTCGATTTATTTTGTGGTGCCCAAGAAGGAAGGGTCCTTCCGTCCGATCTTGGACCTCAAGCACGTAAACCGTTGCCTTCGCGTTCCGCATTTTCGCATGGAGACTCTTCGTTCCGTTATTGCGTCCGTGCAGCCGTCCGAAGTCCTTACCTCCATAGATCTCATGGAGGCTTATCTCCATATTCCAGTAAGGGCGGAGCATCAACGTTTTTTGCGTTTCGCGGTGCCCATGGGGAATTTCCAGTTCCAGGCCTCGCCGTTCGGGCTGGCAACGGCGCCTCGGACATTCACAAAGGTGATGGTGGTAGTTGCGGCGGCGTTGCGGCGCGACGGCTTGCTCGTACATCCTTATCTGGACGACTGGCTGATTCGAGCGCCCTCGGTGGCCGAGTCTCGCGAAGCTACGGGGAAAGTGGTATCGCTACTGGAAAGCCTTGGCTTGGTTTACGACCCAGCCAAGAGTCAGCTGGTGCCGGTGCAGCGGCTCTTGTATCTGGGTGTGCTGTTCGACATGAGTGTGGGCGCAGTGTTTCTGCCGGAGACCCGCGTTCAGAAGATCTGGGGCCAGATCGAAGTTTTCTTGCGGCTCAAGGCTCCGTCGGCATGGCGTTATTTGCAGCTTCTCGGTTCCATGGCAGCGACCTTGGACCTTGTTCCCTGGGCTCAGGCGCGCATGCGACCATTACAACATTCCCTGCTGACCCGGTGGTCTCCGCAGCGGCACTCGTTGGACCGGACGTTGGTCCACACGCCAGAGGCGCGCCTCAGTCTTCAGTGGTGGTTGAATCCGGTTCATCTGCGAGCCGGCGTTCCCTTGCGACAGCCGGACTGGCTGCTTCTCACGACCGATGCCAGCCTAGCAGGTTGGGGGGCCCATTGTCAGGCCAGGTTCCTGCAGGGAGTTTGGTCCCCACTGGAGACCACGTTTTCCATCAATCTGTTAGAACTCACCACCGTCCGTCTCGCTCTATTGGCCTTTGCGTCTCTGTTCGAGCAGAAGGCCGTGCGGGTGTTTTCCGACAACGCGGTCACAGTCTCGTACATCAATCGTCAAGGAGGGACGGGCAGTGCGTCTCTCTTGGAAGAGAGTCTACGGTTGATGGATTGGGCGGAGTCGCACTTGCTAGCCCTGTCAGCAGCGAATGTCGCGGGTCGCGACAATGTGCAAGCAGACTATCTCAGTCGGCATGTCGTGGATCCGGGCGAATGGGAATTGCACGAGGAAGTGTTTCGCGAGCTGTCCCACCGTTGGGGTCAGCCGGTAATGGACCTCATGGCCACCTTCGACAATGCCAAGGCGGGGCGGTTTTACAGCCGGAGAAGAGATTTTATGTCGGAAGGTCTGGATGGTCTAGCGCAGCCGTGGCCGAGGGGGGTGCTGCTGTATGTCTTTCCCCCCTGGCCTCTGATAGGCACGGTCATCCGGAGGGCTCAGAGGCATGACGGGCAGCTGATTCTGATAGCCCCGGGTTGGCCCTGGCGGGCTTGGTACGCGGATCTGATTCGGCTCCTGCTTGACAAGCCCTGGCGGCTGCCTGCCCGGTCGGACCTGCTGAGGCAAGGGCCGCTTTTCATGCCGGACGTGGATCGCTTCTCTCTTACGGCTTGGCTCTTGAGAGGCACAAGTTGAGGAGACGTGGATATTCACCGGCGGTGATCTCCACTCTGTTAAGGGTTCGGAGGCCCTCGACTTCGCTGGCATACGTTCGCATCTGGTGCGTCTTTGAGCGCTGGTGCGCGCAGCGGAGTTTGTCTCCGCTCAGGGCTCTCATTCCTGACATTCTGTCCTTTCTGCAGGATGGTCTCGATAAAGGGTTGGCGCTCGCGACCCTCAAGGTGCAGTTGGCGGCTCTGGCGTGTTTTCGGGGCAAAGTGAGCAGGGGGCTTCTCGCCTCTCATCCGGATGTGGTCGGTTTCTTGCGGGCTGTATGGAATAGCCATCCTCCGGTGCGTTCTGTAGTGCCAGCCTGGGATCTCAATTTGGTGCTCGAGGCTTTGGCGAAGCCGCCGTTTGAACCATCTAAAGAGGTCTCTCTCCGGGATCTTTCCTGGAAGACAGTTTTCCTGGTGGCCTTATGTTCGGCGAGGCGCGTGTCGGATCTTCAGGCGCTCTCTTGTCGCGAGCCTTTCCTGCAGTTTTCACCGGAGAAGGTGACTTTGAGACCGGTGCCCTCTTTTCTTCCCAAGGTGGTCTCCAGTTTTCATGTGAATCAGTCTATATCGCTGCCGACCTTTCCGGTGCGAGATGGTCAGCCCATTGGCGGTCCTCCGGAGCTTAGATTTTAGGCAGGGTGCTTAAGAGATATTTGCGCCGCACGGCGGCGTTTCGCAAGACAGACCGGCTGTTCGTGTTGTTTGGAGGACCGCGGAAGGGTGAGGCGGCCTCCAAGGCGTCCATCGCTAGATGGGTGAAACATGCCGTTGTAGCAGCGTACCAGGCGTGTGATAGAGTGCTGCCGGAGGGCTTCCGGGCGCATTCCACGCAGGGTTTGGCTACGTCCTGGGCGGAGTTTGTCTTGATCCCGCCGGTTGAGATTTGTAGGGCGGCGACGTGGTCTTCGCTGCACACTTTTGCCAAGCATTATAGATTAGATGTTCAGGCTCGCCGGGATGCTATTGTGGGGATGTCGGCCATTTATTGCGGGGCTGGCGGGTCCTTCCCGGCTCTAGGTACTGCTTTGGTACTACCCTCAAGTGCCGGACTGGCCCGGAGAGATGACAAGGAAGACGAAATTAGGCCTTACCTGCTAATTGTCTTTCCTTTAATTCTCTCCGGGCCAGTCTGGAACCCACCCGGTACATGGTCTAATGTCTTCTCTCAGGTGATTTCGGGGATCTTCTGGCCGGATTCGCGTTTGCGGTTTCTTGGGGATCGCGCGGAGTGGGCTTCGACAGGCGTATGACAGGGTTGCCGCTTGGATAGCTTGCTCACTCGGTTTCAGGAGGTTCCTCGCTCCGTTTGCTATGAGCATCCATAAGAAAACAATACAAAAAAATAAAATTCATAAACTCCAACTCCAAAGCAAAGGAACATAAACGCTGTTTTCAGGCTGGCTTAGGCGTTTCAAATTTCGGAGGCGTTGTGGCCTCGTCCGCGGATGAGTGGTTTTGTTTTGTTTTTTTTCTATTTTCTAGACGTTGGGGTGTTCAGAGTTATCGGTTTTTATCCACTGCTTATCACATTTAGACTGAGGGGAGCCAGTAGGGGGAGCCAGATGCTAGATCACAGAAAAGATTCTGCTTTCAGTCCTCAGCTGCTGGAGAAGGTTGACAACCCTCAAGTGCCGGACTGGCCCGGAGACAACCCTCAAGTGCCGGATTGGCCCGGAGAGAATTAAAGGAAAGACAATTAGCAGGTAAGGCCTAATTTCGTCTTTTAATAGATCCTTGGAGAAGGGCAAGGTTTTGCAGGACTGGAGAAGGGCAGGTAATGGTACCTCTTCACAAAAGTGGTAATAGGTAAGAGAGTACAAACTATAGGCCGGTAAGCCCTACCACAGTGTGGGAAAAGTAATGGAGGCGCTCCTGAAAGAAAAAAATAGTGGACTTCCTAGAAACTAATGGGTTGCATAATCTGAGACAACATGGTTTTCCAAAGAACGATTATGCCAAACAAATTTGATTGAGTTCTTTGACTGGGTGATCAGACAACTAGATTAAGGGCATATGATGGATGTGATCTACCTAGATTTCAGCAAAGCCTTTGAAACTGTTCCTCATAGGAGGTTTATCAATAAACTGAGCAGCCTGGGGATGGGTCCCAAGGTGGTGAACTGCATTAGAAATTGCTTGGCTGACAGAAGGTGGTGTTAAACAGAACTCACCCGGAAGGAAGGCGAGTTGTGGTGTGCCTAGGTATCGGTCCTGGGATCAGTACTGTTCGATGCATTTTTGAGTGATATTGGTGAAGGATTGAAGGGAAAAATCTGTCTTTTTGCAGATGACACAAAAATTTGCAACAGAGTAGACTCCTGAGGGAGTGGACAACATGAAGAAAGATCTGCAAAAAGTGGAAGAATGGTCTACAGTTTGGCAGTTAAGATTTAATGCGAAGAAGTTCAGTCATGCACTTTATTTTATCTATTTAACATTTTTTTCTTTACCGCCTTTTCTACAAATCAAAGCAGTTTACAAAGAATGAGAACATGTAAGGGCAAGGATATGCGCTATGTTACAATGGAAAACAATAAATCTTAATGAGGGAAGAACATTTTGGGGAAGGGAGGAAGGTGGGATTTAACATTTACATTTTAGATATGCAGAGTTACAGTTTCTGGTTCAAGGGTGAGTTGGAGCACATGTTCTTGAGGCTAGTGGTTCTGAGCTGCTTCTTGTGTCATGGTGTGTTGCAGTGCCATAGTATTCCTGGAGAAGGTATGTTTTCAGTTTCTTGCAGAAGTCTGATAGGTCTGAGCATCCTCTTAGGTCTGGCGATAGTGAGTTCCAAATTGAGGGGTCATAGAGTGTGAATCCGCGATTGCTTGCTGACAGTTTGCTCTTGGTCCTCTGTGTTAAGATGGAGAGGAGATTGAGATCCTTATGCCGCCTTAGTCTATCAATGTTAGGTCTTGATATTAGATGTTGCAGACATTTGTCTGACCTATTGTGTAAGATTTTGAATGTGGTGTACTTTATTCTTGAGATTATGGGGAGCCAGTGGCATTGCATTAGAATGGGAGTGATATGAGCATGTTGTGGGGCTCCATGTATCACTCTTGCGGCTGTGTTCTGGGCCATCTGGAGAGGGTGCAGGGTGTGCTTGGATAGGCCCTGGTAGATAATATTGCTAAAGTCTAGTATGGGGATGATGATTTCTTGACAAGCTGTCCAGAAGAGGTCTGGAGTTAGGCGGTGACAGAGGTTCTTAAGTGTTATTAACTTGTAGTATATGTTGTTCTCTTAATCTGAGCCTGGAAGTTTTTAGTCTTTGATCCAGTATGATGCCAAGGTACTTCACTTCTATCTTTACCTGAATCTCACAATTATCAAATCTGAGGGATTGTGGTGGGGTAAAGACTGGGTCAGTGGTGACGTTGAGGACCTCATTCTTCTTGTGACTAATGTATAGGTTGTGTTCCTGAAGCTAGTGCTTTACTGCCTTGAAGCACTTGAATATTCTAGTGTGACTTGGATGTATTCAGTGTAGTATAGAACGTGATGTTGTCGGCATGTATTTGTAAGTATATCTTGTGTGTTTGGAATATTTTGCATAAGGGCTGTAGGAATATATTAAATAGAAGGGCTGATAGGGCTGAGCCTTGAGGCACTCCTTGCTGTTGGGTAAATGGTTGAGATGCCTTCGGTCTTATATTTTATTCGCTGGCTGCAGTCTTCAGGGTATGAGTGGAACCAGCTTAACATGTTGTTGCGGAGTCCTATGTTATGGAGTCTCATGAGTAGCTAGTGATGGGATATAGAATAGCCAGCAGCATAAAATTAAAAATACTACTGAACACCTTCAAAATACTCCAAATTCATCCTGATAGCTGCTTAAGATCTCTCTTACAGTTCACCCCAGACATAAAAACAAGAAGAAGCTGTACAAAAAACACACTAATCCTGTGGTATACACTAGGAGTAATAAGTGTACATGCAAGAGAGCTGACTCACCTTATGCATCTGGCCTCTGAAACTCTCCCAGAAAACATAAGAAGCACTACAGACCTACAGTCATTCTCAAGCTACTAAAAACATTTTTATTCAAGGAACATTTTGAAAACTTCGTAACTTGAATGGTATGCTGTAAAACATCCTGCCCCTAAACAAGACCACCCCATAGTTGACAATACCCTTTGCCCACAGTATGCCTCCTATGCGCATAACCTCTGTTTCCTCCTACTGTATGTATATTCTACTATATTTAACCCCCATTATACTTTCAGCCTTATCCTCCACAAAACCTATCTGTATATACCTAAATCATGGTATATGTTCTTATTATATATAATTACATAAGACTAAAGTTATCTGTATAACTGCACTTTTTCACTTTTACATGTAAATTGTTACTTGTTCTATGCAAACTACTTTGATTTTAGATAAAGCAGTGTATAAGAACACATAAAATAAATAAATAGAATCGAATGCTGATGAGAGATCCAGGCAGATGAGGATAATTCCTTGAGTGATGCTTTGAGTGCCAGTAATGATTGTACTGGGCAAAGGCGTAAGTAAGGTTTCGAAGCTGTGGTTCTGTCAGAATCCTGCTGATGGTAGTCAAGGGGAGAGTGCTCGTTAATGTAGTCTTGTAATTGAATGATAGGAACGGTATTGGTCTATATGACATCGGGGAGGTAGTGTCCAGGTTAGCGCTTTTTAGCAGTGGTCTGATCGAGCTTTGTTTCAGTTGAATGGGCATGTATCCTTGGGTTAGGGTTAAGTGGACAATTTGTATGTAGGAACTGATCTGTGTTCTTGCATTCTTAATACAGGATACTGGGCAGGGGTCAAGTGTGGAAGTAGTTGTGTTGAGGTTGGCTATGATGCTATTTGTTCAATGTAGAGTAACTCGAATTTGGACCATGTGCTTTGGGAGGTGCTTTGAGGGTTGGCTAGAGTGGTGAAGCAGTGCTTGGGAGAGTCTCATCTGTGTTTGGAATAGTTAGTTTGCCATATCTTGGGGGGGATATGTTTTCTCAGGTGTCCTGCTTCTTTGGCTCCTTTAGGAGGAGCTTTGCAATGTCAGTTACCTGGGTTTGTTTAGGGAGCTCCTGAGAATGTTGCTATGATATCCCTTTTGCATCTATATGTTTCATTACAGTATTCTTTCTGTCTCCATGTAGTTGACTTAATATAGAGCAGGCATGTCCAACAGGTAGATCGCGGAGGGGTCAGAGGTAGATCGCCAGCCCCACTTGGCTCCATCTCTCCAGCAGCTCGCCCCGTCGCTAGGAGAGAGTTTGTGCCAGCAGGTCATCTGCCGAGGGCTTGCCACCACTGCTGATCCTTTGCCTGTCTTTTTTTCCCTGCCTGCGGGAATCTTGCCTGCGGGTGTATTGGGGGCACTTGTTTTCATGCCAATAGTTTGTGGCTACCCCAGGGGGCTGCCGCCCATGCCCCACGAAGAGACGCCACAGGTCCAGCGTCCGTACCTGGTCTCCTGCCTCTCGGAATCACCCATTCCTGCCCCCGCCCCAACACCCCTTAGAAGTGTGTTATATACTGGGCGATATCCATTCGCCCAGGCTTTACCTGAATACACTTACTGTATTTGTTTCGTGTGCTGGTTGTTGATTGCTTTATAGTTTGCTTTCATTAAACGTTTTTGGGCAGACACAACAAAGTGTCAAGAATTTGGTGATTTTGGCGGGCTTTTCTAATTTTGTTCTAACTGCCTATGCTTTGTTTTCAAATTGGTCCAAACCACTGACTTTTGCTTACACCTGCAATTTTATTTTGCCTAGCCTTTGCATTGATTCTACACTGCAATTTTATTTTGCCTAGCCTTTGCATTGATTCTACACTGCAATTTTATTTTGCCTTGCCTTTGCGTTGATTCTACACTGTGTGCAGAATTTATTAAATCGCGTGTGGTGGTATTTGAACTTGTTTGGCGATATTTGATTTTATCTGGTTTGCTGGACAGGTGTTTGTTTTTTTGATGATTGTTTGGTTGTATTTGATTATTGGTGCTAGTATGATGAATTCTTATTTTTACTTTTAGAACTGCATGTGTGGTTTTGGCATCTCCAGTCCTTGTATTGCACATCATCCAGAGGTCTTCAGTTCCTGTTGATCTTTAATACTTTGGGACAGTGACAGTTTTGGACTTAGCAGATTTGGCCTTCTTACATCCAGCCACCCCAGTTATAATGAAGATGAGTGTTCCAAAGAAGAGCAAAACCTACCACTTTTCATGATGAATGGGAAATGGACGACTATTTCATCATGGTGAAAGACAAGTGGTGTCTAATTTGTAACGCCCAAAAAGGGTAATCTAGAACGTCGTCATAAGGTTTTGATGCTGATTTTCCACCCAAAAGTGAAATTCGTAAACTGAAGCTCAAAGAACTTAAATCGAAATTGGCTACTCAGCAACAGTTGATGGCGAAGCCAAGGTCACATTCGGTCAATGCAACCATAGCATCCTTAAAGGTCAGCAACCTGATCGGAAAGAAATGCAAACATTTCACTGAAGGGGAATTTGTAAAAGATTCTTTTCTTGAAGCAGCTGACAATCTTTTTGAAGGATTTAAAAATAAGAAAGAGATCATAGCTGCTATTCAAGATGTACAATTGTCAAGAAACACCGTCGTGCGGCGAATAGAAAAGATGTGTGGAGACACAACTGAACAATTGTTGGAGGATGTTTCAAATTGTGTTGCTTTCTCACTCCAACTGGATGAATCTATAGACATAAGAGACATAGCCCAGTTACTAGTCTTTATCCGGATGGTTTTTGAAGACTTCAGTGTTAAAGAACTACTACCTGGAATGATTTCTTTAAAAGGGAGAACCACCGTTCAGGAAATATTCAGTTCTTTCCATTCTTTTGTAACAAAGTGTAATCTTCCATTGCATAGACTTGTTTCCATCACTACTGATGGAGCAAGAGCAATGACAGGTGAGGTTTCATAGCCCTCTGTAGACAGCATGACGACTTCCCAGATTTCCTTTCTTACCACTGCATCATTCACCAGCAAGTTTTGGCAAGCAAGAGACTCAATACAAAGACTGTCATGGAGATCACTTTCAAAATTTTAAATTCAGTTCATGGAACATCACTTCAAAGACGGCTTTTCAGCCTTACTCTTGATGAAGGGGCAGTGGAAATCATTTTGCACACAGATGTAAGGTGGCTAAGTAGGCACAAATTTCTGCAAAGATTTTGTGATTTGCTGACTGAAATACAAAGATTTTTGAAGGAGAGGGGAGATGACCAAGCAGAGTTGGAAGATGAGTGGTTATGTGATCTGGCATGTCTCGCTGACTTTACAGGTGAACTAAGTGATATGAACCTTGAACTACAAGGTACAAACAAATGCATTGGCGAGATGAGTACAATTTCATCCTACAAGAGCAAATTTGAGCTAATGATGACTGACCTTGCAAACAACACTTTTGATCATTTTCCTAATATGCAGGACCATCTGGGACAATATACAAATTTTGTTTTTCAGAATGAGAAGTATGTGACAAATCTGTTCTGTTATCCAGAAATTCGAAAATAGATTCTGTGACTTCCAAAAAATTGGAACCGTTGTGGAGTACTTGTCATACCCATTCAAAGTAGATGTGGATATTAAAGAAACTGCAGCTGCTATCAGTAAAAATTACTAATTGAACAAGCCATCTCTTGAAAACGAAAAATTAACTCTTAAAAATGACATTTTTCTTAAGACCCGTGCTGAGCAAGAATCGTTTTGGAAGCTAGTGCCTAGAGACAAATTTCCCAACTTGAGAAGATGCAGTGAAGCTGTACACTCCTGTTTCAGTTCAACTTATTTGTGTGAATCTGCGTTTTCCCATCTGAAAATGAGTACACAACATTCCAACATGACAGATGAACATCTCCAGGATTCCCTGAGACTGGCCCTCACGCAATATTCACCCAACTTCAAAAAGCTGGTGGATGAAATGCAGGCTCAGATGTCTCACTAATGAGCAAGAGCAAAATATTAGATTGTGCAAGATAAGCCTGGATCAATACTCGACCTAAATTTAACACAAATTACTCAATAAAACTTTAATAAAAAATGTACTTTCCATTTCCCCTCACAGTTCTTACTGGATCTTTGTCTCTTTTTTGTTTTTGCTTAATTTGCTTAACAGCTGATCACATCCAAGTAAATGACAGAAGGTTCATTAAAAATGGGGGGGGGGGGAATCCTCCAACTTGGGTTAAAATTTAATTTGAAACTTAATTTTCATGGTGGTAGATAGCCGGCACTTTTGGCCAGAAAAAGTAGATCACGACCTGTTCGAAGTTAGACATGCCTGATATAGAGGATCCTGTGGAAAGAGGAGTGGCCTAGTGGTTAGGACACAGTACCTCAGGCCAGAGGGGTTCAAGTCCCACCTGGAGACAGCAATCTCAGGCTGGAGAGAGTGGGGTTTCTAGTCCTACAGGCACTCCTTGTGGCTTTGGGCAAGCCACTTTAACCCTCTGTTGCCTCAGGGGACAAGGGAATATATCCAGTACCTGTTTGTAACATAGTAACATAGTAAGTGACGGCAGATAAAGACCAGCATGGTCCATCTAGTCTGCCCAGCAAGATGGCAAGAGTAGGTGCACCTGTCGCTCTTTGCAGGCCACCCCTCCCCATGTTTTTGTTTCTGTTTAGGGGTGACCCCACCACTCCATGTAGGACACCCTTATTTGTTCAGACGCTAGATAGTTCAGAAGTTAGATGGTACCGTTTATTTTGCTTTTATCCTGTTGCTGTAAAGGGATCCACTGTGTTTGTCCCATGCCGTTTTGAATTCCATCACCGTGTTTGCCCCCACCACTTCCATCGGGAGGGCATTCCAAGCATCCACCACCCTTTCAGTGAAGAAATATTTCCTGACATTGCCTTTCAATTTACCACCTTGCAGCTTCATGTTATGCCCTCTAGTTTTACAGCTTCCCCATCTTTGGAAGAGGTTTGTTTGTTCATTTCTCTTCAAGGTCTGAATCCCCTGTCCCTCCTCTCCTCCAAAGTGTACATATTTAGGTCTTCAAGTCTCTTCTCATAAGGCTTCTGACACAGGCTCCAAATCATTTTGGTCGCCTTTCTCTGAACAGTTTCCAGTCTTTTTACATCTTTTGCAAGATATGGCCTCCAAAACTGAACACAGTATTCCAAGTGAGGCCTCACCAGTGACTTGTACAGTGGCATAAGTACCTCTTCCTTTCTGCTGGTAATCCCTCTTTGTATGCAGCCCAACATTCTCCTGGCTTTTGCCACCGCCTTGTCGCACTGTTTTGTCACCTTGAGATCATCAGAGATAATCACACCACGGTCTTTCTCCTGAACCGTGCATACCAACCTCTCGCCCCCTATTGTGTACTTTTCCCTTGGATTTCTGCTACCCAAGTGCATGACACTGCACTTTTTCACATTAAATCGTAGTTGCCAAGCATTAGACCAGTCTTCCAGCTTTTGTAGATCTTTCCTCATGTTATCCACTCCCTCGGGGGAGTCCACTCTGTTGCAAATTTTTGTGTCATCTGCAAAAAGACAGACTTTTCCATTCAGTCCTTCAGCAATATCACTCACAAATATATTGAACAGTGCCGGGCCCAGGACCGAACCCTGAGGCACCCCGCTAATCACCTTCCTCTCATCCGAGTGAGCTCCATGTACCATCACCCTCTGTTGTCTGTCAGTCAACCAATTTCTAATCCAGTTTACTATCTTGGGACCCATCCCCAAGCTACTGAGTTTATTGACAAGCCTCCTATGAGGAACAGTATCAAAGGCTTTGTTGAAATCCAGATAGATGACATCCATTGCATGCCCCAGATCTAGTTCCTTGGTCACCCAATCAAAGAACTCAATCAGATTTGTTTGGCAAGACCGTCCTTCGGTAAAACCATGTTGCCTTGGATCTTGCAACCTGTTGGTTTTGAGAGAGTTCACTATTCACTCTTTCAGGAGCGCTTCCATTACTTTTCCTGCCACCGAGGTAAGGCTCACGGGCCTGTAATTTGACACTTCTTCCCTGTCACCACTTTTGTGTAGAGGTACAACATTAGCCATTCTCCAGTCCTGAGGAGCCACTCCTGTTTCCAAGGATCTGTTGAAGACATCCTTTAACGGTCCTGCAAGAACCTCTCTGAGCTCTTTCAGTATCCTGGGATGTATCCCATCCGGTCCCATGGCTTTGTCCACTTTCAGTTTAGCAAGTTGTTCTAACACCTCATCTTCTGTGAATGGTGTGGTATCTACTTCAGTCCTATTTTTATATTTGGGAGTCACAGCTGGTCCATCTCCAGGATCTTCTTTAGTAAAAACAGAGTAGAAGTATTTGTTTAGCAATTTCGCTTTTTCAGTGTCACTTTCCACGAGTCCTTTCCCAGCACTTCTGAGTCCTGCAATTCCAACTCTGATCTTCTTCCTTTCCTGAATATACCTGAAGAAAGTTTTGTTGCCACCCTTAACATCTTTAGCCATCTTTCTTCTGCCTTTGATTTTGCTATCCTTATTACTCTTTTAGACTCTTTGAGTTGGATCCTGTATTCATTTCTGTGTTCTTCTTCTGTTTGCAAGCTTTTGAATTTTGCGAAAGCTGTGTTTTTTGCCTTTATTTGCGCAGCCACCTCTTTGGAAAACCAAATAGGTTTCCTTCTCTTGTGTTTATTTATTTTTCTTACATATTTATCTGTTGCCCCTTTTATTGCCGCCTTTAGTTTAGTCCATTGCAATTCCACTTCCCTTATCTCCTTCCACCCCGTCATCTCCTCCTTTAAGTACTCGGCCATTTTATTGAAGTCAGTGTTTTTGAAGTTTAGGACTTTGAGCTTGCTATGATTGGCCTGTACCATGGCTTTTATCTCAAACCACACCGTGTGATGGTCGCTGTTGCTCACAGGAGCACTCACGCAGACATTCGACACGTTATCACTATTGGTAAGCACTACATCCAGCGTTGAGCTTTCCCTGGTTGGTTCCATCACCATTTGTCTAAGTAATGCATCTTGGAGAGCATCCACAATTTTTTTTGCTTCTTTCCAGATGTGCAGAAGGAGTAATCCAATCCACATCAGGTAGATTAAAGTCACCCAATATGATCGCGTCACCCTTTGTTGCTATCTTGGCAATATCTATAATCAATTCGTAGTTTGTAGTAATTACATAATGTAAACCACTTTGATTGAAGGATAAGGCGGTATAGAAAACTGGTATAAATAAATAAATCCTTAGTGTATCTCCACTTCCTTTTGAGTTGACACAGGTTTTGCTTTTGCTTCTGCAATGTGGATGAGTACCAGGGAATCCTTTGTGGCACTTGATTGGGGACAGTCTTGGTGTAATGGCTTCTAGAAAGGAGGATGCTTGTTTTTGTGGGTTCAGATGCAAGGTTAAGATCGCCGTGCAGGATTTAGAGGTTGGTGGTTCTTTGGTAGGGAGCAGGCTGCTTCTAGTAGAGTGAACTGTTCTGTGACATTGTCATGTGGGGCTCTGTACATGAGGCACAATGCGAGTTCCCTGTTCGATATAATTAGAATGTTGATGTGGTTTGTGGAGCTTGTTTCAATGGTGTCACGTTTAGGTTGGTTCTGGCAACTATGCAAACACCTCTGCCTCTACTATTTGTTCTATTACATTTATGGATAGTGTGTTTGGGTGGGCAAAGCTGGTTGAGAAGAACGTTGTTGGTATCAGTAAACTTATGTTTTCATGATGCACAGGACATTAATGTTGTAATCGTGGATGAAGTCTGTTGTAGGGATTTTGTTTCAGGAAGAACGTTTGTTAATTAAGACACATCCTATCCTTTGATTAAAGTCCAGGTAGTCGCTGAGTATATTCAGATTCGTTGCATGAGTTTGTTTATCTTGACTAAGGTACAGTGTCGACTGCGTTGTTGAGTATAAGTACTGTTGTGTTATGTCCATTGGTTAAACGTCTGTGCCTATGTATTATGGGTATGTAACTATTATGATCTACAGTATTTGTGAGGCACTGGTGATAAGCACAGCTATAAAAGTAAAGAGAAGGCGGCGTCCTATTAGGGTGGAGAACCTGATCTTTAATCCTTCCATCGTGGGTTAGATAAGGTAGGCTAGCTAGGTGAGTCAAGGACAGTCAATCCTGCGTGGGGTTCTCCCCTCCTGTATCAGGTGGTCTGCTGAACTTTGTAGCTTTCCTCTTTTGGGCTTACATACACTCTTCGTTCCACTCTACGGGCCATACCTAAGGGCTCTTAGACACGGGTGTGCCGACAGGTCAGTTCGCTTTAAAGGTATGCGTCACTGAGTGATGATGCATGTCCCTGCAGGCGGAGCTCACTGCACATGTGTGCACCTTGTTAATAGCTGCCTGGAGGTTTCTGATTGGTCTAAGGGAGGGCCTCTGATGGGCTGCGTCGAATGAATACGGAATTGGGGCAGCGATGAGGTGCTGGCTTGTAGGGCTCACCTTATGAGGTTGTCCAGAAGTCCCTCCCCACACTGGCCATGTTTCAGCTGGTAGGCGTCTTAGTCATGGGTAATGGGACTCCTATAGCTGCTGTAGTGAATGGCATGCTTCTTTGTACTCCGAATCGTATTCTGCAGGTGTGGTTGCTTCCTTTTTGGGTTTGTGGGGTTTTTTTGTTTTTTTTTAGCACAGGAAAACCAGTTTCAAATCTCTTTTGGAGGTCCAAGCTCTGAATTTATGCATAGCCTTCCGACCCCGGGAGGGGAATGTGCTTGCGAAGTCGGCAGGACGCGTTTACATCTGGCAACGCACCGAGCACCCAGCTCTCTTTGCTGCATGAGGGTGTATGTGAGTGTATAGCACAATGTGCTTTACTATGTTACGTTGGTCCTCTAACCGAACAACTTACTTTCTCTCTTACTCTCTGCTCCCACCTTTGGAAGTTGGGATGAAGAAATCCAATGGAATTGTATGTGATGGGGGCGAGAGATTGGTGTGCACGAACCAGGAGAAGGACCTTGGAGTGATAATGTCTGAAGATCTCAAGGTGGCAAAACAATGTGACAAGGCAGTAGCTAAAGTCAGAAGGATGCTGGGTTGCATACAGAGAGAAATAACTAGCAGAAAGGAGGAGGTGTTAATGCCCCTGTCTAAGTTGTTGGTGAGGCCTCTCTTGGAGTATTTATTGTGTTCAGCTTTGGAGATCATATCTCACAAAGGATGTAAAAAGACTTGAAACAGTTCAGAGGTAGGTGACCATAATGGTTTCGAGCCTGCACCAGAAGACACATGAGGAGACTTAAAGACCTAAATAGTATACCCTAGTGGAGAAGAGGCACAGGGGAGATATGATAAAGATGTTTAAATACTTAAAGGGTATCAATGAACAATCAACACTTTTTCAAAGAAGAGGAAGCTCTAAAACTAGAGGGCATAAAATGAAGCTGCAAGGGGGTAAACTTGAAATGTCAGGAAATATTTTTTCACTGAAAGGGTGGTGAATACTTGGAATACTCTTCCGATTGAGACAGTGGGGGCAAATACAGTGACAGAATTCAAAATAGAATAGGAAAGACACTGTGAACCCCTTTTATAGCTAGAGGATGAAAACGAAATAAAGTTAACAATCAATTTATACCTCAAGAAATAAAGGGGGATGACCTGTACAGAGTGGTGGTACACCCCTAAACAAAGGCATAGAGGGGGTGACCTACATGGAGCGGCAGGTGTACGTACTCTAGCCACCTTATTGGGCAGACTCAATGGTCAATACTAGTCTTTATCTGCCGTCATATACTATGGTAGTATCTATCTTGTCAAGCAGGTATCTGTACAAGCATTATTCCTATTTTTATTTGTCTTAACTTTTGGCATGGCTCAAAACTGTTGATCACATCAACTTCAGAACATTTCTACGTAGTGAATCTATTTCTGGATGGTAACCCAACAATATCAGTCAGTTAGCTCAGTCTCCAGTCTTCACATAGGTATTATCCCCAAGGCAAGATGTTAAGCCAAAATATCAACATTGTAGGTTTTACCACCCAAAAATTGATTCAGTACCTAGAAATTTTCTGAAGTTAACATTATCAACAGCTTTGAGCTATATCGCCATCCATCTTTTTGTTTTTACATTTCCTTCTGCCTCTGTTTAATTCTTTCTCACTCCCTCTTCTTTGGCTGAGAAGAGCCGACAGTGTGGAGATGGAACATGCTCAAAGTTCCTGCTACTTTCCTAGGCTTTGTATTAGGAAGACGGTGCGAAGGGAAGTAGGAGCAATTACAGAAAGCAATAATTATATACTATATATTCACAATGTCTCTGCTTTAAAAACATAAGATATGCCATACTGGGTCAGACTAAGGTCCATCAAGCCCAGTATCCTGTTTCCAACAGTGGCCAATCTAGGTCATACATACCTAGCAGTTTCCCCAAAAGAGACAGGTTCCACAATGCTTGTATTGGGTCAAGCATTGATATCCTGGGTCCCTTCTTAATAATGGTTTATGGACCTTTCCTCCAGGAACTTGTCCAAACCTTTTTTAAACCCAGCTACACTAACAGCCTTTACTACATCCTCCGGTAACAAATTCCAGAGTTTGATTACACGTTGAGTGAAAAAATATTTTATTTTGTTAATTTTAAATAGTTTACCCTGTAGCTTCATTGCATGTCACCTAGTCCTTTCTATATTCTGATAATGTAAACAATTGATCTACGTTTACCTGTTCCTCTCCGTTCATTAATTTATAGACTTCTATCATATCTCCCCTCAGCCGTGTCTCTTCCAGGTTAAAGATCCCTAACCTTTTTAGCCTTTCTTCATAGGGGTATCTTTCCATCCCCTTTACCATTTTGGTGGCTCTTTGAACCTTTTCTAATAACGCTATATCCTTTTTAAGATACAGCAACCAGAATTGCACACACTATTCAAGGTGCAGTCTCACCATGGAACGATATAGAGGCATTATAATATCCTTTGTTTTATTTTCCATTCCTTTCCTTATGAGACCTAGCATTCTATTTGCTCTCTTGGCTGCCGCTGCACACTGGGCCGAGGGTTTTAACATGTTATCCACAATGACGCCTAAATCTTTTTCCTGGGTGGTGGTTCCTAATGTGGAACCTTGCATCGTGTAACTGTAGTTTGGGTTGTTCTTCCCTAGGTGCATAACTTTGCACTTGTCCACATTAAATTTAATCTGCCATTTTGATGCCCAGTCTTCCAATTTATCAAGATCCTCTTGCAATTTTCCACAATCCTCTTGGGTTTTAACAACTTTAAATAGTTTTGTGTCATCTGCAAATATGAAAATCTCATTCATTATTCCCTTTTCCAGGTCATTTATGAATGTCAAAAAGCAGCGGACCCAGCACTGATCCCTGGGGTACACCACTATTCACCTTTCTCCATTGAGAAAATTGGCCATTTAGCCCTCCCCTCTGCTTTCCATTTTTTAACCAGTTCCTGATCCACAGTAGTACACTGCCTCCTATCCCATGACTGTTTTTAGTTTTGCCAAAAGTCTCTGAGGGACCTTGTCAAAGGCTTTCTGAAAGTCCAAATACACTATATCAACCGACTCACCTTTGTCTACCTGTTTATTCACACCTTCAAAAATACATAACAGATTAGTAAGACAAGATCTTCCTTGTCTAAAGCCATGTTGGCTGTCTCCCATTAAGCCATGACTATCTACATATTCAACAATTTTGTTGTTTGATGGTTTCTACCGTTTTTCCCGGTACTAACGTCAGGCTCACCGGTCTGTAGTTTCCCGGATCACACCTGGACCCCTTTTTAAAAATTGGTGTTACGTTCGCCATCCTCCAATCTTCAGGTATTACAGATGGTTTTAATGATAGTTCACAGATTGCTAATAGTAGGTCTGCAATCTCATATTTCAGTTCTTTCAACGCCCTTGGATGTATATCATCTGGCCCAGGTGATTTGCTACTCTTCAGTTTATCTAATAGTTGTGATACATCTTCCCGATGTATTGCTATTTCCTTCAGTTCTTCCACACCTTTAAATACCACTTCAGTCATGGGTAACATCCCTACATCTTCCTCAGTAAAGACCGAAGCAAAGAATTCATTCAGTCTCTCCTCTATCACCTTGTTGCCTCTTAGTGCCCCTTTAACCCCTCTGTCATCTAATGGACCAACTGACTCTCTCACAGTTTTTTTGCTATGAATGTACTTGAAAGTGTCTTTATTACGCGTTTTTGCTTCCGCAGCAAGCTTCTTCTTAAATTCTCCCTTTGCCTGCCTTATCAATGCCTTGCATTTAACTTGCCAGTGCTTGTGCTGTTTCCAGGTTTCATCGTTTGGCTCTTTTTTCCATTTCCTGAAAGATGCTTTTTTGGCAGCAACAGCCTCTCTGACCTCACCTTTAAACCATGCTGGCAGGTTTTTGGACTTCCTTCCACTTTTCTTAAAGCGTGGAATACAGCCGGTCTGGGCTTCCAAGATAGTACTTTTCAACAACACCCAAGCTTGATGTAAGTCTTTAACCTTTGCAACTGCTCCTTTTAGTTTTTTCTTAACTATTTTCCTCATTTTATCATAGTCTCCCTTTCGAATGTTAAAAGGTAGTACTGTGGATTTCCTTACTATCTCTCCTCCACTAATTAAATCAAACGCGATCATGCTATGATCACTATTGCCAAGTGGCCCCAACACCCTTATCTCTTGCACCAGATCTGGTGTTCCACTAAGGACTAGGTCCAGTATGGCTTTCCCTCTAGTTGGTTCATGAACCAGATGCTCCAAGAAGCAGTCATTTATTTCATCTAGGAACTTTATCTCCCTAGCATGTCCTGCCATGACTCTGACCCAGTCGATACCGGGGTAATTGAAATCACCCATTATTATTATTATTACTGTGCTGTAACTTTTGTTAGCTTCCTTGATTTCTTTGAGCATTTCGTCATCCATTTGTTCATTCTGGCCAGGCGGTCGATGGTACACCCCCACTGCCATCGCCTTCCCCTTTTTACATGAAATTTCAATCCATAGAGATTCTACAGCAAATTTTGTTTCCTGCAAAACTTTAATCCTTTCTTACTCAATGGCCTCTCTAACACAGAGCGCATCCCCTCCACCAATTTAATCAGCTATATCATTACGATATAGTTTGTACCCAGGTATCAGTGTCCCACTGGTTGTCCTCCTTCCACCATGTCTCTGAGATTCCAATCATATCTAACCTCTTATTTAGTGCTATATATTCTAACTCGCCCATCTTATTTTTTAGACTTCAAGCATTTGCATACAAGCATTTTAGAGATTGTATTTTATTCATATTAATTTGGCTATTGGTAGGCATGGGTAATTTGGGATCTTTAAGCTCTGTCTGCTCCATATTCGAGGGCATTTGGGCTACTTAACTCTTTTTTGGAACCTCTCTGCTTTTGGTAGTATCCTTCAAGGATACGTTCTTCTGAACCATGCGCTCTTGTGCGACTGTTGGCTTTCCCCTATTATCTACTTTAAAAGCTGCTCTATCTCCTTTTTAAAGGTTAATGCCAGCAGCCTGGTTCCATCCCAGTTAAGGTGAAGCTCATCCCTTCTGAGGAGCCCTTCCTTTCCCCAGAATGTTCCCCAGTTCCTAACAAATCCAAAACCCTCATCCTTGCACCATCGTCTCATCCACGCATTGAGACTCCAGTGCTCTGCCTGCCTTTTGGGTCCTGCGTGTGGAACAGGAAGCATTTTGGAGAACGCTACCCTGGAAGTTCTGGATTTCAACTTCTTACCTAAAAGCCTAAATTTAGCTTCCAGAACCTCCCTACCACGTTTTCCTATGTCATTGGTACCGACATATGCCAAGACAGCAGACTCCTCCCCAGCACTATCTAAGACCTTATCTAGGTGGCGCGTGAGGTCCGCTACCTTCGCACCATGCAGGCATGTTACCAGGCGATCCTCACGTCCACCAGCCACCCACCTATCTACATGCCTAATGATTGAATCCACCAACTATAACGGCTGTGCTAACCCTTCCCTCATGGGCACATGGCCCTGGAGAAACTTCCTTGGTGCGAGAGGGTTTTACATCACCTGGAGGACAGGTCCTAGTTACAGGATCACTTCTTGCCACACCAAGGTGATGCTTCTCCTGTCACGTGACCACTCTCCTCCATGGCAACAGGGATGCTGCCAGACTGGAGGTGGGACTTCAGGACTATATCCCTGTAGGTCTCGTCTGTGTATCTTTCTTATGTCTTCCAAGTCTGCTACTCTAGCCTCTAGAGAACGGACTCACTCCCTGAGAGCAAAGAGCTCCTTGCACCTAGTGCACACGTAAGACCTCTCACCAACTGGGAGAAAATCATACATGTGACACTCGATGCAAAAGACTGGAAAGCCCCCATCTAGCTGCTTGACTGCTGTCTGCATCTTAGTTTTAAGCTTGTGTTTAGATCTTTAAGTTTACTTACTAAGGGTTGCTATGGATACTTATACTAATAAAATTGTACCTAAATACGTTTAATATACCTTGTTCAGCTGAAGCTTAATTAATCTCAGGTCCTTAGTGTATATCTGATTTGGATAGCGAGCTGCACCTGAGAGCACCTCCTTTCCTTTAAGATGTGTAAGAACCTATAAAGCTGTGATTATCCCAGGGGTGGGTGTTGGGGGGGAGGAAGGGAGGGAAATAACACTTATTAAGAGGGCTTCTGCACAGTACCCTGTCTGTGCTTCTGAGGTAAGCTGTGACCAACTTCCTGGGTGATTAACAGTCCTTGCTTGGATAGAAGGAGTATTTCAAAATGGCCTTTTGACCTGCCACCTGGCGTTAACACCTATTGAAAAAGTTTCACAGGTCTCATGCCTGCTAGGTAGAAGGCCTCTTTGTAAAGGTCTCTGAAAGACTTTTTGTTGCTCAAAGAATACTGACCATGTTTTGCTTTTTATTCTAAGTTATATTCTGATTTGATTTAAATTAAAGCTCTTTGCTGCTGCTAGGCTCTAGTTTATTATGAAATTTAAACTAGAAGCTCTCTGCTGGGTTCTAAATTTAACCAGAAAGTTCTCTTCTGTGTGTTAAATTTAAACTAAAAGTACTTTGCTGATACTAGGCCCTGAGTGAGTATTAAATTTTAACTACAAGCTCTCTGCTGGTTATGAAATCTAACCATAAAGCTCTGTTCTGTGTGTTAAATTTAAACTTAAACTGCTGCTACTAGGCCCTGACTGATTTAACAAATACACTGGGTTCACAGATTAATCAACTTTAATCCAAAGAAGTCCCTTTAGAAACATTCCCAGAAGTATGTACTCATAATTGCAGATCTCTCTCCAGAAGCAGCAGTCCCCTTTTCTAGTCCTTGTGGCCTAGGGTGAGAGCAGGGCAAATCGGGAAGGATGCGTTCTCCTCACTTCTAGAACTAAATGGGATAGGCTCCCTAAGCTAGAGCCAATGAGGACCAATATAAGGTTGATAGAATTGTGTACTACTCCATGGCAATCTTAATTTATAACCCACACTGAATGAAATGTTGTTGGAGCACCTTTTGTGTTGGGCCTGCTTCTTGGAAACTGTGTAAATTGCTTCATTTTGCCTTAAAAAAAATGAAATGTGGCTTACATGTAACAGGTGTTTTCCCTAGAGAGCAAGATTGCTGAGGCACACAAGTGTGTGCCGTCATACAGCGGCACTGGGACTGCTCTCCCACAGCTCAGAACCCAGTGAAACGTTTTGAGCATGTGAGGCTCTTCCTGTGCACAGCGGTCTCAACTCTTCAGTTTGTCCCAGAAAGCTCAAGAATGTAGCCACCACTCAGGAAGATGGAGCGGATTGTGTGCCTTATCAGTCCTGCTATCTATAGAAAACTTACAGGTAAACATTGCTTTTTCCTTCTACAAGCAGGAGTGAGTTAGGCACACAAATGGTGATAGCTCTAAGCTAGGGAATCACCCATGGGTTGTATAGTATAGTGTTAGGACCAGCCCACAGAGTGTGAGAGTTGTGAAGTTATAAAAAGAAATGAAATGAAGTTCAAACTGAGAAAGCAACAATTTGCTTTAGATCTCAGGAATCACAAACCTTGTTTGGTGTGCTATCTGATGAGTTCTCTGTGTTTGAACAGAGTAGCATAGTATATGATGGCAGATAAAGACCAGCGTGGCTCATCCAGTCTGCCCAGTAAGGTGACTAGTTGTAGAGTTACGCCTGCTGCTTTGTGCCGGTTACTCCCCCCTCTGTGCCTTTGCTTAAGATTGTACCTACCGCTCCAGGCAGGTTATCCCCCTCTGTTCGTGAAGTTATATTCATTTGCTTCTATTCCATTCTCTTGCTATATGATCCTCTCTCTGTCCCACACCTCTTCGAAGGAGTGGTATCGAATATTTAGAACTTTACATCAGGAGCAGGTGGTGCTTCATATGCTTCCACAGTAAGAATCCATACACTGCGGTGCACAGTAAGGCAACTTATGTCACAAGATTGGCCTTTTACCTTATGCGGATTACTGTGTTTACATATTTATTTATTTTATTTCTTTTACAAACAAAGGCGGAATATCATACTTGAAGGCCTTCTGACAAATTATGAACAATCTTGATAATATAGTTTGAAGAACTGAAAATAGCGTTTCTGTCAGAATTTCAACAATGAAACGCAAGCTTCAATTAAGCAATCCAAAGAGTGGATTGCCAGGCTCCAGAATCAGCCATGTGGACAAATCATAGTATTGGTGGCACAGTACAGGGAGAAGTGCAAGCCAAAAGATTATTTGGAGAGAGTCAGGGAGCGGAACAGTGAGAAGCAATCAATTAAAGGAAGAAAACCATTGAAAATTGAGTATTTGGCAACCGTTTTAGACTTAGATAAAAAAAGAAGAGAAACACTAGGATATAGCATGGACGCCCAAAGGGTCACCAAGTAGAAATATGGGACAAGGAAACAGAGAAGAAACGTCCTGGTAAAAATAACCATGCATGTCTGAGAGATGAGTTGCTGGTTCACAGAAGTATCATACAGTTAGGTGCCAATGCAGAGTAAATGGGGTGTAGGTCTTGAATAAGGAGCATGTCCAGATGGGCCCATGCTTTGTCTAGGGAAGTAAATTCAATAATCAGTGTAGATATGTGGATGGGCAGACTTGGTAGATTAAAGAAACAAAGGTTGTTCATTTTATGTCACTGAATTTTTCAGTTTTTTTTCTTGTAAATCTGTATGATATTAATTGTCAGTGGTATATTAAATCATTTAAATAAAATATATTTTAGGCATGTTTCGCTTAGGTGTAGTGCCTGTTGAGGGTTCAACCAGCTGGGCATATGTTTGTTTGTACATGCATATGTAAGCATGCACAAATAACATGAATGCTAGCTGTCAATTTGGCTGCAGCTCCTGAAATGTAGTGTTTCACACTTCCCCTGCCACAGTTGGTTGTGTGCATGGTTGAGCCATGTGGTGGAGGAAGTCTGGGCTGATCTCCTAGTTTCATATCTTATGAGACTTAAAATCTCGATCATCCCAAACTTCCTTCACAGTGTGGCTCAACCATGTATACGGCCAACTGCGGTAGAAGATTGTGAAACACTGCATTTCAGGAGCTGCAGCCAGACAGAGTAGTTGGTGAGTGAGAAAGCAACTGGATGAAGGGGGGGGAGAGATTGGGTGAAGCTTAAGGGGCAGTCATGAGAGAGGCACGCACACACACACAGCCCCTGATGCTCTCCATGGAAAGTGTGCATACATGCAGCCCTCGACTCTTCATGAGACATGCATATCTATCCCACACATGCCTGGTTCTGTAAATGGAGGAAACATGTCATTGTGTCACGCTTCAGGGCCCCCTCCGGTACCTTGGTGCCTCGCGATACTAGGGCTGCCTCTGAGTTCCATAGCCACGGCTTCTCTGAGAGGAACTCCTCGGAAGTGGAATACAAGAAGAGCTCGAAGTCCTCGAAGACCGCCTCGGAGGATGAGTCTGGAAAAAGCAGATAAATCCCACACCAGGCCCTGCAGTCACTGGCGTGAGTCTGAAGGGTTTGAGCAGGAGCGGTTTCACAAGTTGCCAAAGAAGGAGTCGTCAGCATCGGGTAATTGGCCTTGGACCCCTGAGGCCATCTTGATCAAGGACTCACACTTGATGAAACCAGCACCAGGCCTGAAGCCATTGGTGCCCACATCAAAGGCTGTGGAGCCATCTGGCATGGAGACCAGAATGGCGGCCTTTGAGCGCAGTATCAATGCCCTCCTAGCACAAGAGCAGGCGCTGATGTCTGGTGGTTCTGGTTCATCTGCCCCGATGACCGGACCCTCCAACCTCAAGGACTTCACAGGTCGTCGAACCTATCCTCAAGATACCCATCGACATCTGACGAGATCCTGGTCCCTTTCCTCGGGACACTGATCCTCCCCGGCGAGTGCATGCGGCTCAGACCACAGATCCCCCAATGGTTGCAGGCCTTCAGGCTCGGGACCTGAGCAGGTGAGCTGCGGAACCTTGGGTTCTTCCTCTGACTTAGTCAGACTGGGAGACCGAGGATGAGAAGTCCCCGGACACTCATTGACACCGAGATGTGCCCTGGGACCCATCTCCACCGGTGTCCTGGTGCCATTCCTTGCCCTCGGACGTTGCCTTTCTCAACTTTGTGCAGGATATTGCAAAGGCACTCGCGTTTGAGACCGAGGCGGAAGAGTGCATGCGGCTCAGAAGAACTTCAGATTCTCCAGTATGAGGCTCCTCTGAAGGAGGCCTTTACGATGCCTGTCCCTCCAATCCTTGAGCACCGCCACCTCCTGTATGTGGGAAACGCCAGCTTCGGTGCCCATTGTGAGCAGATGGCTTGACACCATGTACAGAGTCTGCAGAAGCCCAGGGTTCCAGAAAACGTAGCTCCCTCAATTCTATGGTCGTCGAGTTGGCCAAGCGGCGATTCAAGAGCCAACAGACTCATTCATCAGTACCCCCGGGTAGGGAGGCTTGGACCTTGGACGTCCTCGGCTGAAAGTGCTACCATTGGTTTGAGTCCAGTCCAACCAGTTGTACATCGGCATGTACCTAAAGGAACTGACAAGGGAACTCGCCGGCCTTGATGTGGAACCCCTTCAGCGGTTCAAGTCACTAGCCTTAGCAGTCAAGGAGTGCTCAAAGTTCCTGTCTTGAGCAGCATACGATGGCTTTGACTCCTCAGCCAGAGTGGCTGCCGTGGGCATCAGGGCCTGACACCAGGCATGGCTGCAGTCCTCCGACCTCAAGCAGTGGGTCCAGGACAAGCTCTTCGACATCCCTTGCACCAGCGAGAACCTCTTCGGAAAACCCATGTTAGACAAGGCTGCTGAGATAAAGACTGAGTTTCTGACCAGGACCAGACTCTCAAAGAAGACCTCTGTGCACCCTCGTAAGAAAGCCATGGGGAAGAAGCCTGCCTTCCTGAGAGAGAAGGGGGTTTTCAGTGATGCCCCACAGCAGGGGCAACAGCCGAAGGAGCAAAGGCACAGCCCCCACAAGCCTAAGACCCAGGCACTGGCCTCTGCCCAGCCTAGAGGGAATTGTTTACTCCTTGGGTATGACCTCTTCTCCCCCAGCAGGCCCTCAGCTGCCCAAAGAGAGGCCATCTGGCCCTATTTGCCCACAGGTGGTCCTCCATCACCACAGACTCATGGGTGCTGCAAGTAGTCAAGGAGGGATACCTCCTCCACCTGCAACAAATGCCACCCTCATTCTTCCCAGGAAAATCAGTACGGCCTCTCCATCAGACTCTGCTCCTCACCGAGCTTGCAGGCCTCCTCACGGACAAGGCGGTGGAGCAAGTGCCAAGCATCTTTGGGGCAAAGGCTTCTACTCCAGATATTTCCTCATTCCCAAGCGAACAGGGAGCCTCGTCCCCATCCTGGATCTACAGGACCTGAATAGATTTCTGGTGAGGGAGAAGTTCAGGATGCTCTCCCTTGGAACACTGCTGCCTTACCTCCAGCAGGGAGACAGCTATGCTCCTTAGACCTGAAGGATGCTTGTACACACATCCTGATCCATCCCAACCACCAACAATACTTCCATTTCGTGGTGGGAGGAGGTCAATACCATTACAGGGTGCTACCCTTTGGGCCAGCGTCATCGCCAAGGGTTTTCACCAAGTGCCTGGTGGTGGTCGCAGCCCACCTTTGTCTCCAAGGGGCCTTCATCTTTCCCTACCTGGACGAGTGACTCATAAAGGGAGGCACATCTGTGGAGGTGCACCACACCAAGTGCACCATCCACGTCTGCAGCATCTGGGGTTCATCAACTACCCCAAATCTATCTGGCACAGTGCCTGGAGATCATAGGAGCTCAGCTGAACACCCTCCAGGCAAAGGCCTTCCTCCCTCTGAGGACAGAATGCCTCAGGGCGCTAGCCGCAGAAGTGCAGCACCACCGGTCAGTGCCAGCACACCTTCACCGCTGCCTGCTGGGCCACATGGCCTCCATGGTCAACATAACCCCGTACGTCTGCCTGCATAAAGGGTGGCTCAGTGGTGTCTCCACTCCCAGTGGACACAAGCCATGTGCAGACTTTGGGTTAGGGTAAAAGTGACCTGCCAACTGGCAGATTCCCTTCACTGGTGGCAGATCCCCTGCCACCTTCAGGCCAGGATGCCCTTCCAGGCACCTTCCCCCCCCCCCCCCCCGAGGGTGCGAAGATGGGGAGCTCATTGCAAGGTCCTTTGTACCCAAGGCACGTGGTCACTGATGGAGTGCCAGTTATTGCTTAACATGCTGGAGCTCAAGGCAATATTCCTGGATCTTAAAGCCTTTCGCCACCAGTTGCAGCACCAGTCAGTGCTGGTCCAGACGGACAGTGTTCTATGTCAACAAACAAGGAGGCATGGGATCGTACTCCCTCAGCGAGGAGGCAGTAGCCATCTTCTCATGCGATGGGATGCTCCTGTGGGCGGTCTACCTCCTAGGCCTGGACAACGCCCTGGCAGACAGGCTGAGCAACGTCCTCCAGCTGCATGAGTACCACCTGGATCCTAGAGTGGCCTCCTGGCTTTTCCTACTCTGGGGCGTCCCCATTGTGGACCTATTCTCCAGCCCTGACAATACACAGTTGCCCCACTTCTGCTTCCGTCAGTTGCACCTGTCCTGGGTGGCGGTGGAAGCATTTCTCATCCCATAGATGGAAGCCCTCCTTTGTCTTCCTGCCAACACTGCTGGTTGCCAAGACCCTCTTCAAGGTCCAGCGCGACAGGGCAACACTGATTTCAGGTAGCCCCATCCGGTGGTCCAGGCAACTCTGATTCCCGGTGCTTCTCTGTCGACAGTGTCTCAGATTCCCCTGGGCTGCGCCCCAGGACTACTCTCATGGGAGGAGGACTCTCTCCTATCCCCTGACCTGGGGTCCCTGTTGCTCACAGCTGGGCAGCTGAAAGGGTAGCACTAGCTCCCTTCAATCTCCTACATGACATGGAGGAGGTTCTTTTGGCCTCCCATAAAGCCTCTATGAGAAGTGTGTATGTCTTCAAATGGCGTGTTTTTGGTGTGGTATGCCGAGAGGCAGGTGAACCCTTTCTCCTGCTCGATGCAGCTGGTGCTCCAGTATCTATTCCACCTGTCACAGGTGGGACTAAGTCCAACTCAGAGTGCACTCGAGTGCTATTGCGACACACCACCATACTGTCAAAAGCCTTATGTTGTCCAAGCCCCCCATCTGTCCACCTACGGTGGAGTGGGATCTCAATTTGGTGCTCTCACAGCTAACTAAACCACCATTTGAGCCCCTGGCTACCTGCCACCTGTGGTACCTCTCCTAGAAGATTCTTTCTCATGGCACTCACGTTGACTCGCAGGGTCAGCGAGCTACAGGCTGTGATGGCAGTGTCGCCCTATACGAGGTTCTGCAAGAACAGGGTGATGCTCCGCACACACCCCAAGTTTCTGCTAAAGAAGATGCCCCCCTTCCACCTCAATCAGGAGGTGGTGCTCCCTGCCTTCTTCCCAAGGCCTCACGCCAGCAAAGCAGAGACTGTTCTCCATACTCTGGATTGTAAGAGGTCCTGTCCTATCTGCATTGGACTCGGGGCCACCACAAAGCGCCTCGGCTCTGTCTCCTTTGATCCCAGTCGACTGGCTTCCAGTAACTAAATGAACTCTGTCCACTTGGGTGGCAGACTGCATTGCCCTCACCTATAAGCAGGCTGGGATCTCACTAGACGACCGGGTCATTGCACACGGCATCAGAGCCCATGGCTACCTCTGTAGCAAATTGGTGTTCCATACCTGTTAAGGAAATCTGCTGGGCTGCCACCTGGTCTTCAGTGCATACCTTTGTAGCTCACTACTGCCTGGAGAAAGAGCCCCGATGGGACAGCACCTTCGGCCAGGCCATGCTCCATAATCTCTTCACGGTGTAGACAACTCCTGCCCTCTGATCTTTCTGTGTTCAGGCTACCAGAGTGCTGGTTTTCCACTGGATGCTTGGATCTTGTGAGAGTCTGTTTGGGACTCAACTGCTGCAGCTCACAGCTCACCTTTCCTGGTTACCGTGGCATTTTCTACATGTTCTCGGTAGCCTGTAGCTGGGGAGTCCCATATGTGAGGGCTGACTTCCTGCTTGTTCCTGGAGAAAGCGTAGTTACTCAACTGTAACGGGTGTTCTCTGAGGACAGCAGGAATCGATCGTCACAAACCTCCCTCCTCCCCTTGGAGTTGTTTCTGTACTGTATTTTATTTTTGCCATCTTAGCTATGTCATTAGACTGAAGCAAGATAGTCCCCTTCCTGTCCAAGGGTGTCACGCATGCCTGGTGCATCTCCCAAAGGCTTTCTTTGAAAGCTGGGGAGATGCTTCTGCGCAGGCTCCGTTGGCGCAGACATCACCCATATGTGAGGACTGATTCCTGCTGTCCCCAGAGAATACCTGTTACAGGTGAGTAACTGCACTTTATTAGTACTTCTGCTTTAACTTTGCAAAACACTCTTAGAAGTATAACAGAGGTTAATGATAAACCAGAAAGGAACTGGGTTTTTTTTTCTCATTCCTGTTTATGGCAGGCAATGATGTGTGTCAAGAAATTGTAGACTCTTTCCAGGTCCACTGTGCTATATCTGCAATTGTTGAATATATGGTGGTGGTGGTTGTCTGTCTTGACTAGACTGTAAGCTCTAATGAGCAGGGACTCTCTCTCTTACATGCCTTTGTACAGCACTGCATACCCCTTTTAGCACTATTCAAATAAGTAGTAGTTACTACTCATCTGAGGTACCATAGGAACATAATAAATGATGGCAGGTAAAGACCAATTTGGTCCATCTAGTCTGCCAATAAAGAGGATAGACTGGTACCCACAGCTCTATGCCTTTTGTTTAGGGTGGTACCTGCTGTTCCATGCAGGTTACCCCATTCGGGAAAAGGATCTAGGTGTCATCTTGGATAGTATGTTGAAATCCTCTGCTCAATGTGCAGCAGCAGCCAAGAAAGCTAACAATACTAGGAATTAAGGAAAGGAATGTAGGTAAAAAAAACAAAGGATATCATAATGCCTCTCTATCGCTCTGTGGTGCATCTGCACCTTGAGTATTGCATGCAGTTCTGGTCACCCCATCTAAAAAACGATATAGCAGAAAAGGAAAAAGTACAGAGAAGGGCAACTAAAATGATAAAGGGAGTGGAAGGGATTACCCCTATGAGGAAAGGTTTAAAAAGATTAGGGCTTTTCAGCTTGGAGAAGAGATGGCTTGGGGGGGTTATGATAGAGGTCTGTAAAATGATGAGTGAAGTAGAAAAAATGAATGTGTATCAGTTATTTACTCCAGAAAGTATAAATACCCAGGGGACATGCATTGAAGATACAAAGTAGTACATTTAAAACAGAATATTTTTTCACTTAAATATGTAAGGCACACATTGCATTTTGAATAATCAGAGTCTGGAATTCATTGCTGGAGGATGTAGTGAAAGCTGTTAATGTTTCTTTAATTATGTTCATATGATTAGTATATATTCACTTCTGAGTTAGGGCTTCATCATCGACGTTCAGAAATTTACCTTGCACCTTACCAACAACATTTATTTCATAAGCGCTATTCTGGACACAATTCAGACTAAAGCCTTTTTGATGGTTACATTCCCTCGTTTCACATGTGTGCTTTATATAAATCTCTTCTCCAGGACCAAGCAGGAAGTCAGTCCTCACATATGGGTGACAACGTGACCGACGGAGCCCCCGTGCGGAGCATTTCCCCAGCTTTCAAAGAAAGCCTTTGGGAATGCAGCGCGCCTGCGCGGTCCCCTTCCCGCCCAAGGGTGCCATCTTGCTCAGTCTTTCTTTTTCCGCAGAGCCTGACGGGCGTGAGTTCGTGTCACCCAGGAAAAGATTGGGTTTTTTTGTTTGTTTTCTGCAATTTTCACGTTGTCTTATCCGGTTTGATGCCGGTTCCCCCTCCCGCCTGGGCTCGGTACACCGGTATCGAGTCCGGAGTTTTGATTTTCGTTTTTTGTCCTTCGTGACTAGCGTTCGTGCTCTTTTTGTGTTTTCACTGGCAGCCCAGTCTTTTGACCTTGCAGGGGCCCTTTTTCCCCCCGATGGCCGCCAGCGGGTTCAAAGTGTGATCGGTGCAAGAAACCTATGTCTCTCACCGACACACATGACTGCTGCCTCCGATGCCTTGGGCCTGACCATGACCAGCTGGCCTGTGGCCCGTGCGTCACAATGTCGTCGAAGGCGCTTCGGAGCCGTCAGCATCAACGTGAGAGAATTTTCTCTGACTCCGTGTCTGGCCGGGCCCGGACTTCGTCAGAGGCCTTGACATCTCGGGAGTCTGACCACGAGCACCGTCGGGGTTCCTCTGAAAGGGAGTCTCCCTCCCGGGAGCACAGAAGGAAGAAAAAGCTCGCAAGGGCGGCGTCGGTGAAGGCTGCTGGTTCCTTGAGGACAGATCGCATAGCCCTGACCGCCGCTCCGGGCTCTCGGAGTCAGAGAGGCCTTCCAAGCTACCTCGCATGGAGCCAGAGTCCCCGAGTCACGTGCAATTGTCCTTGTAGACTCTCCTCTGGGGGAGCCGAAGTCGGGGGCTGCTGAGTCTCCTGAGCTTGGACTCAGGTTGACGGCCTTGGAGAGCAGCTTGGCTGCCTTCATGGAATAGCAGTGGGTGCTGATTACCGGTCTGACCGGAGCATCTGCCCCAACCACCGGGACCTTGACTTCTTAAGTCGACCCCGGAGACCGAGCTGATCCTCGGTCAAGGTCCCCCTTGACCGCCCGTGCAGGGCCGAGGTTGTCAGGGCTGGTGGCACAGAGGCCCACATGGCCGGAGCCACTCGATTCCTCCTCCTCGGAGTCAGAGTGGGAGACAGAGGATGAGGAGTCTCCGGACACCTTCCGGACCCAGTGCGTCCCTTCGGACTCACCGGACTCCGAGCCTCGGAGACGGTCCCCCCCGGAGAATACCCGGTTCTCAGACTTCATGAGGGACATGGCCAAAGCCTTGGCCTTCCCTGCGGACGCCGAGGAGGAGCCTCGAGCCAAGGAGCTTGATGCTCTCCAGTATGATTTTCCTCCAAAGGAAACCTTTACTGTACCGGTTCCTCCGATGCTGGAACGGCTGCTCTTACGTATGTGGGAGGCACCAGCCTCGACGCCGGTTCTTAGCAAACGGGTCGATTCTATTTGAGTCCGTAAGAGCCCTGGGTTCCAAAAGGTGCAGCTACTGCACCACTCCATGGTTGTGGAATCGGCCATGCACCGTCTGAAGAGTCAGAAGATGCACCCCTCGGTGCCCGCCCCCCCCCCCCCCCCGGCTGGGAGGCCCAGAACCTGGAAGCACTTTCTACCGAGGGCATTTCTACCTACCAGCTGTACATGGGCATGTACCTACGAGACCTGGCAAAGGAGATTGCCAGGTTTTCAGCTGGCCTCTCCGAGGAACCTTTGCAGAGGTTCAAGGCTTTGTCAACAGGGATTCGAGAGTGCTCGAAGTTTCTCTCTCGAGCTGCCCATGATGGCTTTGAGGCTTCGGCCCGGGTAGCCGCTGCTGGCATCGGTGCCTGCCGTCAGGCCTGGCTACAGTCATCAGACCTAGCGCCATGGATGCAGGACAAGTTGGTCAATGTCCCTTGCCAAGGTGAAAACTTTTTCGGTAAGCCCATGACTGAAAAGGCTGCAGAAATCGAGACTGAGACTCTCACCAGGACAAGGCTGTCCAGGAAGACTTCTGCCCCTTCTCAGAAAAAGAAGGGCTCGGGAAAGAAGCCCTTTTTCCCGAGGAAGGGTGCTGCCTACAAATCCTACCCTCAATATCAGGCCTCTCCAGCTCCCCAACAAGGCCAGCAGGCCAAGGGGCAGGGGCATGGGCCCCGTAGGCAGAAGACCCCCAAGCCGCCAGTTCCGGCTCCTGCACAGCAAGGAGTGGGGTTTTGACTCCCACAGCATAGCCTCTTCTCCACAGCTGGCTCCACTCGGCACAGGAGGTCGGCTGACCCTGTACGCCTACAGGTGGCCAGCCATCACAGGGGATACCTGGGTCCTCAGCATAGTCCAAAAGTACCCCCCTCCTACTTTGCAGGAGAGCCTCCAAGACTCCCTCTCCACAGAAACCTCCTCCTTCAGGAGTTGGCAAGTCTTCTAAAGGAACAGGTGGTGGAACCGGTGCCTCACCACCTGAAAGGGCAAGGCTTCTACTCCAGGTACTTTCTGATACCAAAAAGGACAGGAGGCCTCCGGCCTATCCTAGACTTGCGAAACCTAAACAAGTTTCTGGAGAGGGAAAAGTTCAGGATGCTTACCCTTGGGATACTGCTGCCCTACCTCCAGCAGGGAGATTGGCTATGCTCCTTAGACCTAAAGGATGCTTATACTCTCATTCTCATCCATCCAGACCACAGACAATATCTCAGATTTGTGGTGGGAGGAAACCATTTTCAGTACAGAGTACTTCCCTTTGGCCTAACTTCCGCCCTCCAGGGTTTTCACCAAATGCCTGGCGATGGTGGCGGCCTATCTCAGGAATCGGGGAAGTTTTGTCTTCCCATACCTGGATGACTGGCTCATCAGGGGTCAGGCTCTCCAGGAGGCCAGACAAGCCACTCTTTGCACTGTCTCTCTTCTTCAGTATCTGGGCTTTGTCATAAACTACGCAAAGTCCACTTTGCTCCCCTCACAAAACCTAGAGTTTATAGGAGCAAGATTAGACACCCTGCAGGCAAGAGCTTACTTGCCCGAGGACAGGGCCCACAGACTGATGGACTTGGCCAACCAGTTCCAAAGCAATTCTCAGGTCTCTGCCAGGCACTTCCTGCGGCTCCTGGGCCAAATGGCATCCACGGTACAAGTGACCCCGAATGCCCGTCTGCACATGCGGGCGGCTCTGTGCCTCAGTGGGCACAGGCCACAGGTGACCTCCGAGACAGAGTAAAGGTGTCCAAACCACTTTTGGACTCCTTGCAGTGGTGGCTACATCTCCCAAACCACCTCAGGGGGTACCCTTTCAGGCCCCAGCACACACAAGGGTGCTGACAACCGATGCTTCCTTAAAGGGCTGGGGAGCGCATTTATTTATTTAGCTGTATTTATATCCCGCTTTTCACCGGGTCAAAGCTGTCAATTGGGGGATACATTTAACACGAGGGGATATGACACACATACGCTAATACTTACAGGGAACATGAGCAATGGAGGGTTAAGTGGCTTGCCCAAGACCACAAGGAGTGCCTATAGGACTAGAAATCCCAGGTAGCAATGTTCTATGTGAACAAGCAAGGGGGCACAGGGTCCAGACTCCTGTCAGGAGGCGCAGGCCCTTTGCTCCTTTGCAGTCAAACAAGGCATGTTTCTCAAAGCAGTTTATCTACCTGGTCAGGAGAACTTCTTGGCAGACAAACTAAGCAGGATTCTCCAGACTCACGAATGGCAGTTGAATCCGCTGGTGGTCCAGCAGATCTTTCTATGATGGGGACTGCCATCCATCGATCTTTGCAAGTCCACTGAACTGTCAGCTGCCCAGGTTTTGCTCCAGACAGCTGCATCCCCTGAGATTGGCAGCAGATGCATTTCTGATCTCTTGGTCTACGGGCCTCCTGTATGCGTTTCCTCCCACGCTCCTGGTGGCCTGAACTCTGTTCAGGATTCTACGGGACAAGGCCTCGGTGATTCTGGTAGCCCCCAGATGGCCGAGGCAACCGTGGTTTCCACTTCTTCTGCAGTTGGCAGTGGAAACCCCATTCCCTCTGGGGTTGCAACCCGATCTCCTGTCTCAGGATCAGGGTTCCCTTCTGCACCCCAATCTCAGATCCCTCAATCTGAAGGCCTGACTGCTGAAAGGATAGTGCTAGCTCCCTTACTTCTACCTAGGGAAGTTGAGGAGGTGGTCTTGGCCTCTAGGAGGAAGTCCACCAGAAAGTCCTATCCCTCAAGTGGCGTAGGTTCTCAGTATGGTGTGCTCAGCACAGTGAAGATCCTTTCTCCTGCCTTGTGCCAGTAGTACTACAATATCTACTTCACCTGTCAGACCTAGGCCTTAAGTCCAACTCTGTTCGGGTCCACCTCAGTGCTCTATCAGCACACCACTCACCGGTGGAGGACAGTCTGTCGATTCACCCCTTGGTGTCCCGCTTCCTCAGAGGCCTGCTTTTGCTCAAGCCTCCGATTTGTCCACCTGCCACCGGGTGGGATTTGAACGTGGTCTTGCAACAACTTGCCCACCGTTTGAGCCGATGGCTACTTGCCATTTATGCTACCTTTCTTGGAAGGTGCTCTTCCTGGTAGCTCTTACCTCAGCCAGACGTATGAGTGAACTACAAGCTCTGATTTCTGATAGACCGTACATACGGTTCTATAGGAACAGGGTGGTCCTACAGACCCATCCGAAGTTCTTCCAAAAGTTGTCGTCTCCTTCCACCTCAACCAGGAGGTGGTTCTTCCGACATTCTTTCCCAGGCCGCATACCAGCTGGGCTGAAACAGTCCTGCATACCCTGGACTATAAGAGGGCGTTGTCCTTTTACATAGAACGTACGCGGGGGCACCGAAGGGCTACTCAGCTTTTTGTCTCCTTTGACCCCAATGAACTGGGGTTGCCTGTCTCCAAGCGTACCTTGTCCACTTGGGTAGCAGATTGTATCACCTGAGCGTACAAGGCAGCTGACCTCCCTTTGCAGGGTCGAGTCACGGCCCACCGTGTCAGGGCGAAAGCCGCATCAGTAGCTCATCTCCGCTCTGTTCCGTTGGCAGACATCTGCCGGGCCGCTACTTGGTCTTCAAGCCAGACTTTTGCAGCCCATTACTGCGAGAGGGAGTCCTGAAAGGACATTGCTTTCGGACAGGCGGTACGCCGTAATCTCTGAGGTTTAGGCAACTCCTACCCTCCGGCCCTTGTGTTGGGCTACCGTATGGGGGTGTGCTCAGAGGATATTCTTATCACGGATGCTGAGGCTCTTCAGAGGGAGACATTTTTTTCAGCTTGGGGTTCCCAGTAGCCTAGAGCTGGGGAGTCCCATATGTGAGGACTGACTTCCTTCTTGGTCCTGGAAAAAGAGTAGTTACTCACCTGTAACTGGTGTTCTCCAGGAGCAGCAGGAATCAGTCCTCACGACCCTCCCTCCTCCCCTGGAGTTGCAGTCATATACTTCATTTTGTTTTTGCTGTCTTTTAGCTATGTCATCAGACTGAGCAAGATGGCATCCTTGGGTGGGAAGGGGACCGCGCAGGCGCGCTGCATTCCCAAAGGCTTTCTTTGAAAGCTGGGGAAATACTCTGCACGGGGGCTCCATTGGCACAGACATCACCCATATGTGAGGACTGATTCCTGCTGCTCCTGGAGAACACCTGTTACAGGTGAGTAACTACTCTATCAAGGTCATGGCCAGGGCTGGCTTAAAGATTTCGGGGCACATGGCTTCCCCAGTCCATGTAGTGCTTTTGGGCTAGATTGAAAAGGAGACAACCTCAATGGGACAAGTTCCAGTGAAATCAGTGATCCCAATCGCTTTCTACCATTTAAACTACGCTTCAGTGATAGGCACCCAAGGCAATTTTGCAACAAGTGTTCCTTATCGTCCCTCCAGTCCAGTCCCGCACCTCAGGGTAGTCGACCCCCATCAGCAGCTTGGAGACTGAGCATGTCCTGTTTTGATGACATCAGGATACTTAGGCAGCTGGCACTACCCACCAGCCCCAGTAAGCTCAGTCTCCAAGCAGCTGGAGCAGGTGATCCCAGAGATTTGGACTCGCTGAAGAGACAACTAGGAAGCTTTCTTTAATTTTGTTAATTTACTTTCTTATTTTTCTCTGTGGTTTGGCCTCTTCCCCCCTCCCCCCCCCCCCCCGCACTGGCAAGCGGATTAATCATTTAAAAAAAAAACTGAAATGAAACACGGGGGTGAGTGCTATGGGGCTGCCAGAGATCAATCGAGTGAGGCGGTCACAGCTCCTGAACCCGTGCAGCGGGTGAGGAGCTATAGAGAAGGAGGGAGGCAGGCAACTGAGCAGGAGCAGGCAAGTCAGCTTCCCCCCTTTTTTTTTTGTTTTTCATCTCCCACCTCGGTGCCAAAGCCATGGATCGGCTGAGCACCAAGGGCGTAGCAATTTCAGCCGTGAAGGCCAGGCACAGTGGGGAACAGACACCTGTGTGTGTGCCGACAGGGAGACCCTGTCCTTTAAGCACAGGTAGATTTTGCAAGAGGCTGAAAAACCGCATGGCAGGAGGCCCTGCACGGCAGGGCTGAAAGACATGCCATTTTTAATGGGAAGGCTTGCAAATGCATTTTCACCCACGTTACCTGCCTTTACTTTCATTTTGGTTTCTTTCATTTTCGAACAGTTAGCTACATGTACCTTGAAGGACTTAACTTTGCCATTAAAAATACAGTCTTCAATCTGTTCCGCCCAGAGGATCTCGGCGCTCCAGGCATTGTCATGTAGAGAGCCTTTTCTATCCTTCTCCAGGGAGAAAGTGGTACTGCAGCCAGTACCCTCTTTTTTGCTGAAAGTGGTGGCACCATTCCATCTAAATCAGGCGTTCACTCTCCCAGTACTGACAGGAGTGCCAGAGGGCTTTGTGAACCCACAGTTGCGCCGCCTCAATGTCAGGTGGTCCTTAAAACTGTATCTGAAGAGGACAGCTCCCTTTTGAAGATTGGATTGTCCTGTTTGGAGGGCTGCGTAAGGAGGAAGCAGCAGCAAAAGCCTCCATTGCTAGATGGATTAAAGAAGCGATTTCGTCTGCCTATATGTTATGGGGCAAAGTAGTCCCGCAGGACCTGCAGGCTCATTCCACTAGAGTGCAGGCAGCCTCCTGGGTGGAGTGGAGTTTGGTTCTGCTGGGAGATATGTCAGGCAGCTACCTGGTTGTCTCTTCATACATTTGTGAGGCATTACAGATAGGATGTGCAGGCAGTGGGGGATGTAAGGTTTGGGTCAGCAGTGCTTCAGGCTGGGCTCTCAGGTCCCTCCCGCGTCTAAGTGGTCTGTTACATCCCTGAGGTGTGAGGGACTAGACTGGAGGGTACAATAAGGAAGGTGAAATTAGGCTTTACCTGCTAATTGGCTTTCCTTGAGGAACTCCAATCCAGTCCCAGAACCCTCCCATCTGCAGTTCTGAAGCAGTGCTCGCAACCTCGGGTCTGAAGAATCTCTACTTAATGGGAGGCCTAGGGTGTTTGAAGTGACAACGTAGTGAAGAAGGAGGAGTCACACTGGTTCTGTTTTTGTCAAGAAGACTGTCCCATCCAAAAGGGGGTGGGCACGGGGTGTGTTAGACAGGTAAGCTGCCCTGTGTTTGGAGGGCTCCCGAGTTGGGTATGGGGGCCAGAGAGGGGGGGCTTCCTGGGTTTTTTTTGTTTTTTGTTTTTTTTTTCATTATGGTAACCCAATATAGTGTGTGATGTTTTTTCTGATAACTTCTTATTTGTTACTCCTGTGAGTCTGCTTTTTCAATAGGTTACTGGGGCTGGTGGGTGGTTCTAGCTGCCTAAGTATCCTGATATCATCAAAACATGACATGCACAGTCTCCAAGTCGCTGGTGGGGTGGACTACCCTGAGGTGTGGGACTAGACTGGAATTCTTCAAGGAAAGCCAATTAGCAGATAAGGCCTAATTTCACCATCCCTTTCGTTCCATTGCAATACCATCATCTTCAAACCACAGATGCATCAAATGTAGGCTATGGAATGCTTATGAATTCTCACCATACAAAGAGAATGTGCCCAAAGTGAGAAGCTTCTCCACATCAACCACTTAGAGTTCTGGGCAATTTATTATGCTCTTCTAGTCTGTCTTCATGTACTCCAGGGTGCATCAATTTTAATTCAAACATACAACTAAGTGAATGTTTGGGTTTTTTTTAGGTCATCAGAGGAGGAAGAGGAGTGGGACCCCTCCTCTGCTGAGAAGCAGCAAAGATTTGGGATTTGTCATAGCCAGTTGCATCCAAATACAAGCTGCTTATATCCCCAGAGTTTAGAATCATATAGCCAACAAGCTTAACAAAGTTCTCTAGCTTCACAGTTGGTCCCTAGATGAAACCTTGCAGACCATCTTTAAGGAATGGGAGATCCCTCAGGTCAAGCTCTTCACCAGTAGAAAGAACAAGAAGCTTCCTCTCTACTGCTCTGTCCTTCCATTCTCTGACCTTCTAGCCCCAAATGCACTGGCAATTCCCTAGATCAGCGATGGCGAACCTATGGCACGCGTGCCAGCTGTGGCACGCGAAGGCCTTGCAGCTGGCACGCGGGAAGGTCCGCAATACCACGCCCACCCATCTCCATCCTTGTGACATTCTGGCAAAACACCGCAATAGGAACGTCAACGTCACTACAGACTTCGGTCGCCTTGCTGACGCCACTTACTTTTGTTTCCTCTGCACGGAGAACGCACCTATGACATGAGAGAGCGGCTTCGGCGTTAGCATTGGCTACTGCGGCTGCTCTTTTCATCTTCGGAGCGCGTCGCTCATGGTCACGTGAGTGGCGTGGGGTTGGCTGGCTGGCGAGGTGAGTGCTTGGTTGGCGGAAGCGCTACTTGGAACGCGAGGATGGTGCGGCTTCTAGAGAGGTTGCCGGCGGAGCAGTGCCCACAGGTAAGGGGAGAAGCAGGCCTTTCCTCGTTCTCCCGCTGAGCCTGAGCTGGAGGATGAGGTGTAGCAGTGCTGATTGTGTCTTTCTTGTAGCTTCCTCTTTGTTTTTTTGGGCTGGACCTTGTTTTCTCTTTTAGCATGTTTTATGACTTTATTTTACTAAGGCCATATTTGAACTTGTGAAGTTTTTATCTCTTTTCTGTGCTGCCTATTATTCCCTTTTGGCTTAGGATGTACAGGCCTGTATATGGCTAGTCTAGGAGCCACCTCCAAACGTTGGCTTCCTGAATAGATAATGCTACTTTCCTCCTATTACTGTCTACCCTCCTCCCCCGCCCGGATTCCCAAGTGCACACACCTCCTTGGCGTCCTAATTGCAGAAGCTGGCCTGGATTTGGTCATAAATAACTGGGCACCAAATACCCAGTTTGTAGAGGTTTGTTCCTTTTTGCTTTAGGGGCCATGCATTTCAGAGGGACTTTGCTATGACATTCTAAGGTTCTCCAATCTCTCCATTCTTGCCTCTGGGCACCAAAAGCTTAAATCTGGTGATGTGCAGACATATGCTATCATGTTACTGTTGCCCGTAAAAGCATTTTCTCATCAGGTGTCCTGATGTACTCATCCATGCTGTTTCAGTCTTTTAACTTTTCCAAGCCCTCTAAACTGTTTCAGTCTTTTAACTTTTCCAAGCCCTCTTCAAAACTGCCAAGTTATCCTGTTCCAAGAGGTAAACTTTTTGGTCAGTCCTGGTTTTAAACTTATATCCTAAAGCAGTATGATTTGTGGTCCCTGACGCTACCTATTCAAATCTGTGCACTATAAGTCTCATAATGCACCTGGATGAGGCTGTCTGAAATTGAAAATTGGCCTAAATCTTTCTCCTTAAACTGGTAACTTGACAGCTCTGTTCTTCCCTGTAGTTATACACACCTTTATTTTTCTCTGCCTTCCATCCCACCCCTCTTAGTCCCTCATGCTAGCTCCAAACATTTATCAGCTTCTTATACTGTCTTCCTCGCTGCTCGGTCATAATTCTAGCTCCCAGTTAGAGAAATTAAAATTGAGGGCTGCCCAGCAAAATATTGGAATGACCCCTCCCCCCAGTGCAGTAGGAAAGGATTGTGAATCAAATTGATTCTCTGACAATACAAAGATTCCAACCTTTACAAATGATGTTACATAGTTCAGGCAACTTTATAAAGAGTTTTTAGATACTAAAATCTTGTTGTTAAGGTTTAATTGACGTGCTGGCACTTTGAGGAAATTCTTTGGTTTTGTGCGGCAGTTTGGGCACTCGGGCTCAAAAAGGTTAGCCATCACTGCCCTAGATTAATCTCTTCTTTATGCATTCCCCTTCCCTTCCATTCTACTCATGGTGAAAAAGCTGCACATATTTCAGTTGGGCGAGGCACCATGATACTAGTAGTGCCATATTGGTCTCTGTAATACTGATTTGCTTTTCCAAAAAACATTATCGGTTCTGCCATTGTGCAGCTTCCAATAATTTTCAACGTTTTATCAGTCAAAACAAAGGTTGTCTCCTTCATCCCACTCTAACGGCAATTGCCTTCACAACATGGAAATTGAGTAAAGTTTAGTTTCTGCTCTTTAACTACTGTCTATTCAAGGCATGTGGATAGTGGAAAGGAAACCTTCCACCAGACCCACTTGCACATTCAAGTGGAAAATTTTCCTTCTGGCGCTTTATAAACGATCACATCCCTATGTCATGCCCCCCTATCATCATGCTCCAGTATTTATACCACTTATGTCATCTTGGACGCAAAACATTTTTCAGCAACATACGTCTCAGTGCTGTCTCTACTTGTCATGCCCTGGTGGATAGTCTTTCAACTTCTCAGTGGCCCAGCATTTCACATTTCATGAAAGGACTTCTCCATGTCAAGCCATAAGTTCAGATGCCCCTCTTACCATGGGACCTTAATGTTGTTCTGACTTCTCTTATGAAATCACCATTTGAACCACTCAATTCTGCTACACTGAAACATCTTACATAAGAATTTTACTGAGAAAATTTATATTTGACTTGCATCTTCTCTGCCCCGGATGATCTTCCCGTAAGGATAGTGCATTTGGGAAAGCAATGCTGCAATGTTTATTTGACTGAAAGCTTCAACTCATCCCTCCAGTCCACACAAGCAAAACTACCAGGTTGAACCCGGAGAAGCACTCGAGACCTTCAACAGGTTCTATCTACTCTGGGACATATAAAGCCCCATTTTACATATAACACTGAGGGAGGCATTGAAATGTCTGGGTCAGGACGTGCTTAATTCCCCTTTGTATTTTGCAAAAGATTCTTCCAAATGCAGAGCTGCATGTAAGGTACCGTAAGGACTTGCAGGCATGCACATACATTTGCTGAGATTTGCAAGTGGAAGCACTGATTTAAAAAAAAAAAAAAAGCGTTTATATTAAAAAAAAATAAATAAATAAATAAATAAATAAAAATAAAAAATGCCCTGAGCTCTTATTAGTGTTTCTTCAGCCAGGAACGTCATGGGTTGCTAGCTCTGAGAGGTAGCAGGGCCTGACTTGGTTCCCATTATCTGTTAAAGGGCTGTTGGGGAAATCAGGTTCGTTGTCCTCCAGACCCTATCTCTTACCGGGGGCTCTCCTTGGTAGTCTAGCAGAGAGCACTAGTGATCCTCTGCTCCTGCTAGAGTGTCTGGGTTCAAAATGGTGCCTACCACTAGGGTTCAAGCTGCTGGCCATATAGTCCTGAGGCTGGGAGCTATATAACAGGTGTTGCTGTTTCCCCATCTTGTGATCAGTGTGGGGCAGAATGCTCGATGTGGGATAGAGTTGTGCTCTCTTCCCTTGCCACTATTGTAAGTTATTTTCCATTGAAGACTATAGAAGCTCCTTCTGGTGGAAGCAGAAACTAGCATATCAAGAAGGTAAGACTCTGGAGGAGCAGAACAGTTGGTCATTCATGAAAACTAGAGCCAAACAATCAGTTCATCAAACTAATTCCAGTTAAATCATGTGTTCTCTACTAGAATATCTGTCTCTTACTGGCGTTAACAAAATCCATACTTCATGCCTCACCAGTTTCTAGCTCGTGCTATTTTAGGTGTTAATAATTAATAGTAATGGAATTTTAAGGTGGCTGCATTTTTCACTCATTAACTTAACTAAAGCAGTATGCACCAATGTTACGTTTTTGTTTTTTTTTTAACTTTGTCATCAAGTAACTGCCTCTGTGGCGCGGGGCAGAGTGGACCATGTTGCAGTGCAGTAAAACTGATGTGCCTCTTCTGTTTCAAGCTAGCTGGGCTCTGGTCCAGCTTACTTGATCTGGGGTTGGCAAGGAAGGAAGATAGCTCCTGCCCCTAGCGGCTGAAGAAGCAGCCCTGACAAAATTATTGGAAGAAAATTTCCTCCAACCATTCTAGTTTCCCAAGAATGCCATCAGGAATGGGGAGGGGACATTTAAAAAGAATGGGCAAAAAATAATGAGGGATGTGGGCCTATAGAACAAAAGTGAATGAAGGAAAAATCTTTCTAGTGCAGCGTTAAAATGTGAGCTCTCTGTTTTCTTTAGTAATGACCTTGTCTGAATCTAAGGGGTATGTTTACTTTCTCCAGGACCAAGCCAGGAAGTCAGTCCTCATATATGGGTGTCATCGGCGCCAATGAAGCCCCAGCGGAGCATTTCCCCAGCTTTCCACGAAAGCCTTTGGGAATGCTGGCACGCATGCGCGGTTCCCTTCCCGCCTAAAGGTGCCATCTTACCTCAGTCTCTTTTTTTCAGAGAAGCCCATCGGATGTGTTTCCTGTTCTCCCGGATAAAAGTAATTTTTTTTCTTCGGCGATTTTCGCTATTTTTTTCTCCGGTTCGACGCCGGTTCCCCTCCCGCCGGGTTCGGTACACCGGTATCGAGCCCGTTTTCTTCATTTTTTGGTTTTTGCCCTTCGTGGCTGGCGTTCGCGCCCTTTTTGCATTTTTCACTGGAAGGCCGGTCTTTTGACCTCGCTGGGGCTATTTTTTCCCCGATGGCTTCCAGTGGTTTCAAAAAGTGTGATCGGTGTAAGAAAATTGTCTCTCACCGACATACACGACTGCTGCCTTCGGTGCCTCGGCCCTGACCATGACCCAAAGTCGTGTGGGCCATGTGGGAAGATGTCTTCCAAGGCACTAAAGAGTCGACAGCATCAAAAGGAAAGGTTTTTCTTGGACTCTGCCTCTGGCCGGGCCCGGACCTCGTCCGAGGCCTCGACATCTCGGGATTCTGATCCCGAGCGCCGTCGAAGCTCCTCGGACAGGGGGTCCCCCGACCGGGAACGTAAGAGGAAGAAGCGGCTCGTGAGGGCGGCGTCGGAGGAGGTCCCTGGTCCCTCGAGGGCCAGGTCTAAGACCCCCGACCGCCGTCCCGGGCACGTGGACCAAGAGAAGCCTGCCAAAGTTCCTCACGTGGAGCCGGAGTCTGCTGGACACGTAAGCCCCGTAGTCCTCGTGGACTCTCCTCCCAGAGAGCCGACGTCGGGCCCAGCGCTGCCAGGGCCCGAGTCGGTGGCTGCTGCATCTCCCAAGCTGAGTCTCAGGATGACAGCCTTGGAGTGCAGACTGTCTGCTTTCATGGAGCAGCAGCGGGCACTGATGGCCAGCCTGTCTGGTGCATCTGCCCCGACCACCGGGACGTCGACTTCGAAGTCAACCCCGGAGACCGAGCCGATACTCGAGACCCTCGTGGCTCGAAGTCGTCCTCGGTCGAGGTCTCCCTCGACCTCCCGTTCGGGACTGAGGGTGTTGACGCTGGTGTCCCTGGCGTCGGGGCGGGTGCCTCGGGGCCCCGCAGGGTCGGACCCTGACTCCTCCTCGGACGATTCCACCTGGGAGACGGAGGACGAGGAGTCTCCCGATACTTTTAAGACTCGGTGCGTCCCGTCGGACTCACCGCAGTCTGATCCCCGGAGTAGATCCCCTCCGGAGGACACTAGGTTCTCGGAGTTCGTCCGGGATATGGCCGCTGCCTTGGCTATCCCTGCCGATCCCGAGGAAGAGCCTCGAGCCGAGGAGCTCGATGCTCTACAGTATGACTCTCCTCCGAAGGAGGCCTTTACTGTCCCGGTTCCTCCAATGCTGGAATGGCTCCTCTTCCGAATGTGGGAGGCCGCGGCCTTGGCGCCGGTTCTAAGTAAGCGAGTCGATTCCATATATCGACTCCGCAAAAGCCCTGGTTTCCAGAAAGCACAGCTACCACACCATTCCATGGTTGTGGAATCAGCCATGCATCGTCTGAAGAGCCAGAAGATGCACTCCGCGGTGCCCCCCGGCAGGGAGGCCCGCAACCTCGATGGCGTCGGTAGGAAGTGCTTCCAGGGGTCGATGCTTGCTTGCCGTGTCCAGTCTTACCAGCTGAAGACCAACCAAAACCGTGGATTGCAATGGAAGAACTGTTTATTCAATAAAAATCAGCCAGGCCCGACACAGGCCGTGTTTTGCAACAACTTCCTCAGGGGCTAAATGGTTTTATGATCGCCGAAAAACACGCTCGCTTTTGCAACAAGAACATTCAATATGGCATCCAAGCCTACACGACCGGTGGCGGGAGATCCGCACTATCAAAGGCCAGCAGAGGCCGCTAGAGAACACAAAACTCAGCGGACACCTAGCCGACAGCAGACTCCGGCTCCACGCAAGGAACTTTGGCAGGCTTCTCTCGGCTAGGTGTCCGCTGAGTTTTGTGTTCTCTAGCAGCCTAAACAGTTCTTCCATTGCAATCCACGGTTTTGGTTGGTCTTTGTCTTGGCACGTGGATAAGTGCTCTTCGTTGGTACCAGTCTTACCAGCTGTACATAGGCATGTACTTGCGGGACCTGGCCAAAGAACTGGCCGGCTTCTCTGCTAGTCTCTCCGGGGAACCCTTGCAGAGATTTCAGACCTTGTCCTCGGGGATTCGGGAATGCTCAAAGTTCATTTCCCGCGCCGCCTACCATGGCTTCGAGGCTTCGGCCCGAGTAGCGGCTGCCGGCATCGCGGCTCGACACCAGGCATGGCTGCAGTCATCGGACCTCGAGCCATGGGTTCAGGACAAGTTGGTCAATGTCCCCTGCCGAGGTGAGAACCTTTTTGGCAAACACGTGACCGAGAAGGCCGCTCAGCTCAAGACAGAGCACCTTACCAGGACAAGGCTGTGGAGGAAAACCTCTGCCCCTTCACATAAGAAGGGCTTGGGTAAAAAGTCCTTTTACCAGAGGAAGGGCACTGCCTACAAACAGTGCCCTCAGTATCAGGCTGTCCAAGCTGCCCCCCCAGGGTCAGCAAGCCAAGGGCCAGGGTAATGGGCCCCGTAGGCAGAGGACCCCCAACCCTCAGGCCCCTGCTCCAACTCAGCAGGGTGGGGGTTTTTGACTCCTTGAGCGTAGCCCCTCCTCCACTGCTCTCCCCACCCTGCACAGGAGGTCGCCTCGCCCTCTTTGCCCACCAGTGGCCCCTTATCACCGGGGACAGTTGGGTGCTGGACATAGTCCACAATGGCTATGCCCTCCATTTTCACCAACTGCCTCCACCATATTTTCCAGGGGAACCTCCAAGGCCTCCCCTGCACACAGACCTCCTTCTAAAAGAGCTTCATGGTCTGTTGGTGGACAGGACGGTGGAGCCTGTGCCTCCCCACTTGCAAGGTCACGGATTCTACTCCAGGTATTTCCTGATACCCAAACTAACCGGTGGCCTTCGACCCATTCTGGACCTCAGAAACCTCAACAAGTTCCTAGAGAAAAAAGTTCAAGATGCTTACTCTTGGAACACTTCTGCCCTACCTCCAACTGGGAGATTGGCTATGCTCCTTAGATCTAAAGGATGCGTACACTCACATCCTCATTCATCCAGACCACAGAAAGTACCTCAGGTTCATTGTGGGAGGAAACCATTATCAGTACAGAGTACTACATTTTGGCCTATCCTCTGCTCCCAGGGTCTTTACCAAGTGCCTGGCAGTGGTTGCGGCCTACCTAAGAAATCAAGGCATCTTTGTCTTTCCCTATCTGGACGACTGGCTCATCAGGGGTCAGACATCCCTGGAGGCCAGACAAGCCACCCTCAACACCATTGCTCTGCTTCAAAAGGTGGGCTTTGTCAAAAACTTCGCAAAGTCCACTTTGCTCCCATCCCAGAACTTGGAGTTCATAGGGGCAAGGTTGGATTCTCAACTGGCAAAGGCATTCTTGCCAGAAGACAGGGCTCAAAGGCTGATGGACGTAGCAAAGCAGTTTCTGAACAAGTCCCTGGTCTCCGCCAGACTCTGCCTCAGGCTTCTGGGTCACATGGATTCGACAGTACATGTGACTCCCAATGCCAGGCTCCATATGAGGCCTGCACAGTGGTGCCTTCGGACTCAGTGGTCTCAAGCCATAGGCCACTTACGAGACAAGATAAAGGTGTCCAAACCCCTTTTGGCCTCCCTCAGCTGGTGGCTACATCCACCCAATCTACTCAAAGGCATGCCCTTCCAAATGCCAGAATACTCAGTGGTCCTCACCACCGACGCCTCTTTGAAGGGCTGGGGTGCTCATTGTCTGGACAAGTGCACCCAAGGCCTCTGGTCTCCCTGGGAGGCAGCCCAACAGATCAATCTGCTGGAACTTCGAGCTATCCGCTTGGCTCTGAGTTTTATCTCCAGCCCTGGCTCACCGCTCAGTCTTGATTCAAACAGACAACCAGGTGGCCATGTTTTATGTGAACAAGCAGGGCGGCACTGGGTCCCAGATCCTTTGTCGAGAGACTCAGGACCTTTGTTCCTTTGCCCTGAAGCACCACATGCTTCTCAAGGCGGTGTACCTCCCAGGCCAGGAGAACTTGCCTGGCAGACCGGTTGAGCAGGATTCTGCAGCCCCACGAGTGGCAGCTGCATCCCTTGGTGGTTCAAAAGATCTTCCTGAAGTGGGGTCTCCCTTGGATAGATCTCTTTGCCAGTCCACTAAACAAGCAGCTACCCACGTTCTGCTCCAGGCAACCGCATCCTTTGAGGATCGCACCAGATGCTTTTCTGATGTCCTGGTCTCAGGGCCTCCTGTATGCGTTTCCTCCCACGCCCTTGGTGGCCCGAACTCTGTTCAAGATTCTTCGGGACAAGGCCTCGGTCCTGCTGGTAGCTCCCAGATGACCGAGACAGCCTTGGTTTCCTCTTCTGCTTCAACTGGCGGTGGATCCCCCACTGCCTCTGGGGTTGCAACCCAACCTTCTCTCTCAGGAGCAGGGTTCCTTACTACACCCCAATCTCAAGACTCTCAATTTGATGGCCTGGAGGCTGCAAGGGTAGTCTTGGCTCCCTGGGGCCTGCCTCAGGAAGTTGAGGAGGTTGTCCTAGCCTCTAGAAAACAGTCCACTAGGAAAGCCTATGCTCTCAAATGGAAGAGGTTTTCTGTGTGGTGTCAGCTACGTACAGAGGATCCTTTCTCCTGTACTGTGCCAGTAGTGCTTCAGTACTTACTGCACTTATCAAATCAAGGACTTAAGTCCAATTCTGTTCGGGTCCACCTCTCAGCTTTAGCAGCTCACCACTCACTGGTGGAGGGACATTCTTTGTCAGGTCACCCCTTGGTGTCCCGCTTTCTCAGGGGCTTGCTTTTGCTCAAGCCCCCCATCCGTCGTCCTGCTCCTGAGTGGGAGCTGAATGTGGTCTTGCAGCAACTGACTCGCCCACCCTTTGAGCCAATGGCTACTTGTCCACTGCGCTTCCTCTCCTGGAAGACACTCTTCCTGATAGCCCTTACCCTCGGCTAGGCGAGTGAGTGAGCTTCAGGCCCTGGTCTGTGATAGGCCTTACACCAGGATTTATAGGAACAGGGTAGTCCTCAGGACTCATCCTAAGTTCCTCCCTAAGGTTGTCTCCTCTTTCCACCTCAATCAGGAGGTGGTTCTTCCAACATTCTTCCCTAGGCCTCATGCAAGCCAGGCTGAAGCAGTCCTGCATACCCTGGACTGTAGGAGGGCCTTATCCTTTTACCTTGACCGTACGCAGGGGCATAGAAGGTGCTACTTAGCTCTTCGTATCCTTTGACCCCAATAAGTTGGGGTTAGCTGTGTCCAAGCGTACCTTGTCTGTCTGGGTGGCTGACTGTATCACCTGGGCTTACAAGGCGGCTGACCTTCCTTTGCAGGGTAGGGTCATGGCCCATCGTGTCAGTGCAATGGCTGCCTCAGTGGCTCATCTCCGCTCTGTGCCCTTGGTAGACATCTGCAGGGCTGCAACTTGGTCTTCAAGCCAGACTTTTGCAGCCCACTACTGTCTGGAAAGGGAGTCCCGTAGGGACAGTGCTTTTGGCCAAGCAGTATTCCGGAATATCTTTGAGGTTTAGGCAACTCCTGCCCTCTGTTGGGCTACCGGTGGAGGTTGTGTCCTTGAAAAGCCTTTCTTTGCTGCTGGGACTAGAGGGAGTTCTCTTGTTCAGCCTGGGTTACTCGGTAGCCCAGAGCTAGGGAGTCACCCATATGTGAGGACTGACTTCCTGCTTGGTCCTAGAGAAAGAGTAGTTACTCACCTGTAACAGGTGTTCTCCAGGAGCAGCAGGAATCAGTCCTCACAACCCTCCCTCCTCCCCTTGGAGTTGCAGTTGTACATAGTTTGTGTTTTTACATTTTTGTGTGCTCTTCTTAGCTATGTCATTTGACTGAGGTAAGATGGCACCTTTAGGCGGGAAGGGAACCGCACATGCGTGCCAGCATTCCCAAAGGCTTTCGTGGAAAGCTGGGGAAATGCTCCGCTGGGGCTTCATCGGCACCGATGACACCCATATGTGAGGACTGATTCCTGCTGCTCCTGGAGAACACCTGTTACAGGTGAGTAACTACTCTAAACCGTCTTAATGTTACCGGCGCTAGTTGCAGCAATAATGTGAATGAGTGGGCGTTCCAGTCCTAAGGTAGCAAGAATCTGTATCACGTGATAGTGGGCGACGTGGCACGTTAATGCGAGTTTAACCCTAAGTACATGCCAGCGCAGTGTTAGAAGCTATAACGATGTAGCCCACTGGTTACTGCAATGACTGTGGAGGCAGAGGTCATGGGTTTGATCCCGCAGTGGTGTAATCTAAAAAGGCTGTCTGAGGCATTTTCTTTAATTTAAATCAGTGCTGCCAGCACAAACACCCTCACAGTGCCGTAACCTAAGGCGCCCCATAGGTCACATTATAAAGTGCCCTGTCTGCCTTATAGGGTGCTTTACAGGGTGCCTATGAGGCACCTTAGGCTACAGCACTGTGAGGGTATTTCTGCTGGCAGCACTGATTGAAATGAAAAGGAAAAGCCTCAGAAAGCATTCATAAATAACACCACTGTGGGATCAAACCCATGACCTCGGCCTCTACAGTCATTGAAGTAACCAGTGGGCTACATCTCTGTAGCGTCTAACACACCGCTGGCTGGCTACAGAAAGACTGCAGGTCACCACACAAACTGTCTGCTGTGGTTACCAGGATAGGGTAACCCCACCCGTACCCATGATGTAATGCACATGCAGATCAGCAGCCTACATCTGATCACAAGATGGGGTATGCACCTCGATAGCACCCGGCCTGGTAGGTGGAACTGACCGTGTGTGTTACTGGCACAGAGTAGCTACAGAACATGACATCGTGCGGTTTCTGTGCTCACCATGAGGGTGAAGTGGGGGGCTCAGCACCAGGTCTGCAGCACATGGCATGGCTGAGAGAGGCTGCGCTGCAGGTTCCCATCAGTGCCAGTGTGTGATGGGTAGTCCCTGCAGACACACCTAGGATACACCTGTGTCCATCTGTATTTCCCAGTCATGTCTAGGCCTTGTGGACTATGATGCACCCAGAATAGTGCATATCCTGTGTGGGTGTCATGGTCACATGTTATAAGTGAAGGGTGGTATTCGGACCCCAAAGCGGATTATGTAGCACCACCCAACCCGCCCTCTGTGGCTCAGGGTGGGGGGACAGGATCTCCCACCAATATATCCACATGGTACATCTCTGCAATGGTGGCAGTAGAGAGGACCATCAACCCCAGTCCTGCTGGGGACAGGCACCCTACAGGGCAGTCAGTGCAGATCTGTACGCATCACATAAGGCAATGGCAGACAGGCAGAACGCTGGAGAAGCTCAGCTGCCCCCCCACCACTATCTGACATTCACCAGCAGAGGGCACAGTCAGTCTCCACCCGCTGCACCCTGCAAGGTGTCCCAGCCATACACATGATAACTGCAGACAGTCTGCTAGCTAGTACATAGTGCATGTTCCTGGAGGAACTGTGTGCACCCAAAAATGGGATGTGAGCACACACACCAAGTAGGTATGTCACTGATTGGGCCCCAGAAAAGAGAACCCATAAATATCACTTGAGAGAAATGCTGTATAGCACTATGGGGGAACCTAGTCATGCTGTGGTCACTGCCCAGTCAGGGTGAGAGTGACCTCCCAGCATGACATGCTGTGGGCACCCTGTCTGTGCAGGTGGTGGTCGGGCACCACAATGTCCCAGCCATTGCCCTATACTCTGTGCAGATGCATCCTGCCCAGGCCACCCTGTCCGGGCCATACCCACAGTACCTTGCTCCTCATGCACATTGGCAGGCTAACACTGGAAACAGTGCAAGCAGTGTGGGCTCAGTAAGGTGTAGGCAGCCACAACACACTGGATAGACACACACACACTCCCACACCTATGCCAGCATTGTGCAAATATAGAGGTTTGTGGCAGCCCTGGCCGCCCACCAGTTCTGGGCACGGTGCGGGCATTGCTATGGTATGCAATACTGTTGGGGTCACTCCCTGGGGTGGTAAACACTGTCAGAAGCACTAACTGAAACACACTCCACAGATATCAGAAAGGTTGCTATGATGAATCTCTATCAACAAATTGTGTTTAACTTAGGATTTGTTAGCTGACATTAATCATAGCAACCTTTTGATATATGTGGAACGTGTTCCCAAGTTTAGGACGGCATTGCTAAGGTATGCAGGTGCCAGTATTGGGAGATGCTGCTCCGCACAGGGCCCAACAGCCTGACTCTCCATGAGGCTTTGGATAGTGGAGCCTGTGGGTGTGGGTGTTTGTGCCCCTGTTGGCCGCTTCTCTAGGGCAGAGGTTCCCAACTCCAGTCCTGGTGGGCCAAACACTGTTCAGGTTTCATGCTGTCCCTAATAAATATGCCTGTGCTGCATTTGTATGCATCGCCCCCATTGTATGCAAATGTATCTCAAGCATATTCAGGTTTTCATGCTGTCCCTAATGAATATGCTTGAGATACATTTGCATACAATGGGGGCGATGCATACAAATGCAGCACAGGCATATTTATTAGGGACAGCATGAAACCTGAACAGTGTTTGGCCCTCCAGGACTGCAGTTTGGAAACTCTGCTCTAGGGATTGCACATGTTTATGGTGTCTGTGCTCTGTAGGGTAAAATATAGGCGTTTCAGGCATGTTTATTTTATCTGCAATAAAGATTCCGTCTTTATTACTACGGTTTAGTACTGGGTAAAATAGGGGGACAAGGTTGGCAGGAGCCACAGCTGGGACTTGAACTTGTGACCTTCTGTCCCTGAACACACGCTGTGTGTAATGCACCAAACTGTTGCCATAGGGGCAGATAATTCCCTGGGGATACCATGACTGTTCGTCAGACAGACCTTGTCTGTTGCAGTGCACGGCACCCACCTAAATGGGGCTTGGCCGTGGTCTGCTGTGGGCAGATGCCACTGCCCTCTCCGCTACTAGCAACCCTCCGCCACCATGCTGACATGCCCTTATGCCGGTGGTGCTGGTAGTGTGCAGTCCCAGGCCATCCAGTGTGCCGGTAGGCATCTGCCTATGGTGTGGGTTCTCGGGTAGGCGTGCCTACATGGACATGCTCCCGGGATCCATGCAGAAGTGTCACGTTTTTTGAGAGCGATGGTCTGGCTGCAGTCCTCGCTTGGATTCGTAGGTCCCCCGCGGGGTCTCAGATTGCTTTTGGCGGCGTTGACTAAGGAACCTTTTGAGCCCTTACACAAGGTGTCGCTTAGGACTTTGTCTTTGAGGATGGTAATCTTGATAACCAGCTGGTCGGCAAGCCGGATTTCAGGACGGCATGTGCTGTCTCGTGGAGAACCATCCTTGTCCTTTTCTCGGGAAAAGGGGGGTGTTGCAGCCAGTGCTGTCCATTTTGCCTAAGGTGGTGTCTGTTTCACCTCTGTCGGACGTGGTTTCTTCCAGTGTTATGGTGGCTGGGGGGAACCACGTCTGTCCGGGGGTGGCACCGTTTAGCCATAAAGTGGGTGCTGCGGCAGTACTTGTATATTTCGGAGACTTACCGCACTTTGGACCGTCTGTTCGTGGTGTTCGGAGTTCCTTGCAATGGGGCAGTGGCAGCGAAGGCGTCCATTTCTAGATGGATTAAAGAGGCGATTGGTGCAGCAGATCTGCTGCGGAGCCGGTCGGCGTTAACGGGGTTATGAACGCATGTTACCAGAGCGCAAGCAATTTCTCGAGCAGAGTACAGTTTAGTTTCGCCAGGGGACGTTTGTAGAGCAGCCTTCTAGTCCGCTGTTTGTTCTTTCAGTAAGCACTACCGTCTGGAGGTCTTAGCGGCTTATGATGACTTTTTCGGATCGGCGGTATTGCATGCCAGCTGGAAGGGTCCCTCCCAATAATTACTGCTCAATTACATCCCAGAGGTGGAGGACTAAACTGGAGGAACGATAAGGAAATAGAAATTACACTTACCTTGTAATTCTCGTTCCTTGAGTGACGACAGTTTAGTCCTCATTCCCACCCAGGGGTGTGATTTCTTCAGAGTTTATTTTCAGGCGGAGTGGAGCATCAATTTCAAGGAGTGGAGAGCCTTTCAGATTCTGGATCGCAGTGAGTATCCCTCTCTGATCTGTTTCTTCCTTCTCTCTTATTTAAGTGAGCGGGTGGTACAGGAAACGTGATTGCATAAGGGAGACGTGAGCGTAAAGTAAAAAAATAAAATAAAACTAAGGTTAAAAAGGTTCCTCTGGTTGAGGAATGGATAGTTTATTTAAAGTTATGGTATAGCTACTTATTTGTTGTTCCTTTGAGTTTGCTTTGTCAGTAGTACACTGGAGGCTGATGGGAGATACCAACAGGCTATATCCAGTGATGTCATGACTTTGACATGCCCAGTTTCCAAGCTGCAGGAGGAGGTACACAACCCAGAGGTGGAGGACTAAACTGTCGTCACTCAAGGAACGACAATTACCAGGTAAGTGTAATTTCTATTTGTTCCCTGCTCCAGTGCTTGGTATGAAAATGTCTCACCTGTATAATTAGTTATTTGCGAGGTAGTAGAGGTCTTGAAGATCTGCCAAAGAATAGATGCTTCCTTGTTCCCAAATAACCAGATCCTTCAACGTCCTCAAACCCTTCATCTCCTACTCATGAAAAGCTCCAACTTCCATCCCCGGTTCAAATTCCACAGTGAGGTTCTCCCATCTAAACCCCTAGCCCTTCTCAGGAACAACCACACCTTCCTAGGCACCTCCAACAGCCCATACTTATTTAGCCTCACCCCACTATTGTGAACTAAAACCAATGGGAAATGCAGCCTTGCCAGCACCAGTAGAACTCCTTACTCGCAATTCTAGCTTTTCCATGAATCCATTCTGACACAAACATCAACTGGCAGGTCACATTATACTTGCAAAAATCTGACAATCCTAATCCACCCTTTGACTTCTACTGGGTAAGTTTAATCATACTTATCCCTTAACGTGCTACAGGAATCTCCTTATCTCACTGCATTGAGCCAGCTGCAAATCCATTTGGTTCATCCACCTGGGCACCAGTTGAACCCTATAAAGAAACCTAGGAAAAACTACCATTTCCTTAGCGTCCCTCCAGGCTAGTCCTGAACCTTTGGGTCTTGCTCCTCCTCCTCCAGCAGCTTGGAGACTGAGAACGTCAATCTTTTTTTGACATCACCGGTATAAGTACCCAGGATCCGCCTTCTGCCTCCAGTTATCTCAGTCTCCAAGCAGCTGTAGGGCTGGTGAGCCCAGAGATAGGGGCTCACTAAGAGGAGCAATTAAGTGTTACAGTTAAGGGTTGGAATTAGCTTAAGGTTTAAAATTGGTTAAATGGTGTGACTTTTATGCTAGATAAGAGTTTTGGGTTTGGTAGAAACTGTGCTGAGCTGCTTATTTTCTGCTTTGTCTACCCCCCCCCTCTTCCGCCCCCCCCTTTTTCCCTTAACGTGTTGGGGAGTTTTCGGCAGAAGAGGAGCTTTGGGGGAGGAGAACTGGAGTCCGCTTCCCGAACCCGATCTTATGGGTGAGGAACCGGCGCTATAACAGCAGGGGGTTCCCAAAAGATTCACTGACAGCTCTAACGACGAAGTCTGATTCCGGCGGAGCTGCCAGGTTAGAGACAGGTGCTGCTTATCTAGCCCGACATTCAGTATGATCTGGTTCGCGGATTGTCGAATAGTATGGCATCGGCAGTAGCGGCCAGGCGGTATCTATGGTTACGCAATTGGGCAGCGGATAGTTCTTCCAAGGCGCGGCTAAGTAAGCTACCGTTCAGGGGGAAATTTCTGTTTGGAGAGGACCTAGAGAAGCTCGTTAAGGATTTGGGAGAATCCAAGGGTGGTAGGTTGCCAGAGGATAGGCAGAAGCAAAGTCATTCGGGGCTGGCGACCAGGGGACAACAGAGATTTTCATTGGTTTGGTTCCCCAAGGTTTGGACAAGTGCGGAGGGGTCGGTTTCCCTACCATAGCCAGGGATTTCGAGGCTTCATAGGAGTGGGCAGAGGATTTGCGTCCTCTTCTCCCTCCAATCTGCGGAAGTCGCAATGAAGCCAAGGAGGTCCAGGCGGGGCAGGTGCCAATAGGGGGGCGTCTGCGAAAATTTTATCCTGCCTGGACCCAGATCACGACAGATCAGTGGGTGCTGGAAGTTATCCGCGAAGGTTATGCCTTGGAAATTCAGCATCCAGTGTCCGAGTCTTTCGTGCTGTCCTCATGCAAAGCGCCGGCCAAATACGCAGCGGTACAGGAGACCTTGGATTGTCTGCTTTCCCTCAAGGCGGTGGTGCCGGTACCGTCAGATCAGTGTGGCTGCGGTCGGTACTCCATTTATTTCGTAGTGCCAAAGAAAGAAGACAACTATCAGCCGATTTTGGATCTCAAGCGGGTAAATCGCTGTCTAAAGGTGTCTCATTTTCGGATGGAGAAATTACTATCGGTTATAGTAGCGGTGTGCAAGGATGAGTTTCTTACGTCCCTCGATTTGTCGGAAGCTTATCTGCATATTCCCATTCGTCAGGAGCATCAAAAGCTTTTGAGGTTCGCGGTGCCGATGGGGCATTTTCAGTTCCAAGCGTTACCGTTTGGTCTACGACGGCGCCACGAACCTTCACCAAGGTGATGGTAGTGGCGGCGGCATTAAGAAAGGGCGGGGTCCTCGTTCATCCTTACCTGGACGATTGGTTGATTCGGTCAGAGTGGTGGCGTTCTTGGAAAAGCTGAGTTGGGTGGTCAATGTGTCCAAGAGCCGGTTGATTCCCTCGCAAACGCTGGAATACCTCGGGGCTCAGTTCAATACAGGTGTAGGAAAGGTGTTTCTGCTGCAGAAACGGGCGCAAGATCTGCGGCGGTTAATCTGCAGGTTTCTCCGCAACAGACACCCCACAGCCTGGCACTACCTACAGGTGTTAGGGACTATGGCAGCGACTCTCGAGGTGGTACCGTGGGCGAGAGGGCACATGAGGCCCTTGCAAAGAGCCTTACTCAGACGTTGGTCGCACCAGAACGACAGTCTGTTTCAAGTATTACCCTGTCGGCTGGAGACGCGTCTTGCGCTCCTATGGTGGTTAAGGACAGAGAATCTGGAGAAAGGAATGCCCTTAGAGGCGCCGGACTGGATCCCCCTGACGACGGATGCCAGCCTTTCCAGTTGGGGAGCTCATGTCCAAGGAAGGTACGCACAAGGTTTGTGGTCGCATCAGGAAAAAGCATGGTTGATCAACAGGTTGGAGTTGCAAGCAGTTGTTCTGGCACTAAGAACCTTTCAGGGGTGCCTTCACGGGAAAGCCATGCGGGTGTTTTCCGACAATGCGATGACAGTGGCCTACATCAATTGGCAGGGTGGCACCTGCAGTATGGCGCTCGAGGCCGAAGCCGATCAGTTGTTCGAGTGGGCCAAGCTGCATCTATTAGCGCTGTCAGCGGCGCATGTCGCAGGGGTGGAAAATGTGGAGGCCGATTTTCTGAGTCGGGTGAGAGTAGACCCAGGGGAGTGGGTCCTCCATCCGCAGGTGTTCGAGATGATGGTGCGTCGATGGGGTCCGCTGGTCATGGATCTCATGGCGACCTTTCAATCCGCAAAGGCCAGTCGGTTCTTCAGCAGAAGACGGGAAAGGATGTCGGAAGGTCTGGATGCCTTAGTCCAGCCTTGGCCGGAGGACCGACTACTCTACTTGTTTCCACCATGGGTGTTAATAGGTCAGGTGCTGCAGCGCATAGAACTTCACAGAGGTTGGGTGATTTTAATTGCGGCGGATTGGCCAAGGCGGCCGTGGTATGTGGATCTGATCAGGCTTCTGGGGGACAAGCTGTGGAAGCTGCCAGTTCGGAGGGACCTGTTAATCCAGGGACCTCTGCTGATGCCTCAGGTGGATCGCTTCTCGCTTACGGCTTGGCTATTGAAAGGGCAAGGTTGACAGAGAGGTTATTTAGCGGCAGCGGTAGCCACTTTGTTGAGGGCTCGGAAGAGTTCGACTTCCTTAGCGTATATTCGTATTTGGCGTGTGTACAAAGCGTGGTGTGTAGACAACGGGGTTATGGCCTTAAAAGCTTCGATACCTCAGGTACTGGCATTTTTGCAGGACTGTTATGAGAAGGGATTAGTGGCTGCTTCTCTAAGGGTGCAGTTGGCGGCTCTGTCCTGTTACAGAGGTAAGGTAAGAGGCAAGGTTCTCGGAGGACATCCAGATGTCAAACGGTTTTTGAGGGCGGTCGCGCTGTTGCGTCCACCATGTAGGCAGGTAGTTCCGTCGTGGGACTTACCTTTAGTTCTGGAAGCCTTGGTGAAAGTGCCTTTTGAGCCGTTGGCGAGAGCGTCGTTAAAGGATCTTACCTTGAAAGTGGTGTTTCTAGTTGCTATTTCTTCGGCCAGGAGAATCTCTGAGTTACAAGTGTTGTCCTGTAGGGAACCTTTTTTGGTTTTTAATGATTCAGAGGTAGTATTGAGGACGGTGCCATCATTTTTGCCCAAGGTGGTATCGCCGTTTCATGTAAATCAGGTAGTGTCACTGCCGGTCTTTGAAGAAAGCAGTGCGGGTACTACTCCGAAGCAGTTATATAGATTGGATGTTCGGAGAGCTCTAAAGCGGTATTTGAAGTCTACAGCTACCTTCCGTAGTTTGGATAGGTTGTCTGTTTTGTTTGGAGGTCCTAAGAAAGGTTAAGCGGCATCCATCGCCAGATGGCTCAGAGGCAATTGCGTCCGCATATATTTTGAAAGGTAAAGCGGTTCCAGAAGGTTTACGGGCTCATTCGACTAGGGCGCAAGCTACATCATGGGCGGAATGTAGAATGGTTCCGGCAGTGGGAATTTGTAAGGCAGCTACCTGGTCGTCTTTGCATTCTTTTGACAGACATTATCGTCTGGATTTGCAGGCAGAGAGGGATGCCTGTTTTGGATCGGCGGTGCTTCAGGCTGGTCTGGCAGGTCCCTCCCGTTGACTTTTTGCAGTGCTCTGTTACATCCCCAAAGGTTCAGGACTAGCCTGGAAGGGACACTAAGGAAGGTGAAATTAGACTTACCTGCTCATTGTTGTTCCTTAAGGAACTCCAGGCTAGTCCTGTATCCCACCCGAAACTTAAGTGGACTATGGCCTGAAGCATCTGAACTGTTACAGGTAAGCGGCTAGCCTGCCACTAACGACTATGGTCCATAAGGGGAGGGATCCTTCTTAGGGGTGTTTTGGGGGCACTCTGTGTCTTTCATATCAGAAAATGGGGATCTCAGCAGGTTAAGTAATATTTAGGGGGTACACGAACAATTTCAAATAGTGTTCGGCCCATTTGATACGTTTATCCGTTAAATTGTGTGGAACTTGGCAGTAGATTTACTACTTAATTGTTGCTCCGGTGAGTTTGCTTTATCAATAGGTTACTGAAGGCAGAAGGCGGATCCTGGGTACTTATACCGGTGATGTCAAAAAAGATTGACGTTCTCAGTCTCCAAGCTGCTGAAGGAGGAGCAAGACCCAAAGGTTCAGGACTAGCCTGGAGTTCCTTAAGAAACAACAATTAGCAGGTAAGTCTAATTTCACCTTTCAATAGGCAACTCTCTCCCTCAAGGAAAGCGGGAGTCTCCGCCATAGTTCAATTGCTTAATTGCCCAGTCAGTTTTTTCACTAATATTCATGGCACACAACTGCCCCAAGTGCCTAAGCCCCCAAATCCCCAAATTTCTTCAACTCCCACTGGAAAGGGAAATTACCCACCCATCGCTGTTCTGTGCTGACCTCTAATGGCATCACCACCAACTTTGCAAAATTAATATGCAAACCTGCAAAAGCCTCAAAATCCCAGAATACCTGCACTATGCCTGGGATGCATTGCTGAAAAACAGAATATCATCTGCAAAAAGGCAATAGCTTAATCTCCTTACCATAGCTGCCTGCCCTGGAATTCTTCCAGTTCCTTAAACCTTGGCACCAAAGGCTCTAAAGTAAAAACAAACAGGAGCAGTGATAGGGGACATCCTTGCTGATTTTGGAGACCCCCCCCCCTCCCCCGGCAGAAAGCTGCTCATTATCCCCATTATCTCTAGTTCCCAAAACATATACTCCCAAATGGCTTTATCAAAGGCCTTTTCCACACCTAAACTTGGTATCATCTGCCCACCCCCCCATATAATCTCCTGAACCTATAATACCAACCAGCTTACACACATTCTCTAGTGCTGCTGAAATGTTCTGCAAAATTTCAGTGATCAAAGTATCCGACAACATCGCCATGAGCTTATCACATTTTCCTGACATTTTAGTCTCTGTGATCTTATTCTTATCTCGTGTTAGCTTCACGAGCATAGCATTGCAAAATAGAGGAGACTGCGCTCTTTCCCCAAAGAACATTCAGCACCTCACTGTCTCGATTCAAGGACTTATTAGCCCAGGCAGGGTCATGTTTTCAGTTTTTTTATGAGCCCCTTTCCCCCGTGTCACGTGATGCCCTTCCCCCACCTTACATAAACTTGAGAAATCTGTGTACACAAAACAGCCTCATTAACAGTTAACACAGAAATCTCCAGCATAGTGCTGGCTGTTATGAGGCTGCTTTGTGTACACAGATTCCTTAAGATATATGTAAGGCATCTGTGGTTTTTGGAGCCCTGATATTGCTTCTACTGTATCTTCTGCATTGTGCTTTGTTGTGGGGGATTCTAGCTCTTTCATTGCACTGTGTATTATAATATGATCCTTGGGGAAGCTTCAGTTAAAATATGTAACAGAAATAGTGGTGTGCAAAAGTCCCGAATCACTCGTGAGTTTTGCATTTTTTGTACTTTCTAACTTTTTTTTTTTTTTTTTTTTTACGTTAACCCAGCATATTCATCTTTCTACCACGTTAAAAGGGATACATTTGGCTATTAGAGTTGACTTTTTTGCATTCCTTGCTTCCAATTTAAATACTTTACAGACACTGTGAGATAGCTACTGCGATTTTTGTATATCCTGCGTCAAAACTGGTTCGAGATTATCCAATATGCACACGTTATTTCTGACCAGTCAGGAGGCTGGTTTCACTAACCAATCACAATGCAGATATCTAGCCAACAGTGCAGCTATAAAAATGCACAGAATTTTTGAATTTCATAACGCTTTCTGGATCGACCACCAAGATGACTCGGACCCTGACGTTGGAGGAGTGTGTTTGCGTGTCCTTTATGAGCGAGGAAGGGTTTTCAAGCCGTCAGCCAGGAAAGTTGGCTGCAGTCAGAGCACTGTTAAGATTGTACAGAAGAAGAAAGGGGTTCAGTGGTGGACAAGCCATGTTCAGGTCGTCCACGTGCATCAACATCACACCAGGACCGTGCACTACGATGCATTTCACTGGCTAATCACAAGTTGACCTCTCCTCAGCTACTTCTAGAGTAGTCAGACAAGAGTGAGGTCAGTGTCAGCTCATCAACAGTTCATCGCCAGTGCCTGCAGTTTGGTCTCCGGGGCTGCAAAGCACAGAATAAGCCACTGATGACTGACATACAAAGGTGCAACCGGATCGTGTGGGCGAGAAAGAACTCAACCTGGTCGACTGAAATGTGGGAAAAAGTGCTATTCAGCGATGAAAGCACCTTCTGCCTGTTTGGTAACCAGGCCCACACCTATGTGAGGAGATTTCCTGGAGAGGAATTCAAGCCTGAGTTTCTCAACCTCACTGTGAAGCATCCTTTGAAGGTCATGGGGTCTGGGGCTGCATGGCTGCTAGTGGCGCTGCACGTCTTCACATCGTCGATGGAATGGTCAACGGAGCCAAGTACATCACCATAATGCAAAAGTGTATGGTGCCATCAGCACACCAGCTGTTTCCTGGCCAGTTCCTGTTCCAAGATGACAATGTACCCTGCCATTGCTCCAGACAGGTGATCAGCTGGAAGCAACGGAACAACATCAGGTCAATGGACTGGTCTGCCCAGTCTCCAGATCTGAATCCAGTCGAGAACCTGTGGCACAAGGTGACCTTGGAAATATCCAAGAGGCATCCGACATCAAAGCGTGAGCTGATTGAGTGAATCATTGCAGCTTGGAACCGCGTTGTCACAAACGATCACCTTGTCAGACTGGTTCATTCAATGCCGACAAGGTGCAGTCAAGTGATCAAGAACAAAGGGTGGCCCATCAAATACTGAGCCATCACTGACACATAAAAATGGCCTTTTTCAAGGCCACATACATTAATTTGAAGGAAACCTGGCGTGCGTCCATAATATTTTAAAGCCTACTTACAATAATATATCGTTGGCCAACGATGTACATTTCGCGATTTTCACAGAAAATCTATCAACAGGACAACTATGGGGAGTAAACTCGGAAAATAAGGGCCAAACCAATACTAAAAGTTGGCCCTAATAGCCAAATCTATCACTTATCATGAGATACACAGAAAAGGCCACTGGGAGGAAAAATAAATTTAAGATATAAGGTCACGAAATTGAAAAAACATCAAATTTACAAGTGATTCCAGATTTTTGCACACCACTGTAAAGCACACTAAACTCCAGTGGGGGATAATATATATTTATTTTAATTGAAATTTTCAAAAACTATGCAATATTCACAAAGTATAGAAAAACACAATAAGTCAACAATAGAAATAATTCAAAAGAGAAATAATACAAACAAGTACATTAGCCCACATCTTGGGGAAAAAACCATAAGAAATCATTAACAAGAAAAAACAAGGCAAGGAACACCAAACCAAAGAAAGGTGTCCCAGCCACACAGAGCAGTCATTTAATTATACCCTCCCACCGCCTAACAATTTCTAAATGACAACATAATGACATAAAGCAAACGTCACTGCGCCTTTTCCTTATCAAGAATCCACCGCTTATGTTTCGACGGAAAGCGGTTTATCAAATTTTAAATAAAGATAAAGACAAAAAGACAAACCTGTCATATCCAAGAGATACTAAGCATTTACAAGGGTAGCGTAAGAAAAAAGTAGCGCCTAAGGCAAGAGTTCTAAACTTGAGAGCAAGAAAGGACTTCCTACGTGCTTGTGTTGAGCGAGATACATCAGGAAAAATAGAGACCTTATCACCACAATAAAGATTGTCCCTTTTCCGAAAATAAGCTGTAAGAATAGAAACTTTATCTTCTTCAGAAACCAAGGTTATTAATAATGTGGCTCTAGTGGAAATAATATCTTGAGTGTCTTCCAAGAAGGCAGTCAAGTTAAACCCATTTTTATCTTCAAGAACAGCTACTTCCCCTTCCCCAACACCTGGAGAAACAATTTTTGAGGAAATATAATAACATTTAGCAAACACTATTAGCATCGGCGGTGGGGAGGAGAAAAGAACATCTTTTAAATATTTCCTAAACAGTATTGATGGAGATAATAAACTACTAGAAAGAAAATTTAAAACTCTCAAATTCTTAGACCTAGCCATATTCTCTAAATTCTCAAGTTTTTGACAATGGGGGATGATATTTAAGCCACAGCAGCCTTTTTTTTTTTTTAATGCCAGCTACCTCAGTTAACAAGAATTCAGTCCCTCCAGTCCAGTCCAGACACCTGAGTTATGCTTGCCTACCAGCAGAATGGAGAGACAGATCCACCCGCCAGTATTCTTGTAACAAAGCAGACTCCATAATCAGAGGTTATTAAATCTTCATCCAATAGAAACGCACCACAGCATACTCACGGAAAAGGCTTTGCTGCTCCAAACTGCATCAGAAGCAGGAGCTATAAACCCATGCTGTCAAGATCATAACTCAAAAACCTTGGCTTCCAAACAATGCACCAGCTGAGCCTTGACACCTACTTGGCAGCACAAATGACTGAATTGGGCCATAAACAAAACACTGCCATTTTGGCCCCACATCCCTAGCATGTTTTTGTTTCCCCAAGGTGTGGTATGAACCAAAAGATTATAGGGCGGGTCTTGGACTGGACTGGAGGGGCTCAAGGAAAGAAAATTAGCAGATGAGAGAGGTGAAATCAGATCTTATTGTCCCTCTAGTCCAGTCCGGTTCAGACATGTGGGACATACCAGAGCAGTACCTAATGATGGAGAGAGGCACACAAGAGTCCGGGCAGAAGCGCAGAGATGCGCAGCCCTCTGTGCACAAGCCTTGCAACTCTGGAGTCATGGAGACAGTAAGGCATACTTCCTCTGTTTCACTCCTGTACTATAGAGGACACCCGAGTCGGGTTCTATCAACCAAGCAACATAACTTCTGGTGGGAGCTACCCTGATCCCTGCCAGAATGGACTGGTCCTCCATGCCTTGGAATTTGGAACACATTGCATAACCTTCATAGACCACACTAGGAAGTGACACCTACAAATAAAAAAACTCCCTTTGTCTCTTTAAAGAATACACGAAGGGTGGGCAGGCATCTAAAATGTATAGTACCAGAAACTGCAGGCCCCCATTAGCCTTAGAAGGCAAACCATAAGGCAGAATCCACCAAGACCTAAATAAGGAGAACTTTGAGAGGATGGAAAATCTCCAGATATATGATCAAAATATCCACTAAGGAGGCCGCCCTACACTACAATAATCCAAGCCTTGGCATCTTTCTCCTGAAGCTAATTGCCTTCAGTGCCAATTTACATTGAAACACTTTGAAAAGAGAAACTCTACACCTATCAAACCATAGTCCGATCCCCAGAGTACCTATGTGTTGAGCCTACAGACTTGCACTATATCTGGAAGAGAGGCAGGAGGTAGCTCATGTTGTAAAAGATACTAGAGGTTACAGGCAATTTGATGATGTGTGTGTGTATATATATATATATATATAGACTCCTGGCAACCCAACAGCCCCTGGTTGCAAGGTATGACCGGAAGTACTGTAGATTGCCAGGGTTTCAAGCTCTGTTTGAGCAACGGCTCTCAAAATGTCTGGTCACTGAACTCCTGAGACTAAGAACCTGTGTCTTTGCCCCAACAAACCAAAACAGACAACTGCAACCTAAATAAAAAAGAGATCACTGCAATTGAAAAGAGTTGCTAAGCCATGAAGAAATTAAATTTGACATCAATTCTGCAACACACACTGCTCTAGCTGGTCTCCTATTCTGAGACCACTGCTCCTCTGAGCTGCTCAGGAGAGTGCATAGTGCCGACCTAGCCCCTCCCTAGGAAACCAGGACCTCCTGCCAATGCAGCTACTTAAAAATACATGATGTATCTGCAGGTTCCTGCCCTCTCAGGTCAACCTCCCTCCTGCCAATGCAATAAAATGGGCGGATAAGACATTTTTCAGATGTTAGTGAGAAGAGAAAGGGCAAAGGTGGTATTGTCAGACTCAAGGGTGAAAGGGAGGAATATGTAGAAGCTGATGAGGATAAAGTGGAATTGCTTAACAAATATTTCTGTTCTGTGTTCACAGATGAAGAACCAGGAGCAGGTCCTCAGAAAACACCCCCAAACAGGAACAGAAGCGAGGGACATATTGAACAATTTTCAGAAGACTGTGTTCGTGAGAAACTAACTCAACTTAAAGTAGACAAAGCGATGGAACCGGATGGGATACACCCTAGAATACTGAGGGAACTTGGGGACATTCTAGCAGCTCCACTGACTGACCTTTACAATACCTCGGAGTCGGGAGTGGTGCCAAAGGACTGTAGAGAGGCTTATGTGGTGCCTTTACACAAAAGCGGAAGTAAGGGTGTGGTTGAAAACTACAGGCCGGTTAGTTTAACTTCGGTGGTGAGTAAATTATTGGAAACGCTGCTGAAAGAGAAAATAGTGAGGTTTCTGGAGTCCAGTGGATTACAGGATCCGAGGCAGCATGGATTCACCAGAGGCAGGTCTTGTCAGACAAATCTGATTTCTTTGACTGGGTGACCAAGGAGTTGGACCGAGGGAGAGCCCTAGATGTGTATTTAGATTTCAGCAAAGCCTTTGACACCGTCCCTCACAGACGACTTATAAACAAACTGAGCACCCTAGGGATGGACTCTAAAGTTACTGCTTGGGTTAGAAATTGGTTGAGTGGGAGGTGACAGAGTACAGGTAAATAGAGCTCACTCTGAGGTGAAGGAAGTTACCAGTGGTGTGCCCCAGGGATCTGTCCTTGGTCCAGTTCTGTTTAACATCTTTGTTAGTGATATAGCGGAAGGGCTGTCAGGTAAGGTTTGCCTCTTTGCAGATGATACCAAAATCTGCAATAGAGTAGACACCCAGGAAGGTGTAGATAACATGAGGAGGGATCCAGCTAAGCTTGAAGAATGGTCTAGCATTTGGCAGCTGGGATTTAATGTTAAAAAAATGTAAGGTTATGCATTTGGGCTGCAGCAATCCAAGAGAGCAATATAGTATAGGGGGTGAAGTACTTTTGTCCTCTAAAGAAGAGCGGGACCTAGGTGTGGTTGTGTCAGATAATCTTACAGTAGCTAAACAGGTAGAAAAGGCGACAGCAAAAGCTAGAAGGATGCTTGGGTGCATACGGAGAGGAATGGCTAGCAGAAAAAAGGAGTTGATTGTGCCTCTGTATAAGTCTTTGGTGCAACCTCATTTGGAGTATTGTGTGCAATTCTGGAGACCACACCTTCAAAAGGATATAAACAGGATGGCGTCAGTACAGAGGGTGGCTACCAAAATGGTTAGTGGTCTTCATTATAAAGCATATGAGGACAGACTTAAGGATCTTAATATGTACACCTTAGAGGGAAAGCGGGATAGAGGTGATATGATTGAGACTTTTAAATACCTCCGTGGCATAAATGCACAGGGGGAGAGCCTCTTTTGATTGATTTCAAAAAAGCATGGGACAAACAGAGGATCTCTAAAGGAAAAAAAGGGGACTGTTGTAGTTATGGAAGGACAAACTAGATAGAGCATGTGGTCTTTTTTTCTGTCGTCATTTTTCTATGTTTCTTAATATGCAACAGACACATCTGAGCTTACCAGGGCTTGGGAAATACAACCTCCCTGACGAGCTCTTCCGGAAACACTCGACAGACCTTTGTCTTATAGATGAGTACCTGGGCCTCTACTGATAGCCACTCTCGGAAGTTCAGGAATCCCTGATAGCCACTCTCGGAAGTTCAGGAATCCCAAGTGTTTGAGCCTTTATTGCCACCCTCTGATAGGAGAATACGAAGCGAACTTCCAAAGACCTGACCAAGTCATCTCCTCAGCTATCAAGAGGCATCGGTTCTCGGCTAGCTGGAACCCTCCTAGGCAACATTTCCAATTCCATGTCACCCAAATTGAGTGCGGAAGGCAACTACTTGCACTGGGCCACTTGACATACTCACCATGCACCATAGCTGCTCATAGTTGCCCTTGCCCTTGAGGTCTGCTCTCAAGGAACAAATTGGCCTCAGCCTTGAAGGATGTGAGCTCGACTGTCCACTCGAGCTGCACCACTGTCCCACTTTTGGGACATGAAGAATACCTAAGGCATTAGCAGCCATACGTTCCTACCCCACATTAATGGGAGGTGGCCCACAAGAACCCCTACCATCTATCGTGCAGTCAGCAGAGCCAGGTGAATCCTGAACACTTACCACCCTGACTTTCTTTTATGTGTTTTCTTGCTTTGCTCCCCACCCCCACAGTCAGAGGTAGACTGTAACAGCAAAATTGAGTTAAAGGCAGGGAACTTGCAGTCCAGAGTACAGTCATTGACAGCATAGTAACAGCATTGCAGCTAAGAGAAAGCAATCAATAACATGCTGCTGCTGCAGACCCCACGGTAGGAGCAGCCAACTGCACTGCCATAAGACAAAACCGGGCACTTGTTCAACTCAAACTATGCCTATTTTCAAATGCATGCACCATCTCTTAAAGTGACGCTTACCGTCAATCAACCATTAATGCAGCACAATTGAATGTAGTCAAAAGGTACTAGGCTGCACTGTACCCTCAACAATCTCCCTTGTCTTCCCCTGGGATCATCCTCTAGAAATATGCAAGCCTTACGGCTAGTGACTCTGGTTGCTGGCCTAGTAATGTCTTGACAAAGACCTGCTGGGATAAGCTGAAGTTGGGCTGACTCTTTGAGATTAGAGGCTACTAATAGAAAATAGTAAAGCAACAAACCTTGGCAGTTCCAAACCTCCTCCACCTCTTGTGTTTCTCAGCGGTTGCAATTCTACCATCTATAGAAAATCACTTGTGCCTCTGTAGCATTCAAGAGTGGTGCCCTCTGAAGGTTCTGGGGCCACGGCCAGTTGCATGTCTTCTCCCAAATGCCAGTTATGCCGCTTTCCCTGTACTGCACAATTTACAAAGGATAGAAACCAATTCGGTTTCCTTGCTGCAATGTGCATCCGTTTCATCTTTTTTTGTAAAGATCGCAGCCAGCACATAAGGCTGAAGAAAGAGTTGGAGCTGCAGCTGCCCCCGTGTGAGCTCAGGAAGAGTGACATGGCCCGGTACCAGATGGCAGAATCTCCTGCCGACTTCAGTGCTGGCTAAGTTGCAGAAATAGTGGCTACTGCTGCCGATCGCTGCCAACAACGTATCAGGACATCTACACACTTGCAGCAACGGCCTTCTGCCCACTAAAGGGGATGTCAGCTGCGGAGGAACAGCTGTATTTAGCTGGGTGCAGGAGACATTGAAGCCTGCCCCACACACAGAACTCGGAGCAGACTAATCAAACTCTGCTGAGGGTAGTGCTGCTGTTTGCTTGCTTATTTGTTTTTTTAAATAGTATGCAAACTACCTATCTGGGCCCCCTCCCAAATGTTGGGGAAGATGGAAGGACGACTCTGTACATGATGGACTCCACGTGCCCGCTCCCCCCAGTATTGGAGAGGGGGGGAGGAGGAAGGGGGCCCATCTCCACAAAGGCCACTTACCTCAGGCTTTTTGAAAGTTCTGAGTGAGGGAAGATGAGTGGGTAGATGTGCAGGGTAGTGCACGGGTAGGGTGGGGTGGGACCTGGTGCCACCAGGTTCTTTATTCTTGGGTTTTGTAGCAGGGGGCAGTGACCAACCTATGCCCCAAAATCCACATGGGACAGGAGGGGAGGGAGCCGAAACTACCAGATTTTTCACCTCCAGGATTCTGTAGCCTGCAAAAGACAAGCTATGCCCCAAAAACCTAGTAATTCCTCTTTCTCCTATCCAGATCTAGAATGCACAGGTTCAGACATCCTCCATCTACTGGAAACAGAAATACAGGTGAGATTAGGTCTGCACAGGACCCTTATGCCATGACATCTTCAAATCAGTGGTTCTCAGTCTCCATCTGCTGGTAGGCGAGCATAACCCAGGCGTCTGGGCTGGACTGGAGGGACTCGAGGAAAGAAAATTAACAGGTAAGGTCTAATTTCACTATATTCAATGCCAGTGTCTGGATACCAGATTGTGCTGAAAATCCAGAATCAGCAGCCAGGATGGTCACTATCGAGTTAGCCACAATGTTCTGCTAGTCCCTATGCACTAAGGATAGCTTTTTTTTTTTTTTTTTTTTTTTTTCTGTCCTAAGTTTTGCAGCTTGCTATCTACATAGTGGCGCAGAAAATCACTGCTAACCAGATAAAAAATCTACTCTACCCCCACTCCGCCCACACCCTGCCCCAGCCTTATATGGATAGTGATGAGGTGATCAGAGGCAATATTAAATAGTATCCAGATACTACTGCTGAATATTGTTCTCTCAGGCACTTATCCAGTTAGCGGAGGCTGCCAAACAGATAAGCACCTTTTAAATAACGGCCCCAGTATTATTGAATTTAAGACGTTTAAACATGGCTTTATCTAGACCTGCAAACCGTGTAAATGCCGCTTAGTGGGATATTCAGCAGCACTAACATGCTTAGTGCCACTGGATATCAGCAGGTGCTGCGGCTACATGCCCTGATGCTATGCGGTTAGAATTGGGGCATGTTGTGGGCATTCCAGAGTGGAGGCGGCAAGCGTCACTAACCAGGCGGCAGCGATATTCAGCCTCTGCGCAGTTAACAACCCGTGGGCAGGTCGGGCCCAAGGGGTTTCTGCTGCCCCTGCCGACCTTACTGCTCCCTCTGTGCCGCTCCCGCCCCTCTACCACCAATTCTGTTGGGGGGGAAGGCAGTTCGATGCTGCAGCCTGTGGCAGACCATGTGCTTCGGCACATATGGCCTGCCGCTTCTAACCCCCGTCTGACGCAGCTTCTTGTCGGAGGGGGGGGTCAGGAGTGGCAGACCATGTGTACAAAGCACATGGCCTGCTGCAGGCATAGTGCTGTGCTGCCCACAGAGGTATGCTACCCTAGGTGGCCGCCTAGTGGCTGGTACTGCCCTGCTCGCAGTAAAAGCTGGCCTATCTTTACCTGCAGGATCTAACTGGACAGCGCTCATTATCGCCACTGTTTGGTTAGCTTCCGTGCTGTGCGGCGACCCAGATATTCAGTACTGGTGGCCAGATATGGCTCCGGCATTGAATATCCAGGATTAAACTTCAGCAGCAATGGCTATGTGCTTTACAAGCGCTAGCCACCGCTGCTGAATATTCCCCCTCCCCCCTGTTATATCTTACCAGAAGAAATAGAACTTATTTTTCTTTACAAGCTGTTAATTTGACATAGTCCATGCATTTATTGAACATTGTTTTTATTTTTTCAGGTATTGGGAGAATTGCTGCTACATCTTTAGGAAACTTAACAAACCATAATACTGAGGATTTGCCTCTTCCTCATGGCTGGTCAGTGGACTGGACTATTAGGGGGAGGAAATACTATATAGATCATAACACTAATACAACTCACTGGAGCCATCCACTTGAACGGGAAGGACTGCCTCCTGGATGGGAAAGAGTTGAATCGGCTGAATTTGGAGTATATTATGTTGATCACATCAATAAAAGAGCTCAGTACAAGCATCCCTGTGCTCCCAGGTAGAGTATCAGTGTGTTGATTTTTGCTGCTGTTTTCATCTGATCAGATCTTTAAACATTTGTTTTACATACTATGAAGAAAAAAGTTATTTTTGTAAAGTTTTTTGTTTTTTTTTAAATCGGTTATGAATGTATAAGTATACTTGCAAGTAAATTTTTCAAGCATGCACAAAACGTGGGTTTCAGGTACCTGCATAGACAGTTTGACAGTTTGGCTGTTATGCGACTAAAGCATATGCATGACTTTAGCCATTTCAGAATCATGGCATGAAGGTGTGCATATTATTGGCTTACAAATATATTTATATGCTTTGGAAATCTTAGTTTCCATGCAGGTCATTGATTTTCATTTTCAGTTCCCAAGGGTCACAAACTACAATATCCCTAACGGGGCCGACCTGTCCACTAGGTGGGCTAGGTGGCATGCCTCTGTGGGACAGGCCACATGGCCTGTTGCTTCTGAGCCTCCCTGAAGCTAATGGTGTGCTGCCGCCACTGCAAGCCAAGCTGTCCCACCAACAGAATCGACAGTGGCCAGCTCAGCACTGGAGGGGGCAGCATGGATGGGGCCTTCTGCCTAGGGCAGCAGAAACCCTTGGGCCGGCCCTGATCCCTAATAAGTATGTGTTATATAGATTTGCATACAGTTGGAGATGGTTTGCACATCCGGTGCACCCCCTTCCCCCCTCCCCTCCCATCACAGGTTTGACATTTGCGCTATGCATCTCCCCATCTTACCTCCATATCCAGCCAGCTCTCCCCCGTACTGCCTGGCCTTGCCCAGCTGCCGCTGCTTTTAGTGTTGCCATGGCAGTAGCAGCAGCGACATCCAATTGAAAAAAAGGCGGGTCTTTCCATCTCCACGCTTGCATGCAGGTCTGACCCTCCCTCCTCTGACATATGCTTGCATCAGAGGAGGGCGAGACTAGATCACCTATTCAAATACGAGTCTTTACAACCCCACGCTTGAATGGCTAGTCTGGTCCCGCCCTGCTCTGATGCAAGCATAAGTCAGAGGGAGGGAGGGATTAGGCCAACGTAAGCGTCGAGTTGGAAAGACCTGTGGGTTTTTATTTTTTCAATTAGATAACTCTGATTCCGTTGCTAATGCAACACTAAAAGCATTGGCGGCGGGGCAAAGACAGGTAACGTTGGGGGGAGCCGAGACAGGCAGTCCCAAATGCGCCCATATTTCTTTGTGCCCTGTGCAACTGCACCACTCATACAGAGCTAGGTACGGCGTTGAGTATGCATATAAATCTGTATCATGCATATTAGGAATATACTGAAAACCCAGCCCATTTGCAGCCCTTGAGGACCAATCTATGAATACCACTTTATTGTGGTCTGTCAGAAGGCAGTTAATCAGATTGTGAATTTAAACTAAACTCCACCCCACAATGCCTCTCTTAATGCAACCAAATTTGTGCATGCTGTGAGTTCATCTCTGTCATTTTAATAGATAAAAATCTACTTGGGGTGTGTGCGCTTATCTGCACATGTAAATCCTTATGCTTGTAACATAAGCCCTGATTAATTGTTTGAAAATGTGGTCTTTGAAGAGTAAGCCTCCTGTCAGGGCCTAATTGAGACCAGCCATAGATGAACTCTCCAATTCCTAGCAAATACAGGCAAAATAGTGTCAAAAATAAGTTGAAAAATATTTAGAAATATAATTAGTTTTGGCACAAACCATATAAATATTTTTTTAAATAGAAATCAATCTAATCAATCTATTTAAAATATATGTACCATAGTGCTTAAGAAGATCATAGTGAAAACCCTTTGCTTTCTTGCTGAATACTGAAATGATAAAGTACAGGAAGTGAAGCAAATTATTTTTGTGTGTTTTGATTTGAGAAAATAACAAATTGTATATATTTTTTCTGAGATGTGCAATGCCTGAGTGTCGTTTTATTTTATTGTAATGCTGCTTAATAAATATTTTTAAAATATTTGTTAGAATAAGAGATTTGCATTTTCCTGTGCAAAGATGGGGTAAGGGTATATTTTAAAGTAATTATTCTAGACTTTAAAATATTTTTAATCTAACTTTCCTCTTCAGCATCTAGAGCTTTTTTAAATTTTCTGGGGTATGTTTACTTAAGTACACTACTGGGTAGCTTGGAGTTCAAGTGCGCCATTGTAATAAGTATTTTAAAAAATTCAGCCATGCTAAAAATCCATGTTCTCCGGGAACAAGCAGGAAGTTAGTTCTCACATATGGGTGACATCGGTGCCGACGGGGGCCCGCGCAGAGCAAATCCCCATTTTTCAAAGAAAGCTTTTGGGATTGCTACCACTCATGCGTGGTCCCCTTCCCGCCCAAGGGTGCTATCTTGCTCAGTCTCCTTTTTTCCACGGAGCCCACCAGACATTGTCTATTCTTTTCCCAGAAAAGGTTGATTTTCTTGAGTGTTTTGCTCGTCTTCGGTCTTGCACCAGTACCTTTCTCACCCTGACCTCGGTGCCTTGGTATCTGAGTCGATTCCTTTTACTTTAAGTTTTATTTTTCTTTTGGCATCTTCGTGCCCTTTTTCATCGCTGGCAGCCCGAAGGGTCTTCGGCCTTGCTGGGGTTCTCTTTCCCCCCATGGCTACCAGCAGTTTCAAAAAGTGTGATCGGTGTGGTAAGATTATGTCCCTAACCGACACACATGACTGCTGCCTCCGGTGCCTTGGCCCGGACCATGACCCGGCGGTCTGTGGCCTGTGTAAGAAAATGTCTTCCAAGGCCTTGAGGAGCCGTCAGCAGCAGCATGACAAAAGCTTTCCCGATGCCTCCGAGAGCCAGGACCTCATCTGAGGCCTCAAAACCTCGGGAGGAGCATTCTGAACCAGAGCGGCATTGTGGGTCCTCGGAGAGGGGGGGTCTCCCTTGAGGGAACTGAAGAGGAAGAAGAAGCCCTCGAAGGTGGCGTCCTTGGATGTCTCCAATCGGCCGGGATCCTCCTGGGCCCAGTCGCGGAGCCCTGGGCGTCTGCTCGAGCAGTCGGAGAGGGGAGCGGTCAGCCACGATTCCCCAGAAGGATCCAGTTGCGGATCGACCTCGGCAGGTAGACACAGTCCTCGTTGAGGATTCCTCTCCTTGGGGAGCCGGTGTCAGGCTTGAGGCCATCAGTGCCCGTGCCGAAGGCTGCGGAGCCACTGGGACTGGAGTCCAGGGTGGCGGCCTTGGAGCGGAGTGTAACTGTTGCCTTGGACCAGTAGCTGGCATTGATGTTGGGTACGTCCAGTTCCTCCACCCCAACCACCGGGCGTTCGACGTCAAAGATGTCCCCGGAGGCCGATCCTCGAGGCCATGCGGGTCCAAGTAGATCCTCTGCCGAGGTCACGCTCGGTCTCCTGCTTATCGGGGCCGAGGTCGTCACCAACTAGTCTTCCAGGCTCAGGATGTGCGGCCCCAGGGCCCTTGAGGCCCGAGGAACACCACGAGGAGTCCTCTGAGTATTCCGACTGGGAGACCGAGGACGAGGAGTCCCCAGACACCTGTCGGCACTGAGATGTCCCTTCTGATTCCCTGGTCTCCGAACCTCGGAGAAGGTCCCCGCTGGAGGATATGGGCTTCTTGGACTCTGTCAATGACATATCCAAGGCCTTGGCTTTTCTTACCAAGTCCGAGGAGGATCCTCGGGTCGACGAGCTCAAGATCCTCCACTACGAGGCTCTTCCACAGGAATCGCTCACAGTGCCCATTCCTCCCATCCTGGAACGACTTATGTTCCGCATGTGGGAGACACCGGTGTCGATGCCGGTGGTCAGTAAGCGGCTCGACTCGATGTATTGAGTCTGCCAGAGCCCTGAGTTTCAGAAGTCACAGCTGCTGCACAACTCCATGGTTGTGCAGTCGGCCATTCATTGACTGAAGAATCAGAAGACGCACTCCTCTGTGCCCCCTGGCAGGGAAACCTGCACCTTGGATGCCAGGGCTCGATGCTGAATTGCCAGATCCAGGCCTACCAGCTGTACATGGGCATGTACCTGAGGGACCTGGCGAAGGAACTCACCAGGTACTCAGCTGGTCTCTCTGAGGAGCCTTTGCATCGCTTCAAGAGCCTGTCCATGAGTGCTCCAAGTTTGTCTCGGGCGGCCTATGATGGTTTCGAGTCGGCGGCCCGGGTAACCGCAGCGGGCATCGGTGTGTGCTGCCAAGCTTGGCTCCAGTCGTCCGACCTCGAGCAATGGGTACAGGACAAGTTGGTCGATGTCCCATGTCAGGGGGAAAACCTCTTCGGCAAACCCATGAGCGACAAGGCCGCAGAGCTGGAGACAGAGTTCATGACTTGGACTAGGCTCTCCAAGAAGACCACTGCCCCTCCCTGAAGGAAGGGCTTGGGTAAAAAGCCCTTTTACCCGAGGAGGTCCACTGCTTACCAAAACTACCCACCTTACCAGGCGTCCCCCAGCTCTCCAGCAAGGGCAGCAGGCCAAGGGACAAGGGCATGGCTTGCTTAAGCAGAAAGTTCCCAAGCCCCAGGCTCCGGTTCTGGCCCAGCCTGGAGGGAGCTTTTGAACATAAGAACATAAGATATGCCATACTGGGTCAGACCAAGGTCCATCAAGCCCAGTATCCTGTTAACTAAATAAATAAAAATATTTATAAAAATATAAAAATAAATAAATAAATAAAAAATATCCTGTTTCCAACAGTGGCCAATCTAGGTCATACGTACCTAGCAGTTCCCCCAAAAGACACAGGTTCTGCAATGCTTGTACTAGGTCAAGCATTGATATCCTGGGTCCCTTCTTAATAATGGTTTATGGACCTTTCCTCCAGGAACTTGTCCAAACCTTTTTTAAACCCAGCTACACTAACAACCTTTACTACATACTCCGGTAACAAATTCCAGAGTTTGATTACACGTTGAGTGAAAAAATATTTTCTTTTATTAGTCTTAAATAGTTTACCCTGTAGCTTCATTGCATATCCCCTAGTCTTCCTGTATTCTGATAAACAGTTGATCTACGTTTACCCGTTCCACTCTGTTCATTAATTTACAGACTTCTATCATATCTCCCCTCAGCCGTCTCTTTTCCAGGTTAAAGAGCCCTAACCTTTTTAGCCTTTCTTCATAGGAGTATCCTTCCATCCCCTTTACCATTTTGGTGGCTCTTCTCTGAACCTTTTCTAATAACGCTATATCCTTTTTAAGATACGGCGACCAGAATTGCACACAATATTCAAGGTGCGGTCTCACCATGGAACAGTATAGAGGCATTATAATATCTTTTGTTTTATTTTCCATTCCTTTCCTTATCATACCTAGCATTCTATTTGCTCTCTTGGCTGCCGCTGCACACTGGGCCGAGGGTTTTAACATGTTATCCACAATGACGCCTAAATCTTTTTCTTGGGTGGTGGTTCCTAATGTGGAACTTTGCATCGTGTAACCATAGTTTGGGTTGTTCTTCCCTAGGTGCATAACTTTGCACTTGTCCACATTAAATTTCATCTGCCATTTTGATGCCCAGTCTTCCAATTTATCAAGATCCTCTTGCAATTTTCCACAATCCTCTTGGGTTTTAACAACTTTAAATAGTTTTGTGTCATCTGCAAATTTGATAACCTCACTCGTTGTTCCACTTTCTGCAGCATAGCCCCTCTCCCACACAGAGTTCAGCAGCCTACAGGAAGTCGCCTCACCCTTTATGCCCACAGGTGGGGAGCTATCATCACCAATTCCAGTGCATTAAAGGTGGTCAGGGAGGGTTTCCTCCTCCATCTGAGCCAATACCGCCACCTTACTTCCCGGGAGAGCCCCTCAGGTCTCCCCTTCACCGGGACCACCTTCTGAAGGAGTTGGTAGGTCTTCTCGAGGACCATGTGGTGGAAACGGTGCCCCACCACCTCAAGGGCAAGGGGTTCTACTCCAGGTACTTTCTAGTGCCAAAGAAAACAGGGGGCCTAAGGCCCACCCTCGACCTGCACAACCTCAACAAATTCCTGGTGAGGGAGACGTTCAAGATGTTCTCCCTTGGAACATTGCTGCCTTACCTCCGCCAGGGAGTCTGGCTATGCTCCTTAGACCTAAAGGATGCTTATACTCGCATCCTAATCCACCCAAACCACAGGCAATACCTACGCTTTGTGGTGGGGGGGGCTATCATGTCCAATACAGGGTGCTTCCCTTCGGCCTATCATCGGCCCTTAGGGTATTCACAAAGTGTCTGGCAGTGGTCACCGCCTTTCTCAGACTCCAGGGGATATTTGTTTTCCCCTATCTTGACGACTGACTCTTCAAGGACACTATAGCCCCCGAGGTGCATCAGGCCATGACACGCACCACCCAGGTACTACAACACTTGGGTTTTGTTATAAACTACCCCAAGTCAAACATTTGCCCGACGCAAGGGCTGGAATTCATTGGGGCAAGAATCGACACCCTTCAGTCAAAGGCCGCCTTGTCCGCAGACAGGGCAGACAGGCTCATGGCACGAGCCAGGGATGTGCAGCACCATCCCTCGGTGCCAGCCAGGCTTCTGTGCCTTCTTGGACACATGGCCTCCACGGTACATATCACGCCAGATGCCCACCTCCACATGTGAACAGCACAGTGGTGCCTCAGGGACCAATGGTCCCAGGCCACGGGCCACCTCCAGGACAGTGAGTGACTCACCAGCTGGTAAAGTCCCTGATTTTGTGGCTATCGCCCCAGCACTTGGAGGCAGACATGCTTTCCAGACCCCCAACCACTCAAGGGTCCTCACCACAGATGCCTCCCTGCTGGGCTGGGGAGTCCATTGCCAGGGATACCGCACCCAGGGCACTTGGTCCTCAGACGAAAGTGCTCAGCAGATCAACCTCCTGGAGCTGCAGGCCATTCATCTCGCACTGAAGGCCTTTCATCATCGCCTAGGCCACCGGTCAGTCCTAGTTCAGACAGACAGCCAGGTGGCTATGTTCTATGTGAACAAGCAGGGGGTGCACGTGTCCTGTACCCTCTGCCAGTAAGCTCTAGATCTGTGCTCTTATGCAGTCCAACAGGCCATCCTCCTCAGAGCTGTATATCTGCTGGGCCAGGACAACTTGCTGGCCAACAGACTCAGAAGGATTCTCCAGCCACACAAGTGGCAGCTGGACCCAGGGGTAGCCAGCAGGCTTTTCCAGACCTGGGGGGAACCGGTGATGGACCTGTTTGCAAGCCCGGACAGTCACCAATTTATGTAACATTTCTTATATACCACCTTTCATGATATCAAGGCGGTTTACGTTGAACAAACTGAAATTACATTGAACAGGGCATTATAACTTGGAGATAACTATTTTATAGGGAACATGGGCAATGGAGGGTTAAGTGGTTTGTCCAAGACCACAAGGAGCACCTGTGGGACTAGAAACCCCAGTCCTTCCGGCCCAAAGTTGCTGTCCTCTAGTGGGGATTTGAACCCCCGACCTTCTGGCCTGAAGTAACTTGCCCCAACCACTAGGCCACTCCACCTTGCTTCTGCTCCTGGCAGCTTCACCCCGCCAAGGTGGCTGCCAATGCCTTCCTGGTCTCATGGTCAGAAGGACTTCTGTATGCTTTTCCTCCGACACCACTGATCACCAGGACTCTGTTCAAGACTCTCCACGACAGGACCTCAGTCATCTTGATAGCTCCAAGGTGGCCCAGGCAACCATGGTTTCCACTGCTCCTGTAACTGGCAGTAGAGGACCTCATACCCCTGGGATCCATCCCCCCTGACTCCTTTCCCAGGAGGGGGGCGCTCTCCTACATCCCAACCTCGGCTCCCTCTCACTGATGGCGTGGCTGCTGCGAGGGTGACTGACTTTAGCCCTGCTCCACCTCCCTAGAGAGGTGGAGGATGTTCTGCTAGCCTCATGCAAGGCGTCTACCAGATGGGCCTATGCCTTTAAGTGGTGTAGATTCACACTTTGGTGCACTGAACGGGGCGCCGACCCCTTCTCTTGCCCGGTGGTCACGGTGTTGCAATACCTGCTCCACCTCTCATGCGGGGCTCAGGTTGAGCTCTGTTAGGGTACACTTAAGTGCCCTAGCGGCGAATCACCATCAGGTAGACAGACAGCCCCTCGGCCCAACCAGTGGTGTCCTGCTTCTTACGGGGCCTATTCCTGTCTAAGCTCCCGTTTCGCCCCCCACCAACTGAGTGGGATCTCAATGTGGTGTTGGGGCAGCTCACCCTGCCACCATTCGAGCCACTGGCTACTTGCCACCTTCGCTATCTCTCCTGGAAGGTGGTTTTCCGTGGTTGTGCTCACTTCGGCCCATAGGGTAAGCGAGCTCCAGGCCCTTGTGGCGGAGGCGCCTTACACCAGGTTTTACAAGAATAGGGTGGTGCTTCGCATGCATCCCAAATTCCTTCCGAAGGTGGTGTCCTCTTTCTACCTCAACCAGGAGGTGGCCCCTCCCTACCTGCTTTCCCAGACCGCACGCCATTCGGGCAGAGATGGTCCTCCATATCTTGGACTGTAAGAGGGCCTTGTCCTTCTATATCCAACGCACTCAATGCCACAAAAAGTCTCAGCTTTTCGTTTCCTACGACTCCAGTAAGCTGGGGGAGTTGGTGTCCAAGCGTACGCTGTCCACATGGGTGGCGAACTGTATTGGCCGGGCCTATGAGGAGGCGAGGCTTCCATTGGAAGGTCGGGTCATGGCACACTGGGTCAGGGCAATGGCAACCTCAGTAGCCAGCCTGCGTTCGGTCCCGCTAGCAGACATCTGCCGGGCTGCCACCTAGTCCATACATTCACAGCTCATTACTGCCTGGATAGAGAGTCCTGACGGGACAGTGCCTTCGACCAGGCTGTGCTCCGTAACCTTTTCAGGGTCTAGGCAACTCCTACCCTCTGACCCTTCTGTGTTCAGGCTACCGGAGTGCTAGTTCCATTGGACACAGAGGTCCTGTTTGGTCCATTATGCAGATTTCATTGCTGCTGCTTGTGGCTCTCTACGAGGGAGCCCTTTTTTGGCTATAGGTTTGGGTAGCATTTAGCTGGGGAGTCCCATATGTGAGGACTGACTTCCTGCTTGTTCCTGGAGAAAGCGTAGTTACTCACCTGTAACAGGTGTTCTCCGGGGACAGCAGGAATCCGTCTTCACAACCCTCCCTTCTCCCCTTGGAGTTGCAGTCATACAATCTTTGTTTTTTTGCCGTCTTTTAGCTATGTCATTTGACTGAGCAAGATGGCACCCTTGGGAGGGAAGGGGACCATGCATGCCTGGTAGCAAGTCCCAAAGGCTTTCTTTGAAAGCTGGGGATTTGCTCCGCACAGGCTCCATTGGCACCAACGTCACCCATATGTGAGGACTGATTCATGCTGTCCCCGGAGAATACCTGTTACAGGTGAGTAACTACACTGAGGTGGAGACTGGGCAGTTCAGGGGCACAGTGTGCACATGAGTAGCACAAGAATCTTTGGCTTGCTCTCACCAGTAATGTTGTACTTAGTGCCATCTCAGTGTGTGGCATTAAGTGCACCCACGCTGATCACACAAAACAGAATGATCATGGGGTTGGTGCATGGTCCATGCTATCTATGTGGTAACATTTTATAGCACGGGTCAAGTGACTGAGCACCTGTGAAATTTTGACTTATTTATCAGTCTCTTAGTAACATGACATTTTTATTCAGTGTTCCCAGATATGATCAGCCACCACCTCTTCCTCCTCCTGTGACTTATCAACCCCAGCAAATTGAAAGAAGCCAAGCACTGCTGGTTCCCGCAAATCCATACCACACTGCGGAAATCCCTGACTGGCTGCAGGTCTATGCTAGGGCTCCAGTGAAGTAAGCAATTCTGGGGTTTTTTTCTAAGAGAGGTCTTGTCCTTAAAAGTAATGCCTTATTGGGTATCATTCTGCATTCTAAGTAACCAAGGATACAAAAAAGAAGGTAAAGCATTTAGGAAAATGTGATAAAATGAATACTTTCCAGTTTTTGGGTACACGTGCTAATTACAGGAAATCTGTCTAGTGAAGTGAGAATTTAACATTGTTTTCAGATATGTGAAAAAAATCTAACTTGTAATGGTATTTTGACATTGATGAATTTCTATCGCTAATTTTCTTTCCTTTTGACAAGCTGCACATAGCAATAACTATTAAGAGCATACAATTGCTGCTCAAACTGAGCAGAAACACTCTTCTTTGGTACCATCAGCTGAACATGCTTTCTTTTCTTCTTCTTTTCGTCTTTACTATCTGTTGGTTTTCATTGTGCAAGTTAGATGCATATATTGGGTTTTGGGCCCATTTCAGCACAGAAACATTGCTGCTGTCAATGCTAGATATGGTTTATCATGCTTTAACTTAAGGGAGCATGTTTTCTATTGATCTTCTTAGATCGTTTTGCAGTGATCAACACCATAGACCACTCTGTCATCCAGGGCAGATGCAGCAGGTTAGGGTGGACACTGATGTCTCAGATTGGCAGATCTTGACTTGGGGAGAGCCATGGCTCAGCACTTTCTGCCATATTTAATATATCTATGCATCCGTTGTGTACACTTGTATGATGTGCTGGTGTACAATATATATAATATACCCCAACAATACCTTGATAAGTTTTTAGCTTAAGATTGATCAAGGGCTTCCTTTAGTTGAGATAGCTAGTCGTACGGAGAAGATTGGGACTTTATTTACTATCAATCATCTGGCTCTGAGTTTGTAGAAGACAAACACTGATTTTGATCAAGTCAAATTGGATTGGTTTATCTCAGCTGCTTGATCTAGGAATTTGTCAACATCCAGTTGTTGAATTGGTAAATAAGAACTAAGATATGCCATACTGGGACAGACCAAGGTCCATCAAGCCCAGTATCCTGTTTCCAGCAGTGGCCATTCTAGGTCATGCATACCTAGCAGTTTCCCCAAAAGACACAGGTTCCACAATGCTTGTACTGGGTCAAGCATTGATATCCTGGGTCCCTTCTTAATAATGGTTTATGGACCTTTCCTCCAGGAACTTGTCCAAACCTTTTTTAAACCCAGCTACACTAACAGCCTTTACTACATCCTCCGGTAACAAATTCCAGAGTTTGATTACATGTTGAGTGAAAAAATATTTTCTTTTATTAGTCTTAAATAGTTTACCTTGTAGCTTCATTGCATGTCCCCTAATCTTTCTATATTCTGATAACGTAAACAATCGATGTACGTTTACCGGTTCCACTCCGTTCATTAATTTATAGACTTCTATCATATCTCCCCTCAGCCGTCTCTTTTCCAGGTTAGAGTCCTAACTTTTTTAGCCTCTCTTCCTAGGAGTATCCTTCCACCCCCTTTACCATTTTGGTGGCTCTTCTCTGAACCTTTTCTAATAACACTATATCCTTTTTAAGATATGGCGACCAGAATTGCACACAATATTCAAGGTGCGGTCTCACCATGGAGCGATATAGAGGCATTATAATATCTTTTGTTTTATTTTCCATTCTTTTCCTTATGATACCTAACATTCTATTTGCTCTCTTGGCTGCCGCTGCACACTGGGCCGAGGGTTTTAACATGTTATCCACAATGACGCCTAAATCTTTTTCCTGGATGGTGGTTCCTAATGTGGAACCTTGCATCGTGTAACCATAGTTTGGGTTGTTCTTCCCTAGGTGCATAACTTTGCACTTGTCCACATTAAATTTCATCTGCCATTTTGATGCCCAGTCTTCCAGTTTATCAAGATCCTCTTGCAATTTTCCATAATCTTCTTGGGTTTTAACAACTTTAAATAGTTTTGTCTCATCTGCAAATTTGATAACCTCACTCGTTATTCCACTTTCCAGGTCATTTATGAATATGTCAAAAGGCAGCGAACCCAGCACAGATCCCTGGGGTACACCACTATTTACCTTTCTCCATTGGAAAAATTGGCCATTTAGCCCTACCCTCTGCTTTCTATCTTTTAAACAGTTCCTCATCCACAGTAGTACACTGCCTCCTATCCCATGACTCTTTAGTTTTGCCAAAAGTCTCTGAGGGACCTTGTCAAAGGCTTTCTGAAAGTCCAGATACACTATATCAACCGACTCACCTTTGTCCACCTGTTTATTCACACCTTCAAAAAAACATAACAGATTAGTAAGACAAGATCTTTGTTGTCTAAAGCCATGTTGGCTGTCTCCCATTAGGCCATAACTATCTACATGCTGAGTAATTTTATTCTTTATAATGGTTTCTACCATTTTTCCCGGTATTGATGTCAGGCTCACCGGTCTGTAGTTTCCCGGATCGCCCCTGGAACCCTTTTTAAAAATTGGTGTTACATTGGCGATCCTCCAATCTTCAGGTATTAGAGATGATTTTAATGATAGTTCACAGATTACTAATAGCAGGTCTGCAATCTCCTATTTCAGTTCCTTCAACACCCTTGGATGTATACCATCCAGCCCAGGTGATTTGCTACTCTTCAGTTTATCTAATAGTTGTAATACATATTCCCAATGTATTGATATTTCCTTCAATTCTTCCGCACCTTTAAATACCACTTCAGTCATGGGCAACATCCCTACATCTTCCTCAGTAAAGACCGAAGCAAAGAATTCATTCAGTCTCTCCGCTATCGCCTTGTCGCCTCTTAGTGCCCCTTTAACCCCTCTATCATCTAATGGACCAACTGACTCGCGCAGGTTTTTTGCTACGAATGTACTTGAAAAAGTCTGTATTTCGCGTTGCTTCCGCAGCAAGCTGCTTCTCAAATTCTCCCTTTTGCCTGCCTTATCAATTCTTTGTATTTGACTTGCCAGTGCTTGTGCTGTTTCCAGGTTTCGTCGTTTGGCTCTTTTTTTCCATTTCCTGGGGAAATTAAATGTTCAGATTAACATTTTAAACACCGTTGTTAGAGCACTGTTGTACATGATGATTTTCAGACTATGGTTTTTAAGTTAGTTAAAGGGATTGCTGAAGAGTAGATTCCTGCACAGGCATTCAGCCATTAATTTTTCCAAGCTTTACTTATTGTAAAGCATAACTTTTGTGTCCTTCCTGAGAGTGCAACCAGCACTTCTACATTGTTTTCTGTGCAACATCATTCCACATAGTCTCTCCATTCCAGTCCAGATGAGTGGATTATGCTCATCCACCAGCAGGTGGAAACTGAGAACACAAACTTGAAGCATGCTGTAAGTAGCCTGTGCCAGCTAACCAGGGTCAGTATGTTCTCAATCTCCAGCAGGTGGTGAGGATAGCCTGTACAATCTGGTGCTGGATTAAGGCCTACAGGAGTGTTATAGGCCCAGGGTGCAGAACCTGGTGATGCCGAACCCTGGTGTACCTGGTCCCTCCCCTGTCTTCTTCAGCTGCCACCCCCCCCCCCCCCCCCCACTGCAGTAGCTTCCCTCTTTCTTGCTCCCCAACCTTAGGGAGGGGGCCATGGGCTCCTGCACCTTTTAAAAACAAAAGCAAAAAGTGTTTTATTTACAGTGTTTTAACCACTTTTCTGAGAAACCACTCAGAAGGGTTTACAGAAAGTCACAAGCAACAAAAAGAGACCCATGCCAACCCCGCAAAGAACCAGACCTAAGCGAAACTAATCATACAACCCCCTCACCTCACCTCACCCATATCCAGTCACAAACAGTCACATCTTCACATGTTTACAAAAGGACAGCAACGATGCCTGTGAGCAAATCTACCCAGGGGAAAGCACTCCAACATACGCAGGCCACCCCGAAAAGCCCAGCCCTTTAGATGACCTTATGAACCACTTCCAGGTCCAGCGTATCCAATAAGCCCTCCAGAGAGGACCGCAGAGTTCGAGAGGAGCTGTACCAAGACAACAAGTCCCACAGAAATGTAGGGCAAGAGTCCCGCAAAACCTTAAAAACAATAACCAATTATAGATTGACAGGATGAGTTAATGCTGAAAGGGTGAAAAGAGGCAATGAGTACGAGTGGCCAGATGAGAGGAGGAGAAAGGTATGAATGTAGAGCGCAGGTGGGGAGGAGGGGGAGGGAAGAGGGAAGGTATAAGGAGGGATACAAAGAAAGGGGGAAATAAGCTGGGGCATAAACAAGATACATGATGTAATGACTATGTAACTTGTATAACGTTGAGAACGAACTGGTTTGTAATGTGCATGGAAATGGTTAATAAAAATTAAAATGGAAAAAAAAAAACCACAATCAGCAACTTAAACGTCACCCGCTCCTGCACAGGCAGCCAGTGTAAAAGCACCAAAGATGGCTGGGCGCTGTTGCGGCACCATGTCCCACTCAGAAGCTGGGCAACAGTGTTTTTCATGACTTACAAGCAGCGAAGTAACTGCCGTGGCAGCCAAACCTAGAGAGCATTACAATAATCCAGCACTCTGAGAACCATGGTCTGAACCACGACCTGCAGAACCGTCTGTGCCAAATATGGCTTCAGCTGATAGGCAAGCCTAAGCTTCAGCCACACAGGAGCAGGCAGTATCAGGATGGGCAGCAGCAGTCTTTTGGGGGGGGGATGCGGCCTCTGGGTAACTTTTGGGTTCGGCTCCGGGTGAGTGCAGTCAGGCATAGGAAAGTGTCTGCAGTCTGCAGGACCATGGAACGCAGCTGCTTTGTTGCGTGCGATAGCCGCCTGAGCACAGTTGTCTGATGTTGAGTTCTGTCACGGCTATCTTAGGGAAGATGCAGTCACTATGATGTGCCCCGGAGAGGCCAGAATCTGCAGGAGTGAGCTCTTGAGAACAGGATGGTATCCCCAGTGATGACTGCGGTCCTGTGGTTTTGGTGGGAACCATTGCCATTTTGAATACCGTGATTTCTGCCGGACGGGAGGGAACTGAGCCCTCGATCCTGCAGCCTATGCCTAAATTTGGTCTTGGAACCTCCATTGGGTCATCTGTGGGGAGTGTGGGGTCCAGTGTTTCTCCTTATCTCCAGGAACAAGCAGGAATGAGTCTTCATATTATGGGTACGTCGGTACCGACGGAGCCTGTGCGGGAACGCTCCCCAGCTTCCCAAAAAGGAAAGCTTTTGGGAGCATCCCACAGCGCCTGCGCGCTGCCTTCCCGCCTTTCCTAACCATCTCTCCTCAGTTCTTCTTTGCCGCGGAGCCAGCAGGTTGAGCCCTGTCACCGCTGAAGAAGTTCTTTATTTTATTTCTTTGGTCGCGTGTCTGCCTTCCCCGACTCCGGACCGGTACCGCCGGTCTTTTTCTTTCTTTCTTTAAAAAAAAAATATATATATATCTATACTTTCCTCACTTAGTGTATTTTTCTTCTTGGGCCTCAGGGCCCACAAGAAAATTTCCCTCATGGAAAAACCAGCCTCTGGGTTCAAAAAATGCACTAAGTGTAGCGGTACTATTTCTGTTAGATACCCATGAATGGTGTCTTAAATGTTTGGGTCCTGAACACTCCATTCCGGATTGTCCGTCCTGCTCTCTAATGTCTAAATGGGGGTTACAGAACCGAGCAGCCAAGCTCCATGTGCTGTTTCCCGCTGATGCACCATCGGTAGCATCGACATCGTCCAGGTCTTCTCCTGATGGATGTCAGGTAATCAAACATAAACCTAGCAGGTCCTCGAAGGGTAGATCTTCCTCTAAGCATCGAGATGCCTCCGGGCTTGCCCGCGAGGATCCTGCGCCAGCAAAACAACCCCGGCGGGAAGCTCTGGCTTCCAAAGCTCCTCCTATGGGGTTACAGGTTGACATCGATGGCACGGCCTCGACCGATCACCTGTTAGATTGCTCTGGGGTACCGGCACAATCTCCCGGTACCGACTTCCAGGCATTCATGGGGTCGATTCGATCACAATGTTCTGTCCATGCAGCAGGCTATTACGGCCTTCATTCAAGCTGCGACGCCGCTGGTACCGAAACAAACTCCGTTCTCGGTATCGGTACCGGTACCGACTGCATCGACATCGACCAGGATACCGGCTGCAGCGGTTCCTTGTCCAGGGCTGCTCACCGGTACCGATCCGGTACCGGGGACGCCCAATGTCGATACTGCTCGATACGCGTATCAAGCATTGGAAGAGCACCCTGACAGGCGATACTTCGATTCCTCTGATTCTGATACATCAGACGAGTCTCCTGAAGTATCCATAGCCCTTCCTGAAGAGCTGCCTTCTCCAAAAAGAAGAATATCTCCTCCAGAGGATTTGTCCTTTCAAGACTTCATAAGAGAAGTAGCTAAAGGACTTTCTATTTCAGTAACTTCTGAATCAGAGCCTAGAGCTAAAAAATTGGATATTTTAGGCTATTCTAGAGCTCCTAAAGAGGCAGTCACCTTACCAATTCATGAGATTCTTTATGAACACATGATTGATCTATGGGAGACTCCTCTCACTCTCTCTCCTCATTCTCGTAGATTGGACACTATGTATCGTGTCCCTCCTTGTCCTGGATTTCAGAAAACTCAGCTTCCTCACCATTCCATTGTGGTGCAGTCAGCTATGAAGAGGATAAAGAGTACAAAGAGACACTTCTGCTCCTCCAGGAAGAGAATGCAGGACCTTGGATGCCTTTGGTAGGAAAATCTTCCAAGCCAGTATGCTTATTGCCAGAATCAACTCATATAGCCTTTACATGGATATGTTTCTAAAGGAAGTTGCACAAAAACTGCACACTTTCCTCCCTTTTCTTCCAGAGGATAAAAGGGAGGAATTCCTCATTTGGCTTAAGCATACCCAAGACATTTCAAAGTTTTCCAACAGGGCAGCCTTGTATTCCTTTGAAGGTGCCAGCAGAGCCTCAGGCATTGCCATAGCTGCTCGCAGAATTGCTTTGCTCCAGGCTTCTCATTTAGAGCCCTGGGTTCAAGATGGCTTAGGAAATCTTCCCTGTACAGGTGAAAACCTATTTGGCAAAGAATGGCAAATAAAAGCCACTCAAATGGATGCAGAAAACTCTGCTCTGGATAGACTTTCAAAGTCAACCTCCATTCCTGCCAAGAAAAAGCCTTTTAAAAAATCTTTCTTTAAAAAGGGCAGATTTCCTTCTACGTCTGGCCAACAATCTTCTACAGGTCGCTTTGCCACTAAGCGTCAGCAACCTAAACAGGCCAGGCCTAAGCCTACAGGGGCTGCTGCAACTCAGCAGGCCCAACCTCCTCAGGGTTTTTGACTTGATGCTAGAGAACTTAGCCTTTCTGGCTCTAAAGCAGCCAGAGCCTCTCACCATTCCAGGAAGGTTGGCTCATTTTGCTCCCAGATGGGAGCAAATAACATCAGAGCAGTGGACCCTCTCCATCATAAGAGAGGGCTACAAGCTTCATTTCTCAGACCTTCCTCCCCACACCATGGTGAGACACTTCAATTCTCCCACATCTCTTCTCGACCTTCTAGGTCAAGAGGTAACTAACCTTCTTGCCCAAGGGGCAATAGAAGAAGTTCCTCTTCTTCATCAAGGGTCAGGGTTCTACTCCCCCTATTTTCTCATTCCAAAGAACACAGGGGGATACAGACCCATCTTAGATCTCAGAGAATTGAACAAATTTCTATGCAAGGAGAAGTTCAAGATGCTTTCTCTGGGCACTCTCCTTCCATACCTTCAAAGTCAGGATTGGCTTTGTTCTCTAGATCTCAAGGATGCGTACACCCATGTCCTCATCCATCCCTCTCACAGAAGATTCCAACGGTTTCTTTTCCAAGGAAAACATTACCAATACAGAGTTCTTCCTTTCGGTTTGGCCTCTGCCCCAAGAGTGTTCACCAAATGCATGGCAATAGTTGCTGCATTTCTACGAACTCTGGGAATATTTGTCTTCCCATACCTGGACGACTGGCTCATTCGAGCTCCATCTCAGTCAGAGGCCCAGAATTCCTTGGACCGCACAAGGGCATTCTGCAGTATCTGGAACTTGTGGTAAACCTCCCAAAGTCTCAGCTCACCCCTACTCAGTCCCTGGAATTCATAGGGGCCTGGTTGGATACCACTACTGCAAGGGCTTACCTTCCTCAGGCCTGTTGCCAACATCTAGTGCAGTTAGCCTCCCAGATTGAGTCAAAAAGCCACTTAATTGCTCGGGAGATGCTACAACTGCTAGGCCACATGGCTTCCACAGTGCATGTGGTTCCCTATGCTCGCCTACACATGAGAGCTGCTCAATGGACTTTGTCCACCCAGTGGACTCAAGCTTCAGGAGCTCTCTCAGACCAAATAGCAACCACCAAACGTCTCTTTTGGTCTCTCCAATGGTGGATGTCCACTCAAAATTTGTTGCTGGGGTCCCCCTTCCAACAGTTGTTGCCCCAAGCAACCCTCACAACAGATGCCTCCCAAACAGGTTGGGGAGCCCATCTACAGGACCTCTCCACTCAAGGCACTTGGTCCCCACAGGAGACCTCCCTTCATATCAACCACTTGGAGCTTCGAGCAGTTTTTCTAGCTCTCAAGGTCTTTCATACCCTCCTCAGCTACAAGACAGTCCTCATTCATACGGACAATCAAGTAGCCATGTTTTACATAAACAAGCAAGGAGGAACTGGCTCTCTGTTGCTTTGCAACGAAGCTTTAAGATTGTGGGCCTTCGCCAGAGAGCATCAGATACATCTCCTGGCAGTATACCTCCCAGGAGTCCAAAACTCTTGGGCAGACAGACTCAGTCGAGTCCTGCTTCTACACGAATGGTCCCTGCACATAGATCAGGTACTCAGAATCTTCCAAGAATGGGGAACCCCGGACATAGACCTCTTTGCAAGTCCGTGGAATGCCAAACTTCCCCGGTTCTGTTCCAGAATTCCGTGTCAGGGAGTTCAGGCCAAGGATGCCTTCCTCCTCCATTGGGGTCAGGGCTTCCTGTATGCATTTCCACCCATTCCCTTGATTCCCAAGACTCTGTTCAAACTCCAGAGGGATCAAGGATCTATGATCCTCATAGCTCCACGCTGGCCACGCCAAGTGTGGTACCCTCTACTTCTACATCTCTCCCAAGCCCCCTCTCTGGACTTGGGAGCTGCTCCAGACCTTCTGTCCCAGAAGGAAGGGACTTTGTGGCACCCAAAACCCAAGTCCCTACACCTCAGAGCTTGGTTACTGAAGGCCTAGACCTTCAAGACTGGAATCTTTCTCAACAAGTGAAGGATATCCTCCATGCTTCCAGAAAACATTCCACCAGGCATTCTTATGCTTTTAAATGGAAACGGTTTTCCATTTGGTGTGCTGAAAAGGGTCTTGACCCTCTAGCACTACCTTTAAATTCTCTGTTAGACTATCTCCTGCATCTTTCCAATGCAGGCCTTAAAACAAATTCAGTAGGAGTCCATTTGAGTGCTATTGCAGCATCCCTTAAGCCCATCAATGGACAATCTATTTCCTCTCATCCTCTCATTGCAAGATTCATGAGAGGCCTAACTTTAACTAAACCTCCCATTAGGCCTCCTCCGGTGGCATGGGACTTAAATTTGGTTCTTGGTCAGCTCATGAAGCAACCTTTTGAACCCTTAGCCACTACCTCCTTGAAGTTCCTTTCATGGAAGGTTATTTTCCTCATTGCAGTTACTTCAGCTCGCCGCATCAGTGAACTGCAGGCATTAGTGGCTAATCCACCTTATACAAGGTTCCATCATGATAAGGTAGTCCTTAGGACAAATCCACACTTTATGCCTAAAGTGGTCTCACCTTTTCATCTTAATCAAGAAGTATATTTACCTGTCTTTTTTCCAGCTCCTCATGCATCCAGTGCAGAGAGGAATCTTCATACTCTGGATTGTAAAAGAGCTCTTGCTTTTTACTTACATAGGACACAGCAACATAGAAAGTCTTCCCAGCTTTTTGTTGCTTTTGATCCTTCTCATTTAGGACTTCCAGTCTCTAAGAGAGCACTGTCCAATTGGATTGCTCAGTGTATTTCTTTCGCCTACCAGAGTAAGAACCTTTCTCTGGAGAGCCATGTCACAGCTCATAATGTGAGGGCCATGGCCACCTCTATGGCTCATCTAAATTCTGTGTCCATCGACCAGATCTGTCGAGCAGCCACCTGGGCCTCGGTTCATACCTTCACAGCCCATTACTGCTTGGACAAGGACTCCCACCGGGATGCCTTGTTTGTTCAGGCTGTCCTCAAACACCTGTTCCATTCTTAAACAACTCCTACCCTCCTTCCCAGGATGGATGTCTGAGATCCATAGGAGGAGGTAGACTCCTCTCCAGGGTCTCATATCCTTGGGGATCTCCCAGGCATCTTAGCTAGGGAGTCCCCATATGTGAAGACTCATTCCTGCTTGTTCCTGGAGATAGCACAGTTACTTACCTGTAACAGGTGATCTCTGGGAACAGCAGGAATAAGTCTTCACAACCCTCTCTCCTCCCCTAGGAGTTGTATCTCTTTTTCTATCTTTCCTTTCCTCTCTCTCTCTATTGTCTCAGCTTTAAACTCGAACTGAGGAGAGATGGTTAGGAAAGGCGGGAAGGCAGCACGCAGGCGCTGTGGGATGCTCCCAAAAGCTTTCCTTTTTGGGAAGCTGGGGAGCGTTCCCGCGCAGGCTCCGTCGGTACCGACGTACCCATATGTAAAGACTTATTCCTGCTGTTCCCAGAGATCACCTGTTACAGGTAAGTAACTCTGCTTTCTCCCCAGAGTTCATCCTTTTACTTTGCCAGGCCTTTGTCTTGAAACAAGGTTTGGATGAAGGTTCCCTGGTGTCTTCCAAGTTGTCCTTGGGGAGGTGACAGGGGTCCAATACATAGGACAAGCACCTATGTAGAGAGAGGCAGGAGGAGGATGGTGATATTGTCTCTGTGGAATCCTTGGATTCCCTGGATCCCTTGGAAGGGATGGCTGATCTCCTGGAGGAGCTCCCGGTGAGGGAAGATCTGACTGCAGTGCAAATTTTTCATTGGGATGAGCTTCCCTCCCTCTTTTCAGAGGCCCTAGCTGCTTTGTGCATTGCTCCAAGCTAGGCTCATCGGCCCTCAGTCTTTTGAGGACCCGCTGTTGGAGAGCATCCGTAAGCCCCCGCGATCCTTTCTGCTCCACCGAGCCTTGAAGGCAATTATCTCAGAGGAGTGGAATTCTCCAGATGCGAGATTTGTGTATTGGTAGAAGTATGGCAAGGCTGACCCTTATTCCTCCTGAGGAGGAGGAGGAGAAGTTGTGCCTGCCGTGGGTGGATGCACTCATGGCAGCAGTTACCTGTAAGACTACCATTCCGATGAAGAGTGGTGTGGTTTCGAAGGACCCTCTGCACCTGCACATGAAGGCCTTGCTCAAGCAAGTCTTTGAGGTTTCAGCGCTTGGTTTGCAAGGGGCTATTTGTGGCACCTTTTGGCTAGAGCCTGTCTCCGGTGGTCTCAGAAGATTCCAGAGGAGATGGTAGATCCTGATAGTAGGGTGGATGCCACTAGGCTGGGGTCTAACTCAGCTTTTCTGGCAGTCTTGCTTTATTATTTACTTCAGGCTTCAGCTAAGAGCATGCTATGGTGGTCTCCGTGTGCCATCTGTTATGGCTTCACAATTGGTCAGCGGATATGGCATCCAAAACTAGGCTCCCTTTCAAGGGAAGTTGTTTTTTGGAGAGGACTTGGAGAAGTTGGTCAAATACTTGGGAGATTACATAAGCTTGGGCAGCTTGGAGGGGCTGCGGTTGGGCTTTTTGTAAATTTCATCCCACCTGAGTGGTTAATCCACAGAGGCCCCGATTCCTCCTGTGAAGTCCTTCCTTTTGTGCTGGTTTCCGCAGAGGCTGTGAGACAAGGCCTTGGGTGCTGCTGGTGCTGGCAAATCTTCCCAGTAGAAGTGTGGGGTCCCTGGCAGGGATTCTGATGGTGGGCTGCCTGCAATGGCTCTTTCCTGCTTGGGCCCAGATCATGTTGAATGCCTGGGTGCTGGAGGTGATCAGAGACTGTTATGCTCTCAAGTTCGCCAGGCTCCTTCTGGATGCCTTTATGATCTTGCCATGCCAGGCTTCAAGCAAGGCCTGAGCTGTGAAGAATACTCTCGAGCATCTATTGCAGCTTGAGGCAGCCATGCCGGTCCCTCACGGCAACTGGGACTCTGGCCGGTATTCAATCTACTTCGTGGTGCCCAAGAAGGAAAAGGCCCTGGCAGCCCATTCTGAATCTAAAAGGTGTCAGGGCCCTAAGGGTCCCATGCTTCCATATGGAGACCCTGCAGTCGATAATAGTGGCGGTGCTCCAAGGGGAGTTCTCAACTTCCCTAGGTTTGACTGACACTTATTTGTGCATTCCTATCTGCCCCAGTCATCTGTGTTCTATTTTTTGCGATGCTCAGAGGGCATTTTCTGTTTTCAGGTGGTGGTCTTTGTCCTGGCCACTTTGCCTCGTGTGTTCACCAAAGTGATGGTAGTCATGGCAGTGAGCTTGTGCAAGCAAGGCAATCTCGTCCATCCATATTTAGATAATTGGCTGTTTCAGACAGTCTGTCCAGGAGAGTCGGGAGGCAACAGTCCTGGTCATCAAATGCCTACAGCAGTTAGGTTGGGTGATCAACTTAGTCAAGAGCAGGTTGGAGCCATTCCAGTCCCTGGAGTACCTGATGGCCTGGTTCGACACCCTCAAGGGCATGGGTTTTCTCCTGGAAGGCCTAATTGCAAAGTTGCAGGTCCAGGTGAGAGCTGATGAAGGTACCCTGCCCTCAGTGTGGTTATCTCCAGGTCCTGGGTTCTATGGCAGCAATGTTGCCGCTGGTGCCTGGGCAAGGTTGGATATATGGAGCCTGCAGAAGGATCTTCTGTTGCAGTGGTCTCCCCAGTACCAGATTGGATCACTGGGGGATTCCGGCGATGGACTTGATTGCATCTGTAGCGAATGCAAATTTTGATACGTTCTTCATTTGCAGTAGGGCGCACATGTCCAAGGGACTAGATGCCCTGTTCCAACTCTGGCCCAGTGCAGACTTGCTTTGTGTTTCTACCATGGCCCCTGATCGGTTGGATTCTGCAGCAGATAGTCTCATCGAGGGCAAGTGGTGCTGGTTGCATCAGACTGTCTCGATGCCCATGGTATGCATGTCTGGTGTGGCTGCTGAGATTTAATGCAAAAATGCAGGGTCATGCACTTGGGCTGCAAAAATCCAAGGGAGCAGTACAGTGTCCATGAAAGAAGAGCGGGACCTGGGCATGATTGTTTCTGATGATCTTAAAGCGGCTAAACAGGTAGTAAAGGCAACGGCGAAAGCCAGAAGGATGCTTGAATGCACAGGGAGAGGAATGGCCAGCAGAAAAAAGGAGGTGATTGTGCCTCTGTATAAGTCTCTGCTGCATCCTTATTTGGAGTATTGTGTGCAGTTCTGAAGATCACATCTTTTAAAAGGATATAAACAGGATGGAGTTGGTGCAGAGGGTGGCTACTAAAATGGTTAGTGGTCTTCGTTATAAAGCATGAGAGAACAGACCTAAAGATCTTAATGTGTATACGTTAGAGGAAAAGCAGGATAGAAGAGATGTGCATTTTATATCATGGAGATATTTAAGCATCTCTCTCACAAGAGGAGAGCCTCTTTCCATTGAAAGCAAACTCTGCTACGAGGGAACATACGATGAGGGTGAAAGGGGATAGACTCAGAGTAATATGAAGAAATATTTCTTTACAGAAAGAGTGGAGAATGCTTGGAATAGTTTCCCAGTGGAGATGATAGAAACAAAGACAGCATCTGAATTAAAAAAAAAAAGCAGGGACAAACACAAGGTCTCTTGAGGAAAAGAGGGGGGACTTCTATAGTTGATATGGAGGAGTAGACTAGATAGGCCATGTGGTCTTTTTCTTTCATGTTTGTGTTTTATTGAGCCGCTTTGTGGCACCTCTGTGAAGGATTAGACTTTGAAAGTAGGGGTTTTGGTAACAATCTGTTCAGCCCATCAGATTTCTGAACTCCAAGCCTTGTCTTGTAAGGAGCCTTACTTGGTATTCTCTAAGGAGAGGGTGGTTTTGCATCCTGTTACCTCCTTTTTGCCTAAAGTGGTGTCTGTTTTTCATCTCAATCAGGAGGTTTCTTTTACTGGCTTTCGTGGAGTTGCAGGGTTCTGCAGAGGCCCAGACTCTTCATAAGCTGGATGTCCATAGGACTCTTAAGCAGTACCTAAAGGTGACTCAGCCTTTTTGGTGTTCCAAGAGGCTCTTCATCTTGTTTGGGGGTTCCCAGATGAGTGAAGCTGCATCAAGAGCTTTTTGTTTCTTGATGGATCCGGGAGGCTATCACATTTGCATCTATTTGCATATCGGTGCCCTCCGGTTTGTGGACTCAGGCATGTTCTTGGCAAGAGGTTGGTCTTGTTCTTCCTCTGGACATCTGTAAGGCGGCAACATGGTCATCTCTTCATTCTTTTGTGCGGCACTACCATTTGGATGTGCAGGCCCGACAGGATGCGGCCTTTGGGGTACAGGTGTTGCAGGCCGGGGTTTTGGTTCCTACTCATAGTCGGTACTGCTTTGCTATGTCCCACTCGTCTGGACTAGAGTGGACTGATGATATGGAAGTTGAAATGTAGACCTTAACTGCTAATTTTCTTTCCTGGAGTCCGTCCAGTCCAGGACCCACCAGGGATGTTCTGCATTGTTGGGTGCTGTCTTACATTTGGCTCTCCAAACAAAAATGGCCAACTTTTACAGAGTGGAAGGTGGCTGGCGTCTGTTTTTTTGCCCTGCCCTGCTCTTCAAGCTAAGTGTTTGGTTTTTACATTTATGAGCACAGCGTGGGTATTGCTAGCCGCCTCTTACTGGGTCATTGATGTTATTGGGCTTTGTGTTGGTGCAGATGGCTTAGATTAATTTCTGGCTGCTTTTTCACCGTGTGCCCTTGAATGCTGAGACCCGGTTTGCTTTTTGATGAATGAATGTCAAGTGGTGTTTAATATGAAATACACATGGTAGTGATGGAGTGAGTTTTTCTCTTTGTTACATTTGGCTCTTGCAGACCTACTTTGGAGCGGGTACATTCAGAAAAGCTTTTGCTAGGCCTTGCTAGGGCTGACTCTGTGTTTTGCTGTGTCCCTGAGTGCTTGTGTTGTCCCCGTTTTTCTTTTTGCTACAAAAATTAATAAAATGAAATTAAGGAAAGCCAAATCCAGAAATTTCGTTACGGGGAATGTTTACATATTTCTACTACTACTATTTAACTACTACTTCTTTGTATAGCACTATGCAGACACATGTAAAAGACTGTCCCTGCTCATCAGAGCTTACAATCTAGTCAAGAAAGACACAACACAACAGCTGAGAACAAGGATGTAACTAGAAGAATGGTAAGGAAACACATAGGAGACTAAGCGGATCAGGATCCAAAAGGGGACTCGAAGTGAGTTTTTGGCCTGGATTTGAAAAGGGCCAGAGATGGGAACGACAGCAAGAAAATTAAAGGCAATCGGTTCCCGTGCTCCCCTTCTCATGTTCTCCATATCCGAAAAATTCCAAATGAAGTCACTGAAGCAGAGGTCACTTCATTAGGTTTACCTTTCGGCAAAGTAACTAATCTCTTGATGCTAAAAGCAAAAAGCCAGGCTTTCTTAGAAATGGCTTCTGAAGAAGCAGCTGTTACCATGGTGAACTACTACACTCCTGTTACTCCTCATCTCCGCACTCAGCCAGTATATATTCAGTATTCCAATCACAGGGAACTTAAGACTGATAACCTACCTGACCAGGTGAGAGCTCAAGCTGCTCTGCATGCAGTGAACTCTGTACAGCCCAGAGGCCTTTCCAGTGAGGGCTCCCTACTTCCTGGCCAGAGCCCTGTTCTCAGAATCATTGTAGAAAACCTCTCTTATCCCGTCAGTTTAGAAGTACTGTATCAGATTTTCTCCAAGTTTGGGACTGTCTTGAAGATTATCACTTTCACAAAAAACAATCAGTTCCAGGCCTTGTTCCAGTATGCTGATGCTGTCAATGCATATCACACAAAAATGGCTTTAGATGGCCAAAATATCTACAATGCGTGCTGCACACGCCGTATTGATTTTTCCAAGTTAACAGGCCTTAATGTAAAATACAACAATGGCAAAAGCAGAGATTTTACTCGCCTTGACCTCCCATCCGGAGATGGCCAGCCATCCCTTGACCCCGCCATGGTGGCTGCTTTTGGTGCTCCAGGTATTCTCATCGCCTTACGCTGGGGCTGCTGGATTTGCTCCCACCATTGGCTTCCCTCAGGCTGCAGGTCTTTCAGTCTCAGCTGTTCCTGGAGCTCTTACCCCACTTGCCATCACCACCTCTGCTATCACTGGACGTATGGCAATCTAGGAAACACTGTTCTGCTTGTCAGCAACCTTAACCCTGATGCTATCACACCTCATGGACCTTTTATCCTGTTTGGGGTATATGGTGATGTGCATCGAGTGAAGATTCTCTTTAACAAAAAGGAGACCGCCTTAGTGCAAATGGCAGATGCAACACAAGCACAGCTTGCAATGAGCCATCTCAGTGGGCAGAGACTCAGTGGAAGAGTGCTCCGTGTTGTACTGTCCAGGCATCAGACTGTTCAGCTTCCTCGTGAAGGGCATGAGGACCAAGGTCTGACTAAGGACTACAGCAATAGTCTTCTGCATAGTTTCAAGAAGCCAGGCTCAAAAACCTTTCTGAATATATTCCCTCCATCTGCAACCCTCCATCTGTCCAACATTCCGCCTTCTATTACTGAAAATGACCTGAGATCACTTTTTGAAAATACTGGATCTACAGTAAAAGCCTTCAAATTCTTCCAGAAGGATCATAAAATGGCTCTGATTCAGTTGGGTTCTGTGGAAGAAGCAATCCTGGCTTTAATAGACCTCCATAACACTGAGCTGGGAGAATGCCTCCACCTCAGAGTTTCATTCTCAAAATCTACCATCTGACTTTAATCCATGAGCTTTCCTTTCAAGACTGGACCAGGGGTTCAGTAAAATCTTCAGACACACACTGAAGCAATAAAGACCAACTCTGCCTCTTCAAAAAGGAAAGAAGGGAAAGGTAAAATTGCTGTTTGGTTTTTAAACGGTTTCACAATAAAGAATGACGGGACATGGTTCTGAAACAAAGCATGAACTACAGTAGTATGTGGTCAAAGGTTTGAAAATCCATCTGTAGTTTCTTTTGTAGCGTTCATGTTAGCAAAAATAATGTTTTCGCAATCAAAGTTCCAATGCTGGATTTTTATGGGTATATATTTTTTTTATATATATGACATTCTTTAGTCTTGCTGTTCAGGATTAACCTTTTACAACACTTTTTCTGCCAAGATCCTTTAAAATGTTTGCAGAATTCCATGAGTACTCTCCATTTTATCTGGCTTTGAACCTCTCTGCAGATCTGTTGTCTGATTAGAGTGGCAGCACCAGACACTTATCTGAATTCAGAGGTGAAAACTACATATGACAGATTTACTTACAATGTCTGTGTAAGTTGTACAGTGTCTCCTCCAGTTACTAATATCAAGTAGTTTTGTTTACATCTGATCCTGTGTTTCTTGAGAAATGGGACAAGAGACTCAACAAATGTTCCCTGGACCTCATGGTGGTGTTGGTTGACGCCCTGGGTGTCCAGTTGGAGAATGTCTGGATGGATGTGGAGAATATGATGGATAATTTGAAAAGTCTTGAACCTAAGGAGAAGTTTCAGCAACAGCATTCTGAGATGGAGAAACAAAGCAATCAGTTGTGATCGGAGGTCACCAAGGTGAAGTTAAAGAAACTGAAGAGGGACCATGATGATTACACATCTGGTTATGTCTATCCATGGCATAATCCTAATCAATGTGATCGATCACGTAAGAAGACCACGGTAGAATGATCATCAGACGAATCGGTGGGTCCTCGTTCATCTAGAGAAGGTTTTTGGAGGAGGGCCACTCCAAGAAAAAGAAAAACTGGTAGACGATGGACAAGCATTGATTGGGGTAGCGTTGTATGATCCTGCGTCACTTGTTAATCTTTCTGATATGGTTTTGTCAGATGTTCAAATCTCTGTATTATCCAAGGGCTTCTCATTTGTGCCGAAAACATCATTTGATCCTTTTCAATTTAGGCTAGATTTTGAGAAATTTGTTAGAAAATTGAATTTAAAGCATTTTTTTTCCTCCCTGCATAGTGATGTTTCTAGTTCTGTCACATCTTTAGGCACATCTTCTGAGCTACCTGAGACTGCGTCTTATGGTAGGATAGACTTACCCTTTCAATCGTCATGGAACCCGCCTGGGCCACTACATCCTGGGTTATCTGTGTTTCGACAATTGGTATTAAATGACATTGAAGCTATGGAAAAGAAATATTCCTTTAGGAATCGTAATGTCCTGTCGAGACCGGAGTGGTTGGCTTTGCAGGAACTCCGAGCACAGCCTGATGTGGTTATCAAACAGGCTGATAAGGGGGGAGCCATTGTGCTTTTGAATAGATCTGATTATGTGGAAGAAGCACAACGTCAGTTGTCTGACCACACGGTATATGTATGTTTAACGGTAGATCCGACGCCAGAGTTACAGGACATGATCAAGGATCTAGCGACCCAGGCGCTCCATAAACGATGTATATCTAAAAAGGAGATGGGGTTTTTGATAGTGAAATCTCCTAGTGTACCCCGGTTTTATCTGTTGCCCAAAATACATAAGAGTTTATAGCGACCTTCAGGGAGGCCCATAGTATCCACACGGGGCTCGGTATTGGAGCTTCTGTCGATGCTGTTGGACTCCTTTTTGCGTCCACTATTAGTTACTATTCCTTCTTATGTGCGTGATACAATGCATTTTTTGCAATTATTGACGGATGCTTCTATTTGGGCGGATAATGCTTCTATTTTCTTGGTTACCTTGGCTGTACAGGCCCTTTATATGAGCATTCCACAACCAGCGGCCCTAGAAGCGATTAAGTTAGGTTTGGTTCAGCGTGGTGATGTAAGTGATTTACAAATGGATTTTTTGATGCGGTTTGCTGATATAGCGTTAGGTAGAAATTATTTCTGTTTTGGGGATGATCTATTCCAGCAGATCAGCGGGATCATGATGGGAGCATCTTTTGCCCCCCTCTGTGGCCAACTTATTCATGGGTCAGTATGAACAGAGGTGGCTGTCAGTCTCCCCATACCTTTCTCAGATTAGAATCTGGCGGAGGTATATAGATATCTTTATGTTGTGGGAGGGTTCTACGGCCTCTCTAATGTTTCATAATTGGCTCAATACACTCGATCCCCACATTCAGTTTACTATGAGTTATGGTTCTGAAGAGTGTTTTTTTGGATGTCCGGGTGTTCCGACAAACGGGGGGGCTAGGGGACATCTGTGTATAAGGAGAAAACAGTTAGAAATACCTTTTTGCACTTTTCTAGCGCCCATCCCTTGAATCTCCTTAAAGGGTTGCCTTTTTCTCAATATATTAGGTATAGGCACAATTGCTCGTCCCTGTTGGATTTTAAGATCCAGGCAAAGTCCCTCCGTCAGGATTTTTTGGATCGAGGATATCCTGAACATGTGGTGAATAAAGCCTATAAGAGGGCATTGCATGATGACAGGTGCTGGTTGTTATCTCCGAGACCGAGAGAACGGCGGGATGATGGTTGTGTTAATTTAATCTCCCGGTTCTCTAAATTTAGCAATTGCATTCAGGGCATCGTGCAGTGTCATGCTAATGTGCTGCGCATGGTACCCGGGCTTGAGTCCAAACGCCTTCAGTGTGTTTGGCAACGCAATCCTAATCTTAAGGAGATTGAGTCCTTTGGTGTTGCACATTGTCGGTCCGGTTGTCGGCGGTCAACTGGGGCATGTTAAATGCGGGCAATGTCTTGTGTGTGTGGTCGCATGGGAAACGGATCGTTTTACTTACAAGGATAGGGTATATTTTTTTACGATCAGTGACTTCTTGTGACTCGGATTATGTGGTATATGGAATTTTTTGTCCATGCTGCCTGTTATACATTGGGAAAACGATCCGTCCCTTTCGGGTTCGGATCGGTGAACACAAAAGTCGGTTGCATTGCAAACGGCGTGAGGCTCCTTTTGGTTGAGCACTGTCTCACGAAGGGACATGTATTTTTGGATTTGCAATGTTTCTGTCTAGAACAGATCTGTGCAGGTTCAAGGGGGAGGACACATGAACAGCATTTGCTCTATAGGGAACAGCGTTGGATTTTTCAATTGGGGACTGACACACCTGATGAACTCAAGTGTAGATTGGGGAGTTTGTGTTTAAGTTGATTGGAAAAGAGGCAAAGTGGGAGGCGCCTGTGTGGCGTTTTTATAGGTGTTTGGCATTGGATGGGTTTGAATTAGAAGCTGAAGCGATAACAGCGGTTGAGAGCCTGTCGGTTGCAGACGGCTTTGTTTGGCCGGGCCACTTGTTGAAGATGGCCAGGTAGGTGTGTGTCTGTTCTGAATTGTTAGTTTGTTTGGGAATGGTACTTTCTGAGGGTGGTAGTAGTAACATAAAGCGTATTTGTGGTATGCTTTTATTTCAGAATCATTTTCCCCTGAAGCAGCAGAGGCGAAACGCAGAAGGAACGTTTCGGCGGACCTCGGGTCTTGATGTGTTTGCTTAAAACCAGGAGTTCTACAGGCTAAGATTCTGATCTTTGTGCATCATAGATGTTTACGTTATATTGTGATTGTTTTGTGAACATCATGTATCCTTGAGAATCTTGTGAGCATCAGTGTCTTATGGTTCATATGTATGACTTCTGTGATTTTGATTAGTTTGGTGAATCAGTGAACCGTTGATGTACTCAATCTCATTAGTACACCTGAGCTCACTTTGTGTGACCTGTGGGAGGTGTCAGAGGATTCTGAGGTTTGCTTTTCCATTTTTAAGACATACTTCAATGCGGGTATATTTATTACCACTGAGGGTTAGTAGGTAGAGTTGTGTTTTCTCTTTGCCTGAATTTGTCAGAGATGAAGCCTGACACACAGATTCAGGTAGTTTGTTCCAGGCATAAGGAGCAGCAGGATGGAAGGATCGAAGTCTGGCATTGGCAGTAGAAGAAAAGTTCACAGATAGAAGCAATCTTCCAGAAGAGCAGAGTTCCGAGGAGGGTGTAGGGAGAAATAAGAGAGGAAAGGTAGGGAGGTGCAGCAGAATGAGTTCACTTATAGGTCAGTAGGAGAAGTTTGAACTGGATATGGAAACAGATAGCTAGTGAATCGACTTGAAAAGCTGAGTTATATGAGCATATGGAGGCTGACAGAAGATTAGCCACGCAGCTGAGTTTTGAACAGATTGAAGGGGAGAGAGAGGTTTCTGCGGGAGTCCAGCCAGGAGGAGGTTGCAATAGTCAGGATGGGGCTAAAGAGTGGATAAGTGTCTTAGTGTGTGTAGAAAGGAAAGGACAAATTTTGCCAATATGTTATAGAGAAAGAAGCAATAGGTTTTAGCTATCTGTTGGATGTGTGCAGAGAGAGAGTAGTCAAAGATAACCCTAAGGTTGCGAACTGAGAAAACAGGGAGGAGTATAGGGTTATACACAGAAATGGAGAAGGGAGGAAGTGGGGAGGTGGGTTTAGGGGGAAAGATAAGGAGCTCCATTTTGGCCATGTTCAGTTTCAGATGGCGGTGAGACATCCAGGCAGCAATGTCAGATAAGCAGGCAGAAATCCTGGCCTGGATTCTTGGAGAGATTTCTGGCACAGAAAGGTATATCTGAGAGTCGTCAGTATAAGACACTACTGAAAACCAAGAGACTGAATGTAGAGAGAGAAAAGGCAGAGGTCCCAAGATGGAGCCCTGAGGTACACCAACTGAAAGCGGGATGGAGGTAGAGAAGGAACCATCAGAATATACACTAAAAGTGCAATGGGAGAGAGAAAAAGAAAACAGAACAGAGCAGCACCCCTAAATCCAAGCAAGGACAGGGTATCAAAGAGAAGGTGGTGATCAACAGTGTCAGAGGCAGCAGAAAGGTCAAAAAGGATGAGAATAGAGTTAGAGGCCTTTGGATTTGGCGAGGAACAAGTTGTTGGAGACTTGGGCAAGAACCATTTATGTGGAATGTAGAGAACAATAGCCAGATTGCAGTGGGTCCAGAAGGTTTTGAGAGGAAAGTCAGTCAATACAGTGGTAGTGAACTGCTCATTCAAATAGTTTTGAAGCAAAGGGGAGGAGAGAGGTCGATAACTGGAAGGAAAGGTAGGATTTATTTATTTATTTGCACATATTTTTATACCGCCCCTTCCAGAGATCAGAGCGATTTACATCATAACAAGTTAACTAAAACAGTTAAAAGGAACAGCGGTAAGAACTTTACACATTACAAAAAACAGGGTAGTTGAGGTTTCACCTCTAACTTTTTACATAGTGGTACTGAGAGTGGCCACTTTTAACTGTTTACAGAACAAATTTACATGAGTATGGGATTGGTATACTACTTGTGGGTACCAAGTCAAGTAAATACATAATCAGATTTAATGGCTTTTTGAGAAGTGTAACTACAGTTTGTTTGAAGGCCACAGGAACAGTTGCAGTGGAAAGCAATAGGTTAAGGATATGACAGATGGAAAGGATAACAGCAGAAGAGACAGAGCTTAGTAGATGGCAAGGGTTAAAGGCAAGAGAGTTAGATGGATATAATACTCTTGCTTGGCAAGTGCTATGGCTGACTGGAAAGAGGTTAGCATGAATTTGAAATGTAGGTAGTCGGCAAGGGTATGTGATTTAAGCCAAAGGCGCTCAGCTGAGCAGACACAAGAATGTAGGTAATGGGCTGTCAGACAGCGAGGGTTGAGGGTATGACACGCCTCACAGGGTGCGGAATGAGAGGAACAAGTGCAGAGCAGGGGGAGAGTATAGTGTTATAGGAGGATACTGTCCCATTAACAGACTCAGAGGACTTAGTGGAGGAAAGAGGTGATATGATAGCAGTGGAGAGAGCCAAAGGGTCAACAGTGTGAAGATTCCTAAGCATATTGGTGGAGATCGGTTGAATCCAAGATGGAGGGGTGGTTAAGGATGAAGATTAACAGGTTTATGGTCATATAAGGGCAGAACTGAGGTGGAAAGGTTTAAGGGTGAGCAGTTGGAGGAGAAAATAAGGTTGAGGCAGTGGCCATGCTTGTAAGTAGGAGTGGTAGAGCACAACTGGAGGTTGAATGAGGAGGTTAGGGAAAGGAGCTTTAAGGCATAAGGATCAGAAGGGTCATCAATGTGAATGTTAAAATCTCCAAGAATAAGGGAAGGGGAAGACGCATCCAGAAAGCAGGAGAGCCAGGAGTCAGTCTGTGAGAAAGATAGAGGTGGGCTTGTTGGGGGATCGATAAATGAGTTACCCAGAGAGGTAGTGGAGAAAATAGGCAGATGGCAGGGACTTCAAAGGAAGCATAGGAATTAGATGAAGGCAGAAGGAGGGTCTGGAATTGGCAGGAATGAGAGAGTAGAAACCCAACACCGCCACTACGACCAGTGGACTGAGGTGTATGGGAAAATAGGTAGCCTCCGTGACCGAGGGCAGCGACTGAAACTGAATCTTCACGGGGGAGCTAAGTTTCAGTAAGAGTCAAGAGATGTAGAATGAGAGGTCATGAATGAAGGCAAGTTTGAGACAGAATGTGCAAGCCACAGTGCGCATGAAAAGGGAGAGAAGAGGGAGAGAGGAAAGAGGTTACGCATTGACCTGCCCTGGGCATGTGATCTGCGGGGGAGCAGGGTTGGGGTTGACATCTGCAGATGAGAAAAGCAGAAGGCGTAGGAGAGAACGGGGGGAAGAGGAGGCGGCATGATGGAAGAGAGGGTGAGGCTCCCTCAGTGAGAGTGGAGATGGCTGAATAAGAGGAAGAAAAAGGTGAAGCTCAAGGGCAGAAGATAAGGTAGAAGACAAAATGGTAGGGGAGGGTGGGGATAGTAAGGGGTGAGTAATGAGAAGTAGGGCCATGGAACTGAGGGAATGAGTGGAAAAGATTAGGGAGAGTTAACATCAAGAACACAAATTGATGTGGAGCCATAGGGGAGGGGGAAGAGGAGAGAATTCAAATCAAAGGAGATACAGGTAGAGATGGGGAAGAAGGTCCTGGCGGCTTCAGGTGCACCTGAGTAATTGTCAATGAGCAGAAGAAGGCTATGAGTGTTCTAGGCCAGGGGTAGGTAATAAAGTGAGAAGGGAAACACAGCACCGCAGGGGGCAGGAGCTGGGTAAAGAACAGACACAAGATAGGACACACACTGACAAAACAGAAATATACAGAACAAACAAGCTAGATTCTAAATAGGCACAGGAAATGGCTAAAGAGCATTCAAAGTTGGCTGAAGCCTGCAATGAGGGTGCTCACCCAAGCAGGAACCACCAGCAAATGGAGGATCAGCAACTGATGTGCTCACAAAGGAAAGCTTCTGAGCAAAGCCCCAGCAGGGGGAGGGGCGGGGCAAGTGCTGAATGCAGGTAAGTGGAAGCAGGCAGAGTCCACAGGATGCGCTCTAGTAAAACTCAGGCAAGGTTAAAAACTTAAGACTTTAAAGACCTACAAGACAGGCCTTGTATAGGACTAGCGAGAAGGAGAAAAAAGAAGGAAAGAAAAAAGCACTCAAATGTGCAATCGGATAGTACTAGTCAGAACAGAGGCAATAGTGTTTCTACATATCTCCAGGAACAAGCAGGAATGAGTCTTCACACATATGGATACGTCAGTACCGACGGAGCCTGCGCGGGAACGCTCCCCAGCGTTCAGAAAGAAAGCCTTTGGGAGCATCCCACACGCATGCGCACTGCCTTCCCGCCCATTCACTTCCCTCTCATCAGTTTTCCACGGAGCCGGCAGAACGTATTCCTGTCACCGCAGAAAATTCTTCTTTTTTATTCTTGTTTTTTGTGGTCGCGTCTGCCTTCCCTCGACGCCACCGGTACCGCTGGTGCTTTTCTTTCTTTTTACTAAAAATTTCTTCTTTTTTCTAAGGAATTTTTTCCTGTTTAGTGCCTGATGGTTTCTTGGCCGCTAGGCCTCTATCCTTTCCATTATGGAGAAGCCAGCCACTATCCTTAAGAAATGCTCAAAGTGTGGCGGTACAAATATATTTTTAGATGCTCATTCTTGGTGTCTAAAATGTTTAGGTCCTGATCATTGCCCACTGGAGTGTCTCTCCTGCAGGAGCTTAAATAGAAGAAGTCTTCAGGATTGAGCACAACTCGATGCTCAGTTCACATCAGACTCGATGTCACCAGCCAGAATATCTTCTTTCTCACAGGATCTGGTAACCAAACAAAAGTCTGTTAAGACTAGCCAGTCCTCGAGTGGTAGATCTCCTTCTAAGCATCAAGATGCCTCTGGCGTTGCCCTCGAGGACATTTTGGCAATAAAGTCCCGGCGGGAGTCTTCGGGCTCCAAAGCATTAACGGGGCTTCAGGTTGTTCCCAAGGTTCTTACCTCCATGGACATACCTGGGCCATGCTCGGTGGTTGTGGCCGCTTCGAGCGGTACTGACACCCCAGCATCGGCTATGGTGATGGATGAGATATTCCTCACCGATGAACGTAGTCTAGTGAATCTCTCAGCTACTTCGGTACCGCTAGAGTCGCTGCAGACCGTTCCCCGACTATCGTTATTGGCTTCGGTACCGGTATTGACATCGGCACCGGTATCAGTACCGTCGATGCTTGCTTCGACAGACTCGCTTCCTTCAATGCCGAGCCTGGAATCGTTCTCTAGCATGGAGGATTCGGTACCGACTCGTCTCGGTACCAACCTCGGGTGGTACCGAAGACATCTCTTTAAAGAAAATCCGATGCTTCATCCTTTCAAGTCTTCCGATCCCGATGACTGGGTTGAATCCATCGGTACCAAGGCTGAATTTTCAACAATTCTAGCCTTTACCCCTCATTTCAGAGGGTCCTCCTCAGGAGAGATTTCTTTTCAAGCTTTTCTGCTTGATATGGCAGTTACTTGCCATTTCTATACCTGGTAGAGAATCCATACCAGGGGATTCAGAAACTCTGCAATTCCCCTGGATTCCAAAGGAGGTGATCATGCTTCCTTTGCATCAGATCTTACAGGATCTACTATTAAGAATGTGGGAAACTCCTTTAACGGTATCCCCACATTCTAAGACACTTGACACTATGTACAAGGTGCCACCTTCTCCAGGTTTTCAAGACTCAACTTCCTCATCATTCTATTGTTGTAGAATCAGCAATGAGGCGTATTAAGAGTGCAAAGAAGCACTCTTATTCGCCAGGTCGTGAGTCTAGGACTTTAGATGCCTTGGGACGTCGATGCTTCCAGGCATCCATGCTTTCAGCAAGAATTATCTCATATATTTTCTATATGGGATTATCTCTTGAAGAGGTCACAAAGAACTTAAAGCTTTTGAACCCTTTTCTTCAAGAACATAAAAGAGCAGGCTATTTCTTATTAGTCAGTCATGCTCAAAATGTCTCTAAGTTCCTTAATCGTGCTTCCCTGGACTGTTTTGAGTCTATTAGCAGGACTTCTGCTATAGCCATAGGGGCACGATGCATGGCCTGGCTCCAAGCTTCAGACTTGGACAAATGGGTACAAGAAAGCCTGGGAAATACTCCTTGTGCTGGTGAAAATCTCTTTAACAAGGATGCTTTATTCCAAGCTAATCAGTTAAACACTGATATTGTTGCTTTCAGAGGATTGTCAAAACTTTCCTCTATCCCAGCTAGTAAAAAATCTTCTAACAAACTTTATCCCCCTAAGGGAAAAAAGTTTTATCTATCTTCTACCCATCATGCAAATGTTTCCAAAGAAGGGCAACATCATACCAGGCTAAGAAAATCAAAACCTCAACAGGCTCAGCAAACCCAGCAGTCGCAGGGTTTCTGATATTTTATTCATTAAATCTTTTTCCTGTTTGAGGTTTAGAACCGGTAACTAACTTACTTATCAACAGAAGTATCTACAGTTCATCTCATCCTTACTGAGATATCAGTGATACACTGACTCAATCCTCGACTCTAGGCATGAATCTCTTGCCACAAGAGAAATCCATTTTTTTATCTCTAAGAGCTATTGAAGACAATCATGCCCTACAAGTAATGGGTTTCTCCTCTCCTTTTTGAAGGAAAAAGAGGAGTAACAACTAACAAGGCAGGCTATGCCCTTCACCTTGACAGTTTTCCTGTACGAGGATATCATAGTTTTGACTGCAAGGGGCTTTGCCTTTTCAGGGACTTACCAAATTGTAAGTCTTCTCAACTCTGTATTACTTTCTAGCCCTCTTAGTCGAGTCATTCAGCCTCTAAGAGTGATACTATTCAACTGGAGGGCTTACTTTTTAAGCCCATAGGATTTTCTTCAATACCTACTCCAATAAGTGGTTTCCATACAGAGTTTTCTTCCCCTTCCCAATCTTCTCAAATATTTCTTTTAAGACAGCTTATCAGATGGTAATTGAGTTTTACCACTCCTAATTTATGTCTGTCGGTCCTTTTCCAATCTATAGGACCTAACTTTTTCTGCTGCCTTAATAACGGATAATTCCAAGGGAGGTTCTACAACCCACTTGGACCATTTATCATTGCAGGCAACTGGCCTGTCTACTATTCTTAGCCATTTTCAATTCTTTTTGGCTCCAACAGAATAGATTAGGTTGCACACTGGCAATTAAACAGCCAGATCTCACCTAAGCAACCTACAACATGCAATTATACAAAAAAGCTCTGCAACTATGGGCCTTTGCTAGAGAGCGTCAGAGCCATTCCTAGTAGGTAACTTCCAGATGGTTAAAAAGGCTTTGCCCAGTCATGCTCCTACATGGCTGTTTTTTTCCTACTCTCACCATCTTCCTTAAAATTTCCTTTTAATGGAAAGGAACCAGGGCTTAGACCATGTGAAAGCATAAAGAATTGCTCAATTCCCTGGATTGTTCCACATCTCCAGTGGAACTCTTACAACAGAGATGCATTCCTTTTCACTGCAGTCGGTCCTTGTCTAGTGCTTTCCTTCTAATTCCCAATACTTCATTGAAGCTTATGCTGAACAAAGAATGCATGATACTCATATTGCCCTCATAGAGGGGCAAACATGGTATCCCCTTATATTGCGTCTTCTTCTCCAGCTACTACACTGAAGTTAGAAGGATCCAGACTTGTTGTCTTAAGACTAAGGATCTCCTCTGTACCCCTTCACGTAGGTCTCCATTCCTGGTTATTCAAAGGCTAGAATTTTTAAAGAAATCTAGACCTCTCTTTATAATAACATTCCACCGGTTTCCATGAAACCTTCTCCATGGTTCTTCCACTTGTAACCAGAAAGAGATTTGCTATCCATATTCTCAAGCAGGTCTTACCCCTTCTTGTTAAGTGAATCTCTTTCTCTCTCTCTCTCTTTTTCTCTCTCTCTCTCTCTCAAAGATTTGTTACTGTCCATATTAATGCTGTTCCAGCATACCTTAGGGTTTTCAATGGGCAACCGATTTCTATGGTAATTAGAAAATACCTTCTTTTACCGTAACCTTTCCGGTTACGTTACTTCTGAAGCTCTCCATGTAAAGTCATTATCCTAAGTGACATTACTTAAGGAAGACATTACTGATCTTCAAGAAATTGGAGGCTACAGTGCCTACTACAAATGTTTTTTTCTTTCATTTGGATAAAGGGGTCTTAAAGACCCATCCTTTTTTTGCAAGGCGTATTTCTACCTTTTCGTCCAAACCAGTCAGATTTATCTCCTCTTTCCTAGAGCCTTATTCTGCTCCAAGGACAAAGAGCTTTAAACTTTGGCCTACAGAAGCTTTAGCTTTTCCTCCAAAGTCCAACCTCATTAAACTCCCCCAGTTTTTTCTTCTGGGATTAGTTCTAGCCATTAAGGCTTCTGACCTCTGCCTGTATTGCAAAATTTATTTTCCTCTACTTCACAGTGAGGTAATTTCTTTGAGGATAATCTACTGGCTCTTAGCAGCAGACCATATTAGCCTCAACAAATACTTTCGCAATACTTTTGAGTAAGGTCCACATTAGAAAATTGGAATTCAATATTTACTAACAATTATGATCTACACAAGGACTCCCCTCTAGACGCCTTGTTTAGTTAAGCTGTTCCACAGCACACCCTTTTTAATTCAACTCCTACCCTCCATCCCTTGGATGCCTGAGGTTCTGGGAAATAGCATGGCCCATCCATTAGATTTGCAACATGCTGGGACCTCCTCTAGGCATCTCTAGCTTGGGAGTCCCCATATGTGAAGACTCATTCCTGCTTGTTCCTGGAGATAGCACAGTTACTTACCTGTAACAGGTGATTTCTGGGAACAGCAGGAATAAGTCTTCACAACCCACCCACCTCCCCTAGGAGTTGTTCTCTCTCTCTCTCTCTCTCTCTCTCTCTCTAATTTGTCTACTTCCCTCCTTCGGTCTCAGCTACAAACCCAACTGATGAGAGGGAAGTGAGGGAAGTGAATGGGCGGGAAGGCAGCGCGCATGCGTGTGGGATGCTCCCGAAGGCTTTCTTTCTGGACGCTGGGGAGCGTTCCCGCGCAGGCTCTGTCGGTACCGATGTACCCATATGTGTGAAGACTTATTCCTGCTGTTCCCAGAGATCGCCTGTTACAGGTAAGTAACTGTGCTATCATTGTCTATCATTTTGAAAATTAGCATTTCACAGTGTGCAGTCATCAAATTTTAGTAAATGTCATATATTCTGTATAAATTATGTCCTAAGTGATGTGTGTATTATTGAAAACCCAATATGATTGTTTTAGAACCTTTCTATTCATCAAAGTTCATTATTCATGTTTGCAAGTAAATTACCAGTACAGGATCTTAATAGTTTTTGTCGTCATCTTTTCAGTTAATTTTCCTTTGATATCCTTCACTCCTTCCTGTCCTGGTTAGTAACAGGAGCCTTTTACTGTTGCACACTACTACTTTTGTGTGTATTGCTGTTTCAGCAATGTCTTCAACCTCAACTTTCTTATGTGGGTCTTTGTAGGAATACTGAGTGCAAAAGCATGGGAAATTCATGAGTGATCTCTCGATTGATCTCCCTTTTGCGTGGAGTCTTTCACAGCTGCCTTTTTTTATTCAAGAAGAGGTAGGATTCAGCTTTAAAGGGTGGTCGACAAGATACCTGCATGTAGTGGCTCGCTTGGCTCCTGTATTTATTTTGCTTCTCTTCTTCATTGTTTACTTGAGGCCAAAGGTTGGACAGGCAAGAGGCACGTTGGCAGCAAAGCCTGGAGAAGCTTGCACCGTCAGGCTGGCACACTTCAGGAGCACTCTATTCACTTAAAGCAAAGTACATTTGATTTAAATTATTGAGAAACTGTATGTTATCACAGAGCACATTAGAATGTGTGGTGAGGAAACCTCTAGATGACAACATAATAGAAAAGAAAACAGTCTCTGTGCGCCAGTCCTCCATAGTGCAGATGCTTACAGATTCTATGGAGCCTTTAGATCTGCATTAAAAACTAGCTGCTCTGAACTAAATTATAACCTGTAGAAGAAGGGATTGAATAACAGATTATGAAACCGTGGTCTACTCTGAGGTTTTTGGCAACCATTTTTTGCCAAACTTTGAAAATAACAGATCCAGGGTTGCAGAGATGCAACCAAGTGCTGGACCAGCTAAGGGAAGCACCACTGTAACCTTAATGGGATCCTTTAAGAAGGATTTGCAGGTTTAGTGAGTAAAATTTTATGTAAGAACCACAGTTGGAGAAATGAGAGATTTTTGAAGCGGTGTCTGATCATGTGGAACAGGTAGAGAGAAGTTTTTGGAGGCACAAGGGATCAAATCAGACTCCAAAGAAAAACGGTATAAGTAAAATTTAAAAAATACAGAACTATAAAAGACAAAACTAGACCAAGAGAAGAGAGTAAATTTTAAGTTCTTTGGGACAGGGAAATACAGTATCTACTTTACTGGAATGTAATTTGCCTTGAGCTTGGAGAAGTTCTTCAGAAATCAGTACTGATAGTTTTTTTTTATCCTAAGAGGCTAATGATTCATCTATAGAGGGAAAATAAAGGTTTTCTGTAATTTGAAATACAGAAAGGTGATCCTAATTTTCTGCAAATTAGCCCTGTGATAACTTGGGTAAAGAAATGAAAATCCCTGAGAGAGCTGTTTGTTTAATTAGGAGGGCCCTCACATGGCTTGTTTTAGTGAATGTTTAGTGCACTGGAAACTTAGGCCTAGGGAGTGTTATACCAGGATTAGTAAATGAGTTCATCTGCAAGTTATATCAAGTCGAGGAGTAGTCTAGTGCAGCGTTTTTCAACCACTGTACCGCGGCACACTAGTGTGCCGTGAGATATTGTCTGGTGTGCCGTGGGAAAAATTCCAATTTCATCCGTAACATGTGGCCTCGGCTCACAAATTAGGGTTGCCAACCGGCCGGTTTTCAGCCGGCCTGGCCGGTTTTTCCATGGCCAGGCCGGCTGCCAGCACAGTTGTAAAACCGGCCATTGAAAAGCCGGTTTTTTGCTCTGGCCGCAAGATCGGGAGCGGTTTTGTGCCGAAGTCCGCGGCGCGAACGCGATCGCGATTCCCTATAGCAGTGCAGCCGCTGGTTCTGCTTTGTACAGAGCAGCGGCTGCACTACACTTACATTGAAAAGTAAAGAGAAACTGTGTCAGGAGCCCTCCGATCATGCAGAGCCCGAGGAAGTGATGTCATGGGGGCGGGCTCCTCACAGGCTGTCTTTCCTTTTCAAACTAACTTTAGCTGCAATAAAGTTAATTTCAAAAGGAAAGACAGCCTGTGAGGAGCCCGCCCCCATGACATCACTTCCTCGGGCTCTGCGATGACCGGAGGGCTCCTTAAACAGTTTCTCTTTTCTTTTCATTTTTTGTGTTGTGCAGCCGCTGCTCTGTACAAAGCAGAAGCTGCGGCTTGGGCATTGGGGGTGTGTGTGTGTGTGTGAGTTAACCAGCATGGGGGGGGGGAGTGTGAGTGAACCAGCAAGGGGGGGGGGGAGTGTGAGTGAACCAGCAAGGGGGGGGGGGAGTGTGAGTGAACCAGCAAGGGGGGGGGAATGTGAGTGAACCAGCAAGGGGGGGGGGAGTGTGAGTGAACCAGCAGGGGAGGGGGGGTAAGTGAGTGAGTGACCCAGCAGGAGGGGTGAGTAAGTGACAGGGAGGTGGGTGAGTGAACCAGCAGTGGAGGGGGGGGTGGTGTGAACCAGCAGGGGAGGGCGGTTGGTGTGAGTGTTTGATTCCTATTCAAGAGAATTACTTTATATATAGTCAATATAGGCACAGAGGTAAATTTTTTTAACATTTTCTAATGGTGGTGTGCCTCGTGATTTTTTTCATGAAAAAAGTGTGCCTTTGCACAAAAAAGGTTGAAAAACACTGGTCTAGTGGTTAGAGCAGTGGCCTGGTAACCAAGAGACCAGGGTTCAATTCTCACTAGCACTCCTTGTGGCCTTGGGCAAGTCACTTAATCCCCTCCATTGCTTTGGAAGAAAGGCCTGGCAATCTATCTACTTCCAGTCGCACCTTGCCAAGAAAACCCAGGAACCTCTGGGTTGCCAGCAGTCAGCATCGACTCAACAGCACACGTTGCATTGTTTTGCAAGTTATATCTTAAAAATTGGTGTTGAGTGAAGTGGGAACCAAATTATAAAAGAGTGAATTTGCATGAGTGTCTTATTTATGAGAGAATTGGATCATGTGATTGATGGTGCTTAAAGAATTGGCAATGGGAATCCAGGCTTTTTTGGTGGTGGTCATTTTTTATTTTAAATAAAATGAGTGCCTTTTATAGTGGTCACTGTATACTAGAATTAGAAAAAGCTTTGCATGGTGGAATATTGCCAAGTGTTTAAATTGGTAATTTATACTAATCATAACAATGGTACCTTGTACAATCATTTGTTTAAAAGAGTCAACCATTCTGGTACATCCATTGCCTCACACTGAAGAGCCCATGTGTAATGTATTAGAGAATAAGGTATCTATCAAGTCATGTGGCACATAACATAGTTAAACTTTGATTCCACAGTTTGGTCCACTGGCCAGGCAGGACATATGGATTGCCAATTGTTCAAAAGAACTATCTGCTAATGTAATTGTAATGGAAAGTCCTTCAAAATTCCCTAGGAGTGCTCTCGCCTTATATACATTTTCAAAGATCTGCTATAATGTGTCTGAATTGTGTATGTAACCAAAATCACATAGCAGTTTTTGTTAGTATAATGGTTTTTGAGAAGGTGGGATAGTGGTCCAGTGATTTTTATCCATTATTTTTACATTCTGATGTTCTTTTAATGATCTTAACATAAGTATTGCCATACTCGGTCAGACTGGGGGAAGAAAAGAAGAAAGTCTTCCGCAAATGGACAACCAGAGGAGAACAGCGGAAGGAATAACCACGGCCTACCAGATGATAATTAAAATCCTTTATTGAGGACCCAACTTAACAAGTTTCGGCCGAAGCCTTCATCAGGGGTCTAAAAAACAAACATACATAAAATGAACCAAGGGTCAAAAAATAATGAAATATGGACATCATAAGAACAGACATTATAAAAAGAAAAAATTAAGTTACCAGGATACCACATAGATGGTGTAACAAACACGTCTATGAGGTGAAGCAATCACTTTTCCCAATCTGAAAAATAATAAAATTACAAATATAAATAGAAAAATAAAAATTGTGTGTAGCATAACAATTAAAAAAACATAAATGTGTAAAATTAAATACATGTTACAATACTTAACAAATTGTAGAGCCAAAAGTAAATAGCAAACATAAAGCTACATCCATAACATAAACTATAAAAAGAGCATAATGCAACATAAAAAATGCTAATTGGAAAATTGAACCATATTAGAGCCATGCATGCTTTATAGCAGGGGTCTCAAACTCAAATTGCTTTGAGGGCCAAATGAGGACTTGTAGAGTAACCCGGGGGCCGCACAAGACGCAGGCCTCATTTGCATAAGGGCATCATTTGCATAAGGGCATCATTTGCATAAATATTTGCATAATGTTACCATACACTAACTTTTAGTAAACATGCCTCTTAATGAGTGTATGGATAAAGAAAGACTAAAAGATTTCTACATTACTATAAAGCAGTGCCAACCGCCAGGCACATTAGGAACTACTAGAAACACTGCCCATTTAGAACCCATAGCAAACCTGCCGTGTCCTAACAGCACTACCAGGACTCACAAAGCACCATACCCTAACTATCAAAAGGCAACACTGCAAATATTAAATCAACACATTTCAGAGAATAACAATACATGACCTACTCGGGAAAGAGAACAAGTGGCAATGTCAAATAGGAATTACATAAACAGAATACCTCAGCTCAGTTACACATGCAGAACATACACCATCACCAAACAAGGAATCACAATTTAGAAACAGGAAGACAATTAAACTGGGAACCCCAAAAGCCAAACTTAGAATGTACAACACTGTAGAAATAAAACTATACATTGATTTCCTCTTGTATTAAATAAAGTGCAGACGTTAAAGATGCACATTTCCAAGAGCTGACATATTTCAGTTAATAAATTCAAAATAAAGAGAGATTTTTCTACCTTTTGTGCATTTTTTTTTCAGTTGCAATTGTTCCAGTCACTTTCTTCTGGTTTCTTTGTGTCTTCTGCTAACTCTCCATCGTCTGCTGTCCATTTCTCCTTTCTTCTTTCCTAGTTTTTTTCCATTCTCTCTACATCTGCTTTAACATACTAATCATTCTCCTTTTGCTCTTTCCTCATTCCTATTTCATCCACTCAAATTTTACCCCTCCATCCTCAATCCCCACTTACTCTCCCAATACCCGGCCAATTGTAGATTTTTCTTCCCTCCCACACAAAATATATTTCCCCTCTCCATTTCACTCTCCCAGCCCCATCCCATTCTAATCGTCCCCCAACATCAACTCCCTTCTAGCTCCTGCCCAACCCAGCATCCGCTCCCTTCTAGTCCCCGCATCATCAGCCCATTTCCAGTCCTAGCTCCCTCCCCTCACAGCCCATTTCCTTTCCAAGCCCCCCTCCCCATCAGCCCATTTCCATTCCAAGCCCCCTTCCACTCAGCCCATTACCATTCCAAGACCCTGTCCCCATCAGCTATTTGCAGTTCAAGCTCCCCCTTCTACTCGGCCCATTTCCAGTCATAGCACCCCCCCCCAGTCCATTACCAGTTCTAGCCCCCCCCCTAGCCCATTATCGGTCCTAAGCCCCCAACAGCCCACTTCCAGGCCTAACCCTTCCATCGCCCCATCTTCATTCTTAGCCCCCCCATAACCCCATTTTCAGTCTTAGGCCCCCAGTCAGACCACCTCCAGTCCTAACCCCCATCTGTCCATTACCAGTCCTAACCCCCATCACCCCATTTTCTTTACTCCCACCCCCCCCAGCCCCCATCAAGTCCTGCTCCCCCGCCCCCCACAAGTCCTGCTCCCCCCCCAACATCAAGTCCTGCACCCCCCCCCCCCCACATCACCTCCTGCTCCCCCCCCATCAAGTCCTGCTCCCACCCCCCCCCCCCCCCCGGGAAAATTAAACTTTAAAAAAAAACCGGCTTCTGCTGCTGCTGCCGCCGCTGCCGTGGCCGGCAATAGCAGCAATATCGCAAGTCCCGCGGGCTCCCCCCCCACCCGGCAGATCCCTTCCTGCTTGCCTGCCAGTTCTCCGCTTCGGCTTTCAGAGCCGCGAAGGGAGAGCTTCTCCCTCGTGACTCTGTTAAGCCCGCTGGGGCAGATGGGAAATTTCCCATCTGCCCCGGCGAGCTTAACAGAGTCGCGAGGGAGAAGTTCTCCCTTCGCGGCTCTGAAAGCCGAAGCGGAGAACTGGCAGCATTGGCAGGCAAGCAGGAAGGGATCTGCCGGGTGGGGGGGAGCCCGCGGGACTTGCGATATTGCTGCTATTGCCGGCCACGGCAGCGGCGGCAGCAGCAGCAGCAGAAGCCGGTTTTTTTTTTCCCCCCTATGCATCGCGGGCCGCACAAGGGTCTCTCGCGGGCCGCATGTTTGAGACCCCTGCTTTATAGTATAATTTTGGAGTGCATGTGCACACATTTTTTAACTTGTAATTCTTTTTTATATGGCCCGTTATGTCTATTTTCAGTTTCTTCTTTTTAGTGTTATCTCCTTAGTATGAAGTTCTTACTGAATTTTGCAGCCGTTATTGGTGTAATGCGCTTCCTGATAGTAGGACGCGGTCTCCAACTTTTGATCTCTTACGGCGGTTTTCCCGACATCAGTTTTATGTATGTTTCCTGGTGTACCTTTGAAGTGCATGCGCTCACAATGCTTATTAATGTGTAGTCTTCTTTTAACGTTTATTTTTAGTTTTATCTTTGCAGTATGAAGATCTTCCCGCCTTCGTTCCATGCATGCACGGTACGGGTCACGGCTCACCCTATCTGATACAAATGTAATGTGTTGAACGCTGTTTTAGCACAAGTACTCCCTTACTCTTATGCTCTTGTATAAGCCCATACTTCTACTGATTTTCATCTGCATACGGCTTGTTATAATAACTTTTGAAGAACTGGGTGTTTTAAAGTGCACATGGCTCACTTGAATCGTTTATGCATATAATTATTTGCAACTCCAAGTAATTATTTGGTCCTTTGCACCTCCACATTGTAGTTCACGTTACATGATACAATGTTGCTATTGGTCAAATGACGAGTTTTCTTTGGCCATCCTGTTTTGAGGAATTAGTCTTTACGTGCCTTCATGTCTCAATTGAGTATGCACACGCATTATTCTCTTCACATTGTCAAAATGTATGTTCCGTTTTTTTCTAATGTGGCACAATTTCGTTAGCTGTCAACTCATCATTTGTATCTCCATGTGTACACAAGCCGTCATTTTTACCTTGTTCTCCTGCCCCCCTTTTTATTCTGTTCTCCTGATTCTTTTCTGCTCTTGCATAATCTTGCTCTTTTTTCTGGCAACAGCACATTGGCAACACACGTTAGTATATATGCAATGTTGTCTTTTTCAACCTCTCTTATGTACATTATTCTATGTTTTATCCACACTCCCTAGACTCTGTCCACACTTTAGTTTATCTTACATGTAGGTCCATCTTTGCTTATGCCTTGTATTGGCTCTAATATGGTTCAATTTTCCAATTAGCATTTTTTATGTTGCATTATGCTCTTTTTATAGTTTGTTATGGATGTAGCTTTATGTTTGCTATTTACTTTTGGCTCTACAATTTAAGTATTGTAACATGTATTTACTTTTACACATTTATGTTTTTCAGATTGGGAAAAGTGATTGCTTCACCACATAGACGTGTTTGTTACACCATCTATGTGGTATCCTGGTAACTAACTTTTAATTTTTTCAATTTTTTCTTTTTATAATGTCTGTTCTTATGATGTCCATATTTCATTATTTTTTGACCCTTGGTTCATTTTATGTATGTTTGTTTTTTAGACCCCTGATGAAGGCTTCGGCCGAAACTTGTTAAGTTGGGTCCTCAAAGGATTTTGATTATCATCTGGTAGGCCGTGGTTATTCCTTCCGCTGTTCTCCTCTGATACTCGGTTTCCATTAGTGGAAAATCCAGATCACAAGTACCTGGCAAGCTTCCAAAAAGTAGCAAAATTCCATGCTGCCTATCATTAGGGATAAGCAGCAGTTTTCCCAAGTCCATCTTTAATAATGGTTTATGGACTTTTCTTCCAGGAATTTGTCCAAACCTTGTTTTTTTTTTTAAACCCAGCTACGTTATCTGCATCGTCTGGTAACGATTGTCAGAGTGTAATTATGCATTGAGTGAAAAAATATTTGCTCGTTTGTTTTAAATGGATTATTTTGTAACTTCGTCATGAACCTTAGTCTTTGCACTTTTCAAAGAGTAAACAATCAATTGGTTGTTTACCTGATCACCCTACTCAGGATTTTACAGTTGTGGTCAACATTATTGGCACCCTTGCAGTTCAATATCTTCTAAAAAGAAAAAAAATGGCCAGTGAAATGGCTTTGGACTATATATGTGCACACATTTGACATACACACAAAAGAATCAAATAAAACAAGACCAATTAAAGAAAATAGTAGGACATGATTATTCAACCAAAGCAGTCCAGTAGTATCAAGATGAAGGAAATATAAATCATTACCAAAACCTCAGCCCACCCAGTATCACACTGTCAGAAACATTACATTCAAACATCATCAATCACTAATTAGGGGAGAAAAAGGATCTCTGCACCATTGGGTCAATTGATCCTGGCTACTAAATCTTGGCCATGGATCTACACCATAACATCAATGATCCAAAAAACTTCCACTGATACAAATATCACATCTATATAATAATCTTTTTAATCCACTCATTGCTGTGAACCTGGTATTTTTTCAGTTTACAAAACATTTACTGTCCCAACTTATATCAACACCACAGCTTATAACATACAACATTTACTGGTTAACGGAGCACTGATCCTCCCATCTTTTATTAAACACATGACATGTCTTAAGCGCCTATCTTATCTACAGTATGTGCTGAATGCTGAGTTCCAAGCATAGAACTTATCTACATGCTAAGCCCTCTAGAACACATAGCTTATCTGAATGTTGAGCCCGACGCCACCAAGGATGCCCAGTGCATTTCACATAAGCTTCCTCAGGGGACCAACAAATATACAATCTCAGCATGCTCATTCAGCAGCTTTCAAGATACTCATATCCACCGATCAGGCTCACCAAACCAACAGAGCCTCACACAAACACCTCGCTGGCCAGCAACAAACAAACATGATTATTGACACCCTTATAAACGATTCAAATCAGTTTGAACAGAAGAACCACATTACCATTGCAGTCAAATTAGATGCACCTGTGATGTCACCAAACATTAAACTTCAAAGGGGTACAAGGCCAGCTCCAAAGACCTTGGAATTCTTGTGTCTGCAGTTTGCAGTGTTAAGATATTTTCTGGTCATGGAACTGTCAAGAACCTCCCAGAACATGGTGGGTGCAGTTGCATCATGGAGCTGTAGAAGGATTGTGATTCTTTTGTTTTGTTTTGCTCTCTTCCTTTCTTAATAATTCCTAACAGTCTGTTGGCTTTTTTGAATAACACTGCACACTAAATAGAAGATTTCAACATATTGTCCATGATGATGCCTACATCATTTTTCTGGGTGCTAACTCCTAATGTGGGACCTACCATTGTGTATCCATAATTTGGGGGGTGGGGAGGTTCGCTACATGCATCACTTTGTGCTTGTTCACATGACATTTCATCTGCATGTTGGTGCCCAGTCTCCTAGTCTCATAAAATCCTCCTGCAATTTCTCTCAATAAGCATGTGCTTTAACAACTTTACATAATTAGTTATCCTCCTTTCACCAGGTCTCAGAGATGCCAATTAGATCTAACTTGCCCATCTTGTTTTGGGTTTCTGGCATTTGCATAGATATTTCAAGGTTGATTGAACTTACAATTTAGCAGCTGACAGAGATAAATTTGCAGTCTTTCAGTTCCTTCTGCTCCGCACTTAATAGTGCTTGGGCTACTGTGGCGTTTATTGCAACCTCTCTATTGGGATACCCCAACTTCCCTGTTTTGGTAATATCCTTCAAAGATACCTTACTCCGAATCATGAGCAGCTGGTGACTTTCCCCTGGGTTCTAGTTTAAAAGCCGCTCCGACTTCCTAAAGAATATATTCTTTATAAGGTCTGTTTAGCCATTTGTAGAACTTTGCTAAGGCCATTTGTAGAACTGTGCTAAGGCCATGTCATCTTTAATAATTCTCCTCCTCTTCATTCATTATTTGCTCCATTTTCCAAAATGCAGTCCCTTTAGTGTCAAGTTCAATATATAAGTCCACATATGCCAATATAGTCTTTGCAGTTATCCGGGTCATGCTGTGTCTTGGTAAGTGAAACAGACGTTTCAGCCATCATGCTGTGACTTTCTTCAGGGTGAAGGAAACCACAGCATGATGGCTGAAATGTCTGTTCCACTTACCAAGACACGGCATGACCTGGAAAACTGCAGAGATCATGATACTAGCCGTGGAAACCTAAGAGAATATATACCAATAAACTTCCACGTCAAATGCAACTGCCAGCACAGCAGAACAAATACAGTAAATCTCTCAAACACACAAATATATATGTTTTATGAATGGCTGAATTAGAACTAAAATTTGGGTTCCGGAATGTTCATGGATTGGGATACCCTACAAAAAGAAATACACTTGCTTAATATAAATGTTCATAAAATGAAGTAATTCTGGAGGGATCCGGAAGCGCCTTTTCATGTTCTTCCAGTTCTGGTGAAATCATTTTAAAACCTTAAACATATATACACATACAGAACACAAAGTTGTAGCATAACAGCATCTGGATTGTTAAATAATTGTACCAGACCCCTAGTAAATGTGTAAAAGCCTTTAGTAATATGCCATTCAAATTAGCTCCTGTGGTCAATGATTTTACTATGGTAACTGGAGATTTTAATTTGTTGATCCTAAGAAAGTAAGACTTCTCATGTACTGAGAGAGAATCAAGTGCAGCCTTTAATACTATGGTTAATACACCTGGGTCAACAGAGACATGCAAAAATATTCTTCCTTGTCTCATGTTCATCTTAGTTACAATAAACCATTGTACAACAGTAAATCTGAGGATATCAAGATTCCTTGTTAAGTGCCATTGAGTCTCTATCTACTCATGGCGACCCTCTGGATAGTTGTCCTAAGCTATGTTTGGTCTTCAGTCAGGCGGTTCATTGTTGAGAGTGGCACCCATAGCTGCTGCTGTTGTATCGATCCATCTCATTGCTGGCCTTCCTCTTTTGCGTTGACCTTCTACCTTGCCAAACATGATGTCTTTCTCTAATGATCTCTCTCTTCGCACAATGTGTTCAAAGTATAAAAATCAAACTCTTGTCATTTGAGCTTCTAAAGAAAGCTTAGGTTTGATATCCTCTAGTACTGAGGCTATGCTCTGAATTTACATCATGATTTGACGGGTTTTCAATACCACCCCATCATTAATTCAAGGCGGTTTACAGAGAACATCACAGCAAAACCAACATTTACATAGAACAGGGTTTGGAACTTGGAAAATTAAATGGGATACAATGGGTACATATAACAATTAATAACTATATACAAGGCTGGATATAGTCCAGGAATTTAACCGAGAAATGTTAGATCAGTATGCTCATGGAGTGGGTCCATTGTGTTCCATAATTTGATGGGCTTTCTTCTGGTCAGATATATTAGATCGTATTCTTATGGGGTGGGTCCATAGTATTCTATAAAGAGATGAGTCTTTATAGCTTTCCTATAGTCTGATAGGTCATTGATGGCTCGTATTGAGGCGGGTAGTTCATTCCATAATTGGGGAGCGTATACGGAGAAGATTCTCTTGCAAGTAGATTGTTTGGCTGTCCTCATGCTCGTTGAGATTTCCAGGATGATGTTATCAGATGTTCTTGTTCTGGTCTGCTGTGTTTTCTTGATCATTGGCTGAAGGATAGGAGGAGATAGGTGGTTGATTATTTTGAAGATAATTAAGGTCTTGTATTTGGATTGTACAGTGACCAGGAGCCGGTGTAGTTGTTGGAGTGTGAGGGTTATATGGCTGTATTTTCATGTTCTAGTAAATTTTGGCTGCAGTGTGTTGCACCAGTTGCAACGGGAGTATTTTCTTAGGAAGGGCCTGGTAGATTATATTGCAATAATCTATTATGGTATTACAATGGCTTGACATACTGTTCGCTGAGTAGAGGTTTGAGTTTGTCTATTGTTCTTAGTTTGTGGTAGGTTGTCCTTATTCTTTTTATTTGTGTTAGGTTGTCCTTATTCTTTTTATTTGTGTTAGGTTGTCCTTATTCTTTTTATTTGTGTTAGGTTGTCCTTATTCTTTTTATTTGTGTTCAGAAGCTGAGTTGCTGATCGAAGGTAACTCTGAGGTATTTGACTTCTTTTGTTGGCAGTTAGGGTGTAGTCTAGGATCTTTATTGCGTTTGGTGGGGAGAACATAGCATTCTTGGTGATATGTAGCAATTCTGATTTTTTTGAAGTTTGAGAGGTTTTATTCTTTGAGCCAATTTGTCATCATTTCGAGGCATGCAGTGACTTGTGAGTAATCTGGATGTCTGTTTATGGGGGTGAATATCATGATGTCATCCACATATATCCTGTATTGAATGTTGTGTTTTAGGATGTTGCATATTGGTGCTGAGAGAGCCAAGCCTTGTGGGAACCCCTATTGTTGGGTGAATGGTCTTGACAGTTGGTTTCTAGATCTCACTTGCTGGTTACTGTAGGATAGGTATGAGACAAACCATTCCAGTACTGTACCGTGGATTCCTGTATCTTGAAGCCTGTGTAGAAGGGTATTATGGTTAACAGAGTCAAATGCTGCAGCGTTATCTATGAAGCATAGAACAAAGCCTTCCTGTATGTTATCTATGCCCATTATAATGGTGTCCATAAGTGAGGTAATTAGTGTCTCAACACTGTGATTCTGGTTGAATCCTTACTGGTGAGGGTCTAACGGGGCGTGGTGGTCTATGTGGTCCTAAAGTTGCTGCTGCACTATTTTCTCAATTACCTTGGTAATGAAAGGATGGCTTGATATTGGTCAAAAGGAGCTTGGGTCCTTATTGAGGTTCTTGCTGTTCAGAATCAGTCTTATGGATTCTTGTTTGAGTTGTGGGGAGAGGTATCCCTGAGTGAGTGATGATTTGGCACTTTTTAGTAGAAATGGTATTAAGTATTCTTTTGTATGCTTAATCCAGCTAACTGGACAAGGGTCTATGGGTGAGGTAGTTGTATTAATATTGGCTATAATAAGATCAAGCTGCTTCTCTGAGGGGATGTGGAATGTGTCCTATGTTTCTCCGTTGGTGTGAAGTAAGTTGGGTTGGGTAGGTTTATCGCGTGGTTTCCGTGTAACTATTGAACTCACTAGTTCCACTCCATGACCATCTTGACTTAATTTTCTGATTAGAACTCAAGGACCTATACTCCTCATGGACCTCTCCCTTTACATAAATATAACCATGTTGCATACAACCCATACCGCAACAAAGTATCTGTATATAGTGATCAATTATTAAATGTAGCAATTGTACCCCATCACATCGCCACAATGTATCTGTACATAGTTAGCAAGTGTTAGATTTAGCATTTAATACCCCATTTAATCCTCCAAGTTTTAATCCCCTGCTGGTTGCTGTAATTATTCTATGTAAACTGCTTTGAATTAATGAGAAGGTGGTATAAAGACCTGTTAAATAAAATAAACTGTAGGAAATCCGCCAGGTCTTGTGGGGTTATGGAGTTTGCGTCATCTGGTACTATTAGTTCTTTCGTTAGTCTGTTTACTATGTCGAACAGCTCCCTTGGTTTAATGGATTTCATTATTAGGTTTGTGTGATATTCCTCCTCGTAGTTTATCATATTGTGGTATATGACTTGCATTTCATTGTATCTTGTGAGATGTTGCTTTTTGGTTCAACGCCATAGTCTCTCCAGTTTCCTTAGTTGCTGCTTCTGTTCATTGATCTCGCTCGAACCATGGAGCATTGTATTTTCTTCTCCAGGACCAAGCAGGAAGTCAGTCCTCACTTATGGGTGACGTCGGCGCCGACGGAGCCCTCGCGGAGCAATTTTCCCCAGCTTTCAAAGAAAGCCTTTGGGAATTGCAGCGCGCATGCGCGGTCGTCTTCCCGCCCGAGGGTGCCATCTTAGCCAGTCTTCTTTTTTCCGCGGAGCCCTACAGACGTCCCCATCTTGTCCCCGCGAAAAAGTCGATTTTCTTCATTATTTTATTCTTATTTCCTTCGGTTCGACGCCGATCTTTTTCCCGCCCGGACTCGCGACGCCGGTCACGAGTCCTCTTACTTTTTTTTCGGTTTTTCTGACTTTGTCAGCTTTCGTTTTCGATTTTTCCCTGGCAGCCCGGTCCTTTGACCTCGCAGGGGCCCTTTTTCCCCCGATGGCTGCCAGTGGCTTTAAGCGGTGTGGTCAGTGTGACCGAAATATGTCACTAACTGACACACACGACTTTTGCCTCCGCTGCCTGGGCCCGGATCATGAGGAACTGATCTGTGGGCCCTGCGGCAAAATGTCCTCAAAAGCGTTGAGAAGTCGGCGGCATCAGCGTGATCGAATCTTCGCTGACCCCAGCCGTACCCGGACCTCGTCGGAGGCCTCCGCGTCAAAAGGCTCCAGCTCGGACCGTCGCCGGAGTTCCTCTGACCGGGATTCTCCCTCCGGGGACCATCGTCGGACGGTGAAACCCGCAAGGGCGGCGTCGGTGGACGCTCCTGGTTCCGCGAGGGCCAGGTCGCATAGCCCCGATAGCCGCCCCGGGTCCTTGGAGAAGGAACACCTCCCGAAGCGACCTCGCCTGGAGTCGGAGATGCCTGCTCGGGTAAGTCCTGTGGTCCTTCTGGACTCGCCTCCGCGACAGCCGACGTCGGGCCCGACGCCGTCGGGGCCCGAGTCGGGGGCTGCTGGGTCACCTGAGCTCGGACTCAGGTTGACGGCCTTGGAGAGCAGACTGTCTGCCTTCATGGACCAGCAGCGGGCACTGCTCGCTGGCCTCGCTGGCGCCGCTGCCCTGACCGCCGGGACGTCGACGTCCAAGTCGACCCCGGAGACCGAGCCGATCCTCGAGTCGATGAGAACTCGAGTCGATCCTCGGTCGAGGTCACCCTCGGCCTCCCGTTCGGGACCGAGGTCGCCGACGCCGACTCCCTCGGCGTCGGGGCGGCAGGCGCCGCGCCCTGCCCGGGCCGACCCCACCGAGTCCTCGTCGGAGTCGGTCTGGGAGTCTGAAGAGGAAGAGTCGCCTGATTCTTCCCGGACTCGGTGTGTCCCCTCGGACTCACCGGAGTCCGAGCCTCGGAAGCAGTCCCCCCGGAGGATGCCCGGTTCTCGGACTTCGTTAGGGATATGGCCAAGGCTTTGGCCTTCCCTGCGGATCCCGAGGAGGAGCCTCGAGCCGAAGAGCTCAACGCCCTCCAGTATGACTCTCCCGCGAGGGAACACTTTACTGTACCGGTTCCTCCTATGCTGGAACGACTACTCTTCCGCATGTGGGAGAGTCCGGCCTCCTCGCCGGTCCTGAGCAAGCGGGTCGATTCTATCTATCGAGTCCGCAAGAGCCCTGGCTTTCAAAAGGCACAGCTGCCACACCATTCCATGGTAGTGGAATCGGCCATGCATCGTCTTAAGAGCCAGAAGATGCACTCCTCGGTGCCCCCTGGCAGGGAGGCCCGTAACCTGGATGGCCTTGGCAAGAAGTGTTTCCAGGGCTCTATGCTCGCATGTCGTGTCCAGACTTACCAGCTATACATGGGCATGTATCTCCGGGATCTGGCTAAAGAGCTAGCCGGATTCTCCGCTGGTTTGTCCGAGGAACCCTTGCGGAGGTTCCTGGCCTTGTCCACTGGCATTCGGGAATGCTCAAAGTTCATGTCCCGGGCAGCCTATGATGGCTTTGAAGCGTCGGCTCGAGTGGCCGCAGCCGGCATCGGTGCCCGCCGACAGGCTTGGCTTCAGTCGTCAGACCTTGAGCCCTGGGTGCAGGACAAGTTGGTCGATGTCCCCTGCCGAGGCGAGAACCTCTTTGGCAAGCCCATGGCGGAAAAGGCTGCACAAATTGAGACTGAGACTCTCACCAGGACCAGGCTTTCTAGGAAGACCTCCGCCCCTTCCCAGAAAAAGAAGGGCTCGGGGAAAAAAGTCCTTTTACCCGAGGAAGGCGGCTGCCTACAAACAATACCCCCATTATCAGGCCCCTGCAGCTCCCCAACAGGGCCAGCAGGCCAAGGGACGGGGTAACGGGTCCCGTAGGCAGCAAGCCCCCAAGCCTGCACCACCAGCCCCTGCTCAGCAGGGTGGGGGTTTTTGACTCACAAAGCATAGCCTCTCCCCCCCCGCTGGTTTCTCCCAGCACCGGAGGCCGGCTGGTTCACTTCGCCCACGGATGGTCCAGCATCACCGCAGATGCCTGGGTGCTTCAAGTCGTGCGAGAAGGCTATCTTCTCCACTTCCACCAGGTCCCTCCCTCCTATTTTCCGGGAGAACCTCCGCGACCCCCTCTGCACAGGGAATTACTCCTTCAGGAGTTAGCAGGTCTTCTGCAGGAACAGGCGGTGGAACCGGTGCCACACCACCTGAGAGGTAAAGGCTTTTATTCCAGGTATTTTCTGATACCAAAGAGAACAGGGGGCCTCAGACCCATCCTGGACTTGCGCAACCTCAACAAGTTCCTTGTGCGGGAGAAGTTCAAAATGCTTACCCTTGGAATCCTTCTGCCCTACCTCCAGCAGGGAGATTGGCTATGCTCCTTGGATCTAAAGGATGCCTACACGCACATCCTCATCCACCCAAGCCACCGCCAATACCTAAGGTTTGGTGGCAGGAAATCATTACCAGTACAGAGTACTGCCCTTTGGCCTGTCCTCCGCACCGCGAGTCTTCACAAAATGTCTCGCGGTCGTGGCGGCCCATCTCCGGCTTCACGGCCTCTATGTCTTTCCGTACCTCGACGACTGGCTCATCAGAGCAGCGTCCGCTCGGGAGGTCACCGACGCCACGCGCCGCACGGTGACTCTTCTGCAGCACTTGGGCTTTGTTATAAACTTCGCAAAGTCCACTTTGCTCCCCTCACAGGATCTCGAGTTCATCGGCGCAAGGCTGCACACTCCTCAGGCGCGAGCATACCTACCGCTCGACAGGGCTCAACGGCTCATGGACCTAGCCGACCGCTTTCGCAGCCAGCCCCTGGTCTCCGCCAGGCGCTTCCTGAGACTACTCGGCCATATGGCTTCCACCGTCCATGTGACCCCCAATGCCCGCCTGAATATGCGATCTGCTCAATGGTGTCTCCGCCAGCAGTGGCGACAAGCCACAGGCGGCCTAGCAGACCTAGTGCGCGTCTCCGAGCCGCTGATCTCGTCTCTCTGGTGGTGGCTCCGGCAGCCGAACCTGATATTCGGAATGCCTTTCCAGTCACCTCAGCCGACCCGGGTGCTGACCACCGATGCATCCCTCCTGGGCTGGGGAGCACATTGCCAAGAGGCACGTACTCAGGGCCTCTGGACCACGTGGGAGTCTGCTCAGCAGATCAACTTCCTGGAGCTCAGGGCGATCCGCCTAGCTCTCAAGGCCTTCTCCCACCTGACTTCCCAACAGTCCGTCCTTGTCCAGACGGACAATCAAGTTGCCATGTTCTACGTGAACAAGCAGGGGGGCACGGGCTCCTTCCTCCTCTGCCGGGAGGCACAGAAGCTCTGCTCTTGGGCCGTCAGTCACGGCATTCTCCTCAAGGCAGTTTATCTCCCGGGCCAAGAAAATTGCCTTGCGGACAAACTCAGCAGGGTCCTCCAGCCGCACGAGTGGCGTCTGGATCCCTTGGTAGTTCAGAAGCTCTTCCTCAAGTGGGGCCTCCCCACGGTGGATCTCTTTGCCAGTCCTCACAACCGGCAGCTTCCTCGCTTCTGCTCTCGTCAGCCACACCCCCTTTGGGTTGCGGCGGACGCTTTTCTGATCTCATGGTCGGGGAGCCTTCTGTACGCTTTCCCTCCCATCCCGCTAGTCTCCCGGACTCTTTTCAAGGTTCTCCGAGACAAAGCCTTCATGATCCTGGTGGCCCCTCGCTGGCCCAGGCAGCCGTGGTTTCCGCTCCTACTGCAACTGGCGGTGGAGGATCCAATCCCTCTGGGGTACAACCGGATCTCCTCACTCAGGATCAGGGGTCCCTACTGCACCCCAACCTCAGGTCTCTCAACCTCATGGCCTGACTGCTGAGAGGGTAGTCCTTGCTCCCCTTCTCCTGCCGGCGGAGGTGGAGGAGGTCGTCTTGGCTTCGCGACGGCCTTCTACCCGCGAATGCTACGCCCTTAAATGGCGTCGCTTTGCAGTCTGGTGTACCCAACAGTCTCAGGATCCCTTCTCCTGCCCGGTGTCGGTGATCTTGCAGTACTTGCTACACCTCTCTAATCTGGGACTTAAGTCCAACTCCGTCAAAGTTCACCTCAGTGCTCTTTCGGCACATCATGTGCCGGTGGACGGTAGACCTCTCTCCAGCGACCCTCTCGTAGCGAGGTTTCTCCGAGGTCTCCTTCTACTTAAACCACCTCTGCGCCCACCAGCGCCTGACTGGGACCTGAATGTGGTTTTGCAGCGGATCACCTGTCCGCCTTTTGAACCTATGGCTACCTGTTCTCTCCGTTTTCTGTCTTGGAAAACACTGTTCTTGATAGCCCTCACTTCCGCTAGACGCGTAAGTGAATTGCAGGCCCTCGTGTCTGATCCCCTTACACTAGGTTCTACAAAAATAGGGTAGTCCTACGGACTCACCCAAAATTTCTGCCTAAAGTGGTCTCCCCTTTTCACATCAATCAGGAGGTGGTACTTCCAACCTTCTTTCCCAGACCACACTCCAGCCGAGCTGAAACGGTCCTCCATACCCTGGACTGTAGAAGGGCTTTGAACTTCTACCTTGACCGTACGCGGGAGCACCGTAAAGCTGCTCAGCTTTTTGTGTCTTTTGACCCCAATAAATTGGGGCTCCCGGTCTCCAAGCGTACTCTGTCCATCTGGGTTGCGGACTGTATCTCTTGGGCTTATGGGGCAGCCGGACTCTCCTTAGAAAGCCGAGTCACGGCTCATTGCGTTCGGGCAAAGGCTACGTCAGTGGCTTACCTCCGCTCTGTTCCGCTGGCAGACATCTGCCGGGCCGCTACTTGGTCTTCGAGCCAGACTTTTGCGGTCCATTACTGTCTCGAGAGGGAGTCCCGCAGGGACAGTGCTTTCGGACAGGCAGTCCTCCGTAATCTCTTTGAGGTCTGAGCAACTCCTACCCTCCATCCCGGATGTGGGCTACCGGTGGGTGATAATTCAGCGAAGATTCTGTCCTTCTGTGCTGCTGAGCTTGAGGGAGCTCATTTTTGTGCTTAGGGTCTCCGGTAGCCTTGAGCTTGGGAGTCCCATAAGTGAGGACTGACTTCCTGCTTGGTCCTGGAGAAAGTGTGGTTACTCACCTGTAACAGGTGTTCTCCAGGAGCAGCAGGAATCAGTCCTCACTACCCTCCCTCCTCCCCTTGGAGTTGCAATCGTCTGCTTATGTTCTTTTTGCAAATTTTTATGCTGTCTTTTTTAGCTATGTCATCTGACTGGCTAAGATGGCACCCTCGGGCGGGAAGACGACCGCGCATGCGCGCTGCAATTCCCAAAGGCTTTCTTTGAAAGCTGGGGAAAATTGCTCCGCGAGGGCTCCGTCGGCACCGACGTCACCCATAAGTGAGGACTGATTCCTGCTGCTCCTGGAGAACACCTGTTACAGGTGAGTAACCACGCTTTCTGTTATTTTGGATTGGTTTGGTCTGTGCTACTGATGCATTGTGGAGTGTTTTGTTCCAGTTGGCGATTATGGAGTGGGTCTGTTGTGTTTTGCTCAAGCTCTGGCAGTGCTTGTTCTAGGAATTTATATCTTTGTTGAAGGTTCGAAATCTTTTTTTCCTTCAGGGTTGTTTCAGGTGTTTCTTCCTTTACGGGTGCGTTAATGGAGAAGTTGACCATGTGGTGTTTTGACCATGGGATTGGGGTGACGGTTATATGTGTTACTAGGTTTTAGGTGATATATTTGGGTATGAAGATGAGGTTGAGGGTCCCCCCCTTTCTTGTGGGTTGGCGTGTTTACCAGTTGGGTGTATTGAAGATTTTTCTTTGCTTCCTGGAAGCAATCTTCATTGTGTGAAGGCAGCGATGGGAGGTTAGGGTCTCCTAGGATGAAGAGGGGTTTGTTCTGTGTAACGTGTGAGCAGACTTGTTCTAAGATGGTTGAGAGTTCATCTTCGTCAGCACCTGGGGCTCTGTATATGAGGCATAATGCTAGGTGCCTGTTTGAAATAGTTACTCTGTTGCTTCCTTTTGATTGGAAGGAAGAGGTGGTATTGAAGTTTAGGTGTGCCGCGTTTACTATGGTTAGCACTCTTACACCTCTTCATGAGGGCCTTGTGGGATTATCTTTTGTATACTATTGAGAGGCAATTTGGTTTATAATGACATTGTCTGCATTGGAGAGCCATGTTTTTGTAATGCACATAATATCCATATTCTGGTTTTGCATGTAATCCATTATGAATGGAATTTGTTCCACATTGATTAAAGCACATTTGAGTGGAGTATGTAGTAGTGTTTTGGAAGGGGCTATTTCCACATAGTTAGGGGTTGTGTATTATCCTTCGCGGTCTGATGTATTGATTTCGGTTTGGATTTATCTTACGGGCTACATATCTGCTTGTTTGTATGGTTGGGATCAGCTGAGCTGGTGAGAGCAGAATGGTTTCTCCAGCATTTATATAGCTGGATTTAAGGAGCAAGAATATGAGGAGGATTATGGCAATTATATTTTTTCCCATTGTGTAGGTTTGCCTTCCTGTGCACTTAGTTGTTGATGGCCACTGAGGTAGAGTTTACATGTAGGGAGGAAGGTAGGACGATTGGGGTGGTTTATACTTCTGTGTGTGTCTGTAGGGCTTATGTAGTTGCTCTTGCTTGGTTAAGCAATGTGAATCAGGGTTTACTCACAATTCAGTAGAATTTCATTTCTATGTAGTTGGTAGTGTTCAGTGTTGTCCCATACTTGAGGCTTTTGTTGTCTTGTTCCTTTGTTTAGGTGGATCAATATCAAAAGTACTAAGAATTTGGCTGCTGATATCATCCCCACCTAAAGGCCACATCAAAGGGCCCTCTGGTGAGGCCCTCGGGCGCGGGCACGCCTGGAGCATGCTGCTTTTAAATCTGAGCTGGAACCCCGATTGAGCCTTGTTGGGGGGAGTGAGAGGGGCTTGCAGCTCCCGCTTCCACCCCTGATGCAGAATCGGGTGCCGGAGTGTGGATTGTGTGGTGCAGAGGCTTTCTCCCTGGAGCATGCTGCTTTTAAATCTGTGATCTGGAACTTAGATGTTTTTGAGGTAATTTTGGAGGCTGTTTACATGTATTGATGACCTCTTATAAAATATTGACTGACATATAGGGATCCCGGATTTACGGCTATACGCACTGGCCTGTGAAGCACGGCATATAGGGGATTGGTTGGGGAACACGGAAGTGTACACTCCCATGGCAGCCTTTGTGGCCCCACAGACGCTTCTGGAGGTCTTGCACTTGGAGGCAACTAAAAAGCTATTGGTGCAGATCTCCAAATGTCTCGAGTTGGCTGCCACTACAGGGCAATGTTAAGTTCACCCCAGGTTCTGATACAGCAATTTTTTCGGAAGTGGAACGGACTCGGGATTCAGAACATTGGGCATGTGGTGGATTTGAGGGGGAAATGCAAGCCATTTGCGACCCTCTGTAGGGAATATGAGTTGAGTAGCCGTCAGTACTTTGCGTATGCTCAGCTCTCCCACTATGTGGCTTCCCTCCCGCAGGGAGAGTTAACGGCGGATAGCTCCGTGCAGATATTAGAATTCTTTGCGTTGGGGGAGAAGTCCCCTCCCACAATCTCGGATCTGAAGAGAAGGTTGGATCGGTACATTGCTCCGCCAGATTATTCGGCGGAGGAGACCTCGTGGGCGGTGGACCTGGGTCAGGAGGTGGCCCCGGGTTCAATTAGGAAAGTGCTGAGTCGGATTGTGGGACTGGTAGAAGGGGCCAGATGGAGAGGTGCAGTTTAAATGTATCATTTGGGCACATTTCTCCCCGAGACGAGCGATGCGGAGTCATCTCACCTTGGGGGATGCCCAAAATGTTCCTGTCCCCTTGCGGATTTGAGTCATAGGTGATGGGGATGCCTGAGCATTCGTCTTTATTGGGCACGGATTAGTAATTAAATGGGCAGTTTGCTTCAGCAGCAGATTGACTGGAATGGGTCTCTGGTCATTCTGGATCAACTTGGACCACTCTACCCGAAGGGGAGATGGGAGCGGTTACTTGTGAGGAAGGCATGTCTGGTGGGAAAGGGCCTGATACTTCATAGATGGAGGGAGCAGATATCCCCTACCTTCTGGGAATGGCACAATAGCTTTCATAAATTGATGCTCTTTGAGAGGGGGAGAGCTAGGGGAAGTGTTACCCATTGGTCTTCCTTTTTTGCTGATATGGGAGCCTTATATTCAAAAATTGAGACCACATACTCGCAACGAAGTATTACAGGTGGGCTAGGATTGGGGTCCGGTAGGTGGGAAGGTGGATATAGGAAGGACACATTGTAGGGGCCAGTAGGTGGTTAGTGGGAAGGAAGTTCACTCCCTATGTTAGTGAGATGGAGGAGGCTGTGATGGGGTGGGGGGAGGAAAGGGAGGTAGAGGATTGTGGGGGAGGAATATGGAGGTGGTAATGTTCTCTTCCACAATTGACTGACTGGTTGACTTCCAGAGCGGTGGACAAGAGACGACCCCCCCGGGAAGCGCTATATATGTGTATACAGATTGTTGTGTGATGTGTTTGTGGATCAATAAACAGAGTTTATAAAAAATAAAAAAAAAATGACAGACATAAGAGTGCCCATGTTGACATGAAGACGTGTACTTTGCCAGTGAACATAGCTGGGGGCATGGTTTGGGAGGAGCATGGGCAGAGTTTACAAGTACAGATCTTGAATATATAATACCTTAATTTGCGCATGTATTTGCATATTTTACATGCGCTCGTTTACACTTGCTGCAGAGTAGGTAAAACTGTCAGTGTCTGAATTTAAGATGCAGTCTCTACCACTTACACTAGTATTTTGTAAAGATACGTGGATGCCTACTTATCTTTATAAAATAGGTTTAAAAGTGGTGCATTTTGGCTACCTTAACCTAGGCACCCCTGTTAAATTACTCTCCAACTTAAACATGGATATTCAGTTGTGCCGCCTAAACCGATAGCACTGCTGAATGTATGAATGCTTTAGTTAGGCAATTCATGTTATAAATTCTCTGTGCAACTAAATATTGACCTCTATAATTTTATTACTAGTATGTAAGCCATAGGTTTTCAACCCAGTCCTCTGGGAACACTAGGCCAGTCAGGTTTTCAGGATTCCCACAGTGAATATGCATGAGAGAGATTTGCATACAATGAAGGCAGAACATGCTAATCTTTCTCATGCATATTCATTCTGGGAATCCTGAAAGTCTGACTGGCCTAGGGTTCCCCGAGGACTGGGTTAAAAAAAAGCAGACCAATGACTTTACAAGAATTGACCTACTTTTTAGTGTGGGCCTAGTTGAAATTCCTCTTTAAGTGAGTGAACAAACTTGGAAGATACAGATATAAGCCAATAAGGGTGAAAGCAAGAAAAAAATTATTTAATTTAATGTACATGGCATTAGAGAATGCTAGCATACATAGCTAGGCATTTACATTGCCAGTGAAACCCATCATCTGCATGCTATCCACGGCTTTTCATCATACTCCAAATGCTTTTATTTTCTCTCATTTTCCTTCTGAACTAGTTTCAGTCTTTTAATAAGAAAAAGGACATCGGCTAAATCATATTTAAGGTTTCCTTGTGCCTTGGAAGGTCAATCTGATGTTTCCTCTGGACTATGCTGCTCTGTTGGGCATCTTCATAGATTGTGTAATTGGAAAGCCACCTTGCAGAACAGAGGAGCAATGGCCAGTCGCAGTCCCTGTAAATAGCTTGTTTTGTGCTGTCTTGGTTCTTTGCCCTTCGTTCATATTTTTGAAGTACAAAGGGCAGGACTGTAAAATTTGGGGCAGGACTGTAACATTTGTTCTCTTTTCAAAATTGTGTCTTATTCAGTTTTAAAAGCAGGAACAACTGACGATATGACATAGAATCCATCTTGGCTATATCGGTTGCAAAGCATATGACAATGCAAGTATCCATCACATACAAGTTTTAGTAACTCCCATCCAGAAGCATCCAGTAAGAGATGTGATCCTGGTTTTGTAATGGACACTGCAGACCTTCCAAGGGACGACCAATAGAAAAAACAATAGACGAATATCCTGTGTCAAAGGTTCTCTGGCTACGTGAGCCACTGAAGATTAGAGCTTTAATGTGATGGCAAAGAACGTGTCCGTATCACAGTGGCCTTGGAGGAATAGCTAGATATAATGAAACTGAATAGCCAGTCATTGGAAGTTGGAAAATATATTGATTTTTCAATGCTTGATCACCAAGAAGGCTTTATCAGGTCTGAATAGTTGGAAGCCATCTGGTAATTCTGTAATGGTATTAGGATTTGTGACTTCTTGCAGCCCATGGAGTATAAATCATTGACATCTTCAAAAAGAGTGTTACACACAGAAGTCAGACTAATCGACCTGTAGTACTCAAACTCCTCCTCACTTCCACTTTTGTGCTTTGGAACAATCTGAATGTTAATTAAAGCTCATTTGCTCAGACCCCTCTAGGAGAAGGATTAATCCAAAGAGGTTTTTCTATCCTAAGAAGAAAAGATAATAGAAACCATAATAAAGAACAAAATTACTAAACATGTAGATAGTCCTGGCTTAATGGGAGACAGCCAACGTGGCTTTAGACAAGGAAGATCTTGTCTTACTAATCTGATGTTTTTTTGAAGGTGTGAATAAACAGGTAGACAAAGGTGAGTCGGTTGATATAGTATATCTGGATTTTCAAAAAGCCTTTGACAAGGTCTCTCATTTAGAGACTTTTGGCAAAACTAAAAAGTCATGGGATAGGAGTCAGTGTACTATTGTGGATCAGGAACTGGTTAAAAGATAGCAAGCAGAGGGTAGGGCTAAATGGCCAATTTTCCCAATGGAGAAAGGTGAATAGTGGAGTAGCTCAGGGATCTGTGTTGGGTCCGCTGCTTTTTGACATATTTATAAATGACCTGGAAAAGGGAATAACGAGTGAGGTTATCAAATTTGCAGATGACACAACTATTTAAAGTTGTTAAAACCCATGAGGATTGTGGAAAATTGCAAGAGGATCTTGATAAATTGGAAGACTGGGCATCTAAATGGCAGATGAAATTTAATGTGGACAAGTGCAAAGTTATGCATCTAGGAAACCCCCCCCCCCAAAAGATGGTTACACGATACAAGGTTCCACATTATGAACCACCACCCAGGAAAAAGATGTAGGTGTCATCGTGGATAACATGTTAAAACCCTCTGCCCAGTGTGCAGCGGCGGCCAAGAGAGCAAATAGGATGCTAGGTATCATAAGGAAAGGACTGGAAAATAAAACAAAGTATATTATAATGCCTCTGTATTGCTCCATGGTGCGACTGCATCTTGAATATTGTGTGCAATTCTGGTCGCCGTATCTTAAAAAGGATATAGTGGTGCTAGAAAAGGTACAGAGAAGAGCCACCAAAATGGTAAAGGGGATGGAAGGATACCTCTATGAAGAGAGATTAAAAAGGTTAGGGCTCTTCAACCTGGAAAAGACGCCTGAGGGGCAATATGATAGAGGTCTATAAATTAACGAATGGAGTGGAAAAGGTAAGCGTAGATTTATTTAACAGTTTCTTCTATACCGCCCCTTCCAGAGATCAAGGGCAGTTTACATTGAACAGTTAACAAAATATTGTATACTTCTGTATAGTTTACATGGAACAGGGTTTTTAACTATATACAGGTAATATTACATGGAACAATAACAGAACTAATTACAAGTGTTTATTTACAAGAGCAGTAAAACAACAGATTGGATAAGACTTTTGCGTATTGAGTGGGGTGTGTAAGTACTGTATGGTTTTCTTGCGTTAGTCGTTTGTCCTATCCTGAGTACTGTGGATGTGTTTCTGTGATTGTTGGGGGGAGGTTCTCTGTTGATAGGGGATTTCAAAATGGTTTGTGAAGAGATAGGTTTTGAGTTCTTTTTTGAATTGATGGAGGTCTTTTATCATGCGAAGGGTTAATGGATTGTAGATTGATTGTAGATTGATTCTTTGTCATCAGAATATAGAAAGACTAGGGGACATGCAGTGAAGCTACAGGGTAAACTATTTAAGACTAATAAGAGAAAATATTTTTTTCACTCAACGGGTAATCAATCTCTGGAATTTGTTACTGGAGGATATAGTAAAAGCTGTTAGTGTAGCTGGGTTTAAAAAAGGTTTGGACAAGTTCCTGGAGAAAAGGTCCATAAACCATTATTAAAAGGGACCCAGGATATCACTGCTTGACCCAATACAAGCATTGTGGAACATGTGTCTTTTGGGGAAACTGCTAGGTACTTATGACCTAGATTGGCCACTGTTGGAAAGAGGATACTGGGCTTGATGGACCTTGGTATGACCCAGTATGGCATATCTTATGTTCTTATGCTCCAAATCCCTCTCTTCAGGCTTTTATTGCTATTTAAATTCTTTCAAAAGCTCACCATGATATAAAAATGCATTGACTACATACCTTTTAACTAGGCCTTGGCAAATTTTATTAGACTATAAGAGCAGCCATTGAAACATGTTACAGTGCCCTTTCTTACTTCAGAATATCAGCTTTTTTAGGCACTGATTTACTAAGATTTCCCATTCTATTCTAGGGAAAAGAGCTTAATAATTCAGGTCCTTAATATGCCATTGCATGGAGCCAGCAGTGGTCCCTCCCCTACACCCCTAACAAACATGCTGTTTTAGCAGCATATCAGCTACCTTAAAGAGCTGTGCTCAGGCTGAATGCCTTTCTTGCTATGTATCCTCCAGTGCTTGGGTCCTTACCAGTCAGTCTCTCTCTCTCTCTCATCCTCCTGCATCCTGCTCTCACCTCACCCAGTCTTTCTCTTTCCAGCAGTTCCAACCCCCTAACAATCCAAGGCACCCCTTCAGCCAGACAGCAAGCCCTAATCTACCTCTTTCCTATTTCAGAGGATCTAGGATTTGATTATTATGTTGGAGGCAGTTATAAAATGAATAATCTGAGGGATAGCAGGAATTGCATTCTACTAGTCAAATAGATTGTTATAATTTTAGTTTATAACTAGATGTGAGGAAAGAAATAGATATGTATGTAATATGATTTGTGTGTCAGATTGAATCTTTGCTTAATCACAGGATCTTGTTTTTTCAGCACTTTTAGTTGCGGCACATGTTTTTGAGGTCGAAAGGTGCTAATAACTTATTCAGATCACCATCAAATGTAGAAACCATTCTGTTTTAAGGGAAGTATGCAGAGAAGGCTAATTTCTAAGATATGTGGAGCTCTCACCAGTTTATCCATATTGCTCCAACACACAAAACAGACTCCCCCGTCCTAACCAGCCTTTCCCCCTTTACCTGCTTATGTTCTCTCCTACCTCTCCCGCCGTCGACCCCATCCTTGGGCATGACCTGCTCTTTCTCTTGTTCCCTTCCTTCCCCATGTTGATTGTAACTCTCCTTCTCTCCCTTACTTTTTCCTAGCCCTCTTCCTTTTTTCTTCCCCCACCCTCATTTTAAAGAATTGATTGTACACCACTCTGATAATCTTTGTTCCTTGAGCAGTACTGCAAGTGACTGTAAATAAAATATCTCCAGGAACAAGCAGGAATGAGTCTTCACATATGGGTACGTCGGTACCGACGGAGCCTGCGCGGGAACGCTCCCCAGCTTCCCAAAAAGGAAAGCTTTTGGGAGCATCCCACAGCGCCTGCGCGCTGCCTTCCCGCCTTTCCTAACCAACTCTCCTCAGTTCTTCTTTGCCGCGGAGCCAGCAGGTCGAGCCCTGTCACCGCTGAAGAAGTTCTTTATTTTATTTTATTTCTTTGGTCGCGTGTCTGCCTTCCCCGACTCCGGACCGGTACCACCGGTCTTTTTCTTTCTTTCTTTAAAAAAAAAAAAATATATATCTATACTTTCCTCACTTAGTGTATTTTTCTTCTTGGGCCTCAGGGCCCACAAGAAAATTTCCCTCATGGAAAAACCAGCCTCTGGGTTCAAAAAATGCACTAAGTGTAGCGGTACTATTTCTGTTACAGATACCCATGAATGGTGTCTTAAATGTTTTGGTCCTGAACACTCCATTCCGGATTGTCCGTCCTGCTCTCTAATGTCTAAACAGAACCGAGCAGCTAAGCTCCATGTGCTGTTTCCCACCGATGCAGCGTCGGTAGCATCGACATCTTCCAGGTCGTCTTCTCCTGATGGATCTCAGGTAACCAAACATAAACCTAGCAGGTCCTCGAGGATCCTGCATCAGCCAAAGAACCCCGGCGGGAAGCTCCGGCTTCCAAAGCTCCTCCTATGGGGTTACAGGTTGACATCAATGGCACGGCCTCGACCGATCACCTGTTAGAATGCTCTGGGGTACCGGCACAATCTCCCGGTACCGATTTCCAGGCATTCATGGCATCGATGGATCAGAACGTTCTGTCCATGCAGCGGGCTATCACGGCCTTCATTCAAGCTGCGACACCGATGGTACCACAACAAACTCCGTTGTCAGTATCTGCATCGACATGGACCAGAATACCGGCTGCAGCGGTTCCTTGTCCAGGGCTACTTCTCGGTACCGATCCAGTACCGAGGACGCCCGATGTCGATTCCGCTCGATACGCGTTAGAAGAGCACCCTGACAGGCGATACTTCGATTCCTCTGGTGATTCTGATTCATCAGATGAGTCTCCTGAAGTATCCATAGCCCTTCCTGAAGAGCCTTCTTCTCCAAAAAGAAGAATGTCTCCTCCAGAGGACTTGTCCTTTCAAGACTTCATAAGAGAAGTAGCTAAAGGACTTTCTATTTCAGTAACCTCTGAATCAGAGCCTAGAGCAAAAAAATTGGATATTTTAGGCTATTTTAAGGCTCCTAAAGAGGCAGTCACCTTACCAATTAATGAGATTCTTTATGAACACATGATTGATCTATGGGAGACTCCTCTCACTCTCTGTCCTCATTCTCGCAGATTGGACACTATGTATCGTGTTCCTCCCTGTCCTGGATTTCATAAAACTCGGCTTCCTCACCATTCCATTGTGGTGCAGTCAGCTATGAAAAGGATAAAGAGTGCAAAAAGACACTCTTCTGCTCCTCCAGGAAGAGAATGCAGGACCTTGGATGCTTTTGGTAGGAAAATCTTCCAAGCCAGTATGTTTATTGCCAGAATCAACTCATATAGTCTTTACATGGGTATGTTTCTAAAAGAAGTTGCAGAAAAGCTGCACTCTCTCCTCCCGTTTCTTCCAGAGGATAAAAGGGAGGAATTCCTCATTTGGCTTAAGCATACCCAAGACATTTCAAAGTTTTCCAACAGGGCAGCCTTTGACTCCTTTGAAGGTGCCAGCAGAGCTTCGGGCATTGCTTGGCTCCAGGCTTCTGATTTAGAACCCTGGGTTCAAGATGGCTTAGGAAATCTGCCCTGTACAGGTGAAAACCTATTTGGCAAAGAATGGCAAATAAAAGCCATTCAAATGGATGCAGAAAACTCTGCTCTGGATAGACTTTCAAAGTCAACCTCCATTCCTGCCAAGAAAAAGCCTTTTAAAAAGTCTTTCTTTAAAAAGGGCAGATTTCCTTCTACTTCTGGCCAACAATCTTCTACAGGTCGCTTTACCACTAAGCGTCAGCAACCTAAACAGGCCAGGCCTAAGCCTACAGGGGCTGCTGCAACTCAGCAGGCCCAACCTCCTCAGGGTTTTTGACTTGATGCTAGAGAACTTAGCCTTTTTGGCTCTAAAGCAGCCAGAGCCTCTCGCCATTCCAGGAAGATTGGCTCATTTTGCTCCCAGATGGGAGCAAATAACATCAGAGCAGTGGACCCTCTCCATCATAAGAGAGGGCTACAAGCTTCATTTCTCAGACCTTCCTCCCCACACCATGGTGAGACACTTCAATTCTCCCACATCTCTTCTCGACCTTCTAGGTCAAGAGGTAGCTACCCTTCTTGCCCAAGGGGCAATAGAAGAAGTTCCTCTTCTTCATCAAGGGTCAGGGTTCTACTCCCCCTATTTTCTCATTCCAAAGAAGACAGGGGGATACAGGCCCATCTTAGATCTCAGAGAATTGAACAAATTTCTATACAAGGAGAAGTTCAAGATGCGTTCTCTGGGCACTCTCCTTCCATACCTTCAAAGTCAGGATTGGCTTTGTTCTCTAGATCTCAAGGATGCGTACACACATGTCCCTATCCCTCTCACAGAAGATTCCTACGGTTTCTTTTCCAGGGAAAACATTACCAATACAGAGTCCTTCCTTTCGGTCTGGCCTCTGCTCCAAGAGAGTTCACCAAATGCATGGCAATAGTTGCTGCATTTCTACGCACTCTAGGAATATTTGTCTTCCCATACCTGGACGACTGGCTCATCTGAGCTCCATCCCAGTCAGAGGCCCAGATTTCCCTGGACCGCACAAGGTGCATTCTGCAGTATCTGGGACTTGTGGTAAACCTCCCAAAGTCTCAGCTCACCCCTACTCAGTCCCTAGAATTCATAGGGGCCTGGTTAGATACCACTACTGCAAGGGCCTACCTTCCTCAGGCCCGTTGCCAACGTCTAGTGCAGTTAGCCTCCCAGATTCAGTCAGAGCCACTTAACTGCCCGGGAGATGCTACAACTGCTAGGCCACATGGCTTCCACAGTACATGTGGTACCCTATGCTCGCCTACACATGAGAGCAGCTCAATGGACTTTGTCCACCCAGTGGACTCAAGCTTCAGGAGCTCTCTCAGACCAAATAGCGACCACCAAACGTCTCTTTTGGTCTCTCCAATGGTGGATGTCCACTCAAAATCTGTTGCTGGGGTCCCCCTTCCAACAGTTGTTGCCCCAAGCAACCCTCACAACAGATGCCTCCCAAACAGGTTGGGGAGCTCATCTACAAGACCTCTCCACTCAAGGCACTTGGTCCCCGCAGGAGACCTCTCTTCATATCAACCACTTGGAACTTCGAGCAGTTTTTCTAGCTCTCAAGGTCTTTCATACCCTCCTCAGCTACAAGACAGTCCTCATTCATACGGACAATCAAGTAGCCATGTTTTACATAAACAAGCAAGGAGGAACTGGCTCTGTCGCTTTGCAACGAAGCTTTAAGATTATGGGCCTTCGCCAGAGAGCATCAAATCCATCTCCTGGCAGTATATCTCCCAGGAATCCAAAACTCTTGGGCAGACAGACTCAGTCGAGTTCTGCTTCCACACGAATGGTCCCTGCATATGGATCAGGTACTCAGAATCTTCCAAGAATGGGGAACCCCGGACGTAGACCTCTTTGCAAGTCCGTGGAATGCCAAACTTCCCCGGTTCTGTTCCAGAATTCTGTGTCAGGGAGTTCAGGCCAAGGATGCCTTCCTCCTTCATTGGGGTCAGGGCTTCCTGTATGCCTTTCCACCCATTCCCTTGATTCCCAAGACTCTGTTCAAACTCCAGAGGGATCAAGGATCTATGATCCTCATAGCTCCACGCTGGCCACGCCAAGTGTGGTACCCTCTACTTCTGCATCTCTCCCAAGCCCCCTCCCTGGACTTGGGAGCTGCTCCAGACCTTCTGTCCCAGGAGGAAGGGACTTTGTGGCACCCAAACCCCAAGTCCCTTCACCTCAGAGCTTGGTTACTGAAGGCCTAGACCTTCAAGGCTTGAATCTTTCTCAGCAAGTGAAGGATATCCTCCATGCTTCCAGAAAACCGTCCACTAGGCGTTCCTGTGCTTTTAAGTGGAAAAGATTTTCCATTTGGTGTGCTGAAAAGGGTCTTGACCCTCTAGCACTACCTTTAAATTCTCTGTTAGACTATCTCCTGCATCTTTCCAATGCAGGACTTAAGACAAATTCAGTAAGAGTCCATTTGAGTGCTATTGCTGCGTCCCTTAAGCCCATCAATGGACAACCTATCTCCTCTCATCTTCTCATTGCAAGATTCATGAGAAGCCTAACTTTAACTAAACCTCCCATTAGGCCTCCGGTGGCATGGGACTTAAATTTGGTTCTTGGTCAGCTTATGAAGCCACCTTTTGAACCCTTAGCCACTATCTCCTTGAAATTTCTTTCCTGGAAGGTTATTTTCCTCATTGCAGTCACTTCTGCTCGCCGCATCAGTGAACTGCAGGCCTTAGTGGCTAATCCACCTTATACAAGGTTCCATCATGATAAGGTAGTCCTTAGGACGAATCCACACTTTATGCCTAAAGTGGTCTCAGCTTTTCATCTTAATCAAGAGGTATATTTACCTGTCTTTTTTCCAGCTCCTCATGCATCCAGTGCAGAGAAGAATCTTCATACTCTGGATTGTAAAAGAGCTCTTGCTTTTACTTACAAAGGACACAGCAACATAGAAAGTCTTCCCAGCTTTTTGTTGCTTTTGATCCTTCTCATTTGGGACTTCCAGTCTCTGAGAACACTGTCCAATTGGATTGCTCAGTGTATTTCTTTCGCCTACCAGAGTAAGAACCTTTCTCTGGAGGGCCATGCATGTCACAGCTCATAATGTGAGGGCCATGGCCACCTCTATGGCTCATCTAAATTCTGTGTCCATCGACCAAATCTGTTGAGCAGCCACCTGGGCCTCGGTTCATACCTTCACCGCCCATTACTGCTTGGACAAGGACTCCCGCCGGGATGCCTTGTTTGGTCAGGCTGTCCTCAAACACCTGTTCCATTCTTAAACAACTCCTACCCTCCTTCCCTGGATGGATGCCTGAGATCCATAGGAGGACGTAGAACCCTTCCCAGGGTCTCATATCCTTGGGGATCTCCCAGGCATCTTAGCTAGGGAGTCCCCATATGTGAAGACTCATTCCTGCTTGTTCCTGGAGATAGCACAGTTACTTATCTGTAACAGGTGATCTCTGGGAACAGCAGGAATAAGTCTTCACAACCCTCCCACCTCCCCTAGGAGTTGTACCTCTTTTCTGTCTTTCCTTTCCTCTCTCTCTATTGTCTCAGCTTTAAACTCGAACTGAGGAGAGTTGGTTAGGAAAGGCAGGAATGCAGCGCGCAGGCACTGTGGGATGCTCCCAAAAGCTTTCCTTTTTGGGAAGCTGGGGAGCGTTCCCGCGCAGGCTCCGTCGGTACCGACGTACCCATATGTGAAGACTTATTCCTGCTGTTCCCAGAGATCACCTGTTACAGGTAAGTAACTGTGCTTTATTTTATTTATCTGCATTTATAGCCCACTTATCTTTATAGCCCGCAACTGAAGACACCATACATGTGGGGATCTACCACAGTGTTCCCTTTGAACAGCAGTTTATACACAATTGAAAAAGCATTTGACCATTATCTATCTTGACCCCTGATGCAGGCGCGTTCACCAAAACTCAGTGGAGTCTAATTCATCTATAAAGTTCTGTTTGGATTTCTCCTGCAACCATTTTCTTCTTCCATTTTGGTTTCACCCATTTGTTAACCAAAAAAATCTTAAATATTTCAGCACTGTTTAAAAATGTTACTAGGGAAATATAATTTTTTTTTCAAAAGTTACTTTGTTTTTTAGAAACTGTTATTGAAATTAGTTGTTCATTTTTTATTTTTTTCACTGCTAAAACGCACGTAATTGCCCATGGTGCAGTGGGGCAGGGAATGAAAGGGGTGTGGGCATGGAGAGCATATTGCAATTAGCATGAGAGTTCATATCAAGTGCTAACTGTCGATATGGCAATTAGCGTGGGTGTACATAATGATACCTCTATGGGTGGCATTAGGTGCACCCTTGTCAATTGCGCCATGCATCAGAGTACGTATTTGTGTGATAACGGCTGGGAACATGCTGGTGACATCCCTGACAGTATACTGCAGAGGCTGAGTACTTAGCACACATTTAGTTTTCACGCTGAGCATGTATTAATTGCAATACCCTAAGGGCCCCTTAATCTTTATCAGTGGAGCATCAGTTCCTTATCGTCCGTCCAGTCCCGCACCTCTGGGGTAGTGCCCCTCCTCCAGAAGCTTGGAGACTGAGCGTGTCATCTTTTGATGACACCCGGCCATATATTTAGCTGGCACAGCCTACCGGCTCCAGTATGCTCAGTCTCCAAACAGCTGGAGGATGTAGTGAGCCAGGGTGCTGGACTCACTGAAGGAACAACTAAGGGTAGATAGTGAGAGATTTTTAGGTTTATTTTGGGTTTTTAGGTCCCTGTATTTACAGGGATAATCCTCTGTTTTTAAAGTTTAAAAAAGACAGAAGGCTCTGTGTCCCTCCCCCCCACCCCCTTTCCAGGAACCGGTGCAGGGTCAGGAGGGTGCAGCAAAGGGGGATTCCTGAATGGCTTCTGATCCCGTTGGCAGGTGTGGAGCCACCGGATTGGGGCGACTGACAAGCAGAGTCACTTTCCTCCCCCTCTCACCCCCCCGGTGTCAAAGCTGAGCGTGGGGCCTGGAGGAGGGGCACCCCTCACCAGAGTCAGAAGGCCCAGAGGGAGACTATTTGGATGTGGATGTGGACGTGGACCTGGACCTCTGAGGAGTTAGAAGATGGTGAGATTACAGAGGGAGAAGATCGGCTCATGCTGGTGAGAGTGTTTCGTCGGGAGGAGCTACCAACGCTCATCTCAGAGTCCTTGAAGACTCTGAATATACCCACAAGTCTCCCAGCGGAGGAAGAGATTTTGGCGGATCCTGTGCGCCAGGCAGTTCAGAAGTTGCAAGCAGTGTTTTCAGTCCACAGAGTGGTCAGGCAGATGATACAGGAGGAGTGGGATCTGCCAGAAGCTGGCCTCAGGGGTGGGCGGACCTTGTCATGCCTTTATCCCCTGCCAGAGCAGGAGCATGAGCTCCTGTGGTCTCTGAAGGTGGACGCGGCAGTGTCTGCAGTTACTGAGAAGACTACGATTCCCGTAGAGGGGAGTGCATCTCTCAAGGATGCCCAGGATAGGAAGCTGGACACACTGTTGAAGCAGGCGTTTGATATTTCCGCCTTGTCTCTGCAGGTCTCAATCTGCGGGGCATGGGTGGCTAGGGCTTGCCTCTGTTGGTTGCAAAGGATTCAGGGCCTGGGGGACTCGGAGCCCGCTGTGTCAGGAGAGGCATCAAAATTGGAGTTGGGAGCGGCCTATCTGGCGGACACCCATTACAATCTCATTAGGGGTCTTTCCAAGAGTATGGCATCCATGGTGGCGGCCCGCCGTTACTTGTGGCTTAGGAACTGGGTAGCAGACAGTTCCTCTAAGTCCCGGCTTAATAAGCTGCCTTTTAAGGGAAAGTTCCTCTTCAGAGAGGACTTGGAGAAGTTGATGAAGGACTTGGGGAAGCCCAAAGGGGGTCGCCTTTCCGAGGACAAGCAAAGACAGAGCCATAGTATTTCCTCGGCTCAAAGTCAGCCTAGGGAGTTTAAGTGTTTTCGTACCCCTCGCTTCAACCATGTTCAAAGGGGTAGGTTCCCTGCCAAAGGACAGGTTTTGTGGTTTCTGAGGAGCAGGATCAGACTTTGGGGCCACCAGTACCTTGGGCACAAAAGAGGACAATGAGGAGAGGTGGGCTCAGGCAGGGGTAGGTTCCATGGGAGGTCTGCTGTGGGACTTTTACTCTGCCTGGGCCCAGATCACGTCCGACCAATGTTCCCTCTAATTTTCTGTAGGCTGTGTGCGCATAAAATATCAGCTGTGTGCAGCTTTTGAAGGAAGGTTAAATTTTTGTGCGCCACATAACACTTGGAGTTATATACTTTAAAATTTGACTACACGTCAGAATACAGTATGTACACCACATTGATTTTAATCAAATTAAATGAAAATAGAGGATTACTAAATGAAGTGGGAAATTTCTAGTAATTACAATCATAACTTTTAAATTTTAAGACGTCTGTATTGTTTTCTATCAGAATCAGAGCCATAATTTTTGTGCGCTCTGTTGTAAAGTATGTGCGCTCGCTCAGTGAGGTGTGTGCACGCGCACAGCTTAGAGGGAACAGTGCGTCCAACCAATGGGTCCTGGAGGTGGTCAGAGCTACGCCATGGAATGGATTTTCCCAATAAGGGAATATTTTTATCCAGTCCCCCTGCAAGGCTCAAGGCAAGTTGGAGGTGTTAAGGGAAACCCTGTCGTGCTTGTTGCAGCTACGAGCTGTCAAACCGGTGCCTGCAGACAGGTACAGGTACGGTCAATACTCCATTTATTTTGTGGTGCCCAAAAAGGAGGGCTCTTTTCACCCAATTCTCGACCTCAAAGGGGTCAACTGTTGTCTGCGGATTCTGCACTTCCACATGGAAATGCTGAGGCAGGTGATAGTGGCGGTAAGGTGTGGGGAATTTTTGACGTCACTAGATCTCACGGAGGCGCATCTACACATTCCCATAAGACCAGATCATAGAAACATAGAAATATGATGACAGAAAAAGACCACATGGCCTATCTAGTCCGTCCTTCCATATCAACAACTACAACAGTCCCCTTTTTTCCTTTAGAGATCCTCTGTGTTTGTCCCATGCTTTTTTGAATTCAGTTACTGTCCTCATCTCTACCAGCTCCACTGGGAGACTATTCCACAGATCCACCACTCTTTCCGTAAAGAAATATTTCCGCATATCACTCCTGAATCTATCCCCCTTCACCCTCATCCCATGTCTCCTTGTAGCAGAACTTGCTTTCAATTGAGAGGCTCTCCCCCTGAACATTTATGCCACAGAGGTATTTAAACATCTCAATCATATCACCTCTATCCCGCCTTTCCTCTAAGGTGTACATATTAAGATCCTTACGTCTGTCCTCATATGCTTTATAATGAAGACCACTAACCATTTTAGTAGCCACCCTCTGCACCGACTCCATCCTGTTCACATCCTTTTGAAGGTGCGGTCTCCAGAATTGCACACTATAAGCCAAATGAGGTCACACCAAAGACTTATGCAGAGGCACTATCACCTCCTTTTTTTTCTGCTAGCCATTCCTCTCCGTATGCACCCAAGCATCCTTCTAGCTTTTGCCGTTGCCTTTTCTACCTCTTTAGCTACTTTAAGATCATCAGACACAACCATGCCTAGGTCCCGCTCTTCTTTATTGGACAAAAGTACTTCACCCCCTATACTATATTGCTCCCTTGGATTGCTGCAGCCTAAATGCATGACCTTACATTTTTTAACATTAAATCCCAGCTGCCAAATTCTAGACCATTCTTCAAGCTTAGCTAGATCCCTCCTCATGTTATCTACACCTTCCTGGGTGTCTACTCTATTGCAGATTTTGGTATCATCTGCAAAGAGGCAAACCTTACCCGACAGCCCTTCCGCTATATCACTAACAAAGATGTTAAAAAGAATTGGACCAAGGACAGATCCCTGGAGCACACCACTGGTAACATCCTTCTCCTCAGAGTGAGCTCCATTTACCTGTACTCGTTGTCACCTCCCACCCAACCAGTTTCTAACCCAAGCAGTAACTTTAGGGTCCATCCCTAGGGTACTCGGTTTGTTTATAAGTCGCCTGTGAGGAACAGTGTCAAAGGCTTTATTGAAATCTAAATACACCACATCTAGGGCTCTCCCTCGGTCCAACTCCCTGGTCACCCAATCAAAGAAATCAATCAGATTTGTCTGACAAGACCTGCCTCTGGTGAATCCATGCTGCCTAGGATTCTCTAATCCGCTGGACTCCAGAAACCTCACTATTTTCTTTCAGCAGTGTTTCCAATAATTTACTCATCACCAAAGTTAAACTAACCGGCCTGTAGTTTTCAACCACATCCTTACTTCCGCTTTTGTGTAAAGGCACCACATGAGCCTCTCTCCAGTCCTTTGGCACCACTCCCGACTCCAACGAGGCATTGAAAAGGTCAGTCAGTGAAGCTGCTAGAACATCCCCAAGTTCCCTCAGTATTCTAGGGTGTATTGCATCCGGTCCCATCGCTTTGTCTACTTTTTTTTTTTTTTTCCATTTAGAATTTTATTAAGGTTTGGTACGAGAAATACAATACAAACCAGTGAGGGACCATTTGTATACATTATGGTTCATATAAACCAACAACCATCAACCTCATCAACAATCCCAATGTAAACATACAACAGTGCATACAAACCAGCCAAATCTATCCCTTCCCCCTTACCCCCCCACCCCCATCCCTTACTTAAATTAGAGACTACCAGACCAACTAACTAACCCCCCCTCCCCCCCCTTACTTCGCCCGTCCCCCATGCATTATCTCCAACCCTTCCACTCAACACTCACCGGACAGCCTGGCCAACCACCCCAGTTAGGTACGTCCTACTCCCAACCTCCCTCCCCTTCCAGCCCTCCAACCATCTCCAAACCTTCTGCCAATATGCTACGCTTTTCCCTCCTGTCCCCCGCCTCAACTCCGTTAGTTTATACATCAGACTCACCTCAGCCACTCTTCGCACAAAACCTGCCAACTGGGGAGTGCTCTGCCCCCCCCCCCCCCCAGTGCTGGGCTATCTCGCATCGGGCAGCTGCTATACAATGATGCAGAACCCCCTCCTCCCGTCTCGAGAGACTTCCATCGAGTTTATGCAGCAAACAAGCCGCTGGCTGCCCATGGAGTTTCTGCCCAGTCATCACGTAAATCGCCTCCCAAACCAGCCCCCAATAAACTTGTAACCTATCACACTTCCACCACATATGCAGCCAATCTCCTCGCTCCGCACATCCCCTCCAGCATAAATCGTCCCTCCCCTTCCCAGCCTTCAAGCAACGCACTGGCGTCCAATACCATCGGTATAAAACTTTATATGCATTCTCTTTGATTTGTGTTGCTATCGACACAGAAGCAATCGTCTGTATGATCTTCTCCCAGCTCTCCACACTCCAGCACACCCCCAAGTCCTCCTCCCATTGCATCATGTATCGAAGCTTACCTTCCCCAGTCCCCAGTAGGCCTTTGTAAATTCTGGACAAGACCCCCTTTTTCCCCCCCTGGCCATTACAGATAGCCTCAAACCACCCCGGTTCTCCCATAGATCCTTCCATACCTTAGGTTGCCTCAGAAAGCTCCAAAACTGCATGTAAGCGAAATGATCGCTCCCTTCCAGCTTGTAGAGGTCCCGAAGGCCTTCAAACGGGTGAATCCCCTGAGAGTGAATGACCTGTTGGACATGTGTCAACCCAGTACTAGCCCATCTACGTAATACGTGCACTCCGGGGCCCTGACCCCGCTTGAAGCACGCCTCTATAGTCATCCCCTGAATATAACCCTTATCCGGAACAAGTTGGGATTTATGACGTTTCCAAATTCTCAAACTGTTCGCTACCATGGGGCTCACAGCATATTGGTCCATTCCCTTACACCCCCGCCAGATCACCCTTTCCTGGTCCAGTCCCCCAACCAACTCATACTCCATTTTGACCCAGGATTTGGATGTTTCCCTTTGCCACTCGTACACCGCTTTGAGTTGCGCTGCCTCATAGTATTTACGTATGTTAGGCACCCCCAACCCCCCCTCCCCTCTAGACCGTTGCAAAACCTGCTGGGCTATCCTAGGCCGCCGCTGCACCCAAATAAACCAGTGGATCAACCGCTGTATCCTCTTTATGTGTGGGGACCCTTACTGGAAGCGTCTGAAAAAGAAACAACAATCTGGGCACCAGCATCATTTTAACCGTCGCTATGCGCCCAAACCAGGATAAGTACCCCCGTCCCCACCCCTCCAACCATCCCTCTATCTTCCCCAGCACACTCCCATAGTTCAAATTATACAACTCATCTATTTTGTTCGCTTTGTCTACTTTAAGTTGAGCTAGTTTCTCACGAACACAGTTTCTGAAAATTGTTCAAGATGTCCCTCGCTTCTGTTCCTGTTTGGGGGTGTTTTCTGAGGTCCTGCTCCTGGTTCTTCATCTGTGAACACAGAACAGAAATATTTGTTAAGCAATTCCACTTTATCCTAATCAGCTTCTACATATTTCTCTCCTTCACCCTTGAGTCTGACAATACCACTTTTGCCCTTCCTCTTCTCACTAACATCTCTAAAAAATCTTATCCCCCATTTTATTGCATTGGCTATTCCTCCTCTTTTTGAATCTTTGCTTTCCTGACTACTTTGCTAGCTTCTCTGTTTTTCCAAATATAGATGCCTGTCTTCTCTCTGTGATCTCTTGTATTTCATGAAGGCCTCCCTCTTTTTCTGCACTTTTTCAGCTACTTCTTTCGAAAGCCATAGCAGTCTCCTTTTCCTTTTATTTACCATTTTAACAAAAAGGTTGGTTGCCCTTAAAATATCCCCTTTCAGTTTTGCCCACTGTTTTTCTACATCCCCCAGCTGTTCCCATCCCGTTAACGACACCCTGAGGTGTATTGGCCCATCTTGGCAAAGTTAGTTTTCCTGAAGTCTAAGACCCTCACTTTTGAATGGATTCTAACAGCCCTAGTCCTAATACTGAACCACACCATCTGGTGATCACTGGATGCAAAATGATCTCCCACTATAACATCAAAAACACTTTCACCATTGGTAAGCATCAAGTCCAGTATGGCCCCTTCACGTGTGGGGTCTGTTACCAATTGCTTGAATAGTTCTCCCTGTAGAGAATCCAAGGTCTTTTACTTCTAGATGATACTGCAGTAGGAATGTGCCAATCAACATCTGGCATATTGAAATCCCCTATCAGTAGCACTTCCCCTTTCCTAGCAATGCTGCATATGTCTTCAATTAACTCTGTCCACCTCTTCCTCTTGTGAGGGAGGTCTGTATATCACGCCAATGCAAATAGATTTCTCTTCCCTTTTTCTAGTTTAACCCCAAATGCTGCCTCTCTCCCTTTTAAGCTCTGTAATTCCAAAGCTTTAATAGTATTTTTTACATATAGTGATCACCAGCGGTTCCTTTGCTTTGCAGTGCCCATGAGTCACTTCCAATTTTGGGCGTTGTCTTTTGGACTGGCAACGGCGCCTCGCACTTTCAAGGTCATGGTGGTGGTGGCAGCAGCGCTTCACAAGGAAGGGATTCGTGTGAACCCGTACCTCTATGATTGGCTGATTCGGGTCAAGTGCAGGGAGGAAAGCGAAAAGGCGACAAGGAAAGTAGTGGAGTTTCTCCAAAGGCTCGGTTGGGTGGTCAATCTGTCCAAGAGTCATTTGAGTCTGACTCAGGATCTTGAGTATCTTGGGGCACGCTTTGACACCCGGGCGGACAGAGTGTTCCTGCCAAGGGCACGAGTGCATGTGCTGCGAGGCTTGATACGTCTGTTCCTAGGCCTGGCAAACCCATCGGCCTGGATTTACTTGCAAGTTCTGGGAACCATGGCGACCACGATAGTTGTTCCATGGGCAAGGGTGCATATGCATCCGTGACAGAGGGCCTTGCTCCGTCTGTGCTCCCACCAGAGCCAGCCACTGTCCAAGTTGCTCCCTTGTCCACCGGAAGCCAGGAAATCTCTCAGGTGGTGGCTGCGCCTGGGAAACCTGGAGAGGGGCATGCCCCTCGAAACTCCAGAGTGGATCCCGGTAGTTACGGATGCCAGTTTATCCGACTGGGGGGTCCATTGTGAGGGATGCTTTGCCCAAGGACAGTGGGATCCTCTGGAGGCTTGATGGACGATCAACAGACTCAAGATGCAGGCAGTGACTCTGGCCCTGATCAGTTTTGAGGAAAAGCAGTGCGGGTCTTCTCAGACAATGCAACAACAGTAGCATATGTAAACCAGTAGGGGGGCACAAGCAGCCCAGCGCTGGAGAAGGAGTCCGAAAGATTGGGCGGAGGCCCTGTTGCAAGCAGTGTCGGCAGTACACGTAGCAGGAGTCCAGAACATGCAGGCAGACTCTCTCAGCCGAGTTCGGGTGGACTCCAGAGAGTAGTGCCTCAACCAAGATGTGTTCGAGCAACTGGTGCAATGCTGGGACGAACCCATCATGGATCTGATGGCAATGTTCAACTCGGCCAAAGCAGGACGGTTTTTCAGCAAGAGAAGAGAACGAATGTCGGAGGGCCTCGACACCCTAGTTCAGAGGCGGCTTGAAAGGGGGCTTCTCTGTGTTTCCACCATGGGCGCTCAAAGGCAGAGTGCTGCAACAGATAGAGGCGCATCGAGGGTTGGTAGTTCTGGTCGCCCCCGATTGGCCTCGACGACCTTGGTATGTGACCTGGCTCGTCTCCCGGCGGCACGACCATGGCGACTCCCACTGCGCAAGGACCTGCTGATACAAGGACTGATCTGCATGCCCTAGGTGGATCAGTTCTCGCTTACGGCCTGGCTCTTGAGTGGGCAAGGTTAAGGAAAAGGGGGGTATTCAGGGGCGGTCATAGTGACCTTGTTACAAGCCTGAGGGAAGTCTACATGTTTCGTGTGTATTCGCGTCTGGCGTATCTTTGAGTCTTGGTGCGAGGATAGACAGGCACGTCTGGCCACAGCTTCAGTTCCGGACTTCTGGCTTTCCTGCAGTTAGGTTTTGATAAGGGGCTGGCGGCTAGCTCCTTGCGCATTCAGCTGGCAGCGATTGCCTTTTATCGGGGAAAGATCCATGGGTTGCCTTTGGGGTCACATCCCGATGTGCTAAGATTTTCCACGGAGGGGGGTAGTGCCCTCTTGGGATCTGAGCCTCTTACTTAATGCCTTGGTAGGGTAGCCATTTGAGCCCCTGAAGCAAGCTTCCCTGAAGGACCTGATGCTGAAGACAGTCTTCCTGGTGGCAATCTGTTCGGCATGCAGGATTTCGGAGCTCCAGGCCTTATCTTGTTGGTAGCCATTTATTTCCTTTTCTAAGGAGAAGGTCGTTTTATGGCCGGTAACTTCCTTTTTGCCAAAGATTGTCAGTTTTTCATGTAAACGAAGAGGTCTCTTTGCCGACATTGGCTACAGATAAGGATGGGGCCGTCTTTGAAGCAGTTGCACTGTCTGGATGTGAGGAGGGTCCTCAGGAAGTATTTGAAGAGGACCAAACAGAATCAAAATTCAGATAGGCCTTTTGTTTTGTTTGGAGGGCTATGCAGAGGCGAGGCGGCGGCAAAGGCCTCCATTTCAAGGTGGATCCGGGAAGCAATTACATCGGTGCATATCCTGAAGGGCAAGTCGGTGTCATCGGGATTGAGGGCGCATTCCACGAGAGTGCAAACAACTTCCTGGGCTGAGTATAGTTTAGTTACGCCTGTGGATTTCTGCAAGGCGGCAACTTGGTTGTCGCTGCATACCTTCACTAAGCATTATCGCCTGGATCTCCAGGCAGTGCGGGATGCTTGCTTTGGATCAGCAGTGCTTCAGGCCGGTTGTGCAGGTCCCTCCCATTAATAAACTGCTCTGTTACATCCCAGAGGTGCAGGACTGGACTGGAGGGACGATAAGGAAAGAGAAATTAGACTTACCTGCTAATTCTAGTTCCTTGAACTCCAGTCCAGTCCCCAAATCCCTCCCTATTGCCATGCTGGTTGGGCATGAGGCGCCTTGGTCTTGAAGCTAGTTCCTTGAGGGGAAGGAGTTAGCAGGATGGAGTGGGGTACTGTAGTCTGTTTCGATGGGGGGGATGGTCTCTGGAACCTGTCAGTTGCTACTCCCAGGTGTGGGGATAACTCAGAGAGCAGCAGTGTCTTTCTTCCTGGAAGGGAGGGGTCGGGGAACCCTTCCTGGGGAGGTGGGGTGTTGGTGCAGGCTTAATTCAGGGGTGGTTTTTGGTTCTTTTGGCTTTGTTTTTGTTCCAACTTGGTTGTTGCTCCTGTGAGTCTGCTTTGTCAGTGCGATACTGGGGCTGGTAGGCGGTGCCAGCTATATATGTGGCCGGGTATCATCAAAAGATGACATGCTCAGTCTCCAAGCTGCTGGAGGAGGGGCACTACCCCAGAGGTGCAGGACTGGTCTGGAGTTCCTCAAGGAACTACAATTAGCAGGCAAGTCTAATTTCTCTTTATACTAGCTCAGCTGGCGAAAACTGTTTTTAAACCTTTCTGAGTTCAAGTACATGACCTGGAGTCTGTCTTATGGAAGTCTCTTTAGTCCATTAGAGTTGGTGAGCTCCAGGCCTTAGTGACTTATCCACTTTAAAACTAGGTTTCGTTGTAATAGGGCAGTGCTCCATATATTGTATATCCAAAGGTCATTTCTAAAATAGTGTCGGACCTGTATCTTTTTTTAAACTTTTATCTGTTTTCACACCTTAGAATATTAAACAATTATAATACAACTTAAACGTTGAATTAGAATGCATGCATATATGCTGACAACTTACACATATAGGCTATTTGAAAACTGCTCCTAAAAAGAAAACAAATGCTTCATCTGTTTCCTTGTAGCACTTTTCAACTCGCAGCATGATAACTAACTTGCCAGTGGATTGATAAGGGTCACATTTGGAAAGGTGGAAAGGAAAAAGGTGGTCCATAGGCCTGGCATTTACCCTATTAAAAATTACTTCAACCAAATAAGAGTGAGGTCATTTTTAATAGAAAAAAAGTCAGTGTTCCAAATCCATATATATGCATGATTTGTATGTGTTTTTTTAAATTATGCTTAAATTATGCCTTTAAAAAGAAATCTATCCTTCATTGGTGCGTCCTCCTTTTCAGAAATGAAAAGAGAAATTATATAATAGAAATTTAAGCCTGATAAATTCATTGTAGGCTATGATGACTTTTGTCTGAACTTTAAGAATTATTCACATTCTCTATTCATTATCTATATTGAAATTCATTTACTTAATCTTAGGTTCATCCAGATCTACAAGTAATAAGTTTTTCTTGTGCCAGTATGATCACTATACCTTTGTTCTGAACTTTTTAATACAGTTTTGTTTGTTTCTGAAAGATACAGAAAAGAATATCTTTTGTTCTTGCATAAAAAAAACATTTTCTTCCTTCTGATTGTTTCCATTACATCTAGGGACTGATGTACTAAAATGTGAATTTTTTTTCACTAAAGTGAGCAACACATGAAATTTTTAGCATTTGTATGTTCATTGTTTTGCACATTTTCTTCACACTTTCTATTTGTGAAGATGTACTACTGACAAATGGCTGATATTTGTAAATATTTGTGCCCAAATTGCTATACTTGAAAGTTAATTTAAATTCATAACACTGTGTAACAAATTTTTACTTTTTTCTTGTTCTTGGGTAATAAATAAATAAATAAATAAAATTAGACTTATTTAGACAGCTTTGTATACCACCTTATCCTACCGTCAAAGTGGGTCACATTACATTTGGAGGGTTACATTTAACATGAGGGTACTTAATAACATTATACAATGAACTCGTATGTCTAGTTGGGTTATCTTATGTCTCAAAACCATAGGAAATGGCAATTATAGCCCACAGACATTGCTTTTGGGACCAAGAGTGATATTTTTGAAAATTACCTATTTTGCAGGACATTCTAGATAGTTAGTGCAAAGTAAACTTTGAGTACCTTTTGGAAAATTCTAGAACTTTCTAGAGCTTTCCAGAACTTTGTAAAACTTTTGGAACTTTTAATAAAAGCTTTTTGGAGACCGTTATAACGTCACTTCTGTCTCGCGTCTATATAAACAATGGTTTTGCATGGAGTGAGCACAGTCGTTCAGCAGCCTCCTTACCGACTGGAAACCTAGGAGCGAGCAACAACAAACATATCTTAAGCTCACCAGTTTATTTTCATTCTAGCTTCTTAAGTGGACTGACATGACATCAAGAGACTGTAAACATCCAAAAGACATATTTTGCTATGTCTGTGACAATTTTATCAAGACAAGAGCGAAAAAGTACTCTGTGGAAGCATCTGCCAAAATGTGTGAAGCTTACAAGTCATATTTCAACATGCTTTTTGGGGATCAGGACAAACCCTGGGCGTCTCGCGAGCACTGCAAGAAAACTCTGGAAGGTAAGATGGACAATTGATACTGGCTTAGACTGTGGCATTTTATGATCTTTATTGATACTTAATTTTTACATAATGTATGAAATATTTATCAAGAACACCATTAATTTTAAATTAATGTTATAATTATAAATATATAATTTTGTATTTTCATATTTTTATTTTTTCTTTGGCAGGATGGTATAGAGGGGAAAAGAGTCATGAAGATCACTAGCCCAAGAATTTGGTGGGACCCCACTGACCACTTGAGCAATTGCTACTTCTGCATGGTGGATTCTTCCAAATGTCGGACTGGCAAGAATGCTCCTATCATGTATCCAAGCATTCCTTCATCCATTGCCCTTGTGCCACACTGCCCAGAGCTCCCTGTACCCACTCCTCCGCAGAGAAAGCAGCTGTCTTCAAAAGAAAGCAGCAATTCACAAAATGAAGATGTTGCAGATCTAGATTACAATATCAGAGGCGGAGTGGAGAAGAGAAACCCTTACTACCCGAACCAAAATGACATCAACGGCTTAGTCAGAGATCTTGGTCTCACCAAGTCCATTGCCAAGCTTTTGACGTCCAGGTACATGCATTGGAACTTGTTGGATGAAAGTGCAAGTCACAGGTCAGCGGAAGCATCATCATACGTTTTGTAGCTTCACTAGTCAAGGTGGGCTCTGCTTTTGCCACAATGTTTGACAATATTGACGTTGCATGTAACCCGAAGGAGTGGCGCGTGTTCATTGACAACTCTTCCAGGATCCTCCAAGTTGTGCTGCTAAATAACTGGAACAAGTACCTGTTTCTTGCCCTAGCTCACTCATTGAGCCTCAAAGAAGATTACAGCAGCATCAAGACTTTGCTAGAAGCCTTGAAGTATGCTGAGTACGGCTGGGAGGTTATCGGAGACTTTAAAATGGTGGCATTTCTGATGGGTCTCCAAAGTGGTTTTACCAAGTTGCCCTGCTATCTTTGTCTTTGGGACAGAAGGGACACTGCGATGCACTACCACAGGCGGGACTGGCCACAGCGAACTGAATTTTCTGTTGGAACAAAGAACGTGAAGTGGGAGCCACTGGTGGAACCACAGAAGGTGCTGATGCCACCACTGCACATCATATTGGACCTTTTGAAATAATTTGTCGCAGATCTAGAGAAAGAGGCGACATCCTTTCATGTACCTTCAAGACTTCTTCCCTAAACTGTCTGAGGTAAAAGTCAAAGCTGGTGTCTTGTTGGACCACAAATAAAAAAAGATTCTTGAGTGCATGGAATTTCCCAAGCTGTTTACTAGGAAGGAGAAAGCAGCTTGGAACAGCTTTGTTTCAGTGGTTTGTAGCTTTTTGGGAAATCACAAGGCCGAAAACTATGTAGAGCTGGTTGAGACTCTGGTTAAGAATTACGGCAAAATGGGTTGCAGGGTGTCTCTCACAGTCCATATCCTTGATGCTCATCTTGATAAATTTGAGGAGAACATGGGAGCGTACTCGGAGGAGCAAGGTGAACGTTTCCATTAGGATATACTGGCATTTGAACCCTGCTACCAAGGACTGTATAACGAGAATATGATGGGAGACTTCATCTAGGGGCTTATTCGTGAAAGTGATTTACCAATATAATCATAAATGTTGAAAACCTACTCGCTTCTAAATGTTTTATGGTCTTTCTTGAATAACTTAAACATAAGTAAATATTATATGTTGTGTTTTTCTCTTTTATGTTAACAAAAAGGCACAAGTAAGCCTGTTTTAACAATGGAAATACATAAATTTCACAAATATCAGTCTCCTGTTCACAAAAGCAAAGTTTAGTGAGAGTAATAAACATTGTCCATACTTTTAAGTTATAAGCAATTAGGAAATAACAGTCACTATCCAGGAACAAAAATTGTGTTACACAGTGTGAGCTGCTGCTAGTACAAAAGCAGCTCATTAATTGCGAAGTTTATGAAAATGGAAACAGAAAAGGCTTCATTTTTGCAAAACAACTGAGGCGTAGTTCTTTTTGCTGGCCCTCTTAGCTAACATACACCTGAAGGTTTGCAGCAGAGCCAGTTTGCATCTGTAGCAAACTTTCCTGCAAAGAAGCAACTAACTCATGGAAAATCCCACAGCTATGGGGCATATTTACTAAAGTGTGCTACCGGGTGTTAGCACGCGTTATCAATGCCAAACTAAAAAGCTGCCCCGGTAGCATGTGTTGGGGAGGGGACTGGGAGGGATAGTGTGTTCCCAGCACAGCTAGCATGGGCATTAGTCATCCACGCTAACTGCTCTTCATGCAGGTAATGCAGATGCAGACAACACTACCTCAGTGGGTGGTGTTAGTTGCACCCACAGCCCTTTTGCCATGTTAAAGTGTGGATTTCCTGTGTTAACTGCAGGGGAAGGATGTTCACGCCCCCTGCAGTTAGCTAGAAACTGCACTAGTAACATGGCCCACACATGTTTTACAGGCACAGAGCTTAGTAAACTTGTCTCTTTGTACATTGTGACTATGGTAAGTTCTCTTTATTTTTTTTCTTAGCATCTGGTTAATTTTGCCTATATTCAGAAACTTGCATTGAAGGTATACATAAACCTACACATTTTGGCTTTTGGGCAACTTTGAGCATATTGTTTAATGGGAAAACAAAATTGATAATCCTGTGTCGTCCTTTCTCTCTCCTCCCTCCCCCCCCCCAACAAAAGTTCTGTTTTATGTTTAATTCAATACATAGACCTTGGCAGATATATACAGATAACTTATTTATGTGGTATTTTAAAACAGGTATGATCATATTCTGAAGTGGGAGCTCTTTCAGTTAGCTGACCTGGACACATACCAGGGAATGTTAAAGTTGCTCTTCATGAAAGAACTGGAACGAATTGTCAAACTATATGAAGCTTACAGACAAGCCCTTCTCTCTGAGCTGGATAATCGCAAGCAGAGACAACAGTGGTATGCACAGCACAGCAAGAATTTCTAAGCCTACATTTGAGAAAATGGAATTTTGTGAAGATGACATTTTTAACCATGAACATATGAAGTACATTTAAACTATGAACTTGTTCTTTGATTAATGAAGGCAGCTGCTTTGCACCTTTTTAGTTGAAGACATTTTTAAGGGAATTCCCCCCCCTTAATATGTATCTGTATTTTTATAGAATTTAAAAAAAAAATTGTATTTTTATGTGTTTTGTAAAAGAGCCAGTGTTGCAAACTAGATGCTGGTCATTCTTTTTATAGCTCTCAAGTCCAGTCCTAAGAATTTGCCATCTGCCTTTAATTTGGAATTCAGTCAAAAGGATGGGAAATGTGAATTACTAAATAGTTGCTGTGGCATTTGCTTATATACAATAGTGTATCGTTACAGTAATCATACATTCATACCCAGTAGCTGAATAAGCTCTTCAGTACTTTGATGTGAAATGCAGGATATTGGATGTTGTGTAGAACTCTGTTTGCATTGAAGTAATGGTTAAACTTTACAGCTGGGGCTGTCTTTAATCCTAACCAAAGTTTCTAGAAATAAAATTGTCAGGTTTTGTTATTTGTTTTTTTTATGGAAGGTGGAGAGTTTAACGAGAACTAAATATGAGGCTAGGTCCCTGATGTGCTGAGCAATATTTCAGAAGTAACCAATTTACCTGTTACAAAGTTGGAAGGAGAGTTAAGTAACTAGGTGTTCAAGAACGAGGAAGGGGAGGGGTGGTAGTATCCTTAAGTTTTAATAGTGGCTGAGCAAGAGCTAAAGCTTAAGTTAGCAACAACTCTGTCACTATTAAGATGGTAGAGGTTTACTCCTTTTTTTTGGACATTCATACCGTTATAGAAAGGAGTGATGCTGGCATGATCAAAGGGCAAGAAGCCAAAATTAAGTACTCACATTTTATTCTCATTTTCCTTATTTAAACTGCCTTTCAAATTCTTTTGTTACCTGATTCAAAAGGAAATATGGGGAAAATAGCACTATACCATATGTTGAGAATGCTTTCTTAGAGTTCAAAACAAGTGAAATGCTGTGCCTTAATAAAATATCAAGCATGAACAATTGCAGTCTTTAAACTTGTATCCAACCCCACAAAATAAAATGTTTTGTAATTGTATTCAACCCTCTTAAGTGATGAGTAATATCTCCAGGAACAAGCAGCAATGTAGTCTTCTCATATGGGTATCATCTGTACTAACGGAGCCTGTGTGGGAATGCTCCCCAGCATCCAATTAGAAAGCTTATAGGAGCATCCCACAGCGTCTGCGTGCTGCCTTCCCGCTTTTCCCAACTGTCCCTCTCCAGTTCTTCGTTTTCCATGGAGCCGACAGGTCGCACATCCTGTCACTGCAGAAAATATTCCCTTCTATTCTTTTTTGTGGTCGCATCTGCCTTCCCTCGACGCTACACCTGTACAACCGGTGGTTCTTTCTTTTTTCTTTAAAAAAAACAAAACAAAAAACTTCTGGAGTCTTTTCCAGGTGTGTTTTCCTCAGGTGCCATGTGCCATTTTGGGCACTAGGCCCAACTTTTCCTTTAAAATGGAAAATCCCGCTTCGAGTTTTAAAAAGTGTTCCAAGTGTGGCAGCACCATCTCTGTCACTGACACCCATGAGTGATGCCTCAAATGTTTAGGTCCTGACCACTCTATTTTGGAGTGTGTTGCCTGTGGGATGATGTCAAAGAGGGGCCGGCAAAACCAAGCTGCTAAACTTAGCACCTTTTTTCCCCTCCGATGCAGCGTCTGTCGCATCAACGTCTTCCAGGGCTTCGTCTTTCTCCCATGGATCTCAGGTAACTAAACATAAATCTGGCCAATCCTCAAAGCGTAGATCTCCTTCTAAGCATCGAGATGCCTCTGGCGTTGCCCTTGAGGGACTTTCATCGGCAAAATTGCCCTGGCAGGAGGCTTCGGCTTCCAAAGCACTAACAGGGCTCCAGGATGTTCTCGAGGCCTCAACCTCAGCAGAACTACTGGTGCCATCTTCTGGGGTACCGGCTGCTTCATCCGGTACCAAGCGTCGATAGACCAGAGATTCTTGGCTATTGAACGCAGTCTGGCAGCTCTTACGGCCTCGATGCCCCTGAAACTGCTTCAAACAATTCAACCGGTACTGGCACCGACTTTGGTACTGGTGCCGACTGCATCGACATCAGCAGGTATTCTACCGGGACCGAGTCGTGCTTATCCATCCGGTATCGAAAAGTCGGTACCAGACCCCTCCGATGCCGACTTCGATCGGTACCGTGCCTTGCACGATCACCTGGATCGGAGATAATTTGAATCCTCGGATGAGTCTGAAGACTCTGAAAGCTCTGCCGATACCAGAGTACTTCTTCCTGAGGATTCTTCTTCTCTTCAGCGTAGGATCACTCCTCCAGAGGATATGTCCTTTCAGGATTTTATCCGAGATGTGGCTCGAGGTCTTTCCATCATAGTGGCTCCTGAAAAAGAGCCTAGAGCAAAGGAATTGGAAATCCTGCAATACCCTAAAGCTCCCAAGGAGGCAGCTACCTTACCTGTTCATTTGATCTTGCTTGACCTCATGTTAAGGATGTGGGAAACACCTCTAACCACTTCTCCTCACTCTTTGAAGGCTCAATACCATGTATTGAGTTCCTCCTTGTCCTGGGTTTCAGAAGACTCAGCTACCGCACCACTCCATGGTGGTGGAATCAGCTATGAGAAGGATCAAGAGTGAAAAAAGACATGCATCTAATCCTCCAGGATGTGAGTGTAGGACTCTTGACGCCTTTGGACGTCAAACCTTCCAGGCTTCCATGCATTCTGCTAGGATCAGTTCCTATATATTATATATGGGAATGTTCCTTAAGGAGGTCACAGGAGATTTAGATCTTATGAGCCCTTCCTGATGATAAGAGGCAGGATTACCTTGCCCTTGTCAAACACGCTCCGGATGTTTCCAAGTTTGTAAATCATGCAACCTTTGACTGCTTTGAGTGCATAAGCAGAACCTCTGCTATTGCCATAGGTGCACGTAGGATTGCCTGGCTCCAGGCATCTGACTTGGAACATTGGGTACAGGATAAACTGGGGAATATTCCTTGCACAGGAGAGAATCTCTTTGGCAGGAATTGGCAGTTAAAGCTAATGAAATAGATGCTGACAATATCATTTTGGATAGATTGTCTACAGCTTATCCTGCAAGGAAAAAAATCCTACAAGAAACCATTCTTCAGTAAGAAGAAGAGGTTTTATCCCTCTTATACCCAGCAGGGGCATCGTTTAGGTCAGTCTGCCCAAAAGGGACAGCAGTAGCAACAACCTAGGCAAAGAAAAACAAAAGCTGCTAAGCCTCAACCGGCTCAGCAGACTCAGCCTCCATAGGGGCTTTGACTCCTATCTAGAGAACTTTGCCTTCCTGGCTAGAGCCTTCCACCATTCCAGGAAGGTTATGTCATTTTGCCCCCAGATGGGGGCAGATAACAGCAGAAAATTGGACTCTGTCCATTGTAAGAGAGGGGTACAAGCTTCATTTCCTCAGCATGCCCCCTCCTACAATGGTAAGACAGTTCAATTCTCAGACCGCTCTCAACACCCAGTTAGGTCAAGAGGTCACTTTGCTTCTTGCCCAGGGGGCAATAGAAGAGGTACCCATTCTCCAACAGGGTACAGGGTTCTACTCCCCTCTTTCCTTATTCCAAAGAAAACAGGAGGACACAGACCCATTTCAGACCTCAGAGAATTGAACAAATTCCTGTTCAAAAAGAAGTTCAAAATGATTTCTGTAGGAACTCTGCTGCCATACCTTCAGAGTCATGATTGGCTTTGTTCTCTAGATCTCAAGGATGTGTACACTCAAGTTCTCATAGAAAATTCTTTAGCTTTCTATTTCAAGGGAAGCACTACCCCTACAGGCTTCTTCCTTTTGGCTTAGCCTCGGCACCAAGGGTGTTCACAAAATGCATGGCTGTGGTGTCAGCATTTCTTCGCACCCTAGGAATATTCATCTTCCCTTACTTAGACTACTGGCTCATTCAAGCCTCTTCAGAGCCAGAAGCTATGGTTGCTCTCTTTCGCACAATGCGCATCCTTCAGTATTTGGGACTTGTCATAAAATTCCCAAAATCTATTCTTGCGCCTACTCGGTCCCTGGAGTTTATAGGAGCTCTGTTGGATAACAGACAGAAAAGGGCCTACCTTCCACAGGCCTGCTGCCTTCGCATTGTGCAATTAGCCTCCCAAGCAGTGTTGAAATCTCACCTCACTGCTCGGGAAATGTTAGTTGCTAGGCCACATGGCATCCACTGTGCATGTGGTTCCTTATGCTTGCCTCCATATGAGGGCAGCCCAGTGGACTTTATCCACTCGGTGGACTCAGGCATCAGGTTGCCTGTCTGACAAAATAACAAACTCAGATCGTCTTATTTTGTCCCTCTAATGGTGGCAGTTACCCCAAAACCTTTTGGTGGGGTCCCCTTTCCAACAACCCCCACCCCAAGCCACCCTGACAACAGATGCCTCACAGGTGGTTTGGGGAGCCCACCGTCAAGGCCTCTCTACGCAAGGTACCTGGATTCCACAGGAGACCTTTCTACACATCAATCTCCTGGAACTCAGAGCAATCTTCCTTGCTCTTTGATTATTCCACACCCAGCTCAGCTACAAGGCAGTCCTAGTTCAAGCAGACAGTCAGGTAGCCATGTTCTATGTGAACAAGCAGGGTGGAACAGGCTCTCTGTCGCTCTGCAATGAAGCTCTGCGATTATGGGCCTCCCCAGAGAGCATCAGATTTATCTCTTTGTGGTGTATCTTTCAGGCATTCAAAACTCTTGGGCAGACTGACTCAGTCGAGTTCTGCTTCCACACGAATGGTCTCTCCATGCAGACCAAGTGGCCAAAAGTTTTGAAATTTGGGGAACTCTGGACATAGACCTCTTTGCAAGTCTGCTGCATGCCAAACTTCCCCGGTTCTGTTCCAGAATTCCGGCTCAGGGTTGTCAGGCTAGGGATGCTTTCCTCCTCCAGTGGGGCCAGGGCTTCCTATATGCCTTTCCACCCATTCCCCTAATTCCCAAAACCCTGTTCAAGCTTCAGAGAGACAGAGGCAATACGATTCTCATAGCTCCACATTGGCCATGGTAAATGTACCCTCTGCTCATACATCTCTCTCACGCTCTGCCTCTGGAGTTAGGATCTGCTCCAGATCTCCTTTCTCAGGAGGATAGGGTGCTGTGGTATCCCAATCCCCAGTCTCTCCATCTCCAGGGCCTGGTTGCTGATAACCTAGAACTTCATGGTCTTAACCTTTCTCAGCAGGTAAAGGATATCCCTTATGCTTCCAGGAAACCTTCCACAAGCTGCTTTTATGCTTTCAAGTGTGAAAGGTTTACCATGTTGTGCTCGCAGAAGGGTCTTGACACTCTTGCGATACTCCAGTAATGATTCCAGAGGTATCTCCTTCATTTGTCTAATACAGGGCTTAAGACCAATTCAGTGAGCGTTCATTTGCGTGCTATTGCAGCTTCTTTCAAGCCTCTAAATGGACAACCTATTTCCTCTCATAGCGAGATTTATGAGAGGCCTTCTTTTAACTAAGCCTCCCATTAAGCCACCACCGGTAGCATGGGACGTAAATCTGGTCCTTGGGCAGCTCATGAAGCTGCCTTTTGAACCATTAGCTACTACCTCTTTCCAGTAAGAAAGATGACCTTCCTGGAAAGGAATTTCAATTGCATCAGCATGTCTCATCAGTGAATTGCAAGCGTTGGTGGCTGATCCTCCTTATACTAGCTTCCATCATGATAAGGTAGTCCTTAGGATGCATCCACACTTTATGCCAAAGGTGGTATCACCTTTTCATTTAAACCAAGTGGTTTCCCTTCCTGTATTTTTTCCCCAAGGCCTCATGCTTCAAATGCAGAAAGGAATCTTCATACTTTGGATTGTAAAAGGGCTCTGGCTTTTTACTTGCAAAGGACACAGCAACATTGCAAATCCTCCCACCTTTTTGTTGCTTTTGCTCCTAGTCATTTGGGACTTCCAGTCTCTAAAAGAACACTGTCCAACTGGATTGCACAGTGTATATCTCTTGCCTATGAGAGTAAAAACTTTCCTCTGGAAGGCTATGTCGCAGCTCACAATGTGAGAGCCATGGCAGCCTCTATGGCTCATCTTCACTCTGTGTCTATCGACGACATCTGTCAAGCAGCTACTTGGGCCTCTGTTCATATCTTCACAGCCCATTACTGCTTAGACAAGGACTTCTGCTGGCATGCCTTGTTTGATCAGGCTGTTCTTCAACACCTGTTCCATACTTAATCAACTCCTCCCCACCATCCCTGGTAGGATACCAGAGATCCATGGGGGAAGTGGAGCCCTTTCACAAGAGCACACAACATCTGGGGTTTCTCCCTGGTATCTGCAGCTAGGGAGTCCCTATATGTGAAGATTACATTCCTGCTTGTTCCTGGAGATAGCATAGTTACTCACCTGTAACAGCAGGAATTTAGTTTTCACAACCCCCCCCCCCCCCCAAAACCTCCCCTAGGAGTTGTCTCTATCTCCCCCTCTCTTTGTCTCAGCTTTAAACTCAACTGGAGAGGGGAAGGCAGCATGCAGGTGCTGTGGGATGCTCCTAAAAGCTTTCCTATTGGATGCTGGGGAGTGTTCCTGTGTAGGCTCTGTTTGTACTGACAATACCCATATGTAAAGTCTAAATTCCTGCTGTTCCTGGAGATCACCTGTTACAGGTGAGTAACTATGCTTTTCTTACACACTAACCTTTAAGACTGACTGCTCTGGCCCTAAAGCACACCTTTCTTATATGCTAGAGATACTACACTCCCTGTTAATGCTGAGTTCCTGTGACAGATTGCATAGGTCTAAAGTCAGTCAGAAGTAGGACATCTTCACTATGATAGGATATGTTTGAGGCCAACACCAGACACTCAGTATTTAACATCCTTCTCAGTTATGGAGTAGAGGAGTAATCTAGAGCACTGGAACCAGGGAAGCCAAGGTTTAAATACCAGTGCTGCTCCTGTGGTCTTAGATAAATCACTTAACCTTCTATTGCCTTAAGTACAAGCTTAGATTATAAATCCTCCAGCGACAGGGAAATACCTGCTGTACACAAGTGTAATTCACTTAGCTCACACTTTTCCAGTAGTCAGTAGAAGTTCTAAGAACAAAAATTGTTGTGAAATATTACAGCATTCGATCTATGTGATAGCTTGCATGTGAAGAAGTATTGATGTGCAATCCAGATTCTTCACCATGCTGTGTGTCCCTCTGTTTATTCTTTTTTTTCTGCCTCTATGGAAAATAGTGCTGGACAAATATATTGTGCAGCACTTGGCAAAAGACCTTGCAGATGTTGGCGGGAAGGAAGGCTTTCATGATGGCCCAAAGCATGAAAGTGGCTTGTCAGTAGGACAGAAGTGAATGAAACCTTGCTAATGCAATAGATACAGTAGTAATGTTTTTCAGAGAAGGCATGAAAGAAGTTGCTGGCTTGGTTGCTAACAGCCACTAAGCATAGTCATCTAGAGCACTGCTTCTCTGCCTTATTTTTATTTTGTAGCACACTTTGAGATTGGTTAATCTGTGTGGGACACCAAACCCAGTTTGCATGATCTTGTATCCTTCCCATTAGTAGAGAGAGAAAAAGCAACACTTGAATTCTGTGTGGCTCTCATTTTGCTGGGTTGAGTCTGATGTGTGAATAGTTGCACTCTTTCTTCTACCAAGGGAGGCAAGGATTTCTTGTGGGTGAATCAGGGACACTTGTTCTCTGTAGTGCTAGTACCAAGCATGCAGTTCAGGTTAGGAAGCAGAGGACACAATGGAAATGGGACAACACTCATGTACCCATGTGCTATCAGCTACCTCAAGGACTTTCTGAAAGCACACTGCTTGAGAAGCACTGATCTAGAGGCACAGATACAACAATGGGGCACTATGAAATGCTGAATACTGTGATGACATCTCTGGTATCACCAAAGCATTCTTTGAGTCTAGCACATTGCCTTCTAGAGCGCAAGCGTGCATGTAATCATAAATGGGGTTTTGCCTTAATATATGGACATCATGGTAAGAAGAAGAAAACTTGGCCAACATAATCAGCCACCAGCAACTGTCCATGGAGGAACCAAATTTATTGGTACAGTTAATAACCCCTATAGGTGTAATGAATAAGGTTGTCAAGTCACCCTAGGCCCAACTAAACTGGCTGAGCCAATGCATTTGGGAAGTCAGTGTAATAATAATATCTTCAGCTCCATGCATGCAATAGGGCAAAGCTAGCGTTGACTCTGTTGGTTGTTCTGAGTTGACTTGCAACCTTTTTGTATCTCACTGCTCTCATTGAGTAGATGGTAGTCATTTATACAGAACAGGGGTTCTCCAACCAGTCCTTGGGACACATCTAATCAGATTTTCAGGATAACCACAATGAATATGCATGCCAGAGATTTGTATGCACTGCTTCTATTATAGTAGTGGTTAAAATTGTGGATACCCCTTGACATTTAGTTCATTTCCAGCAATATGTGCTCAATTCATATGTTATGTGCTTTAGGAAGGAAAGTACACAATATTGGTTCAGAAACTATATTGAAATAAAAATTCATCAATTTAAGTCTATCCAAAAAAACTGAAGATACAGTGTCAGAAGTATATTGCTATGGGGTATTATTAAATCAGAATCATTTTACATCATTAAAGTTAATAACATGTTGGAAACCTTTGGCATCAATGACAGCTTGGCATCTTCTGTGCATTCATGCAGCAAGTTTCCTGAGGTCATCCTTGATTTTATGGAACCAGGAACTGATAATGCATTCAATCAGTTCCTGTTTGTTGCCTGGATGCTTTCATGCCACAGTAGTCTCTAGACCAAAGATTTTCAATTGGATTGAGGTCAGGACTGTTTCCAGACCATGACAACAATTCCACATTATTGTCAGCAAACTACTTCTTGCAAATGGTTGCTGTGTGACATGGTGCTCCATCCTGTTGACATTGAAAGTCCCCATCAGATCCGAATATCTCAGAAGCAGAAGGCAGCATTTTTGGTTCGAGAATGTCTGTCTGAACTGTATCGTATTGCACTGATGGTGCCAATCAAAACTTGAATCCTGCCTACACCATGCCAACACATGCATCCCCATATCATGACACTCAGGGAATGCTTAACAGTGGTGTTGAGGTATTCTGGGATGAGGTCTTCTTCAGGTGGTCTTTGCACATACTGACTAACATCACTCCCAAAAATTGAAATCTTTGTCTCATCGCTCCAAATAACTCTTTTTCCAGTCTTCAACTGGTCAACTCAAGTATTCTTTGACCCAGTCAAGCCTTTTCCTTCTTTAAACTGGATTCAGGTATAACGTTTTCCTTGGTCTTCTGGCTTTCAGGCCAGCCTTGACTAGTCTACAACGAACAGTTCTGTTTGACACTGACACTCCAGTATCAGACAAAATGTTGTTAATCATTCACAGTAATTCTTCTGTTCTCTAAAGCCAGGCTTGCTATTCTCCTGTCCGTTGTAGGTATTGTTGACTTTTTTCTGCCCTTTCCCTGTTATTTGTAGTTGTTCCAGCTTCTGAACACTGGAGGCTGTTACTCCAATGCCAAGTTTCTTTGCTATTTCTCTAAAGCTGTAGTCTTCCATCCTCAATGTTCCTGCAGAAGCCCTCTTTTTGGTTGACCAGTCTTGTATCTGGGTAGTTTTCATTCTTAGTATTTACATAAAAGAAAGACCATAGAAAATTTAGGTAGTAAATATTAAGTGAAATCTATATCTTAAATAATTGATTAAATGTTTCTTATTTTTAATTATAAAAACATTTTAAAAACGTTTTGAAGATGTAAATCACAACATGCTTACAAACATTGGTGCTAAACATTCAAAAGGAACACACACAAATATTAATGGTATAGCAGAGTGAAACTGCATGAATAACAAGTAGTGTAATTACAGGAAATATGCAAAATTATGCTCACCTCTCGTCTTAACATGCAAAATCAGGATTGTTCAGAGTAAAAGTATGCTTTTTAGGTCTCTGCTAATTCAATAAACAATAACCCATTCAACCATAGACTTTACAACAATGTGAACAGATGAGGGAAGCAAGTAAGAGACCTCAATTATGCTTAAAGAAAATGAATTGCTGGTGTATCTACAATTTTGGTCACTAGTGTATGTGCAAATCTCTCTTACATACATATTAATTGTGGTTATCTTTAAAACCTGACTGGCTAGATGTGTCCTAAAGAAAGGTGGAGAACCCTTAATATAGACCAACATACTCTCCAGAAAGGAGCTTGACTGTTCTGGAGACCAGTGACTGAGTGATGCTATGCATGTCTTGTGCTACCCTTTGGAACATGCTAGTAGTTGGATAACACTGAGCTGTCATCACTATCGCCGGGAACAAGCAGGAATGTAGTCTTCACGTATGGGTATCATCGGTACCGATGGAGCCTGTGCGGGAACGCTCCACAGCGTCCAATAGGAAAGCTTTTGGGAGCATCCCACAGCACCCGCGTGCTGCCTTCCCACCTTTCCCAACTGTCCCTCTCCAGTTCTTTGTTTTCTGCGGAGCCGACAGGTCGCATATCCTGTCACCACAGAAAATAATTCCCTTTTATTCCTTTTTGTGGTCGCGTCTGCCTTCCTTCGATGCTACACCGGTACCGCCGGTGGTTCTTTCTTTTTTTTCCAAAAACAAAACAAAACAACTTTTCTTCTGGAGTCTTTTCCAGGTATTTTCTCCTCAGGTGCCACATGCCATTTTGGGCGCTAGGCCCAACTTTTCCTTTAAAATGGAAAAACCCGCTTCAGGTTTTAAAAAGTGTTCCAAGTGTGGCGGTACCATCTCCGTCACCGAAACCCATGAGTGGTGCCTCAAATGTTTAGGTCCTGACCACTCTATTTCTGAGCGTGTTGCCTGTGGGATGATGTTGAAGAGGGGCCGGCAGAACCAAGCTGCTAAACTTAGCACCCTTTTTTCCCTCCGATGCAGCCTCTGTGGCATCGACGTCTTCCAGGGCTTCGTCTTCCTCCCATGGATCTCAGGTAACTAAACATAAATCTAGCCGGTCCTCAAAGGGTAGATCTCCCTCTAAGTTTCGAGATGCCTTTGGTGTTGCCCTTGAGGGACTTTCACTGGCAAAATTGCCCCAGCGGGAAGCTTTGGCTTCCAAAGCACTAACGGGGCGCCAGGATGTTCGAGGCCTCAACCTTGGCAGAACTACTGGTGCCATGCTCTGGGGTACCAGCTGCTTCATCCGGTACCGATACCCAAGCATCGGCAGCGTCAATAGACCAGAGATTCCTGGCTTTTGAACGCAGTCTGGCGGCTCTTCTCACGGCCTCGATGCCCCTGAAACTGCTTCAGACAATTCAGTCGGTACCGGTACCGACTGCATCGACATCAGCAGGTATTCTACCGGGACTGAGTCATGCCTATCCATCTGGTATTGACAAGTCGGTACCGGACCCCTCCGATGCAGACTTCGATTGGTACCAGTACTGTGCTTTGCATGATCACCCGGATCGGAGATACTTTGAATCCTCGGATGAGTCGGAAGACTCTGAAAGCTCTGCCGATACCAGAGTACTTCTTCCTGAGGATTCTTCTTCTCCTCAGCATAGGATCTCTCCACCAGAGGATATGTCCTTTCAGGATTTTATCCGAGATGTGGCTCGAGGTCTTTCCATCACAGTGGCTCCTGAAAAAGAGCCTAGGGCAAAGGAATTAGAAATCCTACAGTAACCTAAGGCTCCCAAGGAGGCAGCTGCCTTACCTATCCATGAGATCTTGCATGATCTCATGTTAAGGATGTGGAAAATACCTCTAACCACATCTCCTCACTCTTGAAGACTCGACACCATGTATCGAGTTCCTCCTCGTCCTGGGTTTCAGAAGACTCGGCTACCACACCATTCCATGGTGGTGGAATCAGCTATGAGAAGGATCAAGCATACAGCATACAGCTGCCCACGCACCCATAAACGCGGAGGAGGGGTACTGATAATTGCAAAAAAGAACCTAAAGTTCAAAACTCAGAGCTCCACCGACACACCACAAGGCAACACAATCAGCATTGTGAACAAATACATGGCACTCTGCCTAACCTACAGAGCACCCTGAGCTTCACCTGATGAACTAGCATCTACGCTCGAAACAGTATGCACCATCACCGCAACTAACAAACCCACGCTACTGCTAGGTGACTTCAACCTCAAGTCCACCAACAACAAAGATGCAGATGCCTTCCTCCAAGCAATGACCTCACTTCAATTCACCCAAATCATCGACGCCCCAACGCACAGACACGGCTCTACACCAGACCTCATCTTTGCAACCAGCTCCCTAACGTCAAGAGGTCTAATTTCAACACCCTCCATCACCCCAGTTCCTTGGTCAGATCACTACATAATCAAGATAAAGCTGCAACTACAAAAAGACAATCACAATGAACAAACAGACAACTCACCCACACAAAGGCGATTCAAGAACTTCGACAGAGACGCCTTCCTACAAGACACGATAAAACAACTGACTACAGAAACAGACAACCTGGAGACTCAAATAACCAACTGGAACACACTATCCAACGCTGCCACAGCAACAGCTACCAGACCAAAGAAACACCGTCACAACAAGAGACAACACAAGCCCTGGTACTCCACAACCATAAGACAAGAAAAAAGAGAACTCAGAAAGATTGAACGGAGATGGAGAAAATCCAATACACCTGAAAACCAGCAGATCTACCTAACAAACCAAAAACAATATACTGAACACATCAACCAATCCAAGAAAGAATACCATACAAACATGATAGACACCTCCATAAACAAACCCAGAGAGCTATTCGAAATAGTGAAAATCCTCACAAAGGACAGAGGGGGAAGAACAAATAGACCCACAAAAATTTGCTGATCACATCAAGGAAAAATTTCACTCCACAGAACCAACTACGCCCAGCTCTTCAATCCAGCCTGACTCACACCCTAAGACCTGGGACACATTCTGCCCTCCTTCAACAGAACAGCTCTCCCACATCATCTCAGCAATCAAAACGAGCACCGCTCCTACAGACCCTTGCCCAGTATCTTGGATCAAAGCCACCAAATCAAGCTTCATCCACAACATGGTGCATAACTCACTCACCCAAGGACTCATGCCAGCTCAACTGAAACAAGCTACAGTACGACCAATACCAAAGAAAACAACTCTCGACAAGGGCAACCCAGCCGCATACCAACCAATATCCAGCATACCCTTTCTAGCAAAAATCATAGAAAAATCAGTACAACAACTACTACAGGAACACATCGACAACCATGCTCCTCTAGATGACAACCAACACGGCTTTCGCCCCAACCATGGAGTCGAAACACTGCTAATATACCTCTTAGATAACATCCTCCGAGTCATAGACAACACCAAAAAAGGTATCCTAATGATCTTCGTAGACATCTCTTCTGCATTCGACACAGTTGACCACCTAACTCTCCTGGAAAGACTAAAGAAAATTGGACTTCATGGTACCACATTAAAATGGTTCCAATCCTACCTCACCGACAGGCAGATACAAGTCAAGGTAGGCCACAACACCTCTCAACCCATAAAAGTCCTCCAAGGAGTGCCTCAAGGGTCCGCCCTCTCGGCACTTCTGTTCAACATATACATCCAGCCAATATGCGACATCCTGAAAGCAAACAACATTCAATACACCATCTATGCAGACGATATTATGATATACACGCCTATCTCAATTGACAACCCAGACTACTATAAAATAACCGACTGCTTAACACAAATGACTAGATGGTGTAAAGACAACAACCTCGCAATCAACTACAGCAAGATGGAGGCACTAATAATCACTCACAACCCAGGCTTCATCCACCCACTGGACATCAAAGTAGCAGACACAACCATTCCAATGAAATCGGAAGTAAAATACCTTGGAGTAACCCTGGACAACGAACTGAATCTCAAGACACACGTAAGCAAAACAATCAAGAACGCATACCACAGGATGAGAATCATCAGAAGACTTAAACCCCTCCTCACCACAGAACACTTCCGTACCATATGCCAAGCACTTATCACTCCATTACTGGACTTCTGCAACCCCATCTACCTTGGGCTAGCAAAACAAACTCTCAAACCTCTTCAACTAGCTCAAAACACTGCAGCCCGCATTATATCTGGCTCAACAAGACATGAACACATTACTCCGGTACTTAAAGACCTACACTGGCTCCCAATCAGCTCACGCATCAAATACAAAACAATAATAAACATATTCAAAATCAAAAACCACATTTCAGCCAACAGCCTGCATACCCTCATTCATCCAGACACCAGCACTCGCCCAAGAAGAAAAGGAACCTCCGACAGAGTCAACACCCTGAGCGACTTCAGAAAATCACGAAAGGATACCACAGAGAGAGCACTCTTACTGGCTGCCCCAACAATTTGGAACTCCCTCCCAGACGAACTGAGATTGACAACGGACCTCAAAGACTTCCGCAAACAGCTGAAGACAACACTGTTCATAGAACACAATGGACATGTCACTTAACCAAAAAGAATCACGTACTCACCCCTTCCAACCCTGATAAGAAACTGTACAATGACACAGGATATATCTTAAGCCCTAATTGTATAGAACCTTGTATTATAGCCCATGCTGTACCATAGCGCACAATGTACATAGTTCTGCCTTATCTAACACACTTTCCCTCACGCAATTCATAACATTTCTTTCACTGCATGAATTACACCTCCACTACTTTTGATTGTATTGTTGTAACACCGCCTTGATTGTAGGATAAGGCGGTATAGAAATAATGTTAAATAAATCAAGGGTGCAAAAAGGCATGCATCTAATCCTCCAGGACATGAGTGTAGGACTCATGACACCTTTGGACGTTGATCCGTCCAGGCTTCCATGCTTTCTGCTAGGATCAGTTCCTATATATTATATATGGGAATGTTCCTTAAGGAGGTCACAGGAGATTTAGAGCTTATGAGCCCTCTCCTTCCTGATGATGAGGCAGGATTTCCTCGCCCTTGTCAAACATGCTCAGGATGTTTCCAAGTTTGTGAATCGTGCAGCCTTTGACTGCTTTGAGTGCATAAGCAGAACCTCTGCTATTGCCATAGGTGCACGTAGGATTGCCTGGCTTCAGGCATCTGACTTGTAACTTTGGGTACAGGCTAAACTAGGGAATATTCCTTGCACAGGAGAGAATCTCTTTGGCAGGAAAAAGTTAATGAAATAGATGCTGACAATATCACTTTGAATAGATTGTCTAAGTCTACAGCTGATCCTGCAAGGAAAAAGTCCTACAAGAAACCATTCTTCAGTAAGAAGAAGATGTTTTATCCCTCCTATACCCAGCAGGGGCATTGTTTAGGTCAGTCTGCCCAAAAGAGAGCAGCAACAACATAGGCAAAGAAAAACAAAAACTGCTAAGCCTCATCCTGCTCAGCAGACTCAGCCTCCACAGGGGCTTTGACTCCCATCTAGAGAACTTTGCCTTCCTGGCCCTGAACGGCCCAAAGCCTTCCACCATTCCAGGAAGGTTATGTCATTTTGCCCCCAGATGGGGGCAGAGAACAGTAGAAAATTGGACTCTGTCTATTGTAAGAGAGGGGTACAAGCTTCATTTCCTCAGCATGCCCCCTCCTACAAGGGGAAGACAGTTCAATTCTCAGACCTCTCTCAATGACCGGTTAGGTCAAGAGGTCACTATGCTTCTTGCCCAAGGGGCAATAGAAGAGGTACCCATTCTCCAACAGGGTACAGGGTTCTACTCCCCCTATTTCCTTATTCCAAAGAAAACAGGAGGACACAGACCCATTTTAGACCTCCAGAGAATTGAACAAATTCCTGTTCAAAGAGAAGTTCAAAATGATTTCTGTAGGAACTCTGCTGCCATACCTTCAGAGTCAGGATTAGCTTTGTTCTCTAGATCTCAAGGATGCATACATTCATGTTCTCATCCATCCAACTCATCGAAAGTTCCTTTGCTTTCTATTTCAAGGGAAGCACTACCAATACAGGGTTCTTCCTTTTGGCCTGCATGACTGTGGTGGCAGCATTTCTTTGCACCCTAGGAATATTCATCTTCCCTTACTTAGACGACTGGCTCATTTGTGCCCCTTCAGAGCCAGAGGCCAAGGTTGTTCTCTTGCACAATGCGCATCCTTCAGTATTTCGGACTTCTCATAAACTTCCCAAAATCTAGCCTTGCTCCCACTCGGTTCCTAGAGTTTATAGGAGCTCTGCTGGATACCAGACAGACGAGAGCCTATCTTCCACAGGCCTGCTTCCTGCTGCCTTGTGCAGTTAATTTCCCAAGCAGTGTTAAAACCTCACCTCACCGTTCGAGAAATGTTACAGTTGCTAGGCCACATAGCATCCACCATGCATGTGGTTCCTTATGCTCGGCTTCATATGAGGGCAGCTGAGTGGACTTTATCCACTCAATGGACTCAGGCGTCAGGTTGCCTGTCAGACAAAATAGCAAACTCAGATTGCCTTATTTTGTCCCTCCAATGGTGGCAGTCGTCCCAAAACCTTTTACTGGGGTCTCCTTTTCAGCAACCCCCACCCCAAGCCACTCTAACAACAGATGCCTCACAGGTGGGTTGGGAGCCCACCTGCAAGGCCTCTCTACCCAGGGTACCTGGACTCCACAGGAGGCCTATCTACACATCAATCTCCTGGAACTCGGAGCAATCTTCCTTGCTCTTTGAGTATTCCACACCCAGCTCAGCTACAAGTCAGTCCTTGTTCAAACGGACAATCAAGTAGCCATGTTCTATGTGAACAAGCAGGGTGGAACAGGCTCTCTGTTGCTATGCAATGAAGCTTTGCGACTATGGGTCCTTGCCAGAGAGCATCAGATTCATCTCCTTGTGGTGTATCTTCCAGGCATTCAAAACTCTTGGGCAGACCGACTCGGTCGAGTTCTGCTTCCACACGAATGGTATCTCCATGCAGACCAGGTGTCCTACATTTTTCAAATTTGGGGAACCCCAGACATCGACCTCTTTGCAAGTCTGCTGAATGCCAAACATCCCTGGTTCTGTTCCAGAATTCCGGCTCAGGGTTGTCAGGCCAGGGTTGCTTTCCTCCTCCATTGGGACCAGGACTTCCTGTATGCCTTTCCACCCATTCCCAAAACCCTGTTCAAGCTTCAGAGAGACAGAGGTCCTATGATTCTCATAGCTCCACATTGGCCACGGCAAATATGGTACCCTCTGCTCCTACATCTCTCTCAAGCTCCGCCTCTGGAGTTAGGATCTGCTCAAGATCTCCTTTCTCAGGAGGACGGGATGCTGTGGCATCCCAATCCCCAGTCTCTGCATCTCGGGGCCTGGTTGCTGAAAGCCTAGAATGTCATGATCTTAACCTTTCTCAGCAGGTAAAGGATATCCTTTATGCTTCCAGGAAGCCTTCCACAAGACACTCTTATGCTTTCAAGTGGAAAAGGTTTACCATATGGTGCTTGCAGAAGGGTCTTGACCCTCTTGTGATACCTCTGGAATCATTACCGGCGTATCTCCTTCATTTGTCTAATACAGGGCTTAAGACCAATTCAGTGAGAGTTCATTGAGTGCTATTGAAGCTTCTTTCAAGCTTCTAAATGGACAACCTATTTCCTCTCATCCTCTCATAGTGAGATTTATTTGAGGCCTTCTTTTAACTAAGCCTCCCATTAAGCCACCACCAGTGGCATGGGACTTAAATCTGGTTCTTGGCCAGCTTATGAAGCTGCCTTTTGAACCATTAGCTACTACCTCTTTGAAATTCCTTTTGTGGAAGGTCATTTTTCTTATTGCAATCACATCAGCACGTTGCATCAGTGAATTGCAAGTATTGGTGGCTGAATCCTCCTTATACAAGGTTCCATCATGATAAGGTAGTCCTTAGGACTCATCCATACTTTATGCCAAAGGTGGTATCACCTTTTCATTTAAACCAAGCAGTTTACCTTACTGTATTTTTCCCCAAGGCCTCATGCCTCAAATGCAGAAAGGAATCTTCATACTTTGGACTGTAAAAGGGCTTTGACCTTTTACTTGCAAAGACACAGCAACATAGAAAGTCCTCTCAACTCTTTGTTGTTTTTGATCCTAGTCATTTGGGACTTCCAGTCTCCAGAAGAACACTGTCCAGTTGGATTGTACAGTGTATTTCTTTTGCCTATGAGAGTAAGAATCTTCCTCTTGAAGGCCATGGCAGCCTCTATGGCTTATCTTCAGTCTGTGTCTATTGATGACATCTGTCGAGCAGCTACTTGGGTTTCGGTTCATACCTTCATAGCCCATTACTGCTTAGACAAGGACTCCTGGTGGGATGCCTTGTTTGGTCAGGCTGTTCTTCAACACCTGTTCCATACTTAATCAACTCCTACCCCCCATCCCTGGTAGGATGCCAGAGATCCATGGGGGAAAGTGGAGCCCTTTCACAGGGGCACACAACGTTTGGGGCCTTCTGCCATCTGCAGCTAGGGATTCCCCATGTGTGAAGACTACATTCCTGCTTTTTCCTGGAGATAGCATAGTTACTCACCTGTAACAGCAGGAATTTAGTCTTCACAACCCCCCCCCCCCCCCACCACCTCCTCTAGGAGTTGTATTTCTCTCTCTTTGTCTCAGCTTTAAACTCAACTGCAGCTGGACAGTTGGGAAAGGCGGGAAGGCAGCATGCAGGTGCTGTGGGATGCTCCCAAAAGCTTTCCTATTGGATGCTGGGGAGCGTTCCTGTGCAGGCTCCGTCGGTACCAATGATACCTATATGTGAAGACTAAATTCCTGCTGTTCCCGGAGATCACCTGTTACAGGTGAGTAACTATGCTTTCTCGTTTGTATAAAGGTTCATAAAAATAAATACACCTAGTCTGTTTAATTAGTCCTGTTGTGCTGCACCACATTCTACTGCTGGTATTGGGTATATGACAGAAAAAGTGCTATGGAAAAGAGTGAGCAGGGCTAGGCATTGCTACCACCAGATTGCTTCACCTCCCTTTCTGCAGCTGGTCTAATAGTGAAGCTTGCTGCTCCATGCTTTCTCAGTGGGAGGGACTAAGGGGAGCTGCACACCACAAGGAAGGCCTAAATGGACTTAATCTTATCCTAGGAGTAAAGCCTGGACTAATTCCTCCATCGATGGATCTCATCTGTGATTAGAGGTCAATTCTTGTCCTGGAAAGCCATCTGCAGTGATTACTTCAAATGAAGAATTGGATGGATATACAGCTCCTTTATGGCATTAATGTTTCTTCATTAGTCATGAAATGTGATTCTGTGCCACATATGATGCCGAGGACCGAGTTCTCCAGACTCTGCTAAACCATTTAAACCATCCACTTTGTGATTGGTATGTATTTGCCAGCTACCCAACAAAAGCTGTTTTTGGAAATACTGGTGTTGCCCATTTGCACAACATGACTGGAGTAAATCTATTGGAGATGGATAACCCCTTAGGGGCCATTTTGGTGGCAGAGTCGAGGATGTTAATGAAGTGTCTGGTGTGTCTATGTTTTGTTTGCTCCCAGCATTTTTATTCATTCTGTGCTGTTTTTATTAGCCCTGGATAGACTGTTTGACAATTGGTGTTTAGGAAAACCTAAATATCTGCCACTGTTCATTTATACGAGATTTTAAAAAGGGGATGAATTGACCAATTGTAAGTTATTGCTGGTATCTTTATACTGGTTTTATGCACTCATATAGAGTGCATTTTCTCCAGGGAAAAGGATGCTAGTACTCATAGGCAGGGCTCTTTCATTAATATATAAGGTCCACGGGTCAGTTTTAATAGGCAATGAAAAAGGTGTCAGTACTGCATACCCCCTCAACAAAGAAGCCCTGTGTGTTACACACCCACTTATATACACATCCACATCTAAGCTGTTGCTTTTGAAGTTCTATGAACAGTTTCCCAACCATTCTAAGAACCTTTGAGAGCAATCTGGTTCAAAATAGAGTTACATAGGAGTACATGTATGCTGAATCTGGTTTCTATGATGGTACTCATGGCATCAGACATTTGTGAGCCAGTCAGGTATGCTGTTACATCATTTTTAACATTGTTGCACATATAGCTGACTCCACAGACTCAATAGAATTACAGAGAAGTATCTTAAGAGTTTTGATTTAAAACATGTGGGAGCTTAAAATTTTGCATTTATCATGCACTATTGCCAAAATTATTGCTTAGTACATACAAAACCTGTATGATAACAGTTGGGGGTATTCCAGCATTTTCCCATATAGATGCTGCACAAAAAGAAAAGTTTATTGCAAGTAAGTATAGTTACAGATAGTGTGGAATACCAGATGCTGTAGACTTTGTGTGGAAGAAAGGCCTGGCAATCTACTTCCGGTTCCACCTTGCCAAGAAAATCCAGGGGCTAGGTTGTCGGGGTTGGCATTGACTTGATGACACACATTTTACTCTTTAGTGTGGTTGCATGCAGTAAGTTACTGTGCATGAAATGCAATGCACAGTCTGTGCCCATTCCCCACTCTACAAGGTATGCAGATAGCATGTGAGTTAACACGGTAATGGTTACCACAGCCATGCTAATTCACAGGTCACTGCTTACCACACATTAGAAAAAGGGCCCCTTGAACATTTTTATTTATCCACGATAGCTGCTGTTATTTGCTATGTGGACTTTTAAAACCATAAACAATGCATATACTGGGTAGGATTTATTTTAGAATCACATTAATTTTGGTCTAGTCTGCAGAAACTATGATGTAAATAATCATCATGGCCACATTATAGTTATTCCAAGTTGGAGACAAGATCTGGTGGTACAGCTGTAACACTTTTGAAACTTACAATTGTAAAATTTAGATCAAATGTATATCTTTGTGTTAAAAATCAGGGATTTAATTGTTTATTAAATTAGTATTTCTTGTAATTTTGTAATTGCATTGCTTCTCATTTTGTTGTCTTTTTTAAGACTTCAACTGTATCCTTTACATTTATTTTACTTTAGTAGGAATCACAGTGTCTCTTATTTATAAATTGTCTATAAACGTGCAATAAACACAGCTACTAAGCCAACCATTTAGTTTTCTTCCCTTGACTTAAAAAGTTTATTTTGTAAAATGATGCCTGCACGTGTGACAATTTCATTACAACTCTTGTATTTTGTGAGTCTTGAAGGCCTATTTACTAAAGTGTGGTAGGGAGTGTGGAGCTAATGTGTGAAAATCATGTCTATCTAATGTGCTGGTGCCTAGTGGCCGTGGTACGTTACTAGCGCCATGCTAGTGGTGAACACACAGCCATAGTACATGCACATAGTGTGCACAGTCTCAGTGCATGTAGGAAAAAGGAAAGCCGCAAGTGTGATATTAGGGCAGCTATGAGCTAAGGAACCACTGGACAGTAAGAACTGTGTCCCAAGCACACATACACAAAGGCTGCAACTGGCCAGCTCAGATAGAGGAATAAGGAGAAGAACTCACCTCAATGCCGTAAGCTCCCCAGAACGATCGGGGTGGAGCTGGAGAGCATCCGGCCGGTGGCCACATAAAACCAGCGCCATTGGGTGCAACCATGCCTGGTGGGCCCGTGCCTGAGGGCCTCACCAGAGGGCCCTTTGGCGTGGACCAAGTAACGGCCAATGATCAGCGTCACGGGCCCACTTCCATACACATTGCCTCTGCCGCCTGCTACATTGCTGCCTGCTACATCACTTGGACAATCCATTGCCTGTAGATTAATCCTGCTACCTTGCCTGGACAATCCATTGCTTGTAGATCAATCCTGCTACCTTACCTAGACAATCCATTGCTTGAAAGCTAATTCTGCTACCTTGCCTGGATAATCCATTGCTTGCAGGTTAATTGCATAGAACTTGCTACCCACTGTTTGCATTGTAAAACAACTCACGCTGCATAGCCTATTAGCTCTATTAACTTCACTACTACCTCATAGCTAGACTGCTAACCAACCACAAGTAACACAACACACAGAGTAAAGACATCACTACCAATGCAGAACTACACTTATAGGACCCAACTCAAGTTGAACCCAGGTCAGTAAACCACAAACCTAATCCCAGGTCAGTAAAATACAAATTACAAAATGCACTCCACTACCTACTACCTCATGGTCTACCTCACACTCCTCCATATGTTCGCACCCTGCACACATAGCATCAGACTCAACGAGCAAATCCCCTTGATCAACCTACATACCACCCAACCCAGATACACACCAATATCACACCTATCCAAAGAATGCCAACAACCAAAGCATACAGCCCACAAACCATACAATGCCACACGTAATACACCCACACACCACAAAAATAATGAACACACAAACCCAATCATAACAAGAAACATCAGGTGCACTCTTCTAAATGCCAGATCTATCAGGAACAAACCAAATACTATCCTTGACCTCATCCATGACATGAAACTGGATATAATATGCATCACCGAGACCTGGCTAGACGACTCAGACCAGGTCATATTAAACCAAGTAACCCCAACAGGATACTCGGCATTTAACTGCATCAGAGCACAAAAGAGAGGAGGGAGGAGTATTAATACTTACCAGAAAAGAATACAGATTCAAAACAATCACCACCACTAACACAATTGAATCTAACACATTCACTATAGCCAACAAGTACCTAAGCATCTCCCTCACATACAGACCACCTGGAACCACAACTGAACACCTATCCACAGTAATCAAAATGATATGCGCACATAACAGAAGACACAAACCTCTCATTGCACTAGGAGACTACAACCTAACATCCGAGACACAAACCTCTCATTGCACTAGGAGACTACAACCTAACATCCGCACCCACCAGAGAAACCGCAACACTCTTAAAATCCATGGAGTCATTAAAATACTGCCAGACAATTAACGTCCCAACACACCAGCATGGTACAATTCCAGACATGATCTTCATGCCAATGCAATTAGTGGAACAGAACAAGACCACAAAACCAACAATCACGCCAGTCCCTTGGTCAGACCACCATGTGATTGAATTCACCATGACCCTGAACGGGGTTGTTCAGGGTCATGGTGAATTCAATCACATGGTGGTCTGACCAAGGGACTGCAAAGAAGATGAAAGAACAACTAGATGGTTCAAAATATTTAACAGAGACTCATTCATAAATGAAATCACTCCACAACTTCAACAGGAACACGTCACCCTTGACTTTAACATAGAAAAATGGAACACAATAATATCCAATGCAGCATCTGCCCCAGCCATCAAAGAACCACAAACACGCAAGAAATCCAACGCCCCATGGTACTTATATGAAATCAGAGTTGCAAAACGCACACTCAGAAGACTAGAAAGAAAATGGAGATGGAACAAATCACACAACCTCCTAACCCAATACAGAGACAAACAACTGGAATACAACAATCTAATAAATGAGTGTAAACAGCAACACCATACCAACCTAATCATGAAATCTACTAATAGACCAAGAGAACTCTTTAGCATTGTCCAAAAGCTCACCAAGGATGACACGCAACAAAGCACCCATCATCTGGACCCCCAAAAATACGCAGACTACATGAAGTAAAAAAACACCAACCAAATATGCTCTACTACACCACAAACAAACGATTAAAAAAAAAAAAGCAACATCAAACATAGGAGAGCTTCAACATACCAACAAAGCAGCAAGTAGAAGACATTATATCTGGACTAAACACAACACAACAACTTCACTGTCAGACCCATGCCCAGTGACATGGTTCAAAGCTACAAAAAGCCAACTCTCTCATCACATTCAAAAAATCGTCAAAGATTCACTCCAACAAGGATACATGCCGCAACCCCTAAAGCAGTGGTTCTCAACCTTTTTTGTACTATGACCCCTTTTACCATTGGTCAACTTGTGATGACCCCCAATGATAAAATCAAATGCGTCTCTCTTCCTTTACCGTTAACGCATTGTCGCTGTAATCATTTGTTGAATTATTAATATATTATAGGCCTTTGCAATATGTTTTTATTTATAAAGTTTACTTACTTATTTAAACCACAATAATTAATCACAATAACACGTAACAATATTTGATTTCAAAATTATTATGATTTTGTAGTCAAATCACTAATATGAAATAAAATTTGTCTACCTTTGCTGTCTGACCAATTTATTCTCTGATCATGCTGGTCCCGATCTGAGGCTTCTGCTTTCCTGTCTTCTCTTAGCTCTCTTTCTGTGGTCTATGGTCCATCTGCCATTTCTTATCTCTTCTTTCGTTTTCTTCACTTCTTTCCATCAGCCTATTTCCAGTCCCAGTAACCATCCCCAGTATCAGCCCCTTTCCAGTCCTCACTCTCAGTACCTTCCAATGTCAAGTTGCATTCCCATGACTGCCACTGGTGTCCATTCCCTTCCAGTCCCCCTCCTTCCCCACTGACCAGTCCCTTCTAGTACAAATACCATGGCAGCCCATCTCAGATCCACTCCCTTCCAGTTCCATTCTCCCATCCCCTCATATCAGCCCATTTGTAGCCTTAGCCCCCAGTTTTCTTCCAGGGCCAGCAGCTCTATCCTCCCCTCCCCACCATCAGCTCATTCCTAGTCAAAGCCCCCCAATCAGCTCACTTCCAGTGCTAGTCCCCCCTCAACCCCATTACCAGTGCTAGCCTCCCCTAATCAGCCCAATACCAGTCCTACCCCCCCCCATCAGCTCATTACTAGTCTTAGCCTCCACTAATCAGCCCATTTCTAGTCATAGCTCCCCTGATCAGCTCATTTCCAATGCTAGCCTCCCATCAGTCCATTACCAGTCCTACCCCACCCCTTCAGCCCTTTACCAGCCCTAGCCTCTCCTAATCAGCTCATTTCCAGTGCTACTCCCCCCTCAACCCCATTACCAGTGCTAGGTTCCCCTAATCAGCCCATTACCAGTCCTACCCAGCCATCAGCCCATTACTAGTCCTACCCCCCCATCAGCCCATTACCAGTCATAGCCTCCTCTAATCAGCCCATTTCCAGTCCTAACCTCCCCGATCAGCTCATTTCCAATGCTAGCCCCCCCAATCAGCCCATGACCCAACCTACCCCCCTATCAGCCCATTACCAGTCCCAACCCCCCCCTATCAGTCCATTCCCAGTCCTAGCCTTCCCTAATCAATCCATTACCAGTCCTATCCCCCCGATCTGCCCATTACCAGTGCTAGCCCATTATAATCCTAACCCACACTATCTCTCCCCTCTGTCCAGCATTTATCCCCTGTCTGTCTAGTATGTCCCCGTCTCTCCCCTTTCTCCATGTCAGCCCCCCTCCCTCCATGTCAGCCTCCTCCCTCCATTTCAGCCCCCCCTGTCCATGTCAGCCCCTCTCTCTCCCTCCCTCCCTTCCTCCATGTCAGCCCCTCCCTCCCTCCATCCATCCCTCCATGTCAGCTCCCTCCCTCCCTCCCCCCATGTCAGCCCTGTTGCAGGTTCCCTGCCCCCTCCTCCCCTCTCCCTATGTCTGCCTGCTACTGCCCTGTTCTTCTGCAGCCACGGCTCCCTATCTCTTAGGGAACCACGGCTGTGCCTGTGAAGCCATTGCGGAGCCTTTCTCTCTCTCAACGGGCTCCATGCAGCATTGTCCCGCCTCCAAAAGAAGTGGTAAACAACTTCCTTTGGAGGCGGGACAATGCTGCACAGAGCCCGTCGAGAGACAGGGAGGCTCTGCAACATTTTCACAGGCACAGCCGCAGTTCCCTTAGAGGCAGGGAGCCGTGGCTGCAGAAGTTTGGAGGCGGTGAGTTTGCTGCTGCCAAGAAGCGGACTCGGCAACAGCAGCAACTTGTGCGCTTTTTTATTTATTTATTTTTTAACTTGGAGTGAGGCACAGGCGACCCCTGCTAAATCCTGTGGCGACCCCCGTGGGGGTCACGACCCGCAGGTTGAGAACTGCTGCCCTAAAGCATGCAATGATACGACCAATACTTAAAAGTAGCAATCTGAGCCCCTCCGAACCAAAATCATACCGTCCCATCTCCAGCCTGCCATTCCTTGCTAAAATCGTGGAAAAAGCAGTGCAAAGGCAACTTCAGGACCATATTGATATAAATGCCCCACTGGACATACATCAGCATGGATTTAAGCCCCAATACGGCGTGGAAACACTACTCACCTCCCTCTTTGACAATCTCTTAAGAGGCATGGACAACATAAAAAAACGGCTTCCTGCTAGTGTTCATGGACATCTCGGCGGCCTTTGACACAGTATCCCACACCAAGCTATTGCAATGCTTACAACAGATAGGACTATGCAAGAACACCCTGAAGTGCTTTACATCATACCTGGAAGGGCGAACGCAACAAGTCAAATGCGACCAAAAGAAATCACTACAATTCCCCGTCATGCAGGGAATACCTCAGGGCTCAGCTCTATCATCAATGCTCTTTAACATCTACATACAGCCCATATGCAACATCATCAAGCACCACAAACTTCACTGTCACATTTATGCTGACGACATCATGGTGTATGCTCCAATCAACCTACTAGCACTAAACACCACAACAATAACCAAATGCCTCGAAGATATGAATGACTGGCTCATAGCCAACAACTTAATGGTCAACTACGATAAAACTGAGGCAATGTTCGTCACCAGGTACCCCACCTTCATACCTCCACAAACTATCAGCATCCTAGACAAACACATAGTAGTCAAAGAAGAAGTTAAGTATCTGGGCATCACACTAGACAGAGCTGTGAATCTGAAATCCCACATCACCAAAACAAGGCCTATCAACGATTGAAAACAATCAGACAAATCAAACCAATGCTCCGTCAGGACCACTTCTGCACAGTGTGCTAAGCACTCATTACACCACTGCTTGATTATGGAAACTCACTATATCAAGGCCTTCCTCAGCAGACCCTCCACCTACTACAGATGGTACAAAACACCACAGCCCGCATCATTACAGACACCAAGAACTGAGTACATCACTCCCGTCCTACAACAACTGCACTGGCTCCCAATGGTGGCAAGAGCTAAATACAAAACAATCATGATCATCTTCAAAGTCATTCACCATCTCTCAGCAAACGTACTCCAAAACGTTATAATAAAGGATACCAGCAACAGACCAAGAAGAACCAATAATGACAACATGATCGGCACACCTGCAGGCTATCACAAAACCAAACAAACAACTTCAAAAAGAGCACCATCACTACTGGCATCCACACTATGGAACTCCCAACGAGCCTGAGGGCATTAGATGACCTCACAGACTTCCGCAAAGACCTCAAAACATTTTTATTTATAGAAACATATGAGTATCCAGGCAACATCCCATACCCATACTGAAATGCTACTTCCGCCGCCAACTAAGCACGCACCCATCCTATCCACACACACAAGTTTATCATACTGTGTTATTAAATGCCCTCATGTTAAATGTTACCTTCAATTGTACTGTCTAAATCAGGGGTCTCAAACACGCGGCCCGTGACACCACAACTTTTTTTGTTGGTTTTACTTTTCTCACCTGATGATTGCCGGCGCGGCCGCGTGGGGTTAAAAAATACTATCTCTAAAGTCGTCTTCTCTCTCCACATGACCCGAGTCACGAGCCTGCCCTCAACTAATTAGAGACAGGAAGAAGGGGGAGCAGCCAGCCGAACGCCACGAGGCACCACGCGCCCTTGAGGATCCATTTTGCAGTGTGCACAGCTCTCCGCGGGCAGGTAAGGAGGCAGTCTGCCCTGCCCCCAGAATTCCCTGATGTTAGCCAGCCCTGCCTCCCTCAGTCCCTCTCCTCTTTGGCTTTCAGAGCCGCGAAGGGAGAGCTTCTCCCTTGCAACTCTGTTAAGCTCGCCGAGGCAGATGGGAAATTTCCCATAAGCCTCAGTGGGCTTAGCAGAGTCGTGAGGGAGGAACTCTCCCTTCGCGGTTCTAAGCCGAAGCGGAGAAGGACTGAGGGAGGGAGGGAAGCAAGCAAGCAAGCAGGCAGGCAGGGAGGGAGGGCTGGCTCTGCCGGGCAGGGGGAGCCCCGCAGGACATTCGATTTTGCCGCGGCTGATGGGGGGGTTTAGGACTGGTAATGTGCTGTGGGCTGGGGGGGGGGGTTAGGACTGGTAATGTGCTGTGGGTTGATGGAGGGGTTAGGACTGGTAATGCCACTGGGGGGGTTAGGACTGGTAATGTGCTGTGGGTTGATGGGGGGGTAGGACTGGTAATGCCACTGGGGGGGTTTAGGACTGGTAATGTGCTGTGGGTTGATGGGGGGGGTTTGGACTGGTAAAGCCACTGTGGGGGTTTAGGTCTGTTAAAGTGATGTGGGCTGAAGGGGGGGGGTTAAGGACTATTAATGCCACTGGGGGTGGTTAGGACTGGTAATGTGCTGTGGGTTGATGGAGGGGTAGGACTGGTAAAGCCACTGGGGGGGGTTTAGGACTGGTAATGTGCTGTGGGTTGATGGGGGGGGTAGGACTGGTAATGCCACTGGGGGGGTTTAGGACTGGTAATTAGCTGTGGGCTGATGGGGGGGGTTAGGACTTGTAATGTGCTGTGGGCTGATGGGGGAGGGTTTAGGAGTGGTTGTGCCACTGGGGGGGTTAGGACTGGTAATGTGCGGTGGGCTGATGGGGGGTTAGGACTGGTAATGTGCTGTGGGCTGATGGGGGGGTTAGGACTGGTAATGCCACTGGGGGGTTAGGACTGGTAATGTGCTGTGGGCTGATGGGGGGGGTTAGGACTGGTAATGCCACTGGGGGGGGTTAGGACTGGTAATGTGCTGTGGGTTGATGGGGGGGTTAGGACTGGTAATGCCACTGGGGGGTTAGGACTGGTAATGTGCTGTGGGCTGATGGGGGGGGGTTAGGACTGGTAATGCCACTGGGGGGTTTAGGACTGGTAATGTGCTGTGGGCTGATGGGGGGGTTAGGACTGGTAATGGGCTGGGAGGGTTGTTAGGACTGGAAATGGGCTGAGTGGAAGGGGGGCTTGAACTGCAAATGGCTGATGGGGAGGGGGGCTTGGAATGGAAATGGGCTGTGGGGAGGGAGCTAGCACTGGAAATGGGCTGAGTGGGGGGGGAGCTAGGGTTGGAAATGGGCTGATGCAGGGACTAGAAAGGAGCGGATGCTGGGTGGGGCTGGAACTAGAAGGGAGCTGATGTTGGGGGAGGATTAGAATGGGATGGAGCTGGGAAAGTGAAATGGAGAGGGAAAAAATATTTTGTGCGGGAGGGAAGACAAATCTACAATTGGCCAGGTTTTGGGAGAGTAAGTGGAGATTGAGGATGGAGGGGTAATATTTGAGTGGATAAAATAGGAATGAGGAAAGAGCAAAAGGAGAAAGATTAGTATGTTAAAGAAGATGTAGAGAGAGAATGAAAAAAAAACTAGAAGAGAGAAGAAAGGACAAATGGACAGCAGACAATGGAGAGTTAGCAGAAGACACAAAGAAACCATAAGAAAGTGGCTGGAACAATTGCAACTGAAAAAAAATGCACAAAAGGTAGGAAAATATCTATTTATTTTGAATTTATTAACTGGAATATGTCAGCTCTGGGAAATGTGCATCATTAATGTCTGTGCTTTGTTTAGTACAAGAAATTAATTTATAGTTTTATTTCTACAGTAGTGTTGTACATTCCAAGTTTGGCTTTTGGGGTTCCCAATTTAATTGTTGTCTTCCTGTTTCTAAATTGTGATTCCTTGTTTGGTGATGGTGTATGTTCTGCATGTGTAACTCAGCTGAGGTATTCTGTTTATGTAATTCCTATTTGACATTGCTACTTGTTCTCTTTTCCCAGTAAGTCATGTATTGTTGTTCTCTGAAATGTATTGATTTAATATTTGCAGTGTTGCCTTTTGATAGGTAGGGTCTGGTGCTTTGTGAGTCCTGGTAGTGCTGTTATGATACGGGGGGTTTGCTATGGGTTCTAAATGGGCAGTGTTTGTAGTAGTTCCTAATGTGCTTGGCGGTTGGCACTGGATTATAGTAATATAGAAATTGTTTAGTCTTTCTTTATCCACACACTCATTATGCAACATTATGCAAATATGTATGCAAATGAGGCCCCTTATGCAAATGAGGCCCCGTGTCTTATGCGGCCCCCGGGTTACTTTACAAGTCCTCATTTGGCCCTCAAAGCAATTTGAGTTTGAGACCCCTGGTCTAAATGCTGATAAGTAATTGTACTGTTTAAATGTTTACATGTACCCTAATGTTAAATGTAACCCTCCAATTGTGATGTGACGTGACCACCTTAATTGAAGGATAAGGTGGCATAGAAATCTGTCTAAATAAATAAATAACCAGGAATGGGCTTAACTGCCTGCACATCTCCGAGCATAGGGGCTAAGTACAAGAGGGCGGGGCATACAAATCAGCAAAGCAAACACATGCAGAGAGTATGGACTGTGTCTAACTGTAGGAGATGTGGTATCTGTAGATGCAGGGGGCCTGTATGGGATCGAGCAGGGAGTCCACAGTGTCTGTTATGGGAGGCAGATATATGAACCCTCTCACTCTGAAGTGTCAAGAATGCCTCTTCACCTAGGCTGCAGGGACCACAGCACAAGGCCACTGGTGTTGAGGAGATGGGCCCCATCCCTCAGAGTCTCCTCTAATTAAGGCTTGAACAGCACCATAGCCATTGTGGAATAGATCTCTCATGTTGGGGGACGGAAGAGGGGTGCCAGAGCTAGGGCCCAGGAGGCAGGGCTGGCCTGTCAATTGTGCGAGAATGTTGTTTGCACAGGGCCCTGCGTTTCAGGGGGCCCCACACCAACATCCTGCACATTCTATTCTACACCTGGCAGGGTCAGCTTTAGACGTAGCCAGAGAGGTCCCGGCTCACCTTTGTACAGCTGCCGGAGAGCACCATTTTTTTCACTTCAGCAGCTGTGCTTTAGTAGAGGCTGCTGGTGTGCTGGAGGTCAAAGGTCATTTCCTGTTTCCCAGCACTCAGTGGCTTAAACTAGAACACAGCTGCTGAAGTGAAAAAAAATGGTGCTCTCCACTTGGGCGGCTGTACAGAGGTGAGCCGGGGCCTCTCCGGCTCCCTCTAAAGCCAGTCGGACAGCCGCAGGACTCTTCGGGGGGGGGGGGGCTAGGACTGGAAATAGCTGATGTGAGGGCTAGGATTAGAAATGGGCTGATGAGGGGGGCTAGGACTGGAAATGGGCTGATGCAGGGGGAAGGGAGAATGGGACTAGAAGGGAGTGGATGCTGGTTGGGGCTGGAACTAGAAAGGAGCTGATGTTGGGGGAGGACTAGAAGGGGATGGGGCTGTGGGAGTGAGGATGGAGAGGTGAAAATATATTTTGTGTGGGAGGGAAAAAAAATCTACGATTGGCCGGGTACTGGGAGAGTAAGTGGAAGAGTGAAATTTGAGTGGATGAAAAAGGAATAAAGAAAGAAATGGAGGAAAGAGCAAAAGGGGAAAGATCAGTATGTTAAGGCAGATGTAGAGAGAGAATGGAAAAAAAAACTAGAAGGAGGACAAATGGACAGCAGATAATGGTTAGATAGCTGAAGACACAAAAAAACAAGAAAGTGACTGGAGCAATTGCAACTGAAAAATAAAATGCACAAACAACAGTAGGTAGAAAACTCGTACTTTTTTATTTTGAATTTATTAACTGGAATATGTCAGCTCTGGGAAATGTGCATCATTAACGTCTCTGCGTTTTGTTTAGAACAAGAGGAAATTAATTTATAATTTTATTTCTCCAATGTTGTACATTCCAAGTTTGGCTTTTGGGGTTCCTAGTTTAATTATTGTCTTCCTATTTCTAAATTGTGATCCCTTGTTCTTTGTTTGGTGATGGTCTATGTTCTGCATGTGTAACCGAGCTGAGGTATTCTGTTTATGTAGTTTCTATTTGACAGTCCCATTTGTTCTCTTTCCCCAGTAGGAGATGTATTTGTATTCTCTGAGATATATCGGCTTAATATTTGCAGTTTTGCCTTTTGATAGGTAGGGTATGGTGCTTTGTGAGTCCTGGTAGAGCTGTTATGATACGGCGGGTTTGCTGTATGTTCTAAATGGGCAGTGTTAGTAGTACTTCCTAATGTGCCTGGCGGTTGGCACTGGAGTATAGTAATGTAGAAATCTGGTAGTCTTTCTTTATCCATACACTCATAAAGAGGCATGTTTACTAAATGTTAGTGCATGATAACATTATGCAAACATTTATGCAAATGAGGCTCTGCAATGAATCTCTGCAGATAGCCCTGCACCTCCCTTCGGCCGCCCCTGCCTGGATGCCAAGCACAATACACACACAAATGCATGGCAGCCTGCACAGGAGGTCCATAGGGTGAGAAAGCACCCTCAAGGCCCACCTATTCGGTGGTCTGATATCAATAACATGAGGGGTTCATATTGTGATAGGGCTGAAGCTAGTGAAGCTGTGAATTTGGAAAAAAACGCTGTCTTTCACAAAGCAGCTGACTTGCAAGAGCTGCAATTGCATAGCAACACAGATAGAGGGAGCAGGCACGAACCTGCAGAGGCTGAGTGAACACATCCAAGTACTGATTATGCAGGGTATAATCAGATGCACCTGAAGAGCAGGCCAGGAAACTCAAGAGGAGAACGGCTTTATAAGCAGAGAGCTGCAGCCAGACTAAAGAGGGGAGAAAGAGGAGAAGAAGCCAGGATCCAAGGGAGAGAGACTCCAGGAGAAGCCAGGATCCAAGGGAGAGAGACTCCATGCCTAGAGGGAGGCCCGAGCTCACCAGAAGGATTGAGAAAGGAACTTAAAGGTGCTGGAAGGAAAGGTCCTGACAGTGGAATCCCCCATACTGAGAAGCAGAGAGGCCTGGATTCATTACCTGGCCGTCCCAAGCTTCAGGGACGACAAGTAGTGCCCAGGAGACTCACAGAAACAGTCTGTAAAGGAGACCGTATCCAAGGAAGGGTACCTGGTAAGGAAAATACCAGCAGCACCGACTTCAGGAAGCCAAGGTACAGTGGTACTTTAATTCTAAAAAAAGACTTAGCTCCTAGAAGGGCTTTTGAATCAGATAACCCTTTTGAGAGGAATGAAAGAAGGCAGGAGTTCTGGAAACCACGACATAGAGGCCTAAGAACAAGCCATGCTTCCTACTTGAAACCCCTTGAACAGCTCAGCTGGAGGATAGGTGAAGGAAATACTAATTTTATTTATTTATTTATTTTATTTATTTAGCTGTATTTATATCCCGCTTTTCACCGGGTCAAAGCGGTCAATTGGGGGATACATTTAACACGAGGGGATATGAGACACATACGCTAATACTTACAGGGAACATGGGCAATGGAGGGTTAAGTGGCTTGCCCAAGACCACAAGGAGTGCCTATAGGACTAGAAATCCCAGTCCCTCTGGCCTGAGATTGCTGTCCCCAGGTGGGACTTGAACCCCTGGCCCTCCGGCCTGAAGTACCTTGTCCTAACCACTAGACCACTAATTTGCACATTATAGCAGCCAGGGAGAGCTCAAATACAGGAGAAAGCCCAGATGAGCTGGAACCCATGCAAGTGGAGCCTGGGGATTTAGAAGCATTGTCACAGGAGGAATTAATGGACTGCTCTATTTGTGTTGCGGGAAGCCTTGAGTCACTCCCAGAGCTATAGTTTACCAGAACATGCACTAACAATGATTTTGCTTACATTGAGCTAAAGGAGAGCTGGTTTATTTGTTTCACTCCGAAGTTTAGAAAACCCTTTATATTCTACAAGGAACTGTGAAGCCTGTAACAGTTTTACTTGTTTAATAACACTTTGGCACAAACCTGAAAATAAGGAAAACTTTACTTTTGTTACTTAGCGAACCTCAGTGCTAAAAAGGAAATAAAAGCTTTTTGTTTACCCTCTACTTGGCATCCACAACTCATTTCTATAAGGAGAAAGGACTACAAGGACCAAGGTGCATCTGGCCCAAAAGAGTCTTTTACTTCTACAATTGATTTAAATGCACAACCTGCCCCTGCAGCCACCGGCCACCAGGGGGGGGGGTGGTGACAATATCCACCCACCCACAGAGAGCCCCCTTGCTCCCTCCTACTGGAATACATTCTGGGAGAACACCACATGAAGGTTACAAATTCTGAACAACCCCCACACTGAGCCCCCATCTGTCCCAGAAACAACAGCCCTCCAGACAAGGGAAGAGAAAAAGGGCTCCCCAGGTTCATAGATTGCCTCAGACCCTGGGCAAGGGAACACTAATCAGTGAGCTCCAACACTGGAGGTCCATGTCCAGTGTTAGAAGTACTAAGCAGCTGCTCTGAGCCAGTAGACCTCAGCCACATCCTTCCTCGGTCAGGATGAGAGGCCATTTGTCCACAGGAACATGGCCCATTGCAGCAGTTTGCCCCCCCCCCCAGGTGCCTGTATACACTTCTGTATCCCCCCCCCCCCCATGCAGGGGTGGCAGGTGTTGGACGGCACATTTGCTGCCACATTCTCATGTCAACGGTATATGCATATCCTAATTTGCATGCCCCACCTCCACACAACCCCCCCCCCCCCAGAACTCTGCTGGCTCCAATTCTGGCTATGAGGCCAGTACTGACTGCAGCCCAGAGCACAGAGTCCTATGTCTGGACACCTCCACAGCACCAGCAGCCCTCTGACACCAGCCATTGCATATACAGACACTAAGAGCAGTCTGTCGGGACAGCTGGCGATGCGTCTGTGGATGTCTACTCACTGTCCCAGCAGGGTCACTCCTGATCTGCAGGCTCTGGTTTTGTGCTTGTCAGGCTGTTGTGGTCCACTGCCGTGTCAGCTGCACCATGCAGCAACTCCAAACAGGTGGCCTAGGCAGATGACTTGGTATCCAGCTCACATCTCCTAATTGTCTTATTTTCTTCCTATGTGTTTGCCTTCCTTCTGTCCTTCATATTGCCTATGCCCTGTGTCCAACCTGTGCATTTGGAGCACATAAGCATGGCCAGTGTAGCTGTCACCTGATCAGAGGCAGGCATTAGCCGCACCCATGCTAGCGATGTGGTTTTCTGTCTAGCACATGACTAGTGTGCCTGCCACAGCCGCATGCCCTGCCTCTGCCCTCTCTCTGCCTTAACCCTGTCTTTTCATGTGCTGCTCCGGTAGTGTGGGATGTTTAGCGTGCTCGCCTGTGGGCCCATGCGTTCCTTGCTAACGTGACTCAAATGTGTGTTAACCCCGCACTACCAATTATCGCACTTTAGTAAACACGCCCCCTAGTCTCAGAAATACAGATTAATAGATGCATGTTTTCTGGCTGTTGGGGCTGATGCAATTTGGATAAATTGTCCATCCCTGCCAGTAGAAGAGGGATATGAACAAGTCATCCTTGGAAAAGGTTTCTAGCTCTCAGTTAAAAGGTCATTTTGGTTTAGCTGCAACAGAGACAGGAGATGGTGGCACATAAAGAGGGAGGAGCAGGGTTAAGTCACATCTGTTGAAGAAAACCAGCAGAGAATTAGGGTCTCACATAAATAGGATGGAAATAGCGAAGGGCTTTGTGGAAGTATGATGGGCAATTTATCCAGACTGATGCTGAGAACTGTCGCTTAGTAGCTGGTGGATCTGAAATGACTAAAGATGAATGAGATGCAAACATTTTCAACATATGCTATATGGAGACGGTACGCAATGAGAACGGCTTCTGCCTGTCAAACTGCTGTGGCATGTGGTCTAAATTCCATGACTTCTAGGAGTGAAATCTCACCTTACTCTTTGAGTAAAAGGATAAAAATGCCACTGTGCACCAGACCACCAGTGCTTTGCATTATTAGAAGTTCTCGATTTGGAAAATTCCATCATGAACTTTTACATACTGAAATTTGGGGGCGAGGGAGGGGTTGCATTAGCATTTGATCCTAATTGTGCTGTCTACTTGCCTGATATGTCCTTGCCGCTGCATTCTTTTCAGTGCCCAAACACAGGAGATTATATGGTTTTGAAAAGGGCTGTCATTTTCTGGTTGAATGCCAAGTGAAAACAGCTAACACTCCGGGGGTGCTGATCTAATTAGGGTGTGCTGCAGTAGAACGGAATATTACATATATAGAGAGCTGGGACTCCAGGGCCAGCTTTTTTCTACCAGACTGGTACTTGTCCCTAGAGATGGCAAGCAAAGATTTTAATTTAGTATCTTGTCAACTGAGATTCTTATTTTAGAATAAACACATCAGGTGTCCAGGTTATTTGACCTGGTTCTGTTTAAAGAAATGTTTAGAGTAACTTAAGGCAAAACATTTTGTAAACAAAATGGGAGGGCAAATGTTTGATTATTTCCTTAGTACCTTCACCAATGTCAGAAAAGTGATATGCCCAGATGCTGGGAGATGTCTTTTTCAGAGCAATTATTTGTTCATAAATTTGATCTTGATGCTGTGGCAGTATGTTGATGATGATATTGTGATTGAGAATTGCGGTTTACTTACAAGTTTGTATTAGGAGGGCAAGTAGCTTAGGGGCCCTTTTACTAAACACTGCTAACTCAATAACGTGTGTTTTAGCATGCATTAACTGTCTACAGTGAACACTAATGTGCAGACATAGAGCTGGTGACCTCCAGCCAGCATGTTAACTGGCAGTCGTGCACTGATGTAGAGAGTGAGCACGGAGAGCACATTAAATGCTCCATGTGTTAATGTCCACATTTGTGTGTTAACTGCCAGGAACATGGTGCTCATGCCCCTGCCGGCTAATGTGGAGGCTTTGCACTTATTGTTAAAAACACAAGTTAAGTGTAAAGCCATAGCACAAATTAGTTAAAGGGCCCCTTCCTTACTTATAGCCCCTCATACAAGAAATTGTCATGGGGGGGCACTTTATATTTCTGCCAACAAGTGATGTTGTCTTCCAATGGTGCTAGAATGGAGCTACTCAGAATCTAGTGTACAGCAGTGCTTTTCAAACTTTTATCCCATATGACTCCATTTTAATAACTGAAAATTCACGTGACCTCAGATGATGATAAAATCAGGCTGGCAGATCTCCAGCCTCCTTCCACTCATGTAAAGCAGGAAGGCAACAGCAACAGTCTGCACAGGGTTCCAGCCTAACAGGAAGTTTATCCAAGACGGGCGAGGGCCTATGAATGTTCACTGGCTCACAGGCCACATGCTGACTGGAACTTGGCACAGGTCACAGTGAAAGTCCAGAGAGATGGTGAAATGGCCATGTTTCTGTGACCCCCCCCCCCCCCATCCATCATCCCCATCCATTTTGTGTCCCGACCCCAAGTTTGGAAACCACTGGTGTACAGCATGTACAGTCCTTCTCACTTGCAGCTATCTCCTCAGTTTCTGTTTTTTTCCACTCTGCTCAATGGATGTGAAACGAAGCTCTTCCATGGGGTCTCAAATTGATAAATAGCGGGCTTCTTTTGAGAATGTCTTCGTCAGTTCATTTACAATGCAGGGGGGGGGGACTGGGAGAGGTTAATAATAAAGGAATGAGATGATATCTTAAAAGTCAGGATTTCTACCCTGCCCAAAGTGCATCAGAAAAATCTAGAACTTTGACATTCATTTCAAATGTCTTCTATGCATGAGCCTGGACTACAGTCAGAGAGGCTGTGAGCATTGTGCTTGAATGTCTGCAAGAACGCAAACAGACTCTAAATTGCCTGTGTAACCATTCTGAGGCTGAGAAAGAGCTTCTTCTAGAGAAAAATCTGAAGTGAAGCTGTTCAGCACAGAAAACCATGAACTCTGTGCATACGAGTCGAGAATTTTTCATGGCAGTGACGCAGTGACTTTTAAGAGTCCAGTCATTAAAGGGAGTGGCCACCAGACATCTTTAAAACTACAGTGTGTATCCCAACAGTTTTCCAGGCTTACAATATAGCTGCTTTTGGAGCTCCAGCAAAAGCCTTGAGGGTATTTATTTATTTATTTATTTTATTTATTTATTTAACTGTATTTATATCCCGCTTTTCACCGGGTCAAAGCGGTGGGACGTATAACAGGGGGGGGGGAATCAATAGTGGGGGGGGGCCCATCACCGGGGGTTCAACATTGATGATTTTGGGGCGAACATAGAGACTGACAGGATAGTATAGTTACTGGTCTGGAGTTCTTGAAGAGGAATAGGGGGGGTTCCTATTCAGAGATGTTCTTGGAATAGGATGGTTTTTAGCTGCTTTTTGAATGATGGGAGATCACCGTTGTTCCTGATGTGGCTTGGTAAAGAGTTCCAGAGGGATGGGGCATAGAATTCAAAGGCTCTGTTGCAGGTCCGTTGTGTTGCTTTGGTTCTTTTGTGGGGGACGGCAATGGAGCTGTTGGAGGATTGCCTGGTTGTTCTGCTGTGGGTTGGGCGAGGCAGTAGGGTGCGGAGTGGGGTGCCTTGTGTTTGGTGGATGGTTTTGTGGGTGGGTAATGTGATTTCTTCAACCCCTTCTGAAATACTGGAGAAACACCAACATACCAGCGCTGTATCTTCTCAGACCAAGAGGAAGCGCCTGAACTCTTTCTTCACAAGAACATCAGCACAGCTTGATTATGTCCTGTGCAAATCTTCCCAAGAACAGTTCAGCACAGAACAACCTTCTGTGCAACAGCCCATTTCTTCTATTCTGGTGTTGGTTCCCATGGCTGATAAATCTTGATCCTTTGTGTGTCTGCCGCTTCCAGAGCACCATCCCTCTTTTCTTCATAGCAGATAAGGATCTGGTCTGCCCAGTGAGGTGGCTAGTTGTACCTGCTTCTCCATCCAAGTTACCCCTCTATGCTTTAGGGTTGTACCTGCTGTGTCATGCAGGTTGCACTCTGTGCCTTTGTTTAGGGCTGTAACTACCAGTCTGTGCAGGTTACCCTCCTCCCCCTCTATATTTTGAAGTGTTAGAGTTCCTAAAGTTGCTTTCACTCTCTTCACTTGCCTTAAAGGGATTCTTTGTGTCTGTCCTATTTTTTTAAAATTCTGTCACTGTTGTTCCTAACATCTTCATCAGGAGGGCATTCCAAGCATCAATCATGCTTTTCATGAAAATATATCTTCTTGTTGCTTTTGAGTTTACCAAACAGGAGAAGGAGGACTTCCGCAAAGAGTACAATGAAAGGAAGCGGAAGCCAAGAACCACAGCCAAACACAGTAGGGGTATCCAACAAACTTTATTAGCAGACCCAACTAAAACATTTCGGCCTGGGGCCATCTTCAGGGGTTTAAAGACAAACATAAACATAAAATTAAAATATGAAAATCCATAATAAACCAATCAAAAATAAAAACACATTCAAAAATCAATAACACATCAAAGGATATAATACATTACCAAAGAAGACAAAAAGCAACATCATAAGGGTGGAACAAACCACCTCTTCCCAATCTGTGGTAAACAAATTAATATAATTTGCTAAACACTCATAAAAATATAAAATGTAATACATATGACAAACATGAAAAGTAAAAAATAAAAAAATAATACATAAATAAATGTGACATACTATATATGTCTCATATATACAGATAATGTATTGAGGGAACAGCAAGGCCGCGGGCCCCGTCCGCGTGGCCGCTCCTAACCGGGGGGGTGGCGGGCCGTTCGCCCCCCCCCTCGGTTGCGGCGGCGGCGCGCGGCTCGATGGTGCCCGCGCGGCCGGGCGCCTCATTGGCTCCCCGCGGCGTTTAAAACGCCCGGGAGCCAATGAGGAGGCTAGGACCCGGCGGCGGGGGGGGTGAGTGGCGCGGAGACCCAGCTCTGCATCGGCAGTTGCTGGGTCGGGGCTGGAGGCTCCAGACGGCCCGGGGCCCCCCCCCCCCCCCCGCGGGGGGGGGGGTGTTGGGGGGGGGGGGGGGGGGGGGGTTGGGGTGTTTGCGCGGGGAGGGGGGGGGTTTGCGGGATCCCGGAGGTTTCCGTGGTCCGGAGCCGGTGGCAAGCATGAGGGCGGGGGTGGGGTACCCCCGACCCGGTTAACCCCCCAGGCTTTTGCTAATAGCATGGCGAAGCCGGAAGAGGGAGGGCGTGGAAAATGTCGGGCCTGTGCCCGGGGGAAGCGGATGCGGCGTCACCTTGCTACCAACACGGCGGGTGAGAGCTCGCTCTGCTTGGGGGGGGGTGGGAGTTAAAATGTGTTGATGTTGTATTATGTGTGTTTAAAAGGTTATTAAAGCTGCGACCAGTTTAAGTCCCAAATGGTTGTCATGTGTTTGTTTTGAATTAATCTGTCGGGGAAAGGAAAGTGGGGGTGGGGCCTGGGGGGGGAGGGGGAGGCGAGAGGCGACATGCCGCCTTACCCGGTTAATGCAGTTCATGAAATGTAGAATAAACCAAAAAATCAATACATTTATACCAGCAACAGTAACAACACAAATTTGATATAATGAATAAAATCATTACAAAAGATAACACAAAGATCTAATATACTTGAAGACAATAAACATCTAAAAGTGTTAAAAAACATACAAACAGAATAGTTCATAGTGCAGAGAAGAGGCTGATAAGTAAAAAAGTAATGTAAAGATCATGCTAAAAACCATTAAGACAATAAACATTTAAAAAATAACTGTCAAAAAACATATAAACAGAATAGTACATAGTGCAGAAAAAGCTGATAAGTGAAAAAGTAACGTTAAGATCATACTAAAAACTATTGCGTAATCACCAAAGGATGTAGAACATTATAATGAAAATCAACGATGTTATTAACCTATAAAGAGGAGCATGATCAATTATATCATGATCTAGGCTCTATTCAGGAAGCTATGCACCAGCAAAATAACTCACATTCTAGCACAGTTAAATCTTTTCATGTTTGTCATATGTATTACATTTTATATTTTTATGAGTGTTTAGCAAATTATATTAATTTGTTTATTTATTTACCACAGATTGGGAAGAGGTGGTTTGTTCCACCCTTTTGACGTTGCTTTTTGTCTTCTTTGGTAATGTATTATATCCTTTGATGTATTATTGATTTTTTTAATGTGTTTTTATTTTTGATTGGTTTATATTATGGATTTTCATATTTTAATTTTATGTTTGTTTGTCTTTAGATCCCTGAAGAAGGCCCCAGGCCGAAATGTTTTAGTTGGGTCTGCTAATAAAGTCTGTTGGATACCCCTACTGTGTTTGGCCGTGGTTCTTGGCTTCCGCTTTTGAGTTTACCTCCTTGCAGCTTCATGTCATGTCCTCTAGTTCTCTGTCTTCCTCTTTAAGTATTTTATGTCAGTATTATATCTCCCCTGTCACTCCTCTCCTCTAGGTTATACATATTTAGATTTTCAAGTCTTTTCTCATATGACTTCTGGCACAGGCCTCATAGCATTTTGATAGCCTGAACTATTTCAAATCTTTTTATCTTTTGCAAGATGGGATCTTCAGAACTGAACACAATATTCCAAGTGAGGTCTCTCTCATGACTTGTACAAGGGCATTAATACCCTGTTCCTTCTGCTGGTTATGCCTCTATGCATAGTAACATAGTAACAGACAGCAGATAAAGACCAGCATGGTCCATCTATTCTACCCAGTAAGGAAACTAGAATGGTACCTGCTAGTCCGTGCACGTTCTCTCTCTCTGTGCTTTTGTTGGATGCAGCTTAGCATCCTTTTAACTTTGGCAACTGCCACGTCACATTGAGATCCTCCAGACACTATCACCTCGAGGTCCCTCTCCTGGTCTGTGCGCACCAGCTTTCTCACCCCTTATCGCATACAACTCCTTTGGATTTCTGAATCCCAAGTGCATCACTCTGCACTTCTTCACATTAAATCGTAACTGTTCCAAGGCAATGCCATAGAGCTTGTGCTGCCACAGGAGAGAGATTGGGATTTCTACTCCAGGTACTTCTTACCTTTGTGTGGCATCCTGGATCTCAGAAACTTCAACTTCACAAGGGAGAATTCAAAAGGACCACTCTTCTTCCATTCTTTCCCTTCTAAACAAGAGAGACTGCCTGTGTACTCTGGATCTCAATGATGGATGTATACCCACCTTACAAAAAGTATCTAAGATTTACTGTTCAGTCCAAACATTTCCAATGCAAGGTCTTTCTCTTTGGTCTGTTTTTGGCCTCCAGGGTATTCATGAAATGCCTTGTAGTGGCAGCTGCCTACCTTCACAAACAGGATTATCTGGTCTTCCTGCTCCTAGATGACTGGCTTCTGGTGGCCCTCTCAAGCACAAGCCTACACCATTTCATATATAGGTGCAATCTTGGACACCATTCAAGTGAAAGCTTTCTTACCAGAGAATAGACACTCATCACATGTGTTTGAGTCATACAGACAGTACTCGGATCACAACCAGAGTTTACTTGCAAATTTTGGAGCATATGATGGCAATTGTTCATGTAGTCTCCTTGGCCCATTTGAAAATGAGGTGCCTCCAATGGGATCTCAGGTTCTAGGGCAATCTATGCTCACAGTCTCTCAAATCGATCCTTTTCCCATCACTTTGACTTTGTCTGATATTGCAGCAGTGGACTTGGAAGCTCCAGCTGGTATCCCTTTTTGTGCCATGGCAGCACAAGTTAGAACTAAATATAGACGTATCAAACTTGAGTTGGGGAGCTCATCTTGATAGTCATCATTTGCAAGGGATATGTTCAAAATACAAGACATGTCTTCTCGCTAACCGTTTACTGTTCAGGACAATTTAATGTGCCCTGTAGTTTTCCTTTATCTTCTCCAGGATTTGTCAGTTCTGATTCAGACAGCGAAAAGTGGCAATATTTTGTATAAACAGACCAGGAGGTAGACTCTCTTAATCTTTGGTTGTGCAGTCCTAGGATGTAGGTAGCTTGTATCTGGATGAGATTGGCTAGGGTAGATTCCCAAATCCTAGCTGCCTCTCAACAATTAGCCGACAGGCTCAGCAGTGTTCTTTGATCTCATGAATTGTCTCTATACATATTGCTCCTGAGATCCATTATTTCAAGCATGGGGAACCCCTCAAATCAATCTTTTTGCCAGCAGTGAAAATGCAAAGCTTCCTCTTTATTGTTCAATCCTCCCTTCTCCCCCCCCCTCACCCTCACCCCATGTCCAGCTAAAGATGCCTGGCAGTTCCATGGACCTGATCCTTCCTGTACATATATTCACCATTTTCTCTCATAGCGAGAGTCCTGCCTGAGATCCTGTAAAGCTATGGCATCATGATTGGCCTCGACAGACATGGTTTCCTCTTCTCAAAGGCTACTAGTCCATGAAAACCTGACCAATTGTTGACACAAATAACAAGACAGCCAACGCCTGCATCCAACTTGATGTCTCTAACCCTCACAATGTGGAAATTGAGCAGCAGCTAGTTTTTGCTCTCAGCTTACCAAGGCCTATCCAACATATCCCGATATCTACCAGGGGACCAACTACCAGATTTTCAGTCTGATGTTTCACTAACAGCCACAAGCCTGTCACCTGCCTACCTTCTACTATATTACAGAATCTATACCATTTATATCATCCAGGCCTGCAAATGTCTTCCATTAGAATACACCTCGGTGCTCTGGCTTCCTATCATGCTCTGGTGGATCACCTTCCAGCATCTGTGTCATCATTGCTTCCTTCAGGAAGGGTCTTCTTCATGTAAAACCTCTACTGTGGAAACCTCCTGTGTCTTGGGACCTTAATCTGATGGTAAATTCACTTATCAAGATGTCCTTTGAACTATTGGACTCCACTGCTCTTATGTTCCTCACCTGGAAAGTATTCCTCCCAGTCACAATTACCTCAGCTAGGAAAGTCAGTGAACTTCAGATATTGATGATCTACAAAACATACACTTATCATCACAAGGTGGTGCGCCAAATGTATACTACGTTTTTAGCTAAAGTGGTGACACTTTTTCACATAAATGAAAAAATAGTGCTGCCCATGTTTTGTTCAAACCACATTTGCATCTATATGAGAAAGCCTTACATATTCTAGATCAAGTGTTCCAACCCAGTCTTCAGGACACACCTAGCCAGTCAGGTTTTCAGGATACTCACAATGAATATGCATGAGAGAGGTTTGCATACAATGGAGGCAGTGCATACAGATCTCTCTCATGCATATTCATTGTAGTTACCTTGAAAACCTGACTACTTAGGTGTGCCGAGGACTGGGTTGAGAATCCCTGCTCTAAATTAAATTATAAATGGGCTCTCACCTACTATCTTAAAAGAAATGAATCATTTGGGAAGTCCACGCAACTTTTCATCTCCTTTGATCCCAACAGACCTAGGGTACCAGTCATGCAAGGAACTCTAGCAAATTGGCTTGCACCCTGTATCCAATTCTGTTATAAACAAGAGGATACTCATCTTAGCTCCAAAGTAAAGTCTCATCAAATTAGAGCTACTGGAGCAAAGGTAGCCTTCCTAAAATCTGCCTTACTAGGTACAATCTGCAAAGCTGCTAGATGGTCCTCCCTTCCTACTTTTACTGTATATTACTACTTAGTACAAGCTTCACCAAGGGACAGTGCCTTTGGCCAAGCTGTACTGGCCATCTGAACTGGCAACTCTCACACTTTAACGTGCTGCTCTTAAGACTGAAATAAAGCTATAAAACCATGAAAAAAATCCTCTGGGACTCTCTCACTCAAACAGTCAATACAAAGAGATTCACCGAGTACAAACACTAAGCAATGAAGGGGAGGTGATGATCAAACTTCCACAACACCTAAACGCATAAGAGGCAGCCAACTAGAGAAATGTGCCAATATTGTTAAGAGGCCTCAGACAGGAGGGGATGCGAGAGAAAAGTTAGCTAAATAGGCAGTAAGCCTCAAGCCAACAACACCCGTTTTCCTCAAATATGATTCATAGGCCAAATTGTGTTTTACAATTTTCTAAATGCATTTAAAAACACAAGAAAACACTTAGCTTAGCAGCAGTATCTCTTAGAAGTCTGTAATTCACTCTCTTCAACGGCTAGATGTCTAGCAAGCTGGACAAGCGTCGACTCGGGTTTCGCCCATCACTGCTATAAGGGCTGCATCAGGATAGGAAAGTGTCAGCTTCTCAAGAATTCCCTTAAGACTGAAATAACATACGCTTGGGGGTCACCCACTTCTGTGCTTGATTCAGTCCTGCTTGTCAATGGAAAAAAGCAATGCTGCTCATCTGTAACAGGTGTTTTCTATAGACAACAGGGCTGATAAGGCACCACAGTTCTTCCCACCTTCCTAAGAGGTGTCTCCTTTCTTGAGCTTTGTAACTAACTGAGGAGTTGAGCTAACACTGTGCTTTGGAATGGCTGTGCATGCTCAGAGCTTTGCATTTAAGTTCTGAGTTCTGGAAGAGCAGTTCTGTCCTGGCACTGTCAGATGTCATCCATCTGTATTACTTACAGTCCTGCTGTCTATGGAAACACCTGTTCACACAGTACAAACGTGATAAGGTGGAAAAACAATTTATTGAAATCTCAGACCTAGCAACCCGACACAGGCCGTGTTTCGGAGACCTTCATCAGGGGTTGTCTGAATAGGTACTACAAACATAAAGACAAACAATATTAAAAAACAATTTAAAAGTGAAAGAACAAAATAGGCATGGACATACATTAGGCTCTAACTTTAAAAATAAAAATTAAAAATTAAAATTAATAATTACTACAATAATAGTAATAATGATATAGTTCATCGGTGGAAAATCTCTCATAATAAATAATTAGAAAATTAATATAATACTACTACTAATAATATAATAATAAAAATAAAAATAATAATAAAACTCTAATGCTCGAAATGCGGTACTCAAATAAAATTAAACCATAGGAAATGATATAATAAAATAGACCACAGGTAAAATTCATAGAAACACAATAAAATACATCCTTATAGGAGGTGACAAGCACATAATAGTAATGTTAATACCTTCTTTGTAGAGACGATGATATGTAAGCCTCACAAGGAGGCACACAAACTCATTAGTAGAGGTAATGGCTTAAGCACTTGCATGTGATAAGAAACTAAAATAAAGAAGACACAGAGTAAAGCATATGTATCCCATTGGAGATAGTATAATCAGAACCTAAATACAAATTGAAATTAGAGAATAGAATATGACTGAAACGCAGTAGGCATGGATGGGGGAGGAGGGCACGGCCAAGAAAGAAACAGATATTGTGTATTCATCTAACTGAAATAATATAGCCTAGTCTTTAACTTATGTCAACAAATCACAATAAAAAATAATAAATAAATTGGTAAAATAGAAATAACAAGAAGATGTTCAGAATGGGGCCAAAGTTTCATCGTGGGGCCAACTGAACTAAATTCTTTCACATGACATCTAAAAAATAGTAAATTAAATCTAAAAAAAGGGGGGACAAAGTACATAAACCTAAAATGGCTAGGGGAATCTTAGAGAACATGAGGAGGCAAACATCAAACATCTAAGGGATTCTAAAAACATGAGAAAGCAGAAAAAATGTGCAAAATAGAGGGGTGCTGCACTGTTAAATCTCGCTCAAACTTCTCATAGGCTAATGGGAATATTCGATAGTTTAAAAGGCAATGGAAACGGGTGTTATGTAAAACACTATTTATAACTCATTGCCCTTATTAAATGGAAGGTTTTTTTAAAAAATATATATATACGGGAATATTTGCACCCCGCTAGCAAAACAAATATCTTTTGCCGGTTTTACTAATATAATATCAGTCGCCACTTTAAACACATGTAAAAAAAAAAAAAAAAAAAAAAAATTTTTAATAGGGGAATATTAAAAAGCATGAAGAAACAAAAATCAAACTTCAATAAAACGTAAAATTGCTAAAAGAATCTCAAAACATGAAAAAGCGGAGAGAATGTGCAAAATGAAGGGGGGCTGCACTGTTACATCTTGCCTATAGTAGTGTTCGGTAATCTTAAAAGCAATAGAAACAAGTGTTGTGTAGAACATTATTTCTAACTCATTGCCCTTATTGAACGATTGATCTTTAGAATATTGCACATTGCTAGCATAATGTTTATCTCTTGCCGATTATACCAAAATTATACAAATCGCGATTTTAAACTCATATTGATTCGGGAGTTGTTGGAATGAAGATTGTCTCTCTTACCGTTTCAAATCGCTGACAGTAAACAATCTCACAGACGCAGGGAAATGAAATACGTCCTTCAGAGTGTCAGCTCAGTTAATTATAAAAAACGCCGACTCATGTGCAGGCCTTATGTAGGTCTCGAAGGCGGGAAACAAAAGGGGCGTGGCTAACCTCTGACGAATCGTTAGAATTGACATCACACTAGCTTGAAATTGCAGCGCTAAAGTAAATGTGTAGATGAGAAGGAGAATAGTCTATACACTCTCTCTGTAGCCTGCCAAAACTAAAGAAACGAAGTATCAAATCATCAGTAGATGTATCCATGTTAGTGCTTATTGTAGCAAGTGGGACCTTACTTGTATATCATATCACTTAAAAAAAACCCAACTGGAACAATAGAAATTGTATTATAGATTATATAAAAATTAGTTAAAACAATTATAAACAATATTCAAAAATAAATAGTATAAATAATGAAAATTAAAAAATATAAATAATGATTAAAAAATAGTAATAATAACTAAACAATAACAATCATGGATACCTTATACAAAATATAAGAAAGTATATATAAAATAATTAAAAACAATAAATAATTATAGCTAAAATATATATTGAAATTTCTGATAAAAAATCTTTTGATAATAAGTATATAAATATGCAGGAATCAAAATAATAATAATATATATTAAAAATCATAAAAATAATAAATATCGATGGATAATGGTTAAAAACAATATAAATTTTATCCACGAAATAAAATCAAATAAAAATAGAAATAAAAATAATAATAAAATTTTTTTTTAAAAATAAAAATGAAATAACCATAAAAATAAAAATAAAACCAAAAGTAAAAATATATACTGAGGGTGTAAAGCACTTAGATAGGATAAAAATTGCAGTATCCATTCATTATTGTATCAGTTATTTATTTATTTATTTTATTTATTTATTACAGGCTCTTATATACCGCTCTATTCAGCATCAGCGCGGTTTACAATATAACAACATACCATAATGAACAAACTGTTTGGTTTTACAGAGAACAAGGTCAGAGAACTTGGATAAAACATGGGAAGTCATTACTGCAACTATTTACAAGAGTATTTACAAGTATACATGACAGGATTTGTTCTTAGTTTGGGTAGTGATCAAGATTGGTTAGTTGGTTAAGTAATAATGGGGGAAGAGGTGGGATTTGAGTGCCTTTCTAAAAAGGGATAGATCAGTGATAGCACGAATTTCTGGGGGTAGAGCGTTCCAGCATTTAGGGGCATAGAATCTGAAAGCCCTGTTGGATGTCACTGATAGGCATTTTGTCGCTGCTTTAGGGATGATTAGAATATCTCATTATAAAAAGACAGAGAGATCTTGATCTAAATTGAGACCATTCGGAACAAGAGTATTTAATTGAAAAATATATCTCTGTTCAAGCTGAAGAATGGTCTTATTCACATCTCCTCCTCTCCAATTGGTTTTAACTTGTTTTATCACGAAAAACTTTAGATCAGTCACCTTATGCTGTAGTGTATGCCAATGGGAGACTAAGGGTTTATCTTCTACGTTCCTCTTAATGCAACTTTTATGTTCGGTGATCCTAGTCTTGATCTTACGGGTAGTCTTACCAACGTAAAGCATTCTACAGGGGCATTGTATTACATAGATAACGTTCTGGGTCTCGCAATTCGCAAAATCTTTGATCGGAAACTTCTCATGTGTAGTGGGATGGATAAAGAAATTCCTAACAGGTAAGACGTTCAAACAGACAGCACATCTACCGCACTGGAATTGGCCTTTATATTGCGTTAAGAATTTTTTCTCTGTAAACGCTGAGGGTACCAATAGGTTGCGTAAATTCATATTCCTTTTATGTGCAACGATAAGATTCTGGTCTTGAAAGGCCGGCAAAGACTGAAGAATATGCCATTCTTTTTTAAGGATGTTGGTTATCTTGGCGGAAAATTGAGAGTACAGTAAAGGACAAACTAACCCTTTGCTGGGTTTCTTATCTTTAGGTGCCAGAAGTAGATTACGCGACGTGTTCCTAGCTCTTTTGTATGCAGATTCTACATATTTCATGGGATATCCTTTCTCTAAAAAATTCCTCTTCATATTGACCGCCTCTTTTTCAAAATCCTGTAAATCTGAGCATATTCTTCTAGCCCTGAGAAATTGACTCACCGGAAGATTATTTTTCAGAGATAAACTGTGGAAACTATCGTAATGCAAAAAATGATTCCTATCTGTTGGTTTTTTATATAAAGTGGTTGAAAAGCCACTATCTTCTTTGCGAATCAAAAGGTCTAAGTATGGAATCTTATGGAAGTCGTATGTCAACTGGAATCTTAAGTTATTGTCTAACTGATTAATCCATGTATTGAACTGTCTTAGGTGGTCCTCGTTGCCTTTCCAAAGTATTAAAATGTCATCTATGTATCTTATCCATAAAATCACATTATCCTGAAATGGATGTTCTTTTAAAAAACTTTTTTCAAAGTGATACACATATAGATTGGCAACGTCGGGGGCCATGGCTGACCCCATGGCCACCCCTTTTATCTGTTTATAAAATAATTCTCTAAAACAAAAGAAATTTTCAAAAAGTACAATGTGTGCTAAGGAGAGAAGAAAGGTAGTAGGAATGCGTTGTTCTGTTCGTTTCAAAAAATAGTGCGTGATTATTTCTAAAGCCTCTTTCTGTGGTATATTTGTATACAGTGACTCTACATCTAGAGTCACTAAGATAATATCGGTGGTACAAATATTAAAAGTAGATAAAATCTCTATAACGTGTGCTGAGTCGCGTACATACGACCACATTTTCTTAATGAATGGACGTAAAAATATGTCTAAAAATTTGGAAAGGGGTTCAAGAATGGAGCCAATAGATGATACAATAGGTCGCCCAGGTGGGTTATCTAGGCTTTTGTGGATCTTGGGCAAGATGTAAATAGTGGGAGTCACAGGTGATCCCACTATTAAAAAATCTTTTTCCTTCTTTGTAATGTAGCCTATTTCAAACCCAGAGAGAACAATGTTATCTATTGTTTTTTTAATATCTGTAGTTGGGTCTTTATCTAATCTCTGATAAAAAGTCTTATCGTTCAACTGTCTATTAATTTCGTTTATATAATCATACTTGTCTAGAACAACAATTGCTCCACCCTTGTCCGCAGGTTTTATAATAATCTGATTATTCTTCTGAAGTGATAAGATAGCCAATCTCTCTCCTTGGGAGATATTTTGATAGGAGGATGGAACCTCTTTAGTAATTTCTAAGACTTGTTTGAGTACTATCTTTTCAAATGTTTCTAGAATCGGATCAGTTCTTGGAGGTGGCATCCAGGATGATTTTTTGCTAATGACCGAGATATCACCCGGTCCTTGTGGACATTCGGAAAAAAATTGTTTAATTTTTAGTTTCCTAAAGAATTTGTATAAGTCTACTTGTATTTCAAAGGTATCGGCTTTATTTTTAGGAACGAATGTAAGTCCTCTGCTAAGAATGGATTCTTCATCTTTAGTAAGGGTATATTGGGAAATATTGACCACGTTACTGTCAGCGATTTGAAACGGTAAGAGAGACAATCTTCATTCCAACAACTCCCGAATCAATATGAGTTTAAAATCGCGATTTGTATAATTTTGGTATAATCGGCAAGAGATAAACGTTATGCTAGCAATGTGCAATATTCTAAAGATCAATCGTTCAATAAGGGCAATGAGTTAGAAATAGTGTTCTACACAACACTTGTTTCTATTGCTTTTAAGATTACCGAACACTACTATAGGCAAGATGTAACAGTGCAGCCCCCCTTCATTTTGCACATTCTCTCCGCTTTTTCATGTTTTGAGATTCTTTTAGCAATTTTACGTTTTATTGAAGTTTGATTTTTGTTTCTTCATGCTTTTTAATATTCCCCTATTAATAATTTTTTTATTTTTTATTTTTATTTTTTACATGTGTTTAAAGTGGCGACTGATATTATATTAGTAAAACCGGCAAAAGATAATTGTTTTGCTAGCGGGGTGCAAATATTCCCGTATATATATATTTTTTAAAAAAACCTTCCATTTAATAAGGGCAAAAATGCAATGTGTGCCTTCGAGTCATAGGGCAATGAGTTATAAATAGTGTTTTACATAACACCCGTTTCCATTGCCTTTTAAACTATCGAATATTCCCATTAGCCTATGAGAAGTTTGAGCGAGATTTAACAGTGCAGCACCCCTCTATTTTGCACATTTTTTCTGCTTTCTCATGTTTTTAGAATCCCTTAGATGTTTGATGTTTGCCTCCTCATGTTCTCTAAGATTCCCCTAGCCATTTTAGGTTTATGTACTTTTTCCCCCCTTTTTTTAGATTTAATTTACTATTTTTTAGATGTCATGTGAAAGAATTTAGTTCAGTTGGCCCCACGATGAAACTTTGGCCCCATTCTGAACATCTTCTTGTTATTTCTATTTTACCAATTTATTTATTATTTTTATTGTGATTTGTTGACATAAGTTAAAGACTAGGCTATATTATTTCAGTTAGATGAATACACAATATCTGTTTCTTTCTTGGCCGTGCCCTCCTCCCCCATCCATGCCTACTGCGTTTCAGTCATATTCTATTCTCTAATTTCAATTTGTATTTAGGTTCTGATTATACTATCTCCAATGGGATACATATGCTTTACTCTGTGTCTTCTTTATTTTAGTTTCTTATCACATGCAAGTGCTTAAGCCATTACCTCTACTAATGAGTTTGTGTGCCTCCTTGTGAGGCTTACATATCATCGTCTCTACAAAGAAGGTATTAACATTACTATTATGTGCTTGTCACCTCCTATAAGGATGTATTTTATTGTGTTTCTATGAATTTTACCTGTGGTCTATTTTATTATATCATTTCCTATGGTTTAATTTTATTTGAGTACCGCATTTCGAGCATTAGAGTTTTATTATTATTTTTATTTTTATTATTATATTATTATTAGTAGTATTATATTAATTTTCTAATTATTTATTATGAGAGATTTTCCACCGATGAACTATATCATTATTACTATTATTGTAGTAATTATTAATTTTAATTTTTTATTTTTATTTTTAAAGTTAGAGCCTAATGTATGTCCATGCCTATTTTGTTCTTTCACTTTTAAATTGTTTTTTAATATTGTTTGTCTTTATGTTTGTAGTACCTATTCAGACAACCCCTGATGAAGGTCTCCGAAACACGGCCTGTGTCGGGTTGCTAGGTCTGAGATTTCAATAAATTGTTTTTCCACCTTATCACGTTTGTACTGTGTGCCTGTTTTACGTGATAAATTGCCCTGTGTTGGTCAGCCTATGGAAACACCTGTTACAGGTGAGAAAGATTGCTAGACTTGTCATATTGAAGTATAAGGTGCTTTCATACCAACAGCAAGGCTGACCTAATTCTTCTTTGCCAAAATGTTGGCTTTTTATCCTTTTGTTTATAGGCAGTAACTCTTAGGGGCATGTTTACTAAACTGCGGTAACGTTACAGATTGCGCGTTAGGTAATGTTAACGAGCATTAGGTAACGTTAACATGCGTTAATGTTACTTAACGATCGTTAACGTCCCCGGCCATGGTAAACACCGCAGAGGGTGGAGAGAGGGCGGGGGAAGGGGTCAATGGGTGGGGAGTGGGCGGGGAGAGGCTCCCTGCACACTAACACGCTGAACTGAAGGGCTGAATCCTACCGCGAATGAAAACCTGCCGTTAGATGCACATTTGCAGGAGAGAGAAACCATTTCAGTGTCAGCAATGTACAGCATCGACAGGGAGCCCAAGAAACGTGATAGTAGTGCTCCATTTCCAGCACCAGCATAGTGCCCAAGTATGAAAGGCCACTATGGTGATGGTGCAAGTGGGGCATTGGGGGCTGCAGGCAGAACATGTAGCGGGGGCAGCTTGGGCACAGGGTGGACTAGGTGGGCGCCTAGGTGGCACATAGGAACATAGACACCGGAAATCAGCATGACAGCAGCTGACAAAGGCCAACCACAATCCACCTACATCTACCTGGTCCACACAAGCTAACAGTTACCAGGGCACTGACCTGATATCCCCCCAGCCAACCCTCCCCAAAGCGGAAGGGACAGACTATTGGTAGGTGGTGATGGGGGGGAGATGTGAGGATGCTCATGTGTGCCCCATGCCCCAGACCCCGCTCCCTAGGCGACCACCTACCCACACAGTGGATGGCCTGGGACTGCGCACTACCAGCACCGACAGCATATGCCCATGTCAGCATGGCAGGGGGGGGTGTGCCCATGCTGGAGGGGGCAGTGGCACCTGCCTGCAGTGGACCTACTCCATGCCCTGTACCAGTACGTGGTGTGCAGTGCAACATACAAAGTCTGGCTGAGGAAAAGTACTGGTAGCCCCAGGGACCACCATGCATCTGTGGCAACAGTGTGGTGCAGTACACCCAGCCAGTGTGTCCAGAAGCAGAGGGTCACAGGTTCAAGCCCCAGCTGTGGTTCCTGCAGAGCATGTCCCTATGTTTTACCCTACAATGCAGATACAACAGCAACATGTGCAAAGCCCAAAGCAGCGGCGAAGAGGGTTACAAACACCCACTCACACAGGCTCCACAATCCAAAGATGCATGGAGAGTCAGGCTGTTGGCAAGGCTCCGAGATAAGTTAGCTGCTGTACTGGCTCCAGACGACTTTTCGCCTGGTTCACAATCCAACCGAGACTCTCGAGAAATGAAACCACCCAAGCGGTCGCCCTGACGGACTCCTCCTGCGATGCTGCTCGAATCAACCAGTCGTCCAGATAAGGATGAACCTGGATTCCTTCCTTGCGCAGGGCCACCGCTACCACTACCATCACCTTGGTAAAAGTGCGCGGCGCCGTCGCTAGACCGAACGGCAAGGCCCGAAACTGAAAATAACCCATGGGTACTGCAAAGTGAAGAAACCGCTGATGTTCCGGTCTGATAGGAATGTGCAGATAGGCTTCCGTCAAATCTATGGAGGAGAGAAACTCCCCCGGACGCACCGAGCGGATTACCAATCTCAAGGTTTCCATCCTGAAATGAGAGATGCGTAAACACCGGTTCACGTGCTTTAAATCGAAGATGGGCCGAAACGAACCCTCCTTTTTGGGCACCACAAAATAAATCGAATATCGACCGAAGCCGCACTGGTCGGGAGGTACTGGAACCACAGCATGAAGCCGCAACAACCGCTGCAACGTGTCGTGGATCGCCATCCGTTTGGTGAGAGGACCGCACAGAGAGAAAACGAAGGCGTCCGCCAGAGGACATCCGAACTCGAGAGCATACCCCTCTCTGACAATCACCAGGGCACTACTACTACCTCCTGCACAGTTTAGCAATGTCGGCACTGTGATCAGGACCAGTGTGGCAGGCAGAATTGCCAACCACCCTTATCTTTGCAAAATGCTGCAATAGGAGCGTGTGTGTGTATGTCTATCCATTGTTTTGTGGCTGCCCGCACCTCACCGGGCCCACAATGTCCCGCTGTTACCAGCGTTAGCCTGAATATGTGCATAATGGGGAGCAAGGTGTCATGGGTATGGCCCGGACAGGGCGGATTGGCCAGGATGCATCTTCACAGGGTGAGGGGCAATGGCTGGGACACTGTAGTGCCCGACCACCGCCTGCATGGACAGGGTGGCCACAGCAAGGAATGCTGGGAGGGCACTCACTCTGACCGAGCAGTGACCATGGAATGTCTAGGTTCCCACATAGCGCTCTACATTGTCTGCCTCCAGTGATGCTGTGGTACAGTTGCACCCACCATGTTTGTCATCAGTACTGGCAGCCACATGGGATGCCCTTAGATATGGCAGGTCCAGCGGCTCCCAGCTCTACCTCCTTCACTCACCTGTTCATTGCCTTTCCTGAGTGCTCTATCTAGTGTTAGGGCTACATCTGTCTTTGTGGGTCATGCATGTCATCCTGAAGCACCTTGCAGCCCATAGGCCACGCTAACCTAGGGCACCATAACCTTGTTAGGCCACCTTAGCCTATGGTTCTGTAACCCAGGGTGCCCTCTAAGGTGCCTTGTTCAGCGGTGCCTAATACGGCGCTTAGCCTAAGGAGCCCTACTGTATAGGGCACCTTACAAAGCGCCTTATGAGGCACCTTACAAGGCACCTAACAGGGCACCTAACAAGGCATCTTATAAGGCACCTAACAAGGCACCTTATAAGGTACCTTACTAGGCACCTTACAAGGCGCCCTACAAGGCACCTTACAAGGTGACGTGCCTTGTAAGGTGCTTTATGAAGCGCCTTGTAACGCGTGTTAGTTTGTAACATGCGTTGGCTGATACGGCTTGCTGTAACGATGCACCGCCCACGCCTTTATATGGGCATCTGTACCTTTACCGCGGAACCTAACGCGAATGACATTACCGCAGTTTAGTAAACATGCCCCTTAATGTTTTGCTATAGCATCATGTGTCTTTGATCCTAAGATTCATGCATTTCATATCACTAAGTTTTAACTGTCATAAACAGTTGCATAGAACAGAGGTTTTATATAGTGATGTAATTTAATTTTGAGGCCATGTTACAGAAAAACAAACAAAAAAAGAAACACTGAAAACAATTTGATCAAAATGTGTATTTCCAGCACTAAATCATGATACACAGGACCTTCTGAAAAATAAATTTGTTGTAGGAATTCACCAACTAAAAAATAAGCATCATGTAAAATACAATGCATTAAAATTATAAACCAGCTTAGAAACCATATGTTTGGTGTACTAAGTACATTTATACAATACAGTGAAATACTTGTCAGAAGTAAATGTGCATTTGTGTTATAAATTTCACAGGTTTCTACTTAACAGCATTTCAAGATAGGACTATGTATTTAACTTAGATAAAGCAAGGTACTTATTACTTTGAAGTGCTGTTTTTAATGCAAGCCTTGGTGTTAGCAAATATGGATAAAATGTCTTTTTCCAAACCTGAAATGAACGATGGACATATCCATCTATATGCATTTAAATTATTTAAACTGGCTCTCTTGAAATATTTGAGATTTAAAGATGTTAGGAGATAATCTAATCTGCAGTTCCATATTACATTTTATGTTAGAAATGAAGACAGTAACAGTTGTACACAGATAAATTAACCAAACAAGGAATTATGACTTCAGTAGTAAATGTGTAAACATGTATTTGCATCAAAAATCCTGGAACCTTTCAGGTAGTGAGGGGAAAATCAACCATGCTTAATAGAGACAGCACTGCCCAAATGAAATAAGAAATAGGAGATGCTTTGTTTTTCATTCTTGCTGTTCCGCTTGAGAAATTACATCGATGCTTTCACATGGCGCAAGGGCTCAAGGGATGGTGCACATGTTATAACTGGCAAAAATGTCTGGTTTCATTCATGCATCTTCCTAAAACCCCGTACCATCTGGCCCTAGGTTTTCTTCCTTTCTGCTTCTTCGACGGCTTCAGCCTGAGGCACCGGGAAGGCTTGCTGATACAAGTGCCTGTGCGTTGCTGCTGCATTATATAGTTTGTACAGAGCCTGGGAGAAGAAGTATATGCAAGGGTCAATAAAAGTGACAACCAACAGCGCCCGACTACATGCAAGACGTCTCCTTATAATAGCCTCAAGAGAGATTCGGACTGAATAGGAGGCAGTCTAGGCTAGTGCTCGATTTAGAACTTGACTTAAAGATGCTAAACGCTTGACACCATGCTAACTGTGCATACTTCATGCAGTCACACACAATGTACAGATAGAACTGAAAGTGCTTTATGACACAAAACACCACATGCATTGAGTTCTTCAGTCTTGGAACGGCAGCTGTAGAGAATTCTTTAGTTAATAATCTTAAAACTGGTTAAAGTCTGAAGCTGAATAAGTACCAAAAGTCACAATTGTATAATTCTCTTGTGGAAAAAAATAGTAATACGATTTTTGGTGTTTTTTTTCTCAAACATAGTAATGTTTGATATTAGTTTAAAAAAAAAAACCCTTTGTTTTGTGTTCATAGTGCTTAGTAATAATACACCTCTTAATAGCATAGAGTAAGTCGCAAGAAAGCTTATGAATCCTTATAATCTGCTTGTAAGCAAAGAGCATATTAATTTGCAGTGGAAATAGACCTCCAACTGTTACACCACTTGAAGAGAGAGCTCTATAGATGCAGCTGCAGGTTCTCCTGTGCTTGGTGAGGCGCTGAAGAAGGCTTAGTGGAAGCGACTTGGGCAGAGGGCGGTTTAAAATGAAATGCTTCATGATTTCGCAATGGCACGAAAAAAAAGAGACACTACCACCACATAAGAACAAAGCAATCCCAGAGAGCGGCAATAAAACCATCGACGGGGAAAGACGATGGGCTCGATATTCAGCAGCGGAGGCTAGCACTACTAAAGTGGTTAGCCGCTGCAGCTAAACATTAAACTCGGATATTCAATGCCGGGGCCATATCCGGGCTGCCCCGATTGCCAGGCAGCTGCGATATTCAGCCGCTGCCTGCTTAGTTTCAGTGGAGGAAGTTAGGCCGGTCTTTACTACGCCCGACTTTTGCAGCTTAGCGATAACCGGGCAGTGGTTTAATATCGCCGCTGGGTGCCCCCCCCCACCCACCCCCGAGAACGTCCTGATGCTAACTGGCTAGCCTCTGCACGTGCAGCAGCCGCACATGTTACTACTGCTAAATATCCTGGCTAAGGGGATTGACGCGGTTAGTAGGTCTGCTAATCCCTTTGAATATTTATTTGTATTTATTTTACTTAACAGTATGTATATACCACCTTTTTCCTTAAATCAAACTGGTTTACGTTAAACTCCATCATTGAACTCAACCATTTTACGTTGTAACAAGGTCTTTTTATAACTTGGAGACTGGAGACGTCATAGTGTCATAACAATATGTTTCCATAACTTATTTACACGAGTAAACTAGTTACAGTTTGTGGTGATGTTGTATGATCAGGGGCATTGTTCACTAGTCATTGTCCAGGTCTGGTGTGATGTTGCCGAAACGATCAATGACTAGGAATGGCTTCAGCAGTTTCCTGAATTCTTTAGCGTCATTCGTGTATCTGATATTGTTCGGCGGAGAGTTCCATAGATCTGACAAATATAGTGAAAAGACTCTATTTGACGTGCACTGCTTCGCTTTGGCGAATTCCTTTGGTGTGGTTAAAGTGTTTTTATTGTTTGTTCTAGATGTGTGGTTTTCAGGGTGTTTTATTAGTTCTTGGAGTGATTCGGCTGATTCATTCTAGAGTATTTTGAATACCATAGTGATTGCTTTGAATCTTGCACAACTCCTGATCGGGAGCCAATGAAGTTGTGCCAGGATTGGTGTTGTGTCCACATTTGTTTGTTCCTGTGAGAATGTGAGCTGCGGTGTTCTGTACCATCTGTAGTGAATGGATTGTTGTTGCTGCCAGGCCTTGGTAAACCGAGTTACAAAAGTCCACTACTGGAGTGATTTTGGCCTGTAGGACTGTTCTGAAGTCATTGTAATTAGCAGGGGGCTTTAGTCTCCAAATAATTTTCATTTTGTGGTAAGCACTCTGTGTTGTCCTTTTAATATGTGCTTATAAGTTTGAGTTCTGATCAAAGATGACCCCTAGGTATTTAACTTCATTTTTGACAGCAATGCACCTGTCTTTTGTAACTATTGTGGAGGGATGGTTGAAGATCTTGTTTCTTGTTCTGAGTGCTTCCATTTTGCTATACTTTAAACTGAGATTATGGGATATTAGCCAACCGGAGATGTCTGTGAGGCATTCAGTTATATTTGTGTAATTCGGGGTTTCAACATCAAATGCTGCGTATACCACGATGTCATCAGCATAGATTTTGTAGTGAATGTTATTTTCCATATAACATCACAAAGTGGTTGAATGCACATGTTAAAAAGCATGGATGATAATGCTGACCCCTGGGGGGAATATCGGGCCTAGTGCTATTAAGCAATTACAGCATGTACCACACACGAGTAAAATACAATGCGCCCAGATTCATTAAACTACCCAGTATGTTTGAGTAATTGTCTGCATCAGAGGTATACAAATAGATACATATATGGACAATAATGTGCATAGGGAAGCGTAGGTATAAAATATTCCTGTGGGGGGAAAAGGGGAACCAAAAACAACAGAAAACCAAAATTAAAAACCAAATCATAAACCAACGAACATTTATAGGAAAAAATAAAATGACTTAATAAAACATAATTTAAGTGAAAGAATTAGAAAACAAGACAAAAGCCTAGCCTGCTATAGAGGGCACAACTTAAAATTCTGTGTGCCAGGTTTCAAAGGGTCAAATCTATATAAAATCAGAACCAAAGAAGTGCATAAGAAACCAAAGTACCAAAATCAGAAGCGAAGAAACCCATAAGGAAAAAGAATCTCCTGAACATAAGCCAATGCACTTAGTAATATAGACGAACCACCCTTGGTGCAGAGAGCACACTGCCCTTCTGAAGCCCGGCCCTCTTCCCAAACTCTCACAGAACGCTGCCAAGTCAAAGGATTCTAAAATCATGTAAGAGAAAAAACTTAATATAGGAATGCTTAATGTGACAGCATAAAATTACAGCTCAAGATTACCAGCACACTGCAGTCTCTCCACATGCAAACCGTGTATGTAAAAGAACCGAAAAGCTCACAATAACTCCTAAAAGTACAATTAGCAATATAGCATGCAAAAACAATTTCTGAAACCTGTCCACCAACTTCAATAGAAACAAATTAAGCTAGCTGAAACTGGCTATAAAGCCACTAAAATCATTACAGATAATTAAAATATAGTTCTAAAACACAGTCACAGATGTTCATGGCACACTTACACTGCAGGAGATGATGTCCTCTCTCAAACTGCCACAAAAACAGTATAAAAAACACTATAAACCCTTGAAAATTGCTATAAAATGACTGTAAAATACAGAGAATGAGCCCGCAAAACCGTGGGCTGTATTTCTCTGCCATCCACGATAACCAGCAGCGTGATCTTGGTGTGATGATGACCAAACTTGCCTTCTAACATCGTCAAAAATCGCTAAAAAATGAACGTGAAACCAAAAATAAACTTTATTTGTTTTTAAATGGTGCCTTTTTAAAATAAGCTTTTGATTTCATTTTTAGTGGTTTTTACAGGCAGCTCAGCGGTATTACTAAGTGCATTGGCTTATGTATAGGAGATTGTTTTCATTAAAGGTTTCTTTGGTTCTGATTTACATGGCTTTTCCTTTAATAAAACCATTTAGTTCAAAAAAGCAGCCTTTCTTAGCGATTAGGCACTTTCGTTGTTTTAGTGATTTTGGACGATGTGAGAAGGCAAGCTTCATTGTCATCACACTGAGATCACGCTGTCAGTTATCGTGGATGGCAGGGAGGCAAATGCCATTTAAACACAGCCCGCGGCTCTTCAGGCTTATCTTCTGTATTTTACCATAATTTTACAGCAATATTTAAGGTTTTTATAGCGTTTTTATGGCAGTTTGAGAGAGGACATCAGTTCCTGCAGGGTTGAGTGTGTAATGAACGTCTGTGACTGTGTTTAGATTTTAACTATATTTTAATGATCTGTAACAATTTTAGTGGCTTTATGGTCAATTTTAGCCAGCTTAATTGGTTTCTATTGAAGCTGGTGGGCAGGTTTGAGAAATTATTGGGTGGCCTATTCAGTGGCGGTGACCAGCTCACTTAAAGCATCTGGCTGTTGACACTTTCATTTAAACCCGGATATTCAATGTCGGCGCATATCTGGTCACCAGTACTGAATATCCGGTATGCACAAATAGCAAATTAGCTATCCGTTCAGCGGCTATATTCAGTAGCTGACCAGATACCTAAACCAGCTAAAGTTACACCAGCTTTCAATTGGCATAACTCTAGCTGGTTAAGACTGAATATCGCTTCTGCCTGGTTAACTTTGGTTGCCATCTCCGGAATGCTCTGGCACTAAGATTCGGGGCCTTCAAACCGGGTTGGAGAGGATATTCAGCAGCACTAAATACTTTAATGCCAATAACTATCCCGCTGATCACATTGTAGCCGGTTAGCAGGCCTGCCTATTGGCTAAACCATTTTGATCATGCCCCCCATTGTTTTTACAGTGCTTACTTTAAGAATATAAGACATGCCATACTGGGTCAGACTGAGGTCCATCAAGCCCAGTATCCTGTTTCCAACAGTGGCCAATCTAGGTCATACGTACCTAGCAATATCCCCAAAAGACACAGGTTCCACAATGCTTGAACTGGGTCAAGCATTGATATCCTGGGTCCCTTTTTAATAGTGGTTTATGGACCTTTCCTCCAGGAACTTGTCCAAACCTTTTTTAAACCCAGCTATACTAACAGCCCTTACTATAAGAACATAAGACATGCCATACTGGGTCAGACTGGGTCAGCACTGACCCATACTGGGTCAGTGCTGTATTGCTAATTGTACTTTTAGGAGTTATTGTGAGCTTTTCGGTTCTTTTACATACAGGGTTTGCATGTGGAGAGACTGCAGTGTGCTGGTAATCTTGAGCTGTAATTTTATGCCATCACATTTGAATGTTTGTACCTCTGCCCTGCTCACATTAAGCATTCCTATATCAAGTTTTTTCTCTTACATGATTTTAGAATCCTTTGACTTGGCAGCGTTCTGTGAGAGTTTGGGAAGAGGGCCGGGCTTCAGAAGGGCTGTGTGCTCTCTGCACCAAGGGTGGTTCATCTGTATTACTAAGTGCATTGGCTTATGTACAGGAGATACTTTTTCCTTATGGGTTTCTTTGCTTCTGTTTTTAATGGGTTTTCTTCTATATAGATTTCACCAGTGGTGGGATTTGGCTGGTTTGGCCCGGTTCACGCAAACTGGTTCCCGCCACGAGCCACGTTCGCTGAACTGGGCTAAAAATGGCATCCCGATGCCGGCATTACACTGGCGGGAAGCGCCCCACCTGCCAGTTATTTGATGGAATCGGGGGGACCGCAGCATCAGAGGAAGACCCCAATGCCATCAAACCACTGGAGAGTAGGGGGATCAGGACACTGGGCTACCAGTGCAAATGCATTGCCGTGCTGCCGCCAGCTTGGTTCCTTCAGTGGTGGGATCGATCCAAATTGGTTCCTGGTCAAATTGACTCCCACCACTAGATTTGATCCTTTGAAGCCTGACACATAGAATTTTAAGTTGTGCTCTCTACAGTAGGCTAGGCTTTTTTTTTATTCTTTCGTTTGTTATGTTTTATTATGTCAATTCAGAAAAGCCATAAAGCACCACCTCTTCCTTCTACACTTCTCCCAGTTCCAGTGCCCATCATCAACCCTCTAACACACTCCAAGCCCTCATAGTAAAATTGTAAATATCTTATTTACACAAGATGTTATTAAAAAACTCTATTCATTGTATATAGTTCCTTAACATATATGTACAAAGTTTCCCAAAGTTGAATCCCAGTTGAAATCTCCTGTTACATGTAAACTCACAACAGTCTGTTGCTTGCTGTGAGTATTCTTGTTCAATGTAAACCACGCTGATGAAAAATAGTGCGGTATAAAAGAACTATAAATAAAATAAATAAATAAAATACATTTTATTTTTCCCTATAAAAATGTTGGTTATGATTTGGTTTTTAATATTGGTTTTCCATTGTTTTTGTTCCCCTTTTTCCCCACAGGAATTTTTTTTTAAACTTACATTTCCCTACACACATGATTGGCTGTATATGTATATCTTTATTTATAAATGTCAGGCAAATGCTGAAAAATGTTGGGTTTTTATTGCGTCTGAGTGCGTTGTATTTTACTGTTCTGTGTTTTATAGATTTTGTTTAATAGATGCTATAGATGCTTCGTAAAATTGTCCTATCCATTGATTATTTTTACTGCCACTCTTTGGGATTTCCTTATTTTTCAACGCAACGTTGAAGCCTAGAACCTGCTAGATATGGTTACATTTTCTTTGTTTTTTAAACGATCATGTTATACACAGAAGGATCAATATTCAGCATGCGGGCATCAGTGTAGTTTTTTTTTGTTTGTTTCTTTAAAGGTCAGCTGCCGAGGGTAAAAAAAAGTCCAGCTATTCAGTGGCAGTATTGGGATAGTGGCTGTCATTACATATCCGGAAACAGTGGTCAGCGGCAGAGAGCAGTGATACGAGAGCCATCTGCAGACCTCGCAGGACAGTTTTTTTGCTGTCCTAAGTTATGCAGATTGTTATTTGGAAAGTGGCACTGAAAATCGCTATAATCCAGTTAAATGCTGGCTCAGCAGCCCTTATCTGGTTAGCAGGTGCTGCTAATTGAATAAGTGCCTTTGAATATCAGCCTCTGAATTTCTGCTTGGTTATAAATGTTTACAGCGCAAAGTTGTGAGCAAGCAGAGACTAACTTACCTCGTTTGTGCTCCCCTATGGCAAGGGCAGTTATAAAAGGAAAAACAACATCTGTATCTGTTACATTTCATAGGCAGTGTTACTGACATATGTTTTGTTTCATTTGCCAACAATAGCAATTTTTTTATGGTACTGAATACTATATTTGCATTCATCAACATAAACTCCTGTTCTCCTGTCACTTGCAGGTAGAATGGACACTAGAAGTACTAACAAGATCCAGAAGCCATGCTTGTAGAAAATTTAAAATCTCCTGCCCCACAATTTTTTTCCCAGCATTCTTTGAAGCGGTGTGTACGGAGGGGGAGAGTGAGCTTCATTCTCCAGCTGTCATCCAGCTTTACCCCTTACTCTCTTCCCTGAACCTCATTACTCCTCTCTCCCACTCCTTGGGTACCTCAAGGGACCTGAAACAAAGAAGCTGCTAGGCCACAGTGAGTCCAGAGACCCCACTTCCCACATGCAAGTCAAGAGGGAGCAGGGCTTGTGAACTCATGCAGCTCAGCCCTCTTCCTCAGTGCAGACTACTTCTGCCAGACCCAGCAACGTCCTTGTGCTTCAAGAACTAAGAGGTCCATGGGGTGGGTTGGGGACGGGGGGAGCAGTGGTCAGTAATGTACCCTATGCTTGCCAACACATTTGTTTTTGGTTCAAAAGTGGAGGTGCCATGGCCCCTGAATCACTTGTGCACCTTTAAAGCATTCCACGTGACTCACAGAAAGCAATATCAGGAAATCCCATAAAAGTAATTGACAAAAGTTAAGGAAAGCAACCTTTGAATACTGACCTGTCATTTTGCAGTACATGAAATCCTAAGATTAGAAGCCCTATTTATAATCAAGCTCTTCTGCTAACAGCATAGTGTGACAAATTTATACTTTAAAGGGAAAGAAAGTTGAGAGCTGTTACCATAGGGGGATATTCAAAGTAATTAACATGGTTAGCCGACCTGTTATTTATTTATTAGGTTTTTCATACTGTTTTCACTCAAAGCAATTTGCATTGTAATTTAAACTTGGCAAAGTACATTAAATAAGGGCATTGATAACTTGGATTTTTCTGAAGGTAAAGTGACTTGCCCAAGGCCACAAGGAGTGCTAGTGGGAACTGAACCCTGTACCCTTGGTTCCCAAGACAGTGGTGTAACCATTAGGCTACTCCTCCCTGTTGACCATGTTAATCATGCTGAATGGGATATTCAGCGGTACATAGTCAGTTTGGGCTACTGAATATCCTCCTCCAATGCCGCTAGATGCTTCGATGCTAACCGTATAGCATTGGGGTATCTGGAGGCATTTGGGGGGGCGGTGCTGAGGACAACCAGTCAGTGGCAATATTCAGCCCCTGGCCAGTTTTATGGTAAACCAGCTAAAGTTAGGCATATGAAAGGTTCACCTAACCTTAGTGAAGTTAGCTAACACGCTATCCGGTCAACCCAGATATTCAATGCCGGTGGCCAGATATGACCCAGCAGTGAATATCCGATTTTAATTAAGGGGCAGCAGCTAGGTGCTTTATTTTGCCTAGCTGCTGCCACTGAATGTGCCCCCCATATTTTCTTATTTATATTCTCTTATATACCGCACTATTCTGCATCAGTGCGGGTTACATCGAACAAACTGAAATTACATTGAACAGGGCATTATAACTTGGAGATGACTATTTTACAGGGAACATGGGCAATGGAGGGTTAAGTGGCTTGCCCAAGACCACAAGGAGCACCTGTGGGGCTAGAAACCCCAGTCCTTCCGGCCCAAGGTTGCTGTCCTCTAGTGGGATTTGAACCCCCGACCTTCCAGCCTGAAGTACCTTGCCCCAACCACTAGGCCACTCCTCCACTTCTTGAGAATAAGTTTTAAACCTGGCTATTTTAGGAATGTCTGATAAAATAGGAATAATACCGTGAGATGATGTTGCATGCAATGATAATGGAAATTTGTTTACAAGAATCAATTTAATTAGTGGGTAGGGAAGGCCTATTGATTTATTTTAGTGAAGGAATGTATTTTTAAATACATTTGATTATATTAGGATTTTTTATAATCATCATAATTGAGTGTATGGGTTCTTAAATATTTATAATAATGTCAGCTAGAAATTATTGCTATCCATCTTAAATGCATTACGGTTAAATGGGCTAAAAATGCACATTTTAATAGTTTACTAATTTGCACAATGTAACTATTCCTTATAATAAGTACTTCATCACAGGGCAATAGCTATGTAACCTTCATATATCCTCTGGTTGTGTGTTAATAATATTAAGCCTGATATGGCAATTCGTCTTTTTCTTGAAGCATCAACACAAATGACTATTGTTCTCAGTACAGTAATCTCCAGGCTAGATTACTGTAATTCCATCTATGCTGGTTTATCTTGTTCAGGGCTCAAACTCTAAACGGTACAAAATACTGCTATTTGTATACTCACGTAGGCCCATACATACGATCATTATTCATGCAACATCATTGACTCCCTATGAAATTTTGCATTCAGTATAAAATCCTCATCTTAACCTATAAGGTCTTGCATCAGATAGCTCCAGATTACTTATCATCTTGTGTTATACCATATTGACCAGCACGCTGCCTTCGGTCAATACATGAGAATAGACTATACTTATCTTCTCCAACATGAGCCCGGTACAAAGTCACAAGGCATTCTGCCGCCTTCTTCCTTGCTCCATCATTGTGAAATGCCCTCCCCATTGAGCTTCATCTGCTAATATTCCCTTAAATGCTTTAAGGCAGGACTTAAGATGTATTTAACAATATGGAACAATCTCCCTGAAAACCTACAGACTTAGCAGACCTTAAGGAGGATGTTAAAACCCATCTCTTCAAGGAATGCTTCGATAGCAAAACATGAACCATCATTTCCCCACTCCTCACTGTAGCATACCCTCCCCCTTCCCTGCCCTCCCTCCCCACTCCCATAATGTACTTTTTCCTTTCCCCTCCGTTGTAACAATGTTAGAGTTCGATGTACAGGATAATCTTTTAGTCTTCCAAGTTCAGGCCCCATGATCCATGTATCTGTTTGTTGTTCAGTTTATTGTAAACCGCTTTGACGCTGAGATAAAGTGGTATATAAAAATAGCTAAATAAATAATAAATAAATAAAATTATTCAAACAAGCTTTTGAACTTCTAGGATAGGCTAGACCAAACAAGAGGTGTCGTGAACTGTTCCCGTCTGGAAGATTTCCCTAATATGTCTGACTCTGTAGAATGAGCGTTCTTCCTGTTAGAAACTGTTGCATGTTTTTCTCTTTTCATTGCTTCTTGCTTTGGCTGTCCTATCGATTGATCGCAGTTTTTCACCCTCTGCATTGTTTTTATATTAAATTTGTAAACCGCTTTGTATAGTTGGGAAAAGGTGGTATAGTAGGTTGAATAAACCCTAAACCATAAACCATTGGGCATCTTAGTGGGAAATGGGACGTCCAAGTCCGGATGTTCACACTTTCCTGTTTATTTTACAAAAGGCTCTGCAGACTGTGAAGCCTTTTGTAAAGTATGTATAAGAATGCACAGGAATACACGTGCAAATGCCAGCAATTCCAGTGGGAATGGCCATTTCAGTAAGTAATGCACTAAAAAGAGTGGATTTTCTGAGGTTTTACTTGTCTAAATGCTGATTTTTCAACCTATATGTGTAAATGTCAGCACTAACATATGTTAGTGCTCAATTCTACAAAACTGGATGTTGAGGATCACCCAATTAAGAAGTTGAGTCAAATAACTCATTTTAGGGAATTTTGGAGGGGGGATTTAAACAGCACAGAGGTAAGCACAATAGCCCCTTCAGTATAGGCCAACCCTACCAAACGTCAGGCTAAGCATCTGCCTAGGGTGGCACAATTCTGGGTGTAGCATTATTGCGGCAGTCAATGGCACTAAAGGAACGAGAAATGGGGAGATTGGAGATGAGACATGGTAGGCCATGAACATTCATATGTGCTCAAGATCCTGTGCTGGCCATGCTGACTCCTTTAGTGTTGCAGGCTCAAGTCGAGGGTGATGGTGAAGGGTGGCGGTAGGCCCAGCAAAGGGAAAGGAAGAGGGAGAGGGAGAGGGGGAGGATGAAAAAGGGAGATGCTGGACACATGAGAGGGAGATATTGGAATGTGGCTGGTAGAGAAGGGGAGATACTGGACTACGAGGGGGGGAGGGCAAAGGAAGAGAAGTGGAAATGCTGGACAAGGAGCAGCAGGAAGAGAAGAGAGGAGAAGATGAAGATAGGAGTGTGAGAGGCTGGGGAAGGAGAGAGGTGGGGGAATGGGAGAGCTGGGATGAGGGAGATGGAAAGCTGTAGGTAGATGCAGTAAAAAAGAGAGATGAAATCTGGGTGGAGAGAGAAGCAGAAAAATAAGTGGAAGAAAGCTGAAAGTGAACAGTGTCAGATGGCCCCCATTCCCTTTCCCTAGCCAATCCTTTGACTGATGTCCCTCATATGCCTGAATGATGATCAGATTTTGCTTGCTGTCAAATCTCCCCCTTTTGATCTCTTTCCTCTGCAATACTCCCTGGAGGTCATCAACTGTTGGTTTTGGTTAACCGCCTAGTCCTGTATGTCGCCAGATGAAATGTCATTTGTTTTCCTCATCCCAGCCCTCCATTTTCACTTCCTCCGCCCCTCCTCATAGGTTTTTCCTTTCCCCTTTGGAGAGACAGTTAAAATGTGCAAGATGTTCCTTGACTCTTTCCTGACCTTCAAAGCTGAATTAGTGCCATAGTGAAATCTCCCTTTTCAACCTGCATCATATCTGTTCCGATTACTCCATATTCACTGCTGCCCAAATCACATTTTAGTTCTCTTCTTGGTCATAAAAAAATTTGACTATTGCAATTTACCCTACAGAAGTCTTCTTCTCTATTCTCTCAAACATCTCCAGCTTATACAGTCTACCGCCATCAAACTCCTTTTCGGTGCTCTCTGCTCTGATCACACTATTCCCCTCTTGATCTCCTTATACTAGCTCCCTGCTTCTGAATGGGTTAAATTCAAGATCCTGGATCTAGGGTGAGTCAGCTACCTCTCTGCTCCCAAGCTTACCTTGCTACGTCCTCCTCCTATATCTCTTCCCACACCCTGTTCTTCCCAATTCCTCCTGCTCTCTCTCTCTCCCTGCCCCTTCAGTCCTTTGCTTTCAAATCTTCTGCCACTCCTTGTCCTCCTATTCCCTGGGCCTTACCTCTGGAACTCCTCCCGGTTCACCTCCTGCAGGAATCTTCCCTTCTGAAATTTAAGAAGGGTCTCGACCTGGCTTTCCAACTCCTTCCCCAGGCCTCGAGTTTTTGCTTCCACTATTTTCTTGTCTCCCCCCCCCCCCCTTCCTTTTCCACAACTTCCCTGTGCTCCTTGGCCCCTCCTGATTGCTTGGGTTCAGTAATAGATTGTTAAACCCCTCTAATTCCTTCCCTCTCTCTTCTCTCTTCTTCTCCTCTACTTCGTTTTAATATATAAACTGTTTTGAAGGCTTTCCTGACTAAAGAGTAGTTTAGCAAGCTCAATAAATAATTAAAAGATAAATAAATAATGGGAAGACAAGAGGAGAGAAAATAAATGGCAAATGGACAGGAGACCCTGAGAGCAGAGTTAAGAAAAGGCAGAGGAAAGCAGAAAACAGGGACTGGAAGTGATGCGATTAGAAAAATAAAATAGAAAACAAAGGTAGAAAAAAGAATTGTATTTTCAATTTAGTGACTGGTATATATCACTTTTTGTAATTTATATCTGCTATCTTTGTATTTTGCACAGAATGGGGAAAATGCATCACTGTTTCTATATCTCTGGTACTGCACTGAATGCAGAGTGGGACTTCTTGGGGCTGAGGTTTAACGTTTGTCTATATATTTCTGTTTTCAGTCTGTGGTAATCTTTTCTATGCTAGGTGAGGATCTATCTGTGTTCAGCATGTGTGACTGAGGCCAAGTATTCTGTTAGCATGGCATTTCTATGTAGGGGGTCTGTAGTAATCTGGCATGTTCAGTTTTCCCATTAGGTGTACTGATGTCCTTTTCCGGATAGGTTCATTGTTATGTGAGTTCTGGTCATGACTGACTTTTGTTGGGTTTTCTATTACTTCACAATCAGGGCCGGCGAACCTCATCTCTTACGCCTCCCCCTCTGGTGCCTATTGCCGCCGCTGCTGCCTCTCTCTGGGATACTGAGCAGTAGCAATGACCGCAAACAGCCCCGCAGTGCTTACTTTTAAACTTCAGTGTCATGGGGTTGTTTGCTTCTGCCCCCTCTCCGATGATGACTTCCTGTTTGCAGCAGGAAGTTGGCATTGGGCACCTCAGGAGTGGAAACAAACAGCCCCATGGCACTGAAGTTTAAAGGTAAGCGCCGTGGGGTTTTTGCAGCCATTGCCACCTTTGCCTGTCCCGAGAGGGGCAACAGCAGCAGCAGTGGGGGCCCCTGGAGGGCCAGTACTCTAGGCAACGGCTTAGTTCACCTAATGGTAGCGCCGACGCTGTTCATAAAATGCCTGGTATTGGAGAGGATTTATGTTTCTGGGACTAAGATGAAACTAGAATTAGGCATTTTTTTTCATATGATGAATTCTATGTGGAAACATCCTAATTCTGATCTGCACCCATTGTTGGGTGAAGGGAACGTCTCTAGATGCAGAATGGAGTGGAGGAGTGGCCTAGTGGTTGGGGCAAGGTACTTCAGGCCAGAAGGTCGGGGGTTCAAATCCCACTAGAGGACAGCAACCTTGGGCTGGAAGGACTGGGGTTTCTAGTCCCACAGGTGGTCTTGGGCAAGCCACTTAACCCTCCATAGCCCATGTTCCCTGTAAAATAGTTATCTCCAAGTTATAATGCCCTGTTCAATGTAATTTCAGTTTGTTCAATGTAAACCGCCTTGATATCATGAAAGGCGGTATATAAGAAATGTTAAATAAATAAATACAAGGTACAATTTAGATAGGATGGGGAGATCAGAATTGAGTCGTGCTTAAGTTTGATGGTATTTTAGGAACGGATCTGCTAAATGTGGAGCTGCTTCTAAAACTGACATCTACATGCAGTGGGAGGAGCCATTTCACAAACATACATGTGGGAAAAACTGATGGGGTGGGGTGAACCTGGCAACTTACAGATGTAAGTGCTGAATGTTACAACAAGCACGTCTAAATGTCAGCACTTACAAGTGTGTCGGGGCCATTTTGCAAATATGGACATGCAGATGCTCCTAGTTAAGCAGAAAGGACTCTCTTGCCCCCATTTCAGTTTGGACGATGAAATAAACATTGGGGGATTAAATTCCTCCTGTAAAGGGATGACCAAAAGGAGCAATTTTTAAAACTCTATTTGTGCCAGGGAATGGTGTACAGCTGCATGTGGACAATTTTCAGCTTTCATGTGTATATCGTGCTGTATATGAAATGGGGAATACATGTGTAGATTTTTGTCCCGCCCAAGGCGTGCCCCCATCTACTTTTGATGTGCTGCAGTCAGCCACGTATAAATTTCACCCTTTCTAAAATGACAATTTATACTAGGACACGATTCCGCGTATTTATGGTTGCTTATATATGTTTAAATTGCAAATAGGGATTCTACAGTAACTCCTGTTTACAATTAACACAAAAATGGTCCAGTGTGCAGGGCCACCGGTCAGTATTTTTTATATTCGAGACCTTGGGTACATAATTTAACTGCTATAAGTTTTGCGGAGTATAATCAGGGATTGAAATGTTTTAATTTCTTTATTATATAGGCTGGGAATATAAATTGCATTCTTTTCTCTTGGGTCAACAACCTGACCAGTATTCTGAGGGAGGGAACTCTCCCCGTTAGGTTCCTTGATGGAAGGGAGCGCATCTTAGCCCTGGCCTCAGGCAGCAGATTGTCTTGAGCTGCAAACTAGGACATGTTCACCTGTAAGTGCCCCTGAAACCTTTTCAAATGATCTCCTTATCAGCTGAAATGATAGTGAGCTTGTGAAATCCTTATTCTATCATGCACTGTAGAATATCTCACAAGTCCATGTGGCAAGGCGTAATCCCCACCTTGTTTCATTTAGTTTTAAACTCACATCGCTGAAAATTCCACTTCTGGGAGCAGTCAAAGTTGGAACTTTCCCACAACCATCACACACACTGATCTTTGACTGGTTCTTGCAATTTATGCAAAGGGACATCACTACCAGTCTGAACCAAATGGGTTCAGCACCTGCAAGATAATTTGTAACACTGTTTCAAGCCTGGCCTACTCCCAGAGTATCAAGAAAATTGCAGGACAGCAGCAAATCTAAATCTTTCAGTGATGCAGTAAAAATGAAAAAGGTCAATTTTCAAAACTGATTTAAAGTTCGAAGGCCACCAAATTTTGTTCCTATGTGGCCAAGGCCAAAGCTATGCATTTTAAATTGAGGCAAGATTTGGGACAGTCTGGGAATGGGACTAAAAGTTATAGGGAGAGGGGACAAAATTCAGCTATTCTCTATCTAACTTAGGAATTTAAGTTTCAGTGCAGAAATAGCAGGGATAACTTTAAATGCAGAGCTCCGCTGAAAATGTGCATCACGTTAAATCAGGGGACACACCTAGCCAGTCAGGTTTTCAGGAGAACCACAATCAATATGCATGAAACAGATTTGCATACAATGGATGCAGGGTATGCAGATCTGTCTCATGCATATTCATCGTGGTTTTCCTGAAAACCTGACTGGCTAGGTGTGTCCTGAGGACTGAGTTGAGAACCCCTGCTTTAAATGGGTACGTTATCCAAGTGGAGGGTAATTTTAGAGCCACTCGCCAATGTGTGAACACCAAGTAGGCATCTCTTTTGGGATTATTTTAGAAAGTCTATAGCAGGGGGTTCTCAACCCTGTCCTCGGGACCCACCTAGCCAGTCGGGTTTTCAGGATAACCACAATGAATATGCATGGGAGAGATTTGCATATAATGGAGGCAGTGTATGCAAATCTCTCTCATACATATTCATTGTGGTTATCCTGAAAACCCGATTGGCTAGGTGGGTCCCGAGGACAGGGTTGAGAACCCCTGCAATAGGGTCAATATTCAAAGCGATTAGCGCAGTTAGCTGACCTACTAACTGTGTTACTCACGGGTGAATGTGATAGCAGCACTAACGCGGTTATTGCCACTGAATATCCCCCAGTGCCGCCACTAAACACCCCAATACTAGCTGATTAGCACTGGGATGTTCTGGGGGCAGAGTGGGTGTGTCACCCTAGGATAACTAGCTGGCAGCGATATTTAGCCGCTAGCCAGTTATCGCATGGTGGCGAAATTTAGGCACTGTAAAAGCTGACCTAACTTTCGCTGCCGTAGCTAATCTGGCAGCGGCTGAATATTATCTATCAGACCTGGATAGACAATGCAACTGGCCAGAAATGGCCCTGGGATTGAATATCTGGATCTAAAGTTCAATGGCAACATCTAACTGCAAGGGCTAGCCACTGCCACTGAATATCTCCCCTTGTCAGCCTGATTCTGAGAGGCAAATAGCAGGAGGACATGTAGCCCCCCACTATCCGTCTTGACCATATGCCAGAACACGATCGCCTCACACATACACAGCTACAGTGCAGGGAGATCTGAAGGGGGCAGCACGGGGGCGGAGAGTGGGCGGAGCGGAGGTGGGCCAGACACCCAGACATACAGGGCTGATTCAGGTCATGGCCCTGTACGTCCGGTGGTCACCAGGAGGACACTCAGCTTATTCCACCTCAGAGGTGGAATAAGCACTGGGCGCCCATGTGAGCAACCTTGGCAGCCACCCGTCAGACATGGAGCCATGGGAGATGAGGCTCTGCCGCCCGATCCCGGCCTTGGCAGACCCTGCCAAGGGTTAGGCAGCGGGAATATGGTCTGTGAGGAGTCAGGCCTTCAGCGCACCAGCGGGAGCAGGGGAGGCCTGGCCATGCTGCTTCCAGGACGGCTCCCGCGGCTGCTGCAGGGGAACACCCAGCCATCCGGTTGCCTGATCCTGCAACAGTGGGAGTGTCTACCTCCTACGATGCAGAATCGAGTACAATGGAGTCTGTCCTATTCTGGGACGTCTGAACAGCCTGGACGTGCCCCTTCCTAGATCGTGTTCTATGTGGTTTTTTTTTAAATAGCCCCACAAAACCTGCAGCAATTGTGGGTAAAATGCACCCATGTACATTTACACGTGCTTGGGAATTGCTGTAATAGTCACATATCTGATAAAATACGCACGTTCTTTGTGACTCCGCTTGCATTCCTCCCCTAAGCATGCCTACTCTTGGCATGAACATACTCCATGTCTTCTTTATACGTCATTAAACGTGTTTACCCATGTAAAGCAGTATCTGAAAATGCCCCCTCCCCCACACAGCATGTATGCAGCTAAGAACTATGTGCAGCCTATGACAGCACCCATACTTGTGATCACAGCAAGAAGGAATGGACTAGGGAAAATAAAGCATGCATAGGAATTTCATTTTGAAATCTATGTTTGTACTTCAACATACTTTGCAAAGTATACGTGTTAAACACATGTACTTTGCATACTGTGTTACTTTGTGGGTAGAACAGTTTCTATATTCCCCGCATGCCCTGTATTTCGGGCCTTTGAAATGAGCTTGTAGATGTGTAGCTGCAGACCTGCAAGCTTCCTCTGGAACTTTGAAAACGGTCAGTGCCTTTAAGAGGCTTTTGTGCTTCCAGCCTTGTTCCTCTCTAACTGAGCCCTGAGTGCTGAGCTGGTCCTGCCTGCAAAGTATCTGTCCAGCATCCCAGCAGTCTGCAGCTTGCTTAGACGTGGAAAGATCACTTGTTGCCGGGAGCAGTCTGCAAAACGAATACTTGATAAAAGGAGAGGGAATAAGTGAAAACATTAAAAACAAAACTGACTTATTTTTCCTCCTCATTTCAATCTGTGTTAGGACAATTGTGTTCAAAAGCAGCAATTCTACATCCTCTCTGTACCTAGCTCAATGAAGCAAATCGTTATTTCAGTAGTTTTGTTGTGGGGTTTTTTGTTTTGTTTTTTTACCATTGATGGAATTTTGCTGATCCATAGTCACATCCAAAATGCTGTAGCTTTTGACAGTGTCTCATAGTTAGACCTAGGGTTGCCAACTGGCCGGTTTTCAGCCGGCCTGGCCGGTTTTTCCATGGCCAGGCCGGCTGCCGGCGCAGAGGCAAAACCGGCCCTTGAAAAGCCGGTTTTTTGCTCTGGCCGCAAGATCGGGAGCGGCCAGAGCAAAAAACCCGGCTTTTCTCCCAAACCGGAGGGCTTCAGAGGGAGCCGGGGAAGCCCGCGCGAGGCCCTGGCTCCCTCTGTACAGCCGCCAGCGTGAAGAGCCTTTTCCTTCACGCTGGCGGCTGTTCCTGTGAAGCCGCGATTGGTGGGAAAGGTTAAAGGCAATGCCCTTTAACCTTTCCCAGCATTCGCAGCTTCACAGGAACAGCCGCCAGCGTAAAGGAAAAGGCTCTTCACGCTGGCGGCTGTACAGAGGGAGCCGGGGCCTCGCGCGGGCTTCCCCGGCTCCCTCTAAAGCCTCAGACAGCCACGGTTTTGTGGGGGGGGGGACAAGGACTGCCTGGGCTGTGATGGGGGGAGGGGCCCTGGACAGGAAAAGGGCTAGGAGGGGGGAATTGGACTGGAAATGGGTTGTGATGGGGGGGGGACCTGGACCAGAAAAGGGCTATGGGGGGGGACTTGGACTGGAAAGAAATGGGCTGTGATGGGGGGGGGGACCTGGACTGTAAAAGGGCTATGCGGAGGAGCGCACATGTAAAGTACATGGTGATAGATGGGGAGGGGGACCTGGACTGGAAAAGGGATGGGGGGGGGGGGAACTTGGACTGGAAATGGGTTGTGATGGGGAGGGGGACCTGGACTGGAAAAGGGCTGGGGGGGGGAACTTGGACTTGAAATAGGCTGGGATTAGGGGGACTTGGACTGGAAATGGGTTGTGAAGGGGAGGGGGGACCGGGACTGTAAAAGGGCTATGGGGGGGCATTGGACTGGAAAGAAATGGGCTGTGATGGGGAGGGGGACCTGGACTGTAAAAGGGCTATGTGGGGGGGGGGGGACATGGACTGGAAATGGGTTTTGATGGGGAGGGGGACCTGGACTGGAAAAGGGCTATGGGGGGGGGACATGGACTGGAAATGGGTTGTGATGGGGAGGGGGACCTGGACTGGAAAAGGGCTATGAGGGGGAACTTGGACTGGAAATAGGCTATGCTGGTGGGAGGGGGAACTTGGACTGGAAATAGGCTGTGATTAGGGGGGCTAGGACTGCAAATGGACTGTGATGGTGGGGGGGGGGTAGGACTGCAAATGGGCTGTGATGGTGCGGGGGGACTCGGACTGCAAATGGGATGTGATGGGGGGGCCTAGGACTGGAAATAGGCTGTGATGGGGGACTTGGACTGGAAATGGGCTGTGATGGGGGGGGGCTAGGACTGGAAATGGTCTGTGATGTGAGGGCTAGCACTGGAAATGGGCTGATGAAGAGCTGGAATAGGACTGGGAATGGGCTGATGTGGGGCATGGGAGAATGGGATTAGAAGGGAGTGGATGCTGGGTGGGTCTAGAACTATAAGGGAACTGATTTTGGGGGAGGACTAGAATGGATGGGGAATGAGAATGGAGAGGGGAAAAATATTTTGTGTGGAAGAAAAGTCTATGATGGGCTGGGTATTGGGAGAGTAAGAGGGGCTTGAGAATGGAAGGGTGAAATTTAAATGGATGATAAAGGAATAAGGAAAGAATTGGGGGAAAGAGCAAAAGGGAAACAATCAGTATGTTAAAGCAGAAATAGAGAGAGAATGGAAAACATCTAAAAGAGAAGAAAGGACAAATGGATAGCTCGCAGAAGACACAAAGAAACCAGAAGAAAGTGACTGGAGCAATTGCAACTGAAAAATAAAACGCCCAAACAGAAGGTAGAAAAATAATTTTTATTTTGAATTTATTAGCTGGAATATGTCTGGTCTGGGAAGTGTGTATTGATAACATCTTTGCGTTTTTGTTTAGTGCAAGAGGAAATTACTTTATAGTTTTATTTCTCCAGTGTTGTACATTTCATGTTTGGATTTTGGGGTTCCCAGTTTAATTATTATCTGACCAAGGAAGTTAGCCTACACGTATCCTTGGTAATTTTTGTGGGTGGGGCTGGGGGCGGGGCAGGGGTGGGACTAGGGGCGGAGAATGAGTGGAGCATGGCGAGCAACAGGTGTCGGGTTTTTCTCAGTGAAAAAGTTGGTAACCCTAGTTAGACCAGAAATCGGGCTCATGTATTTTTAAAAGGTAATTAAGACATGACAGAATGTACGTTACATAGAGATTACAGTACATTTATTAGAAGGAGTGAGTAAAAGATCACAAAGCTTTTTTTTAACTATATATTGTATTGATGCTAGAATCAGTGAATTTTTAACTGTGGTGGTAATTGGATCAAGGAGTGTGAGACATCTAATATTAAAGCAAACCTCTGTGTCTTTGTTATTTTATTTGTAAACTGTCACTGTAGAAGAGGGATTCTTCCTCTTTAGGCCTATATGCCCTTGTAATCATTTGTGTGGACTTTGTAGGCCATCAATCATGGGCTTCAGTCTGAATCATTTCTAGGCATTGGTGTAAAAACATGAGCAAAGTAATTAGTCCAATTGAATGTGTAGAAACAAGTTGTAGGTGAGACATTTTAACTCAATACATCTGTGGCTAACTAAGCTCTTGAGTTCATCCAGGAGAACAGCATCACCTACAGCTTGCTCGTTGGCCTAGTGCCTTACATAAATGAGAAACAGGGTGCGCTGCTGCACAGAGATCTTCCGGTGTAAAATTTGATTGTGAACAAAGAAGACAAGCGCAAACTATATTTCAACAAAAGGAAAATGATCCTACCTGATCCCACAAAGCTGCAGCCACTTGGTCGATTACTGCTCCCAGTTCTCTGTACTCGCCGGAGTATCTGATGTATGCCCAAGTGCACAGTGTGATAAGGGTCAGTCCCATTACCATGTTGCATAAGCTCGCTATAATGTCCAAGCCAATGAAGCCGGTCACACCTGCTATTACATATGTGATGAATATGACCACAAAGAGTGTCGCAGGAGTACGCGCAGCATGGAAGATATTCTTGCTGTCATTGTGCTTAATGTACTGTACGTAAAGTTCGTCTATTTCACCCTCCAGTTGCTGGAGGTAGCGACGGCTAAATTCCTCCCCACCCATCTTCTTAACCCCACGGAACAGCTTAACGGCTTCTTCCTTCACTGCCAGGTGTTTATTCTGTAGATCATTTGGTGCAAGAAATGGTCTGTCGCCCCCACAAACCTGTAATTCAAAATGTGACATTTCCATTTACAGTAGTTCTGAAAGGAATATGATGAAATTTAGTTAAATTAAGAACGGGTGCTACCTCTGTTGTAAATTATTTTTCTGGATGCATTGGTCTAGACTGTACTAAAGAGATCATTTGATTGCCACTGTTATTATCTAATATCTAATCTATATTCTTTGCACCTCAGTTGGAACAATAACCACAGACATCTGTGCATCAAATTCTACACTTTAGTTTTCAGGCATTCTGAGTCAGTATGTCAGCGTAACACCCACTTTCTTGAGAATGATTTAAATAAAACTAAATGTAGAAAAAATGAATGGTTTAATGAGGCTTTAAGAAAAATAGATCTAGAGTGGTGGTCCAGCTTCCATCACGTCATTGAGCAGGAACGTAGAAGAAACAGGTTATGATGTGATGAGCTGCCTGTCCCTTGATGGTTTTTACATTTGTTCACAAACTTTTCTCCCCTTTCCCTCCCGCTAGTCCCACCCCCAGCCATCCGTTCAACAACTGATGCATCTTCTCCTTCTGCTAAGCCAACAGCGTTCTTTGCTATGCAATTCTCACTTGGTAACCAGCTTTGACAGCAAGCATGCATCTGCTGGTGCTGATGTGCAGTAATCTGACTTGCTGAAAAAATGAACCCCATACGTTCAATAGGGGGCATTTCCACATCTTTCCAGTGCAATTTACTATCCACTCCTTCCGGTAATAAATTCAGCAAGAGGGGTTTTAGATCACCCCAGACATTTCCTTAAAGTTTGCAAGTATCATTGTCCAGAATATATGTGATTCTGGACATTCTTACCATATATAGCTAAAACTACCTATAGACCCGCATCCCTGCCAACACAATGCACCGACGTGGGGAAGCATTTTACTGAATTTTAAAGGGGGAAGATACATGCAATAAAATACTTTATATTCATGCTCCTCCCAAACTGTGGAGATAAATAACTGTAGTTTTTTGAACCACTTCTCCCCCACGTTTGCTGGTCCTGAATCAGTATTCCCAAGCTTTCATAGGTGCCAAAGCAATAGCTGGACTCCACCAGCACTCTGTATAGTTTAGGAGAGCCCCTCCCCCTTCTGGTTATAAAGGTGCTCAAAGGGAGTAGTCTCCCCCTGTAGGTCAGTCTGAATATGTTGCTCCAGAATATAATGCCTAATCTGCAGATAGGGGTAGAAATCCATCGCTTGCCAATCAAATTTCCCTTATAACACCTCAAAAGGAAGAAGTACACCTCCTACACCTAGCAGGGAACCTATTCAGCACAACCTCTTCTCCTGCCACCTATGATATGCGCTACCCAGAACTATGCAACTATTCAACTTTATTCATAGAAATTTAGTAAAGCTTTTACCTTCCAATAAGCTCTTTCATATCTTCCTCCAAATATTTAAGGTGGTTCATATTTACGGTTTTCCCCCCTTCAAGATGCCTTTATGAAGACATACTAGCAAAGAAGCACCCCATAGTGGAATCTCTCTAATTACATCTTGCTCAGTACGAAGCCACTGTTTTACTATACTCTCGTCCTGCCAATCAAATATCGCACTTATTGTGCTATGAAATTGATTTCAAGCATGGGACTTCCAAATCCCAGCTTTTCCTTGGGTAGATAGAGAATCTTCCTGGAGACCCGGGGGCAGGGAGGGGGCCTTTTTCATCAAAGTCAAAGACCTTTCTTTGCAGTGTCTTAAGCACAATAGGTCTGGGTAACATATTCATTTTACTGGTGCCAATGTGCCCTGAACAAGATACTTTCTGGCCTGACCATCTTCATAGATCTTCAAAAAGTCCTGCTATAAGGGCCATAATTCAACTCATATAATAGTCCAATCCATTGAAACTTGTATCCCCTAGAACTTTATCAATTCCTTAGCACAGTGCTTCTCAACCCAGTCCTCAGGACATACCTAGGCCCATCAGGTTCTTAGGATTCCCACAATGAATATATATGAGATAAATTTGCATGCATTGCCTTCATTGTATGCAAATCTATTTCATGCATATTCATTGTGGGAATCCTGAAAACCCGATAGGCCTAGGTGTCCCAATATTGATTTATAGTCTGAAAATTTATTACATTTTTATACTCATGCATGAGGAGAAGTAAGGAAATAAATAGATGACTAATTAGTTCCCCTGTTTACCTCCATTTTATCTCCCTGTTATCTGTAAACGAAGGCCAGTCATCTGACCTATGTGTTTTATTGTTACACTGTGAACCGCACTGATGATAAATAGCGCGGTATATAAGAAATATTAAATAAATAAATAAATTGCAAAAATAACACTGTCTGCGAATAGGGTAACTTTATAATTACAGTCCTCAACTCGAATACCCATCAGGGCCGGCCCGTCCATTGAGCGAGAATGTTGTTCGCACAGGGCCCCACGCAAACTTCATTCTGCAGGGTTTGCAGAGCCGGCTTCAAAGGGAGCTGGGGATGCCAGAGGTTCCAGCTCGCCTCTGCACAGCGCTGGAGTGAAGAGCAGCGTGCTCCTTCACTCGCGCAGTGTTCACATAGTAACATAGTAAATGACGGCAGATAAAGACCAGCATGGTCCATCCAGTCTGCCCAGCATACGGCAAGAGTAGGTGTACCTGACGCTCTGTGCAGGTCACCCCTCCCCTGTCTTTGTTTAGGGGTGGACCCACCACTCCATGTAGGACACCCCTATTTGTTGAGAAGTTAGATGGTTCAGTTTATTTTGTTTTTATCCTGTTGCTGTAAAGCAGGGGTCACCAACCTCCAGAGGGCCGCGGGCCGCACAGCCGACTACCGGCAGACTCGCGGGCCGCACCCCCTCCCCCCCCCACGCGAAAAAAAAACTGCTCATACCTGACCTTGAATAATCCATGTCAGCTCCCTCCCTTCTTCTGCAGCCGCGGCTCCCTGCCTCTTAGGGAACCGCGGCTGTGCTTGTAAAATCATCGCGGAGCCCTTCCTGTCTTGACGGGCTCTGTGCAGCATTGTCCCGCCTCTAAAGGAAGTTGTTTACCACTTCCTTTGGAGGCGGGACAATGCTGCACGGAGCCCGTCAAGACAGGAAGGGCTCCGCGATGATTTTACAAGCACAGCCGCGGTTCCCTAAGAGGCAGGGAGCCGCGGCTGCAGAAGAAGGAGTCGGTGAGTTTGCCTTGGCGGGCCGCACCGGGGTAGAGTCTCGCGGGCCGCACGGAGGGACCTCGCGGGCCGCAGGTTGGTGACCCCTGCTGTAAAGGGATCCACTGTGCTTGTCCCATGCTGTTTTGAATTCCGTCACCGTGTTTGGCCCCACCACTTCCATCAGGAGAGCATTCCAAGCATCCACCACCCTTTCAGTGAAAAAATATTTCCTGACATTGCCCTTCAATTTACCACCTTGCAGCTTCATGTTATGCCCTCTAGTTTTGCAGCTTCCCCGTCTTTGGAAGAGGTTTGTTTGTTCATCGTTCCTCTTTAAGTATTTAAAGGTCTGAATCATATCTCACCTAGCCCTCCTCTCCTCCAGAGTGTACATATTTAGGTCTTCAAGTCTCTTCTCATAAGGCTTCTGATGCAGGCTCCAAATCATTTTGGTCACCTTCCTCTGAAAACTTTCCAGTCTTTTTACATCTTTTGCAAGATATGGTCTCCAAAACTGAACACAGTATTCCAGGTGAGGCCTCACCAGCGACCTGTACAGTGGCATAAGTACCTCTTCCTTTCTGCTAGTAATCCCTCTTTGTATGCAGCCCAACATCCTCCTGGCTTTTGCCACCGCCTTGTCGCACTGTTTTGCCACCTTGAGATCATCAGAGATAATCACACCAAGGTCTTTTTCCTGAACCATGCACACTAGCCTCTCGTCCCCTATCGCGTACATTTCCCTTGGATTTCTGCTACCTAAGTGCATGACATTGCACTTTTTCGCATTAAATCGTAATTGCCAAGCATTAGACCATTCTTCCAGCTTTTGTAGATCTTTCCTCATGTTATCCACTCCCTCGGGGGAGTCCACTCTGTTGCAAATTTTTGTGTCATCTGCAAAAAGACAGACTTTACAATTCCGTCCTTCAGCAATATCACTCATAAATACATTGAACAGTGCTGGGCCCAGGACCGAACCCTGGGGCACCCTGCTAATCACCTTCCCCTCATCCGAGTGAACTCCATGTACCATCACCCTCTGTCATCTGTCAGTCAACCAATTTCTAATCCAGTTTACTATCTTGGTACCCATCCCCAAGCTACTGAGTTTATTGACAAGCCTCCTATGAGGAACAGTATCAAAGGCTTTGCTGAAATCCAGGTAGATGACATCCATCGCATGCCCCTGATCTAGTTCCTTGGTCACCCATTCAAAGAACTCAATCAGGTTAGTTTGGCAAGACCGTCCTTTAGTAAAACCATGTTGCCTCGGATCTTGCAACCTGTTGGTTTTGAGAAAGTTCACTATTCGCTCTTTCAGGAGCACCTCCATTACTTTTCCCGCCACTGAGGTAAGGCTCACGGGTCTGTAGTTTGACACTTCTTCCCTGTCACCACTTTTGTGTAGAGGTACGACATCAGCCATTTTCCAGTCCTGAGGAACCTCTCCTGTTTCCAAGGATCTGTTGAATACATCCTTTAACGGCCCTGCTAGAACTTCTCTGAGCTCTTTCAGTATCCTGGGATGTATCCCATCCGGTCCCATGCTTTGCCCACTTTCAGTTTAGCAAGTTGTTCCAACACCTCATCTTCTGTGAATGGTGTGGTATCTACTTCGTTCCCATTTTTATATTTGGGAGTCCCAGCTGGTCCATCTCCAGGATTTTCTTTAGTAAAAACAGAGCAGAAGTATTTGTTTAGCAATTTTGCTTTTTCTATGTCACTTTCCACAAGTCTTTTCCCAGCACTTCTGAGTCCTGCAATTCCAACTCTGATCTTTTTCCTTTCCCGAATATACCTGAAGAAAGTTTTGTCGCCACCCTTAACATCTTTAGCCATCTTTTCCTCTGCCTTGATTTTGCTATCCTTATTTCTCTTTTTGACTCTTTGAGTTTGATCCTGTATTCATTTCTGTGCTCTTCTGTTTGCAAGCTTTTGAATTTTGTGAAAGCTGTGTTTTTTGCCTTTATTTGAGCAGCCACTTCTTTGGAAAACCAAATAGGTTTGCTTCTCCTCTTGTTTTTGTTTACTTTTTTAACATACTTGTCTGTTGCCCCTTTTATTGCCACCTTTAATTTATCCCATTGCAATTCCACTTCCTTTATCTCCTTCCACCCTGTCATCTCCTCCTTTAGGTACTTGGCCATTTTATTGAAGTCAGTGTTTTTGAAGTTTAGGACTTTGAGCTTGCTATGATTGGCCTGTACCCTGGCTTTTATCTCAAACCACACTGTGTAATGATCGCTGTTGCTCACAGGGGTACTCACGCAGACATTTGCCACGCTATCATCATTGGTGAACACTAAATCCAGCGTTGAGCTTTCCCTGGTTGGTTCCATGACCATTTGTCTAAGTGATGCATCTTGGAGAGCATCTACAATTTTTTTGCTTCTTTCCAGATGTGCAGGAGTAATCCAATCCACATCAGGTAGATTAAAGTCACCCAAAATGATTACTTCCCCCTTTGTGGCTATCTTGGCAATATCTTTAATCAAATCGTTATCTATCTCTTCAATTTGAGTCGGAGGTCTGTAGACTACAGCAGTATGGATGACAATGCCATCTCCTCTTTCCAACGCAATCCAGAGCACTTCTTCTTTTCCCCATGCCCCCTGCATTTCAGTAGCTTTAATATTGCTTTTGACATACAAGGCCACTCCAACTCTTTTTCCATTTTCTCTGTCTCTTCTGAATAGATAATAGTCAGTTATGGCTACATCCGAATCATGGGATTCATTGAACCATGTTTCTGTAATGGCCACAATGTCCAAATCCATTTCCACCATTAGAGCTTCCAGGTCCAGAACTTTGTTGGCTAAGCTTCGAGCATTTGTGCTCATTGCTTTCCAGCATTTACCTGGCTTGTGTGTATTTTGCATTAATTTTGTTCTGCCCACATCTTCCCACTTGTTTGTGATGTGTGGTTTAAAGGTGTGGCTGTTTAAAGGTGTGGCGTTTGCAGGAGGTGGCGTGCCGATCTTGACCTTCCACATCTGGCACCCCCTTTTCCTAGTTTAAATGCATATCCACATAGTGCCTGAATTTTTCACTTAAGATTCTTTTCCCTGCAACAGAGAGATGCAGTCCATCAGCACAGTATAGTCTCTTGTTGGTCCATCTGTTTCCCCAGTCGCCAATAAAGCTGAATCCTTCTTGTTTGCACCAGGTCTGGAGCCATGTATTAAAGCTGTTAATGCGATACAGCCTTTTTGTCCCCTTACCAAGAACAGGCAGAACCTCTGAGAATGCAACAGTGTTCATAATGGGCTTGAGTTTCTCTCCCAGAGATTGGAAGTCCTTTTGGACTGTAGAGGCACTGTTTCTAGCCAGGTCATTTGTGCCTAAGTGGATAACAACATCAAGTTTGGAGTGTTCACTTTTTGCGCTAAGTACTTCAACAATTTGGTTTGTATTCCTGCTGGCTGTCGAGCCTGGTAGGCACATGACTATCTTCTCTCCTTTGAACTGTGTTCCCAAGTTGATGCCTCTGATGATGGAATCCCCAAGTAGTAGTTTTCTGTTTGGTGAGGTTTTCTTCATATTTGGTGCTTTAGCAGGAGATTGGGCAGTGTCTGACTCATTTAAGGGCCCTTCAGTTTCATTGGATTGAGCATCCTCATTAGCCAAGGCAGAGAATGTATTATGCAGGGATATCTCTTGATGTATAGGATGTCTCAGCGTTACAGGTCGCAATCTTCGAGAACCCACTATGATCCATTTGTTCCTGGGGTGTTTGACTCTTTGTGGGAGCAGTGGTGGACTTTGTTCAGTTTGTATCCTAGAAGAGGTGCGCTTCATTGCAGCTATTTCCTCCCTCAGTAGAGTCACTTCTTTATGCATGGCAGCTAGGTTTATCCTTAGTAGAGTCAGTTCGTCATGCATGGCAGCTGACCTGAGGCACATAGGACAAGCTCTTAGGCTCCAAATGATTCGCCTTGAAATGAAAGTACCGCAGTTATTGCACTGAATACACGACATGTTGGTTAAGCAGTCCCAGAAGAGGAAATAGAAAAATGTGCTCTTAGCGTTATGGAGGCTCCTCAGTTTCTGCAAAACTGGCTCAGGCCAGGTGTGCAATGCTCCAAATCAGCACCTCCCTGGGAATAGGGTTTCCCCAAACAGTTCAGCAGGGGTAGAAGCCTAGTTAACTCTCTATCTGCCACACACACTGCTATCTGATGTAAGTCTATACAAGGAAAGCCATCCACCTGAAGCCAGCTGAGTTCCGGGAAACAGGAAATGATCTTTAACCTTTCCTGGCACTCAGCGGGCTTCACGTGATCACAGAGGGAGTGAAGGAACCTGCTGCTCTTCACTCCAGCACTGTGCAGAGACGAGCTGGGCCTCTGGCGTCCTCTGTTCCCTCATAAGCTGCTCAGACAGGCGCGGGGCTCTTCGGGGTGGGGGTGGGAGCTAGGATAGGACTGGAAGTGGCTGATGGCGGGCTAGGAATGGAAATGGGCTGATGGGAGGTTTAGGATAGGACTGGAAATGAGCTGCTTGGGGGGGCTAGGATTTGAAATGGGCTGATTGGGGGGGCTAGGATTCGAAATGGGCTGATGAGGGGCTTGGAATGGAAATGGGGTGGCTAGGATAGGACTGGAAATGGGCTAATGGTGAGACTTGGACTGTATATGGGCTGATGGGGGACTGGGATAGGACTGCAAATGGCTTATGGGGGAGGCTAGGAATGGAAATCGGCTGATGGGGGCCCAGGATAGGACTGGAAATGGGCTGATGGGGAGCTGGGATAGGACTGGAAATGCCTGATGGGGAGGCTAGGAATGGAAACGAGCTGATGGGGGGTTGGGATAGGACTGGAAATGGCTGATGAGGGGGATGGGAGAAAGGGACTAGAAGGGAGTAGATGCTGGGTGAGGCTTAAACTAGAAGGGAGCTGATGTTGGGGGAGGACTAGAAGGGGATGGGACTGGGGGAGTGAGGATGGAGAGAGGAAAAGATATTTTGTGTGGGAGGGAAGAAAAATCTACGATTGGCCGGGTATTGGGAGAGTAAGTGGGGATTGAGGTTGGAAGGGTGAAATTTGAGTGGATGAAAAAGAAATAAAGAAAGAGATGCAGGAAAGAGCAAAAGGAGAAAGATTAGTATGTTAAAGCAGATGTAGAGTGAGAATGGAAAAAAACTAGAAGAGAGAAGAAAGGACAAACTGACAGCAGGCAATGGAGAATTAGCAGAAGACACAAAGAAACCAGAAGAAAGTGACTGGAGCAATTGCAACTGAAAAATAAAACGCCCAAACAATAAAAGATAGAAAAAATATTTTTTATTTTGAATTTATTAACTGGAATGTGTCAGCTCTGGAAAATGTGCATTGCTAACGTCTTTGTATTTTTGTTTAGTACAAGAGGAAACTAATTTATATTTTTATTTCTCCAATGTTGCTGTACGTTCCAACTTTGGCTTTTGGGGTTCCCAGTTTAATTATTGTTTTTCTATTTCTAAATTGTGATCCCTTGTTCTTTGTTTGGTGACGGTCTATGTTCTGCATATGTAACCGAGCTGAAGTATTCTGTTTATGTAGTTTCTATTTGACAGTGCCACTTGTTCTCTTTCCCCCAGTGAGATGTATTGGTATTCTCTGAGATGTATTTGTTTAATATTTGCAGTGTTGCCTTTTGATAGGTAGGGTTTGGTGCTTTGTGAGTCCTGGTAGCGCTGTTATGATACGGCGGGTTTGCTATGGGTTCTAAATGGGCAGTGTTTATAGTATTTCCTAATGTGCCTGGCAGTTGGCACTGGAATATAGTAATGTAGAAATCTGGTAGTCTTTCTTTATCCAGACACCCATTAAAAGGTATTTTTACTAAAAATTAGTGCATGAAGACTTGAAGACCTAAATATGTACACTCTGGAGGAGAGAAGGGATAGAGGAGATATGATTCAGACCTTTAAATACTTAAAGAGAATTAATGAACAAACCTCTTCCAAAGACGGGGAAGCTGTAAAACTAGACGGCATAACATGAAACTGCAAGGGGGTAAATTGAAAGGCAATGTCAGGAAATACTTTTTCACTGAAAGGGTGGTGGATGCTTGGAATGCCCTCCTGATGGAAGTGGTGGGGCAAATACAGTGACAGAATTCAAAATGGCATGGGACAGACACAGTGGATCCCTTTACAGCAACAGGATAAAATCAAAATAAACTTAACTATCTAATTTCTCAACAAACAGGGGTGTCCTACACGAAGCAGTGGGTTCATCCCTAAACACAGACATGGGGATGGGTGACCTGCACGGAGCAGCAGGTGCACCTACTCTTGCCATCTTACTGGGCAGAGTAGATGGGCCATACTGGTCTTTATCTGCTGTCATTTACTGTTACTATGTTAACAGTATGCAGCCAGCCCGCCCCCAGCAACACTCCTGCCAATCGGGGCAGTGGGAGACCCGACCCGGCAGCTGCAGCCACTTTAAAAGCGGCGTCCCTGCTCCGAGGGAGCCGCTTGCAGCCAGCCCACCCCCAGCAACACTCCTGCCCAATCGGGGCAGTGGGAGACCTGACCCGGCAGCTGCAGCCACTTTAAAAGCGGCGTCCCTGCTCCGAGGGAGCCGCTTGCAGCCAGCCTGCCCCCAGCAACACTCCTGCCCAATCGGGGCAGTGGGAGACCCGACCCGGCAGCTGCAGCCACTTTAAAAGCGGCGTCCCTGCTCCGAGGGAGCCGCTTGCAGCCAGCCCGCCCCCAGCAACACTCCTGCCCAATCGGGGCAGTGGGAGACCCGACCCGGCAGCTGCAGCCACTTTAAAAGCGGCGTCCCTGCTCCGAGGGAGCCGCTTGCAGCCAGCCCGCCCCCAGCAACACTCCTGCCCAATCGGGACAGTGGGAGACCCGACCCGGCAGCTGCAGCCACTTTAAAAGCGGCGTCCCTGCTCCGAGGGAGCCACTTGCAGCCAGCCCGCCCCCAGCAACACTCCTGCCCAATCGGGGCAGTGGGAGACCCGACCCGGCAGCTGCAGCCACTTTAAAAGCAGCGTCACTGCTCCGAGGGAGCCGCTTGCAGCCAGCCTGCCCCCAGCAACACTCCTGCCCAATCGGGGCAGTGGGAGACCCGACCTGGCAGCTGCAGCCACTTTAAAAGTGGCGTTCCTGCGGGGCACGCCCACGCCTGGCGGGCCTGCGCCTGAGGGCCTCGCCAGAGGGCCCTTTGGCGTGGCCCTTAGGCGCGGCACAGAGGCGCAAACAACTCCTAAATCAACAAGAACACCGGTGCACAAAAACAGTCCAAAGAACAACAAGAAACACCACGATCCACTACACCGGCATTCCACCACAACAGCGATCCACTACAATACCGAAGATACAGCAACGACAACCAAAGACCTCAGCACTCAACGAAATCTACACCAAAGCCCAGCCTGGTCCCCAAACACCAGGTACCCTCAACGATTATGCCACCTCTCTTGGCCCCCATCTACCTCCTCACCCCCCTCTTGACCCTCTACCCCCCCCCCCCCCCAGCGCACTCAATAACCTACTCTGGCCCATCCAAGTCACTCGGCCCACACTCACTCACAAACCGCAACAAACTCACTCACACGCTCAGCACACACCCACATCACCATACCCCCACCCAATCTCCACATCACCATCTCCCTAATCAATGCACGCTCTGTTAGAAATAAATACCACATGCTCCGTGACCTAATCACAACTGAGCAGATAGGCATCCTATGCATTACAGAAACCTGGCTGACCGACACAGACACGGTACTAATGAACCAACTAGCCCCAGATGGATACACCCTCTACCACTGCTCCTGAGAGCACGCCAAAGGAGGGGGTGTCGCCATCATAGCAAGAACCTACCTCCACCTCAGAACCCAATTCTCCGAGACCACCACTGAAGCGGATCTCCTCACCCTCACCAACAAACACCTCTCGATATGTCTGATCTACCGTGCACCCACCGCAACCACTGACCTACCAAGATTACTACAACACATATCAGAAAGCACCGGCTCGACCAAGGAACAAATCATCCTAGGAGACTTCAACCTCCCATCACTTCAAGAAGAACATACAACAACCTTCCACACTGCTATGTCTGCAATGGATCTAGTACAGATCATACAGGAACCCACCCATGAAAAAGGCAACACACTGGACCTCGTCTTCCTCAACTCCACGTCCACCGCTTCAGCAAAAAACCCACGGATCTCGCCAGTACCCTGGTCTGACCATCACTTCATCACCCTATCCTACACATACCAACATAAGACCAACAGGGATGATGGACAAAACGTAAGACGATTCAAACCATTTAACAAAGAGGACTTTTTAGAACAAATCCTACCCAAACTACAAACAAACTCCAATGACATCAATGACCTCATAGACAACTGGAACACTACGATCTCCACAGCGTCTGCAGCGTCAACAAACATAACCATCACCAGACCCCCTTCCTCAAGAGCCAGATGGTATACTCCCAGTCTCCGAAGGCTAAAAACAAATCTCAGGAGAACTGAAAGAAAATGGACAAAAACCAACAACGAAAATGACAAAATAAAATACCTATACGAACTCAACGCATATCACTACGAGACTGACAAAGCAAAGAAAATCTACCACATGAAAATCATCAATACCTCCATAAACGAACCCCGCGAGCTCTTCCAGATAATCAAAAAGCTGACAAAAACGCCACACAACTCCGACCAATTACCGCAGATTCCACCAGAACTGCTGGCCCGACAATACAAACAACTACAACGACCACAAAACCTGCAGCTAGCCTCACAGACAACTACAGAGAACCTCCACCCCAACTTGCACAGTGACTGGGCCACCTTCAAGGAAACATCAACAGAAGAAGTTTCAACCACAATTTCCTGCCTCCACACCACCACCTCCCCGCTGGACCCATGCCCCACCGACTGGATAAAGAAATCAAAAAACGAGCTGAGCACACCATTAACCCGTATTGTTAGTGAATCCTTCTCCAGAGGACACATGCCTGACGCCCTCAAAACCACGATCATCCGTCCTTCCTTGAAAAAGCAAAACCTGGATCCCCTAGACCCTGCATCCTACAGACCCATAGCAAGTCTACCTTTCACAGCCAAAATAATCGAGAAAATCATCCAGCAGCAGCTTCAGGAACACCTGGATGTTAACAACATACTGGACCCTCAACAACACGGATTCCGCCCGCTACATGGAGTCGAGACCCTCATGACCACGCTGATGAATAACCTCCTCACAGGAACTCAAGGAAGACACTCTGGATACGCCATGATCTTCCTCGATATATCTGCAGCCTTCGACACCATCTCACACAATATCCTTATACAAAGACTACAAACTATTGGGATCAAAGACACCGTGCTGAAGTGGTTTCAATCCTACCTAACTAACAGACAACAACTAATCCGCACCAGCGCCTTAACCTCCCCCCCATTCCAGCAACACCAGGGAGTACCCCAAGGATCCACACTGTCAGCTATGCTCTTCAATATTTACCTCCAGCCACTCTGCACAGTCATACGCACACACATCAGCTTCCACATCTATGCTGACGATATCATGCTCTACGCCCCCATTACCACCACGAACCCAACAAACCTCCACCTATCAGCATGCTTCACCGCAGTATCTGACTGGTTACAAACAAACAACCTATCCGTCAACATGAAGAAAACTGAAGCCCTCATAGTGACAAAGGACCCAGACTTCACACCACCCACACACCTCAATATTGGATCTACAAGCATCAAAAATACAACCACAGATAAGATACCTGGGCATTATCATTGACCAAGCCCTCACCTTAAAGCAACAGATCACCAAAACCTCCGGAACTATATTTCATAAGGCAAGAACAGTGCAACGGCTCAGACCCCTCCTGGAACATCAAGACTTCCGAACAGTGATGCAAGCCATGACACTCCCACATCTCGACTACTGCAATATAATCTACCATGGCCTTCCAGCTACACAGACCAACCCCCTCCGAACTGCATTGAACACCACGGCGAGAATCATCCAGAGCGCAAAGAAAACCGACCATATCACCCCAATTCTGAGAGAACTACACATTCTCCCCCTAGAAGCACGGACAAAATACAAAGCCATCCTACTCACCCACAAAGCTATCCATCAAACACAGGACACACAGCTTCGCGCCCTACTGGCTCGTCCAGCTCATGGCAGATCTACTAGACAAGCCTCAAGCGTTTCCCTCACTGTCTCTCACAAAAGAACCAAATGCTCGCAACGGACCTGCAATCGAGCCTTTGAACTCTATGCTCCAACCTTATGGAACTCTCTACCGAGCTACCTTAGAAACAATGCCGACCTACTATCCTTCAGAAAACAGCTCAAAACCATCCTTTTCCAGGAATACCTCAATTCAGACCCCACCAAAAAACCCGCGAACCCCTGATCTCAACACAATGAACCTCTAACTCAAAGCCACCTCAACCCGTCCATGTCCAATCTGTCCCATGTCTTTGTCTGACCAACGTCTGTCCCATGTCCTAAGTATGTCACATAGCAAAATCATCAATGTTGCCTCCTCGGTGATGGCCCCACCCTTGTATTTAATTCCCCCACCCTCTATGTTACACCGTTTTGACCTGGTGAAAAGCGGTATATAAATACAGCTAAATAAATAAATAAAATAAATAAATAAACATTATGCAATTATTTATGCAATTGAGGCCCTTTATGCAAATGAGGCCCCGCAATGAGTCTCCGGACATGGCCCTGCACTCCCCTTGGGCCGCCCCTGATACCCATAACATCCTCTGTGAGTCATATGGATGCCATCTAGAGACTCAATAACTACACTAAATAGTTAGGGAGAGCGCAGACAGCCTTGCCTCGTGCCCCTTTCTAACTGGAATAAGGTACCTCCCCATTCATCCTACTCCTTGCTTGTGGGGATGCACAAAGGGATGCACCCATTTTATGAAACTGGGTCCTAAACCCACCTTAGTCATCACTTTAAACGTAAACTCCCACTCTACACGGTTGAAAGCTTTTTCAGCATCCTCCATTAGCAGCAATAATAGAGTATCTGGCCTCATTGCACTCCATTTAAACTTATGACACTACAAATGTTATTGCTTGCCTGTTGCCCTGGCATAAATCCAGAGTGATGCTTGTGTATTAGATCAGAAATGATGGTGTAAAAGCGAGAGCCAATGCTTTTGCTAACAATTTAGCATCTAAATTGATTAAGGATCTATAAAAGCTACAAATATTAGCATCCTTACCCGGTTTAGATATAACTGTTATACCAGCTACATTCGTTGATTCTGGAGCCTTCCCCTCTTTAAGTATAGAGTTAAATATTTTTACCGTAGGTTCCTTCTTTAATGACATGCATCACCTCCACTACTCGACTAACCTTGATAAATGGCATTCCACCAGAGACTGTTTAATCTCCCACCTTGGGACGAAGGCCTCTCTTAAATAGAGAGTCAAATACAAATTTAGGAACTCTTTCCTAATGTCATTGCCAATTTCTTATTTGATAGCAGTCTTCCCTAGAATTTTCACTATTTGGTTTCTCTACCCTTGCTTCTGAAGTTTATTGGCAAGCAGCTGGCTAGCTCATTAAATGCTAGTTCCTTTTTCTCCAAGCAGAGTAACTCCACCTTGATTCCACTAATTTATGAAGGATAGAATTGGATCGAACTTTCCTGTGTTCAATTTCAAGCTGTTTAATATTAAGTTCTCTTTCTTTAGCCAATTTAAGCTTCTTCTGAACCACAGCTATGGATATGAGCATTCCTCTTACCAGTTTTCATTCTATTCCATAAGGTCCCTTCTGGGACTTATCCATTGTTATTCAACTGAAAATACACTTGGATTTCTTTTTCTTTTTTTTATTACTATTAACTGTTTACTGAGATTTCCAAACCCGCAATCAACACAGTCCTCTTTTAATACAATCATCATAATGCATATATCTCCCCCTCCCTATCCCCAATATATCCGCTTACAAGCAACCAAATGTAATCATACAATATGAACTCACCCAGCACTCGCCAATCATTCTCCCCCCCACTCACTCCATTTTCAAGGACCAGTACTAGTAAATAAAGTCCACAATAATGTCCACAAATCTTATACCGAAGCCTCCTTCACAAAGCCCTTCTTCTTCTTAGCACCATCTTTGAACACCACTGACCAGTGTGTGTGCTTCAACTCCTCCGCTCATAATCCAGCGTCTTGTAATGCCATAAACACCTCCTCCACACTTCGCACACGCTACGTGTGCCCCTCTTTTGTGAAGGCTAGCCCAAACAGGTTATTTCTCCGCGAATGGCTTTCTAAGTCCTCTACCTTAAGCTGCATCATGTCTTCCAATCTTCAATGCATTGCACACAGGCCTCAATCTCACACAAGTCCTGCGTTAATTTCTCTATCTGCTCCTCATGGTCTCCTACTCTGTGGATCAGCTCTACCAGCTCTTCCTTTACCTCACCGACCAATCCACTCAGCTCCAGTTTCACCACAGTAACCTCATTCTTCAAATCTGTAAACCAATTTTGCAGTTCGACTCTGGTCACTTAAGCTATGAGTGTCACCATGCCTGCCTTGGCACGCTCCTCCCATTCATCCTCCTCCTCCACATCAGAATTCTGCAAACCTCCAGAAGCCAGCTTACATTCGTCACGATGCTCGTGTTTAGCACCAGAGTGAGCATGCTCCTTCAAATCTGCCATATGCTTTCTGGTCGCCATGCTTGCCATTCTCACTTCTAAGCCACTTATTGCCCAACTTTCAGGCTGCTTTGGGCCATGGGGGCCAGGAGCACTGCAATTTAATGGGGATTGCTGCCAGAGCTAACAGCTCAAGCCGCCATCGAGCAAGGTGACATCACTTCCTCCACTGGAAAATGTTGAGTAAAATCACTGTGCTAAAGGATAGTGCAAATCTCATGCAAAGCAAGGAATACAAAATTTGCTCCTGATGTAAAGCAACTTTACTAAAACCTTTTTTACTTTTGAGAGCAATTTCCTATTCAGTCCTTTGGATGCGATTTGCATGCCCACTGTGGTGACGTTTAGTGCAGAGTTTTACTTGAGATTTTTCCAACACTAGAAGTTTCTGCATCGAGAGTATGACTAGTGCAGAAAAATTTCAAGTAAAATGCTGTACTAAAACATAGAGCAGTTTATTGCATCAGCCCCTGAAATGTGAACAGCTCAGCAAAGACCTCGTGCACTGACAGGAGGGGAGACATTTTCCCCACCATGCAGCAAACGGCTGCATATTATCATAGCAGCGTGTGCCATTTTTTCTGACAGAGCACACTTTTTATTAATGCAGGGGTAATTTGCACACAATTGGTTTGCTGCAGTAGAAGTAAAAATATGACTTTAGCATGTGCGTTGGAATGCTGTACACTACAATTTAGAGCAGCATTTTAACATAGCGCTTACTGCATCCAGGTCCCATTTAGCACCGGTTAATGAACCATTATCTAAAGAACATGCTTATTGGCTGTTAATAGAGGATCTCAATTTTTTTTTAATTACTTATGATGATATTATACTGAAATGGATTTCTCATTTTAGCTTACCTCTTCCATTTTTTTATTGTACAAGTCTTTGGCAGTTGCTACAGCTGCTAAATTGTTAGCTTCGGCTGTTGCCTTTGAGTAAAATAAAGAAAAGTAAAGACATGTTATGTTCATCATTTTATGTAAAAACATAGAACATTAAAGAATATATTAAAAACTAATGTATGCTTTTCTAATCTGATAATAAACAAGGCAAAATACTGTTTTTGGTACGGTAAAAACTAAACAAACAGTAGTACAAAAATATCTAGAAAACTATCCACAAAGGCCCTCGTTTCTGTAGGATCCTGGCTACCATATGGGTCGCTGTGCATTGCACATTCTATAGACCTGCGATTTGAGACAGCAAGGAGTCAAGCAGCTTCTCAGGCTTCAGCAGCCATGTACCAACCTGAAGCAGGAACCATAATAACGAGGCTTTCTGCAGTGCTGTGGAAAGGGCATCTTAAAGACTACAGAAAAATAAGTGGAGGCCAATTCTGTAGGTGCACGTTCGGGCCGTCCGGACATCTGGAAATCCGGAAGGCCCAGCGATGCACCCGATTCTGCTCTTGCAGGGGGCTAGACAGCCCTTTGGGAGCAGAATCACGGTTTTGGGCCTGGATGTCCAGGTGTGCCCTGATTCTGGTAGCCCAAACATCCAGGCACTTCCCTGTCTAGCTCAGCCTGACTCTTGTATGGAGCCACGGTGCCATGGTATCGCGGTTCCATGCAGGAGCCCTAAACACCCGCACCACACAAAATGCCTTCTTCCTCGCCGCCCGACCCCTAATCGAGCCTTCCGAGGCCAGGATCGGGCAGCAGGAAACCCCCTGCAGCCACCTACCTGGTTGTGGGGGCCTGATAGTGCCATCCTCCAATGTCGGGGGGACTTATTCCACCTTCAAGGTGGAATAAGTCCCCCTCTATCCTGGTGAACCCAGACATACAGGGCTGTGACCGGAATCGACCCTGTACATCCAAGTTGTGCACCCCCGCCCCCAGTGTGCCCATTCTCCTCCCCATTGCTGCCCCTGCCCGCCCCCATCCAGAGCTCCCCACACATCTCCTATATATGTGCGGGAAGCTTTAGGCAGGAAATATGGGCCCAGCTAATAGCGGGGATGTACATCCAAATCGGACGTATATTCCCACTATTCATCATTCGGAATGACCCCCATAGCATAAAACTGCAAAAGAAACCAAACTTGTTAGACATGAAACAAGAAGCTCAACTGTGTAATTTGACTTCAGGTACTACATTAATTTTCTCTATTTGCAATGGTGATTAAACATAAAAAAATACAAGAAAAGATACAGGTCTGCTAAGAGGCTAAAATGCGGTGATCGGGATATTTAGAGGCGCTATCTGGATAGTACCACAGAATGTCATTACTGACCAACACAAAATCTGCTCAGGGAATACCTGAGTGACATTCAGCTCCTGACTAATTAAAGTTAGGATAGACCAATGACTTTTGTAACATTCCACAGTTTTCACTATGTGATTAGCAGCTGAATATCGCCGCTGACCAGATAGCGAAAGCCAGTTCTTTGGTGCCAGTCGCTAGATATTCAGTTTTATCTAAAGCGGCTGAATGTCGGCCCCAGTATGTTTAGCCTGTGGAAAATGAGTCAATAAGTGGATCCAGTGTTCAGGTGGCGTTCTCAGTCCTCTCTGTTGAGGGTAAAGGCGAGGAAGAGAAGCTCACATTATGGAGATGAATGCATGGCTGTGTGGATGGTATTGTTGAGAGTGTTTTGGTTTCCTGGCCCATGGGATGATCTTTCGAAGGTTACTGAGCAGAGATGGTGTCCATCTAACCAAGAAGAGTTGAAGTATCTTCTGCAGCAGACTAGCTAACTACTGAAAAAGGCTTTAAATTAAGTTCATCGTGGATGGGTGGACAAAGCCCCCAGATAAGTAAAAGCCCTCAGGTAAATTAAAAACATGAAATACTTGTATAGAAACAGGAAAAAGAGCACCATTTGAAAATCAGTGTGTACTAATGCCCATAGTATGGGAAATATGATTCTGGATCTAGAGGCTATAATGAAAGAGGATGACTTGGATTTAGTGGTGGTCACAGAGACATGATTCACAGAGACCCATGAATGGGATACAATTATATTAGGCTATAGTCTATTCAAGAAGGACAGCATAGGAAGAAAGGGAGGAGGAGTAACACTACATATAAAAAAATATTATTAAAGCAACAAAATTGCAGGGCTTATAAAGCAAGGGAAATGAAACATCTGTTTACTTTGGTGTGATATACAGACCTCCTTCACAGGCAGAAGAAGTGGTCAGAGATGTAATTGAAGATATTCACAGTATTGCTATCAAAGGAGAAGTGCTACTGATAGGTGTTTTCAGTATGCTGGATGCTGATTGTGATATCCCTGCTGCAATGTCATTAAAAAGTAAGGAGAATGTGGATTCTTTACAGACAGAACTGTTGTAGCAAATAGTAATGGAACTTTTGTGAGAGGGGCCCTTAGAGGACCTGGTGCTTATGAATGGGAAAAGTGTTTCTGATGTTATAGTAGTTCAGAATTAGGACATGGGTGGAGATGGTTCATTCAAAAGTGAGGATCCCAGGCTTCAGAAAAACTAATTTTGTCAAGATGGGAGAATATCTCAAGGAGTTATTATCTAGATTGAAACATCTGGGGCAAGTAGAAAAGCAGTGGGCAAAACTGAAGGGGGTATTTGAAGTGCAACAAACTGTTTGTTAGGAAAGTAAATAAAAAAGGCTGCTGTGATTCTCAAAAGAAGTAGTTGAAAAAGTAATAAAAAAAGAGGTTTGCCTTCATAAAGTACAAGAGATCTAAAAAAAAATAGACAAGCAACAATATCTGGGAAAAGTAGGATAAGCTGGAAAAGTAGTCAGGGAAGCATGCAAATGGAAGACAAGAGAGAGTGAACAGGTGGTACTGTGATACTCAAGGATGAAGGGGGGGGGGATATGCAGGGATTAAGCTGAATCGTTGTTGCTGTTAAGTGCCATCAAGTCGGTGTCGACTCATGGTGACCCTCTGGATAGTTGACCTAAACTATGTCCGGGCTTCAGTCAGGCGGCTATTGTTGATAGAGTGGCACCCATAGCTGCTGTTATAGTATTGATCCATCTCATTGCCGGCCTTCCTCTTTTGCGAAGTCTTGTCATCTGAGCTTCTAAGGAAAGCTTAGGTTTGATCTCCTCTAGTACTGACTGGTTTGTTTTTTGGGTAGTCCATGATGTACACAGTATTCGTCGCCATCAGCATAATTCAAAGGCATCAATTTTTTTCCTATCTTTTTCACTGTCCAACTTTCGCAACCATATGATGTTATTGAAAGCTGAATTACTTAACAAATACTTCTGTTCTGTATTCACAGATGAAGGGCCAGGAGTAGGACCTCGGAAAACACATAGGAATGGAAGTGAGGCAGATCTTGAATGGTTCTCAGAAGACTGCATTCATGAGCAGCTTGTTAAACTAAAAGTAGACAATGCGATGAGACCAGTTGGGATATATCCAAGAATATTGAAAGAACGTAGGGAAGTTCTGATGGTTCTGCTGTTTGAGCTTTTCAATACTTCTTTAGAGTCGGGCATGGTCCAAGAGGACTGGAGAAGGGTGGAAATGGTTCTTCTCTACAAAAGTGGAAGTACAGAGGAAGCTGGGAAGTACAGGCTGGTGAGTCTGATCTCTCTACTGAGTAAATTAATGCAAAGGCTGCTACTACAAAGGATAATGCAGTTCCTGGAGTCCAGTGGATTGCAGGATATAACTAGGGCTTCTGATTTTAAGTTTTAATCGATAAAAACCAATAAAATACCCCAATACAGAAAACTTAGACAATGTTTTTGGATAAACACTGGAAAACACCACTTTCCCTGTACCTTTTCACCCCTTTCTTGTCTTGTCTTGTATACTCCACTCATTTTTTGTGCCTTTTTGTTAACCACGCCTAAATGACACAAAGGTACATGAATGATTCCACCAGAATCAATCATGTACCTATGAAAGTACTGTCGGCATGAAAATACTGTTACACTGATTTTTTTTTGTACCCTCAAAAAAACTCCTAATTAGATAGAAAATAAGCACATAAATTTACAATTTACTAGGAAAAGATGCCCTAAATATAAGGCAGCATAATTTTACCAAAGGTAGGTTTTGTCAGATGAATCTGATTCATTTCTTTGATAGATGACCAACCAGTTGGATTGAGGGAGGGTGCTAGATGCAATATACTTATATTTCAGCAAAGCCTTTGACACGGTTTCACATAGCTGACATATAAATAAATTGAGCGCTCTTGGGATGGGCCCTAGAGTGTCTGACTGGGTTATCAGCTGGTTGACTGGAAGGTGACAAAGGTAGTGGTAAATGGAGTTTATTCTGAGGATAAGGACATTACCAGTGGCGTGCCACGGGGATCAATTTTTGGTCCTGTTCTTTTTAATATTTTATAAGCGATATTGCAGAATCGATCAGATAAGGTCTGCCTCTTTGTGGTTTATACCAAAATCTGCAATAAAGTAAACACACTGGAAGGCATAGATAACATGAGGAGGGATCTAGTGAAGCTTGACGAATAGCTAAGAATTTGGCGGCTAAGATTTCATGCTACAAAAATGCAGGATCATGCATTAATGCTACAAATAACTAAGGGAGCAGTACAGTATAGGGGGTGAAGTACATCTGTGCAGGAAATCAGAATGGGGCCTGGGGTAATCGTATCTGATGATTTTAAGGTGGCCAAAGAGATATAAAAGGCAATGGAAGAAGCCAGACAGGATGGGTGGGTGCACAGGTAGAGGAACAGACAGAAAGAAAAAGGTGATAGTGCTTCTCTGTAAGACTCTACTGAGACCTTATTTGGGGTACTGTGTGCAATTCTGGAGATGGCATTTTGAGAACGATATAAACTAGATGGAGTTGGTGCAAAGGGCAGCTACTAAAACGGTCAGTGGTTTTTGTCGTAAAGCATATGAGGACAGAATTAAAGATCTCAATATGGATACTTTGGAAGAAAGATGGGAGAGGGAAGATATAAGAACATTGTAAAAATGCCCAGGAGGCGGACCTCTTTCAATTGAAAGGAAGTTCTGTAATGAGAGGGCAAAGGATGAAGGTAAAAGAGGATAGACTCAGGAGTAATCTAAGGAAATATTTCTTTATGGAAAGAGTGGTGGATGTGTGGAAAAGTCTCCCAACAGAGGTGATGGAGACAAGAACCATATCTTAATTTAAGAGAGCATTGGACAAGCACAGAGGATCTCTAATGGAGAGGAAGGGATTGTAGAGCTTGGTAGTTGTTTTATAAGGACTTTATCTGATGTTTAATTCTGTTACACATACTTTCAAAATCCATCAGCGTCTGCCAGATGTGTCCATTGCAAACCTTATATTTAACAATTACTCTGACCACGACTGTAAAATTATGGCAGATGTCGAATGCAGTTGACTAATCAGTCAGTGTGCATGATAAATGCTGTATGTGTACTGTGGGCAACTGAAAGACAGGGATGTCACAACAAGGATATGACAAAAATCAGCTGTAGTAGTATGTTGGGATTCCCACATTCTGTACATGTAACTAACTAAGCTGGGACTTTTCAGTGTGTTGTTTGGTTTTCCTGCCATCATTTCACTCACAGCATCTGGGCACGTCTGGTTGCCCTGTTTTTTTTCTGAACGGAAATGCAAGTGAACAAACATTTTGCTTCTGTGACGGTGGGTCTAGTCTCTGGAATCTAGCATGTGGAAAATTCCAAAACCTAAAACAAGTAGTGAAATAGAAGTGGCTAAGATATAAGGAGTGGAGGAGTGGCCTAGTGGTTGTGGCAAGGTACTTCAGGCCGGAAGGTTGTGGGTTCAAATCCTACTAGAGGACAGCAACCTTGGGCTGGAAGGACTGGGGTTTTAGTCCCACAGGTGCTCCTTGTGGTCTTGGGCAAGCCACTTAACCCTCCATAGCCCATGTTCCCTGTAAAATAGTTATCTCCAAGTTATAATGCCCTGTTCAATGTAATTTCAGTTTGTTCAATGTAAACCGCACTGATGCAGAATAGTGCGGTATATAAGAGAATGTAAATAAATAAATAAATACAACGCTGCTTCATGGCTTTCCTGAAGGAATAGAATCACAGTTGCGTTTATGCATTCTTTCACAACTTACTAAAACACCTGTTTTCTCCAGGATTAGTGCAACCAATAGAACTGCAACGATATTTAGATTATGTTTATTTTTTGGGTAAAAACATGATTCCTTTATATCCAGGAATGGTTTCATTTATCCATTTCCTAATCCTCAACGTATTTTAGTGGGTCACCAAAATATCCCCCTTTATACCAAATTTCAATTCTGAAAAACTTTTTTTTTTTTTTTAAATTTGAATTTTTATTAGCATTTATAACAGTTACATTTCCATCTACTCAACAACTGCAGTACACCAAGCTTACCGCAGGCAACCCAAGAAAGAACGTACGTCTTATACACAATATCAGATATACAAAACCCACATAAAGTATCCCCTCCACCCAGCCTCCCCTCCCCTGCCCTTATGTTCAAGCAGTATAAAATAACATACGGATGGAAATGCCAAACATCAATCCCCCAATAATCAACAAAATGATAGCAATACTTAACATGAACATAACATTCTCCCCCAAATTATTGGAATAGACCGACTCTACCCTCCATAGCGAGCTTTGCAAGCAGAGTGTCGCATCTTTATGCCATGTATAAACTGACGGGGGAGAGGGCGGGGAGAGGGGAGCACATGGGGAAGCGGTGGGCAGGGGTGTGGAAGTGGTTGCGTGAAGAGGGGTGGAAGTAGGGGGAGGCGTAGGGGTAGAAGTAGGGGGGGAGGGGGGGATTAATGGGGGGGGTTAAATTTGGGGGAGAATGTTATGTTCATGTTAAGTATTGCTATCATTCTGAAAAACGTTTTAATGTCTTGCATTGATTTAGCAAAGGCTGGAAGAAAGCCACGTGGTTAACCTGATCGACCGTGTTGATTTGTGCCTGAAGAAAGTACAGAACCTGGGCACCAGCAGCTCAGGACATCCCAAATCTGTGCTTTAGGCCATCATTTGGAAAGCTCCCGTAGCATCCCATTCAGCCTCGCTTGTCATTTATCTCGTGAATGCAAAAGGACTGTATCTACCTGCAACATTGATTTGGGATGCGGCAGTTCTTCTCCTTGATAGATTTTTATATATGCCTAGGAGACGACAAGAACAATCCAGAGTTAGAACATTATTTTGGTAGAAAATATTTCTATACTTCATAGGGGGTGGAGGAGTTTTACTGAATTTTTATGGCCCTAAGCATTTTTTTTCCAATAACACAAAACAGGAGAAAACCTTTAATACACCTAGCTGTGTATCCTCTTTTACAAGGTTAATGCAAGATTCAGTCATACTCTGCAGATTAGAAATCTTTATCAAATAACTACCAACTTACAAAACTTTAGGGACCTTTTACTAAAGTGCAGTATTTTTTTTTTGCCCCTAAAGCACATTTTGAGTCAAAATCAAAGCACGTTATGTCAGGGCGTGGCCAGTATGCCTGACAGTTACTGCGGCAGGCATGCTCCTTAGCACGCCTTTCGGCCCTTGCCAATTACCGCAGGGGTACCTAACTCCACTTATTGAGATAGCATTAGATGCAGCCACCAGGGCCGGATTTACCTATACGCCATGTATGCCATGGCGTAGGGCCCACAGCTGGCAAGGGCCCACAAAAAGCTGCCGCGGCAGCATGGACGTTCCCGCGGCAGCATGGACGGTCCCGCGGGGGCCCCTCTGCCCTGCCGAATCCCCGGCTGAGCCCCTCCGTGCCGGCTTTGAGAGGCGCGAAGGGAGAGTGTCTCCCTCGCGTCTCTGTTAAGCCCGCAGGGGCTGATGGGAAATTTCCCATCAGCCCCTGCGGGCTTAACAGAGACGCGAGGGAGACACTCTCCCTTCGCGCCTCTCAAAACCGTCGCGGAGGGAGGGATTCGGCAGGGCAGAGGGGGCCCCGTGGGACCGTCTATGCTGCCGCGGCCTTGGTAGCAGCCAGCGGTTTTGCTTTTTTAAAATTTCATTTTACTTGAGCCGATGGGGGGGGGGAGGGTAGGACTGGAAATGGGCTGGGGGGGTTAGGACTGGTAATGGGCTATGGGGGGGGTTAAGACTGATAATGGGCTGTGGGCTGATGGGGGCTGTCTGGTAATGGGCTATGGGGGGGGGCTAGGACTGGAAATGGGCTGGTGGGGTTAAGACTGGAGGTGGGCTGATGGGGTTAGGACTGGTAATGGGCTGTGGGCTGTTGGGGGGGTTAGAACTGGTAATGGGCTATGGGGGGGTTAAGACTGGTAATGGGCTGTGGGCTGATGGGGGCTGTCTGGTAATGGGCTATGGGGGGGCTAGGACTGGAAATGGGCTGGGGGGTTAAGACTGGAGGTGGGCTGATGGGGTTAGGACTGGTAATGGGCTGCGGGCTGTTGGGGGGGTTAGAACTGGTAATGGGCTATGGGGGGGTTAAGACTGATAATGGGCTGTGGGCTGTTGGGGGGGGTTAGAACTAGTAATGGGCTATGAGGGGGGGTTAAGACTGATAATGGGCTGTGGGCTGATGGGGGCTGTCTGGTAATGGGCTATGGGGGGGCTAGGACTAGAAATGGGCTGGGGGGGTTAAGACTGGAGGTGGGCTAATGGGGTTAGGACTGGAAGTGGGCTGATGGGGGGTTAGGACTGGTAATGGGTTATAGGGGGGGCTTAAACTGAAAATGGGGTGATGGGGGTTAGGACTGGAAGTGGGTTGATGGGGGGGCTAGGACTGGTATTGGGTTGGGGGTTGCTAGGACTGGAAATGGGCTGATGGGTGGCTAGGACTGGAAATGGGCTGATGCAGGGACTAGAAGGGATTGGATGCTGGGTGAGGCTGGAACTAGAAGGGAGCTGATGTTGGGGGAGGATTAGAATGGGATGGGGCTGGAAGAGTAAAATGGAGAAGGGAAAAATATTTTGTGTGGGAGGGATAAAAAATCTACAATTAGCCGGGTATTGGGAGAGTAAGTGGGGATTGAGGATGGAGGGGTAAAATTTGAGTGGATGAAATAGGAATGAGGAAAGAGCAAAAGGAGAAAGATTAGTATGTTAAAGCAGATGTAGAGAGAGAATGGAAAAAAACTAGAAGAGAGAAGAAAGGAAAAATGGATAGCAGACGATGGAGAGTTAGCAGAAGACACGAAGAAACCAGAAGAAAGTGGCTGGAGCAATTGCAGCTGGAAAAAAATGCACAAAAGGTAGAAAAATATCTCTTTATTTTGAATTTATTAATTGGAATATGTCAGCTCTGGTAAATGTGCATCATTAACGTCTGCGCTTTGTTTAGTACAAGAGCAAATTAATGTATAGTTTTATTTCTACAGTGTTGTACATTCCAAGTTTGGCTTTTGGGATTCCCAGTTTAATTATTGTCTTCCTGTTTCTAAATTGTGATTACTTGTTTGGTGATGGTCTATGTTCTGCATGTGTAACTGAGCTGAGGTGTTCTGTTTATATAATTCCTATTTGACATTGCTACTTGTTCTCTTTCCCCAGTAGGTCATGTATTGTTGTTCTCTGAAATGTATTGGTTTAATATTTGCAGTGTTGCCTTTTGATTGGTAGAGTATGGTGCTTTGTGAGTCCTGGTAGTGCTGTTAGGATACGGCGGGTTTGCTATGGGTTGGCACTGGATTATAGTAATGTAGAAATCTTTTAGTCTTTCTTTATCCATACACTCTAAGAGGCACGTTTACTAAAAGTTAGTATATGGTAACATTATGCAAATATTTATGCAAATGAGGCCCCTTATGCAAATGAGGCCCCGCACCCCCCTTGGGCCGCCCCTGCTGGGGGCCCACAATTTTTGTTGGCGTAGGGCCTCACTCAAGGTAAATCCGGCCCTGGCAGCCACACTAATTGCAACTTTGACTGTTACCGTGCAGTATGTTCCCCCACACTAACTGCAATGTGCTCTTCACATCCACTCTCCTTCCCTATCCTGCCTATCCCCCACCCCAGCACGGGATGTGCAATTAGGGCAGGAATTAGCATGCAGTAACTTTCATGCCTTTGTGGTAGCAGTTGCCATGAGCCTTTGCACACAGTTACTGTGTGCAAAAATGCATGTTAACTACTTAGTGCGCTTTAGTAAAAAAGCCCCTTAATGTTATAAATTCAATTCTTTAAGAATAAATGTATTGCCAAGCCATTATCTAGAGGCCATTCTGTTTATGAATATTTCTAACATAATCATCAAATATCTCAACATACAACACAGTTCATATATGGGATGTACATTAGCACACATTTAATTCACTAAGGTGACTTAAAACATTAGAGGTCTGTTTACTAAACATTAGCACACGCTAATGAGCATAAGCATGTGCTACTTGCCATCACGCCCATATGAATAACTTGGGCACGGCAGCAGATAGCACACGTTAATGCCTGGTAGCCCTCAGTTCATGAAAAATCAATTTAAAGTGCATTAAATGTGTACAATCCATTTCCATGCATTACAGTTTCTAATGTGGGTTAAACAATTGTTATTAACATGAATGTGTGAAACAAACAAAAAAACGAGGGCAATGTAAACATGGTGGTGCTGATGGTGCTGGTGGTAAGTGCCTTGTTCATTGCAGGCTTAAGCAATCATGGAAGGCGGACAGCCTGGCATGGTGCAGGGTATGTCACAGGATATCAGGGCATCATGTTACATGGAACTGCAGCTGAGATGGAGCTGCATCAGGCCAGCAGGCAGGTGGCCTGTCATGGCACACTATGTTCCTGAAGAAGCTAGGAGGAATGTCATCCCTGTACGTCCGAGGCCAACGGCTTGGATGGGGAACTTATTCCACCTCTGAGGTGAAATAAGTTCCCCAATGTAGGAGGAACGGCAGGCCCAGGGCTAGGAAGGGGCAGCAGGGGGCAGAGGGCATTCCCTGCAGCCCGACATGGTCCCTGGGAGGCCAGATCGGGGGCCGGGCTGTGGGGAAAGCACTTTGGGAGCAAGCGGCCGGAGATCGTGGCTTTTCAATGGAGCTGCAGTGCCATAATAACCGGACACCATGGCGCTGCAGCTCATTGAAAAGCCCTGACTGAGTTAGTTGGGCAAGGTCTGTATATGCAGGCTGGACGGAATTGGGGTCCCAACCTGCACATCCAGACCTGTTTCTGATTCTGATCCCGTTGGGCTAGACGTGCCCCACAGGATCAGAATCACGACTCCCTTGGTGCGTCCAGTTGTGACTGGGTGCACAGGGAGCCTGGACATCCAGGATGGAATCGGGCTCACAGTGTGGGCCTTAGGGTGCTTGGAGAAAATGCAAGGTGTGCACTGGATACAGCAGTGCCAGAAGATAGCTTATCTATTACAGTGGACCAGCAGACATGGGAATGTCAAACTACCTGGATTTATCCACGACAGGCAGTCTGAAAATCTTGACAAGTGCTTGGCACAGCTGCACAGTAATTGCCGATTTGCACATAAAGCTGTGACCCTTTTTAATTCACTTACAAGTCATTTATTGACTTGAGAGATTGTGGTCTTAGGGATGTGCGAGCAGTGATGGTATTTACAGCTGCTTAAATTACAGAATTATTTTCTGAGAGTATGGGACAGCAGCTTCAAGTGAACCCAAGCGGTGTTCACAACGATATACACCTTAGCTCACTAGTATACAAAGGGCTTCTGATACATATTCCTTCATATCTCACTTTCAGGACAAGGCGACGACCCTTGCATACAGACCTACTTTCTCTAGGGTCAGAAGACACTACCTTAAAGTACTCCACAAGACCTCGACAGGTGATCTGATTCCCGCTGATTTCTTTAACATCCAGATTCTCAGGGCTCAGGAGCCAAGGAATTAATATCTTCAGTTGTTTAATGAATGCTTCATCTATTTCTACAAGCAAAAAGAAAAAAAGCCCCAGGGAATCAGTTTTATGGCTCATTATACAGAGGTAAACATTTACACTTGTCACTTCACTGAAGAAACACGCGTCTAACCCAGACTGAGCACATGTTAATGCTTCCGAAACTTTCTTTGTTCATAACTTGCTATTTGGCACTTCATACAAATCTTTTCCACCCCACCCCACTTTGAAGGTGATTTTATACACATTTTCCATATGTAAAACGCCTCTTATAAAATTAGTTCATGCCTAAAAGCAAGCACAGTGCAAACAGGTGCATTCTTGTAGTGCGGACATGCTCAGAGGAGGCGTTTAGGCAGATAAGGGACAGAGTTGTGATTTATATAAATGTTTTATAAAATATACACCGATATGTGTATTTTATGTACTAAGGGGCATGTTTACAAAAGTGAACTATCTGACAGCATGGGATTTACCGCGGGGTTTGGGCACGGTGTTAAAAAAGTAGTGCAAGCCCCAGTGCCAAAACTCCTGTGCTGTCTTTGTAGTGCGTGATGTAGTTGGGACTGGGAGCGGAATAAAGGCCCTACAAGTGCATCACAGCCACATGCTTGCTGCCCTAAGTGGGTGGCATTAAGTGTGCCTGCATGCTGGGTCTTGGGCCTGCGCTGACTGCAAGGGGATGGACGCACAAGTCCCCTGAAGTAAGCACGGGGGGCCCACACGTGCATTACCAGCTGGGACCTTAGCAAACATGCCTCTCATATTTATATCTACTCCTAGGCAGGACTAAATGGCAGTGCTGCAAAATCTGTGCTAGTACTTCAAAAAGACAAATAAGCCCCTATCTGTCTGTACAACATAAGCTAAAATTAGGCCCCTTTCTCGACCTCCAAATTGCAGCATCCTGTTATAAAATCACCCTCCAAGTGTGTATTGTTATCAACACAACTATAGTTTTACTTCCTTAAGATCAAATAGATTGGCTGTTCTGTGGGAAATAGCAGCAGCTTTGAAGATGTGACATACTGCATATGGTTTGAATATCTTTCCTGATGCAGTTTATGATGAGAGGTGGGGGCATTGGTGTTGCTTAAACATAATTTGTGCTGCAAAAAAGGCGAACTGCATTCAGGGAACATGTTTACTGGGTCTCCCTGCCCACAAGTTAAATCTTCCCCCGTGCACCATGGTTCCCGCTGTGTTTCTACTTTAGGATGGCCCCTTCAGAACTACGACTGAGGACTGGGTTATAAAGAGAGAGGAAATAAAAATATGGGTGTGAGTGTGGTTAGGCTGGGGAAGGGGGTGCGTGAGGGAGAATTCCTAGGTAGCTGTGAATTAAGGCTTATGGAACCATAGGCAGGTTCGGCATTAGTTTGATTTGAATTGGAAACCCAAAGGAGGAGGGAAAACTGACATGCTAAAACCCCTAAACCTATAAACTATAAACCTTTCAACTGGCCATCAAAATTAGGATTGGTAGCCACTTTTAGTCCAGGGTGAGGTAACAGGAAACAGGAAATTTTTGAGAAACAGGAATGAATGTGTTTTCGAACATTCTGCAGCTCTTCATGCTGATTCTCTGAGACCTAGGAAAAAAGAAATTTTAACGATGTTGGGACTGTAATAGACAAGGATATCGGTAGTACAGACAGGGCTTGGGCAAAGGTATTGCCCTCCCCTCTCAAGTAGCATTCAGACCCCTAGCCTTCCCCCCAGTTACTAAGATATTGAGACTTAAACAATCATGATCATCCCAGTCATATCACAACAAGCCTATAAAAATACAGAACTGGACATCATACTTTTAAATAATAAAAACACATAACGGGGGTTATTTTATAGAATCATTTTGGCCCATATGTGGCCACATATGTGTGTAAATTCCCATCGGCATAAAAATATGCGCATTGGCATGATGGCTCACACTTTGGGAGTAGATGCACACAAGGGCTGCATTTGGGTGAAACATAGACAGAGGGGCCCGTTTACTAAAGGTTTGCAATTACTGCACAAATGGTATCAAAACTAATGCACAGTAAGTGCAACCTTCCTACGCTACCTGTCAGGAGTGTGCCCAGCAAGCTCCCAGAAGTTAGTGCAGGATCAAGCACCAGAACAGACGATGCGATTAACCCATAAAGGCATCATTATGTGCACTCAAACTGTCACATTGCCACTGAGCGCGCAGCAATGTGCTCTCCATGTTCACACTCCCTCCATAACCTACCCACTGTCCTTCCTAGCAAGCAATGGCCACTCACCGTGCGTTTTAGCGGCCGGTAGCTGACGTGCACACAGGGCTGGCCCATCCACTAGGCGAGCTAGGTGGCTGACCTGAGTGGGCGGCATTGTGCCGCTGCTTTGTTCCCCGCGGCAGGCCATGTGCTTCAGCACAAAGGCCTGCCACTTCTGATCCCCTTCTGACGCAATTATTGTTGGAGAGGGGTCAGAAGCGGCAGGCCATGTGTGCTGAAGCACATGGCCTGCAGCAGAAAACAGCTTTGGAAAATACTGTCATCGCCGCCTCCCTCGCTCCAAAGACGGAATCTGCAGCAGCGTGGGGGAGGGCAGCATGATGGGGTTTCTGCCTAGGGCGGCAGATACCCCTGGGCCAGCCCTGCATTCACACACGTTAAAATTCTCGGTTGCCAGTTACTGCATGCTAAAACGCATGTTAACTGGTTAGCGCCCTCTAGTAAAAGAGCGCAGATTTCGCAAGTGTGCACACGGGTTATAAAATGCCCTAATTTACATGCTATTTCTGGCACGCAAGCACTATATAAAGACATGTGTCTTTATAAAATAGCATGTACTTGCCCACTTAAGCTTGGTGCCCACTTCTAAAATTATGCTCCACGAAGGCAGTTTCCAAAAAGCACTTATCCAGGTAAATGGGCTATTTGAAAAGTGCCTACCATTCCTGCAGGTAAAAGAATGTGCTGATGGGTCTTTACATTTGTGTAGCTGTCAGAAGCTATTGGCATCCTTCAACTACAGCTGCTCTTTGCTGCCCCCCGCCCCAGAAGCTCCTCAAAAGCTGCCACCACAGGCGACCACCTAGTCTTGCCTAATGATTACGCTGACCATGAGTACAGAATTGTCTAGAATGATATCAGATTCCAGAAAATCATCTCTCTGCTTTCCGAGCTGTCACGTTGCCTCTCCATAAGGTACCCCCGGCCGAAATGGTTTTTCTAATAAGCTGTGACATCTGAATGTCATGCAAATAGTTCCACTAGGCACAGAAATGTGTTCCACAACCATTTAGGGGTATATTACATGTTAGCACCAATAGATCCTGCAGTGGAGTGTTTAGGAATTAATTTACAGGGTAATCTCCCTCCCAGTGCATGAAGATGTTGGTTAAGGGAGGGGTGTGAGCTTATCTTGGCCTATTCTGCAAACCAGAAGAGGAACTTCTGCTTCCACAGTGTGAGCTTAGGCTCACCCAGACTATGATAATGCTCTTCTTTCCAGTTAGTCTAGCATTTCTGCCATCAAACTTTGTGCGTTGTGCTTGGAAATTTGCTACCCCTCCATTGACCACTTATCACTGGCTTCCTATTGTTTATAGGTTTGAAATTTAAAATCTGATTGTGCCTTTCAAAGTGCTTCATCTTGGCCATCCCCAATGCTTATCTGGTCTACTAGCTCCCTGTTCTCCACCCAGATGCCTTAATCATCTCATCTCTTAGCAGTTCCTCCTGCCCACAGAATCTATTCAGAACTGACCTGTCACTTTGCCTATATCTAAACCCTGGAATCTTATTCCTCATTACCTAAGGTCTGAGCGCAATTACTCTATTTTGGGCTGAGCTAAAATATGGTTTTCCACCCAAGTGTTTGGGCCTTAGTGTCCTTTAAGTATCTAGCTCAGTATCCTGGAGGGGTGTTTTAGCTTTTTGGTGTTTTATGGACTTTGACCTAATCTGATCTCTTTTTCTTATCGCTATTTGATTGCTCTTCACCAGATTTTTGTAACTTTGATTCAGTCCTGTTTGTCTTGTCTGTCTTTCCCCTGCTTCTCCTTTATTATTGTTTTTAATACATTTTTAATCCGCTTTGTTGTATATAAGGAAAAGCAATACAGTAAAAGAAAAAATTAAACTTTCTTATGCTAGCTATAAAATTCTTATAGCACAATTCCATGAGAACCTCAAAAACATCCATATTTACAGCTGTACTTGCTTTTATTATACTTCAAAACAATGAACAGTTTTCTCATTAGACTTTACTACACCTCACTGAAATAACCTGGCTGAATCTGTAAGGATTAAAGGCTCAAGAATGATGTTTGCAAATTGTAAATAACTTTAGGCAACAAATCACTGACCACTCAAGACAAACCTTAAGACGTTTTTCCAAGAATTCACTTCCACCTTCAGCTCCGTAAAGAAATTCATATGGAAAGCTCCAGTCACGGACAAGAAATATCAGAGACTGAAAAACACATTGGTGAAACTTACAACTGATAAAATGTGAACGATCTCCTTCCCCATCCCAGAAACATGAAAGTATCAATTGGAACCTTTTTCAAAGATGGATTTTGGCTATGTGAAAGACACAGATCAGCCCTAAGGATTTCACCATACATATGAAATGGAAGAACCTTCTTTTCTTTTTTTTTTTTTTTTTTCTTTTTTTTTTAAGTTTAAATTTCTTTTATTTGGTAAATCTCAGGCATTACAGAAAATATAACACGATCAATGCATTAACAAAATATTCATTCCCAAAAAAATAGTCCACAAAATTGGAGCATGTCTGTCACCCTAAACATAATAATGATCTGAAACAGAGAGTGGAGAAAATTAAACATTTAACCCCTTTTTCTTAGCAAAAAACCCCAGAAATTAATTATTAAACAAACACAATCTGTATATCATCCTGACTTATGCAAAAAAGCCTCTAATTGAAGAGAATCAAAAAAGGTAAAAGAATTACCCTGGAAGGAAACAAAACATTTACAGGGATACTTAAGTAGGAAAGAGGCTCCCATTGCAAGCACCCGAGGGCGCAATGCAAGGAAAGCCTTCCTCTTTAGTTGGGTACTTCGACATACATCCGGGAACATTTGTACAACCTGACCAAAGAAGTTATCACGACGATGCTTGAAATACACCTGAAAAATCCTATCCTTATCTTTTTCTAAAGAAAAAGAAACCAATAACGTAGCACGTATTGGAATCTCCTCTACAGAAGTTTCCAAATATGCGGACAGATCTAAACTTTGAACAGAAAGGCGATCCATTTCTCCCCCGTCAATATTTGGAGCCTCAGATTCAGGAGCCGGACTAACTTTAACACCAGAAGGTAAATAATAAATTTTAGATATGGGAATAGACTCCGGATCCGAAATCTTAAGGACATCTCTCAAATATTTAAGAAACAAAATAGTTGGAGAGAGAAAATGAGTGCGGGGAAAATTAATTAAACGAAGATTTTTCGTACGCAAGGCATTTTCCAGTATTTCATCACGACGATGCAAAACCAGGGAGTCCTGAACTGATGACGTCAGGGCCCCCTGCATCGACGATATTTGCCCTGCTAGCTTAACATCTTGAGATTCAAGTAAAGCAATCCTGTTTTGATGTTCAGATAACATAGCAACAGTCTCAGTGGTAAATTTAGACAACTGTAATAAAGAAGTTTTTAACGATAACTCAGTACGGGAAACTATCTGCCAGATATCTAAAAGCGATACTTCTTTAGGAGGTTTAGGCTCAGCAGGAGTAACCTTATATTCAAAGGGCTGAGGGATTATTGCAGTAGACGTAACCAAAGTCAAAAATGAGTCAGGAAGTTCAGCCGAAATAGGGAGAGATCCCCCCTCAACAACTTGAGGGGTAAGCTTACCCTGTGTTAAGGGTTCAGCGCTGGGAGGAGTAGAAACCCTTCGCGGAAGAGGAACAACATCAAGAGAGCCTGGACTAACAGAGACAGAGGAATCAGACATATCAGCGGTCGGAGGGGGCACCCCGGACTTAAAATGAGAGTCCAGGGGTCCAACCACCTTAGCCGCTTTACCTGTGGGTGTAACCACTGACGAAACCTTCTTCTTTCTCTTCCCCATCTAGATGATATTAATCGAGGCTCTCAGCTCCTCAGTGCTCCGCAGGGGCTCCAAAGGGGCGTACCCCTTTGGCCACGCCCCTTCGGAGCACGCACCCACGGGCACGCGCCCGCGGTGCGCGTCCCGCGGTGGGGGCAGGATCTTATGCCCGACTCTGCTCACGTGATCCAGGTGCACACCGGCACGGCAGGAGCTCCACTCACGGCACAGGTTAGATTGAGAGGAATTAGCCACACTCGAGAGAACTCCGCGGTGGGGGCAGGATCTTATGCCCGACTCTGCTCACGAGATCCAGGTGCACTCCGGCACGGCAGGAGCTCCACTCACGGCACAGGTTAGATTGAGAGGAATTAGCCACACTCGAGAGAACTCCGCGGTGGGCACTCGAGAGAACTCCGCGGTGGGGGCAGGATCTTATGCCCGACTCTGCTCACGTGATCCAGGTGCACACCGGCACGGCAGGAGCTCCACTCACGGCACAGGTTAGATTGAGAGGAATTAGCCACACTCGAGAGAACTCCGCGGTGGGGGCAGGATCTTATGCCCGACTCTGCTCACGTGATCCAGGTGCACTCCGGCACGGCAGGAGCTCCACTCACGGCACAGGTTAGATTGAGAGGAATTAGCCACACTCCGAAGAACCTTCTTTCTAAGTATGATCTAATGTCAAGATTGAAAACATGCTCCATTTCACATTTTCAGAAATAAAACATCCAAGTACCGGGTGAGCCATGTTCAAAAGAAACATTGGGCCTGATATTGAAAGGTTCGTCTCCAGTTGGCAGCAGCTGCTATGCGGACATTATCCAGATCGAGCCGGGGAGGTCTGGAAGTGGAGGATGGGCAGATACCGGAGTTATCTAGAGAGCAGCAACTTTCAGTGCCGCTATCCAGATAATTATCTGAATAATTTAGGACAGTAACTATCTCTACTTTCCGGATAGACACTCCAGTGACCGCAAAATCTGGATATCCAGCACCAGTCACTATACGGATACTAGTGTCAGCATTTTAAAAAAAAACCCACTCAGCATTGCAGTTCAATATTGGCTGACAATTTATTTCATACTGATTCCAATGATTTGGTGCACTATAATGCTAAGAGTCAGTTGGTGCCATTTTTCAAGATGGCACCAGTGGGATACGAGCTTATGGGAATGGTTCCCACCTCCTACTGAGAATAGACATTCTGGGATAAGCTTTGGGGAGGATAGGATAAGATGGGTTTCAAAGGGAGGGGTTTGGCAACAAGGAAGACTTCCTCTAACATTCTGGGCCAGCAGAGATGCCAAGTGACAGTTCTAGGAAGGAGACTTTTTGGCTAGTCCTGGTTTTGAACATACATTCTAAATGCAATGTGGCATTTGTAGTCTTTGATTCTGCACAATGGACCAGTGCAACATCATAATGCAGCAGGATAGAGTTGTCTGAAAACCAGGACTGGTCTAATATCTCACTGTGGGAACTGGGCAACTTGGCAGCTGTGGGCCAGGTGGGACTGAGGAGGCACATGGGGCACTGGTCTACCAAGGATTTCATGCTCTGGTGCCCAGGAACTGTACAGACACTTTAAATAATGGATGCTGCATGTGAAGAGGAGCACTAAGGCCTGCAACAACAAAAAGAAAGCCTACACCTCACTGAGAAATATAGGGGCCGATATTTAGAAGCATCTGCTAAATGGATACTTGCTGGCCAGTGAGATATTCCTCTGACCACCTCAGCACTATCCCGATATTAAGCACCGGCCAGTATCGGGATATCAGCATTCAATATCTGGATAATTTATAGCCATGGCAACAGGTGTTTAAAGAAAACACAGACCCTCCAAGACTGAATATCAGCCCAATAATTGATTTTTTTTTTAACAAAGATTGGCTTGGGAAGTCGTTTTTGTGTACATGGTTTCCCAGCTTGCATTTGTTAATGAGCTGCTTTGTGTGACTTGGATCACAGCAGCTCATTAATAATAAATGCAAATAAAAGTTTACATCTGGTCCACTACTTATGGAAGTTTACTAAAACAGTGCCAATTTCTTGTAAATTTTTTTCATAAAAGGGCTTTCCATGCTAAAACACAAAAATTGTTATTTGTGCATTTTATTGTGTGAAGCCTCTTTTGCAAAAAAAAAAAAAATTGCAGCTTCATATATCAACCTTCAAAAGAAGATAGAGAAAACAGCTGCCCTCATCTGAACCACAGACTTTATATTGAGTACAGTTGGTAGCAGCAGCATAAGTTACAATGAGGAGCCCGTGTTCCCCACGGTGAACTTACAAGAGCAGAGCAGCGTGGCAAAATTTTAAAGTAAGTTTGCTGCGCTGCTGCCGCCACTGCTGCTGTGTGGACCCCCTTTCTTCCCAGGTTTCCCCGCACTGCAGGAGTTGCTTGGGAGGAATTTCTGCCAGTGGTTGGTAGTTGGAATATGTGACGTGCTCCGACTCTGTATTCTCCTGTTCTCCACCCCATGGTTCACAACCCAGCAGATATTCCAACCTGAGGATGTGCTTGGGACAAAGCCAGAGTTATGCTTATATGTAAAGTTTTCCCTTAAAAGAATATATCAGGCAGGGCCGTACCATGGGCTGTGCGAGCAGTATGGTTGCACAGGGCGTAAGAACAGAAGGAGGCACTGATATCAACACTGGGCTTCAAAGAAGCTCAAAAAGAATGAGTTACTGAACATGGCTGGGAGGAGGAGGGGCACCAGATTTATTAGTCGCACAGGGCACATTTCTAACTTGGTATGCTCCTGATATCAGGGTCAAATTGCCTGTCTTCTCATAGCTCCATTCAAGTTTATGCCACCAACTTCTCTTAGGTATATCGACAGTTCCTCTCTGATGATAAACTGGCCATCTGGCCCCCTTGCAACGATACAGCCATAAAAGAGCTGCCACTGGAACTTATGACCACCCATAGGGGCGGCTGCCTATCAGCACTTGCCCATTGGTAAATCCACTCCTGCTTATCTCCTCCACTCATTAGGCGAGCTGCTTTCCCCTGTGCCCTTCCCCTTCATTGCCCATGTTCACTCTTGCAGCACCGCACACAGTACCTGGAATGGCCTTCCTGAGATGGCACGCCTTGCTTCCTCACTGGCTCTATTCCATTTACATCTCCACCACTTTAAGATTGCTTTGAAATACAAAACCCCTGACTCCTCTAGTTTTAGCCCTCTCACATTAAACATTATTATCTTTTGTGGGTATCCCCTTTGCTGTTTCTTCTGAAAGGCGGTTAGGCAAATGATTAAACTTTAAACATTACCTTTACTGGCCCATAAGCTCTAAAGAGCCAGAACTGTTTCTTATATGGAATCGTACAGTGCTGTGGACACCTATAGACATGCCAAGTGGTATTAGTCTGACACCATTAACCTTGTTCAACCCTCACTTTGCACACAGCTGTAATATCCCTCTCAGACATTATCCGGCTGCATATTCCAAGCTAATGAAAGGCAGGTACCATGGCATAGTTGCATTTTACCAACCTGGAAGGGTTTCAGGAATGTTTCTTCCATGGCCAGTCTGCCATATTCTGTGAAAAGCTGAAGGACATTGAAAGAAAGAAATGAATTCCGCAGTGTTAGATGAAATCTATTTACAAGCAGGTTGATGCAACAAATATGATTTTTATTTCTTTCTCTTCGGGCAGCAGAGAAACAATTTATCAGTCTCCTCAATACTATACTTTGCTTAAAAGTCAAAGACAGTATTTTTCTGTGGCTAACCAATGGCTAGCCACCTCCAACTCTTATGCTTCTAGTCTAGTGCATACCTTGACTGTGTGAAAGAATGTCATCATAGGAGAGCTTGGATTGCAATACCTACCCCCAGCTGCCCCATCTCCTCTGAAATGCTATCTTCCTGCCAAAGGCCATGCACCATGACTTCCTTCTGAATCCACTATATGTGTGAATAAGTGATAACCATGGCTCTCTTCTTTTAGGGCCCTATGTATGCTTGCTCCATGCGCTGCCAGACATGGACAACTTAAGGCACAGATTTAGAAACGACACGACACTCCGCATTTTACTTTCTGGCTCCAGCACTCTGGAATTCACTCCCATCTGCCCTCCGTACCGAGCTTTCCTTCCCTCGATTTAAGTCCCCTACTCAAGACCCACCTCTTTCAACAGGCGTTTGATCTACAAGACCCTTAGGAGTGACTGGCCTTCCCACACGTACCTCCCCTAACCTGTCTCTCTCCCACTTTTGCTTCTCTGTCTCTCGCTGTCCTGTCTGAGTAATGGCGTTCTTTTCCCTTTTCCTGATTTTACTGTTTAATTATATTGTACACCGCCCTGACGCACCTGCCTGGGCGGTATATCAAGCGACAAATAAAGATAAAGATAAAGAATGGAAGCTGGGGGTCACAAAGCCACTGATACAACATGAAATGCGGTAGTTCGGCACAAAACTATGCGCTACCCGGTAGCTTGGAGCTTTAGAATGCAGTAAAAGCACCGCACTAAAAAAGTAACATGTGGCTGTGCGCTATAAATCCCACGCTAACCAAGCAGCATGCAATGGGGTGGGGACTGGGCGGGTCAGGGGCAGAACACAGGCACTGATGGCAATTCACTATTAGCACGGGTGTTGGTAGCTAATGCCAGGGCCGTATCGAGTGTGAATCGCGCCCTGTGCGACTTGCACATCGGGTACGTGCCCCCCCCCCCACGCACCTCCATCTAGCCACTTTCTGGACGGCGATGGGAGAGAAGAGGCGCGTCTGATGTGCAGTCGCCAGCACTCTAAGCATATCTAACACCACGTCAGAGGAGGGAAGGACCAGACCTGCTTAGCGTGCCATGAGCTTAAGGGGCGCATTTCAGCTGTCTGAAGGTGACAGGCAACAGCAGACAGCTGAAATGTGCCCCTTAAGCCTTTGTGCCCCATGCGGCCGCACCGCTCGCACAGGGCTAGGTATGGTCCTGGCTAATGCTAACTGCGCTTTCTGTCATTAGCGCTGGTGCGTTTAATGTCACCTCAATGGGTGGTGTTACATGCGCCCACCACTGCCACCTTTGTGCCCCTTTGTGTTTAATTAATTCTGAATCTGCTTTAGAGTTTTCAAGGGAAGGACATTTGTAAGTTCAATGAACTCTCTGTGTATAGTTTGCTAAAGTGTTTGCTCTGTGAAATAGTGTTTGAGGAACTGATTTTCCAAAAGGATACTGTATGCTTAACAGAAGGTGACCCTATATTGTAGAAATTACTTTTCATCCTCGACCTACCCCAGCCACATTCTAGCATATATAAACAGTTATCCCAGTTTAGGGGTTAGAAGGGAAATTTTTCAGAGCAAGCATCAACTAGGGATTTACATCAACAAATGAGTAGCCATTAACAATAGATGAATTATAATTAATTAATTTTGCAGGCGGCAGCAGCAACTAACACGAGTACAGCACCTAGCTGTTGTCGCTGAAGAGTTAACCCAGATTTTCAATCCCGGGACCATATCCGGCCACTGCCATGAATATCTGGGCTTGCTGCAGAGCCACGCACGGCACAAAAGCTAAATAAGCAGCGGCGATATTCAGTTGCTGCCCGGTTAGCTTTGGCGGCAAAAGGATAGCTTCTGCTGTGCTTAGCCTTCTCCGCTGAGGGATAAGCAGGCAGCAGCTGAATATCTAGAGGTAGGATGAGTTCTGAAGGCTCAATTCATGGAAGACATTGGTACAAGGAAGAGGGCTTCAGAATTGTTAGGAACTCGGCAGCATTTTGGGGAAAAAGGAAACTATTTTGGAAGGGTAGTTTCTACCTTAACCAGGATGGAACTCAGATATTGACATAAATATTTAGAAAGGCAATAGAGCATCTTTTAAGCTAAATCATGGGGGGAAAATGGCAGTCACTTAGGAGCACATAGTCTGGAGTGAGGCATCTTCAAAGAATACTGGCAAAATGGTGATGTTAGAATATCCTAATAAAGAAATTGTGGTAAAGGCTGAAGTAGCCCACGTTACATTCAGGTACAGGAGGCATTTTCTTGTACACAGAGGGCTCGCACTCTAGGTTTGTATCAGAGGCAATGGAGGATTAAGTGACTTGTTCAAGATCACAAGGAACATGTGGAACTTGAACCATGGTTTCCTTGATTCTCAGCCTACTTTAACCATTAGGTGACTCTTATGCCACTAAAGGTTAGAAATGACCCTGCACTTCCCTGATGGACCCCTGGGTCTTAAGAGGTGTAACAAGGGTTACTATGGGGCAAAGCTTGCAGGATTATGGGTATACGATAACCATGGTCCTGCAGGCACCATAAGTAGTATCAAAATTGTCCTATATATAAATTCAAGGTTTAAAACCTATAGACAACCCTTAAATTATCTGCATTCAGCTTAATGAAATCAGTCACTAGACAGCAGGGTCATTTGGTGGTATTTTTACTATATTCTGTGTTAATGTTCTCAGGGCAAAGTACCCAAAATTAGTTTAGTGAAAATAGTTATTCCATACATATGTAATTTTGTATGGGGCAGTTTGAGGCACATAGTATGGTTACTTTTGCTCCTATTACTAGTGAGAGTTTTGGTCAGCTCTTGTCTGGTTTGCAGGAGACTTTTTCGGGACTGGACCCAGTACCAATTGGGTGGTTTAAAGCAGCGCCCCCCCCCCCCCCACCCTATGGTGGATTGGTTGCGTGATTTGGTTAATGCATCCTTAACGCAGGGGTTGGTTCCAGCCCGATTGAAGGAGGTGGTGGTGACTCCTGTCTTGAAAAAGGTTGGGGGGGGGGGATTTGAGAGAGTGCCAGAATTATCAACCAATTTCGAACTTTCCAATGCTGGCAAAATTAGTGGAGAAAGAAGTAGTGATGCAAGTAGAGGGTTACGTGGAAGATTTTTCACTTCTCGACTGGGGTCAGGGCGGTTTTCGTTGGGGTAGTGTGGAGACATTGTTGCTGGCGTTGTTGGATCAGGGGTATATATGGTTCGATAAGGGAGTGTCAGTGCTATTGATCTCCCTGGGCTTGTCAGCTGCTTTCGATTTAATTGAAAGATGGCTGTTCATAGAGCAATGTAGAGGGTTGGGTATTGGGGGTACAGTCCTTTATTGGATAGATTCCTTTTTGAGTGACCAATGTTTTCAAATGCGGGGACCAACTAGACAAACACAGTTATATAGCTGGGAATGGGGAGTGCCTCAGGACTCACCCTTATCCCCACTATTATTTAATATTTATCTTCAATCACTGGGTGCCCTGGTGCAGTCCTTTCGGTTCACATTTTTTGCCTATATGGATGATTTGCAGATCTTAGCCCCCTTACAAGGGGATTTGGAGAAGATGATAGGACATCTGAATAATTGCTTGGAACAAGTATGGGTTTGGTTAACATATAGTGGATTGATTATGAATGTGCACAAAACAGTATGTTTGCAGTTCGGGATTGATCAGGCAGATTTCTCCACCTTTCCCAGTGTGGTGGGCTTTGCTGTCATCTAGAAGGAGGAATTGAAGTCGGGGTGATTTTGGAAAGAGAGGGGGTAAAGGATAGGCAGATTATCCAGGTGGTCCGGACTGTGTGATTAAAGTTGTGGTTGGTTCGCCAGCTACACCCATACCTGGATGAAAAGGTAGTGCAGTTGGTTGTTCAAGGAACCTTGGATTATTGTAATGTGCTTTATGTGGGCTTGCAGAGGAAATCTTTATGTAGGCTTCAGGTGTTGCAAAATGCAGCAGTTTGTCTTTTGATGGGAGCTCGAAGGCAAGATAGTGCACACCTGTTATTGGTAAGCTTGCACTGGTTTCCTATACAGGCTTGATGTTTGTGTAAGCTGTTGGTTATTGCATTTTGGTTATTGCATTTTGGATTTTGCATGTCTTATGCCTCAAGTATTTGCAGAGCTTACTGCAGTGGTATAAGCCTTCCCATCCCCTGAGTTCCTCGCAGGGATGGTTATTGGCTATTCTAGGTTTGGAAGAGGTTCAGAAGATTCATTGGCGGTCTTGAGCATTTTGGGTGGTGAGTGCTGAAAAGTGGAATGAACTACCTGTGGAGCTCTGGACAGTGGCCTCTCTGTTGGCCTTTCGTAAGGTTTTGAAGACCTTTTTATTCTTAGAAGCATTTGGGGATGGGGATTGTAAGGGGGAATGACTGAATTATTATGTATTGTTTTTACTATGTATTATATTATTGTACTGTATTTTATTTATTGGTTTGTACATCCTTTGATTGACTTAGGTCAGAAAAGTGGTCTAAACTTTTATAAATAAATTAATAGTTGCATATATCAAAAAAGACCATTTGATGCATGAAATGACCAGCAATACAGTTTTCTGGGAATTTGCAATGCCCACAAGGAGGGTGATTTTATAACAGGTCACCTAACTTGTGCAGCAAGCAAGCACAGAGATTACACCTGTTTACTAAGGGGAAGTTTATGCATACTTTCTCTTTGAATATTACCCTACTGAAACGATGGGCCGATATTCACTGACAGTGGCCAGCGTATTTAAGGCAGCTGGCCATCGCTGCTTTAACATAGACCAGAATATTCAATGCCGGGGTCATATTCGGCCACTGGCATTGAATATTGCATTATCTCGAGCGCCATCCCCAAAATGCCCCGATACTACGTGGTTAGCAATGGGGCATTAACAGCATTAGGACGGGATATTCGGCAGCACAAAATGGCTATGTGTCACTGAATATCCCACTCAGGTCTACTAACTGCATTCATGATTTTGAATATGCCCCCTATGCACACAAGTACCCCTGTTATTAGTATGCACACATGTACCCCTGTTATTAGTATGCACAACATTTTTGAGAAAACGTATGCACATATTTTTGAAAATGCAAAAGCATATGTATAAGTTTAAACCCTTCTCATACCTCTATCCTCAGGAATGTGTCTGCTCTTCGTGGATGCAAGGATGCGTGAAATGGCATTACTCAGATACTTGTACCTATATCAACTCTGGGCAATTTTACAACAATATACCAAAATGATTGCAAGGATGTTCCTTGTTAAATTATATCTGCTGATATGCTGTATGCAAGTGGAGCCCTTCTTGTGGGCACGAACTTCTTCATGGTGAGGGAATACTACCACAATATCGACAACACTGCTCTCAAAAAATATGTACTGCTTTTAAATGTATTCTATATCCTTAGTCCATTCTCTTATATATAACTCTTTGATGTTTATATCAGAACATGATCCCAGGAACCCCATAATTCAAATCAGGATTAAAGACTTTTCTTTTTGAACTGTCCTTTCAAGGCTACCAACTCAAATAAGGCTGGCTATGACGTTCTACCCTGCATCCTTATGTTTCCCATTTATGCATAATTGTTTTTGGTTTTCTGATGTTAACCTACTGCATTGGCCTTTCCTATTATGTTTTACTTCTCGCGTCTATTGTGCAATGCAGTTTTTGTACTGGCCCCACTGTTATTGGTTCTGATTCTGCGGTATCCTGGGATGATGTAAACCGCTCTGATGCAATATAAATTATGGAGGATGGTGTATCAAATATCACAAAGAAGCAAATAAATAACAGCAATGTGGGCCATCTGTTATTAGAAATTCACCATGGACCTGAAAACCTTCCACTAGTGTTTCTTTTCTAATTTTAAACTGATCTTGCCTTTGGTGTGGGGATAACTAATGCTGTAGTGGTGCTAAGTTACGAGGATGATATTATACTGTATTCTGACATCACACCGGCTGTGCAGTAACACGGAGTTACTGTGTGATGATTTGGTAACATCCTGTCATTGTAATTTTTCAGGTTCCTTGACAGGACAACTCCAGAATAAGGCAAGAAACAGCACCACACTCAAGCAGCAGGAGTGCACACGAAGCCGCAGGGATGCACTATATACTGCCTAGGAAATACCAAAGAAGCACTATATGCCATGCCCACAGCTGGGGACCCCACCAGGGAAAATTTACCTGTAAGTGCTGAAGATCATCTTCTTGAACATTCTGTGATAAATTATAAACCTTAATTTTAAAAAAAAAGTATTTTAGCTGATTTGAAATGATAGTGAAATGTAATTAAATGCTCACATCTTAAACATTTGAATTTCTATTTCCTTTAAATACAGAGTCATCCAATGGAAGCAGAATTATAATCAAGCAATTGAGTGTAGCAATAGGAGCAGCTGATCTGTAGTACTGGAAGCTGTGGAGGGAATAATGCTTATAAAGATGTTTTCCACCTGCCTAGGCAATCTTGAGTGAGGTCTCGGATATTTTTCAGTCGTGCAATGGGGAAATTCTAATATTTGAAGGGCTCTTGCCAAGTTACCATGGATATCTAAGGAGGTGGATGATTTGGCTCTGAAGTGGTTAACCTCGCAGAAATCTACCAATTGCAAAGAGAGCAACTTGGGGGTATGTTTACTAAACCGTCTTAACATCACAGCGGTGGTATTATCGCACGATAAGTGACGTTATCACGTGATATTATCATGCAATAACGTCACTTATCGCGCGATAACGCGGCGGCGGCGTTAAGGCACACTAACGCTGTGAAATCCAGGTCTGAAGGGTGGAGTAAGGCTTCCCAGAGGGCGGAGAGAAGGGGTCAATGGGCAGAGAGTGGGCGGGGAGAGGCTCCAGGCACACTAACGCTGTGAAATCTGGGTCTGAACACTAACGCCGGTGAAACCCTCATGTTAGGCACATTTGCAGGAAAGAGAACCATTTAAGTCAGCAATGTGCAGCAAAGGCAGGGAAACCCAGAAAAGTGATAGTTGTGATACATGTGCAGGAATCAAAAAGGCAAATAAACATATAAAATGACCAGAACCACATTTAAAATCCCAATAACCAAGCTGGCCAATAGTGATATTAATGATAAACATAAAGCAACACTACTGACAAAGCGTAAAAATTAAGATATCATGTTTGGAAGGGTCTATGCTCCGTCCCCCTACAAAGTGAATGATCCCACATTGAAATAGCGCTGATCAGGGTTTCTGTTGTTTAGATTGGGCAGGTTTGTTATGGCGCGCACATATGCAGCAACAGCAGAGTGGGCACATAGGAAAGGGCAACTGTACTGATGCTGTAAATGGGATACAGGGGGCTGCAGGCGGCACATGCTGTGGTCCAGCTGGGGCACAGTGCAGACTAGGCAGATGCCTAGGTGGCACATAGGCATGCCAAAACTGTAAAGCAGCAAGACAGCAACTGACGAGGGTCCAACATGGGCACGAGTGTGTGTCCCACAGTGTCATAGGGGATATTTATATATTTTATTTATTTTATTTATTTATTTACAGTCTCTTATATACCATGCTATTCGGCATCAGTGTGGTTTACATGGAACATAAACTCACAACAGGGCAGCAAGCCACTCTGTGTTTACAGAGAACGGGTACTAAAAACAGCAGGTACCCCCAAGGGCACATAACATTGGCAGGCGGTGCGGGGGGGAAGCGCGCATGTCCATGTAGGCACCCCTACCCAAGAACCCACACCATAGGCAGCTGCCTACCAGCACACTGGATGGCCTGGGACTGCGCACCACCAGCACCACCGGCATAATGGCACGGCAGCATGGTGGCGGAGGGGGCAGTTGCATCTGCCCACTGCAGACCATGACCTAGCCCCGTTTAGGTGGGTGCCGTGCACTGCAACAGACAGGGTCTGTCTGAAAAACAGTCATGGTATCCCCAGGGAATGATCTGTCCCTGTGGCAACAGTGTGGTGCAGCACACACAGCCAGTGTGTTCAGGAGCAGAAGGTCACAAGTTCAAGTCCCAGCCATGGCTCCTGCCAACCCTGTCTCCATATTTTACCCAGTACTAAACCGTGGTAATAAATACAGAACCTTTATTGCAGATAAAATAAACATGCCTGAAACGCCTATACTTTACCCTACAGAGCACAGACACCATAAACATGTGCAATCCCTAAAGCAGAGTTTCCCAACTGCAGTCCTGGAGGGCCAAACACCATTCAGGTTTCATGCTGTCCCTAATAAATATGCCTGTGCTGCATTTATATGCGCCGCCCCCATTGTATGCAAATATATCTCATGCATATTCATTAGGGACAGCATGAAAACCTGAACAGTGTTTGGCCCACCAGGACCGGAGTTGGGAACCTCTGCCCTAGAGCAGCGGCCAACAGGGGCATCAACACCCACACCCACAGGCTCCACTATCCACAGCTTCATGGAGAGTCAGGCTGTTGGGCCCTGCGCGAAGCAGCATCTCCCAATACTGGCACCTGCATACCTTAGCAATGCCATCCTAAACTTGGGAACACGTTCCACATATATCAAAAGGTTGCTATGATTAATGTCAGCTAACAAATCCTAAGTTAAACACAATTTGTTGATAGAGATTCATCATAGCAACCTTTCTGATATCTGTGGAGTGTGTTTCAGTTATTGATTCTGACAGTGTTTACCACACCGGGAAGTGACCCTAACAGTATTGAGTATCATAGCAATGCCCGCACTGTGCCCAGGACTGGTGTGGCGGCCAGGGCTGCCACAAACCTCTATATTTGCACAATGCTGGCATAGGTGTGGGAGTGTGTGTGTGTCTATCCAGTGTGTTGTGGCTGCCTACACCTTACTGAGCCCACATTGCTTGCACTGTTTCCAGTGTTAGCCTGCCAATGTGCAAAATGAGGAGCAAGGTACTGTGGGTGTGGCCCGGACAGGGTGGCATGGGCAGGATGCATTTGCACAGGGTATAGGGCAATGACTGGGAAATTGTAGTGCCCGACCACCACCTGCACAGACAGGGTGGCCACAGCATGTCATGCTGGGAGGTCACTCTCACCCTGACTGAGCAGTGACCACGGCATGGCTAGGTTCCCCCATAGTGCTATACAGTATTTCTCTCAAGTGATATTTATGGGTTATCTTTTCTGGGGTCCAATCACTGACATACCTGCGTGGTGTATGTGCTGACATCCCAGTTTTGGATGCACACAGTTCCTCCAGGAACATGCACTATGTACTAGCTAGCAGACTGTCTGCAGTTAGCATCTGTATGGCTGCACCACCTTGCAGGGTGCAGCAGGTGCACACTGACTGCCCTCTGCTGGTGAATGTCAGATCGTAGTGGGGGGCAGCTGAGCTGACTGGGCCCACTACCTATTTGCCAGTGGCCCTATCCTAAGTGCAGATCCTTGGCAGCTGTTTGTTCGCCACCAGGACTGGGGTTGCTGGACCCACAGCCTGTCCTCATGTACCGCCACTGCCCCCCTTGCAAAGGGTGAGAGTGCAGGTCTGTTGGGGGCAGATCATGTCCCCCACCCTGACCCAGAGAGGGTGGTTTGCTAAGTACATTGTTGCCATGTGAGCCCTGACACACCCCTGCTCCCTAAACAGGTGACCATAGCAAGCACAGTGGATATGCACTATGTTGTGTGCATCCTGGTCTACAAGGGCCAGACATGACTGGCAATTACAAATGGACACAGAGACCTCCTAAAGGTGTCTGCAACAAATACCTGTCACACACTGGCACTGATGGAGACATGCAGCACAGCCCACCTCAACCAACCCAGGTACTGCGGACCTGGTGCTGGCCACTCCACCTCACCCTCAGGGTGAGCACAGAACACGCATATTGGCATAGCCTGTGGGTACTCTGTGCCAGTAACATGCACGGTCATTCCCCCCTACCAAGCTGACGTGCTGTAGAGGTGCATACCCCATCTGGTGAGCAGATGTAGACTGCTGTTCTGCATGTGAATTGCATTATGGGTACTGTTGGTTCTATCCTATCCTGGTAGCCACAGCAGATAGTTTTATGGTGACGTGCACCCTTTCTGTAGCCAGCCATTGGTATGATAACTCCCATAGTGATGTAGCACAATGGTTAATGCAATGACTTCAGTAGCAGAGGTTATGGGTTTGATTCCTCTCTGTTCCCCTTTTTTTTATGGCTGTCCTACACAACTACGTTTCATTCGTGTAACAGTCATATCTGTGCAGATCTGTGCTGCCGCCACATTATACCCTCATCACTGTTGCCATCCATCCTTCTGTCCATCTGTGTGTGTGTGCCAGCTGTGTGGCGTCCTGCCCTAATGTGCAGGCTGCTACCCCATGTCCTGCACTGGCATACTTTTCTGCATTGCGGCTGTTCATGTTTGCCTCTCCTGTGTCTGCTCTGCATGGCACTGCTCTCCTTTGTCCTCCTGTCATTGCACTTATCCTGCCACCTCTACCTCCTCTGGTGGACACGTATCCCCATCCTCTGCCACACACTGTCATTGTTGCATTGTACATTATGGTAACACAGATGTAACCATAACACCCTGTACATCGATACAGCTGCCCCCAATATGTTTGTCCACTTTACCTGCTGCCACATGGGCTGCATGCAGATTTGGCTGGTCCATGAGCTCCGTCATCTACTTCCTTCCATCACTTGTTCATTGCCTTTCCTTGGTGCTCTGTGCAGTGTTATGGTTACATCTGTGTTTGAGCCATACATTTCATGCTTGTGACTTTGGGGCACCTTTGTGCCCCTGGGCACCATCTCCTGTGTCACCTTGGCATCCCTGGGGCATCTTTCACAGCACCTTAGGATTGGCCAGCTTATGGGGCACCTTATATGCTGCCTTGGAGGGTGCCAACCTTTCCTGCTGCCCTCTGGGGCACATTATGACCTGCCTTGGATGACGTGGTGCTTTATGATGTGCCTTATGGTGCGCCCTAAAAGGTGCATTAGGTTGCGGCACTGGGGCGAGGCTTTTTTTGGCTGGCAGTGCAAATTGTTGGGATGTGTCTGACTGTTACAAGCAGGAAAAGAGATTGCTTCAGACAGTCTTTTAACTGAGCCTACTGAGGGATCAAACTCATGACCACTGTATCAGCAGTCAATGTATTAACCATTGTGCTACACCTCTGCTATTGTGCTTGCAGGTCAGCGCACCTAATTAAGGCTAATACGCGTCAACGTGCCACGGCTCCCTCTATAGCGAGATAACGGACTTTATCATGCGATAACCCGAAATGCTACCTTAAGACCGGAACGCCCACTACCTTATATGGCATTCGTCACAGTAAAACTGCAACTAACGCCGGTAACATTAAGGAGGTTTAGTAAACATACCCCTTGGCCAATCTACCCTGAGGAATCTCAGATTTCTCAGGACCAGACTTCAAGGATTTTTTGCTTATGGGAAGATGGAATTTAATGTGGACAAGTGCAAAGTTATGCACTTAGGGAAGAACAACCCAGCATGGCATATCTTATGTTCTTAATGGGAGAAAATCCACCTTCAAATCTCTGCAAGCCAAGTAACTATAAATGTGATACTGCAGTTATGCACCATGCAGTATTCAACCCTCAGCTAGATAGGTCAAAGGTCAAGGATATTCCCTCTCTGTCAAACTCTTCTGCACCTTAACCCATGAAAGCTGAAAAAGAGCAGGAAATGCCGAGCACTGAAGATGTATCTCTTACTAAAATCATGCTCTGGACCTCACATTTTGACTGCTCTTTTATGCTTAACCAAAGGTTAAGGCCTTATATATTTATTTTATTTATTTATTTATTAGTTTTTCTATACTGCCCCTTCCAGAGATCAAGGGCGGTTTACATCAAACCCAACATGATAATTTTACATTATAACATAGAATACACATGTTAACATTTTAACAGCTGCCAAATCTATTACAACTTATATACAATAAAGCAATTAGGAGTATTTAGGTACTCCATTATCCAAGGGTTAACACTGATAGCGACCTATATATGTTGTGACTAGGTTGGTTGTGTTTGCAGATTGTTAGGTGGGTTACCATAGTAGTTAAGGAACAGGTATGTCTTGAGTACCTTGCGGAACAAATTGAGATCCTTTATTGCTCTCAAATTATCTGGAAGCGCATTTCAGAGTACTGGGGCAATGTATGTGAATGCTCTAGTACTTGTAGAGTGATTGGTATAGCATATGTGATAAGGTATTTCAAAAGTGTTCTGGGAACAGCTCGTTCTGTTTCTTGTGTTTGAGGGTGAATTGAGGAGGGAGGATAGCTACAATGGGGCTATATAATTGTATTTGTATTTGATTCTTGTTGCAATGGGTAACCAGTGAAGCTTATGAAGAAGTGGGGTGATATAGTCTGAATGGTGGGCCTTATGAATTATGCATGCGGCAAGATTTTGTGCCATCTGGAGTTGTTGGATAGTTTTCTTAGACAGCCCTTGCAGAATACTATTGCAATAATCTAAATGGGGTATCATTAGAGCTTGTAAGACTGCTCTAAAGTCATAGCTTTCTAGGAGGGGTCTGAGATGTTGTATCATACGTAGCTTGAAATATATGGCTTTAGTTATTAATTTTATGTGAGATACCATGTTTAGTGATTGATCCAGAGTGATTCCAAGGTATTTCGTTTCTTTTTTGATGTCCAGCTCAGACTCTTATATGTGGAATTTTGATGGAGGATTAAAATTGTGGTTACAGGATAACAGAGAACTTCTGTTTTATTAATGTTTATTTTTAGGTTGTGTATTTTTAGCCATTCTATTACATCAACTAGACAGGATGTTATCTGAGAGTATGTAGGGTTGGATATGTCTATGGGAAGATACATTATATCATCCGCATAGATGTGGTAGTTTAACTTGTGCTTTTTAAAGATGTTACAGATTGGTTGCATATAAAGATTAAAAAGTAGGGCAGAGAGGGAAGAACCTTGAGGAATACCTTGTTCCTGATTTAAGGTTGAAGAAGTTGTTTGTCTGATCTGAACCTGTAGAGTACGGTTGGTTAAGTAGGATTTAAACCATTCAATTACTGTACCATGTAAACCAATCTGCTGTAGTCTTAAAATGAGAATTTTATGACTGATACTGTCAAAGGCTGGGGCAATGTCAAGGAATATTAAGATAAATGCTGTTGTTCAAGCCACGTATGAGTCTGTCCATCAAAGTTAGCATAAGTGTCTCTACGCTAAGATAAGGTCTGAACCCATGTTGTTGCTCATCTAGGGGTGCGTTTAATTCAATGAAGTCTTGAAGTTGGAGCTGTACTACTTTTTCGAGAATCTTCGCCATAAACAGTAGACTGGAGATGGCGAAGAGTTAGGGTGGTCTTTGTCAGTGATAGTAACATACTAACATAGTAGATGATGGCAGATAAAGACCAGTATGGTCCATCTAGTCTGCCCAGTAAGATGGCAAGAGTAGGTGCACCTGCCGCTCTGTGCAGGTCACCCCTCCCCATGTCTTTGTTTAAGGGTGAACTCACCGCTCTGTGTAGGACACCCCTGTTTGTTGAGAAATTAGTTAAGTTTATTTTGATTTTATCCTGTTGCTATAAAAAGGATCCATTATGTCTGTCCCATGCCATTTTGAATTCTGTCACTGTATTTGCCCCCACCACTTCCATCGGGAGGGCATTCCAAGCATCCACCACCCTTTCAGTGAGAAAGTATTTCCTGACATTGCCTTTCAATTTATCCCCTTGCAGCTTCATGTTATGCCCTCTACATTTACAGCTTCCCCGTCTTTGGAAGAGGTTTGTTTGTTCATTAATTCTCTTTGTCGTATTTGATTTTAAAATTGGGAGGATGATTGCTTGTTTTAGGGCAGTGAGCATATGTCCTTGTCTTAAGGATTGATTTACTATTGCTAAGATGGCTGGACTGAACTCATCTTTCGTTGCTTTTAACCAACTGACCGAGCAGGATTCGGTGGGAGAAGTAGTTGTATTGATGTTTGTAATTATGTTTTTCAGGTGTTTTTGGTCTATAAGGTGGAATGAAGTCCATTTGTCAGGAATACATGGGTTAGAGTCATTTAGTAGGAGATTGATTGACTTGGAGGTGATGTCATCACTATATAGGGGTTTAACTTTTCCATATAATGATTAGTTAGTGTCTGCGGTTTGATGGTAATTTGATCTTCATCTGGAGTAGGTGTTTTTGTTAGGAATTTGACAATAGAAAAAAGCCCCCTTGGCCTATTAAGCGATTTAGTGAGCAGGGTAGTGTGATATTCCTTTTTTCTATCATTCATAGCTTCCTTGTATGTTAGAAGTGTGTACATATATAGTCTATTATCAATTTCAGATCTTATGCACCTCCATCTGTGTTCTAATTTTTATAATTTTTATTTTAATTTCCTTAAGTCGGATGTATACCATTTTTTAGATTCTTTCTGCCTTATCTTGTAGTGTGTGCGAGGAGCTTGAGCTGCCTTAGAAATAATGGAGTTCCAATTAAGTAGGATATCATCTAGATCGTTTAGTGTGGAGTCTATGTGGGGGATGGTATTGTTCAAGAAAGTTTCTTTGTCAATGGCCCGAATTTCCTTTTATATGAGGTAGGTGCATTAGTAGTATGGCAATGAGGGAGATGCCGATAAGAAGTGATCTGTCCATGGAAGTGGCAGAGATTTAGGGGGTGAGTAAAGTTTGTCTCGAAGGATATTATTTGGGAGAAATATTAGATCTAAGATATTTCCTTTTCTGTGGGTTGGTATCTGAACTACTTGCTGGCAGCCTATATCTGACATGGCATTTATGAAATGAGATGCGTGTGTGTTGTGCAGGTCTGGTAGGTTGAAGTCGCCAAGAATAATGTGTAACTTGTTTAAGGACGTAGTACATGCTGTCTCTAAGATGGAAGTAAGGTTGACAGGTGAGGGTGAAGGCGGCTTGTAAATTAGGATGATCGTTATGTTTTTATTTTCAGTGATTAAGACATCCATACCTTTGATGCTTTTACTTAAAAAAAGGATGTTTTTTAGATCTTTTTTCACTATAATTAGGACTCCTCCTCCTCGTTTGGCTGCCCTAAGGCGCTGGAATAAGTTATATTCAGAGAGAGCTATTTGATTAGCTAGTACTGTGTCTGACTCTGATAACCGAGTTTCAATTAGGCACTGTAAGACAAGGTTGTTATCATTAACAAGATCGAATATTACTGGTATTTTATTTCTGATAGATCTTGTATTCAGTAGGATACATTTTATAGGGTATGCTGTGAATGCGGATGTTTGTAGGGAGTGAGTATCTTGAGGTTTTATGTATATTAGCCTGTGTTGATGTTTATGACAGTGGAATGAAGATGGGTGAAATGGGAATGAAGGACTATGCTTGGTACGATAATTCAATAGTGTTGTGAAGTAACTGGTTGGAGAGAGCTAGTGGTGCTAGGAGAAGTGTGATTAGGAGAATGCTGAGACAATATCGTAGACTAAATTTTGCCATTTTTAGATGTTAATAGAGTGCCGCTGGAGATAAGAATTGAAAAACGGTATTCATTAAGTAAACGGTGAAATTATAACTGAAGGTCTACCTAGAAATATCTTAGCTAGACGCTTGTCTGATGTATAACAGTGAAGTAATTAGACAATAAAAGTGACAAAAATATCAGCGTCAGTTTAGTCTAATAGCAAACCTCTGTAATTGGGAAGATATACATGCCGGATGTAAGATGTAAATAATCATGCAGCTCAAATTTACAGGGGTGAAACAATAACTGACTAGTTGTGCTGTAAGGCTGACTGAAAACAAGCTTAGCGTTGGAGCAAATAGTCAGAGTCTTACTTGGAATTGTACACGCCTATGATCCACGCCTCAGGGCCACGCTAAAGGGCCCTATGGCGCGGGCGCACCAAAGATCTGAACTTAATATAATGGGTGAGCAAGCCATGTGCAGATCTTCAGTGCCGAGCTGATTGGGTGTCTTGGCTGAGAGCAGGGAGGAGCTTAGCTCCTTGATGATGTCCCAATGCTAATACAAATCAGATCCTGCATGAGGGTTTGCATAAGGAAACATCAAATTATGCCTTTGGAAAGTGTTACTGTGTACACCTGGAAACTGATTGAGACAAAAAATGTTTGACCCTAATCTCTTCTGAACAGAGTCCCTTAACGGAGCCAGTAATGCCTGACTCTACAAAGAAGACTTAAGAGGAACTATTTTGCCCTTTTATTCAAAATATTGTAGAATATATTATCTCCAGTGATGATTCAAGGCAGTTTTATGGGGCAAATGCTGTATATATAAATATTTCTTGAACACACTTTCGGTCTCTTAGCCAAAAGGGATAATCCACCATCGTTTGCTGTGGTTACCTGGATCGAGCTGATCATCGTACTAAGTGCAAACACAGTAGCCGAATCTCTCAGTGTTGACTGACTATCAAAAGTTCCCTGAGTGTCCATCAGTAACACCGCAACCTGTGGAAAAATAAAGATCAGTCAAGGAGCAGAATTTCCAGATTTTAATGTGAATGCTAAGGCCGCTCCATTTCAGTTTCACTTTTCATCAATTGTGCATTTTAATGATTCTTATGTGATATTTGGCTACCATGCACATACAAATGGTTTTCAAAGTTAGTATCTTGATGGTATGGTAAAATGCACAGAAAGGCTGTCTGTCGTCAGTGTGCAACCGTGTATCACAGCTCGCTGAAGTTCTGTAATATAGTGCTATATAGTTCAGGCATAGGAAGCTTTTAATAATTTTCTGGGCGTTTACAATTCAACTATGTAGTATTTGAGCTGAACTTTCACAGTCTATGGACATTTCATTTGTGGGCACTTGATATATTTCCTTGGCTTTGCTTTCTGAGAAATCTTTTTTTTTTTTAATGTCAAGGCCTGCAATTGCGGATAACACACAGAGCCCTCGATCCTATAAGGACATGAGGGAGTCAGAGAATCCCAGGTCATCCCTGCAGGCTTTTTAAAATGTTTTTTGACTGGAGGAGGGTGAGAGGGAGTTGGACCGTCTGGCCAAGAATGGGACTCCTTGTATTCTTTGTAGAAAATGCTTTGGAAGGACATGCAAGTCACAGGTGCTTGTTTATAATATTCACATTGGGGTGGGGGAGACTGGGGCCATGAGGCAATTGGAAGGGAGGGAGGAAAATGGATGGAGGCCACTGGGACTCTTTATGCAATAATGTACACTTCGGAGGAAAGGAAGGCGATGTGAGCCATGAATCGATGTATCACTTAGTCCCATGCTAGAATAACTCCAGCCACACTAAGGTAGTTTTGTTCCTAAAGATTGCTAGCTGGCAGCACGTCTTCTGGCGTGCATTGAAGGTGCACTGGGACAAACAATGCCAACTAGTCAGGGGCCATGACAGTGCAGGACGATTCCTGTGCTAGCACTCCCGCATTAGAGTCACGAGGAGGCTGGTTAGGGGCGAAGAGTGGGCATGGTGAGCTCAGCGCAGTTAGTGCCAGATTCACACCACCCGCTAACTGTGTCCCACGCAATTAATGCCGGTTCACCTAACACCACCTCAATAGGTGGAGTAAAGCGCACCCATGCTAAAGGTGGTGCGCATTAGGGGTAAGTGCTCAGCATTAACTGCTGGGGAAATGCTTTCCACATCCCCGACAGTTAACATGGTGCCACTGCACCTAACGCGTCATAGTTTTGACACTTTTGGTGCCTCAGGTATAATTCCCTAGTGCCCATTAGTACAAGGGCCCCTAAATCTAGCTGGTTAAAATTTCCTTGAATATTAAGCTGGAAACCTATTCAGTTAGATTCTGCTAAATATTTGCATAAAAATAACCAATTAAAATTTGCTAATTATCTTACTCATTCAAGGAGTTATTGAATACTGACCCCTTATCTTGTTTTCTGCCATAAGCCCCTACGTTTCGAAACTCAGCACTATTACATTTTCAAAGAATCCAGTTTAGGAATTTAGGGCCTGATATTGAATTGCCACCGAACGTTAACCCCGGATATTCAATCTGGGGCCATATCCACCCACCGGCATTGAATATTTGGGTTTGCTGTACAGCTGCAAACAGCACAGAAGCTAACTGTGCAGCGGCAATATCCAGCCATTGCCCAGTTAGCTATGGGAATCTGTCTGCTTACGCCTAAACCTTTTACTTGAAGTTTGTAGACAGGGTATAGGGAGATGCCTCCATGGATACATCGGATTTTAACTTTACTTACAGGCTGAATTGCTGCGTCCCCACTCCTGGCCTCAATTTGCCGCCAGAGCGCTTTGGACAGCATGCTCTGTTCAGCACCTGAATCCAAAAGCGCAGTGGTTGCAATTCCTTGCACTTCCACTGCTAGCAAAAATCCCTCCTTGACCTTAGGATGGTTCTCCGCTACCAAAGCTGTCTTTACATAACACTCTCGCTGTACATGGCCCTCTTTACCACACTTATAACATTCTTTCGGGTAACATGGCCCTTCAACATTGGCATATACATTTTTAAAGCTTCATCATTCATCCCCTTCCTCCTTTCTGATACGCCACACACTGCAACCCTGGAAGCACTGCCACCTTCATGGGCACTCAACTCTGCCTCCACAAACCGTTCTGACAGCATTACGGCCTCTTGTGGGGTTTTGCAGTTTTGGAGTATAGGGAAGGTTTGCATTTGTTGGGGTACAGCATCCATGTATTGCTCCAATACAAGACTATCTATAATTGACTCAACTGTTTTCCCTTCAGAGGTCAGCCATTTGTTTACTAGGGTACGGACTCTTTGACATAGGGCCTTAAGAGTCTCGCCTGATTTTAATCTGACAGCCCTTAGTAGGCGATGGTATACTAGAGGAGTTAGCCCCAATCTCTCTCTAACTGCCTTTTTAAGCTCGTCATAATTACTGGCAAGCATAGGTGGCATAGCTCGGTAGACCGCTAAAGCCTCCCCAGTAAGGGATGCCGCTAAACGCATGGCCTATGCTCTTTTGGCCATCCGCTTAGGTGAGCCACCCGTTCAAAACCCTCCAGAAAATCGTCAATGTCGTCCCTGTCAGTAAGCTGTCCGAAGTTGAAAGTCCCACCAGCCTGCAAACCCAGCACAAGTGGAGCAGCTGGTGAACTGGAACCGGGAGGTGCTGCTGCTGGTCCGGTCTGCCTTCTCTGCTCCGCCAGCCATGCCTCCAACAACTCTAGAAATGGCTTCTGTTGTGCTTGTAACTGCGCAGCACTTCTCTCCTGCGCCAGCAAGGACAAGTCTGACTGCCGCTCAAACTGAGGTGCCATCCATTTTAACACATCTTGAGCTTCGAGAGTCATCTTGGAATCCTGTAAACAAACAAACACACACAGACCAAAGTGCGATACCAAAAGCAAGAAAAAAGTTTCTTCACTTTTTTTTTTTTTTCCCAACAGCTTGGCTTGCACCCCTTGCCCTGGTATCCTTAACCGGCCCTGGCTAGGTACCCGTTACCTGGCTTGGGTGAAGCTGCGCGCTTAACACCTGTGACGTTCTGCTGTAGTCTCCTCTGCACTGCGGGTTCACTTTCTTGAACCCTCCTCAGCTGGGCTCCACAGCAAAGTTACTCCTCCAGCAGGTATCCTGATGGTAATCTTCTACGCATGCATGGAATCCTCAATATTACGCTACTTGTGACACCTCCAGTTGGGCCCAAGGGCTTACAATCTGGAAACGGCCTTATATGTCCTCCTTGAATAAAGTTCCCTTTGTTGTCACCAGGGTATTCTGGGACTTGTAGTGCTTTTTACTCTTGAAGGACAAAATGTAGTTGAGTCGGTGGTTGTAAGGCAGCAAGAAAATTTATTGTGGGGATTTCCAGGGCATTCAAAGTTCAGTACACAACAAAGGCAGAAGGATACATCTCCAACATAAAGATGAAATCAGGATAATGAGAATGACGTAACAAAACCTTTTCCACTGTTCAGCTGTTCTGCTTCTCTTACACACTCATACCAAGGACTGCCCCGTGTGGTCAATTAACAGCAACACAAGCAAACTTATAACAGCTGTGGTTTCTCTTTTGAAAGCAAACACTTCTTCACAGCACTGCTTCTTAACTTCAGCAAGTAATAAAACTCAGTGAAACACAGACTTAGCTTTCTTCAGCTCAAAGCAAGAACTGCCCTTATTTCCTATACGGTTTCACAGATTCTCAGTTCCCATTCAACACTGCAGAATCTTCTCTTAAAGATAAAGAACAGTCCATTGGAATGGGGTCATATTCACAATTAGGCAAACAAGAATCTACTTGCATTCCTTCAATTGCATCAGGGCAAACAGTATCTCTCTCAGGATTATAAGCTTTCTCAAACTTTCTCTCTTTCAAGAACTCCTGAAATTGGTTCCACAGCAATTCAGCTTGTACAGGCACCTTTACATTAGGGGAGTGAACCTTTTCCTCAGAAAACAGCTTTCTCAATGCTTCTAGCTTTGAAGTTTCAACGGCTGTACTTTTATCAACTCTCTACCCACTTCTTAACAGTAGACGGTGAGGATTCAGCTTCCTGACCTTTAGAAATGGAAAATTGTCTCTCTGCTGAATTATCAGTAATGAAACTGCTGGCTTTACCTTGGGGATGTTTCCTCAGACAAACGCTGCTTTCTTTCCTCCTGGGTTCCTCCAGGCTTTGAAATGCAGCCTCCTTATGTCCTTCTCCAGTCCCTCTGAGGTAGCTGCTTTCTTGGGAGATTTCCTCTGGCTTTCTCCTCCAGCTAAGCACAGCTTCAGCTTCTCTCTCTCCTCTCTCACCTTTCCAACTCCAACAGCTATTCCTGTTCCTTTCTCCACGTCCACCTCTCCTCCATTCACCTGTGCCTCTGCCTTCTGTTGCTGTCTCCATATCTGTACCTCCTGTGCCTGTCTCTGTGTTCCTTGAGTCAGTGCTTCTTCCCTTGACTCTCTCTCTGTCCGTTTTGCTTTGCTCTGCTCGTGGTTTTAAACACTGCTGCCTACTGGGCATTCCCTGTTCTCTGCACTGTGTGACCAATCAGCAGGGAAGCCTGTCTCCACTCCTGAGCTAGGGCGTGGCCTGACTTTAGCAGAGAGCTGACTTTTCCTCTGATCTGGCTTGTAATTCCCCTGCACGTGTGCACTGCCATTCACTTCAAAGGGGAAATCAGGATTTTCTTCAAGTTCCATATCTTACAGAGAGCTTTCATCACTACAGGTCGCACCAGAGACTTATACAGAGGCATCATCACCTCCTTTTTTCTACTAGCTATTCCTCTCCCTATACACCCAAGTATCCTTCTGGCTTTTGCAGTCGCCTTTTCTACCTGTTTTACTACTTTAAGATCATCAGATACAATAATGCCCTAGTCCCGTTCTTCTTTTGTGGACAGAAGTACCTCACCCCCTACACTGTACAGCTCCTCTGGATTTTTGCAGCCTAAATGCATGACCCTGCATTTTTTAGCATTAAATTTCAGCAGCCATATTCTAGACCATTCTTCAAGTTTGGCTAGATCCCTCCTCATATTGTTGACTCCTTTCTGTGTGTCTACTCTATTGCAGATTTTGGTATCATCTGCAAACAAGCAAATCTATCATTTTAATGCATAGACAAAAAACCATAGCATTTATATGCATGCTAATGAGAAGGATGATATGCAAATGACTGCAAAATAAGTATACTAAATTTATCAACTTATTCACTAAATCACAAACTCTTCACCAACTGCATACTAATGCCAAAATTTGATTGCCTTTGGACCATACATTAGGCACCGATTGAACATGAGAAAAAAAGTTCCTACTTGCCATAGGCATTTTGTAAGAGAAAATGGAGGCATTCTGGCTACTGCAGCAGGAAATACTGCAGCAAGCAAGGAGAAGAGATGGAGATGAGCAGGAGAAAGGAAGGAGAAAGAGGACAGGAGGAAGAAGAGATAGTGAGAGCGACAACAGGGGAAAAGCAAGAAAGAAGCTACATTCCTGGCTTTTCAGACCCATGGCCACCCTACTTGGTCTTCCAAAGGCTGAAGAAATCAACAGCTACTGCTTAAGTTGAAAGGCAATTATGCCCTTCTATGAGAATTTAAAGGGTCACCTTGATCCTTCGACAGCCAGATCTCATATCATACTATGGCTTCTCAAGCTCTTGAGCTCATATTGTCTTGCATCTGGGTCTTTTGAAACTATTGTGGCAGTAGTTGGTGGAATGGGGCAATCTACCTTCCCCAGACATTTCCACCACATAATGGAAAATATACCAAGATACGTTAGAAAGTCTCTCGTATTTCCTAATTAGAGGCCAGGATGGAAAGACTTGCGAAGGCATTTCCATTCTATTGATTGCTTGCCTAATGTAACGTGCGCTGTCAATTGCACATATTAAACTGATGCCACCATTTGAAAGGGGAGAGCTCTTGTGGGAAAGAACATGCTGGAGTGGAGGAGTAGCCCAATGGTTAGAGCAGTGCGTTAGAACCAAGGAAGCCAGCGTTCATTCCTCCTGCTACTCCTTGTGATCTTGGGCAAATTACTTAACTCTCCATTGCTGCAGGTACAAACTTAGAGTGCAATACCTCTGTTGGTACTTGAATGTAACCTGAGCTATTTCAGCCATTATCACAACTTCTCTTTTAGGATATTCTAGCATCACCATTTCGCCAATATTTTTTGAAGATGCCTTACTCAAGACGATGTGTTCCTAAGTGATAACTAGTTTCTAACCATGATCTAGCTTAAAAGATGTTCTATCTTCTTTGGAACAAGAAAAAAAATACCTTTAGTAACAGGAAGTCGGCATCAGACATCAGAGAAGGGGTAGAAGCAAAAGCCCCATGGCGCCAAAGCTTAAGGGTAAACGCCACGGGGCTGCTTGTGGCCATTGCCACCATTGTACATCCCAGAGAGGGGCGACAGCAATGGCAATGGGCGCTGTGGGGGGGGTGTGCAAGAGATAAGGTTCACCTAGGGCGCCTCATCTCACACTAGCCCTGCATGCACACCAAGAAGCCCTTCCTATTACTGGCACCAATTAAGCATGGTAAATAAACCATCGCAAGCAAACCCAAAGAATGTAATAAAAAGTACCTAATATACAATTACTAATCCCTTCAAAATAATCTTACTCTCTCATGAGTTAAACCAGGAGTATCCAGAGCAGAAGGAAAAAAGACTTCAGAGCTCACAGGTCAATCAAAACTAACCTCTCCAGTACACAACATTTGTCTCAAAAATACCCTTCTCCATGAAACTCAACAATTTTTTTCAGTCATTAGAGTGTTCCATGTTTCTTCACAATAATGCTTTACTGTATTGATGAACCTCAAAATGCAATAAAACTCAAACATCTGCTGTCTCAATGTACAAATGAAAAAAAAAGAATTTCTTATCTTTCATGTGCTGTCCAGTGTTGTTCCCACTTGTTGTTGCAATAAACTGTTCCGTGCTGAGTTCCCACGTGATGCGTGAGTGAGTAAGACGGGTTCCTGCTCACTCTGGGCTGCCCCGAGCAACAAACTAAACTGTACTGAAATTTAGCCACAAAATCGCAAGCTGCTGAAAGGGGACAAGAGAAGGGAAACGAGTGGCATGAAGTGGGGGTCAAGAGCCGAAAGATCTATGACTATTTCGTAGAAAAAAAGACTGAAAGAGAATAAGCAAGTCCAGGGCCTTGTCCGCCACGCCATCGCAGCCGGCTTCGCCAATTGCGGAAAGCACACAATCGGCGACAGAAAATCTGGCAAAAGAGGTTGCAAAACTATTAGAGCCTAAGTTTGACCAGGTAATCAAAAAACTGGAAACTTTGGGGGACTCATTGACAGAGATTGGAAGGAAGGTGGAAGAACTGGAGCAGCGTGTGTCGAATATCGAGGATGAGGAAGGACAGCAAGAGCGTGATCGCATGGAGCAGAAAAAACAGATCAAAGCCCTCCAATCCAAAGTAGACGATCTGAAGAACAGATCGAGGAGGAATAATCTGAGAGTGGTGGGAGTGACAAAATCAACGATGGAGAGTATGTTATTACCATTGCTTGTAGAATGGCTGCCCAAGGAGTTGGGCCTCACCTCGCTTGTGGGAGAATTGAAAATCGAGCGAGCGCACCACATTGGACTGAGGAGGGAAGATCAGCAGAAGCCGTGGGTGGTAATTATGAGACTGCTCAATTTCCAACATAAAGTGCAATTGCTGCAGGCCTATCGGAGGAAAGGAGATTTGCAGCTGGAGAATCATAAGCTCCTAATATTTCAAGATTACTCTGCTGCTGTAACAAAAAAAAGAAAGGAGTTTACCCCCATCTGTGTGGCTTTGTTCAAGAAGAAGATTCGCTTCATGCTGGCATTCCCGGCGACTCTGAGAGTAACAAACCAGGGGCAGAACTATACGTTTACGTCTGCGACTGCAGTGAACCAATTTCTGGCTGGATTGGCGGGAAGCAGCGGCGAGGACGGAGCTTGGGCCTGAGTTTTTCCTTTTCTTTTGGCCTGCTTGGCCTTGGCAAACACGGCAGCGAGGAAGGAATAGACATTACATATGCTGACAGTAACATTTGGGTGTATTGGATGGGAGGGGAGAGGGAAAAGGGGAAAAAGAGCAAAGGTAATGGTTACTTTGTCTGTTATCACTATAGTAATGTGGAAGGTAATAAAGGGAAGCCCGGGGCAGCCCTGCGGCACTCAATTGGGATCAGACCTCAGCGAGGAGAGCTGAGGGGGATAACGGTTAGCTGATACAGGGTGTAGAGAGGGTAGGGTAATGGGCAGGATGGAGGAGGGGTGGGGGGAGGAGGGAAAGATGGTGTATGAATGGGGAATGAATGCTAGAATTGTATGGATGAGAAGGCAGAATGGAACAAAGGTCAATGCAGAGAAAAATATGAAAGCTATGGCACAGGTTGCGAAACTTGCTGGAAAACAAAAGGGCAAATATAATACTGTTTCCATTGCTATCAAGTTCGGGGTTGAGGCTGGGCAACCCTGGGCAACGGTTGGAAAAGGAGAGAAGCTAGAAATAATTATATTAAAAGAGGATAAGAATGAAACATGATCTGAGGCTCACCACATGGAATGTGGGGGGAGTGAGTACACCCGTGAAAAGGACAAAAATATTACAGGCCCTAAAAAGAGGGAAATCACAAATAGCAATGTTGCAAGAAACCCATTTAAGTGAAAAGGAACATGAGAAATTAAAAAAAGATTGGATGGGACAGATATTTTCGGCGTCATCAGGCGGTAGAAAGCAAGGAGTTGCGATTTTGATTAAGAAAAGGATCCCGATAGATGTTATTAGCGAGGAGGCAGATCCACAGGGGAGGTTTTTGCTTTTGCATGCCAAAATACAGGGGGAGGAACTATTTCTGGGGAATGTCTATGCACCGAACATCTATGACCATCAGTTCTTCAAATTGCTTTTGAAAAAGATATCGGGGGCGACAAAGATACCACTGATACTGGTTGGAGACTTTAACTGCCCTCACGATCCTGCACTAGATAAATCACAGGGGGATAGAGGGAGCGGGAGAGGTGAATGGAGGAACAAAGGGGTGGGATATTTATGTAAAATGGGAGGCTTGATTGATACGTGGAGAATCTTGCACGAAGAGGAGAGAGACTATACGCATCTGTCGAGAGCGCACCAGTCTTGGTCTCGGATTGATTATATACTGCGACGCTCCTGCCCCCGCCCTAGGGCTAAAGGACAGGAGTGGCCTATTGTCCCATGAGGAATGGATTAAAACTATTCCCTTGGAATGATGGGAGATGTAGTTTTGTTCTCCTTTCTCTCACTGATAAATGTAGTTGCGCCAGAGACGGTAAGGCTTTGCAAGAATATTTTATTCGTGTTGGGGAGATTCCTCCAGCGCAACAAAATTCAGATACATGAACATAAATGGTGCTTTATATGGTAACAGAAGAAACTCAGGAACATAAGACAACGTAAAGTGAGATCAGCTTTTCTTCTATGGAGCTTAACTCAGCTCTGCCTCAAGAGGTGACTTACATGTATTGCAGCCTCATGCAATCACTGTTCCATTCACAGTGTGAACTCAAACTCAGGTGCAAACAATTAGGTTTTCAGAGCACGGCAGCAGAAACTGCCACGTTGTATTCTTTTCACACAAGATACAGGCAAGCTTTGTTATACTGCTATTTCCTTACAGCATATTGAACAGTCCATGCTATTATCATCAGAGTTTATCAAAGGTAAGGCATTTTCCACTTGCATAAAATCTTCTGACTGCACAGAACTATTGTCCTCATTCAGCTTTGACTGTCTGCCTGCTTTCAATTCTCTTTAAAGTCCTGACGGAGCAATTCAGCCTGTTCAGTGCCTGACAAACAGTTGTCAGCCAACACTGAGTTTTTCTCCCAGTCAATAATGTTTCCCCCTTCAGCTCCTGGCTTGAATGACTCAGGGTAACAATTGGGATCTTTTAAAACAGCCTTAAATATAGGAGATGGGACTTTACCTTCTCTATCCAGGTTCCTATAGAAACTGCTGTCTTTCTGCCAGGCACCTCTCCTTTTAGGTAGCTCAAAAGCTTTGTAGCTGTGAGGGCTTCTGGGCCTCTCCAGTCCAAACTGTATCCATGAGGGCTCTGCCTTTTCCCAAGACTCTAAACCAGGGCTTCGTCCACTTCTCGTAGGACTTCCTTTCCAAGCACCTGTTAAGATCCTTGCAGGTCCTCTGCTGCTACCAAGCTCAGACGTGCAGCCAAACTGCTTCCTGGTCCTTTGCTCATGGCTTTCCTATTTCTCACAGCTCTTCTGCTTCTGCTTCCCCTTAGTCCGGGTCTTTCCCCTCCAGTTCTCCTTAATCTCCTTAATCTGTTTAGCAGCGTCCTTCACCACTTCATAAAGGGATTCTTTCTCAGACACACCCCGTCCAACCCCTGGGTGTGCCCAATCAGCACTGCTCAACTCCTCCCCTGGGCTGGTCTTCATTCTCAGCTCACCAGAAAGAGGGCTTTTTTTTCCTTTTAGGATTGTAAATCCTGTGTAAATCCTGCTGCATTTCTGGATTTCCTTCAGTCTCCATTTCCTCAGGAGGGCACTCTTCACCACAATACTAATCTCCAGAGAGAGTTTTGGCAAAGTGGTCAGGGTGGAGATTGAACCAATTGTAGTGTCTGATTATGCCAAGGTAACAATGGATCTGAAAGGGAGAACTTCTGGTGGGACAAGATGGTCTTTCCCCAAACATTTATGGATCATTGGGAGGAATTCTTGAGATATAATAAAACCCCAGAAATAAAAACGGTGACCTTTTGGGAAGCGGGGAAAGCGGTGCTACGGGGGTACATAATAGCATATGTAGCAAAGGAAAGAAAACGAGTTAACGAAACGATACTAGAACTAGCCCAAAGGCTTCAAGACGCTAAGAAGGGAGCTATAGCTAAACCACAGCAGATACAGACCTATTTGGAAGTGCAACAAGCTCTAAATCAGGGGTCTCAAACACGCGGCCTTTGTGCGGCCCGCGATGCACAGGAAAAAAAAAACCCGGCTTCTGCTGCCGCGGCAGCGGCAGAATCACCTGTCCCGCGGCCCCTTCCCATCTGCCCGGCAATAGCAGCAATATCGCAAGTCCCGCGGCCCCCCCCTCCCTCCCTCCCTCCCTCCCCCCCCCCCTTCCTGCTTGCCTGCCTGCTTGCTTGTGAGTTCTTCTCCGCTTCGGCTTTCAGAGTCGCGAAGGGAGAGCTTCTCCCTCGCGACTCTGTTAAGCTCGCCGGTGCAGATGGGAAATTTCCCATAAGCCCCAGCGGGCTTAACAGAGTCACGAGGGAGAAGCTCTCCCTTCGCGGCTCTGAAAGCCGAAGCGGAGAAGAACTCACAAGCAGGCAGGCAAGCAGGAAGAGGGGGGGGAGGGAGGGAGGGGGGGCCGCGGGACTTGCGATTTTGCTGCTACCGCCGCGGCAGCGGCAGCAGCCAGCTTTTTTCTAAAGTTTAATTTTCCCGGGGGGGGGGGGAGGGAGCAGGACTTGTTGTGGGCTGCTGGGGGGGGGAGCCGGCCTTGTTGTGGGCTGGGGGGGGGGGGAGCAGGACTTGATGTGGGCTGCTTGGGGGGGGAGCAGGACTTGATGTGGGCTGCTGGGGGGGGAGCAGGACTTGATGTGGACTGCTGGGGGGGGAGCAGGACTTGATGTGGGCTGCTGGGGGGGGAGCAGGACTTGATGTGGGCTGCTGGGGGGGGGAGCAGGACTTGATGTGGGCTGCTGGGGGGGGGAGCAGGACTTGATGTGGGCTGCTGGGGGGGGAGCAGGACTTGATGTGGGCTGCTGGGGGGGTAGGACTGGAAATGGGGTGATGGGGGATAGTACTGAAAATGGGGTGATGGGGGTTAGGACTGGTAATGGACAGATGGGGGTTAGGACTGGAGGTGGTCTGATTGGGGGGCTAAGACTGAAAATGGGGTTATGGGGGGGCTAAGAATGAAGATGGGGCGATGGAAGGGTTAGGCCTGGAAGTGGGCTGTTGGGGGGCTTAGGACCGATAATGGGCTATGGGGGGGGGCTAGAACTGGTAATGGACTGGGGGGGGTGCTATGACTGGAAATGGGCCGAGTAGAAGGGGGAGCTTGAACTGCAAATAGCTGATGGGGACAGGGTCTTGGAATGGTAATGGTAATGGGCTGAGTGGAAGGGGGCTTGGAAAGGAAATGGGCTGTGAGGGGAGGGAGCTAGGACTGGAAATGGGCTGATGATGCGGGGACTAGAAGGGAGCGGATGCTGGGTGGGGCAGGAGCTAGAAGGGAGGTGATGTTGGGGGACGATTAGAATGGGATGGGGCTGGGAGAGTGAAATGGAGAGGGGAAATATATTTTGTGTGGGAGGGAAGAAAAATCTACAATTGGCCGGGTATTGGGAGAGTAAGTGGGGATTGAGGATGGAGGGGTAAAATTTGAGTGGATGAAATAGGAATGAGGAAAGAGCAAAAGGAGAATGATTAGTATGTTAAAGCAGATGTAGAGAGAATGGAAAAAAACTAGGAAAGAAGAAAGGACAAATGGACAGCAGACGATGGAGAGTTAGCAGAAGACACAAAGAAACCAGAAGAAAGTGACTGGAACAATTGCAACTGAAAAAAAATGCACAAAAGGTAGAAAAATATCTCTTTATTTTGAATTTATTAACTGAAATATGTCAGCTCTTGGAAATGTGCATCTTTAACGTCTGCACTTTATTTAATACAAGAGGAAATCAATGTATAGTTTTATTTCTACAGTGTTGTACATTCTAAGTTTGGCTTTTGGGGTTCCCAGTTTAATTGTCTTCCTGTTTCTAAATTGTGATTCCTTGTTTGGTGATGGTGTATGTTCTGCATGTGTAACTGAGCTGAGGTATTCTGTTTATGTAATTCCTATTTGACATTGCCACTTGTTCTCTTTCCCGAGTAGGTCATGTATTGTTATTCTCTGAAATGTGTTGATTTAATATTTGCAGTGTTGCCTTTTGATAGTTAGGGTATGGTGCTTTGTGAGTCCTGGTAGTGCTGTTAGGACACGGCAGGTTTGCTATGGGTTCTAAATGGGCAGTGTTTCTAGTAGTTCCTAATGTGCCTGGCGGTTGGCACTGGTTTATAGTAATGTAGAAATCTTTTAGTCTTTCTTTATCCATACACTCATTAAGAGGCATGTTTACTAAAAGTTAGTGTATGGTAACATTATGCAAATATTTATGCAAATGATGCCCTTATGCAAATGATGCCCTTATGCAAATGAGGCCTGCGTCTTGTGCGGCCCCCGGGTTACTCTACAAGTCTTCATTTGGCCCTCAAAGCAATTTGAGTTTGAGACCCCTGCTCTAAATGCTGCTTTGCAAGAGAGAGCGATGCACTCGATGCAATACTATCGATATCAGTTGTTCAGATATGGAGATCAAACAGGGAGGATACTGGCATAATTGGTAAAAGAGAGAGAAGGCATCCAGGGGGTAACCACTATTAGGGATAGAGATGGAGTGAAGCAAAAACAAGTGGAGAAGATAGTGCAAATATTTTGACAGTATTACCAAGACCTGTATATGCCAGAAAGGGAGAACAGAGCACAAGAGCGAAAGTTTCTGGAGATGTTACAGCTGCCAAAATTAACAGAGACAGAATTACATGAGTTGAATAAATCTATAACAGGAGAAGAGATACAGAGAGTAATTAAATCAGGGAAGCCACATAAAGCTCCAGGGCCCGATGGGTATGGGACGGAATTCTATAAAATACTGATGAATCAAGTTACTCCTACATTGATGGCCCTTTATGAAGAGGCACTGGAGATGGGGTCCTTTCCGAGAGACATGCAAACAGCGGCGATCACTATAATACCTAAACAGGGCAGGGATCCTGAAGATCCAGCTTCATATAGACCCATATCATTAATTAACTACGACATGAAGATCGTGGCGTCGATTTTGGCAACTAGATTACAAAAGATAATACCAAGAATGATAGGCAGTCACCAATCAGGATTTGTGAAGGGGAGGGACGCTTTCTCGAATATAAGCAGAGTATTGCTAGGAATGGAGCGGTGCCTTATACAAGATACCACCTTGATACTGGTAAGATTAGATGCAGAAAAGTCCTTCGATCGGGTATCATGGCCTTATATGTTTGAGGTGTTAACTAGATTTGGATTTGAAGGGGCCTTTCTTGGATGGGTAAAAGCATTATATATGGATCCTTTGGTCTGTGTAACTAGTGGAGGGGCATGTTCTCAAACCTTTTCTTTGAAAAGGGGCACTCGCCAAGGATGTCCATTGTCTCCCCTCCTGTTTGTCTTGCAACTAGAACCTTTGCTACTTTCCCTTATCAAAGCAGAGGAGGTGAAGGGCATAGAGTGGAGCAATGGAAGCATTAAAGTCAGCGCTTTTGCGGATGACATGCTGCTGTGTATATGTGATCCACAAAGATCACTGGAGCATGCCCTACAGCAAATTGAGAGGTTTGGATCGTTCTCGGGGCTCCGCATAAATAGAAGCAAATCTTTAGCCTTAGATGTAGGAGGCAGAGTCAAAAATAGCTGGCAGGGGAAATTCCCATTGCTCTGGGCACACAAGCAATTCCGCTATCTAGGTATTCAAATACCTGACCACATAGCGAAACTCTATGAGGTGAATATTAAACCAATGCTAGCTAAGACAATAGCTCAGTTGCAGAAGTGGAGAGATCTTCCAATTTCACTCATGGGTCACATAGCTCTTATTCAGATGATAGAGATGCCCAGGTGGGTGTACTTGCTGCGCCATCTTCCTATATGGTTACTACGACATGACGTGCTGGTGCTGCAGAAGAACATTGCTAAGTTTATTTGGAGAGGTAAAAAATCTTGCATAGCTCTGTCGGTGCTGATGAGAAGCAGGGAGGAAGGGGGAGCTGGTGTGTTGTCATTGTGAAACTATAATCTAACAGGTCTGCTTAGACCTCTGAAGGACTTAGTAGTAGGCTCGATGGACATATTACCATTGGAGTTAATCGACTTGATGTCAGAGTCGTATCACAGAGTGTACTTAATACACAGGGATAGCAGAGATCTCCCCCCAGCCTGAAAATCATCAGTGTATATAAGAGTTCTAAGGCAGGCATGGAAAGTGTTATGCCAGCAGAAAGGGCTAAAGTGGATAGGTACTGATTGTCTCCCTCTAATGGGGAATGGAGATTTTGAACCAGGACGACAAGGTGGAGCCTCCAAACAAAATGGAGTAGTATATGTTGGCCAGTTGAAGATGGAGACAATCATGGAAATGGACTCTTTTCAATCCCTGGTCAAGAGGTACAATATAGAACAAAAAACATTTTATTTTTATTTGCAAGTCAGACACTACGTAAGGGGTCTCCAAAAAAACTTTGGGCCAGTGTTGTATAGTAGAGGCATGTGGGACTTCTTGGTCGCATTAGAGGGGAAAATATCTGTAAGGATTCTGCGTGAGGAGTTGTATCCAAAGGGTGAGTTGGAAGCTTTAGAGAAACTGGCCCAGAGATGGATCCAGGATAGCATGCCAGATATGACGGTGGGTATGTTACAGGACGCTTTTCAATGGATAAAAATTGTCTCTGAATCGGTTCGTTTACAGGAAATTCAATATAAATTTTTATGGAGAGCCTACGTATATAATGTCTGGGCAGCTAGGATGGGGTTGCTCTTGACAGATGTGTGCCAGTTATGTGGAAAAGAGAAGGGGACGTTAACTCACCGGTTTTGGCTATGTGAGTGGATCCAAAGCTTTTGGAAAGAAGTGCAGGAGCAATTGCTGGTGTGGGGACTTCATGGAAGGGAGTTCTTGCCAGAGTGGTGTTTGTTCGGTGCCCTCAAGGGAGGGGAACTATTGGTAAGCCATCACAAGAAATTATACGACAAAGGCTTTCTAATGGCGAAGCAATGCATTTTAAGACATTGGCTATCCGATAAGCCCCTAGGAGTAAAAGAATGGCAACAAGGGATGATAGAATTAAAAGGTATGGAGCAGAAAACAGCCCAGATGTTGGGGAAAAACAAAATGGAAGATTTTGGTAAAATATGGAACTCAGTACTGTAGAGATTCCACCATAATGGGTGATAGCACCAAGCCTGCATCATCATTAGCGCTAGATGGTAAAGGAAGTAGAGATGACAAGAGAGAAGGAAGATAAGTATGAGTGAATGAGTGAATGGATGAGTGTGTGAATAGCTGAATGAGTGATGGAAGGGAGGGGGGAGATAGAGCGTAGAGTAACATAGAGGGATATGTTAGAAGGGAGGGTGGAAAAGGGGGCAAAGGGGTGGGGAGGGAGGGAAAGCACAGTTACTTACCTGTAACAGGTGATCTCTGGGAACAGCAGGAATAAGTCTTCACATATGGGTATCGTCGGTACCGACGGAGCCTGCGTGGGAACGCTCCCCAGCGTCCAGTAAGAAAGCTTTTGGGAGCATCCCACAGCGCCTGCGCGCTGCCTTCCCGCCTTTTCCAATCACCTCTCTCCAGTTCGAGTTTTAAAGCTGAGACAAAGAGAGAGAGAGGAAAAGAAAGATAGATAGAGAGATACAACTCCTAGGGGAGGTGGGTGGGTTGTGAAGACTTATTCCTGCTGTTCCCAGATATCACCTGTTACAGGTAAGTAACTGTGCTATCTCCAGGAACAAGCAGGAATGAGTCTTCACATATGGGGACTCCCTAGCAGTAGATGCCAGGGAGAAACCCCAGGTTGTGTGTCCTTGAAAAGGACTCTACCTCCTCCCATGGATCTCTGGCATCCGACCAGGGTAGGTGGGTAGGAGTTGACTAAGAATGGAACAGGTGTTTGAGAACAGCCTGACCAAACGAGGCATCCCGGCGGGAGTCCTTGTCCAAACAGTAATGGGCTGTGAAGGTATGAACCGAGGCCCAGGTGGCCGCTCGACAGATTTGGTCGATGGACACAGAGTTTAGATGAGCCATTGAGGCTGCCATGGCTCTCACATTGTGAGCTGTGACATGGCCCTCCAGAGAAATGTTCCTACTCTGGTAGGCGAAAGAAATACACTGAGCAATCCAGTTGGACAGTGTTCTCTTAGAGACTGGAAGTCCTAAATGAGAAGGATCAAAAGCAACAAATAGTTGAGAAGATTTTCTATGTTGCTGTGTTCTTTGTAAGTAAAAAGCGAGAGCTCTCTTACAATCCAAGGTATGAAGATTCCTCTCTGCACTTGATGCATTAGGTCCTGGAAAAAAGACAGGTAAATATACCTCTTGGTTCAGATGAAAAGGCGAGACCACTTTAGGCATAAAGTGTGGATTGGTCCTGAGGACTACCTTATCATGATGGAACCTTGTATAAGGTGGATTAGCCACCAAAGCTTGCAACTCACTGATGCGGCGTGCTGAGGTGACTGCAATGAGAAAAACTACTTTCCAAGAAAGAAATTTCAAGGAGGTGGTGGCTAAAGGTTCAAAGGGTGGCTTCATAAGCTGGCCAAGAACCAGGTTTAAGTCCCATGCCACTGGAGGTGGTCTAATGGGAGGTTTAGTTAAAAGAAGGCCTCTCATGAATCTTGCTATAAGAGGATGAGAGGAAATAGGTTGTCCATTGAGAGGCTTGAGGGACGCTGCAGTAGCACTCAAATGGACTCTAACTGAATTTGTTTTCAGACCTGCATGGGATAGATGCAGGAGATACTCTAGTAGAGAATTCAGAGGTATTGCAAGAGGGTTTAGACCCTTCTCTGAACACCAAATGGTAAATCTTTTCCATTTGAAAGCATAGGAATGTCTAGTAGAAGGCTTTCTAGGGGCATGAATAACAACTCTGACTTGCTGAGAGAGATGAAAATCTTGAAGGTCTAGGCCCTCAGCAACCAAGCCCTGAGATGGAGCAACTGGGGGTTTGGGTGCCACAACGTTCCCTCTTCCTGGGACAGAAGGTCTGGTGCAGAGCCCAAGTCCAGGGAAGGAGCTTGAGAGAGATGCAGAAGTAGAGGGTAACACACTTGGCGTGGCCAATGTGGTGCTATGAGGATCATAGTCCCTCGATCTCTCTGAAGCTTGAAAAGTGTTTTGGGAATTAGGGGAATTGGTGGAAAGGCATAAAGGAAGTCTTGACCCCAGTGAAGGAGGAAGGCATCCTTGGCCTGAACTCCCTGACACGGAATTACATAAGAACATAAGAACATAAGATATGCCATACTGGGTCAGACCAAGGTCCATCAAGCCCAGTATTCTGTTTCCAACAGTGGCCAATCTAGGTCATATGTACCTAGCAGTTTCCCCAAGAGACACAAGTTCCACAATGCTTGTACTGGGTCAAGCATTGATATCTTCGGTCACTTCTTAATAATGGTTTATGGACCTTTCCTCCAGGAACTTGTCCAAACCTTTTTTAAACCCAGCTACACTAACAGCCTTTACTACATCCTCCGGTAACAAATTCCAGAGTTTGATTACACGTTGAGTGAAAAAATATTTTCTTTTATTAGTCTTAAATAGTTTACCCTGTAGCTTCATTGCATGATCCCTAGTCTTTCTATATTCTGATAACGTAAACAATCGATCTACGTTTACCCGTTCCACTCCGTTCATTAATTTATAGACTTCTCTCATATCTCCCCTTAGCCGTCTCTTTTCCAGGTTAAAGAGCCCTAACCTTTTTAGCCTTTCTTCATAGGAGTATCCTTCCATCCCCTTTACCATTTTGGTGGCTCTTCTCTGTACCTTTTCTAAAATCGCTATATCCTTTTTAAGATACGGCGACCAGAACTGCACACAATATTCAAGGTGCGGTCTCACCATGGAACGATATAGAGGCATTATAATATCTTTTATTTTATTTTCCATTCCTTTCCTTATCATACCTAGCATTCTATTTGCTCTCTTGGCCGCCGCTGCACACTGGGCCAAGGGTTTTAACATGGTATCCACAATGACGCCTAAATCTTTTTCCTGGGTGGTGGTTCCTAATGTGGAACCTTGCATCGTGTAACCATAGTTTGGGTTGTTCTTCCCTAGGTGCATAACCTTGCACTTGTCCACATTAAATTTCATCTGCCATTTTGATGCCCAGTCTTCCAATTTATCAAGATCCTCTTGCAATTTTTCACAATCCTCTTGGGTTTTAACAACTTTAAATAGTTTTGGGAAAAATGGCCATTTAGCCCTACCCTCTGCTTTCTATCTTTTAACCAGTTCCTGATCCACAATAGTACACTGCCTCCTATCCCATGACTCTTTAGTTTTGCCAAAAGTCTCTCATGAGGGACCTTGTCAAAGGCTTTCTGAAAGTCCAGATACACAATATCAACCGACTCACCTTTGTCCACCTGTTTATTCACTCCTTCAAAAAAACATAACAGATTAGTAAGACAAGATCTTCCTTGTCTAAAGCCATGTTGGCTGTCTCCAATTAGGTTGTGACTATCTACATGCTGAGTAATTTTATTCTTTATGATGGTTTCTACCATTTTTCCCGGTACTGACGTCAGGCTCACCGGTCTGTAGTTTCCCGGATCACCCCTGGAACCCTTTTTAAAAATTGGTGTTACATTGGCGATCCTCCAATCTTCAGGTATTAGAGATGATTTTAATGATAGTTCACAGATTACTGATAGCAGTTCTGCAATCTCATATTTCAGTTCTTTCAACACCCTTGGATGTATACCATCCGGCCCAGGTGATTTGCTACTCTTCAGTTTATCTAATAGTTGTAAGACATCTTCCCGATGTATTGATATTTCCTTCAATTCTTCCGCACCTTTAAATACCACTTCAGTCATGGGTAACATCCCTACATCTTCCTCAGTAAAGACCGAAGCAAAGAATTCATTCAGTCTCTCCGCTATCGCCTTGTCGCCTCTTAGTGCTCCTTTAACCCCTTTATCATCTAATGGACCAACTGACTCTCTCACAGGTTTTTTGCTACGAATGTACTTGAAAAGATCTTTATTTCGCATTTTTGCTTCCGCAGCAAGCTTCTTCTCAAATTCTCTTTGCCTGCCTTATCAATGCCTTGCATTTGACTTGCCAGTGCTTGTGCTGTTTCCAGGTTTCGTCGTTTGGCTCTTTTTTCCATTTCCTGAAAGATGCTTTTTTGGCAACAACAGCCTCTCTGACCTCACCTTTAAACCATGCTGGCAGTTTTTTGGACTTCCTTCCACTTTTCTTAAAGCGTGGAATACAGCTGGTCTGGGCTTTCAAGATAGTATTTTTCAACAACACCCAAGCTTGATGTACGTCTTTAACCTTTGCAACTGCTCCTTTTAGTTTTTTCTTAACTGTTTTCCTCATTTTATCATAGTCTCCCTTTCGAAAGTTAAAAGGTAGTACTGTGGATTTCATCACTATCCCTCCTCCACTAATTAAATCAAAGGCGATCATGCTATGATCACTATTGCCAAGTGGCCCCAACACCCTTATCTCTTGCACTAGATCTGGTGTTCCACTAAGGACTAGGTCTAATATGGCTTCCCCTCTGGTTGGTTCATGAACCAGCTGCTCCAAGAAGCAGTCATTTATTTCATCTAGGAACTTTATCTCCCTAGCATGTCCTGACGTGACACTGACCCAGTCGATACCGGGGGTAATTGAAATCACCCATTATTATTACTGCGCTGTAACTTTTGTTAGCTTCCTTGATTTCTTTGAGCATTTCATCATCCATTTGGTCATTCTGGCCAGGTGCTCGATAGTACACCCCCACTGCCATCGCCTTCCCGCTTTTATATGGAATTTCAATCCATATAGATTCTACAGCAGATTTTGTGTCCTGCAAAACTTTAATCCTTTCTGAGCCAATGCCCTCTCTAACATAGAGCGCAACCCCTCCACCAATTTCATCAGCTCTATCATTACGATATAGTTTGTACCCAGGTATCACAGTGTCCCACTGGTTGTCCTCCTTCCACCATGTCTCTGATATTCCAATCATATCTAACTCTTTTGTGGAACCTCTCTGCTTTTGGTAGCATCCTTCAAGGATACATTCTTCCGAACCATCCGCTCTTGGGCGACTGTCGGCTTTCCCCTAATATCTAGTTTAAAAGCTGCTCTATCTCCTTTTTAAAGGTTAATGCCAGCAGCCTGGTTCCATCCCGGTTAAGGTGAAGCCCATCCCTTCGGAAGAGCCCCTCCTTTCCCCAGAATGTTCCCCAGTTCCTAACAAATCCAAAACCCTCATCTCTGCACCATTGTCTCATCCACGCATTGAGACTCCGGGGCTCTGCCTGCCTTTTGGGTCCTGCGCGTGGAACAGGAAGCATTTCGGAGAATGCTACCCTGGAAGTTCTGGATTTCAACTTCCTACCTAAAAGCCTAAATTTTGCCTCCAAATCCTCCCTACCACATTTTCCTATGTCATTGGTACCGACATGTACCAAGACAGCAAACTCCTCCCCAGCACTATCTAAGACCTTATCTAAGTGGCGCGTGAGGTCTGCTACCTTCGCACCAGGCAGGCATGTTACCAGGTGATCCTCACGTCCACCAGCCACCCAGCTATCTACATGCCTAATGATCGAATCACCAACTATAACGGCTGTCCTAACCCTTCCCTCATGGGCACATGGCCCTGGAGAAACTTCCTCGGTGCGAGAGGGTTTTACATCACCTGGAGGACAAGTCCTAGTTACAGGATCACTTCCTGCCACACCAGGGTGATGCTCTCCTGTCACGTGACCTCTCTCCTCCATGGCAATAGGGATGCTGCCAGACTGGCGGTGGGACTTCAGGACTATATCCCTGTAGGTCTCGTCTATGTACCTCTCTGTCTGTCTTATGTTTTCCAAGTCTGCTACTTTAGCCTCTAGAGAACGGACTTGTTCCCTTAGAGAAAAGAGCTCCTTGCACCTAGTGCACACGTAAGACCTCTCACCAACTGGGAGAAAATCATACATGTGACACTCAATGCAAAAGATTGGAAAGCCCCCATCCCGCTGCTGGACTGCTGTCTGCATCTTAGTTTTAAGTTTGTGTCTAGATCTTTAAGTTCTTACTTACTAGGGGTTGCTATGGGTATTTATACCAATAAAACTGTACCTAATACGTTTAATATACCTTGTTCACCTGAAGCTTAATTAATCTCAGGTCCTTAGTGTATGACTGATTTCGGTAATGAGCTTCACCTGAAAGCACCTCCTGTCTTTTAAGATGTGTAAGTACCTATAAAGCTATGATTATCCCAGGGGAGGGAGGGAAATAACACTTATTAAAAGAGGGCTGCTACACAGTACCCTGTCTTGTGCTGCTGAGGTAAGCTAAATTCCGATTTGATTTAAATTATAGCTCTTAGCTGCTGCTAGGCTCTAACTTCTTATGAAATTTAAACTACAAGCTCTCTGCTGGGTACTAAATTTAACCAGAAAGTTCTCTTCTGTATGTTAAATTTAAACTAAAAGTACTTTGCTGTTACTTGGCCCTGAGTGACTATTAAATTTAAACTACAAGCTCTCTGCTGGGTATGAAATGTAACCAGAAAGCTCTCCTCTGTGTTTTAAATTCAAACTTTAATTGCTGCTACTAGGCCCTAACTGATCCAACAAAAAACAGTGGGTTCACAGATTAAGTAGCTTTAATACAAAGAATTCTTTTTAGAAAATTACCAGAAGTATATACTCACAGTTGCAGATTTCTCTCCAGAAGTAACAGTCCCCCTTTCTAGTCCTAGTCCTGGAACAGAACTGGGGAAGTTTGGCATTCCACGGATTTGCAAAGAGGTCTATGTCCGGGATTCCCCAAATTCAAAAAATCCTGGCTACATGGTCCATGTGGAGGGACCACTCATGTGGAAGCAGAACTCGACTGAGTCTGTCCGCCCAAGAGTTTTGAACGCCTGGAAGATATACTGCCAGAAGATGGATGTGATGCTCTCTGGCGAAGGCCCACAGTCGCAAAGCTTCGTTGCAAAGCGACAGAGAGCCAGTCCCGCCCTGTTTGTTTACATAAAACATGGCTACTTGGTTGTCCGTATGGATGAGGACTGTCCTGTAGCTGAGCAGGGAATGGAACACTCTGAGAGCTAAGAATATTGCTCTGAGTTCCAAGAGATTGATATGCAGAGAAGTCTCCTGTGGAGACCAGATGCATTGGGTGGAGAGATCCTGCAGATGAGTTCCCCAACCCATTGGAGAAGCATCTGTTGTCAGAGTTGCTTGGGGTAACAACTGCTGAAAAGGGGACCCCAACAACAGATTTGGAGGGGACTTCCACCACTGGAGAGACCAAAATAGGCGACTGGAGTTTGCTATTTTGTCTGATAGGCAACCTGATGCCTGAGTCCATTGGGTGGACAAAGTCCATTGAGCTGCCCTCATGTGAAGGCGAGCATATGGAACCACATGCACGGTGGATGCCATGTGGCCTAATAGTTGTAACATTTCTCGAGCAGTTAAATGGGACTTTAACTTTAACTTCCTTCACCCACGTCAGTCTGGGTTCCGTTCTGGTCACAGTGTTGAAACTATCCTTCTTGCCTTCACCAACGCTTTACATGTAGCACATGATCGTGGTGACATCTCGGTGGCGGTTGCTTTGGATCTTTCAGCTGCCTTTGATTTAGTCGACCACTCTCTTCTTCTTCACCGGCTTCGGGATGCTGGCCTTTGCAGCACTGTACTTCACTGGTTTCACTCCTTTCTATCTTCTAGGTCTTGCGCGGTCCTTTCCCCTCCCCCTTCCTCCCCCTCCTCTGATCCTTACACTCTCTCTTGTGGGGTCCCTCAGGGTTCTGTTCTTGCTCCTCTCCTCTTTAACCTCTTCCTAGCCCCCCTTGCGTCCCTGATACAGCAGTTTGGTATATCTACTTTTCTATACGCAGATGACATTCTACTGCTCCATCACACTTCCCCTTCCTGTCCTGATCTCTCTATTCTTGATTCATGTCTCACTGCTGTTGCTGACCGGCTCTCAACTAATTGTCTCCACTTGAATCTTGCTAAAACTATTGCGATCTGGTTCTCTCACGGAGGTCCTTCCCCCACTCTGGCTCCTTCCTTTTCTGGTTTCCCTGTACCTTTGGTCTCCACCTTCCGGTACCTCGGTGTACTTTTTGACTCTGATCTATCCTTTCACTCTCACATATCACATGTCACTACCACATCTTTCTTTTTTCTTCGTCAGATCCATTCTATTCGTCCTTTTCTCTCCCCCTCAGCTCTGGTCACTTTGGTTCTATCCTTAGTCATGTCTCGGGTGGACTTTGCCAACTCCCTCTTTATCGGTCTTCCAAAATATCAACTTACCCGTCTTCGTCGTATCCAGAACACTGCTGCACGCCTGGTCACTTGCTCCTCTCCCCAGGATCACATAACTCCTTTGCTTTTTCACCTTCACTGGTTGCCTATACCTTTCCGGTTTACCTTCAAGCTTCTGATACTGACTCACAAAGCTTTTCACACTAGCACTCCTCAATATCTAACAGACCTTCTTTTCTTTCATTCTCCCAGATACACTCCCCGTTCCTTTCACCTCAACCGTCTTACCCTTCCTGCACCCTCCCGTGCTCACTTGCAATCTACCTGCTCCTCCGCTTTCTTTTTTGCCGCTCCTGCCCTGTGGAATGCCCTCCCTCCCGCCCTCCGTCTTGATCCACAATTCACCAGCTTCAAACAACAGTTAAAAACACACCTGTTCTCCTTAGCGTTTAATGTTCCCTCTCCTTTTGTATGATACCTCTCTGCCCTCCTCTCGCTCCTCCCAGTTTACTCCTTGTCTATGTCTTGTCCTGTCTCTCTTGATTTTAGCTGTCCTGTCAACCATTGTATATTTCTTTTCCTTTTCCGTTGGCCTTGGCCTCCTTTTATTGAATTTTAAATGTACACCGCTTTGCTTTCCGTGAAAGGCGGTTTTTATCAAGTGTAATAAAACATAAACATAAACATAAACTGCATCTGGGAGGCTAACTGCACCAAGCATAGGCAACGGGCCTGAGGAAGATAGGCCCTTGCAGTTGTGGTATCCAGCAAGGCCCCTATAAACTCCAGGGACTGAGTAGGGGTGAGATGGGATATTGGGATATTTATTACCAGTCCCAAATAGTGAAGGACACACATTGTGCAGGTTAGACAAATCTGAGCCTCTGACTGGGATGGAGCTCGAATGAGCCAGTCGTCCAGATATGGGAAAATGAATATTCCTATAGTGAGTAGAAATGCAGCTACTACTGCCATGCATTTTGTGAACACCCTTGGTGCAGAGGCCAGACCGAAAGGAAGCACCCTGTATTGGTAGTGCTTTCCTTGAAAAAGGAACCGAAGGAACCTTCTGTGTGTTGGATGGATGAGGACATGGGTGTACGCATCCTTGAGATCTAGAGAACAAAGCCAGTCCTGACTCTGAAGGAATGGCAGCAGAGTACCGAGAGAAATCATCTTGAATTTCTCTTTGAATAGAAACTTGTTCAATTCTCTGAGATCTAATATGGGTCTGTAGCCCCCTGTTTTCTTTGGAATAAGAAAATAAGGGGAGTAGAACCCTGAGCCCTGTTGAAGAAGAGGTACTTCTTCTATTGCCCCTTGGGCAAGGAGGGTAGCAATCTCCTGACCCAGAAGGTTGAGGAGAGATGTTGGAGAATTGAACTGTTTCACCATGGTGTAGGGAGGAAGGTTTAAGAAATGAAGTTTGTACCTTCCCTTATAATGGAGAGGGTCCATTGCTCTGCTGTGATTTGCTCCCATCTGGGAGCAAAGTAAGCCAACCTTCCTGGAATGGTGAGGGGCTCTGGTTCTTCCAGAGCTAGAAAGGCTAAGTTCTCTAGTTGCAAGTCAAAGGCCCTGAGGAGGCTGGGGCTGCTGGGTCGTGGGAGGCCTGGCAGCCTTTGACTTGGCCTGTTTAGGTGGTTGCTGACACTTTGCAGCAAAACGACCTGCAGAAGATGCCTGCTGACCATAAGCAGGATAATATCTTCCCTTTTTAGAAAAAGGTGTCTTTTTGAACAATCTTTTCTTAACAGGAGCAGAGGTAGACTTTGAAAGTCGATCCAAAGCAGAGTTCCCAGCATCCATCTGAGTGGCCTTTGCTTGCCAATCTCTGCCAAAAAGGTTTTCACCTGTACAGGGAAGATTTCCCAGTTCATCTTGGACCCAGAGTTCCAAATCAGAAGCTTGTAACCAAGCAATTCTGCGTGCACCTATGGCAATAGCCGAGGCTCTGCTGACACAATCAAAAGAGTCAAAGGCTGCACGGTTGGAAAATTTGGAAACATCTTGGGCATGTATAAGCCAAGTGAGAAATTCCTGCCTTTTATCTCCTGAAAATAAAAGGGGCTAAAGTCTGCAGATGATCTGTGACTTCTTTTAGAAACATCCCCATATAGAGACTATAGGAGTTGATTCTGGCATCAAGCATATTAGCTTGGAAAACCCTTCGGCCAAAAGCATCAAGGGTCCTGCATTCACGTCCTGGAGGATTAGATGAGTGTCTCTTTGCACTCTTTATTTTCCTCATGGCAGACTCTACCACAATAGAGTGGTGAGGAAGCTGAGACTTATGAAAGCCAGAACAAGGAGGGACACGGTACATGGTGTCTAACCTACGAGAATGAGGAGAGGTGGTAAGAGGAGTCTCCCACATGCTCAACATGAGATCATAAAGAATCTCATGAATAGGTAAGGGAGCTGCTTCTTTAGGAGTCTTAGGATATTGCAAAATATCTAATTGCTTGACTCTAGGCTCTGACTCAGGGGCCACTGTGATGGAGAGGCCCCTAGCCACCTCCCTGATGAAGTCTTGGAAAGACAAGTCTTCTGGAGGAGACATTCTTCGTTTTGGAGAAGCAGACTCCTGAGGAAGAAGTACCGGTGCCTCGACAGAAGCCTCCGACTCATCAGAGTCTTCGGAGGAATCGAAGTATCGCCTGTCTGGATGCTCCTGTAAAGCCCGATACGCGTACCGAGTGGGATCGACATCGGGAGTAAGCGGTACCGATTCAGTACCGATGGGCATCATAGGACAAGGTACCGTTGCAGTCGACACCGAAGCCAATGTCGATGCAATCAGTACCAGCACCGGGAACGATTCCGGTGCCGGAGTCGGTACCGGCAACGGAGATTGTTGCGGTGCCGGAGGCATCAAAGCCTGCATAAACGCCGTTAGGGTGCATTGCATGGACAGAATCTTCTGATCCATCGACGCCACCAGAGTCTGGATGTCGGTACCAGTGGAGGCCACCGGTACCCCAGAACACGGCAACAGGTGATCAGTCGAGGCCGAGCCATCGATGTCAACCTGTGACCCCATAGATAATGCTTTGAAAACCGGAACTTCCCATCGGGGTAATTTTGCCAGTGCGGAATCCTCGAGGACAAGCCCGGAGGCATCTCGATGCTTAGAGGGAGATTTGCCCTTCGAGGACCGGCTAGATTTATGTTTGGTTACCTGAGATCCATGAGAGGAAGAAGAAGCCCTGGAAGACGTCGATGCCACCGAGGCTGCATCAGAGGGAAACAGGGTACTGAGCTTGGCTGCTCGGTTCTGCCGACCTCTTTTAGACATCATGGTACAGGACACACAATCCGTGATGGAATGGTCAGGACCCAAATATTTTAGACACCAATCATGGGTGTCGGTGACAGAAATAGTACCGCCACATTTCGTGCACTTTTTGAACCCGGAAGCGGGCTTCTCCATGAGGAGAAAAATGTTCAGGCCTAAGGCCCAAACTGAAAATGCACAGTTGAAGAAAGAAAAGTTTTTAAGAAGAAAAGAAAAAGACCGGCGGTACCGGTCTGACGTCGAAGAAGGCAGACGCAACACAGAAAAAGAAAAAAAAATAAGAAATTCTTCTGCGGTGACAGGGACACGACCTGCTGGCTCCGTGGAAAAGAAGAACTGGAGAGAGGCAGTTGGAAAAGGCGGGAAGGCAGCGCGCAGGCGCTGTGGGATGCTCCCAAAAGCTTTCTTACTGGAAGCTGGGGAGCGTTCCCGCGCAGGCTCCATCGGTACCGACGATACCCATATGTGAATACTCATTCCTGCTTGTTCCTGAAGATAGGGGGATTAATTAGACTGGGAACAAGGATGACTAAGATAAAGAGGTTATTGGGTATAGAAGTTGATATTCATAATGGTTAATGGTTAATACTCGTTTGTAGTTATGCTGAGGAGGAAAGTGAGCTGATATTACAGTATTGAACCTAGAAGTATACCCAGGGCACTGAATGTAATCCAGTAATGTGCGTTGATGTAGTTAGGATTGGTGTGTCCAGGGAAGAGGACATCAGAAGGAAAGCTATGGTCATTAGGAGCAGCTCTGCTTGAATGTTGAATGTTACAATGTTACAATATGTGCTATGTTTGATGAAGGGCACCATACAATGTAAAGAGTGTTAAATGAATGCTGTTATGAGAATGAGGAAAATAATAAAAATTATGTTCAGTAAACTGTTCCGTGCTGTGTCCCAACTTAAACCAGAGGGCTCCCATGCACCTAGGTGAGAACATTACTAACAACTTTGAGCACATTCATTTAAATACAATTTTTTAAAAATACTTTCAAGTCAATGCTTAATAACGGCAGCCCATTACACTTCATAGTAGCTATTGCAGGCAGGATATTGCAACATTGTCTCATGTCTCATGGCTTACTGATTGCTACATTGTCCCATGGTCACTGTTTCGTTCTTTGCGGAGTGTTACATTGTCTCATTATCTGCTGACTGACACATTGCCTCATTGTTTGCTCGCTGCTGTACTGTTCCTGTCTTGTATGCTGCCACATTGTTCCAAATACCTACTCATTGTCAGGTAGTGAGCTTATACACCGCTGATAGCGAGCACAGTAGTCAATACCGGTCCCACTAACTACCCAACAACAAACAGCTCACATACTATCCACAAAGACGTCCACAAGATGCATCCATTTCTAGCCCTGGCTTGTCTACACCTAGCCACCTGGCTCCCCCTTACATCCCACGCCTTTCACACAAGCACCAACCACATCCCAATACTCCGCAGTGATGGGAAAAGATGGATGGAGAATCACCAACACCCCCCAAGAGAACCCAACGACACGCCTTACTCACATTTATTACACATCCCACTTTAACACATCAAGAAGTCACATTTGGACCGTCAGCAACACCATCATGCCCTGAAGTGTGCACTCATCAACGCAAGGTCAATACGTACTAAATGGCCAATAATTACCGATCTGGTCACGACCCATGATCTTGACATCATCATGATCACAGAGACTTGGCTATCAGAATGTGACAATGCAATCATCAACCAGATGTTACCCACAGGATTTTCAGTCCACGCATGCCATAGAACCAATCAGAGAGGAGGAGGAACACTCATCCTTGTCAAAACTTGCCTAGGCTTCCAGATGTGCAACGCAACCAGCACAGCCCACCTGGACTCCCTCACTATAACAAATGACACCTGCACGATCAACCTACTGTACCGAGCACCAACACCATCTTCAGAGGATCTTGCAACGATAATTGGCCTCGCCTGCAACTCAAACAGACCACGATCCCAAAACTGGATCCTAGGCGACTTCAACCTGCCTACACTACAGGAATCTCAAGCCTCTGCTTTCCTAGAAGCGCTACAAGCAGGGCCGGCCCGTCCATTGAGCAAGAATGTTTTTTGCACAGGGCCCCGCGTTTCGGGGGGCCCCGCGCAAAGAACATTCTGCTTTTTCTTAATTGAATTTAAAAAAAAAAAAAAAAGCTGGCCGCTGGCGCCGCGGCGGCATGGAGTGTCCCGCGGGGCTCCCTCTGCCCGGCGGAACTCTCCCGGCGCGGCTGAGCCCCTCTCTGCCGGCTTGCAGATACACGAAGGGAGAGAGTCTCCCTCGCGTCTCTGTTAAGCCCACAGGGGCTGATGGGAAGCAGGGACTGATGGGAAATTTCCCATCTGCCCCTGCGGGCTTAACAGAGACGCGAGGGAGACTCTCTCCCTTCGCGTATCTGCAAGCCGGCAGAGAGGGGCTCAGCCGCGCCGGGAGAGTTCCGCCGGGCAGAGGGAGCCCCGCGGGACACTCCATGCCGCCGCGCGGCGGCAGCGGCCAGCTTTTTTTTTTTAATTGCCATGAGCCGAGGGGGGGCGGGTAGGACTGTCAATGGGCTAGGGAGGGGGTGATAAGACTTGCAAAGGGCAAGGGAGGGAGGGGGTTAAGACTGGCAATGGGCTAGGGAGGGGGGGTGTTAAGACTGGCAATGGGCTAGGGAGGGGGGGTGTTAAGACTGGCAATGGGCTAGGGAGGGAGGGGGTTAAGACTGGCAATGGGCTAGGGAGGGGGGTGTTAAGACTGGCAATGGGCTAGGGAGGGGGGTGTTAAGACTGGCAATGGGCTAGGGTGGGAGGGGGTTAAGACTGGCAATGGGCTAGGGAGGGAGGGAGGGGGGTTAAGACTGGCAATGGGCTAGGGAGGGAGGTGGTTAACACTGGCAATGGGCTAGGGAGGGAGGGAGGGAGGGGGTTAAGACTGGCAATGGGCTAGGGAGGGAGGGGGGTTAAGACTGGCAATGGGCTAGGGAGGGGGGTTAAGACTGGCAATGGGCTAGGGAGGGAGAGAGGGGGGTTAAGACTGGCAATGGGCTAGGGAGGGAGGGAGTGGGGTTAAGACTGGCAATGGGCTCGGGAGGGAGGGGGTTAAGACTGGCAATGTGCTAGGGAGGGGGGAGTAAAGACTGGCAAGGGGATAGGGAGGGAGGGGGGTTAAGACTGGCAATGGGCTAGGGGGGTGTTAAGATTGGCAATGGGCTAGGGAGGGGGGGTTAAGACTGGAAATGGGCTAGGGAGGGGGGGTTAAGACTGGCAATGGGCTAGGGAGGGAGGGAGGGGGGTTAAGACTGGCAATGGGCTAGGGAGGGAGGGGGGTTAAGACTGGCAATGGGCTAGGGGGGTGTTAAGACTGGCAATGGGCTAGGGAGGGGGGGTTAAGACTGGCAATGGGCTATGGGGGGGATTAAGACTGGCAGTGGGCTATGGGGGGGTTAAGACTGGCAATGGGCTGTGGGCTGATGAGGGCTGGCAATGGGCTATGGGGGGTTAAGACTGGCAGTGGGCTGATGGGGGGGTTAGGACTGGTAATGGGCGATGGGGGGGTTAGGACTGGTAATGGGCTATGGGGGGGTTAAGACTGGTAGTGGGCTGATGGGGGGGTAGGACTGATAATGGGTTATGGGGGGCTAGGACAGGAAATGGGCTGATGGGGAGGGCTTAGGACTTGAGGTGGGCTGATGTGGTTAGGACTGGTAATGGGCTGTGGGCTGATGGGGGGGTTAGGACTGGCAATGGGCTATGGGGGGCTGACTGGAAATGGGCTGATGGGGGGTTAGGACTGGTAATGGGTTATAGGGGGGACTTAAACTGAAAATGGGGTGATGGGGTTAGGACTGGAAGTTGATTGACGGGGGGCTAGGACTGGTAATGGGTTGGGGGGTTGCTAGGACTGGAAATGGGCTGAGTGGAAGGGGAGGCTTGAACTGCAAATAGCTGATGGGGAGGGGGCTTGGAATGGAAATGGGCTGTGAGGGAAGGGAGCTAGGACTGGAAATGGGCTGTTGGGGGGAGCTAAGATTGGAAATGGGCTGTGGTGGGGGCTTGAATTGAAATGGACTCATGGAGGGGCTAGCACTGGAAGTAGGCTCATGGGGGAGCTTGGACTGGAATTGGGCTGAGTGGAGGGGAGCTATGATTTGACATGGGCTGATGGTGGGGCTAGGAAATGACTAAAAATGGGCTGATGGGGGGCTAGGATTGGAAATGAGCTGATGAAGGGACTTGGACTGGAAATGGATGGGGGAGCTAGGACTGGAAATGGGCTGATGGGGGGCTAGGACTGGAAATGGGCTGATGCAGGGACTAGAAGGGAATGGATGCTGGGTGAGACTGGAACAAGAAGGGAGCTGATGTTGGGGGAGGATTAGAATGGGATGGGGCTGGGAGATTAAAATGGAGAGGGGAAAAATATTTTGTGTAGGAGGGATGAAAAATCTACAATTGGCCAGGTATTGGGAGAGTAATTGGGGATTGAGGATGGAGGGGTAAAATTTGTGTGGATGAAATAGGAATGAGGAAAGAGCAAAAGGAGAAAGATTAGTATGTTAAAGCAGATGTAGAGAGAGAGAGAATGGAAAAAAAACTAGAAGAGAGAAGAAAGGACAAATGGACAGCAGACGATGGAGAGTTAGCAGAAAACATGAAGAAACCAGAAGAAAGTGACTGGACCAATTGCAACTGAAAAAAAAATGCACAAAAGGTAGAAAGATATCTCTTTATTTTGAATTTATTAACTGGAATATGTCAGCTCTGGGAAATGTGCATCATTAACATCTGCGCTTTGTTTGGTACAAGAGGAAATTAATTTATAGTTTTATTTCTACAGTGTTGTTGTACATTCCAAGTTTGGCTTTTGGGGTTCCCAGTTTAATTATTGCCTTCCTGTTTCTAAATTGTGATTCCTTGTTTGGTGATGGTCTATGTTCTGCATGTGTAACTGAGCTGAGGTATTCTATTTATGTAATTCCTATTTGACGTTGCCACTTGTTCTCTTTCCCCAGTATTCTCTGAAATGTATTGGTTTAATATTTGCAATGTTGCCTTTTGATAGGTAGGGTATGGTGCTTTGTGAGTCCTGGTAATGCTGTCAGGATACGGCGGGTTTGCTATGGGTTCTAAATGGGCAGCGTTTGTAGTAGTTCCTAATGTGCCTGGCGGTTGGCACTGGATTATAGTAATGTAGAAATCTTTTAGTCTTTCTTTATCCATACACTCATTAAGAGACAAGTTTACTAAAAGTTAGTGAATGGTAACATTATGCAAATATTTATGCAAATAAGACCACTTATGCAAATGAGGCCCCGCACCAAGTCTCCGCACATGGCCCCGCACCCCCCTTGGGCCGCCCCTGGCTACAAGAGCTAGGTTACAATCAGCTAGTCGATAGTCCCACTCACATCAAGGGAAACAAACTTGACCTGATCTTTGCCCCACAGACAGATAAGGATACTACCCAACCAATGCTGCCAACCATAACTCCTGTGCCATGGTCTGACCATAGCCTGCTCAAATTCCAGATACCTATTAACACACACAATCAAAACTCCAACAAAACCAACGCTGTCCACGAAACCTCGTTGAAGCGCTTCCGCCCCTTTGATAAAGAAGAGATTCGAGGGAAGATCCTCCCATTCCTCAACAGTGTACCACACGACCTAGATGCTTTGGTGTCTACCTGGGACGAGAGCCTCAAGACCATCGCATGCATACCAGCCACACATAAAACAACAACAAAGAAACGAGAGCACGCACCATGGTATACCAAAGACCTCCGAGCTTCACTCAAGTGCCTGCGCAGGCTCGAGAGAAGATGGCGTCGGGCTCGCTCTACTGAAGCACAAAGTACTTACATCGCTCACCTAAGAGCACACCGTGATGAATTAACAAAGAAGCGGAAACAATATCATTCCGACATCTTGAAGTGGTCACTAAACAAGCCCCACGACCTCTTCAATATAGTGAAATCTCTCATAAGAGAACCTCCCGCAGACCAATCACATATGCCACACCCCCAGGCATACTCCAACTACCTACAGTCAAAAATGATCCAGACTACTACATCTTCAACCAACTACCTACAACCTGAAGTGATCCAGGCAGGTGCAACCTCGAGCTCCGCGGACAACATCTTTCAACATAACTTGCCCCAACCATCACCACTATCCAAATTTGAAAAAATATCACGCAGAGAGATTGAAGACACTATCGCTGCAATCAACCCCACTACCGCACCCAATGACCCATGCCCAGCTTTATGGATAAAGGAGTTACGATGTGACTTAAGCCAATATCTGAGCGAATTAATAAACCAATCCCTTACAACCGGATCGTTTCCACAAAGTATGAAACAAACATCAATCAGACCACTGCTGAAAAATAACAAGCTGGACCCAACGAAAGTGGAATCATACAGACCAATTTCAAGTATCCCCATGCTTGCCAAAGTAATCGAAAAGTTAGTACAGCGCCAAATCCAACAGCATATTGATACTGAAGCCCCACTGGATCCTTCCCAGCATGGGTTCAGAGAAGCACATGGGGTGGAAACCCTCCTCACCACCCTATTTGACCACCTAGTCTCTGGAACCGACAAAATTCATCAAGGATTCGCCCTCATATTCCTCGACATTGCAGCGGCCTTCGACTCGGTGAGCCACGAGATCCTCATACAATGCCTCAGCGAGAAAGGAATTCAGGGAACAGCCCTAAAGTGGTGCAAGTCATACTTGACTAATAGATGGCAACATGTAAGGTCTGGCTCCACAACCTCTGAACCGTTTTTACAAAACCAGGGTGTACCACAGGGTTCGTCACTATCTGCATTGATGTTTAACATCTACATGCAGCCCATATGCGCCCTAGCACGTTCATTCAAGGTCAACTGTCTAGCCTACGCGGACGACATCCTCCTATACATCCCATTCAGGACCAACCAACCAGACCTCTCCCCTCTAACAAGATGTTTTGAGGCAGTAGCAGAATGGTTCAACACACAAAACTTGAGAATCAACTACAGCAAAACAGATGTCCTTTTCATCTCAAGGAACCAGGACTTCACCCCTCCACCCTCTTTAAAAATCGGCAACACAGAACTGAAAACCAAACCCACAATCCGCTACCTTGGCGTTACACTGGACCAACAACTGGACCTAAAAACCCACATAAAAAACACAGTAAAAACAGTATACATGAAAATAAGGACCTTAAAACATCTTCGACCGCTACTCGACTTCAGCGACTACCGATCGATCTATCAGGCATTAATATTACCACATTTCGACTACGCCAACGTAATTCTACACGGTCTCCCTCAAGCAACGCTAGCTCCACTCCAGCTCGCAATGAACACCGCTGCGAGAGTACTAACAGGGGCTTCACGGAGAGAGCACATAACGCCAGTACTGATGAACCTCCATTGGTTACCGGTTCAAGCAAGAACCCTCCACAAAGTTCTAACCTTAACCTTCAAAGCCTTAAACACTCTGACCCCCACAGCTATCAGCAAGATGATACATAAAGTACCACAGAACAGAAACAGAAGACCCATGATGCAAAACACCCTAGAGGTCCCAAAAGTAATAACGAAATGCACAAAAGCAACAACAAATAGGGCCTTTACGATTTATGCACCTAGAGCATGGAATGCCCTCCCCACCTTTATTCGAAACATCACTTACCTAACCCACTTCAGGAAGGCATTAAAGCAGCACCTGTGCACTACATACTACCCCGAATCCAGCCTTAGTAATCATACATGTGGCCCCTCAGACAATCACTCACTACAACTAAACAATCAGACTCAGCATGAAAAAGGATAATCAACTGATCCCTCGGAAGTACTCCCTGAAATAGAATTCAGACTCCCAGTGTAAATAAGATGTAGATATGATCTGCCTGAAAACAGGTACCAGTGTAAATACAATGTAAATAGTTTCCCCCAGTTACTTCCAAGTTGATCTCCCTGTTTATTGTAAATACAACTCAGAGTGCCTGTGTTGTATAGTTGATGTTAAATGTAAACCGCTCTGATCTAAAATAGAGCGGTATAGAAGAACTGTTAAATAAATAAATGCTGACTCCTGGCAACCCAGCAGTCCCTGGGTTTTCTTGGCAAGTTGGGACCAGAAGTAGATTGGCAGGCCTTCCTTCCAAGGAAATGGAAGATAATGTAACTTGCCCAAGGAGCACCAGTGGGAAATGAACCCAGATCTCCTGGGTGCTAGGCTACTCCTCCACTTGTATTAAATAGAATATGTCTAGCTATTTTTTTAAATTGCCCAGTTGAGTCAAGTAGCAGGGTAGTGTTTGTGCTGCCAAGTCGGAGCCACTGCACTGTGCCACAATCAGAGCGCCTACAGCTCTGTCATCAATCTCAGCACTAGCCAGTGCCACCGCAGATAAAAACATAGGATAGAGTTGGGCACTGTATCCACATAAAGAGGTTCTGCCTCTTCCTGCTACCATCACTTCAACTGCCTGCCACAGCCAGGCTGAAGGAGACGGACAACCTCCCCTCTCTTGCATCTCACCAAGTTTCAAATTTATCTCCTTTCACGCCAACCTTCATTCTCCAGTGGGAGAAAGGAATATGCATGGGAAAAGTCTATTCCTGTAACACCTAAACCCATTCAACAAACACAAGAAATTCTCATTTAAAAAACCTTGTATCATAAACCATATTGCAGTACTGTTGCAAATGGCATACATAGAAAAGCAGTATATAAACCTAGCTAAATAAATAAATAAAAGGTAACATATCACTACCGTTATCGCCAACAGAAGACAGTTCATAAGGAAAGAGGCCATAAGAAGAGCCTGTCCATCACCCATTGTCAGAAAGTGCAAAAGACAACCCTGCAGTAGTTAAGCATCATTTAACATCCTAGTGGTCTGTGGGCTTTTCAGCTGTGAGACACAGAAAGCAGCCTCTTGCCCCATAAAATGTATGCCTAGCTTCAGGCCTGCCCAGTGTGCAACTGCAGCCAAGCAAGCAAATAGAATAATATGAAATCATAAGGAAAGGAATGGGGAATAAAATCAAGGATATTATAATGCTTCTGTATCGCTCCATTGTGCAATTCTGGTCGCCATATCTTTAAAAAAACATAGCAGAATTAGAAAAGTACAGAGAAGAGCCACCAAAATGGTAAAGGGGATGGAAGGATATTTATTTATTTGACTGTTTTTATATCCTGACTTATCTTAAAGTCAAAGCGGGTTAAAAGGAACATGTAACATGATCTTAACGTTGAAGCATTACGTTAAGATTTACATTGAACGATGCGATAAATATAACATAACGGAACTTGTTAACCTAACATTGAATGAGAATACATTTTTCTTAACAATTTGGGGGGAAGGGATGGCGCGGTTGAGAGTAGGTGAGGGCAGCAATGTTGTGTGGTATAGTATTAGGTCCCAAAGTATTCCCTAAATAGGTGCGTTTTTATCTTCTTGTGGAATTTGCTGAGCTCCTGGGTGGTATGAATGTCATGTGGTCAGCTAGCAGGGAGGTTATGATGGTGTTGACCTCCATGGTCTATCTTCTGTAGTACTGGCATGCTAATGTAGGGTTCGGAGGCATCATTTCAGGAACATGAAACTCAGCCGCTTTTTCCAATTCCCCAAAGTGGCTGTATTCAAACTCCTCTACTTTCATAATTCTGCCTTTCTCTGGAGATGTGCACATGAGGAAAAGCTTAAAAGGCTAGAGCTCGAGTCACGTGATGCGGTGAGGACAACAGACGTGTTCTGTGTGTGCTCCGGTCTCCACCGGCCCAAACCTGGATTTTAGTGCCGTTCGGAGAGCAGTCAGCAAGTTAAAAATACGATATACTTGGCGGCGACGCTGGTGCGGGGTCAGAGTGTTCGGCGGGCCGTGGAGGCAGAATGGCAACCTCAGTTAAGACCTCTGAAAGGGAGAAGGCGCGTGTGGCTGCTGCGTCTAAGATGGCCGACAGCAATGTGCAGCCTAACTCGCCAGATAACCCGGCCTTTTTAGAAGAAGTCTCAGGTGCAGTGGCTGCAGTGCTTGCTACACAATTTACAGCCCTGCACGAAAAGATGGATAATATACAGAGCTCGGTGAGTGTGCTGGGGTGCCGGCTTCAAGAAGCAGAGGATCGCATTGGGAGAGCCGAGGATAGCCTGGTCTCTCTAACCCAGGAAGTGGCAGCTCTGAAATCGGCTGTGAGTTTACAAGCTTCAAAAATAGACGATTTAGAGAATAGGTCGCGGCGCAACAATTTGCGGCTGATGGGAATACCTGATTCGATTGCGGATAAAGATCTGAAGCAACATTTGGAAACTATTCTCCCGCAGCTGGTCGAAGAGATAGATGACGGCGCCAAAATGTTGACTGAAAGAGCGCACCGCGTGGGGAGTAAGCAACCACGCGACCAACGGCCCAGAGTGGTCCTTGCAAAGTTTCTTTATTTTCCCCTCAAAGAGGCCATACTAAGAGCTGCCCGTCAGAAGGGTGGTTTGATGCATGACAACTTGAAAATTCAAGTGGCCCCGGACTATTCTGCAGCATTGAGTCAAAGGCGTAAAGCCTATGCTCCCCTCTGTCAAAAACTGATCGATGCCAACATAAAGTTCTCGGTGCAGTACCCGGCTAGGTTGCACGTGCTGCATGGGGGTGATCACTGGACATTTGCTTTGGCAAAGAAGGCAGGCTCATATATCAAGGCGATTGTGCAGAGAGGGAGAACACCACAGCCCAGCCCTTGAAGCCAAGCAGAGCCCTTTCCTGGAGGGCTGTATTTACCCTAGCTCCTGCCCATGTGGACATTTCTTCCAGAGAGCATGGGGGTTGTGAACGGGAATGAGACCGGAGACTGAGGGGTTGTATGTGTTGTAATGTTGCCTTTTGGGGAGCCTCATTTGCCGCATGCTTGGCCCTAATGCACAGGCTGAATTACTTCTCAGTGAATTCAGAGAGTTCCTTAAAAGCAGAGCAGTTTGGAGATCACGTGGTGTGGTGAGCTGGGGAAGACGTGAGTCACCTTAGCTCCGGGCCCCCCTCCACCTACCGTTATTCTATAGCCGTGAATTGCGGAGAAAATTACCTGCTTCAAGCTCCGAGGGATTGGTGAAGGAGTCCTGAACTATCTCTGTGAAAATTGCGATATGGCAACATCGGCGAAGGCGGGGAGGCGTGAGAAAGACCGGACTGTAGGGCTGCCGAAAATGGCGGAGTCCCCGCCAAAAGCGGGTACAGCGGCTTCCCCCACAATGACCAAGGAAATCTCGGCTGCGGTCACAGCAGCACTTTCCGTACAGTTTGAAACCCTGCACACAAAAATGGACACGATACAAGGTTCGCTGACCGCGCTAGGTACTAGAGTGCAGGAGGCTGAAGGCCGAATAGCGCAGGCCGAGGAGGAGGTGGAGAAATTGAAGCGCGAACTGAGTGTGTTACAGAACGAATCTAAAGCCCAAGCACTGAAGCTCGACGATCTGGAGAACAGATCCCGACGCAATAACTTGCGTTTGCTGGGCATTGCCGAATCCATGCTTGATAAAGATCTAAGAGCATATGTGGAAAATTTGGCCGCCTCGTTGATAGAAGGGGAAGAGGGGAACACCCCTATAGTCGTGGACAGGGCCCATAGAGTGGGGCCGAAACCGCAGACACAAAGTGCACGGCCCAGAGTGGTCCTGGCCCGATTTCTCTACTACACGCAGAAAGAAGCCGTATTGAAGGCAGCGCGACAAAAAGGTACTGTGGAGCGTGGGAACATGATGATCCGCATAACGCCTGACTACTCTGCCGCGCTGAGCCAGCTCCGCAAAGCGTACGCCCCAATATGTCAGCGTTTGATAGCGGCGAATGTGCGGTTCCACGTGCAATACCCCGTTAAACTGCACGTGTTCCACCAGGGAACCCACCGAGTGTTTGATACAGCTACGGAGGCCAGCTCATATGTGGAACAGTCGCTGGCACCACTGATGGCGAACAACAGAGAGCGGACACCATAACGGCAGCGTGGGGTTGCTTGATAGAGGACTATTCAGCGTTGAGAAGGGAGGCAGCGACTACTGTCGGGTATACCTGCGGACTGCCCTACAAACTTGGACCTACCATGCGATCTAGCTTGCCTACGGATGAGCAGGAGAGCACCCCGCCCGTGAAAGATGGATTACTGCGGGCAGATGGCAGATACTGAACCCCCGGACCTGTCAGGTGCCTATTTTGGCTCTAACGTAGCTGACGGGCGGGTTTACCGGCGCCCTAGGGCCTGCTATTCCGCTCTACCTGCGTGGCTCTGGCCCCCGCTCCGGGGGTGTTGTTTGCTTGCTATCGCTATCCGAACTTGCGGCCTTAATGACCTGATCTCTGCGAAGCCGCATGGAGCCCTGCGATAAGAGGAGGCTTTAAGAGTAGCCCCAAGAGTCCCCTCGGGGCCTTGATGACAGTGTTCGGATGCTACAGGACCCGAACCGGGACTGGCCTAGCTGCGAGACGTGCGGCGGCATACAATTGGGGCTCTATTATGCTGGTGGTTTGATTTCTAATCCCCCCATTGTTCTGTTGTTGAGTGTTGAGAAGAGGAATGTATGTGAGGGGGGGTAGGGGGTTGGAGGGGAGTGGGGTATGTGCAACACAAGGATAGAAGGGATACGGGCGGCTGGGTTTTAAGAGGGGGGGTGTGACCCTTGGTGGGACAACTAGACAGCGAATACGCTGGGGGGGGGTAGGGGAGGAGGGAAGGGACAGGGAAGCCATCACCTGGGAGCACTGTTCTCTCGCGACGGAGAGTGGGTGCGCGTGCGCACGCTTGCCGAGCGAGCGCACACACTTGCAACATAACGCACAACAGTGCAGCTTTGGATTTGCTGGAAGCCACAAAGCTATCTTGATAATTAAGGGTTGATGTGGATGTGGGGTTCAGAAAGGTTATAAAATTTTCTAGTGTACACCGAAAGATGTACAGGTTGTATGCGGACGGGTAGCCAATTGGGAGCGAATGACTCCGAGTGATATTGAGTGGCGCACAGAATTTGGTTTCCTTTAAATGCTATACAGCTGAATTTCTCGCGCACGCAGCCCACAAGAGTCAGAGAGAACAGGGTATGGGAGAGGGTGGAGGCTATAGGTGAAGGGGTCGAACGCTTAAGGAAAGATTAAAAGGGAGGGGGGGTCCCGTTCACATCTCTAGTGATCAATATGGGAGTGAGGAGGAATTCGGGGATGGAGAGTAGGATGGGGGGGGTGGGGGATAGGGAATGGGGGTGGAGATGGGGGGGGGGCAGGGGGTGGGGAGGGCCGGGGTGGTAAGGGGAGGGGTGGGGACGCAGCCCCAGGGAATGCTAAAGGAAGAAGGTAAGGAATCTCCTTGGGGGAGGAAGGGAGGACCTCAGGCTGGGGATGTCTATCCCAAGTATGCCATTAGTGACGGGCCAACTAACTTTTGTTATTTGCAGACGTGAAGATTTTATCTTGGAATGTCTGTGGTATAGGCAACCCTATCAAGCGATATAAAGTATTGCAGGCCTTAGCGAGACATCACTGTGACATTACCATGTTACAAGAGACCCACCAGAGTACAGAGGAACATGCTAAACTTAAAAGAGAGTGGGTGGGACAGGAATGGGGGGGCCCCTGCGCAGGGTAGGAAGGGTGGAGTGGTCATTTTGATACACAAGAGACTCCGATTTACTAAAGAGGAGGTCTATGCTGACCCGGATGGGCGATATATACTGCTGTATGGGATACTGGAAGGGAAACCTGTAATACTAGGTAATCTATACAGCCCAAATGTATTGGATCGGGCCCTGTATGCACGTTTGGGTTCGCGGGTAGAACAGCTGCCAGACGCCCCATTGATTTTGGCAGGTGATCTTAACGGTGTCTTAGATCTTGCATTGGACGTATCGGGGGATGGGGATAGGGGGACACGCAGGCAGGGCACTAGGGCCTTGCAACATTTGCGGCGGCGACTACAACTGGCGGATCCGTGGCGACTCTTGCATCTGGGGGAGCGGGATTTTACCCACCAATCCAGAGCGCATGGTACGAGCGCCCGAATTGATTACGTGTTAATCTCAGAAAGACTCTTTGCGTATGTGCGTGATGCGCAGATTGGTCCCTTTGAAATCTCCGACCATGCTATAATCAGGGTGGATCTGGTGTGGAGCGATGCTACCCCACCGCCTCGTATCTGGCGATTCCCGGTTGAGCTCTACCATGATGCGGATTTCTCCTCCTTCCTCCGACAGAAATGGCAGGAATATGCCGTTCACAATGAGCAGCATCGTAACAACCCGGAACTCTTTTGGGAAACGGCTAAAGCGGTTTTATGGGGCGATATAATAGGGTATGTGGCTCGTAAGCGAAAATTAATAGCAAAACAGATTATTCGCCTTGAAACGCAGGTCTGCCGTGCTCGGCGCAGGCAGGCTAGTGCTCCATCGGCAGCAAATAAGAAGGCGCTGTGGGAATCCCAATCTGCCCTTAATGAACTGCTCCATCAAAGGGCCAAGAAATCCTTTATGTACTATAAGTATCAACTCTACCGCTTTGGGGATAAATCTGGGAAGTTACTGGCCAGGTGTCTTCGGGGAGGGGGGGGGACTAGAATGGTGGTGGCCCTGCGAGACGCGCAGGGTAGATTGCAGAAAGAAACTCGGGAAATCACTCAGATTTTTCGCCAGTTTTATCAGAAGCTGTATTCGCGGGGGACTGACCCTGGTACCGTTATGGAAGGGTATTTGAGAGAAGTGCAATTGCCCCACCTCGAAGAAGAACAGCGAGCGCGCTTGGAGGTGCCGGTTATGGTGGAGGAAGTCTCTTTGGTGGTCCAGCAAGCGAGTTGCTGTCGCGCGCCGGGGCCGGATGGGCTGGGGGCCGAGTTTTATAAGCTGCTGGGGGATTTGGTACCGTCCATGTTGGTAGAGGTCTACCATCAGCGGCTGGTGCAAGGGACGTTCATGTGGGGTGGGAATCATGCACATATTATTTTGTTCCCCAAGCCCGGTAAAGACAGTACACACGCCCTATCTCACTACTTAATTTTGATTTGAAGATCTTAGCTAAAGTTCTAGCAACGCGACTCACCGGGGTTCTGGGGGACCTGGTGCATGAGTCCCAAGTGGGATTTGTGAAGGGCCGACATGCGGTGCGGAACCTGCGGAGAATCTTGGCGTCCCTGGAATGGGTCCATCGACATGGTGTGCCCTCGCTTTTGGTCAGCTTCGATGCTGAGAAAGCCTTCGACCGGGTGGGCTGGCCGTATTTGAAGGCTCTTCTACCGAAGTATGGACTCGGGGAGTCTTTTTGCGGGATGGTGGAGCTTCTTTATGCTCAGCCTACGGCGAGCGTATGTTGTAACGGGTTCCTGTCAGAGGACTTTGGTTTGGAAAGAGGTACCCGGCAGGGGTGTCCACTCTCCCCTTTACTTTTTGTATTGTCGTTAGACCCCCTGATACGGAAGATTGAAGCATTGGCTGAGATTGCAGGGGTACGCGTGGGACAACATGGGTTTAAAATAGCGGCATTTGCCGATGATTTGTTGGTCCACTTCTCGGCCCCACGGACCTCCCTGCCGAGGCTGTTGGAGGAGTTCTCTCGCTTTGGGAGCTTCGTGGGCCTCCGCATTAATATGGGCAAATCAGAGGCGTTAGACGTGGGGGGTACGCTCCGTGCGGCTTGGGGGGATTCCTTCCCCCTTCGGTGGGCAGAGGACTCCTTTATTTATCTGGGTATTTCTCTGACTAAAGATCCCAAGCAATTATATCGGGCGAACGTGACTCGGATTGTGTCTAAGACTCGCGTACAATTACAGGCGTGGGCCCCTCTTCCCTTGTCTCTGCTAGGTAGAGCAGCAGCCCTGAGCATGGTCATTCTACCGCGTATCCTCTATTGGTTACAGACGCTCCCCGTGTGGCCGAAGAAGCGTGATCTGCTAGAGTTCGAACGCCTTTTCCGGGGTTTTCTGTGGAAAGGGGCGCGGGCTCGTATCCCCCTATGTCGCATGCAGAGGAGATGGAGGGATGGGGGGATTGGCATCCCTGATTTGCGGCTCTATGCCCTGGCCTGTCAGGCGAGGCATCTCAGGGACTGGCTGGGAGAGACGGACGACTATACCCCGCGGGCGCTAGAGGAGGCCTTGGTGGCCCCACAGGCCTTATTGGCGGCCCTACACCTGGCGGGTTCAGACTTACCAGGATGGGCAACTCAGAGTGTGTTGATACGGCCGGCTCGGTGTGCTTGGCAACAATTAAATAAATGGTGGGGGGTGTCCCCGGAAGTTTCCAGTTGGTTGCCTTTACAAGGGAACGTTCGTTTTACCCCAGGAACGGATACGCCTCCATTTCGGCTCTGGGAACAGAAGGGGATTCGGAATCTAGGACATGTTGTGGATCTTGAGGGGAGGTGTAAACCTTTTACGGCCCTATGTAGAGAGTACGAACTAAACCCTTGACATTCTTTTGCATATGCCCAGGTCTCCCACTATGTCGCATCGCTTCCACGGAATGGGCTGGTGGCTGAACGGGCTGCGCAGATACTCGAGTTTTTCGACCTCGGGGCGGACTCTGGGCCGTCCATAGCTGGGTTGAAGCGACGTATTGAGGTGTGGATGCCTCCGATTGACTACGCCGGGGAGGAGCGAGCGTGGGCCAGAGAGCTGGGGGTAGAGGTGGTACCGGGTGCAATTCACGAGGCTCTGAGTCATGTCGGGGAGCTGGTGGATGAGGCCCGTTGGAGAGAGATACAGATTAAATGTATTCTGCGAGCCCATTTCTCCCCGAGACGAGCTCTTCGTAGCCATCTCACACTGGATGGGAGCTGCCCGAAGTGCAATGCTGTACTGGCCGATCTGGGCCATATGTGGTGGGGCTGTTCGAAAATTCGCAGGTATTGGATGCAGATTCGGAGATATATGAGTGGAGTGCTACGTCAGCGGGTAATCTGGACGGGGTCTGTTGTGGTGCTGGATCAACTTGGACCACTCCACCCAAAGGGTAGATGGGAGCGCCTCTTACTCAGGAAAGCCTGTTTGGTGGGGAAGGGTCCGCTACTTCGAAGCTTGCGGGAGCCTGCTCCTCCCTCCTTCTGGGAGTGGCGTAACAGTTTTCACCAGCTGATGCTCTTCGAGAAGCGGGGGGCGAGAGGCAGGGTCAGACGCTGGACATCCTTCTTGATGACCTGGGAACCTTATATCCAGACCTTACAGCCTGCTATTCGCAATGAAGTACTTCAGGCGCACTATTAGATAGGAGCAGGATTGACATAATCAGGTGGGAGGTGGAGGGGTTTGAGGCGAGGGGATTCCAGGAGAAGAGAAGAGGTAGGGGCTGCAAGGGGGGGGGGGGTTGGGGTGGGGGGGGGTGGGGGTAGGGTGGGGGGGAACCTATATCGGGGAAAAAAACAAAAAGTTGTGTTGATGGATTTGTTACATTTCTGGCTGCCTATCCCGGGCGGCGGATAAGATACAACCCTGCCCGGGTGACTGTACATGTTATGAGCTCTATGTATATGTTTGGTTTTACCGATTGCTTCTTGTTTGATGGATGCCTTGTTTCAATAAAAATGATTCAATAAATTAAAAAAAAAAAAAAGCAGAGCAGTTTCTACTCAGAATGTAGCAAAGCCATTAATCAGCTGGCAAGAAGAAATGCCTTTAATTTCTTTGCCATCTACGGAACAGGAAGTCCCGATGGATTGCTCTACTTGTATGATTCCAAAGGACATTTAATGGATTTGCTTACCAGTGTTGTTTGTAAGAAAATAGCAAAGTTACCTCACTGTTTGCTGTGATAAAAGAGCTTCTGTGAAGAAAATAAGTGGAAACATATTCTGTGTGTAGAGATGGACAGATAAAGGGATACCAGAATCCCCAATATGTAATTGAAGATGGATGAATTTCTTGATACAAAATGTTTAGAAGTTTGACTTCTCACCTACTTCCTTTTAAATAGAATAGGATGTCATGATCATGGGTTCTGTGTAACCGTCTTTAAAATAGATGGAACAGTGTTAACGCAAGCAAAAAGAACATAGGCTATGAACTGTGCAAGCATAAAGTTCATTGTACAGTCAACTGGAAGTCCCTGCTGACACAACATAATTTTTGCAACTTTTGCAATTATAAATTTCATCTAATATACTGTAATCAGATTTTACTCTGTAAAAAGAACTTTGGCGACACCTTGTGTTATTTCATGGTTATAATAAATGACTGTTACTTCCTCTTTTTCTCTAATAAAAAGGAGCTTTTAGGAGGAGGATTTTGAATTCAATAAGCGTGGAATTATGCATGTCCATAGTCCGCTTGTTGTCTTCCCTCTGAGCTCAAAGACAGTAACACTTGTGTGTGTGTGATTGTGTTCTGTATTACTCTCTGCCTGTCTCTCACTGCTTGATGGGCCAGAGACCTAAAGAGCCGTGGTATTGTGGTCAGATCATGGAGTTTTCTTCACTGTGCAATTCAGGAGCAGTGCTGGTATCAGAGTTTCTGTTACCTTAATGAAAAGGAGATCACATGCCAGGTGAATGTGATCAGTATTGGACATTCAGTTAAGCAGTGGAAAAAGCCTTGTTTAAGTTCAGTTTCTCCATCTTGTTTTGTGCCTTATTATTTCATTGACGTCTGCTGCATTTGAACTGCGTAAGCGGGAAATAAACCTCATAAAAAAGAAATATTCTTTGCCTTGCCTTATCACTTGAGCACCAACACAACTACCACATTAACCCTCAAGGGCATTCAAGGCCAGCCCCTCCCTTAACCCTCAAGGTCCAGGGAGTGGGTGGGTGGCAGTCCCAAGTAGGTTTTGTTAAGAATCGATACGCCATCCGCAATCTGCACAAAATATTAACATCACTCGAATGGGTGCAGCATAGACATTAGTCGTCTTTGCTAGTAAGCTTTGATGCAGAAAAAGCCTTTGATAGGGTCGATTGGCAATATTTGAGATATTTACTCCCTTGTTATGGTATTGGGGAGTCTTTTTGTAAAATGGTTGGTAGTCTGTACGTGGAACTGACCGCAGCGATTTTATGTAATGGGGTGCTGTCTGAGGCTTTTCAACTGCAATGGGGGACTCGACAGGGGTGTCCTCTTTCTCCTCTTTGTTTTGTCGCTGGACTCCCTTATACGTAAGGTTGAGTTGTCTCGGGAGATAAAGGAGGTATGTATCGGGGCCTATGAGTTTAAGATATCTGCCTTTGCTGATGACCTCCTGGTGCATCTGCTTTCACCCCGAGAATCTTTACTAGGTTGCTGCAGGAGTTCCAGATTTTTGGGAACTTTGCGGGCCTTAGTATTAATAGAGACAAATCGGAGGCTTTGGATATTTCGGGTCGGGTGAGGGGGAGTTGGCAGAGGGATTTCCCTCTTAAATGGGCAGAGAACCAATTTGTGTATTTAGGGATTGTACTCACTAGTCAGCTATCCCAGCTTTATGGGAGTAATTTGAAACGGGTGCTGCTCAGAGTGCGAGCCCAATTGTGGGCTTGGAGGCACCTCCCCTTATCTCTATCGGGGAGAATAGCAGCGATTAAAATGGTCATCCTGCCGTGGATACTTTACTGGCTGCAGATTCTCCCGGTTTGGTTATTGCGGCGTGATATTCGGCGCTTTGAGGGGGAGTTCCGGGGCTTCTTGTGGAGGGGGGGGAGAGCCCGTATCCCTTATAGTCGATTAGTGGGGACAGGGAGATATGGGAGTTGGGGGCTTCTGGATTTGGGCGCCTACGTTTTGGCCTGCCAGGCGCAGCATTTGGGGGATTGGTTGGGTGGTACAGAGACATATACTCCCAGAGCCTTGGAGGAAGCATATGTGGCCCCACATACCTTACAAGCTCTTTTACATCACGAGAGCCCGGCCGTCTGTCAGAAAGTGTCTTCTTGGCCCCGATGCGACGAACCTGATGGCAGCTTAATGTCTATTGGTAGCGGAATTGGAAGGTTTCGAGCTGGTTGCCGGTTCAGGGCAATGTTCATTTTACCCCAGGTACCGATGCAGCGTTATTCCGCGTTTGGGCAGATAGAGGTATTCAAAATCTAGGTCATGTAGTCGGTCCTGGTGGGAAATGTAAGTCGTTTGTGTCATTATGTCGGGAATATGATTTGGGGCCTAACCACCTCTTTGCTTATCTGCAGATTTCTCACTACGTGGCTTCACTCCCGGATGTGGAGCTGCATAGCAATCGATCTGTGCAGATTTTGGAGTTTTTTAGTTTGGGTGCGGAGGAGGCACCATCCATAAGTGTCTTGAAAAATAGGCTCGACCCCTTTAGGCCTCGTCCAGACTTTAGTGCTGTGGAGTTGGCTTGGGCTGCCGAGATGGGGCAAGAGATCTCCCCGGGTACCGTTCTCACAGCTCTCCGACGGATAGGGAAGCTAATTGACGGAGTACGTTGGCGGGAAACGCAGTTTAAATGTATAACTAGGGTGTATTTTTCGCCTAGGCGGGCCTTCCGGTGCCACTTGACCTTGGATGGGAGCTGTCCGCGGTGTTCAGAACCGCTGGCGACGTTATTACATATGTGGTGGGGCTGTAGGATCATCCGACCGTACTGGTTGAAAATTTGTTCCTTTATGACGCAACTCCTGGGACAACAGGTGGCTTGGGACGCTCCTTTTGTCACACTAGATCAGATGGGGCTTAACCACCCCAAAGGGAAATGGGAACGGTTGTTAGTGCGGAAGGCATGTCTGGTGGGTAAGGGGCCACTTCTGCGTAGATGGCGGGAACGCAGCCCTCCCTCCATTTGGGAGTGGCGGAATTCCTTCCATCAGCTGATGCTTATGGAGTGTAGGGGCGCTAGGGGTCATGGTAAAGGATGGACCACCTTTCAGATGCTTTGGGAACCATATATTCATATTCTGAGCCCTAGGTGCCATAATGCAATCCTGCAACAGGTTAATTAGCATGAAGTCCTAGTCGTGAGTAGCGTGGGCGGAGGAGTTATGAATGGTGATTTTGGTGTAGTAGTGGGCGATGTAAAAAGACCTATCTGGTTAGCAGCACTATTGAGACAGTGCCACTAATCTTCACAGACTGTCTCAGCTGGGACAGTCCAGGGGCAGAGATGTGGTAGAGACCTGAGTTATATGGATAGCAGTGATTTTTCCGAGCTGCTATCCAGATAAGTTATGACAGAAAGAAAGTAGTCCTATCTGGACAGCAGCTTAATATTGGCACTATCTGGATAATGCCACTGAATTTCTGGATTTTTTTTAGCCGCTGCAGATAGCATTTAAAATAAAAATGCTGATCACCGTGTGCTCAGTATTGGCTTATATACTTTTTATTCCAATCATAAAACAGCTGCCACAATCAATGAGAGAGCGCATAAATGTCAGAAGTTTATCTGTTGGCACCTTTACTTCACACTTTCCTGAAACTGCATTTACAGAAACAAATCGTACTACAAATCCAAATGCTGTCTCACGTAATAATCACAACTTATCATCCCGCTGATGCCAGAACAATCATTATTATCTCTCGCACTTGCACCATTACTAACGCGCACCATAGCAGGCAGCTATATGGACAAAAATGCAATGTGTGCTTCAAGTCAATGCTGACTCCTGGTGACCCAGCAGCTCCTGGGTTTTCTTGGCAATGCGACCGGAAGTAGACTGCCAGGCCTTACTTCCGAGACAATAGAGGGTTACATGACTTGCCCGAGGCCACCAAAAACTACTAATGGGAATTGAATACTTGCCTCTTGGTTACCAAGCCAGTGCTCTAACCATTGGGCTACTCCTCCCTATATGGGCAATCCGTTGCAATTTCCAATATCGCACACAATATTAATATTCAATTCTAGGGTACCAAACTCTCATTTCTAAGCAATTCTAAATCTTCTGATGCCCATCATACTTTCAGTTTTGGAGGATAGCACACATGATGACCAAAAGCTACTGAGGGGTCAATATTCAGCAGAGCTTTTCATTCACGGAGCATCACTGAATATACACATAGAGCTCAGAACATCCAAATTAGACATTTCAAGTTACACTGCTGTTTGTGCAGCCCCCTTAGGCATTTAGGGCCCGATATTCATTTGGGCGAGCTATGCGCCACATCGGCGCATAACCCTGCCCACTGACCTCTAAACCCGGATATTCAATGCTGCGGTGACGGCACTGAATATCCTGGTTTAGTGTCAAGTGGATTCTCCCACAGATCCTAACTGGGTAGCGGTGATATTGGACCGCTACCCAGTTAGCATCCGTGGCTAGAACTAGGTGACCCAAAAGCTTGCCTAGTTTTAGGCACGGATCACTAAACGGGTAGCAATCCAATATCGCTGCTACCTGGTTTCTAGCAATCTCCACTCCCGCTCCGTCCCAGAATGCCCCCAACACACCCCAATACTAACCGGATAGCACTGGGGCACATAGGGGACATAGATGTGGATATTCAATGGCATTAACCATAAACCGTATAATTGTCTTTCAAATACCAGGCCCTTAGATGCAAGCGCAGGGCTTCACGCTAAAAATCCCACGCAAATCGATTAGTGCATGATTGGGGGGGCTGGGCAGGTTTGGGGCAGAATGTAGATGTTGATGATGAATTGCAATTAGCACAGGTGTTATGGCGCATGTGTTATAGGTGGTGGTAAGTTTACTCATGTGCCGGTTAGCGCAATGTTTTCCGTTGGCATTGCGTTATTGTGCTTTTATGTTAATTTGGTGGCACAATCACATGCTACAAAGTGCACTCATTAGTAAACACGCCCCTTAATTTAGATATTTAGAAGCTGAATATTGCCCCAAACCCGTCCTGTTTTGGATGGATAATTTTAGTCATATGACGATTTGCAAAGCCAAAAGTATTCATTCAACTGGCTCAAATTAAAAAACAATTATGTGGTCAGTGCTGCCTCTGCCACATAAATACTTTTGAATATCAGGCCACCCAATTTTACAGATTTGCTATAATAAAAATGTAAAATTTCACTGCTTGCTAACATGTACAGGTCTCTATTACATTAAAAAATCTCAATTTCCTTTGTAAAAGGTTTTTAACTAGATCAAGAATTAATGATCTATTTCAAGAAAGTACAAATCTACTTAAATCCCGAGATGAGGAACTCCTCTGTGGGGTAACTGCTCCTGGAATATAAAAAACACTGCAAAATGTATAGTAATCTGTCATTTCCTTTCAACAGGTTGTCTTGCTCAAAGCAAAGTTAAAATACTTAGGGGTATGTTTACTAAACTGCGGTAACGGTACATAATGCACGTTATGTAATGTTAACAATCGTTAGCGCATCATAACACGCGTTATGATGTGCTAACGAGCGTTAACGTTACATAACGCGCGTTATGATGCGTTAACGATCGTAAAGCTCCGCGGCGCGGTAAAACACCGCAGAAGGTGGAGAGAGGGCGGAGAGAAGGGGTCAATGGGTGGAGTGTGGGTGAGGAAAGGCTCCCTGCACACTAACGCACTGGTCTGAAGAGCTGAATCCTAACGCGATTGAAAACCTGCCGTTAAATGCACAGTTCAAGGGAGAGAAACCATTTAAGTGTCAGCAATGTACAGCATAGGTAGGGAAACCTAAAAACAGTGATAAGTGTGATACATGTGCACAGAACAAAAGGGCACATAAACATTGAAAATGACCTCAACAAACTGGAAAAAAAACATAACCAAGTTGGCCAATAGTGATATTAATGTGTACCATCAACCCCCCCCCCCCAGGAAAGCTCTAAAAAAACGATATTAATCGTGGAAGGGTCTATGCTCCGTCCCCATACAAAGTGAATGAGCCCACAGTGAAATTGCGCTGTGCAGGGTTTTCCTCTCCATTGGACAGATGTCCTATGGTGTGCACATGTGCAGCAACAGCAGGGCGGGCATTTCGGAACGGCAACTGATCAGATGCAGGAAAAGGGGATACAGAGGGCCGCAGGCGGCACATTCTGTGGTGCAGCTGGGCCACAGTTCAGACTAGGGTGATGCCTAGGTGGCCCATATGAATGCCAAAACAGCAGAGCAGCCAGACAGCAACTGCTGAAGGCCCAACATGGGCACGACTGTGTGTGCCACAGTGTCACAGGGGATAGTATCCAGCAGCTACCCCCAAGGGCACGGAACATTGGCAGGCGGTGCTGGGGGGAAGCGTGGACACCTATGAAGGCACCTCTACCCCAGAACACGCACCATAGGCAGCTGCCTACCCGCACACTGGATGGCCTGAGACTGCGCTCCACCAGCACCACCTGCAGAAGGGAATGTCAGCATGGTGGCAGAGGGTTACTGGTGGTGGAGGGGGCGGTGGCAGCTGCCCAGAGCAGACCGTGGCCTAGCCCTGTGTAGGTGGGTGCCATGCACTGCAACAGAAAGGCCCTGTCTGACCAACAGTCATGGTATCACCAGGGAATGCACCATCTCTGTGAGAACATGGTGGTGCAGTGCACAAAACCAGTGTATTCAGAAGCAGAAGGTCACAGGTTCAAGTCCCAGCTGTGGTTTCCGCCAACGCAGTCCTCATATTTTACCCACTACTATAACGTGCTAATACAGACAGAACCTTTATTGCAGATGACGTAAACATGCCCAAAACACCTACATTTTACCCAACAGAGCACAGACACCATACCCATGCGCATTACCTAGAGCAGAGTCTCCCAAATGCAGTCCTGGAAGGCCAAACACCATTCAGGTTCCATGCTGCCTCTAATAAATGTGTCTGTGCTGTCTTGCTATGCACCGTCCCCATGGTATGCAGTTGTATCTCATGCATATTCATGAGGGACAGCATGAAAACCCGAACAGTGTTTGGCACACCAGGACTGGAGTTGGGAACCTCTGCTGTAAAGCAGCAGCCAACAGGGGCAGACACACCCGCACCCACAGGCTCCATTATCCAATGCCTCCTGGAGAGGCAGGACACTGGGCCCTGCGTGCATCTCCCAATACTAGCACTTGCATACCTTAGCAATGCCACCCTAAACCTGGGAATACGGTACACAGCTATCATAAGTTTGCTATGATTACTGGCAGATAGCAATCCCTAAGTTAAGCACAATTTGCTGATTGAGCTGCAGCATAGTAACCTATCTGATGTCTGTGGAGTGTGCTACAGGTCTTGTGTCTGACAGTGTTTACCACCCTGGGGAGTGACCCCAACAGTATTGCTTACCATAGCCATGCCTGCACTCTGCCCAGGACTGGTGTGGTGGCCAGGGCTGCCAAACACCTCTATAGCTGCACAATGCTGGCATAGGTGTGGGGAGTGTGTGTCTGTCTATCCAGTGTGTGGTGGCTGCAAACACCCTCCACAGCCCACACTGCTAGCACTGTTGCCAGTAGTGGCCTGACAATGTGCATAATGAGGAGCAAGGTACCGTGGGAACAGCCAGGATAGGATGGCCTGGCCTGGGTCCATCTGTACATAGCATAGGGCAATGGCTCGGACATGGTAGAGGCCGGCCACCACCTGCACGGACAGAGTGGCCACAGCATGTCCTGCTGGGAGGTCACTCTCACCCTGACTGAGCAGTGACCACGGCATGGCTAGGTTCCCCCATAGTGCTGTATAGTATTTCTCTCATGTGATATTTATGGGTTCTCTTTTGGAGCCCGATCACTGACTTATCTGCTTGGTGTGTATGCTGACCTCCCAGTTTTGGGTACACGCATCTCCTCCAGGACCATGCATTATGGACTAGCTAGCAGACTGTTTGCAGCTAGTATGTGTGTTACTGGAACACCTTGCAGGGTGCAGCGGGTGGAGGCTTGCTGCTGGAGAATGTCAGGTGGGGTGGGGTGGGTGGCTGTGCATTTCCAGGCCTTCTGTCTGCTATTGCTTTATGGATGTGTACAGCTCTGCATTGCCTGCCCTGTAGGGTGTTTGATCCCTAGCAGGACTGGGTTGATGGTCCCCTCTACTGCCACCATTGCAGGGGGGTAGAAAGTGGATCTGTTGGCGGGAGATCCTGTCCCCCACCCTGAGCCCCAGAGGGTGTGTTGGGTGGTGGTATGTAATCTCCCTGTGGGTCCCAACTTACATCATGTGACCATGGCACCCACACAGGGTATGCACTTTTCTGGGTGCATCATAGTCCACAAGGGCTAGATGTGACATACAGATGAACACAGGCATATCCTAGGAGTGTTTGCAAGGACTACCTATCACACATTGGCACTGATAGGGACCTGCAGCATAGCCTATCTCAGCAAAGCCAGGTGCTGTGAGAATGGTGCTGGGCACCATACCTCTCCCTCAGGGTGAGCACAGGACCCGCACACTGTGATGGTCTGTAGCTACTCTGTGCCACTAACACACACCGTCGGCACCCCCTACCAGGCTGAGGTGCTGTGGGGTGCATACCCCATCTTGTGATCATCTGTAGACTGCTGATTTACATGTGCTGTGCATCCTGGGTACGGATGGGTTGACCGTATCCTGGTAACCACAGCAGAATGTGGGTGTGGTGCCGTGCAGTCCTCCTGTAGCCAGCCAGGTGTTTGTTAGCAGCTCTAGCCCACTGGTTACTTCACTGCCTGTGGAGCCAGAGGTCATGGGTTCAAAACCCACAGGGGGGTTCATCGATAGGGCTGTCTTAGGCATTGTCTATTTTTATTGTATATTAGTGCTGCCAGCAGAAACACCCTCAGAGTACTGTCACCTTAGCATGCCTCATAAGGCACCTTATACGGCGCCCTATAAAGCGCCTTATAAGGTGCCTTATATGGTGTCCTATAGGGGACATTATAGGGTGCCTTGGCAGACAGCGCACTTTATAATGTGCCCTATGGAGTGCCTTCTAGGGTGCCTTATGTGGAACCTTAGGTTACGCCACTGTGAGGGTGTGTTTGCTGGCAGCACTATTAAAGTACAACTAAACTTCCTCACAGCCCAATACTTAACCCTTTCCAGGCCAAGCCCAAAACTTTCGGGATCCAAACTTCTGCCTAAATATTCCTATCAAATGGTATATAATACATGACCATGGCAGAGGGAACGTCACTATTGGAACATATTGAATAAGACAGGTACAATTTTCCTGAAATATGCAAACATTAACCCGGCTGCAGAATGTGGATTCAAATATTATAGTAGGCCTTCAAAGGGTTACACATGACACCTCAGCCAGCCTTATTCATTAGGCACACTGGGGAATCAAACCCATGACCCTTGTACCATCAGTCTGTGTAGTAACCATTGTGCTACAGCTCTGTTTCTGTATTTGGGTGTCTGCGCGCCTTCTTAAGCTTAACGTGCAGTAACGCGCCCTGTAACGATCGTTGCTGCGCAGCGCCTTATAACGCGCGTTATCGGTAACGATGTACCGCCCATGTCCTTATTTGGGGTTTCTGCCTCTAACGCGGATCCTAACGCGAATCACACTAACGCAGTTTAGTAAACATACCCCTTAGAGTTCCACCCCAGATCCTTCAACAAGTCAACACACTCTGCTTCACTCTCGCATTCCTATTTCAGTAGGACTCCCAATTGCAGCTCTCATGTTCATCTGCTGGTGGAGCTGTGAGCATGTGTTTGGTTACTTGCATACTTTTAGGTGTTCAGAGCACACTGGTTCAGTGAATCCCAAACGTTTTCTAGCTGTGAACGCATTTGAAAAAGAATAAAACTCACGTGAACCCAGCCCTACCTCTTTCTATATGTGCCTTGCTCCTTGCTGACTTCAGCATCAGCTGCCAATGTCACTATGGCCCAACCCCCCTCCCACCAAGGCCAAGCTATAGAATTTTGTCAGCCTGTGTTAACTGATGACACAACCCTCCCTTTCTTGGCTCACTGTGGTTATGATTCCGAATGAGGATTTTGCAACCCCTTCGTGGTTTTGACCCATAGTCTGGGAACCACTGCTCTGGTGTGTTTTTACCATGAATTTGTTACCCAATGGGATTAGAGCTAGGTCTGTAAAACTTGTGGATGACATGCGGTCCAGAGGGCAGCTTCTAAAATGGTCAGTGGTCTTTGTTATAAAGCATATGGGGATAGATTTAAAGATCTAAATATACTGTATATACTTTTGAAGAAAAATGGAAGAGGGGAGAGATGACGGAGATATAAATCTTAGAGATATAAACCTACAGGAGGCAGACCTCTTTCAATTGAAAGGAATCTCTGGAATGAGGGATCCTAAGATGAGGGTGAAAGGGGATAGACTCAGGAGTAATCAAAGGAAATATTTATTTACAGAAAGGGTGGAGGATGCATGTAAGAGTCTAACAATCGAGGTGGTGGTGATGAGAACTGTATCTGACTTCAAGAAGGCATGGGACAAGCAGAGAGGATCACTAAGGGAAAGGAGGGGATTGTAGAGATTAGAGTTGGTATGGATGGGCACGTGGTCTTCATCTGCCATCATTTTCTGCATTTCTGTGTTCTATGAACACAGCTCTACAGCAAACGCTGCCTGAGTAAAATCTGGTGAGAAACCTGTGATCCATGAATACAACAGCTCTATTCACTGCTCCCCCTCCACTCCCATTACTATAAGAGAGTTTTCAAATCATAATAGAAAACACATTTTAGACATAATACAAAAATGACTATGTGCCTGATCTACTAGACGTTTTACCAATAGACAAAGAACAAGAAAAAAGCTTTTGGGTCAATATTCAAACTCTGCAATCGGCAATTTTTAAGTGCTGGCTGCGGCGTTTAAAAGTGAAACTGGGTATTCAGTGCTGGAAAGCAGACGTCCTCCAGCACTGAATATCTGGTTTCAGCCCCAATCGCCATTGCTATCCAGATGACAAAACTGCATAAAATTATGCCAGCCTTTTACACGACCTGACTTTATGCAGCCGTTAATCCAGCTAGCAGACTGAAAATTGCTACTAACCAGCTCAGGACTGGAACTCCCACACCCCGCCCGTAGACACGATGTGGACAGTGCTGTGGCCCTTAGACGGGATATTCAGCGACACCATCCAGTTAATGCCTCTGAATATCTCTCTCGGCGGGGTTTCTCCAGTTACCAGGTCAGGCTATCCAGATAAACCCTTTTGAATATTGGGCTCTTTGATAAATCGAGTCTTACGTGAGTTTATAAAATACTTCTATGTAGTATGTTGTTCATGAACAAAATATTTTAAAAAGGACATATCAAAGAGATGAGTCATGAATGGATAAATAAAACTGTGGTAATGCTCAAGTCAACTGACTTCATTTTCCTAATCATAACTTTTTAGTCAGAGCTAGAGGAATTACTTACAGATGTGGGCTGGTGAAACCGGTGCATGCCAAGACACAAGGCTGTGTGGCTGAAAGCAAAGGAAGACTTTGTGCTGCCTGAGGCTGCAGGGAGAGGCAAATCACATACCTGTTTACCATCAGGCTTATCGACTAAGAAGACTTCACTCCATATTTGAATGCCAGTGGTTTCTCGCTCGGACCCTCCTCTCCATGAGAAACCCGTTAGAGGTTCATTATAATCCCCAAGCCAATCACTAGATTCCTAAAAGAATATAAAAGGATAAGTAAATATTACTTTCTTCCCTGGAGACGCAAATATATCTATTCTGTTCTAGCCATTGCCTATTTTCATATTGATACCCTCAAGTGAGAAAGTTGCTTATTTTTCCCCAGTGAAAGTTTTATCTTTTTTTCTATTCTCACATCTCCTGATCAGTCTTGAGTATACACATCACTTATCTGATGCTCAAAATTGGAAAGTCCATACTAATTTCTTCTTGCCAGATTTTACATGGCCAGTTTCTGTTCGATTAGCTCATTGAGCCTTTCCCAGCAAACAAAACCCGCTAACCCAAAGTTCGTCTGCATGGTTTCAGAAACAACAGGGCTCACATAGTAAGCCAAATTCCAACCGAATCACCATGCCAGATATTTAATACCATATGAGCTTGTTTCATTGAAGGCAATTCTAGCCAATAGATATAGCAAGACCATGGGGCATGTTTACCAAAGGGCGCCGGTAGCATGCATTTGTGCTGCAAAACTAGTGAGGAGACCTACACTAACTTTTGGTGCTGTGTACATCTGTCCCCTTGCCATTAGCTCATTGCTAAACGCTACGCCACACTAACTGGCATTCGGGTGCACTTAACATCACCCACTTAGATGGTGTTAAATGTACTTGTGCTAATGGCAACATTTGCAGTTAACGTGCATTGAAAATACCTGCACTGACCATGATGCAGCATAAGTGCCCATATTCCACCCCATCCTGCTCTCTCTCTACCCAATAATGCTCTCCCCAGTTAGCAGGGCATTTTTAGCGCAGTTCGCTTAGTGCACAGCAAACCCTAGGCTAACAGTGCACATTAGTAAACATGTTCTTTTGAGAGAGAGACTTGCTAAATTAGATCATGCTCAATACAAATCTATAAGTCAAAATTTCAGTAATTTGAGTAGCATCCAGCACATGAATTTTCTATGACAGTGGTCCTCAACCAGGTGTATGAGGAAGATTGTCAGAGGGAAAACACCAAAGCAGTCATCTGCACCCTACTGTACAAAGCAGCCTGAAGTAGAAGATTCTAGGCTTGACACTAGGATAATTTCCAGGGACCAGGCACCCCAGGCAAGAGTGGTTGCAGAGCCTCAAACAGCATTCCTCCTTCTCCTGGCCAGGCTGATCCACTATTGGCCAGCCCAAGTAAAGTACCTGCCCGCTGGGAAGAGAGAAGTCCAAAGAAGGAGCCTGATGGTGCATAGCTCCATTGACACTCTTCCAGTGACCCCTCAGCTTAGTGCAAAAGGAAGGTATCCATCTTGCCCACTCGGCATTAATCTGGCTAGCCAGGCTTGGCCCTACCAATAGGCAGACTAGGTGTTCATCTAGGGCAAAAGAATTTGGGAGGTGACAGTGCAGCAGAACAGGACCTTCTCCCTCCACTGGTGCCATCACGCCACCCTACCTCTTCCTGGGCTGTTCTGAAGTACTTTAAAGTACTGTGCATGACACAGGCACATGCACAAGCTCTGTTGGGTGCCACTTCCATCAGCAGGATGTTTGTGCTGGAGGGGGCGATACCCTGCTGAGCATTAGCACATGTCTGTGCTCAGAGGCCCATGCATGCATAGTGCTTTAAAGGGCTTCAGGGTGGCCCGAGCAAAGGTAGGGTAGTAGTGTCAGTGATGGAGGTGGGGAAGGAGCAGGCCCTGCAAGGGAAAGGGAAGATGTGGGAGAGATGATGAACAGGAAGCAATGGGAAGAGGAGCTGCTGGACATGGGGGAAAGAGGAAGAGAAGAGGCATGGAAGAGTAGGGAAGGAGAGATGCTGGATACAGGAGGGAAGGGGAAGAAAAGGGAAGATGCAGGCTACCTGAGGAGGTGTAAGGAGGGGAGTGGGAGATGCTGGCCAGCCGGGGGGAGGGGGGAAGGAAAGGTAAGATGCTAAACTGTGAGGAGGGGTAGGGAAGAGAAGGTGAGATGCTAGAAATGGTGGGGGGGGACATAGGGAAGGGAGGATGGTGGACTACTGGGGGGAGAATGGAGGAGGTTAGGGCTTTGAACTGCCCTGCATGTGGATGGAGCACACCTGAAGGTTCACCTGGAGTGTTAAATACCCTTTAGTCAGCCCTGCTGTTTGCCACCAACTGCCATGTTCTAACCCGTAGAAATGAAATGGAGATACTTTGTGTCACTACCACTGAACAGAACTGCAGAGCCAGTGAAAGTGCTCCACTCCCTGTCCCAGCAATCATCTTCTCTCCCTCTGCCTCTCTATTGTATGGGCTTCCTGATTGGAAATGACACCTGTACGTAGTAGGAGGAGAAAACAATCATTGGGACAGGAAGCACGGTGCTTTCACTGCTGCCTGTGATGCCTGCTGCCTCTTCTGAGAAGGTGGGGTGAAAGGAAGCTAAAAGGATGGAAATGGAGGGAAAGAAACTGGGAGATGAGAACTAGGAAATGGAAAGATGAAGAGTGAGGCGGGTGAGAAAGAGAATGAGAAGAAAAAGAGAGTGATAAAGCCCTTGAAATGATGGGACAGAAAGAGTTGGGAGAAGAACAATGCAGAGAAAAGAGATCTGAGAAAGATATCTGAAAGACATGTGAAGGGATATGGGTGAAAAAAGGAGAGAAGCACAGAAGAAAAGAGAACCAGATAACAAAATCAGAAGATACAGCAGACAAGGTGAAAGCAAATAATAGAACGAGTGGTGGAAAATGCCTTAAAGAACCAAGGTAGAAATGAAAAAAATCAACATAAATACATAGGGGCATATTTAGTGGCTGGGCTGTCGCCACTTTAAATTATACGGGGATATTCAATGCTGGGGCCACATCTCGCCAGTGGCACTGAATATCTGGTTTCAACAGGTAGTGATTAAGCTATCCAGACAGCAGCAATATTCACCGCTAGCCAGACAGCTATAATGGCTAAAGTTAGGCCAGCCTTTTTTCTGCCTATCTTTAGTCATTTTAGGTTATCCAGTTAGCGGCTCAATATCACCACTGAGCAGCTAATCTTGGCTGTCACTCCCACTCTACTCCTGAAATGCCCTAACCCTAAGCAGTTAACATTGCGGCATTGAGATGGACTTGAGGGGATATTCAGCGGCACAAATCGGGTATGGGTTGCTAAATATCCCGCTGAGTGGCATTTACGCGGTTTGCAGATCTGGAAACTGCGTGAATGGTTTTGAAAATACCCCCCATAATATTTACTATACACATAGGGATCATTATTCAAAGAACTTGTCTGGTTATCAGACGATGCTGCGGAATATTTCCACTGACCGCTATGGCACTATCCGGACAGGTCCAGGGCAATCTGTGGGCAGAGCTAGGGAGGAATCACAACTTAGCTGGATAGTGGCTATTTTCCGTATTGCTATCCAGATAAGTATCCGCATAGCTAAGGACAGGAAAACAGCTGTTCTACGTGTATACGGATTGGGGCTGAATATTTCCACTATATGGACAGCCCCAGCGCTGACTGTAAAATCTGGATATTCAATGGCAGCCACTATCCGAATACTGTGAAATGTCGAGATGTTTTTTACCCATGGCGGCTGGCATTCAAAAAAATGCTGATTGCCATGAGCTCAATATTGCGTCCTTAGAATTTTTGCAGTCCTGGGGGCAGATACAACATCTGGAATTCCTGAAAGGAACAGTCATCGAAGGCTGATGCCCACTTTTCTAGGAAGTCAAGCTCTGCCGCTGACAGCTGGGTAATATCCTTGGTACAGTGCATAGGAATAGCTGGGCAGACTGCATGGACCAGTTGGTCTTATTATACCATCATCTAACATGGACTATGTACATCTGGTGCTGCCCACAGGAGTCAGCAAACTGGCAGCAGATTGATCAAAGATTCACTGGTAGTAATATGCTAACGTCCCTCACTTGGTTTGCAGCTTGTCGTGCTGTGAGGGCTTGTGTGCATCAGTGATGCTGAGAGCTAAACTATCGGTAGTTTAACTACTGGCAGGGTCTCCCAAGATGGACAGGTCTCAGCTGAGGTGCAAGACTAAGACAAACCATCCATCTGGGCAGCAGCAGAATGGGATAGTGTTGACGCCAGAGGATCACATTTCTGTGACAACGGCAACAACACCAAACTTAAACTGCGCAGAAGAAAGGCCCGGCAATCTACTTCTGTATCTTGCCATGAAAACCCAATGGATAGTTACAACAAAACAAATTGTGCTATAGTGCTGGAAGATGAGACCCCCAGGTCGGAAGGCACTCAACTAGCTACTGGGGAAGAGCTGAAGAATTTTCAGAGTAAAGCCAGCATTTATGATGTGGTTGGATCAAAGCCCTCGGGACGTCTGACTGCTGATGTAGCTGCGCATGAAATGAGAGTCAGAAGCTGTAAAGATGTCTTACGCATTGGAACATGGAACGTACGAAGCATGAAGCAAGGGAAGTTGGAGGTGGTCAAGAATGAAATGGAACGTGTACAACTTGATCTGTTGGGTGTCAGCAAACTGAAATGGACTGGCATCGGGCACTGTGCATCAGATGATCACATGGTCTACTATGCTGGAAATGAAAGACAAAGAAGAAATGGTGTTGCATTTATAATAAAGAAGAAACTTGCAAGAACTGTAATGAAATACAATGCAGTCAGCGAACGCTTAATCTCTATTCGTCTACGAGGAATGCCTATCAACACAACTATAATTCAAGTATATGCCCCAACAACAGCTGCAGAAGAGAATGAAATTGAAGAGTTCTATGAACAAGTACAAGCTGAAATTGACAGAACATGCAAACAGGATATCCTGATAGTCATGGGTGACTGGAATGCAAAAGTTGGCAACAAAGAAGAAGGCAAAGTAGTTGGAAAATATGGACTTGGCAACAGAAATGAAGCTGGAGAAAGAATGATAGAATTCTGCAAGACCAACGATCTATTCATCTCAAACAACTTCTTCCATCAACACAAGCGGCGACTGTACACATGGACTTCACCCAATGGATTGTATAAAGATCAAATTGACTACATCTGTGGAAGTCAACGATGAAAAGTTCTATAACATCAACAAAGACAAAACCTGGAGCTGACTGTGGTACAGATAATCAACTACTAGTATGCAAACTCAAGCTAAAGTTGAAAAAGAGCAAACCACTCATGAATGCAGCAAAATATGACCTTGAGAATATACCACTGGAATTTAAAGACTACCTGTAAAATCGATTTGCTGCTTTAGATACAAATGACAGAGCTCCAGAAGAGTTATGGAATGACACCAAGAAGGTTGTGTTGGAAGAAAGCGAGAAGTCTCTACAAAAGGTGAAAAAGCAAAAACGGCCAAAATGGATGACAGAAGAAACTCTGAAAATTGCCCAGAAACGCAGAGAAGCTAAAGCCAGAGGAGAAATAAAGACAATAACAGAACTCAACAGAGATTTCCAACGTGCAGCAAGACAGGACAAGGAAAAGTACTACAATGATGCATGCAAGGAAATAGAAGCAGAAACTACTAGAGGAAGACAAGATCGGCTTTCCTAAAGCTACGAGAGTTAAAGAAAAAGTTCCAGCCTCGAATTGGAATGTTACAAGATGCTCAAGGTTCTATGTTGAATGATGCTGAGAAGATCAAGAAAAGGTGGAAGGAATATACAGAGTTTTTATATGATAAAGATCAAGTGGACCAACAGCCATTTCAACCTGTACCTTATGATCGGGAACCATTGGTGATGAAAGAAGAAGTTAAAGCAGCATTGAAAGCCTTATCAAAGAACAAAGCACCAGGCATTGATAGCATTCCCATAGAAGTATTACAGCAATCTGATGCAGCTGTTACCGCACTTACAAGGCTCTGCCAAGAAATATGGAAGACAACATCATGGCCAACTTACTGGAAAAGATCTGTGTTTATACCAATACTAAAGAAAGGTGATCCAACTGACTGTGGAAATTATGGCACAATCGCTCTGATCCCACATGCCAGCAAGATTCTACTGAAGATTATTCAAAAGAGACTACAACCATACCTGGAACAAGAACTACCTGAAGTGCAAGCAGGGTTCAGGAAAGGGCGAGGAACGAGAGACATCATTGCGGATGTGAGATGGATCCTTGAAAAGACTAAAGAATGCCAAAAGGATATCTATTTGTGCTTTATCGACTATAGCAAGGCTTTTGACTGTGTAAACCATGAGAAACTCTGGGCCACATTAAGAAGCATGGGTATACCAGAACACCTGATCGTACTCTTGCACAATCTGTACATTGATCAAGAAGCAGCAGTTCGAATGGAACAAGGAGAAACAGAATGGTTTAAAACAAGCAAAGGTGTAAGACAAGGCTGCATACTTTCCCCCTACCTGTTTAATTTATATGCAGAACAAATCATCAGAGAAGCAGGATTGTATGAAGACAGCAGAGGTGTGAAGTTTGGTGGAAGACTCATCAACATCCTTCGCTATGCTGATGATACCACATTACTGGCTGAAAGTGAAGATGATATGAAACATTTGCTTCTCACAATCAAAGAACATAGTCTCAAAATTGTCCTGCACCTTAATGTAAAGAAGACAAAAATCATGACAACTGGCATAATCAACAGGTTCATCGTTGAAGGAGAAGAAATTGAAATCGTGAACAACTTTAACCTACTTGGATCAACTATCAATAAAGAAGCAATAAGCAGTCAAGAAATCAGATGACGCATTGCTCTTGGCAGAATGGCTATGAAAGACCTAGATAAGATTCTCAAGAGCAGACATGTCTCTCCATACAAGATTCGACTTGTTCAAGCCATGGTATTTTCAATAACATCATATGGATGTGAAAGCTGGACAGTGAAAAAGACAGACAGGAAGAAAATTGATGCCTTTGAATTATGGTGCTGGCGGCGAATACTGTGTATACCATGGACTGCACGAAGAACAAACCTGTTGGTACCAGAGGAGATCAAACTTAAGCTTTCTTTAGAAGCTCAGATGACAAGACTTCGACTTTCATACTTTGGACACATCATGCGAAGAGAGAGATCATTAGAGAAAGACATCATGCTTGGCAAGATAGAAGGTCAGCGCAAAAGAGGAAGGCCAGCAATGAGATGGATCGATACAATAACAGCAGCTACGGGTACCAGTCTGTCAACAATGAACCGCATGACTCAAGACCGAACACAATTTAGGATAGCTATCCAGAGGGTCGCCATGAGTCGACTCCGACTCGACGGCACTTAACAACAACAATATGCTAACGTACAAAGTCATATGCTACTTGTAAACATAATAACAATATGTAATGCAATATGTCTGATTCATACAAGTTCTCCATTTCAGGCTTACAGAAAAACAAAGTCATACTTTCAAACTCATGGGATATTATTATCACATACTGTAGTTCAACATCTGCTTTATGGATCCTATAAAATCACAAAACAACTAGCTTTCTCCAGGACCCATAAAATACTGAACTCTTAGGGGGTCATTACGAATGACGAATAGTGGGGATGTACGTCTAATTTGGAAGTACATCCCCGCTATTCGCCCGGGCCCCTATCCCCTGCCCAAAGATCCCCACATGTACATAGGAGATGTGCGGGGAGCTCTGGACAAGGGCAGGCAGGGGCAACCCAGAAGTACATGGACAATTCCAGTCACAGCCCTGTCCATCCGGGTTCACCAGGATAGACAGGGGACTTATTCCACCTTGGAGGTGGAATAAGTCCCCCCAGCATTGGAGGATGAAACTGTCGGGCCTCCACAACCAGGTAGGTGGCTCCAGGGGGTTCCCTGCTGCCCGATTCCAGCCTTGGAAGGCCCGATCGGGGGTCAGGTGGCAGAGAACATGGCATTTTATGCAGTGTGGTGACTGGGGCTCCTGCATGGAGCCGCAATTCCATAGCAACGGAACGCTCTGGGACCGCAGCTCCAGGCAGCAGCCAGGCTGAGTTAGCGAGGCAGGACTCTGGACATCTATGGTGCCAGAATCGGGGCATGTCCTGGAAGTCCAGGCCCTATGCTGCAATTCTGCTCCTGCAGGGATGTCCAGCCCCTGCGGGAGCAGAATTGGGTGCATTTCCAGGCCGTCTGGATTTCTGTATGTCCAGACAGCCTGGACGTGCACCTACGGAATTGGCCTCTCAATCAAAAGCTACACAGCGCAAGCCATTATCCTGAATTGCGTAGCACACACCAGATGTATGTAGTGCTGTACAGAGACACATGGGGGTAGTTTTATAAAGCTTTTTCCACATTAAAGCCTGTTCTCCAGGAACAAGCAGGAAGTCAGTCCTCACTTATGGGTGACGTCAGCACCGACGGAGCCCACGCAGGGCAATTCTCCAGCTTTCAAAGAAAGCTTTGGGCTTGCTGCCACGCATGCATGGTCCTCTTCCCACCCAAGGGTGCCATCTTGCTCAGTCTCCCTTTTTCCATGGAGCCCATCGGACGCATGTCCTCATCCCTCAGAAAAAGCGTTTCTTTTTCAGCCTCTGGCCTGCTATTTTATCGGTCCTCTACCCGTCCTTTTTCCCCCAACCACTGGCCGCGCGGGTCTTTGACCTCATAGGGGCCCCTTTTGCCCCGATGTAAGAACATGTCGCTTACGGACACCCATGACTGCTGTTTGCGGTGCCTCAGAGCCAACCATGATCCAGAGCTCTGCTCGCTTTGTAAGACAATTACCTCTAAGGACCTGCTAAGTCGTAAGCAGAGGTCCGATGACATTTTCCGCAAGGCCATCTCGGAATCCCTGGTGGTGCCCTCGGTCATCTCTCCGTGGGTGGGATCCCCCTCCTTGGCCCCACACTCAAGGCGGCACTCTGACCAGGAGCCCCCTGAAGTGGAGCGGCATAAGAAGAATAAGACCTTGAAGTTGCTGTCGGGGGCTCCGGATAAGTGCGAGCACTCCCGCGCTCAGTCGCTCAGCCCCCTCGGCATTCCTGAGAGTCAGTCAAGGAGAGGCCTCGTAAGGTACCTCGTACATATACGGAGGCCTCCTGCGATGGCGCCCTGTCTCCTGAGGGTTGTCCTGGTGAGGACCCCCTCTCTTCCTCGACGCCCGACCCGGTGACCCCAGTGTTGGCATCGCAGGGCCCCATGCCTGCATGGGAGTCCCATATACTGGCACTGGAGCGCAGCTTTCTGCCTTCTTAGCTTCCCAGCAGGTGCTCACACCTAGCATGGCTGGCTCACACCCAGAGACCGAGATTCTCTCGAGAGGGACTCCAAAACCCACCCTAGAAACCCCCAAGAGCCATGGGCCTCGTGAGGGTCCTCGGCGCTGGTCTCGCTCGCCTTCCCGTTCCTCGGGGCAAGATCCTCCAGGGCCTCCGGCTCCAAGCGGGCCTCGGCCTCCAGATGGGGTGACCAGCCCGAATCGGATTGGGAGTCAGAAGGGGATACCTCCCCAGAGACCCATGTCCACAGGAACCTCCCATCAGACCCGTCCCCGCCCACCTTTCAGAGGCATTCACCGCCCGAAGACACCTCCTTCTTGGTGTTCATGCGGGATATAGCATGGGCCCTCAACCTGGCTACCCAGGCTGAGGAGGAGCCTCGAGCCAAAGAGCTCAATATCTTGCAGTACCAGTCCCCGCCTCGGGAATCTCTCATTGTCCCAGTTCCTCCCATTCTGTCCAGGATGCTACTCCGCATGTGCGAGACACCTGCCTCGGTGCCTATTTTGAGTAAGCGCCTCGACGCAATGTACAGGGTCAAGCGTGGCACCGGGTTTAGGAAGATCCAGCTTCCCTACACCCCCATGGTGGTAGAATCGGCGATGCGGAAGTCGCACTCTTTGGTTCCACCAGGTAGGGAGTCAAAAGCGATCGACACCTTGGGGCGCAAGGCTTATCAAGGGTCCATGCTTACATGCCATATTCAGGTTTACCAATTGTACATGGGAATGTTCCTACGCGACCTTGCCAAGGAGCTCGGGGGTTTCTCCGTGGGCCTCGCAGGCGAACCCCTCCTTAGGTTCCAGACCCTCCTGAGATCCATCACGGAATGTTCGAAATACCTCTCCCGTGCCGCCTATGATGGATTTGAATCCTCGGCCTGTGTGGCAGCGGCCGGCATTGGGGCCTGACACCAGGCATGGCTCCAGTCCTTGGATTTGGAGCAATGGGTCCAGGAAAAGCTCCTGGACGTTCCCTGCCTTGGCGAGCAGCTTTTCAGTAAGCCTATGGAGGATAAGGCTGCCAAGATAGAAACAGAGTTCGTAACCCGAACCCACCTCTCCAGCAAGATCGCCTCCCTCCCTCAGAAGAAACAACTAGCTAAAAAGCCGTTCTTCCCGAGGAAGGGCCTACCTTACCGGGGTTACCCACCATACCCACCCCCACGCCGGCCTCAGCAACGCAGGGGAAGGCACCCCACATTTACCGCAAGCCTAAAGGGCCCAAACCCCAAACCCCGGCGCCACCTCAGCCTGCTCAGGGCTTCTGACGCCAGCAAAGTAGCATTTCGCCCCCAAGCAGCTTTGCAGCCAGTGGGGGAATGCCTGTCCCTCTTCGCCCTTTTATGGGCGTCCGTCACATCAGACACCTGGGTCCTCCAAGTGATCCGAGACGGGCATTGCCTTCACCTGGACAGGCTTTCCCCTCCCTTCTCCCCAGCGGAGCTTTCTCGACTCCCTGCACACCAGACATATCTACAGCGGGAGCTAGACAACCTCCTCGCCCAGCCGACACACCTCAGAGGTCGGGGTTTCTATTCCCGGTACTTCCTTGTCCCGAATAAAATGGGAGGGCTGCAGCCTATCCTCGACCTCAGAATGTTAAACAAGTTCTTGGTGCGGGAGAAGTTCAAAATGTTATCGCTTGGCGTCCTTCTGCCCTTCCTCCAGCAGGGCGATTGGCTATGCTCCTTGGATCTCAGGGATGCTTACGCCCACATCTTGATTCACCCCCAGCACAGGCAGTATCTGTGTTTCAGGGTGCTCCCCTTCGGGCTTGCGTCTGCTCCGCGGGTCTTCACAAAGTGCCTCTCCATGGCCACCGCCTCCCTCAGATGGCAGGGCGTACCGGTCTTCCCTTACCTCGATGACTAGCTCGTCATGGGGTCCTCGGCTGGGGAAGCTTGATCGGCAGCATCACGCACGATCCTCCTCCTCAAGCACCTAGGGTTCCTGGTCAACTACCCCAAGACCCACCTCGAGTCGGTGTAGGCCTTGGAGTTTATTGCCAGATGTCTCTACACTCAGCAGGTGACCGCCTTCCTGCTGGCAGACCGTGCAACCTGTCTCCGAGTCCTGGTGACTCAGGTCCAGAGCAACGCTCGGGTCATGGCGTGGACTATGCTGCACCTCCTAGGGCACATAGCTTCCACCGTCCATGTGATCCCCCACACCTGCATGCACATGCGGATGGCCCAGTGGTGCCTCAGCGCTCAGTGGAGCCCGGCCTTAGGTCAACTCAGAGACCCTATTCGACTCTCCCACAACCTTCTCAGGTCCCTGGACTGGTGGCAGGACCACCGCAACCTCCTCGGAGGGCTGCCCTTCCAAACCCCACAGCATGAGCTCGTCCTGATGACGAATGCTTCACTGCTGGGATGGGAAGCCCACTGTGGTGCGCTGTGCACTACAGGCCAATGGTCACCCGAAGAGTCCCAACAGCAAATAAACTTGCTCGAGCTTCGGGTGGTCCGATGGGCCCTGAGGGCCTTCGAGGACCATCTGAGAGGGAAGTCGGTACTCGTGCAGACCGACAACCGAGTAGCGATGTTTTACATCAACAAGGAGGGAAGCACAGGCTCCCGCCTCCTCTGCCAGGAGGCCTCCTCTGCTCCTTTGCCTTCCATTGGGGGATGACCCTACAAGTGGTCTACCTTCCAAGCCACGAGAACGTCCTTGCGAACAAACTCAGCAGGATCCTCCGCCCTCATGAGTGGTGGCTGGACCCAGAGTTGGCCGGCCTTTTGTTCCATAGGTGGGGAACCCCAACCATGGACCTGTTCACCAGCCCGACGAACATGCTGCTCCCCCGCTTCTGCGGACCGATCCCACACCCGAGCAGGGAGGCCCCGGATGCGTTCCTCTTGAGTTGGACCTCCGGGCTTCTTTACACGTTCCCTCCCACTCCTCTCATTGTGAGGACCCTCCACAAAGTTCAGCGGGAGCAAGCGTCGGTGATCCTCATTGCTCCTTCGTGGCCTCGACAGCCGTGGTTCCCACTCCTGCTCTGGTTCTCGTCCGAGCCCCCAGTTCCCCTGGGCTGTGCCCTGGGCCTGCTAACGCAGGAGGAGGGGCAGGTGTTCCACCCGAACCTGGCCTCATTGTCCCTCACAGCCTGGCAGCTGAACAGGTATCCCTAACCACACTGGACCTCCCGGTGGAGGTTTAGGAGGTCCTCCTTGCGTCAAGAAAAGACTCAACGAGATGAACCTACGCCTTCAAATGGCGGCGCTTCTTGGTCTGGTGCTCCGGGCTCCAGATCGACCCATTCTCTTGTCCTACCTGATAGATCCTCAAGTACCTCCTTCACTTCTCTAAGGAAGGGCTCAAGTCGAACTCGGTCAGGGTGCACCTGAGCGCCATCTCGGCGAATCACCTCCCTGTCGAGGGTAAAGCCCTCTCGGAGCAGTCCTTGGTCTCCCGCTTTACGCGGGGTCACTTGCTTTCTAAACCTCCCATCCGGCCTCCCCCAGCGGAGTGAGACCTGAATGTAGTGCTCATGCAGCTTACACGTTCACCTTTCGAGCCGATGGCAACGTACTCGCTTCGGCACCTATCCTGGAAGGTGGTCTTCCTGGTGGCTCTGACCTCGGCCCACCAAGTCAATGAACTCCAGGCCCTCATGGCTGATGCCCCTTACAGCAGGTTCTCCCTCGGGCATCGGCTTTTGCTCATGCCTTCGCGGAGGCATTTTCTTTTTGGTTACAGGTGCAGTAGCCTGTAGCTGGAGAGTCCCATAAGTAAAGACTGACTTCCTGCTTGTTCCTGGAGAAAGTGTAGTTGCTCACCTGTAACAGGTGTTCTCCAGGGACAGCAGGAATCAGTTCTCACTATCCTCCCACCTCCCTTGATGAGTTGCTGGATTTTTGTCCTTCCCTTGCCATCTGCTTGTTAAGGCTTGAGCTAAGGGACTTGACTGAGCAACATAGAGTTGAGGCAGAGTTTAAATGTATGCACGTATTTTAGAAAATATGTGAGTACACATGTAGAGTACACATACATTTTTAGACATTTTTCACAGCAGGTGGAAATTTGCGCATATGCATTTCTGTGCTATTGGGGCTGGTTCTGGGAGCCTATTTTATAAAGGCACATAAGCGTCTATGTCACCTTATAAAATAGGCTTAAAATAAAAGCTTGTCACGACTGGATCAATCATCCCTGAAAAACACCAGGGATCCTGGGCCTAGGTTGTGTGTGTTCACCTCTAACAGACTGTTTTTTCTTTGGTCTGAGTCCTGTAGTACTCAGAGACTGCCAGGACTTAAAGCACAAGCTTGAGTATTCCTCAGAGACTAAGCATAGACTCCAATCACCAGATAGTAGGAGGAGACTGGAGATGTACAAGAGACTAAGACCAACATGTTCAGACTCGCTAGGGCAACCCCCAGTGGAACTGGAACAATACAGAATCAGCAAGCAGAAACATAGTCAGAAAACAGGCACAAGTCAGGACAGGCAGAAAATGGACAGAACCAATAAACAAGCAAAGGTAGATTAGCAGAAGTAAGATACCCAGGAGCAGGGCCATACCGAGCCAGAATTGCGCCCTGTGCGACTTGTACATCTGGCACATCCCCCCCACCCCTGCACCCCTATCTAGCCACTTTCTGCTCTTAACTTGCTGCTGCCGCCCTCTGTTTTCTCCACCGCAGCGCCAGCAGCAGGGCAAGAGCAGAAAGTGGATGGACAGAGGTGGAGAAGAGGGCACGCACCCGATGTTCTAGTCGCCGGCACTTTAAGCAGATCTGTTCCTCCCTGCTCTGACGTCGTGTCAGAGGAGGGCGGGACCAGACCTGCTTAAAGTGCCGCAAAAAGGCTTAAGGGGCACATTTTGGCTGTCTGCTGTTGCCCTGCTGCCACTGAGAGAAGAAAAAGGGGCAGTGACAGGGCAACAGGCAGGCAGACCAAATGCACCCCTTAAGCCTTTGTGCCCTGTGCGGCACACCGCTCACACAGGGCTAGGTACAGTCCTGCCCAGGAACTCACATGTGAGATATGTGAGACCTATCCATGGGAGGAATAGAATGGGAATTCCTGAGTCTAAATAGGTATGAGACCAGTTAGAGGAGATGCATTCTTAGAGCACCAAGTAGGCCAAAATGCATTATCCTCTTTTGGTTTTAGAGGTCCTGTCCTGTCTTGGTTCTCTGATTATCTCTCCAATCACTCTTTTAGGGGGATGTTTACTAAACTGCGTTAGTGTGATTCGCGTTAGGATCCACGGTACAGGCAGAAATCCCAAATAAGGACATGGGCAATACATCGTTACTGATAACGCGCGTTACCAGGCGCCATAGCCTAACGAGCGTTAAAAAACATCATGTAGAGCGCCACGCAACGCGCGCCCATAAGGTGTCTGATAAGGTGTCTAGCACGGCATCTAGAACTGTAGCACCATGGTTAATACACTGACTAGTGGTGCAGAGGATGTGAGTTCAATCCCCCTGTGGGTCTAATGAGTAAAGCTGGCTGAGATATCACCTTTTACTCAAAATCAGTGCTGTTTGAAGCTTTTTGTTTGTTAATTTTAATTAGTGCTTCCAGCAAACACACCCTCACAGGGCCGTAACACAAGGTGTCGCATAAGGCACACTATAAGGCATCCCAGAGGACACATTATAAAGTGCACTGTCCGCCAAGTCACCCTAGAATGTCCCCTATGGGGCACCCCACAGGACACAGTATAGGGCCCGCATTGGGCACTGTATCGGGTGCCTGATGAGGCACCGTAAGGAGACAGCACTGTGAGGGTTTGTTGCTGGCAGCACCAATTTAAATTAAAAAAAGAAAATGCCTCAGACAGCCCTACCACTTATCACCACAGTGGGTCCAAATCCATAACCTCTGTCTCCAAAGCCAGTGCAGTTGCCAGTGGCCTACATCTCTATAGCTCCTGCTACATGCCTGGCTGGCTACAGAGGAACTGCAGGTCACCACACAGACCGTATGCTGTGGTTGCCAGGGTTGGATTGGACCAGCCACACCCATGATGCACTGCACATGCAAATCAGCAGTCTACAGATGGTCACATGTTGCGGTATGCACCCCCCCTAGCACCTCGTCCTGGTGGGGTGTCCTGACCATGTGCAATCCCACAGCACCTCAGCCTGGTGGGGGTACTGACCGTGTGTGTTACTGCCACAGAGTGGCTACCGTCCATCACAGTGGACGGGTCCTGTGCTCACCCTGAGGGTGAGGTGGGGTGCCCAGCACCATTTCCGCAGCACCTGGCCTTGCTGAGATAGGCTATGCTTCAGGTCCCCATCAGTGCCAATGTGTGATAGGTAGTCCTTGCAAACACCCCTAGGATATGCCTGTGTCCATCTGTATTTCACATCTAGCCCTTGTGGGCTATGATGCACCCAGAAAAAATGCATGCCCTGTGTGGGTGCCATGGTCACATGATTTAAGTGAAGGGGGGGTGTTTGGACCCACAGGCAGATTACATACCACCACCCAACCCACCCTCTGGGGCTCAGGGTCTCCCACCAACAGATCCACATTCTACCCCTGCAATGGTGGCAGTAGAGGGGACCATCACCCCAGTCCTGCTGGGGAACAGACACCCTACAGGGCAGACAATGCAGAGCTGTACACATCCATAAAGCAATAGCAGACAGACAGTAGGCCTGGAAATGCACAGCTGCTGCACCACCCCCCCCCCACACCCCCCCACACCCCCCACCACACCCCCCACCCCACCCCCCACCCCCCAACCACCACCACCAGACATTCTCCAGCAGCATGCCTCCAGCCGCTGCGCCCTGCAAGGTGTTCCAACAAGACACATACTAGCTATAGGCAGTCTGCTAGCTAGTCCATAGTGCATGGTCCTGGGGAGATGCATGTACCCAGAACTGGGATGTCAGCATACACACCAAGCAGATAAGTCAGTGACTGGGCCCCAAAAGAGAACCCATAGATATCACATGGGGGAAATACTGTATAGCACTATGGGGGAACCTAGCCATCCCGTGGTCACTACTCAGTCAGGGTGAGAGTGACCTCCCAGCAGGACATTCTGTGGCCACCCTGTTCGTGCAGGTGGTGGCCGGCCACTACAATGTCCGAGCCATTGCCCTATGCTATGTACAGATGGATCCAGGCCAGGCCATCCTATCCTGACTATTCCCACAATACCTTGCTCCCATTATGCACATTGGTAGGCCAATACTGGCAACAGTGCTAGCAGTGTGGGCTGTGGAAGGTGTTTGCAGCCACCACACACTGGATAGACAGACACACACTCCCCACACCTATGCCAGCATTGTGCAACTATAGAGGTATTTGGCAGCCCTGGCCACCACACCAGTCCTGAGCAGAGTGCAGGCATGGCTATGGTAAGCAATACTGTTGGGGTCACTCCCCAGGGTGGTAAACACTGTCAGACACCAGACCTGAGGCACACTCCACAGACATCAGAAAGGTTGCTATGGTGCAACTCAATCAGCAAATTGTGCTTAACTTAGGAAGTGCTATCTTCCAGTAATCATAGCAACCTTTTGATAGCTGTGTACCGTATTCCCAGGTTTAGGGTGGCATTACTAAGGTATGCAAGTGCTAGTATTGGGAGATGCATGCAGGGCCCAATGTCCTGCCTCTCCAGGAGGCATTGGATAATGGAGCCTGTGGGTGCGGGTGTGTCTGCCCCTGTTGGCTGCTGCTTTACGGCAGAGGTTCCCAACTCCAGTCCTGGTGTGACAAACACTGTTCGGGTTTTCATGCTGTCCCTCATGAATATGTACGAGCTACATCTGCATACCATGGGGGCAGCGCAAAGAAATGCAGCACAGGCATCTTTATTAGAGGCAGCATGGAACCTGAATGGTGTTTGGCCCTCCAGGACTGCATTTGGGAGACCCTGCTCTAGGTAATGCGCATATTTATGGTGTCTGTGCTCTGTAGGGTAAAATGTAAGTGTTTTGGGCATGTTTATATCATCTGCAATAAAGGTTCTGTCTGTATTAGCACGTTTTAGCAGTGGGAAAAATATGGGGACTGGGTTGGCAGGAACCACAGCTGGGACTTGAACCTGTGACCTTCTGCTTCTGAATACACTGATTTTGTGCACTGCACCACCATGTTATCACAGAATTAGTGCATTCCCTGGTGATACCATGACTGTTCGTCAGACACGGCCTGTCTGTTGCAGTGCATGGCACCCACCTACACAGGGCTAGGCCACGGTCTGCTCTGGGCAGCTGCCACTGCCCCCTCCACCACCAGTACCCCTCTGCCACCATGCTGACATTCCCTTCTGCTGGTGGTGCTGGTGGAGCGCAGTCTCAGGCCATCCAGTGTGCAGGTAGGCGGATGCCTATGGTGCGGGTTCTGGGGTAGGGGTGTCTGCATAGGTGTCCACGCTTCCCCCCAGCACCGCCTGCCACTGTTCTGTGCCCTTGGGGATACCTGCTGGGTACTATCCCCTGTGACACTGTGGTAAACACAGTCGTGTCCATGTTGGGCCTTCAGCAGTTGCTGTCTGGCTGCTCTGCTGTTTCAGCATTCGTATGGGCCACCTAGGCATCACCCTAGTCTGCACTGTGGCCCAGCTGCACCACAGCATGTGCCGCCTGTGGGCCTCTGTATCCCCTTTTCCGGCATCTGTCCAGTTGCCATTCCGACATGCCCGCCCTGCTGTTGCCGCACATGTGCACGCCATAGGACACCTGTCCGATGGAGAGGAAAACCCTGCACAGTGCAATTTCACTGTGGGCTCATTCACCTTGTATGGGAACAGAGCATAAACCCTTCCGTGATTTATATCTTTTCTATGGAGCTTTCTCGGGGGGGGGGGGGGGGTTGATGTTTCCCATTAATACCACTATTGGCCAGCTTGGTTATGGTTTTTTTCCAGTTTGTTGAGGTCATTTTCAATGTTTCTGTGCCCTTTTGTTCTGTGCACATGTATCACACTTATCACTTTTTTTAGGTTTCCCTGCCTAGGCTGTACATTGCTGACACCTAAATGGTTTCTCTCCCCTGAAATGTGCATTTAACGGCAGGTTTTCAATCGTGTTAGGATTCAGCTCTTCAGATCAGCACGTTAGTGTGAAAGGAGCCTCTCCCCACCCACACTCCGCCCACTGACCCCTTCTCTCCGCCCTCTCTCCACCTTCTGCGGTGTTTTACCGCGCCGCGGGACTTTACGATCGTTAACTTACGTTAACGCACGTTATGAGACGTTAACGATCATTAACGCATCATAACGCGCGTTAACATAAGTTAACGATCGCTAACGTTACATCACGCGCGTTATGTACCATTACCGCAGTTTAGTAAACATGCCCTTTAGTGTTTGTTTGGTGGTTCCTCCTTTTCTGCCATCCCTCTCTCAGTCAGCGTTCCCCAAGGTCTGTTCTGGGCCCTCTCCTTTTCTCTCTCTATACCCAGTCCCTTAGTGCCCTCATCTCTTCCCATGGCTTTCAGTATCATTTTTATGCTGATGATGCTCAAATCTATCTATCTGCACCTGACATCTTTCCTTCACTCCAAATTCGTATCTCTACTTGCTTATCTGACATCTCTGCCAGGATATCTCACCGCCGCCTAAAATTGAATATGGTTAAAACTCAACTTCTTCTTTTTCCCCCTAAACCCTCCTCCCCCCTTCCTCCTTTCTCTATCACTGTTGACAACACTCTTCTTCTTCCTGTTTCCTCTGCCTGCAACCTTGGGTTCATCTTTGACACCCTCCCCCCTCCTTTCCTTCTCCATATATATTCAACATATAGCTAAAACCTGTTGTTTCTTTTTCTACAACATTAAAAAAAATTGTCCCTTCCTCTCTGAACACACTACTAAGGCTCTTATCCACTCTTTGGTCACCTCCCACCTTGACTATTGCAACCTCCTCCTTGCTGGTCTCCCTCAGTGTCATCTCTCTCCTCTTCAATCTATCCAGGACTCTGCTGCGCAGCTAATCTTTCGCCAGCCCTGATAGACTCATATAACCCCTCTTCTAAAATCACTTCACTGGCTTCCCCTTCTGTTTCCAAATCTATTGCAAACTTCTCCTTCTAACATATAAATGCATTTACTCTACTGCCCCTCATTACCTGTCCTCTCTTCTCTCTCCCTACACCCCTCCTCGTGAACTCTGCTCCTCCTCTGGCTTTCTTCTCTCTGCCCTTTTCTTCTTCTGCAAACTCCAGGCTTCAAACTTTTCACCTTGCTGCTCCTTATGCATGGAGCAAACTTCCTGTATCTTTACATCAAGTCTCCCCCTCTGAAGCCGCATTTGGATTCTAATCCCTTGTTCGCCTTCCCTATTTGAACTCCCTTGTTTCTCTTGTATTGCTCTGTCTGTCTTGATTAGATTGTAAGCTCTATGAGCAGGGACTGTCTTCTTTATATGTTTGCAGCGCTATATGATTAATAGTAGTAGTAGTAGCATGCCACATCATCAAGATGCAATTAGGGACAGCATAAAAGGCAGAAAAAAAGCGAAAGCTCACTTTCTATGTCAGGAGAGTATCCTGAGAGGGTAAGCACATGACAGCACCTTCATGGAATTCTCGCATAGAGGTTCCATTGTAAAAATGACCCCCATGATGGGCAGTCCCTACTCCTCGGAGCTTACAATCTACTCAAGATCGACAGACAAGATGCACCATAAAACAAATACGAGGGGTTGAACAAAAAAATAAAGTTATGATGATGAATAATTAGAGTAAGTGGTTATAGGTGGGATGAAATTGAGGCTATTAATTATCGTGAAATTAAATGCTGGTGTCTGTAAATAGCTAAAGGAGAACTCTGCTACAAATCTAAGCCACCCTCCTCATTCACTCGATAAAGAACCGAGGCATCTTCAGTAGAACTGAGAGGTATATAGGCAGCTTTGTAACAGGTTTTAAGTTACCAGGATACCTCACAAGCATTGTTTTAAAGGCGTATGACATTAAGTTGAAATAGCTATGGGATCTTTTAGAAGAAGGGTGGAAGTGTTGTCTCATCCTTTTTGTTCTAGTGAAAAGCGATTGCTTGGTTAGACTTTGCTAATTATAGCATCTGTGTGACACTGCTTGGAGGGTTTCTAACAATAGCGTAGCTTCTTTACACAACAGCACCTGCTGAAAACATACGCACAGACTGTGGATGTAGCGTATTACATTTCCCATTTATCCAACTAGTGCACTGGCGTTCACCTAAAGGTTTTTTAAAAATCCCAAAAGACCTGATTTTTCGGCTAGCTGGGGAAGCCTGGAAGGTGTTTCTATTGTTCTCTTTTTCCATTACACTACGTGGCATTTAAGACTTGTAGGCTGGGTCCACCTACAAAAGATCTCTAATTTTTGTTAAAATTGCCTGAGCACATTAGCACCAGGGTCAATGTTTCAAACAACTGTGATCATTGTAGATAATTGTTTTAAATATAATACGCTCATATAAAGCCTCATTCACCAAAGCTATTTTTCTTCTACACAGACAAATAACAGAGGAAAAATATTATTTGAAAGGGCTCCTGGTATGTATTATTAGAGTACATCAAACATCGAATCAAAGACTACCTACGGGAAAATAAGAAGCAGCCATAGGCCTGTTAACATACCATTTTGTACATATATCTCAGCATGAAGTCCATCAGGAATGATTTCCCCTTCCTAAAAGCCCCAGCCACTGATACAGCAACCACCTCTTTATCTCTGACAGCTTCTGCCAAAAGGATGCGGTTCAGAGCAGTTTCATCCAGTTCGAAGGAGTGGTCATCTCTCACAACAAGAACCTGGACTGGCCCAGCCTTCTTCTCCGCTTCTTCCTCTTCTGAACTCCAGTCATAATTTTTGTCTGAAAATCCACCTGTGAATAACAAAGCCCAAGAGCTGATCTTATTCTGCTTATAATGACACTTTTCACTGCGGTCCAGAGCAGTAGTTAGGCTTTCTGGGAGTTCTCCTGTAAATGCAATTGTTAAAAAAACAGGATGGGCGCCATGACTTAGAAATAGCTAGTTGTCAGTGTGTGACCTTGAATACGTTGTCTGACCTTTTTGTCCCTGTCCTTTCTCTCTTTCACTAAGCTTTCTTCAGGCTTTGAAACATAAACCCGGTACTAAATCTAACCAGGGCTGATGCTACCATTAGGTGAACTAGGCAGCCGTCTAGAGTGCTGGCCCTCTGGGGGTCACCCACTGCCACCCCTCTCCAGGGCCTGCAGTGGCAGAAATAGCTCAGAAAACATGGGTCAGCGCTTATCTCAACTTGATGGCACTGCCCCACGGTTTTGGCCCTCTGTCTCTTTCGCTGTCCTCTCATGCCGACTTCAGCTTTTGAAATCTGAGTCGGAGGGGGAAGAAGAGACATAGTAGACGGCAGAAATCACAGGACGGCACTGGCGAGATGAGGTAAGCACTGGCCCACATTTTCTGAGCCATTGCTGCCACTGCAGGCTCCAGAAAGGAAGTGGGGGAGGCAGGATGAAGGGGGCCCACATAGATTCAGGTTAATCTATTATTGGTTAAAACACAAATTCAGAAGCCCTACCTATAACGCTGAAATATAGGGAGAACCTCAAGTTATAATGAGTTAGATTCAAGGCTCCTCCAATCCTTGTGCCAGCCCTGATCCTTGCGCCAGCCCTGAATCTAACTCAGTATAACTTGAGGTTCTCCCTATATTTCAGCGTTATAGGTAGGGCTTCTGAATTTGTGTTTTAACCAATAAATCCTCTCAATGCAAAAAAAAAATCATCCCCTCATTTTTTGCCTTTTCTAAACTAATGACTCCTAAGTGACACAAATGTGCATATTTGATTCCACTGGAAAAGGCACCCAGCGGCGGCGGCAGGGCTGCTTGTGGCATGAAAAATCCAATAAACACTAATTTTTTGTTCCCTCAAGGAACCCTTAATTAGCTGGAAAATAAACACTTAAATCTACCATTCGAAAATGCCTAAGAATAGAAGCCCTAGTTATGCTTAATTTTATATAATGTACAAAGATAAAATCTTCATTCTTTCTGCCAGCAAGCTTTCTGCGTAATTTTTTTTATTTAGCAGGACTGAGGCCTGGATTTTTAAGCATTGGCAACTACTTATGACACCACATCTATCTGTCTTCCAGTGAACACTCATAGGCCAGCAGCCTTCTCCTTGCACAGGTTTCCTTGGTAGCAGGAAGCTGCCCATGCAGGTAGACTAGGTCAGGATGGCCAGAACCTGTGAGTACACATGCTGGATGACTTCGTGAAGATCTATGAGCTGGGACGAACAGGAGGTGGGGTCAAGGATGGATCTGGGCAAATCTTCATAATCCAATGTTTTCGAGGGAAGGGTGAAACCCATGCAAATGCCTGTGAGCACATGTTTTTTTAAATCTGGCCTTGGCAGGACCTACTAATTTTGTTTTAACTGATGAAGGAAGTGTAGTTCTTGAAACATAATCAGAAATACAGATGTAACCTAGAGATTAAAGCAGCAAGTGGCAAACCAGGAAAATGGTGTTCAAATACTGCTTTTCCTCCTGGTGCTCCTTGTAATTGTAAGCAAGTCACTTCAGCCTCCCTTGCCTCAGGTGCAACTTGAAGGTGGAATAAGTCCCTCTAGATGGAGACGGACTGACGAGCCGGGCCCAATAAGGAGGGTGAGGGGTGCAAGGGGTTCTCCGCGGCCCGGCCCTGGCCACAGCAGGCCTGATCGGGGGCTAGGCTGCAGAGAAAGAAGTTAGTGATGATCTCCCAGAGATCGCGGCTCCTGCATGGAGTCGCGGTGCCATGGCAACATGATGCCAAAGCACCGTGGCTCCATGCAGGCGCCTGGCTGAGCTAGCCAGGAAAGTGGCTGGACGTCTGGGGTGCCTGAATCAGGGTACATCCTGGACGTCCAGCCACTATGCTGCAATTGTGCTCCAGCAGGCATGCCTAGCCCCCGCGGGAGCACAATCGAGTGCATCTCCAGGCCATCCAGATGTCTGGATGTCCAGACGGCCCAGGGATGCACAGCATGGAATTGGCCTCTATATGTTTAATGGCACTAAACTCCATTAGTGAATTTTCAGCGTAACTATATGAATCATACTGCTCAAATTCTTTCAGACTGCCCTGATATCCAGATAGTGCCAGGCCGGAAATGGGCAGAACATTGGTATTCCATCCATCTATATGGATAGCGGTGATATTCTATCCATAGTGCTAAGTGGTTTCATTCAGTGAATACCGGTGTCCACATATTTTCAATGCCATCAATGCTACTGATAGCAATGCTATATGTACATAGACTATTTAAACACCATGGCTGGCATTTGAAAAAAAGCCATCAAGGCGTAGGTTTTTAGGTTCTCTATAAATTTCTGTTACAAGGATTCCACTCTGAGGTCATAATGGGAAAGGGAAAGGGATTTTAGGTTTAGCTCATGGCTTTCTCAGTAGCAGCTCAAGGTGAGTTAAATTCAGGTTGAGAAGGTATATCCCTGACCCCGGAGGGCTTACACGTTTGTACCAGAAGCAGTAAAGGGATAAGTAACTTGCCCAAAATCACAAGAAGTGGCAGTGAGATTGGAACCCTCGCTGCACTGCTTCTCAGTCCACTGTTCTAATCAAAAAACCACCAAGATAGTAGAAAGAGGAATGTCGTGCAGCCTCAATTTGAATCTTGGAGGGTGGTGGACAATCAAGCAATAGTTTTGAGAGGAGCTCAGAGGCAGAGCCAAAGTGTGGGTACAAGCTTATCCAAAAGGTATTGTGAAATGCTTGTATGAAGGGCTCTATGGGTCAATGGTAGGATTTCAAATTTGCATTTATACACGTTTGGGAACTGATTTGGGCCCATCAAAAATTGGAGTCACATGATCATGATTTCTGAACTAACTGAAGTCTCTTAGATGCAGAGAGATTAATCCTATTATATAATGCATTACAATAGTCCAAACATGTTAGGGCCATCAGAGCTCACATGTGCCTATCCTCAAGTAGATTTCCGATAACAAAATGTTTGCACAAAGCATAGAAAGAAGACTTTGCCGACGTTGACATTTTGTCATCAAATGCTAGCATAGAATCTACAGTAGATGGACCCTTAAGGTATAGATTGAATCCATAAGATGAATATTGTTTCTAAATAGATGGGGATGGAGATGGTGTTAAGGATTTCCTGGTAAACCATATTGCCTTGGATTTAGAAGAACTGCATCCAAACTCATGTACCTGAGCTCAGATTTGGAAAAGTAAGTAAATAAATCCAAATTATTTATTTTATTTTAAAATATTTGTATCCCGCCATATGCCCTAAGGAATTCAAAGTAGCGCACAGTTAAAAACCCCAAAACAGATCTAACATAACAACACTAAAAACCCCTTACCTCCCCCATCATCTATATATTTAGACTAACCAAAAAGTATCAGCAGCAACCTCTTCTTTCATATGGAAGTCTATTTCTTCTTTCATATGGAAGTTTGCATATAGTTATGACTACAGCGAAAGGCAGAGCAACTTTCACCAATGAAACGATCAACAGTGTCACTCTGTGCACTGACCTCTCTGCGAGTTCAACCAAACTGGTATGTTTTCCTATGAGGACGGGGTCAGGAAAGACAGACAAGCTAACATGATGATCTTATAAGGCCAGTTGCCCTGTAGAAACTTATGATACCATGAAAGATATTTTCCAGATTCCTATTTTTAGTGACAGACAAACTCCTTATCTCTTTTAAAAATTAAACATAGAAACATGATGGCAGAAAAAGACCACATGGCCTATCTAGTCTGCCCTTCCATATCAATCACCACAACAGTCCTATTTTTTGCCTTTAGAGATCCTCTGTGTTTGTCCTATGCTTTTTTGTATTCAGATACTGTCCTCATTTCTACTACTTCCACTGGGAGACTATTCCACGCATCTACCACTCTCCATAAAAAAATATTTCCACATATTACCCCTGAATCTATCCCCTTTCACCCTCATCCTATGTCCACTCATAGCAGAGCTTGCTTTCCATCGAAAGAGGCTCTCCTCCTATTCATTTATGCCATGGAGGTATTTAAACGTCTCAATCATATCACCTCTATCCTGCCTTTCCTCTAAGGTATACATATTAAGATCATTAAGTCTGTCCTCATATGCATTATAATGAAGATCACTAACCATTTTAGTTGCCACCCTCTGTACCGACTCCAACCTGTTTATATCCTTTTGAAGGTGCGGTCTCCAGAATGGACAACAAAACTCCAAATGAGGTCGCACCAAATAATTATACAGAGGCATTAACACCTCCTTTCTTCTGCTGGCCATTCCTCTCCCTATGCACTAAGCATTCTTTTAGCTTTCGCCATTGCCTTTTCTACCTGTTTAGCTACTTTAAGATCATCAGACACAATTACACCTAGATCCCGCTCTTCTTTTGTGGACATAAGTACTTTTATTTATTTACTTTCTCTTATATACCGCGCTATTCTGCATCAGTGCGGTTTACATTGAACAAACTGAAATTACATTGAATAGGGCATTATAACTTGGAGATAACTATTTTTACAGGGAACATGGGCTATGGAGGGTTAAGTGGCTTGCCCAAGTACTTCTCCCCCTACACTATATCACTCCCTTGGATTGCTGCAGCCCAAATGCATGACCTTGCATTTTTTAACATTAAATCTCAGCTGCCAAATTCTAGACCATTCTTCAAGAATAGTGAGATCCCTCCTCATGTTATCTACACCTTCCTGGGTGTCTACTCTATTGCAGATTTTGGTGTTATCTGCAAAGAGGCAAATCTTGCCCGACAGCCCTTCCGCAATATCACTAACAAAAATGTTAAAAATAATCGGACCAAGGACAGATCCCTGGGGCACACCACTGGTAACCTCCTTCTCCTCAGAGTGAGCTACATTTACCTGTACACTTTGTTCCCTGTCACTCAATCAATTTCTAACCCAAGCAGTAACTTTAGGGTCCATCCCTAGGGTGCTAAGTTTGTTTATAAGTCGCCTGTGTGGAACGGTGTCAAAGGCTTTCATGAAATCTAAATACACTGCATCTAGGGCTCTCCCTCGGTCCAACTCCCTGGTCACTCAGTTAAAGAATTCAATCAGATTTGTCTGACAAGATCTGCTTCTGGTGAATCCATGCTGCCACAGATCCAGTAATCCGTTGGACTCCAGAAACTTCTTTCGGCAGCGCTTCCAATAATTTATTTGCCACCAAGGTTAAACTAACTGGCTTGTAGTTTTCAACCACATCCTTACTTCTGCATTTGTGTAAAGGGACCACATGTGCCTCTCTCCAGTCCTCTGGCACCACTCCCGACTCCAACAAAGCATTGAAAAGGTCAGTCAGTGGAGCTGCTAGAACGTCCCCAAGTTCCCTCAGTATTCTGGGGTGTATCCCATCCGGTCTCATCGCTTTGTCTACTTTAAGTTTAGCTAGTTTCTCACGAACACAGTCTTCTGAAAATTGATCAAGATGCCCCTTGCTTCTTTTCCTGTTTGTGGGTATTTTCTAAGGTCCTGCTCTTGGTTCTTCATCTGAGAACACAGAACAGAAATATTTGTTAAGCAATTTTGCTTTATCCTCATCAGCTTCTACATATTCCTCCTCTTCACCCTTGAGTCTGACAATACCACTTTTGCCCTTCTTCTTCTCACTAACATATCAGAAAAATGTCTTGTCTTCCCATTTTATTTCATTGGCTATTTCCTCCTCTTTTTGGATCTTTGCTTTCCTGACTACTTTGCTAGCTTCTCTTTTCCAAATATAGATGCCTGTCTTCCTCTCTCTGTGATCTTTTGTATTTCATGAAGGCCTCCCTCTTTTTCTTCACCTTTTCAGCTACAGTACTTCTTTCAAAAACCATAGCGGTCTCCTTTTCCTTTTACCTTTATTTACCATTTTAACAAAAAGTTTGGTTGCCTTTAAAATATCCCCTTTCCGTTTTGCCCACTGCTTTTCTACACCCCCAGCTGTTCCCATCCTGCTAACAACTCCCTGAGGTATTGGCCCTTCTTTGTAAAGTTAGTTTTCCTAAAGTCTAAGACCCTTGTTTTTGAATGAATTTTAGCAGCTCTGGTCCTAATACTGAATCACACCATCTGGTGATCACTAGATGCGAAATGATCTCCCACTATAACATCAGAAACACTTTCACCATTGGTAAGCACCAAGTCCAGTATGGCCTCTTCACGTGTGGATTCTGTTATCAGTTGCCAGAATAGTTCTTCTTGTAGAGAATCCAGGATCTCCTTACTTCTAGATGATACTGCAGCAGGGATGCGCTGAGGTAGAAATCCAGGCAGGGTTGAGAGCTGTAAGGGTTAATGAGAATTGAGAAAGGTACTGAGACTTCTCTCTCTCCCCTATGCTGTGTGAAAAGGATACACCGCCTTGGTGAAGTCATACCCTGATACATGCTCGTCCCTCCCCTATTCCTTTGTCCTGAGGCTCTCTCTGCTTGCTAGAGATAACTTCTGTTCCTCTGCTTCGCTAGAGATAAGAGTACAGTAGACTTTCTCCAATCGGGACTGCACTGTAATAAAGTAGGACCAATCATGAAGAAATGCAGTGATGAATTGATAACATGTCTATATAGTCTGGATTTTTGCTCTGGGCGAGGCTCAGACTTTCAAAATTATTTCTCTGAGCATGTGTACACATTAAAAATTAAGGCTTGCATCCTGAGACTCCTGGGTATTTCTTTCTTCGCTCGTTTACCTGCTACAGCGCCAGTCAACATCCAGCATATTGAAATCCCCTATCAGTAGCATTTCCCCTTTCCTGGCAATGCTGCGTATATCTTTAATTAACTCTCTGTCCACCTCTTCAACCTGTGAGGGAGGTCTGTATATCACGCCAATACAAATTGATTTCTCTTTCTAGATCAACCCACAGTGCTTCCTCTCTCCCTTTTAAGCCCTGTATTTCCATAGCTTTAATATTATTTTTTACATATCGTGCCACTCCTCCTCCCCTTCTTCCTACCCTGTCCTTTCTGAATAAAGTATAGCCTGGTATAGTTACATCCCAGTCATGGTTGTCCGTGAACCATGTCTCTGTTACTGCCGCTAAATCAAATCAGCCTTTCCCAGTAAAGCCTCAAAATCTGCAATCTTATTTCCCATGCTACTGGAGCCTGCTTTACTGTTTAAATTAGAGGTAAGATTTTTCTGTCAAAGTTTTTCTATGAAACATTTTTCCTGAGATGAAGTAACTTTTCTGTTGCCATGATATTTGTAATTTGTTTATGATTTTTGTAAGGAGATTTGTGTTAACTCCTTATAACTAAACACTTACGGAAACAGGTCGTAGAGAGGGGAATTGAGATGTCTAGGGCGTGTTTACCCTCGGCCCAGTGTGCAGCGGCAGCCAAGAGAGCAAATAGAATGCTAGGTATCATAATGAAAGGAATGGAAAATAAAACAAAACATATTATAATGCCTCTATACCGTTCCATGGTGAGAACGCACCTTGAATATTGTGTGCAATTCTGGTCGCCGTATCTTAAAAAGGATATAGCAATTTTAGAAAAGGTTCAGAGAAGAGCCACCAAAATGGTAAAGGGGACGGAAGGATACTCCTATGAAGAAAGGCTAAAAAGGTTAGGGCTCTTTAACCTGGAAAAGAGACGGCTGAGGGGAGATATGATAGAAGTCTATAAATTAATGAACGGAGTGGAACGGGTAAACGTAGATCGATTGTTTACATTATCAGAATATAGAAAGACTAGGGGACATGCAATGAAGCTACAGGGTAAACTATTTAAGACTAATAAAAGAAAATATTTTTTCACTCAACGTGTAATCAAACTCTGGAATTTGTTACCGGAGGATGTAGTAAAGGCTGTTAGTGTAGCTGGGTTTAAAAAAGGTTTGGACAAGTTCCTGGAGGAAAGGTCCATAAACCATTATTAAGAAGGGACCCAGGATATCAATGCTTGACCCAGTACAAGCATTGCGGAACCTGTGTCTTTTGGGGAAACTGCTAGGTACGTATGACCTAGATTGGCCACTGTTGGAAACAGGATACTGGGCTTGATGGACCTTGGTCTGACCCAGTATGGTATGGCATATCTTATGTTCTTATCATTATTTCTATGGGCACAGTCACAGTTAATGCATGCTAATTTCATTAATGTATGTTAACTTTTAGTAAACATGCTCCTAAGTTGGGGGTGCACAATTCCCCCTACATTTTATAAATGCTCTGCCAAACACCAAGTCTCTTATGAAACAATAAGCAGAGCTCCATCAAGGCATAGGCAAACTAGGCCTGTGCCTAGGACCCAGATATTTAGGGGGCCCTATCAAATGTACTCAGAACCCAGGAGGTCACGAGTGCCAGATGTCTGGCTTTTTCAGCATTCTACAGATTTTTAAATTCATATCTGAAAGCCAAAAGGATGGCTAAAGTGTTTGGATATTTTCAGAGTTTAAAATTTTAATCTGAAACTCTCCCTTCCTCCCTCTGAGTGAGCTGTGAGCCTGCCCTACCCAGCCACAAAAAACAGTTGTAAGATCCAGCCAATAGCAAGACTGCTCTGTTGGGAAGGGAGAAGATAAGCCAGGGAATGTTCCTGGGCTGTGCAAGAGAGAGAGAGGGGAACTAAGCTCTGCACAGGGCACTTGCTGACCTTGATGAGAACCAATGGAACCAGTGAGTATCCTTTTGGGGAGGGGGAAGGAGGGAAATGCCAGGAGACTGCTACAGCCTGAGGAAAAGAGCTGGCAGCAAATGCTTTATATGAGAATGAGCGAACTGGATGGTGAGGGACTAGGGTTGCCAACTGGATCCAGATGCGCCCGACAGGTTCGATCCATTCCTGGGTTTACCTCATTGCATGCAGGGATATGTAGTTCTGATTTCTCCATTGCACTCCATTAGAAAAGGAAAACTACAAGTAACTGCATGCAATGGGGTAAACCCAGGACTGGAGCAAGCCTGTCGGGCGCATCTGGAGCCAGTTGGCAACCCTATGAGGGACCGAGGCAGGGGCTGAATGAACACATGAGCTGCAGGCAACAAAACAACACCAGGACAGTGAGTCTGAAGAGTGACAGAGTATCTGCATGTGTTGTGTCAGACAGTAAACATGTGCGTGTGTGTGTATGTTTCTGTGTTTTTCCCTGGCAAGGTCAGTGTCAAATGAATAGTTTCCATTGGAAAATCTGGGCTGAAGTGCAGAAGCCACTGATACAAATGTAAAGGAGTACATACTAAGTGAGGAAAGTGCCAGTCTGTGGTTCTGGGCAAATTCCTTGGAAAGCTGTTTTCCACTGTCTATATCCTTTCAGAGGCACCAAAAAAGCTAAATATTTTCTTTTGCTGCTTTCATTTTGGAAGTCTTTTGACTTAAAGCTTTCTAAATTTATACCTCAGACACACTGCTCATGAATCTCATTTTGGGACAATCTACCCTTGGTATTCTGGTTTGTACCAGAGGCAGTGGAGGGTGAAAATGACTTGCCCAGCTTCTGTGGTTCTCAGCCCATTGCCACTCTACTGAAAGCATGTGTTTGCACAGTGCCCACGCTCACCCACTACCTGCTACTGCTGCCACATCCAGAACTGGATCCTGCAGGTTTCCCCATGTCACCTCTGGGGAGGTAAAGTGCGGCAGCCTGGAGGAAAGGCCATGAACAAAGATCCCAAAGTGCAGGGCAGGGCAGGGAAAGAGTGAATATGAGTGTGTGTATTGGGGAGGGGGGTTGTTAAAAGACTACCACTAAGGGGTCAGTTGGTGCAATTTTGAACCCAGGCACCTGGTGGAGTAGGATCAACTCTCTTGCACTCTCCTGCTCTCCCCTACACCACCAGGGAGAGCCCTCAGTAGGAGGTGGGGGGGGGGGGGCAGTAGTCAAGTACCTTATTGTTTCAGGGCTTTGGGGAGGGGGATCAGGAATGGATACTTCACTGGTGCAGAGGCTTCGAGGGGGGCTGCAGTTGAGTAGTGATGCTGTCAATGGGGTGAGGGGATTCAATTGACCTTTGCACCTACCTCTTTAAGTTGTCACGTGCATGCCTTAGGGAAGGTGTAAAACCTGATGTTGAAAAGTTTTAGTATCTATATGCAGGGCCGGCGCATGTGCGAGAATGTTCACACAGAGCCCTGCATTTCAGGGGGCCCCGAGTCAAGTTCATGTCGTACATGCTGTTCGGCTCCCAACCATTTGCAGGGCCAGCTTCAGAGGGAGCCGGGGAGGCCCGAGGCCCCAGCTCATCTCTGCACAGCCACTGGAGTGAAGAGCGGCATTTTCCTTCACTCTGGTGGCTGTGTTCTCATGCAGCTTGCTGGTGCGCCAGAGGTTAAAGGGCATTTCCTGTTTCCCGGCACTCAGCCTGCAGGCATGATGCATAAGAACACAGCCGTCGGAGTGAAGGAAAATGCCACTCTTCACTGTGCAGTGATGAGCCAGGACTTTGCAATGATGAGCCAGGGCTTCGGGCCTCCCCGGCTCTCTTTGAAGCCGGTCAGACAGGCATGGGGCTCTTCGGGGGGGGGGCCAGGACTGGACATGGGCTGATGGGAGGCTAAGACTGGAAATGGCTTATGGGGGGGTTAGGACTGGAAATGGGCTGATTGGTTGGGCTTGGGCAGGAAATGGGCTAGGATAAGACTGGAAATGAGATGATGGAGGGGCTAGGCTGGAGATGGCTGATGGGGGGGCTAGGATGAAAAGGGCTGATGGGGGCTAGGATAGAACTGCAAATCACGCCGGTCCCTTGGTCAGATCATTATGTGATTGCCTTCACTTTGACCCTGAATAACTCCACTCAACACATGGAAGATGAGAGCACAGCCAGACATTTTAGAGCCTTCAACAAAGACTCATTCATAAACAAAACCATTCCACAACTCCAGCAGGAATACAACACCCTTGACCTAAGTATAGAGAAATGGAACTGCATAATATCTAAGGCAGCATCAGCTCCCATTAGAACAGAACCACAAGCACGCAGGAGGTCCAGTGCCCCTTGGTACTCAAGTGTTATCAGGGATGCAAAGCGCACTCTCCGAAGGCTGGAGAGAAAATGGAGGCAGGACAAGTCGCATGACTCTCTGGCTCAATACAGCGGAATATAACAACCTGATAGATGAGCATAAACAGCAGCACCATACCAACCTAATCATGAAATCTGTCAACAGACTGAGGGAACTCTTTAACATTGTCCAGAAGCTCACTAAAGACACCATGCAGCACTGTACCCATCATCTTGACCCACAGGAATTTGCGGACTACATAAAATTGAAAAGCACCATCCATCCATGCTCCCCCCCCCCCCCCCACAGCTGACAGATGACCATGAAATGGAAGAGCCGCACCAAACCTGGGAGGACTTCAGCATACCATCAACACATCAAGTAGAGGACATAGTGAACGGACTCAACACAACAACTTCACTGTCAGACCCATACCCAGTGTCTTGGCTCAAAGCCACCAGAGGTCAGCTCTCCCATCATGATAAAGGGGTTAAAGGAGCACTAAGAGGCGACAAGGCGATAGCGGAGAGACTGAATGAATTCTTTGCTTCAGTCTTTACTGAGGAAGATGTAGGGATGTTTCCCATGACTGAAGTGGTATTTAAAGGTGCGGAAGAATTGAAGGAAATATCGATACATCGGGAAGATGTATTACAACTATTAGATAAGCTGAAGAGTAGCAAATCACCTGGGCCGGATGGTATACATCCAAGGGTGTTGAAAGAACTGAAATACGAGATTGCAGACCTGCTATTAGTAATCTGTGAACTATCATTAAAATCATCTCTAATACCTGAAGATTGGAGGATCGCCAATGTAACACCAATTTTTAAAAAGGGTTCCAGGGGTGATCCGGGAAACTACAGACCAGTGAGCCTGACATCAGTACCGGGAAAAATGGTAGAAACCATCATAAAGAATAAAATTACTCAGCATGTAGATAGTCATGACCTAATGGAAGACAGCCAACATGGCTTTAGACAAGGAAGATCTTGTCTTACTAATCTGTTATGTTTTTTTGAAGGAGTGAATAATAAGGTGGACAAAGGTGAGTCAGTTGATATTGTGTATCTGGACTTTCAGAAAGCCTTTGACAAGGTCCCTCATGAGAGACTTTTGGCAAAACTAAAGAGTCATGGGATAGGAGGCAGTGTACTATTGTGGATCAGGAACTGGTTAAAAGATAGAAAGCAGAGGGTAGGGCTAAATGGCCAATTTTCCCAATGGAGAAAGGTGAATAGTGGTGTACCCCAGGGATCTGTGCTGGGTCCACTGCTTTTTGACATATTCATAAATGACCTGGAAAGTGGAATAACGAGTGAGGTTATCAAATTTGCAGATGACACAAAACTATTTAAAGTTGTTAAAACCCAAGAGGATTGTGGAAAATTGCAAGAGGATCTTGATAAATTGGAAGACTGGGCATCAAAATGGCAGATGAAATTTAATGTGGACAAGTGCAAGATTATGCACCTAGGGAAGAACAACCCAAACTATGGTTACACGATGCAAGGTTCCACATTAGGAACCACCACCCAGGAAAAAGATTTAGGCGTCATTGTGGATACCATGTTAAAACCCTCGGCCCAGTGTGCAGCAGCGGCCAAGAGAGCAAATAGAATGCTAGGTATGATAAGGAAAGGAATGGAAAATAAAACAAAAGATATTATAATGCCTCTATATCGTTCCATGGTGAGACCGCACCTTGAATATTGTGTGCAATTCTGGTCGCCGTATCTTAAAAAGGATATAGCGATTTTAGAAAAGGTTCAGAGAAGAGCCACCAAAAGGTCCATAAACCATTATTAAGAAGGGACCTAGGATATCAATGCTTGAACCAATACAAGCATTGTGGAACCTGTGTCCCTTGGGGAAACTGCTAGGTACGTATGACCTAGATTGGCCACTGTTGGAAACAGAATACTGGGCTTGATGGACCTTGGTCTGACCCATTATGGCATATCTTATGTTCTTATGTTCTTATGTTATCACATTCACAAGATCATCAAGGAATCCCTCCAACAAGGATATATGCCACAAACCCTGAAGCAAGCCATGATACGACCGATACTTAAAAGCAGCACCCTAAGCCCCTCTGAACCAAAATCATACCGTCCCATCTTCAGCCTACCATTCCTTGCGAAAATCATTGAAAAGACAGTGCAAAGGCAACTTCAGGACCACATTGACATGAATGCCCCATTGTACATCCACCAACATGGCTTTAAACCCCAGCACAATGTGGAAACGCTACTCACCTCCCTCTTTGACAATCTCCTAAGAGGCATAGATAACATAAAGAACGGATTCCTGCTACGGTTCATGGACATCAAGCCAGCCTTTGACACCGTGTCCCACACCAGGTTACTGAAACGCCTGCAGCAGATAGGAGTACACAAGAATACCCTGAAGTGGTTTACCTCCTACTTGGAAAACCGAACGCAGCAAGTCAAATGCCCCCAAAAGAAACCTCTGCAGTTCCCCGTTACGCAAGGAATACCACAAGGTTCATATGCAACATCATCAAACACCACAAACTTCACTATCACCTCTATGCTGACGACATCATGGTGTATGCTCCAATCAACCTACAAGCACCTGACACCACAACAATAACCAGATGCCTTGAAGACATGATTGCCTGGCTCGCAACTAATAACCTGACGGTCAACTATGATAAAACAGAGGCAATGTTCGTCAACAGGAACCCCACTTTCATTCCGCCACAAACTATCAGCATACTAGACAAACCAATAGCAGTCAAAGATGAAGTTAAGTACCTGGGCACCACAATGGACAGAGCTTTGAACCTGAAATCTCACATTGCCAAAACCGCAAACAAGGCCTATCTGCGTTTGAGGACAATCAGAAAGCTCAAGCCAATACTCCACCAAGACCACTTCTGCACAGTGTGCCAAGCCCTCATCACACCTCTGCTTGATTATGGAAACTCGCTGTATCAGGGCCTCCCACAGCAGACCTTACACCCACTCCAAATGGTGCAAAACACTGCAGCACGCATCATTACGGACACTGCAAGAACTGAGCACATCACCCCATCTTACCACAACTGCACTGGCTCCCAATGATTGCCAGGGCAAAATTCAAAACAATCCTGATCATCTTTAAAATCTTTCACCATCACTCGGCAGATGCACTACAAGATATCATAACAAGGGATATCAGCAATAGACCAAGAAGGACCAATAATGACAACAGGATCGGCACACCTGCAGGATATCACAAAACTAAACAAGCAACCTCAAGAAGAGCTCTTTCGGTACTGGTGTCCACACTTTGGAACTCCCTCCCAATGGGCCTGAGGGCCCTGAATGACACCAAAGACTTCCGCCAGGCCCTCAAAACTCTGCTCTTCACAGAAACCTATGAGCAAACAGACAACCAATAGTCTTCGCCTGAACGGTATTACAACTACCTCCACCAACTCAATACCCACCCATCCCAACTAGATATATGAGTTCAATGTAATGCATCTACCTCCACCAACTCGATACTCACCCATCCCAACTAGACATATGAGTTCAATGTATAATGTTGTTAAGTACCCTCATGTTAAATGTAACCCTCCAATTGTGACGTGACCACTTTGTGGATAAGGTGGTATACAAATCTGTCTAAATAAATAAATATAAATAAATAAATAAATGGGCTGATGGAGGGGCTAGGACTGGAAATGGGCTGATGGGGGGCTAGGACTCGAAATGGACTGATTGAGGGGGCTTGGACTGGAAATGGGCTAATGGACGGGCTAGGATAGGACTGGAAATGGACTGATAGGTGGGCTAGGACTTGAAATGGGCTGATGGGCACTGTTCCCTCTAAGCTGTGCGCGTGTGCGCGCGCACACACCTTGCTAAGTGAGCGCACATACTTTACAACAGAGCGCACAAAAATTACGGTTCTGATTCTGATAGAAAACAACACAGACGTCTTAAAATTTTAAAGTTGTTGTGTATTTACGATTTTCACAAGCTCTACAATATTTTCTAGTGCAATCAATGTGGTGTACATACTGTATTCTGACGTGTAGTCAAATTTTAAAGTATATAACTCCGAGTGTCGTTATGTGGCGCACAAAAATGTAACCTTCCTTCAAAAGCTGCACAGCTGATATTTTATGCGCACACAGCCTACAGAAAATTAGAGGGAACATTGCTGATGGGGGACTAGGACTGGAAATGGACTGATAGGTGGGCTAGGACTTGAAATGAGCTGATGCGGGACTAGGACTGGAAAGGGCTGATGGTAGGGGCTAAGACTGGAAATGGGTTGATGGGGGGCTGGGACTTGAAATAGACTGATTGAGAGGGCTTGGACTGGAAATGGGCTGATTGGGGGGCTAGGAGAGGACTGGAAATGGGCTGATGGTGGACTAGGACTGGAAATGGGCTGATTGGGGGGCTTGGAGTGGAAATGGGCTGATGGGGGGCTAGGACTTGAAATGTGCTGATGGGGGGCTAGGATAGGATTGCAAATGGGCTAATGGAGGGGCTAGGATAGGACTGGAAATGGCTGATGGGGGGCTAGGAATGGAAATGGGTTGAGGGGGGGCTAGGATAAGACTGGAAATGGGAAGATAGGGGAGCTAGGACTTGAAATGGGCTGATGGGGGGCTAAGACTGAAAATGGGCTGACTGGGGGGGCTTGGACTGGAAATGGGCTGATGGGAGGTTAGGAATGGAAATGTGCTGATGGGGGGCTAGGATTGGAAATGTATTTATTTAGCTAAATTTATATACCACAAATCTAAAAGTCTAAGCGGTTTACAAAGAGCAATAAGGCCAATGAGGCTTTACATAGAACAAGTACTTAAAGAAAAGAAAATGTTACGTAAACCTATGATAGACAAGATGTGAGCTGGTAATTAAATTATGTTATTTGAGAAAGGTTCCATATATAGATGTGTTTTAAGTTTCCTTTTGAAGTCCAATAGATCACTGATGGCACGAAGTCCACACGGGAGCATGTTCCAAAGAGTTGGAGCAAAGAAAGAGGCAGCTCGCCTTGATGTTGCGAAACTAACCCTGGCGTAAGCTGGAGGCACATTGAGTGAGTTGAGGGAACATGTCCTTCTGCTCCTATCATCTGATGTTTTCAGAATCAGAGTCTGAAGGTGGGAAGCAGATAAACCATGACAGACTTTGAATGTGGTTAATAGAGATTTGAATTTGATTCTCTGGGAGGCAGGTAACCAGTGAAGCTGTTTACATAGTGGTGTAATGTGCTTTGATCTGTAGGTGTTACAGAGGAGACTAGCAGCTGTATTCACTGCAAGTTGGAGAGGATGAATAGCGTAGTTAGGCAGGCCCTGAAGCATGAGATTGCAGAAGTTGAGGTGTGGGATTATGAGGGTCTGCAAAACAGAGTGAAAGTCATGTAGCTATAAGAGTAATCTTAGGTGTTGGATACTCTTGAGCTTATAGTAAATGTTTCTTACTGTGCGATTTATGTGTGAAGAGAGGGTGAATCGTTGATCTATAACACCACTAAGGTAGCGTATCTCTGATTTCACTTGTATGTGAATACTATCAATGGTAATAAAGGGTAGTGGAGAGAAGTTAATATCCCTAGAAATGTAAAGGACTTCAGTCTTTTTGTAGTTAATAGCAAAGTTTTGCCCCATAAGCCAATGTGTGATGGAGCTGAAACATTTTTTTAGAGGCGAGATATCTGGGTGTTAGTGTCAATAGGAATATACTACATAATGTTGTCAGCATATAGATGGTAAAGGATGTTGTGCTCCGGTATGACTGAGCATATTGGCTGAAGGAAAATGTTGAATAGTAAAGAAGATAAGGCGGAACCTTGTGGGACACCTTGCAGCTGTGGGAATGGGCTGATGGGGGGGGGCTAGGATACACCTGGAAATGGTTGATGTGGGGGCTAGGATTGGAAATGGGTTGATGGGGGGCTAGGACTGGAAATGGGCTGATGCGGGGGGTGATGGGAGAATGAAACTAGAATGGAGTGGATGCTGGTTGGGGAACTAGAAGAGAGCTGATGTTGGGGGAAGACTAGAAGGGGATGTGGCTAGGGGAGTGAGGATGGAGAAGGGAAAAGATATTTTGTGTGGGAGGGAGGAAAAATCTACAATTGGCCAAGTATTGGGAGAGTAAGTGGAGATTGAGAATGAAAAAGGAATAAAGAAAGACATGGAGGAAAGAGCAAAAGGGGAAAAATCAGTATGTTAAAGCATATGTAGAAAGAGAATGGAAAAAAACTAGAAGAAAGGACAAATGGATTGCAGACAATGGAGAATTAGCAGAAGACAAGAAGAAAGCAGAAGAAAGTGACTGGAGCAATTGCAACTGAAAAATAAAATGGCCAAACAACAAAAGGTAGAAAAATACTTTTTTATTTTGAATTTATTAACTGGAATATGTCAGCTCTGGGAAATGTGCATCGCTTACGTCTTTGCATTTTGAGAGGGAGGAGTAACCTAGTGGTTGGGGCAAGGTACTTCAGGCCAGAAGGTCAGGGGTTCAAATCCCACTAGAGGACAGCAACCTTGGGCCGGAAGGACTGGGGTTTCTAGTCCCACAGATGCTCCTTGTGGTCTTGGGCAAGCCACTTAACCCTCCATTGCCCATGTTCCCTGTAAGTATTAGTGTATGTGTCTCATATCCCCACGTGTTAAATGTATCCCCCAATTGTGTTGTGACCGCTTTGATTGAAGGATAAGGCAGTATACAAAACTGTCTAAATAAATAAATAAATACATTTTGTTTAGTTCAAGAGGAAATTCATTTATAGTTTTATTTCTCCAGTGTTGTTGTACATTCCAAGTTTGGTTTTTGGGATTCCCAGTTTAATTATTGGCTTCATATTTCTAAATTGTGACCACTTGTTCTTTGTTTGGTGACGGTCTATGATCTGCATGTGTAACTGAGCTGCAGTATTCTGTTCATGTAGTTTCTATGTGACAGTCTCACTTGTTCTCTACAGTCTCACTTGTTCTCTTTCCCCAGTAGGAGATGTATTGGTATTCTCTGAGATGTATTGGTTTAATATTTACAGTGTTGCCTTTTGATAGGTGAAGTTTGGTGTTTTGTGAGTCCTGGTATCAGCGGGTTTGCTGTTGTTGTTAAGTGCCGTCGAGTCGAAGGCGACTCATGGCGACCCTCTGGATAGCTATCCTAAATTGTGTTCGGTCTTCAGTCAGATGGCTCATTGTTGACAGACCGGTACCCGTAGCTGCTGTTATTGTATCGATCCATCTCATTGCTGGCCTTCCTCTTTTGCGTTGACCTTCTATCTTGCCAAGCATGATGTCTTTCTCTAATGATCTCTCTCTTCGCATGATGTGTCCAAAGTATGAAAGTCGAAGTCTTGTCATCTGAGCTTCTAAAGAAAGCTTAGGTTTGATCTCCTCTAATACCGACTGGTTTGTTCTTCGGGCAGTCCATGGTATACACAGTATTCGCCGCCAGCACCATAATTCAAAGGCATCAATTTTCTTCCTGTCTTTTTCACTGTCCAGCTTTCACATCCATATGATGTTATTGAAAATACCATGGCTTGAACAAGTCAAATCTTTGTATGGAGAAGGACATCTCTGCTCTTGAGAATCTTATCTAGGTCTTTCATAGCCATTCTGCCAAGAGCAATGCATCGTCTGATTTCTTGACTGCTTATTGCTTCTTTATTGATAGTTGATCCAAGTAGGTTAAGGTTGTTCACAATTTCAATTTCTTCTCCTTCAATGATGAACCTGTTGATTAGGCCAGTTGTCATGATCTTTGTCTTCTTTACATTAAGGTGCAGGCCCATTTTGAGACTATGTTCTTTGATTGTGAGAAGCAAATGTTTCAGATCATCTTCACTTTCAGCCAGTAATGTGGTATCATCAGCATAGTGAAGGTTGTTGATGAGTCTTTCACCAATCTTCACACCTCTGTTGTCTTCATACAATCCTGCTTCTCTGATGATTTGTTCTGCATATAAATTAAACAGGTAGGGGGAAAGTATGCAGCCTTGTCTTACACCTTTGCTTATTTTAAACCATTCTGTTTCTCCTTGTTCCGTTCGAACTGTTGCTTCTTGATCAATGTTCAGATTGTGCAAGAGAACGATCAGGTGTTCTGGTATACCCATGCTTCTTTATGTGGCCCAGAGTTTCTCATGGTTTACACAGTCAAAAGCCTTGCTATAGTCGATAAAGCACAAATAAATATACTTTTGGTTTTCTTTAGTCTTTTCAAGGATCCATCTCACATCTGCAATGATGTCTCTCGTTCCTCGTCCTTTCCTGAATCCTGCTTGCACTTCAGGTAGTTCTTGTTCCAGGTATGGTTGTAGTCTCTTTTGAATAATCTTCAGTAGAATCTTGCTGGCATGTGGGATCAGAGCGATTGTGCGATAATTTCCACAGTCAGTTGGATCACCTTTCTTTAGTATTGGTATAAACACAGATCTTTTCCAGTCAGTTGGCCATGATGTTGTCTTCCATATTTATTGACAGAGCCTTGTAAGTACGGTAACAGCTGCATCAGATTGTTGCAGTACTTCTATGGGAATGCTATCAATGCCTGGTGCTTTGTTCTTTGATAAGGCTTTCAATGCTGCTTCAACTTCTTCTTTCATCACCAATGGTTCCCGATCATAAGGTACAGGTTGAAACGGCTGTTGGTCCACTTGATCTTTATCATATAAAAACTCTGTATATTCCTTCCACCTTTTCTTGATCTTCCACCTTTTCTTGATCTTCTCAGCGGGTTTGCTATGGGTTCTAAATGAGCAGGGTGTATCGTACTTCCTAATGTGCCTGGCAGTTTCCACTGGAGTATAGTAATGTAGAAATCTGGTAGCCTTTCCTTATCCTCACTGCCCATGCTAATGGTATTCAGACACTCATCAAGAGACATATTTACTAAAAGTTAATGTGCATTGACAAATGTTAATGTGCAGTAAGTGCAGGAACACCCATTTATTTCTATTGGCACAGGGCACTTAACACACATTAATATTTAGTAAACATGCCCCTAAGTCATTGCCGGAGAAAAAAGAGGCTTTGAAAGCCGCCTAAAATTTTAGATGGGCAGCATATACATTTTAAAATAAAATAAATTGAATTTATGCAAATGAGATCCAGTGGGTATGCAAATGAGGCCCTGCAATGAGTCTCCGCACATGGCCCTGCCTCACCCTTGGGCCACCACTGGCTATGTGCATTCCTCTTCTAAAATGGGAAATACACATCGATATTTCAGTCCCACACAAACCATGCCCTTTGAAATCGGCATGTGGTCAGGATTTCCACATGTAATTAGTGGCTTTCTAACATCATTATTTGCATGTAGCCAATCTATACATGTAAATGGCCCAATCTGCTAGAAGCAATCCTGAACATAAAGGGCATAATTTATAACGCTGTCTCTATGTCTAAAGCTTGTTTTACATGCAGAAAAAGGGGTTTTATAAAATTGTGCAACTGCATACATGCAGCAAAAAAATGCATAGAAAGGGTGCACCTATTTTTATGTGATCTGTGAGTAGACATTCCCAGGGGCATAGACTGGGTGGAGCAGAGAAAATGGCACTTGCTATTTTGTAAGTACGTGTGCATACAGTCATTCATATTTTCACTGCGAGTATAAACAGAAGCAGAGTGGGGGCAAAGCGCAAGGGTATACGCATAAATTATAAAATCCTATACTTTACATCCATTCCTTACAAAATTAGGTGTTGGCCTTTACACCTAGCCCTAGGGCTGGTGTAAGTGATTGCATCTTTTAAATTAATGCACATTTTCGGCCATTGTATACTTGACTTTATAAAATAGGTGTGCATTAAAACAAGTGTTAACTATATGGGAATTTATAAAATTACCCACATGGAGGCCGATTCCATACTATGCACATCCGGAGCGTCCGGAGACCCACAATATGGAGGGGGCACAGTTGTACTTGATTCTGCAACCGCAGGAGCTATATGTTCCCGTGGCTACAGAATCAGGTAGTTTGGACGAGCCGGCGTGCTCAGGATTCTGAGCAGTGTCCGTCTGCATTGCCCAGTGTTTCTGCTGGTGTGCCAGGGCTGTGGCATCCCATCACCGTGTCACTGGGATGTCCAGCAGGTGCAAGCAAGGTCCGACAGCGGGGTATTTCTCTTTTCCCTGCCGCCCAACCCTCGGTGGGGTATGCCAGGGCCAATATCATGCGGAGGAGCCTCGCATGCTGCAGCTCCTCATGTTAAATGGGGCTGCTTGGCCCAATTACTGCCTTTGCTGAGACTTATTCCACCTCCGAGGTGAAATAAGTCCAGTGTCCAGCCTGCACCCACCGGACGAAGAGAGGCCTGCCCGGAATGGCCTATATACATCAGGGTGCCTGACCCCTCACCCACTCCGCCCTTATGCCGTCCAGTTGCCACTCTCTCCTGCCCCTGTCTGGCGCTCCCTGCACAAAGACACTGTGCGCGTGAGGAGCAGGAGAGGCAGCATATGGTCCCGGGCTTGTTCAGCGGTTGTACATCCAGGCTGGACTACAATCCCGCTAAACCTCTCTCTCTGAATGCTGGCCATAGTGTACAGGCACACATTTACACCTTTTTCAGAGCAAGGGTAAATTTGTGCATGGACATTTGCATGCTATTGGGCTAGTTCTAGGAGCCTATTTTGTACTCCTCACATAGGCATCCTGTTATAAAATCACCTCCAAAATGTACACCATTACCTTCTTAATGCAGCAGGCTAAGCAGTAGTTCCAAGATATGCAAATTGAACACATCCAACATACTTATGAGTACAAATAGTCAGATAAAAATTTCATCCATGATCTATCACAATTAAAAAAATCAGCTAAGGTTCACCCCACCACAGAGTTAACCAAACCTTTCACATTGCATGCTTTTTGCATTTTCTGGTTCAAACAGCATTTTATAAGGGCACTGATCTGATCTAAAACATTTTTCCCATTCTCTGCTTATAGGTAAAAGCATAGTGCCACTCATCCATAGTTAGGTAGCAATGGATTAAAAATACTGAGCAGTTTCCTTCTAGACCAGTGGTTTTCAACCAAGTCCTCAAAACACACCTAGCCAATCAGGTTTCCAGTATAACCACAATGAATATGCCTGAGATAAATGTGCATGTACTGCCTCCATTGTATGCAAATCTGAATCGGGCATATTCATTGTGGTTATCCTGAAAACTTAACTGGCTAGGTGTATCCCGAGGACTGGGTTGAGAACCATTGGTGATGAAAAAAAGAAGTCGAAGCAGCATTGAAAGCCTTATCAAAGAACAAAGCACCGGCCATTAATGGCATTCCCATTGAAGTATTACAGAAATCGGATGAAGCTGTTACCATACTTACAAGGTGCTGCCAGGAAATTTGTAAGACAAATTCATGGCCAGCTGACTGGAAAAGATCTGTGTTTATACGAATACTGAAGAAAGATGACCCGACTGACTATGGAAATTATTGCACAACCACTCTGACCCCACATGCCAACAAGATTCTACTCAAGATTATTCAGCAGAGACTACAACCATACCTGGAACGAGAACTGTCTGAAGTGCAAGCAGGATTCAGGAAAGGACAAGGAACGAGAGACATCATCGAAGATGAGAGATGGATCCTTGAAGACAAAAGAATACCAAACGGATATCCCATATGTGTTTTATTGACTACAGCAAGTCTTTTGACTGTGTAAACCATGAGAAACTATGGGCCACTTTAAGAAGAATGAGTATACCAGAACACCTGATAGTTCTCTTGTATAGCCTTTACATTGAACAAGAAGCAACAGTTCAAACGGAACAAGGAGAAACAGAATGGTTTAAAATCAGCAAAGGTGTACCACAAGGCTGTATACTTTCCCTGTACCTCTTTAATTTATATGCAGAACAAATCATCAGAGAAGCAGGACTGTATGAAGATAACCAAGATGTGAAGATTGGTGGAAGACTCATCAACAACCTTCGCTATGCTGATGATACCACATTACTGGCTGAAAGTGAAGACGATCTGAAACATTTGCTTCTCGAGTTCAAAGAAAGCACAGTTACTTACCTGTAACAGGTGATCTCTGGGAACAGCAGGACTAAGTCTTCACATATGGGTACGTCGGTACCGACGGAGCCCGCGCGGAAACGCTCCCCAGCGTCCAATCAGAAAGCTTTTGGGAGCATCCCACAGCGCCTGCGTGCTGCCTTCCCGCCTTTCCAACTGTCTCTCCTCAGTTGAGTTTTATAGCTGAGACAAAGAGAGAGAGAGAGGAAAGGAAAGATAGATAGAGAGATACAACTCCTAGGGGAGGTGGGTGGGTTGTGAAGACTTATTCCTGCTGTTCCCAGAGATCACCTGTTACAGGTAAGTAACTGTGCTATCTCCAGGAACAAGCAGGAATGAGTCTTCACATATGGGGACTCCCAAGCTAAGATGCCTGGAGCCCTAGCATGCTGGAGATTGAAACATGCTACACTTCATATGGCCAGGCATCCTGAGGATGGAGGGTAGGAGTTGAAAAAGAGAGGAGCTGTAGAAAACATCTAACCTAAGATAGGACTACAGGCAAGGGGTCCTTTTGTATGTATGATAATTATCATGAATATATTGAAATGAACAAATCAGAATATGGACCTCACCTACTGGATTGCAGGAAGTAGAGAGGCTGACGGAGTCTACTGAGGATGCAGTAGAGAAATCTTCAAGGTGACCTCACTGAAGTGAAGGTGAAGGTCAAATCTGGAAGTGACAGGTGACCCCAGGATTCAACTGGGGTAGTACAAAAACGGCAGGTCTTTAGTGGGAAGCTTATGGAAAAAGCTGCAAACTCTTTTGGCTACAGAGGTATTCACAGTTAGGAGCAAAAGAGGAAGACTGACCGCTTTGGACAAACTGGCCTAGTCCTTGAGGGAAGAAGGGGTATGGGAAAAAACCCGTATTCCCAAAGAAAGGACAGATGTCTGAGGAGTTGAAACCTCAGATCTACTGAAGATCCACCATGTCTTTCCTAACTGGTGAAAGATAGGAAGATATTGGAGCATGGAGCTTCAGGGATACCTAAACCTAGGGTTATGGTAGGAGCTGTCAGTACCACAGCAGTGGTTGTGTGCATAATACCCCAAGCATACTGTGGAAAGGTAAGAACATGTGCAAAGCCCACTGTCTGGAACATATAGGAAAGTAAACCTTTATGAGCATAGACAGTTAGAGTGTAAATACACATCTACATATAACGAAGGATCTCGACAGATACACACACACATATATATATGTGTATATATATATATATATATATAATTGTATATATATATGTCTAAAGTGAGATCTAGAGGGGCATAACATATGCACACGCAGCTGACAGACATATGTATCTATAGGAATGTATATAGATACAGATACATATATGAATATATAGGACTAAAGATAAATGTCTGCAATTAAGCAGACAAAGATAGGTCTATAGGAAACTTCACAGGGGAAATGTGAAGAGGAACGATTCATCTAATAACAAGAAGGTGGAACCTACTTGAGAAGATATAGAGAATCTGTTCCCTCTGGTTAAGATGGAGCAGGAATGCTACCCAGTGAAATAACCAGGATGGTTGAGTGGAAAAACAGAGGATAATATCAGTCTGTAAACAGCAAGTCCTGAGTCCGGTAGAACTCTAACATGGTGAATGGACAGAAAACGCAGAGGATGAGATACCAGGGTGACCCACTTGAGGAACAAGGGGGGGGGGTATCATGCGTTGTAGTAGTTAAATATGTGCTGTCCATGAAGGATTAGGATACCATGAGGACAAGCTGCAAGGAAAAAGAGCATATTTCCTGTAGGAATTGGGTAACTCCTTAGACTGTCACGTAGAGAAGGCTTATGTCCTTTATTAAAAGGACATAGAAGGGTGTAAAGAACCCTTACAGTCATGAGGAATGACTGAGGAAGCCTTTTTCAATCATATAGGATAGTAATTAGAGAAAAATTCCCCATGCTCTCTAGCAAGGGCCCATAGTGGAAAGCTTCTCAGCAGGATTGCAGAGAGCATTATGCAGGAGAAATGGGAAATAAAACTGGCTGTTGGAGAAAACCAGCTGCCACTGCAACTATGCTGCCAACTCCAGGGATTTGGAGATGGCAGAAAAGAAGTGATAAGGATTACCAAAGATAGATGAAGCACTATCTTGGAAGCACTACTAAAGCTAGGCAAAAAGTAGTGGAAGACAAGACTGGAACTTGTAGAAAGTACTAGTAGTCCAATCACTGGAACTCCTTCATGGGCAGCTGCTGAATAGAACAGCAGAGAAAAAACTTTCTGTTTTTAACAGAGAGAACAGACAGAACAAGGAGAGAAATCCTGATCATGTCTGAGGAGCTGCCCAATGAAAGAAGGGAGGTTACTCCAGAGAAAACTCTACACTGGAAAGGAAAGAAAGACTAGAAAGGCTAAGAAAGCCTTCCAGTTGTATGGTACCACTCGTACAGGGGAAGCCCTGGAAAAGAGGGTAAAGAAAAATAGGGGCTGAAGGGAGACTTGCTATATGGTAAGTCTGTGGAAGGAAAAAATTCATGGTGGTACAGTGAAACTATCATGAGATAGTTGGCAAACCTCTCTTCATGGTAGGAAGAGGAGGAAAACCCTGTGACCCATAGACATGAATCTCCTGACAGCTCAGCCTACCTAAGAGCAAGTGGATGTCCTGGAAACAGGAATCCATGTGTAGAGTTTTAAATGAAAAAACAGTGAAAAAACTTCTGCTGAGAAGAAGTGAACTGTATGTTATAAGAGATTAATTAGAACCCCATTGAGGGTTAATTTTCCTGGCTTGAGTTTGGATTCTGCAGACCAGGGCGAGGTTTCCCTTGTTTGGGAACATCTGTATGAGGGGCAGGAGAAGAATAAAACCTTCTTCTTTTAGGGAAAGAAGGTTTGGTAGGGCATTTCCTACCCCCTGGGGAAGGAGAAGGCTTAGCCACAGAGACAGGGAAGTCAGTGGAGCAGTGAGCAACCTGACGTAAAGACTCCTTATTGAAGAGATTTTCTCCAGTACAATGAGGATTACCCAGTCTTTGTTGTACCCATCTGTTTAAGTCTGAAGCTTGGAGCCAGGATCTACGTCGTGCTCCTATGGCTATAGCAGAGGTCCTGCTAACACAGCGTTTTTCAACCACTGTGCCGCGGCACACTAGTGTGCCGTGAGATATTGTCTGGTGTGCCGTGGGAAAAATTCCAATTTCATCCGTAACATGTGGCCTCGGCTCACAAATTAGGGTTGCCAACCGGCCGGTTTTCAGCCGGCCTGGCCGGTTTTTCCATGGCCAGGCCGGCTGCCGGCACAGTTGTAAAACCGGCCATTGAAAAGTTGGTTTTTTGCTCTGGCCGCAAGATCGGGAGCGGCCAGAGCAAAAAAACGGCTTTTGTGCCGAAGTCCGTGGCGCGAACGCGATTCCCTATAGCAGTGCAGCCGCTGGTTCTGCTTTGTACAGAGCAGCGGCTGCACTACACTTACATTGAAAAGTAAAGAGAAACTGTGTCAGGAGCCCTCCGATCATGCAGAGCCCGAGGAAGTGATGTCATGGGGGCGGGCTCCTCACAGGCTGTCTTTCCTTTTCAAATTAACTTTAGCTGCAATAAAGTTAATTTGAAAAGGAAAGACAGCCTGTGAGGAGCCCGCCCCCATGACATCACTTCCTCGGGCTCTGCGATGACCGGAGGGCTCCTGACACAGTTTCTCTTTACTTTTCAATGTAAGTGTAGTGCAGCCGCTGCTCTGTACAAAGCAGAAGCAGCGGCTTGGGCAGAGGGGGGGTGTGTGTGTGAGTGAACCAGCAAGCGGGGGGGGAGTGTGAGTGAACCAGTAGTGGAGGGGGGGGTGGTGTAAGTGAACCAGCAAGGGGGGGGGGGCGATGGTGTGAGTGAACCAGCAGGGGAGGGGGGGTAAGTGAGTGAGTGACCCAGCAGGAGGGGTGAGTAAGTGACAGGGGGGAGGGTGAGTGAACCAGCAGTGGAGGGGGGGGGTGGTGTGAGTGAACCAGCAGGGTAGGGGGGTTGGTGGGAACCAGCAGGGGAGGGGGGTTGGTGTGAGTGTTTGATTCCTATTCAAGAGAATTACTTTATATATAGTCAATATAGGCACAGAGGTAAATTTTTTTAACATTTTCTAATGGTGGTGTGCCTCGTGATTTTTTTCATGAAAAAAGTGTGCCTTTGCACAAAAAAGGTTGAAAAACACTGTGCTAACAGACTCAAAAGAGTCTAGAGAAGCACGAGTAAGAAACCAAGAGATATTTTGACTATGACTAAGTAGTAAGGAATAGTCCGCAGTCTTGGGCTCTGAAAGAAAGGGAGTTAGAAGAGACAACTGCTTTGTGACCTCCTGAAGGGATAGACTCATATAAAAGATATATGAGAGAATCCTTGTTGATAGCATAGATGTCTGGAAGGTTTGACGTCCAAAGGTGTTCTAGACTCACGACCTGGTGGATAAGAAGAGTGCTTCTTCTTACTTTTCACCTTCCTCATTGCTGATTCTACCACAATAGAATGATGGGGAAGTTGAGTCTTTTGAAACCCTGGAGAAGGGGGCACCTGATACAAAAGATCAGTTGCTGTAGAAGGTGAGGAAACCCTCAAAGGTGTTTCCCATATTTTCAGAAGAAGATCCTGCAAAGAATGATGTAAAGGAAGCATTATATTTTCCTTTTCCCCAGAAGAGCCTTGTGTAGGATCATAGGCAGGGATAGGAATAGCAAGGAATGTTGCCATGTCAAGGAGAAAATTCTGAAAAGAAGGATCTCCAATGGGAACCATCCCTGGACAGGCTAGACTTGAAGAAGTAGCTTGGGCACCGGAGGATGTACTTGTCCGGTGCAGAAAAGGATCCTTTATGGATGAATACTGGTACCGGCGGTTATGACCTGAATCCGTCAGTAGTGCATCGTCCATGCCAGGTATCGACTCCAAACTAGGTATAGAGAGGAGCGACCCTGGTGAAAAAAGCATGGAAGGAGCTGGTCCCAATGAAACTGCCGGTACCGGCACCGATACCAATACCGGAAGCTGAGCCGGAATCAAAGGCGATAGCGACATCGAAGCAGTCATCGGAGGCTGCGCAAGCGGTACCGAGGTAACCGAAAACGCTTGGTGATCACCCTCGGTACCGCGCAACCGGAATCGGGACGCGTCGGTTCCGAGATGCGTTGGTACCCAGTCTTCCAGACTAGATATCGATTCCAGACTCGGCATCAACGGAAGCGAGTCTATCGATGCATGTCTAGAGGATACCGACGTCGGTGGTTGTATCGGCGGTGCTGCCGATACTGGAAAGTCAATCTGGGACGTATCGATCGGTCCCGAAGGTACCGAGAATGCCAGATGACGATCCCTGGTGAGGAGTGAATCGCTCATCACCAGTGCCGATGCCGGGGTATCGGTACCGCTTGAAGCGGATGCCACCACCGAGCATGGCTCAGGTATGTTCTGTGAGGGGTGAGCCCCAGGAACAACCTGAAACCCCTGAAAGGCTTTAGAGACTGAAGACTCCCGTCGGGGTTTTAAAGCCAATAGGGTCTTGAGGGCAAGGCCGGAGCCGTCATCATGCTTGGCATGAGACCTACCACTCAAGGATTGGCTAGTCTTAACAGACTGTTTGTGGGTTACCTGATCCTGTAGAGAAGAAATAGTCGGTGCCCTGACAGTGGAAGGGAACTCGGTATCGAGGGAAACTCGAAATGGAAAATCTCTTCTCATAAAATTGTAGCCTGATGGCTCCGGAGGAAAAGGGTCAGGACCCAGACAGGTTAGACACCAGTTATTGGAGTATAAAAAGAAAACTGTACTTCCACAGTTAAAGCACTTCTTAGGAGAAGAAGGCTCCATAATGGAGAGGCCTTACAGGCCCAAAGTTTAAACAGAAACTGAGGGAAAAAACCTCCCTGAGTTAGGAAAAAGAAAAAAGAAAAAACCACCGGCGGTACTGGTGGAGTCGGGAAACAGCTGCGACCACAAGAAAACAAAGAATTAAAGAATTAAAGAAAAAATTTTCTGCGGTGACAGGAAGACGTCCTGCCAGCTCCGCGGAAAAACGAAAACTGAGGAGAGACAGTTGGAAAGGCGGGAAGGCAGCACACAGGCGCTGTGGGATGCTCCCAAAAGCTTTCTGATTGGACGCTGGGGAGCGTTCCCGCGCGGGCTCCTTCGGTACCGACGTACCCATATGTGAAGACTCATTCCTGCTTGTTCCTGGAGATTATAGTCTTAAAATGGGTCTGCATTTTAATGTTAAGAAGACAAAGATCCTGACAACTGGCAAAATCAATAAGTTCATCATTGATGGAAAAGAAATTGAAATAGTTGACAGCTTTAACTTACTTGGATCAACAATCAATAAAGAGAGGACTAGCAGTCAAGAAATTCGACGATGTATTGCTCTTGGTAGAATGGCTATGAAGGACCTAGACAAGATTCTCAAGAGCAGAGATGTCTCTCTCCATACAAAGATTTGACTTGTCCAGTTCATGGTATTTTCAATAATGTCATATGGATGCAAATGTTGGACAGTAAAAAAGATAGACAGGAAGAAAACTGATGCTTTTGAATTATGGTGCTGGCGATGAATACTGTGTCTATCATGGACTGACCGAAGAACAAATCAGTCAGTACTACAGGAGATCAAATCTAAGCTTTCCTTAGAAGCTCAGATGGCAAGACTTCAACTTTCATACTCTGGACACATCATGTGAAGAGAGAGATCACTGGAGAAAGACATAATGCTTGGCAAGGTCACCGTAAAAGAGGAAGGCCGACAATGAGATAGATCGATACAATAACATCAGCTGTGGATACCGCTCTATCAACAAAGAGCCACTTGGCTGAAGACCAAAGAAAGTTTAAGTTAGCTATCCAGAGGGTCGCTAGGAATCGACACCGACTCGACAGCACTTAGCAACAACACAAGGCGTGCGCAACGCTGTACAAATAAATAGAGAAGGCAGTCCCTGCTCATAGAGTTTACAATCTAGTTTAGACAAACCGCACAATACAAGAGAAATAAGGGGTTAAATAGGGATAGGGAGAAGAGACACAAGAAGAACAAGAGATTAGGATCCAAAAGTGGCCTCAAAGAGGTAAGCCTTTAGCATGGGTTTGAAGAGGGAGAGAGATGAGAATTGAAGTAAAGATACAGGAAGTTTGTTCCAGGTATAAGGAGCAGCAAGGTGAAAAGATCAAAGTCTGGAGTTAGCAGTAGAAGAAAAGGGCAGAGAGAGAAGAAAGCTAGAGGAGGAGTGGAATTCACGAGGCGGGGTATAGGGGGAGGGGGGAGAGGGGAGAGGAAAGATAATGAGGGGCAGTAGAGTGAATGCATTTAAAGGTTAGAAGGAGAAGTTTGACATGGATATGGAAACGGAAGGAGAGCCAGTGAAGTGATTTCAGAAGAGGGGTTATATGAGTGTATAGAGGCTGGCAGAAAATTATCCATACAGCAGAGTTCTAGATTGGAGAAAGATGACTCTGAGGGAGACCAGCAAGGAGAAGGTTGCAATAGTCAAGACAGGAAGTAACTAAAGAGTGGACAAGAGTTTTAGTAGTGTGTTCAGAGAGGAAAGGGTGAATTTTGTTAATGTTATAGTGAAAGAAACAACAGGTTTTAGCAATCTGTTGAATATGTATGGAGAAGGAAAGGAAGGAGTCAAAGATGACCCCAAGGTTGCAGGCTGAGGAAATAGGAAGACGAAGAGTATTGTCAACAGTGACAGAGAAAGGAGGAAGGGGGAGAAGCGTTTAGGAGGAAAGATAAGAAGTTTGGTTTTAGCCAGGTTCAATTTCAGATGGCAGTGAAACAGCCAGGTAGCTATGTTAGATAAGCAGGCAGAGCTTGGAGTGTAAGAGAAATGTTAGGTGAAGATAGATAGATTTGAGAGTCACCAGCATAAAAATGATACTGAAAGCCATGAGAAGAGATGAGGGCACCAAGGGACTGGGTGTAGAGAGAGAAAAGGAGAGGGTCTAGAACAGACCCTTGGGGTACACCAACTGAAAGAGGGATTAGAGGAGGAACAACCAGAACAAACACTGAAAGAGCGATTGGAGAGTTAGGAAGAGAACCAAGACAGCACAGGGGCCCTGAAACCAAGAGAGGATAATGTGTCGAGGAGGAGGAGGTGGTCAATAGTATCAAAAGCAGCAGAAAGGTCAAGAAGAATGAGAACTAAGTAAAGGCCTTTGGACTTAACCAGGAACAAGTCACTGGATACTTTGGCAAGAGCTGTTTCAATAGCATGAAAGGGACAAAAGCCAGACTGAAGTGGATCAAGGAGGGCATGAGAGGAGAGAAATTGGAGGCAGTGGTGGAGAACTGCACGTTCAAGAATTTTGGTAATGAATGGGAGAAGGGAGATGGGTCAGTAATTAGAAGGACAAATAGGGTCAAGTGAAGTTTTTTTTGCGGAGAGGAGTGATCACAGTATGCTTGAAGGCAGCAGGGAAGGTTGCAGTGGAGAGTGAAAAGTTGAGAATATGTGAGATGGAAGGGATGGAGGTGGAAATGGAGTTGAGAAGATGGGTGGGGATAGAATCAGAAGAACAAGTACTCAGTTTAGAGGAAGAAAGAAGAAGAGAAGTTTTCTCTTCAGAGATTTTAGAAAAGTATGAAAGGGTAGTAGAAGTTGAGGGGAAAAGTTGGTATTGGAGAGGGGGAAGAGAGGGAGAAGAAGAATTAGTAGGGAATTGAAGAGTAATTTTATGGACTTTGTCGTGAAAATAGTCGGCTAGGGTTTGGGCAGAGAGAGAAGGAGGGATTGGAAGGGGTGGTGCCTTAAGAAAGGAATTGAGAGTAGGGAAGAGATGGCTGGGGTTAGAGGCAAGACAGTTAGATGGATAAAATAGTTTTGCTTAGCAAGTGCAATGGTAGACTGGAAAGAAATAAGCATGAATTTGAAGTGAAGGAAGTCAGAAAGGGAGCAGGATTTGAGCCAAGTGCATTCAGCTGAGCGGGCACAGGAATATAGGTAGTGGATAATTGAAGACAACCAAGGCTGAGGTGAAGTACGCCTCACAGGACGTGCAATGGGCAGAGCAAGAGTATCCAGAGTAGAGGAGAGAGCGGTATTATAGGAAACTATTGCCTCATCAACAGAGGACGTAGTAGAAAAAAGAAGAGAAGAGACAGTAGTGGATAGAGTCCGTGGATCAATAGCATGAAGATTCCTAAAAAGATAGGAGGAGATTTGGCGAGATTGAGGCAGGGAGATATGAAGAGTGAAACTTAAGAGGTGATGTAGTGGTCCTTCTTCTTTTTCCTTTGTTCTTCAGAGACCAGCACAATTTACACTCAAAACAATTTGGAATGCAATTAAATTGTTGGGGGAGGCCATTACCCCACAAATACAAGTGTTGCAGCATAAAACTCAGGAATTCTCTGAGAGCTATTTGGGGAATGCTCAGTGTATTGAAAATGTGCAGACTACGGTGGAAGCTCTATCTTCTAGGTCAACCAATTGGATCAGTATTCGGAGGACTTTGTTAAAGATTCTAACACTATAAAATTTAAGTTGGAACAGTTGGACATTTGTTCATGTATGGTGAATCTCCGTTTAATTAATTTTCCAAGATCTTCTACTGTGATAGCCAAGGATATGGTTAAGCAATATTTAACTGAAATATTGGAGGTTCTACCTGGTTTGTGTCCTCCTTTAGTAAAAGCATATTATTTGCCTCAGGGCCAAAGGGCTTCTGCCGTTGCAGAAATCCCTGGCCCACAAATGGCAGATGTATTGAATATATCTCAGATATTAGAAAGTTCAGATTCTGATATGATAGTCCCAGCAACTTGTTTGATTACTCTTGCTGTTATATTTGATAGGGAATGGGTACTTTGAATGTTTTTTCAGAAATGTAATAAACTGCTCAAAGGTTGTTCGGTTAGGATGTTCCTGGATCTGTCTAGGGAGACCCAGTGTCGCAGGTGTGAGTTTCTCATCCTGCAGCTGTGGGTCCTTCAGCTAGGCAGGGCATTTTTCTTGAAATACCCATGTAAGTGCCATGTTAAGCTCCCAGGTCATACATATATTTTTTTCTTTTCCTTCGCAACTTATTTCCTTTATAAATGCACGTGGGTCTTCTGGGGCGGGTAATGTTGAAATGCTACCTGTGTCTTAAGGAATGTTGGCTGTATGACTCAGTGTTTTGTAGTCATGTATTTTCTTTCCTTTAGTTTAAGTAGGGCGTGTTTTGGCCTCCACTTGGATCTCTTATTGTGGGCTGGTGGATGGGACGTCCTTATGTTTATTTTCCTCATGTTGATCAATGTAGATCTTGTTTTACTTTGTTGTTGTTGCTTGGACAACCCACATTCCCATTCAAGTAAATGTTTTGAAAAAGAAAAGGTGGTAGTCAGATAAGGAAGAACTGAGGTGCGGAAATTAGAAGGTAAACAATTAGAATAGAAAACGAGGTCACAACAGTGACCAAGTTGATGAATGGGGACCGAAGAGCAAAGCTGGTGGTTGAAAGAGGAGGTAAGGGAAAGGAGCTTAGAAGCATAGGGGTCAGAAGGGTTATCAATATGGAAATTAAAGTCACCAAGAATAAGTGACTGGGAGGAAGAATCCAGGATTAAGGAAAGCCAAGAGTCAAAATCAGTGAGGGAGACAGAAGTGGACTTGTCAGGGGGTCTATAGATAACAGTGATCCGGAGAGGAAGGGGATTAATAAGACGGATGGACTGGACTTCAAAGGAGGGAAAGAAATGGGACTGAGGTAGAAGGAAGGGTTGAAATTGATGAGAAGGAGAAAGTAGAAACCCAACACCACCACCGCAGCCATTGGCATGAGGAGTGTGGGAGAATTGGTAGTTGCCATGAGAGAGGGCAGCAACTGAAACAGAGTCATCAGGGAGGAGACAGGTTTCAGTAAGACTGAGAAGATGAAAAGCACGAGAGAAAGAGATCATAGGTAAAGGGAAGTTTGTTAGAAATGGAATGAGCATTCCATTAAGACACATGAGAAGGGGAGAGAGGAGGGGGAAAGGAGAGGGATATGGATGAGACTGGGGTGGTGGAGAGAGGAGCTAATATGGGAGTGAGGGAGAAGAAAAGGGGAACCAGGGTTGGGATTAATGTCACTAGAAGACAGGAGAAGAAGAAGAAGACAGCAAAGGAGAGAGGAGACAAGATTGAGGTTGCTTAAGAGAAGAAGGAGAGGGATGAATGAGAGGAAGGAGAAGATGAAGCTCAAGAGCTAAGGATAAGGTGAAGAGAGGTGAAGAGAGAAGAGGGGTAATGGGTTGGTGGAATGAGGGAAAAGGATTGGGGAGGATCAGAAAAAGGAACAACAAAAGATGTGGGGCCATAAGAAATGGCAGAAGGGTTGATAAATTAATAAGTGAATAAAGATAAAATAAATGAAATAAAATAACTAAAATGGAATAAAATCATGGATAAGTAAAAGTTACAAAAGACTGAGTTATCAGATAAGGAAAATATTAGTAGAGGAAATAATCAATTAACAGCAATGCAAACAAAACATAAACCTTATCTCAAATAAGCTGTAAGTCTAAAAGATTAAAAACATTAGAGTAACATTTTAGTATTTTTATTTATTTTATTTATTTTATTTATTTGCATTTCTTATATACCGCACTATTTGCGATCAGCGCGGTTTACATAAAACAAAATGGTATCTGACAATAAACAAAAGTCAGGTCATTACATTGAACAGGAACAAGTAACTTGGAGAACAGGGTAAACTATATACATATGCGGAGCATTGAATAGGGTAACTATATACATGTCAGATGGAGTTATTGGGTATTGATCATACTTGGTGGCTGGGGTTCGGGGCAATCAGTGAGGTATTTGATAAAGAGAAAGTGTTTCAAGGCCTTCCTGAACTGGCTCAGTTGGGGACTGCTCTGATGTGTGGTGGTAGGGAGTTCCAGAGACTTGGGGCGCATAGTCTAAAGGCTCTGTTCGATGTTGCTTTGGAGCATTTTGTCGTGTCTCTCGGTATCACTAGCATGTTGGCTACTGTGGTTCTTCTTAGCCTGTTGGGTGTGGGTGGTTGGATGAGGTCACATAGTGAAGAGGAGGAGAGCCCCTTGATGGCCTTGAATGTCATCACTAGGGTTTTGAAACTGATCCTGGCTTGAATGGGGAGCCAGTGAAGCTGTTTCAGGAGGGGTGTGATATGCTCTCTTCTTGGCGTTCCGAGGAGAATCCGCGCTGCGCTGTTCATGGCAAGTTGCAGGGGATGTAAGGTGGCCTGAGGGAGTCCTTGTAGGATGGCGTTTGAATAATCAAAATGAGGAATGATGAGGGCTTGATAAATGGTGCGGAAGTCGCCTGGTTCAAGTAAAGGGCGTAGGTGTCTAAGGGATCTGATCTTGAAGTAAAAGGGCCCCATAGTGTTCTTGAGCAACTCACTTTGGGACTGAGATACTAAGGTATTTTCCGCATAGATAGTGATCAGTCAAGGGCTGAATAAAGTCATGTGAGCACCGACAACTGATCACAGGTGCGTTCACAGATCAGAGGCTGATTCTAGTTACCTTGTTAGTTTAATATACTGTAGCGTCAGAAGAGTAAATAAGCGACAAGGTAGGCAGCGAAGGCTGTGCAATCCTGAAACATCTAATGAGCCACGTGCTGCAGGCCTCAGCGGCTTTCTCAGTTACTTCAATAGGTTGCCATGTTGTCTCTATAACTGAAAAATTGGGGGTCTGCCATTAATATGGAGTTTCCAGAAATCATTAGAAGTAGCTTTGTGATGGAAAGTGTCATAAATGACCTCTCATTCTTATTGTCCCTTTTTAGAATTTTTTTTTTTAGTGCCATCAAGTCAGTGTTGACTCATAGTGACCCAGCTACCTCTGGGTTTTCTTGGCAATGTATCACTGGAAGTAGATTGCCAGCCTTTTCTTCTGAGGCAATGGAGGGTAAAGTGACTTGCCCAAGGTCACAAGGAGTGGGAATCAAAACCTTGATCTTCTGGGTACTAGGCAGTTGCTCTAAGCACTAGGCTACTCGTCCACTCTTTTATAAAATGTGTTGCTCTAAATTAATGAATGTGGAGTGGAGGAGTAGCCTAGTGGTTAGAACACTGGCTTGGGAACCAAGAGACCAGGGTTCAATTCCCACTAGCACTCCTTGTGGCCTTGGGCAAGTCACTTAACCCTCCATTGCCTTGGAAAAAAGGCCTGGCAGTCTGCTTCTAGTCACACTGCCAAGGAAATCTAGGAGCTTTTGGGTCACCAGGAGTCAGCATTAACTTGAAGGCAAACTTTGCAAATTAATGAAAATTCCATTTGTTTGTGTCAAGCAGCAAACAGAGAAATTAGTGCTCTGTAAGTGCACGGCCATGCTGACAGTTAATGCAGTGATTTGACACAACATGCACTAATTCCTACATTAACTACATAGCATATAATAGGGCAGGGAATGCATGTGGACTGTGCACATCAGGTAACACATGGTAACTTACACGAGTTAACTGTAAATGCAGCAGATAACATAGAGAATTTAACACTACCTCAGTAGGTGAAGTTAAGTCCATCCACTTAATCTGCAATGCCGTTAATGGGTGATACGTGTATTGTCTCTGTATTAACTGTATGGGAAGATGCTGGGCATGCCTCTACAGTTAGCATATTGGCTTTGTATAGACAGCATGTTAATTTTACCACTAATGTGCAGTTACTGCAAAATTTTGGCGCATTTTAGTAAAAAGGCCCCATAGTGTTCTTGAGCAACTCACTTTGGGACTGAGATACTAAGGTATTTTCCGCATAGATAGTGATTTTCAGTAAGTTGCCTGAGTTCATAGCCCCAGGTACTTGCAGATAGCTTTGAAAGGGAAATTACACACACAGTTTTTATTTGAGAATTCATTTTTGCAGATATGTGGGCATGAAAGTCCTAGTAGACCTTCTGCTTCCTTTTTCTTTGAATGGAATTAAAGGCAGGAAAGATCTGCACAAAGGTCTGATTTAACCATGCCTGTTTTTAATCAATGGGAGTTTTCTTTAAATATCAAATTGGGGCCAGCAGGGCCTCCACCTATTCCAGCTGCAGAGGGAAATGGTTCCAGGTCGGCGACAAGAGGTTCAGGTTGATGACCTAGCATGATCTGATAGAAAATTGCCATGGATGTCTTACCGACACCTAAAACTGAATATGGCTAAAACTGAACTTTTTTTGCCCCCCCCCCCCAAACCCTCCTCCCTCCTTCCTCCTTTCTCTATCACTGTTGACAACACTCTTCTTCCTGTTTCCTCAGCCTGCAACCTTGGGGTCACCTTTGACTCCTCCCTTTCCTTCTTCACTCATATTCAACATATAGCTAAAACCTGTTGTTTCTTTCTCTATAACATTAACAAAATTTGTCCCTTCCTCTCTGAACACACTACTAAGGCTCTTATCCATTCTTTGGCCATCTCCCGTCTTGACTACTGCAACCTCCTCCTTGCTGGTCTCCCTCAGTGTCATCTCTGTCCTCTTCAGTCTATCCAGAACTCTGCTGCGCAGCTAGGGTTGCCAACTGGCTCCAGATGCGCCCGACAGGCTTGCTCCAGTCCTGGGTTTACCCCATTGCATGCAGTTACTTGTAGTTTTCCTCTTCTTATGGAGTGCAATGGAGAAATCAGAACTACATATCCCTGCATGCAATGAGGTAAACCCAGGACTGGATCGAACCTGTCGGGCGCATCTGGATCCAGTTGGCAACCCTATGCGCAGCTAATCTTCTGCCAACCCCGATACACTCGTATAACCCCTCTTCTAAAATCACTTCACTGGCTCCACTTCCATTTCCATATCAGTTTCAAATTTCTCCTTCTAACCTATAAAATGCATTCACTCTACTGCCCCTCATTACCTTTTCACTCTTCTCTCTCCCTACACCCTTCCTCGTGAACTCCGCTCCTCCTCTGGCTTTCTTCTCTCTCTGCCCTTTTCTTCTCCTGCAAACTCCAGGCTTCGATCTTTTCAATTTGCTGCATTCCTATGCATGGAACATCCTCTATCTTTACGTCAAGTCTCTTCTCTCCTCCTCTTCAAATCCATGCTAAAGGCTCACCTCTTTGAGGCCACATTTGAATCTTAATCCCTTGTTCTCCTTGTGTCTCCTTCCCTATTTGGACCCCCTTGTTTCTCTGGTATTGCTCTGTCTGTCTTAATTAGACTGTAAGCTCTACGAGCAGGGACTGTCTTCTTTATATGTTCGTACAGTGCTGCGTGCGGTTTGTAGCGCTATATAAATGATTAATAGTAGTAGTAGTAGATGTTCAGACCGCAGCAGTGAGCGCTGCTAAAGCACCTGATTGCCGCAGTCAAAAAGAAAAGTGGATATTCAGGGCTGGAGCCTATCTGGCATCCGGTGCTGAATATCCAGTTCCACCCGCGATCAGTCTTGCTATCTGGTTAGCGACAATATTCATCCACTAACTGGATAGCAAGATCCACCTAAAGTTAGGGCAGCCATTGACCTGTCCTAACTATACTGTATGCGGTATGCCAGTCCAGATAGCAGCGGAATATCACTGCTAATGGGATAGTTGTCGGGATCACCCCAGCTCTGGCCACAGAGCCGCCCTTAAACTAACCAGACTTTTCTAGGGCAGACTGTGGAGATATTCAGTGGCACTAACCGGTTTGTGCCGCTATCTGGCAGAACAGAGTTTATGCAGTTTGCAGGTCCTGTAAACCACATAAACTCTTTTGAATACTGACCTCTTAGGATATAACGCGTGTATGGGAAAAATAGCTCATCTGGGCTTTCTGGAGCAAGGAGTAATTTTCCTGTTTGTAAATAATTGTAAAGTGCTCTAGCTTATGGCATGGTATAAAAGCTGAAAAATAATCATCAGAAAAGAAGGGCTTTCATAACTTTGCGGACGCTGCTGCAAAATGTGCTTTAGTGACCGACTTGTGCCTCGAACCTGTTCATAGAAATGGAAAGCCCTTTTTAGTAAATGGCAAGTTAAAGTTGTTTTATTTATTGCTGCTGTTGAAGTGGTGTACAGCTTACTGGCGGCTCCATTATCAGTTTCAATTTCTGCTCAGAGGACCAGTGTTTATATCACAGTACCTCTCTTTTCTTGTGTTTTCTGTAGATTTGGGAGGCTCCAGGAAAAACAAAGTGTGAAATTTCAAAGTCTGGAACTTTCATGAAATTTTTTAAAGCAAGTATACTACGATAATTATGTAACAGTTTTCTAGCATTATATTGTTATAGTTCTTATTTTTCAATTATTAAAATTACAGTTATATTCAACAGTCAACTTAATTGACAAGAGTTATTTGTTTAGCTCTGAAGAGCCCTACAAAAGCCCTTCCTTCTCTAGAGGTGGCTGAAGTCATCATGTAATTTCTTTGGTTGTGAGTGGTAATAATTAGATCACTAGTTTCCATAATTCCAGATGGAATTGGAATCATAAAATTAATGGACAGAGGGCAGAAGAAGCAGGGCAGCATTCTTGCCTCTATCTCCAGTCCCCTTCCTCTGAATCTCCACTCCAACCTGCAACTGGCAGTTTCCATCAGTGCACATACTTACAGGCCCCACCCTCTCCTCCTCCTAGGCTTAGACTGGAAACCCGTGCAAAGGGCCTGGGAGTGCACAATCACGCACAAGCTCTGTGTTGCTGCTGTTGCTACTGCTTTTCCAATTTGGGTGAATTTTGTGGGGAGGGGGAGGTTGGAATGGAGGTCTGCTGTTTTGTTTTAGTTGCCGTCTGAGATTCTGTGAATTTTCAAGTGTTAAAATGGGATTATGCTGAACATAAATTCTAAGAAACAGTGGTCTAGAAAATGTAACAAGTTTCCAGTTAGTTACAGGTCATGGAATTCCTTTATATCAATTTTTTTTCACAAGTGGGCACCAGTGACGTTTTTGTGGCCACCCCAGTCCAGCTCCTATTTTTGGGACCATGCTGAGTGCCACTGACTAGCTCAGAGGCAGTGGAATGCCCCAACTCCATCTCTAGCTCCAACTCCAATTTACACTCAGCCATTCTTACATACATTCTTTATGTAAATCATATAGAGTATAATTATTCATTCATATGGGACATTCCCAGATCAACCAATAAAACTCCAACAATGTTTGCATAGCAGAAGCAGGATGTTTAATTTTACAACTCAACATACAAAAATATTCTGTTTAAATTCTGGGGTCACATCAGTGACAGCAACACAAACTCTCTCCATTCCCACACATTAGGAAAAACATTTCAAACAGACAAACAGAAGCTGGCAAAGAATAAACAGAGTGGCAGGAGTGAAAAAGAAAGCTCCCGCTTGTCTACAGAAGATTAAGAGGTGCTGGCAAAGTAGGAGAAGGGCGCTGATGCTGACTGCAAAATTTTGATGGGGCCGGGGCCCAGGTAGCCCTATTTTGATTCCTATGGACTAGCTATTTACTTGCTGATTCCTGCCCTACCAAGGCTCTGTGTATTTGAGCCATGTGGTGCTCATACTCTGCTGTTTTCATGAGAAAAAGAACAGCATGGGAACATAGGCACTGCATGGCTCAGACTCACAGGGTCGCATGACTGGGTGAGAGCCAGACAGTGACAGTCAGTGAGGCCTAAGCAATAGAAGTAGGAAAGGAGAGCAGTCCATTGCACTCTCTTCCTCCGTTGCCTCCACTCACTGCTCCCCCCTTCCCCCACAAGCCAGTAGTGAGCAGGTTACATATTGCTCTCCTCCCAGCCACCAGGTTGGATGAGTGCATGGGAAGAGAGGAGTTAGCTGGGTATATGAAGGGAGGTGATCTAGGGATAGTGAATTCGATGGAAGGGGCCTGACTAGGATGAGTGAGTTGGGAGAATAAGTGGGCGCGTGCAGGGAGAAGATCTGGGTGTGGGTAAGTGGATTAAGGAGAAACATCTTGAGGGTGGTGAGTGATTGAGAGGGATCTAGGGATAGGAAAGTACATAAGAAGGAGACTGGGGATGGAGGTGAGTGCATGAAAGGGAGGGTAGGGGAGTACATTGTTGGGAAATTTATCAAAGTGACCACATTGAACCACCAAAAAATGTACCTCCTTTATAAGCAATTTTCCCATTTCCATTTATTAAAATGTATATGCCATCATATCTCGCACAAGGCGTCCTACATGGCTTACACCATGTATACATAATATTGAAACCAAAATGCAAACAATAAAACATACTTTCTGTACCCCCTACTTAAAAATCTATTTCAAAGGTATCAAAATAATCCAATTGGATTACCTGTGGCTAACCAAAAGCCTTCCTAAACAAGTAACTTTTCTCTTTTGGTCACCTGTTTCTTTTTGCCAGCAGAGGGTACCCTACCAGAACACTATAATACTTGCACTTATAGAGCCATTGTGGACTACAAACAACATCCTAATATGAAACCACAAACCATAACTGCAGTTCCCTCTGATGTAAAGCCTGAAAAAGACATCTTGTCCGTTGCATTCCTATTAAATATATGGAGAAGCATGCGATTAATTATAACCTAGAAAAACTGTTAAGCCCCTCAAAACTGAGGTTTGACACTTACAATACAAAGATGCAGTGAAGCCCCCCCCCCCCCCCCCCAGTAAGGACCGATCCACAGACACATATCTTTTGCTCTATAAAAAAAGTGTATCTTCTGTTCTATAAAATGTTAGTATCTGAGAAGTCATCCGGATTGCTGCTGGCTTTATATAGTCTGTATATCGGCTTCAGCTAGCGTTACAGTATGCAATAAAAACTTGTATGATAGGAATATACAGTGTGCCCGGCTGTCACTGCTCCACCCATATCCCAGCCTTTGCCTATACACATCTTCCATTTTTATCAACTAGAAAAGCAAAACAGCACATCAGGGGACCCGAGCGCCTCAGCACCCTGAATCCAGAAAGCCCAGACGCCACAACCCTCATTTCTCTCACTTAGAAGACATTAGGCGATGGATGTGCTTTGCATCATTTCAGCCCTCCCGCTGTGTTTACAGTGCCAATTTTTCATGTACAAGAGACCGCGATTGCTTTTAACTCTTCGTGCTCCACGCCCTGCAGGGCATTTTCTTTAAATCGGGTATGCACCCCCAGGGGCTGGGTAGAAGAGGAGTACTGTATGGGCAGGCACAGTGCCAGGGTGCCCAGCACCCGATTTCCCCGTGCAGCCAGCACGTCCGGTTCAGGTTGCCCCTGCAGTGCTGTGTCAGATCATCGGTAGTCAGGGTCGCAGCCGGCGGGATCTGCCTCCCACAGAAGGCAGGGAGGCGGCCCGGAGCTGCGAGGCCCTCCCTTCTCCATCAGCAGCTCCCCGAGCTTAACATGCACCGAGTTCACAGCGAAAGCTGAATGCGGGGATCGCGGTTAGGGGTTCAGATCCAGCCCCTCTCCTTCGCCTCCGCACCCGCCTTTACGACAATCGACTACTGACAGGGCATCCTTAGGGCTGCTCCTGGAAGCCACGTCCAGCCCACCTCTACTGGTGGGCGAGCGAGAACGGTTGAAGAGAACCTACGTACCCCAGCTGTTTCTTTCCTTGCGGTTCCTGGCCATGGCTGGCTCTTGGAGGGGCTGTCTGGCCTGGGCCCTGGGTGTAGCTGACGCTAGCTGTGCTGATGCTGCAGCGAGGAGACGCTCTGAGGATGGAGCCTCTCGCAGATCAGCATCAGAACCTGGAGAGTGTGTGTGCACTATAGCGTCACACACAGGCACACATGCACAAAGAATCCGGTCACACGCATGAAGCGCTAGCCGCTCTCGCATGCACACATACTGCGCTCTGACACCACCTGCTAACACGGGTTGCCCACGCTGACTAATATCATGCACATTACCAACACTGAGTGACTCAAGCAAAGATGCAGCGCGCCCTGTAAACCAGTGCACAATTCGTTAACAGATTCACTGATAATAATGCAATTTACAGGCACTGCTAGAAATAATCTACTCCAGTCAATCAGTTACTCCACCTTAATGAACTGTTATTTGGTTATTTTAAGAAATGTGACCAGCTGGTTAAAAAGAAAAAAAGAATAGATAATAAAATGGTGGAAACAAATAGACACTGGCCAGACACTCGTGTGTGTGTGTGCTGGGGGGCAACAGGGTTATTAAGCCCAGGCTTCACCTCAGCCAAGGGTGCATGGTCCTATGTAATCATTATGGGGTTTTTTATTTGTACATTTTTTATATTTTTTTACCTGCCATTTTTTTTTTACCTTAAAATAGTTTTTCCCCCTACTCCCAAACAATGAGGAGGCTTCACAATGTGACATGGCCTGGGCTTCATTTGAGGTTTAGAGAGCCACAGCACTATGGTTTCCTTTAAAGAGATAGCTTGAGTTTTTTCTTCAGGAGCCCTGAAATTTAAATAATATGGAATAGTCTCTTTTTTTTTTCACTCTGAGGGTGATCTGAGAAGGCTAGGATGACTGAAGCTGGGATACTGTGAATTTTGGGGTAAGAGAGAGAGGAGACAAGGAGTGAGAGAACAGATACAGGCAAAGCCAGGTTTTGGATCCTATTATTTTTTAAAGGGACAGTTCTAATTACACACAGGGAATTACATGGTTATATGCACAGAGAGTTTTTGCATAATTAATGTGCACATGGAAAATTGAGCAAAATTGCATAACTGGGGATGATGGAGGGCTATCTCTATGCCCATTTTCAAACATCCAAAGCACAAATAGGGCTTCTAAAATTCCACCTTTGGGGGGGGGGGGGGGTATTTTAGAAGCACATTAACAATTTTGTTTAAATGGCCATTTTAGAAAGGTTCCGATTTACCTCTCGATGTCCATACGTTGAAATTGCACAGGGCGTGTTGGCATGGCACAGGTGGGACAAACGTGTACACGGGCATTCTCCATTTCATATAGGGAATGTACATGGAAGCCCAAAATTGTCCACATCTGGACTTACACCTGCTCCCTGACATAAATAGGTATTTAAAAAGTACTCCTTTTGACCATCCATTTATAGGAGCGATTATGGGAGATATCCCCCTTCCCAGTGTTTATTTCCCCCTCCAAATTGAAATAAGATCAAGACAGAGTCCCTTGAAGTTAAGTGACCACCTTGATTGAAGGATAAGGTGGCATATAAATCTGTCTAAATAAATAAAGAATTAAGAGGATCTGCATGTCTGTGTTTGCCAAATGGCTCAGCTTACACATGTATGTTGTGAATTGCTGGCACTTACATGTGTTAATTGTTGGGTTTCTTCCATCAGTGTTTTCCATGTGCACATTTGTGACATGGCTCCTCCTGCTCCATGTGCATATACATCTCTGTGCATCCCTGTCTTGTATTGGTATTTTCGAAATGGCCCTACCTTTAGCAGAGTCACTTCTAAAATACCAGCACAATTGTAAATGTGGTGATCTTGTTGTCTCAGTTCTCATCTCCACATTCTATCTAAAATGTGCCTTCATGCATCCATTCACTTGCAGACAGACTCTATCCAGTTGCTGACACCCCCCACCCTAATCCTCCTATTCCCCTATACCAAGACACCCAACCCCCCATCACACACCTAGCCCCAAATCTATAAATATGAGGAATTTGGGATCCTTTAGGATTCCTTTTGTGAGAAAGGGATTGGGGGAGGTTCATGGGTGGAGGGGGCTTACTGTGAGTGCAGTGAGGATTAAGAGGACTTCCTGTATGCAGGGAGGAGTTAAAGGGGGCTACCACAGTAAGATAGAGAGGGAATGGTGGGTGTAGAAAACAGAGGAAAACTAGAGAGAAGTTAGGCAACAATTTTTATTCCATACTGCTTAAAATTAAATTGATTCACTAGAACAAAAAAGTATTGTACTCTTGTGTTCTCCAGGACCAAGCAGGAAGTCAGTCCTCACATATGGGTGACGTCGGCGCCGACGGAGCCCTCGCGGAGCAATTTTCCCCAGCTTTCAAAGAAAGCCTTTGGGAATTGCAGCGCGCATGCGCGGTCCCCTTCCCGCCCAAAGGTGCCATCTTGGCCAGTCTTCTTTTTTCCGCGGAGCCCTACAGACGTTGTCTAACAGTCACCGCTGGAAAAGTTGATTTTCTTTCTTATTTTAAGTATTTCTTCGGTTCGACGCCGGTCCTTTTTCCGTCCGGCCTCGCGACGCCGGTTGCGAGGCCTCCCCTTCTTTTTCGGTTTTTCTGTCCTTCGTGACAAATTCGCGCTTTTTCTCTTTTCCCTGGCGGCCCGCTCGTTCGACCTCGCAGGGGCCCTTTTTCCCCCGATGGCCGCCAGTGGCTTTAAGAAGTGTGTTAAGTGTAAGAAACTGATGTCTCTTACCGACACACATGATTGCTGCCTCCGTTGCCTGGGCCCAGATCATGAAGAAATGATCTGTGGGGCCTGTGGCAAGATGTCCGCGAAATCCTTGCGGAGTCGGCAGCATCAGCGGGACAGAATCTTCTCTGACCCCAGCCGTACCCGGACCTCGTCAGAAGCTTCGGTGTCCAGGGAATCTGGCTCTGAACACCGTCGGAGCTCCTCTGAGAGGGGGTCCCCTACTCGGGAACATCACCGGAAGAGCAAACCCGCGAGGGCGGTGTTGGTGGACGCTCCTGGCTCCTCGAGGGCCAGGTCGCATAGCCCCGACAGCCGTCCCGGGTCTTTGGAGCTGGAGCGGCCGTCCAAACAGCCTCGTCTGGAGATGGACTCCTCTGCTCACGTAAGTGCTGTTGTCTTCGTGGACTCGCCTCCGAGGGGTCCGAGTCGGGGGCTGCTGGGTCTCCTGAGTTCGGACTCAGGTTGACGGCCTTGGAGAGCAGCCTTGCTGCCTTCATGGACCAGCAGCGGGCATTGATCGCTGGCCTCGCTGGCGCTTCTGCCCTGACCGCCGGGTCGTCGACGTCTAAGTCGACCCCGGAGACCGAGCCGATCCTCGAGTCCATGCGGGCTCGAGTCGATCCTCGGTCGCGGTCGCCTTCGGCCTCCCGTTCGGGGCCGAGGTTGTCGACGCCGACCCCCTCGGCGTCGGGGCGGACGGCGTCTGTACCCGCCCGGCCGGAGCCGCTCGACTCCTCCTCCGAGGAGTCCGCCTGGGAATCCGAGGTGGATGAATCGCCTGATTCTTTTCGGACTCGGTGTGTCCCTTCGGACTCCCCCAAGTCCGAACCTCGGAGACAGTCCCCTCCGGAGGATGCCCGGTTCTCGGACTTCGTGAGGGATATGGCCAAGGCCTTGGCCTTCCCTGCGGATCCCGAGGAGGAGCCTCGAGCCGAAGAGCTCGATGCCCTCCAGTATGACTCTCCTGCAAAGGAGCATTTTACTGTACCGGTTCCTCTGATGCTGGAACGACTTCTCTTCCGCATGTGGGAGAGTCCGGCGTCGTCGCCGGTGTTGAGCAAGCGGGTCGATGCCATCTATCGAGTCCGCAAGAGCCCTGGCTTCCAAAAAGCACAGCTGCCGCACCATTCCATGGTGGTGGAATCGGCCATGCATCGGCTCAAGAGCCAGAAGATGCACTCCTCGGTGCCTCCCGGCAGGGAAGCCCGCAGCCTGGATGGCATCGGTAAGAAGTGTTTCCAGGGCTCTATGCTTGCTTGTCGGGTCCAGACCTACCAGCTCTACATGGGCATGTATCTCCGAGACCTGGCTAAAGAACTAGCCGGATTCTCTGCTGGTCTCTCCGAGGAACCTTTGCGGAGGTTCCTGGCCTTGTCCACCGGTATTCAGGAGTGCTCCAAGTTTATCTCTCGAGCAGCCTATGATGGCTTTGAGGCATCGGCTCGGGTAGCCGCAGCCGGCATCGGGGCCTGCCGACAGGCTTGGCTTCAGTCATTCGACCTCGAGCCCTGGATGCAGGACAAGTTGGTCGATGTCCCCTGCAGAGGTGAAAACCTCTTTGGCAAACCGATGGACGAGAAGGCTGCACAGCTCGAGACAGAGACTCTCACCAGGACTCGGCTCTCCAGGAAAACCTCTGCCCCTTCCCAGAAGAAGAAGGGCTCGGGGAAAAAGCCCTTTTTACCCGAGGAAGGCGGCTGCCTATAAACACTACCCTCATTATCAGGCCTCAGCAGCTCCCCAACAGGGTCAGCAGGCCAAGGGACGGGGTAACGGGTCCCGTAGGCAGCAAGCCCCCAAGCCTGCGCCACCGGCCCCTGCTCCGCAGGGTGGGGGTTTTTGACTCTTTCAGCATAGCCTCTCCCCCTCCGCTGGTGTCTCTCAGCACGGGAGGCCGGCTGGTCCACTTTGCCCACAAGTGGTCCAACATCACGTCCGATACCTGGGTGCTTCACATAGTCCGAGAGGGCTATCTTCTACACTTCCACCAGGTACCTTCCCCCTACTTTCCAGGGGAGCCTCTGCGACCCCCTCTCCACCGGGACTTACTCCTTCAGGAGTTGGCAAGTCTTCTACGGGAACAGGCGGTGGAACCAGTGCCCCACCACCTGAGAGGTCAAGGCTTTTATTCCAGGTACTTCCTGGTACCAAAGCGAACTGGGGGCCTCAGACCCATCCTGGACTTGCGGAACCTCAACAAGTTCCTGGAAAGGGAAAAGTTCAAGATGCTTACCCTTGGAATCCTGCTGCCCTACCTCCGGCAGGGAGATTGGCTATGCTCCTTGGATCTAAAGGATGCCTACACTCACATCCTCCTCCACCCAAGCCACCGACAATACCTCAGGTTTGTGGTGGCAGGCAATCATTACCAGTACAGAGTACTGCCCTTTGGCCTATCCTCCGCACCACGAGTCTTCACAAAATGTCTCGCAGTGGTAGCGGCTTATCTCCGGCTTCAAGGCCTCTTTGTCTTCCCTTACCTAGACGACTGGCTCATCAGAGCACCGTCCTCCACGGAGGCCACTCACGCCACGCAACGTACTGTGACTCTACTCCAGTACTTGGGCTTTGTCATAAACTTCGAAAAGTCCACTTTGCTCCCCTCTCAGGATCTCGAGTTCATCGGCGCCAGGTTAAACACGCTTCAAGCGCGTGCCTTTCTGCCGCTCGACAGGGCACAACGGCTCATGGCCCTCGCCAGCCGCTTTCGCAGCCATTCCCGGGTCTCGGCCAGGCGCTTTCTGCAACTGCTCGGCCATATGGCTTCCACGGTCCATGTGACCCCCAATGCCCGCCTGAATATGCGGCCTGCTCAATGGTGCCTCCGCTCACAATGGCGTCAGGCCTCGGGGAGACTAGCGGACTCAGTACGAATCTCCGGCCCGCTGGTCTCTTCTCTACGGTGGTGGCTTCATCTGCCCAACCTAGTGCTCGGAATGCCTTTTCAGTCTCCCCTGCCGGTTCAGGTACTGACGACCGACGCTTCTCTCCTGGGTTGGGGAGCACATTGCCAAGGGGCATGTACTCAAGGCCTCTGGACCCCGTGGGAATCTGCCCAGCAGATCAACTTCCTGGAGCTCAGAGCGATCCGCCTGGCTCTCCGGGCTTTCTCCCACCTTACCACTCGCCAGTCCGTCCTCGTCCAGACGGACAATCAAGTGGCCATGTTCTACGTGAACAAACAGGGGGGCACGGGCTCCTTCCTTCTCTGTCGGGAAGCGCAAAAGCTCTGCGCTTGGGCCGTCAGCCGAGGGATCCTCCTCAAAGCTGTCTACCTCCCAGGTCAAGAAAATTACCTGGCAGACAAACTGAGCAGAATCCTCCAACCACACGAGTGGCGATTGGACCCGTTGGTGGTTCAAAGTATCTTTCTCCAGTGGGGCCTCCCCACGCTGGATCTATTTGCCAGTCCTCTGAACAGGCAACTTCCTCGGTTCTGCTTTCGGGAACCGCACCCCCTCCGAGTAGCGGCGGATGCTTTCCTGCTCTCGTGGTCCACGGGCCTTCTGTATGCCTTTCCTCCCATGCCGCTGGTGTCTCGAACACTTTTCAAGGTTCTCCAGGACAAGGCTTCGATGATCCTGATAGCGCCCCGGTGGCCCAGGCAACCGTGGTTCCCGCTTCTGATGCAACTGGCGGTGGATACTCCGTTGCCTCTGGGGTTCCAACCAGATCTCCTGACCCAGGATCAGGGGTCTCTCCTACACCCCAACCTCAGATCTCTTCATCTGATGGCCTGGCTGCTGAAAGGGTAGTCCTTGCTCCCCTCCTGCTGCCTCCGGAGGTGGAAGAGGTCGTGCTGGCTTCCAGGCGACCCTCTACCCGGAAATCCTACGCCCTTAAATGGCGTCGCTTCTCCACCTGGTGTACTCAACAGTCTCAAGACCCCTTCTCCTGCTCGGTGTCGGTGGTCTTGCAGTACTTGCTTTCCCTCTCCAATCTTGGACTGAAGTCCAACTCGGTCAAGGTTCACCTCAGTGCTATTTCTGCACGTCATGTGCCGGTGGAAGGAAGGCCTCTTTCCGGCCACCCTCTTGTGGCACGGTTCTCCCGAGGTCTCCTTCTCCTTAAACCACCTTTGCGCCCCCCAGCCCCCGACTGGGACCTGAACATGGTTTTGCAACGGCTTACCTGTCCGCCTTTTGAACCCATGGCTACCTGTCCTCTCCGTTTTCTTTCTTGGAAAACCTTATTCCTGGTAGCCCTCACCTCCACTAGACGCGTTAGTGAACTGCAGGCCCTAGTGTCTGATCCCCCTTACACTAGGTTCTACAAGAACAGGGTGGTCCTGCGGACTCACCCTAAGTTTCTTCCAAAAGTGGTCTCCCCTTTTCACATCAATCAGGAGGTGGTGCTTCCGACCTTCTTTCCCAGGCCACACTCCAGCCGAGCTGAGATGGTCTTGCATACCCTGGACTGTAGGAGGGCGCTGAACTTCTACCTTGATCGTACGCGGGAGCACCGTAAGACTGTCCAGCTCTTCCTGTCTTACGACCCTAATAAATTAGGGCTCCCTGTCTCCAAGCGTACTCTGTCCATCTGGGTAGCTGACTGTATGGCTTGGACTTATGGGGCGGCAGGCCTCTCGTTGGAGAGTCGAGTCACGGCTCATCGGGTTCGGGAGAAGGCTGCGTCAGTGGCTTACCTCCGCTCTGTTCCATTGGCAGACATCTGCCGGGCCGCTACTTGGTCTTCGAGCCAGACTTTTGCAACCCATTACTGCCTCGAGAGGGAGTCCCGCAGGGACAGTGCTTTCGGACAGGCAGTCCTCCGTAATCTCTTCGAGGTTTAAGCAACTCCTACCCTCCATCCCGGATGTTGGGCTACCGGTTGGAGATTAGTCAGAGAAGATTCCTTCCTTCTGTGCTGCTGAGCTAGAGGGAGCTCATTTTTGTGCTTGGGGTCTCCGGTAGCCTTGAGCTTGGGAGTCCCATATGTGAGGACTGACTTCCTGCTTGGTCCTGGAGAAAGCGTAGTTACTCACCTGTAACAGGTGTTCTCCAGGAGCAGCAGGAATCAGTCCTCACAACCCTCCCTCCTCCCCGTGGAGTTGCAGTCATATGATTTAGTTTTTGCACATTTTTTTGCTGTCTTTTCGCTATGTCATCAGACTGGCCAAGATGGCACCTTTGGGCGGGAAGGGGACCGCGCATGCGCGCTGCAATTCCCAAAGGCTTTCTTTGAAAGCTGGGGAAAATTGCTCCGCGAGGGCTCCGTCGGCGCCGACGTCACCCATATGTGAGGACTGATTCCTGCTGCTCCTGGAGAACACCTGTTACAGATGAGTAACTACGCTTTGCTATGATAGAATATTGCATCACCATATTAGAAGTGGCATTTTCATAGCAGCCGCAAACTGTATGTGCGCATTTGAGAGAAGAACAGGGAAAAAGGGGACTGAGACTTTGGTTCCTGGGAATTTAAAGAACATAAGTTCCTTATTGTCCCTCCAGTCTAGTCCCGAAACCTCTGGGGTTAAGCACCTCCTCTCGCAGCCTGGAGACTGAGCCCGTCACTCTTTTGATGACACTGGCATAAATATCCCAGCAACCTCCTCCTTGCTCCAGTTATCAGTCTCCAAGCATCTGGAGGAGTTGTGAGCCCAGAGGTTTCGGGACTCACTTGAGGAATGAATAAGGAGAGCTAGGGAATTAGATACGTTATTTGGTATAGATACATTTAGATTATAGGTATAAAAAAAAAAAAGTGATCAGCGGCTATTCCGTGACAGAGTGAAGTAGCATAACAGAGGCTGAGCTGCTGCACAGGGGCTGCCCCCCTCTCCCCCTTCCTGGGAGATCGGTTCGGCGGGACCGGGAAGTGAGCGGGAGAAGGCAGAGGGGCCTCCGGCTCCCGAACCCACTGTATGGGCGAGGAGCCATGAGACGCCGCATCAGGAGGAAAGTGAGGTTAGTGGCGGCGCTTCAGGCAGCGGCTAGTTCCGCAGCTGGTTTCCCCAATGCTCGAGTCACGCGGTGGAGTAGTGAGCTGAGCGCGGTAGGGCTTGCTGAGTCTCGCAGCAGCTGCAGTGCGAGAAGGCAGGTCAACAGACTGCACAGGCGGCAGGAGACCAATAGCGCTGGATTGAGACCACGAGGGCTGATGGAGCTGGGAGAGTAGGCCCGAGCAAGTGGTGGCAGAGCGGGAGAGTCAGGAGTGCCAAAGTTCCAAAACTGAAACAGGGTTTGTTTAAACGTCTTTGGGGTGCAGTGAAGGGTTTCCAGAGAGCTGTGCTAATAGCGAAGCTCAGTTCAACGCCGTTTGACGAGAGTTTAAAAAAAAAAATTAAAGGACACTGAGAACTTTAGCAGAGGAGATCTGTGGAAAGAGCACAGGATTTCCAGGCTAGGCGACATGCCTTCTAGGCCTCAATGTTTAGTTTGTGGGGCTAGAAGGGGTTCAGTGTCTGAAGCAGGTGTATGCAGGGAGTGCGTACAAGAGGCGTCCACAGCGGAGATTCTAGTGGAAGGGGGCGTAGAGGCTGGGAACACTTCGGCCTCGCCAGAACCTCTTCTTCCTGCCTTGCCACCCATGGAGCCGGTAGCGGGACCGTCGTCAGCTCCAGACATCCCCTCCCCCCAACCTCTGTTACAGGGGGGGTTAGCAGCGATATTTTCCCAGGATTTTGTGGCATTACTCCAGCAGGCCTCGGGGTAGGGATGCGGGGGTCTGCAGGTAGTGCAGGGGAGGGGGGCCTAGGGGTGAAGCGCCCAGGACCTTCCCTGGACTCAGGGACGGACTGCGTCCCATCTAAGAAGTCTAAGGTAGTGAGGGACAGGATGGAGCAGGCCACGGCTCAGGATAGTCTGTTGGAGGATTTGGATGATTTGGATGTAGAGGAGGAACTTGAATATGGTGAGCTCACGGAACAGGAGGACTAGGCAAGGGTGATTTGGGTGTTCCGGTGGGAAGAGCTGCCGGCGCTTATCACTGAAATGCTGAAGACGCTCAACATGCCCTCTGCGGGTTTGTCTGCATAAATTTCATAGTTGACATTGAACCTCTGTGTGGGATCGCATAAGGGTCTGATGTAGATGTTGAAGAGGAGCGAGGAGAGCACTGACCCTTGGGGTAGTCCTTGTGGTATGTTGAAAGGCGATGAAGTGCTGTGTCCAGTCCTTACTTGCTGGCTTCTCTGTGACAGATACGAGTGGAACCATTGCAGTGGTAGGCCTTGTACTCCGATGTCATAGAGCCGGTTTAGCAGAGTTTGATGGCATACCGTGGCAAACACTGCGGAGATATCTAGGAAGAGGAGAACAAAGTCGTTAGAGATTCTTTCAGTACCAGTGATGAGGCTTGATAGTAGGGAGGTGAGTAGTGTTTTTGTGCTGTGCTAAGGGCAAAACCCATGTTGATGTGGGTCCAGGGGTGCATGTTTGTCAATGTGGTCTTGAAGCTGGATTTGAGCTGCTTTTTCTGTCACTTTGGCCAGGAAGGGTATTCTGGCTATGGATCTATAGGAGATGGGTGAGTTTGGATCTAGGTTGGGCTTCTTGAGGAGAGGTCTGATTGAGGCTCGCTTGAAGGAAGGGGGGAAGTTGGCTTGTGAGAGAGAGGCTTACAGGATGGTTGAGATGATAGGTAGAAAATGCATCTTTGTAGTCTTTAACCACAAGACTGGGCATTGGGTCCAGTGGGGAGGTGGTTGTGTTGATCTGGGAGATTACTTATTGGAGCTCCTTGGGTAGAATGTCTCTGAAGGTGGTCCAAGCTTGTGTGCTTGAGTATGTGTTATTATGCGTGGCTATGGTTAGCACTATGTGATTGATAGGGCTGTGTTTGGTCTGCAGGAAGTGTGCCATGTCCTGGGGGCTGAGGGTGCTGTCATGCTTCTGTCGTGTGAGGCCTCTTGTTAGGGATCTAACCAAGTCAAAGAGCTCCCTAGTCTTATTGAGAGCACGAAGGAGAGTGTTGTTATAGTATTCTTGCTTGGCTTTAAGGGTACTGCTACCGTAGATTTTGAGTTTGTTCAGGTATTGGGCCTGCATTTTGGGGCTCTTGTGTTTCCTCCAGAAGCGCTCGGTGATGCAAAGTGAGCGCTTTTGTTCCCACAGTTCCGTGAGTGCACAGTGCTGACATTACAGGCTCTTATATACCGCTCTATTCAGCATCAGCGCGGTTCACAGTATAACAACAGACCAGAACAACAAACTGTTTGGTTTTACATAGAACAGGTCAGAGAACTTGGATAAAACAAGGGGATCAATTACTGTAACTATTTATATGAGTATTTACACGTATATACACGACAGGATTATTCTTAGTTTGGGTAGTAATCAAGATTGGTTGGATGGTCTAGTAATAATGGGGGAAAAGGTGGGATTTGAGTGCTTTTCTGAAAATAGATAGATCTAAGATAGCCTGGATCTCTGGAGGTAGGGCGTTCCAGCACTTAGGGGCATAGAAGCAGAAGGCTCTGTTAGATGTGGTTGATAGGCATTTTGTCGCTGCTTTAGGGATAGTTAGCACATTAGTCGATATCGTTCTCCTCGATCTATTGGGTGGAACGGCTTGAATGAGGTCAATTAGAGAGGAGGAAGTGATGCTTTTGGTGGCCCTGAAGGTGAGTAATAATGTCTTGAATAATATTCTGCCATGTATGGGGAGCCAGTGGAGTTGCTTTAGGATGGGAGTTATATGGTCCCTTCTTGATGCTCCATGGAGGACTCTAGTGGCGGTGTTCATGGCGAGTTGCAAAGGGTTTAAGGTGGAGTGTGGGAGGCCTTGAAGGATGGCATTAGCAAAGTCGAGGTGGGGTAGGGTTAAGACATTTGGGAGATGGGACCTTCTGTGGTGCGGCTGCAGCCGGGGAGATGGCGGTGTTCCAGGTGTTGATCATGGTTTCAAGGTCAGTTTGGCATGGGATGTTTTGCAGGGATGTTAGTATGCTTTGAACAAATGATTCCTTCTTGAAGGCGATGAACCTTCTAGCCGAGGGCGTCGCAACCCATGATGGTTAGGTGAGCCGCAGGTGGGGTAGCATGAAATTGATGAGGTGGTGGTCTGACCATGGGACAGGCGTAGTGATTGGAAGAGTGTAGCCTGGGGCAGTTAGCAGTGGGTTGGGGACAAATATGAGATCCATGGTTTCACCTTTGACATGGGTTGGGACAGTGATGAGTTGAGTGTAGTGGAGATCGCTCATTGTGTGGAGGAATGTAGTGGCTTGGTTGCTTAATGCTGATGGGAGATTCAGGTCTTCAAGAAGAATAAGATGCCTTTGGTGGGACTTGTGAGAGCAGAGGTTTCAAGGAGTGTACTGTCATGGTGGCGCCCGTGGTGGCCAATGGCGGTAAGGGCACGCTACACATCACACTTATTTTTTTAAGGAGCGTGGGATATTTAAGGCCAAGTGCAGACTGGTCTTATGAATTTTAGCTCCTTGTGAGCACAGAATAATTGAGCCACGAGTGTAGGGAAACAAGGCTTTTATTTCCCCTCTGTGCAAGGGTCCATTAAGACCATGGAAATTAAAGAATGTCCTTCTTTATAAAGGTTCCAGCAATAAACCAATTGTTGATCTCTTCACAATTAGGTGCAAGGGTTAAAGGGAAGAATTCAATTCATTCCAGGGCAAAGCAATTAAACAAGACTTCTTATTTACAAGGTGGCTATGAATTCTAGGCTAGAAGCCATACACAAACTACAATCCATAGCTTCTTCCTGAGGAATGGGAATAGTGTTTGCATCTTCTATTTCCATAAATTCTGCTTCACTACTTTCCCCCTCAGAGCACACGCTGTCCCTGGCAGTTACAGGTTTATATGGACTGTCTCTGGTGGTATCTTGCCTCCAACAAGACTGTGCTTTAAAGTCTCTTGGTAGTTCTTCAAACCACTCTGGTTTCTTTCCTCTTCTTATAAAGTGAGTTTTAGCTTTAGCAGTGCTTTTAGGAGTTAAGCTTTCATTAGCAGGAATACAACTTTCATACCTTGAGTTTCTGTAGCTTGAAGCTCTGGAGCCTTCTCTCTCATGCACGTCTCTGTGACAACAGGTTTTCTGTTGGTAGCTTCTGGGCAGTGCTGGACTTCCTGAAAGCTTAATAAAACCTGGTGCGGATTCTCCAGCTCTATGCTTCAGTGACAAAGTAGCTTTGTTAGAAACTCCTTCCCTTCAGGTACCTGGTAAAACTTGTTCAGCATACTCCAATGCCTGCAGGCTTTCCTCCAAGCCTGGCTCTCTGGCTCTCTGTATATGTCTTTCAGCTTTGGACTCAGGAACGTTGCTTAAGCAGGGAGTGGCATACCCTCCAGCCTGACTGCTTTCCTTAGCAGACTCCCTCTGAACAGCGGCTCTCGTAGCTTGGCCCCTCTGAACTCTACCTCTGTGAATTCTGTCCTTTTGGGCTTGCTCCAGGAGGATTCAGGTCTCTCCTTCCTTCTTCAGCCGTAATCCTTGTTCCTTCTCTTCCTGCTTCTCCTTCTTCGTCTGCGTCTGCTGTGCTAGCCTTAAGCTTCCGTTTATAAAGGGATCTTCCCTTTGAATCTCCCGGGTTCATTTCCAGGTGCAACTGGTTAGATCTCCTAGCCTCATTAGCTTCTGTAGAGTCAATCCTGCCCCCTCTAGCTGTGCTTTTAGGTAATTGCACACCTAGAGCTCTGTGAAAACCAGAGTTTCTTTTCAACTCTGCAACTTTATTGGCACCAGTCTCATGACACATCCCCCCTCTTAAAATATTACGGGCTGAATGTTCATCATTACTACAGCACGTAATTCTAGACATCGCGTCGGCGTTATAATGCAGCTTTCCTGCTCTGTGCTCTATTTTGAATTCATATGGTTGCAACGCCATGTACCATCTGGTCAAGCGGCTATTATTGTTTCGCATCTGACTTAACCACTTGAGTGGGGCATGATCGGTGATGAGAATAAATCTTCTTCCTATTAGGTAGAACTTTAAAGATTCTACTGCCCATTTTATTGCTAAGCACTCCCTCTTGATTGTTGAGTACTTTTTTTCAGCCTGAGACAGCTTCCTGCTCAGGAACATGATGGGGTGTTCAGCGCCCTCCTGCATCTGGGAAAGGACGGCACCTAGGCCGACTTCCGAGGCGTCTGTTTGAAGCAAAAACTGTTGGTGAAAATCTACCCCTCGCAGTATTGGAGCTTTGCATAGCTTCTCTTTTAACTTCTTGAAGGCATCCTCTGCATCTGATGTCCAAGGTAGTGTATTTGGGGCGTTTTTTTGCAACATTTCAGTGAACAGGGCGCTTTCTTCTGCAAAGTGTGGAATGAAGCGTCTATAGTACCCAATGGGCCCTAAAAAGCTTCGTAGTTGCTTTTTGTTCTGGGGAGCGGGAAAATTTCTCACGCTTTCTATTTTATTCAACAAAGGACGAACCGTACCCCGGCCTACAACATGTCCTAAGTACTTGACTTCGCAGGCAGCAAATAGGCATTTTCCTGGGTTTAAAGTTAAACAAGCCTGTCACATTGCGGTTAACACTGCTCTTACTTGGAGCAGGTGTTGGTTCCAAGTGGCACTATGAATGACTATTTCGTCCATATAAGCCGTAGCATAGTTTTGGTGAGGCCATAAACTATGTCCATTAATCTTTGGCAGGTCGTGGCTGCTCCGTGTAAACCAAAAGGCATGCGCCTAAACTGAAACAGCCCGACTGGTGTGCTAAAGGCTGTTTTAGGTCGTGCTTCTCTGGTCAGGGGCACCTGCCAATATCCTTTGGTCATGTCTAAGGTTGTAAGATATTTGGCTTGACCTAGCCGGTCTAGCAACTCTTCTATTCGCGGCATAGGATATGTGTCGAAAGTGGATATGTCGTTGACCTGGCGAAAGTCGATACAAAATCGCATGGTACCATCCGGCTTGGGCACCAGCACGATCGGACTAGACCATGGACTTCGTGACTCTTCAATCACTCCCATGTGCATCATCTCCTGTACTTGTGCTATGACTTCCCGTCTTTTTGCCTCTGGCAAACGATATGGTCTTTGCCTGATAATTCTCCCAGGAGGCGTGATGATTTTGTGCGCAACCAAATTCGTTTTGCCTGGAATAGGTGTCAATACATCCTTAAATTTTTCCAGCATGCTGATCAATTGTTGCCTCTGCACTATAGAAAGTTCCTCGCCAACACATAGCTCGGGATTGGCTTTGCAGTCGGACAACAGTGGGCCCAGATCTTCATCCACTTGCTTTTCTCCTACGGCTACGAAACTTTTCATCTCCCTCTGTCCAGTGGAGCCAAATCCTCCGCTCTCTCGGCTTATGGGGCTTATCATAGGTACTTTCTCCAGGGGTGGGAAGCCAACCTGCTCGCATATCAGCTGGGCTATGCGATCCCCAGCCTTCACTTCAAAATCCTCCTCCGCGAAATTGAACAGCAGGACTTTGATGACACCCCTGTAGTCGGGGTCCACTACCCCAGCACCCACATCGATAAAGTGTTTGAAAGCTAATCCGGAGTGGGGCGCAATCCGACCGTAACACCCTGGTGGTAGCTCCACTTGAATGTCGGTGCTGATCAAAGCTCTGCCGCGTTTAGGGACAGTATGACTTTCAGCACTATACAAGTCATACCCTGTGGCCTGGGCCGTGGCTTGACAGAGACTTCGAGCATGCCGTGAGGTTTTACAATATTTTAAGACAAACCTCTTTACCGGCTCTTCCTGTACCTTGTGTTTGGGTTCTTTAACTTTCCCTAAAAGGGGACTAGGGACTACCCTTCCCTTGGAAGGGGCAAGACTGGATATGAGAACTTCTCGGGGGTTTAAACCCTCCTCTAAGCCTTTTTCAAATCGTGGCCAGTCTCTACCTAAGACTAACTCTTTAGGTAATCTGGGCACTACCGCTATCAACATTCTTTTTTCTATTCCCAAACCTCTTACAAGTAAGTTATATACAGGATAACAGGTGGCAGCGCCATGCACACATTTTATCTTGACTTTGCCCTCTGGTTGATCTGGGGCGGACTCAGCTCACTCTTTGATTAAAGACCAGAGCTTGCATGAAATCATCGTCTGGTCTGCGCCAGAGTCAAGAAGAGCTTTGGCAGCAACCCCTTGTACAGTTACATCAAGTACAAATCCTTCAGATAACATTTCTCTGTTCTCCCCCATGAGAGCAGTACGTGCTCGGCACTCACTCATAACATGTCCCATTTTTCCACAGCCAAAACATCTTTTAGAGTAACTCTTCTTTACATTCTTAACATTTTTCACATTTTGAGTTTTTAACTGTGAGAGACTTCCTGATGCCTGCTTGAATGTCGCTACCGCCATCTTTGAACCTTCCCCAGTCCGCTGGGTGGCTAATTCGGCCTCTAGATATCTTTCAGTCAAGGCAGTAGCCTCTACAGTAGTGCGACAATTCTGTAGGATAAGGAAGCTCCGTATACTACTAGGTACTGCAGTCATGAACTGCTGAAGGATTATCATATCCATCAGTGTTTCAATCGTTTGCTCACTAGGGCTTAGCCACGTCTCGGCTAAGTTCTTCAGCCTGTGACCTAACGCTTTAGGCGTTTCACCTACTTCAAGGTGTGCCGCGCGTAGCTTATGGTTATAGACGAGAGGAGTCAGGCCCAGGCGATCCCTGATGGCCTTTGTTACCTCGCTATAATTGTTCGCTAACGAAGCGGGCATTGCCCTATAGGCTGACAGTGCCTCTCCTGTGAGGGAAACTGCCAATCTAATGGACCACTGCTCTTCCGGCCAACCTACGGAAAGAGCTATTCTCTCAAAAGAGTCCAGGAAGCCATCCATATCATCCGTTACCCCTAACTTCCCCAAAGTTAGCAAGTCGTAGGACCCTAGTCCTACCGGACAGTTGCCCAGTCCCGAGCTCTGTTCTGGATGTTTTTCAGCTGCTTCCTGTGTCTTCCGCTGATGCATCAGCCACGTTTCCAGCATCTGCAGGACTGGCTTTTGCTGTTCCTGCATGGCCAGGATTGCATGTTGCTGTGTTTGCGCAGCCAGTTCCCCCTGCTTGCTGAACTGCGTAGCCATCCAATTGAACATCTCTTGTTGATCCATGGCGACGAGATTTCCTAGGAACAAAAGAGAAAAGAAAAAAAAAACAAGTGTGGCTGTACCAGAATCAGCCCTACACACTTTCTTTCCTTCTCAATATCGCCTCTAAACTTTTAACTTGTATCCAACTCAAAGCATGCCCTTCTACCTGTTACCTGGTAGAAGTGTTTACTCCAACTTTCAGAAAGGATGGTGCTGCTCTGCGTTGTAGCACTCTGCCACCGTTGTCAGCAACCTCGCCTTCCCTTCCAGATTTTCTTCTGGTCCGGTCTGCGTTTTCTCCTCCGATCCGGGTTTTCTTCTCCTCCGGTCCGGGTTTTGGTTTTTTTTTTCTTTTTTTTTTCTTTTCAGCTTATTACTGGTTATCTTCTCTTTCCATTAGGTCTTTGGGTGATACCCACATCCAAACAACTACGCCATTATGTCATGGTGGCGCCCCTGGTGGCCATTGGCGGTAAGGGCACGCTACACATCACACTTATTTTTTTAAGGAGCGTGGGATATTTAAGGCCAAGTGCAGACTGGTCTTATGAATTTTAGCTCCTTGTGAGCACAGAATAATTGAGCCACGAGTGTAGGGAAACAAGGCTTTTATTTCCCCCTCTGTGCAAGGGTTCATTAAGACCGTGGAAATTAAAGAATGTCCTTCTTTATAAAGGTTCCAGCAATAAACCAATTGTTGATCTCTTCACAATTAGGTGCAAGGGTTAAAGGGAGGAATTCAATTCATTCCAGGGCAAAGCAATTAAACAAGACTTCTTATTTACAAGGTGGCTATGGATTCTAGGCTAGAAGCCATACACAAACTACAATCCATAGCTTCTTCCTGAGGAATGGGAATAGTGTTTGCATCTTCTATTTCCATAAATTCTGCTTCACTACTTTCCCCCTCAGAGCACACGCTGTCCCTTGCAGTTACAGGTTTATATGGACTGTCTCTGGTATCTTGCCTCCAATAAGATTGTGCTTTAAAGTCTCTTGGTAGTTCTTCAAACCACTCTGGTTTCTTTCCTCTTCTTATAAAGTGAGTTTTAGTTTTAGCAGTGCTTTTAGGAGTTAAGCTTTCATTAGCAGGAATAAAACTTTCATACCTTGAGTTTCTGTAGCTTGAAGCTCTGGAGCCTTCTCTCTCATGCACGTCTCTGTGACAACAGGTTTTCTGTTGGTAGCTTCTGGGCAGTGCTGGACTTCCTGAAAGCTTAATAAAACCTGGTGTGGATTCTCCAGCTCTATGCTTCAGTGACAAAGTAGCTTTGTTAGAAACTCCTTCCCTTCGGGTACCTGGTAAAACTTGATCAGCATACTCCAATGCCTGCAGGCTTTCCTCCAAGCCTGGCTCTCTGGCTCTCTGTATATGTCTTTCAGCTTTGGACTCAGGAACGTTGCTTAAGCAGGGAGTGGCATACCCTCCAGCCTGACTGCTCTCCTTAGCAGACTCCCTCTGAACAGCGGCTCTCGTAGCTTGGCCCCTCTGAACTCTACCTCTGTGAATTCTGTCCTTTTGGGCTTGCTCCAGGAGGATTCCTTCTTTCAGGTCTCTCCTTCCTTCTTCAGCCGTAATCCTTGTTCCTTCTCTTCCTGCTTCTCCTTCTTCGTCTGCGTCTGCTGTGCTAGCCTTAAGCTTCCGTTTATAAAGGGATCTTCCCTTTGAATCTCCCGGGTTCATTTCCAGGTGCAACTGGTTAGATCTCCTAGCCTCATTAGCTTCTGTAGAGTCAATCCTGCCCCTCTAGCTGTGCTTTTAGGTAATTGCACATCTAGAGCTCTGTGAAAACCAGAGTTTCTTTTCAACTCTGCAACTTTATTGGCACCAGCCTCATGACAGTACCCAGGTCATCGGCCTTGTCAAGGGGTGTCCTGTATGTGAGGCAGATGGTGAAGTGCTTTTTTAAGATTGTGATGACGTCGATATCAGTAGTGGAGTTGGTAGTGGCGGTGATGAAACCCAGACTTTTGTTTGCAAGGATGCAGATGCTGCCTCCTCTGTGGTTGTTTTGTGAACAGGTGTGGATGGAATGTATGGCTGTGTTTAACTGATTGAGTAGTACTGAGTCGCTGTCGCTTAGCCAGGTTTCTGTGATGCACATGAAGTCGATCTTGTCATCAGCAATGAGGTCAGACAATGTTTGAATTTTGTTGCGTACAGATCGCGCATTGATCAGGGCACTTTTGATGGGGTAGTTGATGTGAGCCTGGTAGGGGGTCTGTGATTCCTTCTGATACAGAGGAGGTACCAGGGTCTCGTAATGTGATGGTGGGAGCTGTGGGGCAGAGATGACTTAGCAGGCTGGAGTTTCAGTGTCTGGATGATGGGGATGGGTTAGAGTTGAGGTGCCTGAGTTGCCTGTGAGAATGTTGAGAGTAGTGCAGTGCCCAGAATAATGAGCCAGAGATAGGTATAAGGCACGATTGTGGGCTAGTGAGGGTTGTATGGCGGTTCGGGAGCTTTGGTTCCTGGGTGGAAACTGCAGCTAGTGTCCATTGGTGAGTAGAGTTTACCTCACCGGAGACATGGTTGTATGCAATTTGTTTTTTGGGTGGATTCTGGTGGTTCCCACCTCAGTTCCTGCCTGAGGGCCACTCCAAAGGGCCTTCTGGCAAAGTCTTCAGGTGCCGGCGTGCCTGTGATGAGCTGGTGCAGATAAGGCCTTGGGAGGCACAGGCGGATGATGTCAGCAGCAGCAAGGAGGAGCTTACCTTCCTACCATTCTGAGCAGTCTCAGTCTTTTGTGCAGTCTGGTCCTTTGCTCGGGGCAGTGCAGTCCTTTGTGCAGAATCCTGATGTTGGTGCAGGGATCAGGCAGCAGAGCGGTGTTCAGTCTGGTGTGAGTGAGTGTTAGAGTCCTTGGCAAGCCGGTGCAGATAAGGCCTTGGGGGACAGAGGTGGTACAGATAAGGCCTTGGGGGGCACAGCTATGTTAAATTGCTCTCTGGGGCGTTTAAGAGAGGCATTAAGTAGGTTGGAAAGCTACTCCTTTTTCTTAAGTAGGGTGAGTGTACAGTAGTTCACTAGTGTGCTTGTGCAAGTTGCGTGATTAGATGGATTTCTATGTCATCTCCATCTACGCTCTAGCTGCCTGAGCTTGTTTTTCAGTGAAATAAGTTGAGGAGTGAACCAGGGTACATGGTGTGGTCTCTTCATCGTGGAGGTGTTGACCTGCATGTTGGCATGCGAGAATATGCTTGTGTTCCATTTGAATATGAAGGCATTGAGGTTGCTTGGGTTTTCCTGCGGGATACTGCTAATGAATGATTCATTGTCAAATGCTTTAAATCGTCGTGGATTGGTCGAGCTAGATTTAAGGGTGTCTGTTTTAGAGGAGCTTGTAAGGTAGAATGTAATTAGGTTATGGTCAAACCAAGGTACTAATGTCACTTGAGTCATGGTGGTAAGGTTTTGGTGCGGCCAGCTGGCATGAAAATGAGGTTAAGGGTACCTCCCCTGTTGTGTGTTGATGTTGTGATGATCTGGTTGAGATGGAGTGCTTTGAGGTCTTGGAGGAAAGGAGTGGTTTGTTTGTTAGGTAAGGTAGGGAGATTGAGGTTCCCTACAGAATAAACCACTTGTTTCTATGGTGCTCTGAGCATGCTTCCTCAATGAGCGGTGAAAGGTCACTGGTGCTGTTGGTGCTCTGTATGTTAGATAGAGATAAATGGGGGTTGCTTATGGCTATGATATCCAGGGTGGTATTAGACCTGGAGTTTGCTGTTTTGAAGTTGAGGCCCTCCTAGGCTATTATGAGTACCCCTTCTCCTCTTTTGTGTGCTCTTGGTTGGTGGAAAAGATGGTAAGAAGGGATGGTAAGTTGGTTTAGTAGGACTGTGTCACTCTCATCAAGCCAGGATTCTGTTATACAGAGTATGTCGATATGGTTTTCCTTTATGTAGTCAGTCAGGATAAGATTTTGTTTCGAACGGATCTGCTATTTATCAGGACACATTTGAGAGGTTGGGTGATGAGAGGTATATTGGTAGCAGTGGGAGGTATGTGGGAGGTATGTGGGAGGGCTGTATCTGGAATAGATAGTGGGCACGCCTGGTTCGAGATTTGAGGAAGAAGGGTTGGATTCTGTTGTCGTATGAGTGATGAATGATAGGAATGTGTGATGTTGTAGTAAGGCCTGAAGATTGTATGAATGTGTGGCAGGCAAGGAGCAGGATGATGATGTGTGGAGCAAGGAAGAACATGGTGTGGTGGTCAATTTGAAGCCATCCTAGAAGTTTGGAGCTCCTGCTGGTTGAAGTGGTAGCGAGCTGTTGATGAATGCGCTGGGTTGGAGTGATGGGGAGTGTTCTCTTGTGTTATGGCCTTTAGAGTAGCTGGGTCATCTATTGTGTTTATTGAGGTTCCCTACAGAATAAACCACTTGTTTCTATGGTGCTCTGAGCATGCTTCCTCATGCTAAATGTTACCTTTAATTGTACTGTCTAAATGCTGTTATGTAACTGTACTGTCTAAATGTTTACATGCACCCTAATGTTAATTGTAACCCTCCAATTGTGATGTGACATGACCACCTTGATTGAAGGATAAGATGGTGTATACAAGTCTGTCTAAATAAAATAAATAAATAAATATTATAGGTGACGGATGGTGCTATCCTTTATGGAGTAGCGTGTGTGTTGCATGGATCTTCAGGGGAGCAGGGAAGTCTTGTCTCCTGTGCACTAATCAGTTGGTCCATGCCTCCCACCGTGCGCGGACATGCCCGATTGCAGCTGGGTTTTAAATTGTAGGTTGGAGCCAGGATGATTGGCTGTGCTGGTGGGGAGTGGGGAGGAGCTTACCTTCCCACTCCCTGCTGGTCCCCCCGATCAGTCCAGTGCTGCTAGAGATGCCAGGTGGCTGATCGCAGCTGGGTTTTAAATTGTAGGTTGGAGCCGGGCTGATTGGCTGTGCTGATGGGGAGCGGGGAGCTTACTTTCCTGCTCCCTGCTGGTCCTCCCGATCGGTCTGGTGCTGCTGGAGAGGTGCTTCTGATTTCTTCTGGTCCATACATAGCATTGTACAGACTGTTGTCAGAGATGACCAATGCAAGCCAGAGCCGGCCCAGGGTTTCTGCTGCCCTAGGCAAAAGCCCCGGCCTTTCCGCCCCACCTCCCAAGCTATGCTGCACCCCCCATGCTGAGCCACGCTACCACCGATTCTGATGGTGGGGTTGGGGGTGGCGCGGCTCAGCAGCAGGCTATGTGCTTTGACCCACATGGCCTGCCTCTTCTGACTCCCTTCTGACATAACTTTCAGGGGTTCAGAAGCAGCAGGCCATGTATGCTGAAGCACATGGCCTGCTGCCAAGCCTAGCCATTCCCTCCTGCCACCAGAATCAGCAGTGGTGTGGCACGGCTCGGTATAGGTAGGGAAGGGCAGCGCAGCTTGGCACACGGAGGGGGGCAGCAGGCCATCTGTGATAAAGCACGTGGCCTGCTGCTGACAGAGATCTGCCCCCCTAGGCAGCCGCCTAGCCCACCTAATGAACGGGCAGGCCCTGATATAAGCACAACTAAAATGTTCACCTACTGCCATGTATGTTGTGTTGCAAGATATGTCAAGACACATATCTCCACTTGCTGTTGTAACATCTCTGAGTGCACAGAGGTCACCTTGCAGTGTCCTGATCATGCAAAAGATTAGCTTTTATGGTCTATTTTGCATCAGCACATCTGTCTCATGCGTTTTCATGGGTAGTTGGCATGGGCACCACACCATCAGTATGAAGAACAGCTTTGGGGATGCAGGAGGTGTAGCCGCACGGAGATGGGTAGCAGTGGAGCTGTACATCTTTTCGGAATTCATCGAGGGCAGCGATGTCCACGCTGCTTGCTACGTATACCCATGTCCTGGAGTTTGGGCGTGCCATGCCAAAAACGTCTCTGTCCCTGATTCTAGACCTACAGACATGTCCAGACCCATGCATGCTGAATTAGGGTCAAACAGGGCTTGTTTTTCATTTAGACATGTCCGCGGGCTGTGCATGTTATGGAATCATGCTCCAGATCTTTCTTTTAGATGTGGAAACCAGAACTGCACGCAATGCTAAGATGCACTATGCAATGATACAGAAGCATTATGATATCTTTTCTTTTCTTCTCCATGCCTTCCCTTATAATTTCTAGCATTCTATTAGCTTTCTTGGAGGATTTGGATGTATTATCTACAATGATGCCTAGATCCTTTTCTTGGATGGTGACTTCTTATGTGGAACTTTGCATCATGTAGATAGTTTTTGGATTGTTCTTCCCTAAATGCATAATTTTGCACTTTTCCACGTTAAATTTCATCTGCCATGTGGATGCCCAGTCTCCCAATTTCTCCAGGCCCACTTGCAATTCTTCATAATCCACTTATGATTTAACAACTTTGAATAATTTAGTGTCTTCTGCAAATCTGATCACCTCACTTGTTGTTCCCATTCCAGGTAATTTATAAGTATGTTAAAAAGCAGTGGGTCTAGTATAGTTCCCTGGGGCACTCCACTATTAATCTTTCTCCAGTGAGAAAATTGACTAATTATCTCCACTCTGTTTTCTAACGTTTAACCAGTTCCCAGTCCACAATAGGACACTGCATCCTATCCCATGACTTGTTTGTTAATTGTAATAATAATAGCATAATTATATTGTAATATGCTTAATTACTTGCATATATTTCTAACAATGTTTAAATACTATTCTATTTAACATATTGTGAAAAAAACAATTATTTTTGTATAATATTGATTTTTTTTCAGCACATAATTTTGAATTTTCTGACACAATTCCTGGGGGAGTGTGTGTGTGTGGGGGGGGGGAGTAACTTATCTGTTTCTGTTTTATTGGTTTGGTATTGGAAACTCTGTGCTAAATAGGGTTCTCAGTTCTCTCAGACCATAACTGGGCACATCTCTGGGAAGGGAGGGTCTACTATAAAAGCCAGTTCTGCTCCCTTTATTTCTCCATCTTTTCCAGCAGTTATTCCTCCTTAATCCCCTCATGCCCCCCTAGCACTCTCACCCTCCTCCTTTCTCAGCATCTGCCAACATCAGCTTCCGTCTCCTCTCCCCAGGGTCAGCCACACCACTCTTTTCTCAGCCACAGCATCTACTGTACCAGCATCAGCCTTCAACACTCTTCTCTGAGCCCCAGAATCAAACCCTTCTCCTAAAATTAGCCCCTTCTCCCAACTCAGCCCTATTTTCCCATTCCCAGCATCTACCACCATCAGCCCCCTTCTCCAAACCCCAGAAAGACACTTCTTTTAACATGATTCCCCCTTCTTCCACTCTATTTATTGTTTATTTATTTTTTAAAAAAATTATATACTATCTTTGGGACAATTGTCATTCAATATACTGTAGTTTACAAATGAATACAAGAAAATCAGCCATCTCTCCCCAGTCCAACATCTCCCCTCTCCACCTCTTACACGGCCAGCATCTCCTCCTCTCCTCTTCCCCTCCATCCAACATCTTCCACCTTTCCTCCTATGATCCAGAATTTCCCATGTCCTCCCCCCACCTCCGGTCCAGCTTTCCCTCCCTCTCTCTCTCTCTCCTGCTCTGCCCCCCATGATCCAGCATTTCCCTCTTTCTGTCCCCATCTGACCCTCCCCTCACCCCCCCCCCCTCCTTCAACCTTTTTCCCTGTCATGATGGCAGCATCAGAAGAACCAAAAACACATGTCACCATTGCTCTTTATATGGCAAATTGACACCTAGTGGTAGTACCATAAGACTACCACTAGGAGTCATAGCAGCCATTTTGAACCTCAACAGCTACAGGGCGAGAGCAGTGCAGATCATTTCCACCTTGTCCATTAGACTATTAGGGATACCCATAGTTGTCCTGGCACGTTGAGGATTGGGGGGTTCTGCTCAGAGGAAGGTTGCTAGGTAGTCTGTTGAACGGGGGCTTGTTGGGGGGTGCCTGGTAAATGGGGGACTCTATTAATTGGGGGGGGGGGTGTTGATTGGAGGGGGGTTATTGTTTTGACTGATAGCTAGTGTGTGGTATGTTACCGCATATTAACTGTCAGGACTGCCGATGGCACATCTATATTTAACGCCACCTCAAAACATGGTGTTAAGTAAAGCTATGCTATTGGCAGTCCTGACAGCAAATACATGGCATACCATACATTAGCTATCAGTGCTGGCCACGCTCTATCTCCACCTGTATCATGCCTACTTCCTGCCCCAACCTACGCTAAACACTTATAGAAGGCATTTTTACCATATGGCCATCTTTACTGTGCAATAGCCATTAACATAGGCCCACACAGTGCATGCTAAAACCTGTGCTAACTGCTTAGCATGGTTTAGTAAACACGCCTCATTATTTATTTATTCCAATAATTTATATTATTTTTACACAATAATAAAAAAATCCTTCAATGTAAATTGTTTTTTCTTGACTTCCTGTAAATTAACACAGAGAATTTTTAATTCTCACAGGTGACTCCTATCCCAAATTACAAGGAAACCTTTTATATAGTTTATTGTGACTACACAGGGAGAAACTGTTGAACAATAGAGTTTTGGATACCTCTTGTCCTTGCTGGAAAGTTCACAGTATTTATTAGGCCTTCTGTGAACGAAAGAATATCAGGGGAAACTTGTAGAACAGGTTTAACAATCTAGAGCTTGCAGAAGGTTACACAAATAATTTGCTTTCTCCGCTGACATGCTAATATAATGTAATTTATGTGAATGTATATATAGTCTATAACCATCTTCTAGCATACAAACAATTCATAATATACAATTACTGAAGCTCAATATTTTATAAATATTGACTGGTATGAAGGATTGTTGTGTAAACCTGAACTAAATCCACAGATGGAGCAGCTCCGGACCACTGTGGCCAAAAAGCTTATCCTGTATATATGTATTTATGTATATATGTAAATGAACTCCCCCATAGCTAAGAAGTGTTAACTCTGTATGATGTGCTTTTCTGACAATCTGTATGTAAACAAAATTTGTACCTGCCTTGATTCGGCAGTTTCACAATAGTAATCCTACCCGCTTCTGATCGCTGGAAGGAGCAGGCTACAAATGCTTGCTAAATAAAATAAAATAAATAAATAAACAAAAAAGTTATTTGCCCCTATCTTGTAGAAAGTTCAGTGCAAGATTTTATTTTCCTATCTAGACCTATCTAGAGGGAGTGGAGAAGTGATTCTTCACAAAACATGTATTGAGATCAAGGAGGCTCCACTAAAGTCTAGATATGAGGAAGATGTATTAGTTAGACTGGGTCAGTGCCCTTTATGTATATTCTAATGATATACTGTCCTGTAGCACTTTCTAGTGCAGAGTGGGGATAAGGTACTACAGACTATCGCAGATGTATCTGCCCAGTATTCACATCTGTGTATACTTGGTGATTTTAATGTGCATTATGATTATCCCACATCCAAGTAAGACATAAATTTCATTTCATTTCATTTTTGAAAGGATTAGATTTTGGCCAACATGCGCAAGGTCCTTCTCATCAAAGTGGCCTTATTCTGTCATTGGATTCACTTACTTCTGTGATTTCGCCTGCTGGGGGTCCGGTCTTTTCCATAGACTGATCATTACTGTTCTCATTTATTTTTATTGTACTTGTCAAATTTATATGGATGGAGCCTATTGTCAGGTGGACAAGGGATTTTACAAATTTAGATTAAGAGCGTTTTCTTGATGTCTGTAGCTTTCCGACTGATTTTTACTCTTGATCGGTAGAGGACCAAGCCAAATTATAGAATTCCACTATTCAGCAGGCATTGGACAAGGTTACACCTTTCCAGAAAGTAACTATTCTTAATAGAAAACAAACCCTGGTACCTCTTCTAAAAAAACCCAGATTCATAATGTGGAATTCTTATAGGGAAAATCTAGGACATGTGTTGCACTCTTGGAGGTACATTCCAAATGGGACGTCCAAGTACAATCTGGGACATCAAAGCCAGAACGTCTGAAAAGAAAGGCAGGCATGTGCACGTTCAGGCCCAGTTCCAGAAACATGGACGAGCCCAAAATGCACGTGTATCAAATGTCTATATAGATGTCCCCAGGAGAGAGCACCAAGATGTCTAATAGCATAATGGTCCGAGTAGAGGCTTAAGAACTAGGTGGCCAGGGTTCGTTCAAATCCCAATGTAGGATTTTATTAATTTAAAGCTAGTCACTTAATTCTCTGTATTCTATGGATGTTTTAAGGTGAAAGCAAACACTTTCCTGGTGCCTGTTCGTGCCTGGAGCAGGAATAAACATGCACATGCCTGCAGACGGCACTGCTGCTTCTGGGATCAAATGGGGATGTGTAGCTCCATTGCCCCTCCCCAGACATGCCTCTGCCACACCCCCATGCCTTCTTGAAGGCCCCTGTACTGGAGACGTCTGCAAATGGCATTTATGGAATGGTTATAGAGACATGTCTGCGATTTCGATGTCCACGTGCGTGTCTGCAGATGTCCAAACCACAACTAAACCCTTAGAATGACCCTCTTGGTGCATAAGGATTGTCGTCTTACCAGCATAGTGTCAGAGAGGTTAAGCGTGCTTACTTCTCAAAATGGATCTGGAATAACTCATGCCCTGGAAAGAAATTGTTTCATATAGTCAATGTGTTAGCTGGACCTGCAGGAGTCAAACTTGTCAGACGGCTGCCTGGGTGAGAATCTTCACAGTCTTGGCAAGTGCATATATCTATATGATTTGCAAGGGATTGTGGGCAATGTAGTTCATTCACACCAGACACAGCTGCTGACAATGATTTAGTTGTGCTCTTGGGTAAAGCCAATAAGATATTTATTTATGGGGTTATTTCTCCCAACACAGATATGCTTGGTAGCACATAAATCAGGTTACTTGCTTCCAGTGTTTAACTTGGAAAAACAAAATCAAAATCAGGAAAACAACATTCAAACTTATCAGGCAATCAAAAGCAAAAGAAATAAGACCTGGTTGATAACAAACTGGTCTTTTCTGTAGGCTTAGCTAATATCCTCTTAGCAAGTATCAAACAACAAACCAAAAGCCACAAAGAAAGAAAAAAAACTGTTCTTTTCAGGTTAACTTCTTATATCTTCCCACATAGATTCAGAAGTGATTCTCTCCTAGCTCACAAGCAGTTAGGTAAGGCTCAATTGCTAGCAGTTATCCAGCTGAAACCCCTTAGCTGGCTTGCTTTCTACTGCGTGGGTCAAATCCTGCTTCAGGAGCTTTCCTGAGTAGATTAAAGAACAAGTTTTTTTTTTTTTGTGATGGTTGCTGTACTTTATAACAGAAAGTTACCAAAGGAGTTTAGACAGAGAGCAATCCATATAAACACATTCTTCATCTGCAATCATTCCCCCTTCTTCAACAAGCATGGGTTCAATATCATGGATTGGCACAGATGAATCTCTCAATGAAGCACTTTCAGGAGAATACTTGTTTCCCTGCTGTCTTTCAAGGTTATAGCTAGGGCATAGATCAGTGTTCATACCTGAGCTTCCATTGCTGTTAGAGTTCCTCTCTATATAGCCTGGCCAGTATGTAGTCCAGTTCTTATGTCCAGCCTTCCAATCCAGATCCCTGGACACTGGATCTCTCTTCACATACCTTCTGGCACGGGTCTTAGGGTCCCTTCCACGTGTAGCCGTCTCTCTCACAGGTACCGTCTGGAGATTCCTAGCTCTGCAGCACCATTCCTCTGGCTTTCCCCAGTCCAATGGTGTATGCTGGCCTTTGGAATGCCTCCCAGTATACGTACTGTTCTGGACTCTTCTAGACCTCTTAAAGGCTTTTCTCCTCTTTCTTCCAAAGGGTTTCTTTCCCTCTCTGTCCGTCCGGTTTGGCTTCTGCTTCTGATGATGATCCTCCTGATGATGAAGATGATCAAGCTCAAGCTGATTCTCAGGATACTGAGGATGATTCTCTGTAGAATAAACTCTACTTTTATTCTGCCTAGATGAGTGCTCCTCCCTAACACAGCGCAGCTGTGCTGAATCAGGCCCTGCCCTTTGAGATGAGTGCTTAGGGATTACCTCATAGCCCTCCTGATTGAACACACGTTTCCCCACTTCAGCTCCTCTAATGGCTGTTGGAAACCTGGTGCATTCTGGGACTGGTAGTCTTTTATGGGAAAATTCTGTTTTCTTATTTCTACCAGAACTGACAGGTTGCTTGTTCAGAGAAACTTCACCTTTTCTATAGCTCCTTCCTGAGCTATGATAAGCTTCCTTATCACAAACTTTATACGGATACAAACTTCACAGCAGAAAAGGTAGTAGATGCATACCACAATAAGGTTTTATCATTATGTGATAGGGTTAAGAGGCCTCCGCCTCCTCCCCCTACAGTTTTAGAGGAGAAGAATCAAGCTATTGACTAACTAGGGATACATCCAGTTTGGACGTCCTTTATCATGTTAACTACTTTTGTGCTGTGGAAAATTCTCCAAGGGATAAATCCTACTTTTTCCTCTTTGGATTTCCTTCCTTCTCATGGGCTGATGCAGAAAGCCAGTGCTAGACCCACGCTGGATTGATTTTTTTTTTAATGTTCCTGACAACGCACACATTTTAATGTGTGATGCAGGAAGGATAGGGTATGCAAATGCCCACCGCGGTAACCGTGCACATGCGCAGTGTTAAACTGGGAGAGCAAGCCAAACACTTGCGCACAAGAAGTTTGTGCTAGTTTGACTTGCTTTCTGGGTACCATGTGGCTAATTTGCATATCAGCCCCGACAGTATTTTGATGGCATCGGGGACAATCATGGCATTGGGAAAAGCCCCAATGCCATCAAAATACCTTCAGGGCCAGTGCCCCAACAAAAAAAGAATCCTTGGTGGCCCAGCACCCCCTCCCCCGACAGTATTTTGATGGCATCAGGAAAAGCCCCTACTGCCAGCAAAATACTGTTGTGACTGATGCCCCAACAGAAAGTAATCACCTGTACCCCCCACCCCATCCCCAAGTAAAATAAAATAAAAATAACCTGGTGGGCTAGCGGCCCTTGAACCCCCCACCCCCCAACCCAAAGTAAAAGTAAAATCACCCCCAAGTAAAATAAAATAAAGCCCAAGTGAAATAAAATTAAGTAAAAATTACCTGGTGGTCTAGTGGCCCCTAAATCCTTCTCGTACCTTAAAATAGGCGGGAGCATTGCCTATGTGCACCCGCTCTGGTCTACCATCTTGTAAAATGGCGATGCCTTGCCCCACGTGGTGCAGTCTAACCTTGCCCAGTGCACCGTGCGGGGCCAGGCACGCCATTTTACAAGTCAATGGACCAGAGCAGGAGCGCGTAGGCAGAGCTCCAACCTATTTTAAGGTATGGGGGTTTGGATTTAGGGGCCACTAGACAGTGGAGGAGTAGCCTAGTGGTTAGAACACTAGCTTGGTAACCAAGCAACCAGGGTTTGATTCCCACTAGCACTCCTTGTGGCCTTGGACAAGTCACTTAACCCTCCCTTGTCTCGGAAGAAAGGCCTAGCAATCTACTTCCGGTGACACTGCCAAGAAAACCCAGGAGCTTCTGGGTCGCCAGGAGTCAGGACTGACTCAAAGGCACACATTGCATTTTTGCAGACCACCAGGTAATTTTTACTTTATTTTATTTTACTTGGGGATGGAAGGGGGGGGGGGTACAGGGGCCACTAGACCACCAGGTGATTACGTTCTGTCAGGGCATCAGCCCCCGACAGTGTTTTGATAGCATTGGAGGCTTTTCCCGATGCCACAATCATCACTTCTGGGCCATCGGGGAAAGCACCCGCTGCCATCAAAATACTATTGGGGGCACGAGACCCTGCAGTAAAAGTTTTGGCGCTTTGGCTGGTTGCAAAATCCTCTACACCTGTCTCTGCATCAGGCGTAGCTATGATTTTCATACCAGACCAGCAGATTAAAATACATTTTAATAATTGAAATAGATTTAAGTACACGTGGCATTAATTGGGCGCTAGTTATTCAGTCAGTGTTTACGTCTGTTTTTTGCATTTAAAATGATCATAAATTGTGCTTAAGCGTGGTGTTATGGGCTTGTAAAGCCTGTACTAGCTTTCTGCATCAGCCCGTAAGTTACTTAAGAACACCATGACAGAGCTTTCCAGCCTAGACTCAGGGTGATTGCCTGACAATTGGAAACAAGCTGTAGGCAGCTGGCAGGCCATTATTAAAGCAAGGGAATCTGGATCCGTCCCTTCCAGAGAATTACAGGCTCATGTTTAATTTGGTCTTAATGGCAAAAATATTAGAAAAGGTGCTTTTTCTCCAATTTAGAGATTTCTTAGAGAAAAGGAAAATCCTACATCTGAGACAGTCAGGCTTTCAGATAAAGCGCAGCACTGAGACTAGTGGCAATGTATAGTGAAATTAGAGGGCAACTTGATAGGGGAAAGTTTGCATTTCTGAAATCATTGGACCTTTCCTCGGCTTTTGATCTACTGACATGCCTCTCAGAAATAGGAGTAAGAGGGAAGGTCCTTCAGTGGTTTCACTTGTTCTTGTCCAATCAGTCTTTTATAGTTATTTACAATACAGCTACTTCTACTCCGTGCAATTTTCCTAGTAAAAAAGATGCCAATATTTATTTGTTTATCTGCATTTATAAACTGCACAATTTAAAAACTGCCTAGTGTAATGTACAGTACTCATATGCAGGGCTTTTTCATTTATATATAAGATCCATGGTCAGTTTGAGCAGGCAATGAAAAATGTGCCAGTACTCAGTAACACTGAGTAACACTGAGTACCCCCTCAAAAACTCCTACCTCTACTCCACATCCGTTAGTGTGTGGTGTACTACGGGGTTCACTTTGATCCCTGGTCTTGTTCAATCAGTTTGTAAACCCTTTACCATTGTTGATGCAATCTCTAGGGACAAGGGGCTATTTTTTTGCAGATGACATGCAATTAATAGTGTTTGTAGACCCCCCATTGCCCTGATCTTTCTCCAATAAGTGGCGAGGGCAGTCGTCTCATTGTTGTCAACTAATCAATTAAAATCAAATCTAAACTATGTGGGAGTCTGACCGTATAGATCCACCAAAGACAGCTCCTATGTTAGCAGTTGTGGCAATACCTCTGGTCCAAATCCTGACGGCATTAGGGGTGGTTTTGACATTTAGATCACTTTTAAACTGCAAATCTCCTCAGCTGGGAGAGTTACACTTTTTGAAATGAGAAACATCCATGCAATTCGTCCATACTTAGATAAGTCATCACTTTGCATCTTGATCTATTCAACAGTAACTACTTGTTTAGACTAAAGTAGTGCGCCATATAATGACCCAAATATAGCTTCAATGCATCATCTTCAATTGGTATAGAATATTTATTGTATCCCAGTTAGTGATCTAAGGCTGATTATTCCCTATAAGAGGAGCTAAATTTATGTTGTGTAGTCCTGCATTATGAGTTGTTACTGAATTTACTTAATATAATCTTGACAATGTCATAGATGCTATCAATTATTGGGCCAGGGAACCACTATTAACTTCTATATGTAAATTAAAGTCACCAACATTAATCAGTGGAGACTAGTCCAAAATCAAAGCAGATAAAAAAGCAATAAATTCATCCAGATATGACCATAAGGTACATGGCTAATTTTAGAACAGGGAGTCCATGAGGAAAGTCCACAAAGGAGTCTATAAAGGCAGCATAGGTGTCTCTGTGCCTTTTTAAAGTACATTTGTACAATGATCCTCGGTAGTGCACAAATGCTCTCACACAAATTTATCTTTGTTCCAAAGATGTAAATGTGTGTGCATATTCTATATGTTTGCATATTTTATAAAATGCATGCATACATTGCAGCTCACACAGACTATGTTCATGAGAATATCTATGTACAAATCACATAAAAGCAGGTGCTGTCTTGCTTTGTCTCTATTTTTTATATATCTATACCCATGTATAATTTTATGAGACATTTTTCACATGGAAAACATGCATTACTTGCAAAAAGGCTCTGTAAATTGCATCTTATAAGGCCAGCATGAGCTGCTAAACTTGCGCTCCGTGTTTTTACAGAATTGTTCTCAGCAGTAAGGGTGACTAATTTTTGAGGTTAATGATAGTATAATCCTCAGGGGAAAAGGATATGCAAGGAAACACTTTTGTTACTTGGAGCCCGATGCTGAAAGAGGCCTGTCCGGACATCCAAATTCTGGACGGGCTGGATTAGACCCCTATTCTGCAACCAGTGGGAGCCAGATGTTCCCGCAGGAGCAGAATCGGGATGTTAGATGGGCCGGACGTGCCCCTATTCCGCCACCCTGCACATCCAGCCACAGCCCCGTCCATCCCTCCTAATGTCCCTGCATGGAGCCTCAGTGCGGTAGTGTCCCATTGCCATGGCACCAGGACACCATGCAGGAGCCCCAACTCCCCGCCACACCGCAGTCATGCTGCTCCCGGCCGCCCGACCCCCCAAGCGGCCTGACCAGGCTGGGATAGGGCTGCGGGGAACCCCCTGCTACTGCCCACCTGATCCAGTGGATTTGCTGGTGCTATCCCTCTCAGCCGGGGAGACTTATTCCACCTCGGAGGTGGAATAAGTGCAGCGTCCCTCCTTGCACCCGTGGACATACAGGGCCGTGACCAGAATTGGCCCTGTACATCTGGGATCCTGGGACCACCCCTGCCCCACCCACACTCCTCGTCCAGCCCACCCCCCTAGCCACATCCAGAGCTCCCCGCACAGCGGCCATGTGCATGCAGGGAGCTTCGGTTCTGGAATCAGATCCCACGGAATAGAGGGGGTTGTATATTCAGGTCAGACGTCCACACCCACTATTCCTGTCTCAGGATTGCGGCCATAATTCTACAGAACTACAGAACTACAGACTACAGAACACTGGTATACACGGTATCACACTGAAATGGTTCCACTCGTACCTAACCGAAAGACAGCTACAGGTCAAGGTGGGACACATCACCTCCCGACCCATCAAAGTCCGTCAAGGTGTACCTCAAGGTTCTGCGCTCTCAGCACTCCTATTTAACATCTACATCCAACCAATCTGCAACATCATGAAAGAGAACAACATTCAATACACGATCTATGCGGACGACATCATGATATACACCCCGATATCAATCGACAACCCGGACTTCTCTAAGATAACAGACTGCCTTACACAAATGACCAGTTGGTGTCAAAACAACAACCTCGCCATAAACTACAACAAGACTGAAGCTTTAATCATCACTCGGAACCAAAGCTTCATACAACCACCAAATATAAAGATACAAAACATTACTATACCAATAAGGTCAGAAGTAAGATACCTCGGGGTTACGCTGGACAATAAACTCAATCTCAAGCCACACATAGACAAAACAATACAAAAAGCCTACTACAAGATGCGAATCATCAGGAGACTGAAACCACTCCTCGCCCCAGAACACTTCCGTACCGTCTGTCAAGCACTGATAACCCCTCTACTGGACTTCTGCAATCCGATATACCTTGGACTACCGAAACAAGCCATCAAACCACTCCAACTGGCACAAAACACCGCAGCACGAATCATATCCGGAACTGCAAGACAGGAGCACATCACACCCACCTTAAAGGACTTACACTGGCTACCAATCGATGCACGCATCAGATACAAAACTATTATAAACCTATTTAAGATAAAACAGCAAACATCAGCCAACAGCCTGCACACCCTCATACAACCAGACACCAGCACACGTCCTAGAAGAAAACAAACACACAACCGAGTCAGCACCCCAAGTGAATACAACACACACGCAAGGACACAACAGACAGAGCACTCTCCATGGCTGCTCCAACAATATGGAACAAACTACCGGGCGATTTGAGGGCAACTACAGAGCTCAAGGACTTCAGAAAACAGCTGAAAACCATACTGTTCATAGAACACTTTGGACACATCACATAAACTAAGGAGCTGTATAGCAGCACACGTTACCGCCTAACACTAGATGTATATAAAATGATTTTAGCACCACTGTAAATAGCCCACATTGTACATAGCTCACACCAATCTAGCAAACAAGACAACACACACCCAACGAAATTTCCACCCTCACTGCATGTATCAACACTCACACTACCAGATTGTTTGCTGTGATACCACCTTGATTATTATGATAAGGCGGTTTAGAAATACTGTTAAATAAATAAAATAAATAAATAAATAATTCAAAATAGTGCTTAAGGACTAGCAACATCAGGAGCTCTGTGAGATAAACAAATAGCTGTATTTTTGTTCTTCCATTGCTGTAGTTACCTGATGGTCAAGAAGAAGGGCAAGGTGAGAGGTTTTCTCTCCAGACTCATACTAGGAGCATAGACAATGATCAAGCATTTCCTATTCCAGACCACTAGTGGATCACTAAAGACCTCTGTTTCTGGAATTGACGAAGGATAGGTTCCCCAGCTGAAAATGGAGATTTCACCCAGTCCTGACATGAACACAGCCTCCAGCCTATGTAGCACTGAAGAATGTGATCAAACTCTTAGCCTTGAGATGGCAGAAAATGTGCTGGAAACAAGCGGTGGTGGAGGTGGCCTAGGATCATGAGACTTTCTGGGACCCCATGGGGTACTGGGGCCTGACTAAAGTACTAGGAGGTAGGGATTTTGAAAGCTAATGAGAACTCAGAGGCTGGTTTCCTCTGTGGCTTGAGGTCAATTTCACAGATCATCTCGCAAGACTAACCCCACACCGCAGAGGAATCTTATGCACCCTTAAGCACCTTTTCTCATGCATGCAGGCCGCGGGGCAGGAGGATGAGGTTCAACTGCTGAAATGTTTGTTAGCATGGGGTAACTGTCCCTGACTCCCTGTGCTGCAGAAGAAATTGATGCCCTCTTCTTAAGCACCTTTCCTGTGGCCAGTGCCAGAGTGGAGGCTCAGCTGTGGCCATTAGGTAGGCGTGTGGCAAGGGGGGCGCCAGAAAGATGTTTTGTGTAGTGTGGTGGGGGGGGGGAGAGTGCCAGAAAGAAATTTCACCTAGAGCACTTGATATACTTGCACCAACTCTGAGTAGACTTGACGGTTTAGACCATAATGGTATGTTAGAATCTTCTGGAAGTGAGCAGAGCAACAATGTTAGCTTATAACTGGAGAAAGTGAATACTGAGTCTTTGGTTTAAAAATAAGAATTCTCTGCTTATGATTCAAAAAGCATTGGTTTTTCCTGCCTTCATTCAAAATAAGCACAAGATCTTCCAGTGGATATGCCAAGAGGTTTTGGCCTTTGGAGCTGAATTTTGCCTTCATATTCCAAATAAGGTTGGGTAAAATATTTTTCTAAATATATATTATGATCCTAGGCAACTGAATATTTTTGTACTTTCAAAAATTTCTTCATTTGAAGTCACCGTGGTTATAGAATTAACTGCACGCTTTCAGATATATTCTGCAATACAGACTTCTTTTTCTACTGTGTTTAAATATTAAAATAAAAAATGAAGGGGAATATTTACTAAAGGATTAGGTGTATTAACAAAGTTAATGTGTGTTAAATGCCATTGTGCCCCTAGAAATAAAAGAACTGTGGGCACCTAATATACGTTAACTTCATTAACACACGCTAAAACCTTTAGTAAACATGCCCCTAAATCTCCTTATTTTTCTTTTGGATCTTACTCTACTTGTGAGCTACATCTTGTTTGGGGTTTGTTGTGAATTCTTGGAAAATTGTTTCTATACCTCTGTTTTTCAAGATACATTTTGAAAAGTGAATTTGAGACTCATATACATAAAAATAATGGATGTGTTTATGAAGCTGTAGAAAACAAACTAAGAACAGTAAACGTGCTATGCTACCAGCATGGGGCCACGTGCTAAAAGTCCCACACTGACTGGGTAGCGCGCGATTGGATGGGGACTAGGGAACATGGACATTGATAGCGCATCACGGTTAGTGTGGGCGTTTTGGGCATGTGCTAACCACAAATGTTGCCCTTAGCGCAGATGCACTCAAAATCACCTCATGGGGTGGCAATAAGTGCACCCGTGTGCCAGGTAGCGTGGTGTGGCACATTAGCAATGCACTGACAGCAGGGCGATGGATGAGCTTGCTCCCTAAAGCTAGCATGGGTATCCACGTTGATTTTGCGTCTCACATGCATGCTACCAGCATGCTCTTTAGTAAACATGTGTTGACTTGCAAAAAGAGTGGGTGGGGTGGTATTAGTGCACCCACTTACTTTCATATCTTCTGAAAATCAGTAATTAATATCCTCTACTTTGTCAGCATGAAAAGTCATCTTTCTGTGTCAGGTTTTTTGTGCAATGGATGCTATAGATAACAATGAACTTTGTACAGAAAATAAATATTCCTTATCGTCTCTCCAGTCCAGTCCCGGAACCTCTGGGTTGTGTACCTCTTCCAGCAGCTTGGAGACTGATCACTGACACTCTTTTGATGTCACTGGTAATAAATACCCGAGGGACCGCCTCCTTGCTCCAGTTAAATCAGTCTCCAAGCAGCTGGAGGTTGTATGAGCCCAGAGATCCGGGCTCACTAGAGGGACAATTAAGCAGAATAGGATTTAAATTTACTTTAAATTTGCTTTAGTTTAATTAATTTAATTAGGTTAATTCAGTATCTAATTAATATTTAATTGATTTGGTTGGTATAGTCACCTAATGCCAAGCATAGTTGGGCCTGAGAGGCTTAGGAGTCCTGAGGTGCGCCCCCCCTCTCTTTTTATTTCTCTTTCTTGCCCTCCCTTCTGATGGCTGCGGCTGTTTCATAGGCAGTGTTGCCGAAACTAGCACAAGTAGCAGCAGTGATCTGGCTCCTGAACCCACCTGTTTTGGGTGAGGAGCCAGGGATCTAAGGAGCCACCGGTATTGCAGATAGGAGCAGGACGGGACAGCGCTGAGCGGCGGCTCCAAGAAAGCATCCAGTCTCTCCTCTTACGCTGAAGCCGCGATTCTCCCAGGGCAAGCAGGATGAAGTCAGCCACAAAGTGGTGATGTCATCCGACGGAGCCAGAACGGAAGTAATCTCACTAGCCCAGAAGGCTTAGCCTTCTGGGCTGGACCGGTAGCCCCACCTTCCGTTCCGCCCCTAGCTGGCCAGTTCCTGTCTTCCGCCTTGCCAGCAAGACGGTTTTTTTGTTTCTCTCACTCTCTCTCAATTTAAAAGTAGTTTTAGTTACCTTCGGATCGGGACTATGCCCGGATTCAAGAAGTGCTCCGGCTGCTCCCGGAAGATGGCTCTCTCTGACTCCCATCTCCTCTGCCTGCGATGCCTCGGGCCGGAGCATGCCGTAGGGGACTGCACCGCGTGCGGTCGCATGTCCCCCAGAGCTAAGAAGTACAGAAGAAATGCCCTCGCGGAGTTCCTGGCTGTGAGTAACCCCTCCGCTGATGCAGAGATATCCGATCAAATAATCGCTGCCGTTGGTCCGGCCGGGGGCGCGCCTTGTCAGGCCTCCGTCCCCCGCCGTGATGCAGAGCTCCCCAGCACCTCGTGGCAGCATACGGAGGCAGACATCTTTGATGGCGCGTCACTTCCGCCCGCTGATGCAACCTCCGGTCAAGCGCTCTGCGCTGACGCCGCCGGCTCTGGACTGCCTCTTACCGGCACCTCTCACAGCGCTCCCGGAGCAAGCACTGAGGAACACAACAGTCTCCAAGGCGATCCCCGCGCAGACCAGCACCGGAGATCACGTTCCTGCAGCTCCCGACACCGCTCGCATAAGAAGGGCAGAAAGCACTCAAAGAAGTCACACCGCAGCTCTTCTCACCGGCGCAGATCTCCCAGCCAAGCAGGCTCTGCACACAGGCATGAACAGAGCAGATCTCATAGCCGCAGTAGATCTCGCTGTAAATGCAGATCTCACAGCAGGCAAAAGAGCAGCAGGTCCTCACACAGTGCACGGCACAGGAGCCGTAGTGCCAGCCCCGACAGACGTAGCCCTGAGTCTCAGCGCATACGGACCACTTCTGGCGCACTCAGCGAGCATGAGGATGTCTTGGACCTCACGCACGGGGATCTAGAGGACCACACGCATGCGGTTTATCTCCTTCCTGAGACTGCCTCTGCTGACACGGAGGAGACACAGACAGACCCAGCTCCGCAGACCTTTAAACTTCTCCAGGACATGCTGCATCAATGGTCCTCCTCCCTGGCAACGCTGGTCTCGGGGAACCCAGCAAAGCCTCAGTCTGCGTCCCACGCCTGCGTCCAAGACGACCAGACCTCACGCAGCCAACCTCCTGCTCAGAAGCACGATGCACCTGCAACAACATCTCCATCGGATACGGCTCCTCACCAGGACTCTCTCTCAAGCTCGGAGTCCCAACCTGTCCCCCCAGAGGACCTCACCTACTACAAATTCAACCAAAAAGTCATCACTTCTCTCGCCATTCCTTCCGCGCTCCCAACGGATAAACGCGACGAAGTGCAGAACGCCCTCAAGTTCATCGACACTCCCAAATCTAACCCGCTGCTGCCCGTCCACCAACTCCTGCAGGACAACCTCTCCAGAATGTGGCAGACTCCCGCTTCCAACCACGCCTGCCCTCGCAGGCTCGATAGCAAATACTGCGTCCAACCCCTTTCGGCCTTTGCCAAGCCGCAGCTCCCCCACCAGTCCATTGTGGTGGAATCTGCATTGAAGCGCTCCAAGTCCTCCCGCATCTCCAATAATACCCCGCCGGGCAAGGAGAACAAGTTCGTGGATGATGTCGCCAAAAAGGTCTACTCAGGAGCCATGCTAAACGCTAGAATCGCGGCCCACCAGTTCCAACACGCGATCTACCAAGACTCTCTGGTGAGCACCATCAAGTCTGCAATTTCTCTTCTACCGGAGCCCCCACAAAACCTCTCACCTGCTCTCTCGGATCTGGACGACTGCATTAAGCATCAAGGACGGGCCGCTCACGATGCCTTTGAAACTGCAGTCAGGGTGGCGGGCACGGCCATCGCTGCACGCAGGCTAGCCTGGCTCCGGGCATCCGGTCTCCGCACCGACTCGCATGACAGCATCGCGGACACCCCCTGCTCTGGCGACTCCTTGTTCGGGGACAAGGTAAAGGACACTGTTAACGACATGCGGGAGCGCTGCAACACCCTGCAAACTTTGGAGGAGGGCTCCGAACGTCCTCGCACCTTCCGCAAACCCAACCAAAGCAGCTCAAGCTCCAAGAGGTACACCCCATATCGCAAATGGCAGCCACAGCCCCGAAACAAACAGCCGCAGCACTACCAGGCACCATACAAGCAGAAGCAGCGGCAGAGGGACCAGGGCCCCAAGAAATCGACGCCAGCACCTGCGAAAAACAACTCTGGTTTTTGACTCGCAGCCCTGCCAGCACCTTCCGACCGGGGGGCGTTTGTCCGCCTTCCTCCCGGCGTGGGAAAAGATAACATCAGACCAATGGGTGCTGTCAGTCATAAAGCACGGCTTCCGCATCAACTTCTCCTCCAAGCCTCCGCTCCGGCCACCCTCTCAAGACTCAGCTCCACCGGAGCACCCCGACCTCATGGCCGTGGAAATCCAAGCCCTCCTAGCATCAAGGGCTATCGAACCGGTTCCACCAGACGAAATCGGCAAAGGATTCTACTCAAGATACTTCCTTGTCACAAAAAAATCAGGAGGTCTACGCCCTATCCTCGACTTACGGAAGCTCAACAAATGTATAAAGAAGGAAAAGTTCAGGATGCACTCCTTATCCACCATCCTACCACTCATCCAATCAGGAGAATGGCTGGCCTCCCTGGACCTCCAGGACGCCTACACCCACATCCCAATGCTCCCGCAACACAAAAGATTTCTACGCTTCCTTGTGTCCGGCCGCCATTACCAATACAGGGTGCTACCTTTCGGACTCTCCCCCGCTCCAAGGGTATTTACCAAATGTGTAGCGGTGGCAGCTGCATCTCTCCGAAGACAAGGAATATGCGTTTTCCCCTACTTGGACGACTGGCTATTCTCTGCAAGATCCCCAGAGGACTTGCGGAGGGCGGTCAACTCCGCGGTCTCCCTCTTGTCGTCCCTGGGATTCTTGGTAAACTTCAAAAAATCTCATCTATCTCCTGTGCAGAAGCTAGAGTTTATCGGCGCTCAAGTGGACACAAAACGGGCCAAGGCCTTCCTGCCTCTAAGCAGGAGACAGTCTATCGCCCGACTGGCTCTACAATTCCTCAGCAGCCCACGCCCCTCGGCCAGAAACGTCCTTCGGCTCCTCGGCCACATGGCTGCCGCTACACACGTCCTCCCCTTTGCGAGACTGCACATGAGAGTCCTCCAGTGGCACCTGCGCTCGCAATGGTGCCAGCACACCCAATCCCTCTCCCACAAGATCTCAAGGGACGACACCTCCTCCAAAGCGGTGCGCTGGTGGACCGTGCCCCGGAATCTCTCCAAGGGCAGACCCCTGCAAGCACCCTCGCACCAAATCACCTTAACCACGGATGCCTCAAAGAAAGGATGGGGTGCTCACTGTGTCAACTCAAACACACAAGGTGTCTGGTCGCCCTCGGAAACAAACCTCCACATCAATGTTCTGGAACTCCGGGCCGTCCGGCTCGCCCTCTCAGCCTTCCGAGGCCTTGTCTCCGGAAAGATCGTCAGGATACTGACCGACAACCAAGTCGCAATGTTCTACATAAACAAGCAAGGAGGCACAGGTTCGCGCCCTCTCTGCAGGGAAGCGCTTCTACTTTGGAACCTCGCCCTCTCCATCAACTGCAGTCTCCAAGCATGCTACCTACCAGGAGAGGAGAATGTCCTAGCCAATCGCCTCAGCAGACAGCTCAACCCACACGAGTGGTCACTTCACCAAGAAGTCTCAGCGTCCCTGTTCGAGCGATGGGGCTCCCCGCAGATCGACCTCTTCGCGTCCCAGAGCAATGCAAAGTGCCCCCTATTCTGCTCGAAAAGACCATCCCGACTCAGGCTGGCGGCAGACGCCTTCGACCTACCATGGAATCAATGGGCTCTGGTCTACGCGTTTCCCCCAGCCCCCCTGGTAGCGCGGACCATCCAGAGAATCATAAGGGACCGTGCTACAGTCATCCTAGTGGCCCCCTACTGGCCCAGGCAAATATGGTTCCCGTATCTACAGCGCCTGACGTCGGAACCGCCTATCAGACTACCCCTGAGAGCGGACCTCCTTTCTCAGGACGACGGGTCGATGCTGCACCCCAACCTGCAGATGCTATCGCTAGCGGCCTGGAAGCTGAAAGGCTAATCTTGGGCCCCCTCAACCTGTCTGATGAGGTCCAGCGCATCGTCCTGGCAGCCAGGAGACCATCTACCAGAAAATGCTACATCCTTAAATGGCGCCGTTTCTGCGTCTGGTGTGAGGAACGGCAACTCGACCCACCCTCATGCCCAGTTCCCCAGCTCCTGGAATATCTGGCATCCCTCTCTTCCCGAGGCCTTCGAACGCAATCCGTCAAGGTACACCTTGCTGCCATCTCAACCTTCCACCACCGCGTTCACAATGCGCCCGTAACAGCCCTTCCAGTCGTCGTCAGCTTTATGAAGGGGCTCACCAACCTGCATCCTGCGGTCAGAGACCCTGTACCACCTTGGGACCTAAACATCGTGCTCGACCAGCTCACAAAGGAGCCCTTCGAGCCTATGCTCTCCGCACAAATCAAGTTTGTCTCATGGAAAACCTTGTTCCTCATCGCCATCACTTCTGTCAGGCGCATCAGCGAACTACACGCCCTCGTTGATTACCCGCCTTACACAGTCCTGCTGCACGACCGTGCTCTCCTGAGGACGCACCCCAAGTTCGTCCCCAAGGTGGCGACCCCCTTTCACATCAACCAAGTGATTGAACTACCCTGCTTCCTCCCCGAGCCACACTCCGACCAGGAGCAACGCTGACTGCACACTTTGGATTGTGTCAGGGCCCTTCGCTGCTATTTACAGAGGACCGCAGCAGTTCGCAAGGGCTCGCAACTTTTCATCTCTGTCGACCCTAACAAGCCCGGCCGCCCAGTCTCCAAGCGCACGCTGTCTGGATGGATCTCCGCATGCATCTCTCTGTGCCTTTCGCTCGCCGGTGCGGATCCACCTGCGGGCATCAAAGCGCATCACCTGCGGGCACTGGCGACCTCCATCGCAAACCTACGCTACACCCCAATCACGGACATTTGCAAGGCCGCCACTTGGTCCTCCATCCAGACCTTTCAGAGACACTACTGTCTGGACGGTGCAGACCACGGCGGACCGGCTTTCGGCCTTTCCGTACTGTCCATGTACGCTGGGCCGAGTCGTGCTACTTAAATCCTGCAAGATGCGCTACTCACTGCATAGTGACTGTGTTGCTGGTGTTGTTCACTGCATATTGACTGTGTTTGCTGATATTACGTTCTATTGAACGTCTCTCTTGCATCTGTTATTGCACAACCTGTGATTTATGCACTGTTATTTGCACACTGTTATTTGCACAACCTGTTGTTCTTGAAACTGTTACTGCACTTGTTATTGCACCTGTTTTATTGCACAGGCCTAGGCCTCGCCTACCTCAGGCCAATTAAACCTGTTGCACCTTCAGCTCTACGCCTGGTTTTTGGTTCGGTTCCCCGCCGCTGCCTGTTAGCTGGGGAGGCACCACTTTGTGGCTGACTTCATCCTGCTTGCCCTGGGAGAAATACGAGTTACTTACCTGTAACGTGAGTTCTCCAGGGACAGCAGGATAAGTCAGCCACACCTTCCCTCCCTCCTCCCCGGCGGGTAACCCTTTCCGTCCGCCACCTAGCCGCTGGGAAGCCTCAGCTGGGGAAATCTGGCCAGCTAGGGGCGGAACGGAAGGTGGGGCTACCGGTCCAGCCCAGAAGGCTAAGCCTTCTGGGCTAGTGAGATTACTTCCGTTCTGGCTCCGTCGGATGACGTCACCACTTTGTGGCTGACTTATCCTGCTGTCCCTGGAGAACTCACGTTACAGGTAAGTAACTCGTATTTACAGCCGAGCGTGGGGAGAGACGGACAGTCCAGCAGAGCAGAAGAGTAAAATCAGCGGCGCAGTGGGCCGAGAGGTAAGAGGGCCTGTGTGCACGCGGGGCAGAAGGGAGAATGCTGCAGTTAAATCAGGCGGTTGATCGAGTGCAGGCTGTGCTGCGTGGCGCGCGTGCGCGGGAAAACAGTCGGGCAACGCTGAGAAGGCTTTGCTAAACCAGAGGGATCTGGTTAGAGCAGGGGGGGGGGTCCTCGTTTTGGTAGTTTGACCCTCAGAGGTTGCTGAGGGGAGTGAGTTAGGTGTAGTAGGTGAGTTTTGGGGACATTTTGAAAAAAAAAAAAAGAAGAGAAAGGATTTTTTATTCAGAAGTGTGTCAAGCAGTCCCTACTGACAGGTACCTGGCAGACTGGTCAACAGAGAAGAATTATACTGGAGTAATGCCTTCTAGGCCACAGTGTTTAGTCTGTGGCACTAGAAGAGGGGCCGTGTCTGACACAGGAGTGTGTAGAGGCTGTGTCCAGGAGGCAGCGGCTATGGAGCAAGCTTTGGAGGTCGGGGGAGAAGGTGCTAAAGGTCTACCAGACGCTGCATCACCTGCTGTGCCATTACAAGAACTGGTGGCAGGGCCTTCCTCCGCTCCAGATTTGCCTCAGGCGCAAGCAATGCTTCCTGGGGGTTTGGCGGCATTGTTTTCCTCAAGAGTTTGTATCTCAGCTTCAGCAGGCCTTTGGAAATGGGCAAAAGGGTCCCCACCTGCCTCTACTGGGGGAGAGCCCGGTGGGAAGCGTCTGGGTGTTACTTTGGAAGGTACTGAGGGCTCAGTTCCTGCAAAGAAGTCTAGAGGCCAGAAGGAAAGACAGGAGCATTCGGTAACCTCGGAAGAGGTTCACTCTAAAGATTTGGATCCCGATTTAGAAATGGAGGACGAATTAGAGGAAGGAGAACTCACAGAACAGGAGGACTAGGTGAGAGTGGTTCGTGTTTTCTGCCGGGACTGGTTACCGGCACCGATTGTGATTGTGGAAATGCTGAAGGCCCTTAATATGCCAGCCTCTGAGCCGGCGGAAGATTCCTCTTTAGAGGACCCGTTGTTGTAGGCATTTTGGAAGATGCAAAGGGCCTTTCCGGTGCACAGAGTAGTGCGGGAGATGAATCAGCAAGAATGGGACATGCCCGAGGCAGGACTAAAGGGGTCCAGGATCATGGCCCATTTGTATTTATTTTATTTTTATTTTATTTAGACAGTTTTGTATACCGCCTTATCCTTCAATCAAAGCAGTCACAACACAATTGGGGGATACATTTAACACACAGGGATATGAGACACATACACTAATACTTACAGGGAACATGGGCAATGGAGGGTTAAGTGGCTTGCCCAAGACCACAAGGAGCATCTGTGGGACTAAAAACCCCAGTCCTTCCGGCCCAAGGTTGCTGTCCTCTAGTGGGATTTGAACCTCCGACCTTCCAGCCTGAAGTACCTTGCCCCAACCACTAGGCTACTCCTCCCTTGATATCCCTTGGTGGATCAGGACCGAGAATTGTTTAAGTCTCCCAAGGTGGATGCAGCAGTCTCGGCGGTTACCAAGAAGACGACAATTCCGGTGGAAGGTGGTGCCGCACTTAAGGATGGACAAGATAGAAAGCTAGATACATTATTGAAACAGGTGTTTGATGTCAATGCGTTATCCATGCAGGCTTCAATATGTGGGGCATGGGTAGCCAGAGCCTGTCTTCGCTGGTCTCAGCGAGTGCAGGGAGAACATGTGGAGGACTCCACAGCAGAAGCAGCCCTGTTCCATGTAATGTATACATTAGTATACAAATTTGTTTACTTGTTCCATGTAAACCGCCCCTGATCTCTGGAAGGGGCGGTATAGAAGAAATAGATAAATAAATAAAGACCGGGGCAGCTTATTTGGCTGACATTCATTATGATCTTATTAGGGGACTGTCTAAGAGTATGGCCTCGGTTATTGCAGCTAGAAGATGTCTCTGGTTGCGTAACTGGGCGGCGGATGATTCTTCTAAAGCAAGGCTCAGTAAACTTCCTTTCAGGGGGAAGCTGCTGTTTGGTGAGGACTTAGATAAGCTGGTAAAGGATTAAGGGAAATCCAAAGGCGGCAGACTGCCGGAGATAAACAGGGCATTCGACTCCAGCGACCAGGGGACTGCAGAGGGATTTTAGGTGTTTTCATTCCCCTCAGTTTGGACAGTTTCAGAGAGGACGTCCGTCTTACAGAAACCAAGGGTTTCGGGGATTTAGAGGAGTGAGCAGGGGTTTTGCCGCCTTCTCTTCCTCGGACCTTCGAAAGTCACAATGAAGCCAGGGGGGCCCACGCAGGTTTGGTGCTCGTGGGAGGTTGTCTACGGGATTTGTATCCGGCCTGGGTCCAGCTCACATCAGATCGGTGGGTGTTGGAGGTCATTTGGGAAGGCTATGCTCTGGAGTTTCAACGCCCAGTGGTCGATTCTTTCGTTCGGTCTCCTTGCAAGGTGCACAACAAGTGTAAAGCTGTGCGGGAAACCTTGCAAGGACTTCTGGACCTGAATGCTGTCGTACCGGTCCCGTCAGACCAGTGTGGCTGCGGTCGATACTCCATCTACTTTGTGGTTCCAAAAAAGGAAGGATCCTTTCAGCCAATTTTGGATCTCCAAAGAGTAAATCGTTGTCTTCGGGTGACTCATTTTCGTATGGAAACACTGAGGTCTGTCATAGTGGCAGTAAGGAAAGGAGAGTTTCTTACGTCTCTGGATTTGTCGGAGGCGTATCTCCATATTCCGATTCGTTTGGAGCATCAGAAATTTCTAAGGTTTGCAGTGGCCATGAGGCATTTCCAGTTTCGGGCGTTACCGATCGGTTTGGCAACGGCTCCACGAACGTTCACCAAAGTGATGGTAGTAGTGGCGGCAGCATTGAGAAGGAAGGAGTGTTAGTTCACCCCTCTCTGGATAACTGGTTAATTCAGGCGAAGTCTGAAAGAGAAAGCGAGTTGGCAATGGCCAGAGTAGTACAATTGTTACAGAGTCTTGGTTGGGTAGTCAATGTGGCAAAGAGCAGGTTGACTCCATCACAAACTCTAGAATACCTGGGAGCTCGCTTCGATACAAAGGAAGGAAGGGTGTTTCTTCCTCAGCTGCGGGCGCTAGGGTTGAGAAAACTGGTGCGCAGTTTCCTAGGGAGAGAGGATCCCACTGCATGGCATTATCTTCAGTTGCTCGGTACCATGGCAGCAACGCTGGAGCTAGTTCCATGGGCAAGAGCTCACATGCGTCCATTACATAGGGCTCTACTCAGGAGGTGGTCGCACCAGGAGGAACCTCTCTCGCGGAAACTACCCTGCCCGCCAGAGACTCGGTAGGCTCTTCAGTGGTGGTTACGGCCAGGGATTCTGGAAGCAGGAATATCCCTGAAATCACCCGCTTGGATTCCTCTTACGACAGATGCCAGTCTTGTGAGCTGGGGAGCTCACTTCAAAGGAAGGTTTGTTCAAGGCCAATGGACCGAACAAGAGAGGGTTTGGTCAATCAACAGATTAGAATTGAGAGCGGTAACCTTAGCGCTGCATTTCAATGGTACCTTCAGGGAAAAGCTATTCAGGTACTGTCCGACAATGTGACTGCAGTAGCTTACATCAGTCGTCAAGGGGGCACCAGCAGTGTCTCCCTGGAAGCCGAGGCCGAACAGCTGTTCGTGTGGGCTGAGATGAATTTGGGGGCTTTGTCGGCTTCACATGTAGCGGGGGTGGACAATGTGGAGGCCGATTTTTTTGAGTCGGGTCAAGGTGGACCCAGGAGAGTGGGTTCTGCATCTGCAGGTGTTCGAGATGATAGTGTGATGATAGTGTGTCATTGGGGAGCCCCCGTGATGGATCTCATGGCAACTTTTGAGTCTGCGAAGGTCAGCCGATTCTTCAGCCGAAGACGGGAGAGGATGTCGGAAGGTCTGGACACTCTCATTCAAAGGTGGCCAGAAGAGCAGCTTCTGTACGTTTTTCCTCCCTGGGTATTGATAGGCCGTGTTCTGCAGAGGATAGTGCGGCACAGCGGACTCGTAATATTGATAGCACCGGATTGGCCAAGGCGGCCATGATCCGCGGTTCTGATAAGGTTATTGGTAGATCGACCATGGCTCCTTCCGAGTCAAGAGGACCTGTTGCGGCAGGGTCCGTTACGTATGCCGCAGGTGGATCAATTCTCACTTACAGCTTGGCTCTTGAGGCTAAAGGCCAGAGGATAGTCATTGGCGGTGATTTCCATATTGTTAAAGGCAAGGAGAAAGTCTACATCCTTGGTGTATATTAGAATCTGGAGAGTCTTCGAAGGCTGGTGTGGCGACAAAAGTCTTGAGGCATTAAAGGCTTCTGTTTCTCAAATTCTGTCTTTTTTGCAGGACGGGTTTGAGAAAGGCTTGGCCGCAGCGTCATTGAGAGTGCAGTTGGCAGGGCTCTCTTGTTATAGAAGTAAGATAAATGGGGAGGTGCTAGTGGCGCACCCGGATGTTAAACGATTTTTGAGAGTGGTATCGCTGTTGAGGCCGCCATGTAGACCGACAGTACCGACGTGGGATCTGTATTTGGTATTGGAGGCGTTGGTACGTGAGCCATTTGAGCCGTTGTCGCGGGCATCATTAAAGGATCTTACTCTAAGTGGTTTTTCTAGTGGCGATATCGTCGGCGCGGAGGATTTCAGAGTTACAGAGTTACAGACTTTGTCCTGCAGAAAGCCTTTTCTATCATGTTATGAAAACAAAGTGGTGTTGAGGCCAGTTCCCTCATTCTTGCCTAAGGTGGTGTCGGCCTTTCATGTGAATCAAGTGGTTTCCTTGTCAGTATTTGAGGATGGTGGCGAGGAGGTACAGTTAAAAAAATTGCATCTCTTAGACGTGCGTAGAGCAATAAAGACGTATTTGCGGCGAACACAGGAATTCTGTAAGACAGATAGGCTGTTTGTTCTTTTGGGGGGGGGGGCAAGAAAAGGGCAAGGAGCTTCCAAAGCATCTATTGCCAGATGGCTCAAAGAAACCATAGCTTCAGCGTATTTGTTCAAGGGCAGGACAATACCAGACGGACTTAAGGCGCATTCAACAAGGGCGCAGGGTAATCCTGGGCTGAGTACAGTTTGGTACCGGCGGTTGACATCTGTAAGGTGGCTACTTGGTCGTCGTTAAATTCTTTTGTCAAGCATTATCGTCTAGATGTGCAGGCGGAAAGGGATACCTGTTTTGGATCGGCAGTGCTTCAGGCTGGTCTAGCGGGCCCCTCCCGTTGAAGGTTTTTACTGCTCTGTTACATCCCCAGAGGTTCTGGGACTAGACTGGAGAGACGATAAGGAAGGTGAAATTAGACTTACCTGCTAATTGTAGTTCCTTGAGGAACTCCAGTCCAGTCCTGCATCCCTTCCTAATATTCTGTCGTTGGACTACGGCCTGAAGCAAAGAGGTATAGTATTGCACGCGGTAAGCTCAAGGGCCAGGTATATGGGTTACAGTCCATAAGGGGAGAGGGAAGGATTGGGGATCTTTAGGCGGTCTTATTCCTCTATTAAGGCGGAGGGCGGACTATAACAGGACGACATTAGTAGTACTTGAAAGGCATACTCAGTGTCTTAGTTCTTAGTTGTTAATTGTTAAAGTTTGATAGCAATGTTTGCTACTTAATTATTGCTCTGGTGAGTCTGCTTTTTCAATAGGTTACAGGAGCAAGGAGGCGGTCCCTCAGGTATTTATACCAGTGACATCAAAAGAGTGTCAGTGATCAGTCTCCAAGATGCTGGAAGAGGTACACAACCTAGAGGTTCCGGGACTGGACTGGAGTTCCTCAAGGAGCTACAATTAGCAGGTAAGTCTAATTTCACCTTCAGTTAGCTGGAGCATCAGAAATAGTTATGAGCAGGGCCAGCCCGTCCACTAGGTGAACCTGGGTGACACGGCACACATGGCCTGCCATCCTCTCGTTCTAAGTCAAGCCGCGTTGCGCTGCCATCCCCCGCTGCCGCTGATTCTGATGGCAGGGTCAGCTCGGCGGTAGCGGCAGGCCATGTGCTTTGGCACACATGGCTTGCCGCTTCTGTCCCCCTAAATCGGAGGAGTCAGAAGTGACAGGCCATGTGTGCCAAAACATATGGCCTGCCACTGCCGCCGAATCATCCGCCCGGCTCTGCCACCAGAATCAGCAGCAGCACAGCTCAGCACAGGGAAGGGGGGGAGGGTGGCGCAGGGTGGCACACAGGTAGAAGGGAGACTGGCATGCCAAGGGTTCTGCCTAGGGCGGCAGAAACCCTTCGTCCAGCCCTGGTTATGAGTAGCCAAAATCTTATCTTAGCCTAGACTGAGTAATCTTGCAGAAGTATGGATTTGGTTCTGAAATACTGGTTTAATAAAGCATTTGTTGAATTCAACTGAATTATTTTTTCAATTTCTTTTTTGTTGAAGTAACTTGCTTTTATTCTTTAAATATGATATGGCAGTGTGTGGGAAATTGCTTTACACTGGAAGCAGTCCAAACTACACACTATCAGGGATTTTTGTGAACGTTTAAACAATATGTTTAAGTTGTATAGGTTAAGTGCATTACAAAGAGGGAAGGATGAGACTGAAGAGATCTGGGGCAACTTTTGAAAATGATGGCAATCAGAGGGAGACTTATCTAGAGAGAAGTAAGGGTTTAAATCTTATCTGTGTACTAACTTTGTGAATGAGGTGGCATAAGAGGGAGTGTGGGGGTTCAGGTATTGTGAACTGTATTGAATTAGATTGTTAAAGATTGTGAGGTTTGTACATTTTTACCCTATTTTTGAAAAAAGAGATTAAATGGCAAAAAAAGAACTTATTTTACTAAAACATACTTCCTTATCATCCCTCTAGTCTGGCCCATCCTTTGCCAGTGTGAGGCCCCTGGCAGCCTGCAGGGGCCCCGGATGGGCCGGATCCCACATGATGAGCCCAGTTGCCCATGTCATGGACTCCTCACTAAAGTCACTCGTGACATCATTTTGTTACAAATCATTGAAATCAACTTTAATCAATTACTGACAAACTGACCGACAAAGCCGACAATCATATGTCCACATCACAATTCACAAACAACTGTCAGCCTGTCAAACACTTAACAATCGAATTGGAAATTTACAGTTTCAAGCATTCTAACTTTGCAATGCATTAATGCACATTCCACGTGCTGACTGCTGACAGTTAAGTATCAACATGTCGAAGTTCGAACATGTGTTAATGCAAAGTCACGGATAATGCACTCAGAGTCAACTTCTCTCAGAAGGTCCTGCTCGATACTCAACAAGCTAAGCATGTTCAGACACTCATGCGACATCATTGATCTGAAATGATTCTTAATCAGCTTCAGTTTGCTGAATGACTGCTCACCTGAGCAGTTTGTCACCATGAGGCAGAGGAAAATGTGCAGTGTGTTCTCTGTGTTCGCAAACGTGCTATGGAGGCCATTATCAATGATGAAGCGATGCAACTGAATTTCGATCTTGCTGCAGATTGTAGCATTATCTGGATCGTCATTCTCATCTTCCTCCAGGTCGTCCAACTCCGACACCTGCAATGCTTCCTTGCCCAACTTTGTTTGCAGAGCTGCCTTAAATTGTACTAACTCTTCCGCCAGTTCAGACTGCAGATCGGAGGCATAGCGATTAACTAATTTGCTTGCACCTTCTCGAATTTCTGCATCAGAAAGTGATGAAATTTTATGCAAGAAAGCAAATCGGTTGGCCAATTCAGCATATGCTTTCTTGCGCTTCGACAGTGCAGCAGCAAGGCTGTCGATGATAATGATGAATGTGTCAGTACGGAATTTATTACGTGGTTGCAATTGAATCTGTGTCCGCGCCGGATTCGTCGTATCTGCAATTTCGTCTGCGTACTCGCTTACTGAGATCAGCCCGATAGTTTTCACAGCATGACAGGTCTTTGCCGTGTGTTTCAAAGTGGTCGAACTGTTCACGAAGGCTTTGGACGTACATCTGCAGTGAGTCATAAATCACAGCAACAGAATTCAAGTTTTGATCAGCTAACTGCAACAACAAGCTGTTCACTTGGAATCTTGTGAGAACCTTCTGCCAGAAAGCAGCCATTACGCCCATCTCAAGGCACTGCATTCGATCGTGCAATCCTCTGGCTTCTTGACACGTCTCTGCCTTGTGTTCGCCCACTTTGTCATCTATAATGTCCTCCAGAGCTTCGACAATCTCATCATAGTCCCTCACCAGAGCATTTTCCACATTGAATCGTGCTGACCACCGTATGTCGGACAGTCTCTTTAGTGTTAGCCGGCCTGCAGTCTGTTCCAGCTTGTCCTTGAGGATGGCCCAGCATGCTGTCGAACCAGCAAAACACACGTACAGCTGTTAGACAAAGTCAAAGAATGATACGGCATCGGCACAACAGGCTGCTGAGCACTGACCAACGAGGTTCAAGGAATGGCCAGCACAGGGTATGTAGGCGGCATAAGGATTTACCTGCCGTATAAGAGCCTGCATACCTCTGTATTTGCTGCTCATGTTGCTGGCGTTATCATATGACTGTCCTCGACAATCGTCATTGCTGATCCCCCAGCTGTGCAGAAACTGAAGCAAGCTATCTGCAAGCTGTTCACCTTTGTGACCTTGCTGAGGTAGAAATGTAAAGAACCGTTCAACAGGGCCAGATGGCAACACATAACGAATAATCACTGTCAGCTGATCCTGGTGTGTTATATCAGGCGTCGAATCAACTGAGATTGAGAAGTACTTGGCAGACTGAACTTCGGCCTTAATCCGATCGACAACTGACTGGCCAATCAGCTGTATTAGTTGATTGCAGATGTTGGCAGACAGGTATGAAGTGTGTCCTATTCCCTTGTTAGCATGCATCTGCAGGTGTTGCTGCTACTACTACTACTATTTAGCACTTATAAAGCGCCACGCATGCAGCGCTGCACAGCTAACCTGCAAGAGGTAGTCAACATATAAGAGACAGTCCCTGCCCGTCAGAGTCATGCTCATCAGAGCTTACAATCTAAGAACAGTACAGAGCATTAGTCAGTTCTGCGCAAAGTACGGTGAGGTACAGTTTGGTCATAAACGTTGACGGGGGTTAGGGAGATATGAGGATGGGAGTCAGGATCTGAATGCAACGGTGAAGAGGTGTGTCTTCAACCTGGATTTGAAGAGAGCCAGGGAGGATGCCTGGCGCACAGACGCAGGTAGGCTGTTCCAGGCATATGGTGCAGCAAGGTGAAAGGATTGCAGTCGGGAGTTCATGGTGTGGGTGAAAGGCATTGATAGAAGTAATTTGTTAGCGGAGCGCAAATTTCGAGAGGGGACGTAGGGAGAGATAAGAGATAAGAGGTATTGAGGGGCCAAAGAGTGAATGCATTTATAGGTCAGTAGGAGAAGCTTGAATTGGATGCGGAAATGGACAGGGAGCCAGTGAAGCGACTTGAGGAGTAATGTGGGCATGGCGAGGCTAGCAGAAGATTAGTCGAGCAGCGTGATTTTGTATAGATTGAAGGGGAAGGAGGTGGCTCATGGGGAGACCAGCGAGGAGTAGGTTGCAGTAATCGAGGCGAGAGGAGATTAGGGAGTGGATAAGCGTTTTGGTAGTGTGTTCAGAGAGGAAGGGGTGGATTTTGCTGATGTTGTACAGAAAGAAGCGGCAGGTCTTAGCTACAAGCTGGATATGAGCGGAGAAGGAGAGAGAGGAGTCAAAGATAACCCCTAGATTGCGGGCCGAGGAAACAGGAAGGATAGTAGATCCATCTACATGGACTGAGAGGGGGGGAAGTGGGAGGGAGGAGTTGGGTGGAAAGACAAGGAGTTCAGTCTTGACCATGTTCAGTTTCAATCGCCATGAAGGGATCAAATTTTGATATAAGTTCAAGGATTCCCAAATAATTGCCATTATGGGCAGAGCCAACGATCTGGTTGTCACCTCTAAAGGCCAGGTCACGTTCAGATAAAAAGGAAATAGTTTCAAACAAACCGCTCAAGAACAGCACACCAATACTCACGTTGTTTGTCACGTTGCTTTACTAGTGCCTGATCAACACGTTTTGCTGTGTCACGTCGCGTTAGCAGTTTAATCACGGATGCTCAATGAGTAGAACCGACCTCATGCTCCATGATTTGTTGCTTTTTATGCTTCCAGTTGCAAAAACCTTTTGTGCCAAAGGCTACAACTTCTGGTGACATTAGCTTGCATGGAAAGCAAAATAGACGAAGCTTAGATAGTGAATAGCAAAGCCAGTCATGATCGATAGGTTCCTTCAACAGCGGATGAGTTGTTTTGAACAGGTCACGAGAGCATTCCCTTGGTTTTCCATCAGCTGCATAGACAGTTCTGGTTGGAGTGAAATCCGAGTCCCAGTGGGCACATTGTGCACTACCTGCTGTCGCCCAGTACTTGCGCATATCGCCAACAATCTCGACGGGCCATTCGCCGAGGTCTGTAGAGCAGCAGACAGCAGATAGACACCGAACTGGAACATCATCACGTTCTAGAAACTCGGTAACATCCGTTGCAACGTCTTCTGCCTGCTGGAATGGCGGACAGTCCACTTCCATTTTCTCTTCAGTTTTAACGGCTGTCTCATTTACATTAGTAGTCGCAGTCATTGAAGCTTTGACATCTACTCCTACCTCAGCCTCCTGAGCTGGAGCGGTCATGCAGGACTGAGTTGTCTGCCCAAAGTACATCATAATCGACCGCGTTCCAGTTATAGTGGCAGCATCCCGCTGCACCTGTTCATTTTGTTTTTGCCAACCGGACTTATACTTGTGGTTTATGTCCCGCTCCCTTGAAGTCATGCCGTTATATTAACTGTAGTTTTGTTATATAATCTGTAATATAAAATATATAAGCAAGTTAATATTACGGTAACCAGTAAAACTAACCACACAGACATGGTTAAATTAAACCAGCAAAGCTTAGTAATAGCAGACGACCGTGACAAAACTTGTGTTTACATTACATTTGCATTACAAAGAATAGCAAACATATATATTATATTATATAACATATCAGACCTTCAGACTTCTTTGTAGTTTAATACTATTTAATATTATTTAAATTAAATGTTACGCTGTCAGGTGAGGTGTCAGCATCTTCAGTATTTACAAGTTAAACCGGAAGTAGATTATGATAGCCTGGTTCCCGGTCTACAGTCTACTGTTCAGGAACACCAAACAAGCTGAATGAAGGACCAAAACATTTAAAAATTACTTTAAAAAAATTTACGAGTGTAAAATAAAAATGTAAAAAAATAAATTGAAACTAGAATAAGTAAAGAAATAACATAATAAAAAAAATTAAACTTTAAATGTCTTAAACATAAAAAGGAATTATAAAACTAAAACATTACAACAAGCAGGTGTTGGAGGGCACAGGGCCCCTTAGATGCGCGGGGCCCCTGGCACAGTGCCATAGTGCCAACCCATAAAGACAGGTCAGCCTCTAGTCCAGTCCTGCACCTCAGCATGTCATCTTTTGATAACATCAGTGTAATTAGGCAGCTGGCTCCTCCTTCCAGTCCCAGTATGCTCAGTCTCCAAGCAGCTGGAGCAAGTGATTCCAAACTCTGGGCTCACTGAGGGCTAAAGAGTAGGAGTAGTTAGGTTCTTTGATTTAGGATTACAGTAAGACTTATTCTTTTTAGATGGAGAGCTTGGGGCTGCCTTTTTTCTTCCTGATTTGATTTTCTGAGCTGGCTGCCGCATAAAGTTAAACACACAAAAAAAAGTGCCTTTTCAATGTCAGCAGGAAAGGGGCTCTCCCTCCTGGATGAGGAGAACACCGGTCTCCGTTTCAGAGAGGCCATTTGGCTCCTGAACCAGTGATCGGGTGAGGAACTGCTACCGGCAGTAAACTTGCAGCGGCTCTCTATTTGATCTCCCGCCTCAGCGCTGAAACTGGGGACAGCGGCTGAGTGCAAGGCAGGGAATAACAGCACATCTGAAGAGACAGTAAGCTAGCAGGGCGATAGCAGGCAGTCGCGGGTGTATTTCAGTGGCAGGAGGCCGTTGGCCTGCAACTGTGGGAGGAAAGCAGGGTGGTCCGGCAGCACAGAAATCTACCATTTTGTGAGCACAAGCTGCACCATTGCTATTAGACATGCGGTCAGGCAGGGGGGAGGCCTCTGTGGACGCTGGGCTTGCTCCTCCGTGTTTTGTTGTTTTTCATTTAGCTGTTTTTTTTAAATGTAGCTGTTTTTTTAATGAGCATTTTTGGGGTTTTATTACTAAATCTCTGGAGTAGCAAGAGAGAAGACAGCAGATTTCACCAGGGAGCTAGAGTGAGTTTTTCCAGGTCTCCTTCACCCCTAGGCTGACCATGCCTTCAAGACCCCAATGTTGGGCTGTGGGGCCCAATATGGACCACCATCAGTGGTGGGCATTTGCTGCAGCTATGATGCGGAGGCCCATACAGCCGAGGAGTGCTTGCAGGAGTGGACTGATGACTCTGGTCGAGTTAGTACCTCTGGGGCATCAAGGGCGGCTCACAGGCCATGAAAGGTCTTGGCTCGGCCATTCCGTTGATGGGGGAACCCTGAGCCGCACCACCCCTTCTGGAGCCTTATAGTGAGGGATGCTCCTCTCCTCAGCCCTCATCTTTTTAGTGGTTGGGGGGGGGGGCTAATGGCTTTTGTGATAGCCTAATGGTTTAAGCCAGAGGTTCCCAACTCCAGTCCTGGAGGGCCAAACACCATTCAGGTTTTCAGGTTGTCCCTAATGAATATGCATGAGATACATTTTAATACAAAGGGGTCAGTGCATGCAAATGCATCTCATGCATATTTATTAGGGACAGCCTGAAAACCTGAATGGTGTTTGGTCCTTAAGCAGTGACGTGAGAGCTGCATAGCATGGGTTCAGATCCCACTGCTGCTGTAGTTGACAGTGTGCTGAGTGCTAGGGATGATGGAGTACCACCTCCATGCCTGGATGAGGCTGAAAGAGGCAGGTGGCAGGCCATTTGTGACTTATGTACAGAACTACCTGGCTCTTATGCCTTATCCAAGGAGCAGAATCTTGGATGTTAGTAAGGGAGGATCGATTTGTAATGAAAGTGGCTGACATGGGGTGCGAGGCCCAGGATCCAGGAGGCTGGAATAGTCCCCATACCAGTTGTAAAGCAGAGGAGTGGCCTAGTGGTTAGAGTCCTGCCTTGAGCTGGGAGGCCAGTTTTCGATTTCCGCTGCAGCTCCGTGTGGCTTTGGGCGGGTCACTTGGCCCGCCATTGCCCCAGACAAGTCCAGGTTGGGGTGCATGGCCAGTTTTGCTTTGCAGTGTGTGCCGCTTGGACAGAGTTGATGAAAACAACAACCTTTAGCTTCTGCAACTGGTCCTTTTATTTTTTTATTTTTTTCCTATTTTCCTCTTTTTATCATAGTCTCCCTTTAGCAAGTTTAAAGGTAGCACTGTGTATTGCCTTATTAGCCTTCCTCCTTTTTAGTAATTTAAACGCAATCATGCTATGTTCACAATTGCCAGATAGTCCCAACATCCTCATCTCTTTCACCAGATCTTGGTTTCCGCTAAGGGCTAGGTCCAAGATGGCTTCCCCTCTGGTTACTTCATGAAGCAGCTGCCCCAAGAAGCAGACATTTATGTCATCTAGAAACGTTATCTCCCTAGTGGGACAGGGGTTCTGTAGCACCTCCTCATCCTTGGGACCTAAGAAATCACAAGGAAGCAAGGAGGGCCCAGGTGGCGGTGCAGCCCATGGGAGGATGGTTGCGGGATTCCCTGCCTGGGTCCAGATAGCGTCCGACTAGTGGGGCTTAGAAGTCATCCATGAGAGTTAGGCGCTGGAATTGCCCAGGTCACTGGGTTCATCCTTTACAAAGTTCCCCTGCAAGGAGTGTGACAAAGCCAGGCAATAAAAGACACCCTGCTAAGGCTTCTGCAGTTAAAGGACTAGTGCGGGTCTCATAGGCACTCAGTCTATTGCATGGTTAAAAAATAAATATTTTTTCCACTTTCGCCCTGTTCTCGACCTTAAGCAAGTAAGCAGAGGTCTAAGAGTGCCCTGGTTTCACATGGAAGCATTGCGGTCCTGAATACTAGCAGTGAGAGGCAGGGAGTTCAGGACTTCCTTGATCTCATGGAGGCATTTCTGCACTTACCTATAAGGCTGGAACACCAACCGTTTTGATCTGCTTCTCAGTGCCTAGGTGACATTTGCAGTTTCAGGCATTGCCATTCGGGCTAGCGATGGCACCATGTACATTCACCAAGGTCAGGGTGGTAGTGGCGGTGGCGCACCACCAGGGATGAGCTCGGGTGTACCCGTGTCTCGACGACCAGCTGTTTTGGGCAAGGTCCCGAAGCGCAAGTCAGTAACCACCGACAAGGGTCATAGAACTCCTGCAAAGTCTTTCTGGTCCACCCTTACCTTGACGACTGACTCATTTGCAGAGTGGGAGCAAAGAGGCAGCGGCAAGAGTGGTGGCCTTTTGGCAGAGTCTTGGATGGGTGATCAACAGGGCCAAGAGTCGCTTGGTACCATCCCAGGAGATTGTGTATCTCAGGGTGCACTTTGTCTCCCTAGAGAGGATTTTTTTTTCTCCCGGTACAGAGAGTACAGGGATTGCGGTGGCTGGGGTCGTCAATTCCTGCTAAAGAAGGCTCTGACAGAGTGGCATAATCTTCAGCGGCTCAGGACCATGGCAGCGACTCGCAGCCTTGTGCCATGGGCAAGAGCACACTTGTGATCGCTACAGAGAGTGCTGCGGCACAGGGGAGCACACCAGCGACATCCATTGTTGCAGCAGCTGCCCTGCCCTGCCCAACAGGAATCAGAGAGGAACTCCGGTGGTGACTCCAGCTGGCGAAGTGGGCAGTGGGGATGCCTCTGGAGGCTCCAGGCTGGATCCCTCGGTCAACGGACGCACCTCTATCAAGGTGAGGAGCTCACGGCAGGGCAGTTTGCTCATGGACAGTGAACTCCACATGAAACCAGGTGATCCATAAATACACTGAACGTGAGAGAGGTTGTTCTGGCACTCCGGACTTTCCAGCTGGAGTGCAAGGGTAAGCCATCCAAGTCTTCTCGGACAACGCGACCATGGTGACCTACATCAGTCGGTAAAGAGGAACAGGCAGCATGGGCCTCGAAGAAGAAACGGGGGCGTTGCTGCTATGGTCAGAAGAGCATCTTCAAGCGCTGTAGGGGGCGCACGTTGCGGGAACAAGCAATATGATGGTGAATGTCCTGAGCCGGGTGCAGATGGACCCCAGGGAATGCTCCTTATGCCAAGAGTTTTTCTGGCAAGTGGCGAGCAGATGGGGCACACCGTTCATGGACCTCTTGGTGACGTATGCAACGCCCAAGTTGAACAGGGTTTCAGCAGGAGAAGCGGGAGGAGGTCGAAGGGCCTCAATGCAGCGGTGGCCCGCGGAAGGTCGCCTTTATGAGAGTTCTCCATGGCACTGCTAGGCCGGATAGTGCAGGGAATCGAGTCTCACAGGGGGTTGGTCATTCTGATTGCTGAGGCGCCCAGGGTATGCCGACCTAGTACAGTTACAGGCGGATTGGCCATTGCAGTGGCCGAGTCGAGAGGATCCTTTGGCTTAGGGGCCTCTGTGCATGCCCCAGGTGCATGGCTTCTTGTTTACGGCCTGGTGCTGGAGAAAGTTTGGTTCAGAGGGCACAGCTACTCAGGGCCAGTTGTTGCAACGTTGCCGAGGGCCAGGAAGAGGTCCTCCATTTTTTCCTTTATTCAGATCTGGTGCATGTTTGAGGCCTAATGCGCAGAGAGGGACTGTCAGCCGTTCTCAGCTAGGGGGCCAGACGGGTTAGCCTTTCTGCAGACGGGTCTAATGAAAGATTTTGGCCGCACGTTCCTTGAAGGTACAGGTCACTGTCATCTCAGTTATAAGGACAGGGTTCAAGGAGTATCTTTGGAACGCACCTGGATGTGGTATGGTTCCTGAAAGTGGTTAAGCATCTCTGTCTACCGATTCGGTCCTTCGTTCCTTCTTGGGAACTTAATCTGGTGCTGACGGCACTGGCAAAGGAGCCTTTTGGAACCTCTGGCCAATTCTTCCCAAAGAGATTTGAGACTTAAGTCAGTGTTTTGGGGGGGCTTGGTCCGGAGAATTTCGGAGCTGCTGGCTCTCCCATGTAGGGAATCCTTTCTGTCCATCTCAAAAGAGAAGGTGGTTCTCAGGCCAGTCCCATCCTTTTTTGCCAAAAGTTGTATCCATGTTTTACATGAATCAGTCAATCTAACTTCCGGCACTCTCTGGGGAACGGGGAGGAAATACGGATCTGCATGAGTTGCTTGCATGTATGGAAAGTAAGGCACCATGATTTAGAGAAAACAGCCCGGTTACGAATTTGGTTGTTTGGGACGCGCAAGGGTAAGCCAGCGGCCAAAACATCCACTTCCAGGTGAAGTAGTGAGGCTATTGCCTCAACGTTCCTGTTGAAGGGTAAGTCATGCGGGCGCATTCGTCCAGGGCTCAGGTGACTTTTTGGGCAGAGTATTCAGTGGTACCATTGGCCGAGAGGTGTAGGGCAGCCTCCTAGTCTTCCTTTATACCTTTGCAGTAGATAATCGGTTAGATGTGCAGGTGACAGGGGACACCAGTTGTGGTGCGGCAGTGATTCAAGCCGGAATCGCCGTCCCTCCCATTGATAAAACTGCTCTGTTACATCCCAGAGGTGCGGGACTGGACTGGAGGGACGATAAGGAAAGTGAAATTAGACCTTACCTGCTAATTAGCATTCCTTGAGTAATTGCAGTCCAGTCCTGGAACCCGCCCTGGTGATTCCAAAGGGATCAGTCACGTGACCCCAGACCTGAAGAAGTGTATCAAGAGATTGGATGGTTCAGTGGTTTGGGGGGAATCGGAGATCCCACGGAACATGGTGAAGTTCTAGCAGTAGTGTGGTCTCTCAGTCTGTTGTTTTTTCATTATGAGCAAGGTATATGGTTGGTGCCTTAGCAGTCCACAGGTAAGTCAGAAAAAGATCCCCTCCTGTGGTTGGTGGGGGAACTCAGCTTAGACAGTTAGTCTGATTTTTGGGTGCATTTCTTTGCCTACGGGTATGCCTCCTCATTCCAGGAAGGGAAGTAGGGGCCTTCTAGGCTTAGGGGCCCTGAGTTATATAGTGATATAGTTATTTATAAGGTTTATGAGGCTTATGTACTTATTTAAGTAGATAAGCCTCATAAACCCTGTGGAGGGAGCAGAGGCCAGGTAACTGGCGCCCCCAAAACCCTAGCAAGATCAGTTGTGGACAGAGCTCCAGGGCAAGCACCTAATTTTATGGCAGTAGATGTATGTCCAAGCATTGCACACAATATTCAAGGTGCAGTCGCACCATGGAACGATACAGAGACATTATAATATCCTTTGTTTTACTTTCCATTCCTTTCCTTATGATACCTAGCATTCTATTTGCTCTCTTGGCCACCAATGCACACTGGGTGGAGGGTTTTAACATGTTATCCATGATAACGCCTAAATCTTTTTCTTGGGTGGTGGTTCCTAATGTGGAACCTTGCATTGTGCAACCATAGTTTGGGTTTTTCTTTCCTAGGTGCATAACTTTGCACTTGTCCACATTAAATTTCATCTGCCATTTGGATGCCCAGTCTTTCAAATTATCAAGATCCTCTTGCAATTTTCCACAGTCCTCATGGGTTTTAACAGCTTTGAATAGTTTTGTGTCATCTGCAAATTTGATAACCTCACTCACCATTCCCATTTCCAGGTCATTTATGAATATGTTAAAAAGCAGTGGACCCAGCACAGATCCCTGGGGTACTCCACTGTTCTCCTTTCTCCATTGGGAAAATTGGCCATTTAGCCCTACCCTCTGCTTTCTATCTTTTAACCAGTTCCTGATCCACAATAGTACACTGCTTCCTATCCCATGACCAGGGCCGGCCCGTCCATTGAGCGAGAATGTTTTTTGCACAGGGCCCCGCGTTTCAGGGGGCCCCGCGCAAAAAACATTCTAATCCTAAAGTAAAATTTTTAAAAAGAAAAAAGAAGTTGTCTTCTCCGGCAGCCGGGGCCGCCGCGGCAGAATCGAGTGTGCCGCGGGGCCCCCCCTGCCCAGCAGAGCCTGCCCTCCCGAGCCTGCCCTCCCCTTTATCACCTGTCTTCGCAGCTCTAATCAAACGCGCCGGCTTTCAGAGCGCGAGGGAGAGTTTCTCCCTCGCTGCTCTATTAAGCCCGCGGGGGCTGATGGGAAGTTCCCATCAGCCCCCGCGGGCTTAACAGAGCCGCGAAAGGGAAACTAGCCCTTTCGCGCTCTGAAAGCCGGCGCGTTTGATTAGAGCTGCGAAGACAGGTGATAAAGGGGAGGGCAGGCTCGGGAGGGCAGGCTCTGCTGGGCAGGGGGGGCCCCGCGGCACACTCGATTCTGCCGCGGCGGCCCCGGCTGCTGGAGAAGACACCTTCTTTTTGTTCAACTCTGTCCCGGGGCGGGGCTGGGCGTTAGGTGGGGTGATGGGCTTGGGGGGGCGGGGGGGGGGTTAGGAGTGGTGATGGGCTATGGGGGGGCTGGGGGAGGGTTTAAGAGTGGTGATGGGCTGGGGGGGTTAAGAGTGGTGATGGGCTATGGGGGGCTGGGGGGGGTTAAGAGTGGTGATGGGCTATGGGGGGGCTGGGGGGGTTAAGAGTGGTGATGGGCTGGGGGGTTAAGAGTGGTGATGGGCTATGGGGGGGCTGGGGGGGTTAGGAGTGGTGATGGGCTATGGGGGGCTGGGGGGGTTAAAGAGTGGTGATGGGCTATGGGGGGGCTGGGGGGGATAGGAGTGGTTATGGGCTATGGGGGGCGGGGGGGGTTTATGAGGGTTTATGGGCTTGGGGGGGCTGGGGGGGTTAGGAGTGGTGATGGGCTATGGGGGCTGGGGGGTTTAAGAGTGGTGATGGGCTATGGGAGGACTGGGGGGTAGGAGTGGTGATGGGCTATGGGGGCCTGGGGGGGGTTAGGAGTGGTGATGGGCTATGGGGGGGCTGGGGGGGTTTAAGAGTGGTGATGGGCTATGGGGGGGCTGGGGGGGTTAGGAGTGGTGATGGGCTATGGGGGCTGGGGGGTTTAAGAGTGGTGATGGGCTATGGGGGGACTGGGGGGTAGGAGTGGTGATGGGCTATGGGGGCCTGGGGGGGGGGTTAGGAGTGGTGATGGGCTATGGGGGGGCCTGGGGGGGGGTTAGGAGTGGTGATGGGCTATGGGGGGGCTGGGGGGGTTAGGAGTGGTGATGGGCTATGGGGGCGCTAAGTCTGTATATGGGCTGATGGGATCAGGACTGAAAGTGAGTTGATGGGGAGGTTAGGACTGGTAATGGGGTATGGGAGGGCTTAAACTGAAAATTGGGTGAGGGGATTAGGACTGGAAATGGGCTGGTGGGATTAGGACTGGGAGTGGGCTGGTGGGATTAGGACTGGGAGTGGGCTATGGGGGGCTAGGACTGGTAATGGGTTGGAGGGGTTGCTAGGACTGGAAATGGGCTGGGGGGAATTAAGACTGGAGGTGGGCTGATGGGGTTAGGACTGGTAATGGGCTGTGGGCTGTTGGGGGGGGGGTTAGGACTGGTAATGGGCTCTGGGGGGGCTAGGACTGGAAATGGGCTGATGGGGGGGGTAACTCTGGAGGTGGGCTGTTGGGATTAGGACTGGTATTGGGCTGGTGGGATTAGGACTGGGAGTGGGCTATGGGGGGCTAGGACTGGTAATGGGTTGGGGGTTGCTAGGACTGGAAATGGGCTGGGGGGATTAAGACTGGAGGTGGGCTGATGGGGTTAGGACTGGTAATGGGCTGTGGGCTGTTGGGGGGGGTTAGGACTGGTAATGGGCTATGGGGGGCTGACTGGAAATGGGCTGATGGGGGGGTTAGGACTGGAAGTGGGCTGATGGGGGGTTAGGACTGGAAGTGGGTTGATGGGGGGGGGCTAGGACTGGTATTGGGTTGGGGGGTTGCTAGGACTGGAAATGGGCTGATGGGGGGCTAGGACTGGAAATGGGCTGATGCAGGGACAAGAAGGGAATGGATGCTGGGTGAGACTGGAACTAGAAGGGAGCTGATGTTGGGGGAGGATTAGGGGAGGATTAGAATGGGATGGGGCTGGGAGAGTAAAATGGAGAGGGGAAAAATATTTTGTGTGGTAGGGGTAAAAAATCTACACTTAGCTGGGTATTGGGAGAGTAAGTGGGGATTGAGGATGGAGGGGTAAAATGTGAGTGGATGAAATAGGAATGAGGAAAGAGCAAAAGGAGAAAGATTAGTATGTTAAAGCAGATGTAGAGAGAGAGAGAATGGAAAAAAAACTAGAAGAGAGAAGAGACAGCAGATGATGGAGAGTTAGCAGAAAACATGAAGAAACCAGAAGAAAGTGGCTGGAGCAATTGCAACCGGAAAAAAAATGCACAAAAGGTAGAAAGATATCTCTTTATTTTGAATTTATTAACTGGAATATGAAAGCTCTGGGAAATGTGCATCATTAACGTCTGCGCTTTGTTTGGTACAAGAGGAAATTAATTTATAGTTTTATTTCTACAGTTGTTGTACATTCCAAGTTTGGCTTTTGGGGTTCCCAGTTTAATTATTGCCTTCCTGTTTCTAAATTGTGATTCCTTGTTTGGTGATGGTCTATGTTCTGCATGTGTAACTGAGCTGAGGTATTCTGTTTATGTAATTCCTATTTGACATTGCCACTTGTTCTCTTTCCCCAGTAGGTCATGTATTGTTTTTCTCTGAAATGTATTGGTTTAATATTTGCAGTGTTGCCTTTTGATTGGTAGGGTCTGGTGCTTTGTGAGTTCTGGTAGTGCTGTTAGGATACGGCGGGTTTGCTATGGGTTCTAAATGGGCAGTGTTTGTAGTAGTTCCTAATGTGCCTGGCGGTTGGCACTGGATTATAGTAATGTAGAAATCTTTTAGTCTGTCTTTATCCATACACACACTAACTTTTAGTAAACATGTCTCTTAATGAATGTTAGCATTATGCAAATATTTATGCAAATAAGGCCACTTATGCAAATGAGGCCCCGCACCGAGTCTCCGCACATGGCCCCGCACCCCCCTTGGGCCGCCCCTGCCCATGACTTTTTAATTTTGCCAAAAGTCTCTCATAAGGGACCTTGTCAAAGGCTTTCTGAAATTCCAGATACACTATATCAACCAACTCACCTTTGTCTACCTGTTTGTTTATGTTTATGTTTATTGGGAACTTAATAGACCGCCCATCACAATAGCGTCTGAGCGGTTTACAAAAATACAAAAGGCTGCTTAGAAAATTAGGAAAGGAATGCCATAGTGTGATAGGAAAGAAGAGAGAAGAGTAAAAAGTCGAGGCTAGATTATAGTAACAGAAACAGGGGAAAACAACATCATGGGGGTGGTGAAAAGGGGCGCGGGGGGGGGGGGGGGGAGAGAGGCCAAAAGCTAGACAGAAGAGATGGGTTTTTAGATTTGCCTTAAATGTTTTAAATGCGAGTTCCAAGCGGAAGTCTGTGGGGAGCGAGTTCCATAGGCGGGGACCAAGGAAGTAAAAGGCAGAGGAACGGGTGGTTTCTAGGTGGGCCTGGGATGGGGAGGGTAAGGTTATGCGGTTCATGTGGATGGTGCGGAGGGAACGATAGGGAGTGTGGATGTGGATCAGGTCGGCAAGGTAAAGGGGAGTGCCAGTATGAATAGACCTGTGAACAAAACATAACACCTTCAAAAAAACATAACAAATTAGTAAGACAAGACCTTCCTTAGCTAAAGCCATGTTGGTTGTATCCCATTAAGCCATGACTATATACTGTACATGTTCAGTAATTTTGTTCTTTATGATGGTTTCCACCATTTTTCCTGGTACTGACATCAGGTGCACCGGTCTGTAGTTTCCCGGATCACCCCTGGAACCCTTTTTAAAAATTGGCGTTACATTGGCCATCCTCCAATCTTCAGGTATTACAGATGATTTTAAAGATAGTTCACAGATTACTAATAGTAGGTCTGCAATCTGATATTTAAGTTCTTTCAACACCCTTGGATGTATACCATCCGGTCCAGGTGATTTGCTACTCTTCAGTTTATCAAACAGTTGTAATACATCTTCCCGGTGTATCGATACTTCTTTCAATTCTTCTGCAGCATCTCCTTTAAATACCATTTCAGTTATGGGTAACATTCCTAAATCTTCCTCAGTAAAGACCAAAGCAAAGAATTCATTCAGTCTCTCCACTATGGCCTTGTCCCTTTTTAGTGCCCCTTTTATCCCTCTATCATCTAATGGTCCAACTGACTCTCTCACGGGTCTTTTTGCTACAAATGTACTTGAAAAAGTCTTTATTGTGCGTTTTTGCTTCCACAGCAAGCTTCTTCTCAAAATCTCTCTTTGCCTGCCTTATTAAGGCCTTGCATCTAACTTGCCAGTGCTTGTTTTTTTTTCAGTTTTTGTCATTTATCTCCTTTTTCCATTTCCTGAAAGATGCTTTTTTTTGGCAACAACAGCCTCTCTGACCTCACCTTTAAACCATGCTGGCAGTTTTTTGGATTTCCTTCCACTTTTCTTAAAGCGTGGAATACAGCTGGTCTGGGCTTCCAAGATAGTATTTCTAAATACCACCCAAGCTTGATGTAAATCTTTAACCTTTGCAACTACTCCTTTTAGTTTTTTCTTAGCTATTTTCCTCATTTTATCAGTCTCCCTTCTGAAAGTTAAAAGGTAGTACTGTGGATTTCCTTACCGTCCTTCCTTCATTTATTAAATCAAATGCGATCCATGGCCTACTCTGGGCCATTCTCTTCTCTGCATTCTGCCCCCTCTGCATGTCACCCACCACTGGCATTTGTCCTGCAGCAAGCCTCTTCGCCCTAGGTCACGGAACACCTGTGGACCGCTGGCTGTGCTGCTGCTACATGTTCATGGCTCCCCTCCCATGTGGTGCCCTCCCATTCTCCCTTGGTGTTGCTACTGTGGGGCCAGTCTACCTGGCTATTTGGCTCAGATGTGCATGGGCTACCATGAATGTGTGTCTTATAGCATGGTGTCACCTCTGTAGCGCTATACATATGACCAAGGCCATTATTGGTCAGGTTTGCTGTGGGCAACAGCCACATAGGCACACAAGGCACACATGCAGAACAGCTTAAAACTTTATTTACCCAGAAAACATGCATGAGACAGACACAGAATACGAGCAAACAGTGCCCAAACAAACTGGCTAACAGGTGTGCCCCATGGCACCCAACCGTCACCCCTGCTGCACCTACAGGGCCATTAACACTGCTGGCCAGTCTGCCCTGGTGGCTGTCACTACACCAGCAGCTACTGACATGTCTCATGCCGCTTGGTGATATGGCTGCCCCTGCTCGCATCCCAGAAGGTGGGGCCCCCTCAGTGCCCCACAGGGCTGCCTGCTGTGTGACTGGAGGGTGGTGTTTGGGGCTGCAAGTGGGCCTCCAGCAGCAGTCGCAGGCTCCTGAGCTCACCCTGCAGGCCCCGCACCTCACCCCACCAATACGGGCACACTGATCCTACATGCACCTGGCCGCAGGCACCTCTGCTGCATCACCGTCCTCATCACTGCCGTGACCTGGCACCACTACAGCCTCCTGGCAACCCCAGCTTCCATACCCTGGGCCCCCTACTGCCTCCTCACCATCTGCATCCCCCTCCAGTCACACTGTCATATCTCACCCCACCCCTACACTCGGCACCCCCATTCACTCTGCACACCCACCCTCGCCCATACTGTCTCCCTACATGCCCTCTGTCCCCTCACCCTTGCTCCCACCCACCTGCACTTACACCCCCCCCATGCTCCTGCATGCACTCTGGCCCCTTGCCCTCGCTCCCATCTTCCTGCCACTTACACACCACCACATGCTCCCCCTGCATTGGCTCCGTCCCTCACCACCACCCTTCAGCTACTCACCTTTCCCCATGCACTCACCTGCTGCCCCCTCGCCACCCTGCCTGACCCCTCAGCCTCTGACACTACAGCCTCCCCCACAACACTCCATGGGGCCTCCCCAGCTGTCCTCCCTGTCACGCCACACACCCCGTCCACCAGGGGCTGAAGGATGTGGGTCCAGAGATCGCCCCCTGTCTCTGCAGCACCTGCGTGTGCATGGCACCGATGGGACCTGGCTGCTGCCCTACTGCACACTATTCCCCAGGTATGCTGTGGGACATAGGCCTCCCTGCCCACTGCCATCAGCTCTGCCTTCAGGGGAGAATACTGCCTCCCCTGCCGCGCCATCCTCATCCTCCACTGATGGTGTTGGGCTGAACAGGAGGAAGGGGATTGGTGGTGCGCTGCTGCTGCCCCCTCTGGTGGTCATGCTGCTGCTTCCACTGGGGCTGGGGGGGGTGTATCTGTGCTGGCATCCTTCACGGTGTCAAAGGTGGAGCCATCAGGGGACGGGGGTCCTCCTCCTGCTGTGCTGCCACTGTGGGGGACAGAGGTCATGGCTGTGGTGTCTCAGCTGCGTGTCAGACCGGTCATCCATGGGCAGCTGGGTTCCTGGTGTGCCAGTGGCACAGGTTGCTGTCATTCCGGGCCCATGGGTGGCCCACATCAGGTATGTGTTTCCTGTGTCAACCTCCGGACAGTGCTCCTATCACTGCCACTGTGGTGGGGCAAGCTGGCCTCTTTGTGCCACCTTACCGTACTCAGTGCCCATACCTCTATGTGGGATGTTGTGGTGGCTGCGCCACACATGTCCATACCCTGTTCTTCTTGTTGCTGCACTACTGTGTTTGCTGCAGGTCGGATACACAGACAGGGCATTCCAGCACATCCCTGCTCTGCAGGGGGTGGGGCAGTGTGGACTGGGACTATATGTTGTGGAACCCTGGGGTGGGGGCACACTGTTTCCATGGTGTCCATATCACAGCAGTGTGTGCTGTTACATTTGGTGCCCTGCCTCTGTGTTGGGGGCCTGCTGCTCGGATTGGGTATCTGCATGGCTACTCATCCTGCAGCTGCTGCTGGATACAACTTATCAGCCGCGGGCGCAGTTTTTGCAGTAACGCACCTGGTATGCCTCCGTGTCACATAGGATCCGGAAATGCCTGTGGGTTAGAAACACACCTCATCATTCTCCTATGCCAGGACACGGACCTGCCTACTCATTGGGGGGGGGGGGGGTGCTGCTGGCACTGTGCACATGCACATCATGTGCCCTGTCCCCATCTGCTATCGGTGGCGTGTTAACCTGCCATACCATGCCATGCCTGGGGGGTGGATGGTGTCTGGTCATTGCATTTGAAGTACATGCACAGGGCCTGGTTACCTCACCTCCGAGGGCCTGGGAACACTCACAGCTCTAGCCTAGTGGTTCTGAGCCTGACTCAGGGTACTGGGTTTGCTTGCCACTTGGGGGCTTGTACTACTTCATTTTGCACCTGTGCCATTCACACTGTGCCTCCCCTCTGACTTGCTTTGCTCTCACTTCCTAGTGCCTGGGAACACTCACAGCTGTAGTCTGGTGGTTCTGTGCCTTGCTCAGGATACTGGGTTCGCTTCCCGTCTTGGGGTATGTACAGGGACATTTTTTGGGCTCTTCAGGGGCTACCTGTGTGACCTGGGGTTGTGGCTGACATTCTGGGACTGCTCTCTGCTATGCATGTCTCTTCCATCTGTCTCTGTGTCCCCCTTTGCCTTCACTGTGGGCCTGCTTGCATTCTGTTCTCCTTTGTTTCCTGGGCCCCTGCTGTGGGATTGCTCTGGCTGTGCTGTGCCGTCACTGTGCAGCCTGCCTGCTTTCTGCCAGGGGCAGGTCCTGGCTTTCTCTGCCCTTCCTGTCCACCTTGGTGCATTCCTTTCTCTGTGCCAACTCGTGTGCTATTCCAGCCTACTCACTTCTCTCTGCTTCCAGGTGTGTCTGTCTGTGTTGTGATGTACTTATTGGGCGAGGTGGTCCTGATATGTTCCCAGCTGACGCGTGCTGCAGTGTGGGCTGGCTGCCTTTGCTCGGTGGGGAGGAGAATCTCCTCCTAGTCCAGGACCATGGTCACCGGTAGCCTTGTCTCTGCCTCGCTGAAATTAGGCTGCCTGGTAGCCATGTTGATGTATGCATTATGATGGGGAAGCCTTCTTCCTGGTTCTGGTCACACGTGGTCTGCAGGACATGGGGTTGGGGATGTTTGCAGGGCTGCAGGTGCATGGGGTGGCTGGAGTAACACTGGCAGTGTGCACATGGCCTACACATGTGTATGGCTCAGGACGGAGCGATAGGCTGCCAGTTAGGCATGCTTCCCCGGATACAGCCACATGCTAATTCTACATCCTCATGTGTGTGTCTATGCGGGGTTGTGGAATCGGTGCTGTGCATGCACGTCTTCTCTAGAGATGTGCATGGGGCCCGGACATGCCCCTTTCTGAATTGAGCCCCACATATATATTTAACCTAGTTGACGGAACATTTGCGAGAAGCTTAACATCAATCATAAGGAAGAATATAGAGCAATAGGAGCCACAGCTCTGAGGATTCTAATATTCTTTGTGTATAATGGTTATTTCAACCTCCACCATGGTTTCAATTAAGACATTTCATAGACTTTAGGAGTGAAGCCATCAAGGCCTGGGGACTTGCCCAACTTTAAATCCTTTACAACAACTCTGACCTCCACCACTGTTATTTCCCTATCCAAAAAGTCAGCCTGATCCTCACTAAGCTCGAGCAATGGGAGTGATGTCAAACAGGCAGCAAAATAGTCCCAACTTGCAATATGAACCAAATTGTTGGTATAGTTAGTGCAGAAAGTGAGCACTCCAAAACTGATGTTGTCATCCACTTGGGTACAAATGACCTGGCTAGAAACAGTGCCTCTGCAGTTCAAAGGGACGTCCAGATTCTGGGAGAGAAACTCAAGCCCATTGTTAACACTATAGCATTCTCAGAAGTTCTACCTGTTCGTGGTAAGGGGGCAGAAAGGCTGCATCGCATAAACAACTTTAATACATGGCTCCAAACCTGGTGCAAACAAGGATTTAGATATATAGGCAACTGGGAAAACAGATGGAACAACAAGAGACTATACTGTGCTGATGGACTACATCCCTCCGTCGCAGGGAAAGGGATCCTAAGTGAAAAATTCAGGCAGTATGTGGACAGGCATTTAAACTAGGGAAAGGGGGTGACGGATGGAGAAGGACAAGTTCAGGACGTCACTCCCAGCAAAAGCAATATGACATTGGAAACAGCCACGCTTTTAAATCACACATCAATGGCAAGTGGGAAGGGGAGTATAGAGCAAAATCCATGCAAAACACAGGCAAGCCAGTCAACAAATGCTGGATAGCAATGAACACAAATGCTTGAAGCCTAGCCAACAAAGTTCCTGATCTGGAAGTCCTAATGGTGGAAATGGACTTGGACATTGTGGCCATTACAGAAACATGGTTTAACGAATCGCATGAATGGGATATAGCCATAGCTGGCTACAATCTATTTAGAAGAAATAGAGAGGGTAGAAAAGGAGGAGTAGCCCTATATGTCAAAAGCAATATTAAAGCTGCTGAAATGCAAGGGGCATGGGGAAAAGAAGAAGCGCTGTGGATTGTTTTGGAAAGAGGAGATGGCACAGTCATCCATACTGGTGTAGTCTACAGGCCTCCAACTCAAACCAAAGAAATGGATAGCGAATTGATTGCTGATATTGCATAGATAGCCATGAAGGGGGAAGTGATCATATTGGGTGACTTTAATCTACTCGATGTGGACTGGAGTATTCCTTCTGCAAATCTGGAAAGAAGTAAAAAAAATTGTGGATACCTTCCAAGATGCATTACTTAGACAAATGGTGATGGAACCAACCAGGGAGAGCTCGGTGCTGAATTTAGCATGTTGAATATCCAGATGGGTGCCCATGTGAGCAGCAGCAATCATCACATGGTGTGTTCTGAGATAAAAGTCAAGGTAGAATCCAATCACAGCAAGCTCAAAGTCCTAGACTTTAAAAACACTGACTTCAGTAAAATGGCCAAGTACCTGAAAGAGGAGTTGGCAGGGTGGGAGGGGATAAGGGAAGTGGAATTGTAATGGGCTAAACTAAAGGAGGCAATAAAATGGGCAACAGATACATACGTATGTAAGGAAAGTAAATAAAAACAAGAGAAAAAGGAAACCTATTTGGTTCTCCAAAGAAGTGGCTGCACAAATAAAGGCAAAACCCACAGCTTTCACAAAATTCAAAAGTTTGCAAAGAGAGGAACACATAAAAGAATACAGGATCAAACTAAAAGAGAAATAAGGATAGCAAAATCAAAGGTAGAAAAAAAGATGGCTAAAGATGTGAAGTGTAGCGACAAAACTTTTTCAGGTATATTTGGGAGAGAAGGAAAATCAGAGGTGGAATTACAGGACTCAAAAGTGCTGCGAATGGATTTGTGGAAAGTGACACTGAAAAAGCGAAAATGCTAAACAAATACTTCTGCTCTGTTTTTACTAGAGAAAATACTGGAGAGGGACCACCTGTGATTGACAAATAGACAAATGGGAATGGGATACCACACCATTTACAGAAAATGATGTGTTAGAGCAGTTTGCAAAACTGAAAGTGGCCAAGGCCATGGGACTGGATGGGATACATCCCAGGATACTGAAAGAGCTCAGAGAGGTTCTTGCAGGATGTTTTTAATAGATCCTTGGAGACAGGAGAAGTTCCACAGGACTGGAGAAGGGCTGATATAGTACCTCTTCACAAAAGTGGCAGTAGGGAAGAAGTGAAAAACTACAGGCCAGTAAGCCTTATCTCAGTGATGGGAAAAATAATGGAAGCACTCCTGAAAGAGAGAATAGTGGACTTCCTTGAAACCAACAGGTTGCATGATCCAAGGCAACATGGTTTTACCAAAGGACGATCTTGCCATAAAAATCTGATTCTTTGACTGGGTGACCAGAGAACTAGATCAAGAGCATGTGATGGATGTGATCTACCTAGATTTCAGCAAAGCCTTTGATACTGTTCCTCACAGAAGGCTTATCAATAAACTCAACAGCTTGGGGATGGATCCCAAGGTGGTGAACTGGATCATAAATTGGTTGACTGACAAGATGACAGAAAGTGATGGTAAACGGAACTCACTCAGATTAAAGGAAGGTGATTAGCAGTGTGCCCAAGGGTTCGGTCCTTGGACTGGTGCTGTTCAATGTATTTGTGAGTGATATTGCTGAAGGACTGGATGGAAAAATCTGTCTTTTGGCAGATGAAACAAAAATTTGCAACAGAGTGGACTCCCCTTCAGGAGTGGATAACATGAGGAAAGATCTACAAAACAAATGTTCTAATGCTTGGCGGTTAAGATTTAATATGAAGAACTGCAGTGTCATGCACTTGGGAAGCAGAAATCCAAAGAAATCGTATGCAATAGGAGATGAGAGTTTGGTGTGCATGGACCAGGAGAAGAACCTCAGAGTGATTGTTTCTGACGATCTCGAGGTGGCAAAACAGTGTGACAAGACTGGGCATCCAAATGGCAGATTAAATTTAAGTACCTAGGAAAGAACAAACCCAACTGTGGTTACCACAATGCAAGTTTCCACATTAGGAACCACCACCCAAAAAAAAAAAGATTTAGGCGCTATGATGAATAACATGTTGAAACCCTTTGCCCGGTGTGCAGTGGTGGCCAAGAAAGCAAATAGAATGCTAGGAATCATAAGGAAAGGAATGGAGAATAAAACAAAGGATATTATAATGCCTCTGTATCGTTCCATGGTGCGACTGCACCTTGAATATTGTGTGCAATTCTGGTGGCGTATCTTAAAAAGGATATAGCAGAATTAGAAAAGGTACAGAGAAGAGCCACCAAAATGGTAACAGGGATGGAAGGATACCCCTATGAGGAGAACCTAAAAAGGTTAGGGCTGTTAAACCTGGAAAAGAGATGGCTGAGGGGAGATATGATAGTGTGGTAGGCTATGGCCTATAATAGCCTGTAGAACATATGAGAGGCCTGTAAACTAGGCCTGAGTTCCCCACCCTCACTTGGAAATAATAGTGCTGAGAAAGACCAAAGTCAGTAGAAGTTTGAGAATCCGCTTTAAACTGCTTTTGATAAGTTTGTATGAATCCTTTATTAAATTATTTTATGCTGATGATAGATATGTTCCAGTGTTCTGCATTCTCACATTCTCTGAGCTTAGAAATGACCTTGCAGTAGAGATGTATCCATGTCTAGAAACTGTACCATTGTTAGAATAGCCTGGGAAGGGGGAACAGGGTGCTAGGCCCAAAGAGGGTCCCCGATTGGACAGGTGCAGGGGGCATTGGGACCAATAGAAAGGTTGCCTGTATCAAACTGTGAAATTGTATATAATGAATCTGCTGCTGTATTTGGTTGCTTATTCTTTTCAGACACAAAAGGTGTCCGTTTGAGCCTGTGCACAATAAATAGGCTTGGATCTTTGAACTGACTCTTGGTATTATTTATTGCATGCTTATCAGCTGCTACTGTGGTAGGCTCTTGCCTATGATAGCCTGCAAATATGAAAGGCCTGTAAGTTAGGCCCTGATTCCAACCCCCATCTTAGTAAAAAACAAAAATCTGTGAAAGTTTGAGAAAGCTGCTTTAAACTGCTTAATAAGAAGTTTTCATGAATACATAAATCTTCCATTATTCTCTTGTGTTCTGATGATAGAAATGTTTCAATACCTGCATTCCTAGAGCTAGAAAGGACCTCGGAGTAGAATTGTATCCATACCTAGAAACTGTGCCATTGTTAGAACAATCCTAGAGGAGGGAACTGGGTGCCAAGCCCAGAAAGGATCTCTGATTGAACAAATGCAGGGGGCGTTGGGACCAATAGAAAGTCTGCATGTATCATACTGAAAAGAAATGTATAAAATTAATATGTTTCTTTAAGAGCTTTGCTCAGTCCTTTTTGAAGCTTGATTATCTGAGCCTTGTGCACAATAAATTGGCTTGGATCCTTGAACTGACTCCTGGTATTATTTATTGCATGCTTATCAGCTGCTACACAATAGAAGTCATAAATTAATGAATGGAGTGGAATGGTTAAACATAGATCGATTGTTTACGTTATCAAAATGTAGAAAGACTAGGGGATATGCAATGAAGCTAGTGTAACCCCATTTAAGACTAATAAGAGAAAATATTTTTTTTCACTCAACCCATAATGAAACTCTGGAATTAGTTACCGGAGGATATAATAAAAGCAGTTAGTGTAGCTGGGTTTAAAAAAGGTTTGGACAAGCTCCCGGAGGAAAGGTCCATAAACCATTAAAGGGGATCTGGGAAATCCACTGCTTATCCCAATACAAGCATTGTGGAACATGTGTCTTCTGGGGAAACTGCTAGGTAGTTGTGACCTAGATCGGCCACTGTTGGAAACAGGATACTGGGCTTGATGGACCTTGGTCTGACCCAGTATGGCATATCTTATATTTTTACACCGCTTTGACGATTGTTATTGAAAGGCAGTTAAAGAAATCCTAAACTGACACGAGTGTCCCTGCACGCGCGCGCGGCCTTTTGTCCAGCGCAGTGTGGTCCTTCTTCCGAGGAGTGGCGCTCGCGTTCCGTTCCATACGGGATGGGGAGTCGTCCGCGCGGAAAAAGCCCCGCCACACTCAGTGACGTTGCCGGGACTGAGAGAGCTCGGAACGTTGCTGCTTTGAATCGGTACGAGAGTTCCAGAAGTCTAAGCGTGAGAGTAGCTGTACGGCTTGCTCCAGTGGCACTCCCCCTCTTCGGTCTAGGTTCAACCAGACGGTGTACGAGCGCCAGGTAAGTGTATGGTGGTCGGATTTTGTGTAAGAGCGCACGCGTGTGACGGGAAGAACTTCTAGGGCCTCAGTCTCCGCTTCATAAACAAAGGCGGCGAGAATTGGGAGGGGATTGTTAGCCGGGACGCTGCTGTCAGTGGCAGGAAATGACGTCTCCTGGCGGTGAGCTGGGGAGAAGAGAAACAAAACGTCCGGCAGGGTTTCGCTTCGCTAGTACCCTTGTGAAGTTCTGCATGCTGGCCGCGTTTGTGGCGGGGCGGCGGAGTTAGTAAAGGTTCGTGTTCTTTCCCAACCTCTCGTGAACAGGAATGGATCAGAGATTTGACTCGCAGTCTTAGCCCCCGGGCCGTGCTGGCAGCTGAAGCCTTTTCCCGGAGTGATCATGGAGGCGCACGCTCGGCCGAGCGCGGAGATCCAGAGGCGGAATCCGCAGCAGGACTTCGAATTAATTCAGAGGGTTGGGAGCGGCACCTATGGAGACGTGTATAAGGTAAGAAACACCGCAAGGGAGAACTTGCCTGCTGTTCGGTGAGATGAACTCCTGTAGGGACCCTCAGCCGTACGCGACCCGCATACCTATGAAAAGTCCCGATCTTTTCTCTCGCTCTAGGCTACCTGAGTTGGTATGCTAATTATTCTTCTTACAAGGGAAAATATTTTCCACTTTGGTTAAGAGCAGTTGTACATTTATTTTGGAAAATGTGCAGAGCTGAGGTATTTTTTGTGTTTGTTAAAAATAGCTACAATTGACAGCCACAGAATAAAAGTATCAGTAGATATAACTGGTCTGCTTGCATATTGTAAAGCCTCTTTGTTGTTTTTGTTTTTGATATTGATAGTCGAATTTGGATTTATGCCTTTATAAAGTGGGAATTGCATATATTCTTCTTTTGACAGGTTCAATTTGTGGTGGATGGGGAAAGTGGGAGGGGAGGGTTGGAGGAAGGTATAAATAGAAAAAATGCATATGTTGAACAATATTTGTTCCATACATGTGTAAGGAATCACAAATGTTGGATCAAATGCTTTTGATTGTGTTTGTTGTAATAAATTGAAATCCTATAATGTGGGAAGAGGTAGTAATTCCTTTTTCTAGACCGCAGATTAAGTATTTTTAAAATTGTTAGTTTTCTGTAGCTCATCTTGAAATTTATATATGTATATCAAATGTTTGTAGTTCCTCTGCAATAAATTCACTTATTCTAGTTTGGTTAATTAAAAGTCTTAGTGCATAATGTTTTCATAATATAGGTGGATGCTATAGAAACATGACGGCAGAAAAAGACCATATAGTTTTCTGTTCTCCTTTGTAAAGATGTGTGTAAAACCAAACATTTAGGTAAAGGACACTGTTCCAGGTGCTATTATAAATGATATGGTTACAACACTATTTCTTCCCAGCACCTGAAATACCAGCTTCCCAAGGGTGGTGTCAACATTTGTGTACAGTGTAAAACCACAAAGAATACTTCAGGAAGTGATTTGGTTAGGTAAACAGTATTAGGATGTACAACTATTCATTGGTTAGTATTGGTCTAGTAAGGAAAGTGATGAATGTGGCCTGGCATATATACCTCCAGAAAATTACCGTGTTTCAATTAGACTGGCCCATGCCTCTAATCATAAAAGGGAAGGATTGGGACATATGTCTGTTTTGTAGTATATGCACTTTAAAAAAAATTCTGATACTTTCTTACATAGTAATACAACACACAGCATCAAGATCTTTACACTTCACTATCAATCCCAAATCATTTTCAGCAGTAGTAATGCCTCCATTTTTATTTATTTATTTCTTAACAAATTAGTAATCAATACTCCCCATTCCAAACAGTCCCCCTTCCTCTTAGCCACACTGTGTTGTACAACTCTGAGGATCCTGCACACACAGGTATCAAACACGCCCATGCATCACAGCCATTAATGTTGGAGAGGCATAGGCCTCCACAAGGGGCTCCTATACTGTCTCAAAAGCTTCAGCCTTTTCTTGTACTGTGCTGTCGGTTGTTCCATGTTATATAGCCTGGTATTAGATCAGTGGCGTGCCCAAGAGATCAGGTTTTGATTCCCACTGGCACTCCTTGTGATCTTGGGCACGCCACTGAACCCTTCACTGCCTTGGAAGAAAAAATGGCCTGGGAATCTACTTCTGGTCATATCTTGCCAGGAAAACTCAGGGGCTGCTGGGTCACCAGGAGTCAGCACTGACTGACGGCACGTAAAAAAAAAAAAAAAATCATACCAACCCTCGGGCCAAGGATGGTGTAATTATTTGCTGCCAAGTCACAGCAAGGTTTAGTTTAGCTGCATTTAAACAATGTCAAATCAACATTCTTTGGATCCTTTTAAGATTTGGGATCGGTAAATCAAGGAGAAAAATCTTCATTCCAAATTATTGCTTAATCCCTATATTTGCTCTCTTCCTAAACCTGGTTATGTGGACAACTCCACCAAATGTGAGCTGATGTCCATTGACAGCAGTACAGGCAGCTTGGAACATATGTCACTCCCAGATTATAGCGGGCTAACTTGGTGGGGTTGGGGGGTTATGTACTACCTATAGAGTATTTTATAACTATTTTCTTGAACACTAACCACTGTGGAGCTCCAGCTCAAATCCCTCTGTATATGTTCCCATTGTTTCTCAATATATTGCACACCCAACTCTGGTTCCCATCTACTCCTATGTTTCTTTGGCTGTACCGCTACCTCCAGCTGATAGCAGTGTAATGCAGAATGAAAGATCTTTGGTCATACATCTATCCTCGCACAAATCTTTAAGGGTTTTGTTATCTCTTGCCACAGATTGTCTTAATCTGCTGTCTTTCTGCCCACTGAGATAGCTGTCAATAGAAATAATGCTGTGCTAAGGAAAACTGAAATTCCTTTTGAAGAGCCTGAAAAGACACAAGTTTCCTAGTATACAATTGCCCTATTCTCCTCACCCCACTCTGCTCCCAATGCTGAACTGCTGCTGACACCACCCCTGAGGCAAACAATGCACTGTCAGTAATGGGAGTGAATGGGGACAGCACCCCTTTGCCCTGGTCAAATTCTTTGTTCTAGCACAAGATTGTATGGTCCACAAATTGGTTGGCCCTCCATTTATGAATCCTATGCTTGCTGATCTTCCTCCACTAGCCCTCACTTTGTTTGAACCCAAATCTTATCTCCCTAAATATATCTATTCCACTGCTGCATGTACTTGGGCTGCTGCATAGTACCATTTCATATTAGAGACTCTCAACCCTCCCCATTTTTTTTTTTACTGATAAAAGGACCCCTTTTGCAATAAAGGGTTTCTTACTGTCCCAAATAAAATCCTTAACCCTTTTATACAGGACCTCAAGAATCCTGTTCAGAACTTTCACAGGAAACACCTGAAAATGGTACAGGAACTGGGGGAAGGACATTAATCTTGACTCTTGCAATTTTACCAAGAAAGTTAAATTAGCCTCAACCATGCCTCTAAATCCCTATACATTTGCTAAATAAGCATTGGCTAGTTAGCCTCAGAGCCAAGTTTACTAGTCATATTAACCCTACAATATCTCACATAATTAGTGGCTCATTTAAATGGAAAGTGACACTGGAGGCAGGCCCGCTATGTAGGGGTGAAATTAATATTTAATATTTGTTTTCAAAAGATTGACTTTAAAACCTGGCACTCCAGTGTAATCTTAAAATATTTTTAATAGATCAGCAAATGTGGTCAGAAGGGATATTAACATCAGTAATATATAGTCTGCAAATAATACAGTCCTATACTTCCCAGACCTAGCATGGATTCCTTCATCATTAGGATTCTCTTGCATTTTCTTAACCAAATCTTCTGTGATCAGCCCAAAAAATAGTGGCGAGAGCAGGCATCCTTGGCACATTCCTCTCCCCAAAGGAATTACTCCCTCCCCCCATTCGCTCATACACATGCTTGGGAATACTATACAGACTGAAGTCCTGGCAAAGACAGGGGTAAGCCCAAACTTTTAGATGGATCCATAATGTAGAAAGCCGCAATGCACCCAGTGAATTTTTTTCTCACTTCTTTGAGACTGCTTCTGGATCCTGATTCCCTTAGGGGCTTGTTTACAAAGCCGCGGTAGTGGTTCGCGATCACGATCGCAACCGCGGCCCCATTGAAATCAATGGGGCCGCGGCTCCGATTATGATCGCAAACCGCTACCGCGGCTTTGTAAACAAGCCCCTTAGTCTCCTGTTCACCTCCTATGTGTTTCCTTACCATTCCCCTTGATATATCCTAGTCTCCAGTTATTGTGTTGTCTGTCTTGACTAGACTGAAAACTCTCATGAGCAGGGACTATCTCTTACATGTCTCTGTACAGCACAGCATATGCCTTGTAGTGCTATACGAATGATGTAGTAGTAGTAGTAGAGACTCCTGTTGTGCATAGGGTATTACAGTTGATATAACTTGCCAGGGCTCATTATCTGCAACCCATTTGCCTTCCACAAAATCCACTTGATCACCATGAATTAACTAGGTAACACAGATTTAATTGACCAACTAAGACTTCGGCCAAAATGTTTACAATTTAACAAGGAGATAAACCTATAGGACAAGACTTCTATTTTATCTTTCCTTTACTTAGGGGTAGCTGAGATTGAAGTATCCATCATAGCTGGTAGCAGTCTGCACCCTCCAACACTACATTTATATACCTTTTAGCATTGTAAATAGCGCACGCTGTAAATAGCACCACAAGAATCAACGTCCAGACACACTCACATGCATATACTACTCACTGCATGTGCACACTATACACTGTATCTTATTGATTGTTTGCTGTTCAGACCGCCTTGATTGCAGGATAAGGCGGTATAGAAATACGTTTAAATAAATAAATAGGGACCCAAATACACCTGAAACCTTTTTATCATACCCTGGAATGTTTCCAGTGGACAGGGCTTCTATTGCCCTGAGTATTTCCTGGGGGTATTATAGTCATCCAGTAACTCTTGCCCCAGTGTTGACAACTTAGGTAACTCTACTCCTCTCAGATTTTTCCACATCCTCCTGCTCTACTGATTGGCCGCATACGAAGCCTGTAGATATTCAACAAACCTCTTGTTCCTGATCGTGTATCCAGTCTAGTCTCGAACCTCTGGGTTGCCCATCTCATCCAGCAGCTTGGAGACTGAGAAACTCCTTCTTTTGTGATGTCACTGGTATATCCTCTCGGGAGCCGCCTCCTGTCACCAGTTACCTCAGTCTCCAAGCAGCTGGACGGATGGTGAGCCTGGAGGTCCAGGCTCACTGGAGGAACAATTGAGGATAGTTCAAATTAATTGTTAAAAGAATTTGGAAAATTAAAACAGAAGGGCAAGAGCCCTTATCTTGAAGGGCTGTGCCTTTAAATTTGCAGGAGGCCTTCCTTCATCCTTTGCCCCCCTCCCTCTTTCCTCCTCGCCTTGCCTTTTACTGCTGCTCTGGGCACGGGTTGCACAGCAGGTCTGTGGAGGGGGACAGCTCCGGTTCGCAGGCCGACGGTGAGAGTGAGAAACTGGAGCAGAGCATAGCCAGCGTTTTTCAGAAGCTGTGCCTGTTAGCGCGCTGTGGCTGCTCTTCACGATTGCCTGGAGGCGGGGAGTTAAAGCGGGACGAAGATCGCAGGCTGTTCCGTCTCAACGGCTCGGCTCCAGGGCCGGCGGCAAGCACAGCACGACTGAGATTTGCTGCTGCTTCGCTCGCAGGCTGGCGGAGGCAAGGAGGCCCGATTGGGAGCATTTCCCTCAGCAGTGCGTTTTGGCGCAGAAGTGGACATTAGGCCCAGCCGCCTGGTGCCAGCGCAGGAAGCACTGCGTCGGTGAAGAGATTTTTTTTGGGGGTTTTGGTTAGACGGGGAAGCCTTCTTTCGGAGCCCTAGATGTAGCGGTCTGGCTGGCACTCTCTAACTGTTTAGGCTAGTGGTAAAAAAAAAAAAAGTCACCTGAGTAGTTTTGCTCAAGTTCTGCAGCGTAGTTGCAGGGACTGATCCCGGCCGAGGGGGGGAGGAACAGTCTAGACGTGCAGGGGACGTGACAGCTGTTCTCTGAGCTGGGATACCTTCTAAACCACAGTGTGTGGTATGTGGGGCCAGAAAGGGCACAGGCTCAGGAGTTTGTAGGTCCTGTGTTAAAGAAGCATCTATGGAGCATACACTGGAAGAGAAGGAGGAGGTCCTGGGGGCCGAAGCAGGGGAATCAGTCTCGCAGATAGCGGAGTTGTCTCTGGTGGAGCCGGTGGTAGGGCCGTCTTCCGTCCCGGACACCCCCTCCTCTCAGACGTCTTTGCCCAAGGGGCTGGCGTCCATCTTTTCACAGGAGTTTGTAGCTCTCCTGCAGATGGAGGAGCCCCCGTGCGGGGTTAAGAGACCTCGGGTCGAGGGGGAGCCTAGAGAGCAGTCAGTGGCTTCGGAGGGTCTGCTGTCAGATGAGGAAGGCCGCAGTGAGGAGTTAGAGGAAGGTGAACTCCTCAGAGAAAGAGGACCAGGCAAGAGTAGTACGGGCCTTCAGAAGAGAGGAACTGCCGGCACTCATCGTAGAGACGCTAAAGGTGCTGAATATGCCGGTCACGGAGTCGGCGGAGGATGAGGCACTAGAGGATCCGTTATTGCAGGTCTTCCGAAAGAATCAAAGAGCGTTCCCGGTGCACAGGGTGTTTCAGGAGATGATTCAGGAGGAGTGGAACATACCAGAGGCTCCTCTGAAGGGGTCCAAAGTTATGAGCCATCTTTATCCGTTGGTGGACCAGGATAGGGAGGTGTTTAAGTCGCCCAAGGTGGACGCGGCCGTCTCAGCGGTGATGAAAAAGACCACCATACCCGTAGAGGGTAGTGCAGCCCTCAAAGATATCCAGGACAGGCAGTTAGACGCCTTGTTAAAACAGGTTTTTGAGGTGAATGCTCTCGCTCCAGGCGGCTATTTGCGGAGCATGGGTGGCTAGAGCCTGTCTTCGATGGTTGCAGCGCGTGCAAGGTGGGCAGGAGAGTGAGTTGGCTGGAGAGGTGTCCAGGTTAGAATCGGGCACAGCCTATCTGGCGGATATTCATTATGACCTTATGCGTGGATTGTCGAAAAGCATGACGTCGGCCATAGCAGCACGGTGCTACCTGTGGCTGCGCAATTGAGTGGCAGATAGCTCCTCTAAGGCTAGGTTAAGTAAACTTCCATTTAAAGGGCATCTCTTGTTTGGGGAAGATTTAGAGAAGTTAGTCAAGGATCTAGGGGAATCTAAAGGAGGTAGATTACCAGAAGACAAGCCTAAGCCAGGCCGGACAACTCCAGCGGGCAGGGGGCAACAGCGGGATTTTCGTTGGTTCCGTTTCCAGAGGTTTAATTCAGGTCAAAAAGGAAGATTCTCCAATAGGAATCAAGGGTTCCGGGGGTTTCGAGGAGCGGGAAGGGGCTTTGGGCCTTCCTCCTCATCCTCCCTCAACCCCAGAAAGCCACAATGAGATCAGGAGGACCCCGGCGCCCTTACTTCCCGTAAGGGGGCGGTTGCAGGAGTTTTATTCTGCCTGGGTCCAAAGTTGTTTTGTTTTGCTGGATACTTCAGTCTCCTGTTTTCCCTCTTTCCAGGATCCGTTCTTGTTCCTAAATTGTTCCACATTTTTCTCTGTTCCTTCTACCGTCGTATAAAGTTTAGGTAGTAATGTATGCTGTGAAGCCAATGACATTCTACTGATTGCATCCTATATAGATCCACATACTCCTGATCTCTGTCCTGTGAATCATTGTCTTTCACCGTTTCTGCCTGGTTTCGTCTAACTATCTTAACACAAATCCAGATAAAATTTTTGCTGCTTGTTTAACTGCCCCGACTTTGCAAAGTATCCCCTTTTGTTTTCATAGATTCTTTTAAGTCTGTTGGTGTAGTGCTGGATTTCGAGCTCTCCTTCGACCTCCATGTTGCTTCTGTTGTTAAAAGTTTATTTTTTTTGCCCTGAGATGTTTTTGGACTGTCCCTGCCTACCCTAAAGAATCTCAGAGCACGCTCTTCTACAGGCTACAGTAATCTTCCCTCTTAGATTATTGTGATGCTGGCACCACTTCCTATAATGTTAAATACCTACAAACAGTAAAAATACTGCTATCCATCTTCTGTCTCATGCACACAGATATCCCACAACATCCCTTCTCTTCCATCATCATTGGCTTCTGATTTATTATCGGATCCATTACAAATTACTTATTCTCTCATGTTGTTGTTAAGTGCCATCAAGTCAGTGTCGACTCATGGCAACCCTCTGGATAGTTGTCCTATACTGTGTTCAATCTTCAGTGAGGCGGCTCATTGTTGACAGAGTGGCACCCATAGCTGCTGTTGTATCGATCCATCATGCGTGGCGTTTTTCATCGGTTATGCGTGATTGCCAAGTATGAGAGGAAGTATGGGATTGTAAACGCGGGCAGCATTTTGATGTTTCAGAAAAGAGAAGTTAACGTGGGAGTTTGGCTAGAGAACTATTACCCCTGAAGAACCGAGAGGAGGAGAAACGCGATGACAGTGTCTATGAACTGCGTTGGGTGACCAGCAAGTTTGCGCTACAATAGTATTAGAAGTCATTTTTTGGGAGAGTAGCAAACTTGCATCACATAATCGTTGAAGCCATTCTAATTTACCTACAACTATTGAATTCTATTGGATTACGAAAAGCTAATTTGTACAAGTTTCATGTGGGCAAAAAAATATGATCTATGCACTATGTCACTTTAACTGTATAAATCAGGTCGTTGATGTTACCTTGGGAGTATAGTTGGTCACTGTTGGCCACAGTTTTCCCTTGATCTGAGACCTGTGTGTTAGATATATACGTGCATTGATATCAGTTTTAGCACCAATTTGAAGTGGACGAGAAAATTTTTTAAAACAAGACTAGTGATATATTTGGAGTGTATATTGTTTGATAAGTGGTATAGCAAGCTCAAAATAAACTATAAATCAAACCAGCCTGATATGTTCATGCCACAACACCCATCCTGATCTGTTATACCCTCACCTAGAGAGCAACAGTGCTGCATTGTGTAGCTCACATTTCTGCTGTCCAAGTACTATTACAACCCATATCACTTTTTCCATTTACTTCATGAATGCTTTAGTTGGTGCACTTGCAGTTTCCTCGCATAGTCTTATGTTTGTCTCATCCTCTGTCTGTTAAACATATCCTTTAATTCCCATTGTATACCATCCCCAGTATACACAATATAAACTTTAGACAAACTCAGTTTCTCTTATTACTTGAGGATCTACCACAATTTACACAAACGCATACCGCATTATCCAATGAAGTTTCAATGGGAATTAGCTTGTTAAATTCTAACACCTTTGCATTTGCTAACTCTTAGCATTTGCTGTATGAAATCGGATGTGGGCTGTTCCTCCTGGACTGACTACATACAAAGTTTGCACTGAAGTCAATGACCCAGCCATACAGTATACCATATGACTGACAAATACTGGTTATTGATTGTGGAGCAGATTTGCTAAGCTGTGGTGATATATTTGCATGTGTGGTAAATCTTCTTTGTTGCACATTAAAATGTGTTGTGTTAAATGAAAATTACCAATTTGTGATTATTGCAGACTTTCATGTGTTTTTTGCTGAGATATGAATTGACTTGAGCTGTATTGTGTGCTGATGCATGCAAAGCAGCTAATTGCCACCTTCTTTACACCACCCAAGCATGCCATATTACTTATCTTGCTAGACCAGACCAGAAGTATGGATCATGCTCCTTTGCCAGCTGGTGGAGGCAGACTTGAGCAATTTTCTTGATGACATCACTGTATATTCACTGGTGCAGCACCAAGAGAAGCCATTATTTGTCTGTCTTCAGTAGGTGGCAAAGTATTTCGTCTGGCGCAGCAATGCAAATAGGCCTGTCTTTCCTGGCCAGCAACATGGTACTGTGGCCTGTATGACTGAAACTTGTAGGCCCATCATTGCTTAGAGCTCAGGTACATTCCTGTCTCCTTTAGCCATCAGCTGCCCTGTGTCCTGTGCTGTTACCTACAAGTTCCGGCACTGGTGGGCCTGAGAGAAGCAGGAGGACCCCATGGGGCCCCTGAGGGGATTGGTAATGTTGGGATGAAGCAGGCTACCTCATTATTGTCCAAAGTACTTGGAACAGTCCCTCCCACGGCGGTTGTAGTGTGTGCTGGTGTATGCCTTTGCCTGGAACCAGTCTCCAGAATGGAAATAATGAGCTCCCTTTGGGCAGTTTTTATGTTGAACAGAGTCAAAGGCAATACAGTTTTAGCTCTTTTTTTTTTTTTTTTTTTTTTTTTAAAGGTTTTGGAGGTTTCCCCCTTTGGATTGCTGCTTGCACACAGCAGCCAATCCTAAGCAACTCAATTAGCTAAAGAATTGTTTACAGATCAGAGAAGCTGCAGACAAGATGCACACACTTCTGCAATTTTTTCTTCTTTAGGAATGTACCAATCTTGTGAAAATTTGTGCAGATATCTTCCTTCCTTTTGTCTTCATGTGTCGGGCCTGGGCACACAGAAGCAAAATATGGATAAGCATTTGGAAACACCACATGGCCAGTGTAGATCCTTCTAAAGCCCATCAGGATGCATAGGTCCTTGTTATAACATACTAATGTATCCTTATTTGATAAGGCTTTTCTAACATATCAAACTATAAGCTTAAGATTGTTCTTTAAGCCAAAACAGCAACCCTAAAAAAAACAAACAAACAAACAAACCCCAAACTTTATTAAGCATAAAATTTTCTCTCTGCCTGTGTTCTTTCCCAAACTTCTGAATCATTGCTGACAAGCAAGATTTTGTTTTTGTCCAATCAACTTAAGTTAGTGTCTTTAACCAAATTCTAACTAATTTATAGGCAATGCAAGTTCAAAAGAAACAGTAAAATTTACTCGTCCTGTGATTGCTTATCTATAAACCAGACATTTGCATAAATATAGTACTATAAGATCATATTTGGTAACATACATGCATGAGGACAAGCTAGATAGATTCATGGTGCTAAAACAGGTATCTGTTTTTCTTAGTTGTTCCAAACTAATGTTTTTCAAAACAAAGTACATTTTCCTAAAAAAATGTGTAATTCACGCACAGCAAACAAGGAGCTGCTGTTCTGTTCATCAATTCACAATCATGAAAGGAAACAGGATGACACATACATTTTTTTTTATGGCACTGAGCTTTTACAATGCAAACACAGCAATACCAAGAACTTTCTCTTTTTGTTTTTAAATGATGTGAGGTGATTTCATATTCAGACTATGAGCATAAATAAGTACTTATATTCACAAAAAGCAATTGAGTTAAGAGTGCTGTCTTTAAAATGACCTAACCGATGCCTTTAAACAAAGAAAGTAAATTTTATTTTTGGGAATCTATGAACAAGGAAGGAAAGACATGATTGATTATTCGTGAACACGTTTTTCTGTTTCCTCTTGCATTTGAAAATTGCTTGGGTAATTTGCATTTAAACCTAAACGTTTTTAAATCTTAGCTTTCAACCTCAGTCAGGAAGGGCACATAGTATACAATCCCGGTTTATGTTTGTTAAAAACAATGGCTCTGTATCTTTTATGGAAAAGCCACAGACAAGTAATCTGCTTTTTGTATATGCATACAAATTTCTCTCTTGTAACGGTGAATTGGTGTGAAAATTCCCTACCTCTGATCATGTTATGAAACGTTGTGCATTAAGGGAGTTCTAAACATGTGTTCCAGCTCTTCCTGGGGAGATTGAATAGGGCTAGAAAGATTCTGCTAAGCTTACACTACCAGAGTCCGTGGAATTTACAGCTGTTTACTTTGGAATTTGCAGAACGAGAGGAGCTTTTTAGACTCGGGCACACTACCTTTCAGTTTATCAGCTATCTGTATCCATATTGCCAAATACTGCAAATGACTTGTTAATTTTTCTCCTTTAGTCTTTCTATAGTTCTGTAGGTCATGTAGCCTAGTGGGTGTTAATGACCCCTCCTCGGGCCCAGCATATGTCGCTGGACTTGCTGGACCATTTTAACCCTTTTGCCACTAGAGGATGATATTGGCATACCTTATCTAACGGGGTCTCTGATTTAGATTTTGGCTGATTTTCATGTTCCTTCTCCTTTTATGAAGAACTTCTTAATAACAAATTCTACTTATTATTCCTATGTACACGTACTTATCCTAACTTAACACTATCGGTACTAAAGACTATTTTGATATGAGAATAAAAAAGTATACTTCACTGCTTGTAGCCGCCTGAAGCTTCGCAGGAATCCCTTCTTACCATTCAGTCTGTCCAGCAGACCTGTGAACCAGCCATTCACTTCTCTGATTTAATGTGTTCTCTCTTTCTTTGACATCATCAGCCATAACAGCATATCACGTCGGGGTCACCATATCTTGGGGATTTTGGTGGACTAAGGCTGCTGTTTTTATCCCAAGGATATAAGAAAGACAAAGAACACTCAATGATGGTTTGTCTCCCCCCCCCCCCCCCCCCATGAATGATATCTAGTGCTGTCCTTATATACATTATTTAGTTGCGGTTGGGGACTTTTTACTGTACTCTATTCCTATTGGTTGATCTAGCTCTGTTTCCTGTGCCAGCAGTTTCAGACTTTTCAGACTTCCGCAAATGACCTGGAATTTGTGTTATCAATTTCCTACCAGCTTGTCTTTACTTTGTTTCCACCCCCTTTCTCCCTCCCCTGTCTAGTCTGTGGTGGGCATATTTCCTGTTTCTGCACATCTCATACTTGACCATGAGTTCTCTGCAATTCTCTGCAAACAGTCTATGTTCTGAAATCTGCCCAGCAACAAAAAAACAATGATCACATGTAGTTTGGTTTTTGCTATAGGTCTACTTCCGGTCACTCTGTTAGGCCACAGGGATTGCTTCTGGATATGGTATGAAGTAGGCTTCAACCCATTTCATCCCAACAATAAGTCAGGCCTAAGCCTCTCTTCCCTCTTGCTGTCCTCTATGCATGCTTTTTTATGATTTACATTTTTTCTTCCCATTGACTTCAATGCGCTGTATTTGGCTCTCTTGCTGCTTGTAATAAAGCAGTTCTAAATTGGGGGAAAAAAAAAGCTTTGCTTGGCAGCTGGGTCTCCCAGGCCTGAGTGAACCTTTGGGGCTTCCCTGCTTCGGTTTCCCTGGTCTGCCTGACAGATGCTGGAATTCCGTTTTTTTTTTTCAGGATGTTTCCTGGCTGTTTGTGGGTTGTTTTTTTATGATCTTTCAAACATTTTTCTGCAGCAGTGCTCAGCCGCAGGGCCCGATTTTGTTTTTGCCCTGATTTATGCTGGAAATGCCCAGGGAACGTTTTTTTCCCAGCATCTTGGTAGCTCCCGTGGTGGACCTGGGGTCTGATGCCATTCTGTGGACCCTGTTGCCCCCTCCCTGTCTCACCAGTGGGTGCTGCAACCATTTCAGATGGCTGCTTGGGCCCGGTGGAAGTGGAACCTGATGGGGTGACCTTAGCTTCAAATCTCCACTCCCTATTTCTATTGGCTTGAACTGCAGCTCCTGAATCAGCTCAGGGGCTGTTTTCAGTTTCTTGCTAGCTGCTTGGCAGGCCCTTTTGGTGGGGATCCAGGACCCAGGCCTCCCCTATAGGGGACCAGGGTCCTTAAATGCCTCTATCAGAGGTCATATGGTTATCAAGGCATTCGCTTCGTGTTTGCACTCCTCTGTTCCTCCGGAAGTCCCACCTTTATTCCTTATGCGGATTGGTTGAGTTGCTGTAGAGATCTTCTTCTTTTTTTCCAGAAGCTATGTCTGAGGAAGATGGGGTGATTCCCTTAGTGGAAGGCTAGGATCTCTGTGATTCGCCCATTTAACAGAAGGGTCCTTCCTGTGCTCTTTCAGAATGTTATTTCGGGCATGGTTAGCAGTCAGGCCCTCCCTCTTACTGGGGGGTATCTGGCATTCCACTGTATTCACTCCTCTATGCCATTCCATGAGGCAGCATGTAGGATATCAGGGAGAAAACCCCTGAGCTGGGTCATAGGGCTCTGAAAGTCCTGTCTCTGCTGTACCCTTGGCACTAGGGCAAGCTGGATCAGCCTTTCGGACTCCCTAGGATGGGAGTCCAGATCATGGCTGTGACTAAGCACGTGACTATCACTGTGTAAGGAGGTGCTGCACGCAAAGACCCTCTGGTTCAGATGGTCGAGCCCTCCTTAAGAATGCCTTGGTAGCAGCCACTTTAGGTTCTCAAGCAGAACTCAAGCCCTCTTACTCTGGATCCATCTGCTGCTTATCAGCTAGGAGGCTATGAGGTTGGAAGTGGGCCACCTTGGTGGACAATACCCTCTGTGGCTCGATCAGAATCTTTCAGGTCCATGGAGGCAGCAGAAGTAGCCAGGTGATAGCTCTGGATATACCCTTGGTCAGTGGAAACTGCCTCCAAACTGTGGCTGAGCAGAGACCTTTAAGGGCCAGTTACTCTTTGGCATGGCCATGGTGAAATGATGTAAGTTTTTTTGGGGAGGTTTACCCACAGAAACTCCTAGAGGCTAGGCCTCAGGGTGCTAGGGTACCTCTGGTAGGGCAATGCTTAGATATTAGAGATGCCCTTGAACTTTGAAGAGTCCGGGTAGGGCTTAATTATTCTAAGCACAAGAATGTGCAATCTTTTTCAGAACTTTCAGTGTACTCGTGTCCCCACCATGACTCCATTGGGAGCCAGTAATCTGTTTCAGTGTTTTTCGCTGTCCCTCTCAAGATGCAGCCCGTTGGGGTATCACTCTGGCTGTTTCTCTCTGTAGATACCCATACTACATCACACCCCATGGCTCCTTGGGGTACTCTGCTAAGGCTGGAGATGTATTTAGCTCTTCCTTCAAGATGCCTGCCTGTTAGCTCTAAAGACATTAGTTCAGGCCAGCCTTGGGTTAAAAATAATTCAATTAATTGTGGCAGTGTTTCTATGGAATGCCCTTGAGTAGGGAGCTGCAGGGAGATGCTACAAATAGGTGATGTTCAAGGACACACTCTTCAGCACCTCCTGCAGTTGTAGGCTATTCTGTCTGTGCCCACTGCAGAGCCTCCTAATCCTCACTCCCACTTATTTTCTGTAGACACACTGTTTCAGGTTTATCCTCGCCTAATGTTGTAATGCAAATTGTTGTTGCAATGTAAACCGCCTTAATTTTTTAAAAAGCGGTATAGAAAACCTTTAAATAAATAAATCTAAACGGTGGTGTTAAGAAGGGAGGTTTCTTCTGGCCTTCCCGGACCTAAAGGCAATCGGGGCCAACCTCAGAGTCCCTTGTATAAGGACCATCGGTCAGGCAAGGGGATTTTTACCTCCCTAGATCTCACTAAGGGAGATTTTCATATTCCCATGTTGGAGCAGCATCAGCTTGGTTCTGGTTTTGTGTTCTGGGCTCTGCATGTTTGGCCTAGCCACTCTCCTTGTGTCTTTTCCAAGGCCCTGTTGGTGCTAACCATGTTTCTGCATAAGCAGGGACCTTGGCTCATTCATTCCTAGATGAGTGGCTTATTCTGTTGGATTCTCTGTAGAGGTCCATAGATGACAGCTCTGGTGATTTACTGGCTGGAAAGGCTGGGGTTGGTTGTCAACTATCCCAAGAGCAGCCTGCTTCCTTCTCAGGACTTGCAGTTCCTCGGGGCTCCATTCTGCACTCTCCTAGGTCGAGTTTTCCTCACAATGGAGAGGCCCCTCAAGCTTCAGAGCAACCCAAAGCATTTTGTGCTTAGCCCCAGGATCAAAACAGACTATCTCCAGATCCTCTGCTCCATTAATTCATCCTTGGAGCTGGCTCCTTGTGCAAGGGCATAAATGTGCCTTCTGAAGAGGCACCTGTTAACCCTCGGTTCAACCAGACCCTTCCTCTCCCCTTGGAGAGCAAGGAGCAATTGAGGGAATTGTTGCAGTCTTGCCATCTGATGGCTATTATGCTGTTGGAAACACTTAATTGAGTGTGTTTTCTGTCTTGACTAAACTGTAAGTTCTGATGAGCAGGGACTGTCTTTTACATGTTTCTGTACAGCGCTGCATATGCTTTGTAGAGCTGCATAAATGATTTTGTAGTAGTAGTGTGTGGTCCCCTTGGATGCCAGTTTGTAAGTGTGCAGTGCTTGGGCTAGCTGGCCCAGGAAATCTGGTCTCCTCCTCAGAAGGCCTCCTTGGGCGATCCACCATCTAGGGGCAGGGGCGATCCACCTGGCTCTGGAGAGGTTCTGACCTTTCCTAATGGGCAGAGCTGTCTGGGTGATGTTGGACAATGTACAGCGGTGATGTACATCAACAAACAAGGCAGTGCCAGAGTGGCTGTTGAAGTTACAGAACTGTGTAAGTGAGTGGAGAGGCATCTGGTGGTTAGTATGTGCTAATTTAGATTTCCTAATCTCGTTACAGATCAATTTCCCTCCATCCCCAATCCTAACACATGCCACTGGATAAACTATCCTTTTTTTTTTTTTCTCATTGTCTTTACTACCTCATTCCCTTCATTTTGACATCTTTTGGATGTTACAGTCCAATCAAATCCCAGATCTGCTAAAAGCTGAGAATCTGAAAGTGTTCCTACTCATGGCCGCCTACTGCCTTGGGAAAGGCCTGTTTGAATGGCTCCCCTTTTGCATTATAACTAAAGCAAAAATAGTATAGCATCCTTCCTCTCTTTAATTCCCTGGGTAGCGAATTCCATGGCTGAGGGCCAAATATAAAAATGCAGCATGCTTTGTTTTAGGCCTGAGGTCTAGAATCCCTACTTGTACCTGTACTGCTGGTGCCGTCTTTCAAAATTAGCACTGACTGACCAGTGGATTTCCTTTGCCTCTTACTTGCAAGGTAGTGGGAAGCTGTTGGTCTGCTAGTACCACTTTGAAAAATGGTGCTGGTAGAATGTGAATGAGTGAGGATTGTTCCTGTTTCCTCAAAATCTTCATTGATCGGGTAAAAAATGAGAGGAAGCTTTAGAGCAGTGGTTCCCAAACTTGAGGTCAGGACCGTAAATTGGGTCACGTCATCAGTGTATGGTGTTGCAGAAACATGTTAGTTTCCCTTTCTCTCTGGACTTTCACTGTGACCGGTGCCAGGTAGTACCCAGCCCTCTATTTCCTTCTTCTGTATGTTCCTCTTTCTCCAGGACCAAGCAGGAAGTCAGTCCTCACATATGGGTGACATCGACGTCGATGGAGCCCCTGCGGAGCATTTCCCCAGCTTTCTATGAAAGCCTTTGGGAATACTGCACGCATGCACGGTCCCCTTCCCGCCTAAAGGTGCCATCTTGCTCAGTCTCTCTTTCCGTGGAGCCCGTCGGATGTCTGTCCTAGTTCACCCGGAAAATAGTTAGATTTTTCTTGTCTTTTCTGCGATTCCTTCGCGTTTTTTTTTTCTCCAGTTTGATGCTGTTTCCCCTTCCCGCCGGGTTCGGTACACCGATATTGAGCCCGATCTTCTTTCTTCGGTTTTTGCCCTTCGTGGCTGGCGTTCGCGCCCTTTTTTTTCTTTTTCCCTGGAAGGCCGGTCCTTTGACCTCGCGGGGACTCTCTTTTTTTTTTTTTTTTTTTTCCCCCCCGATGTCTGTCTTCCAGTGGTTTTAAAAAGTTTGATCGGTGCAAGAAGCTAATGTCTCTCACTGACACACACATGACTGCTGCCTTCGGTGCCTCGGTCCTGACCACAATCCTAAGATCTGTGGACCGTGTGGTAAAATGTCCACTAAGGCTCTGCGAAGTCATCAGCACCAAAAGGAAAGGCTTTTCTCCGACTCGGCCTCCGGCTGGGCCCGGACCTCGTCTGAGGCCTCGACGTCTCGGGAGTCTGAACCCAAGCATCATCGGGGTTCCTCGGAAAGGGGGTCCCCCGAGCGGGAGCGAAAGAGGAAGAAGCGGCTCGCGAGGGCGATGTCGGAGGAGGTCCCTGGCTCCTCGAGGGCTAGGTCTCGGACCCCTGACTGCCATCCCGGGCCCGTGGAACAGGAGAAGCCGTCCAAAGTACCTCGTCTGGAGCCGGAGTCTGCTGGACACGTAAGTCCTGTTGTCCTCGAGGACTCTCCTCCTAGGGAGCCGACGTCAGGCCTGGCGCCGCTGGGACCCGAGTCGGTGGCTGCTGAGTCTCCTGAGCTGGGTCTCAGGTTGACAGCCTTGGAGTGCAGACTGTCTGCCTTCATGGATCAGCAGCGGGTGCTGATGGCCAGCCTCGCTGGCGCATCTGCCCCGACCACCAGGACATCGAAGTCGACCCCGGAGACCGAGCCGATACTCGAGACCATGAAGGCTCGGGGTCGTCCTCGGTCGCGGTCACCCTTGACCTCCCGGTCGGGACCAAGGGCGTCGACGCCGGTGCTGTCAACCCCTGCGCGGTCAGAGCCCGACTCCTCTAAGGACGAGTCCGCCTTGGAGACGGAGGGCGAGGAGTCCCCCGATACCTTCAAGACTCGGTGCGTCCCGTCGTACTCACCACAGTCTGAGCACCGGAGTAGGTCCCCTCTGGAGGATACCCGGTTCTCGGAGTTCGTTCGGGATATGGCCACTGCTTTGGCGATCCTCGCGGACCCTGAGGAGGAGCCTCGAGCCGAAGAGCCTGAGGCCCTCCAGTATGACTCTCCTCCGAAGGAGGCCTTTACTGTGCTGGTTCCTCCGATGCTGGAATGGCGCCCTTTCCGGATGTGGGAGGCACTGGCCTCGGTGCTGGTTCTGAGCAAGTGGGTCGATTCCATTTATCGATTCTGTAAGAGCCCTGGCTTCCAAAAGGCGCAGCTACCACACCATTCCATGGTGGTTGAATCGGCCATGCATCGTCTGAAAAGTCAGAAGATGCACTCTGCGGTGCCCCCCGGTAGGGAGGCCCGAAACCTGGATGCGTTTGGTAGAAAGTGCTTCCAGGGCTCGATGCTTGTTTGCCGTGTCCAGTCTTACCAGCTGTACATGGGCATGTACTTGCGGGACCTGGCAAAGGAGCTTGCCGGGTTCTCTGCTGGTCTCTCCGGGGAACCTTTTGCAGAGGTTCAAGTCCTTGTCTTCGGGGATTCGGGAATGCTCTAAGTTTATGTCCCGAGCCGCCTACGATGGCTTTGAGGTCTTGGCCGTGTTGCGGCGGCCGGCATCGCAGCTCGACGCCAGGCTTGGCTGCAGTCATCGGATCTTGAGCCCTGGGTTCAGGACAAGTTGGTCGATGTCCCTTGCCGAGGTGAGAACCTTTTTGGCAAGCCCATGGCCGAGAAGGCTGCACAGCTCGAAACCGAGCACCTCATGAGGACAAGGCTGTCCAGAAAGACTTCTGCCCCTTCTCAGAAGAAGAAGGGCTCGAGTAAAAAGTCCTTTTTACCCGAGGAAGGTGTCTGCCTACAAACAGTTCCCACCTTACCAGGCCTCCCCAGCTCCCCCACAGGGTCAGCAGGCCAAGGGGCAGGGATATGGGCCCCATAGGCAGAAGACCCCCAAGCCTCCGGCTCCTGCTCCCACTCAGCAGGGTGGGGGATTTTGACTCTCAAGGCATAGCCTCTCCGTCTCTGCTGTCCCATCCCTGCACAGGAGGTCGACTAGCCCTGTTTGCCCACAGGTGGCCACCCATTACAGGAGACAATTGGGTCTTAAGCATAGTCCACAAGGGCTACATGCTTCATTTCCATCAATTGCCGCCTCCTTACTTTCCAGGAGAGCCTCCAAGGCCTCCTCTCCACACAGACCTCCTCCTTCAGGAGCTTCAGGGTCTGTTGTGAGACAAGGCGGTGGAGCCTGTGCCTCCCCACCTCCAAGGTCACAGTTTCTACTTCAGGTACTTCCTAGTACCAAAGAGAACTGGAGGCCTCAGGCCTATTCTCGACCTCGGGAATCTCAACAAGTTCCTAGAGAAAGAAAAGTTCAAGATGCTTACTCTTGGAACACTTCTGCCCTACCTCCAGCAGGGAGATTGGCTATGCTACTTAGATTTAAAGGATGCGTACACTCACATCCTCATTCATCCAGACCACAGAAAGTACCTCAGGTTCATTATGGGGGGAAACCATTATCAGTACAGAGTGCTGCCTTTCGGCCTCACCTCTGCCCCCAGGGTCTTTACCAAATGCCTGGCAGTGGTGGCGGCCTACCTGAGAAATCAGGGTATCTTTGTCTTTCCCTATCTGGACGACTGGCTCATCAGGGGTCAGACGTGCCAGGAGGCCAGGCAAGCCACCCTCCGGACTATCTCTCTTCTTCAACACCTGGGTTTTGTCAAACTTCACAAAGTCCACTTTGCTCCCCTCCCAGAATTTGGAGTTCATAGGAGCAAGGCAAGACTCTCTTGCCAGAGGACAGAGCCCAAAGACTGATAAGCTTGGCAAACCAGTTTCTCAGCAGGTCACTGGTCTCCGCCAGACTCTGCCTAAGGCTTCTCGGCCACATGGCTTCGACAGTACATGTGACTCCCAATGCCTGGCTCCACATGAGGCCTGCGCAGTGGTGCCTCAGAACTCAGTGGTCACAGGCCACAGGAAGCCTCAGAGACAGATTAAGGGTGTCCAGACCATTCCTGCACTCCCTCCGCTGGTGGCTGTACCCCCCCAATCTACTGCAAGGGGTGCCTTTTCAGATTCCTGGGTTCACAGTGGTGTTGACCACAGATGCCTCCCTGCAGGGCTGGGGGGGAAATTGTCTGGGCAAGTGCACCCAGGGCCTGTGGTGTCCCTGGGAGGCCACGCAGCAGATCAATCTACTGGAACTCCGGGCTATTCGCTTAGCCCTCAAGACTTTCTCTCAAACCCTGGCTCATCAGTCTGTCTTAGTACAAACAGACAACCAAGTAGCCATGTTTTATGTGAACAAGCAGGGCGGCACTGGGTCCAGGCTCCTTTCTCAGGAGGCACAGGACCTTTGCTTCTTTGCTCTCAGGCACAACATGTTTCTCAAAGCTGTTTATCTCCCTGGCCAGGACAACTACCTGGCAGACAGGTTGAGCAGGATGCTGCAGCCCACGAATGGCAGCTCCATCCCTTAGTGGTTCAGAAGATTTTCCAGAAATGGGGACTTCCCTCCATAGATCTGTTTGCCAGTCCACTGAACAAACAGCTGCCAAGGTTCTGCTCCAGGCAACCGCATCCTCTGTGGCTAGCAGCGGATGCTTTTCTGATTTCCTGGTCCCAGGGCCTTCTGTATGCGTTTCCTCCCAGGCCTCTGGTGACCCGAACCCTGTTCAAGATTCTACAGGACAAGGCCTCGGTCCTGCTGGTAGCTCCCAGATGGCCGAGGCAGCCTTGGTTCCCACTTTTGCTTCAACTGGCAGTGGACACCCCACTGCTTCTGGGGTTGCAGCCTGACCTTCTCTCTCAGGATCAAGGTTCCCTTCTGCACCCAAATCTCAGAGCTCTCAATTTGAAGGCATGGAGGCTGCAAGGGTAGTTTTGGCTCCCTGGGGCCTACCTCAGGAAGTTGAGGAGGTTGTCCTAGCCTCTAGGAAGCAGTCCACTAGGAAAACCTATGCCCTGAAATGGAAAAGGTTTTCTGTGTGGTGTCGGCTACGTACAGAAGATCCTATCTCCTGTGCTGTACCAGTAGTGCTTCAGTACCTGCTGCACTTATCCAATCAGGGACTTAAGTCCAATTCTGTTTGGGTCCTCCTCTCAGCTCTAGCAGCTCACCACTCACTGGTGGAAGGACACTCTCTGTCGGTTCACCCCCTGGTGTCCCGGTTTCTCAGAGGCTTGTTCTTGCTAAAGCCTCCTCTCCGTCCACCAGCCCCTGAGTGGGAGTTGAATGTGGTCTTGCAGCAACTGACTCGCCCATCTTTTGAGCCGATGGCTACTTGTCCTCTCTGCTTCCTGTCCTGGAAGGCACTCTTCTTGGTAGCCCTAACCTTGGCCAGGCGAGTGAGTGAGCTTCAGACCCTGGTCTGTGACAGGCCCTATACTCGCTTCTATAGGAACAGGGTAGTCCTTAGGACTCATCCCAAGTTCCTCCCAAAGGTTGTCTCCTCTTTCCACCTCAATCAGGAGGTGGTTCTTCCGACATTCTTCCCTAGGTCTCATGCAAGCCAGGCTGAAGCAGTTCTGCATACCCTGGACTGTAGGAGGGCCTTATCCTTCTACCTTGACCGTACGCAGGGGCATAGAAGAGCTACTCAGCTCTTCTTATCTTTTGACACTAATAATTTGGGGTTGGCTGTGTCCAAGCGTACCTTGTCCATCTGGGTGGCTGACTGTATCACCTGGGCTTACAGGGCGGCTGATCTTCCCTTGCAGGGTCGGGTTACGGCCCACCGTGTCAGGGCAATGGCTGCCTCAGTAGCTCATCTCCGCTCTGTACCGTTGGCAGACATCTGCAGGGCTGCAACTTGGTCCTCAAGCCAGACCTTTGCAGCCCATTACTGCCTGGAGAGGGAGTCATGTAGGGACAGTGCTTTTGGCCAGGCAGTACTCCGGAATCTCTTTGAGGTTTAGGCAACTCCTGCCCTCCAGCCCTCCGTTGGGCTACCGGTGGAGGTTCTTTCAGTGAAAAGCCTTTCTTGCTGGGACTAGACGGAGTTCTCTTGTTCAGCCTGGGTTCCTGGTAGCCCAGAGCTAGGGAGTCACCCATATGTGAGGACTGACTTCCTGCTTGGTCCTGGAGAAAGAGTAGTTACTCACCTGTAACAGGTGTTCTCCAGGAGGAGCAGGAATCAGTCCTCACAACCCTCCTTCCTCCCCTGGGAGTTGCAGTTGTACATAGTTCATTTTCTATTTTTGTGTGCTGTTTTTTAGCTATGTCATTTGACTGAGGAATATGGCACCTTTTGGGCGGGAAGGGGACCGCGCATGCGTGCAGTATTCCCAAAAGCTTTCATAGAAAGCTGGGGAAATGCTCTGCAGGGGCTCCATCGATGTCGATGTCACCATATGTGAGGACTGATTCCTGCTGCTCCTGGAGAACACCTGATACAGGTGAGTAACTACTCTTTCTCTATCCTCAGATCTCTGGGATTTGCTGCTGTTGCCGCTTTCGGAAGCTACTCTTGCCTAGTCTAATCTGGTAATCCTTGGAGACTTTAATATCCATCTGGACGACTTCTCCAGATCCAAGGACCGTGCTTTCCTTAACTTACTCAATGACCTCTCTCCAACTCAACATATACCCTGCCCCACTCATAATGCTGGCCGTACAGTTGACCTTGTTCTAATACCCTTCACTGCTCTGTTTACCCCTACAGCCTTTTCTACTCTTCTACTCTCGTGATTCCTTGGTCGGATCACTATTGTGTCTTTTTTTCTGTTTGCTGCCCTGTAGTAATCTCAGGGTCAGGTTCTGTCAAGCCAGATGAACTACCCTCCCGTACGCCTGAGGTGTTATGTTACCCCTTTCATGCTACAACAATTTCCATCAAATACGCTATTCCTACCTGACTTTGCTGCTCAGCCACCTGATTCCCAAGCTCATACTTGGAACACTGTACTTACCACGGCATTGGATCAGTTACCACTCCCTTGTCCTATTACTGTACAAACCAAATGCAATCACTCCTCCTGGTACCACTCTGACCTCCGCCCTCAGCTTTCTCGTGCTGAGTGACGGTGGCGTAGCCATCCATCATCTGATACTCTATCCCAATTTCGTCACTGTTATAGGTATTACCGTTCCGTTATGCACGCTGCTAGATAATCTTATACTACACTCATCACATCATCCTCCAACTCCACCAGAGAGCTTTATTCTATTCTGCACTTGCTATCTGCATCTACATCTCTAACTCCTTCGCCACCTCCTGGTTGGTTCACCAAACCCAGCGCAACTGGCTTCTTTCTTCAGAGACAAAGTTGACCAATTGCATTCTTCATTCGTTACCCGCCCCCCTCTCCCCTACCTACCACACCCCCCCCTCATTTATCAAACTGAAGAACCCTTCCCTGTTCCCTCTTCCAACCTAGCTTTGGCCCACACCTGGACCTCTTTCTGTCCAATTTCTACCATAGAGCTACACAGAGCTCTTTCCACATCCTGGAAAATGACCTGTCTGTTAGACCCCATCCCATCGCAGTGGTTATCTGACCCATCCCTTGCCCGTTTACCAATTATCCTAACTATGTTTAATTCTAGTCTGTCCTTTGGCGTCTTCCCTACCCCTTGGAAATCGGTTGCTGTTCGTCCAGTCCTCAAAAAAACCAGCGCTGGACCCCGCAATACCTGCACGTTGGCGCCCCGTCTCAAACCTCTTTCCTGGCTAAAGTTCTAGAAAAGCTAGTTTTCAATCAACTGTCATCACATGTTGAATCTGCCAACATCTTTCACCCTTGCCAGTCTGGATTCCATGCAGGCCATAGTACTGAAACCATTCTTCTTTTCTTTCTAAACATACTTTTATGTTGCACACAATTGTGGTGATATTTCCCTGACTGTTTCCCTAGACCTCTCTTCCGCCTTGACCACACTACCCTTATTTCATGCCTTCATGATTCTGGACTTTGGGGTAGTTTTGCGTTGGTTTCTTTCTTTTCTTACTTGCCCGTTCCTTCTCTGTGCACCTCAATTCTATCTCCTCAGCTGCTGTACCCTTTGTGTGTGGTGTTTCACAAGGCTTTGTTCTTTCACCTCTGCTTTTTAACATCTTCCTAGCCCCTCTGCCGCTTATTGTACAATAGTACCCTGTGTCAGTATACTATTATACTGACGACATAACCCTCCTTTATCAAACTACTTCTGTTGCGACTGATCTGTTACCACTTAATGACTGTCTCACACATGTTTCCACTTGGATCTCAACTATTTACACTTTAACCCTTCTAAATCAACAGCTATGTGGTTCTCATTTAGTACCCTCTGCCCCTCCATGGCTCCTCTTCTCAATTCTGTCCCCATCCCTTTGGTGTCCTCCCTCTGCTACCTAGGCATCACTTTGGATTCAGCACTCTCATTCCAAGAGCATCTGTCCCAGCTCATCCACCGCTCCTTCTCTTCACTATGTCAGATCAGAGCAGTTTGACCATTTCTGTCCCCTTCCTCTGGTTACTACCCTCCTATTGTCCTTAGTAATGAGTAGACTGGACTACTGCAATTTTGCATTGGCAGGCCTGCCTCAGTATCAATAGCAGTGCCTACAGCTGCTGCAAAATACTGTGGCATTCATTGTCACTCAGAAGAACATAAGAACATAAGATATGCCATAGTGGGTCAGGCCGAGGTCCATCAAGCCCAGTATCCTGTTTCCAACAGTGGCCAATCTAGGTCATACGTACCTAGCAGTTTCCACAATGCTTGTACTGGGTCAAGCATTGATATTCTGGGTCCCTTCTTAATAATGGTTTATGGATCTTTCCGCCAGGAACTTGTCCAAACCTTTTTTAAACCCAGATACACTAACAACCTTTACTACATCCTCCGGTAACAAATTCCAGAGTTTGATTACACGTTGAGTGAAAGAATATTTTCTTTTATTAGTCTTAAATAGTTTACCCTGTAGCTTCATTGCATGTTCCCTAGTCTTTCTATAAAACATAGACAACATTGTAAATAAGCTGTAGAAATGTTACCCCTTTTAAATCTAAGTTTTAATCCCTGTTCATTGTAAACACTATGCAGCTCGTCCGCACAGTATATTGTTCTGTTCAATGTACACCGCACTGATAAGTAATAGTGCGGTATATAAAAGAAGTTAAATAAATAAATATATTCTGATAACGTAAACAATCGATCTACGTTTACCGTTTCACTCCGTTCATTAATTTATAGACTTCTATCATATCTCCCCTCAGCCGTCTCTTTTCCAGGTTAAAGAGCCTTAACCTTTTTAGCCTTTCTTCATAGGAGTATCCTTCCATCCCCTTTACCATTTTAGTGGCTCTACTCTGAACCTTTTCTAGTAATGCTATATCCTTTTTAAGACACGGTGACCAGAATTGCACACAATATTCAAGGTGCGGTCTCAACATGGAACGATATTATAATGCCTCTATATCTTTTTTTGTTTTATTTTCCATTCCTTTCCTTATGATACCTAGCATTCTATTTGCTCTCTGGCCGCCGCTGCACACTGGGCCGAGGGTTTTAACATGTTATCCACAATGACGCCTAAATCTTTTTCCTGGGTGGTGGTTCCTAATGTGGAACCTTGCATCGTGTAACCATAGTTTGGGTTGTTCTTCCCTAGGTGCATAACTTTGCACTTATCTACATTAAATTTCATCTGCCATTTTGATGCCCAGTCTTCCAATTTATCAAGATCCTCTTGCAATTTTCCACAGTCCTCTTGGGTTTTAACAGCTTTAAATAGTTTTGTCATCTGCAAATTTGATAACCTTGCTCGTTATTCCCTTTTCCAGGTCATTTATGAATATGTCAGAAAGCAGCGGACCCAGCACAGATCCCTGGGGTACACCACTATTCACCTTTCTCCATTGGGAAAATTGGCCATTTAGCCCTACCCTCTACTTTCTAGCTTTTAACCAGTTCCTTATCCACAATAGTACACTGCCTCCTATCCCATGACTCTTTAGTTTTGCCAAAAGTCTCTGATGAGGGACCTTGTCAAAGGCTTTCTGAAAGTCCAGATACACTATATCAACCGACTCACCTTTGTCCACCTGTTTATTCACACCTTCAATAAAACATAACAGATTAGTAAGACAAGATCTTTCTTGTCTAAAGCCATGTTGGCTGTCTCCCATTAGGCCATGACTATCTACATGCTGAGTAATTTTGTTCTTTATGATGGTTTCTACCATTTTTCCCGGTACTGACGTCAGGCTCACCGGTCTGTAGTTTCCCGGATCACCCCTGGAACCCTTTTTAAAAATTGGTGTTACATTGGCGATCCTCCAATCTTCAGGTATTACAGATGATTTTAATGAAAATTCACAGATCACTAATAGCAGGTCTGCAATCTCATATTTTAGTTCTTTCAACACCCTTGGATGTATGCCATCCGGCCCAGGTGATTTGCTACTCTTCAGTTTATCTAATAGTTGTAATACATCTTCCCGATGTATCAATATTTATTTCCTTCAATTCTTCCACACCTTTAAATACCACTTCAGTCATGGGTAACATCCCTACATTTTCCTCAGTAAAGACTGAAGCAAAGAATTCATTAAGTCTCTCTGCTATCACCTTGTTGCCTCTTAGTGCCCCTTTAACCCCTCTATCAACTAATGGACCAACTGACTCTCTCACAGGTTTTTTTGCTACGAATGTATTTGAATAAGTCTTTATTTCGCGTTTTTGCTTCCGCAGCAAGCTTCTTCTCAAATTCTCCCTTTGCCTGCCTTATCAATGCCTTGCATTTGACTTGCCAGTGCTTGTGCTGTTTCCAGGTTGCGTCGTTTGGCGTTTTTTTCCATTTCCTGAAAGATGTTTTTTTGGCAACAGCCTCTATGACCTCGCCTTTAAACCATGCTGACAGTTTTTTGGACTTCCTTCCACTTTTCTTAAAGCGTGGAATACAGCTGGTCTGGGCTTCCAAGATAGTATTTTTCAACAACACCCAAGCTTGATGTAAGTCTTTAACCTTTGCAACTGCTCCTTTTAGTTTTTTCTTAACTATTTTCCTCATTTTATCATAGTCTCCCTTTCGAAAGTTAAAAGGTAGTACTGTGGATTTCCTTACTATCCCTCCTCCACTAATTAAATCAAAGGTAATCATGCTATGATCACTATTGCCAAGTGGCCCGAACACCCTTATCTCTTGCACAAGATCTGGTGTTCCACTATGGACTAGGTCTAATATGGCTTCCCCTCTGGTCGGTTCATGAACCAGCTACTCTAAGAGGCAATCATTTATTTCATCTAGGAACTTTATCTCCCTAGCATGGCCTGCCGTGACACTGACCCAGTCGATACCGGGGTAATTGAAATCACCCATTATTATTGCTGCGCTGTAACTTTTGTTAGCTTCCTTAATTTCTTTGAGCATTTCATCATCCATTTGTTCATTCTGGCCAGGCGATCGATAGTACACCTCCACTGCCATTGCCTTCCCCTTTTTACATGGAATTTCAATCCATAGAGATTTTTCAGAAAATTTTGTTTCCTGCAAAACTTTAATCCTTTCTGACTCAATGCCCTCTCTAACATAGAGCACAACCCCTCCACCAATTTGATCAGCTCTATCATTACGATATAGTTTGTACCCAGGTATTAGTGTCCCACTGGTTGTCCTCCTTCCAACATGTCTCTGATATTCCAATCATATCTAACCTCTCATTTAGTGCTATATATTCTAACTCTCCAATCTTATTTTTTAGACTTCTAGAATTTGCATACAAGCATTTTAGAGACTGTATTTTATTCATATTAATCTGGCTGTTGGTAGACATGGGTAATTTGGGATCTTTAAGCTGTGTCTGCGCCATACTCATGGGCATTTGGGCTACTTTACTCTTTTTTTGGAACCTCTGTACTTTTGGTAGTATCCTTCAAGGATACATTCTTCCGAACCATGCGCTCTTGGGCGACTGTCGGCTTTCCCCTATTATCTAGTTTAAAAGCTGCTCTATCTCCTTTTTAAAGGTTAATGCCAGCAGCCTGCTTCCATCCTGGTTAAGGTGAAGCCCATCCCTTCGGAAGAGCCCCTCCTTTCCCCATAATGTTCCCCAGTTCCTAACAAATCCAAAACCCTCATCTCTGCACCATTGTCTCATTCACGCATTGAGACTTCGGAGCTCTGCCTGCCTTTTGGGTCCTGCGCGTGGAAGAGGAAGCATTTCGGAGAACGCTACCCTTGAAGTTCTGGATTTCAACTTCCTACCTAAAAGCCTAGATTTAGCCTCCAGAACCTCCTTACCACATTTTCCTATGTCATTGGTACCGACATGTACCAAGACAGCAGACTCCTTCCCAGCACTAACTAAGACCTTATCTAGGTGGCGCGTGAGGTCTGCTACCTTCGTACCAGGCAGGTATGTTACCAGGTGATCCTCACGTCCACCAGCTACCCAGCTATCTACATGCCTAATGATCGAATCACCAACTATAACGGCTGTCCTAACCCTTTCCTCATGGGCATGTGGCCCTGGAGAAACTTCCTCGGTGCAAGAGGGTTTTACATCACCTGGAGGACAGGTCCTAGTTACAGGATCACTTCCTGCCACACCAGGGTGATGCTTTCCTTTCACGTGACCTCTCTCCTCCATGGCAACAGGGATGCTGCCAGACTGGAGGTGGGACTTCAGGACTATATCCCTGTAGGTCTCGTCAATGTACCTTTCTGTCTGTCTTATGTTTTCCAAGTCTGCTACTCTAGCCTCTAGAGAACGGACTCGTTCCCTGAGAGCAAAGAGCTCCTTGCACCTAGTGCACACGTAAGACCTCTCACCAACTGGGATAAAATCATACATGTGACACTCGATGCAAAAGACTGGAAAGCCCCCATCTCGCTGCTGGACTGCTGTCTGCATCTTAGTTTTAAGCTTGTGTTTAGATCTAAGTTCTTTACTTACTAAGGGTTGCTATGGTTATGTATACTAATAAAACTGTACCTAATATGTTTAATATACCTTGTTCACCTGAAGCTTAATTAATCTCAGGCCCTTAGTGTATGACTGATTTGGATAACGAGCTTCACCAGAGAGCACCTCCTTTCCTTTAAGATGTGTAAGTACCTATAAAGCTACGATTTATCCCGGGGTGGGTGGGTGTTGGGGAGGGAGGGAGGGAAATAGCACTTATTAAAAGAGGGCTGCTACACAGTACCCTGTCCTGTGCTGCTGAGGTAAGCTGTGACCAACTTCCTGGGTGATTAACAGTCCTTGCTGGGATAGAAGGAGTCATTCAAAATGGCCTTTTGACCTGCTACCTGGTGGTTAACACCTATTGAAAATGTTTCACAGGTCTCTTACCTCCTAGGTAGAAGCCCTCTTTATAAAGGTCTCTAGAAGACTTTATTTGTTGCTCAAAGAGTACTGACCCTGTTTTGCCTTTTATGCTAAGCTATATTCTGATTTGCTTTAAATTACAGCTCTTTGCTGCTGCTAGGCTCTGACTTATGAAATTTAAACTACAAGCTCTCTGCTGGGTTCCAAATGTAACCAGAAAGCTCTCAGACCACATCACGCCACTCCTCTTCTTGTTCACCTCCATTGGCTTCCCCTCTGTTTTTGAATTCAATATAAAATTTTGATCATGACACCTCCACGCCCCAATATCTGGCTAACCTTATATGTCTACAGATCCCCTATCACCAGCTCCGGACCATTCATGCCTATCGGTTATTCCTGCCTTTGTTGTCACAAGCTCACCTAGAGCTTACTCGTCACACTGCCTTCTTTTTTTGTCGGCCCGCACTCTTGAACTCCCTGCCGTCCACACTCTGCTTTGAACCTTCCTACCGGAAATTCAAAGCACAACTGAAAACCTACCTATTTCACCAGGCCTTTAACATTCCATTTACTGATCCACATTAGCTCCCCATTATCCTAATAATCCTGCTGCTCTCTATAGCTGCTGTCCTGACTATCCTTCTATCCTATTAATTTGTGGCATTCTTTTCCATTTCTTAGCTCCGCAGCATTGTTGTTAGTATTTGTAAACTGCCCTGATGCCATGGCCTGGGCGGTATATTAAATATGAAATTAAACTTGGTGAAAAAACACTTTATGTGTGAAATCTCTGTTAAGGGATTGCTTCTTTCTGAAAGCTTCTATTTGCGTCAGTATAATAGAGGCTGGTAGTGCTTACTGTCACAAGAATCCAGCTGGGAAATTAGTCAGTGTACAGTTGTCTTTTGACCTTTTAGTTTGAATGGGACAAAATAATTTTGGTATGAAGAGGGGGGAAAAAAAAGCATTTCTTTTATAGCTGCCAAGAGGTTGTCTGTTGGAGTTGGTCAGTCTCTATCTCTGACTGAAACTACCAAAGAACATGACTGAAACTATCAAAGAACTGCTCTTAAAGAACACTACTGAAGCTCAAGCAAGTAACCTGCTGTCTATTTCTTTTTTAGGTTCCTTTGGAAATTTCATTTGAATTTTGAACTTGGAATTTCCTTTAATTGAGGACTTAAGTTATTCTGCTGTTTGCCTTTCTTTATTTTTCTTCGTTTACCTACTGTTTTAACTTTGCTGCACAAGTGTGTTCACTTGATTGTAAGATTTAAATATAAATAACAAACAAAATTAGAATTCCACTTAAAGCATTGAAAATGATCAAGGGGGATGTAAAGAAAAGGAAATAACTAAGAGTACAATCTTAAACGAGTTGGCTCGAAGTAAATATACTTAGCAAAGTTTTTTACAGTACATTTCCATGGGGACTTCAGGTAAAACAATGCCTACAGCTGTAACATTCCCGGTTTCCAGTTATACTGGGTCTCTTTAGAAACATCAGCAAATACATTGTAATTTAAAAATCAGAAATATCTTATGCTTCTTGAAGAACATCTGAAGGAGCCCATCTCTATCCAGAACTAACCATCAGTGTGGCAGAAACTGCCAGCTCCGATTCAAAACTTTCTAGAAATGCAGACACATTCAAAACATCCACAGCCTCACTTTGTTCTGAAGACTCTAGTTTTTTTAAGGATGGTAAATATGCCCCGGTAACATGAAAGTGAATCTGGCAGAACCTTTTAGTATCTGTCAAATATCTTAAACATATCTCTAGGTATAGTAGCAGGTAGAGGAAAATTTAAGCAAATGTAAATTACAGCTTCTAGAGTCATTTTCTAGGGATTCAACTTTAGCTCTTAGATTAGAATGATCTTTAACAAGAGAAGATACTGGAATCTTTTTCAGATCTTGTGTGTGTGCACGTGTTTCTCCCCCCCCCCCCCCATTTTATCAGTTCTAGCACCTACTTGAGTAACATTTGCATTCTTCTTCACCTTCATGTCAATGCTCTCCAAATTATGTGTCGGGCAATTTAACCTGGGGAACAAGACCCTTTCCTAGGTCAGATATGACTTTCCCCTATGGAGTCCAACATAATACTGCTGACCTGGCTTATATCTAACTGGGGTAGAGACAGGGCTGACCGAACCATCAGGCAAACTAGGTGACCTCTTAGAGTGACAACTTGCTCTGCTCTGTGCTCCCCCCCCTCCAAAGACGTTAAGTTGTCAGATGTTTCCTCTCGCCTGAGTTGCTGTATACATCTTGGAAAGAACTGTAAAATGAGCAGTTCCTAAAGTGCAAATTTTGTAAAATAAGTTTCATAAATATAACATTTTAAAGTCTGGAATGAACTTTTGAAAATTTTGCTTTTTCACCCATTTTCTAAAAAGATTAATGTCCAAATTGTCCTGGTTAGAACAGGGAAAGTCATCTAACTCAGATGGAGCAAACTGGCTGAATACTCTGTTTGGCAAAGGAATAGTGATGCAGTGTGTGCCATTTGAATAAATACTGACTTCTGGTGACCCAGCCTCTGGTTTTTCTTGGCCAAGATGCGATCAGAAGTAGATTGCCAGGCCTGCCTTCCGCCTAGTGAGTTTTACAGTCCCTGGTATTTCAAGTTGGTCTCCTAGCCAAGTAGCAGTTGGGGTCCAACCTTGCTTAACTTCAGAGATTAGCTGAGAGAAGGTTTATTCAGGACAACTGAAGACATTCTGCTGTATCACTTGTTTTTTGCTTTTTTACTTTGGTCATGGGTAAAAGGAAAGTTCCAACTCATCCTGCTAGACCAGTCCAGACTAGTGGGTTATTGCCCCCTGACATCAGAAGATGGAGACAGAGAACCAATCAGAAGCTTTGGCTACACTCTTCCTTGGTTGTACCCTTTCCACCCCTAGGGGTCAGCTTCAGTTTTTCTCTGTCTCCAGCAGTTGATAGATGTCAAAATTTCTGAGCTCCTGACAGTCCCTTTAGGGAGAGCTCTGTCAGTGGAAGCACTTCACCTAGTAGGTTAGCAGACGTCTCCAGAGTATACAAGAGGTGCCTCCCTGGAGTTCTTCCTGAGGTTTCTGGGCTCCTGATCAAGACGATCAGTGGAGCATCTCAGATGGAGAAGGGGGGGGGGGGCAGCCCAGCCCAGCCCAAAAGGAGTAGCTTAGCCCTGCAAAATATGTCTCTTTCCTGCCTCGCCACAGCACAGCACTGCAAGTCAGAAGCAGAACTCTTCTTTATTTTAAATTAAGTTCTATTGCAAAACAACAAAACCCCAAACAATTGGGATTAGTCAGGGTAATGGCGAGGTAACCTCTTCAAGTAACACAACTAGTGGGTATCAGCTTCGCATTGACTTGCATTTGTCTCAACTTCCCCTCTCTTCATTGGGCACTGGCTCTCCGTCACAGCGGGGGTTTTCCTGGATAGTCGAAGCGTTACCTCTGCATTCCTGCCTCTCCTCCAGGGTTCTCTGCTGGGAAGGTTTTATGATAGGCCATAGGCCTGTGTGCCCTGGGGAGCGTCGTTGTCTCTTCCGGACTCCAGTGCTTCGGTTTCTACATCGCAGCTTGCGATTTCACTGGCAGACAATTTTCATTTTTCAATGCAGAGCTCTCTTTCACTGCAGCTGCGGTTTCCCGCCTAGTGCTTGTACAGCGAGGGAGAGGCGCCATTTTGTTCAGTCTCTGTGGCGGATGTGACATTTTAAAGCAGACCGCACCATTTTCAAAGAGAATGTTCTCATATTTGTCATGCTGCTTCGGCTCTGGCCATAAGCGGCACCACGTTAAAGATCAGATCTGTGTTTCCTGTGCTGCAGATTAAGGGACTACATCCGGCATAAGGAGCAATGTGGCTGTGCGGGAGAAAGCTGACCTGGTCGGGGAGGACATCAACTCTTCCTTAAATCCTCTGACCGGCAGTGATGCCTGCATAGCAGATGCAACCCCACCGGGGTAGGGGTTGACTGTTTCGCATACAGGCTCTTCCCACATGCAGCCAGACGTAGATGCTCAGTTCATGAGCCTTTTTACGCAAGCGTGGAGCTTATGGCGCTCAAGGGCCTCCAGCATTCCGTGAAGGCTCAATCGCTGTCTGTCGCACATGAGTCAGAGCTCAGGAAATGTACAAGGCCTGTTCCGGATCCAAAGGGCCAGCTGCTCCCTGTGGGGGACTGGTTTCTACCTGATGAGGGTTGCAACAACCTTTCAGGATCTCGCAGCATCAGCAGTACATCCGAGCGAGAAGAGAGCAAATTATCGCCTCCAGAAGATGACCGTGATGAAGGTCAGGATGTTTATTCCAGAAGGATGAGCTTCCTGCCTTAATTACACAGATTGTGGAATCGCTGCATCTCGTTGACCCTGGCCACACTTAATCCTGCTCCAAACACTGCTCAGCCAGACCCCATCATAGTGAATATTTGCAAGCCCTCTAAGGCCTTTCCTTTTTCTGCGGAGCTGCAGCAAATTGTGTCCATGGAGTGGGACACCCTAGATGCATCCTTACGCTCAGCTCACAGACTTGGTCGGACCTATGCATGGTCCCCATCTGAACTCGACAAGTAGCTTCGGTTTCCTAAGGTGGGCGCTTTGGTAACATCTGTCACAAAGCATACGACTATTCCTGTGGAAGGTGGCACAGCCCTAAAGGATCAGCTGGACTGCAAAGTGGAAGGCCTCTTGAAGACGGCTTTCGCCTCTTCATCCCTCACCTTGCAGGCCTTGGTGTGCACAGACCTGGCAACATGTGCCTTGTTGCGATGGATCCAGTTGTTACTAGAGGATCTCTCTCTAGTGTGACTGGAATCGACCACTGCTTTCTTGGCAGACGCCCTCTACGACTTCCTTTGACTTGCAGCTCGTTCGGCCGCAGTGACGTGGCATGTCATTGGCTGTGGCTCTGCCATTGCAATGTGGATCCTGAGTCAAGACTCGACTCGCTAGGCTCCCTGTCAAGGGCCGCCTCCTGTTTGGGGAGGATTTGGAAAAGCTAGTGAAGGATTTGGGTGAAGTCAAACCTCAATGTCTCCCAGAGGATATACACAAGACCTCCTCCGTAAGTCCAGTGGAGATCCTTTGGTGTCAGCCTCGGGTCGATCCCGGTTTCGGGATGCTTGATGAAACTGGCCTGGAAAGGTTTTTCCTCCATGCCCAGGCAGAATTCCAAGTCTCTGTCTCAATCTTTTCGAGGTTTTCGTCGCTCACGGGACAATGTCACCACCTCCACCAAGTTTACCAGAGCAGGGTGGTCCTAACGCTGACTGGCTTCAGGCCTGTTCCGGGGTGCCATATATAGGGGGGTGATTTGTGCCTTGTCTCTCACGAATGTGCCCAAATCACATCAGACAGTTGGGTGCTTGAAGTGGTAACCTGTGGGTTTACCCTCGATTGCACCAAACCCATCTGGGATGCATTTCTTGTTTCCTCTTGCAGTTCTGCGGCCATGAAAATTGCAGTACGTGAGATTCTGCAGCACCTGCTCCAACTAAGGGCGATCTGCCCAGTCGTGAAAGGGCTTGGACCAGTACTCCATCTAGTTCATCGATCCCAAAAAGGACAGGACCTTTTGGCCTGTTCTGGACCTCAAGGGTGTCAATCACAGCCTTCATATTCCCTGTTTTCGCATGGAGCTGCTGAAGTCTGTCATGCAGGCAGTGCGACTGGGGGAGTTTCTTGCATCCCTGGACCTCGCGGAGGCATAACTTCACATTCCAATATATCGCGATCATCAGAGCTTTCTACTGTTCGCCATCTTGGGGCAACACTATCAGTTCTGTTCTCTGCCCTTCGGTCTGGCCATGGCTCCCCACATCTTTTTCTAAGGTCATGGTTGTGGTAGTGGTGGCATGGCATTTGAGTTCACCTCTACTTGGGAGATTGACTGAACTGATACAAGCCAATTCCTTCCAGGAGGTGCTTTCAGTGGTGCGAGTGGCGAGTTTTTTCTGGAATGCCTTGGATGGTTAGTGAATCAAGCCAAGAGCTCTCTAGTCTGGACATAGTTGCTCAACTTTCTAAGGGCCTGGTTCGACACGTGGAAGGGCCGCGTATTCCTAACTGCGGAAAGATGCCAGAAGCTCTGCAAGCAGATTCAATCTTTTCAATTGAGGACTCCCATGGTGTGGGACTATCTGCAGGTGCTCTGTTCCTTGGTGGCCACCTTGGAGAGGTGGTCCCCTGGGCACACACTCACATGCATCCTCTGCAGCACTCCCTCCTTTCCTGGTGGTTCCCAGTGGTGCAGGATTACAGAGTGACACTTCCCCTCCCACTTTCCACTGCTCTTTACAGTGGTGGCTCTTACAACAACTTGATGAAGGGAATTCCCCTGGAAATTCCCCACTGGAATGTCCTCACAAGTGATGCAAGCCTTGTCAGCTTGGGTGCGCACTGCCTAGGGCACCTGGTCTCCACTGGAAACTGGCTGGGTTATCAACCGCCTGGAAGTCCGGGCAGTGCATCTGGCACTACAACACTTTCTTTCTCACCTTTGTGTACGCACGGTCCGGGTCTTATCTGACAATGCCACGATGGTGACTTATCTCAACAGGCAGGGGGGCACCAGATGCCTGGGAGTGGCCCAGGAAATGGCCCTTCTCTTTCTGTGGGTGGAAGGTCACTTACAAGCTCTATTGGCGCAACACATTGCAGGAGTGGACAATGTCCAGGCGGACTAACTCAGTTGTCATGTCTTGGACCCCAACGAATGGGAGCTGGTGCCGTAGGCATTCAACCGCATTGTGCAGCGGTGGGGATGCCCGTCTCTGGACCTCTTCAGACTGTGGAGGGAATCAAACTCGTGGGGCATCGATGCCTTGGTGCAAGAGTGGCCTCGGTCACAGCTCCTGTATGTCATTCCTCTATGGGCGATGATCTGTGGGCACAGGATACTTCAGCTTATAGAGTCTCATCCAGGACGGGTGGCCCTGATAGCTCCGGATTGGCTCCTTTGACTGTGGTATTCCAACCTCGTTCGACTGAACATATCCATGCCACGGACCCTGGGCTCACGCAAGGGCCCCCTGTGCCAGGGGCGGGTCCTCCTGAACAACCCTACTCGCTTACGGCCTTGCTCTTGAGCGGCGCCGATTTATCTGCAAGTGCTATACGGAGCCCGTGGTCGCAACCCTACAAAAGCCAGAAGGGTATCTATGTCCTGGGTGTATGCCAGAGTTTGGCGCCATTTTGAGCAGTGGTGCAGTCAGCACTCCCTCTCCCCCTGGTGGGTGCAGATATCGGACATTCTTTCATTTCTACAGGTGGATTTTGAGAGCAGACTCGTTGAATGTACAAGTGGCTGTCATGACCTGTTTTCCTGGGCTGCTCAGGGGGCATTCCCTAGCCTTGCATGCAGATGAGGGTTGCTTTCTTTGTGGGGTCCGTACTCTGCGATACCCCCCTCTCCCCATCGGTGGCCATCATGGGATCTGTCCATAGTTTTCCAGGTGTGGGGGTGGCTGCTCTTCGAGCCCCTGGGGGTATTCACCTTGATGGATCTTATGCTCAAGATAGTGTTTCTGGTGGTGATCATGTCGGCTTGGTGGCTCTCTCGGAACTCCAAGCCTTATCGTGCCAAGATCTGTTCATTTCCTCATCGGCTGAGGGAGTCTCCTTACTGACGGTTCCAGCCTTTTTGCCCAGTCCTCTCTGACTTTCACTTGAACTAGACGGTGTCGCTCCTCTCCTTTTCGAAGGAGCAGGACTCTGGTCGCAATTTGAACCTCCGTCTCCTTGATGTCTGCCAAACATTGCGACGGTATCTGAAAGTAACTAATCCTTTCCGTCTCTCCAACCATCTTTTTGTCTTGACTTCAGGAGTCCGTAGGGGCAGGCCACGTCGAAGTCCACGATTGCACGATGGATTAAACATGCCATTGAGTTGGTGTGCCTGAGGGGCTTCGGGGTCATTCCACAAGGGCTCGATCGGTTTCATAGGCGGAGCAGGGACATATCACGCCGCTGGATATTTGCTGAACAGTGACCTGGTCATCTTACTTTATTCTACCTTTGCCTGGCATTACTCTTGGATCTCCAAGCCCGGGAAGCAGCATGCTTCAGTGTCACCATGTTGGTCGTAGCTGTTTCTTCCTGTCCAGTGGTGGAGTAGCTCTGGTACTTCCTGCTAGTCTGGACTGGTCTAGCAGGATGAGTTGGAAGGTGAAATTTTACTTAACATTACTTTACTTTCCTTTCCTGGAATCCTGCTAGACCATTCCAGGACCCGTCCTCTGCTTTCTCTTGCTCAGATTAGCCGGGCCAATGCTCGCATGTGTCTATGATGGTCACATGTCATCTTTTTGTTGGTGGGCTTGGTCTCTGCCTTGTACATAGTTCCTCGGTACATAGATTGCTTAACATAGTTCCGCAGGGGCTGAAGAATTTCTATAAAGTTTGTTCTGGCATTTAGTGCCTCTGCTGTTCCGGTTTGAAAGACTATACTTTGACAGTGGTAAACTGAAGCTGACCCCTAGGTGTGGTAAGGGTACAACCAAGGAGTTGGTATAAACGCTTCTGATTGGTTCTCTGTCTCCATCTTTTGCTGTCAGGGGGGAAATAATCCACTAGTCTGGACTGGTCTAGCAGGATTCGAGGAAAGGAAATTAATGGTAAGTAAAATTTCACTTTAAATCTATCTTCCTCTTCCATGAATGTTGTCTCCTACAGTGGTTCCCATAGACAATTTTGTTTCTTTGGTGGCAGGATTGAGACTGCAGCAGTCAGAATGGAATACCTGTTGATGGGATTTTTCTGCTTAGAATTCTTAAGGGTCCTGTGATGTTGCTATAGGGAGGGTTTTTTTGCTACCTCATCCTACAGAATGGAAGTGGTGTCGGTGCTAAATGTGGAGGAGACTAGAAACATTGTGGCAATTCTTGGCTCAGTGGGATGGCCTGAGTGACTTTCCAAACCCTACTGAATATTGAGCCGATGATGAGTCTTGAACTGTAATGAAGACTGAGCCAACGGAAGTGGGAGAGCTGAACCTTTGAACAGTGGAGACGACAGTTGAATCCTTGGAAGTTGTGCTTTGCTGGCTGAATCCAAGTTTGGATGAGTAGGTTAGTATTCTAGAATCAGACTACTTTGGATACAATTTTGGATACCAGTTATGAAATTGAAACAGACTGTTTACTGCATTTTTAAATGGTGGAATCCAAAATTGTTGTCTAGGCTCAAATTTTAGAGTAATGCAATGCAATATGTGCCTTTGAGTAATGCTGACTCCTGACGACCCAGCAGCTCCTTGGCAGAGTTTTCTTGGCAGTGTGACTATGTGACTAGAAGTAGATTTGCCAGGTCTGTCTTCCGAGGCAGTGGCGGGTTAAGTGACTTGCCCAAGGCCACAAGGAATGCCAGTGAGAACTGAAACTTGGTCTCTTGGTTACTTAGCCAGTGCTCTAACCATTAGGATACTCCTCCACTCTTAAAGAAAATTCTTGTGCTTGAGGGGCCTGTCCTTCAAAACAGTAAAGATAACATTACACTTCCTTATTGTTCCTCCAGTCCAGTCCTGACCTGTGGGTAGTCATGTCTCACTAGCAGCTTGGAGACTAAGCATGTCGGATTCTTTGACCTCAGCATAGAAAGGCAGCTGGCACCTCCCACCAGCCCTTAGTATCTCAGTCTCCAACAGCGGGAGAAAGGTGATCCCATAGACAGGGATTTACTGAAGGGACAACTAAGAAGTTGGGCAAGTGTGTTCTGAGTACAGAGCTAGCCCTTAACTTGTTTTGGGGGAGCATGTTCGCCTGAATAAAGCCTGCTTATTGGAAAAAAATAAGAACTGGGACTTTTTTGTTTGATAGGTAATAAGAACCCCTTTGGGAGACATTTGGGGTCCTGGTGTAGTAAAGGGGAAGGACTTGGTGGCTTCCAAATCTTGCCGGGAGTGAGGAACCGCTGACAGTAGCAGGCCTGTCAGTAAAGGAGTTGATGCACTCTGCAGCCCAACACCATGGAAGCTGTCCTGTCAACTGGGAAGCGGCTGTCTGGGAAGCTTTGCGGCTGGCTGCTGATTGAGCAGAGGGGTTTCCTGCTTGACACAGCTTGTTGAAGGCCACGTGTTAGTGCAGACAGATGTTGGAGGATCGCAGGGGGCATCGGGGACTGTGAGGGGAGTTCTGATTTGCGCAGGAAATGCCACTATCATCCTCATGGAAGGATGGACATTGGGACTGGGCCAGACGCTACAGTTGCCTGCCCTTATGTTTTATTGTTTTTTCTGCCCTCTCTGCACCATTGCAAATCTCAATACGTGGAGGTATATTAATCCTTTTTAAAGCTGCTCACAGAAAGTATTCATATTGGTTTCAGCCTAAGAGAGCTATACCCAAGCCAAGGGGCTTTCTGGCCTGAGGGCTGACTTTGGGGAAGCGCAGTTCATTTCCTGGAAAGTATTATGCCCTCTAGGCCCACTTGCTTAGCTTGTGGCTCTCATAGGGGATTGGTCTCGGCAAGGTGCCTAAATTTCCCAGACCATCGACATCTAAGGATCTGCCCGTGGATGCACTCCCAAGGGGTTTTTCATCTGAATTTGTGCTGCTCATGCACAAGGCCTTTTGTATGAAGCAGCATGGGGAGGAGGGGCCAGTTGGCTGTTGGGGACTAGGGTGGAAGGGGAGCCCGGCCCTAGTAGAAAACATATGGAAAGTGACCCTTGGGAGAACCTGGACTCCGCTCATTCAGATGAGGCCTAGGACCCGGGGTGGAGGCGCACATGGAAGCAGAGACTATGGAGCTTGAGGAAGGCGAGAATCTGCAAAGGGAAGTGTCTCACATTGCTCGTGTTTTCCTTGAGAGGAGTTAGCGGCACTGAAAACGTAATCTCCAGGAACAAGCAGGAATGTAGTCTTCACATATGGGTATCGTCGGTACCGACGGAGCCTGCGCGAGAACGCTCCCCAGTGTCCAGTTAGAAAGCTTTTGGGAGCATCCCACAGTGCCTGCGTGTGCTGCCTTCTCGCCTTTCCCAACTGCCTCTCTACAGTTCTTTGTTTTCCGCAGAGCCAGCAGGTCGTTGTTCCTGTCACCGCAGAAAGGTTTTCCCTATTCTCCTTCGTTTTTGTGGTCGCGTCTGCCTTTCCTCGACGCTATACCGGTACTGCTGGTTCGTTCGTTCTTTAAAAAACAAACAAAAAAAAAAAAAAAAAAAAAAATATATATATATATAATATGTATTTATTTTATTTTTCCCAAACCTTTCTTTTTCAAGTGCATGCGCCATTTAGGGCCTTAGGCCCAAAATTTCCTTCACTATGGAAAAACCCGCTTCGGGTTTCAAGAAGTGCACCAAGTGTGGCAGTACCGTCTCCGTCACCGACACCCATGAGTGGTGTCTAAAATGTTTAGGTCCTGACCACTCCATTTCGGAGTGTATGGCCTGTACCATGATGTCCAAGAGTGGTTGACAAAACCGAGCTGCTAAGCTCAGCACCCTTTTTCCCTCAGATGCAGCCTCTGTGGCATCGACGTCTTCCAGGGCTTCATCTTCTTCCCATGGATCTCGGGTAACTAAACATAAGTCTGTATGGTCCTCAAAGGGTAGATCTCCTTCCAAGCATCGAGATGCCTCTGGCGTTGCCCTTGAGGGTTCTGTACCGGCAAAATTGCCCCGGCGGGAGGCTTCGGCTTCCAAAGCATTATCGGGGCTCCAGGATGTTCTCGAGGCTTCGACCTCGGCAGAACTACTGGTGCTATGCTCTGGAGTACCGGCTGCTTTCTCGGGTACCGACACCCAGGCATTAAACTGGCTATTAAACGCAGTCTGGCGGCTCTCCTTGCGGCATCAACACCCTTGGAACCGTGTCGGACAATTCAACTGGTACTGGTTCCGACTCCGGCACTGGTATTGGTACCAATACCGACAGCATCGGCATCGCCATCGGTGTCTGCATTGCCGGCACCCAGTCATGCTATGCCTTCCGGTACTGATACGCCGGTACCGACTTCGGTGGGTACAGGTATCGTGCTCTTCAAGAGCATCCAGATAGAAGGTACTTTGAGTCCTCGGAGGAGTCTGAGGATTCTGACAGTTCTGTCAGTACCGGGGTACTGCTCTCGGAGGAGCCTTCCTCTCCTAAACGCAGGATGTCTCCTCCAGAAGATATCTCCATTCAGGATTTCATCAGGGAGGTGGCTCGAGGTCTTTCCATTACTGTGGCTCCTGAAACAGAGTCCAGGGCAAAGGAGTTGGAGATTCTACAATATCCCAAGGCTCCTAAGGAGGCAGCTACTTTGCCTTTCCATGAGATCTTACATGATCTCATGTTGAGAATGTGGGAAGCACCTCTTACCACCTCTCCTCACTCACGTAGACTGGATACCATGTATCAAGTACCTACGTGTCCTTGCTTCCAAAAAACTCAGCTTCCTCACCACTCTATTGTAGTGGAATCAGCTATGAGAAGGGTCAGAAGTGCAAAGAGGCATGCCTCTAATCCTCCAGGACGTGAATGTCGAACTTTGGATGCCTTTGGACGTCGTACTTTCCAGGCTTCCATGCTTTCTGCCAGGATCAGTTCCTATATTTTATATATGGGAATGTTCCTTAAGGAAGTCACAGGAGATTTAGAGGTTTTGAGCCCTCTTCTTCCTGATGAGAGGCAGGATTTTCTCACAGTGGTTAGACATGCCCAGGATGTTTCTAAGTTTGTCAATCGTGCAGCTTTTGACTGTTTTGAGTGCATAAGCAGAACCTCTGCCATTGCCATAGGTACACGTAGAATTGCCTGGCTCCAGGCATCCGATTTGGAGCTCTGGGTGCAGGGCAAACTGGGCAATATCCCTTGTACAGAAAAAGCCAATGAGTTGGATGCTGACAACTCCACTTTGGATAGATTATCCAAAGCCACAGCGGATCCTGCAAGGAAGAAATTTTTCAAGAAACCATTCTTCTCCAAAAAGAAGAGGTTTTATCCCTCTTATTCCCAGCAGGGACGTTCTGCGGGTTAACCTGCCTGAAAGAGTCAGCAACCACCTAAACAAAGGAAAGTAAAGACTGCTAAACCTCAACCGTCTCAGCAGTCCAAGCCTCCACAAGGCCTTTGACTCCCGTCTAGAGAACTTAGCCTTCCTGGCTCTCAATGGACCAGAGCCTTCCACCATTCCAGGAAGATTGTGTCACTTTGCCCCCAGATGGGGGCAGATAACAACAGAACATTGGACTCTCTCCATTATAAAAGAGGGGTACAAGCTTCACTTTTCGTGCATGCCCCCTCCCACAGTGGTAAGACAGTTCAATTCTCAGACCTCTCTCAGCAACCTGTTAGATCAAGAGGTCAACATCCTTCTTGCCCAAGGGGCAATAGAAGAAGTACCCATTCTTCAACATGGTACAGGGTTTTATTCCCCTATTTCCTTATACCAAAGAAAACAGGGGATACAGACCTATTTTAGACCTCAGAGAATTGAACAAATTCCTGTTCAAAGAGAAATTCAAGATGATTTCTCTGGGAACTCTGCTGCCATACCTTCAGAGTCAGGATTGGCTTTGTTCTCTAGATCTCAAGGATGCGTGTACACATGTTCTCATCCATCCAACTCACAGAAAGTTCCTTCGGTTCCTTTTTCAAGGAAAGCACTACCAATACAGGGTGCTTCCTTTTGGCCTGGCCTCAGCAACAAGGGTGTTTACGAAATGCATGGCTGTGGTAGCAGCATTTCTTTGCACTCCAGGAATATTCGCCTTCCCCTACTTAGACAACTGGCTCATCCGAGCCCCATCAGTCAGAGGCCAGGATTTCGCTATTTTGCAGAATGCGTATCCTTCAGTATTTGGGTCTGGTCATAAACATCCCAAAATCCAGCCTAACTCCCTCTCAGTCTCTAGAGTTTATAAGAGCTTTGCTGGATACCATAAAAGCAAGGGCCTATCTTCCCCAGACCCGTGGCCTTTGCATGGTGCAGTTAGCTTCTCAAGCAGTGCTAAAGCCTCATCTCACTGCTCGAGAAATGTTACAACTACTAGGCCACATGGCATCTACAGTGCATGTGGTTCCTTATGCTCGCCTCTATTTGAGAGCAGCCCAGTGGACTTTATCCACTCAATGGACCCAGGCATCAGGGTGCCTGTCAGACAAAATAGCAAACACAAATCGCCTTATTTTGTCCCTCCAATGGTGGCAGTCCGCTCAAAACCTGTTGGTGGGGTCCCCATTTCAACAACCTTTACCCCAGGAAACTCTCACAACAGATGCTTCACCAATGGGTTGGGGAGCTCATCTGCAAGACCTCTCCACCCAAGGCACTTGGACTCCACAGGAGACTCATCTACACATCAATCTGTTAGAGCTCAGAGCAATCTTCCTTGCTCTTTGAGTGTTCCACACCCTGCTCACCTACAAGACAGTCCTCATTCATACGGACAATCAGGTAGCCATGTTCTACGTTAACAAGCAGGAAGGAACAGGTTCTCTGTCGCTTTGCGACTATGGGCCTTTGCCAGAGAGCATCAGATTAATCTCCTGGCAGTGTATTTTCCAGGCATCCAAAACTCTTGGACAGACAGACTCAGTCGAGTTCTGCTTCCACATGAGTGGTCTCTACATGCAGACCAGGTAACCAAAATTTTTCAAATTTGGGGAACCCCGGACATAGACCTCTTTGCAAGTCCATTGAATGCCAGACTTCCCCGGTTCTGTTCCAGAATTCCGGCTCAGGGCTCTCAGGCCAGGGATGCTTTCCTCCTTCATTGGGGTCAAGACTTCCTTTATGCCTTTCCACCCATTCCCCTAATTCCCAAAACCCTGTTCAAGCTTCAGAGGGACAGAGGCCGTATGATTCTCATAGCTTCACATTGGCCACGGCAAGTGTGGTACCCTCTGCTTCTACATCTCTCTCAAGCTCCCTCTCTGGAGTTAGGGTCTGCTCCAGATCTCCTGTCTCAGGAGGATGGAATGTTATGGCATCCCAATCCCCAGTCTCTGCATCTCAGGGCTTGGTTGCTGAAGGCCTAGATCTTCATGATCTTAACCTTTCTCAGCAAATAAAGGATATCCTTTATGCTTCCAGGAAACCTTCCACAAGACGCTCTTATTCTTTCAAGTGGAAAAGGTTTACCATATGGTGCTCGCAGAAGGGTCTTAACCCTTTTGCGATACTTCTGGAATCATTACTGGAGTATCTCCTTCATTTGTCCAATGCAGGACTTAAGACTAACTCAGTAAGAGTCCATTTGAGTGCTATTACAGCTTCTTTCAAACCTTTAAATGGACAACCTATTTCCTCCCATCCTCTTATAGCAAGATTTATGAGAGGCCTTCTTCTAACTAAGCCTCCCATTAGGCCACCACCGGTGGCATGGGACTTAAACCTGGTTCTTGGCCAGCTCATGTAGCCAGCTTTGGAACCCTTAGCTACTACCTCGTTGAAATTACTTTCTTGGAAAGTTATCTTTCTCATTGCAATCACATCAGCTCGTCGCATCAGTGAGTTGCAGGCACTAGTGGCTGATCCTCCTTATACAAGGTTCCATCATGACAAGGTAGTCCTTAGGACTCATCCACACTTTATGGCAAATGCAGAAAGGAATCTTCATACTTTGGACTGTAAAAGAGCTTTAGCCTTTTACTTACAAAGAACACAGCAACATAGAAAGTTCTCTCAACTCTTTGTTGCTTTTGATCCTTCTCATTTGGGACTTCCAGTTTCCAAGAGAACACTGTCCAACTGGATTGCACAGTGTATTTTGTTTGCCTATCAGAGTAAGAATCTTCCTCTAGAGCAGGGGTCTCAAACACGCGGCCCGCGAGAGAACGTTGTGCGGCCCGCGACGGCTTCTGCTGCTGCTGCCGTTGCCGCCGTGGCAACGGCAGAATCGACGGTCAATTTAAAAAAAAAAAAAAAACTGGCTTCTGCTGCTCAAGCAGCAAAATCAGCTGTCCTGCGGCCCCTTCCTCTCTGCCCGGAGATCCCCGAGAGTGCTCCATCAGCGGGTGCTTTTCAAGCCGCGAAGAGAGTATTTCCCTCTCGCGAGGCTTGAAAAGTGACTAGGTTTAAGCCGCGCGAGAGGGAAATACTCTCTTCGCGGCTTAAAAAGCACGCCGCAGATGAAGCACACTCAGGGCTCTCCGCGCAGAGGGGAAGGGGCCGCGGCACAGCTGATTTTCTGCTGCAGCAGCAGAAGCCAGGTTTTTTTAAAATTTACCTGGGGGGGGGGGGGTGTAGGCCTGGAAATGGGCAATTGGCAGGGGGGGGTATGACTGGAAATGGGCGATTGGCAGGGGGGGTTATGACTGGAGATGGGCTATTGGCAGGGGGGGGTTATGACTGGAGATGGGCTATTGGCAGGGGGGTTATGACTGGAAATGGGCTATTGGCAGGGGGGGGTATGACTGGAAATGGGCTATTGGCAGGGGGGGGGGTATGACTGGAAATGGGCTATTGGCAGGGGGGGGTTATGACTGGAGATGGGCTATTGGCAGGGGGGGGTTATGACTGGAGATGGGCTATTGGCAGGGGGGTTATGACTGGTAATTGGCTATGGTGGGGGCTAGGACTGGAAATGGGCAGGAGGGGGATAGGAAGGACTGGAGGTGGGCTGATGGTGGCAGTTAGGACTGGTACTGAGCTATGGAGGGGCTGACTGAAATGGGGTAATGGGGGTTAGGGCTGGAAGTGGGCTATTGGCAGGGGGGGTTATGACTGGTAATGGGCTATGGGGGGGGTAAGACTGAAAATGGGGTGATGGGGGGTAAAACTGGAAGTGCGCTATGGGGAGGTTAGGACTGGTAATGGGCTATGGGGGGTCTAGGACTGGTAATGGGCTGAGTGGAAGGGGGGCTTGAACTGCAAATGGCTGATGGGGAGGGGGGCTTGGAATGGAAATGGGCTGTGAGGGGAGGGAGCTAGGATTGGAAATGGGCTGATGGGGGGCTAGGATTGGAAATGGGCTGATGGTGAGGCTAGGATAGGACTGGAAATGGACTAATGGGGGGACTAGAAGGGAGCGGATGCTGGGTGGGGCTGGAACTAGAAGGGAGCTGATGTTGGGGGAGGATTAGAATGGGATGGAGCTGGGAAAGTGAAATGGAGAGGGGAAAAATATTTTGTCTGGGAGAGAAGACAAATCTACAATTGGCCAGGTATTGGGAGAGTAAGTGGGGATTGAGGATGGAGGGGTAAAATTTGAGTGGATGAAATAGGAATGAGGAAAGAGAAAAAGGAGAAAGATTAGTATGTTAAAGCAGATGTAGAGAGAGAATGGAAAAAAAACTAGGAGAGAAGAAAGGGCAAATGGACAGCAGACGATGGAGAGTTAGCAGAAGACATGAAGAAACCAGAAGAAAGTGGCTGGAACAATTGCAACTGAAAAAAATGCACAAAAGGTAGAAAAATATCTCTTTATTTTGAATTTATTAACTGGAATATGTCAGCTCTGGGAAATGTGCATCATTAATGTTTGCGCTTTGTTTAGTACAAGAGGAAATTAATTTATAGTTTTATTTCTACAGTGTTGTTGTACATTCCAAGTTTGGCTTTTGGGGTTCCCAGTTTAATTATTGTCTTCTTGTTTCTAAATCTTTTAGTCTTTCTTTATCCATACTCATTAAAGAGGCATGTTTACTAAAAGTTAGTGTATGGTAACATTATGCAAATATTTATGCAAATGAGGCCCCTTATGCAAATGAGGCCCCACGTCTTATGCGGCCCCCGGGTTACTTTACAAGTCCTCATTTGGCCCTCAAAGCAATTTGAGTTTGAGACCCCTGCTCTAGAGGGCCATGTCACAGCTCACAATGTGAGAGCCATGGCAGCTTCAATGGCTCACCTGCATTCTGTGTCTATTGACGACATCTGTCGAGCAGCCACTTGGGCCTCTGTTAATACTTTCACAGTCCATTACTGCTTGGACAAGGACTCCCGCCGGGATGCCTTGTTTGGTCAGGCTGTTCTCCAACACCTGTTTCATACCTAGTCAACTCCTACCTACCATCCCTGATAGGATGCCAGAGATCCATAGGGGGAAGTGGAGCCCTTTCACAGGCCCACTTTTCTCCAAACATGGAGAAACCAGCTACTGGTTTCAAGAAATGTTCTAGGTGTGGCGGTACCATATCCGTCACCGACACCCATGACTGGTGTCTCAAGTGTTTAGGTCCTGATCATTCTCCATTTGCATGTCTCTCCTGCAGAAAGATGACCAAGAGGGGCCTGCAGAATAGAGCTGCAAAACTCGGTACTCTTTCTACCGCAGATACGATGTCAGTTGCATCGACGTCTTCCAGGGCTTCATCTTCCTCCCAGGTCTCAGGTAGCTAAACCTAAGTCTTCTAAGACTGGCCGGTCCTCAAAGGGTAGATCTCCTTCCAGGTATCGAGATGCTACTGGCATTGCCCTCGAGGAAAGTTCACTGGCAAAACAGCCCCGGCGGGAGGCTTCGGTCTCCAAAGCATTAACGGGGCTCCAGAATGTTCCAGAGGCTTCCACCTCTGCAGAACTACTGGTGCCATGTTCTGGGGTCATGGCCGCTTCCACCAGTACCGATACCCAGGCATTGGCAGGAGCGATGGATCAGAGAATCCTCGCTATCGAGCGCAGTCTATCCTGGAAGGACATGTCTTCTGTAGGAGACATTCTGTGTTGAGGAGAAGGAGATGGATCCTCCGGAAGGATTTCTCAGTACCGGCAGTCATCGGAATCGGAGGATTCAAAGTATCTCTGCGCCGGGTGTTCCTGCAACGCATGGTACCGGTACCACTCGAAATTGGTGTCGGGGTGTCTCGGTAATGGTACCGTGCATTGCAGGAACCTCAGGCGCAGGTGGCTGCTCTGCAGATCTCCCCCAGAGGTACCAGACAGGCCTCCACCCAGTCTTACAGGTCCCTCCCATGCAGGTCCATCAGCAGCTGTCCCCACCTCTGCGTGCGGCTCCGGAAGACAGACTCCTCCAGGGACAACTCCATAGGGTCCATCTGATGGCAGCTCAGGAAGTCCACCTGCACATTGTCCTTGCCCACTACATGTGCCGCTGACAAGGTGCTCAGGTGGCACTCTGCCCACTGCATCTGCGGGGCCTCCTTGGCGGTTTATATAGGCCACTGCTGTGGCATTGTCCGAGAACATACGCACCAACAGCAGAAAGTGTTGCAGTGCTAGAAATAACGCCCTCAATTCCAACCAATTTATCGACCAAGATGATGACTCCTCCGACCAGTGTCCCTGTGCCAGTTCTGAGAGGCAATGCACCTCCCAAATGGCGCTGTGGAATGCTCCCAAAAGCTTTCTTATTGGACGCAGGGGAGCGTTTCTGTGCGGGCTCCGTCGGTGCCAACGATACCCATATGTGAAGACTTAATTCCTGCTGTTCCTGGAGATCACCTGTTACAGGTGAGCAACTACGCTTTATCATGGTGTGTCCCTTGCAGGTTCAATTCCAATTGCCAAAGAAAGAAAGAGAAGAAAAAATATAGTGTGTGAGATGGAGGGAGTGGTGTGAGGAGGTAACGCTTGTTTGGGGGGTGAACACTCTGCTTTTTTTTTCTTTTAGACATTACTGGCTAGCTTTCTAATGCACAGAGCCCTTTTAGGATGGCATAGAAAAGCTGTTATGCTCAGTCTCCACAGGATGGCGAGGGCAGATACTCCATCTGTTTTGTGGTGCCAAAGGAGGACTGTTCCTTCCTGCCCATTCTGGACCTCAATGGGGTCAACGAGCACTTGTGCGTCCTGCATGTCCAGATCAAAGCCTTGAGCGCCGTGATTCAAGCAGTGTATCGAGGGGAGTTCTTGGCATCTCTGGATCTCGCCGAGGTGTATTTTCATCTCTCAATCCAGGTGGATCACAGTGGTGTCTGCACTTTGCTGTGCTTGGCTCACTATTCACCACCCTCCCTTTTGGGCTATCCACTGTCCCAAGAATCTTCTCCAAGGGCATGGTGGTGACAGCTGTGGCGCTGCAGTGCCAAGGGATCTGTGTCCATCCCTATCTGGACGACTGGCTCATCCGAGCCCATTCCTTCTCAGAAGTGTCTCGGGTGATGTCCTGAGTGATGTCCTTTCTGGAATGCCTTGGCTAGGTGATCAGTCGTAAAAAGAACCAGTTATTGTCTTCCCAGTCCTTGGATGTTTCTAGGAGCACTTTTTGACTCTCAAGTGGGCAGATGCTTTCTATGAGGAGAGAAAGTCAAACGACTGCTAGATTGCCTGGCACTGTTGTGTGTGAAACAACGCCCTCAGATTCTGGGATTATCTTCAGCTCCCTTGGACTAATGACAGTGACCATAATGATGGTGTCGTGGGTGCATGCTCACATGCGACCATTTCAGCAGTCCTGGTTGACTCGATTCTCAAGCTCTCAGGCATTCGCGCGAAGGCTTCCACTCCCGTTGATGGTGAAGGCCAGCCCGCTGTGGCGGCTGCAGCCCTGTCATCTGAGGAAAGGCGTACCGCTGGATGATTGCACCTGGATCCTGCTGACAACTGATGCCAGTCTCTTGGGCTGGGGAACCCATTGCCAAACTGTACGGCCCAAGGCTGTTGGAACCGCAGGGAAGTGATGTGTCCATCAACCACCTTGAGGTGAGGACCATCAGGTTGGCTCTTCTGCGTTTCCAGCCCCTGAGTGTTTTCAGACAGTGCCATGGCGGTGGCTTATGCCATTCAGCAAGACAGCACAAGATGTGCCGGAGTGGAGCTGGAAATAGATCTCCTGTTGTGCTGGGGTGGAGGAGAATCTCCTAGCCATGTCAGTCCAGCACATTGCCGGGATGGACAGTGTGGAAGCAGACTTCCTCAGGCAGTAGTCTTTGAATCCTGGAGAATGGGAGTTGAGTCAGGAAGCATTTCAATTAATTCCACCCCATTGTGGATGCCTCGAGATGGATCTGATGATGACACGCTCTAATACGAAAGCTTGCCGCTTCTTCAGTTGCCACATGGAGGCAGGGACTGAGGGTGTCGACATCCTGACCCATCCTCAGTCAAGTCAGCAGCTGCTGTATGTGTTTTTTCTCTGTGGCTCCTGGTGTGGCATGTGGTTCGGTGTATAGAGCGTCGCTGCACAGGATTGTTTTGCCAGATTGGTCATGGAGAGCGTGGGTTGGAGACCTGATGCGGCTCCTGCAGGCAGCTCCTCTTTGGCTGCCTCTGTTTCAGGGACTATTGTAGCAGGGACCAATCGTCCTGGAGGACCTGGCTCCCTTCTCGCCTGCAGCTTGGCTGTTGAAAGGAGATTGCTAGGTGCCCAGAGGGGGTCTACCAAGTTAGCATAGGTATGAATATGGTGGCTCTTTGAGCGCTGGTATGGCGCACTGCCATTGACTCCTAAGGTGGCCAAGGTGTCCTCCCTATTGGCCTTTCTGCAGGATGGTCTAGAGAAGGGCCTCTCACTTAGGTTTCTGAAGGTTCAGGTGGCAGTTCTGACTTGTTTCCATGGTCCGGTGGCAGGCAAGTCTTTAGCCTTGCACTTGGATGTCTCTTGTTTTCTCCAGGGGGGGTTCGGTATCTGTGACCTCCCCCTCTGTTTGTGATTCCTTCCTGGGATCTGTCTGGTGATGGCAGCCCCCTTTGAGCCATTGAAGCGTGCTACCTTAAAGGAATTGGCGCTCCAGACTGTCGTCTTGGTCGCAATTTGTTCTGCAAGGCAGATCTCCGAGCTGCAGCCTCAAACTTGTTGAGATCCTTATCTGTCATTTTCAAAGGAGGCAGTTTCCATTCGGCCTGTGCCTTCTTTCTTGCCTAAGATGCTGGCTTCCTTCACATGAACTGGGTGGTTTACCTGCCCTCCTTCTCTAAGGAGTAGTGTTGGGGGAAGGATAAGGATCTTCGCTTTGTGGAAGTCCAGAGGGTGCTTCTCTGGTTCTTGGAAGTTATGAATTCCTTTCGTTGGGCCATTTTTTGTGCTGTTAGCTGGCCTGCACTAGGGTGAAACAGTGGCCATGTCGTGGATTAAGAAGGCTCTTGCCTCGGCATATTTTTTGCCTAACTGGTCAGATCTGGAGGGTTTGCATGCCCATTCTAACCGAGCACAAGGGTCCTCGTGGGCAGAGCGAAGCTTGGTAGCTCTTGCAGACATTTGTTGAGCAGCAACGTGAGCATCCCTTTCCAATTTTGTCAAGCATTGCTATTTGGATGTCCACAAACGGGTGGATAAATCCTTCAGCTCAAGAGTTTTTTGCGCGCTCCTGTGTCTTCTATTGCCCAGTGGTGGTGTAGCATTAGACCAAGCCAGACAAGTGGGATGTGTAATCAGGACATTTTACTTACCAGTTAATGCCCTTTCCTTGAGTCCTGTAAGATCAGTGCGGGGCCCACCCTTGAAACTGTATTTGTTCTGCTCTTCTGCTGTGGTACCCTTGGGTCCGCTAATTTTATACTTGACTCTGCAGATTCATTTTCTACTGACAGCCTTCTGTTTATGCTTTCCTGTACATAGTTCTTGACGGTTGATTACTCCTTGTTACCCACGATTAAAGTTGTGTGAGGCTTGTCATGTTTTCACCCATGTGCTTTGGGATGAATACTGAGGGACCTCCTGGTGGCCATTGAAACCTGGGCTTTTCATTGGTTCCTTGTTTCCACCAATCTGCTGGTAGTGAAACACAATCCACTTGTCTGGATTGGTCTAGCAGGATTCAAGGAAAGCATGGCCCTCCTAGTGGCTGTTGGCCAAGAAAAATGCTTCTAGCATGGGTGCTAATAAAGTCAGCTTCTACCCAGGCATTGCACCCGCTATGATGGCATACCCCGAATGCATTGTATGGATGTGATTCCCATACAGATAACACCCCAGAGCCATCACATTCTAAGAACAGGCAACAAACCCATGGCTGGTACAGTCTCAAGGCAAATCAGGCATTTGCCTAGGGCAGTGGCAATTGGGGGGGGGGGTGGTATCATTGTACAGCAGTCAGAACAGCAAAACAAATGTCCCTGACGGCCACAGAAACCACACCCATCAGCAGGAGGGGAGAGCCTCTTTTAATTGAAAGAGAGTCCCGCAGTGAGGGTGCATAGGATGGAGGTCAAAGGGGATAGATTTGGGTGTAATTTGCAAAAACATTTCTTTACGGAGAGTAGTAGATGTATGGAGTAGTCTCCCAATGGAGTAGGTAAAGATGAGGATTGTATCTGAATTCAAGAAAACTTGGGACAAACACAGAAAATCTCTAAAGGAAAAAAAAGACTGTAGTAGTTGGTATGGAAGGGCCGTATGATCTTTATCTGCCGTCGTGTGTCTATGTTTACCTGCAAAGCAGTGGTAATCTGGCTAGTTTGTTGTGCAGGTCTGCATATGCAATGGCAAAATGTGCAAGGGCAGCTGCTGGGGAGGGGGTGGGAGATAAGGGTATGTGCTGTGTGAATCCACCAAAGTGGGCCACTCGGTCAGGGTTGGAGACTGTTGAATGCAGTTGGGAGCAAGGCATGCAAATGTTTGTGTTACAACTACTGACAAAATGTTGGCCTGGCATGTTGGGCTTTTTTGCTGCCGCTTTTGGAAATACTGCCGCTGCCCGCCTCCCCATCCTTCAAATTAAATTTGGCAGCTGGGGAGGGGGTGGTGTGGTCGCCCATGTGTGTTGCCGCCGCTGCCCACCTCGGCCCACTGCCCTAGGTGGTCATCTAGTGGATGGACCGACCCTTCTGGCACGGAAATGCGTAGTCTGATAACCACATCCCCTGCATGGGTGGTAGCGTATCTGAACACACAGGCACCTGGTTGGGGGGGGGGGGGGCGCCATGCTGGTGCTATGGACTCTGTTTCTGGGGGAATGTGGCCACTCACCCTGACCATAGGCACAGGCTTACACTTAAACCAGCACTTTAGTAAAAACAGTACATCACCCTGTTAACACTGTACCTATGATAATAAAGCATGGTGATGATAGTAGTATGTTGTGGGGGGGGGGGGGGGGGGTGGAACTTGTGAAATTCAAGGGAAAGATGAGTGATGCAAAGTACAGGCAGATCCTAAAGGCAATCTAGTTCCAGTGTGCCCTGGAGCTGGGGAGAAGACTGATATTTCAGGAGGATAGTGATCCTAAACATAAAGCAAAAGCGACAGTGCTGTGTTCAGCAAAAAGGTTCTCAAGTGGTCCTGTCTAAGCTTAGACCTGAATCCAAAACAAAATCTGTGGCAAGACAGACAAATTCACAGTCAACTTGAAAGAGCTTAAGGTAGCCTGCCAAAAAGAGTGAAATGTTTGCCCAGTCCTGCTTGCAAAATTGGCAGATATTTTTATAATTAAATCATGTTGGTTGTATGAGTGCTGTAGGGTTTTTCTTTTGTCTTTTTTAAGCTCCAGGTTTGTGATTATAAAGATTGAATGGACTGTGGAGAAACTTCATAGAAACGTTTCTAATTCACTGGTCAACAAACTTTTACAAAAGTCATGTTACTGAAATAAAAATAGTCATTTCTTATCAATTTTTATATGCTGAACACGAATATGACAGTGAAATTGCAAAGCTGGCTCTAGTTTTTTTTGTAATCTACAAGAATTAATGTTTACATCACAAAATGCATGTCAATAGTAAATATAATAGGCCTTTGGTTAATACCTTAAAAAACCAAGTCATAGACTACTTCTTAGATTTTTTCGCTTGTCTCTTGTACAGCTGTTCGGGAGCTTCTCTGGAGAGTGTCCAGCAGTAGTCAGCCAGCATTGTAGTGGACCATTTTCCCTGGTATCTTTGCTCCATCGTTGCGATATCCTGGTGAAAATGTTCGCCCTGTTCATCACTAACCATACCACAGTTGTCAGGAAAGAAATTGAGATGGGAATCAAGGAAATGGATCTTTAGAGACATATTGTAGCCAAGTTTCTGATACTGCATCAGCATGTCTTCTACTAATTCCTTGTAGTTTTCTGCCCTAACATTCCCGAGAAAGTTTGTTGACACTAGGCGAAAAGCATTCCATGCTTGTTTCGCATCACCCTGCAGCAAGTTGTTGAACCGGTCATCTTTGAAGAGCTCTCGAATTTGAGGACCCACAAAAACTCCCTCTTTAATCTTTGCTTCTCTGAGTCGAGGGAATTTTTCATGCAGGTATTGGAAAGCTGGCGAAGTGCGGTCCATGGCTTTCACAAAGTTTTTCATCAAACCTAGTTTGATGTGAAGGGGTGGTAGCAGGATTTTGTGAGCCTCAACCAGAGCTGGGTGCTGGATATTCTTCTCGCCAACTGTTACATTTTGTCTGCAATTCCATTCCTTCCGCAAGTAGTGCCAGTCTCTTGCTCGGCTATCCCACTCACATAAGCAACACATGTATTTTATATATCCCTGCTGCAGTCCCATTAAAAGGGCAACTACCTTCAAGTCACCACAGAGGTGCCAGCTGTACTTGTTATAGTTAACGTAAAGCATCTACTGACTTCATTATCGTATGTCTCTTTCATGTGGACGGCATGCGCTACTGGAATTAGATGGAAGACGGTTTTCATTGATCAAAAGCACAGCCTTCAGACTCAGTTTCGAAGAGTCTATAGTCTCCAGTCTTGTGGGTCATGAGTGATTTTTAAGGAATTCATGAGGCTTTCAATATCGGAACAGAATACCAGATTACTTTTCTTTCCGACTCTGTATAGTACACTGCTGACGTCAGATGGCTTCAGCAGCCATCTGGCAGTAGTATTGCATTGCATCAGAAAATGATGCAATCAACTCTGGATGATGTGTGCATGCTGGTATTATGCAATGTGATATCATTCAAGGCTTATTTGGGATGTTGTTGATGTCCTATTGGAAAAATTTACACGGTGAAACGTCAAAAATGAACTACATGCAATATCTTCAAAACGAGAGCCAATAATTTTTTTTTAATGTTATATTCGTGTTCAGCTCACCAAGATACTACAGAGTAGGGCCTTTTTTAAAGTCAGTAACGATTTCAATGTTGACCAGTGTTACATGCCTATTCTTCCACTTCTAAGAATTCAGTGTAATATATAAATATCCTTGGATCTTACACAGAAATATTTCTGTATAGCTTAGTTTTCTTTTTTTTCTGAAGTCTGTTGGTTTTTTTTTCCATTTTAAATTTTTATTAATAACAGCACTGCAAATTACAACATACTTTGTTCTCAACATATTTTTTTCTCAGCATATTATATATGCTCCACATAATTTACCCTTCATAACACAGTATTCCCCCCCTTACGAATGCATCCTTCCTTATCTCCCCCTAAATGTTCCCCTCCTCCCTCTCCCCCACCCCACTTCCTTTTTCTCTCATCCAGCATACCATCTTCTCCCTCTCCACCCTTCACTTGTATATAACTTGCCCCTTTTACTCCGGCTCACTCTGGATGTATGGCATATAGACGTAACTCAATCTAATTTCCTAAGATGCAGCCGACCGTCCATCCTCCTTCTGCTCCCTCTCACCCCCCTTCCAGGCTTCCAGCCACTTCCACACCCCTTTCCATTGTTCTGCACTTCTCTCGTCTTTCCCCCGTCTCAGCTCTGTCAATTTATACATCAGACTCACCTCATCCTGCTGGTTGTTTTATGCTCGGCCTCACCCAATGTTGTGCTATCTCACATCTTGCTGCTACTATACAATGATGCAGCACCCCGCCTTCCTGTTCCGGAATATCCTCTTCTAGTTGATGCAACAGACATGTCTCCGGTCTGCTTTGCAGTCTGTAACCTGTCATGCCATGTATCATATCTGTAATCTTAACCCAATATGCCTGTATCCGTTCACACTTCCACCACATATGTAACCAATCCCCCCCTCTCATGACATTCCCTCCAGCATTGTTCATCATGTCCCTTACCAGCTCGTTTCTAACGTACTGGTGTCCAGTACCATCTAAATAACACTTTATAAGCATTCTCTTTTATTTGTGTAGCGATAGAAATGTTGGCTACCATCTGTATTATCTTATCCCACACCTCTGCATTCAAACTCACCCCCGTGTCCTCCTCCCATTTCAACACATATTTCAATTTACTCTCTTCATTCTCCGTTAACCCTTTGTAAATTCTGGACAAAACCCCCTTTTAACCCAAATGGCCGGAGCCTAAGGCCTCAAACCAGCCCCTTTTTTCCCATAAATCTGTCCACACTTTCGGTTGTCTGAAATGACTAAGCTGTAGATATGCGTAAAAATTGTTTTCCTTTAAGCCGTATAGGTCCTTCCTTATCGTTTCTCCGGGCCAGTCCAGGGAACGGTAGGGTTGTCAATCCCCTTCAGCAGCTGAGGACTGAAAAACAAAGTTTTGCTGACTGCTTAAGCTTCTCCCCCTCGTGTCAGTACTCCAGTCTTTCAGTCCTCAGCAGCTGAACTGGACGTCGAAGCTGATCTTCTCCCTCAATTTTATTGTTAGGCTTTGTTTCTTTCACTAGCTTTCAGCAGCAGTTTAGCTCTAGCTGAGCTATTTAAACTGCTATATTTCCCTGGCTTAATATATATTCAAGGATTCGGGCCTCAGCTGTGTTTAACAGCAGCGGGAAGGACAGAGCCTGTCTTTCTTCTGGTCCTTGACGGCTGCAGAGACGTTTTTGTTGAAGCTGGGAGCCCCGGTTACCACCTCTCTGCGCCGGTCAGCCGCGAGTTCCTTGGTCCCGCTGGCAGCAGGGGAGCGGGAACGCGGCAGAGCAGCCCTGCACTCAGGTGGGTGTTCTAGCTGTGAGTGGAGCTCTGGTGCGGTTCGCTGGCCGCGTGTGCGGCACCGTGCGGCTAGGGGGGACCGACACTAAGCAAAAGGCGCGCCTTTGGCGTTCTTTTGTTGGTTTTTTTTTTTTAGGTACCGCATGTGCGGTGGAAGCCAGGGAGTGGCATCTGAAGTGGCGGTTCTTGCTTGCTTCATGGAAGGAAAGCCTTTAAATGACGCCGAGAGGCCGCTGGTCTCTGCCGAAATGGCGGGAATGTCGGCCATTTTGGGGGAGCCCGCCGGTCTTCCCGCGGCACATCATAAGCAGGGAAAAAGAAAAGCGAAATCAGATAGGGGCTCTGCTTCTGCTAGTAAGCTGACTAAGACGGCTCCTGCGATTCAGGAGGATTTTAAGGCCTTATTTTCTCCCGATTTTATCTTGGCCTTGCATAAGGCCTATTTGTTGAAATCCTCACAGGCGACCAGTAGCTCCCCAAGTTCCCAGCTCTTGGATATGGGCTCCACTAGCTCGGGGTGGATGGACCTGGGTGAGGTGTCTTCCCAACAGCTGCAAGGTACCGGTTCAGGCATGGAGAGCTGCGAACCTCATTTCTCAGTCCCTCAGGGGTTGGAGGAAGGAGAAATTCTTTCAGAGGCGGCTTGTGACCCTTGGGCTGGTGAGCTCAAAAGAGGGCGAGCTTGCTCCGGGCGAGGACCCCTAATGCCTTTAGGGTTTTTCGCAAGGAGGAGTTGGGAGCGCTAATCTCGCAGTCGCTGGCGGCCTTAAATCTGCCGTTGCCTACAGTGTCGCAAGACCCTCTGGAAGATCCTTTATTACAGGGGTTCAAAGCAGAGCAGAAGTGTTTTCCGGTGCACCGCGTAATTAAGCAGATGATAGAGTCAGAGTGGGAGTTCCCCGAGGCGACTCTGAGGGGTAGTCACGCCTTGGGTCGCCTCTACCCGGTCCCACAAGAAGAGAGGGAGTTGTTGAAGATGCCTAAGGTGGATGCCTTGGTGGCTGCGGTGACCAAAAAGACCACTATTCCAGTGTAAGATGGAGCGGCGCTTAAGGATCTGCAGGATCGCAAGCTGGAGGCTCTACTGAAGCAGGCCTTTGATGCTAGTGCGCTTGCCCTACAGGCGTCCGTTTGTGGAGCCTATGTGTCGAGAGCTTCAATTCGTTGGCTCCAAGGGGATTCCTCTGCGGATGCAGGGGACGCTGCGGCCGCTGAGGGGGCTAAGTTGGAATCAGCGGCTGCTTACCTAGCGGATGCCTTCTATGATTTGGTTAGAATCTCAGCGAAGTCCATGGCGTCGCTGATAGCGGCTAGGCATTTCCTGTGGCTGCGGAATTGGGCAGTGGACGCTTCTTCTAAGTCACGGTTCGGTAAGCTGCCTTATAAGGGTAAGCTGCTCTTTGAGACCTTGGAAAAGATTGTTAAGGATCTCGGAGACTCCAAGGGGGGTCGGTTGCCAGAGGATCGGCCCAAGGTTCCCAGAGCGGGACCGGTACAACGTGGGCAAGGTAGAGAGGCTCGAAGATTTCGAGGAGCGTGCTTTGCTTCTTATTCCAGAGGTCGCTTTGGTGCTAGAGGTCAGTCCTTTCGAGGTGCTAGAGGGTTCGGCAGACCTTATTTCAACGCCCAGCAGGGCACTCCTAAAAAGGCGCAATGAAGGTCAGCTGGCCCAGGCGGAAATTCCCGTGGGAGGCCGTGTGCGGGACTTTCTTGCAGCCTGGGCCGCGATCACTACCGACAAATGGGTACTAGACATTATTCGAGACGGCTATGCGCTGGAGTTCGCTCACCAGTTGGGGGACGCTTTTGTGGCTTCGCCATGTGGTCCGGGGCCAAAGAGGCAAGCCATAGAGACCACGCTGGGTCGTCTGTTACGGCTGCAGGCGGTCGTGCCGGTTTCCCCCAACCAGTACGGCTTAGGTCGATACTCGATTTATTTTGTGGTTCCCAAAAAGGAGGGAGCCTTTTGACCAATTCTCGACCTCAAGCACGTGAATCGCGCGTTAAGAGTGCCTCATTTTCGGATGGAGACGCTGCGAGCAGTCATAAGAGCAGTGCGCCCAGGAGAGCTGCTCTCAGCTATAGATCTCACAGAAGCCTACTTGCATATTCCGATCAGACAGGATCATCAGCGGTTTTTGAGGTTTGCCGTGCCTATGGGGCATTTTCAGTTCCGAGCCCTGCCCTTCGGTCTGGCAACGGCGCCGCGTACCTTCACGAAGGTTATGGTGGTGGCGGCGGCGTTGCGAAAGGAAGGGATAAGGGTCCATCCTTACCTGGACGACTGGTTGATCAGAGCCAGGTCCTGGGAGGATGCTCTTACGGCAACCTCTCGGGTTGTTCAGGTGCTGGAACAACTCGGGTGGGTCATAAACCGTGCCAAGAGTCAGCTACAGCCAGTGCGGCGGCTGGTTTATCTCGGAGCGTTGTTCGACATGGAAGTGGGTTCCGTATTCCTTCCCGAGGCCAGGGTAGAGAAGATCTTGGCTCAGGTGCGAGCATTCTTGCGGTTAGAAGCTCCTTCGGCCTGGAGGTATCTTCAGCTCTTTGGTTCCATGGCGGCAGCCTTGGATCTCGTGCCATGGGCGAGAGCGCGCATGTGTCTGCTTCAGTGGGCCTTGCTGTCCAGGTGGTCACCGCAACGTCATCCGCTCACGCAGAGGTGGTTATGTCCGGAGTTGGTCCGCAGCAGCCTGCTTTGGTGGTTGGATGCGAGTCATCTTCGAGCAGGGATTCCCTTGCTGGATCCGGAATGGATACTAGTGACGACAGACGCCAACCTGTCAGGCTGGGGGTCTCATTGCCAGGCTCAGGTAGCACAGGGACTCTGGTCCGCGGAGGAGAGCTTGTGGTCCATCAATCGGTTGGAGCTCAGGGCGGTGCGTCTGGCGCTCCAGCACTTCGAGTTCCTGCTCAAGGGGAAAGCGTTTTGGGTTTTCTCCGACAATTTGGTCACGGTGTCCTATATCAATCGGCAGGGCGGAACCGGCAGTGTACCCCTGTTGGAGGAGAGCCAGGAGTTGATGCTCTGGGCGCAGACACGACTGTTGGCGTTGTCGGCGGTTCATGTCGCAGGGAAGGACAATGTGCAGGCCGATTTTCTCAGTCGCAATGTGCTTGATCCCGGGGAGTGGGAACTCAACGCGGCGGTGTTTCACGACATCACAGAGCGCTGGGGGCAGCCGGTGATGGATCTGATGGCTACACTACACAATGCCAAGGCGTCTCGATTTTTCAGTCGACGCAGAGAACACATGTCCGAGGGTCTGGATGGTTTGGTCCAGCCATGGCCGGCGGGCCAACTACTCTGTGTTTCCTCCTTGGCCGATGATCGGTCGGGTGGTTCAGCGGATATCAGGACACGCCGGGAAGGTGATTCTCATAGCTCCGGATTGGCCCAGGTGGCCTTGGTACGCGGATCTGGTGCGGCTCTTGATAGATGCTCCTTGGCGGCTGCCCGATCGTATGAATCTGCTGGCTCAGGGTCCCGTGCTGATGCCGCAGGTCAGTCACTTCTTGCTTATGGCTTGGCTCTTGAAGGGGACAGGCTGAGAAGGAAAGGCTATCCCGAGTCGGTGGTGGCCACTATGCTGCGGTCAAAAAAGAGGTCGTCTTTGCTAGCGTACGTCAGAGTCTGGAAGGTTTTTGAGACTTGGTGTGCTCGACGGAACGTTAGGCCTTTGAAGGCGGATTTGCCAGAGCTGCTATTTTTTCTCCAGTCTGGTCTGGAGAAGGGGTTAGCGTACAGCACTCTCAAGGTTCATTTGGTGGCTCTGTCTTGTTACAGGGGATCTGTGTAGGGTCGCAACTTGGCAGCGCATGTAGATGTGCAGCGCTTCTTTCGAGCGGCCAAGCTCATCCGGCCTCCGGTGCGGAAGGTGGTGCCGCTGTGGGATTTGAACATTGTTCTGGAAGCCTTAACGAAACCGCCCTTTGAGCCGGCGGCGTCCTTCAGTTTGAGGGAACTGTCGTGGAAGACGGCATTCCTGGTGGCGTTGTGTTCGGCAAGGCGGATTTCGGATTTGCAGGCACTCTCGTGCCGGGAGCCATATCTCCAATTTTTCCTGGAAAAGGTGGTTTTGCGGACGGTTCCCTCGTTTCTTCCGAAGGTGGTGTCTTCTTTTCATGTAAATCAGATGGTAGCGTTGCCTGTTTTTTCCGATCTCTCGGGCTCTCCCATGGATCGCGCTTTGAAGAAGTTGGATCTAGGGCGCGTTTTGCGGAGGTATCTCAAGGCCACTACCTCAGTTCGCAAGTCCGATAGGTTATTTGTACTTTTTGCAGGCCCCAGCAAAGGTAAGGCGACTACGAAAGCTTCCATTGCTCACTGGGTGAAGCAGGCGATAGGGGCGGCGTATGTGGCTGTGGGGCAGTCGCCTCCGTAGGGTCTCAGGGCTCATTCCATGCGAAGCCAAGCGGCGTCTTGGGCTGAGTTTGCGTTGGTACCTCCGGTGGAGATTTGTAGAGCCGCGACTTGGTCCTCGCTGCATACCTTTGCTAAACACTATAGGCTGGATGTTTACGCCAGAGAGGATGCTAGGTTTGGGGCCTCGGCCGTGGTGGCGGGGCTCGTGGGTCCCTCCCAGGTTTAGGTACTGCTTTGGTACTGCCCTACCGTTCCCTGGACTGGCCCGGAGAAACGATAAGGAAGATGAAATTAGACCTTACCTGCTAATTGTCTTTCCTTGAGTTCTCTCCGGGCCAGTCCAGGGCCCACCCAAGCTTTTTAGGGGACTTCGGTTCCGCAGTCTGTGCGTCTTCCTGGGTGCAGGGGTATTTTCGGATGCTTAACAGAGGGGAAAAAAAAAAAAAGAAAGAATTGCAAAGCTACACAGGGAATGAGTCTGCTACAGCAGGCCAATTACACATCTTTGTCTAACCTATTTCAGGGGGTCACATGGGTTTCGCATGTGCGCGCCTCTGCTGGGGAAGTATGCAGTTTTTTTTATAGCGTTTTGGTTTCATTTGTTGAGTTTGGTTACTAGTTGTAGGTGGAGCTGCTTTGGTAAGAGTAGACTGGAGTACTGACACAAGGGGGAGTGGCTTAAGCAGTCAGCAAAACTTTGTTCAGTCCTCAGCTGCTGAAGGGGATTGACAACCCTACTGTTCCCTGGACTGGCCCGGAGAGAACTCAAGGAAAGACAATTAGCAGGTAAGGTCTAATTTCATCTTAATGCCCTCAAACTCATAAACCCCCTTCATATTTATTAGTTGGTGAATATGCGTCAGCCCCTCTTTGGCCCATCTATGTAGAATGTGCACCCCAGACCCCCGTCCCCTATCAAAACAGGCCTCTAATGTCATTCCCTGTATATAGTCTTTATCGTGAACTAACAATTTTTTATTTTGTTTCCATACATTCAAACTGTCCGTAACTGTGCGATTTAGGATTTAAGTATCAGATCCTTTACCACCCCTCCATATTATCCTTTCCAATCCCTCACCCCCTATCTGCTCCTTCTCCATTTGGACCCACTGTTTCTGAGTTCCTCTTTGCCACTCATAGATCGTTTTCAGTTGCGTTGCCTCATTATATTTTCTAAAGTTTGGCACTCCTAACCCCCCCTCTCCTTTAGCTCTTTGCATTACAGTCAGTGTTACTCTGGGACGCCTCTTCACCCATATAAATCCTATTTTTTTTTTTTTTTAATGAGTTTAATCAACATTACATGATCAAATAAGTAAAACAGGTCAGTCAAGCAAAATATTTATACAAGAGCTATTACAAGCAAAACAAGGAAACAAATAAGTGACAAAGTCCACGTCATGAGAGAACAATTCGGATCCAAAATCATAGAAATTATTACTAAGAAAGAAAACCAAGACCCTAAAAGGGTCCACAATAAAGAAGGTGAAAATTATTTACTAGAGCTGTCTCCAATTAAACCTTGTCTATCCTGTAAAAAGTTTTCCAGATGTGAGACATCAGTAAAAGTATAAGAATTACCATCAAAACTGATAGCACATTTACATGGGAATCTCAAAAAAAAGGTAGCCCCTAGAGCCAAAACTCGAGGCTTCAATGCTAGAAACTGTCGTCTACGCAGCTGAGTTATACGTGCCACATCTGGAAAAACTAACACAACTTGTACACAGAATTTAACTGCCTTAGCTTTAAAATAGGCCTTAAGAATACGTTGTTTAATTAGTATAGAAGAGAAGGTAACTAACAAAGTAGACCTCAAAGTAATAGGGTCAGAGGAGTCTTCAATAAAAGCAGTGAGGTTTGCAATTGTAGGAACAATTTCATCTAGTCCTCCTTCGGCAGCGTTTTCCCTTTTGGAGGCAGAGGGCAGGTAGTATATTTGAGAAATTTCTATAGACTTGGATATTGCCAAAACTTCCTTTAAATATTTTTCTAAAAGAATACTAGCTGAAAGCAAAGAAGATTGTGGAAAATTCAAAAATCTTAAATTGCGAGAACGTATGGAGTTCTCCAAGGCTTCGACCTTACCATGCAAAACTAAGGAATCTTTTATAGCGGAAACATTTACAGATTGCAAGACGGGAACTTGGGACTCCAATTTAGTAACTGCAATATCCAATGAATTAACCTTATTGTCCAGTTGCTGCAAGGCTATTGCAGTTTCCTGGGTAAAGGTAGCTAAAGAATTTAGTTTAGAAGATACTTTTAAATCTATAACTTTAACTGCCCTCAATACATCCTTAAGGGTCACGTCTGCCTCAGGGGATAGATCTGGTGTCTCCGAAGAGGCACTTAGATCTATACCCGGAACTGGCATGGGCAAAACTATAGGCGAACGTACCTCATATGGTTCTTCAAAGGAAACCTTGGAAACAGAAAGAACAACAGGACAAGGACAGGGAGGAGGAGATCTCCCGGCGGGGCTTAAAGAAACCCCATCAGGAGAGGACTGTGCCAAGGGTAAGGAAACTACGTGCTTATCCAAGGGGCCTACCAGTTTACCTACCCCGGCACTGGCTCCGGCCCCCTGGGACTTGGCATCTACCTTTGCCTTCCGCTTGCCCATACTGTAGCGCGCAAGAGAAAGGAAAAATTAAACACAATACAAAAAAACAAAACAAAATATAAACTAAAACCTCAGCGAGCTTACAGTCGTATGCAAACAGATGGCTAAAAGGAAGTCCAAGCACACAGTTCCTTTCCCCGGGAATACCAGAAACACTGCGGCGTCGAAGGGGCGTCTAAGGGGCTGAACCAGCCCCTTTAGACACGCCCCTTCAGACAAAGCCCCGCGGTCGCGGAGAAACAAACGAAGGAACTATAAAACAAACAGGACCCTCCAGCAGCAGGGTGTCCCGGGTGTGCCTGCCCGATCGTCTCAGGGCAGCGTCGGCTCCACCGAAGGCAGTCCCAGCTCAGTCTGAGCCCGAAAGCAGCTCAGTGCACCTCCACACAACCTCCAAAAGTGCTCTCCATATAAATCTATTAATGAGTCTCTGTATCTGTTTTAATTTATTTTGCAGTACCCCTATTGGGAGTGTCTGGAACAGGAACAGTAATCTTGTTAATAGCATCATCTTTATGGTAGCTATGTGCCCAAACCATGAAAGATATCCCTGCCCCCACCCATCTAGCCAGCTCTTTATCTGCCCAAACAACTTCAAATAATTTAGTTTATATAAGGCTTCCAGCCTACTGCTTATTTGGATGCCGAGATATCGGATACTCTCCCTCGCCCATTTAAATGGGTATTTCTTTTCCAGTTGTTCCTTTACATCCCTTGGCACAGCTAGGTTTAAAATTTTCTGATTTTGTCCAATTTATTGTAGATCCCGACAGCCGACCATATTCTTCCAACTCCCACATTACTATTGGGATACTTACACTGGGTCTAGCCACGCTTAATATCAGTGAACATAGATATTTTATATGCACTCCGCCCAACTTTTATTCCCGTTATATCAGCCCATTCTCTCACCCTCTTTGCCAGTGGTTCCAGTGCAGTTGCAAATAATAGCGGCGATGGGGGACATCCATGCATCGTTCCCCTCCTCTGCTTAAAAAAGCCAGAGTAGGCCCCATTCACCCTCATGCAAACTTTCGGCTGGTGGTACATTGCCTTCACCCAATTTGTGAACTCCTTCCCCAGCCCCATTCTCTCCAACACCTGAAAGAGAAAAGGCCATGACACCTGGTTGAAAGCTTTTTCCGCGTCCTGTGACAGAAACAGCGCCTCCTCCCCACTTTGTTCAATAGACCATATCATATTTAGGATCTTTCTAATATTGTCTGCTACTTGTCTACCGGGAAAATCCCATTTGATCTTGGTGTATCAGCTTCCCTATTATCTTATTTAAGCGCGTGGTAAGTATTTTAGCGAACAATTTAGCATCTAAGTTTAGCAGTGAGATAAGTCGATAGGATGAACATTCTTGCGGGTCTTTCCCCTCTTTATGTATTACTGTAATTCCCGCCCACACCATCGTGCCCGCTAGCACCCCGCCCTCCCTTGGTAGATTAAATAACCTCACTAGTGATTCTGTTAGGATCTCTCCAAACCGTCGATAGAATCTCGCTGTAAGCCCATCCAATCCCGATGCCTTATCTAGTTTCAACTGTTTTATTGCCCTCTGCACCTCATCCCCTCTTATGGTCTTATTAAGTTCTTCTTGCTTCCCCTCTAGTTTAGGCAATTTTATGGAGTCAAGATAACTTTGTACTCTCTCCCTCTGTGGAGGTTCCCTTGCTTTATACAGCCCCTTGTAGTATTCCCGAAAGGCCTCTCTGATCTCCCCATCCTTAGTTACCCACTCCCTTCCCCGCTTTTGGATTCTCGTTATATGAGAGCGCAGTTTCCTCTGTTTCAATTGCTGCACCATGTATTTCCCCGCTTTATTACCTCCCTCAAAATCTTCTTGTCTCAACAGCTGCATCTGATGCTGTATCTTTTCTGCCTGCATAGCATTTATCTGCGCTGTTATTGCCAACACCTGACCTCCTATATGTTCCAGTCTGTCGCTGCACATCTAATTCTTCCAGTTTCATCAATTGTTCTCTGTGTCTTCTCTCTTCCCTCTCTTTCCTTCCTCTTCCTTGCCCCCCATTTAACTAAGAGTCCTCTCACCACTGCCTTATAGGCATCCCACACTCCTCCCCATGCGACCTCCCCATTATCATTCCACTTGAAATAGTCCCTCGTTTCTCTCTCAATGTCCGCTCGAACCCTCCCATCTTCTAGTAATGATTCATTAAGCCTCCAGAACTGTATGCCTTTCCCCTCGCCCTCCATTATCAATCTTACCTCAACTGGTACGTGATCAGACCATGTAATTGAGTCCATCTCCACCCCCGTAATCCTACCCCTCACCTCCTTCGAGACCCAAATAGCATCTATTCTTTTTTTTTTTATTTAAACTTTATCACACCATATAAAACAGCAATACCAACACATCAATTACACAGCCATGTAAAAACCCCCAACCCCTCCCCCCCATCCTGTTACAATTACAAACCTTCAGAATTCGTTATCAGTTAGTACTTTTCCAACTCAAATATTTTCCCCAAATTTTTAAAAATTTATTAGAACCGTTATTCTTTTTGGCAGCTGCCTGACTTAGCAGATAATTGGAGTCAAGGGAAGACACATAGTCCTTCAATGTGGGGGGGTGCACTTGCCGCCACCGTTGTGCCACTAACATTCTATATGTTACACATCCCACATTAACAAAGGTGCTTTCGACCTGGTTGAGGTTTGCTGGCCGAAACCCCAGTAAGGCCACAGCAGTGTTTGGCTCGATTAACTTCCCCAAGATAGCACTCAATAAGCCAAATACTTCTCCCCACCGTTCACGAATAACTTTACAAGACCACCAAACATGGAGATAGGTCCCCTTCTCCCCACATTCCCGCCAACATCTATCATTGTGTCCTGAAAACATAACATGGAGTTTCTCGGGTGACCAGTGCCATCTATACGATATCTTATAGTTATTCTCCATAAAACTGGCAGCTAGCACCCCTTTGTATCTATTCTGAAAGATGTTATCCCATTCCGCCTCCCCCCATGTCAACCCCAGGTCCTGCTCCCAAGCTTGTTGAAACGGGCTATGCCCCCGTTTCCCTTCCATCATATTATAAAATTTAGTCAAAAGTTTCTTCGTGTGCCCCATCAGAAATACCATCTCAAGATCCGTAGGGTCACCCCGTAGCCCCGGTAAGATCCTATGTCTCAGGTAGTGACCAATCTGCTGGTAGGGAAAACAATCTTTAGCGCCTAGGTCAAATTGTTGCGCCAGGACCGAAAATGCCTTAATCTCCTTGCCCTCCAGGAGTTGTCCGATATGTGTTAACCCTTTCTGCACCCATGTCAGAAACACACTACGACCCACCGCAGGTGGGAAATCTAGATTATCAACTATCGGTAGCAGGCGAGACACCTCATCTGTACCCAGCCACTTCCGTCTCCAGCGATGCCAAAGGTGTAGCGTTCTCTGGACGTAGGGGTTGCAGTCTCGCACCCCCAGATGTGCCCCCCGGGGCAACCAAATCCAATCTGATAGGTTCCCCACTTTTAAATCTTCCGCCTCCATGCGCACCCATTCCTTACCACATTCTGCACCCCACTCCACTATTGCACTTAACTGTGCCGCTTCCATATAGCGGTTCAGGTCAGGAATGGCCATACCCCCGTTCCGCCTACTCCGAGTGAGCAAGGTCCACGCGACTCTGTTATTTTTCCCTCCTCCAATGAACCGCATAATAATCCGCTGTATCTTCCCCATAAAAAATTTAGGCATCCCCACCGGCAGCGTCCGGAATAAATATAGCCACTGGGGCAATAACACCATCTTAACAGCTGAAATCCGCCCCAGCCAAGATAATTTTTTCACTTCCCAAAATTCCAATTCCCTCCTCATTTTGTGTTCCATTAACCCAAAATTAACCCTCCCTAAATCCCTTTCATCCGCCATGATATAAATCCCCAGATACTTCACCCTCGTTTTGGCTCATTTGAACGGAAGTCGCTTCTGCAATAGGTGCTGGGTCTGGGCGTCAGCGGAGATATTCAATATCTCCGACTTTGTAGCATTGATCTTAAATCCCGAGAATTTGCCAAATTCCACCAGGATCTGATAGAGCACTTCCACTGAGTGCAGGGGGTCCATTACCAAAAAAAGCAGGTCATCTGCAAATAATGATATTTTACTTTCCCATGTCAACCCCTTAACCCCCTTTACCGCAGTGCATTCTCTCACCAATTGGGCCAGAGGTTCCATTGATAACACAAAAAGGAGAAGAGAGAGCGGACAGCCCTGACGTGTCCCCCTCTTCAACTCGAAGGCAGACGAGTAAGTCCCGTTGACACGAATTCGCGCTAAAGGATTAGAGTAGATAGCTTTCACCCAATTTAAATACCCCTCCCCGAGACCCATCAGCTCCAACACCTGCATCAAGTAGGGCCAGGATACGCGATCAAAGGCTTTTTCCGCATCAATGGTCAATAAGACCAATTGTGTTCCCGTTTTCTTCCCCTGCCAAATAGTATTCAACACCTTCCGGATGTTGTCGGCAGTTTGTCTGCCCGGCACAAACCCCCCCTGGTTCTCATGTACCAAGCGCGACATGAAGGGGAGCAATCTATTAGCCAAAATTTTGGTGAATATTTTAAAATCGGATCCCAGCAACGAGAGAGGTCTATATGAGCTACACAAAGTGGGGTCCTTCCCCTCCTTCGGCAATAGGGTCACACCCGCCGTCCGTAGAGTATCCGGTAGCCTCCCCTCATCCCGAAAGGAGTTATAGAGCCTGGCTAAGATGCCACTCAGTTCCTCACGGAAAGTTTTATAAAATTTGTTAGTATAGCCATCTAAACCTGGGGCCTTATGTGCCGGTAACGACCTAATCACGGCCTCTACCTCGGCCACTGTAATAGGTCGCGCCAAGAGCTCAGCATCAGTTAAAGATAGCTTTGGTAATTGCATTTGTAAATATCGAGCTCGCTCCGCCTGGGATCCAGACTCCTCCGCCCGGTACAAGTGCTGATAAAACTGCACAAATTGCTCCCGAATCTGTTCCACAGACCTTAGTTCTTTCCCCCCTGCATCCCGGATTTTAGTTATAAAATTCTGCCGTTGCTGCTGTTTCAACCGGTATGCTAACCATCTAGTGGGCTTATTACCGAGCTCAAAAAAAGTTTGCTTCAGTTGGTCCTGAGCAAATTTAATCTCCCCCAACTCAATTTCCCCCAGTGCCCTCTTCGCTTCTCGTAAATCCTGCAGCCCCTGAGCATCAAGTTCCCCCCTTTGATGGTGTCCTTCCCCTTCCTGAATCCGATGCCGCAGGGAAATCTTCCTCTCCTCTTTAGTCCTTTTCGCATACGTGCCAAGGGAAATCAGCTCTCCCCTCACCACCACTTTCAAGCACTCCCACAGGGTCGCAACCCCACAGTCTTCCCTATCATTTAATTCCAAATAATTAGTTATGACAGTCGCTACTTTTTGTTTTATATCCGGATTCTCCAAGAGGGCCTCATTTAACAGCCAGCTACGCTGTGCATGCTGCTCCGATCCCACCTTTATATCTATCCAGACTGGTGCGTGGTCCGTCCACGTCCTCTCCCCAATTTCACAATCATTCACCGCTACCAGTAGAGTGTCAGAGACCCAGATCATATCTATCCTTGAAAAGGAGGAGTGGACAGGTGAGAAAAATGTATATGCCCGTTTACGGCCCCGCAGCTCTCGCCAGGTGTCTCGAATCCCCAGGGTCCTACTCATAAATTTAAACTTTCGCCTATCCTTTGCCTTACCCTCACCACCCCCCTTAGAATTATCCAACTGGGGGTTCACAGTTAGGTTATTATCCCCCCCCCCCCCCCATAATCACTTCCCCCTCTGCAAACCTTTTCACCATGGTGGTTAATCGTTCATAGAACTGTCCTTGTGCTGCATTTGGGCCATACACGTTCACAAGAGTGAGCAACTTACCCCGTATCGTAAGCTTAAGGAGCAAAAAATGCCCCTCCCGGTCCCGTAGGACCTCCCCCAGCGTATGTTGTACGTGCTCATTAAGCAAGATCCCCACTCCCCCCTTCTTTTTTTCCACCTTATTGGAAGCAAACCAATGGCCTGGGAATTGCTTATGGTGTACTCTCCACTCATCCCCTCTTAGTAGGTGGGTCTCCTGAAGAAATATAATATCTCCTTGAAGTCTAGTACATTCCTTAAACATCCGCTGCCTTTTGATCGGGGAGTTCAGTCCCCGGACATTCAAGGTAACTACTCGTAACTTAGCCATAGTCAAAAAGGTTTAGAAAAAGTGTAGCTAACTGATTTAGAGCAGGATGGTCATCCCCCAATACCCCTACCCCAACCCCCCCCCCCGATAACCCCCTCCCTCCTCCCCCCCACCCTCCACTCCCCTATCACTTCAACGCCCCTCCTCCCCATTCCACAAGGCATGACATCAACCCCGACAGCAGAGTATCTAAACACATACACCTCACACCTGCATTATATCATATACAACATACCCCCACAATCCCCAACCCTGCCAACCAAAAGCCCCCCAGCAAAGTAGCAGGAAACAACCATACAGATCTTTCAAAATGCAAAGTCTCGGGTTCAGCGAAGCTCTCCCCCTGTGGCCGCAGTCTTCTTAGGTTTTCGCAGACGTTTCTCCCCCATGGACACCCTCCGCCAGCGAGTATCCTCAGCGCGTCTCTGCTCTCTTGGGGGGTTCACAGAGCTCGTGCCTTCCAGCCAGCCTGCCTTTTTCATAATGTCCGTAGCATCCGCCACAGTGCGAACATGGGATGACACTCCCTCCACCGTGAACATCAGGCCAAAAGGAAAAGTCCATCTGTATTTAATATGCTCTTCCCGCAACCGGCCGGTTAAACCACTTAAGGCTCTCCGCTTCCGCATAGTAATAGCTGAGAGGTCAGCATAAATCTCAACTTTGTGGTTGTCCCAGCGGATCTCTGGCAGTTTGCGCGCTGCGGACATCACCATTGCTTTAGTGTTGTACTCATGGTAGCATGCTACAATGTCCCGCGTTCTGCCCTCCCGCCGGGGGCCTAGAGCACGATGTGCCCAATCAAGAGTCCAGCACAAGCCCGAGCTGTCCATCCCAGCTTGCTCCAATATTAGTTTGCTAATTCCCTCCACCACTTTAATACAGTCCTCTTTCTCGTTACTTTCTGGGAGCCCTCGTATACGGATATTAGATCTTCGCGACCTGTTCTCGAGGTCTTCCAACTTGCTCCAAAGTTCTTCTTGATCACTCGCTACACCATCCACTTTGTCCTGTAAGCCTCTCAGTGCTCCCTCCTGCTCCTCCACCTTGCTTTCGACATCCACCAGCCTCTGGCCCACTTCCTTCACCTCTTCTCTTAGCTCCGCCATCCAATTTTGGGCCTCGGCCTTAAACTGTGCCAGGTCTTGCCGCAGAGCGGAGAACCAGTCCTTTAGCTCTCCTTTGAAGGCTTCCAGTTCCGTCTCACGGCGACCTCCAGCCTCATCTGCTCCGCTGGTCTCTCCCGCGGCCTTCACACTCGCCGCCGCCATTTTGGGTTTCCCCACGCTGTTCCCGCTCGCGGCCTTAAACGCGAAGTTTTTCAGGTCGGAGGAGCTTTTTTTTTGCACCAACATCTCCGCACTGCTCTTGGTATGCAGGGGCTTTGCTTTCCCGAGACACCGCCTCTCCGGGGTCAAGATTTTGCAGGCTTTCCTATCCGCCACACCGGAGCTCCGTCTTTGAGCTGCCGTCTAGCTGGGTGATGTCATTTCCTCCAATAGCTTCTATTCTTGAATAGGAGCCATGTACTGGCGAAAAATAAGAGAATTATCTCTTCCCTGGGTATTGTAATTGCCAAGTATCTATCAAGCAATGATGCACTACAAAATTACGATATCTATTCCTATCCGCCCTTTTACCCTCTCTTTTCCCCGTGACGTCCCCATCTCCAGGAACAAGCAGGAATGAGTCTTCACATATGGGTACGTCGGTACCGACGGAGCCTGCGCGGGAACGCTCCCCAGCGTCCAATCAGAAAGCTTTTGGGAGCATCCCTCAGCGCCTGCGTGCTGCCTTCCCGCCTTTCCAACTGTCTCTCCTCAGTTTCCGCGGAGCCGGCAGGACGTCCTCCTGTCACCGCAGAAAATTTTTTCTTTTAATTCTTTAATTCTTGTTTTCCTGTGGTCGCGGCTGTCTCCCCGACTCCACCGGTATCGCCGGTGTTTTTTTCTTTTCTTTTTATTTAATCCAGGGAATTTTTTTCCCTCAGTTTCAGTTTTAAACTTTGGGCCTTCAGGCCTCTCCATTATGGAGCCGCCTCCTTCTTTTCCTAAGAAGTGCTTTAACTGTGGCAGTGCAGTATTGTTTTTAGACTCCAAGTCCTGGTGTCTAAACTGTTTGGGTCCTGACCATCCGGAGCCATTAGGTTACCATATTATGAGAAGAGATTTCCCTTTTCGAGTTTTCCTCGATACCGAGTTCCCTTCCAATGGCAGGGCACCGACCATTTCTCCTTCTCTACAGGATCAGGTAACCCACAAACAGTCTGTTCAGACTAACCAATCCTTGAGTGGTAGGTCTCATGCACAGCATGATGACGACTCCGTCCTTGCCCTCAAGGATCCTTTGGCTTCAAAACCCCGGCGGGAGTCTTCGGTCTCCAAAGCCTTTCAGGGGTTTCAGGTTGTTCCTGAGGCTCACCCCTCACAGAACATACCTGAGCCATGCTCGGTGGTGGCATCCGCTTCGAGCGGTACCGATACCCCGGCATCGGCACTGGTGTTGAGTGATCCACTCTTCACCAGGGATCGTCATCTGGTTTTTCTCGGTACCTTCGGGACCGCTCGATACATCCCAGATTGACTTTCCAGTATCAGTATCACCGATACTACCACCGATGTCGGTACCTTCCAGACATGCATCGATAGACTCGCTTCCTTCGATGCCGAGTCTGGAATCGATTTCCAGTCTGGAAGACTGGGTACCGACACGTCTCGGATCCGATGCTCACTGATTCCGGATGCTCGGTACCGAGGGTAGTTACCAGAGGCCTTCGGTTTCCTCGGTACCACTTGAGCAGCCTCCGATGACTGCTTCGATGTCGGTATCGTCTTCGATTCCGGCACAGCTACCGGTATCGGTATCGGTGCCGGTGCCGATACCTGCAGTAGCATTGGGGTCAGCTCCTTCCATGCTTCTTTCACCAGAGTCGCTCCTTTCTATACCTAGTTTGGAGTCGATACCTGGCATGGACGATGCAGTACTGACTGTCTCACGTCATGACCTCCAGTACCAGCATCCATCCCTTAGAGATCCTTTTCTGCACCGGGCGAGATCTTCTATTCCTACATTCTCAAGTGCCTACTCCGGTGCCCAGGCTAGTTCTTCAGATCTAGCCTGTCCAGGGATGGCTTCTGTTGGAGATCCTTCTTTTCAGAATTTTCTCCTGGACATAGCAACATCCCTTGCTATTCCTACCCCTGGCTATGATCCTGCTCAAAGCTCTCTTTGTTCTGGAGAAAAGGAAAATATAATGCTTCCTTTACATCATTCCTTGCAGGATCTTCTTCTACGAATGTGGGAAGCACCTTTTAAGGGTTTCCTCACCTTCTAGAGCAACTGATCTTCTATATCAGGTGCCCCCCTCTCCAGGGTTTCAAAAGACTCAACTTCTCCATCATTCCATTGTAGTGGAATCAGAAATGAGGAAGGTAAAAAGTAAGAAGAAGCATTCTTCTTACCCGCCAGGTCGTGAATCTGGAACAACGGATGCCTTTGGACGTCAAACCTTCCAAACATCTATGCTGGCAACAAGGATTCTCTCATATATTTTTTATATGAGTCTATCCCTTCAGGAAGTCACAAAGAAATTATCTCTTTTGACTCCTTTTCTATCAGAGCCCAAGGCTGCAGACTATTCCTTACTTCTTAGTCATAGCCAAAATATCTCTTGGTTTCTTTCTCGTGCTTCCCTAGACTCTTTTGAGTCTGTTAGCAGAACCTCTGCTATAGCCATAGGGGACGACGTAGAGCCTGGCTCCAAGCTTCAGACTTGAACAAATGGGCACAACAAAGACTGGGTAATACTCCTTGCACTGGAGAAAATCTCTTCAATAAGGAGTCTTTACATCAGGTTGCTCAGTGCTCCACTGACTTCCCTGTTTCTGAAGGCAATCCTAAGCCTTCTCTTTCCCCAGTAGGTAGGAAATGCCCTACCAAACCTTCTTTCCCTAGGAGAAAGAGGTTTTACTCTTCTCCTGCCCATCATTCAGATGTTCCCAAGCACGGGAAGCCTCGTCCTGGTCTGAAGAATCCAAACTCTAGCCAGGCTGATTAAACACAGCAACCGTGGGGTTCTGATTAATCTCTTTATAACCTACAGTTATCTTCTTTTCAACAGAAGTTTTTCACTGTTTTTTTTTTTTTTCATTCAAAACTCTACACAAGGATTCCTATTCTCAGGACATCCTTTTGCTCTTCGGTATGCTGAGCTGTCAGGCTATTCATGTCTATGGGTCACAGGATTTTCCTCCTTTTCCTGACAAGAAGAGAGGTATAACAACTATCACATGATAGTTTTTCTGTACCAACATGAATTTTTCCCTTCCAGGGACTTACCATATGGTAAGCCTTTTTTTTTTCAGCTCTTGTATCTCTACCCTCTCCTCCAGGTTTTTCTCCTGTAAGAGGGGTACCATACCACTGAAAGACTTCTTGTCTTTCTTTCCACTGTGGAGTTTTTTCTCTGGGGTGAACTCCCTTCTTTTATCTGGGCAGCTCATCAGACAGGGACAAGATTCTCCCCTTCTTCATTCTGTTCTCTCTGTTTAATACAGAAAGATTCTCTCTGCTGTCCTATTCAGTAGCTGCCCATGCCGGAGTTCCAGTGATTTGACTACTGGTACTGTTCCACAAGTTCCAGTCTTGTCTTCCACCACTTTCGGTCTGGCCTTAGTAGTGACTCCAAGACAGTACTTACATCTTTCTTGGTATATCCTTATCACTACAGGCTTCTAACACCACCTTCTATCCTTGCCATCTCCAATCCTTTGGGTTTGGCAGCATAGTTGACTTGGCTGCTGTTTTTTCCATCAGCCAGTTCTATCTCCCAATTCTCCTGCATAATGCTCTCTGCAATCCTACAGAGAAGCTTTCCACTATGGGCCCTTGCGAGAGAGCATGGAGTTTTTTCTCTAATGACTATCCATCATGGTCGAAAAAGGCTTCCTCAGTCATCCCCCATGACTGTGAGGGTTCTTCACACCCTACTATCTCCTTTTCGTACAAAGGATATAAGTCTTCTCCGCGTGTAAGTCTAAAGAGTTATCCAGCTCCTACAAGGAATATGCTCTTTTTTTTCCTTGCAGCTTGTCCTCATGGTATTATACTCCTTCATGGACAGCACATATTTTACTAATAACGCATGATACCCCTTGTGTCCCTCCGGTGGGTCAACCTGGTATCTCATCCTATGCGTTTTCTGTCCATTTACCATGCGAGAGTTCTATAGGACTCAGGACTTGCTGTTTACAGACTGATATTATCCTCTGTTTTTTCACGCAACCATCCTGGTTATTTCACTGGATAGCATTCCTGCACCATCTTAGCCAGGGGGAGTAGATTCTCTATATATCTTCTCAAGTAGGTTCCACCTTCTTGTTGTTAGATGAATCTTTCTCCTTCACATCTCCCATGTGAAGGTTCTTATGGGTATATCTCTATCTGCTTAGTTGCAGACATTTATCTTTAGACATCTATATACATGTATGTATATATCTCTATATACTTCTCTATAGATACATATGTCTGTAAGCTGCATGTGCATATGTTATGCCCCTCCAGATCTCACTATAAACATATATATATATATATATATATATACCCCTATCTATATATATATATATATATATACACATATATATCTATATCCCTAGTGGTTGGGGCAAGGTACTTCAGGCCGGAAGTTCAAATCCCACTAGAGGACAGCAACCTTGGGCCGGAAGGACTGGGGTTTCTAGTCCCACAGGTGCTCCTTGTGGTCTTGGGCAAGCCACTTAACCCTCCATAGCCCATGTTCCCTGTAAAATAGTTATCTCCAAGTTATAATGCCCTGTTCAATGTAATTTCAGTTTGTTCAATGTAAACCGCACTGATGTAGAATAGCGCGGTATATAAGAGAAAATAAATAAATAAATAAAATAAATATATGTGTATCTGTCGAGATGCTTCCCTATAGGTAGATATGTATTTACATACTATCTCTAACTGTCTATGCTTATAAAGGTTTTACCTTCCTATAGGTTCCAGACAGTGGACTTGCATATGTTCATACTGTCCTTCAGTATGTCTGGGGTATTATGCACACAACCACTACTGTGGTACTGACAGCTCCTACTTTAACCCTTGGTCTAGGTATCCCTGAAGCTCCATGCTTCAATATCTTTCCTATCTCTCACCAGCTAGGAAAGACAGGGTGAATCTTCAGTACATCTGAGGTTTCAGCCCTTCAGATATCTGTCCTCCTGGGAATATGGGCTTTTTTCCATACCCCTTCTTCCCTCCAGGACTAGGCTAGTTTGTCCAAATCGGTCAGTCTTCCTCTTTTGCTCCTAAATGTTAATGACTCTGTAGCCAAAAGAGTTTCCAGCTTTTTCCATAAAGCTTTCCACTAAAGACCTGCCGTTTTTATACAACCCCAGTTGGCATCTGGGTCACCTGTCAATTCCAGATTTGGACCTTCACCTTCACTTCCGTGAGGTCACCTTGAAGATTCCTCTACTGAATCTCCAGTAGACTCCATCAGCCTCTCTACTTCCTGCAATCCAGTAGGTGAGGTCCATATTGTGATTGTTCATTCAATATTTTTCATGATAATTATCATACATACCAAGGACTCCTTACCCCTGTAGTCCTTAGGTTAGCTGTTTTTCTACAGCTCCTCTCTTTTCAACTCCTACCCACCATCCCTCATGGGATGCCAGAGATCCATGTGTGGGAAGTGCAGTCCTGTCCCAGGGACACGCAATTTATGGGATCTCCCCCTGGCATCTATAGCTTGGGAGTCCCCATATGTGAAGACTCATTCCTGCTTGTTCCTGGAGATAGCACAGTTACTTACCTGTAACAGGTGATCTCTGGGAACAGCAGGAATAAGTCTTCACAACCCACCCACCTCCCCTAGGAGTTGTATCTATCTATCTTCCTTTCCTCTTTCTCTCTCTTTGTCTCAGCTATAAAACTCAACTGAGGAGAGACAGTTGGAAAGGCAGGAAGGCAGCACGCAGGCGCTGAGGGATGCTCCCAAAAGCTTTGATTGGACGCTGGGGAGCGTTCCCGCGCAGGCTCCGTCGGTACCGACGTACCCATATGTGAAGACTTATTCCTGCTGTTCCCAGAGATCACCTGTTACAGGTAAGTAACTGTGCTTTCTGGGTTCCATGTTAAATTGAAATCGCCTCCACATATGATAATACCCTCCTCCAAGTTCTCCACTTCCTCATTCACTTTTGTCCAGAATTCACTTTGTGCTCTTGTTGGTGCGTATACATTCGTTATACAATACCATTCATTCCCCACCTTCAAACGCAATAACACATCTCCCTGCTTTGTCCCGCACAATAGTTTGCAATTGCATCTTTAATCTTGTATCTATCAATATGGCAACCCCCCCCCTTTTTTCATTTTTACTGTGTTAGATGCATGTATACGTACTCCTTAGCCCTTGGGCTTAACCAGGTACTCTGTCGCTCTTGTCAGATGCGTTTCTTGTATTATCACTATCACTGCTTTCTGACGTGCTATTTCTGTATACAATTTTTGACGTTTAAATGGTGAATTGAGCCCCTTTACATTTAATGAGACTATTTTTAACCCACATTTGTTTCCTGTTTTCCCCCCTACTCTCTTGGCCCTCCCCGTTATACCCCTTACCCCTCCCCCTCCCGTCCACCCCACCCCACCTCCCTTCCACCCCACCCCACCTCCCTTCCCCTTCCTCCCTCTCTTAAAGAGAGATTCATCTTCCATTATGGTGACTGATTACCAGGCCATTACCTGTCCCTACCCCTCCATTCCACTCCCCCCCCCCTATATCACTAACCCCCCCCCCCCCCCAAAGATCCCCATCTAGCCCTACCAGTTCCTCCTTCTCCCTTACTTCTAACCCCTGCCTCCTTCCCACTCTTCTCACCCCTGCCTCCCCCAAAATTGCCTTAACTAAGCCCTGCCCAACTCTATACCTTCCACCCCTTCCCCCTCTCCCCCCTTACCCTTAGTTTAGAAACTACTGACCCCCCCCCATCATACTTTTACTTCATAGCCAATAAAATACAATGTCCTCTGTTTCAGCCAGCTCCTTTCTCCACCGCTTGCACTCCTTGGCTCTCTCTGTTCAGCCTCGCCAGCCTTCTGCCTGCCACAGGGATTCTGTGCCATCATAAGTTGTTCCATTTGGTGGAGAGTGATGCTGTGGTGGTGGTTGTTACGGCTAGCGTGCTCTTCCCCTCTGGAAGATTGGGTAATCCCAGTTCTTTAAGTGCTTTCCAGGCTTCCTCACTTGTCTGCACTCATCTCGACCTTCCCTTTACTGTTATCAGTAAGCCAAAGGGAAGCAATCATTTATATCTCATGTCCTCCCTTCTCATGTATGCCGTCACCTCCTTAAGATTTCGTCTGCGCTGTAACATTCCCAAGGAAAGATCTTGGAAGAGTTCCAGTTTTTGCTCGTCCCACGTAAACTGTCTCATTTTCCTCGCCGCATTCAAAAGCCTTTCTTTAGTTTTAAACAAGCTTAAACACATGACTATATCTCGTGGCTTGTTTTCTCTTGGGGGCTCAGGCCTCTGTGTGCTCTCTCTATTTGGATAGGCTCTACTTCACCACCTTCCTCTGGGCCTGCAGTAGCTAGGAGTGACCTGAATATTTTAGCAATCACTTCTTCACAGTTCTTATATTTAGGTTCTTCAGGGAGGCCTTGTACTCTTATATTACATCTCCTGGATTGATCCTCCAAATCTTCCATTTTCACCTGCTGCTCTTCTTGAGTGCGCTTTAATTCCTCCCATCCTTTTTGTAATTCCTCTATTTCTTCCCCTTGTTGCTCCACCTGAATCTCCGTTTCTTCAACTTGGTTTCCCATGTCCACGATGTCTTGTCTCAGAGATTGTATTGTCTTTTAGTTCATTTTTCACTCCATTCATTTCCATCTTGATCTCCTCTTTCAGCTCTGTTAGCCATTCCTTTAGCATCACAGCCACTCCTGGGCTACAACCCCGCTCCATCTCCTGCTCCTGATCGGCAGGGCCTGTGGGCTGTGGGCTGCACTCCTTCCCCCCCCCCCTCTTTTCCTCCTCTGGACGTCACGTAGGAAGATCTGAATTCAGCCAGTTTCTTCCTTGCTGACTCTCCGCCTTTGTTTTTATCCATAATCTCTCTTGATCCCCCCAGGCTATAATATCAGGTCTTCTGGGGATTTTCTGAGGGTAATCCCCCCCCAACTGAGCCCTCTTGCACTCTCTTTATAATACTCCCTCATGGGGTGCTCTCTTGTCCCTCTGTCTTTTTATTATAGTCTGTCCGTTTCTGGGCAGGACACCATGCTCTGGTCCGGTATTGTAGCTATTAGGCTGCTTTCTACTGGGCACACTTGCTCTGTTGTGGTGTTTTCTGTGGCCCTATGGCTGCTCTCTCTCTCTGCTCCCGCTGCTATCCGATCCTCCTCTGCTCTCCTGCACTGGCTATACCTTCAGTGTGCCGTCTCCACGTGCTCTCGTGAAGGCCCTGTTTAACACTGCCGGCTCGCCCCAGGTCTCTTGAGCACCCTCGGATTCCCCACAGCTTTTCTCCTCAGCTGCTCCACACTGCCACGCGGTTCCTCTGCTCAGTCTCCCCTCTTCAGGTTTCAATTGTGCTCTGTTGTGATCCCTCCTGCCCCTCCAGCCTCTGCCACTGCTGCCTTCGCTGCTCTCTGTGGTCCGCTCAGTGACTCGCCAGTCCTGTAGCTGTGCGCTACCCACCCCCACTCTGCTGACCGCTACTCCGGACCACCACGCGGTCCTCCCATCAGGCGGCTCTCAGTGCTTCTCCGCATACTGTGGCGCACCCGCCGAGGTATTTTGGCGCTTTTTCACTTCTCCCCCTTTCGGGGTGTCACGCGCTTGCCTCCCCTCCTTTGCCCCTCTCCAGATGCTCATTTAGGGGTATTTTTCCCCCTTATTGCAGGTGTTGGCAGTGGAGCCGAAACGCTACCCCGCCATTTGTCCCGATGACGTCACTGGAAGCCGAAGTCTGTTGTTTTTAATGTTTGGTCTTGTCTGACTTTTGAAGGTAGTTTTGGAATAGTGTTTGCTTTTTGCTTCACTAGCCAAATACCAGAAATCAAGGTCTTGTTCTGCCAGTTTAAGATTTATGTGCTAGCATTTGTGTTGAATTTAATAGGTTTGAGCTCAGTGGGCCAGATGAAATGAAATAAATGCTGTTTTTTATTCTTTCTAACCCACGCACCTATACAGAGGGGTTGGAAAGAATTCTGTGAGATGTGCTCATATGCTTTCCCACTTGTGCAATACATTCAAATACGAAAAATCCTTAGTTCATTTGTGGACATGTTTACTAAAGTGCTTTAAGTGTTGACGGTTACCTAGGACCAGCCCTATCATTAGGCAAATTAGGTACTAATCTAGAGCGGCAGCCTTTTCTTTTTTAGTTATTACCCTCTATACAGAGCGTTTTGATGAGAGAATATATTTTCTTGAACATCAAAACCTGATGAAAACTCCATATACAGGCATATGTGGACATCCCTTGAATTAATTCTAATCCATCAATACCCCTGATGAAGGCCCCAGCTGAAACACGGTCATATAGGGTATTAGAAGCAATAAACTCATCTTGAAAAGTATTCTACTCTTTCTGAATCATCCTGATCTCTATCTTGCATCCCTTGGTTGGATGTTTTGGACTTGGAAGCGGTGGTGCTCTTGTGACTCTAAATCAGGGGGCATGCTCAGTATCTTCCCTGCATTTAGTGCACCGGGCACACTTAGTGCATGCAGGAGCTGCATTCCCTGCCTTTAGCAGGTAGTCTGAGAAAGTGAGGCCAAAAGGCTGTGTCAGCTATCACAATGATTCCTCCCTCCCCCAACCTGGCATACCTACCCTTCAGCATCTAAAATGGAAGCTGAGACTGGACTCATAGTAACATAGTAAATGACGGCAGATAAAGACCAGCATGGTCCATCTAGTCTGCCCAGTAAGATGGCAAGAGTAGGTGCACCTGCCGCTCTGTGCAGATCACCCCTCCCCATGTCTTTGGAGTGGAGGAGTAGCCTAGTGGTTGGGGCAAGGTACTTCAGGCCGGAAGGTCGGTGGTTCAAATCCCACTAGAGGACAGCAACCTTGGGCCGGAAGGACTGGGGTTTCTAGTCCCACAGGTGCTCCTTGTGGTCTTGGGCAAGCCACTTAACCCTCCATAGCTCATGTTCCCTGTAAAATAGTTATCTCCAAGTTATAATACCCTGTTCAATGTAATTTCAGTTTGTTCAATGTAAACCGCACTGATGCAGAATAGCGCGGTATATAAGAGAATGTAAATAAATAAAATAAATAAATAAATAGGGGTGAACCCACCGCTCCATGTAGGACACCCTTATTTGTTGAGAAATTTGATGGTTCGGTTTATTTTGATTTTATCCTATTGCTGTAAAGGGATCCACTGTGCCTGTCCCATGCCATTTTGAATTCCGTCACTGTGTTTGCCCCCACTACTTCCATCGGGAGGGCATTCCAAGCATCTACCACTCTTTCAGTGAAAAAGTATTTCCTGACATTGCCTTTCAATTTACCACCTTGCAGCTTCATGTTATGCCCTCTAGTTTTACAGCTTCCCTGTATTTGTCTAAGTATTTAAAGTTCTCCAGGACCAAGCAGGAAGTCAGTCCTCACTTATGGGTGACGTCGGCGCCGACGGAGCCCTCGCGGAGCAATTTTCCCCAGCTTTCAAAGAAAGCCTTTGGGAATTGCAGCGCGCATGCGCGGTCGTCTTCCCGCCCGAGGGTGCCATCTTAGCCAGTCTTCTTTTTTCCGCGGAGCCCTGCAGACGTCCCCGTCTTGTCCCCGCGAAAAAGTTGATTTTCCTCTTTATTTTATACTTTTTTCTTTCGGTTCGACGCCGATCGTTTTCCCGCCCGGACTCGCGACGCCGGTCTCGAGTCCTCTAGCGTTTTTTTCGGTTTTTCTGACTTAGTCAGCTTTCATTTTCGTTTTCCCTGGCAGCCCGGTCCTTTGACCTCGCAGGGGCCCTTTTTTCCCCCGATGGCTGCCAGTGGCTTTAAGCGGTGTGGTCGGTGTGACCGAAATATGTCACTAACCGACACACACGACTTTTGCCTCCGCTGCTTGGGCCCCGATCATGAGGAACTGATCTGTGGGCCCTGCAGCAAACTGTCCTCGAAGGCGTTGAGAAGTCGGCGGCATCAGCGCGAGAGAATCTTCGCTGACCCCAGCCGTACCCGGACCTCGTCGGAGGCCTCCGTGTCAAAGGGCTCCAGCTCGGACCGTCGCCGGAGCTCCTCCGACCGGGGTTCTCCCTCCGGGGACCATCGTCGGAAGGAAAAACCCGCGAGGGCGGCGTCGGTGGACGCTCCTGGCTCCGCGAGGGCCAGGTCGCATAGCCCCGACAGCCGCCCCGGGTCCTTGGAGAAGGAACATCTCCCGAAGCGACCTCGCCTGGAGTCGGAGATGCCTGCCCGGGTAAGTCCTGTAGTCCTTCTGGACTCGCCTCCGCGACAGCCGACGTCGGGCCCGACGCCGTCGGGGCCCGAGTCGGGGGCTGCTGGGTCACCTGAGCTCGGACTCAGGTTGACGGCCTTGGAGAGCAGACTGTCTGCCTTCATGGACCAGCAGCGGGCACTGCTCGCTGGCCTCGCTGGCGCCGCTGCCCCGACCGCCGGGACGTCGACGTCCAAGTCGACCCCGGAGACCGAGCCGATCCTCGAGTCAATGAGAACTCGAGTCGATCCTCGGTCGAGGTCACCCTCGGCCTCCCGTTCGGGACCGAGGTCGCCGACGCCGACTCCCTCGACGTCGGGGCGGCTGGCGCCGCATCCTGCCCGGGCCGACCCCACCGAGTCCTCGTCGGAGTCGGTCTGGGAGTCTGAGGAGGAAGAGTCACCTGATTCTTTCCGGACTCGGTGTGTCCCATCGGACTCACCGGGGTCCGAGCCTCGGAAGCAGTCCCCCCCGGAGGATGCCCGGTTCTCGGACTTCGTTAGGGATATGGCCAAGGCTTTGGCCTTCCCTGCGGATCCCGAGGAGGAGCCTCGAGCCGAAGAGCTCGACGCCCTCCAGTATGACTCTCCCGCGAGGGAGCACTTTACTGTGCCGGTTCCTCCTATGCTGGAACGACTACTCTTCCGCATGTGGGAGAGTCCGGCCTCCTCGCCGGTCCTGAGCAAGCGGGTCGATTCTATCTATCGGGTCCGCAAGAGCCCTGGCTTTCAGAAGGCACAGCTGCCACACCATTCCATGGTAGTGGAATCGGCCATGCATCGTCTTAAGAGCCAGAAGATGCACTCCTCGGTGCCTCCTGGAAGGGAGGCCCGTAACCTGGATGGCCTTGGCAAGAAGTGCTTCCAGGGCTCTATGCTCGCATGTCGTGTCCAGACTTACCAGCTCTACATGGGCATGTATCTCCGGGATCTGGCTAAAGAGCTAGCCGGATTCTCCGCTGGTCTCTCCGAGGAGCCCTTGCGGAGGTTCCTAGCCTTGTCCACGGGCATTCGGGAATGCTCAAAGTTCATGTCCCGAGCAGCCTATGATGGCTTTGAGGCCTCGGCTAGAGTGGCCGCAGCCGGCATCGGTGCCCGCCGACAGGCTTGGCTTCAGTCGTCGGATCTTGAGCCCTGGGTACAGGACAAGTTGGTCGATGTCCCCTGCCGAGGCGAAAACCTCTTTGGCAAGCCCATGGCGGAAAAGGCTGCACAAATTGAGACTGAGACTCTCACCAGGACCAGGCTTTCTAGGAAGACCTCCGCCCCTTCCCAGAAAAAGAAGGGCTCGGGAAAAAAGTCCTTTTACCCGAGGAAGGCGGCTGCCTACAAACAGTACCCCCATTATCAGGCCCCTGCAGCTCCCCAACAGGGCCAGCAGGCCAAGGGACGGGGTAACGGGTCCCGTAGGCAGCAAGCCCCCAAGCCTGCACCACCAGCCCCTGCTCAGCAGGGTGGGGTTGTTTGACTCGCTCTGCATAGCCTCTCCCCCCCGCTGGTTCCTCCCAGCACCGGCGGCCGGCTGGTTCACTTCGGCCACAGGTGGTCCAGCATCACCGCAGATGCCTGGGTACTTCAGGTCGTGCGAGAAGGCTACCTTCTCCACTTCCATCAGGTCCCTCCCTCCTATTTTCCGGGAGAACCTTCGCGCCCCCCTCTGCACAGGGAGTTGCTCCTTCAGGAGTTAGCAGGTCTTCTGCAGGAACAGGCGGTGGAACCGGTGCCCCACCACCTGAGAGGTCAAGGCTTTTACTCAAGGTATTTTCTGATACCAAAGAGAACAGGGGGCCTCAGACCCATCCTGGACTTGCGCAACCTCAACAAGTTCCTTGTGCGGGAGAAGTTCAAAATGCTTACCCTTGGAATCCTTCTGCCCTACCTCCAGCAGGGAGATTGGCTATGCTCCTTGGATCTAAAGGATGCCTACACGCACATCCTCATCCACCCAAGCCACCGCCAATACCTAAGGTTTGTGGTGGCAGGAAATCATTACCAGTACAGAGTACTGCCCTTTGGCCTATCCTCCGCACCGCGAGTCTTCACAAAATGTCTCGCGGTCGTGGCGGCCCATCTCCGGCTTCACGGCCTCTATGTCTTTCCGTACCTCGACGACTGGCTCATCAGAGCAGCGTCCGCTCAGGAGGTCACCAACGCCACGTGCCGCACGGTGACTCTGCTGCAGCACTTGGGCTTTGTCATAAACTTCGCAAAGTCCACTTTGCTCCCCTCACAGGATCTCGAGTTCATCGGCGCAAGGCTGCACACTCCTCGGGCACGAGCGTACCTACCGCTCGACAGGGCTCAACGGCTCATGGACCTAGCCGACCGCTTTCGCAGCCAGCCCCTGGTCTCCGCCAGGCGCTTCCTGAGACTGCTCGGCCATATGGCTTCCACTGTCCATGTGACCCCCAATGCCCGCCTGAACATGCGGTCTGCTCAATGGTGTCTCCGCCAGCAGTGGCGACAAGCCACAGGCGGCCTGGCAGACCTAGTGCGCGTCTCCGAGCCGCTGCTCTCGTCTCTCCGGTGGTGGCTCCGGCAGCCGAACCTGATATTCGGAATGCCTTTCCAGTCACCTCAGCCGACCCGGGTGCTGACCACCGATGCATCCCTCCTGGGCTGGGGAGCACATTGCCAAGAGGCACGTACTCAGGGCCTCTGGACCACGTGGGAGTCTGCTCAGCAGATCAACTTCCTGGAGCTCAGGGCGATCCGCCTCGCTCTCAAGGCCTTCTCCCACCTGACTTCCCAACAGTCCGTCCTTGTCCAGACGGACAATCAGGTTGCCATGTTCTACGTGAACAAGCAGGGGGGCACGGGCTCCTTCCTCCTCTGCCGGGAGGCACAGAAGCTCTGCTCTTGGGCCGTCAGTCACGGCATTCTCCTCAAGGCAGTTTATCTCCCGGGCCAAGAAAATTGCCTTGCAGACAAACTCAGCAGGGTCCTCCAGCCGCACGAGTGGCGTCTGGATCCCTTGGTAGTTCAGAAGCTCTTCCTCAAGTGGGGTCTCCCCACGGTGGATCTCTTTGCCAGTCCTCACAACCGGCAACTTCCTCGCTTCTGCTCTCGTCAGCCACACCCCCTTCGGGTTGCGGCGGACGCCTTTCTGATCTCGTGGTCGGGGAGCCTTCTGTACGCTTTCCCTCCCATCCCGCTGGTCTCTCGGACTCTTTTCAAGGTTCTCCGAGACAAAGCCTTCATGATCCTGGTGGCCCCTCGCTGGCCCAGGCAGCCGTGGTTTCCACTCCTGCTGCAACTGGCGGTGGAGGGCCCAATCCCTCTGGGGATACAACCGGATCTCCTCACTCAGGATCAGGGGTCCCTTCTGCACCCCAACCTCAGGTCTCTCAACCTTATGGCCTGGCTGCTGAGAGGGTAGTCCTTGCTCCCCTTCTCCTGCCGGCGGAGGTGGAGGAGGTCGTCTTAGCTTCGCGACGGCCTTCTACCCGCAAATGCTACGCCCTTAAATGGCGTCGCTTTGCAGTCTGGTGTACCCAACAGTCTCAGGATCCCTTCTTCTGCCCGGTGTCGGTGATCTTGCAGTACTTGCTGCACCTCTCTAATCTGGGACTTAAGTCCACCTCCGTCAAAGTTCACCTCAGTGCTCTTTCAGCACATCATGTGCCGGTGGACGGCAGACCTCTCTCCAATGACCCTCTCGTAGCGAGGTTTCTCCGAGGTCTCCTTCTACTTAAACCACCTCTGCGCCCGCCAGCGCCTGACTGGGACCTGAATGTGGTTTTGCAGCGGATCACCTGTCCGCCTTTTGAACCTATGGCTACCTGTTCTCTACGTTTTCTGTCTTGGAAAACACTGTTCTTGATAGCCCTCACTTCCGCTAGGCGCGTAAGTGAATTGCAGGCCCTCGTGTCTGATCCCCCTTACACTAGGTTCTACAAGAATAGGGTAGTCCTACGGACTCACCCAAAATTTCTGCCTAAAGTGGTCTCCCCTTTTCACATCAATCAGGAGGTGGTACTTCCAACCTTCTTTCCCAGACCACACTCCAGCCGAGCTGAAACGGTCCTCCATACCCTGGACTGTAGAAGGGCATTGAACTTCTACCTTGACCGTACGCGGGAGCACCGTAAAGCTGCTCAGCTTTTTGTGTCTTTTGACCCCAATAAATTGGGGCTCCCGGTCTCCAAGCGTACTCTGTCCATCTGGGTTGCGGACTGTATCTCTTGGGCTTATGGGGCAGCCGGACTCTCCTTAGAAAGTCGAGTCACGGCTCATTGCGTTCGGGCAAAGGCCACGTCAGTGGCTTACCTCCGCTCTGTTCCGCTGGCAGACATCTGCCGGGCCGCTACTTGGTCTTCGAGCCAGACTTTTGCGGTCCATTACTGTCTCGAGAGAGAGTCCCGTAGGGACATTGCTTTCGGACAGGCAGTCCTCCGTAATCTCTTTGAGGTCTGAGCAACTCCTACCCTCCATCCCGGATGTGGGCTACCGGTGGGTGATAATTCAGCGAAGATTCTATCCTTCTGTGCTGCTGAGCTAGAGGGAGCTCATTTTTGTGCTCAGGGTCTCCGGTAGCCTTGAGCTTGGGAGTCCCATAAGTGAGGACTGACTTCCTGCTTGGTCCTGGAGAAAGCGTAGTTACTCACCTGTAACAGGTGTTCTCCAGGAGCAGCAGGAATCAGTCCTCACTACCCTCCCTCCTCCCCTTGGAGTTGCAATCGTCTGCTTATGTTCTTTTTGCAAATTTTTATGCTGTCTTTTTTAGCTATGTCATCTGACTGGCTAAGATGGCACCCTCGGGCGGGAAGACGACCGCGCATGCGCGCTGCAATTCCCAAAGGCTTTCTTTGAAAGCTGGGGAAAATTGCTCCGCGAGGGCTCCGTCGGCGCCGACGTCACCCATAAGTGAGGACTGATTCCTGCTGCTCCTGGAGAACACCTGTTACAGGTGAGTAACTACGCTGTCTGAATCATATCTCCCCTGTCCCTCCTCTCCTCCAGTGTACATATTTAGGTCTTCAAGTCTCTCCTCATAAGTCTTCTGACGAAGGCTCCAAATCATTTTGGTCACCTTCCTCTGAACCGCTTCCAGCCTTTTTATATCCTTTGTGAGATACGGTCTCCAAAACTGAACACAATATTCCAAGTGAAGCCTCACCAGCGACTTGTACAGTGGCATTAGTACCTCTTCCTTTCTGCTGGTAATTCCTCTCTGTATGCAACCCAGCATCCTTCTGGCTTTTGCCACCGTCTTGTCACACTGTTTCGCCACCTTGAGATCATCAGAAACAATCACTCCGAGATCCTGCTCCTGATCTATGCACACCAATCTCTCACCCCCTATCGCATACAGTTCATTTGGATTTCTGCTTCCCAAATGCATGACACTGCACTTCTTCACATTAAATCTTAACTGCCAAGCATTAGACCATTCTTCCAGCTTTTGTAGATCTTTCCTCATGTTATCCACTCCATCAGTGGAGCTACTCTGTTGCAAATTTTAGGTGTCATCTGGAAAAAGACAGACTTTTCCATTCAGCCCTTTGGCAATATCACTCACAAATATGTTGAACAGTACTGATCCCAGAACTGAACCCTGGGGCACACTGCTAATCACCTTCCTTTCATCTGAGTGCGTTCCGTTTACCATCACCTATTGTCACTGTCAGTCAACCAATTTCTGATCCAGTTCACCATCTTGGGACCCATCCCCAAACTACTGAGTTTATTGATAAGCCTCCTATGAGGAACAGTAACAAAGGCTTTGCTGAAATCCAGATAGATGACATCCATCGCATGCCCCTGATCTAGTTCTCTGGTCACCCAGTCAAAGAAATCAATCAGATTTGTTTGGCAAGATCGTCCTTCGGTAAAACCATGTTGCCTCGGATCTTGCAACCTGTTGGTTTTGAGAAAGTCCACTATTTGCTCTTTCAGGAGCGCCTCCATTACATTTCCCACCACCGAGGTAAGGCTCACGGGCCTGTAGTTTGTCACTTCTTCCCTGTCACCTCTTTTGTGAAGAGGTACCACATCAGCCATTCTCCAGTCCTGAGGAACTTCTCCTGTTTCCAAGGATCTGTTGAAAACATCCTTTAACGGCCCTGCAAGAACACTGAGAGAGCTAGAGAGATACTTTGGGATGTATCCCATCCAGTCCCATGGCCTTGTCCACTTTCAGTTTTGCAAGTTGTTCTAACACATCATATTCTGTGAATGGTGTGGTATCTACTTCATTCCCATTTTTATATTTGGGAGTCACAGGTGGTCCTTCTTCAGTATTTTCTTCAGTAAAAACGGAGCAGAAGGATTTGTTTAGCAATTTCGCTTTTTCAATGTCACTTTCCACGAGTCCGTTCCCAGCACTTTTGAGTCCTGCAATTCCACCTCTGATCTTCTTCCTTTCCCGAATATACCTGAAGAAAGTTTTGTCGCCACACTTCACATCTTTAGCCATCTTTTCCTCTGCCTTTGATTTTGCTTTCCTTATTTCTCTGTTTGTCTCTTTGAGTTTGATCCTGTATTCATTTCTGTGTGCCACTTCCTTCCCCAAAACTCTCCTACCCCCCCCCCCCCAATCCGGCAGAGTGATACAGGAGCAGTCCCCTTCTGCTTCTCTGCCAGCTGTGGAGGCTGACAACATGGCTTTACCGCTGCTCCACAGCCAGAGCAGGAGTGGAATGGGCCTACTCCTTACCACTTTCAAGGTGATTGGGGAGCCCCCTAATAAGGACCAGGGGATAGAGGTTAGGGCCCTTGGGGGGCAGATGTTGGGGGATCAAATGTGGATATCATTGGGTCTAGCCTCAGCCATCCAACCTTTCAAGGGTTGGTAAGCCAGGTTGGGGGGGGGGGGGGTATTGTAGTGGGAGGACCAAATGTGGGTGTGCTAACTGTGACTGCAGAAAATGTCTCTGTGGGCATTGACCATGCTACCAGATTACGAGCATGGGGATACCCTGTCAACTTGATCAATACAGCATATAAGCGGGCACTCTACAATCATCCTGAGTGGTGGGATGATTCAAGGCGTCAACATCAGCAGTCCACACCACGTTACATTGGAGTGCTTCCATTTATGCCTAATACTGCGGCTATTTCTAAGATTCTTAGATCTCATTGGCATGTTTTAATGTTACATAAATGCGTCCAGTTACCGTTAATGTTGGCATACCAACGGAGTTCTAATATTGCGGACCGTATAATCAACACAGGTCCTTTGTCTACAGTGCTACTAACAGGAACTGGTCATCATGCATGCGGTTCCTGTGACTTTTGCTCCATGACAATAGAAGGTGCAGTCAAATAGGACATTTTCTTTATGTTACACCACAGATTGCACCTCATCTTATGTGATTTATTTAATGCTGTGCCCTTGCGCGAAAGTGTATGTTGACATGACTACCAGGAGCATAAAGAAACGTTTACAGGAACATCAGTCTCGCATAACAACTAAGGTAATAGCGGCCCCAATCATACAACATTGTATCCAGCACATGCATACCTTCGATCAATTAAGATGGATAGTATTAGTGTCCCCCCATTGCAGCGGGGAGGGGACAGGCAAAGCCAGCTACGCTACAAGGAGCAAAGATGAATATATATGTTGCACTCTACTGCCCCGACAGGATTACACTGAAGTGGAATGGTGGACATTGAATTAATCTTTTTGTGAATGGTAGTGATGTCGTCATTAAATCTCTTCTCTCCCATTACCATCAAACCTTGGGTGACGCCATGGCGTCTACGTCGGAACAGGAAGTTGGGAATACGCAGCTTGATAAAGGGCCATGAAGGCGACTGACTTGAAACACAACGGCTTGTGTCGCAGTACCCAACGGCTTGTTTGAACACTCAGTTGGGGAGTTTAATTGATGAGAACGTTGATAGTCTGGTCTTGTGAAGGGTGGAGGAAAAAACGGAATGTTCCATTTGAGATTGAGTTCATCACAGGCCATGGCTTCCCACTGAATTCATCAGATGAGTATCCTGATTTTCTTGGGTGATATAGACTTCATGTTTGTGTACATGAAATTGTGTTGTCACCGAACCGGTATTAGAAATAACAGGTTCTATTGAAACTTGATTTGCGGTGGCTGGGTCAGAGGACCATATAGTCTCACGCGAGGTGGGCTTAGTCGGCCTTTTAAATTTGATTAAAATGGAGGGTTTGTAGCATGAGTATGTTTGTGCATCCTCAATAACAGATGATCTGACAAAAATATAAATTAAATATTGGTAGTCCTGTCCGTTAGATTACGGGAATCTTCAGTTGGCTAAATATAGATTGAATGTTGTGCACCTTTTTGAATGAAATATTATAGTGGCTGCACTGTTTCGGGTTTTAGAATTCATAAGTTACCAGATTGGTAGTAGCAGGGCTGCACTTAATAACACTTATTTGGGTGGCGTTAAGTGCAGTTGCAGTATCGGTAATTTACAGCTAACATTTGGTGCTGTCCCACATGCAAGTTGTCATTGGCCAACATGCCCACTCTCTATTCATACCCTGCTTTGGCCCACACTAAACAGTTAACATGAGTTTTTTAGCGTGCGGCAGAGTTTACTGCAGGCCTGTGGTAAAACACGTTCTAACCATTGTTGCAGAACTATATGATCTACCTAAAACATTTTTTTTAAATTGGATCTAAAATCCTCAGAATTTTAAACTCACAAGTAAAGCTACCTTTCCTTATTATTCTGCTAGCTAGACCATTCCAGATGAGTGGGTTAAACTGCCTTGCCCAGCAGGTAGAGCCAGACTTGAGCAACTTGCAGTGATGTCATCACTTGGTATATCTGCTGGCTAACACTGAGAGAAGCCGGTAGTTTCTGCCTCCAGCAGGTGTCATGATGTGTAGACTGGCACAACAATACAAATAGGCCTGATTCTCCTGTCCCATCCTACAGTGGAGAGGCTTCAGGATTGCATCCAGAAGGGCACAACGGTGCTCAGAGTGAGGGTACGCCCTTGACTGCTCAAGCTGACAGCCACCCAGGATCTAGTGCCATTTCCCATGGGTTACAAGCGCTTGGTGGACCTGAAGAGGATTAGGAAAACCCATTGGGTTCCTGAGGGGAGGCCAGTAAGTTGTGTCCAGGCCCCACTTCCCTCTTGCTGCATGCCATGTTTATCCTATATCCTCTACTGTGGAGCCAAGGACTTTGTCCCTGCTACTTTAGTATCCAGAAAGAGAGGTTCCTTCTGGCATGTATTGGACCTAGAATTTGCAGTTTTCGGGCCCAGAGTCTCTCCTTTTCCTATGAGGTCCTTTAGGTCTCTCATTGCAGCATCAGGTGAGTGGTGCTTTTCCGCTCTGGACCTCGCCATGGCATTGGTAACATCCCCAGGGTACACAGCATTAGCTATTTTTCTGCTTCTGTGTTCTAGTCTGCTTCTTTAGTGCCAGCTCTTGCCTTTGACCTGGGTATGGCTCCCTGTACCTTTTCAAGGTAATAGAGGTGGGAGTAGTGTCGTCTTACAATCAGAGGTTCCACGTTGTCCACACGTGGACATCAGGTGGGCCTACTGAGTTTCTTGGATGAAGGCCAGATACCCACAAACCTGGTGAGCTCTGACTGAGGAAGCTGGGGTCTGTGATAACCTGTCCTTTAGAGCAGGGCTTGGTGCCATACTTTCTTGAACAGAGTTCCTCATGAAGGACAAGCTTGCTCATGCTTCAGCCAGCTCAGAGCATGTGATGCTCAGTCAGTTGTGCAGACCTGGGACGTTGCAGGCCCTCAGGTCCAGATGTTGACCTTAGAGCCAGAATATATATGCGCGTGCTATAGAGACACTTGAGAACCTTCGAGGTTGCATGTTTCCTGTTTGTTCATGCCCTTCCTCTCCCCGGGAGATCAAACAGCAGTTGAGGTATTGGTTGCGGTTCTGCCATTTGATGGCCAGAATACCGTTGGAAGCATTGGATGAATTGCCGGCCTTCTCAAACCAACTTGTAGGGCTGGGGGGTGCGATGCCTGGGCCAGTGGGCCCTGGGATCTGGGCCTCTCAGGAGTCCTCTAGGGCAGTCTAATGCCAGGAGGCTAGAGCAAACAGCTTGGTCCTGAAGAGGTTCAGGCTTTTTCTGGTAGACAAAGCAGGCTGTGAGTTTTTGGTTGCTGCCCTGGTGGTAGTGTGTCTGCCAGTGAGGCAGAACTTGTGGAGCTGGAGCAGACCTCCCAAGGTTGTGGAACTGTATTGCTAGGCAGAGATGCATCGGGCTGGCCCATCTGCTGCACACACTGCAAGCTTCGACAATCTACAGTTTGCATTTCTGCATTGAAACCATGTGGGTCTGGATGAAGTGAGCCCTGCTTTCCCGCATATGACCTCATAGTATGAAGTTGGGACCTTCCAGCACTCCACTTGATACCCACTCAAGTGGACGCCAAAAGGTGGAGCTATTCAGGCATGGGTAGATTTTGTGGATGGCGGGCTTGGTTTCACTGCTTCATTAGTGGTCCATAAAGGGATGCTTTGTCTCCCTCCTCTGGTCTTTGCTGAGCTACCTTCGGGTCCATCTGAGCCTGAGGATCCTAGTGACCCTGGGTGGGCCTTGCTGATTGGGATATGCACATTTTGATCCGGGGGGGCATGGCCATCTATCTCTTACTACCTCAAGGGATGGGTCTATCATGGTGGGGGTTCCTAGTAATACAGGTTCCTCTCTGTTAACTTAGGACCTGGCCCTTGTGAAAGGTAGGCTTTCAAGAAGGGTTGCTCTGGAGTGGTGGTAGGCTCACCAGGTCATAAACAGGGAGACTATCTCTCCCTAGCTTATCAAAGCCATTTTAGGTAATCTAGCCTGGACTTTGGCTTGGCCCCAAACTCTCAGTTTTTGAGGTGTGGCCCTATAGTGCTACAGGAGTCTCGCCCATGGTTCCTTGGTGGTGTGCCTCGGTGTTGCCTTTTTCCTCAGGAGTGGAGCAGTTCTGATCGCCTGGGTGTTCCGTGTGCTTCAGTGGGGGTCTCTGAGGTTGAGGGCACTGACAGTGTCCTCCTTTGGGCCCAGGTGTAAGGCCTCTCTAGAGAGTTGGCTCCTTAAGGTGGCTTGTTCCATGGCCCTGTTTTTCACAGTAGACCATTCTGATCTTTGATGGTGTCTTTCACTTTGAGGGCTATGCTGTTCTTCTCTCAAGGGTACTGCCCCTTTTTTCATTGGGAACCACACTGTTGTCCATCCTTCCTTAGAGAGAGGAGTTTTGAAAGGACTTTGTGCTGCATCATAGTAGTATAGTATATGACAGCAGATAAAGACCAGTATGGTCTATCTAGTCTGCCTAGTAAGGTGGCTAGAGTACATGTACCCACCGCCCCGTGCAGGTCACCCCCCCTCTATTTGTTGAAGTATAAATGGGGCCAGTACTACCATTAGGCGAACTAGGCAGCAGCAGCAGCAGTGGGCACAAACAGGAGTTAATGTGCAGTTCCATGACTTTTGCTAGTTCCTCCCACTGACCAGATCCTTTCTGGGACTCCACGGTGGTTTGAGGAAACAGCTGACAGAGGTCAAATCCTTTCTGCTCTGATGGCCTAAGGAGGCTATTGGGTCAGTGTGCATTCTGGCCAGTAAGTGCATGCTGAAGTGGGTGCAGGCCTCCTTGGTAGAGTCTATGCTGTTATCTTGAGGTAGTTGGTACAGTTAATGCCTTTGTCAGCTAGTCTGTTCTGGCAGAGTCTTCCCCCCCCCATCCTGCGTTCTGACTGCTTGGGTACATTCCACTCGTCTGGACTGGTCTTGCAGGATGATAAGGAAGGATAAATTTTACATACCTGATAATTTCCTTGAATCCTGCTATACTAGTCCAGGACCCACCCTGGAAGTCTGCTAAGGCAGGGTGGAAAGACTGCCTTTTTTGGTTGCATTATTAATATTGGTGCCTGGAAAACATTCTGTAGGTCTGGGGGTCAAGCTGCTTGTCAGTCCTATAGTTCCTCATAGTAAGAGCCAAAGCCTTAATTGTCTTTTTCTTGGCAAAATTGCTTATGTTTTATTAACCTTTATCTAAGTTTTTCCATTTTGTTTATTACTTGGGAAGTGTCCTACTGGATTCTCTCAGTGCTGCACCAGCAGATATACTATGCTCTTTGCAAATACTTTTTTCTTCCATTGTTAAATATTATTGTATGTTCATTCCCATTTCTATATAAAGTAAACCTAAATTGTTCCTTGTAAACTGTATTGACCTTAGGAAATATGGTATATAAAAATTGCTAAATAAAATAAGGTAATGACATTACTGAAAGTTGCTTATGTCTGTCTCCAATTGCTGGCAAGGGAGCTTAATTCAAGGAATATAAACTATCAGAAATGTAAAATTTTATCCATTTTAATGTTTGGTAATGTTTATAAGTGTCAGTTTATATAAAGGTTACAGATATTCTACAAAGGCTGCAAAGTAGCATTTCCACTGATAGTAAGTTTGATTGCTTATAAAAAAAAAACAATCCTTATGACTGTGTACAATCTGACTAAGTAAATAGGGGAGTTGCTCTTTTTTAGCCTGCTGATAGTTCTTGGTTTAGAACCTGGTTAAAGTCCAAAAAATACCTAGTTTGAAATAGGATGTCGTAGTGTTCTTAGAGTGTACAGCCTTTGGAACGTTCTTCCTCTGAATTGCATGGTACTGAACTCTCTCTTCCTGATAGTGTAACCAGTCTAGTCCCGGACCTCTGGGTTCCCTATCTCATCCAGCAGCTTGGAGACTGAGAAAACTCCTCCTTTTTATGATGTCACCGGTATATCCATTCGGAATCCGCCTCCTGCCATCAGTTACCTCAGTCTCCAAGCAGCTGGATAGATAGGAGCCCAAAGGGTCGGGCTCACTGGAGAAGCAATTAAGACTGGTTGACATGTTTAAGTGATTTGGGGAGAAAAAGAAAATTAGTTTACTCTTGGGGGAAGAGTTTCTCAGCACTGTGCCTTTAAGTTTGCCTGCAGGCACCTCTCTCTTCCTCTCCCTGCCCCCCTCCCCCCTCGATTGATTCAAGTGATTATGCTGTGTGGGAGCTCGACGATAGCCGGTTTAGTATACTGCTGCCGGTACAGTCAGCCACCTTGTCAGAGTGAGAGCTCTGGAGAAAAGCCTTGCCAGCGCCACACAGAAGTTTGCCTGTCCGAGCGCTGGCAGGCTTGAGACCATTGCACTCAGATTTCTTTAGTGCAAGTGTGTTCCCGGTGGCAGCAGTCGCTCCCTCGGACCTGCGAACCGCGAGTCCGGTGAGTCTAATACTGGCGGTTTGCCCGGCGGCGTTATTCAGTAAGGGGCCTTACTTTCCTGAAGCGCTGAGTGCTTGGCGCGAAACGACAGAGCAGCGGGCCTAGCCACGTGGTGGGAACGCCACTGCCGGCGGGGATAATTCCCTACTTCTCCCTGAGGCGGTCAGTTTTCCTCATGCCTTGTTTCCTTTTTCCCTAACAATGGGTTATTTTCTTTTGGTGTGTTTTGATTTTAGTTGATTTTAGTGGGCGAATTGTAAAAAAACAAAACAAAAAAAACCCGGCGGTAAGCCTCTAGGCCCGCAGCACAGAGGGGGTGCGTTAGTATACAGCTTCACTGCTGGTACTTATTGTTCGCGAGGGCCATGCCATCTAAGCCACTTTGTTTGGTATGTGGCATGAAAAAAGGCTCTGTTTCAGGTATTTGCAAGTCCTGTGCTAGGGAGACAGTGGACATGGATTCTGGTGAAGAGCAGGGAGTAGGGCAGGTGGCATAGTTAGAGCCCTCGGGATCCTAGTTTCAGGAGGGGGACCCAGGGGGAGCCGGTGGCAGATCCTTCTTCGGGGCCTTCCACTCCTCTCCCTCAGACTTCTTTGCCAAAAGAATTGGCAGCAATTTTCTCAAAGGAGTTTGTTACCCTGCTCCAACATACTTTCTTGACTGCTGTGCAGCAGGAGAAAATGCCTGGAGCTGCTAGCGGGGGGAAGAGACCTGCGCCGTCCCCGCAGGCAGAGGACCCTTTCCGCGGGGCCAAGAGGCCGCGTTCAGAGGGATTACCAGTGGAGGATTCGTTAGCCTCAGAGGGACCCTTCCCAGAGGAGGAGGCTCCCGATGGAGAGCTAGAGGAAGAGCTGGAGGAAGGCGAACTGTCCGAGAGAGAGGAGCAGGCTAGGGTGGTACGCGTCTTCAGGAGGAAGAGCTACCGGCGCTCATTGTAGAGGCATTAAAGGTCTTAAATATGCCGGCCCCGGGACCAACCGAGGACGAGACCCTGGAAGACACCCTGTTGCAGGTTTTCAGAAAAAATCAACGAACGTTCCTGGTGCATAGAGTGTTTCGAGAGATGATTCAGGAGGAGTGGAACCTGCCGGAAGCTCCTCTGAAGGGATCCAGGGTCATGGGCCATCTCTATCCATTGCTGGATCAGGATAGGGAGGTTTTTAAGTCGCCCAAGGTTAATGCGGCCGTTCGGCGGTCACCAAAAAGACGACTATCCCGGTGGAGGGTGGGGCGGCCCCCAAAGATTCCCAGGATAGGAAATTGGATGTGTTGTTGCGTCAGGTGTTTGATGTGAATGCTCTCTCGCTGCAAGCGGCTATTTGCGGAGCGTGGGTGGCTAGAGCCTGTCTTAGGTGGTCTCGGAGAGTGCAGGAAGGTGCAGAGGCTGCAGAGTCTGCGGAGGCGGCCAGGTTAGAGTCTGGCGCGGCCTACCTGGCGGACATTCAGTATGATCTTATGCGTGGTTTGGCAAAGAGCATGGCGTCGGCAGTGGCAGCTCGACGGTACTTGTGGCTGCGCAACTAGGCGGCGGATAGCTCCTCCAAGGCTAGATTGAGCAAGCTTCCTTTTAAAGGGCATCTGTTGTTCGGAGAGGATTTAGAGAAATTGGTAAAGGACTTGGGGGAATCCAAGGGTGGTAAGTTGCCCGAGGACAAGCCCAAGCAGAGCCGGCAGTTTCCGGCTGGCAGGGGACAGCAGCGAGATTTTCACCGGTTTCGGTTCCAAAGATTTAATCCCGGTCAGAGGGGGCGTTCTTCCTCTCGAGGTCAAAGTTTCTGGGGGTTTCGGGGAGGCCGGACGGGGGTTCGGTCCCTCGTCCTCTTCGTCCTTCACTGTCAAAAAGCAACAATGAGATACGGGGGACCCGGGCACCCTTGCTGCCAGTAGGAGGGCTGTTGCAGGAGTTTTATTCTGCCTGGGTCCGGGTAACGTCCGATCAGTGGGTGCTAGAAGTTATTCGAGAAGGGTATGCACCGGAGTTCCTCAGACCGGTGAGGGAAGCCTTCGTTCAGTCCCCTGGCAAGTTGCCCACCAAGTGTGCGGCCCTTCGGGATACGGTCCAAAGGCTACTGCAGCTCAAGATGATAGTTCCTGTCCTGTCAGACAAGCTCGGAGGCGGTTGCTACTCCATTTACTTCGTCGTCCCCAAAAAAGATGGAGGCGTCCGACCGATTCTGGACCTCAAGGGGGTGAATCGTTGCCTTTGGATCTCGCATTTCCACATGGAGACGCTGCGGTCCGTCGTGGTGGCTGTCCAAAAGGGAGAATTCCTCACATCGCTGGACTTGTCAGAGGCTTATCTCCATATTCCAATTCGGCAGGAGCATCACAAGTTTCTCAGGTTCACAGTCCCGTTCGGCCACTATCAGTTCCGGGCGTTGCCATTCGGCCTGGCGACAGCGCCACGCACCTTTACCAAAGTCATGGTGGTTGTCGCGGCGGCTCTAAGGAAGGAAGGCATCTTAGTGCATCCGTATCTGGACGATTGGTTGATTCGAGCGAAGACACGGTCCGAGAGCGCGTCGGCCACGGCACGGGTGGTGGTGTTTCTGGAAGAGCTCGGTTGGGTGGTCAATGTGTCCAAGAGTCACTTGGTGCCCTCTCATAATCTGGACTACCTGGGAGCTCGCTTCGATACGCGCACAGGAAAGGTGTTCCTAAAGGCGGAACGAGCACGGCGCCTTCGGAAGTTGGTGAACCGGTTTCTTCAATCCAAGGCGCCATCGGCATGGCATTATCTGCAATTGCTGGGAACGATGGCAGCAGCCATAGAGACGGTTCCGTGGGCAAGAGCTCACATGAGGCCCTTGCAGAGGGCGTTACTTCATCGGTGGTCACATCAGCAGGATTCCCTCTCGTGGAGGTTGCCCTGTCCGGAGGAGGCGCAGCGGTCTCTGTGTTGGTGGTTGCGCCCCGCGTCCTTGGAGTGCGGCAGGCCGCTGGACGCTCCGGTTTGGATTCCTGTAATGACGGACGCCAGTTTCTCGGGCTGGGGCGCTCGCTGCCAAAGCAGGTTCTCGCAGGGGCAGTGGACGGTCCAGGAACAGAGCTGGTCCATCAACAGGCTGGAGTTGAGAGTGGTGGCTCTAGCGTTGCAGTCGTTCCAGAGGCTACTCTACGGCAAGGCAGTCCGTGTGTTCTCCGACAATGCCACAGCAGTGTCCTATGTCAAAAAGCAAGGGGGCACCAGCAGTGCGCTGCTGGAGGTCGAGGCCGGAGCCCTGTGCGATTGGGCGGAGGCGAATCTTCTGGATCTGTCCGCGGCACATGTCGCAGGGGTGGACAATGTGCAGGCCGATTTTCTCAGTCGGGTACGGGTAGACCCGGGGGAATGGGTCCTGCATCCCGAGGTCTTCGAGATAATAGTGCGCAGGTGGGGTGTGCCGGTTATGGACCTCATGGCCACCTTCACTTCGGCGAAGGTCGACAGATTCTTCAGCAGAAGACGAGAAAGGATGTCGGAGGGCTTGGACGCTCTCATTCAGGAATGGCCGGAAGGGCATCTGCTGTATGTGTTCCCGCCGTGGGTCTTGATCGGAAGAGTGCTGCGGCGGATCGAGCGGTTCCGAGGTCGAGTAATTCTCATAGATATGAATATACCGGTGACATCATAAAAAGGAGGAGTTTTCTCAGTCTCCAAGCTGCTGGATGAGATAGGGAGCCCAGAGGTCCGGGACTAGACTGGTTACACTCCAGGAACAACAATTAGCAGGTAAGTCTAATTTCACCATATTCCTTTTTGCACCCAAATGTTAGGGCAAAACAGGTTGTCCTATTTTCTGGTATTTGAAATATATATTCCTTATCCGTCCAGACTCATGGATTGTGTCCCATTACCAGCAGATAGAGATTGAGCATGCTAGGCTTTTGTGGTGTCTCGGTATAAGTGGTCTGAACACCTCCTCTCACGCCAGTATTCTCAGTCTCCAGCAGATGGTGATGAGCTCCTGTGTAGTCTGGACACTGTTAGGGATTTAAATAAATAAATAAATGAACGAAGGAATTGCTTCAAATATTTGTTAGGTTAAGGAGCTACTTTGAGAGAGTGAGTCTTTTGCAGAGAACCTGCCCTGTTGAGTCAGTGGAGGCCCATCTGAGAGGGGTGTTAAACCTGGTGGTCCAGGTCCCTCCCCTTCGGAAAAAGGCCTGGTTCAATTCCTGGGATATTGGTGTAATTGACCAGTAGCGACTATCTCTTTAAAAGAAAGATTACAAAGCTTCATCATTTCAGTGAGAGCATCATGAAGGCTGGTAAGCCGGTTTTTCTTTCCTTTTTGCTGCAGGATCTCAGCCCCGGCTTCTTTGTTTCTCACTATGGCCGCTGATAGGTTGCCTACTGCAGCGAATAGAGGCATGCCACAAGTTGGTGATGCTGATAGCTCCAGATTGGCTGCGCCAGCCATGGTATGTGGACCTAGTTCAAATGATTGTCGATGTCCCCTGACCTCTCCCAGCACGGGACGACTTCTTGTCACAGGGTCCCATTCTGATGCCTCAGGTAACATAGAAACATAGAAATATGACGACAGAAAAAGACCACATGGCCTATCTAGTCTGTCCTTCCATAACAACTACAACAGTCCACTTTTTGCCTTTAGAGATCCTCTGTGTTGGTCCCATGCTTTCTTGAATTCAGTTACTGTCCTCATCTCTACCACCTCCACTGGGAGACTATTCCACGGATCCACTACTCTTTCCGTAAAGAAATATTTCCGCATATCACTCCTGAATCTATCTCCCTTCACCCTCATCCCATGTCCCCTCGTAGCAGAACTTGCTTTCAATTGAAAGAGGCTCTCTCCCTGAACATTTATGCCACGGAGGTATTTAAACATCTCAATCATATCACCTCTATCCCGCCTTTCCTCTAAGGTGTACATATTAAGATCCTTAAGTCTGTCCTCATATGCTTTATAATGAAGCCCATTAATCATTTTGGTAGCAACCCTCTGCACCGACTCCATCCTGTTCACATCCTTTTGAAGGTGCGGTCTCCAGAATTGCACACCATACTCCAAATGAGGTCGCACCAAAGACTTATACAGAGGCATTATCACCTCCTTTTTTCTGCTAGCCATTCCTCTCCGTATGCACCCAAGCATCCTTCTAGCTTTTGCTGTCGCCTTTTCCACCTGTTTAGCTACTTTAAGATCATCAGACACAACCATGCCTAGGTCCCGCTCTTCTTTAGTGGACAAAAGTACTTCACCTCCTATACTGTATTGCTCCCTTGGATTGCTGCAGCCCAAATGCATGACCTTACATTTTTTAAACATTAAATCCCAGCTGCCAAATTCTAGACCATTCTTCAAGCTTAGCTAGATCCCTCCTCATGTTATCTACCCCTTCCTGGGTGTCTACTCTATTGCAGATTTTGGTATCATCCGCAAAGAGGCAAACCTTACCCGACAGCCCTTCCGCTATATCACTAACAAAGATGTTAAAAAGAATCGGACCAAGGACAGATCCCTGGGGCACACCACTGGTAACATCCTTCTCCTCAGAGTGAGCTCCATTTACTTGTACTCTTTGTCGCCTCCCACCCAACCAATTTCTAACCCAAGCAGTAACTTTAGGGTCCATCCCTAGGGTGCTCAGTTTGTTTATAAGTCGCCTGTGAGGAACAGTGTCAAAGGCTTTACGGAAATCTAAATACACCACATCTAGAGCTCTCCCTCGGTCCAACTCCCTGGTCACCCAGTCAAAAAAATCAATCAGATTTGTCTGACAAGACCTGCCTCTGGTGAATTCATGCTGCCTCGGATCCTGTAATCCGCTGGACTCCAGAAACCTCACTATTTTCTCTTTCAGCAGCGTTTCCAATAATTTACTCACCACCGAAGTTAAACTAACCGGCCTGTAGTTTTCAACCACATCCTTACTTCCGCTTTTGTGTAAAGGCACCACATGAGCCTCTCTCCAGTCCTTTGGCACCACTCCTGACTCCAACGAGGCATTGAAAAGGTCAGTCAGTGGAGCTGCTAGAACGTCCCCAAGTTCCCTCAGTATTCTAGGGTGTATCCCATCCGGTCCCATCGCTTTGTCTACTTTAAGTTGAGCTAGTTTCTCACGAACACAGTCTTCTGAAAATAGTTCAAGATGTCCCTCGCTTCTGTTCTTATTTGTGGGTGATTTCTGAGGTCCTGCTCCTGGTTCTTCATCTGTGAACACAGAACAAAAATATTTGTTAAGCAATTCCGCTTTATCCTTATCAGCTTCTACATATTCCCCCCCTGCACCCTTGAGTCTGACAATACCACTTTTGCTCTTCCTCTTCTCACTAATATATCTGAAAAATGTCTTATCCCCCCATTTTATTGCATTGGCTATTTCCTCCTCCTTTTGAATCTTTGCCTTCTTGACTACTTTGCTAGCTTCTCTAAGTTTTTCCAAATACAGATGCCTGTCTTCTGCTCTCTGTGATCTCTTGTATTTCATGAAGGCCTCCCTCTTTTTCTTCACTTTTTCAGCTACTTCCTTCGAAAACCATAGCGGTCTCCTGTTCCTTTTGCCTTTATTTACCATTTTAACAAAAAGGTTGGTTGCCCTTAAAATACCCCCTTTCAGTTTTGCCCACTGTTTTTCTACATCCCCCAGCTGTTCCCATCCCACTAACGACTCCCTGAGGTATTGGCCCATCTTCGCAAAGTTAGTCTTCCTAAAGTCTAAGATCCTCACCTTGGAATGGATTCTAACAGCCCTAGTCCTAATACTGAACCACACCATCTGGTGATCACTGGATGCAAAATGATCTCCCACTACAACATCAGAAACACTTTCACCATTGGTAAGCACCAAGTCCAGTATGGCCCCTTCACGTGTGGGGTCTGTTACCAATTGCCTGAATAGTTCTCCCTGTAGAGAATCCAGGATCTCCTTACTTCTAGATGATACTGCAGCAGGAATGTGCCAATCAACATCTGGCATATTGAAATCTCCTATCAGTAGCACTTCCCCTTTCCTAGCAATGCTGCATATGTCTTCAATTAACTCTCTGTCCACCTCTTCCTCTTGTGAGGGAGGTCTGTATATCACTCCAATGCAAATAGATTTCTCTTTCCCTCTTTCTAGGTAGATCGATTCTCACTTACAATCCTGTCTCTTGAGAGGGCTAGTTTGAGGAAAAGAGGCTATTCAACTTGAGTGATAACCACATTCTTGCGGTCAAGAAAATGGTCCACGTCCCTATCGAATGTTCATGTGTGGAGATTGTTTTTGTTTGAGCTGGTGTGAGGATCGTGGCCGGAGGGCTCTAGTGGTCGCTGTTCCAGAGATGTTGGCCTTTCTGCAAGCCGGCTTGGACATAAGAACATAAGATATGCCATACTGGGTCAGACCAAGGTCCATCAAGCCCAGTATTCTGTTTCCAACAGTGGCCAATCTAGGTCATATGTACCTATGGACAAGGGCCTGGTGTTGAATACCCTGCACGTGCAGGTAGCAACCCTGGCATGTTATCTGGGTTGAGTACAGGGCAGTTCCATAGCTACACATCCGGATGTGGTGCATTTTTCTGTAGGAGGTTAAGCAGGTCCATCCGTCTGTGCATTATCTTGTACCCCTGTGGAATCTGAATGTGGTGTTGGCGCCCTTGACAGAAGCCCCATTCGAGCCTTTGAGGGCTGCTGCACTTAAAAATTTGACTTTTAAGGAGGTTTTTCTAGTAGCTATTTGCTTTGCTAGGCGCGGCATATCTCAGAGCTCCAGGCGTAGTCGTGTAGAGAGCCCTTTCTGTTTTTATCGAAAGAGAAGGTGGTTCTGTGCACGGTCCTGTCCTTCTTGCCTAAGGTTGTTTGTTCTTTCCACCTGATTCAGACAGTGTCTTCTGGCCTTCTCTGAGTTGGGTTACAGTCGGGAGACGCAGCAGTTATGTCTGCTGGATATTCGCAGAGCACTTCGTCAGTATCTCAAAGCGACAGTCGTTTCAGAAGTTGGAGCACTTCTTGCTCCTGTTCGGCGGGTCCGTGGCAAGGAGAGGCAGCATCCAAGTCATCCATAGCGTGGTGGTTTAAGGAAGCTATTGCTTCGGTGTACTTGCTTCAATGCAAGCCCCTCCTGGAGGATTTACGTGCTCATTTGACCAGGGCGCAAATGACTCCCTGGGTGGAATGCAATCTGGTGCCTCCAGTGGAGATCTGTAAGGCAGCCTCTTGGTTGTCTCTTCATACTTATGGGTGCCATTATCGCCTGGACGTACAGGCTGAGGAGGATGTGAAATTCAGGGCTCGGATATTGCAGGCCAGTCTTACAGGTCCCTTCCATGCTTGAATACTGCTGTGGTACATCCCATTTGTCTGGACTGGACTGAAGGGATGATAAGGAAGGTGAAATTAGGCCTTACCTGCCAATTATCTTTCCTTGAGTCCCTCCATTTCAGTCCGGGATCCACCCTACTGTTCTGTTCTGTTGTATCTCCAGGAACAAGCAGGAATGAGTCTTCACATATGGGTACGTCGGTACCGACGGAGCCTGCGCGGGAACGCTCCCCAGCTTCCCAAAAAGGAAAGCTTTTGGGAGCATCCCACAGCGCCTGCGCGCTGCCTTCCCGCCTTTCCTAACCAACTCTCCTCGGTTCTTCTTTGCCGCGGAGCCAGCAGGTCGAGCCCTGTCACCGCTGAAGAAGTTCTTTATTTTATTTTATTTCTTTGGTCGCGTGTCTGCCTTCCCTGACTCCGGACCGGTACCGCCGGTCGTTTCTTTCTTTCTTTAAAAAAAAAAAAAAAAAAAATCGATATTTTTTCCTCACTTGGTGTATATTTCTTCTTAGGCCTCAGGGCCCACAAGAAAATTTCCCTCATGGAAAAACCAGCCTCCGGGTTCAAAAAATGCACTAAGTGTAGCGGTACTATTTCTGTTACAGATACCCATGAATGGTGTCTTAAATGTTTGGGTCCTGAACACTCCATTCTGGATTGTCCGTCCTGCTCTCTAATGTCTAAACGGGGGTTACAGAACCGAGCAGCTAAGCTCCATGTGCTGTTTCCCGCTGATGCACCGGCGGTAGCATCGACATCTTCCAGGTCTTCTCCTGATGGATCTCAAGTAACCAAACATAAACCTAGCAGGTCCTCGAAGGGTAGATCTCCCTCTAAGCATCGAGATGCCTCCGGGCTTGCCCTTGAGGATCCTGCGCCAGCAAAACAACCCCGGCGGGAAGCTCCGGCTTCCAAAGCTCCTCCTATGGGGTTACAGGTTGACATCGATGGCACGACCTCGACCGGCACAATCTCCCGGTACCGACTTCCAGGCATTCATGGCGTCGATGGATCACAATGTTCTGTCCATGCAGCAGGCTATTTCGGCCTTCATTCAAGCTGCGACGCCGCTGGTACCGAAACAAACTCCGTTCTCGGTATCGGCTCCGGTACCGGCACCAGCACCGATACCGGTACCGACTGCATCGACATCGACCAGGATACCAGCTGCAGCGGTTCCTTGTCCAGGGCTGCTTACCGGTACCGATCCGGTACCGGGGACGCCCGATGTCGATACTGCTCGATACGCGTATCGAGCATTGGAAGAGCACCCTGATAGGCGATACTTCGATTCCTCTGATGATTCTGATACATCAGACGAGTCTCCTGAAGTATCCATAGCCCTTCCTGAAGAGCCTTCTTCTCCAAAAAGAAGAATGTCTCCTCCAGAAGACTTGTCCTTTCAAGACTTCATAAGAGAAGTAGCTAAAGGACTTTCTATTTCAGTAACTTCTGAATCAGAGCCTAGAGCTAAAAAATTGGATATTTTAGGCTATTCTAGAGCTCCTAAAGAGGCGGTCACCTTACCAATTCATGAGATTCTTTATGAACACATGATTGATCTATGGGAGACTCCTCTCACTCTCTCTCCTCATTCGCGTAGATTGGACACTATTATCGTGTCCCTCCTTGTCCTGGATTTCAGAAAACTCAGCTTCCTCACCATTCCATTGTGGTGCAGTCAGCGCTATGAAGAGGATAAAGAGTACAAAGAGACACTCTTCTGCTCCTCCAGGAAGAGAATGCAGGACCTTGGATGCCTTTGGTAGGAAAATCTTCCAAGCCAGTATGCTTATTGCCAGAATCAACTCATATAGCCTTTACATGGGTATGTTTCTAAAGGAAGTTGCACAAAAACTGCACACTTTCCTCCCTTTTCTTCCAGAGGATAAAAGGGAGGAATTCTTCATTTGGCTTAAGCATACCCAAGTCATTTCAAAGTTTTCCAACAGGGCAGCCTTTGACTCCTTTGAAGGTGCCAGCAGAACCTCAGGCATTGCCATAGCTGCTCGCAGAATTGCTTGGCTCCAGGCTTCTGATTTAGAGCCCTGGGTTCAAGATGGCTTAGGAAATCTTCCCTGTACAGGTGAAAACCTATTTGGCAAAGAATGGCAAATAAAAGCCACTCAAATGGATGCAGAAAACTCTGCTCTGGATAGACTTTCAAAGTCAACCTCCATTCCTGCCAAGAAGAAGCCTTTTAAAAAGTCTTTCTTTAAAAAGGGCAGATTTCCTTCTACTTCTGGCCAACAATCTTCTACAGGTCGCTTTGCCACTAAGCGTCAGCAACCTAAACAGGCCAGGCTAAGCCTACAGGGGCTGCTGCAACTCAGCAGACCCAACCTCCTCAGGGTTTTTGACTTGATGCTAGAGAACTTAGCCTTTCTGGCTCTAAAGCAGCCAGAGCCTCTCACCATTCCAGGAAGGTTGGCTCATTTTGCTCCCAGATGGGAGCAAATAACATCAGAGCAGTGGACCCTCTCCATCATAAGAGAGGGCTACAAACTTCATTTTTCAGACCTTCCTCCCTACACCATGGTGAGACACTTCAATTCTCCCACATCTCTTCTCGACCTTCTAGGTCAAGAGATAGCTACCCTTCTTGCCCAAGGGGCAATAGAAGAAGTTCCTCTTCTGCATCAAGGGTCAGGGTTCTACTCCCCCTATTTTCTCATTCCAAAGAAGACAGGGGGATACAGACCCATCTTAGATCTCAGAGAATTGAACAAATTTCTATGCAAGGAGAAGTTCAAGATGCTTTCTCTGGGCACTCTCCTTCCATACCTTCAAAGTCAGGATTGGCTTTGTTCTCTAGATCTCAAGGATGCGTACACTCATGTCCTCATCCATCCCTCTCACAGAAGGTTCCTACGGTTTCTTTTCCAAGGAAAACATTACCAATACAGAGTTCTTCCTTTCGATCTGGCCTCTGCTCCAAGAGTGTTCACCAAATGCATGGCAATAGTTGCTGCATTTCTACGAACTCTGGGAATATTTGTCTTCCCATACCTGGACGACTGGCTAATTCGAGCTCCATCTCAGTCAGAGGCCCAGAATTCCTTAAACCGCACAAGGTGCATTCTGCAGTATCTGGGACTTGTGGTAAACCTCCCAAAGTCTCAGCTAACCCCTACTCAGTCCCTAGAATTCATAGGGGCCTGGTTGGATACCACTACTGCAAGGGCCTAACTTCCTCAGGCCCGTTGCCAATGTCTAGTGCAGTTAGCCTCCCAGATTCAGTCAGAGAGCCACTTAACTGCCCGGGAGATGCTACAACTGCTAGGCCACATGGCTTCCACAGTGCATGTGGTACCCTATGCTCACCTACACATGAGAGCAGCTCAATGGACTTTGTCCACCCAGTGGACTCAAGCTTCAGGTGCTCTCTCAGACTAAATAGCAACCTCCAAACGTCTCTTTTGGTCTCTCCAATGGTGGATTTCCACTCAAAATCTGTTGCTGGGGTCCCCCTTCCAACAGTTGTTGCCCCAAGCAACCCTCACAACAGATGCCTCCCAAACAGGTTGGGGAGCCCATCTACAGGACCTCTCCACCCGAGGCATTTGGTCCCCACAGGAGACCTCCCTTCATATCAACCACTTGGAGCTTCGAGCAGTTTTTCTAGCTCTCAAGGTCTTTCATACCCTCCTCAGCTACAAGACAGTCCTCATTCATACGGACAATCAAGTAGCCATGTTTTACATAAACAAGCAAGGAGGAACTGGCTCTCTGTCGATTTGCAACAAAGCTTTAAGATTGTGGGCCTTCGCCAGAGAGCATCAAATCCATCTCCTGGCAGTATACCTCCCAGGAGTCCAAAACTCTTGGGCAGACAGTCTCAGTCGAGTTCTGCTTCCACACGAATGGTCCCTGCACATGGATCAGGTACTCAGAATCTTCCAAGAATGGGGAACCCCGGACATAGACCTCTTTGCAAGTCCGTGGAATGCCAAACTTCCCCGATTCTGTTCCAGAATTCCGTGTCAGGGAGTTCAGGTCAAGGATGCCTTCCTCCTCCATTGGGGTCAGGGCTTCCTGTATGCATTTCCACCCATTCCCTTGATTCCCAAGACTCTGTTCAAACTCCAGAGGGATCAAGGATCTATGATCCTCATAGCTCCACGCTGGCCACGCCAAGTGTGGTACCCTCTACTTCTACATCTCTCCCAAGCCCCCTGTCTGGACTTGGGAGCTGCTCCAGACTCTGTCCCAGGAGGAAGGGACTTGGTTGGCACCCAAACCCCAAGTCCCTACACCTCAGAGCTTGGTTACTGAAGGCCTAGACCTTCAAGACTGGAATCTTTCTCAACAAGTGAAGGATATCCTCCATGCTTCCAGAAAACCTTCCACCAGGCGTTCTTATGCTTTTAAATGGAAAAGGTTTTCCATTTGGTGTACTGAAAAGGGTCTTGACCCTCTAGCACTACCTTTAAATTCTCTTTTAGACTATCTCCTGCATCTTTCCAATGCAGGCCTTAAAACAAATTCAGTAAGAGTCCATTTGAGTGCTATTGCAGCATCCCTTAAGCCCATCAATGGACAACCTATTTCCTCTCATCCTCTCATTGCAAGATTCATGAGAGGCCTAACTTTAACTAAACCTCCCATTAGGCCTCCTCCGGTGGCATGGGACTTAAATTTGGTTCTTGGTCAGCTCATGAAGCCACCTTTTGAACCCTTAGCCACTACCTCCTTGAAATTCCTTTCATGGAAGGCTATTTTCCTCATTGCAGTTACTTCAGCTCGCCGCATCAGTGATCTGCAGGCATTGGTGGCTAATCCACCTTATACAAGGTTCCATCATGATAAGGTAGTCCTTAGGACAAATCCACACTTTATGCCTAAAGTGGTCTCACCTTTTCATCTTAATCAAGAGGTATATTTACCTGTCTTTTTTTTCCAGCTCCTCATGCATCCAGTGCAGAGAGGAATCTTCATACTCTGGATTGTGAAAGAGCTCTTGCTTTTTACTTACATAGGACACAGCAGCATCGAAGGTCTTCCCAGCTTTTTGTTGCTTTTGATCCTTCTCATTTGGGACTTCCAATCTCTAAGAGAACACTGTCCAATTGGATTGCTCAGTGTATTTCTTTCGCCTACCAGAGTAAGAACCTTTCTCTGGAGAGCCATGTCACAGCTCATAATGTGAGGGCCATGGCCACCTCTATGGCTCATCTGAATTCTGTGTCTATTGACCAGATCTGTCGAGCAGCCACCTGGGCCTCGGTTCATACCTTCACAGCCCATTACTGCTTGGACAAGGATTCCCGCCGGGATGCCTTGTTTGGTCAGGCTGTCCTCAGACACCTGTTCCATTCTTAAACAACTCCTGCCCTCCTTCCCTTGATGGATGCCTGAGATCCATAGGAGGACGCAGACCCTTTCCAGGGTCTCATTTATTTTATTTTTATTTATTTAACAAACATTTATATACCGCATCTTCCTGAGATCAGTTGCGGTTCACAATAAACAACTAATTAACAAAGCATATCCTTGGGGATCTCCCAGGCATCTTAGCTAGGGAGTCCCCATATGTGAAGACTCATTCCTGCTTGTTCCTGGAGATAGCACAGTTACTTACCTGTAACAGGTGATCTCTGAGAACAGCAGGAATAAGTCTTCACAACCCTCCCACCTCCCCTAGGAGTTGTATCTCTTTTCTATCTTTCCTTTCCTCTCTCTCTCTATTGTCTCAGCTTTAAACTCGAACTGAGGAGAGTTGGTTAGGAAAGGCGGGAAGGCAGTGCGCAGGTGCTGTGGGATGCTCCCAAAAGCTTTCCTTTTTGGGAAGCTGGGGAGCGTTCCCACGTAGGCTCCGTCGGTACCGACGTACCCATATGTGAAGACTTATTCCTGCTGTTCCCAGAGATCACCTGTTACAGGTAAGTAACTGTGCTAGCTGTGTGAGCCTGGATAAAAGAAGTTAGTTCCCTGTCAGGAGTCCGGCTCCAGTTATTCCACTGTGCTTTCCTGAAGGGGATGGGTCTGGTGGGCACATCAGTGATTTTGCTTCCAGGGAGTGCTGGTTCTCTGGGAAGTGATTCTGTTACTCTCTGGGTAGTATTGTATATAGTTATATGAAGTAGTTTAAGTTTCTAACGTTAATCTCTGGAGTCTGCTCTGTTAATAGAATACTGACTTGAAAGGAGGAGCCCAGACCCCCTTATACGGTAACATCACAAAAGCCTAGCATGCTCAGTCTCCATCTGCTGGTAATGGGACACAACCCATGAGACTGGACTAGAAGGGACTCAAGGAAAGACAATTAGCAGGTAAGACCTAATTTCACCATATTTTGGTTAATCTTATTATAGGGCCTATTAACTTGTCCTGTGATAATCATCATGGAATGTCGACTTTTTGTGATCCTGCCGAGTACTTGTGATTTGGATGGCCACTGTTGGAAACAGGATACGGGCTTGATGGACTTTTGGTTTGACCCATATGGCAAATATTATGTTCTTTATTACAAGTTTTCTCACATTTTTATGTCTGTGGTGAAAAATGCCTTTTTAATAGGGCCCTAAGCCTGTTACTTTTTATGCACTTGATCAATTATATTTTGTGTTTGTTTTACAGAGCTTTTGTGTATTAGAGAAATCCTAGTGCTAATTTTTGAAGTGGAGTAACAGTGGCTTAAAATAAACTCTTGCTTTACCGAAAATCTGTGCATTTGATAGAAACTACCTTGAAAGAACAGATTAAAACAGTGAGCAAAAAATGAAATTGCAGTGTATACCTCCTTAAAAAAAGAAAATCCAACCTGCTGCAAAATCACTATGCAGGAGGTGAGGGTGGGAGGGCGTACAAGCATCAAAATGGAGCTGCCCTACTCTGGCTCCAGCTCATCTTGGTGCTCCAGACTCCTGTTTCAGACTGTGTTTAGGCCCCCATAAAGGGAGGGATGGAGTGATCTTGTGGGGATTATATGTGAGTCTGATTTGGCTTGATTTTGGGCTTCTAACATTGCGTTGCATTTTATTTTTAATGTTATTTTCTTATCCTACTAGATCAGGCCAGATGACTGGATTATGCTGCCTTGCAGCAGCTAGAAGCAGACTTGAGCAACTTTCAATGATGTCATGGTATACTGTAGTGCAGCATTGAGAGAAGTCAGTATTTTCTGCCTCCAGCAAGTGGCAAAGTATGTGGACTTGTGCAACACTGCAGATAGGCCTGACTCTCCTGGCCCATACTACAGTGCAGTGGTCATTGAGTTCTGAGAGGCACAGGTTATGCCCATGTCTTCTGGAGCTGACAGCTATCCTGTGTCCAGCACCTTTTCCCATAGGTTACTAGAGCCTGGTGGGCCAAAGAGAAGTAGGAGGATCCCAGAGGGCCCCTGAAGGGGATCAGTAAGTTGGACTCGGGGTCCCTTCTTACCTCTTGGTGTCCCTTTCTACATGCTCTGTATTTTTTCAGAATTTAAAAGAGTAAGTGTGTTATGGTGGGGGGGGGGGGGGCATGACCAAGCTGCTTGTTTGCACAGAGCCCATCAAAGATTAGTCTGTTGCCAGTGTGGTTCAGAGTCTGGAGCAGCAGCAAGGCAGTTCCAGTTTGATGTCTGTATTCCTCTTGACATAGTGATTTTGCAGTAAGTTTTTAACCTTGCACCTTCTGGAGCCATTGGTGTCCAAGGAGAGCTGTTCAGTGGAGGTGGGCGTGCAGCTGCTGAGGAAGAGGGGCGAGAGCCGTGGGATAGCCACTGAAGTAGAGTGAGCAGAACCTTCCTCTGGCTTGCTCCAGTCAAGTGTATTTGAGCAAACTAGTATCGCCAGCATGAGAATTTCAAAAGTGCTGCTTCCATACTAATCTCATATATCATGAGATAAGCATTGTGAGCCTGCAGATTTTAAAAATTCAGCGTCTGTGTTAGTCTACTCAAACAAGCTTGAATGCTGAGTATACCACAGGATGGCTCTGCTCCACTGGATGCCCTGCACTTCTCTTCATTTGCTCAAGATTTATTCTTTCACTGCTTCCCCTTGCTGGCAGTCACCTGCTGTTGCTCTCTTGACTCTAGCCCCAACTATGGTCCAAAGCATTCACAACCAGTCTGACTAGGGGGAGGGGTTTTAAAGAAATGGGATGTGACTTGGGAGAGTAGGGGAAGGGGAGAAGATTTGTCATCCTCTGGAGCAGTGGCGAATAGAGACGGGGAAGGAGTCTTAGGAGATGAGTGTGTAAATGGATGAACGAGTCTGGGGAGGGGGGAGAGTGTAAGGCGTGAACATATATGGAGTGAGGGAGGATGTACCTGAGAGATCAGAGAAAAGAGATGTACTTGAATAACGAGAGAGAGAGAGAGAGAGGATGACCACAGGTGGAGGAGAGTGCATGAGCAGATTAGTCTTGAGGAGGTGATCATGGGAGTGCTCAGTGGAGGAGTCTGGAGGGGAAGGGGTTGAGAGAGAAATGAGATTATAGTGCTAATTGTGAGAAGGGTGAATTTTGGGGCATAATTCTGGAGGAGGGGAATGTGTCTTGAAAAGGTGAGAATGGGTTTGGTAGGGGTTTTAGAGTGGATGAGACGGTGACACTGTGGTGGGAGAGGGAATTATCCAGAGGGAAGAGAGGGAAAAGGAAGAGTAGGAGGAGATAGAGAATGGAAGGGACTGTGAGAGGGGGACGGAAGGTAAAATGGAAATGGGGTGGAGGATAAGCACAGATAAGGGAGAGAGAGGGAGTGTGACTTAAACACTAATCCACTCAAATGCATGGCACCCGACAACACAGTAGCCGGGCAGTCACTCTCACAACCTCCCCCCTTTGCACTCATGCATACATGTGATGTAGTTTTGTGTGTTGATATAAATATGCAGATTCCCCCCCCCCTTTGAATGCTACAACTGATGTATTTATAGTACACTCTTTCCTGTGTGACTTCCCACTGAAATGAGTTTTGACCTACCTGGCTTACTACATACTGAGTTTCAGAAGGTGTATAGTGCAATTTTTACAAAGGCAGTTGGATAAAGGTTAATCATTGGAGGGAGGAGTAGCCTAGTGGTTGGGGCAAGGTACTTCAGGCCGGAAGGTCGGGGGTTCAAATCCCACTAGAGGACAGCAACCTTGGGCCGGAAGGACTGGGGTTTCTAGTCCCACAGATGCTCCTTGTGGTCTTGGGCAAGCCACTTAACCCTCCATTGCCCATGTTCCCTGTAAGTATTAGTGTATGTGTCTCATATCCCTGCATGTTAAATGTATCCCCCAATTGTGTTGTGACCGCTTTGATTGAAGGATAAGGCGGTATACAAAACTGTCTAAATAAAATAAAATAAATGAATAAATCATTTTACTTTTAACCTGGCAAACTTGCAGGTTAAGTGAAACTTGAAAGAAACTAATTCATTTTTTCATTCTGGTGATTGTGCTAATTAGGTGTGTTCAAATCGAAATCTAAAATTACATGCTTGAGCACATTCTAGAACAGGTAGCCTCGTTATTTGGTTCAGGTGAGATCTTATTTCTGGTTAGGTTAGTTTTGTGCATTGAATTGTGCTTAAAATTGGGGCTTGGCATAGAGAACAGTTTCAGATCTTCTTTCAGGTGCGGTGATTGTCTTCACACTTTGCATGATTTTTCTTTCTGCCTAGTGGTACATCTGTTTAGGTAAATACAGTGAACCAGAGACTACAGAGAAACAATCTGTCTTTGGAAAGCTATTGTGGCACATTGTGTCGGGCAAAATGGTAGAAACCATTATAAAGAACAAAATTACTGAACATATTATGGTAGTCATGATTTAATGGGAAAAAAGCCAACATGGATTTAGCCAAGGAAATCTGTTATATTTTTTTTTTGAAGGTGTGAATAAACAGGTAGATAAGGGTGAGCCGGTTGATTATAGTGTATCTGGATTTTCAGAAAGCCTTTGACAAGGTACCTCATGAGAGACTTTTGGCAAAATTAAAAAGTCATGGCATCGGAGGCAGTATACTATTGTGGAATGGGAACTGGTTAAAAGATAAAAAAAAACAAAACAAAAAAAACAAAACAAAACGGAAAATAAGGTCAAATGGCCAGTTTTCTCAATGGAGAAAGGTGAATAGCGGAGTACCCCAGGGATTTGTGTTGCGCTTGCAGCTTTTTAAAATATTCATCAATGACATGAAATGGGCGGATGAGTGAGGTGATCAAATATACATATGAGACAAAATTATTCAAAGTTGTTAACTAAAAGAGGACTTTGAGAAATTGGGAGGTTGGGTGTTTAAATGACAGATGAAATATAATGTTGACAAGTGCAAAGTTATGCACTTGGGGAAGAACAACCCAAATTATAGTTACATGGTGCAAGGTTCCACATTAAGAATCACCACCCAGGAAAAAAGGATCTAGGCATTATCGTGGATAATATGTTGAAACCCTTTGCTCAGTGTGCAGCAGCGGCCAGTAAATCAAATAGAATGCTAAGAATCGTAAGGAAAGGGCGGGCAAATAAAACAAAGGATATTCCTTATCCCTCCAGTCCAGTCCTGTACCTCAGTATAGTGAACTCCCACCGGCAAGTTGGAGACTGAGCATTTCATGTTTTGATGACATCGGGATACTTAGGCAGCTGGCACCACCCACCAGCCCCAGTAAGCTCATTCTCCCAAGCAACTGGAGCAAGTGATCCCAGAGATCCAGACTCACTGAAGGGACAACTGAGAAGTCTGTTAAGTTAAATTTGTTTTCCTAGGGATTTTTCTTTATCATTTGCCATTTCTAACCCCCCCCCCCCCCCCCGTCTTCATTGGGTGGCACAGTTCCCTCCTGTTGGGGCAGTCGCTGGGGTCCCTTCATAGAGGGGCTGTGCCTTTTTGCTTAGGCCGGAGAAAAAAAAAGAAATAGGTGGAGAGAGAAGACTAACTGGAAAAGAGCTCTGCTGGGAAGTGTTTAAGTAAGGCTGCAGCAGCTCCCAAACCTGTCATTGGGTGAGGAGCTGGAAAGGAGGGAGGGGGGGGCAGTGAAAAATGCGAAACTGCAGCTCTTCTTCACACTCCCGCCTCAGCACCAAAGCTGCTAAATGGCTGAGCGTGAAACAGGAAGTTCTTTCTTACAACGCAGCAGTTTGCTTCAAGTCTGTGTGTCGTGAGTGGCCTAAAAGCTGCTTGGTAGACAGTCTGTTTTTAGTCCTGCTGAGCAGGAAGTCACGCCATTTTGTTTAGCTAGGCGGGAAACTCGTGGAGGTTTGCTTTCCTCTTGTGTGGTTTTCATTTCCACACTTTTTTTTTTTTGTTTGTTAGAGCAACTGCATTTTGGGGAAAAAAAAATCTTAAAGGGACTGGGGGACTTAGGCGCTGTAGGCAGCATCTAGGTCTTATCTGGGGAGTTCAAAGAAACATTGGGTCTTCCCTATCAGGGTTTGTCATGCCTGCACAATCTCTGTGTGTGGCGTGCGGAGCGCTCTGGGGCATGCTATCCGCAGAGGAGTTTGCCGTGGGTGTGCTTCAGATACACGGATGGCAGAAAGACATGCAGGAGGTAGTGGGGGCCTCCAAGGAGGCCATCCCCAGGTGCCGGGTTCACCGCTATTAGAGCCTTTTCAGCAGGACAGTGCTTCTCCAGGACTCTCCACTTCCCAGTGGCAAGGGGAAGGGGTCCCGGGAGATTTTTCACCTGAGTTTGTTCTACTGCTGCACAGGGTGTTTTTCATGAGACAACAGGGAGCGGACATGGCAGGACAAGGCAGAAAGAGTGTGGCCTCGGATAGGCAGCAGGAGTCTGGGCTGTGTAACACGCTGCTCCCAGCCAAGAGATGGCTCGAATGCGATACAGGCGATGAGACTGGATCCCTTCCCTCGGAGAAACAGGGATTCTTGGAAGCAGAGGCCGAGATGGAGTTGAAACCCGAGGAGCTGGAGGAAGGGGAAATCCCACAGGAGGAGGAATCTCAGATAGTTGGGGTCTTCCGTTGGGAGGAGCTGGCAGCTCTCATTGCCCTCAAGACTCTCTCAATATGCCAGCAAGGCACACGACCAAGGAAGATGCTCTGGAAGACCCATTACTCCATGCCGTTCATAAACCTCAGTGAGTGTTTCTGTTACATAGGGTCATTAAACAGATGATCCTGGATGAGTGGGATCTTCCTGAAGCCGGGCTGAGAGGAACTCAAACCGTGGTTTAGTTATACATATTATCTGAATAAGAGAAAGAGATGTTCTGCTCGCCGAAAGTAGACACTGCGATTTCGGCTGTAACCAAGAAGACTACGATTCCTGTAGAGGGCAGCACGACACTTAAGGATGTTCAGGATAGAAAGTTGGATACACCGTTAAAGTAAGCTGTTGATGTTGGTGCTCTGTCCTTACAGGCCTCAGTTTGTGGGGTGTTGGTGGCACAGGCATGTCTTCGATGGGCGCAGGGAATCCCCGAGCCGGCAGGCGAGTCCCAGGAGCATGGAGCAGCAGTAAGGCTTGAGTCAGGGGCAGTGTATTTGAAAGATGCCTTCTATGACCTCAGCAGGGGACTCTTAAACAGTATGGCCTCGGTGATGGCGACTCGCTGCTATCTCTGGCAGCGCAACTGGTTGGCGGATGTTTCCTCGAAGGCCCGTTTGAGTAAACTGTCCTTCAAAGGTAAGCTCTGGTTTGGGGAGGAGCTGGAAAAATTGGTAAAGGACTTAGGAGAGTCCAAGGGGGGTGGGGGCTGCCTTCCCGAGGACAAACAGCAGCAGGGTCACACCTCAACACCTGGGAGAGGACAGCCCCATGAGTTCAGGTGTTTGAGAATGGTGCATTTTGCGTCATACCAGAGGGGATGGTTCGCCCCTCGAGGGCAGCCATTTTGGGGGTTTCAGGGGGCAGGTAGGGGCTGTTACTCGCTGGATGTGGTGGAAGCAGACAAGCAGTTCATGGCATGGAGTGAAGAACTGTATAATGCTTTAATGGACTGTCGCTGGCAGCCTCTGGACTCTCTTCAGAAATGCCAGCTGGGTTAGTTTTTTTGATTCTCAAGCCTACGTGGAGAACCCAACTGGTGTGCCATCACGGACAGAGCCTGGCCTTTGCTGGGCAGGGACACAGGAGCCGCTCTTGTTTTATTCATGCTCACCCGTTGGAACAACTTGTTTACAGGTTTTTTAAATTTTTGTTAAGAAAACTTTCATAAAATATGTTTTTTGGAACTCATCTACAGATGTGTCCCGGAGCCAAGATTTTCTTCCCACCTCCTCTTCCCAAAAGAAACTGCAATGAAGCATGGAGGGCCTGGGCAGGGGTGCAGCCTGTGGGAGTCTGGCTACAGGATTTCTACCCTGCCTAGGCCCAAATTACGTCAGACCAATGGGTCCCAGAGATGGATGGGACGGCTACGCACTGGAGTTCGCCAGGCTGCTTACGCCAGCTTTCATTTGCTCCCCCTGCAAGTTGTGGCAGAAGGCTCAGGGGTGCAGGAAAAGCTAGAAAGGCTCCTGGAGTTGTGGGTCATGATGCTAGTCCCCGTGGACTGGTGCGGCACAGGTCAATACTCCATTTATTTTGTAGTACCAAAAAAGGAAGGCTCCTTTCATCTCGTTCTCGATCTCAAGCTGGTGAACAGGTATCTGCAAGTACCACGGTTTCATATGGAGACCCACAGGTCAGTCATCATGGCTGTAAAAGAGGGGGAGTTGCTAACCTCTCTAGACCTTACAGAAGCGTATCTGCATATCCCCATCCATCCGGATCATCGCCAGTTTCTTCGCTTTGCAGTGCCCATGGGGCACTTCCAGTTTCGAGCTTTGCCATTTGGCCTCACTACGGCCCCCTGCATGTTCACCAAGGTGATGTCGTGGTGGCGGCAGTGCTATGTCAGGAGGGAATCCTAGTGCATCTGTACCTCGACGACTGCTCATTCGGGCGAAATCCAAACAGGAGAGCAACCAAGCCTCGGCAAGGGTTGTCGAAGTCCCGCAAAGTCTCGGCTGGGTCATCACCATCTCCAAGAGCCGTTTGCTCCCTTCCCAGGACCCTAGAGTACCTCGGGGCTCACTTAGATGCACACAGTGGCAGGGTCTTCTGCTGCAGAAGAGAGCGCAGGTGCTGAAGCAGCTAGTACGGCAGTTCCGCCGTATGGCGGAGCGGACAGCATGGCATTGTCTTCAACTCTTGGGGACCATGGTGGTGGCGATAGAGCTTGTTCTGTGGGTGCGAGCCCACATGAGGCCAATGTAGAGAGCTCTGTCTCTGCCATGAGAATCTAGCAGTGGGAGTTACGTTGGCATCACCGTGCTGGATTCCCTTGACAGTGGATGCCATCCTCTTGGGCTGGGGTGCCCATTGTGAGGGGCACATTGCTCAAAGTCAGTGGACCATGGTGGAGAGTACTTGGCCCATCAACAGGCTGGAAATGCGGTTCTCCTGGCCTTGCAGGAGTTTCACCCCTTTCTGACAGGAAAGGCGGTGTGAGTCTTCTCCGACAACACTACCACAGTGGCCTACATCAGTCTTCACGGGGGCACAGGCAGTATGAGGATTGAGAGCGAGACGGAGACATTGTTGGGATGGTCGGAGACCTATCTTCAGGCAATCTTGGCAGCGCATGTAACGGGAACAGAGAACATGACTGCCGACTACCTCAGTCGAGTTCACTTAGAACCAGGGGAATGGGAGCTAACCCATGCAGTCTTCGCACAACTTGTGTGCTGGTGGGGGGGCTCTGGTCATGGATTTGATGGTGACCTTTACTTCGGTCAAAGCAAGCAGGTTCTGCAGCATGTGAAGGGAATGAATGTCAGAAGGCCTGGATGTGCTTGTGCAGCGATGGCCCAGCCAGGGACTGTTCTATGTTTCTCCTCCGTGGGCGCTCATAGGGCGAGCAGTTCAGAGAGTCAAGGTGCACTGCGGTCTCGTCGTCCTGATTGCTCCAAATTGGCTGCGGCACCCGTGCTATGTGGACCTGATCTGTCTGAAGGCGGACAAATCGTGGAAGCTCCCAGGCCGGCCAGACCTTCTGTCACAGGGACCAGTCTTAATGCCCTAGGTGGATCGATTCTCGCTTACAGCATGGCTCTTGAGAGAGCTTGGGTAAGGAAGAGGTGTTATTCAGCCCCGTTAATCTCCACGCTGCTCCGGGCCAGGAATAAGTCCATGTCACTGTCCTACATTAGAGTGTGAAGGATCTTTGAGGCCTGGTGTGCCGAGAGAGGTTGCAGGCCATTGTCAGCATCTGTACCGGAGGTGTTGGCATTCCTGCAGTTGGGACTCGATAAAGGGCTGGCATGTGGCTCTCTGCTGGTACAAGTGGCCACTCTAGCCTGTTACCAGGGTAGGATTCAGGGGGTTTCCTGCGGGGCGCACCCAGATATGGCTAGATTTCTGAGGGTGGTTAAGCAGCTCCATCAGCCCTTAAGGTTGGTAGTGCCTCCCTGGAATCTCAATTTGGTGCTATCTGCTCTGGAAAGGGAGCTGTTCAAGTCATTAAGTTCAGGTACCTTGAAGGACTTGACGCTTAAGACAGTATTTTGGTGGCAATCTGTTCGGCCTGGAGGATTTCAGAACTCCAAGCTTTGTCGTGTAGAGTTTTTTTCTATCCTTCTCGAGGGAGAAAGTGGTTCTATGTCCGGTGCCTTCCTTTTTGCCAAAGGTGGTGTCGACATTTTACCTGAAACAGCCAGTTGCCTTGCCGGTACTGTCAGGGTTGGCTGTAGAATTGGTGGGTCCACAGTTGCATCTCCTCATCAGGCAGGTGTTGAGGTGGTATCTAAAGAGAACAGCTTCATTTTGAAAGTCGGATTGTCTGTTTGTCCTGTTTGGGGGGCCGCGTAAGGAAGAGTCAGTGGCGAAGGCCTCCATTTCTAGATGGATTAAAGAGGCAATTGCATCAGCATATATGTTGTGAGGAAAAGTGGTCCTTCCAGTACTACAGGCACACAGTACCAGGGCACAGGTAGCTTTTTGGGTGGAGTGAAGTTTGGTTCCACCAGGAGATATCTGTTGGGCGGCCACCTGATTGTCTCTTCATACCTTTGTGTAGCATTATAGGCTGGATGTGCAAGCAGTGGGAGATAGAGTTTGGGGACGTCGGTGATTCAGGCTGGGCTTGCATGTCCCCTCACCCCAGCGTTAGTACTGCTCTGTTACATCTCTGAGATACGGGACTGGACTGGAGGGATGAAAAGGAAGGTGAAATTAGGTCTTACCTGCTAATTGACCTTCCTTGAACTCCAGTCCAGTCCCGGAACCCTCCCATTTGCATTTACGAGCGGTGTTCGTGACCCCGGACCTGAAGAATCTCAACTTATTGTGAGGTCTAGGGGGTTAGTTCTGCGATGTGCTAATGATGGGGGAGAGACGCATATTTGTGTTGCTGTTTGTAAGAGGCTTATCCCAACCTTTTTGTTGGGAGGACAATTTGTTTTTGACAGGTAAGCTGCTCTACCATTGGTGTAGGGCCCCTGGTTTGGGGAGGGGTCCAGGTAGGGGTCTTAATGACGGTGTTATTTGAGGGGACCCAATATAGTTTTTGTTTCCAATATTAACTTATTTTGTTGCTCCAGTGAATCTGCTTTGTCAATAGGTTACTGGGGCTGGTGGGTAGTGCCAGCTGCCTAAGTATCCTGGTGTCATCAAAGCATGACATGCTCAGTCTCCAAGCTGCTGGTGGGAGTTGACTACCCTGAGGTACGGGACTGGACTGGACTTCCTCAAGGAAAGCCAGTTAGCAGGTAAGGCCTAATTTCACATTGTAATGCCTTTGTATCACTCCAGGATCATATACTGTGTGATGTTCTGGTTGCCCTATCTAAAAACGGATATAGCAGAATTTTAAAAAAAGTACAGAGAAGAACAACCAAAATGCAAGAGAGGATGAAAGGATACCCCTATGAGGAAAGGTTTAAAAGGTTACAGCTCTTCAGCTTGGAAAAAAGACAGCTGATGATAGAGATGTGATAGAGGTCTATAAAATACTCAATGGAATGGAATGGGTAAACGTAGATTGGTTGTTTATGACTTTAAAAAGTAGAAAAACTAGGGGACATACAATGAAGATACAGCATAGCACATTTAAGACTAATCTATTCATAATCAAACAATTGAATTTGTTGTTGGAGGATGTAGTAAAAACTGTTAGTGAACAGATTGTGCGCTTTGTGTCGTGGTTTAAAATGTTGTGCCCAGACTTTTACCATTTTAAGAGTTTTCATGTTTTTGTTTTTTTAGGAGACCATGCTTAATTTCTAATGCACATTTGATTGATTTTGTTAACAATAGAACTTGGCTGTCGTGTACTTTGTAAAGCAGCTGTGACAACAAAAAAGCATTTTTAGCCACTTTAGTTGATCACACAAAATCATAATTTTTTATTTGTGAAGGTTAGCATGTTATGCTTTCGAAAGCTCTTCCTACTCACTCTCATAATGAATCTACTTTCATTAAATTGGGTTTCTTCATTGGATGCCTATTAGACATCCACGTGATAAATTTAAAGCATATTTATTCCATGGACAGCTGAAGAGTGGAGTGGTCTTAAAAAAACAACAAGAGCTGTAGATATAATAAAAGGGCACATATTCTGAAAATATGAAAATTATGAGTAGTAAACTATTAGAACAAAAAGAAAGGAGAACTTAAAATAAGGCCACAAGGAGTCATGTGGTGGTACTGTTCTGAGTAGCAATAATCCTTGATAGCTTTTTGCTTTCCATTCCTATCAATTGCCTTTTTCAAGTGTTTAATATCCTAGCATCATTCATTAAATGAGACGAGGTGTCTAAGCGATTGATCTTCATGATATAGGCCAAGTAAGATAGGAAACTGAAGTGGCAAAATAGAAAAACAGTGGTGTAGAGAGAATTCACTCCCAGTTGAGACCACCTCCAAAGATGAAAGCAGAGTTGAATCGATTCCCGTAGAAATGATCAATACAATAAAAAAAAAATAATGGACAAACGTGGTGCCCACATATAGTACATTGCCGTCTCGATTCTAAGCATGAGAGGATAGTGGACAAAGTTGGGCAGCTGGTGTCTGTTGTAAGAGAATTCAGCCTGGTTAGACACTCTGGATTGAAAAAGCTGGGGAAACGTAGCTATCGTTGACCAGAGCTTGGCGAAAAAAATTGAATTGCTGGAGTGGGTAAATAAATAGCAGACAGAAATGGAATGAGCGCAAGAACAGAAGCTATCATAATGTTCAATGTAATTTCAGTTTGTTCAATGTAAACCGCACTGATGCAGAATAGCGCGGTATATAAGAGAATGTAAATAAATAAATAAATAAATAAATGTACAACTTACTGGCTTACCATAGCTGTTGGACTTGGTGACCCATGTTACAGTATGGCTTTCCTAGCTTCTGGAATTGCAGACTCACAGGCAGGACTTGCAAAATTGATTGGATGTTGGCCCCGAGAATGGAGAACAATGCCAGGCCCTGTACTTTAATTATTAGAATGTATAATTATATGGGCAAAGCTTGGATCATTGAGGCCCCAAGAAAGAAACAAGCTTAACTTTCAAGGACATCTTTATGTATTCCAATACATCTTGATTGAGACAGCTTTCTGACAGTGAATTGGTTTTTGCAGCAGTGTGGTGTATAGTAAGTTTTACTATACACAATAGAGCTTTGAGCTCAGCATGATGGGAAGTTGATGTTTGAATCAGCTGCAGATGCAAACAGCTTTGTACTAAAATTCTCAAATGACGTCATGGCTGTGTAAGGCTGACTCAGCATGAGATCCAGTGTGTATATTGATTGGGGTCTGTTTTTTGTTGAAAGGGAAATCACTTTTGACTGAAGTGTGCGGGTCAGTTATTTTGGCTTTCTGGGGAGTTTTGTATGTGCGCTTGTGGGGATTTTGGTTGTGAGGTGTAGCAGTTTGGAAGCTGTAGTCTTGGAAGTGGGAAGGTCAGGGGCTTGAATGTTGTCTAGTCTCTTGCTGCATTTTGCTTAGTGTTTCATGGATGCTATACAGAAGCACTATTTTCAGGGAACATGATGCTTTTGTATGCTGTTATGTCACATGAAGCATGTTGGATAATATTGGCTAGCATATGCACTCTACAGCAAGGGCAGAGAATCACTGGTCAACAAATTTTTACAAAAGTCATGTTACTGAAATAAAAATAATCTCCAGGAACAAGCAGGAATGAGTCTTCACATATGGGTATCGTCGGTACCGACGGAGCCTGCGCGGGAACGCTCCCCAGCGTCCAGTAAGAAAGCTTTTGGGAGCATCCCACCGTGCCTGCGCGCTGCCTTCCCGCCTTTCCTAACCGCCTCTCTCCAGTTCTTCTTTTCTGTGGAGCCAACAGGTCGTGTTCCTGTCACCGCAGAAGAAGTTCTTTATTTTTTTCTTTATTTTTCTGTAGTCGTGTCTGCCTTCGACGTCAGACGGTACCGCCGGTCTTTTCTTTTCTTTCTTCTTCTTCAAAAAAACCCCCTTTTATTCTTTCAGCTGTGCATTTTCAGTTTGGGCCTTAGGCCTAGATAGTTTCTCCTCATGGAGAAGCCCGCTTCCAGGTTCAAAAAGTGCACAAAATGTGGCGGTACTATTTCTGTCACCGACACCCATGATTGGTGTCTGAAATGTTTGGGTCCTGACCATTCCATCACGGATTGTGTGTCCTGCACCATGATGTCTAAAAGGGGTCGGCAGAACCGAGCAGCCAAGCTCAGTACCCTGTTTCACTCTGATGCAGCCTCGGTGGCATTGACGTCTTCCAGAGCTGCTGCTTCCTCCCATGGATCTCAGGTAACCAAACATAAATCTAGCCGGTCCTCGAAGGCAAATCTCACTCCAAGCATCGAGATGCCTCCGGGCTTGCCCTCGAGGACTCCGCTCCGGCAAAATTACCCCGGCGGGAAGTTTCGGCTTCCAAAGCATTATCTATGGGGTCACAGGTTGACATCGATGGCACAGCCTTGACCAATCACCTGTTGCTGTGTTCTGGGGTACCGGTGGCCTCCACTGGTACCGACATCCAGACTCTGGTGGTGTCTGGATCAGAAAATTCTGTCCATACAGCGTACCCTTATGGCGTTTATGCAGGCTTCGACGCCTTCGGTACCGCAACAATCTCAGTTGCCGGTACCGACTCCGGCATTGGCACCGTCCCGGTGCCGGTACCGATTGCATCGGCTTCGGTGTCGGCTGCAACGGTACCCTTTCCTACGATGCCCATCGGTACCGAACCGGTACCGCTTACTCCCGATGTCGATCCCACTCGGTACGCGTATCGGGCTTTACAGGAGCATCCAGACAGGCGATACTTCGATTCCTCCGAAGACTCTGAGTCGGAGGCTTCTGTCGATGTACCGGTGCTTCTTCCTCAGGAGTTTGATTCTCCAAAACGAAGAATGTCTCCTCCAGAGGATTTGTCTTTTCAAGGCTTCATTAGGGAAGTGGCTAGAGGCCTCTCCATCACAGTGGCCTCTGAGTCAGAGCCTAGAGCCAAGCAATTAGATATTTTACAATATCCTAAGGCTCCTAAGGAAGCAGCTACCCTACCTATTCATGAGATTCTCTATGATCTCATGTTGGGCATGTGGGAGACTCCTCTCACCACCTCTCCTCATTCTCGCAGGTTAGACACCATGTACCGTGTCCCTCCCTGTCCTGGTTTTCATAAGACTCAGCTTCCTCACCACTCTATTGTGGTTGAGTCTGCTATGAAGAAAATAAAGAGTGCAAAGAGTGAATGTAGGACTCTAGATGCTTTTGGCCGAAGGATTTTCCAGGCCAATATGCTTGCTGCCAGAATCAACTCCTATAGTCTCTATATGGGGATGTTTCTAAAAGAAGTCACAGATCATCTGCAGACTTTAGCTCCTTTTATTTCAGAAGATAAAAGGCAGGAATTTCTCACTTGGCTCAAACATGCCCAAGATGTTTCCAAATTCTCCAACCGTGCAGCCTTTGACTCTTTTGAGTGTGTAAGCAGAGCCACAGCTATTGCCATAGGTGCACGCAGAATTGCTTGGTTACAAGCCTCTGATTTGGAACTCTGGGTCCAAGATGAGTTGGGAAACCTTCCTTGTACAGGTGAAAACCTGTTTGGCAAGGATTGGCAAGCAAAGGCCACTCAGATAGATGCTGAGAACGCTGCATTGGATCGACTTTCAAAGTCTACCTCTGCCCCTGTTAAGAAAAGATTGTTCAAAAAGACATCTTTTTCTAAAAAGGGAAGATATTATCCTGCTCATGGGCAGACATCTTCTGCAGGTCGTTTTGCTGCAAAGCGTCAGCAACCACCTAAACAGGCCAAGTCAAAGGCTGCCAGGCCTACCACAGCCCAGCAGCCTCAACCTCCTCAGGGCCTTTGACTTGCAACTAGAGAACTTAGTCTTTCTAGCTCTGGGAAACCCAGAGCCCCTCACCATTCCAGGAAGGTTGACTTACTTTGCTCCCAGATGGGAGCAAATCACAGCAGAGCAATGGACCCTCTCCATCATAAAGGAAGGGTACAAGCTTCACTACTTAAACCTTCCTCCCCACACCATGGTGAAACAGTTCAATTCTCCAACATCTCTTCTCAACCTTCTAGGTCAGGAGATTGCTACCCTTCTTGCCCAAGGGGCAATAGAAGAAGTACCTCTTCTTCAACAGGGCTCAGGGTTCTACTCCACTTATTTTCTTATCCCAAAGAAAACAGGGGGCCACAGACCCATATTAGACCTCAGAGAATTGAACAAGTTTCTATTCAAGGAGAAATTCAAAATGATTTCTCTAGGGGCTCTGCTTCCATACCTTCGGAGTCAGGATTGGCTTTGTTCTCTAGATCTCAAGGATGCGTACACCCATGTCCTCATCCATCCTACACACAGAAGGTTCCTTCGGATCTCCAGGAACAAGCAGGAATGAGTCCTCACATATGGGGTACGTCGGACCTGACGGAGCCTGCGCGGGAAAGCTCCCCAGCTTCCCAGAAAGGAAGCTTTTGGGGCCTCCCACAGCGCATGTGCGCTGCCTTCCCGCCTTCCTGACCAACTCTCTTCAGTTCTTCTTTTTCCGCGGAGCCAGCAGGTCGTATTCCTGTCACCGCTGAAGAAATTGTTATTTTAATTTGTTTCTTTGACCGCGTGTCTGCCTTCCCCGATTTCGGACCGGTACCGCCGGTCTTTTTTCATTTATTTCTTAAAAAAAAAAAAAAAAAAAAAAAAATTACTTTTTCCTCACTTGGTGTGTTTTTTCTGTGAGGCCTTTAGGCCTTCTCAGATTCTCCCTCATGGAGAAACCAGCCTCTGGTTTTAAAAAATGCACCAAGTGTACCAGTACTATTTCAGTCACAGATACCCATGAGTGGTGTCTTAAATGTTTGGGGCCTGACCATTCTATTCCGGATTGTCCATTCTGCTCTCTGATGTCCAAACGGGGCTTACAGAACAGAGCAGCCAAGTTTCATATGCTGTTTTCTGCGGATACTCCAGCATCAACATCCTCCAGGTCTTCCTCTCCTGATGGATCTCAGGTAACCAAACATTCTTCAGGCAGGTCCTCAAAGGACAAATCTCCCTCTAAGCAGCGAGAGGCCCTTGGGTTTCACCCTGAGGACCCTGCCCCAGCCAAACAACCCCGGCGGGAAGCTCCGGCTTCCAAAGCTCCTCCTATGGTGTTACAGGTAGACATCGATGGCACGGCCTCGACCGATCTCCTGTTAGACTGCTCTGGGGTACCGGCTAACACCGGCACCGACATCCAGGCAGTTGTGGCGTCTATGGGTACTACGGTACAATCCATGCAGCAGGCCATACTGGCTTTCATTAATGCTGCAATGCCCTCGGTACCGCGACAATCGGTTCCGACTCCGGTTCCGGTACCCAGAGCATCTACTTCCAGTAGTATGCCGGTTCCGGTCTTCGGTTCCGGGGATTTTCTCGATACCGCTCCGATTCCCGGTACGCCCAATGTCGATAACGGTCGGTACGCGTATCGATCTCTGGAAGCTAATAGGCGGTAAGGCGGTACTTTGAATCTTCTGAAGATTCTGATACCTCAGATGATTCTGCTGATGTCTCTTTTACTCTTCCTGAGGAGCCCTCTTCTCCAAAAAGGAGAATGTCTCCTCCAGAGGATTTGTCCTTTCAAGACTTCATTATTGAAGTAGCTAAAGGACTCTCCATATCTGTAACCTCTGAAAAGGAACCTAGAGCAAAAAAATTGGATATTTTAGGATACTCTAAGGTTCCCAAAGAGACAGCCACCTTACCCATACATGAAATTCTTCAAGAACACATGATGGACTTGTGGGAGGCTCCTCTCACCCTATCTCCACATTCTCGACGTTTGGACACCATGTATCGGGTTCCTCCTTCTCCTGGTTTTCAAAAAACTCAGCTCCCTCACCACTCTATTGTGGTGAAGTCTGCTATGAAAAAGATAGAGAGTACCAAAAGGCACTCTTCTACTCCTCCAGGAAGAGAATGTAGGACTCTGGATGCTTTTGGTAGAAAAATCTTCCAAGCTAGCATGCTTATTGCCAGAATCAATTCATACAGCCTCTATATGGGCATGTTTTTGAAAGAGATTGCACTGAAGATAAGTCATTTTCTCCCCTTTATCCCAGAGGATAAAAAGGAGGAGTTCCTTCTTTTGCTAAAGCAAACTCAAGATGTTTCAAAGTTCTCCAACAGAGCAGCCTTTGACTCTTTTGAGGGAGCTAGCAGAGCCTCCAGCATTGCCATAGCTGCTCGCGGACTTGCTTGGCTCCAGGCCTCTGATTTGGAACCCTGGGTACAAGAAGGCTTGGGCAATCTGCCCTGTACAGGTGAAAATCTGTTTGGCAAGGAGTGGCAAATCAAAGCCACTCAAATGGATGCAGAGAATGCTGCTTTAGATAGACTTTCTAAGTCTACCTCTACCCCTGCCAAGAAAAAAACTTTTAAGAAGCCTTTCTATAAAAAGACCAGATTTTCCACAAATACTGGCCAGCAATCTTCCCAAGTTCGCTTTGCTCCTAAGCGTCAGCAATCTAAACAGGCCAGAACAAAGTCTACAGGGGCTGCTACAGTCCAGCAGTCCCAACCTCCTCAGAGTTTTTGACTTGATTCTAGAGAACTTAACCTTTCTGGCTCTGCAACAACCAGAGCCTCTCACCATTCCAGGAAGGTTAACTCACTTTGCTCCCAGATGGGAACAAATCACATCAGAACAGTGGACCCTCTCTATCATCAGAGAGGGCTACAAACTACATTTCTCCAGCCTTCCTCCCCATACCATGGTGAGACAATTCAATTCTCCCCCATCTCTCCTGTACCTGTTGGGCCAGGAGGTGACCACTCTTCTCGCCCAACAAGGGTTAGGTTTTTACTCCCCTTATTTTCTCATCCCCAAGAAAACGGGGGTACAGACCCATTCTGGATCTCAGAGAATTGAACAAATTTCTATACAAGGAGAAATCCAAGATGCTTTCTCTAGGCACTCTCCTTCCATACCTACAGAGTCAGGACTGGCTTTGTTCTCTAGATCTCAAGGATGCGTACACACATATACTCATCCATCCATCCCACAGAAAATTCCTACGGTTTCTGTTCCAGGGAAAACATTTCCAATACAGAGTACTTCCCTTCGGTCTAGCCTCTGCTCCAAGGGTATTTATCAAATGCATGGCAATAGTAGCTGCATTTCTACGCACTCTGGGAATCTTTGTCTTCCCATACCTGGACGACTGGCTCATCCGAGCTCCATCTCAGTCCGAGGCTCAAACTTCCCTGGACCACACCAGACGCATACTGCAGTATCTGGGACTTGTCATCAATCTGCCAAAGTCTCAACTCACCCCTACTCAGTCCCTAGAATTCATAGGGGCCTGGCTAGATACCACCACTGCAAGGGCCTATCTTCCTCAGGCCCGTTGCCACCGTCTAGTGCAGTTGGCCTTTCAAATTCAGTCCAGAAGCCACTTGACTGCCTGGGAGATGCTACAACTGCTAGGCCACATGGCATCCACAGTTCATGTGGTGCCTTATGCTCGCCTACATATGAGAGCAGCTCAATGGACTTTGTCCACCCAGTGGACCCAAGCATCAGGAGCTCTCTCAGACCAAATAGCAACCTCAAAACGTCTTTTTTGGTCTCTCCAATGGTGGATATCCACTCAAAATCTGTTGTTGGGGGCCCCCTTCCAACCTTTGTTACCCCAAGCAACTCTCACTACAGATGCCTCCCAAACAGGTTGGGGAGCTCATCTCCAAGACCTCTCCACTCAGGGCACTTGGTCTCCACAGGAGACCACCCTTTATATCAACCTTTTGGAGCTCCGAGCAATTTTCCTTGCTCTCAAGGTCTTTCATACCCTCCTCATCAACATGACAGTCCTTGTTCATACCGACAATCAAGTAGCCATGTTCTACATAAACAAACAAGGAGGGACTGGCTCTCTGTCGCTTTGCAACGAAGCTCTAAAATTGTGGGCCTTCGCCAGAGAGCATCAAATCCATCTCCTGGCAGTATACCTCCCAGGAATCCAAAACTCTTGGGCAGACAGACTCAGTCGAGTTCTGCTTCCACACGAATGGTCCCTGCACATGGATCAGGTACTCAGAATCTTTCAGAAATGGGGAACCCCGGACATAGACCTGTTTGCAAATCCGTGCAATGCCAAACTTCCCCGGTTCTGTTCCAGAATTCCGTGTCAGGGAGCTCAGGCCAAGGATGTCTTCCTCCTTCATTGGGGCCAGGCCTTCCTATATGCCTTTCCACCCATTCCTTTGATTCCCAAGACTCTATTCAAACTTCAGAGGGATCAAGGATCTATGATCCTCATAGCTCCACGCTGGCCACGCCAAGTGTGGTACCCTCTACTTCTGCATCTCTCCCAGGCACCCTCCCTGGATCTGGGAGCTGCTCCAGACCTTCTGTCTCAAGAGGAGGGGACTTTGTGGGACCCAAACCCCAAGTCCCTTCACCTCAGAGCTTGGTTACTGAAGGCCTAGACTTTCAAGACTTCAATCTTTCTCAACAGGTGAAGGATATCCTCCATGCATCTAGGAAACCTTCCACCAGGCGTTCTTATGCTTTTAAATGGAAAAGATTTTCCATTTGGTGTGCTGAAAAGGGTCTTAACCCTCTAGCACTACCTTTGAATTCTTTACTCGAATATCTCCTGCATCTTTCCAATGCAGGACTTTAAAACCAATTCTGTAAGGGTCCATTTGAGTGCTATTGCAGCATCTCTTCAGCCTATCAATGGACAATCTGTTTCCTCTCATCCTCTTATTGCAAGATTCATGAGAGGTCTAACTTTAACTAAGCCTCCCATTCGGCCTCCTCCGGTGGCATGGGACTTAAACGTGGTTCTTGGTCAGCTTATGAAGCCACCCTTTGAACCCTTAGCCACTACCTCCTTGAAATTTCTTTCCTGGTAAGTCATTTTTCTTATTGCAATCACTTCTGCTCGCCGCATCAGTGAACTGCAGGCTTTAGTGGCTAATCCACCTTATACAAGGTTCCATCATGATAAGGTAGTCCTTAGGACAAATCCTCACTTTATGCCTAAAGTGGTCTCACCTTTTCATCTTAATCAAGAGGTATATCTACCTGTCTTTTTTCCAGCTCCTCATGCATCCAGTGCAGAGAGGAACCTACATACGTTAGATTGTAAAAGAGCTCTTGCATTTTACATCCACAGGACACAGCAACATCGAAAGTCTTCTCAACTTTTTGTTGCTTTTGATCCTTCTCATTTAGGACTTCCAGTCTCAAAAAGAACACTGTCCAATTGGATTGCTCAGTGTATTTCTTTTGCTTACCAGAGTAAGAACCTTTCTCTGGAAGGCCATGTCACAGCTCACAATGTGAGAGCCATGGCCACATCTATGGCTCATCTTCATTCTGTATCCATCGATCAGATCTGTCGAGCAGCCACCTGGGCCTCGGTTCATACCTTCACAGCCCATTACTGCTTGGACAAGGACTCCCGCCGGGATGCCTTGTTTGGTCAGGCTGTCCTCAGACACCTGTTCCATTCTTAAACAACTCCTGCCCACCTTCCCTGAATGGATGCCTGAGATCCATAGGAAGATGAGGAACCCTTGGAAGGGGATCTCCCCGGCATGTTAGCTAGGGAGTCCCCATATGTGAGGACTCATTCCTACTTGTTCCTGGAGATAGCACAGTTACTTACCTGTAACAGGTGATCTCTGGGAACAGCAGGAATTAGTCCTCACAACCCATCCACCTCCCCTAGGAGTTGTATCTCTCTCTCTCTCTTTCCTTTCCTCTCTCTATTGTCTCAGCTTTAAACTCGAACTGAAGAGAGTTGGTCAGGAAGGCGGGAAGGCAGCGCGCATGCGCTGTGGGAGGCCCCAAAAGCTTCCTTTCTGGGAAGCTGGGGAGCTTTCCCGCGCAGGCTCCGTCGGTTCCGACGTACCCCATATGTGAGGACTAATTCCTGCTGTTCCCAGAGATCACCTGTTACAGGTAAGTAACTGTGCTTTCCTTTTTCAAGGAAAGCACTACCAATACAGGGTGCTTCCTTTCGGTCTGGCCTCTGCACCAAGGGTGTTCACGAAATGCATGGCAGTAGTAGCTGCATTTCTCCGCACTCTAGGAATATTCGTATTCCCATATCTGGACGACTGGCTCATTCGAGCCCCATCCCAGTCAGAGGCCCAGAATTGTCTAACCTGCACAATGCGTATCCTTCAGTATTTGGGACTAGTAATCAACATCCCAAAATCCAATCTCACCCCTACTCAGTCCCTGGAGTTCATAGGGGCCTTACTGGATACCACAACTGCAAGGGCCTATCTTCAGCAGGCCCGTTGCCTACGTCTGGTGCAGTTAACCTCCCAGATTCAGTTAAAGTCCTAATTAACTGCTCGAGAGATGTTACAACTATTAGGCCACATGGCATCCACCGTGCATGTGGTTCCATATGCTCGCCTTCATATGAGGGCAGCTCAATGGACTTTGTCCACCCAATGGACTCAGGCATCGGGTTGCCTGTCAGACAAAATAGCAAACTCTAGTCGTCTATTTTGGTCTCTCCAGTGGTGGAAGTCCTCTCAACACCTGTTGCTGGGGTCCCCTTTTCAGCAACCGCTACCCCAAGCAACTCTCACAACAGATGCTTCTCCAAAGGGTTGGGGAGCTCATCTACAAGATCTCTCCACCCAGGGCATCTGGTCTCCACAGGAGACTTCTCTGCATATCAATCTATTGGAACTCAGAGCAATATTCTTAGCTCTTAGTGTTCCATTCCCTGCTCAGCTACAGGACAGTCCTTATCCATACGGACAATCAAGTAGCCATGTTCTATGTAAACAAGCAGGGAGGGACTGGCTCTCTGTTGCTTTGCAACGAAGCTTTGCGACTGTGGGCCTTCGCCAGAGAGCATCACATCCATCTTCTGGCAGTATATCTTCCAGGTATTCAAAACTCTTGGGCGGACAGACTCAGTCGAGTTCTGCTCCCACACGAGTGGTCCCTCCACATGGACCAGGTATCCAGGATTTTTCGAATTTGGGGAACCCCGGACATAGACCTCTTTGCAAGTCCGTGGAATGCCAAACTTCTCCGGTTCTGTTCCAGAATTCCGTGTCAGGGAGTTCAGGCCAAGGATGCCTTCCTCCTTCACTGGGGTCAAGACTTCCTTTATGCCTTTCCACCAATTCCCCTAATTCCCAAAACTCTATTCAAGCTTCAGAGAGATCGAGGGACCATGATCCTCATAGCACCACATTGGCCACGCCAAGTGTGGTACCCTCTACTTCTGCATCTCTCTCAAGCTCCTTCCCTGGACTTAGGCTCTGCACCAGACCTTCTGTCCCAGGAAGAGGGAACATTGTGGCACCCAAACCCCCAGTCACTCCATCTCAGGGCTTTGTTGCTGAGGGCCTAGACCTTCAAGATTTTCATCTCTCTCAACAAGTCAGATGTTATTCATGCCTCTAGGAAGCCTTCTACTCGACGTTCCTATGCTTTCAAATGGAAAAGATTCACCATTTGGTGTTCAGAGAAGGGTCTAAACCCTCTTGCAATACCTCTGAATTCTCTACTAGAGTATCTCCTGCATCTATCCCATGCAGGCCTGAAAACAAATTCAGTAAGAGTCCATTTGAGTGCTATTGCAGCGTCCCTCAAGCCTCTCAATGGACAACCTATCTCCTCTCACCCTCTTATAGCAAGATTCATGAGAGGCCTTCTTTTAACTAAACCTCCCATTAGACCACCTCCAGTGGCATGGGACTTAAACCTGGTTCTTGGCCAGCTTATGAAGCCACCCTTTGAACCTTTAGTCACCACCTGCTTGAAATTTCTTTCTTGGAAAGTTGTTTTTCTCATTGCAGTCACCTTAGCACGCAGCATCAGTGAGTTGCAAGCTTTGGTGCTTAATCCACCTTATACAAGGTTCCATCATGATAAGGTAGTCCTCAGGATCAATCCACACTTTATGCCTAAAGTGGTCTCGCCTTTTCATTTATTTATTTATTTTACATCTTTTCTATACCGCCACTTCCAGCGATCAGTGGCGGTTTACAGGTAAACAAAGTTTAATAATAGCATGCTATTATTTTACATGGAACAGGTTCAGAACTATTTTACATAGAACAGGATTAGAACTATTTTTAGAATAGAACAGGTTTTAGAACAGTGAACAGTATAACAGAGGAACTATTATATTATGTAGAATGGATTTAGAGAAATAACATTCAACTATTAAAATTACAACTCTATTTTACAACTATTAAAATTACAACTCTATTTTACATAGAACAGGATTAGAACTATTTTTACAATAGAACAGGTTTTAGAACAGTGAACAGTATAACAGAGGAACTATTATATTATGTAGAATGGATTAATAATACAATGAGGAAAACTGTCTCTCCACAGTAAATCAACGGAAATTGGGTATATTACATTAATTACACTTATTCACATTAGCGACAAGTAATTGCTTTCAAAGAGAAAGTTTAACTAGGTGAGCAATGTGAATATGAGTGAAAAAGGATTTTATGTCCTGTCTAGGTAGGGTCAGTGAGTGACTGCTGATCAGTGGTTTTCTCTGAGTTAGGGTTATCATCCTTATGGAGGTTATTGTAGTGTAGAGTAAATAGGTGGGTTTTTAGATTTTTTCTAAATAGTTGAAGATCCTTTATTTCTCTGATTTCAGTTGGTAGGTTGTTCCATAACATAGGGGCAAAGTATGAGAAGGCTGTGTTGCTTGTCTTTTGACTTGTCTTTCGAATAGAATCAGGTACTTGTAGCATGTGAAGGTTAATTCTTCGTCTTGATCTGTTTTCAGGTGAGATGTTGATGAGTGTGGATATGAAGGAAGGAGCTATATTAGTAATAATTTTAAAAGTATTGATTAAGGATTTGTAGGTGATTCTGCATGATACTGGAAGCCAATGGAGAGCATAAAGAATCGGAGATATATGATCTGTTAGTTTTGCTTTGAAGATAATCCTTGCGGTGACATTTTGGGCTAGTTGAAGTGTATGAATATTTTTCTTTGAGGTCCCTTGAAGAATACCATTACAGTAGTCTAAATGAGGTGTAATGAGTGTTTGTACTATGGTTCTGAAATCAGTGTTGTCTAGTAATGGTCTAAGTTGTTGAATTGTCCTTAATTTGAAGTAAATTGTTTTTACAGTTTGTTTTATATGTTTGGTGAGGCTGAGGGTCTTATCAAGAATAACTCCCAAATATTTGATCTCGTCTTTAACAGGGAGAGAATTATTGCCAATGTTGATTTCAGTTGGAGGGGTGAAGTTTGTGTTTCTTGAATCAGGAGGTATATTTACCTGTCTTTTTTTCCAGGACCTCATGCATCAAATGCAGAGAGGAATCTTCATACCTTGGATTGTAAGAGAGCTCTCGCTTTCTACTTACAAAGAACACAGCAACATAGAAAGTCTTCTCAACTTTTTGTTGCTTTTGATCCTTCTCATTTAGGACTTCCAGTCTCTAAGAGAACACTGTCCAGCTGGATTGCTCAGTGTATTTCTTTTGCCTACCAGAGTAAGAACATATCTCCAGGAACAAGCAGGAATGAGTCTTCACATATGGGTACGTCGGTACCGACGGAGCCTGCACGGGAATGCCGCCCAGCTTTCAATCAGAAAGCTTTTGGCAGCATCCCTCGCGCCTGCGCAGTGACTTCCCACCTTCTCCACAGCCTCTCTTCAGTTTTCGTTTTTCCGCAGAGCCGGCAGGACGTCCTCCTGTCACTGCAGAAACTTTTCTTTTTAATTGCTTTAATTATTTTAGTTTTTTGTTTTCTTGTGGTCGCGGCTGTTTTTCCCGCTACCACCGGTACCGCCGGTGGTTTTTTGGCTAAAGTCTGTAAAACGTTTCTTCAGTTTTTTTGCCTTAACTTCTTAGGCCTACTAGGCCTTTTCATTATGGAGCCTTCTTTTCCTAAGAAGTGCATCCGATGTGGAAACACCTGTTTCTTTTTAGACACCAATAGTTGGTGTCTCAACTGTGTGGGTCCGGACCCTTTTCCCCCTGAATTGTCAGGAGATAATTTTGTGAGGAAACCTTCAGTATTTAGAGTTTCCCTCGATACCATTTTTTCTTCGGCAGTGAGGGTACCCGGTTTCTCTTCTTCACAGGATCAGGTAACCCAAAAACAGTCTGTTAAGACTAGTCAATGCTTGAGTGGTATGTCCCATGCCCAGCATGGTGACGGCTCCGGCCTTACCCTCAAGAATCCATTGGCATTACCCCTGCGGGAGTCTTCGGGCTCCAAAGCGTTAAAGGGGTTTCAGGATGTTCCTGGGGCTCACCCCTCACAGAACATGCCTGAGCCATGCGCGGGGGTGGTATCCGCTTCGAGCGGTACCGAGCCTCCGGCATCGGCACCGGTGTTGAGTACACCACTCTTCACCAGGGATCGTCATCGGGCATCCTCGGTACCTTCGGGACCGATCGATACGCACCGCATTGACTTCCCTCAATCTCAGCCATGCTCCGGGACGGTACCGGCGTCGATCGGTTCCGATACCCTAGCATCGGCATCGGGATGGATAGGTGCTCATCGGGTATCCTCGGTACCGTCGGTATCGATCGATGTCACCCAGGCTGCCTTAGTGGTATCAGCATCGCCGATACTGCCGTCCGCACCGGAACTGTCGAGACATGCATCAATAGTCTCGCTCTCTTCGATGCCGAGTCTTGAGTCGATATCGAGTCTCGAGGACTGCGTACCGACGCATCCCAGAACCGACTCCTGTCGTTTCCAAATAGGTAGTTCCGAAGATCCTAGCCATAACTCCCTCATGATCTCGGTACCACTACAGCAGTTCCCGATGACTACTTCACCTGCTAGTCCTTTATCAGTAGCGATGTTGATGCCTGTTCTTGCACACCGATGCCTAGTTTGGAACCGATACCTGGCATTGGTGCAGTACCCTGTACGTCCTCTGATACTCAGGCTCTTTCTTTAGCCTTACCAGGGATAGTTCCCATAGGAGATCAGTCTTTCCAGGCTTTTCTCCGGGATATGGCAACCTTCCTTAATATTTCTATCCCTGGTTGTGATCCTACTCATGGCTCACCGGCACAAATGGAAAATATAAACTTTCCTTTACATCCTGCTCTGCAGGATCTCCTTCTCAGGGTTTGGAAATCGCCCTTACGACTTCCTCAAGTTTCTCCAGACATTGAGGTTCGGTACCGAGTGCCACCCTCTCCAGGATTCCAAAAGCCTCTACTTTCTCATCGTTCCCTTGTAGTGGAATCAGCACTGAGGAAAGTTAAGAGCAAGAAGAAGCATTCTTCTTTTCCGCCAGGTCGTTCTTCAAGAACACTCAATGCTTTTGGCCGTCAGGCCTTCCAAAACTCTATTCTGGCTTCCAGAGTTCTCTCATATATTTTTCACATGAGTCTAACACTCCAGGAAGTCACAGAGAAATTGTCTCTCTTGACCCCTTTTTTACCAGAGCCCAAGGCTACTGATTATTCCTTGCTCATCAATCACAGTCGGAATATATCCTGGTTCCTGTCTCGTGCTTCTATAGATTCTTTTGAGTCCGTTAGCAGATCCTCTGCTATTGCCATTGCAGCACGTCGCAGAGCCTGGCTTGAGGCTTCAGACTTGAGCAAATGGGCACAAACTATACTAGCTCATTCTCCTTGTACAGGGGAAGGCCTTTTTAATAAGGAGGCTTTACGTCAGGTTGCTCAGTGCTCCCCTGACTCTTCTTCCACTAGAAACCACTCTACGCCACCTTCTTTTTCAAATAGTAGGAAATGTCCTACCAAACCTTCTTTCCCTAAGAAAAAAGTTTCATTCATCTCCTGCCCATCATTCGGCTGTACCTAAACAAGGGACGCCTCAACCTAATCTGAAGTCCTCCAGTTCTGGCCAGTCTCCGCATTCCCAGCAACCATAGGGACCGGGAATTGTAACTTACACTTTCCTTCTACATCTTAGAAGTTTCTTCACTGTGCTTTTCCTTTTCAGTGTACTAACCTGTCAAAAAAAAAAAATATTTTGTTCAGGTACTACACACTTCTCCTCTTCTTACTCTCTAGAGGAGCAGTTGCAACTATCACCTGATAGTTTCTATCCCAACTGAACATTTTTTCCTTCAGTTGACTTACCCCATGGGTACGTCACCCTCCAACTACTTGAGGGCTACCATATGGAACTACTTCTCTGGCAAGCTCGTTCCCCAGACAAGAATAGGAGATATCCCCTCTTTTTTTCTTGTCTGTTTTTCTTATTCAGCACAGGACAATCTCTTTGCTGTTTCTGTCAGCAGCTCTGCCTGCAGGAGTTACAGTAATTGTATTACTGGGACTTTTTCCAAGTTCCAGTCCCTTGTTCAAAATTTTGTCTAGCCTCAGTAGTGATTCCAAGCTGTCTTGGATCCTCCTACTTGTTTAGACTTTCTCACATTATTCTAACCATCTCCTTTCCTAGGATATGACAACATACCTGACTTTCAGTCAGTTTATCTTATAGCTCTCCTGCACAATGCTCTCTGCAGTCTTCAGAGAAGCTTTCTACTATGGGGGCCTTGCTATAGAGCATTGACCTTGTCTCTGAAGTTCCTCTATTATTAGAGAAAAACTTAGAAACCCTTCCTATACCTGAGAGGGTTCTCCGCACCCCCTCTAGATTGGGGTGTTAACACGAGATATCAGTTCTTCTGCGTGAAGATCCAAGGCATCCACCATGTCAGTGTTCTGTGGAACTCCCGCCTTGTTCCTTACAGATTCATATCTTCATCTGTTCTCATGCGAACATCACGGATAACTGGTTGGATTGCTTTTCTGCATCCCTCAATCCACGAAAATAGATTCTCTATACATATCCCAAGTGGGCTCACCCTCTTGTAGAACACAGAATCTTTTTCTTTTATATTCCCCATGTACAATTATGGGGCTGGGTGGTAGACATGTATCTTCAATCTGTTGTCTTGTATGTAGCATCTCCATATATGTCTACATACTTATATCATTACTCTGGTGGTGCTAAACCATGCCCCACAAATTTACATATATCTAGATATATCATCTATATATATATTTGATATATTTCACCACCCATATCCTAATATACACATCTGGACATATGTATATTTATATATCTATATATATATATGAATATATGCATATATATTCCAGCCACATATATATATATATATATATCCCCATATATATGTGTTTGATGGGGGGCTTCTTAAGGGTTGGTCAGTCGTATTCACTATCACCCTTACTGTCTATACTACATGATTTACCTCTTAGAGGTTTTTAGACAGTCTGTTGCCCTACGTCCCATACCAAGTTACGATACAGAAACTGTTGAGCACCAATAACCACCTTGGTGCTAACATCTTCCATTTTTTCTTTATGCCCTTGAAGCATCGAGCTTCCATATTTTTCCTATCTCTCGCCAGCTAGGAAAAACAGTGTACATCTTTATCTTCGAGTACACAACTGTTTTCCGTGGGAATAGGGGGTTTCCATTCCCCCTCTCCTGCCAGGACTGGGCTAGTTCTTCAACTCCGTCAGTCTTCTTCCTTTAGTCCTCAATGTTAATGATGCCTAAAGGACTTTTCAGCTTTTCCCATAAACCTTTCCATTGAAGACCTGACGTCTACTCCTACCCAGTTAACACCTGGATCATCTACTACCTCCAGGTCTGAACCTTCATCCTCACTTCTGAGAGGTCACCTTGAAGATTCCGCCACTGCTTATCCAGTAGACTCCATCATGCTTTCTACTTCCTACAATACAGTAGGTAAGCTGCATATTTTAAGTGTACATTAAATTTGTTTAATGCTACTTATCATATCTACCAAGGACTCCTGTAGTCTGTAGAACCTTCTAGTCCTTGACTATGCTGTTTCTTTCCTCACAGCTCCTTTATTGTCAACTCCTACCCTCCATCCCACATTGGATGCCGGGGATTCCTGGAGACAAAATGCACCCCTGATCCAGGCACTTGCATTTTTATGGGATCTCCCCCTGGCATCTCCAGCTAGGGAGTCCCCATATGTGAAGACTCATTCCTGCTTGTTCCTGGAGATAGCACAGTTACTTACCTGTAACAGGTGATCTCTGGGAACAGCAGGAATTAGTCTTCACAACCCTCCCACCTCCCCTAGGAGTTGCATCTTTTTTATTTTTTTCCTTTTCTCTCCTCGCCTTTGTCTCAGCTCTGAAACTCAACTGAAGAGAGGCTGTGGAGAAGGCGGGAAGTCACTGCGCAGGCGCGAGGGATGCTGCCAAAAGCTTTCTGATTGAAAGCTGGGCAGCATTCCCGTGCAGGCTCCGTCGGTACCGACGTACCCATATGTGAAGACTAATTCCTGCTGTTCCCAGAGATCACCTGTTACAGGTAAGTAACTGTGCTTTCTCTGGAGGGCCATGTCACAGCTCACAATGTGAGAGCCATGGCAGCCTCAATGGCTCATCTGAACTCGGTGTTCATCGACCAGATCTGTCGAGCGGCCACCTGGGCCTCGGTTCACACCTTCACAGCCCATTACTGTTTGGACAAGGACTCCCGCCGGGATGCCTCATTTTGTCAGGCTGTCCTCAAACACCTGTTCCATTCCTAATCAACTCCTACCCACCTACACTGGTTGGATGCCAGAGATCCATGGGGGGGAGGTGAAGCCCTCTGCAAGGGCACACAACCATGGGGTCTCTCCCTGGCATCTGCAGCTAGGGAGTCCCCATATGTGAAGACTCATTCCTGCTTGTTCCTGGAGATAGCACAGTTACTTACCTGTAACAGGTGATCTTTGGGAACAGCAGGAATAAGTCTTCACAACCCACCCACCCTCCCCTAGGAGTTGTATCTCTATATCTATCTTTCCTTTCCTCTCTCTCTCTTTGTCTCAGCTTTAAAACTCAAACTGGAGAGAGGCGGTTAGGAAAGGCGGGAAGGTAGCGCGCAGGCGCGGTGGGATGCTCCGAAAAGCTTTCTTACTGGACGCTGGGGAGCGTTCCCGCGCAGGCTCCGTCGGTACCGACGATACCCATATGTGAAGACTTATTCCTGCTGTTCCCAGAGATCACCTGTTACAGGTAAGTAACTGTGCTGTCATTTCTTATCAATTTTTATATGCTGAACACGAATATGATAGTGAAATTGCAAAGTTGGCTCTAGTTTTTTTGTAATCTACAAGAATTAATGTTTACATTACGAAGTGCATGTCAATAGTAAATATAATAGTCCTTCGGTTAATACCTGTAAAAAAACAAGTCATAGACAACTACTTAGATTTTTTTGCCTGTCTCTTGTACAGCTGTTTGCGAGCTTCTCTGGGGAGTGTCCAGCAGTAGTCAGCCAGCATTGTAGTGGACCAGTTTCCCTGGTATCTTTGCTCCATCATTGCGATATCCTGGTGAAAACGTTCGCCCTGTTCATCACTAACCATGCCACAGTTGTCAGGAAAGAAATCGAGATGGGCATCAAGGAAATGGATCTTTAGAGACATATTGCAGCCAGGTTTCTTATACTGCATCAGTATGTCTTCTATTAGTTCCTTGTAGTTTTCTGCCCTAACATTCCCGAGAAAGTTTATTGACACTAGGCGAAAAGCATTCCATGCTTGTTTTGCATCACCCTGCAGCAAGTTGTTGAACCGGTCATCTTTGAAGAGCTCTCGAATCTTTGCTTCGCTGAGTCGAGGGAATTTTTCATGCAGGTATCGGAAAGCTGGCAAAGTGCGGTCCATGGCTTTCACAAAGTTTTTCATCAAACCTAGTTTGATGTGAAGGGGTGGTAGCAGGATTTTGTGAGCCTCAACCAGAGCTGGGTGCTGGATATTCTTCTCTCCAACTGTTACATTTTGTCTGCGATTCCATTCCTTCCGCAAGTAGTGCCATTCCCTTGCTCGGCTATCCCACTCACATAAGCAACACATGTATTTTATATATCCCTGCTGCAGTCCCATTAAAAGGGCAACTACCTTCAAGTCACCACAGAGGTGCCAGCTGTACAGTTAATGGAAGTCAGTAGATGCTTTAATTTATCTTATGTCTCTTTCATGTGGACGGCATGCGCTACTGGAATAGATGTAAGATGGTTTCCATTGTTCAAAAGCACAGCCTTCAGACTCAGTTTCGAAGAGTCTATAAATAGTCTCCACACTTGTGGCTCATAAGTGATTTTTAAGGCATTCATGAGGCTTTCAATATCGGAACAGAATACAAGATTACTTTCCTTTCTGAAGAAAGGCTCCAACTGCTGGTGGCGCTTTCGATATGAAGTAATGTTAACATCTTCTAGAAGATTCCATTGTTGGAGTCTTGATCCTAGCAATTCTGCCTTGTTCTTGGATAAGTCCAAATCACAAACCAGGTCATTTAGTTCTTCCTGTTATTCTGTGTGGAGTTGATATGCATCCCAGTGAAAATCTGGGTTACTGCATGCTGACGGACCAGGAGAAGAACAAGTTGGCTCACCCTTGTCCTCATCAGATGAATCAAGAGAATATTCTGATGGAGATTCTGGAATAGGAAGTCTCTCACCATGTGGAACTGGTCTCAGTACAGACGGAATGTTTGGGTAGACTATGCTCGACGACTTTTGCTTCGTTATTCCGCTGGAAAGAGGAGGAACCAAGCAGAAGTAACAGTCATTTATGTGGTTGCTTGGCTCTTTCCACACCATGGGGACTGCAAACGGCATTGATGGTCTTTTGCAATTCAACCACTGTGAAAGCTATGTTGTACATGTAGCGCAGCATATATGCGGGGCTCAAGGCTTGTCTTGGTCACCAATCTTGCATTCGAAGTAGAGATGATATGCCTTCTTCAGTTGAGAAGTGATACTTTTCTTCTGGTTGGCAAATGTCACTTTCCCACAAATTTAGCAGAAATTGTCAACGGTATTAACGCACTTTTGCGGCATTACTGTTCTGTATTGTACCTAAATGGCTAAAATTATATGATTAATAAAAGTTACATGTAACAGTAGCTTAAACTGTCTCGCATACAGTCTGAAATATTTTAAATGCTCAAACTTTCCGACTGCGTATAGTACACTGCTGACGTCAGATGGCTTCAGCAGCCGTCTGGCAGTAGTATTGCATTGCATCAGAAAATGATGCAGTCAACTCTGGATGATGTGTGCATGATGGTATTATGCAATGTGATGCAATATTACATCATTCAAGGCTTATTTGGGATGATGTTGATGTCCTACTGGATAAATTTACACGGTGAAACGTCAAAAATGAACTACATGCAATATCTTCAAAACGAAAGCCAATAAAAATGTTTTAATGTTATATTCGTGTTCAGCTCACCAAGATACTACAGGTTAGGGCCTTTTAAAGTCAGTAACATTTTCAATGTTGACCAGTGGAATATATCTGAATGGCAAATTATGGATCCAAGCATATTTTATGAAAAAAGTGCTGTAAGCCAATGTGAGTTTGGAATGGATTGTGCTGAATCGACAGTATAAAAAAAAAGTCCCAGTTCAGTGCTTTTAAAGATGTCTTCTGGAGAGGGTAGGGAGGATTTCACAAATTAGTGACAATGACAACAATAATAAGGATATCATAGTAACATAGTAAATGACGGCAGATAAAGACCAGTATGGTCCATCTAGTCTGCCCAGCACAATTTCAAGAGTAGGTACACCTGCCGCTGCGTGCAGGCCACTCCTCCCCATGTCTTTGCCCAGGGGTGAACCCACCACTCCATGTAGGACACCCCTATTTGTTGAGGAATTTGATGGTTCAATTTATTTTGATATTTTCTTGTTGCTGTAAAGGGATCCACTGTGTCTGTCCCATGCCCTTTTGAACTCCTTCACTGTGTTTGTCAATAAGATTAACAATAATAATAACAATAATAATTGGTTGGAAGGTTTGGATGGAGGAAAGATAAGGAATCCAGGGGGTGCTTGGGTGGAATAGATGCAAGGAGTGGATTAGGGGAGGGGGGGATAGGGGGAGGAGTAAAGATATTACCTATTCGTCCCTCCAGGTCAGTCCAGGTACACAAGGATTCTCTCCGTCCTTCAGCAGCTGAGAACTGAGCATGTGAGATTTCTGGCAGCCAAACTCAAGAGCTCCCCCTTCCGCTCTACACTCCAGTCTTGCTCAGTTCTCAGAGCAGTTTTTGGGGCCGCCGTCTTGCAGGCGGGGCTCGCAGGTCCCTCCCAGTGATGAGTACTGCTTTGAATACATCCCTTGTGTATCTGGACTGGCCTGGAGGGATGAATAGGAAGGAGAAATTAGACCTTACCTGCTAACTGTCTTTCCTTGAGTTCCATCCAGGCCAGTCCAGGATCCTTCTTGGGATCTCGGCAGTAGAGTTTAGAGAGCCGAGGCGACCCCTGCGTAGGGGGGCTATCAGTCAGAGTAACTTATGGGAGAAGAGTGCTTATGGGAGAAGAGGTACAGCTGACCCACACGAGTGTACCCATTGGCAGGGAATTTTCCCCAAGTCATAGCAGTTTCCGTGTACATAGTTTGGAGTTCTTTTTGATTTCTTAGGTAGAATCTCGTATATCTTTTCAGTGTTCTAGGGCACAACCAGGAGGGGAAGTGAGCATTGCTTCTCTCAAAAAGATTGGCACAGGGAGTTGTGGAAGCTGCTTGGTCAGTAGTAGACTGGAGTGTAGAGCGGAAGGGGGAGCTCTTGAGCTGGGCTACCAGAAATTTGACATGCTTAGTTCTCAGCTGCTAAAGGATGGAGACAACCCTTGTGTATCTGGACTGGCCTGGAGGGGAACTCAAGGAAAGACTATTAGCAGGTAAGGTCTAATTTCTCCTTCCATATTGTCCTACTAAACCAGTCCAGATGAGTGGGTTGTGTTCCCCAACCAGCAGAGGTGGAGACAGAAAAATCCAGCTTCTTCTGATGTCCTCATTCTATATTATATCTAGAGTATCTAGAGGTCATGTAACCTCAGTATATCTCCAGGAACCAGCAGGAATGCAGTCTTCACATATGAGTAAACATTACAGACAGACTCCGCACGGGAATGCTCTCCAACGTCCAATAGGAAAGCCTTTATGTGCACTCCATCGTGCCTGCGCGTCTGCCTTTCCTGCGTTCCCATCTCCTCTCATTAGTTCTTTGTTTTCTGCAGAGCGAACAGGTCACTCTGTTTCCTGTCACTGCTGAAAAACACTTAATTTTCTTGAATAGTTGTGCTTCTGCCTTCCTGTTGACTCTGGCACCGTTGAAGTTGCTACCGGTCCCATTTATACTTTTTATTTTTATTTTCTTTCCTTTCTTTTTTATTTTTTCATTGCAGTTTTTACCGCCCGTTTAGACCTACAGGCTTCCATTGCCTTTTCATCTCACCAGAAGTTTACCAGTAAGGTATAGATAAACCACATAGTGGGTTTAAGAAATGTGCAAAGTGCTCATCTACAATTTCAGTCACAAACAAACATGACTAGTGCCTCAAGTGTTTGGTCCACGAGCACAAACCCACTACCTACCCCCTCTGTCAACAAATGACAGAGAGGCCTGCAAAACAGAATTTGGAACTTTGTTTGCCTCTGACTGATGACGTGGAAGCCACCAAAACACAGTCCTCCACTTCTTTGCATGGGTCATAGGTATCCTTGAAGTCCAAACACAAGGGGAAGTCCAAATCATCGATAACTGCATCCAAGACAGATACCGATAAGAGAGAAAAGTTCCATAAGCATCGAGAGTCTCCTAGGGGTGCCTCAGATGCTAACTGGCCAGCCAAACGTCCCTGGTGGGAGGATCCTTCCTCCAAAGCATAGCTGGGGCTCCGGGATGCTCCCGAGGCATTGACCTCCGGAGAGCTACGAGTGCCATGCTCTGGGATGGTGGCCCAAAGCCCAATGCTGAATCCATCCAGGCATCAGCAGTTTCCTTAGATCAGCGCATGCTGACTATCGAAAAAACTTTGACAGCAGTCCTGGAAGCCTCAATATCAATATAATAGAGAGCACCATAGTAACATAGTAAGTGACGGCAGATAAAGACCAGCATGGTCCATCTAGTCTGCCCAGCAAGATGGCAAGAGTAGGTGCACCTGTCGCTCTGTGCAGGCCACCCCTCCCCATGTTTTTGTTTCTGTTTAGGGGTGAACCCACCACTCCATGTAGGACACCCTTATTTGTTCAGACGCTAGATAGTTCTGAAGTTAGATGGTACCGTTTATTTTGCTTTTATCCTGTTGCTGTAAAGGGATCCACTGTGTTTGTCCCATGCCGTTTTCAATTCCATCACCGTGTTTGCCCCCACCACTTCCATCGGGAGGGCATTCCAAGCATCCACCACCCTTTCAGTAAAGAAATATTTCCTGACATTGCCTTTCAATTTACCACCTTGCAGCTTCATGTTATGCCCTCTAGTTTTACAGCTTCCCCGTCTTTGGAAGAGGTTTGTTTGTTCATCATTTCTCTAAGTATTTAAAGGTCTGAATCATATCTCCCCTGTCCCTCCTCTCCTCCAAAGTGTACATATTTAGGTCTTCAAGCCTCTTCTCATAAGGCTTCTGATGCAGGCTCCAAATCATTTTGGTCGCCTTTCTCTGAACAGTTTCCAGTCTTTTTACATCTTTTGCAAGATATGGTCTCCAAAACTGAACACAGTATTCCAAGTGAGGCCTCACCAGTGACTTGTACAGTGGCATAAGTACCTCTTCCTTTCTGCTGGTAATCCCTCTTTGTATGCAGCCCAACATCCTCATGGCTTTTCCCATCGCCTTGTCGCACTGTTTTGCCACCTTGAGATCATCAGAGATAATCACACCAAGGTCTTTCTCCTGAACCGTGCATACCAACCTCTCACCCCCTATTGTGTACTTTTCCCTTGGATTTCTGCTACCCAAGTGCATGACACTGCACTTTTTCACATTAAATCGTAGTTGCCAAGCATTAGACCAGTCTTCCAGCTTTTGTAGATCTTTCCTCATATTATCCATGCCCTCGGGGGAGTCCACTCTGTTGCAAATTTTTGTGTCATCTGCAAAAAGACAGACTTTTCCATTCAGTCCTTCAGCAATATCACTCACAAATATATTGAACAGTGCCGGGCCCAGGACCGAACCCTGAGGCACCCCGCTAATCACCTTCCTCTCATCCGAGTGAGCTCCATGTACCATCACCCTCTGTTGTCTGTCAGTCAACCAATTTCTAATCCAGTTTACTATCTTGGGACCCATCCCCAAGCTACTGAGTTTACTGACAAGCCTCCTATGAGGAACAGTATCAAAGGCTTTGCTGAAATCCAGATAGATGACATCCATTGCATGCCCCAGATCTAGTTCCTTGGTCACCCAATCAAAGAACTCAATCAGATTTGTTTGGCAAGACCGTCCTTCGGTAAAACCATGTTGCCTTGGATATTGCAACCTGTTGGTTTTGAGAAAGTTCACTATTCACTCTTTCAGGAGCGCCTCCATTACTTTTCCTGCCACCGAGGTAAGGCTCACGGGCCTGTAATTTGATACTTCTTCCCTGTCACCACTTTTGTGTAGAGGTACAACATTAGCCATTCTCCAGTCCTGAGGAACCACTCCTGTTTCCAAGGATCTGTTGAAGACATCCTTTAATGGTCCTGCAAGAACCTCTCTGAGCTCTTTCAGTATCCTGGGATGTATCCCATCTGGTCCCATGGCTTTGTCCACTTTCAATTTAGCAAGTTGTTCTAACACCTCATCTTCTGTGAATGGTGTGGTATCTATTTCAGTCCTATTTTTATATTTGGGAGTCACAGCTGGTCCATCTCCGGGTTCTTCTTTAGTAAAAACAGAGCAGAAGTATTTGTTCAGCAATTTCGCTTTTTCAGTGTCACTTTCCACGAGTCCTTTCCCAGCACTTCTGAGTCCTGCAATTCCAACTCTGATCTTCTTCCTTTCCTGAATATACCTGAAGAAAGTTTTGTTGCCACCCTTAACATCTTTAGCCATCTTTTCTTCTGCCTTTGATTTTGCTATCCTTATTACTCTTTTAGACTCTTTGATTTGGATCCTGTATTTATTTCTGTGTTCTTCTGTTTGCAAGCTTTTGAATTTTGCAAAAGCTGTGTTTTTTGCCTTTATTTGAGCAGCCACCTCTTTGGAAAACCAAATAGGTTTCCTTCTCCTCTTGTTTTTATTTATTTTTCTTACATATTTATCTGTTGCCCCTTTTATTGCCGCCTTTAGTTTAGTCCATTGCAATTCCACTTCCCTTATCTCCTTCCACCCCGTCATCTCCTCCTTTAAGTACTCAGCCATTTTATTGAAGTCAGTGTTTTTGAAGTTTAGGACTTTGAGCTTGCTATGATTGGCCTGTACCATGGCTTTTATCTCAAACCACACCGTGTGATGGTCGCTGTTGCTCACAGGGGCACTCACGCAGACATTCGACACGTTATCACTGTTGGTGAGCACTACATCCAGCGTTGAGCTTTCCCTGGTTGGTTCCATCACCATTTGTCTAAGTAATGCATCTTGGAGAGCATCCACAATTTTTTTTGCTTCTTTCCAGATGTGCAGAAGGAGTAATCCAATCCACATCAGGTAGATTAAAGTCACCCAATATGATCGCTTCCCCCTTTGTTGCTATCTTGGCAATATCTATAATCAATTCGTTATCTCTCTCTTCAATTTGAGTCGGAGGTCTGTAGACTAGAGCAATATGGATGACAGTGCCATCTCCTCTTTCCAACGCAATCCAGAGCGCTTCTTCTTTTCCCCATGTTCCCTGCATTTCAGTAGCTTTAATACTGCTTTTGACATACAAGGCTACTCCTCCTCCTTTTCCATTTTCTCTGTCTCTTCTGAATAGATTATAGCCAGCTATGGCTATATCCCAATCATGCGATTCATTAAACCATGTTTCCGTAACGGCCACGATGTCCAAATCCGTTTCCACCATTAGGGCTTCCAGGTCTGGAATTCTTTTGGCTAAGCTTCGAGCATTTGTGCTCATTGCTTTCCAGCATTTATCTGGCTTGTGTGTATTTTGCATTGATTTTATTCTGCCCACTTCTTCCCACTTGTTTTTGATGTGTGGTTTAAGAGTGTGGCTGTTTCTGATGATGTTCTGCTTTTGCAGGGGGTGGCATGCAGATGTTGACCTTCCACATCCGTCACCCCCTTTTCCTAGTTTAAATGCATATCCACATACTGCCTGAATTTTTCACTTAGGTTTCTTTTCCCTGCGACAGAGAGATGTAGTCCATCAGCACAGTATAGTCTCTTGTTGGTCCATCTGTTGCCCCAGTTGCCAATAAACCTGAATCCTCCTTGTTTGCACCAGGTCTGGAGCCATGTATTAAAGTTGTTAATGCGACACAGCCTTTTTGTCCCCTTACCAAGAACAGGTAGAACTTCTGAGAATGCAACAGTGTTAACAATGGGCTTGAGTTTCTCTCCCAGAAATTGGAAGTCCTTTTGGGCTGTAGAGGCACTGTTTCTAGCCAGGTCATTTGTGCCCAAATGGATAATAACATCTGGTTTGGAGTGCTCACTTTTTGCGCTAAGCATTTCAACAACTTGGTTTGTATTCCTGCTGGCTGAAGAGCCTGGTAGGCACATGACTATCTTCTCTCCTTTGAACTGTGTTCCCACGTTGGTGCCTCTGATGATGGAATCTCCAAGTAGTAATAGTTTTCTGTTTGGTGAGGTTTTCTTCATATTTGGTGCTTTAGCAGGAGATTGGGCATTGTCTGACTCATTTAAGGGCCCTTCAGTTTCTTTGGGTTGGGCATCCTCATTAGCCAAGGCAGAGAAGGCATTTTGCAGGGATATCTCTTGATGTGTAGGATGTCTCTGCGTTACAGGTCGCAATCTTCCGGAACCCACTATGATCCATTTGTTCCTGGGGTGTTTGATTCTTTGTGGGAGCGGTGGTGGACTTTGTTCAGTATGTATCCTAGAAGAGGTGTGCTTCATTGCAGCCAGTTCCTCCCTCAGTAGAGACACTTCTTTATGCATGGCTGCTAGGTCTTTCCTTAGTAGAGTCAGTTCATCATGCATGGCAGCTGACTTTAGGCATATAGGACAAGCTCTTAGGCTCCAAATGATTCTTCTTCTTTGAATGAAAGTACCACAGTTATTGCACTGAATACACGACATGTTGATTAAGCAGTACCAAAAGAGGAAGAATAATAAGAAAAGTTGAAGATGTGGGCGTTACCCAAGTTAGGAACGACAGATGGCACGTATGTGACCACTATATAGGCAATGTAGCCCCTGGGGTGGGTGGGGTGAGGGGTAGGGTTGGCTGGAACCTAAGTGTCTCTGGCCAGTAGGCTGTTCCTGAACAGTGGGCACACAGCAAAGGAGTAGGTAAGGGAACCCACCAAGAAGGGCAAATAGATATAGATAAATATGTGGAGTGCATATGTCAGCACCCGGCCTCCAGCCGGAGACACAAGCACCGGTACATGTACCGGAATCCTCAGCATCGACATTGATGCCTTCACTGACACCAATTGATGCTAGTGACATTCAGCAGTCTCAAAACTGACAAACCACTTGGTTCAGATGTAACGGAGTACTGATGTTGTAATTGATCTTCCACGTCCAAGGATCATCGAGCCACATCCAAGGACTGTCGATATTTTGACTTCCTCCCGGACTCAAACTCCACTTCGTCTGAGTCTGAACAAGAATCACTCGATTCCTGGGACCTTCCATCATTGTGGTATCGGAGAAAGAACCGAGGGCAGAGGAATTGGAAATTTTCCAATACCCTCCCACGTCCAAAGAAGCAGCTACCCTGCCGGTGCATTGCATCCTCCAGGATCTAACATTTGCTTTGCATGTGGGAGGCCCTGCTCCATTGTGTCCCCAACCAGTAAGAGGCTCGATACAATGTATTAAGTACTGGAGTCTCCAGGTTTCCAGAAACCTCAACTCCCACATCACTCAATGGTAGTGGAATCGACGATGCGCTGAATAAAGAGTTCAAAGCACCACTTTTTGGTTCCATTGGGACAAGAGTCGAGAACACTCAATTCTTTAACTCCTACATGCTCTATATGGGCGTGTTCCTAAAAGATATCAACAGGGATCTGGACGCCTTTACTACTTTGATTCCAGACGATAAGTGGAGTGCTTATCGAGCATTCATCCAAGATGGCCAAAATATATCCAAATTTCTCACAAGTGCCTCTTTTGATGCCTTTGAATCAACCAGTAGAGCATCCTTTATCTGCACTGGAGCTCGCAGGATGGCTTGGCTACAGGCTTCAGACCTAGAACAGTGGGTACAGGATAAATTAGCCAACTTTCCCTGTACGGTGAGAATCTATTCGGTAGGGGCTGGAGAGAAAAAGCAGGAGTGATAGAGATGGATGATCTCACCCTGAAACGTCTCTCCAGAAAAACTGCTGATCTCTCAAAAAGGAAATCATTAACCAAAAGGCTTTTCTACCCCAAAAGGTAGTAGTACTATCTTTCTTACACATCTTCTACTCCTTCCCATCCTCTGCAGCCTCAACAAAGGCAACAGGCTCCTCGCCAGCAGAAGTCTAAGGCTGCAAAACCTCAACCACAGACCCAGACTCAATCTGTGCCTGGATTTTGACTCTTTCATGCAGAGCATTGCTAATCTGCCTCTGATGGGACCCCAATCCATCCACATAGCAGGCAGACTGCCATTTTGCCCACAGATGGCACCTCATCACAAAAGAAAAACAAATACTCTAAATTGTCCAAAGGGAGTACCAGTTTCACTTCCAAACCTTACCCCCCCCCCCCCACCAGCTTCACGGGTATACCACTCTCAACCTCTCCAAAGCACTCCACTAAAAGAAGAGGTGACCATCTTTGTTGGCAGAGGGTGCCATAGAGCTCCTCCTTCAGAAGAACAGATGGGCTTCTACTCACCTTACTTTCTCATCCCAAAGAAAGCAGGGGGATTCAGACCCATGTTAGATCTCAGGGACCTAAACAAATTCTTGGTCTGAGAAACATTCAAGATGATTTCTTTGGGAACTCTTCTACTGTACCTCCAGCAACACAATTGGCCCTGGACTTAAAGGAGTCATACACACACATACTAATCTATCCATCTCACAGACTGTATCTGCGCTTCATATATCAGAGAGCCCACTATCAATATCTCGTTCTACCCTTTGGTCTCCCCTCTGCCCCAAGGGTCTTTACAAAATGTATGGCAGTGGTCGCTGCCTACCTTGGGGATATTCGTTCTACCTTACTTAGACGATAGGCTGTTAAGGGGAGAATCCCTTCAGGAAGTAACAAACACCCTTCACTGTACCCATAACAGTACTCCAACACCTGGGCTCCATCATAAACCTTCAGAAATCTCACCTCTCTCTAACTCAAACGTTAAAGTTCATCAGAACGCTTCTCAACACCCTACAGGCCAAGGCCTTCCTTCCTCAGGATCGTTATTCCTGCCTTGTTGAGCTAGCAAGAGGCATGCAATAAAAAAAACATGAGTAACAGCTCGAGAAATTCTATGCCTCTTGGGTCACATGGTCTCCACAGTCTGTCGTCTCCTATGCTTGCTTGCACATGCGTCCAGCACAGTGGACACACTCTTCTGAGTGACGCAGGCAAGAGGGCATCTCAGAGACAAAATCCTCATCACATCTCACTTGATCAGGTCACTGCAGTGATGGTGGCTCGGCCCCCCCCCCCCCAAACCTACTTGTCGGGTCTCCTTTTTGGATGTCTTCATCTCAGTGCACACTGATGACAGATATGTCCAAACTGGGTTGGGGTGCCCATCTGAATGACCTTGACCATTCAGGGATTGTGGACACCACACGCATTTACTCTACTCTTAGAGCTACGAGCTCTCATAAATGTTCTCCGGGTTTTTTAACACCAACTTTCGGGCCAACCTGTCTTAGAACATGGCAACCTGGTTGTCCGTTCCGACTATGTGAACAAATCGGGGTGTGGGACTGGATCACATCTCCTCTGCGATGAAGCGACTTGCTTCTGGACATTTGCCATCTCACACTGCATTCATCTCAGAGCAGTATACCTCTCAGGCGAGCTCAATGTGCTTCGGACAAGCTAAGCCATATCTTCTGTCCGCACGAATGGACGTTGCATCAGGAAACAGCTGCTCACATCTTCCAGATGTGGAGAACTCCATTTGTGGCTCTCTTTGCCACTCTGCAGAACACACAGCTTCCACTCTTCTGTTCCAGGACCCCGTCAATACACAAAAGGCCCTGGATGCCTTCCTTCTCCATTGGGGGCAGGGATTACTATATATATTCCCACCAACACCCCTGATACCCAAAATGCTTTTCTGGCTGCAGGCTGACAGGGGCTCAATGATCCTCATAGCCCCTTTTGGCCTCGTCAACCATGGTTTCCTCTGCTGCTTCATCTCGCACAGGCTCAACCACTCAACCCAGCCTCATCTCCCAGGACAACAGGACACTTTTCCATCCCTATGCCTGACGAATTGGCTCCTGAAAGGGTAGTAATCACTGACCTCGACCTTCCACAGGAGGTCAAGGATATCCTTACATACCGCAAAGATTCAACTAGGCAATGTTATGCCTTCAAATGGTGCAGATTTTGCATTATGGTGCTCCACAAAGGACATTAATTCTTTTGCTTGCCTAGTGGAGCCTTTGCTTCAATATCTCCTCCACCTATCCCTGACAGGATTAAAAACTAACCCGATTAGAGTGCATCTTAGTGCCATAGTGGCATCTCATAAGACTCTGGATTGATGGTCTATTTCCTCGCACCCTTTCATGGCACGCTTCAATGAGGGGGTCTCCTACTATTCAAACCCCCCATTAAGCTACCTTCGGTGGCCTGGGATCTCAATGTGGTTTTGGCTTATCTTCTCAAGCTACCCTTTGAGCTTTTAGCCACCACTTCACTAAAATTCCTCTCTTGGAAGGTCATCTTCCTCATTGCTCTCACTTTGGCTCACTGAATCAGTGAGCTACAAGCCCGTGTAGCGGATCCTACCTATACTCGTTTCCACCATGACAAGGTGGTTCTCCGTACTCGTCCACACTTCCTTCCAAAGGTGGTTTCTCCATTTCATTTGAACCAGTCGGTTATCCAGCTGATCTTTTTCCCCAGACCATATGCGTCTTGGGCTGAAGCAGCGCTGCACTCTGGATTGCAAGTGATTGCTCGCTTATTATTTGAACAGAACCAAAAATCACAGGAGATCTTCTCAACTGTTCATTTCCTTCGATCCTAGTCACCTCTGTCTTCCAGTGACCAAACATACCCTCTCAAAACTTATCCTTCCATACCCACATCAAGAATACTATTAAAGCAATATTCAACAAAATCCGTCTACTGCAACATATAAAACCCTTAATACAGCCATCAGACTTCAGAACGATAATGCAGGCGATGATAACCCCACACATAGACTATTGTAATAGTCTACTTCATGGTCTACCGAAGATATGCCTGCATCCACTAATGATTGCACAACACACTGCTGCTCATATCATTCACAATTCATGTCAAATTGACCATATTACACCGATCTTGTATAACCTACACTGGTTACCCATCCATAGCCGTATAAAATACAAGTAAGTTACGATCACTTTCAAAGTCATTAGAAAACTATTGCCCCTACCCATCTCGCAATTAGTCAAAATCATACCTAAAAACCGACAAAGACGAGAGCAATTGAATAACACCCTGGTTACTCCATCTGAATTTCGTAAAACTGAAAAATGCACAAGCAATAGAGCTTTTGAATATCTCCCCTATGCTCTGGAATTCTTTTCCTGCTAACCTTTGAACATCACAGACCTCGCCACCTTTTATTCTCACCTCAAAGCTCACCTCTTTACTGAACATTTTGGTCAAAACTCAGCACAATTCAACACGCATCCTACATAAATGACTACTCTCCCCCTACTATTCAAATTATATGACCCCATAATATAATAATCTCCCCTGCCAGTACCTCCTGAACTTACCCTTTTGCATCATAACATTTCTTGTATATTAATTGTAAATAAGTTATTTTCTCCTGAATCATGTAAATTATTGATTGCAGCACCAGTTATTCTGTTAACATGTTCTATGTACTTGTTCAATTATAAACCACTATGATTACCTGATATAGCAGTATAGAAAACACTGAAATAAAAAATAAATAAATAAACATGGATAGCAGATTGGCTACAGAAGTTGTCATAGGCGGTATGTTTTGAGCAGTTACATGACCCTCTAAGGAGAGTCCTGGCTGTGCATAGGTAAAAGAGATGCAATCTCCATTCAGTGGGCATTGAGGAGATCTGTTGGGCAGCCACCTGGTCCTCAATACACACCTTTGCGACCCATTATTTGTCTGGACAGAGACTCTGGCCAGGCAGTTCTCCAGCACCTTTTCGGGACTTAAACTCAACTCCTCCCCTCCGTCTTGAACGTCCCAGGATACCAGAATACCTTTGCACTCATGAAACAGATGGCCCTCAATGTTTCATGTTCTTTGGCTACAGCTTTTTTTTTATTTAACATTCCTTATCGGTCCTACAGTTCAGTCCTCCACCACTGGGTAGTGCACCTCCTCCTGCAACATGGAGACTGGACAAGTCAAACTTGTGACATCACCGGGTATATCCTGCTGGTCTTCTCCCATGATCCCCCAGTGTGTCCAGTCTCCATGCAGCATGAGGACGTAGTGAGTCTAGGTGCTGGGCTCACTTGAAAAGCAGTTTAGGAGCAGTTAGTCAGGATTTGATTTACCTTGCATTTCTTTTGCCCTTCTTTAGGTGTAATCCTGTAAATTGAATTCATTTTCATTTTCATTTAATTTCATTTACTTTTACTTTATTTATTTTCACCTAGTCTGCCTTAGTGTAAAGGGGGGTTCTGTCCCTTTTCAAAGTTCACGCTGCCAGCTAGCCTCTCTGCTTGGGATTCTTCGGTCTCTGTGCCCGGTGATGATCTCTCCCCCAGGACTGTACGGGGGAGAGCTCTGTGAAACACCTGCATTTTGGCAGTGTCCATGCGGCAGATTCCCATCGCGGCGGGAGCCTCAGGCCGTTCGAGGATCTTTAGCCGGTGGGCCGGGGCTCGCAGCGTCTGCTACTTCTGGTGGCGCGAGGCAGCAGCGTGTCTGGACAGCTCTTCACCCCGCAGCTACAGCGGGGTAACTGCTGCATCCCGACGCCACAAGGGAGTCTCTCGAGTCCGCATGGAGGGGCTCTGAGCTCTTGCCGCCTCTGTGGTGTTTGGCGCCAAACGGGCCTGCTTCGGATTGGCGCCATTTTCTCGGCAGGGCTGAGGCCTCGTGGCGGAGAGCGGAGCAGCCCCGCGTTTGAGCAGACGACGCTGTTCCACGCGGCTACACCCAGATAAGGACTTCCTTTTGCTGTTACTTTTAATTTTAATTTTAATTCTAATTCTAATTTCCTTTTAATTTTAATTTCCTTTTAATTTCATGATAGTTTATAGTTCTTTGAATGCAATGTGATTGGTTTGGGTTTTACTTCTTGTGGGGTGCCTTTACCTTTGTCTGCTTTCTGGCAGTTAGCGACGTCTGTCAGCAGCAGGTTTCCGTGCTAGGATTTGGCCATTCAGGGTCATCGGTGGCACAACCACCTACAAATTGAGCCCTTTCTGAAATTGTCATTTACATAAGGATGCTATTTCCATGTTTATACGCTTGGAAATTGTGCAGACAGCCTCTAAATGTCGTTATGCCATCTGCAAATTTGATCGCCATGCTTGCTGATCTCTTTTCCAGATCATTTCAGTGCAGTAGATGTTACCAGATGCCAGTTCCAGTGCAGATCCCGAGACATTCCACTATTTACGGGTCTCCTGTGAGAAAACTGGCCATTTAGTCCTATTGTGTTCCTGTTTTTGATCCATTTCCCATTCTATAATAGCACATCATCTCCTTCCTCAGGAGAAGTTCATAAGGGGCTTTGTCAAGTACCTTCTAAAACATCCAGATACATATCATTTGGCTTACTCACATGTTTATTAACCCTTTCAAAAGACAGCTTGGTGCTGCTTTTCAGAACAAGTTCTATCATTTAACTGGCACTGAACTCAGATTCATTGGTCTGTAGTTTCCAAGATCGCCTTTGAAGCTCTTTAAAAAAACAAACAAACAAACAAACCCAATTAGTGTTACATTAGTAACTCTTCAATCTTTAGAGATCATTAATACTAATGTTATGATTGAGCCTGGCTGATATTATGAATGATCACTATTAGACAAAAATTAGCTAGGTTAAGACACTTTGATTTGGTTTTCTGCACTATGTTATCAGAGCGCAGCTTGCCCATTTGGCGGGAACACTGCTCATCTGGGCCATCTGGGGAAAGGCCCCTGCTGGGGATCGTGAGAAGTGTTGCTGGATGGCACAGTCCGGGGCTTAGTGTTCCAGGGTCCTGGAAGGGTTGATAGCGGCAGTCAGGCCTCCCTGTCTTTGCTATGACGGTCACCTAGGTTCAAGCGTCCTGTGTTTTGGGTGACAGGAGTGGGACACCTGGACATGTGGTGCTGGATGTTGGATAGGCTCATACTTCTTAGGTGCACTCTCCTTGAGTGCGTCTGCATGTCCGTGTTCCGTCTGTGATCTCATGCTCAGGTGATTGTTGCAGCAATGACAGAGATCGCTTGGGATATCGTGAGCGGGGTTGTCATGGTGTTGCATGGGGTTGCCAATGCAAGACGGGGCCATCCTGAGGAGTTTGGGCCTCAGTCATCAGCTTTCCCTTCGGTGGCCCGGCTGTCCAGGAGGCACCCCTCCAGATCCGCCGGTCCAGTTCTTCTCTGCCTCTTCTCAATGTGGGCAGGGGGGCTGGCAGATCTGGAAATTCACGTCCACTGCACGTTCTACTGTTTTACCTCTGTCTTGGGGTTCTGAGGTCATATATTCCCAATCATTTGTTTGGTGGGGTGCTGCTGTCTGTTGTGCAAGACAAGGTGGTTAACAGTCGGAGGCTGTCGTCTATTCCCCTTACCCCTGAAGGTGCTCACAATTTACGTGTGTTGTACCTGCGGAGGTGTATGTTGTTAAAGGCTAGCAGGCGCACCTGTGGGACCAGAATCCTCGGTTCTTCCGACCTTCCGTTGAGGTGTGCGTGTGGGGTTTACTCCCTTGGTCAGCTAGCAACTTGCTTCACCCATTGGGCCTTCCCTTTCCTCAAGGCATCGTTGCGTCCCACTTCTTCGTGGGGGCTCGCCGCAGGGCCTGGAGTTATGCTCAGCCGGTTCCAGCCAGGGCTGAGTCCTTGGGGGAGGCTCCGATCCTAACGATATAGGGAGTGCTGGGATCCGTTCAACCAGGTTCCTTCGGGCCCAGCGTACGTCGTCTTTTGCTGGCCGGTTTAGGTCTTCGGGTCGTGGCGGTGCTCCGAGTAGACCAGTAGGCTGCACAGTGCTTGTCTTGGAGCAAGCGCGGGATATCTGTAGGTTCATATTCAAAGCCGTCCGGTTACATGTCCCTCCATTGTGGAATGCTGTACTAGTAGGCATACTTCATATGCTGGGCTTACAAGTTGGCTTCCGCGCTGCTCGGCATCAGCCAAGGTGACTGCCGGTTTAGGCTGTGGAGTCAGCCTGGAGGAGGGGCCTTGCGTTCTCTGGACAATGCCCTGTTCGGTTGTGTGCCTTGTGGCCCTTATGGAGTTGTAAAAAAAAAAAAAGAATAATCAAACAGGAAAACCTTCCTAATTGTCCCCACTTCTTTTTTATAAGGTTCTGTCCCTTTCTTCCGGGAGCTTGGCCGGAGCGTGGTTAGACTCAGCTACATTTTGGGGATCCTTTATGTACAAGGCGTTTTAGTGTACGCAGCACGCCCAGTGTTCCATCGTCTGACTGGAACGGTACGCGGTACGTCAGCCGTGGCAGGCATTCACGGACACGGTAGCGGATCGAGCGCTGTAGGTGCTGTCTGAGATCTCCGGGATGGTGGCCTATTTTGATCGGCAGGGTGGAGTCGGTCGGGTGGTCAGGGTGGCCCGAGCGAAGGGACAGCGTGCGCGGTTGAAGCCTTGGCGGCCTGCGTTTCGGTGGGGACACTGTGGTGGCGAATGTCCTTAGCGGGGTCCAAGTGTTTGCCGGAGGAGTGAGATTGCATCAGGCGGTGTGCGCGCCGCATGTGCTCAGATGCGGTCAGCCCATATTGGACCTCATGGCGACCTGTCAGTCTGCGGCGATGGGTCGATGTTTAGCAGAGGACATATGAGGCTACTGGATAGCGTCGATGCATTGGTACGGGGCCATGGCCCGGTCCATTCTATGCCTTTCAGAGGTCATAGTGAAAATGGCCGACTGGGTCTGGTTGCTAAGATATGTGCTCTTCATTAGTCAGTGGGGACCATTACCAGTGTATTCTGCAACATTTGCGTGAGCTTGCATAATCTTTACTTGCAACCAATCGAAATAACTGTCCAAAACCAGTTGATGCAGTCACTACTTGAATTTGCCTCGCTTGACAGTAAAAAAAAAAAAGAAAAAGAAAAAAAAAAAAGACATATTTATTTTATACCGATAGGTCACTCAGCATATTTGGCGATTCCTCGTCCTGGTGTTAATCATGCAGATAATTTCTGCTCTAGTTGTGGTGATGTGACTTTTACATCACAAAAATGGCATATGACTGTGGCGGTTCAGAAAGCCTACAATTTATATTTTGGCTGCAGAATAAAAGATCAGGATAAAAGCTAGGCGCCACACATATGCTGCAATACATGTGTAGCAGATCTCAGGCTGTGGATGGATGGGAAAAGACCATCAAAGTCTTTTGCGGTTCCAATGATCTGGAGAGGGCCCATGGATCACGTCGGCGATTGCTACTTCTGCATGGTTCCTCCAATTCCGGAGGGCATATCCAGGTGATGTAAGCGGTTGGCCTACTGGCATTGCGTCATGGGCGTGGCTACCAGAGTCTCCTTTCTTTTTTGTCACACCATGTAAGACTCCACATCTTCTGAAACAACGCTGGACTCTGGGGCACTTGACACCCTCTTATATGCCCTTGGTGGATCACGCTTGGTTTATTGCAACTCATTGCTTAGCTGCATTCCACATTCTCAATTAAAAAGACTCCAACTGGTCCAGGACATAGCTGTAGAGCTACTTTGTGTTGCAAAGAATAAAGCCCTTAAGAGGTGTGACAAATAGGGTGTTTGACGCTGGTGGTTTTTCCATTTCCCTCATTTTGCTTCCCACCTCTGTCTGGATGTACCTCGGTTTCGTTCTCCCTCATGGAATCCGGCTGTGCCTGTTTAGTTGTCGGTTTGGGACTTACGCAAGAACACTTTGCTTGTAACCTGCGTTCCTTGGACCTTAGGTGAGGTTCTGTCGCTTTCTGGGAGGTCTCTTCGCTGCCTGTCCCTCCGTGGAGGCGGGTTCTGCGGGAGAGCAGCGGTTGCTAACACTTGACACCCTGGTGGGGTCGAGAGCCAAGGGGGAGCTCAAGCGGATTTTTCAGGCGGAGCTCCGGTAGCCTTCTCAGTAGGTCTGTTTCTAGGGCGTTCAGTGTGTTTGCGATGGCGAGTTTGTCTTTCTGAAGCACTAGCGCTGCTTGGGGCAGAGTTCTGTGCTGTTTTCACCAGTGAAGAGGATCCAAGTGGGCTCTCGGTCGTGTCTTCCTGGTTGGCTTACCGCCTGTTGACGTGAGGAGCGGGCTGGGGTCGGTGCCTGCTCTGTTCGTTTAGGGGCCGAGCCGACTGGATAGGTCCCTCCCAATGATTACTGCTCTGGTACATCCCAGTGGTGGAGGACTGAACTGTAGGACCGATAAGGAAATTGAAATTACACTTACCTGGTAATTGATGTTCCTTGAGGGAGTACAGTTCAGTCCTCATTCCCGCCCGGGGATGGATGTTTCAGACGCGAGGCGTCAGTTCCGAGTATGCTTTCGGATCCTAGAGTCGGCAACGGGCTCTGATTTGGCAGGTAATCGCGAGAGCAACCTTTTCTGCCTATACTCTTCCTTAGTTCTCCTTCCTTCTAGCTCTCTGTCTTCCGCTGTTTGGTGCGCAGGGGGACAGGGGCACGGAGGAGGGTGTTTTCGGCCTTTCTTTTTGTGGCCCTGTGATTTTAAAGTTGAAGTTTTGAGCATAGCTTTGTATTTAGTACTTTAACTGGTTGTTTGTTTGCTCCTTTGAGTCTGCTTTGACAGTAGGTCACTGGGGGATCATGGGAGAAGACCAGCAGGATATACCCGGTGATGTCACAAGTTTGACTTGTCCAGTCTCCATGTTGCAGGAGGAGGTGCACTACCCAGTGGTGGAGGACTGAACTGTACTCCCTCAAGGAACATCAATTAGCAGGTAAGTGTAATTTCCATTTTTTGTAACCAAAATAACATTGAGTCATTGGTTCATAATAGTTAACACGACTGTATCAACAACCATTTCAACACAGGCAACAAACTACGCCCCCCCCCCCATTCCGCTACAAAACTCATACAGGTGGCTGACAATGGATAAAGGAGTTCCAAACCACCTCAAATTTAGCAATTCTATTATTACGCAATGCAGTTAATTTCTCAATTAACCCCACTTGATGCATCTGGGCCCACCATGAGTGTATTGTGGGCTGTTGCACCCCCTTCCAGTGTAAGGCTATTTTGCCCTGAGCCCCTCTGGCACAGAACTCCAACAGTTGCCCCCATTTCTCATTCCATCTCTTCCCTCGTACTCCAAGCATTATGTGGTACCAGCTTGCAAATATATAATTACGCTGCTGTCCAAAAGGGATTCACTTTAGGGCCATACCACCACATATGGAGATATCCCCCTATTTGGCTACACAGCACACAGAAGAAGCAGTAGCTTTCATCTGCCATAAGCGGACAGGGGTGTGAGATACCAGTGATAGAGGACCTTATAACCATTTTCCATAAGTCCTGCAGACAGACTTTTCCTACCTGTCGAAAAACAGCCTCCCATGTTTGTGGTCCAAAATTCCCCCTAAATCATGTTCCTGTATCTCTTGGAAGGCATCTTTTCTGGCCCCCTATCGAGTAAAAACTGATAGAAGTGAGAAACAATCCTTGTGCAGGCTGCAGGGTACCAGCATAGGACTTCAAAGTCCTTCAAGTCATTTGCTTGTGTTTGTGCCCAAGCCCGGGTTCCCAGCAAGTGTCGCACTTGTAAGTATCCATAGAAATTCCTTTGGGGCAGCCCAAAGGCATCCTGCAGCTCTGCAAAGGGCAGCACCTCTCCATCCATACAAAAATGCATCAATGTATCTACGCTCATAGCTTCCCATCTTCAAAAAAGAGGATTCTGTTCAACTGAGGGAAAGCCACGATTATGGCAAAGAGGCATCAGTAAAGAGGGTTCTCCTTTGAGAGCATAACTCCCAGCTAATCTTTGCCACAAGAGACACACCCTGTGCACAAAGGGGTTAGGACCAAAGTCATCCCCTTTCCCATCCCAGGATAGGTGGCTTAGCTGCATATTAGGGGCTGTGGCTTGTGCAGTCTGCACCTATTTCCTAGGGTCCTCTTCCTACCACTCCACAATACTTTTAAACTGTGCCGCTAGGTAGTATAATTAGAAGTTGGGGATGCCCAAACCACCTCTCTTTCGACTTCTATATAGGGCCCTACGTGATATCTGGGGGGAGCGTTTATGCCAAATAAATTGCAAGTGACCTTTAGGGATCAATACTAGTAATGCCTGGAAGTAAGAGTACCTGCGGTAGTACTACCGTTTTAACACAAGCTATGCGACCTAGCCATGAGATTGTGCGCCTAGACCATTTATCAAGCTCATCGTTGATCTTCCACCAAAGTGGAGGGTAATTTCATTTCTAGAGGAGTTGTGTCACTTTTCACCTGTACCCACAGATACTTAATACTATTGGTAGACCATTTGAAAACCTGTGTGCTGCAAAGAAGACCCTCCATCTCTACTGGCATACTGATGTTAAGAGCCTCAGAGTAGTTAATTCTGAAGCCTGAAACTGCTCTAAAAGTCGTCATCTCCGCAACTACTGCTGGTACAGAAATGAACAGATCTGTTAAGATCAATATTACATCATCTGTGAATAATGCTACCTTGTGATTCAATCCCAACAGCCTCCATACCCTGAATCTCTCCCAAAACCTGGAGCCTCTCAGCAAAGGGTTCCATTACTAAAGCAAATAAAAGCGGCGATGGAGGAAAGCCCTGCCGTGTGTGCTGGCCCAGTGGGAAGGCAGTCAAATAACCTTTAACTTTCACATACGCTTTCGCTCCTTCATAAAGCTTATATCCACGCAAGGAATTTACCCCTCAAGTCCACTTATTGCAAGACCACCCACATATAAGACCAGGACACCACGGCCAAATGCTTTTTCAGCATCCATTGATAAAAATATCGCCAGCTTCTGCTTTGCTCTAGCTAACCAGGCTAGGTTAAGGACCTGTTTAACATTATCTGATGTCTGCCTACCACATATAAATCCCGTTTGGTCTTTATCAATCAAGCTCGGCATCAGTACTGATAACTGCCGTGCCAAAATCCCTGCCCACAGCTTAACATCTATATTCAAAAGGGAAACAGGATGATAGGAAGAGCAATATTCCGCCTTCCTCCCCGGCTTAAGGCGCTCACTAATACCCACCCGTTGCATTGAGGGGGGTAAGGGGGATCCCTTCGGACAAAGCCATTAAAACAACTCCACCATCGGCCCCATCAATAGAGCACTGTGAATGTTTTATAAAATTTAGCTGTGTAACATCCAACCCTGGCGCTTTATCATTTGCTAAGCATTTAATGACTTGCTGAATTTCTTTCCCAGTTATGGGCTGCTCCAAGGTCGCCACCTCCATCTCTGTCAAGACCCATAGGGAAGCGCCGGTCAAGTAGATATTAATTGCAGTCTCACTTATGGGCCCTTCTGTAGCGCATAAATCCCTATAATACTGCTGGAGTGTCTGCCTTACAGCTTCGTCCCCCACCATCTGGCCTCCATCTAGCCCATGAATCTGAGGGATAGCATTTTGCGCTTGTTGAAGTGCTCGCACCAACAATTTGCCTGCTTTATTTCCACACTCGTATTATCGTTGCTTAACACATTGCATCTGAAAGTTTTTAGGGTATCTAAGTGCAGTTTCCTCAGATTCATTCGGGCTACCTCAAGATCCCTGCGAGATTGAACCGTGTCTAATTGGAGATGCCGCTCTGCTAATTCACGCACTCACTCATAGCTAACTGCCAACCCTCTTTCGCACTTTTTCCGTTTAGTAGCTGCCCATATAAGCAGTTTTCCTTGTATCATGGCTTTCAGACCATCCCGTAGTATACCAATATCTAATCACCTGTGACATTAAGTTGGAAATATTCTGTAATATCCTTCTGTAAGGCTTCCACTGTTTGCTTATCATGCAGTAGGCTGTCATTTAATTGCCAGTAGCGCCTGCCTCCCCTTGTTCCTAAACGCTTCACAGATAGCCATACCAGTCTGTGATCAGACCATGTGATGGGTTTGATATTAGTATCCTCCACCCCAGCGCACAGATTCCAGTCCAACAACAAATAATCCAGAAGTGAATAAGACTGCTGTACAGGAGAACAGAAGGAGAATTGCCTAGTTTCCGGATGTATCAGGCACCAACTATCACTTAAATGCCATAAACGCATAAGTTCCTGCAGCTTGTGCCAATGCCCTTGCTCCCCTCTCAGTGCATCCCCTGTTCAATCCAGTTTTGAATCAAGGGCTACATTCAGGTCGCCCCCCATTATAACGTGACCTTTGTTAAAAAGAAGTTCTAATCTCCAGGAACAAGCAGGAATGAGTCTTCACATATGAGAATTGTCGGTACCGACAGAGCCTGCGTGGGAACGCTCCCCAGCGTCCAATAGGAAAGCTTTTGGGAGCATCCCACAGCGCCTGCATGCTGCGTTCCCGCCTTTCCTAACTGGCTCTCTCCAGTTCTTCTTTTCCGCGAAGCCAGCAGGTCGTCTTTCCTGTCACCGCTGAAGAATTTCGTATTTTCTTTTATTTTTCTTTAGTTGCGTGTCTGCCTTCTCGATTCCGCACCGGTACCACCGGTCTTTTTTCTTTCTTTAAAAAAAACAACAAAACTACTACTCTTTTTAGTGCATTTTTTCTTCTGGGGCCTTAGGCCTACAGATATATTTTTCCTCATGGAAAAACCCGCCTCCGGGTTTAAAAAATGCACGAAGTGCAGTAGCACTATTTCTGTCACTGACACCCATGACTGGTGTCTAAAATGTTTAGGTCCTGACCACTCCATTGCGGATTGTGAGTCCTGTTCCATGATGTCTAAGAGAGGGTTACAAAATCGGGCAGCCAAGCTCAGTACCCTGTTTCCCTCCGATGCAGCTTCGGTGGCATCGACGTCTTCCAGGGCTGCTTCTTCATCCCATGGATCTCAGGTAACCAAACTTAAATCTGGCCGGTCCTCAAAGAGTTCATCTCCCTCTAAGTATCGAGATGCCCCCGGGCTTCGACCGATCACCTGTTACAATGTTCTGGGGTACCGGCGGTTACCACCGGTACCGACATCCAGACATTGGTGGCGTCAATGGATCAGAATATTCTGACCATGCAGCGTGCCATCACGGCATTCATACAAGCTGCGACGCCTACGGTACCGCAACAAACCCTGTTGTCGGTACCGGTACCGATTCCGGTACCGGATCTGAAATCGGTTCCGATACCAGTACCGCTTGCATCGACATCAGCGGTACGCTATCCAGTGATGCCTATCAGCACCGACTTGGTACCGATTACTCCCGATGTCGATACCTCCCGGTACGCGTATCGGGCTCTGCGAGAGCATCCAGATACTCGATACTTTGATTCCTCTGAAGACTCTGATACTTCAGAGGTCTCAATTGAAGCATCGGGGATCCTTCCTCAGGAACCCTCTTCTCCAAAAAGGAGAATGTCTCCTCCTGAAGACTTGTCTTTTCAGGACTTCATTAGGGAGGTGGCCAAAGGCCTGTCCATCTCAGTGACCTCTGAAACTGAACCTAGAGCCAAAAAATTAGATATCCTTCAATATCCTAAGGCTCCTAAAGAGGCAGCCACCTTACCAATACATGAGATCCTTTATGATCACATGTTAGGCATATGGGAGACTCCTCTTTCCACCTCCCCTCATTCTAGAAGGTTGGACACCATGTATCGTGTTCCTCCTTGTCCTGGGTTTCATAAGACTCAGCTTCCTCACCACTCCATTGTGGTAGAGTCTGCTATGAAAAAGATCAAGAGTACAAAAAGGCACTCCTCTGCTCCTCCAGGAAGAGAATGCAGAACACTAGATGCCTTTGGCAGGAAAATCTTCCAGGCCAGTATGCTTGTAGCCAGAATCAACTCCTATAGTCTCTATATGGGGATGTTTCTAAAAGAAGTTACAGATCATCTGCAAACCTTATTTCCTTTTATGTCAGAAGATAAGAGAGAAGAATATATCACCTGGCTTAAACATGCACAGGATGTATCCAGGTTTTCCAACCGTGCAGCCTTTGACTCTTTTGAGGGGGCCAGTAGAGCCTCTGCTATTGCCATAGGTGCACGCAGAGTTGCTTGGTTGCAAGCCTCTGATTTGGAATCCTGGGTACAGGATGGTCTAGGTAACCTCCCCTGTACAGGGGAAAACCTGTTTGGCAAAGATTGGCAAGCAAAGGCCAACCAGATGGATGCTGAAAATTCTGCTTTAGATAGACTTTCAAAGTCGTCTACTGCTCCTTTTAAAAAGAGGTTGTTCAAAAAGGGATCTTTCCCAAAGAAAGGGAAATTTTCTTCAGGTTATGGTCAGGCCTCTTCTCAAGGTCGTTTTGCTACAAAGAGACAGCAACAACCAGAACAGGCCAAAACTCAGGCTGCGAGGACTGCTACGGCCCAACAGCCTCAGCCTTCTCAGGGCCTTTGACTTTCCACTAGAGAACTTAGCCTTTCTGGCTCTAGAACATCCAGAGCCTCTGACCATCCCAGGAAGGTTAGCTCACTTTGCTCCCAGATGGGAACAAATCACAGCAGAGCAATGGACCCTCTCCATCATAAGGGATGGGTACAAGCTTCATTTCTTAAACCTTCCTCCTCACACCATGGTAAAACAGTTCAATTCTCCAACACCTCTCCTCAACCTTCTAGGTCAAGAGATTGCTACCCTTCTTGCCCAAGGGGCAATAGAAGAAGTACCCCTTCTTCAACAGGGCTCAGGGTTTTCTCCCCCTATTTTCTCATTCCAAAGAAAACGGGGGGCTACAGACCCATATTAGATCTCAGAGAATTGAACAAGTTTCTATGCAAGGAGAAATTCAAGATGACTTCTCTCGGAACTCTCCTTCCATACCTCCAGAGTCAGGACTGGCTTTGTTCTCTAGATCTCAAGGATGCGTACACCCATGTTCTCATCCATCCAACACACAGAAGGTTCTTTCGGTTCCTTTTCCAAGGAAAGCACTACCAATACAAGGTGCTTCCTTTCGGTCTGGCCTCTGCTCCAAGAGTGTTCACAAAATGCATGGCAGTAGTAGCTGCATTCCTGCGCACTCTAGGAATATTCGTATTCCCATATCTGGACGACTGGCTCATCCGAGCTCCATCCCAGTCAGAGGCCCAGACTTTCCTAGCCTGCACAAGGCGTATTCTTCAGTGTCTGGGACTGGTAATCAACATTCCAAAATCCCATCTCACCCCTACTCAGTCTCTAGAGTTCATAGAGGCCTTACTGGATACCACAACTGCAAGGGCCTATCTTCCCCAGGCCCGTTGCCTACGCTTGGTGCAGTTAGTCTCCCAGATTCAGTTAAAATCCCATTTAACTGCTCGAGAGATGTTGCAACTCTTAGGCCACATGGCATCGACGGTGCATGTGGTTCCTTATGCTCGCCTTCACATGAGGGCAGCTCAGTGGACTCTATCCACCCAATGGACCCAGGCCTCAGGTTGCCTGTCAGACAAAATAGCAACCTCCAGTCGCCTCTTTTGGTCCCTCCACTGGTGGAAGTCCACTCAAAATCTGTTGCTGGGGTCCCCCTTTCAACAGGTGTTACCCCATGCAACCCTTACAACAGATGCTTCTCCAAAGGGTTGGGGAGCTCATCTACAAGATCTCTCCACCCAGGGTATCTGGTCTCCACAGGAGACATCTCTACATATCAACCTCTTGGAGCTCAGAGCAATCTTTCTAGCTCTCAGAGTCTTCCACTCCCTGCTCAGCTACAAGACAGTCCTCATTCACACGGACAACCAGGTAGCCATGTTCTACTTGAACAAGCAGGGAGGGACTGGCTCTCTGTCGCTTTGCAACGAAGCTCTGAAATTGTGGGCCTTCGCCAGAGAGCATCAAATCCATCTCATGGCAGTGTATCTTCCAGGGGTTCAAAACTCTTGGGCAGACAGACTCAGTCGAGTTCTGCTTCCGCACGAATGGTCCCTCCATGGGGACCAGATAGCCAGGATTTTTCGGATTTGGGGTACCCCAGACATAGACCTTTTGCTAGTCCGTGGAATGCCAAACTTCCCCGGTTTTGTTCCAGGATTCCATGTCAGGGAGCTCAGGCCAGGGATGCCTTCCTCCTTCATTGGGGGCAAGACTTCCTCTATGCCTTTCCACCTATTCCCTTCATCCCCATAGCACCACTTTGGCCACGCCAAGTGTGGTACCCTCTACTTCTGCATCTTTCTCAAGCTCCCTCCCTAGACCTGGGGTCTGCTCCAGATCTCCTCTCCCAGGAGGAGGGAACCTTGTGGCACCCAAATCCTCAGTCTCTTCATCTCAGGGCCTGGTTGCTGAAGGCCTAGACCTTCAGGATTTACACCTTTCCCAGCAAGTGAAGGATATCCTTCATGCTTCCAGAAAGCCTTCCACCAGACGTTCATATGCTTTTAAATGGAAAAGGTTTTCCATTTGGTGTGCAGAGAAGGGTCTCAACCCTCTTGCAATACCTTAGAATTCTTTACTAGACTATTTGCTGCATTTATCCCATGCAGGCCTTAAAACAAATTCAATCAGGGTCCATTTGAGTGCTATTGCAGCATCCCTTAAGCCTCTCAATGGACAACCTATTTCCTCCCATCCTCTTATAGCAAGATTCATGAGAGGCCTTCTTTTGACTAAACCTCCCATTAGACCACCTCCAGTGGCATTGGACTTGAATCTGGTTCTTGGCCAGCTTATGAAGCCACCCTTTGAACCCTTAGCCACTACCTCCTTGAAATTCCTTTCCTGGAAGGTTATTTTTCTCATTGCAGTCACCTCAGCTCGCCGTATCAGTGAGTTGCAAGCTTTAGTGGCTAATCCTCCTTATACAAGGTTCCATCATGACAAGGTAGTCCTCAGAACTAATCCACACTTTATGCCTAAAGTGGTCTCACCTTTTCATCTGAACCAGGAGGTGTATTTACCTTTCTTTTTTCCAGGACCTCATGCATCAAGTGCAGAGAGGAATCTTCATACCCTGGATTGTAAAAGAGCACTCGGTTTCTACTTACAAAGGACAGAGCAACATAGAAAGTCCTCTCAACTTTTTGTTGCTTTTGATCCTTCTCATTTAGGACTTCCAGTCTCTAAGAGAACTCTATCCAATTGGATTGCTCAGTGTATTTCCTTCGCCTACCAGAGTAAGAACCTTTCTCTGGAGGGCCATGTCACAGCTCACAATGTGAGGGCCATGGCAACCTCTATGGCTCATCTAAACTCTGTGTCCATCGACCAAATCTGTCGAGCGGCCACCTGGGCATCGGTTCATACCTTCACAGCCCATTACTGCTTGGACAAGGACTCCCGCCGGGATGCCTTGTTTGGTCAGGCTGTTCTCAAACACCTGTTCCATACCTAATCAACTCCTACCCTCCATCCCTGACTGGATGCCTGAGATTCATGGGTGGAAGTGGAGCCCTTCCCAGGGACTCACAATCTGGGTGATCCCCCAGGCATCTCTAGCTGGGGTGTCCCCATATGTGAAGACTCATTCCTGCTTGTTCCTGGAGATAGCACAGTTACTTACCTGTAACAGGTGATCTCTGGGAACAGCAGGAATAAGTCTTCACAACCCACCCACCTCCCCTAGGAGTTGTATCTCTCTATCTATCTTTCCTTTCCTCTCTCTCTCTCTCTCTTTTGTCTCAGCTTTAAAACTCGAACTGGAGAGAGGCAGTTAGGAAAGGCGGGAAGGCAGCGCGCAGGCACTGTGGGATGCTCCCAAAAGCTTTCCTATTGGACGCTGGGGAGCGTTCCCGCGCAGGCTCCGTCGGTACCGACGATACCAATATGTGAAGACTTATTCCTGTTGTTCCCAGAGATCACCTGTTACAGGTAAGTAACTGTGCTTTCCCAGTCATTCATAAAAAAACTCCCTACCCTTGATTTGGCGCATATAAGCTAATGACTGTTACCTGTATCCCCCCCCCCCCAATAGTTCCTATATCGCTATATAATGGCCCTGGGGTCTTTTACAGAGTCTAGGGTACTGTGGATAAGGATGGCTACTCACCCATTCTTGTTGGACCCCTCTCTGGGAGGTGCAGTAGACCTGTGGGTATGCTTGATCTCGCAGCAGTCCATGATTTCGTTCATGCAGGTACGTCTCCTGTAGCAGTGCAGTATCCCACTGTAATCTCTTAAGTTTCATGAATAATAATTGCCTCTTCCTTGGAAAGCTTAGACCCTTTGTATTAAGGGTACTTATTCGTAATGGTGCCATTGAGCTATTGCAGCCTCCTCTGTTGCCCACCATATACCTTCCCCCCCATCCCCCCCACTTTTTTCTCCCCACCTACATCCCCTCCAGACATACCCTGTCACCCTTCCCTCTTAATTCCTAATGCACCTGCCCTTTGCCTTATTAACATTTGGCAAGAGCTTATGGGAGGAAGCGCCGCACCTCAGTGAGCCTGCATTCCCCCCCCCCCCCGCATCACGCCCCTCAAGCTCGCTACTTCACAGAACGATTGCAAGGCCCCAATCACACACTCGCTCACTTGCACTCCCATTCATATTCCAACCTGGGTAACCTCTGGTTCTGTTATAAAGACTCTAGTTCCCATTTCTCCAAACCACCATAACACATTTCCCTTTTTCTCTTTTACTCCCTTTTTCTCTTTTACTCCCTTTTCACTCCCCCTTTAAACAAATCCCATAATTATGCAACTCGCACTTGCAATAAACGGTGAAAATTAACTCAGTCTTTAGGTTGCAGCCTCAGCTGTTAGTGTCCTTCAAAGAATGTCCTGGGTGGTGTTCAGAGTGGTGCTGTAGCTGACCTCGCCCTCTCTCCACTCTCTGCCAATGCACCATTGATTTTTGCGGCTCAGGCAGTTTTGGGACAAGTTGTCCAGACTCTTCACTCCCAAATCCTGCAGCAATATGAGGGCTTCCATTCTAGTCCGAATACGCACAGTGCGGCCATCCCTGATCACCACCAGGGTAAAGGGAAATTGCCATTGATAGTGACAGTCCTCTTTCCGGAGTTTGTGTGTAATGTCTCTTAACGTCCATCTGCGGCGCAAAGTGGCCGGGGCCAGGTCCTCGAAGATTTCAATGCGATGTAGTTTACAAATTAAAGAACCCGCTTTTCGGGCCGATGTAGCTACATGCTCTTCCACCACAGAACTTTGAAACCTGCTACTATATCACGAGGTAGATTTCCCTGGGGGGGCCCATGGCCCTAAATGCTCTCTCCAGGTCTACCTTAGATGCTTCACCTGAGTCTGATACTGTCCAAAGCTGATTCACGATGTTCTGTACAGTACCTTTACAGTCTCTATTCCTCCTCCTCAGGCACTCCCCAAAAACGCAGGTTTTTGTCACGATCTGTTTTACGGATCTTCCAGTTTATTTCTGATCTCATTTGCACGCTGCAGGGCCTCTACTTGCTTGTCTATTTGTGTTACTGACTCTCCTGAATACTCAACGTGGTTTTTTTTGCATCCTTGACTCTGCGACCCAGGTCAGCCATTTCTCCACTGTGATCTGCAGCTAATGATAAAATGTCTGTGCGTACTGACTGCAGTTCAATCTACAGCTCTCTGTTCCACTGTCTAAATTCTGCTGCGGTTAATTGCCCTTCTTCCTCATAATCAGAGCTGCTCCCATGTGCCGCTCCGCTTCCAATAGGATCTGCTTCTGCTCTGTGCCGCATGGCTTCGCCCACCGCCATTTTTTTCCATCTGCCCTCGCTCCCAGGACACTACTGCATACAAAAGTGGTGAGGTCCGTTTGCTTTTTTTTAAATTTTTTTTATTTTGCACGCCATGCGCCATCTTGGGATGTTATGTGACTAAATTCACCATTCTCCAGCTCTTTGGAGTCACTCCGATTTGTCGTTTTGAGTGAGGGGGTAAGTGGAGCTCTTCGTTATGCCGCCATGCTACTTGGTGATGTTGCTTCCTCCTGGCTACAGCTTTTTGACTAGGGAATCAGTCTCCTCTCCCCCATACTTGTGCCAGTCTGGTACCTGGGAACTAGTGAGTCCCATATGTGAAGACTGAATTCTTGCTTGTTCCTGAAGATAGCGTAGTTACTCATGTGTAATAGGTGATCTCTGGGAATAGCAGGAATCGGTCTTCACAACCCACCCTCCTCCCTTAGGAGTTGCAAGGTTCTTTGATTTTTCTTCTTCTCTCAGCTACAAATTCAACTGAGGAGAGTAGATAGAAAGACGAAAAGGCAGACGCGCAAGCGAGATGTAGTGCTCCTAAAGGCTTTCCTGGGGAGTGTTCCTGCGCAGGCTATGTCGGTGACGTTTACCCATATATGAAGACTGGTTCATGAGTAACTGCTCTTGGGGATGATTTTATCACAAGCTCGAGGTGGGAGGCATCCATTGGGTCACCCTTAGCACCAATGCCCTTCTGGGTTTGTCAAGGAGAAGTTCAGTTCCCCATCCTTACCCTGTTATGAGCTGTTTGAACAGTCAAATTATTGGATCAAGACCCTGAACCTAGCATACCCTCGGTGCTCCCTCCCCCCCCCATCCCCTTCCCCAGCTCTCTCCCAAAGATTGGATGAAGGTTTCAAGAAGTATGTGGCTGTAGGAGAGTACCATTGAGCCCAGCACTGTCACTGCTTGGGCTCCCCAGGGATGACTACCAGATCTGAATTCCTATCTCTGTACTGAATCTGCACTTCAGTGCTAATTTTAAAGGTATCTGTGGGGTCCCAGACTTTGGCCACTCAGTGGGGCATTTGTCGAGTATGGGAGTAGAACAGTTAGTGTTTGTGGTCTTTTTCTGCTGGTTCCTGCCTCATGCTAGCATTGTGGGCAAGCTTTACCAGTGCCTGGCTGTGTGTTTCGTTGTTTGCTGACACATGCTGTATCTATGGGTAGGCACGTGCGGCATCTGTGCGCATTGGTATGCATTGTCTGTGTCTTGGTGCACCATTTGTGTGTTATCTGAGTGCCCTTCTTGCATTGTGCAGTAACTATGCACCCTTGGTACACATGCTGTTAGTGCAGCTTACTCCAGTGCACCTTAGTGGAACAGAAGGACTTGCTTCGGGAAGCTCCTCCGATTGATGTAGGCATTGGTCTTCTGGGAGGAGTTGCTGCCTTCTACCCTCCCTCTGCTCGACACAGGTTTCTGCTCATCCCTCAGGGAGGGGGTCATTTGCAGTTGGTGGAAATGAATTTCTTTTCTATCTTGTCAGCTCTGCAGGATGCATAGGGGTCAGCGCTCTTGCTCGGAATCTCTGTGCTAGCTCTTTGGAGTTTAGCCCATCAGAGCTTATCCAGTGGGATTCCTCTGTGTCTGGCCTGCCTCCTGCTAATGGGACAGCCAAGGTAGAGGGAGTGTCCCAGGCCTCTGACCTATCTTCCCAGAATTCTTCTCCTTTATTCAGCAGGCATTGTCCTTCTGGTATGGCAATTCAGAACATCAGCCTCTGGGCCCTACTTCTCCTTCTCCTCCTCTCTCATTCGGCGGTCAGCCCCTCGATTCAGGGCAGGAGAAAGCCCCTCTGCAGAAGTGCCCCTGGAAGAGGACCGCCTTGGAACTCTGATCAGTTATTTTGTGCTAAGGATCCTGATTTGAGTTCCAGGGGATTGGATGTGGTGACACCACATGTGAAGAAGATGAACCTTGGGTGCCGAGAGAATCATCCTGGTCACCCATCATTCGTTTGTTTCGGAAAGAGGACCTGGCAGTCTTAATTGATCAAGTTTCTTCTGCCCTATGGCTATTGGATGCTGGGTTGACAGAGCAGGAGCCTCAGGTGCATCCCCTCTTTAGAGGGTCAGGAAACCCTCCATGATGTTTCTTTTCCCAGAGGTCCTGAAGAGCATGATACACATGGAAAGGGACTTGCCTGCTGCCTTGTTGAAAGGGGGCAGGGTTATGAGTAGGCTCTACATTCTTTCTCATGGGAACCTTACTGCCTGAATGCAGTTGCCTCAGTTGAATGCGCAGGTGACGGCCATTACATAGTGCACCACCATTCTGGTAGAGGGTGGTGTGGCCCTTAAGGATCAAGTGGATTGCAAGGTGGGGGCCTTTCTGAAGAGTCAGTATTCAGCCACCTCCCATATGCTCCAAGCACTCATTTGCAGAGGCCTTATTGTTCATGCCCTGCTCCACTGGATCCAGTTGCTCCCACATAAGAACATAACATAAGAAATGCCATGGGTCAAACCAAGGTCTATCAAGCCCAGTATCCTGTTTTCAAGAGTGGCCAATCCAGGTCACAAGTACCTGGCAGGTTCCCAAAAAGGCACACAGGTTCCACAATGCTCATCCTGGGGTAAAGCAGTGGATTTTACGGGTCCTCTTTAATAATGGTTTATGGACCTTTCTTCCGGGAACTTGTCCAAACCTTTTTTTAAACCCAACTACACTAACATCTTTTACTACATCCTCTGGTAACGAATTCCAGAGTTTGACTACACGTTGAGTGAAAAAATATTTTCTCTTATTAGTCTTAAATGGGTTACATTGTAGCTTCATTTTGTGTCCTCTAGTCTTTCTACTTTTTGATGGTGTAAACAACCTATCTACGTTTACCCATTCCACTCCACTAATTTATAGACCTCTATCATATCCCCCCTCAGCCATCTCTTCGAAGTTGAAGAACCCCAACCTTTTAAGCCTTTCCTTATAGGGGTATCCTTCCATCCCCTTTACAATTTTTGCCACTTTTCTCTGTAGCTTTTCTAATTCAGCTATATCCTTTTTAAGATACGGTGACCAGAATTGCACATAATATTCAGGATGCAGTTACACCATGGAACGATACAGAGGCATTAGAATACCCTTTATTTTATTTTCCATTCCTTTTCTTATGATTCCTAGCATTCTATTTGCTTTCTTGGCCGCTGCTGCACATTGGGAGAAGGGTTTCAATGTATTATCCACGATGATACCTAAATCTTTTTCCTAGGTGGTGGTTTCTAATGTGGTACCTTGCATCGTGTAACCATAGTTTGGGTTGTTCTTTCCTAGGTGTATAACTTTGTACTTATCCAAATTAAATTTCATCTGCCATTTGAATGTCCATTTTTCCAATTTATCAAGGTCCTCTTGCAATTCTTCACAATCCTCTTGGGTTTTAACAACTTTGAATAATTTTGTGTCATCTGCAAATTTGATCACCTCACTTGTTGTTCCCATTTCCAGGTCATTTATAAATGTTAAAAAGCAGTGGGTCCAGCACAGATCCCTGACACTTCACTACTCCGTCTGGCAGTCCCAATAAAATCATACAAATTTAAAAATATATAGAAAACATGCATAAAGAAAATACAACTCTTAAAAATCCAACCTTTTTCAGACAATACCTACATCAGGGTTTTTACAAAAAGACCATATACAGTACAGCCAAGTTACAAATGAAACTTCATCCAGATGAAAGAGGAATATAAATAAATAAATAAATCTAAAAACTATATAAACAGTAATTTAGCAGAGACATTGACAACAGACTTAAAACAACATAAGGAATGAAAACAAAAGTAAACAGGAATAAAACTAACCTCATTAGGATATGCCACTGTTTACTTCTAAAACTGTATTGATGGAACCCATACCTATCTTGTGGAAAAAAATATGAATGACATTACTCCCCACTAAAACCACTTATATATAATAAAGGCCAAATCAATTGCTTATATATAGAAAGCCATCGACAGTATCGAGGTCTGGACAGGGATTACTTCAACTTCCTACTGGCCTCAGATTCCAGTTCTGAAGTATCTGACCTGGAGTCCACTGATATTGATCCGCATCGAGATATACCGTTTGATCCATTGCCTCCCTATGAGAGATGACTATCACCACTCGAAGACGTGTCCTTCCAGGACTTTATAAAGGATATGGCTGCTACTCTACAGGTATTGGTAGCTACTGAGATTCTTGTTATCAAAGGAGGCTGCAACCCTCCCGGTACACAACATCCTAAACAACTTAATGACTCTGATATGGGAGGCTCTCATGTTGACACCAGCAGTCAGTAAACATCTGGATACCCTTTATAGGGTGTCACCCTCTCTAGGTTTCCAAAAGTCACAACCATTCCATGGTGGTTGAGTCAGCCATGCAAGAGATTAAAAGCCAAAAGAACCACTCCTCATTACCTCCCCTTTCGTGTGAATCCCACTTGCCCTATCCTCTGCTTTTCTCGTGTCTTGCTCTCATTTATGTTCTGGTCTTGTCTCTCTTGTTTTTATTGCTTTTCTATCAAGAAATTGTAATTCTTTTCTACTTCATTGGCGTTTTATTGTACACGCTTTGCTTGCCATTGAAAGGCGGTTTTTATCAAATGAAATAAAACATAAAACAAACCTCCAGACAGAGAAGCAAGAATCCTCAATGCCTTTGCAAGGAAAGCTTTTCAAGCAACAATGCTTGCCTCCTGAGTTGACTCATGCATGCTATACATGGGCATGTTCCTTAAGGTTATGGCTAGAGACCTGGCTAAGTTCACAGCCCTTCTATCTTCTGACAAATAAGCACCTCATCAAGTCCTAGTATCTCACTCTCAAAACATCTCTAAATTCCTGACAAGGGCAGCATTTGCTGCTTTTGAGGCCAGTATTAGGGCAGCTGTGGCCTGCATTGGTGCTAGGCGGATGGCCTGGCTTTGAGCATCTGACCTGGAACAGTGGATCCAGGATAAATTGGTCAACATTCCCTGCAATGGAGAAAACCTCTTTGTCCAGAGGTGGAGAAAGAAGGCAGGGGAGATAGAAAGTGATGACATCACGATGAAGAGGCTTTCAAGGAAAACAGATTCTTCCAAGAAGAAATCTGCTGCCAAGAAACCATTTTATCCTAAGAAAGAGGTTCTATCCTCCCTACCATACCTTCCCAACCTACTCTGCTCCTCAAAAACAGCAGAGACAGCCGGGTACTAAGTAACCTTGCTAAGCTAAGGTAGCTAAACCACAACCTACCCCTGGACCTCAGCCCACACAGAATTTTTGACTTTTCAAGAGAGCATAGCCAGTTGTCCAGTAAAATCCCCTCCCCTAATTCCAGGGAGATTGGTCAATTTTGCACATCGATTGGGCTTCATCACCTCAGAACCCTGGACCTTAAGGCTAGTCAGTAGTGGCTTAAAGTTTGCTTCAAGGAGCTCCCATCCATTCACTTTGTGGCCCAACACTGTGGATCTCACACATCCTTGCTACAACAGGAGATCCACTCTCTACTCACACAGGGAGCAATAGAGGAGGTCCCTCCATCTTAACAGGGCCCGGGATTCTACTTCTGATACTTCCTTATCCTGAAAAAGACAGACCTAAGATCTATCTTCGAAATCTCAACAAATTTCTTTCAAAGAAAAGTTCGAAATGATTTCTGTAGGTACTCTTCTTCCTTACCTTCAACTAAACAATTGGCTATGCTCTTTGGCTCTAGAGGATGCTTTGATTGTATGATAAGGCGGTATAAAAATCCAATTAAATAAATAAATAAATAAAATATATACACATCCTACTCCACCCAAGTTTTAGAGAGTTCCTCAGATTCACTTTTCAGAACAACCATTATCAATATCAGGTCCTGCCTTTTGGCTTAGTCTCAGCTCCATGAGTCTTCACAAAGTGTCTGGCTGTCGTGACAGCCTACTTCCAGACACCGGGCATCTTTTTTGTTCCCTTACTTACTGGCTGATAAAGGTAGATACCATCCAAAAAATAACTATCGCTTTTCAACAAACCATCCACATCCTACAAGACCTAGGGTTTGTCATAAATTATCCAAAGTCACATCTGGTTCCGACCCAGAATCTGGAGCCCATAGGAGCTTGACTGGACACCATTCAAGCCCAAGCTTTCCTCCCAGATGACAGACAAGTCTGGTTAGTTTCCCTGGCCACTCAGTTTCAACACTAATCAGCAGTGGAGGCCAGGACCTTCCTTGGCTTACTAGGCCACATGGCATCCACGGAACATGTGGTACCATATGCCCGATTCAACATGTGGGTCAGACAGTGGAACCTGTCGCAGCAGTGGACACAATCCACAGGCCGACTGTCCGACCTCATCCCAGTCTTTCATCAGATAAGAACATATATTCAATGGTGGACCAACCCACAGAACCTAGTTGTAGGGTTACCTTTTCAGAAGTCTATACCACAGTCTACCCTGACAACTGATGCATCAAAGCAAGGTTGGGGAGCTCACCTTAACGGTCTCACCACCCAATGGTCTCCTCGGGAGAACTCCCTTCACATCAGCCTCCTAGAACTCAGAGCAATCTTCGCCATCCGCGTGTTCTCTCACCACCTGACAGGCCAATCAGTCCTCATCCAAATGGACAATCAGCTGGCCATGTTCTGTATAAACAGGGAGATACATGCTCTCGCCCTTTATGCACAGAGGCAAATATGCCTCTGGAACTTGGCAATCTCTCGGAGAATCCACCTTCATGCAGTATACCTCCCCGGAGTGGAAAATCAGTTAGCCGAGAGGCTGAGTTGCGTTTTACAACTGCACAAGTGGAGCTTGAAACCTCAAGTAGCGCATCACTTGTTCCACCTGTAGGGAATATCACTACTCAATTTCTTTTCTTCTCCTTGCAATGCTCAACTTCTGTTTTGCTTGAGAATCCCGTCCCCGCTCAGAGAGATCTCTGATGCCTTTCTCCTACACTGGGGAGGGAGTCTACTCTGCCTTTCCCCCGTTTCCCCTCGTAGCAAAGACATTGTTCAAACTCTGGGCCGACCAGGGGATAATGATTCTCATTGCACCTTACAGGCCCAGGCAACCATGGTTTCCTCTTCTTCAACTAGCCCAGGCTCCACCCCTCTGCCTAGGCTCTGCACCAGATCTCCTTTTCTAGGAGCAGGGCAACCTCATGTACCCCAGCCTCAACACTCTCCATTTTGATAGCTCGGCTGCTGAATGCTTCATTCTCTCACATTTAGGACTTCAAGAAGATGTTCTGCATGTTCTTCTCTCTTCCAGGAAAGATTTGATCAGACGGTCTTATGCTTTCGAGTGGCGCAGATTCTCACTATGATGCACACAGAGAACTTTAGACCTCTTCACATGTCCATTTCTGGATCTCCTCCAGTACTTGCTCCACTTGTCCTCATTGGGATTTAAAACCAACTTTGTACGAGTTCATTTATGCACCATAGCCACGTCTCACCTTAGATAATCACCTTGCCTCGGCACACCCACTGGTATCAAGATTCATGAGAGGTCTGCTCTTGTCCAAGCCGCCACTATGCCTGCCGACTAGGGCATGGGTCTTAAATGTAGTTCTCACACAGCTCATGCAGAGCCCCTTTTTGGCCTCAGTTCCTTTAAAAATTTCTCATATGGAAAGTCCTTTTTCTAGTAGCTTTGACTTCAGCTTGCAGAGTTGGTGAGCTTCAGGCATCTGTGGATTACACCCAATATACCAGATTCCACCATGATAAATTTGTCCTTCAGACACATCATAAGTTCTTACTGAAGCTTGTCACTTCCTTCAATCTTAACCAGTCAGTCTCGCTGCCAACTTTCTTTCCTAGACCTCACAGCTCCAGGGCTGAGGTGCAGCTCCATACTTTTGATTGCAAGAGAGCCCTGGCTTACTACCTCGACTGTACAAAAAGTCATCGTAAATCTCAGCCTTTTCTCTCCTTTGACAAAAGTCATTTAGGCTTACCAGTTACCAAGAGGACTCTCTCGAACTGGATTGCAGACTGCATATCTTTTGCTTATTCGTAGGCTGGCCTGTCCTTACAAGAACATATCACAGCCCAGTGTCCGAGCCATGGCTGCTACTGTGGCCAGTCTCCGTTCTGTCTCCATTGTGGAAATCTGCCAAGCAGCCACATGGTCTTTGCTGCATCCCTTTGCAGCTCACTATTGTCCGGACAAGGACTCCAGAAGTGATGCTAAATTCAGACAGTCTGTTTTCCGTAACCTTTTTCAAATCTAGGCAACTTGCCCACTGCCCATCTTGACTACCTTGCGCGGAGTGCTCCGAATGGGCTGAGTCTGTCTCATCCCTGCTGCAACCTTCGGCTGTGCCGGAACCCTTTTTCCCCTCACTCAGTTGTCGTGGGCTAGGGATTCCCATATGTGAAGACTGACTTCTTGCTTGTTCCTGGAGATGAGGTAGTTATTCACTTGTAAACAGGTGATCTCTGGGAACAGTAGGAATCAGTCTTCACAACCCGCCCATCTCCCCTTCAAGTTGTCCCTTTTTACTTTTTTTTAATTTTCTCTGCTAATCACCTGACTGAGGAGTCCAGGAGGGAAGGCAGGTAAGCATGCGTGGAGCAACACTCTCAAAAGCATTCCTGTTGAATGCTGGGGAGTGTTCCCACTCCGGGCTCAGTTGATGTCAACGTCATCCATTTGTGAAGACTGATTCCTGCAGTTCCCAGAGATCACCTACCCCCTGCTGTACATAGCTTGTTGTTTTAATGTTCACAGCTATAAGACAGTTCATGTTCTATACCTTCTGTGTTCTCTGTAAAGCAGTCACTCTTGCACTGCTCCTGTTTTGTTCATTGTGAACTGCCTTGAATTGTAGAAAGGCGGTATATAAACACATTTTAAATAAATAAATAAGTAAAATTAATAAATCACCTGTTACAGGTGAGCAACCATGCTTTACTGCTTCTGTTTTCATAATGTGTCCCCTGATCCTGTTTGACCATTCGGCTCTCGAAAGGGAAAAACATTTGGCAAAAGGTATCAGATCCCTTGATGCTTGTTTTATTTTTTTTGATGTTTTACTTTAATGATACACACAACAATCCACTGTGACATGGACTTGGCCTAATATGTGTAGCCCACAGAGGGACTGTGCTGCTACTGGTCTAACTCAAGTCTGTTTTACAAGGTCATAGGCTTCCATTTTGGGGGCTTGTTACCCTGCAAGTATGGCTTTCTATATATAAGCAATTGGTTTGGCCTTTATTATATATGTGCTTTTAGTGGGGAGTATTGTCATTCATGTTTTTTTCACAAGATAGGTATGGGTTCTATCAATACGGTTTTAGAAGTAAGTGGGGGCATATCCTAGTGAGGTTAGTTTTATTCCTGTTTACTTTTGTTTTCATTCCTTATGTTTTAACTCTGATGTCAATGTCTCTGCTATTGATTTACGGTATTTATATTCCGCTTTCATCTAGATGAAGTTTCATTTGTAACTTGATTGTACTATATATGTTTTTTTGTAAAAACCCTGATGTTAGGTGGTGTCTGAAAAATGTTGGAGTTTTAAGAGTTGTATTTTCTTTACGCATGTCTTCTATATATTTTTATATTTGTATGATTTTATTGGGACTGCCACTTTTGTTTTCCATACATTGAAAACTGAGCTACTTCCTTTTTAATCTCCAGGAACAAGCAGGAATGAGTCTTCACATATGGGTACGTCGGTACCGACGGAGCCTGCGCGAGAACGCTCCCCAGCTTCCCAAAAAGGAAAGCTTTTGGGAGCATCCCACAGCGCCTGCGTGCTGCCTTCCCGCCTTTCCTAACCAGCTCTCCTCAGTTCTTCTTTGCCGCGGAGCCAGCAGGTCGAGCCCTGTCACCGCTGAAGAAGTTCTTTATTTTATTTTATTTCTTTGGTCGCGTGTCTGCCTTCCCTGACTCCGGACCGGTACCGCCGGTCTTTTTTCTTTTTCTTTAAAAAAAAAAAAAAAAAAATCTATACTTTCCTCACTTAGTGTACTTTTCTTCTTGGGCCTCAGGGCCCACAAGAAAATTTCCCTCATGGAAAAACCAGCTTCCGGGTTCAAAAAATGCACTAAGTGTAGCGGTACTATTTCTGTTACAGATACCCATGAATGGTGTCTTAAATGTTTGGGTCCTGAACACTCCATTCCGGATTGTCCGTCCTGCTCTCTAATGTCTAAACGGGGTTTTACAGAACCGAGCAGCTAAGCTCCATGTGCTGTTTCCCGCTGATGCAGGGTCGGTAGCATCGACATCTTCCAGGTCTTCTTCTCCTGATGGATCTCAGGTAACCAAACATAAACCTAGCAGGTCCTCGAAGGGTAGATCTCCCTCTAAGCATCGAGATGCCTCCGGGCTTGCCCTCGAGGATCCTGCACCAGCAAAACCACCCCGGCGGGAAGCTCCGGCTTCCAAAGCTCCTCCTATGGGGTTACAGGTTGACATCGATGGCATGGCCTCGACCGATCACCTGTTAGAATGTTCGGGGTACCGGCACAATCTCCTGGTACCGATTTCCAGGCATTCATGGCGTCGATGGATCAGAATGTTCTGTCCATGCAGCGGGCTATCGCGGCCTTCATTCAAGCTGCGACGCCGATGGTACCACAACAAACTCCGTTGTCGGTATCGGCTCCGGTACCGGCACCAGCGCCGATACCGGTACCGACTGCATCAACATCGACCAGGATACCGGCTGCATCGGTTCCTTGTCCAGGGCTACTTCTCGGTACCGATCCGGTACCGAGGACACCCGATGTCGATACCGCGCGATACGTGTATCGAGCGTTAGTAGAGCACCCTGACAGGCGATACTTCGATTCCTCTAGTGATTCTGATTCATCAGATGAGTCTCCTGAAGTATTCATAGCCCTTCCTGAAGAGCCTTCTTCTCCAAAAAGAAGAATGTCTCCTCCAGAGGACTTGTCCTTTCAAGACTTCATAAGAGAAGTAGCTAAAGGACTTTCTATTTCAGTAACCTCTGAATCAGAGCCTAGAGCAAAAAAATTAGATATTTTAGTATACTCTAAGGCTCCTAGAGAGGCAGTCACCTTACCAATTCATGAAATTCTTTATGAACACATAATTGATTTATGGGAGACTCACTGTCTCTCCTCATTCTCGCAGATTGGACACTATGTATCGTGTCCCTCCTTGTCCTGGATTTCAGAAAACTCAGCTTCCTCACCATTCCATTGTGGTGCAGTCAGCTATGAAGAGGATAAAGAGTACAAAGAGACACTCTTCTGCTCCTCCAGGAAGAGAATGCAGGACCTTGGATGCTTTTGGTAGGAAAATCTTCCAAGCCAGTATGCTTATTGCCAGAATCAACTCATATAGCCTTTACATGGGTATGTTTCTAAAAGAAGTTGCACAAAAACTGCATAACTTCCTCCCTTTTCTTCCAGAAGATAAAAGGGACGAATTCCTTATTTGGCTTAAGCATACTCAAGACATTCCAAAGTTTTCCAACAGGGCAGCTTTTGACTCCTTTGAAGGTGTCAGCAGAGCCTCAGGCATTGCCATAGCTGCTCGCAGAATTGCTTGGCTCCAGGCTTCTGATTTAGAACCCTGGGTTCAAGATGGCTTAGGAAATCTGCCCTGTACAGGTGAAAATCTATTTGGCAAAGAGTGGCAAATAAAAGCCACTCAAATGGATGCAGAAAACTCTGCTCTGGATAGACTTTCAAAGTCAACCTCCATTCCTGCCAAGAAAAAGACTTTCAAAAAGTCTTTTTTCAAAAAGGGCAGATTTCCTTCTACTTCTGGCCAACAATCTTCTACAGGTCGTTTTGCCACTAAGCGTCAGCAACCTAAGCAGGCCAGGCCTAAGCCTACAGGGGCTGCTGCAACTCAGCAGTCCCAATCCCCTCAGGGTTTTTGACTTGATGCTAGAGAACTTAGCCTTTCTGGCTCTACAACAGCCAGAACCTCTCACCATTCCAGGAAGGTTAGCTCATTTTGCTCCCAGATGGGAGCAAATCACATCAGAGCAGTGGACCCTCTCCATCATAAGAGAGGGCTACAAACTTCATTTCTCAGACCTTCCTCCCCACACCATGGTGAGACACTTCAATTCTCCCACATCTCTTCTCGACCTTCTAGGTCAGGAGGTGATTACCCTTCTTGCCCAAGGGGCGATAGAAGAAGTTCCTCTTCTTCAACAAGGGTCAGGGTTCTACTCCCCCTATTTTCTCATTCCCAAGAAGACAGGGGGATACAGACCCATCTTGGATCTCAGAGAATTGAACAAATTTCTATGCAAGGAGAAGTTCAAGATGCTTTCTCTGGGCACTCTCCTTCCATACCTTCAAAGTCAGGATTGGCTTTGTTCTCTAGATCTCAAGGATGCGTACACACATGTCCTCATCCATCCATCTCACAGAAGATTCCTACGTTTTCTTTTCCAAGAAAAACATTACCAATACAGAGTGCTTCCTTTTGGTCTGGCCTCTGCTCCGAGAGTGTTCACCAAATGCATGGCAATAGTTGCTGCATTTCTACGCAACTCTGGGAATATTTGTCTTCCCATACCTGGACGACTGGCTCATCCGAGCTCCATCTCAGTCAGAGGCCCAGATTTCCCTGGACCGCACAAGGCGCATTCTGCAGTATCTGGGACTTGTGGTAAACCTCCCAAAGTCCCAGCTCACCCCTACTCAGTCCCTGGAATTCATAGGGGCCTGGTTGGATACCACCACTGCAAGGGCCTACCTTCCTCAGGCCCGTTGCCAACATCTAGTGCAGTTAGCCTCCCAGATTCAGTCAAAGAACCACTTAACTGCCCGGGAGATGCTACAACTGCTAGGCCACATGGCTTCCACAGTGCATGTGGTACCCTATGCTCGCCTACACATGAGAGCAGCTCAATGGACTTTGTCCACCCAGTGGATTCAAGCTTCAGGAGCTCTCTCAGACCAAATAGCAACCTTCAAACGTCTCTCTTGGTCTCTCAAATGGTGGATGTCCACTCAAAATCTGTTGCTGGGGTCCCCCTTCCAACAGTTGTTGCCCCAAGCAACCCTCACAACAGATGCCTCCCAAACAGGTTGGGGAGCTCATCTACAAGACCTCTCCACTCAAGGCACTTGGTCCCCACTGGAGACCTCTCTTCATATCAACCACTTGGAACTTCGAGCAGTTTTACTAGCTCTCAAGGTCTTTCATACCCTCCTCAGCTACAAGACAGTCCTCATTCATACAGACAATCAAGTAGCCATGTTTTACATAAGCAAGGAGGAACTGGCTCTGTCGCTTTGCAACGAAGCTTTAAGATTATGGGCCTTCGCCAGAGAGCATCAAATCCATCTCCTGGCAGTATACCTCCCAGGAATCCAAAACTCTTGGGCAGACAGACTCAGTCGAGTTCTGCTTCCACACGAATGGTCCCTGCATATGGATCAGGTACTCAGAATCTTCCAAGAATGGGGAACCCCGGACATAGACCTCTTTGCAAGTCCGTGGAATGCCAAACTTCCCCGGTTCTGTTCCAGAATTCCATGTCAGGGAGTTCAGGCCAAGGATGCCTTCCTCCTTCATTGGGGTCAGGACTTCCTGTATGCCTTTCCACCTGTTCCCTTGATTCCCAAGACTCTGTTCAAACTCCAGAGGGATCAAGGATCTATGATCCTCATAGCTCCACGCTGGCCATGCCAAGTGTGGTACCCTCTACTTCTGCATCTCTCCCAAGCCCCCTCCCTGGGCTTGGGAGCTGCTCCAGACCTTCTGTCCCAGGAGGAAGGGACTTTGTGGCACCCAAACCCCAAGTCCCTTCACCTCAGAGCTTGGTTACTGAAGGCCTAGACCGTCAAGGCTTGAATCTTTCTCAGCAAGTGAAGGATGTCCTCCATGCTTCCAGAAAACCTTCCACCAGGCGTTCCTATGCTTTTAAGTGGAAAAGATTTTCCATTTGGTGTGCTGAAAAGGGTCTTGACCCTCTAGCACTACCTTTAAATTCTCTGTTAGACTATCTCCTGCATCTTTCCAATGCAGGCCTTAAAACAAATTCAGTAAGAGTCCATTTGAGTGCTATTGCAGCGTCCCTTAAGCCCATCAATGGACAACCTATCTCCTCTCATCCTCTCATTGCAAGATTCATGAGAGACCTAACTTTAACTAAACCTCCCATTAGGCCTCCTCCGGTGGCATGGGACTTAAATTTGGTTCTTGGTCAGCTTATGAAGCCACCTTTTGAACCCTTAGCCACTACCTCCTTGAAATTTCTTTCCTGGAAGGTTATTTTCCTCATTGCCGTCACTTCTGCTCGCCACATCAGTGAACTGCAGGCTTTAGTGGCTAATCCACCTTATACAAGGTTCCATCATGATAAGGTAGTCCTTAGGACAAATCCACACTTTATGCCTAAAGTGGTCTCACCTTTTCATCTTAATCAAGAGGTATATTTACCTGTCTTTTTTCCAGCTCCTCATGCATCCAGTGCAGAGAAGAATCTTCATACTCTGGATTGTAAAAGAGCTCTTGCTTTTTACTTACAAAGGACACAGCAACATAGAAAGTCTTCCCAGCTTTTTGTTGCTTTTAATCCTTCTCATTTGGGACTTCCAGTCTCTAAGAGAACACTGTCCAATTGGATTGCTCAGTGTATTTCTTTCGCCTACCAGAGTAAGAACCTTTCTCTGGAGAGCCATGTCACGGTTCATAATGTGAGGGCCATGGCCACCTCTATGGTTCATCTAAATTCTGTGTCCATCGACCAGATCTGTTGAGCAGCCACCTGTGCCTCGGTTCATACCTTCACAGCCCATTACTGCTTGGACAAGGACTCCTGCCGGGATGCCTTCTTTGGTCAGGCTGTCCTCAAACACCTGTTCCATTCTTAAACAACTCCTACCCTCCTTCCTTGGATGGATGCCTGAGATCCATAGGAGGACGGAGAACCCTTCCCAGAGTCTCATATCCTTGGGGATCTCCCAGGCATCTTAGCTAGGGAGTCCCCATATGTGAAGACTCATTCCTGCTTGTTCCTGGAGATAGCACAGTTACTTTCCTGTAACAGGTGATCTCTGGGAACAGCAGGAATAAGTCTTCACAACCTTCCCACCTCCCCTAGGAGTTGTACATCTTTTCTTTCTTTCCTTTCCTCTCTCTCTCTATTGTCTCGGCTTTAAACTCGAACTGAGGAGAGCTGGTTAGGAAAGGCGGGAAGGCAGCGCACAGGCGCTGTGGGATGCTCCCAAAAGCTTTCCTTTTTGGGAAGCTGGGGAGCGTTCCCGCACAGGCTCCGTCGGTACCGACGTACCCATATGTGAAGACTTATTCCTGCTGTTCCCAGAGATCACCTGTTACAGGTAAGTAACTGTGCTTTCCCAAAGTTGGTTTTATTGTGATTTGTTACTTGCAATAAGACATAATTTGCTACTAATGTGCATAGGGAACAAGTGGAAATTTTGCGTAACTGTTGATTCTTATTTTAGGCCAGAAATGTACACTCTGGAGAGCTGGCTGCAGTCAAAATTATCAAGCTGGAGCCAGGTAAGCTTTATATCTCTGAAAATGCCTTTTCATAGTTTTGTTGGTGGTTGTCATACAGTGAAATTTTTGTTCTTCCTTTTTGTAGATTTCTTTTGATAAAACTTCTAAGACATAGTTTATAGTTTTCTTAAAATTCTTGATAATACTGCCCTTCATAGACCATCAGAGTGGTTTAAAATGGTATCAAATAAAATAAAGATAATGAGGAGATTAGGGCTAGATAATAGATGATAGAAGGAGGAGGGCGAGGGGAAGAAAAATGGGTTCTTTAGTCTAGTAAAAACTCAGTGCTGTCCTGTCATGATCTCCAGCCCTGATCATTCTCTGAGATCAAAGGCCTTTTTGAAAGTTTATGGATAAGGCAGGCCTTGACAAATTTTCTTGGAATCTAGGACCTGGCCACTGAAAACTAGGTGACTTTGCACATTTCCACCCCCCAAAGAGGTGTACCAGTTACTTTTTAAGGTTTAGGGTCTGATTTACTAAGATTATTATCCCATTTTCTATGGGAAAAAGCTACACCTGTATGTACATGTGCCTGTGTGTGTGTGGGGTGCCTGTGTGTGTGTGTGTGTGTGTGGGGGGGGGGGAGAAGGCTGGGGGGGGGGGGAGAAGGGGCTGGGGGGGGGGGGGAGAAGGCGCTGGGGGGGGGGGGAGAAGGCGCTGGGGGGGGGGGAGAAGGCGCGGGGGGGGGGGGGGGGGCCTAGGTATGTGGAGTGCCGGGGGGTGCTTCTGTGTGCATGTGAGGTGCTGAGGGGTGCATGTGTAGGGGGGCTGGGGTGGGGGTGCCTGTGTGGGTGTGGTCCTGGGGGGGGTGCCTGTGTGGGTGTGGTCCTGGGGGGGTGCCTGTGTGGGTGTTGTGCTGGGGGGATAGTGTGCCTGTGTGTGGTGCCAGGGGGTGGAGTTCCTTTGTGTGTGTGGTGTTGGGGTGCCTGTGTGTGTGGTGGGGAGTGCTGGGGGGTTGGGTGCCTGTGTGTGTGGTGCTTGGGGGAGGGTGCCTGTGCGTGTGGTGGGGAGGTGCTGAGGGGGTGGGGAATGCCTTTGTGTGGTGCTGGAGTACCTGGGGAGGTGGGGATGCCTGAGGGGGCAGATGCCTGTGTGCGTGTGCGGGGATGATGGGGAGGTGCTTGTGCCTGAGTGCGGGGGTGGGGGGGGGTTCCTCTGTGTGTATGGGGAAGTGCTGGGTTGCCTATGTGGGAGGGTGCTGGTATGTGTGTGGGGGAGTGCTGGGGGTGGGGTGCCAATGTGTGTGTGAGGAGGTGCTGGCAGGGTGGGGTGCTTGGGTGTGTGTGTGGAGGGGGGGTGTTGCTTCACCCTCCAACCGCGCCTGCACTTTGTCTCCTCCACTCCCCAACTCTGTTTCCATTCCCAGACTCCCTCCCTCTCTGTTGCCCACTGCCCTCCATTCCCCCACACTTCTTTATTAAATAAAGACTGCTGCCCCTTTAAATTTCTTTAGCTTCTCTGCAGCACTTCTTCCCACAGATATTAGTACTGCAAAAGGCCAAGATTTTAGCAGAGACCAGCACTGTCTGCCTGTGGGGATTCGATTTCCCAAAGGCATAAGTGCTGCACGATGCTGTTCATGGTCGCAATTGCAGCTATTTGCTGCCCTTCTGCCCACATGTGCTCTGAACCCCAGGAGCTAGGTTGCCATGGAGGCCGAAAAATAAGACCTAGCACCTGGGGTTTGTTGAGCCTTTAGGTAAGGTGTTCGAGCGGAAGCAGGCTAGATGGGAAAAACTGAGGTGGAAGAGTTTTAGGCAAACTTTAAATTTAAAGAGAGTTAAACAAATCAGTTGGTGCTTAAAGAGATCAAACCTAAGCTTTCTTTAGAAGATCAGATGACAAGACTTCAACATTGGACACATCATGCATAGAGAAAGTTCATTAGAGAGAGACATCTGGATAAGACCTCTTCTCCCCTGCTCTCCTTTTTTCCTCAAGCGAGGAGATATCCTCCTTAAAAGGTTTTTCTCTGTTGCGGGCTTCACGCCCTTTTTTTCTCTCCCAACTGCTGGCCGCAAAGGTCTTTGATCTAGTGGGGGTCCCTTTTGCCCCTATGGCCACTGATTTTAAAAAATGCGACAGATGGTCCAAAAACATGTTGCTCACAGACACCCATGACTTTCTATGACACCCACTGTTGTCTTCAGTGTCTTGGGGTTGCTCTCTTTGCAAGAAAATGTCCTCCAGGGCCCTGCTCAGCCGTAAGCAGAAGTCCGATGACATTTTCCGGAAGGTGGCCCCGGAATCCTCGGTGGCACCCTTGGTCGTCCCTCCACTGGTGGGATTCCCCACTTCGGTTCCGCGTTCTGGGCGGCACTCCGACCAGGGGTCCCCTGAAGTGGAGCAGCATAAGAAGAAGAAGACCTCAAAGTCTCTGTTGGTGACTCCGGATAAGCGCGAGCGCTCCCGCGCTCGGTCGCTCAGCCCCCCGCAGCATTCCCGAGAGTCGGACAAGGAGCAGCCTCAAAAGGTACCTTGTACAGATACAGAGGCCTCTGGCGATGGCGCTCAGTCTCCTGAGGGTCATTCCGGTGAGGACCCCCTCTCCTCCTCCATGCCAGACCCGGTAACCCCGGTGTTGGCGTTGCAGGGTCCCATGCCTGCATGGAAGTCCCGAATGTTGGCACTATAGCACAGCGTTTCTGCCTTCTTAGATGCCCAGCAGGCACTCATGACCAGCACAGCTGGCCCGCGCCTCCAAAACCCACCCTGGGAAACTCCGAGAGCCACGGGCCTCATGAGGGTCCTCTGTGTTGGTCTCGTTTGCCTTCCCGGTCCTCGGAGCGTGATCCTCCAAGGCTTTTGGCTCCAAGTGGACCTCAGTCTCTAGACGGGGCAACCTGTCTGAGTCGGACTCCTCCTTGGACCTCTCGGGCTGGGAGTCGGACAGGGATACTCCCCCGAAGACCCATGCCCACAGGGACCTCCCTTCGGACCCGTCCCCGCCCGCCTATCAGAGGCGTTCGCCGTCTGAGGATACATCATTCCTGGCATTCATGCGGGACATGGAATGGGCCCTCAGCCTGAAGAGGAGCCGTGAACTGAGGAGCTCGATATTCTACAGTATGAGACCCCACCTCGGGAGTCTCTTACTGTCCCGGTTCCCCCCATATTGTCAAGTGTGCTCTTCTGTATGTGGGAGACACCTGCTTCGGTCTCCATCGTGAGCAAGCGCCTCGACACCATGAATAGGGTCCAGCGTGGCCCAGGGCTCCGAAAGACCCAGCTTCCGCACACTTCCATGGTTGTGAAGTCGGCAATGCAGAAATAAAGCCTGAAGTCTCACTCTTTGGTCCCCCCAGGTAGGGAGTCGAGAGCCCTTGACGTCCTGGGGTGTAAGGCCTATCAGGGTTCCATGCTTGCTTGCCATATCTGCATACCAACTGTATATGGGCATGTTCCTGCGTGACCTCACCAAGGAGCTCAGCGGTTTCACCGCAGGCCTCTGCGGTGAACCCCTCCTAAGGTTCCAAACCCTCCTGAAATCCGTCGCGGAGTGTTCGAAGTACCTCTCCCGTGCCACATATGATGGGTTTGAGTTCTCTGCCCGGGTGGCGGTGGCTGGCTTCAGGGCCCGGCGCCAGGCATGGCTCCAGTCTTCGTACCTGTAGCAGTGGGTCCAAGAGAAGCTCCTGGAGTCCCTTCCCTTGGCGAGCGACTGTTCGATAAACCTATGGAGGATAAGGCTGCTGAGATAGAAATGCCGTTCATGACTCAAACTCGTCTCTTGCGCAAAACATCCTCCTTCCTTAGGAAGAAGCAGCAAACCAAGAAGCCGTTCTTTCAAAGGAAGGGGCTCCCTTACAGTGGATACCCGCCTTTCCCACCCATCTCTGCACCAGCTCCCAGCATGCAGGGGAAGGGAGGTGCACATGGCCATTGTAAACCTTAAGGGCCTAAGGCTCAAACACCTGCGCCGTCCCAGCCTACGCTGGGGTTTGATGCCGTTGGCATAGCCTCTTGCCCCCTGGCAGCTCTTCCGCCGGTGGGGGGATGCCTGTCCCTGTTCGCCTCAGAGTGGGCATCGATCACGTAGGATACCTGGATTCTCCAGGTAATCCGAGATGGATACCATCTCCACCTGGACAGGCACCCTTCTCCCTTCTCCCCAGCAGAGCCTGCTCGGCTCCTCACGCACCAGACCTTCTTGCAGCGGGAACTGTCCAACCTCCTCGCCCAAAGGATGGTTGAGAAGGTACTGCGGCCCCTTCGAGGTCAGGGGTTCTACTCCCGCTACTTTCTCGTACTGAAAAGATGGGGGGCCTGCGCCCCATCCTCGACCTCAGAAATTTCAAGTTCCTGGTGTGGGAGAAGTTCAAAATGTTATCACTTGGCGTCCTGCTGCTCTTCATTCAGCAGGGCGATTGGTTATGCTTCTTGGACCTCAAGGACGCTTACACGCACATCCTAGTTCACCCCCAGCACAGGCAATATCTGCGCTTCAGGGTGCGGGGGGAACACTACCAGTACAGAGTGCTCCCCTTCGGGCTCGCGTCCACACCGCGGGTTTTAACAAAGTTCCTCTCTGTGGCCGTTGCCTCCTCAGGTGGCAGGGCATACCTGTCTTCCCCTACCTCGACGACTGACTTGTCATGGGGTTCTTGATCGGCGAAGCCCGCCTGGCAGCATCACGCACAATCCTTCTCGGGTGCCTCGGCTTCCTGGTTAACTACTCCAAGTCCCACCTCCAGCTGTGGCAGACCCTGGAGTTCATTGGCACACGCCTCGACACGGTGCGGGTGCCGCCTTCCTTCCCACGGATCGAGCAGACTGCCTTCGTGCCGTGGCATCCCAGGTCCAAAACAGGACTTGGGTTACGGCACGGGCCATGCTGTGCCTCCTTGGGCACATGGCCTCCACCGTCCATGTGGGCCCGCATGCACATGCGGACAGCCCATTGGTGCCTCGGGGCACAATGGAGCCAGGCCTTTGGCCACCTCAGAGACACTATCCGGGTCTCCCGCAATCTCCACGACTCCCTGAGTTGGTGGCAGGACCCCCAAAGTCTCCTTCGGGGAATACCCTTCCAGACACCGCAGCACGAGCTCGTCCTAATGACTGATGCGTCCCTGCTGGGATGGGGAGCCTACTGCAGCACATTGTGCACCCAGGTGCAACAGTCACTTGAGGAGTCTCGGCAGCAGATTAACATGCTTGAGCTTCGGGCTGTCCAATGGTCCCTGAGGGCCTTTGAGCGCTATTTGAGGGGGGAGGTCTGTGCTCGTGCAGACCCGACAATAGGGTAACCATGTTTTACATCAGCAAGGAGGGGGGAATGGGATCACGTCTCCTCTGCCACGAGGCGATCCTTTGCTCCTTTCCGTCTTGCCGGAGGATGACCCTGCGAGTGGTCTACCTCCCAAACCAGGAGAATGTCCTTGTGGACAAACTCAGCAGGATCCTCTGCCGACATGAGTGGCGCTTGGATCTGGAGGTCGCCGGCATCTTGTTCCATCGGTGGAGGATCCCATCCATGGACCTGTTTGCCAGTCCAGCAAACGTGCTGCTTTCCCGCTTCTGCGGCCTGCTTCCGCACCTGAGCAGGGTGGCCCTGGATGCATTCCTCTTGAGCTGGACCTCTGGCCTTCTTTACGCGTTCCTTCCCACTCCTCTCATTGTGAGGACCCTCCACAAGACTCAGCGGGACTGAGCTTTGGTGATCCTCATTGGCCTCCTTGTGGCCTCAACAGCCTTGGTTCCCGCTTCTGCTCTGGCTTGCGTCCAAGCCTGCAGTCCCCCTGCGCTGCGCCTTGGGCCTGTTGACGCAGGAGGAGGGTCGGGTGTTCCACCCGAACCTGGCCTCACTGTCCCTTGCAGCCTGGCAGCTAAACAGGTCGCCTTAACTACGCTGTGTCTCCTGGAGGATGTCGAGGAGATCCTGCTCGTGTTGAGGAAGACTCAACGAGACGGGCGTACGCCTTTAAGTGGTGACGGTTCTCGACCTGGTGCTCCAAGCTTCAGATCGACCCGTTCTCCTGCTCTAGCCAGTGGATCCTCCAGTACTTCCTTCACCTCTCGAAGGCAGGGCTGAAATCCAGTTCGGTCAGGGTACACCTGAGCGCTATTTCGGCAAACCACTTCTCCATCGAGGGAAAACCACTCTTAGGGCAGCCCTTAGTCTCTCGTTTCATGTGAGGTCCACTGCTCTCCAAGCCCCCATTCAGCCCCCACTGGCGGAGTGGGACCTCAACGTGGTGCTGACGCAGCTCACGCGAGTGGCCTTCGAGCCGATGACGATGTGCTCGCTTCAGCATCTCTCCTGAAAGATGGTCTTCATGGTGGCTTTGACCTCGGCTCGCCAAGTCAGCGAACTTCAGGCCCCGACTGAGGCTTCATACACCAGGTTCTACGGAAACAGGGTGGTCCTCCGCACCCATCCCAAGTTCCTACCGAAGGTGGTCTCGGACTTTCATCTCAACCAGGAGATAGTCCTACCGACCTTCCCGAGACCGCATGCTGACCAGGCATTGGTGGTGTTGCATACACTTGACTGCAAGAGGCTCTTGCTTTCTACCTGCAGCATATCCTAGGTCATCGCAAGTCCGATCGGCTCTGTCACGTACGACCCCAATCGCCTGGGGCAGGCAGTCACCAAGCACACCATCTCTGTCTGGGTAGCAGACTGCATCGCCTTTGCCCAAGCAAAAGTGGGTGCCCCATTGGGTCGGCGGGTCACCATGCACGGCGTCCGAGCCAAGGCGTCATTGGTGGCTTTGCTGCGCTCAGTGCCTCTAACGGACATCTGCCGGGCTGCGACCCGGTCTTCAATGAACACTTTCGCTGTCCACTACTGCCTGGAGAGAGAGTCCTGCCGGGACAGTGCCTTCGGCCAGTCTGTACTCCATAATCTGTTCAGGGTATAAGCAACTCCTGCCCTCTGACCCTTCTTTGACGGCTATCGTGAGCTTCGCCCCAGGGACCCGAAGACTCTGGCTCCTCCAGGCATAGACTTCTGCTCACTGCCTCGCGGAGGCGTTTTTGGCTTACAGGTCCGTTAGCCTGTAGCTTGGGAGTTCCATAAGTGAGGACCGACTTCCTACTTGTTCCTGGAGAAAGCGAGTTACTCACCTGTAACAGGTGTTCTCCAAGGACAGCAGGAATCAATCCTCTCTACCTTCCCACCTCCCCTGGAGAGTTGCTATTTTTGTCCTTCCCTTGCCATCTGCTTAGTAGGGCTGTAGCTATGGGACCTGACTGAACAAGATAGCACCTTTGGGTGGGAAGAGGACCACGCATGCGTGGCAGAAATCCTAAAGGCTTTCTTTGAAAGCTGGGGAATTGCTCCGTGCAGGCTCAGTCGGTGTCGACATCACCCATAAGTGAGGACTGATTCCTGCTGTCTCTGGAGAAACACCTGTTACAGATAAGTAGCTACGCTTAATCAAATGCGCAACCAAGAATCTTGATAGAATCAGTCATTGTGATGGGAAAACCATTGAGCATTGGCGAGATAAGAGACGTCCGATTCCACGGTGTCCGAGCCTCGGAGAAGGTCCTCTCCGCAGGATACTAGGTTCTTGGACTTCGTGAGGGATATGTCAAAGGCTTTGGCATTCCCCACGGAGTCTGAGGAGGATCCTCGAGCCGACGAGCTCGAGATCCTGCAGTATGACTCTTCCCCTTGGGAGGCCCTTACTGTACCCGTGCCTCCGATCCTGGGATGACTGATGCTCCGCAAGTGGGAGGCATCGGCATCGGCGCCGGTGATCAGCAAACAGATTGACTTGATGTATCGAGTCCGTAAGAGCCCTGGATTTCAAAAGGCACAATGGTCGCACAACTCCATGGTTGTGGAATCAGCCATGCGCAGGCTGAAGAGCCAGAAGACGCACTCCTCGGTGCCTCCTGGCAGGGAGGCCTACAACTTGGACACCCTCGGCAAGAAGTGCTTCCAGGGTTCTAGGCTGACTTGTCAAATCCAGGCCTACCAGCTGAGGGATCTGGCGAAGTAACTTGCTGGGTTCTCGGCTGGTCTCTCCGAGGGACCTTTGCAGCGCTTCAAGAGCCTGTCCACAGGTGTCCGTGAGTGCTCAAAGTTCATGACTCGAGCAGCCTATGACTGGTTCACGTCGTCGGCCCGGGTAGTTGCAGCTGGTATCGGTGCATGCCACCAAGCATGGCTACAGTTGTCGGACCTCGAGAAGCGGGTTCAGGACAAGTTGGTCAATGTCCCATGCCAAGGAAAGAACCTTTTTGGCAAACCCATGACCGACAAGGCTGCGGAAATAGAGTCCGAGTACATGATGAGGACACGACTCTCAAAGAAGACCTCTGCCTCTTCTCGAAAGAAGGGCTCGGGTTTGAAGCCCTTTTACCTGAGGAAGGGTACTGCTTACCGAAGCTATCCCCATTTTCAGGCCTCCCCGGCTCCCCAATAGGGGCAGCAGGCCAAGGGACAGGGGCATGGCCCAAGTAAGCAGAAACCCCCAGGCCCCGGCTCCGGCCCAGCCTGGAAGCAGCTTTTGACTCTCACAGCATGGCCCCTCTCCCCACAAGGAACAGGGAGAAGGCTTGCCCTGTATGCCCACAGATACCAGTGATATCTGGATCCTGCAGATAGTCCATCAGGGCTATCTCCTTCATTTGACCCAGGTACCCCCTCATTTCCCAGGAGAGCCCCTCGGGTCTCCCCTTCACCAGGACCTTCTTCTGAAGGAGTTAGCAGGTCTTCTCGAGGATCAGGCGGTAGAACCGGTACCCCACCACCTACAGGGCAAGGGCTTCTAGTCCAGGTACTTTCTGCTACCAAAAAGAATAGGAGGCCTCAGACCCATCCTCGACCTGTACAACTTAAACAAATTCCTGGTGAGGGAGAAGTTAAAGATGCTCTCACTTGGAATATTGCTGCCTTATCTCTGCCAGGGAGACTGACTATGCTCCTTAGACTTAAAGGATGCATATACTAACATCCTAATACACCCAGACCACAGGCAATATCTACGCTTCGTGGTGGGAGACGCAATCACTACCAGTACACAGTACTTCCCTTTGGCCTGGCCTCCGCCCCCAGGATATTCACAGAATGCCTGGCGGTGGTGGCCGCCGCCTTTCTCAGACTTCAAGGAGTTTTTGTCTTCCCCTACCTAGACGACTGGCTCATCAGAGCCACTTCAGCCAGAGAGGTCCATCAGGCCACATCCCGCACCATCCAGGTGCTCCAAAATCTGGGGTTTGTAGTCAATTACTCCAAGTCCAGCCTTGTTCCCACTCAACAACTAGAGTTTATTGGGGCAAGACTCGATACCCTTCAGGCAAGGGCCTACCTACCGGCAGACAGGGCAAAGAGGCTTTTGGCCTGGGCATGCCAGGTGAGTCGCAGATCCCAAGTGTCAGCAAGGCACTTTCTGCACCTCCTCGGGCACATGGCCTCCACGGTCCATGTAACACCAGATGCCTGCCTCCACATGCGAACTGCTCAGTGATGCCTCAGAAACCATTGGACACAGGCCACAAGTGGCCTCAAAGACAGAGTCATGGTGTCCAGATAACTAGTACAGTCCCTGGACTGGTGGCTTCAATCATTCCACTTGGAAGCAGGGATGCCTTTCTAGGCTCCTCGACACACGAGGATCCTGATCACGGATGCATCTTTTCTAGGCTGGGGAGCCCATTGTCAGGGGCTTTGTACCCAGGGTGTGTGGTCTCCATCGAGAAACCTGATTTTTCCAGCATCACAGATTGTCTATCACAAATGTCCACCTGGTGTAAAACCAACAATATGCAAATTAAGTTTAGCAAGACAGAGGCATTATTTGTATCTCGTAACCAAAATTTTGCACATCCACCTGTCATCAAGATAGATAATTCAATTATTCCTATTAAATCAGAAGTGAAATATCTTGGAGTTACTCTAGACAAGGAATTAAATCTCAGATCACACATAAACAAGACGATTAGAAGCGCTTATTATAGAATGAAAATCATCAGAAGACTAAGGCCGCTTCTGGAAACTGTTCACTTCCGCAATGTTTGTCATGCTCTAATTACACCATTACTTGACTTCTGCAATCCAATATATCTGGGTCTAGCTAAGCAGTCACTGAAGCCTTTACAGTTAGCGCAAAACACCGCTGCTCGTATAATTTTTGGTCTATCAAGTAAAGAGCATATAACTCCTATCTTAAAGGAGCTTCATTGGTTACCAATATCATCTCGTATTAAATACAAAACAGTAATTTATATTTTCAAGATAAAGTAACAATGTTCTGCAAAACGTCTGACGTATCTTATCCGGTCAGATATTAGCAACAGACCTAGGAGAAGTGTATCTGAAAATAGAATCAGCTCCTCAAATGACATCAGAAAAACACGCAAGGAGACCTCTGAGAGAGCTTTCTCGTTTGCTGCGACTTCCATCTGGAACTCCCTACCTAATGATCTGAGAGCAGCTCAGGACATCAAAGACTTTAGAAAACAACTGAAAACAGTTTTGTTTACGGAGCACTACGGTCATGCAATCAACTAATTAATTTTTAAGAAAGCAATTATTTATATATACATTGTACAATAGCTCACTTTATAGTATAGCTCACAATATATATAGTGCACCTTTTCCCAAGACATTTAATCATATATTTACAAACTATGTATATATTATCACAGATTTTTTCACTATTACTAATTTTCTCTTTTGTTAAACCGCTTTGATTGTATGATAAGGCGGTATAAAAATCCAATTAAATAAATAAATAAATAAATAAATGAGAGAACACAACAAATCAATTTCTTGGGGCTCCATGTCATCCGCCTGGCTCTAGGAGTGTTCTGGCGGACCTTGGCTCACAAGCCTGTCTTGGTACAGCCAGCCAGCGGAGTAGCCATGTTCTATGTGAACAAGCAGGGCGGCACGAGGTCCTGCCTACTGTGTCAGGAAACCCTGGATCTGTGCTCCTTTGCAGTCAGGCATGGCATTCATCTGCGGGCAGTTTACCTGCCGGGATTTTCCAGCCCCACGAATGGCAGCTAGACAAGGGAGTAGTTCATTGGCTTTTTCAGACCTGGGGGCGGCCAGTAATGGACTTGTTTGCGAGTCCGCTCAATCACCAGTTGCCACGGTTCTGCTCCAGGCAGCCACACCCGCACAGGGTGGCTGCCGATGCATTTCTCATATCATGGTCTGTGGGCCTCCTGTATGCGTTTCCCCCGATGCCTCCGGCGGCCAAGACTCTATTCAGGATCCTCCATGACAAGGTCTCGGTCATCCTGGTAGCCCCAAGTTGTCCGCGGCAACCCTGGTTTCCTCTTCTGCTTCAGCTAGTGGTGGAGGCCCCCATTCCCCTGGGGTCCTCTCCAAATCTCCTGTCCCAGGAGGGGGGCACTCTCCTGCACCCCAATCTTAGCTCCCTCAACCTAATGGCATGGCTGCTGAAAAGGGTAGTGCTCGCACCACTCCTTCCAAAAAATGTGGAAGAGGTCTTGCTGGCCTCAAGGAGGCTGTCAACTAGATGGACCTATGCCTTCAAATGGCGTAAGTTTGTGGCTTGGTGCGAGGAGCAGAAGGTAAATCCTATCTCCAGGAACAAGCAGGAATGAGTTTTCACATATGGGCACATCGGTACTGACGGAGTCTGCGCGGGAATGCTCCCCAGCGTCCAATTAGAACGCTTTTGGGAGCATCCCACCACGCCTGCGTGCTGCCTTCCCGCCTTTCCCAACTGCCTCTCCTCAGTTTTCGTTTTTCCGCGGAGCCGGCAGGATGTACTCCTGTCACCGCAGAAAATTCTTCCTTTATTTTTGTTTTTTCTTGTGGTTGCGTCTGCCTTCCCTTGACGCACCGGTACCGCCGGTGTTTTTCTTTTTCTTTTTCTTTTTTTGAAAAATTATTTCCTTGGTAGGGAATTTTTTTCCCTGTTTAGTGCCTGACGGTTCTCGGCATACTAGGCCTCTCCACTTCCTTCATGGAAACGTCAGCCACTATCCCTAAAACATGTTTCAACTGTGACGGTACTAAGTTAGTCTTAGACACCCATAACTGGTGCCTTCCATGTTTGGGTCCTGACCACTATCCGCTGGAGTGTCCCTACAGTATTTTTTCCAAAAGAAGTTTTCAGCATCGAGCTCAACTCGATACACGGTTCCCGTCACCTCTGACGGTACCAGCTGCAACTTCTTCTTCACAGGATCAGGTAACCCCACAAAAGTCTGTAAAGACTAGCCAGTCCTCGGGTGGTAGATCTCATGTTCAACATCGAGATGGCTCCGGCCTTGCCCTCGAGGACAATATGGCTTTAAAACCCTGGCGGGAGTCTTTGGCCTTCAAAGCCATAAAGGGGTTTCAGGTTATTTCCGGGGTTTTCACCTCCGCGAAAATACCTGAGCCATGCTCGGTGGTGGTATCCGCTGGGAGCGGTGCCAGTACCCCGGCATCGGCAACAGTGTTGGATGAAACACTCCACACCGATGATCGCAGTCTAGCGTTCTCGGTATCTTCGGTGCCGCTACAGACCGATCTTCCAGCATCGATATCGATCCCGCTACCGATTCTGGCATCCATGTCGGTACCCTCCAGGTCTGTTTTGATTGATTCGCTGCTTTCGATGCCGAGTCTAGAATCGATCTCTAGCCTGGACGATTGGGTACCGACTCGTCTCGGTATCGACCTTTCTTGGTGCCGAAGACATTGTCCCGGAGATCAAAGTCTACCCCTCTCGGTACCTTCGGTACCGTTAAGATTCGCTTCAGACTGATCGTCCGGTGTCGGTACCGGCTGCGATACCACTGCCGGTTCCGTTTTCTACCTTTATATCGGTACCGGTGCCTTCCATGCTCGCTTCCTTCAGTACCGAGCTTGGAGTCCATCCCTGGCATGGATAGTTTTTCACCGATTCGTCGCGGTACCGACCTCGAGCGGTACCGCCGACTATCCTTTCAGGACAACCCGATGCTCCACCCTTTTGGGTCTAGTACTCTAATGGATCAATCCATTAGTGCTAAGGCTAGATCTTCAACAGATCTGACCTTCACTCCTCATAATACAGGATCCCCTTCTTGGGAAATTTCTTTTCAAGCATTCTTGCTTGATATGGCAAGGTTACTTGCCATTTCTATACCTGATCAAGATCCTGCTCCAAGGGATTCAGAGTTTCTGTGTCTCCCTGAGACTCCAAAGAAGGGTATCATGCTCCCTTTGCATCAAACCTTACAGGATCTTTTACTTAGAATGTGGGAAACTCCTTTAAAGGTATCCCCACCTTCAAGGGCCACTGACTCTCTGTACAAGGTGCCCCCTTCTCCAGGTTTTCAAAAGACTCAACTTCCACATCATTCTCTTGTTGTGGAATCAGCAATGAGGCGTGTGAAAAGTGCTAAAAGGCACTCTTCTTATCCGCCAGGTCGTGAGGCTAAAACTTTAGATGCCTTTGGACGTAAAAGCTTCCAGGCATCCATGTTTTCAACAAGAATTCTCTCATATATTTTCTATATGGGACTATCTCTGGAAGCGCTCACAACCAGCTTGCTGTTTTTGACTCCTTTTCTTCAGGATCACAAAAGAGCAGACTACTCTTTACTGGTTAGTCATGTTCAAAATATTTCTAGGTTTCTTACTCATGCTACCCTGAACAGTTTTGAGTCTGTTAGCAGAACTTCTGCTATAGCCATAGGGGCACGACGCATGGCCTGGCTCCAAGCTTCTGACTTGGATACATCGGTACAAGAAAGGCTGGGAAATAACGCCTTGTACTGGGGAGAATCTCTTTAATACAGAGACTTTACGCCAAGTTGCTCAGTTAACCACTGGCACTGTTGCTTTCAAAGGATTGTCTACACCTTCCTCTATCCCAGTTAGTAAGAAATCTTCTACCAAACTTTATTCCTCCAAGGGGAAAAAGTTTTATCCTTCCTCTACCCATCATACAGCTGTTTCCAAACAGGGGAAACATCAAACCAGGCTAAAGAAACCACAACCTCAACCACTTCAGCAAACCCAGCAGTCGCAGGGTTGCTGATAGATTCTTCACTGAATCCTTCTTCCTGCTTTGAGTTTTAGAACTTGTAGTTTTCTTCTTCTCTTACAAGCATCTACATCGGTTCCATCCAAAACTTTACATTAAAGAGACATCCTGACTTTTAGCTCAAAGAGCTCCTTAGCATGATTACTCCTCTTCCTTCTAAGTAGATAGAAGAGTAACAACTGTCAATAAGGTCGTCATATACCTTTATCTTTGACAGTTTCTCCTGTATCAGCATGTCTCATACTATTCTTTTCAAAGATTTACTCCATCGTAAGTCTTTTTCAACTCTGCCCTTCTTACTAAGACATTTTGGTCTGTAAGAGTATACTACTTAACTGAGGGCTTATCCCTAAGCCCTGAGTTTCTTTTCAGAGTTATCGCCACCTTGCATTCTGTTGCTCGTGGCAGCTTCTCAGACAATGATGGAGTTTTTACCACTCCTACCTATGTCTGTAGGTCTTTTTCTAGTCTTGAGACCTAAGATTTGTTCTGCCGCTCTAACAATAGTTAGAATGCAGGGGCTCTTAGTGTTTAAACCACTAACTTGATAATCAAGCACCCAGGGCTTGATCTCCAATATCAATCTTTCTGGCCTTAGTACTAAGTCCCAGACAGACTTAGAACCTTCTCAAGTTTTCTTGTTGCAGCATACCTTCTATCCTTAGCCTTCCCCAATCCTTGGTGTTGGCGGAGTAGTTCAGGTCACATACTGGCTCTTAAACAGCCAGTTTTTTCTTCTAGCCAACCTGCAACATGCTCTCTGCATCTCAACAGAGCAGCTCTGCACTATGGGCCCTTGCTAGAGAGCAAATAATTCCAGATGGTTAGGAAGGACTTTAATGAGTTCTTCCCTACCCTTACCATTTCCATTAAAGTCGTCTTCTTCAATAAAGGACACACGCCTTTAATTAAGTGAAGACCTAAAGAATTATCCAATCCCCTGGGTTGGTTCACATTCCCAGTGGACCCCTTCACCAGGGATGGTTTTCTTTCACTGACAGCCAGTCTTTGTTTGTGTATTCCTTCCATCCTCAATTCCTCATGGAGTAATTCATTGAGCGCAAGAATGCATTATACTCATTTTGCCCTCTTAGAAGGGTAAATATGGTATCTTTTTTCATTGCATCTTCTTCTCCAGCTGTCATGCTGGAGTTATGGAAGGATCCAGACTTACTGTCAGCGGATTAAAACATCCTCCATTCCTGGTTTTTCAAGGGCTAGAGTTCTTAGAATACTCTAGATTTCTCCTTGTCAGTGAGAGCACTCCCTTAGCTCTCCCACCCACAACAAGGGAGAATGGATTCTCTAAACATCTCCTCAAGCAGGTATTCCCTTCTTGTTATTAGATGAATCTTTCTCTTCACATATCCCTATGTGGGGACATGGGTATATATATTTATGCATATATTTATATATATATCTTTATCTATATATTTCTTTCTATCTGTCTGCCTAGGTTCATATATATTTATATACATATATATATTTTTACTATATGGCCCCGACAGATAGTCACTATCCTTTTCAATGCTGCTCCAGCATGTTCAGGATTCTACATAACCAACCACTTTCCCTGTGGTAGTTAAAAGGTTTCCACCATGACCTTCAGTTTAGGTACATCTGAAGTCCTCCATGTACCATCTTTTTTCCTAAGTAACTTCATTTAAGAAGGACATTCTGAATTTTCAGTAAATAGGAGGCTGCAATGCCTCATACTTCTGTCCTTCTTTGTTATTGGATATAGGGGTCTTCAAAGCCCCTCTTCTCCTATAGGAACTATATCTCTTTAGGGTCAAAAGAACTTCAGGTTTATCTAATAGGGACTTCCGCATTTCCTGCAAAAGTCCTGCCCCATTGAACTACCCCAGTCTCCGCTGGGACTTTCTCGCCCTAAAGGTTCTGACCTCAACCTGTCTTTGCACAGATATTACCTCTATCTATTGAGGTATTCCTTGAGGATATTCTGCTGGTTCATATTAGCAATCCCATATGAACCTCCATAAACTTTTTACAATACCTCAAGGTGAGGTCCATATCGTTAAATTCTAGTTCAATGTTTCCTACTAGATATTATCTACACAGGGTCTCCTCTCTAGGCGTCCTGTTTGGTCCAGTTGGTCCATAGCATATCTGTTTAGTTAACTCCTACCCTCCATCCCCAGGATGCCTGAGGTTCTGTCGAATAGCATGGCCTTCTCTGATTCACAACATGCTGGGACGACTCCAGGCATCTTAGCTTGGGAGGCCCCATATGTGAAGACTCATTCCTGCTTGTTCCTGGAGATAGCACAGTTACTTACCTGTAACAGGTGATCTCTGGGAACAGCAGGAATAAGTCTTCACAACCCACCCACCTCCCCTAGGAGTTGTACTTCTCTATCTCTATCTTTCCTCTCTCTCTCTCGCTTTGTCTCAGCTTTAAAACTTAACTGAGGAGAGGCAGTTGGGAAAGGCGGGAAGGCAGCACGCAGGCGTGGTGGGATGCTCCCAAAAGCGTTCTAATTGGACGCTGGGGAGCGTTCCCGCGCAGACTCCGTCAGTACCGACATACTCATATGTGAAGACTTATTCCTGCTGTTCCCAGAGATCACCTGTTACAGGTAAGTAACTGTGCTTTCTCCTGCCAGGTTGCAGTGGTCTTACAGTACCTTATTCACCTTTCAGATTTGGGCCTTAAGTCCAACTCCGTCAGAGTTCACCTTAGTGCCCTTGCAGCAGACCACTTCCCGGTGGAGGGGAAGCCTCTCTCTGCACATCCCCTGGTTTCTAGGTTCTTGAGAGGCCTGCTTCTGATGAAGCTCCCAGTCCGCCCTCCGGCGACCGAATGGGATTTGAATGTTATTTTTAGGGCAGCTTACTCGACTGCCTTAAGAGCCGATGGCATCCTGCCATCTACGCTACCTTTCTTGGAAGGTAGTTTTCTTGGTGGCACTCACCTCGGCTTGGTGAGTGAGTGAGCTTCAGGCCCTTGTGTCCGACAGGCCTTATACAAGTTCTGTAGGAACCGGGTGGTGCTCCGCACACACCCTAAGTTCCTTCTGAAAGTGGACTTTGTTCCACCTCAACCAGGAGGTGGTGCTGCTTACGTTCTTTCCCAGGCTGCATGCCAATCGGGCAGAGACAGTTCTGCATGCCCTGGACTGCAAAAGGGCATTTGCCTTCTATATTCAGCATATGCAGGGTCAAAGAAGGGCTTCTCAGCTCTTCGTATCCTACGACTCCAGTAAACTGGGGATGGCTGTTTCCAAGAGTACGCTGTTCACCATCGGGTCAGGGCCATGGCGGCATCAGTGGCTCATTTCCGCTCTGTACCACTGGCAGACATCTGCCGGGCCACCACCTGGTCTTCAGGTCAGACTTTTGCAACCCATTACTGCCTGGATAGGGAGTCCTGACAGGACTGCTTTCGGCCAGGCTGTACTCCGTAACCTTCTCGAGGTCTAGGCAACTCCTGCCCCTCTGACCCTTCTGTGTCAGGCTACCGGAGTGCTACTTTCTCAGTTAGAGTCCTATTGTGGCTGCTTGCGGCTCTCATAGAGGGAGCCTATTTTTTAGCTGTGGGTTCTTGGTAGCCTATAGCTGGGGAGTCCCATATGTGAGGACTGACTTCCTGCTTGTTCCCGGAGAAAGGATAGTTACTCACCTGTAACAGGTGTTCTCCGGGGATAGCAGGAATCGGTCCTCACGACCCTTCCTCCTCCCCTTGGACTTGCAGTCCTATTATTATATTTTGTTCTTTTTGCCATCTTTTTAGCTATGTCATTTGACTGAGCAAGATGGCACCCTTGGGCGGGAAGGGGACCACACTTGCGTGATGCAATTCCCAAAGGCTTTCTCTGAAAGCTGGGGATTTGCTCCGCACGAGGGCTCTGTCGGCGCCGATGTCACCCATATGTGTGGACTGATTCCTGCTGTCCCCAGAGAACACCTGTTACAGGTGAGTAACTATGCTATTCCTGCTGTTTTCCCAGGGGACAGGCCCCTAGATACGCCAGCCCCTAGATACGCCAGCAGCTATAGGAGGGATGGTTCAGTCCCTTTTTCGTCTGAATTGATGCTTCTGCTTCATCAGACCTTTCTGTTGAAGCAGGAAGCGGAAAGAGGGGCAGGAGCACTCCTGCTGGCAAATGCCCAAGGCAGGAATGTCTGGATGAGGAACCCAGAGGTGTGCTCCTTTCCCTCCCTGGAGGTGCTGGAAGGGCCCTCAGATTTGTTGACCAGACTCTAGTGGAGCTCGAGGATGGGGAACTCCTGGGAGGGGAAGACCGCCGCAGTTAGAATTTTCCACTGCAATGAGTTCCTGGCCTTAATTACGGAAGTCTTAGCCACCCTGCTTATCGGGCTGTGGGCCCAGACCCGGAGGAGGACCGTCTAATGAAGGGTATCCGCAGACTGTCCAAATCCTTCCCAGTCCATAGATCCCTAAGGGCTATGATAGAGGAAGAGTGGAGGGCTGCGGGTGGGATGGAGCATGGCTCGGCTTTTTCCCATCCTGCCGGAGGAGAAAGAGTGGCTTCGCCTCCCAAAGGTGGATGCCCTTGTGGCAGCCATTACCCGGAAGACTACAATCCTGAAGGTAGTGTGGCCTTAAAGGATCCACTTGACCAGCATCTGGAGGTGCTGCTTAAGCAGGCCTTCGAGGTCTCCACCTTAAGCCCCACAGATGGCCCCTTGCAGGCCTATGTGGCACTGGCCTCCCTCCGCTGGTCCCAAGATTGCATGGACTTGGCAGTTGCCGGGGCTCCAGCCATTCCATGGACGCCAGGCTGGAATCGAGAGCCGTCTTCCTGGCTGACCTTCTGTATGATCTCCTACGGGTTTCCGCCAAGAGCATGGCCTCAGTGGTGTCAGCCCGTTGCCTCCTGTGGCTTTGTCACTTGTCAGTGGATGTAGCATCCAAGACTAAAATTTCTCGGTTACTCTTTGGGGATACCTGGCTATTTTAATAAGTTGTTAAGGTCTCTGTGAGTGACCAAGGTGCCCCACTTACCGGAAGATAAACTAAAAGCAATGAGAGGAGGCCAGAGCCTTGGCCAGGGTGGTGGTGCATAAGGATTTTGCCCCACTCATGGCGGTAACCCCCAAAGGACTCTCTTCCTCCAACGGGGGAAATCCTTTCAAGAAGGATCTCAGGGCGGTCGGAGCTTTGGCCCCTCAGCTCCAGCCCCAGCTAAGCCTGCGCAATGAAGGTGCGAGGGCCCTGGCAGGGGTTCAGCCAGTGGTGGCTGTCTACAGTGCTTCTTCCCCGCCTGGGCCCAAATTACATCAAATGCTTGGGTCTTGGAGGTCATTCACGAAGGATACTCTCTCGAATTTGCCAGGTCCCTAGCAGATGTCTTCATGTTTTCTCCCTGCAGCTTGGCCTACAAAGCCAGGGCTGTACAGGAAACACTTGAGCGACTGTTGCAACTCGAGGTGGTTGCCCCAGTCCCTCCGACAGAGTGATGCTAAAGAAGGAGGGGTCGTAGCGCCTGATCCTGACCTGAAGGGAGTCAACAAGGCCTTCAGGGTTCCTAGTTTCTGCATGGAAACCTTGCAGTCTGTGATAGTGGCTGTACATGAGGGCGAGATTCTTACCTCCCTCGACCTCGTAGAAGCCTATCTACATATCCCGGTGCAGCCGCAAGACCAGCGGTTCCTCCACTTCGTGGTGTCAGCAGGGCATTTTCAATTTCATGCCCTTCCCTTTGGGTTGGCTGGCCACAGCACTGCCAGTCTTTACCAAGGTAATAGTAGTGGTGGCGGCAGCACATTTCCGCAAGCAGGGGGTGTTGGTTCACCCGTATCTTGATGACTGGCTGATCTGCAGAAAGTCCTGTGAGGAGAGCCAGGTGGCTACGGACTCCATGGTATGGTGCCTACAAGAGATCAGCTGGGTGGTCAACCTTCAGAAAAGCCAACTCCAGCCTCACAGTCACTAGATTATTTAGGTGCCCACTTCGACACCCTCAGGGGCAGCTCTAATGAGGCCCTGGGGTCTATGGCGGCCTCATTAGAGTTGGTGCCTTGGGCATGCCTGCATATGCACCCTTTGCAGGCCCACCTCTTGGCTCGATTGTTGTCACGCCATCACTCCATGGAAGTGTGTCTCTCCCTCTCGCAGACAGCTCGTTCCAGTCTACAATGGTGGCTGGACCCCAGCAATCTGGGGACAGGGATGCCCCTGGAGATCCCTCAATGGATGGTAGTCACAATGGATGCAGGTCTCTTGGGTTGGGGAGGACACTGCCAGACCCAAGTTGCTCAAGAGCTTTGGTCTTCCGAGAAGAGCCAGTGATTGATCATTTGACTGGAAACAAGAGTGGTTTGGTTGGCGCTGGAGGCCTTTCTCCACTTGGTATGCCACAGGGCGGTGCGAGTCCTCTCAGACAGTGCCATCACAGTGGCCTACATAAATCGTCAAGGTGTCACTTGGAGCTCGCAGGTAGCAGCGGAGGCCCTCCTGTTGCTCCAGTAGGCCGAAACGCAACTGTTCGCACTTTCAGCATCACTCATGGCTGGGGTGGTGAACTCTTGACCCGGGGGAGTGGTCACTCTTGGAGGAGGTCTTCCAGTCGCTGATAGTGCGTTGGGGCAGGCCGGTGATGGATTTGATGACCCAAGCACAAAATGCCCAAAGCACCCCACTTCTGTCAGAGGTGATCCCCGATGGCAGAGGATCTCTATGCTCTCGTACAGCCATGGCCCCGCTTGGGGCTGCTGTACATGTTCCTGCCCCTGGGCACTGATAGGGCGGGTTCTCCACCACATCTGGGATGAGTGTTACTGATAGCCCTAGACTGGCCACGTCAGCCTTGGTATGCTGATCTGATGTGTCTCTTGGTGGCTGAACGCCTGTGGTTGCCATGGGTTCCGGACCTTTTGTTGCAAGGCCCGGTATGCATTCCAGACATGGATTGATTCTCGCTTACGGCTTGGGTCTTGAAAGGGCAGGGCTGATACGCTGCGGTTACTCTGGACCTGTCATAGCCGTTCTGTTGCAGGCACGTAGGCATTCTACTAACCTGGCTTATATCTGGGTTTGGCACCTCTTTGAGGCCTGGTGTAAGGATAGGGATGTGCAGCTCTTGAAGGCCACGATACCAGTTATTCTAGGATTCCTCAAGGGAGATCTGGATAAGAGCCTGGCGCTGGGCACCCTGTGGGTTCAGGTGGCAGCCCTGGCCTGCTACCAGGGCAAGGTCCAGGGAGTTCCCCTGGCAGCCCATGTTGATGATGATCGCTTCCTGTGGGGCGTGAAACATCTGTGGCCACCCACATGGCCGCTGGTCCTGGTGTGGGATCCCAGTCTTGTCCTAGCAGCACTGGGGGGTCCCCCCTTCGAACCTCTGGGGGTGGCCTCACTCAAGGATCTCACACTAAAGGTTGTGTTCCTAGTAGCTATCTGTTCGGCAAGACACATTTCTGAACTGCAAGCCCTGTCCAGCAAGGAACCCTATTTGGTCATTTCTAAGGAAAAGGTGGCTTTGTGGCCTGTGTCATCTTTTTGCCCAAAGTGGTGCCAGAATTTCACCTCAAGTTAGTCCGTGATGCTGCCGTCCTTTGCCGGCCAGCAGGGCTCGGTGGACTGGACTCTGCTGCATAAATTGTGCAAAGTTTTGAAGTGTTATTTGAAAGTCACACAGCCTTTTCGCCTGTCAAAGTGGCTCTTTATTCTCTTCGGAGGTCCCCGGAAAGGGGAGGCTACCTCAAAGGTGTCCCTTGCCTGTTGGATTTGGGAGGCGATTGCCTCGACCTATGTCCTGAAGGGGATGGCAGATCCCATTGGGCTTACGAGCCCATTCTACTAGGGCACAGGCTTCCTCCTGGGCTGAGATGGGGTGGGTCCCTCCTCTGGACATTTGTAGGGCGGCGACATGGTCGTGTCTACATTCCTTTACTCGGCATTATCGTCTGGATTTACAGTCCAGACAGGACATCTGTTTTGGGGTGACAGTGCTGCTCGCAGAGATCCCCAATCCCACCCGTCGTTAGTACTGCTCTGCTACGTCCCATTTGTCTGGACTGGACTGGACTGGACTGGAGGGACACCCTTGAAGGTGAAATTAAGCTTTGCCTGCTAATTTTCTTTCCTGTAGTTCAGTCCAGTCCAGTCCAGGACCCACCCGGTCTGTCTCAGGTTGCTGTGCATGGTGTCATGTCCACTTAAGAGTGTTTGTGTGTCTTTCCCAGTATTTAGTCTAGAGTCTTAGTTTGGTGAGGAAAAGAAGATATGAATAAATTAAAGAAATGATGTTTGACAGGATATGAACCATTGGAGCTTTGGTTCTGGTTCTGGCCATTTGGTTGTTACTGCTGTATCACATTTTTAAGAGGCTCCCGTTTTTTTCTGTCAGCAGCAATTGCTGTTTTTTTTAACCTTTGTGCGGTATTGGGGATGGTTCCCTGGTCTCCTAGTGATGCTTCCTGCTTGGTGAAGTGTCAATACTGGCTCAGTCCAGTGGGGATAAACTATTTATACTGAAGCTGAGAAGTTTTCCTCAGTCTCCACCTGCTGGTTGGTGAGAATATACCCATTTGTCTGAACTGGAGGAACTACAGGAAAGAAAATTAGCAGATAAGGTCTAATTTCACCTTATTCCAGTTCATGAATGTTTCCAAGATTCCTTTTACGCCTTTCCAAAGGTTCTCGATTAAATTGAGATCAGGACTCCTTCCTGGTCAGTTTAAAACAGTCCATTTGTTCCTTTGTAACCATTCTTCTCCAGGACCAAGCAGGAAGTCAGTCCTCACATATGGGTGACGTCGGCGCCGACGGAGCCCTCGCGGAGCAATTTCCCCAGCTTTCAAAGAAAGCCTTTGGGAATTGCAGCGCGCATGCGCGGTCCCCTTCCCGCCCAAGGGTGCCATCTTGCCCAGTCTTCTTTTTTCTGCGGAGCCCTACAGGCGCTGTTTGATCGCCGCAGAAAAAGTTGATTTTTATTTACTATTCTTTTCTCGGTTCGACGCCGAATCCTTTTCCCGCCCGGACCCGCTACACCGGTATCGGGTCTGTTCTATATTTTTCATTTTTTGTCCTTCGTGACTAGCGTTCGCGCCATTTTTTTCTTTTTCACTGGCAGCCCTGTCTTTTGACCTCGCAGGGAGCCTTTTTCCCCCGATGGCTGCCAGCGGGTTTAAAAAGTGTGATCGGTGTAAGAAACTTATGTCTCTTACCGACGCACACGACTGCTGCCTCCGCTGCCTCGGACCCGATCATGACCCAATGATCTGTGGTCCGTGTGGCAAGATGTCCTCAAAAGCGTTGAGGAGTCGGCAGCATCAAAAAGAACGAATCTTCTCTGACTCCGCATCCGGCCGGGCCCGGACCTCGTCAGAGGCTTCGACGTCCCGGGACTCCGGTCCTGAGCATCGTCGGAGTTCCTCTGAGCGGGGGTCTCCTGCCCGGGAACATCATAGGAAGAAGAAACCCGCGAGGGCGGCGTCGGTGGACGCTCCTGGTTCCTCGAGGGCCAGGTCGCATAGCCCCGATAGCCGTCCCGGGTCCTCGGAGTGGGAGAGGCCTTCGAAACATCCTCGTCTCGAGATAGAGTCTCCTGGACACGTGAGTACTGTAGTCCTCGTGGACTCGCCTCCGAAGGAGCCGACGTCGGGCCCGACGCCGTCGGGGCCCGAGTCGGGGGCTGCTGGGTCTCCTGAGCTCGGACTCAGGTTGACGGCCTTGGAGAGCAGTTTAGCTGCCTTCATGGACCAGCAGTGGGCATTGATCGCTGGCCTCGCCGGTGCATCTGCCCCGACCACCGGGACGTCGACGTCCAAGTCGACCCCGGAGACTGAGCCGATCCTCGAATCCATGCGAGCTCGAGTCGATCCTCGGTCACGGTCTCCCTCGGCCTCCCGTTCGGGACCGAGGTCGTCGACGCCGACACCCTTGGCGTCGGGGCGGAGGGCATTGGTGCCCGCCCGACCGGAGCGGCTCGATTCCTCCTCCGAGGACTCAGCCTGGGAGACGGAGGACGAAGAGTCACCCGGTACTTTTTGGACTCGGTGCGTCCCATTGGACTCGCCCGAGTCCGAACCTCGGAGATGGTCCCCCCCGGAGGACACCTGGTTCTCGGACTTCGTGCGGGATATGGCCAAGGCCTTGGCATTCCCCACGGATCCCGAGGAGGAGCCTCGAGCCGAAGAGCTCGATGCCCTCCAGTATGACTCTCCCCCGAAGGAGGCCTTTACTGTACCGGTTCCTCCGATGCTGGAGCGACTTCTCTTCCGCATGTGGGAGAGCCCGGCGTCGGCGCCGGTGTTAAGCAAGCGGGTCGATTCCATTTATCGAGTCCGCAAGAGCCCCGGGTTCCAAAAGGCACAACTACCGCACCATTCCATGGTGGTGGAATCGGCCATGCATCGACTCAAGAGTCAGAAGATGCACTTCTCGGTGCCTCCCGGCCGGGAGGCCCGGAACCTGGATGCCCTCGGTAGGAAGTGCTTCCAGGGCTCTATGCTTGCTTGTCGAGTCCAGACCTACCAGCTCTATATGGGCATGTATCTCCGAGACGTGGCAAAAGAAATTGCCGGGTTCTCTGCTGGTCTCTCCGAGGAACCTTTGCAGAGGTTCCAGGCCTTGTCCACTGGTATTCGAGAGTGCTCGAAGTTTATCTCTCGAGCAGCCTACGATGGCTTCGAAGCATCGGCTCGAGTAGCCGGAGCCGGCATCAGTGCCCGCCGACAGGCTTGGCTTCAGTCATCCGACCTCGAGCCATGGGTACAGGACAAGTTGGTCGATGTCCCCTGCAGAGGTGAAAACCTCTTTGGCAAGCCCATGGCTGAAAAGGCTGCACAGATTGAGACCGAGACTCTGACCAGGACTCGGCTGTCCAGAAAGACCTCTGCCCCTTCTCAGAAGAAGAAGGGCTCGGGGAAAAAGCCCTTTTACCCGAGGAAGGCGGCTGCCTATAAACACTACCCTCATTATCAGGCCTCAGCAGCTCCCCAACAGGGTCAGCAGGCCAAGGGACGTTGTATTGGGTCCCGTAGGCAGCAGGCCCAAAGCCCACAACACCGGCCCCTGCTCAGCAGGGTGGGGGTTTTTGACTCAGCATAGCCTCTTCCCCTCCGCTGATTTCTCTCAGCACAGGAGGACGGCTGGTCCACTTTGCCCACAGGTGGTCAGCCATCACATCAGATACCTGGGTGCTTCATATAGTTTAGAAAGGCTATCTTCTACACTTTCACCAGGTACCTCCCTCCTACTTTCCAGGGGAGCCTCCAAGACTCCCTCTGCACAGGGACTTACTCCTTCAGGAGTTGGCAAGTCTTCTTCAGGAGCAGGCTGTGGAACCGGTGCCCCACCGCCTGAGAGGTCACAGCTTTTATTCCAGGTACTTTCTGATACCAAAAAGAACAGGAGGCCTCAGACCCATCCTGGACTTGCGAAACCTCAACAAGTTCCTGGCAAGGGAAAAGTTCAAGATGCTTACCCTTGGAATCCTGCTGCCCTACCTCCAGCAGGGAGACTGGCTATGCTCCTTAGATCTAAAGGATGCCTATACTCACATCCTTATTCATCCAGACCACAGACAATATCTCAGGTTTGTTGTGGGAGGAAATCATTACCAGTACAGAGTACTGCCCTTTGGCCTATCCTCCGCCCCCAGGGTGTTCACCAAATGCCTAGCAGTGGTGGCGGCCTATCTAAGACTTCAAGGCCTTTTTGTGTTTCCATACCTGGACGACTGGCTCATCAGAGCCCAGTCTTCCCAAGAGGCCACTCAGGCCACTCATCGCACTGTGACTCTGCTCCAGCACTTGGGATTTGTCATAAACTTCGCAAAGTCCACTTTGCTCCCCTCTCAAAATCTCGAATTCATAGGCGCCAGGTTGAACACACTTCAGGCGCGGGCCTTCCTGCCTCTAGACAAGGCCCACAGGCTCATGGATCTCGCCAGCCTCTTTCACAGCAATTCCCTGATCTCTGCCAGGCAATTTCTGAGACTTCTCGGCCATATGGCTTCCACGGTCCATGTGACCCCCAATGCCCGCCTGAACATGCGACCTGCTCAGTGGTGCCTTCGCACTCAATGGCATCAGGCCACGGGGAGCCTGGCGGACTCAGTACGGGTATCCGACCTGCTGGTCTCTTCTCTGCGGTGGTGGCTTCATCTGCCAGACCTGGTGCTGGGAGTGGATTTTCAATCTCCTCCGCCTTCTCAGGTGCTGACAACCAATGCTTCTCTCCTGGGTTGGGGAGCACATTGCCAAGGGACATGTACTCAAGGCCTCTGGACTCCTTGGGAGTCTGCTCAGCAGATAAACTTCCTGGAGCTCAGAGCCATTCGCCTAGCTCTGAGAGCCTTCTCCCACCTCACTTCTCACCAGTCTGTGCTGGTCTAGATGGACAATCAAGTTGCAATGTTCTACGTGAACAAACAAGGAGGCACAGGCTCCTTCCTTCTCTGTCAGGAGGCACAAAAACTGTGCTCTTGGGCCGTCCTTCATGGCATCCTCCTCAAAGCTGTCTATCTCCCAGGTCAAGAAAATTACCTGGCAGACAAGCTGAGCAGGATCCTCCAACCTCACGAGTGGAGATTGGATCCGTTGGTGCTTCAGCAGATCTTTCTCAAGTGGGGCTTCCCCACCATGGATCTCTTTGCCAGTCCCCTGAACCTGCAGCTTCCCAGATTCTGCTCTCGACAACCGCATCCTCTCAGAGTAGCGGCGGATGCTTTTCTGATTGCATGGTCCACAGGCCTCCTGTATGCCTTTCCTCCCATGCCACTGGTGTCTCGGACGCTCTTCAAAGTTCTCAGAGACAGAGCCTCGATGATCCTAGTGGCTCCCCGGTGGCCGAGACAACCCTGGTTCCCGCTTCTAATGCAGCTGGCGGTGGACACTCCTCTTCCTCTGGGGTTTCAACCCGATATCCTGTCACAGGATCAGGGGACTCTCCTACACCCCAACCTCCGGTCCCTTCATCTGATGGCCTGGCTGCTGAAAGGGTAGTCCTTTCTCCCCTCCTGCTGCCTCGGGAGGTGGAAGAGGTCGTCTTGGCCTCCAGGCGGCCCTCCACCCGGAAGTCCTACGCTCTTAAGTGGCGTCGGTTCTCCGTGTGGTGTGCTCAGACGTCTGAGAATCCCTTCTCCTGCTTGTTGGCAGTGGTCTTGCAATATTTGCTTTACCTCTCCAACCTTGGCCTTAAGTCCAACTCTGTCAGAGTCCACCTCAGTGCTCTCTCTGCGCATCATGCACCGGTGGACGGCAGGCCTCTTTCCAACCACCCTTTGGTGGCTCATTTTCTCCGAGGCCTCCTTCTCCTTAAGCCTCCTTTGCGCCCACCAGCCCCAGAGTGGGATCTGAATGTGGTCTTACAGCGGATTACCTGTCCGCCCTTTAAACCAATGGCTACCTGCCCTCTTCGTTTTCTCTCCTGGAAAACATTGTTTTTGGTAGCCCTTACCTCTGCTAGGCGCGTTAGTGAACTGCAGGCCCTAGTGTCTGATCCTCCTTACACTAAGTTCTACAGGAATAGGGTAGTCTTACGGACTCACCCTAAGTTTCTTCCAAAAGTGGTTTCTCCTTTTCATCTCAACCAGGAGGTGGTTCTTCCGACCTTCTTTCCCAGGCCGCACGCCAGCCGGGCTGAGATGGTCCTGCATACCCTGTACTGTAGGAGGGCCTTGTCCTTCTACCTTGACCGTACGCGGGAGCATAGGAGGGCTGTTCAGCTCTTCGTTTCTTTTGACCCCAATAAGTTGGGGCTCCCTGTCTCCAAGCGTACTTTGTCCATATGGGTTGCTGACTGTATCGCTTGGGCTTATGGGGCGGCCGGCCTCTTGTTGGAGGGTCGAGTCACGGCTCATCGTGTTGGGGCGAAGGCTGCGTCAGTGGCTCATCTCCGCTCTTTTCCGTTGGCAGACATCTGCCGGGCCGCTACTTGGTCTTCAAGCCAGACCTTTGCGGCCCGTTACTGCCTGGAGAGGGAGTCCCGCAGGGACAGTGCTTTCGGACAGGCAGTCCTCCATAATCTCTTTGAGGTTTAGGCAACTCCTACCCTCTGGCTCTGGTGTTGGGCTACCGGTCGGGGGCGTTTTCAGAGAAGATTCCTTCCTTCTGTGCTACTGAGCTTGAGGGAGCTCATTTTTCCGCTTGTGGTCTCCGGTAGCCTTAAGCTCGGGAGTCCCATATGTGAGGACTGACTTCCTGCTTGGTCCTGGAGAAAGAGTAGTTTTTGCTAATTTTTTTGCTGTCTTTTAGCTATGTCATCAGACTTTCCAACTATCAAAAAATCGTTCATGTATCAATGGATGTCTACAAAACGTGAGCAGCTTTAGAAGTTAAAAAGGACATTCGAAGTTGGATGAGAGTATTGGAGTGATCCCCTGATGAAAGTTAGCGTCGTGAAACGCATGACTGGTACCTGTGGCAGGCGTCGGGATCAGTGCTCAATCCATTAGAGTGGTCTGTTTTTATAACACAGATAAGAATAGAGTTTCCAGATTATTTAATCATTCAGTTGGATTTTGTGACTGTGTTTTTCAACCTACTCTTACCTGTGAGGTCGTTGATGCAAATGGGCATACTGCCGTGATAACGGACGACAGTCCAGATGGCATAGCCAAATTAGTCTGAGACCTCTGTTGGTATTGAAAAAATTCATGATATTGTTTTTTGTAGTAATTTTTTTGATAAAAGTTTGAAGATTTTGTAGACATCCATTGATACGTGAACGATTTTTTGATAGTTGGACTGTGAGTGTTTCGTTCGGTAACTGACCAGCGGATTGTGTAATTACATCAGAATGTCATCAGACTGGGCAAGATGGCACCTTTGGGCGGGAAGGGGACCGCGCATGCGCGCTGCAATTCCCAAAGGCTTTCTTTGAAAGCTGGGGAAATTGCTCCGCGAGGGCTCCGTCGGCGCCGACGTCACCCATATGTGAGGACTGATTCCTGCTGCTCCTGGAGAACACCTGTTACAGGTGAGTAACTACTCTTTCTGTACTTTTGGATGTATGATTGTGGCATTGCCTGCTGGAGGACCCAGACCTAGCTTTCTGACTCTAGGTAGTACATTTGGCTCCGAAATACCTTGGTAGTCCTCAGACTTCATGATTCCTTTAATATTTTCCAGGCCTCCAGTTCCTGAGGCAGCAACACAGCCCCACAATATTCTCCAGGACCAAGCAGGAAGTCAGTCCTCACATATGGGTGACGTCGGCGCCGACGGAGCCCTCGCGGAGCAATTTCCCCTGCTTTCAAAGAAAGCCTTTGGGAATTGCAGCGCGCATGCGCGGTCCCCTTCCCGCCCAAGGGTGCCATCTTGCTCAGTCTTCTTTTTTCCACGGAGCCCGACGGACGTAGTTCGTTTTTCCCCAAGGAAAAAGTTGATTTCCCTATTCTTTCTTTGGTTCGACGCCGGATCCTTTTCCCGCCTTGGCCCGATACGCCGGTATCGAGTCCACTCTCTCTTTTTCGTTTTTTGTCCTTTGTGACTAGCGTTCGCACCATTTTTCTTTTTTCACTGGCAGCCCGGTCTTTTGACCTCGCAGTTTAAAAAGTGTGATCGGTGTAAAACTTATGTCTCTTACCGACACACATGACTGCTGCCTCCGCTGCCTCGGACCCGATCATGACCCGATGATCTGTGGTCCGTGTGGCAAAATGTCCTCGAAGGCGTTGAGGAGTCGGCAGCACCCGAAGGATAGGATCTTCTCTGACGACGGGCCCGGACCTCGTCAGAGGCCTCGACGTCTCGGGACTCCAGCCCCGAGCAGCATCGGGGTTCCTCTGAGCGGGGGTCTCCTTCGCGGGAACATCGCAGGAAGAAGAAACCCGCGAAGGCGGCGTCGGTGGACGCTCCTGGTTCCTCGAGGGCCAAATCGCATAGCCCCGATAGCCGTCCCGGGTCTTCGGAGTCGGAGAGGCCTGCCAAACATCCTCGTATCGAGATGGAGTCTCCTGGACACGTGAGTGCTGTAGTCCTCGTGGACTCTCCTCCGGGGGAGCCGACGTCGGGGCCCGAGTCGGGGGCTGCTGGGTCTCCTGAGCTCGGACTCAGGTTGACGGCCTTGGAGAGCAGCCTCACTGCCTTCATGGAACAGCAGCGGGCATTGATCGCCGGTCTCACCGGTGCATCTGCCCCGACCACCGGGACCTCGACGTCCAGGTAGACCCCGGAGGCCGATTCTTGAGTCCATGCGGGCTCGAGTCGATCCTCGGCCACGGTCTCCCTTGGTCTCCCGTGCGGGACCGAGGTTGTCGACGCTGGTACCCTCGGCGTCGGGGCGGATGGCATTGGTGCCCACCCGACCGGAGCCGCTTGATTCCTCCTCCGAGGAGTCGGGCTGGGAGACGGAGGACGAAGAGTCACCCGACACTTATCGGACTCCGTGTGTCCCATCGGACTTGCCGGAGTCTGAACCTTGGAGACGATCCCCACCAGAGGATACTGGGTTCTCGGACTTCGTGCGGGATATGGCCAAGGCCTTGGCCTTCCCCGCGGATCCCGAGGAGGAGCCTCGAGCCGAGGAGCTCGAGGCCCTCAAGTATGACTCTCCCCCGAAGGAGGCCTTTACAGTACCGGTTCCTCCGATGCTGGAGCGGCTGCTCTTCCACATGTGGGAGACCCCGGCCTCGACGCCGGTGTTAAGCAAGCGGGTCGATTCCATCTATCGAGTCCGCAAGAGCCCCGGGTTCCAAAAGGCACAATTACCGCACCACTCCATGGTTGTGGAATCGGCCATGCATCGACTGAACAGTCAGAAGATGCACTCCTCGGTGCCTCCCGGCCGGGAGGCCCGGAACCTGGATGCCCTCGGTAAGAAGTGCTTCCAGGGCTCTATGCTTGCTTGCCGTGTCCAGACTTACCAGCTCTACATGGGTATGTATCTCCAAGACCTGGCAAAGGAGATTGCTGGGTTCTCTGCTGGTCTCTCCGAGGAACCTTTGCAGCGGTTCCAAGCCTTGTCCATTGGTATTCGAGAGTGCTCGAAGTTTATCTCTCGAGCAGCCTACGATGGCTTCGAGGCTTCGGCCCGAGTAGCCGGGGCCGGCATCCGTGCCCGCCGACAAGCTTGGCTACAGTCATCCGACCTAGAGCCATGGGTGCAGCACAAGTTGGTCGATATCCCCTGCGGAGGTGAAAACCTCTTTGGCAAGCCCATGGCTGAAAAGGCTGCAGAACTCGAGACCGAGACTCTGACCAGGACTAGGCTGTCTAGAAAAACCTCTGCCCCTTCTCAGAAGAAGGGCTCGGGAAAAAAGACCTTTTACCCGAGGAAGTCATCTGCCTATAAACAATACCCTCATTATCAGGCCTCTGCAGCTCCCCAACAGGGTCAGCAGGCCAAGGGGCAGGGTCATGGGCCCCGTAGGCAGAAGGCCCCCAAGCCACCAACACCGGCCCCTGCTCAGCAGGGTGGGGGATTTTGACTCAGCAAGCATAGCCTCTTCTCCTCAGCTGGCTCACATCAGCACAGGAGGCCGGCTGGCCCACTTTGCCCACAGGTGGTCAGCAGTCACATCAGATACCTGGGTGCTCCATATAGTCCAAAAGGTTTATCTTCTCTATTTTCACCAGGTACCTTCCTCCTAATTTCCAGGGGAGCCTCCAAGACTCCCTCTGCACAGGGACCTACTCCTTCAGGAGTTAGCAAGTCTGCTAAAGGAACAGGCTGTGGAACCGGTGCCCCACCTCCTGAGAGGTCACGGCTTTTATTCCAGGTACTTTCTAGTACCAAAAAGAACAGGAGGCCTCAGACCCATCCTAGACTTGCGCAACCTCAAGTTCCTGGAGAGGGAAAAGTTCAAGATGCTTACCCTTGGAATCCTGCTGCCCTACCTCCAGCAGGGAGATTGGCTATGCTCCTTAGATCTAAAGGATGCTTATGCTCACATCCTTATTCATACAGACCACAGACAGTATCTCAGATTTGTTGTGGGGGAAACCACTACCAGTACAGAGTACTTCCCTTTGGCCTGACCTCCGCTCCCAGGGTGTTCACCAAGTGCCTGGCAGTGGTAGCGGCCTACCTGAGGCTTCAAAGTCTTTTTGTGTTTCCATACCTGGACGATTGGCTCATAAGGGGCCAGTCTTCTCAGGAGGCCAGTCAAGCCACCCTTCGCACTGTGGCTCTGCTTCAGCACTTGGGGTTTGTCATAAACTTCGCAAAGTCCACTTTGCTCCCGTCCCAGAACTTGGAATTCATAGGAGCAAGGCTAGACACTCTTCAGGCGTGGGCTTTTCTGCTAGTGGACAGGGCCCTCCGGTTGATGGATGTAGCCAGGCAGTTTCACAGCAATTCCCTGGTCTCCGCCAGGCAATTCCTGAGACTTCTCGGCCATATGGCTTCCACGGTTCATGTCACCCCCAATGCCCGCCTGCACATGCGTCCTGCTCAGTGGAGCCTTCGAACTCAGTGGCATCAGGCCACAGGGAGCCTTGCAGACTCGGTGAGAGTATCCACCCTGCTCGTCTCCTCTCTACAGTGGTGGCTTCATCTTCCGAATCTGGTACTCTGAGTGGATTTTCAACCCCCTCCGCATTCTTGAGTGCTGACGACAGATGCTTCTCTTCTAGGTTGGGGACCACGTTGCCAAGGGGCATGTACTCAGGGTCTCTGGACTCCTTGGGAGGCTGCTCAGCAGATAAACTTCCTGGAGCTACGGGCAATACGCCTAGCTCTGAGAGCCTTCTCCCACCTCACGTCTCACCAGTCTGTACTGGTCCAGACGGACAATCAAGTTGCCATGTTCTACGTGAACAAACAGGGAGGCACAGGCTCCTTCCTTCTCTGTCAGGAGGCACAACGGCTGTGCTCTTGGTCCGTCAATCACGGAATCCTCCTCAAGGCTGTCTACCTCCCCAGTCAAGAAAAACGGAATCCTCCTCAAGGCTGTCTACCTCCCCAGTCAAGAAAATTACCTGGCGGACAGGCTGAGCAGGATCCTGCAACCACACGAATGGAGATTGAATCCATTGGTGGTTCAGCAGATCTTTCTCAGGTGGGTCCTCCCCACCATGGATCTCTTCGCCAGCCCTCTGAACCGGCAACTCCCGAGATTCTGTTCCAGACAACCGCATCCTCTCAGAGTAGCAGCGGATGCCTTTCTGATTCCGTGGTCCCAAGGCCTACTATATGTGTTTCCTCCCACGCCACTAGTGTCTTGAACACTGTTCATGTTCCTCAAGGACAGGGCCTCAATGATTTATTTTATTTATTTTATTTAATGATATTTATATACCGCCTTATCCTTCAATCAAAGCGGTCACAACACAAGTGGGGGATACATTTAACACATGGGGAGTTTGAGACACATACACTAATACTTACAGGGAACATGGGCAATGGAGGGTTAAGTGGCTTGCCTAAGACCACAAGGAGCATCTGTGGGACTAGAAACCCCAGTCCTTCCGGCCCAAGGTTGCTGTCCTCTAGTGGGATTTGAACCGCTGACCTTCCGGCCTGAAGTACCTTGTCCCAACCACTAGGCTACTCCTCCCTGATAAGCCCCCAGGTGGCCGAGGCAGCCGTGGTTCCCACTCCTGTTGCAACTGGCGGTGGACACTCCCCTGCCTCTGGGAATTAAACACAATCTCCTGTCTCAGGACCAGGGGTCTCTCTTGCACCCCAACCTCCAGTCCCTTCATCTGATGGCCTGGCTGCTGAAAGGGTAGTCCTGGCTCCCCTATTCCTGCCTAGAGAGGTGGAAGATGTAGTCTTAGCCTCTAGGCGGCAATCCACCAGGAAATCCTATGCTCTTAAGTGGCGTAGATTCTCCACATGGTGTGCTCAGCACAGCGAGAATCCCTTCTCATGCTTGGTAGCGGTAGTATTGCAATATTTGCTTTACCTCTCCAATCTCGGCCTTAAGTCCAACTCTGTCAGGGTTCACCTCAGTGCTCTCTCAGCGCACCACTCGACGGTGGACGGGAGGCCTCTTTCCAACCACCCTTTGGTGGCTCGTTTTCTCAGAGGCCTCCTCCTGCTTAAGACTCCTTTGCGTCCACCAGCCCCTGAGTGGGATCTGAATGTGGTCTTACAGCGGCTTACTTGTCTGCCATTTAAACCTATGGCTACCTGCCCTCTCCGTTTTCTCTCCTGGAAAACCTTGTTTCTGGTAGCTCTTACCTCTGCTAGGCGAGTGAGTGAACTTCAGGCACTAGTGTCTGGTCCCCCTTACACTAGGTTCTACAGGAATAGGGTAGTCTTACGGACTCACCCGACGTTTCTTCCTAAGGTTGTCTCCCCTTTTCACCTCAATCAGGAGGTGGTTTTTCCGACCTTCTTTCCCAGGCCGCATGCCAACCGGGCTGAGATGGTCCTGCATACCCTGGACTGTAGGAGGGCGTTATCCTTCTACCTCGACCGTACGCGGGAGCACTGGAGGGCTGTTCAGCTCTTCGTTTCTTTTGACCCCAATGAGTTGGGGCTACCTGTCTCCAAGCGTACTTTGTCCATATGGGTCGCTGACTGTATCGCCTGGGCTTATGGGGCAGCCGGCCTCTCGTTGGAGGGTCGAGTCACGGCTCATCGTGTCAGGGCGAAGGCTGCGTCAGTGGCTCATCTCCGCTCTGTTCCGTTGGCATACATCTGCCGGGCCGCTACTTGGTCTTCAAGCCAGACTTTTGCGGCCCATTACTGCCTTGAGAGGGAGTCCCGCAGGGACAGTGCTTTCGGGCAGGCAGTACTCCATAATCTCTTTGGGGTTTAGGCAACTCCTACCCTCCGGCCCTGGTGTTGGGCTACTGGTCGGGGGCGTTCTCAGAGAAGATTCCTTCCTTACGTACTGACGAGCTAGAGGGAGCTCATTTTTTCGGCTTGAGGTCTCCGGTAGCCTTAAGCTGGGGAGTCCCATATGTGAGGACTGACTTCCTGCTTGGTCTGGAGAAAGAGTAGTTACTCACCTGTAACAGGTGTTCTCCAGGAGCAGCAGGAATCAGTCCTCACAACCCTCCCTCCTCCCCTTGGAGTTGCAGTCATATGATTTATTTTTCTAATTTTTTGCTGTCTTTTAGCTATGTCATCAGACTGAGCAAGATGGCACCCTTGGGCGGGAAGGGGACCGCACATGCGCGCTGCAATTCCCAAAGGCTTTCTTTAAAAGCTGGGGAAATGCTCCGCACGAGGGCTCCGTCGGCGCCGACGTCACCCATATGTGAGGACTGATTCCTGCTGCTCCTGGAAAACACCTGTTACAGGTGCGTAACTACTCTTTATGGAACCTCCACCATATTTAACTGTAGGAAGGGTGGTTTTTTTCCTTATAAGCTTCATTTCTTCGCTTGTAAATGTATCACTGGCCTGCATTGCCAAAGAGCTAAAGTTTGGTTTCATCTGTCCACAGAATCCTTTTTCTAGAAGGATTGTGATTTCTCAAGGTGGGTTTGTGCAAAGATCAGGCATGCCTTCTTTCTTTGGGCAATGGGGTCCTCTTTGGCCTTCGCCCATGTAGTCCTCCTTTGTATGGTGTATTGTGCAGGTTGAAACCACCACTCCAGATTGCTCCAGGTCAGCCTTAAACTCTTTGGATGTTGTACATGATGATTTTTCCAACAATTCGCACTAACCTTTGAAGACTTCTTAGTTTAATTTTCCTATTTCCACCACATCCTGGGAGGTTCTTGATATGTTCCATGAGCAGAAATCCTCTTAATAACATTGCCAACTGTAGACACGGGAATCACAAGGTCTTTAGAGATGGCTTTGTACCCCTTTGAAGTTTGATGTTTGATAATTGTTTTTCTGACTGTCTCAGGCAGCTCTCTTGTCCTTCACCATTATGAAAATGCAACAGGGAGTGAATGTGACCATTTTTAAACATTAGAGCCATCATTTGTTGGTTGATTCAAGTCATGTGACTACTGACAATTGATCACAGGTGTGTCTAATTCTACTGCAGTGGGAATGTGGTTCTGTTCAAACTGATTCTTTTATTGGACATTAAGGGGTTGAACTGCAAAGGTGCCAAAATTATTCACCACAACTGTAGGAGAGGTAATGGATGGGCACGGAGATGAGTGAGAGGAGGATGGATGGGCAGACAATAGAGTTAGTGAGATGGTAAAAGGGGATAATCGGAGACTAGGAGGCAATAAGAAGCAGAAGAAGGGAGACTGGAGGCAGGGGAGAGGGTGATCAACAGGGAAGGAGCTGTAGCTGGTGAGGAGATGAGAGTATGTGAGGGTTGTGGCAGGGGGGAGTACAGAGGGTGGAAATATAATGGGGAGAAGATGACACAAGGGAATAAGAAGCTGGGGAAGAAATGAGATGAGAAAAATGGGAGAGTTTAGGGGCGATGGGCAGGAGGTGAAAAGAGGAGATGAAGTGTTGATAGGTAACTGAAAAGTAAAAAGAGAGATTGAGAATTGGAGAGTGAGGAGGATGAAATTTGAGAGGATATGGGGCAGAAATAGAAATGGGATGAAAGAGCTAGCAGGGAAAGATCAGTATGTCAGACAGATGTAGGGGATGAATGGAAAAAGTCAGAGAAGAAATGGCAAGAGACAACAGACACCGGAAAGTGTTAAAAAAAAAAATCAGGAAAGCAGAAAAAAGAGACTGGACTAGAAAAATAAGATGTCCAGAGAACAAAGGTAGAAAAGTATTTTTTATTTTGAAGTTAGCTTTGGGAAATGTGTATCTCTGATGTTTTTGTATTTTGTTCAATACAGAAGGAAAAACATTTCTGTTTTTATTTCTCCATTGTTGCGAAGTCTGATTTTTGAGGTTCCAAGTTCAATATTAGTTGTCTTCCATTTTTTATTTGTGGACTCTTGTTCTGTATTTGAGGATATGTCTTTTTGCATGTGTGACCAAGTTGCAGTATTCTATTATCTGTAATGTATGTAAGTGTTCTCCGTGAATAAGCAGGAAATATGTCCTCACGTATGGGTGACATCACCGACAGAGGCCCTGCACGGTACGCTTTCCATCTTCCAAAGGAAGCTTTTGGGAGGTATGCCTGTCTTCCCCACGTGCCATGGCACCATATTCTCCAGGTATTTTTTTCCCGCGTTCCCCCTAGGACGTGTTCCTGCAATCCGGAAAGAAGTTTGAATTTCTTGCTCTTGTGGCTGAGCTTTTGCTCATTTTTTCACCTGCCTGTTGTTGGTTAGCCTTTTTCTTACCCTTTGGGGGCTTTTTCTCATTCTTTTTTTGCGCTTTTTGGCATTTATTCCCTCTTGGGTTTTTCCTGCCCATGGCGGTTTTTCAATTCGATTTTGCCGAGGTGGACTTTTAAGCATGTCTAAGCTTTAAAAAATGCACCAAATATGGCAAGACAATTTCTGCTACTGATCACCATAATTGGTGCTTGCAATGCTTTGGACCCGACTACCAGCCGGTGTTCTTCGAAATCTGCTTGCAGATGTGTTGAGAGCTGAAGGATTGGGAAAAGCAGGCGTCATCCCTCTTTGGCTCATCTGATTAAGTATCCTCAATATGACCCCCTCGTCCACGCCTGAAGTGGCCAAGGAAAAAGAGCAGAGGGCTCAGTTGGAGCAGAAGGGGTCGAGCGGAGAGGGGTGTCCCTCTACAGAGACCTCACCCACATTGAAAGGGGGAGCACAAAGAGAAAATCCACATGCAATGTCATCACAGCCCTGCGAGACAGCAAGGGCCGGGAATAGCCAACCAAGCTTCTCCAGTGGGTGGACCTGACTCAAACGGTGGAGCCCATTCTCAGCTGGATGTCTCCTGATGCCCCTATCATCATGGAGTCCCAACCCGAGGGTTCACGGGCACCCACGTCCTTGTCAGTGGTTATGGAGGAACACCTATGAGTCTTAGAAGCTCACCTGGTGACAGTGAAAGTCCTGCGGAATGCAGGCTTCGTGGCGTGAAGCACATCGTCGCCGTACTCCTTCCAGCTGATCCTTGTCCTGCCAACCATGGCTGGGACAAAGAGTGGGAGACTGGTATTGACATTGGTGGCTGGAGCCATCTCCCTCTCCAGTTTGTTGGAATCCAAGGCCCTGGGGCATTGCCATTGGCATTCCAGGTGCAAGTGGAACCATCAACATTCACCCTCTCCTGAGCCACGCAGTTGGTGCTTGGATGAGAATCTGCATTACTTGGAATCCTAATCGGAATGCGAAATGGAGGCTGAATAGACTGTGTCTGATATTCGGGCCCAGGATCTCCCATCTGATCCATCGCCCCCCTCTGGATTGGCAGAAGTTGTCCTCGGAGGACATATCCTTCCAGGATTTTGTTCAGGACCTGCCCAAGGCCATCCTCCATCCAGAACCCCTCTGCCCCTCGTGAGGCGGTGACTGTTCCTGTCCACCATATCCTGTAAAGGCTGCTGCTGGGACTGTGAGAGGTGCCTTTCACGCTTCCATCTGTCTGTCGCTGGCTCGGATACCCTGTACTGGGTCCGGAAGGCCCTGGGTTTCGAGAAATCTCAATTGCTCTACAATTCCATAGTAGTTGAGGCAGCCTTGAAGTGGGCAAAGATTGCCAAAATGCACTCCTCAGTGCTGCCCATGTGGGAAGAGCAGATCCTGGACTCCTTCGGAAGAAGGTGCTTACAGGGTTCCATGCTGATAGCTCGGATCCTAGCCTACCAATCTTACATGGCCATGTCCCTCAAGGAACTCATACTGGACATCGAAGACTTTGCTTCCCTCGTCCCCGAGGACTGCCATAAGTCTTTTCAAGTTCTTGTAGCTCATGGCAAGGATTGCTTGAAGTTTATAGTCCAGGGCACTTACGATGCCTTTGAATTTGCTGGCAGGGTGGCAGCCGTGGGGATTGCTGCATGGCAGATGTCCTGGATGTAGTCCTCTGACCTAGAGCAGTGAGTCCAGGACAAGATCGCCAGTGTCCCCAGTTAGGGTGAAAACCTCTTCAGCAAGCCCATGGAGGAAAGGCCAAAGAGCTGGAAAAGGAGCAGGTGACTCTCACCAGGCTCTCCAGAAAGACTGCAGATCACGTGCAGAAGAAAGCACCACTCAAAAAGGCTTTCATCCTGCACCTATGTAGGTACTTTCGTCCCAGCTGCAGGTGCAGCCTAAGGCCTAAGCCCTCCACTTGCAGTGCAGGGAGAAACCCCGAAGGCAGTCCACCCCCCAGCCCAAGTCGAATACGGGTTTCTGACAGGGTCTTCAGGAACGTAGCCAGCTGACCATTGTCCGCGGAGGTCCCCCCATAGGTGGGGGGTGGGGGGGTGGGGGAGCGGCTCATCCACTTTGCCCACTGGTGGCCTCTAGTTGTCATCTCAGATGCTTGGGTACTACAGTTTGTCCAAAGCGGCTTTCAGTTGCATTTCACCCAGCTGCTGCTGTCGCCGCCCCCTTACAATCCTGGGGAGTACCCCATGGACCCCATGCACTTGAGCCTCCTGCAGACCTAGGCAGTGGCCCTGCTGGTTGACCTCGCCATCTGTCCGGTCCCCGGCCCAGATCGGGCAGGACTTTTACTCCAGATACTTCCTGGTCCCCAAAAAGACCAGTGGGTTCTACCCCATTCTGGATTTGCGAAACCTCAACCGGTTCTTGGTGCGCAAAAGATTCAAAATGGTCTTGTTGGGGATACTGCTCTCATTCCTCCTAGAAGATGACTGGCTATGTTCCTTGGATCTGAAGGATGCATATGTGCATATTCCGATCCACCCGCATCACTACCTTTGGTTTGTGCTATGTGGTCAGCATTATCAGTTCCAGGTACTACCCTTCGGACTGGCTGCAGCCCTCAGGGTCTTCACGAAATGCTTGGTAGTCGTGACTGCTTTCCTTCAGACCCAGGAGGTCTTTATCTTCCCTTACCTGGATGACTGGATCATAGAGTCCCATGCCGACCAGCATTCAGATGCATGAAGGCATTTATTGGGGCCCTCCTCGATACCACTCGGATGAGAGCTTTCCTTTTGGCAGACTGCCTACAGCATCTCATTGAGTTGGTGAGTGCATTGCAGCATCAGTGCTACACCATAACCCATGGGCTGCTGAGAGCCCTCGGACACATGGCGGCCACAGTGCATGTCATCCCTCAGGCCCGTCTCCACATGCGGCAGGCTCAATGGACCTTATGAACGCAATGGTAGCAAGCCTTGAGACCCCTGCGGGACAGGGTGTTGGTCACTGCGCCACTCGTACGGTCCCTGATATGTTGACTCATGCCCACAAACTTGTGTTGGGGGCCTCCCATTCCAACCAGCAGCGCCCTGCAGGCTGCTCACAACGGATACCTCCAAGCTTGGCTGGAGCGCACATTGGATGGTCTCCACACCCAGGGCCTGTGTCCTAGAGTGAAAGTCTCCATCAGATCAACTTCCTCGAGCTCCGGGCCATCGCGAATGCTCTCTGTGCCTTTTGGGCACATCTGACGATTCAAGTGGTCCTTATCCAGACGGACAACCAGGTCGCCATGTTCTATGTGAACAAGCAGGGGGGCACGGGCTCATACCTCCTGTGCTGGGAAACTGTTCACCTCTAGGAGTTTGCCATGCTCTATGGCAGGGGTCTCAAACTCCAGTCCTGGAGGGCCGCAAACCAGTCAGGTTTTCAGGGTACCCCTAATGAATATGCATGAGATATATTTGCATACACTGGGGGCAGTGCATGCAAATATATCTCATGCATATTCATTAGGGATGCCCTGAAAACCTAGCTGGTTTGCGGCCCTCCAGGACTGGAGTTTGAGACCCCTGCTCTATGGCATGGATCTCAGGGTGATGTATTTGCCTGGCAAGAGCAATGGCTTAGCAGATTGCCTTAGCCAGGTTCTTCAGCCACATGAGTGGTCCTTCAAGAGGGAGGTGGTGGACCGGATCTTTTGGGAGTGGGGCACCCCTGAGGTTGACCTCTATGCTATGGCACAGAATGCCAGGGTAGCTCTGTTCTGCTCCCTGAGACTGGCCAATGATCACCTGGCTCCGGATGCCTTCCTTATCCACTGGGGGAGAGGCCTGCTCTATTCCTACCTCCAATTCCGCTCATTGTGAAGACACTCCTTAAGCTCCAGGCTGAGAAGGGATCCAAGATTCTCATCGTCCCTTATTGGCCTCGACAGTTGTGGTTCCCGTTACTACTGCAACTCTTGGATGCTGAGTGGGTAGCCCTCACAGAGCTTGCCCTCCCCGGGGGTGTCACCAAGATCCTGCTAGCATCTTGCACGGAGTCCATTCATAAAGCCTACGTGTTCAAATGATAACTGTTTGCCGTCTGGTGTGCTGTTTGGGTTTTGGACCCCTTTGTCTGCCTTGTGGACCAGCTATTGGCGTATCTCTTGAACCTCTCCAGTTCTGGTTTCAAGTCCAATTCTGTGCATGTTCACCTCAGCGCGATAGGAGTATTCCATTGTGGTTGCGATGGGAAGCCCATCTCGGCTCATCTTCTGGTATGCCGATTCACGTCGGGCTTGCTTCTATCGAAGCCTCCAGTTAAGCCCCTATGGTTGCTTGGGATCTGAATGTGGTCTTTGGCCAGCTCATGTGTGGGCTCCTTTTGAGCTGCTGGATGCATGTATGCTGAAGTTCTTGACCTGGAAGGTCCTTTTCCTGGTGGCAGTCACGTTGACCTGGCGAGTGAGCGAGCTTAAGGCTTTGGTTGCACATTCTCCATACACCAGGTTCCACCAGAACCGGATGGAGCTCCGCACGCACCAGCATTTTCTGCCAAAGGTGGTCTCTGCTTTCCACCTCAACCAGTCCATTGTCCTTCCAACATTTTTCCCCCAGTCTCATGCCAATCGCGCTAAGGCAGCATTGCACATATTAGATGGCAAGTGTAAGATGGAGCGCACGAAGGTGCATCATCTGTTATAGGCTTGGGGTCGCTGTTTCGAAGCATATGCTATCCCTCTGACTCACTGATTGCATCGCTCATGCATATTACTTGGCTGATCTGAGCCTTGAGGGTCATTTCATGGCTCACAGTGTTTGCAATAGCTACATTGGTAGGCAACCTTTTTTCTGTTTACAAGATCTGCAGGGCTTGCGATATGGTCTTCAGTTCATACCTTTGCAGCCCATTACTGTCTAGATGGGGATTCCAGATGGGACAGCAATTTTGACAAGGCTGTCCTCCGTCATCTCTTTGGGTTTTGAGGGTCAACTCCTGCCCACCGGCCCTTCTGCCTGTCCAGGCTACCTGCTGAAAATTCTCTTGGTTGATGTTGACCGGATACTGCCTCAGATGAGTCCCACTTCTCTTGTCTGCCTGACTTCTCCTGTTCTCGATGCACGGTTGGGCTATTCTCTTGTTCCAGAAAACTTGGAAATCCCATACGTGAGGACTTATTTCTTGCTTGTTCACAGAGAAAGTATAGTTATTTACCTGTAGCAGGTGTTCTCCATTAATAGCGGGAATAAGTTCTCACAACCCTCCCACCTCCCTCGGGAGTTGCCTTTTGGCTCCTGCTATGTGATCATACTGGAGAATATGGCGCCACAGTGGGTGGAAAAGGCAGGTGCGCATGCACAGCATATCTCCCAAAAGCTTCCTTTGGAAGCTGGGGAGCGTTCTGTGCGGGGCTCCATTGGTGACGTCACCCATGCATGAGGACTACTTTCTACTATTCACAGAGTAACTACGCATTCTAGGGAATGGTGTAATATTTGTAGTGCTTCCTTTTCATAGGTAGGGCTGGTGCTGTGTAAATCTTGGCAGTGCTATTATGGTATGATAAGTTTGCTATTGGGGATATGCAGGCCAAAAAACTTTGTTTTGGGTTGGTTTTTTTTTTTAAATCTTTGTATCATTTTTTAACAGTGTGCCCTATTCCAACAAGAGTGCATACTCATTCTCGAGAGTGTACCCTATTGCTCAATAGTGCATGTACTCACAAAAGAGTGTGTGCACTATTGCTCAATAGGGTGCACTCTTGTGAAAGTGCGCATTGTTGATGTTAACTAAGAAATGAAGATGCAGTCATCATTTCCTGTTTCACTGGGATCCCTGCTTTCATTTCAAATGAAAATATCTCCCTATTTTGCTGTTGGCTCTGTGGTCTTTTTGCAGGGATTTGTAGTATTAATGGTATTTAGTGATTGGCACTTGAGAGAAGGCATGTAGAAATCTGGTAGCCTTACTTTCATTCCCCTTCATGTGTATGTTGTCTTCATAAATGCATATTAAGTATTTCTTTTGTTGGAACAGATGAGAAGCTTGTGAAGGGATCAATGGGGCAGTGTGAGGGGGGGGGGGGGGGGGGAAGCAACACAGTATTCATTTGGCACATGCCAGCAAACCAGGCAGCACTGATGGTGGCAGTATATCAGCACAGAAAAATCCAGAGATGAATTTAGTCTTCAATTAGGGTAGCTAATGAACTGCTAAAGATGTTGAGCCCTGTGGAACACCTGAAGAGAGAGGAAGGTAATGAGAGGCTCTGCAGTTGAAAATAACCTGGAATGAATGGTTTTTGAGGTAGGAGGTAAATCATTGAAGGTCCTTGTCCTTTAGACCTCTTGATTTAGGCTGTTAATAAACAAATGATATTATGAAGGCAATTTGGCCTGAATCTATGTGACTGAAGATTGTTTCTGTGACATATCCAACTTGAAAGTCTTATTGATGAGGATGTAAAGTGTTAACGTTTTTGGTTATTTTTGAGAGATATGTTAATTTTGCAATGAAACAATCATTTAGTGGATCTAAAGATGACTTTTTGAGCTTAGGAACGATGAAGCCTAGTGTGGAAACAGATTATCTTGTATGCTAGAATGGATCATGGAGAGCAAATAGGGAAGCAAATAAAGTGGGTCTTTGATCCATTTAGATGGAAGAATTCAGTTCATTTTAATAATAGACTTAATATACCGCCCTTTGAAATAAGCAGAGCAGTTTAAAAAATTAAAATAAGCATGAGTTAAAAACGTAAAATGGGAAAACACATAAATATAGTCCTATCCTAAAGCAATAGAAATATAGGATAAAATATAAAATCAAATTGTTAACACAGATAACTGAATCATAACATGTCAAAACCTAGCATAGTACAGCATAAGAAATAACCAAAACTAAATGTAAAATAAAACAGTTAAAAACACTCAGATCTTCCCAAAAACCAAGACAGCATAAAAACATAAAATATAACACAAGATATGCAGCAGTCTTCTACCTGGTAAACACCTGCCCCTGCAGTGACTAAATAACAGTAAAATTTGGAAAGTCATAAATGGTTACGATAGGCTGGTTCAAAAAAATGAGTCTTTAATCCTTCCTTAAATTTCACAAAAGAAGAAACCTTAAAACAAAACGAGGGAGATTATTCCAGAGGGTCGTGATCCAAATAACACACAAGTCCAAGTTGACGCCAAACAACGCAACTGCAAGAGACTGAATGGTAAGATGATTGTCCGATTGAAACCTAAGAACACGTAAAGGGGAATATGGAATCAAGTAGTTAGCCAAATAGGGCAGTATATCAGGATTTATCTATCTACCAGCAACAACATTTCAAAACTTCATCCAGTAAGAAACTGGAAACCAATCATCTTCAGTGAGAAAAGGCTTCACCTGATCAATATTAGTATAAGTATCCCTTGCAAACACAAGTAAGTAAAACTAAGATGCAGACAGCAGTCCAGCAGTGAGATGGGGGCTTTCTAGTTGCATTGAATGTCGCATGTATGATTTTCTCCCAGTTGGCGAGGGGTCTTACGTGTGCACTGAGCTCTTTGCTCTCAGGGAATGAGTCCAATCTCTGAAGGTTAGAATAGCAGACTTGGAGGACATATGCAAGATAGACAGGTGGTATATAGATGAGAACTACAGGGACGTAGTACTGAAGTCCCGCCTTCAGTCTGGCAGCCTCCCTGTTGCCAAGGAGGAGAAATGTCCTGTAGCTAGGACCTGTCCTTCAGGTGATACAAAACTCTCGCACCAAGGAGGCTTCTCCAGGGCCATGTGCCCATGAGGGAAGGGTTAGGATAGTCGTTATAGTTGGTGATTCGATCATTAGGCATATAGATAGCTGGGTGGCTGGTGGATGAGAGGATTGCCTGGTCCGAAGGTAGCGGACCATCTCCAGGAACAAGCAGGAATGAGTCTTCACATATGGGTACGTCGGTACCGACGGAGCCTGCACGGGAACGCTGCCCAGCTTCCAATCAGAAAGCTTTTGGCAGCATCCCTCGCGCCTGCGCGCTGACTTCCCGCCTTCTCCAGAGCCTCTCTTCAGTTTTCGTTTTTTTTCCGCGGAGCCGGCAGGACGTCCTCCTGTCACCGCAGAAACTTTTCTTTTTACTTACTTTAATTACCTTAGTTTTTGTTTTCTTGTGGTCGCGGCTGTATTCCCCGCTGCCACCGGTATCGCCGGTGGATTTTTGACTACATTCTGAGAAACTCTTTCTTCAGTTTTTGCCTTAACTTCTTGGGCCTACCAGGCCTCTTTATTATGGAGCCTTCTTTTCCTAAGAAGTGCATTTGATGTGGAAACACCTGTTTCTTTTTAGACACCAATAGTTGGTGTCTCAACTGTGTGGGTCCTGACCCTTTTTCCCCCTGACTTGTCAGGGGATAATTTTGTGAGGAAACCTTTAGTTTTTAGAGTTTCCCTCGATACCGTTTTTTCCTCGGCAGTGAGGGTACCCGGTTTCTCCACTTCGCAGGATCAGGTAACCCACAAACAGTCTGTTAAGACTAGTCAATGCTTGAGTGGTATGTCCCATGCCCAGCATGGTGACGGCTCCGGCCTTACCCTCAAGAATTCATTGGCATTACCCCTGCGGGAGTCTTTGGGCTCCAAAGTGTTAAAGGGGTTTCAGGTTGTTCCTGGGGCTAACCCCTCACAGAACATACCTGAGCCATGCTCGGGGGTGGTATCCGCTTTGAGCGGTACCGAGCCTCCGGCATCGGCATCGGTGTCGAGTGTTCCACTCTTCACCAGGGATCGTCATCGGGCATCCTCGGTACCTTCGGGACCGATCGATACGCACCGGATTGACTTCCCTCGATCCCAGCCGTGTACGGTGCGGGTGTCCGCTTCGAGCGGTACCGATACCCCAGCATCGGCTTCGGTGTCGAGTGTTCCACTCTTCACCAGGAATCGTCTTCTAGCATCCTCGGCGCCTTTGGAGCCGGTCGATACGATACCGATGGACATTTCCATATCTCAGCCATGCTCCGGGACGGATCTGGCGTCGATCGGTTCCGATACCCTGGCATCGGCATCGAGGTGGACCGCCTTACCCTTTGCAAGGGGTGGTCATCGGGTATCCTCGGTACCGTCGGTACCGATCGATGTAACCCAGGCTGCCTTAGTGGTATCGGCATCGCCGATACTGCCACTGGCGTCGGAACCCTCGCGACATGCATCGATAGCCTCGCTTTCTTCGATGCCGAGTCTTGAACCGATATCTAGTCTCAAGGACTGGGTACCGATGCCTCCCGGATCCGACTCCTGTTGTTTCCAGATAGGCAGTTCCGAAGATCCTAGCCATAACTCTCTCATGCTCTCGGTACCACTGCAGCAGTCCCCGATGGCAACTTCAACGGCTGGTCCTGTATCAGTATCGATGTCGATGCCTGTTCTTGCACCGATGCCTAGTTTGGAACCGATACCTGGGGTTGCTGATGCAGTACTCACTACCTCTAAGTTACCATACCAGTATCCTTGTCCATCTACTAGGTTTCTCTCCTCACACCACGGTACGGCCTCTGGTGCTCAGCCTCTTTCTTTAGCCTTACCAGGGAAGGTTCCCATAGGAGATCAGTCTTTTCAGGCTTTTCTCCTGGATATGGCAACCTTTCTTAATATCTCTATCCCTGGTTGTGATGCTACTCATGGCTCACCGGCACAAATGGAAATATGATGCTTCCTTTACATCCTGCTCTGCAGGATCTCCTCCTGAGGGTCTGGAAATCGCCCTTACGACTTCCTCTAGTTTCTACAGCCACTGAGGTTCGGTACCGGGTGCCACCCTCTCCAGGGTTTCAAAAGCCTCAACTTTATCATCGTTCCCTTGTAGTGGAATCAGCACCAAGGAAAGTTTAAGAGCAAGAAGAAGCATTCTTCTTATCCGCCAGGTCGTTTTTCAAGAACACTCTATGCTTTTGGTCGTCAGGCCTTCCAAACCTCTATGCTGGCCTCCAGAATTCTTTCATATATTTTTCACATGAGTCTAACACTCCAGGAAGTCACAGAGAAATTGTCTTTTGATCCCTTTTTTACCAGAGCCCAAGGCTACTGATTATTCCTTGCTCGTCAATCACAGCCGGAATATATCCTGGTTCCTGTCTCGTGCTTCTATAGACTCTTTTGAGTCCCTTAGCAGATCCTCTGCTATTGCCATTGCAGCACGTCGCAGAACCTGGCTTGAAGCTTCAGACTTGAGCAGATGGGCACAAACTATACTGGCTCATTCTCCTTGTACAGGAGGTCTCTTCAATAAGGAGGCTTTACGTCAGGTTACTCAATGCTCCACTGACTCTCCTTCCACTAAAGACCATTCTAAGCCACCTCCTTCTTCAAGGGGTAGGAAATGTCCTACCAAACCTTCTTTCCCTAAGAAAAGAAAGTTTCATTCATCTCCTGCCCATCATTCGGCTGTACCCAAACAAGGGACGCCTCAGCCTAGCCTGAAGTCCTCCAGCTCTGGCCAGTCTCAGCATTCCCAGCAACCATAGGAGCCAGGAATTGTCATCTACTGTTCACTTCTACCCATTATAAGTTTATTCACTGTGCTTTTCTTTTTCAGTGTACTAACTTGTCGGAAAAGTTTTGTTCAGGGACTACAGACTTCTCCTCTTCTTACTCTCTAGAAGAGCAGTTGCAACTATCTCCTGTTAGTTCTGTCCCAACTGAACATTTTTTCCTTCAGTTGACTTACCCTATGGGTACGTCACCCTCCAATTACTTACTCTACCCTCTCAACCGGGTTTTTTCCCTGACTGAGGGGTACCATACTGAAAACCTTCTCTAGCAAGCTCGTTCCTCAGACAGGGAGAAGGGATATCTCCTCTTTTTTCTCCTCTGTTTTTCTTTATTGGGTACAGGACAATCTCTGCTGTTTCCGTCAGCAGCTGTGCCTGCAGGAGTTAAAGTAATTGTATGACTGGTACTTTTTCCAAGTTCCAATCCCTTGTTCAAAATTTTGTCTAGCCTCAGTAGTGATTCCAAGCTATTCGTCATCTATCTTGGATCCTCCTACTTGTTTAGGCTTTCTCACATTATTCTAACCATCTCCTCTCCTAAGATATGGCAACACACCTGACTTCAGTCAGTTTATCTCATATCTCTCCTGCACAATGCTCTCTGCAGTCTTCAGAGAAGCTTTCTACTATGAGGGCCTTGCTATAGAGCATTGACCTTGTCTCTGAAGCTTCTCTATTAGTAGGGAAAAGCTTATAAACCCTTCCCATGCCTGTGAGGGTTCTCCACACCCTCTAGCCTGGGGTGTTAACACGAGATATCAGTTCTTTTGCGTGAAAATCCAAGGCTGATGTTTACGCATGCTACCTCTGGGTCCCTCCGGTATCTTCTGCGTTTCCGCACATCTGCCATGTCAGTGTTCTGTGGAACTCCCGCCTTGTTCCTTACAGATTCATATACTCATCCGTTCTCACGCAAACATCACGGTTATCTTGTTGGATTGCCTTCCTGCATACCTCAATCCATGGAAATAGATTCTATCTAATCTATCTAATCTATCTAATCTATCTAATCTATCTAATCTATCTAATCTATCTAATCTATCTCATCCACATATATATATGTGTCTGTTGGGGGGCTTCTTAAGGGTTGATATGTCTTACACACTATCACCCTTACTGTCTATACTAAATGTTTTACCTCCTAGAGGTTTTAGACAGTCTATTGCCCTACTTCGCATACCATATTACCATGCAGAAGCTGTTAGGCACCAATAACCACTGTGGTGCTAACATCTTCCATTTTTTCTTTAAGTCCTTGAAGCATCAAGCTTCAATATTTTTCCTATCTCTCGCCAGCTAGGAAAAACAGTGTACATCTTTATCTTTGAGTACACAGCTGTTCTCCTTGGGAATAGGGTTTTTTTTTCCAGTTCCCCTCTTCCCGCCAGGACTGGGCTAGTTCTCCAACTCCGTCAGTCTTCTTCCTTTAGTCCTCAATGTTAATAACCTTATGCCTAAAGGAGTTTTCAGCTTTTTCCCATAAAGCTTTCCATTGAAGACCTGACGTCTAATCCTACCCAGTTGACACCTGGATCGTCTACTACCTCCAGGTCTAGACCTTCATCCTCACTGCTGGGAGGTCACCTTGAAGATTCCGCCACTGCTTATCCAGTAGACTCCATCATGCTTTCTACTTCCTACAATACAGTAGGTAAGCGGCATATTTTGAGTGTACATTAAATGTATTTTAATGCTACTCATCATATATACCAAGGACTGCTGTAGTCTGTGGACCCTCTAGTCCTTGGCTATGCTGTTTCTTTCCTCACAGCTCCTTTATTGTCAACTCCTACCCTCCATCCCACACTGGATGCCGGGGATTCCTGGAAACAAAATGCACCCCTGGTCCAGGCTCCTGCATTTTTATGGGATCTCCCCCTGGCATCTCCAGCTAGGGAGTCCCCATATGTGAAGACTCATTCCTGCTTGTTCCTGGAGATAGCACAGTTACTTACCTGTAACAGGTGATCTCTGGGAACAGCAGGAATTAGTCTTCACAACCCTCCCACCTCCCCTAGGAGTTGCATTTCTTTATCTCCTTCTTCCTTTTCTCTTTCGCCTTTGTCTCAGCTTTGAAACTCAACTGAAGAGAGGCTCTGGAAAAGGCGGGAAGTCAGCGCGCAGGCGCGAGGGATGCTGCCAAAAGCTTTCTGATTGGAAGCTGGGCAGCGTTCCCGTGCAGGCTCTGTCGGTACCGATGTACCCATATGTGAAGACTAATTCCTGCTGTTCCCAGAGATCACCTGTTACAGGTAGGTAACTGTGCTTCATGAGCCACTAGACAAGGTTTATTTAGAACTAGGGAGGAGCCTGCTGTCTTGTTACATGTTGGTACCAATGACATAGGAAAGTGTGGTAGGGAGGTTTTGGAGGCCAAATATAGACTTTTAGGCAGGAAGCTGAAATCCAGAACTTCCAGTGTAGCATTCTCTGAAATGCTTCCTGTTCCACGCGCAGGACCCAAAAGGCAGGCAGAGCTCAGGAATCTCAATGCGTAGATGAGGCGATGGTGCAAGGAAGAGAGTTTTGGATTTGTTAGGAACCGGGCAACATTCTGGGGAAGGGAGGGTTTTTTCCCAAGGGATGGGCTCCACCTTAACTGGGATGGAACCAAGCTGCCGGCTTTAATCTTTAAAAAGGAGAGAGAGCAGCTTTTAAACCTAGATAATAGGGGAAAGCTGACAGTCACTCATGAGTGCATGGTTCGGAATGATGTATCCTTGAAGGATATTAGCAAAAGATTGAAGCTAGGTCCTATCAACAGGTTCCAATAAAGACAAAAGTAACCCAAATGCTCTTAAGTACAGAGCAGACAGAGATTAAAGATTCCAAATTACCCCTCCTTACCAATAGCCAGATTAATATGAATAAAATACAGCCTCTAAAATGCTTGTATGCAATTGCTAGACGTCTAAAAATAAGATGGGAGAATTAGAATATATAGCACTAAATGAGAGGTTAGATATGATTGGTATCTCAGAGACCTGGTGGAAGGAGGACTACCAGTGGGATGCTGTGATACCTGGGTACAAATTATATTGCAATGATAGAGTGCAAAGCCTTCACCAATTTGATCTACTCTGTTAGATAGGGCATGGAGTCACACAAGATTAAAGTTTTGCAGGAAACAAAATATACTGTAGAATCTCTATCAATTGAAATTCCATGTCAAAAGGGGAAGGTGATGGCAAAGAGGTGTGTACTACCAACCACCTGGCTAGAATGAACAAATGGATGATGAAATGCCCAAAGAAATCAGGGAAGCTAACAAACGTTACAACACATTAATAATAATGGGTGATTTCAATTACCCCAGTACTGACTGGGTCAGTGTCATGGCAGGACATGCTAGGGAGATAAAGTTTCTAGATGAAATAAATGACTGCTTCTTGGAGCAGCTGGTTCGTGAACTGACGAGGGGAAGCCATTTTGGACTTAGTCCTTAGTGGAACACAAGATCAGGGCCACTTGTTAATAGTGATCATAGCATGATCACATTTGCTTTAATAAATGGAGGAAGGATGGCAAGGAAGTCCACAGTACTACCTTTTAACTTTCAAAAGGGAGACTATGATAAAATGAGGAAAATAGTTAAGAAAAAAACTAAAAGGAGCAGCTGCAAAGCATAGCAGCTGTTTAAAAATACTATCTTGAAAGCCCAGTCCAGCTGTATTCCATGCTTTGAGAAAAGTGGAAGGAAGTCCAGAACACTGCCAGCATAGTTTAAAGGTGATGTCAGAGAGACTGTTGTAGCCAAAAAAGAATCTTTCAGGAAATGGGAAAAAAAGAGCCAAGCGACAAACTGGAAACATGAGCATTGATAAGGCAGGCAAAGAGAGAATTTGAAAAAAAAGCTTGTGCTGGAAGCAAAAACGCATAATAGAAACTTTTTCAAGTACATTGCTAGCTAAAAACCTGTGAGCAAGTCAGTTGGACCATTAGATAATAGAGGGGTAAAAGAGGCACTAAGAGGGCATAAGGCCATAGTGGAGCGACTGAATGAATTCTTTGCTTTGGTCTTTACTGAAGAAGATGTAGGGAAGTTACCCATAACTGAAATAGTATTTAAAGGTGATGCTTCAGGAGCATTGAAAGAAATATCAGTAAACTGGGAAGATGTATTCTTATTCTTTAATCCCTAGCTGGCATTTGGAGAGAAGGCCGTTTTCTCAGCCGGTATGCTGCTGTAGATGCTGCTGGATTCCGTGTGTCGTGTACAACCTTGGTGATCATTGGCAACATTTCTGGCCTCATTGGTGGTCAGTAGTTGGTTCCTAGCAAGGGAAGATTTATTACAACTATTTGATAAACTAAAGAATAGCAAATTAGCTGGACCGGATGGTATACATCCGAGAGTGTTGAAAGAACTCAAATATGAGATTGCAGACATAATTTTAATGATAGTTCACACAGACTAATAGTATCTGTAATACCTGAAGATTGTTGAATGGCTAATGTAAAACCAGTTTTTAAAAAGGGTTCCAGGGGTGGTCCGGGAAACTACAGACCGGTGAGCCTGATGTCAGTACTGGACAAAATGGTAGAAACCATTATAAAGAACAAAATTACTGAACATGTAAATAGTCATGGTTTAATGGGAGATGGTCAACATGGCTTTAGCCAAGGGAAGGATTTGCCTTACTAATCTGTTATGTTCTTTGGAAGGTATGAGTAAACAGGTAGACAAAGGTGAGCCGGTCGATATAGTGTATCTGGATTTTCAGAAAGCCTTTGTCAGGGTCCCTTGTGAGAGACTTTTGGCGAAATTAAAGTGTCATGGGATAGGAGGCAGTGTACTCTTGTGGATCAGGAACAGGTTAAAAGATAGAAAGCAGAGGGTAGGGCTAAATGACCAATTTTCTCAATGGAGAAAGGTGAATAGTGGAGTACCCCAGGGATCTGTGCTAGTTCTGCTGCTTTTTAAAATATTCATAAATGATCTGGAAATGGGAATAACGAGTGAGGTAATCAAATTTGCAGATTACAGAAAATTATTCAAAATCGTTAAAACCCAAGACGATTGTGGAAAATTGCAAGAAGACCTTGATAAATTGGAAGACTGGATGTTGAAATGGCAGATGAAATTTAATGTGGACATGTGCAAAATTATACACCTAGGAAAGAACATCCCAAACTGTGGTTACACGATGCAAGGTTCCACATTAGGAACCACCACCCAGTGGATAAGACATTGAAACCCTCCGCCCAGTATACAGGGTCGGCCAAGAAGGCAAATAGAATGCTAGGAATCATAGGGAAAGGAATGGAGAATAAAACAAATGATATTATAATGCCTCTGTATCGTTCCATGGTGCAACCGCACCTTGAATATTGTGTGCCATTCTGGTTGCCATATCTTAAAAAGGATATAGCGAAATTAGAAAATGGTATAGAGAAGAGCCACCAAATTGATAAAAGGGATGGAAGGATACTCCTATGAGGAGAGGCTTAAAAGGTTAGGTCTTTTCAATATGGAAAAGAGACAGCTGAGGGGAGATATGATAGAGGTCTATAAATTAATGAATGGAGTGGAACGGTTAAATGTAGATCAATTGTTTATGCCATCAAAAAGTAGAAAGACTAGGAGGCATGCAATGAAGCTACAGTGTAACCCGTTTAAGATGAATATTTTTTTTCACTGAATGCGTAATTAAACTCAAATTAGTTAGCGGAGGATGTAGTGAAAGCTGTTGGTGTAGCTGGACTTAAAAAAGGGTTGGACAAGTTCCTGGAGGAAAGGTCCATATGCCATTATTAAAGAGGACTCAGGAAATCCACTGCTTATCCCAATACAAGCATTGTGGAACATGTGTGTTTTTGGGAAACTGCCAGGTACTTGTGACCTGGATTGGCCACTGTTGGAAACAGGATACTGGGCTTGATGGACCTTGGTCTGACCTAGTATGGCATTTCTTATGTTCTTATGATGACCATGTGCCCTTCTCGCTTATGGCCTTATCCCTCTTGGAGGCACTGACTTTTTTTTTTTTTTTTAAAGAAACTCTAGGGTGGTAGTTGACACCCTTCTTAAGACCTGGAGGTCCTCTATGTCCTGATCTATGTTCGTCAGAAGGGTCTTCGAAGGGTGATGTTCCTGGTTTGGACCAGGTGTAGTTCTGATCTCTCTCAGGGTTTATGTGACTGCGCTAGCATGTTACCATGGTCGAGTTCAAGGTGTGTCCTTGGCAGCACGTACTCAAATGTGTCCCACTTCTTTAAGTGGGTGAAGCAGATTCCCCTTCTCCCCTGTTGCAGCTGGTAGTGCAACAGTGGTGCCTTTCTCTGGTGTTTGAGGTGCTGAAAAATTCCACTTTTGAGTCCCTTTGGATCCTTTCTCGAGGATTTGACCCTAAAGGTTGTATTTTTAGTGGCTATTACTCCTGCCAGATGGGTGTCACACCTACTACTTCTGTCCTGTATGGAGCTCTTTCTGGTCATGTCATCCAGCATTTGTCTCCCTTAGGACTGTGCCACCCTCTCATCTTAATCAACTGTGGTCCTACCCTTCTCCTCAGACTCCTCGTGGTGTCTGTTAGATGTGAAGAGGATGTTTGTGTGAAGTATTTGAAGACTACCAATTCCTTCCATTGGTCAGACAATCTTTGTCCCCTTTAGAGGTCTGAGGAAAGGACGGGTAGTAGCAAAGTTTTCTATTGCCAACTGGCTTCAGGAGGTTGTTAGCTCAGCCTACTTCCTGTCTGGAAAATGCATGATGATTGGAGTCCGATCTCGCTCCACTAGGGCACAAGTCTTGCCATGAACTGAGTCCGCCTTGGTGTCCTGAGCACCTTTGTCAAGCACTTCATTTTCATGCTGGAAATGGAGCGAGCAGATGGTGCCTTTGGCAAAGCAGTTCTATCCTGAGTGTAGTCTTCCTCCCACTCTGGGTCCTGACTGCCTGGGTGTGTCCCATTCGTCTGGATTGGTCTAACAGGATGATGAGGAAAGAGAAACTTTATATACCTGCTAATTTCCTTTTCCTGAATCCTGCTAGACCCCGTGAAAACTACTTCTACAGGTTTGGGAGTCCTGCAGTCTTTTAATAGCATGATGAGTATTGGTGCCTGATGCAGAGTCGTCAAGAGCCAAAAAGTGTTTATACAAAGTTGTTGTTGTTTAAAACTTTTCTGAGTTTCTCAATCTTGTTTCTGCTTGGGAAGTGTCACACTGGCTTCTCTCTTTGCTGTACCAGAGTATATACTAGTGATGTCATTACTGAAAGCTGTTCTAATCTACCTCCACCTGCTGGCTGGGGAATTTTATCCACTCCTCTGGGCTGGTCTAGCAGAATTCAAGGAAAGTATGTAAACTTTCTCCTTCCTCAATGCAAAATCATGCATATAGGTTACCCAGGATGCTACCTATAATAGATAGACACTTACCAGTGCTACATGGTTGTATCTTTGTTCATTATCTGTAAGTTATTGCATTTGTACAGTCACAAGTGGAGGAGTAGCCTGGTGACCAAGAGACTGAGGTTCGACTCCCACTGGCACTTCTTGTGGCCTTAATCCTCCATTGCCTTGGAAGAAAGGTCCGGCAATCTACTTCCGGTCACACCTTGCCAAGAAAACCCAGGGGCTGTTGGGTCGCCAGAAGTTAGTATTGACTTGACGAAGCACACACAGTCTGTTTATCCAGTCCAGTGGAATGTTGGAAAGAAACTGTCCATCAGATGCCAAAAATATCTATCTGGAGGCAAAATGGTTCGGTGATTTTCTATGGGAGACTGAATTCTTGCAGCTGTAGCATAGAAACTTTTATAGAGCCACATATACAAAAGCATCATAAAACGTAATATACAAACAAAAGACAAAGGTGCCCTAAAAGTTACCTTTACTGCAACTGTCTGATCATACCCATACCTGCCCCAAATCTAGTCTACATTTCAGGGCCTTTGGAAAAATGGACATAATTGTATTTTAAAATAATACAAGATTTTTTTTGTTTGGAGTGTTTGATTTGGAAGATTCACATTATGGGGCAAATTTTTTTTCCCATGCGTGATCATTTTTGTTCTATATGTATAGATTACTTACATTCTCTTTACAGACAAATAGGGAGAAGAAAGCTTTCATATATAAGTTAGTGGATGAAATATTTGTAACCTGAAGTATAAGACATCAAGAAACTGCTTCACAAAGAAACAAGAGACCTCATAAAAATAGCACCATGTCTGTTCAAAATATTCAGATGAAAAAGTAAACAAAGCCATAGGATAGTCCTTTAAGATGGAGACATTTCCAGATTCTGCTACTGTTACCAAACTATATTCATAAATCTTAGAATAGACTATGTTTATTCCTTTTCTTTGGCAGTGATCTAAGAGAAAACTTAGCCAAATAATTGCATCACACAAATGAAATTTCCCACCATTCAGTGCACTTTGACAGTGCTTCATATCATTTCAAAGTACTATTTCAAAACTAATTTTAACTGTATTTAGCTTTGATTCAACAGCAGAGATACCTGAGTTTTAACTTAATTGCATTTTGTGTTTTGTATATTTATAAATACATTTTCTTTTAGTTTGATCATTTTATGCACAATATGCACAATAAGTTTAACACTACATTTTTAAAATACACTAAGTAAGGCAGTGGCAATTTAAGAAATTTAAAAATACTATGCTAAGATAGACCCAATTGTCCATTGAGCCCAGTATCCTTTCTGACAATGGCTAGTCTGAGATTTGTGGAAGAACCTAGCAGATTCTAGTAGTTGGTTCCTTACACCCAGAAATATGAAGTGCTGACAGCAAAGTCTGACCTTTTCTCAGCTTATCAATATTACAAAGCCTTGGCCACATTAGCAACAAATTCCATGATTTGTTTAACTGAAAAAAGTAAAATTTAGCTCTAAATCTGCAGCTTGTTTTATGAAATGTTTTTGAATCCTACTAGCATTACACAATAGTATTAAAAGTGTAGTCATACTATGGATCAATAAAAAAGTAGCATTCTTGTGTTAGGTTGCTTCTTATTCCATTCAGAATAATTCTTGTTTGCTTTTTTTCGCTATTCTACCAGGACCGAGTCATGCGTATCCATCCGGTATTGACAGGTCGGTACCGGACCACTCCGATGCTGACTTCGATCGGTACCGGTACCGTGCCTTGCACTATCACCTGGATCGGAGATACTTTGAATCCTCGGATGAGTCTGAAGACTCTGAAAGCTCTGCCGATACCAGAGTACTTCTTCCTGAGGATTCTTCTCCTCAGCGTAGGATGTATCCACCAGAGGATATGTCCTTTCAGGATTTTATCCGAGATGTGGCTCGAGGTCTTTCCATCACAGTGTCTCCTGAAAAAGAGCCTAGGGCAAAGGAATTAGAAATCCTGCAATACCCTAAAGCTCCCAAGGAGGCAGCTGCCTTACCTATTCATTTTATCTTGCATGATTTCATGTTAAGGATGTGGGAAACACCTCTAACATCATCTCCTCACTCTCGAAGACTCGATACCATGTATCGAGTTCCTCCTTGTCCTGAGTTTCAGAAGACTCAATTACCACACCATTCCATGGTGGTGGAGTCAGCAATGAGAAGGATAATGAGTGCAAAAAGGCATGCATCTAATCCTCCAGGACGTGAGTGCAGGACTTTTGACGCCTTTGGACGTCATACCTTCCAGGCTTCCATGCTTTCTGCTAGGATCAGTTCCTATATCTTATATATGGGAATGTTCCTTAAGGAGGTCACAGGAGATTTAGAGCTTTATGAGCCCTCTCCTTTCTGATAAGAGGCAAGATTATCTCGCCCTTGTCAGGACCAATGACAATTTTGGTAGCCACCCTCTGCACTTACTCTGTCCTGTTTACATTCTTTTGAAAGTTGTGGTCTTCAGAATTGCGTATGGTACTCCAAATGAGGACTCTCCAAAGACTTATACAGAAACACTGTCACCACTTCCTTCCTGCTGGTGTGGCCATTCATCTCCCTATGTATCCAAGGTTGTTGGTTTGCCTGGCACTGTTCTGTTCGCAGCAGGCTTCTAGAGTCCGGGATTATCTTCAGCTCCTAAAATTGATGGCGATGACAATTGAGCTGGTGCCATGGGTGCGTGCTCATATGCGGCTGCTACAGTGGTCCTTACTGACTCGATGGTTCCAGAGTTCTCAGAGGTTCGAGCTCAGTCTCCCACTCCCAATGATGGTGAAGGCCGCTGGATGATTGCTCCTGGATCTTTCTGACGGCGAATGTCAGTCTCTCAGTCTGGGGAGCCCATTGCCAAGACTGAATGGCCCAAGGCTGTTGGAACTGCAGGGAAGTGGTGGGGTCCAACTGCCTCAAGGTGAGGGCCATCATGTTGACTCTTCTGCATTTCTGGCCCTTGATCGAGGGCTGGGCAGTTAGTGTTTTCAGGCAACGCCATGGCGATGGCTTATGTCAATGGGCAAGGCGGAATGAAGAGTTCTGGGGTAGTCCTGGAGATAGCTCTCCTGTTTGCCTGAGTGGAGAAGAACCTCCTAGCTTTGTTGGCTCAGCACATTGCCTTCCTCCACCGGGCCACTCTCGGTTTTCGTGAAATCTGCTGCCCAGCATTGCAGTACCAGGAGGCCCTTTTCCTGTGATTGGATTCCTTCCCACCCCTGCATTTTTTCCTTCTCTATGTCCCCCCCCCCATCCATACCTTCACATAGTATTTCTATGGGGCTTCTAGTCCTACAGGTGCTCCTTGTAGTCTTGGGCAAGCCACTTAACCCTCCATAGCCCATGTTCCCTGTAAAATAGTTATCTCCAAGTTATAATGCCCTGTTCAGTGTAATTTGTTTGTTCAATGTAAACCGCACTGATGCAGAATAGCGCGGTATATAAGAGAATGTAAATAAATAAATAAATAGTTGGGACAATTTCCTGTTAACAATCTGAAGTTACCTCCCTGTATCCACATGTTTTACTTTTGGGTGATTTTAACCTCTGTCTGCTCCCTCCTATTCGGCCTCATGACAAGGTATTTGCTTCTCTTCTCAAGGACCTCTCCTTGTTATAACATGTCCCTGTTCCCACGCATACTGCAGGCTATACCCTTGACCTGCTTATATCTCCTTCCACCTGCATTTTCATACCCTTATTGATATCGACTCTTCCCCTCCCATGGACAGACCATTTCTGTGTCAGTTTCTCTGTGCAACTTCTCCTTCTGCCCTCTCTTCTTCCTTGCCCTCTCCGCAATGGGTGCATTGCCGTATCTCTTCCCTTATGCTGCAACTGTATCTCCAGGAACAAGCAGGAATAAGTCCTCACATATGGGTACGTCGGAACCGACGGAGCCCGTGCGGGAAAGCTCCCCAGCTTCCCAGAAAGGAAGCCTTTGGGGCCTCCCACTGCACATGCGCGCTGCCTTCCCGCCTTCCTGACCAGCTCTCCTCAGTTTCTCTTTTTCCGCGGAGCCAGCAGGTCGTGTTCCTGTCACCGCTGAAGAAATTCTTGTTTTAGTTTGTTTCTTTAGACCGCGTACCTGCCTTCCCCATACCGAAACCGGTACCGCCGGTCTGTCTCTTTCTTTCTTTCAAAAAAAAAAAAATCTTTATTTTTGCACAACTTGGTGACTTCGGTTAGGCCTTAGGCCTACACAAATTCTCCTCATGGAGAAACCAGCCCCTGGTTTCAAGAAGTGTACCAAGTGTAGTGCTGTTATTTCTGTCACAGACACCCATGACTGGTGTCTTAAATGTTTGGGACCTGACCACTCCATTCCGGACTGCCCATCCTGCTCCCAGATGTCTAAACGTGGTTTGCAGAACCGGGCCAACAAATTCCATGTGCTGTTTGCTTCAGATAATCCAGCATCACAGTCATCCAGGTCTTCCTCTCCGGATGGATCTCAGGTAACCACAAACCTTCTTCGGGCAGGTCCTCAAAGAGCAAATCTCCTTCAAAGCATCGAGAGGCTCTCACTTTTGAATCTGAGGATCCTGCCCCAGCCAAACAACCCCGGCGGGAAGCTCTGGCTTCCAAAGCTCCATCTATGGGGTTACAGGTTGACATCGATGGCACGGCCTCGACCGATCACCTGTTAGACTGCTCTGGGGTACCGGCCCATACCGGTACCGACATCCAGGCAGCAGTGGCGTCTATGAGCAATACTGTTCAGATCATGCAGCAGGCCATGCTGGCTTTCATTAAAGCTGTGACGCCCTCGGTACTGCATCCAGCGGTTCCGGGTCCGGTTCCGGTATCGTTTCCCATATCGGAACCGAGACCATCGTCTTCCAAACGCAGATCGGTTCTGCATGCCGGATCCGGGTTTTCACCCGATACCGATCCCATACCCAGTACGCCCGATGTCGATACTGAACGGTATGCGTATCGTGCGTTGGAAGCAAATAGAGGATACTCTGATTCTTCTGAGGATTTTGACTCCTCTGAGGACTCTGATGAGCTGTCTCTAGTTCTTCCTGAAGAGCCTTCTTCCCCAAAGAGGAGAATGTCTCCACCAGAGGATTTGTCCTTTCAAGACTTCATTATAGAACTAGCTAAAGGACTTTCTATTACCACATCCTCTGAAAAAGAACCTAGATCAAAGAAACTGGATATTTTAGGATACCCTAAGGTTCCTAAAGAGGCAGTCACCCTGCCTATCCATGAAATCCTTCAAGAACACTTGATGGACTTATGGGAGGCTCCTCTAACGTTGTCTCCTTATTCTCGTAGGTTGGACACCATGTACCGGGTCCCTCCTTCTCCTGGTTTTCAAAAGACTCAGCTGCCTCACCATTCCATTGTGGTGAAGTCTGCGCTGAAAAAGATTAAGAGTACCAAAAGGCACTCTTCTACCCCTCCAGGGCGAGAATGTAAGACCCTAGACTCTTTTGGTAGGAAAATCTTCCAGGCTAGTATGCTTATAGCCAGGATTAATTCATACAGTCTGTATATGGGCATGTTTCTCAGGGAACTTGCCCTAAAGGTACGGCATTTTGCCCCCTTTATCCCTGAGGATAAAAAGGAGGAGTTCATTTCTATAGTGAAACAGCTTCTAGATGTTTCTAAATTATCCAACAGAGCAGCCTTTGATTCCTTTGAAGGTGCCGGTAGAGCTTTGGGCATTGCCATTGCAGCCCGACGACTTGCTTGGCTCCAGGCCTCTGACCTAGAACCCTGGGTCCTGGATGGCTTACGGAATCTGCCCTGTACAGGTGAGAACTTATTTGGTAAAGACTGGCAAATTAAAGCCACTCAAATGGACGCAGAAAATGCTACCTTAGATAGACTTTCTAAGTCTACCTCTACTCCTGCCAAGAAAGTCTTTCAAGAGGCCTTACTACAAGAAGGCCAGATTTTCCACAAATACTGGCCAACAATCTTCTCAGCCTCGCTTTGCTGCTAAACATCAGCAACCTAAACAGGCAAGGTCAAAGCCTGCAGTGTCTGCCACTCCTCAGCAGGCTCAACCCCCTCAGGGGTTTTGACTTGCCCCTAGAGAACTTAACCTTTATGGCTCTAGAACAACCAGAGCCCCTCACCATTCCCGGAAGGTTAGCTCACTTTGCTCCCAGGTGGGGGCAAATTACATCAGAGCAATGGACCCTCTCTATCATCAGAGAGGGCTACAAACTTCATTTTTCCAACCTTCCTCCATATACCATGGTGAGGCACTTCAATTCTCCCCCATCTCTCCTGGGCCTGTTGGGTCAGGAAATCTCTTCTCTCCTTGCCCAAGGGGCAATAGAAGAGGTTCCTCCAACAAGGGACAGGATTCTACTCCCCTTATTTTCTCATACCAAAGAAGACAGGGGGATTCAGACCTATCCTAGATCTGAGAGAATTGAACAAATTTCTGTACAAGGAGAAATTCAAAATGCTTTCTCTAGGCATTCTCCTTCCATACCTTCAGAGTCAGGATTGGCTTTGTTCTCTAGATCTCAAGGATGCGTACACACATATACTCATCCACCCATCCCACAGAAAATATCTAAGATTTCTGTTTCAGGGAAAACATTTCCAGTACAGAGTACTTCCCTTCGGTCTAGCCTCTGCTCCAAGAGTGTTCACCAAATGCATGGCAGTTGTTGCCGCATTTCTAAGAGGTCTGGGAATTTTTGTATTCCCATATCTGGACGACTGGCTCATCCGAGCTCCATCTCAGTCAGAGGCCCAGATTTCCCTGGACCGCACAAGGCACATTCTGCAGTATCTGGGACTGGTGATAAACCTTCCTAAGTCTCAGCTTATCCCTACTCAGTCTCTGGAATTCATAGGGGCCCAGTTGGACACCACCACTGCAAGGGCCTACCTACCTCAAGTCCGGGGCCAACGTCTGGTGTGCTTGGCCTCCCAAGCTCAGTCCAGCAGTCACTTGACAGCCAGAGAAATGCTGCGACTTCTGGGCCACATGGCCTCCACGGTATACGTGGTGCCCTACGCTCGTCTTCATATGAGAGCAGCTCAATGGACCTTGGCCACCCAGTGGACTCAAGCATCAGGAGCGCTCTCTGACCAAATACTCACCTCAAAGCGTCTGTTTTGGTCCCTCCAATGGTGGATGTCCACCAAGAATCTGTTGTTGGGGGCCCCCTTCCAACCTTTGTTGCCCCAAGCAACCCTCACAACAGATGCCTCCCAAACAGGGTGGGGAGCCCATCTTCAACACCTCTCCACTCAGGGTGCTTGGTCTCCACAAGAGACCACCCTTCACATCAACCTCCTGGAACTGCGAGCAATCTTCTTTGCCCTCAAAGTCTTCCATACCCTCCTAGTCAACCTGACCGTCCTAGTCCATACAGACAATCAGGTGGCCATGTTCTACATAAACAAACAAGGAGGGACAGGCTCTCTGTCGCTTTGCAACGAAGCTCTCAGATTATGGGCCTTCGCCAGAGAGCATCAAATTCATCTTCTGGCAGTGTATCTTCCAGGGGTTCAAAACTCTCGGGCAGACAGACTCAGTTGAGTTCTGCTTCCACACGAATGGTCCTTGCATATGGACCAGATACGCAGAATCTTTCAGGAATGGGGAACCCCGGACATAGACCTCTTTGCAAGTCCATGGAATGCCAAACTTCCCCGGTTCTGTTCCAGGACTCCGTGTCAGAGAGCTCAGGCCAACGACGCCTTTCTCCTACATTGGGGTCAGGAATTCCTATATGCCTTTCCACCCATTCCTTTGATTCCTAAGACTCTGTTCAAACTCCAGAGGGATCACGGATCGATGATCCTCATAGCTCCACGCTGGCCACGCCAAGTGTGGTTCCCTCTACTTCTGCTTCTCTCCCAGGGACCCTCCCTGGACCTGGGAGCGGCGCCAGACCTTCTGTCTCAGGAGGAGGGGACTTTGTGGCACCCAAACCCCAAGTCCCTACACCTCAGAGCTTGGTTACTGAAGGCCTAAGCCTTCATGACTTCAATCTTCTCAACCAGTGAAAGATATCCTTCATGCCTCTAGGAAACCCTCCACGAGGCGTTCCTATGCTTTCAAATGGAAACGCTTTTCCATTTGGTGTGCTCAACAGGGTCTTGACCCTCTAGCACTTCCTTTGAATTCTCTATTAAACTATCTCCTGCATCTTTCTAATGCAGGCCTTAAGACGAATTCAGTACGAGTCCATTTGAGTGCTATTGCAGCATCTTTAAAACCTATAAATGGACAACCCGTCTCCTCTCATCCTCTTATTGCAAGATTCATGAGAGGCCTGACTCTAACTAAACCTCCCATCCGGCCTCCTCCGGTAGCATGGGATTTGAACCTCGTTCTAGGTCAGCTTATGAAGCCACCTTTTGAACCATTGGTTTCTACCTCCTTGAAATTTCTTTCCTGGAAGGTCCTTTTCCTTATTGCAGTCACTTCGGCTCACCGCATCAGTGAACTACAGGCCTTAGTGGCTCATCCACCTTATACCAGGTTTCATCATGATAAGGTGGTCCTTAGGACGAATCCCCACTTTATGCCCAAAGTGGTCTCGCCTTTTCATCTTAATCAAGAGGTATATCTACCTGTCTTTTTTTCCAGCTCCTCATGCATCCAGTGCAGAGAGGAACCTTCATACTCTAGATTGTAAAAGAGCTCTTGCCTTTTACCTCAACAGGACTCAGCCACATCGAAAGTCTTCCCAGCTTTTCGTGGCTTTTGGTCCTTCTCATTTGGGACTTCCAGTCTCTAAACGTACACTTTCCAATTGGATTGCTCAGTGTATTTCCTTTGCTTACCAGAGTAAAAATATTTCTCTGGAAGGCCATGTCACAGCTCACAATGTGAGAGCCATGGCCACTTCTATGGCTCATCTTCGCTCTGTATCCATAGATCAGATCTGTCGAGCTGCCACCTGGGCCTCGGTTCATACCTTCACAGCCCATTACTGTTTGGACAAGGACTCCCGCCGGGATGCCTTGTTTGGTCAGGCTGTCCTCAAACACCTGTTCCGTACTTGAACAACTCCTGCCCACTTTCCCAGGATGGATGCCTGAGATCCATACGAAGATGGCGAACCCTTGGAAGGGGATCTCCCAGGCATCTCAGCTAGGGAGTCCCCATATGTGAGGACTTATTCCTGCTTGTTCCTGGAGATAGCACAGTTACTTACCTGTAACAGGTGATCTCTGGGAACAGCAGGAATTAGTCCTCACAACCCACCCACCTCCCCTAGGAGTTGTATCTTCTATCTATCTTCCTTTCCTCTCTCTATTGTCTCAGCTAGAAACTCGAACTGAGGAGAGCTGGTCAGGAAGGTGGGAAGGCAGCGCGCATGTGCAGTGGGAGGCCCCAAAGGCTTCCTTTCTGGGAAGCTGGGGAGCTTTCCCGCGCGGGCTCCGTCGGTTCCGACGTACCCATATGTGAGGACTAATTCCTGCTGTTCCCAGAGATCACCTGTTACAGGTAAGTAACTGTGCTTTCCTTCAGCTGATCAAATTCTTCCTCCTGATATCCCCCTGTTGTCACCCAGCTCACAGGCCCATACCTGGAATAATGTTCTTACCACCGCCCTTGACCTTCTTGCTCCTCCCTGTACTGTTCTGGCTGCTTGTCCTTCTACACACCATCTCTGGTACTACCCAGACCTTCACCTTCTTCGGACACACCTTTGCTATGCTGGGTGCATCTGGCATTCTCGACCCTCTACTGATACCCTCAATACCTACCATCAGCATCACCAGGAGTACCATTCTGATTACCTCTGCCAAACAGGAATATTATTCTAATTTGATCTCCACATCTGCCCAATCTTCCAGCAACTATTCTCTATATTTCAATCACTCTCCACCAACCGTCCCTCAGCAGACCCGACTGTGATCCCTGTTCCCACCAGTCAAGCAGATTTTTTTTTTCCTGCAAGGTCCTCTCGCTCCATTCGATATTCCCTTCATGTCCATCTCCTCTTTCACCTACCCCGCCATCCCCTTCCTCACCACCTCCTCTTTCAGTACTCCCCCCCCCCCCCCACCCCTTGTCTCATGTCTGGTCATCCTTTCACCCAATCTTTGCCACTGATCTGGCTAAGACACTCTCCTCTACTCTGAAGACAATTTGTGCCCTTGATCTTATCCCCTCGGCCTGGTTTCTAGAGCCTTCTCTCACTCTACTCCGTCCCCTCCTCGCCATGATTAATGCTAGTCTTTCTATTGGTTCCTTCCCTGTCCTCTGGAAACATGCCCTAATTCGTCCTGTTCTTAGGAAGCCCTCTCTCAACCCTTCCGTCCTCACCAATTGATTGGCACCTGGTTTCCGATCTTTTCTTTCTCTCTAAACTCCTTGAATGGTGTGTCTTCATCCAGCTGTCTTCTCATCTTGCATCTACTAATGCCTTGCATCCACGCCAGTCAGGCTTTCATAGGGGTCACAGCACCGAGTCTATCCTTCTCTCCCGCTTAAATGAATTTCATGTCTTTCACGAATGCAGTGACTTCACTCTTGTTGTCTCCCTTGACTTCTCTTACACCTTTGATCTGGTTGATCATCGCTGTCTTCTGGCTTGACTCTCTGATCTTGGTATTTCTGGTACTTCTCTGCGCCAGTTTAGATCTCTTCTCACTACTCGTTAGTTCTCCGTTCTCATAGCTGCATCAGTCCCCTCCCCCCCGTTTCCCTTCCATATGGTGTTGCCTAAGGCTAAGTTCTGTCCCCTATGCTTTTCAATGTTTTTCTGGCCCCACTTGCCCTCCTGATCCAGCAGTCCATCATTTCTGCCTATTATACAGACGACATCACCCTCCTTCACCATACTGATCCCTCTGCTCCTGATCTTGCCCCGTTGAATTCTTGTCTGGCCCTCATTCACACCCTAGTTGTCCTCTAACTTCCTGCATTTGAATCCCTCCAAATCTACTGGTAATCTTTGGGGCTACTTCTCTTTCACAGTCCCCTGTGCTTTCCTCCACCCCTATCCCTCTGGTCTCCTCCTTCAGATATCTGGGGGTTATCCTGGATTCTTCTCTTTCCTTTAGTGAACACATCATCCCTTGTCCGCCGCTTGTTCTTCTATCTTCGTCAGATTCGTGCAGTCTGCCCATTCCTTGCTGCTTCATATCTGACTACACTTCTTCTCTCTCTTGTTATCACCTGGATCAATTACTGCAATATTGTCCTAGCCGGTCTTCCGCAATACCAGATACATGGACTCCAGCTGCTGCAGAACATGGCGGCCCGCATTCTTACTCCTTCCATTTCGATCACGTTTCACCACTCCTCACCCGTCTTCACTGGTTACCTATTTGTTTTAGGATCCAAAATAAAATACCTACATTTGTCCATAGGGTCCCCAATGCCTGGCTGACTTTTTGCAACTTCACAACCCACATCGCCTCTTGTGCTCGGTCCATACTCGCCGCTTGTCTCTTCTCCCCTGTCTCTCGGGCCCGCCTTGAGAGAGTACATAGTGTGCTGTTGTCTTCTTTCTGTGCCCTGCCCTTAGGAGCTCTCTCCCTCACACTCCGCTCTGAATTCTTTTACCAAGTTTAAGGTTGCCTTGAAAACTCACTTCTTTCAGTTAGCGTTTGACATACCCACCCCTCCTCTTTTATTGCCCTTGATATCTCAAGTGCTATTCCTTCATTTCCTATTACCTGTAGAGTTCTTTCCTTTTTACTCTCCTCTCTCTTCTTTTCTCTACTTTCCTGTAAGACAATTGGTGGTCCTTTCTTCTTCTTCCTGTTGCAGTCCTTTGTATTGTACATCGCTTTTATGCTCTGGCCTAAGCGATATATACAGAAATGAAATAAAGATAGTCAGGAGGCATTTCAGTTTATTCTGCTGGGGATGCCCTGAGATGGATCTGATGGCGATCCACTCCAATACCAAAGTGTACCGCTTCTTTAGTTGCCGCACAGAGATGGATTCCGAGGGCATCAATGCCCTGGCTCACCCTTGGCCAAGTCAACTCCTGCCTTATGTTTCCTTCATGGCCCCTGGTGGGGCATGTGATTAAACATATGGAGTGCCATCTAGGAAGGATTATTCTCTTGGCGCCAGATTGGCTGAGGAGTGTGGTTCTGAGATCTGATGTGGCTCCTGCAAGTGCCACCTCTTCGTTTGCTTCAGTCTTGGGGCCTATTGCATCGGGGGCTGCTTCGCCTGGAAGACATGGCTCCCTTCTCGCTTACGACTTTGCTTTTGAAAGGAGATGGTTAGCGCGTAAGGGCTACTCTCTGGTGGTAATTTCCACTCTGCTCGGAGCCTGGAGGAGGTCTACCAACCTGGCATACATGCAAATCTGGTGCCTCTTTGAGCAGTGGTGCGGTGTACGGCATCTGACTCCTCAGGTGGAAAAGGTGCCATCTCTGTTGGCCTTTCTGCAGGATGGTCTGGAGAAGGGCCTTTCTCTTAGCTCCCTGAAAGTTCAGGTGGCAGCTTTGGCCTATTTCAGAGGTCCAGTGGCTGGTAAGTCACTAGCCATACACCCAGATGTTTTGCGGTTCCTTTAGGAGGTTCATCATCTGCATCCTCCCCTCTGGTCTGTGGTCCCTTCCTGAGATCTGGGTCTGGTGCTCAGTGCCCTGATGTCAGAGTCCTTTGAGCTGTTGAACACGCCGTTCTGAAGGATTTGGTGCTGAAGATGGTCTTCTTGGTTGTGATTTGTTTGCAAGGTGGATTTCTGAGCTGCAGGCTCTGTCTTGCTGAAATCTTTGCCTATATTTTCCTGAGGACGCAGTTTCCTTTCAGCCTGTGCCTTCCTTTTTACCTAAGGTCATTTCTCCCTTTCATGTAAACCAGGTGGTGTGCCTGCCCTCTTTCTCTAAAGAGCATTGTCTGGGGAAAGATAAGGATCCTTACCTTGCAGATGTCCGGAAGGTGTGTTTCTGGTACTTGGTGATTACAAATTCTTTTCATAAGTCAGACCATCTTTTTGTGCTGTTTGCTGGCAAAGGTGACATGGCAGCTAAGTCTACATTGGGGCGCTGGATTAAGGAGACCATCGCTTCAGTGTATCTGTTGCAGAACTGGCCAGTTTTGGAGGGTTTGTATGCCTATTCTGACCAAGCGCAAGCATCCTCGTGGGTGGAGCAGACATTTGTCCAGCGGCAATATGGGTATAATGTTCCACTTTTGTCAAGCATTATTGCTTGGATGTCTTCATTTGGGCGGATACAGCCTTTGGCTCTAAGGTTTTGTGAGCTGCTATATCGTCTCTCCGCGCATTGGAGGCATAGCTTTGGTACGTTCCACTTGTCTCGACTGCTCTAGCAGGACAATATGAAAGGCGACATTTTGTTTACCAGATAATGTCCTTTTCGAGTCCTGCTGGACCAGTCCAGGGTCCGCCCCTGGAACTGTTTTTGCTCTGTTCTTCTGTGGCAGTACCTTTGAGTCCACTATAATTTATGTGTTTGGCTTTGTAAATCCTTCTTCTACTGACAGCCTTCTGTTTATGCTTTCCTGTACATAGTTCTCTAATATTTGATTGCTCATTCTATTCCATGTTTGAGGTTGTGTGAAGCTTGCCATGTTCTCCCAAATGCTTTGGGATGGATACTGAGGAGACCTTAGGTGGCTGTGGCAGATAGAGGCATGGGAGTGATGTCATTGAAACCTGGGCTTTTCATTGGTTCTTTGTCTCCACCAATCTGCTGGTAGGAGGATACAACCTATTTCTCTGGACTGGTTTAGCAGAACTCAAGGAAAAGGTCATTATCTGGTAAGTAAAATGCAACCATATACATGTACTTTAAAAGTTATCCCACCAAAACTACAGAATTGCCCCTGCTAATTTGTGCAGTTTCTCTAGAAAATTTAAATGGATAACTTTTGTAAAGAGAAAGGTATGTGGATGTTGCAAACTGCTTAAGTTTTCCCCCAGCAATGTGTCTGCTTACTGCGGGTAAGTCTATGCATTATGGAATTATGCACTTGCTTTCACCCTCATACTGGGCAAGCAGTTTTGCAAAAAGCTATTTCTGCAGCTTAAACAAGTTTGAAATTGGGAAAATTACTTCTAAAAGGATCCTTTCTCTTTCAAATCTATTAGGAACTTGTTTGCAACAATAGCAAATACTTCTTGAGGGCCTTCATTACAGTGACATACTAAAACCTTATATCTTGAAGGGTATGCTGAAAATGAGTTATATTTTAATTATCTTCAGTAGCCTGCTACACCAGCAGCAGTTTACCTCTTTGCTATTATCTGATACATCCACAACTCTACGGTAGTCATTAAGCTTGTCTCTTGTGTTCTAAGGAAGTGTGTTCCAATCATTGTTACATCAGTTTGTAATCTGTTTCCATATGTAAACCCAGGACTTAAAGTTGTGCCAGAACGGGCTGGAACAGTGTTCTGGCACTTCTGCAGCTTAGGAAGTGATATCGTTCTGCCTGGAGCAAAGGTTGATGTGAACCACATGGTCATTTCATTATCATTCTTTTTTTAATCCGAACATAAGAAATATCATACTGGTTCAGACCAAGGTCCATCAAGCCCAGTATCCTGTTTCCAACAGTGGCCAGTCCAGGTCACAAGTACATGGTAGTTTCGCTTTATTGGGGCAAGTAGTGGATTTGCTGGGTCCTCTTTAATCATGGTTTATGGACCTTTCCTCCAGGAACTTGTCCAAATCTTTTTTTAAACCCAGCTACACTAACAGCTTTTACTACATCCTCTGGTAAAGAAATTCCAGAGTTTGATTACTCTTTGAGTGAAAAAATATTTTCTCTTATTAGTGTTAAACAGGTTACACTGTAGCTTCATTGCATATCCTCTAGTCTTTCTACTTTTTGATGGTGTAAACAATCGATCTATGTTTAGCCGTTCCACTCTGTTCATTAATTTATAGACCTCAGCCGTCTCTTTTCCGGATTGAAGAGCCTAATCTTTTAAGCCTCTGCTCATAGGGGTATCCTTCCATCCCCTTTACCATTTTGGTGTGTCTTCGCTGTACCTTTTCTAATTCTGCTATATCCTTTTTAAGATACGGCGACCAGAATTGCACACAATATTCAAGGTATGGTCGCACCAAGGAATGATACAGAGGTATAATATCCTTTGTTTTATTCTCCATTCCTTTCCTTATGATTCCTAGCATTCTGTTTGCTGCCTTGGCCGCCGCTGAACACTGGGCAGAGGTTGCAACGTGTTATCCATGATAACGCCTAAATCTTTTTCCTGGGTGGTGGTTCCTAACGTGGAACCTTGCATCATGAAAACATAGTTTGAGTTGTTCTTTCCTAGGTGCATAACTTTGCACTTGTCCACATTAAATTTCATCTGCCATTTCAACGTCCAGTCTTCCAATTTATCAAGGGCCTCTTGCAATTTTTCACAATTCTCTTGGGTTTTAACAACTTTGAATAATTTTGTGTCATCTGTAAATTCTATTACCTCAATCATTCCCATTTCCAGATCCTTTATGAATGTTTAAAAGCAGCAGACCCAGCACAGATCCCTGGTACTCCACTATTCACCTTTCTCCACTGGGAAAATTGGCCATTTAGCCCTACCCTCTGCTTTCTGTCTTTTAATCGTTTCCTGAACCACAATAGTACACTGCCTCCTATCCCATGACTTTTTAGTTTTGCGAAGAGTCTCTCATAAGGGACCTTGTTAAAGGCTTTCTGAAATTCCAGATAGACGATATTGACTGGCACACCTTTGTCTATTTATTCACACCTTCAAAAAAAATAACAGATTAGTAAGTAACATAGTATATGACGGTAGATAAAGACCAGCTTGGTAAATCTAGTCTGCCCAGCAAGGTGGCAAGAGTAGGTGCGCCCACAGCTCCATGCAGGTAACCCCTCTCCATGCCTTTGTTTAGGGATGTACCCACTGCTCTGTGCAGGTCACCTCCACTTGTACGCTTTCAGTTTTGCAAGCTGTTCAAACACATCATCTTCTGTGAATGGTGTAGTATCTACTCAATTTCCATTTGTATATTTGTCAATCACAGGTGGTCCTTCTCCAGGATTTTCTTTAGTAAGAACAGAAGTACTTGTTTAGCATTTTCGCTTTTTCAATGTCACTTTCCATGAATCCATTCTCAGCACTTTTGAGTCTTGCAATTTTCACCTCTGATCTTCCTCTTCTCACGAATATACCTGAAAAAAGTTATCACCATGCTTTAGATCTTTAGCCATCTTGTCGTCTTCCTTTGATTTTGCTATCCTTATTTCTCTCTTTGTCTTTTAGCTTTATCCTGTATTCTTTTTGGTGTTCCTAAGTTTGCGAACTTCTGAATTTTGTGAAAGCTGTGTGTTTTGCCTTTGTGCAGCCATTCCTTTAGAAAACCAAATAGGTTTCCTTATCCTCTTGTTTTTATTTGCTTTCCTTACATATATATCTGTTCCCCCTTTTTATTTCCTCCTTTAGTTTATCCCACTGCAATTCCACTTCTCTTACCTCCTCCCACCCTGCCAACTTCGCCTTTAGGCATTTGGCCATCTTCCCGAAGTCGGCGGTTTTAAAGTCTAGGACTTTGAGCTTGCTGTGAGGGGATTCTTCCTTGGCTTTTATCTCAAGCCACACCGTGGGATGATCGCTGCCGCTCACATGGGCACCCACCCAGACGTTCGACACACTTTCTCCGTTGGTGAGAGTATTAAATCCAGCAGCAAACCTTTCCTGGTTGGTTCTACCATTGGTCTAAGCAATGCATCTTGGAAGGCATCCACAATTTTTTTTTTATCTTCTTTCCAGATTTTCAGAAGGAATACTCCACATCAGGTAGATCAAAGTCACCCAATATGATCACTTCCCCCTTCATGGCTACCTTTGCAATATCAATAATCAAGTCTCTATCCATTTTTTTGGTTTGAGTTGGAGGCCTGTAAACACCAGCATGGATGATAGTGCCATCTCCTCTTTCCAACACAATCCACAGTGCTTCTTCTTTTCCCCATGGGCCCTGTATTTCAGCAGCTTTAATATTGCTTTTGTCACTCTTGGATATATACCATCCGGTCCAGGAAATTTGCTACTCTAGTGTATGAAATAGTTGTAATACATCTTCCCAGTTTATCAATATTTCTTTGAATTCTTCCGATACATCACCTTTAAATATCCTTTCGGTCATGAGTAATTTTCCCACATCTTCAGTAAAGACCGAAGCATAGAATTCATTCAGTCTCTCCACTATGGCCTTGTCTCACCTTAGTGACCCTTTTGCTCCTCTATCATCTATTAGTCCAACTGACTCTCTCACAGGTTTTTTTGCTATAAATGTATTTGAAAAAGTCTTTATTATGCGTTTTTGCTTCTACAGCAAGCTTTTTTTCAAATTTTCTTTGCCAGCCTTATCTCAATGCCTGGAAAACCCACAAACAACAAAACCCTAAGGGCAAAAGGGGAAGGCCTTACAAACCATCAAAACCAAAAATAGCCAAACCCAAAGCAGAATATTCTCCCACGAAAAATCCATTTTTGTCTGTGTGAGGGGTTAGCCACCACATCAGATCAGGTCCATTTTAATCACATTTGTAGTAAAACCCATAAGAACATAACATAAGACATGCCATACTGGGTCAGACCAAGGTCCATCAAGCCCAGTATTCTGTTTCCAACAGTGGCCAATCTAGGTCATATGTACCTAGCAGTTTCCCCAAGAGACACAAGTTCCACAATGCTTGTACTGGGTCAAGCATTGATATCTTCGGTCACTTCTTAATAATGGTTTATGGACCTTTCCTCCAGGAACTTGTCCAAACCTTTTTTAAACCCAGCTACACTAACAGCCTTTACTACATCCTCTGGTAACAAATTCCAGAGTTTGATTACACGTTGAGTGAAAAAATATTTTCTTTTATTAGTCTTAAATAGTTTACCCTGTAGCTTCATTGCATGTCCCCTAGTCTTTCTATATTCTGATAAGGTAAACAATCGATCTAAGTTTACCCGTTCCACTCCATTAATTTATAGACTTCTATCATATCTCCCCTCAGCTGTCTCTTTTCCAGGTTAAAGAGCCCTAACCTTTTTAGCCTTTCTTCATAGGAGTATCCTTCCATCCTCTTTACCATTTTGGTGGCTCTTCTCTGTACCTTTTCTAAAATCGCTATATCCTTTTTAAGATACGGCGACCAGAATTGCACACAATATTCAAGGTGCGGTCTCACCATGGAACGATATAGAGGCATTATAATCTCTTTTGTTTTATTTTCCATTCCTTTCCTTATCATACCTAGCATTCTAGTTGCTCTCTTGGCCGCCGCTGCACACTGGGCCGAGGGTTTTAACATGGTATCCACAATGACGCCTAAATCTTTTTCCTGGGTGGTGGTTCCTAATGTGGAACCTTGCATCGTGTAACCATAGTTTGGGTTGTTCTTCCCTAGGTGCATAACCTTGCACTTGTTCACATTAAATTTCATCTGCCATTTTGATGCCCAGTCTTCCAATTTATCAAGATCCTCTTGCAATTTTTCACAAACCTCTTGGGTTTTAACAACTTTAAATAGATTTGTGTCATCTGCAAATTTGATAACCTCACTCGTTATTCCACTTTCCAGGTCATTTATGAATATGTCAAAAAGCAGCGGATCCAGCACAGATCCCTGGGGTACACCACTATTCACCTTTCTCCATTGGGAAAATTGGCCATTTAGCCCTACCCTCTGCTTTCTATCTTTTAACCAGTTCCTGATCCACAATAGTACACTGCCTCCTATCCCATGACTCTTTAGTTTTGCCAAAAGTCTCTCATGAGGGACCTTGTCAAAGGCTTTCTGAAAGTCCAGATACACAATATCAACCGACTCACCTTTGTCCACCTGTTTATTCACTCCTTCAAAAAAACATAACAGATTAGTAAGACAAGATCTTCCTTGTCTAAAGCCATGTTGGCTGTCTCCCATTAGGTTGTGACTATCTACATGCTGAGTAATTTTATTCTTTATGATGGTTTTTACCATTTTTCCCGGTACTGACGTCGGGCTCACCGGTCTGTAGTTTTAGAGATGATTTTAATGATAGTTCACAGATTACTGATAGCAGTTCTGCAATCTCATATTTCAGTTCTTTCAACACCCTTGGATGTATACCATCCAGCCCAGGTGATTTGCTACTCTTCAGTTTATCTAATAGTTGTAAGACATCTTCCCGATGTATCGATATTTCCTTCAATTCTTCCGCACCTTTAAATACCACTTCAGTCATGGGTAACATCCCTACATCTTCCTCAGTAAAGACCGAAGCAAAGAATTCATTCAGTCTCTCCGCTATCGCCTTATCTTCTCTTAGTGCTCCTTTAACCCCTTTAATGGACCAACTGACTCTCTCACAGGTTTTTTGCTACGAATGTACTTGAAAAGGTCTTTATTTCGCGTTTTTGCTTCCGCAGCAAGCTTCTTCTCAGATTCTCTCTTTGCCTGCCTTATCAATGCCTTGCATTTGACTTGCCAGTGCTTGTGCTGTTTCCAGGTTTCGTCATTTGGCTCTTTTTTCCATTTCCTGAGAGATGCTTTTTTGGCAACAGCCTCTCTGACCTCACCTTTAAACCATGCTGGCAGTTTTTTGGACTTCCTTCCACTTTTCTTAAAGCGTGGAATACAGCTGGTCTGGGCTTTCAAGATAGTATTTTTCAACAACATCCAAGCTTGATGTACGTCTTTAACCTTCGCAACTGCTCCTTTTAGTTTTTTCTTAACTGTTTTCCTCATTTTATCATAGTCTCCCTTTCGAAAGTTAAAAGGTAGTACTGTGGATTTCCTTACTATCCCTCCTCCACTAATTAAATCAAAGGCGATCATGCTATGATCACTATTGCCAAGTGGCCCCAACACCCTTATCTCTTGCACTAGATCTGGTGTTCCACTAAGGACTAGGTCTAATATGGCTTCCCCTCTGGTCGGTTCATGAACCAGCTGCTCCAAGAAGCAGTCATTTATTTCATCTAGGAACTTTATCTCCCTAGCATGTCCTGACGTGACACTGACCCAGTCGATACCGGGGTAATTGAAATCACCCATTATTATTACTGCGCTGTAACTTTTGTTAGCTTCCTTGATTTCTTTGAGCATTTCATCATCCATTTGGTCATTCTGGCCAGGCGCTCGATAGTACACCCCCACTGCCATTGCCTTCCCCCTTTTATATGGAATTTCAATCCATATAGATTCTACAGCAGATTTTGTTTCCTGCAAAACTTTAATCCTTTCTGAGTCAATGCCCTCTCTAACATAGAGCGCAACCCCTCCACCAATTTCATCAGCTCTATCATTACGATATAGTTTGTACCCAGGTATCACAGTGTCCCACTGGTTGTCCTCCTTCCACCATGTCTCTGATATTCCAATCATATCTAACCCACAGCAACTTAGCTATATATTAGAAACAAGAGTACTTATCTGAACCAACAAGCTCCAATACGAGGTGAAAAACATTTAAATGGGGTCATCAGTGACACAGCATTGCATTTCGGGTCAAAGCAAGATTCACAAAGACCCTGTGTCAGTTCAGCTATCCAGAGCGTCTCCAGGAGTCGACACCGACTCAACAGCACTTAATTACAACAACAAATAGCTACTGTTCATAGAAAGGCTGCGGATGTATTAGCACTCTCCTGTGATGAGAACAAGGGAGTAAGTGTGATTTTCAAAGCAGTATGAATGTTCTAGAGAAAAATTCCTGCTATGTTTTAAGGCAGGCCTTGATGAATGCTCTTGGAATTTAGATGCCCACCGTGCAGGCCTCTGTCATAGTGCCCCTCCCCCGCCAAAATGTATTGCAACTCTGTTTTTTTAAGGGCCTGATTTTCTGTTGTTCCATGTTCTATGGGGAAAAAAAACTTACTAAATTAGGCCCTTAACATGCAATTACACAGTGCCATTAGAAGGAAGTGACTCTTCTCCTCCTCCCTTCCCACTACCCCCAATAAGTATGATGTCAGCAGCATATTGGTGACCCTCCTTTAACTGCACCTGAGACAACAACTTTTATGGCTTTGCTTATTACCTTCGCTGTTTAATATGTGAAGCAAACAAAACCCCAAACGCTTCTTCTCATAGCCCCCCCAGCCATTACCCAGTGTCTTTCTCTTGCCCCCAGAGCCATCATTGATATCTGTCTCTCTCCCTTTTTCTTGCCTCCCAAGCCATCACTTACATCTGTGTGTCTCCCTTTCTCCGGGAACAAGCAGGAAGTCAGTCCTCACATATGGGTGACGTTGGCACCGATAGAGCCCTCATGGAAGCATCCTCCCAGCTTTCAAAGAAAGCCTTTGGGAGATGCTACCATGCACCCAAGGGTGCCATCTTGCTCAGTCTCCTTTTTTCCACGGAGCCCTTCAGATGTCTTTCTGGCTTGTCCTCGGCAAAAGTTGATTCTTTTTTTTTCTCCCGAGTTGCATACTCGCCTCCAGTACTGTACTGTAACAGGTGTTCTCTGGGGACAGCAGGAATCAGTCTTCACATATGGGTGACATCGAAGACCCACCGGGCAACCAGTTGGGAAAAAAGGGTCAATATCGGAGTGAAAAATGATACCAAAAAAGAGAAATCACTCTACACATACGCAACCTTCAAAAAAACAATTATTTGCCAAAGAAAACAACAAATGAGGAGAAAAAGGCCTCCAAACTACTGGGCTACAGAGCTATAACAATGGGCATTATCCGCCCTGAGCTCACCACAGAACATCAGCGGCCAGAAAAAACTCCTCGCATAAGAAAAATTCTGTTCTCATCTAGAGCATGTAACTAATCAGAGGTGTAGTACATATCAAGTTAAAGCAAAACATTCACACTTATCTTAGGCAAATTCTTCCATCCCATTACAGCAAAACAACTGCATGAACATAGCATATATAACCCATATATATGCCCATTGTTATAGATTTGTAGCCCAGTAGTTCTGAGGCCTTTTTCTCCTCATTTGTTTTTCTTTGACAAATAAGTGTGTTTTTGAAGGTTGTGTATGTGTAGAGTGATTTCTCTTTTTTGGAGTTGGAAAAAAGGCGCAAAGACACCAAAAATGAAATAGTACAAAAAGGGACCTGAACTTGATGCCGAGATTATGAGGTTGGATGGCGGGAAGAGTACCAGTACTGCACTGGTACTCTTCCCGCCATCCGGCCTCAGTGTCGGCATCAAGATTGGGTCCCTTTTTGTAGTATTTCATTTTTGGCGTCTTTGCGCCTTTTTTCCAATTCCAAAAAAGAGAAATCACTCTACACATACACAGCCTTCAAATAAACACTTATTTGTCAAAGAAAACAACAAATGATCTCATGTGGCGTATCATTGAGTACATTTCAGTTCAAATGCGTGAAGGGGACCGGTTGAAAAATTTGCAATTTAGGGAACAATTTTTGATATACCATCTTCAGTCAGTAACACCTGGAGGGTTGAATCTGTCTTTGGATTGGTGGACGCTAATAGATTAAACCCTTTGTGACAGCCAATGATAGCCCGGTTTCTCTAAAAGTGAAAACGAGGTTGGTTTTTAAATAGATAGGGGAGTGTGGAGAACAACAGGACATTGATAGCATGAAGAAGGACCAGGAGTTTCATGGTCTGAAACATGAAGTTGTGTACTTTCTACCCGTCTTTTGAATGACCTACTATTGAGAGTGGATTGATTCGAGAAGGGAGGCAGCTAAAGTATTAAGGATAACAACTATAAGGCTTCATGGTCTTTTGAGGTCAGCAACTTCGGTCATCTGCTGGTGTCAGCAATATAAAAGAAGTTCGGGTGGCTGGACGCTGAGATCGTGGTCTTTCAGTTAAGTTGCCAAAACCATACACTATATTCAGTTTCAATTAATATCTTGATTAACTGAGGATTATTGTGTAATTCTACCTCGGTGAGCAAAAGGGTGAGTGCACTCTTTTAAAAACGAACAAAAGGAGGGTTTGCTATGAGAGGGGGAAGGTTCCCCCTCAGGGCAAACGATCCGACAAAAAATAGAAGATATTTATAATAAGCGAGTTGGGCAGTATGTTAAGATTGTTTCTCTCTTTTTACATATAGGTATTGGGTGAGATGAACCACAGTTAGTTTAGTTATAATAATCATGTCCTGGCAATATGCCAGTTATTTTATCATTCCCATTTTTAATTGGTCTTGTTTTATTTGATTTTATTTGTCAAATATGTGTGCATTTAGTTCAGTCATTTCACTGGCCACTTTTTTTTTAAGGTGATATTGGACATTAAGGGGTTGAACTGCAAGGTTGCCAATAACGTTGACCACAACTGTATAAGAGCTTGGAAAATGTGTGGGATTTTGCAGTGTCACCTCCTTGCAGGAGCTTATTTTCCACGGTGGAATTGTGAGGGGCAGAGGTGGGGCACCATTACCATGTATTCAGTAAACAACAGTTCCAAGGGTAAGGGATTTAAGGTACAGGTTATAAATCACAGCCAAATTTTTCACACTAGAATTGTATTTTGCACAAGTCAAACTTTTATTCAATCTTCAGGATAGGGGGTTGTCTTGAACTATTCATGTGAAACTATCAGGTATGATTTTTTGGGAGCGATGTTAATCTTTATTCTTTTCTTTTCTCACCACTCCTATTTATAGCATTGTTTATAGATTCTGCTATATATGATAATGCATTTATTTGTTTTTCAGGAGATGATTTTTCATTGATAGAACAAGAAATATTTATGGTTAAAGAATGTAAACACACCAACATAGTTGCCTACTTTGGGAGCTATCTTTGGTAAGATATCGACTTGATTGTGTTTATTTTTAGCTCATATCATTCTATATGAAATATTACTACTTTGTGTGAATGCTTCTTTCTCAACACTGTTTTTTCACCTCTTTCTCTTTTATACAAAGAGGCCACTCTCTGGATGTAGGTTTCACCATTTTCTGATTACTGAGTAGAGCCACTGAGATTATACTATGTTTTCCAATGGAGATACCACACTTTTCTACCCAAAGTAACCATTTCCTGATCGTGATAGCCAGTCTAGTCCCGGACCTCTGGGTTCCCTATCTCATTCAGCAGCTTGGAGACTGAGAAACTCCTCCTTTTTATGATGTCACCGATATCTCTCTCCTGAATCCGCCTCCTATGTTCAGTCACCTCAGTCTCCAAGCAGCTGGATGGACTGGAGCCCGGAGGTCCGGGCTCACTTGAGAGACAATTAAGTTTGGGATAGATAGATTCTGGGTGTAAAGATCACCATTTGGGGTACTGGTGCAAAAGCAGGTTAACTTGAGGTGCTGTGCCTTTAAGTTAACTGCAGGCTTCTTCCTCACTCCCCCCCCTGCCTCTACCGCAGCTGCCGTTATTTCTGGCAGGAATGGTGTCTTACTTCAACAAAGGCTAACACCTTGTAATGAAGACGTGCAGTTTATTTACAAACAAAGTAAGGAAACATTTAGAAAGACAAGTAATTCTCTTAGTTACACATGAGTAGTTAGAAAAGATAACTAGAATGCACACTACAAGTAATTCTCTTAGTTACACATGAGTAGTTAGAAAAGATAACTAGAATGCACACTTAATTACAGTACTGAAAGAATTATGAGAGAATGCAGCTATGTACAAAGAATATACTTCACCAAACTTGTCATAAGCCCTTTACACATCAGCTGGGAGCGCTCAGCGAGAGGAACTGATGACAGTCTAGGATACTTCATGCTTGGCCAAGCAGATCTACGCTCTGTCCGTCCCGGACACTCTCTGCACCTATATAGGCACAAATGTGTTGCAGCCAGCTCTCACCCATGAGCTTCTCTCCACCCCATCCACCTTTTTTGCTTCGGTTTCCGGGCAGGCTTTTGATTACCCCCCTTGGTGTTAGAAGCTCAAACTTACACAGTCAGACATGGTCAGACATCTGAGAATGCTCAAAGGACACATCCTCCATGGCCTAAGTGTTCTTTTGTTATCATTAATGGGTCTCTGTCAAGGGAGACACCCAAAAGCATCTCAAAGCTTTTACATTATAATTGATGAATTCTTATCCTGTCCAAGAGAATTGTTCAAAGGCCAAGGGAAGAATTCTGTCTCCCTCTCTGGTCTCTTAACACTCCCCAGGCTAGATGTGTAAAAATCTCTCATCTCTGGAGCAAGTTGGCTCAGATAAAGTACAATATCCTTTGCTGATCCAAAAATCCATATAAATCTTTAATTAGTAATACAAATGGTGTCTGGTGCTTAAGGGGAATCCGGGTCGGAAGCTTTCCTGCTTCGGTGCCTTAACTGCAGTTAGTGGGGAGTGAGAGCCGGAGAAGAGCCCAGCCAGCGTCGCACAGAGGACTGCCTGTTAGAGCGCTGGCTGGCTCGGCCCGTGAGAGCTCATTCTGTGTCAGAGCAGAGTGAAGCGGTAAAGCGGCTGCCTGTCGGTTACACGATCTCCGGAACCGCAGAGAAGTAACTCTGGAGTACAGGGTATAGAGTTCTTGTTTCGGCGGGGCAAGAGGTAAGCAAGCATTGTTTAAGAGGATTCAGTGTGCGGTGCATTTTTGGCGCGAAGTCGCCGGCGGCGGGCCTAGCCGCGTGGCGGGACCGCGTGTAAACGCGGCTGTTTGGTGCACTCAGTTTTACTTACAGGAGCTCTCCGGAGCATCGCTGAGAGTTTTAAAACAGCGTTTTGGGCAGAGGAGCCTTACCTGCTCTTCACTTTAGTGTAAAAAAAACCCAAACGCTCAACGTTTGTTCTACTGGGCTGCTAGGGCTCTTGGGGGGGGGGGGAGTTTTCAGTTCAGCGGCCTACCTTGGCTGCAAGTGAATTAGCTTGGCCTGGCTTACCATGTCCTCTAGACCTCTCTGCCTGGTCTGTGGCTTAAAGAGGAGCTCTGCTTCAGGGGTGTGTAAGTCCTGTGTCAGGGAGGCCGCAGTGATGGAGCAGTCCAGGGACGGAAAAGGAGAAGCATCAGAGGCCGAGAAGGAGAAATCAGTGTCACTGCTTCCGGAGGAGCCTCAGGTGGACCCAGTGGCTGGGCCATCTTCGGGGCCGGACGCCCCTATCCCTCCGGCTCTCTTTCCGAAGGAGTTGGCGGCTATTTTTTCACAGGATTTTGTCACGCTTCTCCAGCATACGGTGTTTGGTACCGCTCAGCAGCGGGCAGGGTCTGAGGTCTCAGGCGGGCTTAAGAGACCCGCTCCGACCGCACAGGCCGAGGATCTTATCCGGGGGGCTAAGAGGTCTCGTCTAGAGGATGTATCTGGGGAGCACTGTTCCCTCTAAGCTGTGCGCGTGTGCGCGCGCACACACCTCGCCGAGCGAGCGCACATACTTTACAACAGAGCGCACAAAAATTACAGCTCTGATTCTGATAGAAAACAACACAGATGTCTTAAAATTTAAAAGTTATGATTGTAATTACTAGAAATTTCCCGCTTCATTTAGTAATCGTCTATTTTCATTTAATTTGATTAAAATTTGACTACACGTCAGAATACAGTATGTACACCACATTGATTTTAAAGTATATAACTCTGAGTGTCATTATGTGGCGCACAAAAATTTAACCTTCCTTCAAAAGCTGCACACAGCTGATATTTTATGCGCACACAGCCTACAGAAAATTAGAGGGAACATTGCTGGGGAGGCTTCTGTAGCCTCGGACGGACCTTTGTCCAATGAAGAGGACCACGGTTTGGAGGTTGAAGAGGAGCTGGAAGAAGGGGAGCTTTTGGAGAAGGAAGATCAGGCTAGAGTGGTGCGGGTCTTCTGAAGGGACGAGCATCCAGCATTGATAGCGGAGGCGTTAAAGGTCCTCAATATGCCGGCGCCAGGGACGGCGGAAGAGGATTCACTAGAAGATCCCTTGCTGCAGGTTTTCAGAAGGAATCAAAGGGCATTCCCGGTGCATAGGGTGTTTCGGGAGATGATCCAAGAAGAGTGGAACGTGCCCAAAGCTCCCCTTAGGGGGGCCAGAGTTATGGGTCGGCTGTATCCCTTATTGGATCAGGATAAGGAAGTGTTTAAGTCACCCAAAGTGGATGCGGCCGTGTCGGCGGTCACCAAGAAAACCACCATCCCGGTAGAAGGTAGTGCGGCTCTTAAGGACACTCAGGACAGAAAGTTGGATGTTTTGTTACGCCAAGTGTTTGATGTGAATGCCCTGTCGCTTCAGGCTGCTATTTGCGGAGCTTGGTTAGCTAGAGCCTGTCTTCGCTGGTCACAACGGGTACAAGCTAGTCAGGATTGTTTGGATGCTAGCGAAGAGGCTAAGAGTCTGGCGCGGCCTACTTAGCTGACATTCATTATGATCTGATGCGTGGTCTGTCCAAAAGCATGGCGTCTGCAGTGGCAGCACGGTGGTACTTGTGGCTGCGCAACTGGGCGAGGGATAGTTCTTCCAAGGCTCGATTGAGTAAGCTTCCCTTTAAAGGCCGATTGTTATTTGGGGAAGATTTGGAAAAGCTGGTCAAGGACTTAGGGGAAACTAAAGGGGGTAAGTTACCCGAGGACAAACCCAAGGCGAGCCAGTCATTTACGCCTAGTAGGGGGCAACAGTGCGATTTTTGCCGCTCGCGGTTCCAGAGGATTGGTGCGAGCCAGAGAGGTTGTTTCCCTAACAGAAGCCAAGGTTTCCGAGGCTTTCGAGGAGCGGGATGGGGTTTCGGGCCTTCCTCTTCCTTGTCCTTCGCTAACAAAAAGCAGCAATGAGATAAGGGGGACCCGGGCACCCTTGCTGCCGATAAGGGGGGAGGTTGCAGGAGTTTTATGCTGCCTGAGTCCGAGTAACATCAGATCAGTGGGTTCTGGAGGTTATCAGAGAGGGCTACGCATTGGAGTTTGTCAGACGGCTGCCTGGGTGAGAATGTTCACAGTCTTGGCAAAGGCATATATCAATATGATTTGCAAGGGATTGTGGGAAATGCAGTCCATTCACACCAGACACAGCCGCTCACAATAATTAGTTGTGCTTGAGTGTAAAGCCAATAAGATATTTATTTATGGGGTTATTTCTCCCAACACAGATATGCTTGGTAGCACATAAATCAGGATACTTGCTTTCAGTGTTAAACTTAGAAAAACAAAATCAGGAAAACAACAGTTGAACTTGTCAGGCAATCAAATCAAAAGAATAAAGACCTGGTTGGTAGTAGCTAATATTTTCTTAGCAGTGCATCAAACAACAAGCAAAACCCACAAAGAAGGGAAAAACTGTTCTTTTCAGGTTAACTTCTTATATCTTCACACATAGACTCAGAAGTGATTTCCTCAGAGCTCACAAGCAATTAGGTAAGGCTCAATTGCTAGCAGTTATCCAGCTGAATCCCCTTAGCTGGCTTACTTTCTACTGCTTGGCTCAAATCCTACTCAGGAGCTTTTCTGAGTAGATTTAAAGAACAAGTTTGTATTTCTTTGTGATGGTTGTTGTACTTTGTAACAGTAAATTACCAAAGGAGTTTAGACAGAGAGCAATCCATGTATTCACAGCCTGCATCTGCAACCCCTCCCCCTTCTTCAACAATCATGGGTTCAATATCATGGATTGGTTACAGAGGAATTTCTCAATGGAGCACTCTCAGGTGAATACTTGTTTCCCTGCTGTCTTTCAAGGGTATAGCTAGGGCATAGATCAGTGTTCATACCTGAGCTTCCACTGCTGTTAGAGTTCCTCTCTAAATAGCCTGGCCAGTATGTAGTCCAGTTCTTATGTCCAGCCTTCCAATCCAGATCCCTGGACACTGGATCTCTCTTCACATACCTTCTGGCACGGGTCCTAGGGTCCCTTCCACGTGCAGCCGTCTCCCTCACAGGTACCGTCTGGAGATTCCTAGCTCTGCAGCACCATTCCTCTGGCTTCCCCCAGTCCAATGGTGTAAGCTTGCCTTTGGAATGCCTTCCAGTATATGTACTGCTCTGGACTCCTTTAGACCTTCCAAATGCTTTTCTCTTCTTCCTTCCAAAGGGTTTCTTGCCCTCTCTGTCCGTCCGCTCTGGTTTCTGCTTCTGATGATCCTCCAGATGATGAAGCTGTCCAAGATGAGGATCTCCAATATGAAACTGAGGATGAGGATCATTCTCTGTAGAATAAACTCTACCTTTATTCTGCTTTGATGAGTGCTCCACCCTAGCACAGCGCAGCTGTGCTGAATCAGGCCCTGCCCTTTGAGATGAGTGCTTGGGGATTACCTCATAGCCCTCCTGATTGAACACACGTTTCCCCACTTCAGCTGCTCTAATGGCTGTTGGAAACCTGGTGCATTCTGGGACTGGTAGTCTTTTATAAGAAAATTCTGTTTTCTTATTTCTACCAGAACTGACAGGTTGCTTGTTCAGAGTCACTTCACCTTTACTATAGCTCCTTCCTGAGCTATGATAAGCTTCCTTATCACAAGTTTTTGAGACCGATGTGCGAGGCCTTCGTGCAGTCCCCCGGCAAGTCGGTTGTCAAGTGCGAGGCGTTGCGGGATACTGTCCAAAGGCTACTAGATCTCAGGGCGATAGTGCCCGTTCCGCCAAGCCAACGCGAGTCCGGTCGATACTCCATTTATTTCGTGGTGCCGAAAAAAGATGGAGGAGTCTGGCCTATACTGGATCTCAAGGGAGTGAAACGTTGCCTTCGGGTGTCGCACTTCCACATTGAGACGCTGCGGTCGGTCATAGTGGCGGTGTGAAGAGGGGAGCTTCTTACTTCTCTAGATCTGTCCGAGGCCTACCTCCACATCCCCATCAGACCAGAGCATTGCAGGTTTCTCAGATTCGCAGTTCCCTTCGGGCGCTTTCAATTCCAAGCGCTACCTTTCGGCTTAGCGACGGCGCCACGCACTTTCACAAAGGTCATGGTAGTGGTGGCGGCAGCGGCTCTCCGGAAGGAGGGCATTCTGGTACATCCTTATTTGGACGATTCGCTCTCAGACCGTGACTTTGCTCGGATTAGCCAGACAGCTACTGCCCGCGTGGTGTCGTTTCTGGAGGAGCTAGGTTGGGTAGTCAATCGTGCAAAGAGCCAGCTGGTTCCCTCTCAGAGTCTAGAATATCTGGGAGCTCGCTTCGACACAGGGGTCGGCAAGATATTCCTTACAGGGGAGCGAGCTCGGGCCCTTCGAAAGTTAATAGTCCAGTTTCTCCATCGCAAAGCCCCCTTGGCGTGGCATTATCTTCAGGTGTTGGGCATGATGGCAGCCTCCATAGAGACAGTTCCGTGGGCAAGGGCCCACATGCGGCCGTTGCAGAGGGCGTTACTACGCCGCTGGTCGCACCAACGGGATCCGTTATCTCGAAAGTTGCGCTGCCCGTCGGAGGTTCGGCAGTCCCTTCGGTGGTGGTTGCGTCCAGGGTCATTGGAGAGTGGGAAGACGTTGGACGCTCCGCACTGGGTGTCTCTAATGACGGACGCCAGTCTTCTGGGCTGGGGAGCGCATTGTCAGGGCAGCTATGCTCAGGGGAGCTGGGTCGACCAGGAGAAGACATGGTCAATCAACAGGCTGGAATTGAGAGCAGTGTACCTAGCTCTGCAGCGTTTTCAGCCGTTAGTCGCAGGCAGGGCGGTTCGAGTGTTCTCCGACAACGCCACGGCGGTGGCGTATGTCAACAAGCAAGGCGGAACCTGCAGCGCTGCGCTGGAAATAGAGGCCGAAGCCCTGTGCGCTTGGGCGGAGGCGAATCTTCTGGATCTGTCGGCGGCACCTTATGCATACCAACCAGTATCATATCAGCCAAAGCCTGCACGAGTAAGCGAGCCTTCACGTACACAGCACCTACCATATGGAACCAACTGCCAACAGACCTGAGGTCAGTTAACGACCTGAAAGACTTTAGAAAAAAGTTAAAAACACACCTCTTTAACGAAGTATACGATCCAACTTAAATATACCTAAGAGCCAAAAATAAACACTCCTAAATTGGTAGTATATATCACTTGTCTATAGAACCACCACTAACATAGCCATAAGGCTCTTCTCATGTAAAAACTTGTATAATATTCTCATATATTGTATATATGTTACTCCTATACTGTAATTACATGGTAATTTCTAATGATTCTCACCCGAAAATCAAATGTAAATTTTTGACTCATTACAGATGTAACCCATAGTTATGTTTGACGTGCAAGTTATCTGCTTCTGATCGCTGGAAGTAGCGGTATACAAATGAAAAATAAATAAATATAGCAGGGGTGGACAATGTGCAGGCCGATTTTCCTCAGTCGAGTGAGGGTGGACCCAGGGGAATGGGTTCTCCATCCCGAGGTCTTCGAAATGGTGGTACGCCGGTGGGGCGTACCGGTCATGGATCTCATGGCGACCTTCACTTCGGCAAAGGCCAACCGCTTTTTCAGCAGGAGAAGAGAAAGGATGTTGGAAGGATTAGACGCTCTCGTTCAGGAGTGGCCGGTGGGGCATCTGCTGTATGTGTTTCCCCCATGGGTCCTGATAGGAAGAGTCCTGCAGCGAGCCGAAAGCTTCAAGGGACAGGTAATTCTGATAGCCCCAGACTGGCCTCGCAGACCTTGGTACGGGGATCTGATGTGCCTGTTGGTGGCAAAGCCCTGGCGGCTTCCCGTTCGCCCGGATCTGCTGTCGCAAGGGCCTCTCTTCATGCCTCATGTGGATCGATTCTCTCTTACGGCTTGGCTCTTGAAAGGGCGCGGTTGAAATCCAGGGGCTATTCGGAGGCGGTTGTAGCTACTCTATTGAGGGGCCAGGAAGAGGTCCACCTCGCTAGCTTACGTGCGTGTTTGGAGGGTTTTTGAAGCCTGGTGCGCGGAAAAAAAGTGTGAGGTGCTAAGGTCCTCCATCCCTCAGATTTTGGACTTCCTGCAGGACGGTTTTGATAAAGGGCTGGCGGCGGCGTTGCTCCGCGTGCAGGTGGCGGCGTTGCTCCGCGTGCAGGTGGGGGCGTTGCTCCGCGTGCAGGTGGCGGCGTTGCTCCGCGTGCAGGTGGCGGCGTTGTCCTGTTACAGAGGCAAGGTAGGGGGGCAAGCGCTGGGGGGTCAGTGTGACATCAAGCGTTTTCTCTGGGCGGTATCCTTAGCGCGGCCTCCTTCTAGTCCGATCGTTCCTAAGTGGCGTCCGCCGTTCGTTCTAGAAGCATTGGAGCGTGCGCCCTTCGAACCGTTGTCTCGGGCGTCGCTCAAGGATCTTACACTCAAGGTGGTGTTTTTGGTGGCCATCTGTTCGGCGAGAAGAGTCTCGGAATTGCAAGCCCTCTCCTGTAGAGAGCCCTATCTATCATTTTTTACGTCGAAGATGGTGTTAAGAACGGTACCGGGATTTCTTCCTAAGGTGGTTTCGCCGTTTCACGTGAATCAGGAGATTTCCCTACTGGTCTTTTCTCAGGACTCTAAGGCATCGGGACCAAGAAAGTTGCACCTGCTAGATGTCCGTAGGGCGCTGAAAAAATATTTGCGGCGGATGGCATGCTTCCGCAAGTCGGACAGACTCTTTGTTCTTTTCGCGGGGCCGAGAAAGGGTGAATCGGCATCCAAGGGGTCCATTGCTCGGTGGATAAAAGAGGCCATTGCGTCGGCTTACCTGCTGAAAGGTAAGGCTGTGCCCGAAGGTCTTCGGGCACATTCCACTAGGGCGCAGGCTTCTTCTTGGGCGGAGGTGCGTTTGGTTCCTCCGGCGGAGATTTGTAAGGCTGCAACCTGGTCCTCCTTGCATTCCTTTGTTAAACAATTATCGCCTGGAGGTACAGAGGGTGGAAGAGACCGTCTTTGGGTCAGCAGTTCTGCAGGCTGGTCTTCCAGGTCCCTCCCATGCTTGAAGCACTTTTCACTGCTCTGGTACTGACCCAGAGGTCCGAGACTAGACTGGCTATCACGATCAGGAAGGTGAAATTAGACTTACCTGCTAATTGTTGTTCCTGGAGTATAGACAGTCTAGTCCCGTGTCCCACCCAGTGTATTTTTCGCTAGGTCGTCGCCTTTGGGCTGGAACGCATTTACAGGTAAGAGCATGTTGTTGTTTGCCGACGTCTGGCGTGGCTACAGAGCGAAACTGAGTATCCGCTAAAAAAAAATAAAATAAATAAATAAAAGAAGTCAGAGAAAGCGGGGACAATTGAGGTCTTACAGCTTATTTTCTGTATGCATAGGGGTTATTCCCTCGTGGGTGAAAGAGGGATTGGCCTGCTTAAGTTAAAGTCACGATAGTTTGGTTATCTGTTCCATTGGGGTTGTGCCAAGCTGGGTGTTTTGAAGTTAAGTGTTTATTCATGATGTTAAAGGCTTACTTGTATCTCTGGTGAGTCTGCTTTGTCAATAGGTTACTGAACATAGGAGGCGGATTCAGGAGAGATATATCGGTGACATCATAAAAAGGAGGAGTTTCTCAGTCTCCAAGCTGCTGAATGAGATAGGGAACCCAGAGGTCTGGGACTAGACTGTCTACACTCCAGGAACAACAATTAGCAGGTAAGTCTAATTTCACCTTTCTAAGTCAAGACATAGTCTTGGAAAAAGTAAATCTAGTGACTGATTTAAGTCTGAAGGAGTCATACAGGGAGATGCCAAGAGAACATTTATTGAACTATGGTATACTATTTATCTGGTGAAAAAATCAATGTTTAAGTTAGAATTTGATGCACCACTTGTAATGAGTATAAAACCTAAGCTGCAAAGCATCAGTTAATTGCTGCTAAATTACCTTCCTCAAAAACTTGAGAATTTTCAGTAGTCAGATTTTAACCGAATATTTTCTGGTGGCCAGCATAATAAATAAATTAAAAAGCTGCTTACATATTAATATACTGTAATTCATGTTATTTTAGTGCAATTTCCCTTTTGTTCAGTGTGACCTAGTTACTGATAGTGTGCATTAATGGTGAATTAATATGCATTAAGGTAATCCATCTATCTCCAGGAACAAGCAGGAATGAGTCTTCACATATGGGGTACGTCGGTACCGACGGAGCCTGCGCGGGAACGCTCCCCAGCTTCCCAAAAAAGGAAAGCTTTTGGGAGCATCCCACAGCGCCTGCGCGCTGCCTTCCCGCCTTTCCTAACCATCTCTCCTCAGTTCTTCTTTGCCGCGGAGCCAGTAGGTCAAGCCCTGTCACCGCTGAAGAAGTTCTTTATTTTCTTTTATTTCTTTGGTCGCGTGTCTGCCTTCCCCGACTCTGGACCGGTACCGCCGGTTCTTTTCTCTTTCTTTAAAAAAAAAAAAAAAAAATCTATTTTTTCTTCACTTAGTGTATTCTCTTATTGGGCCTCAGGGCCTACAAGAAAATTTCCCTCATGGAAAAACCAGCCTCCAGGTTTAAAAAATGTACTAAGTATAGCGGTACTATTTCTGTTACAGATACCCATGAATGGTGTCTTAAATGTTTGGGTCCTGAACACTCCATTCCGGATTGTCCGTCCTGCTCTCTAATGTCTAAACGGGGGTTACAGAATCGAGCAGCCAAGCTCCATGTGCTGTTTCCCGCTGATGCACCGTCGGTAGCATCGACATCTTCCAGGTCGTCTTCTCCTGATGGATCTCGGGTAAACAAACATAAACCTATCAGGTCCTCGATGGGTAGATCTCCCTCTAAGCATCGAGATGCCTCCGGGCTTGCCCTCGAGGATCCTGCGCCAGCAAAACAACCCCGGCGGGAAGCTCCGGCTTCCAAAGCTCCTCCTATGGGGTTACAGGTTGACATCGATGGCACGGCCTCGACCGATCACCTGTTAGATTGTGCCGGTACCCCAGAGCAATCTCCCAGTACCGACTTCCAGGCATTCATGGCGTCGATGGATCACAATGTTCTGTCCATGCAGCAGGCTATTACGGCCTTCATTCAAGCTGCGACGCCGCTGGTACCGAAACAAACTCCGTTCTCGGTATCGGCTCCGGTACCGGCACCAGCACCGATACCGGTACCGACTGCATCGACATCGACCAGGATACCGGCTGCAGCGGTTCCTTGTCCAGGGCTGCTTACCGGTACCGATCCGGTACCGGGGACACCCGATCTCGATACGCGTATCGAGCGTTGGAAGAGCACCCTGACAGGCGATACTTCGATTCCTCTGATGATTCTGATACATCAGACGAGTCTCCTGAAGTATCCATAGCCCTTCCTGAAGAGCCTTCTTCTCCAAAAAGAAGAATGTCTCCTCCAAAGGATTTGTCCTTTCAAGACTTCATAAGAGAAGTAGCTAAAGGACTTTCTATTTCAGTAACTTCTGAATCAGAGCCTAGAGCTAAAAAATTGGATATTTTAGGCTATTCTAGAGCTCCTAAAGAGGCAGTCACCTTACCAATTCATGAGATTCTTTATGAACACATGATTGATCTGTGGGAGACTCCTCTCACTCTCTCTCCTCATTCTCGTAGATTGGACACTATGTATCGTGTCCCTCCTTGTCCTGGATTTCAGAAAACTCAGCTTCCTCACCATTCCATTGTGGTGCAGTCAGCTATGAAGAGGATAAAGAGTACAAAGAGACACACTTCTGCTCCTCCAGGAAGAGAATGCAGGACCTTGGATGCCTTTGGTAGGAAAACCTTCCAAGCCAGTATGCTTATTGCCAGAATCAACTCATATGGCCTTTACATGGGTATGTTTCTAAAGGAAGTTGCACAAAAACTGCACACTTTCCTCCCTTTCCTTCCAGAGGATAAAAGGGAGGAATTCCTCATTTGGCTTAAGCATACCCAAGACATTTCAAAGTTTTCCAACAGGGCAGCCTTTGACTCCTTTGAAGGTGCCAGCAGAGCCTCAGGCATTGCCATAGTTGCTCGCAGAATTGCTTGGCTCCAGGCTTCTGATTTAGAGCCCTGGGTTCAAGATGGCTTAGGTTTTCACCTGTACAGGGAAGAATTCCTATTTGGCAAAGAATGGCAAATAAAAGCCACTCAAATGGATGCAGAAAACTCTGCTCTGGATAGACTTTCAAAGTCAACCTCCATTCCTGCCAAGAAAAAGCTTTTTAAAAAGTCTTTCTTTAAAAAGGGCAGATTTCCTTCTACTTCTGGCCAACAATCTTCTACAGGTCGCTTTGCCACTAAGCGTCAGCAACCTAAACAGGCCAGGCCTAAACCTACAGGGGCTGCTGCAACTCAACAGGCCCAACCTCAGGGTTTTTGACTTGATGCTAGAGAACATAGCCTTTCTGGCTCTAAAGCAGCCAGAGCCTCTCACCATTCCAGGAAGGTTGGCTCATTTTGCTCCCAGATGGGAGCAAATAACATCAGAGCAATGGACCCTCTCCATCGTAAGAGAGGGCTACAAGCTTCATTTCTCAGACCTTCCTCCCCACACCATGGTGAGACACTTCAATTCTCCCACATCTCTTCTCGACCTTCTAGGTCAAGAGATAGCTACCCTTCTTGCCCAAGGGGCAATAGAAGAAGTTCCTCTTCTGCATCAAGGGTCAGGGTTCTACTCCCCCTATTTTCTCATTCCAAAGAAGACAGGGGGATACAGACCCATCTTAGATCTCAGAGAATTGAACAAATTTCTATGCAAGGAGAAGTTCAAGATGCTTTCTCTGGGCACTCTCCTTCCATACCTTCAAAGTCAGGATTGGCTTTGTTCTCTAGATCTCAAGGATGCGTACACCCATGTCCTCATCCATCCCTCTCAGAGAAGATTCCTACGGTTTCTTTTCCAAGGAAAACATTACCAATACAGAGTTCTTCCTTTCGGTCTGGCCTCTGCCCCAAGAGTGTTCACCAAATGCATGGCAATAGTTGCTGCATTTCTACGAACTCTGGGAATATTTGTCTTCCCATACCTGGACGACTGGCTCATTCGAGCTCCATCTCAGTCAGAGGCCCAGAATTCCTTGGACCGCACAATGCGCATTCTGCAGTATCTGGGACTTGTGGTAAACCTCCCAAAGTCTCAGCTCACCCCTACTCAGTCCCTAGAATTCATAGGGGCCTGGTTGGATACCACTACTGCAAGGGTTTACCTTCCTCAGGTCCGTTGCCAACGTCTAGTGCAGTTAGCCTCCCAGATTCAGTCAAAAAGCCACTTAACTGCCCGGGAGATGCTACAACTGCTAGGCCACATGGCTTCCACAGTGCATGTGGTTCCCTATGCTCGCCTACACATGAGAGCAGCTCAATGGACTTTGTCCACCCAGTGGACTCAAGCTTCAGGAGCTCTCTCAGACCAAATAGCAACCACCAAACGTCTATTTTGGTCTCTCCAATGGTGGATGTCCACTCAAAATCTGTTGCTGTGGTCCCCCTTCCAACAGTTGTTGCCCCAAGCAACCCTCACAACAGATGCCTCCCAAACAGGTTGGGGAGCCCATCTACAGGACCTCTCCACCCAAGGGATTTGGTCCCCACAGGAGACCTCCCTTCATATCAACCACTTGGAGCTTCGAGCAGTTTTTCTAGTTCTCAAGGTCTTTCATACCCTCCTCAGCTACAAGACAGTCCTCATTCATACGGACAATCAAGTAGCCATGTTTTACATAAACAAGCAAGGAGGAACTGGCTCTCTGTCGCTTTGCAACGAAGCTTTAAGATTGTGGGCCTTCGCCAGAGAGCATCAAATCCATCTCCTGGCAGTATACCTCCCAGGAGTCCAAAACTCTTGGGCAGACAGACTCAGTCGAGTTCTGCTTCCACATGAATGGTCCCTGCACATGGATCAGGTACTCAGAATCTTCCAAGAATGGGGAACCCCGGACATAGACCTCTTTGCAAGTCCGTGGAATGCCAAACTTCCCTGGTTCTGTTCCAGAATTCCGTGTCAGGGAGTTCAGGACAAGGATGCCTTCCTCCATTGGGGTCAGGACTTCATGTATGCATTTCCACCCATTCCCTTGATTCCCAAGACTCTGTTCAAACTCTAGAGGGATCAAGGATCTATGATCCTCATAGCTCCACGCTGGCCACGCCAAGTGTGGTACCCTCTACTTCTACATCTCTCCCAAGCCCCCTCTCTGGACTTGGGAGCTGCTCCAGACCTCCTGTCCCAGGAGGAAGGGACTTTGTGGCACCCAAACCCCAAGTCCCTACACCTCAGAGCTTGGTTACTGAAGGCCTAGACCTTCAAGACTGGAATCTTTCTCAACAAGTGAAGGATATCCTCCATGCTTCCAGAAAACCTTCCACCAGGCGTTCTTATGCTTTTAAATGGAAAAGGTTTTCCATTTGGTGTGCTGAAAAGAGTCGACCCTCTAGCACTACCTTTAAATTCTCTGTTAGACTATCTCCTGCATCTTTCCAATGCAGGCCTTAAAACAAATTCAGTAAGAGTCCATTTGAGTGCTATTGCAGCATCCTTTAAGCCCATCAATGGACAACCTATTTCCTCTCATCCTCTCATTGCAAGATTCATGAGAGGCCTAACTTTAACTAAACCTCCCATTAGGCCTCCTCCGGTGGCATGGGACTTAAATTTGGTTCTTGGTCAGCTCATGAAGCCACCTTTTGAACCCTTAGCCACTACCTCCTTGAAGTTCCTTTCGTGGAAGGTTATTTTCCTCATTGCAGTTACTTCAGCTCGCCGCATCAGTGAACTGCAGGCATTAGTGGCTAATCCACCTTATACAAGGTTCCATCATGATAAGGTAGTCCTTAGGACAAATCCGCACTTTATGCCTATTGTGGTCTCACCTTTTCATCTTAATCAAGAAGTATATTTACCTGTCTTTTTTCCAGCTCCTCATGCATCCAGTGCAGAGAGGAATCTTCATACTCTGGATTGTAAAAGAGCTCTTGCTTTTTACTTACATAGGACACAGCAACATAGAAAGTCTTCCCAACTTTTTGTTGCTTTTGATCCTTCTCATTTGGGACTTCCAGTCTCTAAGAGAACACTGTCCAATTGGATTGCTCAGTGTATTTCTTTCGCCTACCAGAATAAGAACCTTTCTCTGGAGAGCCATGTCACAGCTCATAATGTGAGGGCCATGGCCACCTCTATGGCTCATCTAAATTCTGTGTCCATCGACCAGATCTGTCGAGCAGCCACCTGGGCCTCGGTTCATACCTTCACAGCCCATTACTGCTTGGACAAGGACTCCCGCCGGGATGCCTTGTTTGGTCAGGCTGTCCTCAAACACCTGTTCCATTCTTAAACAACTCCTACCCTCCTTCCCTGGATGGATGCCTGAGATCCATAGGAGGAAGTAGACCCCTCTCCAGGGTCTCATATCCTTGGGGATCTCCCAGGCATCTTAGCTAGGGAGTCCCCATATGTGAAGACTCATTCCTGCTTGTTCCTGGAGAATAGCACAGTTACTTACCTGTAACAGGTGATCTCTGGGAACAGCAGGAATAAGTCTTCACAACCCTCCCACCTCCCCTAGGAGTTGTATCTCTTTTTCTATCTTTCCTTTCCTCTATTGTCTCAATTTTAAACTCAAACTGAGGAGAGATGGTTAGGAAAGGCGGGAAGGCAGCGCGCAGGCGCTGTGGGATGCTCCCAAAAGCTTTCCTTTTTTGGGAAGCTTGGGAGCGTTCCCGCGCAGGCTCCGTCGGTACCGACGTACCCCATATGTGAAGACTTATTCCTGCTGTTCCCAGAGATCATCTGTTACAGGTAAGTAACTGTGCTTTACTAACTAGCCCCCTAAATTGTGGCTTGGGATAAAAGCCATCTCCCATTCAAGCTATATCTGTTTGTTTATGTATATTTGCATAGTTGTCTTAACAAAAGAGTGAAGTGCGACCTAGTGGCTTAGTGGTATTGCTGTGCAGATAAACGGAGTTCTTTTCCTGTATTTGCTGCATATGCTGTGGCAGTGTTCATAGTAACTTTTAGGGAGTGAGTGTTAGCCATGACTCAACAGTGACATCTATAGATTGAGTTCTAGAGTGAGCCATGATCTGTGACCCCTAGCTCACTCCTATACCTGGGGTAACTGGACTAGGTATGGATTGTAAAGTAAGAGGATAAGGCTATAAATGAAGTTTCATGAAATATACATGCCTTTTTTTCTCCAGTATACATGCTCACCCTGGCCTGATGTCTCCATTACTTGGCATGTTGCGAGTGGCATAGACCTTGCTGGTGGGTGCTTGACACTGGTTCCACTGGCATGCCCAAAATGTTTAATACTCTGAGCCTAAGAGAAAGGGGCAGTCACTCAAGAAGAAAGCAAGGGGTTTTCACTTTCAGCAATGCTCTTTTGACTAGTAGAAAGATCTGTCAACTGCACTGTTTCTTAGGCCAGCAGCTCCTACTTAAGGGGTTGTTAACATAGTAATGTATTATCTAGACCAGTGCTTCCCAAACATGTCTTTAAGGTACATGTAGCTATTTGGGGTTTCAAGGTATGCACAATGAATATGGCTGAGATTTACAGTAAACTTGGTCAATTCCCGAACGATTAAGTGTACAAAAAGGAAAAAGATCTCGTTCACTATAAACTCCAAAATGGCATATCAAAATCTATTTCTATGTAAATGATCCATATGATCTTCAAACTTCAAAATTCTTCAACTTATGAACTCTGTTATGTAACTAGGTCTCAGACTTATATGGTACTGCTTCCTGACTCACGTCTATGAAAGCATAATACCTTTTAGCATCAATGACCTAGTGTGAACACATAATGAGTGAGCCAGTCCTATATGAAGATATTAATAGGTATGATGATACTTATATGTGTATTCTTAAAACCAATATCCTTAGAACAGGCCCCTCCGTCATGGTGAAGAAATATTTTCTGACCCCGACGCTTGCCACAGGTACCAATTATGCGTTTCACAGATATGGTTCCTCAGGGGATCTTAAGACTGAACTCATAACAGTGCTGTATAAAGACAAAAACGAAACACAAAAAACCCATACATAAAATCCTACTAACTGCCATGCTACCCTCCATTTCTCTATCCCTAAAATCAAACAAAAATCAAACACTCACCACCGATGCTGCCAACGTTTAATTAACAACCTCGACCAACTTTACTAACTTGTAGTGAATTTCTCTTCAAGGTCGAGAAAAACGCCGCGCATGCGCTACTACTTCAATCACCTCCCTATTTAAACTCCATCCCTCCCACGTCAGACCAAGGAATTCCCTTACTCTCCTCCTACCGGAAACTTACCACTCTCATATTATTCTTTCCAGCCAGCAGCTCGAACCCGAATATCACAAATGATCTTACCTACTATGGTGATACATTAACCTTACTGTTTAAACCTACCAAATTGATATTAGCGCACTGATGGACCATGCTGGTCTTTATCTGCCGTCATTTACTATGTTACTATGTTACTATGAATCAGAATGTCACAAACACGCCGTCCAATCTATCCCCATGTTCAAACCATGGGGTTCTACTAGGTCATTGATGCTAAATGGTATTATGCTTTCATAGACGTGAGTCAGGAAGCAGTACCATATAAGTCTGAGACCTAGTTCCATAACAGAGTTCATAAGTTGAAGAATTTTGAAGTTTGAAGATCACATTTACATAGAAATAGATTTTGATATGCCATTTTGGAGTTTATAGTGAACGAGATCTTTTTCCTTTTTGAGATTTACACCGCCTTCCCTTGTATACAAAAATTTGTCTCATGCTTATTCAGTATGGTTATCCTGGAAACCCAGCTGGTTATCCTTGAGGCAGTTTAGGGAACTACTGAGTTAGATCTCCCAGTTACTTGTAAAGTACTCCAGCTATTGCTGATACTTTCTCATAATAGGTACTAGACATCGTCATTGTTGTAACCATTTAATGCTTCTTGCTGATAGCCCTATATTTGTGTACAGCTCAGATACTTGATGGGAGGGGGGGGGGGCGCGAGATGGCCCTAATAGCCAAATACAATAAAGGCTGACCAATGGTCCTAATTCTTGAATGAGAACACAGATATCGATATTCAAAGCAATTTATCTGGCTAACTTTAGGACTTAACTGGATAAATGTCTCATTTTTGAAAATTAGGGCCTGCTGTCCAGTTAAATCTTGGTAGACAACCAAAATTTAACCATAGAAACATAGAAACATGATGACAGAAAAAGACCACATGGCCTGTCTAGTCTGTCCTTCCATATCAACAACTACAACAGTCCTCTTAACTACCAGTTAAGAGGGAAGCCTTGGAGGCATGCTGGGAGCATCAGTAGTCTGTGTAATCCAGTTAATTTTAATGGATGAATCTGGACCCTATAAATAGTAACTCTAAGTTAACTAGATAAAGGATAACTTTAACTAGTAGTATCCAGTGACACCAATTTAATTATGTTACTGAATATTTAGTTAACTTTAACCGGATAATGTGCTGAACATTGGTCCCACACATTTTACTTGTAGAGCAAAAGACTGTATTATATTTTCTCTGGGAACAAGCAGGAAGTCAGTCCTCCCATATGGGTGACGTCAGCGCCAACGGCGCCCTCGTGGAAGTATCTCCCCATCTTTCAAAGAAAGCCTTTGGGAGATGTCACCATGCATGCGTGGCCCCCTTCCCGCCCAAGGATGCCACCTTGCTTTGGTCTCCCTTTTTTCCGCAGAGCCCACCAGACTTCTATCTGTTTTTCCCTGGAAAAAGTGCTATATTTTTGAGTTTCTCTCTTTCCTATGGTCTTTCACTGGAAGTCTTCCTGCCCCTGAGCTAGCTTGTCTCTGCATCATGTCTGAGGTTTGTCTTTTTATTTTTTTCCACTGACAGAGCCTCAGGTCTTCAACCTAGCTGGGGCCCTTTTTTTTCCCTCATAGCTTCCGCCAGTGGCTTCAAAAAGTGTGATCAGTGCTCAAGGACCATGTCCCTCACCGACACACACGACTGCTGCACCTGGTGCCTTGGACCGGACACCGACCCTTTGGGCTATGGCCTGTACAAGAAAATGTCATCCAAGGCTATCAAGAGCTGTCAACATCAGCATGACAACATTTTTCCGGACTCTCCAGTGACACTGCGCTCCAAGGCCCCCTCTGAGGCCTCGCTCATGTAACTCTGCGGGCCCCGATCGAGGCTGTGGTCCTCTGAGAGGAGCTCCCCAGATAGGGAACACAAGAAGAAGAAACCCACAAGGGCCGTGTCCGTGGATGGATCCGGGAAGGCGGGTAAGTCCCGAGCCAGATCCCATAGTCTATGCCGCTTATCCGAGGGCTCGGATCTGCCTACGAAGGTAACCCGAAAGAATCATCTGCCTCCAGTGATCAGTCTCGGACCCCTGAGCCCATCCTGGTTGAGGACCACCCTTCAGCGGAACCAGCGAAGGGCCTGAACCCCTCTGTGCCCATGCCAACGGCTGTGGAGCCTTCTAGACTGGAGACCAGAATGGCAGCCTTGGAGCGCAGCTTGTCTGCCATCATGGCCCAGCAGTGGACCATGATGCCTGGCTCTACCAAAGAGGTTTTCACCCCGGCATGGGACATCGACCAACTTGTCCTGTACCCATGGCTCGAGGTCCGATGACTGTAGCCATGCCTGGTGTCGAGCACCGATGCCAGCCGCCGCTACTCGGGCTGAAGCCTCAAAGCCATCGTAGGCCGCCCAGGAGATGAATTTGGAGCATTCCCAGATCCCCGAGGACAAGGACTTGAACCTCTGCAAAGGTTCCCTGGAGAGGCCAGCTGAGAACCCGGCTATTTCCTTAGCCAGGTCCCGCAAGTACATGCCCATGTACAGCTAGTAGGACTGGACACGGCAAGCAAGCATCGAGCCCTGGAAGCACTTTCTGCCGATGGCATCTAGGCTTCAGGCCTTCCTACCGGGGGGCACCGTGGAGTGCATCTTCTGGCTCTTCAGACGATGCATGGCCGATTCCACAACCATAGAATGGTGCGGCAGCTGCGCCTTCTGGAACCCAGAGCTCTTTCGGACTCTGCACTTAGGGCAGTTGGTCCAAGGCGGAAAGCCAGCAGCAGATCAATCTGTTGGAGCTCCGGGCTGTATTTTTGGCTCTCCAGGCCTTCCGCCACCATCTTCAACACTAGTCTGTGCTGGTCCAAATGGACAATAAGGTCGCAGTGTTCTACAACAAAAAACAAGGGGACACGGGGTCCCGCACCCTCTGCCAGGAAGCAGTGGCGCTCTGCTCCTATGAAATCTGCCAAAGGATGCTCCTGCAGACGGTGTACCTGCCAGGCCAGGACAAGGCCCTGGCGGACAAACTGAGCAGGGTCCTTCAGCCGTATGAATGGTGGCTGGACCCCAGAGTGGCCTATTGGTTCTTCCGGCTTTGGGTGCCCCACTAGTGGATTTCTTTGCCAGCCCAGACAACTCCCAGTTGCCCTGCTGCTGCTCCCAGCAGCCCCACCCATCTCAGGTGGCTGCGGATGCATTCCTCATCCTGTGGTCGGAGGGCCTTCAGTACGCCTTCCCACCCATGCTGTTGATTGCCAAGACCCTTTTCAAGGCTCTTCATGACAGGGCATCTTTGATCCTGGTGGCCCCATGGTGGCTCAGGCAACTGTGGTTCCCACTGCTTCTCTGCTTGTCTGCAGAAGTCCCAGTCCCACTGGGGAGTGCCCCGGGGTTACTATCACAGGAGGAGGGCTCCCTCCTGCACCCCAACCTGGGGTCCATGTCGCTGACAACATGGCTGCTGAAAGGGTAGCACTGGCCCCTTTCAACCTCTCGGGGGAGGTGGAAGAGATCCTTTTGGTCTCCCTTAAGACCTCCACCAGGTGGGCCTACGCCTTCAAATGGCGCAGGTTTTCGGTATGGTGCACAGAGTGGCGAGTGAATCTTGTGCTTTGGTGCAGCTGGTGCTGCAATACTTGCTTCATCAGTCACAAGCCGGGCTCAAATCCAGTTCCATCGGGGTGTACCTGAGTGCTCTTCCAGCGCACCACCACCCCATTGAGGGCAAGCCCCTCTCTGTGCAGCCTCTCATTATCCACTTCCTGCAGGGTCTTCCATTGTCCAAGTCCCCCATCTGCCCACCAGTGGCGGAGTGGGACCTCAACATGGTGGTGTCACAGCTCACTGGACTGCCATTCTATCCTCTGGCTACCTGCCACCTGAGGTATCTCTCATGGAAAGTCATCTTCCTGGTGGTGCTCACATCTGTTCGCAGGATCAGTGAGCTCCAAGCCTTGGTGGCGGAGCTACCCTACACCAGATTCTACAAGAACAGGGTCATGCTCCGCACGCACCCCAAATTCCTTCCAAAGATTGTGTCCCCATTCCACTTCAGACAGGGTGGGCAGCCGTGATCCCACTGCAGCAGGGCGGAGGCCGTCCTCCACACTCTGGACTGTAAGAAGACCCTATCCTTCTTCCTTCAACGTACCCATGGGCACCGCAAAGCCTCTCAGCTTTTCATCTCCTTTGACACCAGTCAGCTGGGGGAGGTGGTGACCAAGTGGACTCTGTGCACCTGGGTGGCAGATTGTATTTCCCTCGCCTGTGAGCAGTCAGGGCTCTTGCTGGTGTGCCGGGTCATGGTGCATAGCACCAGGGCCATGGTGGCCTCTGTGGCAAACCTGCACTCTGTCCCAATGATGGACATCTGCCGAGCTGCCACTTGGACTTTGGTCCATACCTTCGCAGCACATTACTGCCTGGAGAGGGAGTCCCGATGAGACAACTCCTTCGGCCAGGCTGTAATCTGTTCAGGGTTTAGGTCATTCCTATCCTCTGACCCTTCTGTGTTCAGGCTACTGGAGTGCTGGTTCCTCACTAGACACATGGGCCATTCTGGAGTGCAGCAGGAAATCTCCAGGAACAAGCAGGAATGTAGTCTTCACATATGGGTATCGTCGGTACCGACGGAGCCTGCGCGGGAACGCTCCCCAGCATCCAATTAGGAAGCTTTTGGGAGCATCCCACAGTGCCTGCGTGCTGCCTTCCCGCCTTTCCCAACTGCCTCTCTCCAGTTCTTCATTTTCCGCGGAGCCAGCAGGTAGTAGTTCCTGTCACCGCAGAAAATTATTCCTTATTACTTACTTTTTTTGTGGCCGCATCTGCCTTCCTCGACGCTTTACCGGTACAGCCAGTTTTTCTTTCTTTATTTCTGTTCTTTTAAAAAAAAATATATATATATTTAGTATTTTTTTCCCATTTTTCCCAGGTGCACGCGCCATTTTGGGCTTTAGGCCCAAAAGTTTTCCTACAATGGAGACACCTGCTTCAGGTTTCGAAAAGTGCACCAAGTGTGGCGGTACCATCTCCGTCACTGACACCCATGAATGGTGTCTGAAATGTTTAGGTGCTGACCACTCCATCACGGATTGTATGTCCTGTGCCATGATGTCTAAAAGAGGTCGGCAGAACCGAGCTGCTAAGCTCAGTACCCTGTTTCCCCTCTGATGCAGCTTTGGTGGCATCGACGTCTTCCAGGGCTTCATCTTCCTCCTGTGGATCTCAGGTAACTAAACATAAGTCCAGCCGGTCCTCAAAGGGTAGATCTCCCTCTAAGCACCGAGATGCCTCTGGCGTTGCCCTTGAGGATTCTGCACCGGCAAAATTGCCCCGGCGGGAGGCTTCGGCTTCCAAAGCATTATCGGGGCTCCAGGACGTTCTCGAGGCCTCGACCTCAGCAGAACTACTGGTGCCATGCTCTGGGGTACTGGCTGTCTTCTCCGGTACCGACATCCAGGCATTGGTACCGTCGATAGACCAGAGGTTCCTGGCTATTGAACGCAGTCTGGCGGCTCTCCTTGCAGCATCGACACCCTCGAAACTGCGTCAGACAGTTCAGCTGGTACCGGCACCGGTATCGGTACTGGTACCGATAGCATCGACATTGGTGTCCGCATTACCGGCATCCAGTCACCCGATGCCCTCCGGTACCGATACACTGGTACCGATTCCCCCTGTACCGACTAAGGTCAGTATGGGTATCGGGCTCCACAAGAGCATCCGGACAGAAGGTACTTCGAGTTCTCAGAGGAATCTGAGGATTCTGATAGTTCTGTCGATACCGGAGCACTTCTTCCAGAGGAGCCCTCCTCCCCTAAACGCAGGATGTCTCCTCCAGAGGATATCTCCTTCCAGGATTTCATCAGGGAGGTGGCTCGGGGTCTCTCCATTACTGTGGCTCCTGAAACAGAGCCCAGAGCAAAGAAGCTGAAAATTTTGCAATATCCCAAAGCTCCTAAGGAGGCAGCTACTTTGCCCATCCATGAGATCTTGCATGATCTCATGCTCAGAATGTGGGAGACCCCTCTTACCACCTCTCCTCATTCTCGTAGACTTGACATTATGTATTGAGTCCCTCCTTGTCCTGGTTTCCAGAAAACTCAGCTCCCTCACCACTCCATTGTAGTGGAGTCAGCTATGAGAAGGATCAGGAGTGCAAAGAGGCATGCCTCTAATCCCCCAGGACGTGAGTGCAGAACTTTGGATGCTTTTGGACGTCGTACCTTCCAAGCTTCCATGCTTTCTGCCAGGATCAGTTCCTATATTTTATATATGGGAATGTTCCTGAAGGAAATCACAGGAGATTTAGAGGTTTTGAGTCCTCTTCTTCCTGAGGATAGGAGAAGGTATTTTCTCACATTGGTCAAACATGCCCAAGATGTTTCCAAATTTGTCAATCGTGCAGCTTTTGACTGTTTTGAGTGCATAAGCAGAACCTCTGCCATTGCCATAGGTGCACGTAGAATTGCCTGGCTCCAGGCATCTGATTTGGAGCTCTGGGTACAAGACAAATTGGGCAATATTCCTTGTGCTGGTGAGAACCTGTTTGGCAAAGATTGGCAGGAAAAGGCCAATGAGTTGGATGCTGACAACTCCACCTTGGACAGACTATCCAAGGGCACAGCTGATCCTGCAAGAAAGAAATCTTTCAAGAAACCATTCTTTTCCAAAAAGAAAAGGTTTTATCCTGCTTATTCCCAGCAGGGACGCTCTGTAGGTCAACCTGTCTGGAAGGGTCAGCAACCATCCAAGCAAAGAAAAGCAAAGACTGCTAAGCCTCAACCGCCTCAGCAGTCTCAGTCTCAGTCTCCACAAGGCCTTTGACTTGCATCTAGAGAACGTAGCCGCCTTGGCTCTAAATGGACCAGAGCCTTCCACCATTCCAGGAAGGTTATGTCACTTTGCCCAAGATGGGGGCAGATAACAGCAGAGCATTGGACACTCTCCATCATAAGAGTGGTACAAGCTTATTTCTTGAGCATGCCCCCTCCCACAATAGTAAAACAGTTCAATTCTCAGACCTCTCTCATCAACCTATTAGATCAAGAGGTCACCATACTTCTTGCCCAAGGGGCAATAGAAGAAGTACCCATTCATCAACAGGGTACAGGGTTTTACTCCCCCTATTTCCTCATCCCAAAGAAAATAGGGGGATACAGACCTATTTTGGACATCAGAGAATTGAACAAATTCCTTGTCAAAGAGAAATTCAAGATGATGTCTCTAGGAACTCTGCTGCCATACCTTCAGAGTCAGGATTGGCTTTGTTCTCTAGATCTCAAGGATGCGTGCACTCAGAGAAAGTTCCTTTGGTTCCTTTTTCAAGGAAAGCACTACCAATACAGGGTGCTTCCCTTTGGCCTGGCCTCGGCTCCAAGAGTGTTCACGAAATGCATGGCTGTGGTAGCAGCATTTCTCCGCACTCTAGGCATATTCGTCTTCCCCTACTTAGACGACTAGCTTATTCGAGCCCCATCAGAGCCAGAAGCCAGAGCTTCTCTATCTTGCACAATACGTATCCTTCAGTATTTGGGCCTAGTCATAAACATCCCAAAATCCAGTTTAACTCCCACTCAGTCTCTAGAATTCATAGGAGCTTTGCTGGATACCAAAAAGGCAAGGGCCTATCTCCCCCAGGCCCATTGCCTTCGTATGGTGCAGTTAGCTTCTCAAGCAGTGCTAAAACCTCATCTTACTGCCCAAGAAATGCTACAACTACTAGGCCACATGGCATCCACAGTGCATGTGGTTCCTTATACTCGCCTCCATATGAGAGCAGCCCATTGGACTTTATCCACCCAATTGACCCAGGCATCAGGGTGCCTGTCAGACAAAATAGCAAACACAAGTCGCCTTATTTTGTCCCTCCAGTGGTGGCAGTCCACTCAAAACCTGTTGCTTGGGGTCCCCTTTTCAACAACCCTTACCCCAGGCAACTCTCACAACAGATGCTTCACCAATGGGTTGGGGAGCTCATCTACAAGATCTCTCCACTCAAGGCACCTGGACTCCACAGGAGACTCATCTGCATATCAATCTCTTAGAGCTCAGAACAGTCTTCCTTGCTCTTCGAGTGTTCCATACCCTGCTCATCTACCAGACAGTCCTCATTCATATGGACAATCAGATAGCGATGTTCTATGTGAACAAGCAGGGGTGGGGAACAGACTCTCTGTCGCTTTGCAACGAAGCTTTGCGACTATGGGCCCTTGCCAGAGAGCATCAGATTCATCTCCTGGCAGTGTACCTCCCAGGCATACAAAACTCTTGGGCAGACCGACTCAGCCGAGTTCTGCTTCCACACGAATGGTCTCTACATGCAGACCAGGTGTCCAAGATCTTTCAAATTTGGGGAACCCCGGACATAGACCTCTTTGCAAGTCCGTGGAATGCCAAACTTCCCCGGTTCTGTTCCAGAATTCCGGCTCAGGGCTCTCAGGCCAGGGATGCTTTCCTCCTTCACTGGGGTCAAAAATTCCTTTATGCCTTTCCACCCATTCCCCTAATTCCCAAAACCCTATTCAAGCTTCAGAGAGACAGAGGGCGTATGATTCTCATAGCTTCACATTGGCCACGGCAAGTGTGGTACCCTCTGCTTCTACATCTCTCTCAAGCCCCCTACCTGGAGTTAGGATCTGCTCCAGATCTCCTGTCTCAGGAGGACGGAATGTTATGGCATCCCAATCCCCAATCTCTGCACCTCAGAGCTTGGTTGCTGAAGGCCTAGATCTTCAAGATCTTAACCTCTCTCAGCAAGTAAAGGATGTCCTTCATGCTTCCAGGAAGCTTTCCACAAGGCGCTGTTATGCTTTCAAGTGGAAAGGTTTTACCATTTGGTGTTCGCAGAAGGGTCTTAACCCCCTTGCAATACCTCTGGAGGCATTACTGGAGTATCTCCTTCATTTATCCAGTGCAGGACTTAAAACTAACTCAGTAAGAGTCCTTTTGAGTGCTATTGCAGCTTCTCTCAAGCCTCTAAATGGACAACCTATCTCCTCCCATCCTCTTATAGCAAGATTTATGAGAGGCCTTCTTCTAACTAAGCCTCCCATTAGGCCACCACCGGTGGCATGGGACTTAAACCTGGTTCTTGGTCAGTTCATGAAGCCACCTTTCAAACACTTAGCTACTACCTCATTGAAATTCCTTTTTTGGAAAGTTATCTTTCTCATTGCAATCACATCAGCATGCTGCATCAGTGAGTTGCAAGCACTAGTAGCTGATCCACCTTATACAAGGTTTCATCATGACAAGATAGTCCTTAGGACTCATCCACACTTTATGCCAAAGGTGGTCTCGCCTTTTCATCTTAATCAAGCAGTCTATAATGGACATAGATGATCAAATCTCCAAATGGAACAACATTTCTTCTGCTGCCAAGCCCACCCGCCCAAAGAACTCAACATGCACGCAGCACAAAACCATGTTCCACTCCTTGGTACTCCAAGGAGATACGCACAGCAAAAAGAGCACTAAGACAACTCGAACACCGCTGGAGACGCAATAAATTAGCCTCCTTACAGGAACAATACCAGATGAAACAAAAAGAATATAACAACCTCATCAACCATCAGAAGAAAGAATACCATACAAACCTTATACTCAAGTCCACTAACAAACCCCGCAACTATACGAAGTCGTAAAAACACTCACCAAAGAACCTCACAACAGAAATGAGCAACAAATAGACCCTCAGATCTTCACAGATCACCTCAAGAACAAATTCACTGCAACACCCAAGAACAGCAACGAGACACTTAAATACAGGACATCCACACCAGAGCAGAGTTGGGGCACTTTCTACATTCCCTCAAATGAACAGCTCTCCAAGATCATCACTGACCTCAACACCAGCACTGCCCCTACAGACCCCTGTCCAGTATCCTGGATTAAAGCAACAAAAGAAAACCTGACACAAGTCATACGGAAAATAATACATAACTCTCTCTCCAAAGGAACAATGCCAAACTCCCTGAAGCTAGCCACAATACGCCCGATCCCCAAGAAAACCACATTAGAGAAAACAGACCCCGCCGCCTACAGACCCATCTCAAGCTTACCATTCCTATTCAAGATCATTGAGAAAGTAGTCCAACACCAACTTCAACAACACATTGACATCCACAAACCCTTGGACACCAATCAACACGGCTTCCAACCCAGCCATGGGGTTGAAACCCTACTGATACAGCTATTCGACAAACTGCTGAGGACGATCGACAACAACAGAATGGGCGTCCTCATGATATTCCTAGACATCTCCTCAGCATTTGACACTGTCTGCCACACAACATTACTAACCAGACTACGGGAGGCGGGCCTTCACAGCACCACCTTGAGCTGGTTTACATCTTACCTCACCAACAGACAGCTACAAGTCAAGTGTGGAACAAAGACCTCACAACCTTTCAGAGCAACACAAAGAGTCCCACAAGGCTGAGCACTCTCCGCCCTGCTCTTCAATCTATACGTACAACCCATCTGCACTATCATCAAGGACCACAAGATTCAATACACTATATGCGCAGATGACATAATGATATTCACACCAATAAACCTCGACAACCCGGACTACTCCAACATAGCCAAATGCTTCCAACAAATGGCAGCCTGGCTTCAGGAAAACAACCTGTCAATAAATTACAATAAAACTGAAGCTTTATTCATCACAAGAAACCAGACGTTTTCACCCCCACCCACCATCAACCTGAAGGACAACATCATACCAGTAAGACGAGAGATAAAATACCTGGGAGTAACGCTCGACAAGGACCTTAACCTCCAATCCCACATCGCAAAAACCACAAAGAGCGCTTACATCAAAATGCGGACAGTCAGAAGGCTCAAACCCATCCTCGCTCATGAACATTTCCGAACAGTTTGTCAAGCTATCATCACCCCCACTCTAGACTATTGCAATCACATCTACCAGGGGCTACCAAAAAAGACAATAAAACCTCTACAGCTAGCACAAAACACAGCCGCACGACTCATAACAGATAGCACAAACCACGACCACATCACTCCCATACTGCACCACCTACACTGGCTACCAATCAGCTCTCGAGTCCAATTCAAAGTACTTATACATGTATTCAAAATAATACACAACCTATCAGCCGACAGCCTACAACTACTCATAAAAACTGAAGACAATAAGAGACCAAGAAGAAATAGAACTTCAAACACCATCAGAACACCAAACGAATTTGCTAAAACAAAACAGGCAACATCAAGTAGGGCACTCTCACTGGCAGCGCCCGCTATATAGAACTTCCTCCCAGACCACCTAAGATCAACCAAGGACCTCAAGGACTTCAGAAGGCTTCTCAAAACTGCTCTTTTTACAGAACATTTCAAGGACTTCACATAAATGACTACTCTGCACAACTCTGAGGGCAAGACAAAATCAAGACCCTAGAGCACCAATCACATGGCTCCATTATTGTATATTGTATATATGTATATGGCTCATTATGTATATAGCTCGCTGATAAATCTAACACACTGTAACACACACCACACTTCTTAGATCTAACACTGCATGCTACAGACCACACAATATTATCGATTGTTTGAAGTGCCAATCCGCTTTGATTTAATGATAAAGCGGCGTACCAAATCCATCTAAATAAATAAATAAAATAAATACCTGCCTGTGTTCTTTCCAAGACCTCATGCATCAAATGCAGAAAGGAATCTTCATACTTTGGACTGTAAAAGAGCTTTAGCCTTTTACTTGCAAAGAACACAGCAACATAGAAAGTCCTCTCAACTCTTTGTTGCTTTTGATTCTTCTCATTTGAGACTTCCAGTCTCCAAGAGAACACTGTCCAACTGGATTGCACAGTGTATTTCTTTTGCCCATCAGAGTAAGAACCTTCCTCTGGAGGGCCATGTCACAGCTCACAATGTGAGAGCCATGGCAGCTTCAATGGCTCATCTACACTCTGTGTCTATCGATGACATCTGTCGAGCAGCCACTTGGGCCTCAGTTCATACCTTCACAGCCCATTATTGCTTGGACAAGGACTCCCGCCAGGATGCCTTGTTTGGTCAGGCTGTTCTCCAACACCTGTTCCATACCTAATCAACTCCTACCCACCATCCCTGGTTGGATGCCAGAAATCCATGGCAGGAGGTGGAGCCCTTTCACAGGGACACACAACTTCTGGGGTTTCTCCCTGGCATCTAAAGCTAGGGAGGCCCCATATGTGAAGACTACATTCCTGCTTGTTCCTGGAGATAGCATAGTTACTCACCTGTAACAGGTGATCTCCGGGACAGCAGGAATTTAGTCTTCACAACCCACCCACCTCCCCTAGGAGTTGTATTCTCTATCTATCTCTTTCCCTTTCCCTCTCTCTCTCTTTGTCTCAGCTTTAAACTCAACTGGAAAGAGGCAGTTGGGAAAGGTGGGAAGGCAGCACACAGGCGCTGTGGGATGCTCCCAAAAGCTTCCTAATTGATGCTGGGGAGCGTTCCTGCGCAGGCTCCGTCGGTACCGACGATACCCATATGTGAAGACTAAATTCCTGCTGTTCCCAGAGATCACCTGTTACAGGTGAGTGACTATGCTTTGAGGCCATTCTGTACTCAATTGCTGCAGTTCATGGCTCCCCTTTGGGGCATCCATATTTTATATGTGCTTTTGGTAGCCTGTAGCTAGGGAATCCCATATGTGTGAGGACTGACTTCCTGCTTGTTCTCAGAGAAAGTGTAGTTACTCACCTGTAACAGGTGTTCTCCGGGGACAGCAGGAATCAGTCCTCACAACCCTACAACCTACCCATGCAATTGCTTCCTTGATGATTTATTTTTGCCATCTTAGCTATCTCATGAGACTGAGGCAAGATGGCACCCTTGGGTGAGAAGGGGACCACGCATGTGTGGTATCTCCCAAACGTTTTCTTTGAAAGTTGGGGAGATGCTTCCGTGAGGGTTCTGTTGGCGCCGATGTCACCCTTATGCGAGGACTGATTCCTACTGTCCCCGGAGAACACCTGTTATAGGTGAGTAACTACGCTGTCTGATTTAACTACCTGAAATGTTTTGCTGACTCAGTTAGAAAAATGGTGGTCAGAAGTCAAAGCAAACTTGGTATCTTGGTAGTGAAGAAAGATAGTGGAGCAAATTTACTGGCTTATTTGGTAATGGTTTATCCCTTTAATTGGCTGTGACACTTCCTTAATAGCTTTTAGTGTAAAGACACAGGCTTTAGTTCTATCTCACTCTGCATAAACATGTATTCAGTTTGCTGATAGTGGAAAGCAAGCCAGCTGTGCAGCAAATCAGGGACTTTAAAGCACTCTGGGACAGTGACTTCCTGTAGTTACACAGAAAAGTGCACACAGTAGGGGTCTGTTTACTAAGCAGCTCTAGCAGCTTCTTTGTGCATTTGTAGCCACGGCCCCATTTCGCATGTAAGCCGCTATTGCCGCTTAGTAAACAGACCCCTTAGAAAAGATTGAGTTAAGACAAATTTGAAACGTGCTAGTTCAGCCCTTTGCTTGCATGCAGTTATACAAAAATGCAATTAGGTACATTTTAAAAGCTGAACCTGATTTCATAATAAATCATTTCACCGTCTGTTAACAAAGTGCTTTATATTCGTGCACAGATTTAATGACAAATTTGACACGTAGATTTGGGTTTCTTAGTTGCTTAAAGCACTCTATGGAATGCTTTGGTTTGACTCTGGCCCAGTGACCTGCTTGTTCTTGGTGTGGCTGCTCACCCAAATTCAGAATGATAGATAGTTTTAATATTTACTGTAATCTTATTCCTAGTTAGACATCTTGGCTCAATTTTGTCTGCTTGCTGACTTTCTACATGCTCACTTTTGAGTGGTAAAATATCAGATATAATTAGGTTGGATTATTAAGTCTTTCTATAATCTCTGAACTGCATTTCTCTGTGAATGTTTTCTTAATGAAGGGAACTGTTTTTCTTTAAATTTCATGTTTTACCAGCCGTGAAAAACTGTGGATTTGCATGGAATACTGTGGAGGTGGATCGCTTCAAGATATTTATCATGGTACTTATACAACTTATCCTTATTTGCAGTTTGTACTATTAATAATTATTTTGTAGCTGTGAGATGTTGGTGCCAATAGCTTGCCCTGACATGGGGAAGAAAAGGATAGTGTATGTGCCAAGAAATTGCCATCTTTTTGTATAGAAGTCAAAAGACTACAGGCAAGCAGTGTTTTGTTTTAAATCTACCATTCAGCATTGTCCATTTAAAGTCACCCATGTAAAATGCCGCTGTCAGGTTTTTTGGTTCATAGCTTGTTTTGAGACTCGCATAGTGCATTGCATTGCATAGTACAGGAAGCCTGACATGAAGCACAGTTAATGAAGGTGTTTGCTCCTTTTATCATCCCGGACTCCACCTACTCATAGAGCTACTGAAAGAGCCTGACTTAAAGCTTAAGACCCCATGCTTCTCTCGCAATTCAAATCTCAGCACCACTATTACAGACTGCAGGTGTTGTCTGCAAAGAAATTCTATTATTCCTCCTTGATCACTGCTTCAGGGTGCAATCCAAAAATTCTGTTTTCTATTGCCATCTGCCTCTCCACTCTTGCGGCCCTCTCTTCTTCCTCTAATCCATCGCTAGAACCTACCTCGGATGCCCTCTAGTGCCTTCCTAACAAAAATTAATGTGGCTAGGACAGGCCTGCTGCCTAACAAACTGTTCGCCCCTCCTTTCTATCTTCTCCATCGCCATTAGTCGTGGGGTCACACTCCTGAGACTAGTTCAACCTACTTGACTTTCAAGGTCTCTCCTGACTCCTCTCCACTTCTAAGACCTTCTTCCATTTCCTCGACCCCATCCCCTCTGGCTGGCTTTCTGAGCCTGCTTTGGATTTTTTTTTTTTTTAATTTATAGAAAAATTTTAATTACAATAAAAGGAAAAAAAAAGCAACATTACAACAATATTATACATCGCTTAATTTGAAAAGTAAGCCCACATCAAGAAGGTGAACACTTTATAATCTAACAAGACCACTGAAGGTTCCCGGAATAAATTCAAAAACTCCTTTAATCAAGTCAAAAACCAATAGAAATTAAACTACCTTAAAATTCCTTGAACTTATATTAAGTCTTACCTTCCAAAAACTCTAGCAATTGTTCCACTACAAAGAAAATATATCATTTCCCCTGGACAACCACATGACATTTACACGGGAACTTCAAATAAAATAGAGTCCCAGAGCCAAAACGTGTGGACGCACCTCCAAAAAAGCCTTCCGACGTTTCTGTGTGGCTCCGGAAACATCCGGAAATATTTGTATTGACTGACCACAAAACCTCTCGGTCTTTTTCTTGAAGTAAGCACGCATAACTTTCTCTTTACCTAATTCTGACAAAAAGGTTATTAACAAGGTCGCACGTGTAGGTATATCTTCTTTAGATGACTCCAGAAAGCCAGAGATATCTAAAGTAGAAGAAACTATCTGATCGTAATGCACTCCCAATTCCTCACCCTCTCCCCCGATACTATCACGAACTAATTTACCCGAAGGCAAATAGTAAATTTTAGATAAACCAATCGATTCACCATGAGTAAACAACAACACATCCTTTAAATACATATAAAAAAGAATAGATGGGGATAGATAGTGGGTCCTGGGAAAATTTAACAATCTTAAATTTTTGGATCACAATAAATTCTCAAGGTTCTCATCTTGACGATGCAGTACAGACACATCTTGAATAAGTTTAACAGTAAAATCTTGCTGCTCACTCCTATAAAACTCCGAAGCCGCAGCAGCTCTCTCCAAAGCCAACAAACGACTCTCATGATCCTTAAATTTAACAACAGCTTCTTTAGAAAACTCAGAAACCTTTTGAAGAGAAGCAGTCAATGATGATTCAATTTGAGCCACCACGGTCCAGATATCACGCAAAGTAATATCCGAAGGCGGAGCAAAGTCTGGGACAGTCATTGCAAATGTAATTGCTGAAGGAACCGGAGGTGGCAAACTATCCGGGGGAGTATCTATCTTTAAAAAGTAAACTGGCAGCAAGACTGACCCGACATCCCCCTCACTCGCCTTCTCAGGCAAGCTAGCCGTGTTGGGTAACAAAGATGATTTCTGACAGGGGGGAGTTAAACCCCATCTCCAGGAACAAGCAGGAATGAGTCTTCACATATGGGTTTCGTCGGTACCGATGGAGCCTGCGCGGGAACGCTCCCCAGCGTCCAATCAGAAAGCCTTTGGGAGCATCCCACAGCGCCTGCGTGCTGCCTTCCTGCCTTTCCCAACTGTCTCTCCTCAGTTCTTCTTTTTCCGCGGAGCCAGCAGGTCGTGTTCCTGTCACTGCAGAAGAATTTCCTTATTTTTTCTTTATTTCTTTTGTGTCGCGTCTGCCTTCTTCGACGCTCTACCGGTACCGCCGGTCTTTGTTCTTTTCTTCTTGTAAAAAAGAAAATTTTTTTTCCGTTCTTTTTCTTCAGGTGCACTTTTGGGCCTTAGGCCCAAAACTTTTTTTCCTTAATATGGAAAAGCCTGCCTCAGGATTTAAGAAGTGCACAAAATAAGGCGGTACCATTTCCGTCACCGACACCCATGACTGGTGTCTAAAATGTTTAGGTCCTGACCATTCCATAACAGATTGTATGTCCTGTTCTATGATGTCTAACAGAGGTCGGCAGAACCGAACTGCCAAGCTCAGTACCCTGTTTCCCTCTGATGCGGCTTCGGTGGCATCGACGTCTTCCAGGGCTGCTTCTTCCTCACATGGATCTCAGGTAACTAAACATAAATCCAGCCGGTCCTCGAAGGGTAGATCTGCTTCTAAGCATCGAGATGCCTCTGGCGTTGCCCTCGAGGATTCTGCACTGGCAAAATTACCCCGGCGGGAGGCTTCAGCCTCTAAAGCATCATCATCGGGGTTCCAGGATGATCTCGATTGCGTGGCCTCGACAGATCTCCTGGTGCCATGCTCTGGGGTACCGGTGGCTTCCACCAGTACCGACTTCCAAGCATTGGCGGCGTCGATGGATCAGAAGATTCTGTCCATGGAATGCAGTCTGGCGGCTTTCCTTGTGGCATCGATGCCCGTGGTACCACAACAGACTACTCCACCGGTACCGGTTATTCCCGATACCGATCCCGGTCGGTACGGGTATTGGGCTTTGCAAGAGCATCCGGACAGATGATACTTCGATTCCTCTGAGGATTCTGAAGAGTCGGTCGATGCAGTGATGCTTCTTCCACAGGAGGAGTCCTCTCCTAAACGAAGGATGTCTCCTCCAGAGGACTTGTCTTTTCAAGACTTTATCGGGGAGGTGGCTCGGGGCCTCTCTATCACAGTGGCCCCTGAGACAGAGCCCAGAGCCAAGGAGTTAGATATTTTACAGTATCCTAAAACTCCTAAGAGGTAGCTACCTTGCCTATTCATGAGATTCTGTATGATCTCATGTTGAGGATGTGGGAAGCACCTCTTACCACCTCTCCTCATTCTCGCAGGTTGGATACCATGTATTGTCCTGGTTTCCATAAAACTCAACTTCCTCACCACTCTATTGTGGTTGAGTCTGCAATGAGAAAGATTAGAAGTGCCAAAAGACATGCCTCTAATCCTCCAGGATGTGAATGTAGAACCCTGGATGCTTTTGGAAGAAGAGTCTTCCAAGCTTCCATGCTTGCTGCGAGAATTAATTCCTATAGTTTCTACATGGGAATGTTCTTAAAAGAAGTCACTGACCATTTGCTATTGCCATAGGTGCACGTAGGATTGCTTGGCTTCAAGCATCTGATTTGGAGATCTGGGTTCAAGATGAATTGGGAAATATCCCTTGTACAGGTGAGAACCTGTTTGGTAAGAATTGGCAAGGAAAAGCCAATCAGATGGATGCTGAAAATTCTGCTTTGGATAGACTATCCAAATCCACAGCTGCTCCTGCTAAGAAAAGGTTATTCAAGAAAACACTTTTTTCTAAAAAGGGAAGATTCTATCCTGCTTATGGTCAGCGGGGATCTTCTGCAGCTCAGTTCCCTACCAAACGTCAGCAATCATTCAAACAGAGCAAAGCAAAGGTTGCTAGGCCTGCTCCAGCCCAACAACCTCAGCCCCCTCAGGGCCTTTGACTCTCCGCTAGAGAACTTAGCCTTCCTGGCTCTAGAAGGACCAGAGCCCTCCACCATTCCGGGAAGGTTATGTCACTTCGCTCCCAGGTGGGGGCAAATTACAGCAGAACATTGGACACTCTCCATCATAAGAGAGGGGTACAAACTTCATTTTTCAAGCTTGCCCCCTCTCACAAGAGTGCACCAGTTCAATTCTCCAACCTCCCTCCTCAACCTGTTGGGGCAGGAGGTTGCCACTCTTCTCGCCCAGGGGGCAATAGAGGAAGTGCCTTTTCAACAACAGGGCACAGGTTTCTACTCCCCCTATTTTCTTATTCCAAAGAAAACAGGGGGCTTCAGACTCATCTTAGATCTGAGAGTTGAACAGATTCCTAGTCAAGGAAAAATTCAAGATGGTTTCTCTGGGAACTCTGCTGCCATACCTTCAGAGTCAGGATTGGGTTTAGATCTCAAGGATGCGTACACTCATGTTCTCATCCATCCAACTCACAGAAGGTTCCTTCGGTTCCTTTTTCAAGAGAAGCACTATCAATACAGAGTGCTCCCTTTTGGTCTGGCCTCTGCACCAAAGTTGTTCACGAAATGCATGGCAGTGGTTGCTGCTTTTCTGCGCACCCTGGGAATATTCGCCTTCCCTTACCTGGACGACTGGCTCATTCGAGCTCCCACTCAATCAGAGGCCAAGAGTTCTCTAACCTGTACAATACGTATCCTTCACTATTTAGGGCTGGTAATAAACATCCCAAAATCCAATTTGATCCCTACTCAGTCCCTGGAGTTTATAGGGGCGTTGCTGGATACCACAAGGGCAAGGGCCTATCTTCCCCAGGCCCGTTGCCTTCGCTTGGTGCAGTTAGCTTCCCAAGCAGAGTTGAAGCCCCTCCTAACTGCTCGAGAGATGTTACAGTTGCTAGGCCACATGGCATCCACCGTGCATATGGTACCATATGCTCGCCTTCACATGAGGGCAGCTCAGTGGACTTTATCCATCCAATGGACCCAGGCATTAGGCTGCCTGTCAGACAAAATAGCAAACACAAGTCGCCTCATTTTGTCCCCTCAAAACCTGTTGCTGGGGTCCCCCTTTCAGCAGTCTCTACCCCCAAGCAACTCTTGCAACAGATGCTTCTCCAATGGGGTGGGGAGCTCATCTGCAAGACCTTTCCACCCAGGACATCTGGTCCCCTCAGGAGACTTGTCTACATATCATTCTCTTGGAACTCAGAGCAATCTTCCTTGCTCTGCGGGTTTCCCACACCCTGCTCAGGCACAGGACAGTCCTTATCCACACGGACAATCAGTTAGCCATGTTCTATGTGAACAAGCAGGGAGGAACTGGCTCTCTGTCACTTTGCAACGAAGCTTTGCGACTGTGGGCCCTCGCCAGAGAGCATCACATTCATCTTCTGGCAGTTTATCTTCCAGGCGTTCAAAACTCTTGGGCAGACAGGCTCAGTCGAGTTCTGCTTCCACACGAGTGGTCCCTACATATGGACCAGGTGTCCAAGATTTTTCAAATTTGGGGAACCCCGGACATAGACCTCTTTGCAAGTCCGTGGAATGCCAAACCTCCCCGGTTGTGTTCCAGAACTCTGGCTCAGGGAGCTCAAGCAAGGGGTGCTTTCCTCCTTCACTGGGGTCAAGACTTCCTCTATGCATTTCCACCCATTCCCCTAATTCCCAAAACCCTGTTCAAGCTTCAGAGAGACAGAGGCCACATGATTCTCATAGCTCCACATTGGCCACGGCAAGTGTGGTACCCTCTGCTTCTACATCTCTCTCAAGCTCCCTCCCTGGTGTTAGGGTCTGCTCCAGACCTCCTCTCTCAAGAGGACGGAAAGTTGTGGCATCCCAATCCCCAGTCTCTGCATCTCAGGGCTTGGTTGCTGAAGGCCTAGATCTCCAGGATCTTCATCTTTCTCAACAAGTGAAAGATGTTCTTTATGCTTCCAGAAAACCTTCCACTAGACGTTCTTATGCTTTCAAGTGGAAGAGGTTTACTATCTGGTGTTCTGGGAAGGGTCTTAACCCCCTTGCCATACCTCTGGAATCTTTGCTGGAGTATCTCCTCCATCGGTCTAATGAAGGCCTTAAGACAAATTCAGTAAGGGTCCATTTGAGTGCTATTGCAGCTTCCCTTAAGCCTCTAAATGGACAACCTATTTCCTCTCATCCTCTTGTAGCCAGATTCATGAGAGGCCTCCTTTTAACAAAGCCTCCCATTAGACCACCCCCGGTGGCATGGGACTTAAACTTGGTTCTTGGTCAACTTATGAAGCCGCCTTTTGAACCTTTGGCTACCACCTCCTTGAAATACCTTTCTTGGAAGGTGATCTTTCTCATTGCAATCACATCAGCACGTCGTATTAGTGAATTGCAAGCACTCGTAGCTAATCCACCTTATACAAGGTTCCATCATGACAAGGTGGTCCTTAGGACTAATCCACACTTTATGCCTAAGGTGGTCTCGCCTTTTCACCTCAACCAAGAGGTCTACCTACCTGTCTTTTTTCCAGGACCTCATGCATCAAGTGCAGAGAGGAATCTTCATACCCTGAACTGTAAAATAACTCTGGTTTTTTACTTACAGAGGACATAGCAACATAGAAAGTCCTCTCAACTCTTTGTTGCTTTTGATCCTTCTCATTTGGGACTACCAGTCTCCAAGAGAACACTATCTAACTGGATTTCCCAGTGTATTTCTTTTGCCTATCAGAGCAAGAACATTTCTCTGGAGGGCCATGTCACAGCTCACAATGTGAGAGCCATGGCAGCCTCAATGGCTCATCTCAACTCTGTGTCTATTGACGACATCTGTCGAGCAGCCACTTGGGCCTCGGTTCATACCTTCACAGCCCATTATTGCTTGGACAAGGACTCCTGCCGGGATGCCTTATTTGGTCAGGCTGTTCTTAAACACCTGTTCCATACTTAATCAACTCCTACCCACCATCCCTCATGGGATGCCAGAGATCCATGTGGGGAAGTGCAGCCCTGTCCCAGGAACACACAACTTCTGGGATCTCTCCCTGGCATCTAAAGCTAGGGAGTCCCCATATGTGAAGACTCATTCCTGCTTGTTCCTGGAGATAGCACAGTTACTTACATGTAACAGGTGATCTCTGGGAACAGCAGGAATAAGTCTTCACAACCCACCCACCTCCCCTAGGAGTTGTCTCTCTCTCTATCTCTTTCCTTTCTCTCTCTCTCTCTCTCTCTCTCTCTCTCTCTCTCAGCTCTAAAACTCAACTGAAGAGAGACAATTGGGAAAGGCGGGAAGGCAGCATGCAGGCGCTGTGGGATGCTCCCAAAAGCTTTCTGATTGGACGCTGGGGAGCGTTCCCGCACAGGCTCCGTCGCTACCGACGAAACCCATATGTGAAGACTTATTCCTGTTGTTCCCAGAGATCACCTGTTACAGGTAAGTAACTGTGTTTTACCTTCTGAGAGCAATCCAATATGGGCGTACTCACTGTTGGCACTTCCAAGGACTCAGCAGATGACTTAGAATCCATTCTCAAAGGCTCGCCCGCACGAACATGTGCATCCATAGGTCCAATGACCTTAACCGCTTTAGGTTGGGCAGACAAACAATTCTTTTTCTTCCTTTTCCCCATAACAGGTTGCTCTCCGTGCAATACAGTGCACCGCTGTGCACCGAAGGGGCGGGACCTGCCCCTTTGGCCATGCCCCTTCGGGCACCTGCTTTGGATTTTATGCTCTTCATTCTTTCCATGTTGAACTCAAGCTTCTCTTCTGGTGCCATTCCCCCCCCGCCTGGAAAAAAAGCTCTAGTTCGCCCTCTGTGAAAGGCTCTCAAGTTGGACCCCACTGACCCTATTCATTACCGTCCCATCTCTAACCTCCCCTTTCTTTTTTTTATTTTTATATAGTCTTTCTTGAGTTTTCCCATAACACAACTCCAAGAGGCATGTACTGTTACATCTTTTGTTCTACACACATGGTAAACAACTCTTATCAAACAACTAATTAAACACCAAATTGGTAACAAAATTAGTTATTTACAAATTTAACTTCAGGATTCCCCCCCCTGGTTTCTAGCCTCTCTTCCTGCTCTTACATACTTAACATGTGTCAGTCAATTCCTCCTCTCTTCTCCTATTGCCATGGGGTATCGTATTTGAAATTGACACCACAATTGTTGATATCATAGCCACCTTGGGGACCTTGTTCATGCCCACAGATTCTGCTGCAGCTGCCATCATGTGCATGGTTGTTATCCAATGCTGCATGGAGGGAGGTGTCCGTCCCCACCCAGTTTTGTAATATACGTTTCTTTACCACTTCTATCCCTATCATTATAAAGCGGTCATCCATCTTCTTTACGTGGCCTTCTTTCAACGGGTTTTTGTCCCCCAACAAAAGCATGCTATATGTCCACTCTACTTGTTTCCCTGTTAGCTGTGTCAGTCACTGTAGTACTGAGTGCCATAAACCAGCCAACTGGGTACATTCTAAGAAGACATGTTTAAAGGTCTTTGTTGTGCTTTTACACTTGTCACACTGATTTTGTGTCCACATTCCCAGTCATGCCCCTCTTTCCTTTATGAGATATCCCCTATGTATTATCTGGTATTGCATTGCTTGGTAGCATGCTGAGGTAAAGACTTTCGATATTCATGAGAAGCAGCACTCTAATTGCTCCTCTTCCACTTCCTCCCCCAACCTCTCAGACCATCTGAGGGATAATTTTTATTTATTTATTTAACAGATTTTATATACTGCTTTATCCTTTCAATCAAAACGGTTTACATTGAAACTTAAACTTGGTAATATACATTAAACAGGAACATTGATAACTTGGATTTTTCTGAGGCAATGGAGTGTTAAGTGACTTGCCCAAGGCCACAAGGAGTGCTAGTGGGAATAGAAACCCTGGTCTCTGGGTTCTTAAGCCAGTGATCTTAACCATAAGAACATAAGATATGCCATACTGGGTCAGACCAAGGTCCATCAAGCCCAGTATCCTGTTTCCAACAGTGGCCAATCTAGGTCATACATACCTAGCAGTTTTCCCCAAAAGACACAGGTTCCGCAATGCTTGTACTGGGTCAAGCATTGATATCCTGGGTCCCTTCTTAATAATGGTTTATGGACCTTTCCTCCAAGAACTTGTCCAAACCTTTCTTAAACCCAGCTACACTAACCGTTAGGCTGTCGGTAGAATATCTTGGAGTATATTGTTCCAGTTCCCTAATTTATTCCATTTGGAGGCCAATCTGTGGAAATCCTCATCACTCTCCATGATGTCTAATTTTCCTGGGTGCAACCTCAGTAATGTTTGCCAGTAATGCCTAAGTTGTAAATAGGAGAATAAATGTGATCCTGGTAACTGTAACTTCTGCTGAAGGGTTTCAAACTATGGCATATTACCCTACCCCCATTCTCCTATATTGCTCAAGTCTAGGTTTCTCCAGTATTCCATTGCCTAAAGGTGCTTTGACTTTGTCCCAGTAAGAAGCAAGAAAGGGGTTATCTGCCAACTGTGGCCCTGCTTGCCTGCCCACCACTTCCATGTCCGCCTGAGTGCTCCCACCCAAATCCCATATTCTGTGTGGGCAAGGTCAACTTTTGTATAATGTAGAATGCTAAGAAATTTGTAGGGGTGACTCCATGTGTCACACTCTCCAGACCATACTGTCCCGTCACTGTGTAGACATCATGTATCCAGCAAAATAAGACCGCCACGTTATATATTCGAAGGTCTGGAAGGCCCTCCCCTCCCTTCTCCTGTGCTGTTATCATTTTACCTCTCCATAGGAAAGCCCAAACTGCCCCTTTATAGATATTCTCGTTTGCTCTACTCATCCAAATTGGGAGCATCTGCAGGTGATACAGGATTTTAGGTAGTATAACCATTCTTGCCACCGCCACTCAGTCTTCAGTCCATTCAGATTCCTCACTTACCCTTCAAACTGTTTCCCCTCCCCCTCCAACTTTACCTCTGACTTTCCCATGTTGATTTTTAAGCCAGAAAAGGAGCCAAATTGTTGCAATAATTCTATCAACTTGTCCCATCCCTCCCTCATGTGGTGCATACTTATTAGCATGTTATCAGCAAATAAGCTGATTTTATTTTCTGTCGTGCCCACTTGGACTCCCCGGATCTCGGCCGCTTCCCTAATTTTAATTGCCAGGGGTTCTAATGTTAGAACAAAGAGCAGTGGGGTTAGTGGGCATCCCTGACGTGTTCCCCAGCAGAGCTCAAAGGGTTCTGCCAACCTCTCATTCACCAGCAACTGATCATTTGGGCAATTATACAAGATATGGACCCAACAGTGAAAATAGCCCGTTATTCCATATTGTTGTAGTACCCAAAACAGGTAGTCCCAGCAGACCCTGTCGAATGCTTTTTCCGCATCTAGTCCCACCAGAATAACGGGGGAATTCCATGACCTCTTCTGTCGGAGTACTGTCAAAGCCTGCAAAATGGCCCCAGCAGCACTCCGACCCTTCACAAACCCTACCTGGTTTCGGTGAATGATATCCGACAAGACAGTACTTAACTGCTGAGCCAAGACTGTTGTAATTATGTTTAGACCTTTGTTGAGAAGTGAAATTGGTCTATAAGACTCTTCCTTTTCTAAATCATGTCCTGGCTTGGGGAGCAGTAATATTGTCGCCCGTGAGATACGTGTTCCAATTTGCCTCCAACCTACTGCTGCCTACCCCCAGTGTACCAAGGGGCGGGCCACTAAGTCTCCCAAAACTTTATAAAATTCAGGCCTGAGGCCATCTGGCCCTGGTGCCCTAGCTGGCCGTAGTTGTTGTATGACCTCCCTTATTTCTCCCTCTGTTATGGGGCGATTGAGCCATTGTTGTTGTGTTTCTGTAATCTGGGGTAGGGTGAGATGTTTAAAGAATGCTGCCAGCTCCTCTTCAGCCCCTTACTCCACTCCATACAATTTTTCAAAAAAGGTGGTGAATTGCTTAGCAATCTCAGCTTCTTGTATCGTCAAAGATCCATCTGCATTCCGCAAGCGGGTCACTTTTTTTTTTTTTTTGTCGGAGTAAGTTGGCCAGTAGTTTACCCATTTTATCCCCCCATTGGTATAATTGATATTTATAAAGCCTAAGATTATACTTAGCACGTTGTTGCAGAATTGCATGAATTTTATTTTTACCCTCCTGCAGTTTAAAAGTTGTCCCTGATCTGTCCCCTCTCTCATAAATTGATTGCGTAAGTCCCGCAGCCCTTGTTGCAGTGCCTCCCATTGTTCACGCTGTCTAGCTGCCATGTAACCGATAATCCGGCCCCACAAGCTGGCTTTTGCCGCCTCCCAATATATTCCAGGGCTCATATTCTCTTCCTTGTTTTCCTCTACATAATCCAGCCGCGCCTTCCACAGGAAGGTATGAAAATCATCGCTCTGTGTCCAAACTGGATTCAGGTGCCATGTTCACCTAATCCTCCCCCTATTACCATCCCCCCATATGAGTCATCTCCCTAACCCTCAGGCTATGCAAAGTTTTCCCCCTCCCCATTATCCCCCCTCCATCCTGCCACATCCAATCCCACATGGCAGTTCTATATAGGGTGCATTCACCCAGTCCATCAATTTTCAATGTCCCATGGCCTCTGTCTTTACTGAACACACCTGTTTTCCTCTATGGGTTCACTTCCACCATGTGGAAATATTTGGTCAGATGGGGGGGGGGGAGGCAGGATCAACCCCCTCTGTGGATGTCCACTATTCTAGTGTTCCCTCTCCAATCATTTCTGTCTAGTCCTTTGTACTGAGAGATCTGGGGCACCTCAGTTTGGCCTCTGCGGGGATCCCCTCTCCCCCATCTGGGCAAGTCACTCCAACAGCACCTTTCCTTCCGCCGGGGTGTTTGAATAGACTGTTTTTCCATCACACACAACTCTGAGCTTATGGGGTACATCAAGGCAAATTTTATTCCCTGTTGAAACAGGCCATTACATATAGGTGCGAATTCCCGCCTTTTGGCCGTCACCCTGGCTGAATAATCATTGAAAAGCATTATGTGGTGATTATCGTATTCCAGAGTTTTTAAATTTTCTGTATTCTTTGAGGATCCTCTCCTTTTCTGATCACACCAGATATCGCCCTATAACTGCCCTCGGTCAGTGATTGTGTGTCTGGGTAGGTCCAATCTGGTGCACGTGTTCACATCTCCATGTTTCCCTTGCAGTCTGGAGGCCTAGTTGTTTGGGCGGCCATTCTTGATAGATGTTGTATAGCTCTGCCTCCGGAACACTTTCCGGTAATCCTACCATTCTTAAATTAGTCAGCTTTGCTCCGTTTTCCACATTCTCTGTGCGATCAAGCATTTCGGCATGTTCTTTAGTCATCTGCTCCACCGTTGCTTCTCACCAGCCTATGGAGTCCTCCTGTGCTGTGTCTCCACCTCTGTGAATCTGGTGAGTTGAGATTCAAATCGCTCCTTTGTCATCAGTTGTCAACTGGAGCTTGTTCAGTGTGTCCTCCAAGGTGGCTGCTACTACTCGGGAGATCTCGGATGCGAGGTCTTCTGCTTCGGCCTGTTTTTTTGTCAGTGAGGCCACGGCCATTTTGTGTGGAATGCTTGGTTTGCCTTCTTTGCCCTTTTCTGTTAGCTTCTGGGGCATGCCCGTACGTTTCCCTTAGAGTTTCTCTTTGGCACCTCATAGGTTGAGCAGGGGGCTCACACTCATTGAGGGTGTAAGTAAGGTCTGTTGTTTGCTTGATATGTTGCTGCACTCCATTTTGGGAAGTCTAACCTCCCCTTTCTTGCAAAGCTCTCAGCACATTTTATTCTACCCCAACTAGCTAACCACTTGGAACCAGTGCCATACCTAGCCCTGTGCAAGCAGCGTGGCTGCACAGGGCACAAAGAAATAGGGATGCATTTGGGGCTGCTGGCCTCTGCCCCCACCCCGCTGCCGCTTTTCATGTTTCCTTGGCAGTGGTGGCAGGCAGCAGCGGATTTCCAATTCTTTAAAAAAAAAAAACAAAAAAAAACAACAACCCCTCCCCTCCCACACTCAAATGAGAAAAAACCTTGTGGGTCATTCTGACTTGGTGCTTGCATGCAGGTCTGACCCCTTCCTCCTCTGACATATGCTCGCATCAGAGGAGGAGACGAGGGAGGGACCAGACCAGTCATTCAAGCGCAGAGTTGCACAGACCCACATTTGAATGACTGGTCTGGTCCCTTTCTCCCTCTGATGCGAGCATACGTCGAAGTCAGAAAGACCTGTGAGTATTTTTTTTTTTTTTTTTTTTAAATTGGATGTCCCCTTCGCTGCTGCCACTGCAGCAGCCACCAATGAATTATAAAGAGTAGCTATGGGGCAAGGACAGGCAGTGCGGGGAGCCAGCTGGACATGGAAGTGTGCGGTAAGGCAAGATTTATTTTTTATTTATTTTATTTATTTACATTCTCTTATATACCGCGCTATTCTGCATCAGTGCGGTTTACATTGAACAAACTGAAATTACATTGAACAGGGCATTATAACTTGGAGATAACTATTTTACAGGGAACATGGGCTATAGAGGGTTAAGTGGCTTGCCCAAGACCACAAGGAGCCCCTGTGGGACTAGAAACCCCAGTCCTTCCGGCCCAAGGTTGCTGTCCTCGTGGGATTTGAACCCCTGACCCTCCGGCCTGAAGTACCTTGCCCCAACCACTAGGCCACTCCTCCACTCCAAGATGCTGGGCGTGGGGCAAATGGCAAACCTGTGATGGGGGGAGGGGGTGTGCTAGATGTGCAAGTTGCACAGGGTGCACTTATGGCTTGGTATGGCCCAGCCTGGAACAAACCACCTATCTACATCCTCATCAATCAGGATTCCGCGTACACCATAGAATTTAAAACCATTATTCTCAAGGAACAAGCAGGAAATCAGTCCTCACATATGAGTGACTTCTACACCGACAGAGCCCAAGCTGTAATCTTTCCCCAGCTTTCAAAGAAAGCCTTTGGGAGATAACCATGTATGTGTGTCACCTTCCCGCCCAAGGGAGCCATTTTCCCTTGGTCTATTTTTTCGCGGAGCCTACCAGATGTACCGTCTGGACCCCGGAAAAAAAATCTTGTTTTGCAGTAAATATTTTTTTTCTCGGTTGGTAACTGTCACCTTCTCAAGGTCCTGGAACTGTCGCTACCTTGGTGTCATGTTTTTCTCAAGTGCTCTTTTGAAATTCTCTTGCCCCCTCCAAATCAGGACATTGGAGTTTGACCTCGTGAGGGCCTTCTTTCCTGCTTTGTCCTCGATTAGTGGTTTTAAGAAGTGCACCGATTGTGACAGGACCATGTACATCACGGGCTGCCACAATTGCTGCCTTCAATGCCTGGGGGCCCATTATGATGCCTCCTCTTGCCCGCTCTGTCTTCAGATAACAAGCAAGGGGTGTAAGAATCATGAAAGGCCGAAGGAGATGTTGTTTGGCCCCAAGTCCTCTGCCTCAGCCCCATCATCTGCTTTGAAATCTTCACCCTTGGGGATTGCTGTGGGGGACTCTGACCCCTGACGGTTGCTGAGCTCACTCTGTGTCAGACTGGTGACCATTTGTGGAGCGTGGTCCCTGGAAGGAACGGCTTTGTCTAAGTCCTTGTCGGGGGGTGATGTCTCTGCCTCGACGGGATTTTGAGGGTGAGTGCCTGAACAGTCCTTGAAGCTGCCTCGGTGGGAAGTGGTTTCCATCCCCTCAGAGGATCGCCCCAGGCTGCTGAGGTGATCACCATTGGTGAGTCTTCACTGAAGGAACCAGCATCAGGACTGATACCCTCTGTGCTCACACAGGTGGCTGCGGAGCCTTCAGGCCTCAAGGCCAGAATGGCGTCCCTGGAACGCAGCCTCACTGCCTTCCTGGCAAGCCAGAAGATCCTGGTCCTGGTTCTCTCCAGTTCCTCAGGGCTGGCGATAGGCCCCTCCACTGTGAGGGCCTCTCCGGAGGAGATCCAGCCTGTCCTGGAACTGCATGCCCTGTGGGCAGATTCTGATGACTGATCCCGGTCTTGGTCCGAGCCTTGAGTTTCTCCATAGAGTGCTTTGGAGTCTGACTGCCTAGGAATCCCAGCTGCCGTCCTCGCCCCCGACTGCACATAGTCATAATTCCTGCTGGTGCTTGGAGCGCCCTTTCAATTCAGAGTGAGAGTCGGACGACGAGTCCCCTGATACTGCTAGACATCAGGCCATTTCGTCGGACTCCTTTCCTTCTCAGCAGCATCGGAGGTCCCCTCTGGAGGGTCTTTTCTTCCAGGACTTGGGCAAGACCCTCACCTTCACCATAGATGCTTAAGAGGAGCCTCGGGCAGAGGACCTGGACATACTTCAGTGACTCTCCTCCAAAGGAGGTCATAACTGTGCCGGTGCCTCCTATCTTAGAGCGCTTCCTTTTTAGGATGTGGGAAGCACCAGTTACAGTTCCCATTGTGAGCAAGTGGCTCTATTCCATATATCTGGTCCGCAACTCCATTGTGGTGGAGTTGACCATGTGCCAGATCAAGAGCCAGAAGACGCACTCCTCGGTGCCCCTAGGTCAGGTGGCCCATACCAGTAATGACTTTGGTAAGAAGTGTTTCCAGGGCTTGATGCTCGTGGTCTCTATCCATGTTTACCCAGCTGTACATGAGAATCTACTTGAGAGACCTGGCAAAGGAGCTCACCAGGTTCTCAGCTGGGCTGTCCAATGACCACTTCCAGCGCTTCCAAGGCCTTGTGAGCACAGTCAAGGAGTGCTCCAAATATGTGACTCGAGCAGCCTATGATGGCTTAGAGCAGAGGTCTCAAACTCAAATTGCTTTGAGGGCCAAATGAGGACTTGTAAAGTAACCCGCGGGCCGCATAAGATGCGGGGCCTCATTTGCATAAATATTTGCATAATGTTACCATACAAAGCGCAGACGTTAATGATGCACATTTCCCAGAGCTGACATATTCCAGTTAATAAATTCAAAATATATATCTTTCTTTCTTTTGTGCATTTTTTTCAGTTGCAATTGTTCCAGCCACTTTCTTCTGGTTTCTTTGTGTCTTCTGCTAACTCTCCATCGTCTGCTGTCCATTTGTCCTTTCTTCTCTCTTCTAGTTTTTTTTTCATTCTCTCTCTACATCTGCTTTAACATACTAATCTTTCTCCTTTTGCTCCTTCCTCATTCCTATTTCATCCACTCAAATTTTACCCCTCCATCCTCAATCACCACTTACTCTCCTAATACCCGGCCAATTGTAGATTTTTCTTCCCTCCCACACAAAATATTTTTCCCCTCTCCATTTCACTCTCCCAGCCCCATCCCATTCTAATCCTCCCCCAACATCAGCTCCCTTCTAGTTCCAGCCCCACCCAGCATCCGCTCCCTTCTAGTCCCTGCATCAGCCCATTTCCAGTCCTATCCTAGCCCCACCATCAGCCCACCTAGCTCCCCCCACTAAGCCCATTACCAGTCCTAGCAACCCCCCAAGTCCATTACCATTTCTAGCCCCCCCATAGCCCATTACCAGTCCTAAGCCCCCCAACAGCCCACTTCCAGTCCTAACCCTCCCATCACCCCATTTTCATTCTTAGCCCCCGCATCAGCCCATTACCAGTCCTAACCACCATCTGCCCATTTCCAGTCCTAGCCCCCACCATAGCCCATTACCAGTCCTACCCCCCCAGCTGCCATTAGCCCACTTCCAGTCCTAACCCTCCATTACCCCATTTCAGTCTTAGCCGCTCCATAGCTCATTACCAGTCCTAACTCCCCCCCCCATCAGCCCACCTCCAGTCCTTCCTAACCCCCATCAGCCCATTTCCAGTCCTAACCCCCCCCCCAATCAGCCCAAGTAAATAAAATAAAATTAAAAGACCCTAGCTTCTGCTGCTGCTGCTGCTGCCGCTGCCACCGTGGCAGCGGGAGAATCAACTGTCAATTAGAAAAAAACTGGCTTCTGCTGCTGCAGCCGTGACAGCGGCAGAATCAGCTGTCCCGCGGCCCCTTCTCCTCTGCCCGGAAGAGCCCTGATTCTGCTCCATCAGCGGCGGGATTTTCAAGCCGTGAAGAGAGTATTTCCCTCTCTCGCAGCTTATTTCAAGCCGCGCTAGAGGGAAATACTCTCTTCGCGGCTTGAAAAGCCCGCCGCTGATGGATCAGACTCGGGGTTCTTCCGGACAGAGGGGAAGGGGCCGCGGGACAGCTGATTCTGCTGTTGCCACGGCTGCAGCAGCAGAAGCCAGTTTTTTTTTTGTTTTGTTTTTTAAAATTGACAGTTGATTCTGCCGCTGCCACGGCGGCAGCGGCAGCAGGAGAAGCCAGGGGTTTTTTTTTGTTTCCCTCCATCGCGGGCCGCACAAAGCTCATGCGGCCCACGGGCCGCGTGTTTGAGACCCCGGGCTTAGAGTCTGTGGCTAGAGTGGTCGCAGTAGGTAATCTCCAGGAACAAGCAGGAATGAGTCTTCACATATGAGGGTACGTCGGTACCGACGGAGCTCGCGCGGGAACGCTCCCCAGCGTCTTAAAAGAAAGCTTTTGAGAGCATCCCCCACACGTGCGTGCTGCCTTCCCGCCCAAACACTTCCCTCACATCAGTTTTTCATTTTCCGCGGAGCCGACAGGACTTGTCCCTGTCACCGCAGAAAATGTATCTTTTTTATTTTAATTTTTTGTGGTACGCCTGCCTCCGCTCGTCACCCACCGGTACCGCTGGTGTTTTTTCTTTCTTTTCTTTGAAAAATTTCTCTTTCTGGCAGATTTTTTCTGCTTTTAGTGCTGACTTCTGGCCGCTAGGCCTCAACCTTCTCCATCATGGAAAGGTCAGTCACTACCCTCAAGAAATGTTTAAACTGTGGCGGTACACTTCAATTTCTTACCCCATTTGGGTGTCTGCCTTGTTTAGCTCCTGACCATTGTCCTAAAGTCTATTTTTCTTCTAGGAGTTTTACCAGAAGAGATCTTCAGCACCGAGTACAACTCGGTACCAGGTCTACATCTACCATGAGGTCACCGGGCAGAATCTCTTCTTCTTCCCATGGTCAGGTAACCCAACAACAGTCTGTTAAGACTAGCCAATCCTTGAGAGGTAGATCTTTTGCTAAGCATCGAGATGCCCCTCGGCTTGCCCTCGAGGACACTATGGCTCAATTCCGGCGGGAGTCTTCGGGCTCCAAAGCATTCACGGGATCTCAGGTTGCTCCCGAGGCTTTTACCTCCGTGGATGCGCCTGAGCCATGTTCGGACCGCTTCGAGCGGTACCGATGCCTCGGCATGGGCTGTGGTGTTGGATAAAGAACTCCTCACCATGGAACGTAGTCTGGCACATCTCTCAGTTACTTCGGTACCGTCAGAGTCACCGCAGACCGTTCTTAAGCCACTGGTATCGGCATAGATTCTGGTGCTGATATCGGCTCCGGTGCCGGCGGCGGTACATGCGTCGACATTGGCGTTCGCTTCCGGTACCAAATTGGTCATCGATACGGATGCCGGTACTGACATCAGTGACTTCGATGCCTCTTCCCATAGGCTCGCTTCCTCCGATGCCGAGCCTGGAATCGCTATCTAGCCTCGAAGATTCGGTACCGACTTCCTTCGGTACCGACATGGAGGATTTCCGCGCACACATCATTTCAGAGGATCCGGTGCTTCATCCTCCCCGGGTTTCTAACCCCGATGTGGCAGATACATCCATCGGTACTGTACCTGAATTTTCAGCAGGTCCAGTTCTTACTCCTCAATTCAGAGAGTTTCTCTTAGAGGAGATCTCTTTTCAAGCTTTTCTGCTTGATATGGCAAGGATACTCGCCATTTCTATACCTGGGAAGGAGTCTATACCGCGGGATTCAGAACTTCTGCAATCCCCCTGGTTTCCAGAGGAGGCAATTATGCTTCCCCTATATCAGATCCTACAAGATCTGTTATTTAGAAAGTGGGAGACTCCCTTAACAGTATCTCCACATTCCAAGAGAGTTGATACTATCTATAAAGTGCCACCTTCTCCAGGTTTTCAAAAGACTCAACTACCTCATCATTCTATAGTAATAGAATCAGCAATGAGGCATGTTAAGAGTGCAAAAAAAGCACTCCTCTTATCCGCCAGGTTGTGAGTCTAGGACTTTAGATGCTTTTGGGCGTCGATGCTTCCAAGCATCTATGCTTTCAGCAAGAATCATTTCATATATTTTCTGTATGGGATTCTCTCTGGAACAGGTTGCCAAAAGTTTAAAACTTTTCTACCCTTTCCTTCAGGAACATAAAAGAGCTGACTATTTATCACTAGTCAATCATGCTCATGATATTTCTACATTCCTTCATCGTGCTTCCCTAGATTCTTTTGAATCTGTCAGCAGATCTTCTGCTATAGCCATAGGGGCACGACGTTTAGCCTGGCTCCAAGCTTCAGGCCTGGATAAATGGGTACAAGAGAGGCTGGGAAATAGTCCTTGTACTGGAGAACATCTCTTCAACAAGAATTGCCTATTTCAAGCTAGTCAGTTAGACACTGATAATGCTACCTCAAGAGGATTGTCAAAACTTTCCTTCATACCAGCTGATAATGGATCTTCTAAAAGACTTTATTCCTCTAGGGGGAAAAAGTTTTATCCATCTTCTTCCCCTCAAACAGATGTTTCCCAACAAGGGCAACATCCAACCAGGCTAAAATAACGGAAACCTCAACAGATTCAGTAAACCCAGTACTACAGGGTTTCTGATTTTTTTTCAGCCAGTATGAGGTTTCAAAACCTGTAGATATGTTTTTTCATCAAAAGAGCTGTCTAGTTTCTCATCTATGCTGAGACAACACTGAGTTGCCTCTAGGCAAGACTCTCTTATTCAAGAGAACTTTACTCTGTCAACTCTAAGAGCTCTTGAGCTATCTCAGGCCTACAGGTAATAAGTTTCTCCTTCCCTATTAAAAAAAAAAAAAAAAAAAAGGGGGGGGGGGGGGAAGAACAACCAAGAAACTTAACAGGGTGAGTGATACCTTCCACTTTTTGGCAGTTACCTGTAACACCTTCACTGCAGAGGACTCCACCTATAAGTTATATAGTTACCCTATGTTATCCAAGTTTTAACACCTGTTCATTGTAAACACAGAGTACCCTAGGAAATGTGTAGTTCTTTGTTTATGGTAAACCGCACTGATGTTGAATAGCGCGGTATAAAAGAGACTGGAAATAAATAATAAATAAAATAAGAACTTACTAATTTGTACGTTTTTCAACTCTGTATTACTTATCTTTTAGTTGGAACATCCAGTCTCCAACCTGCATATTATTCAACTGGAGAGCTTCTTCCTGAAGCTATTGGGATTCCTACTCCAATAAATCTTGTCAATACAGAGTTTTTCCTTTTTAGGGTCCTTCTGCACTAGGGGTTTTCTTACAGGATGCAATTCAGCATTCTGAAAACCCCTATCAGATTTTCCTCTATGTATTTGAGCAGAGTCAGCTCAGAAGGCTTCTAACCCCTCCATAATAGAAATCTGAATAACCCACTATGTGGGTTAGATGAGCTCCTTGGAACAGATAGCTCACATGGGTTTCTGCCTTCTCTACACTGCTTGTGTTTTTAGAGCTGGCCTCTCAAATATTCCTTTATGACAGCTAATCAGACAGGAATTTACTTTTATCATTCCTAGTTATGTCTGTTGGTCCTTTTGTTAATCTCCATGGGACCTGTTTTTTCTGCTGTCTTTCTAACAGATGGCTTCAAAGCGCCTTTTAGAACCCTCTGTTTAATTCATCATTGCAGAGGACAAAAGCCTATTATCATTTTTGCCATCTTCATTTCTCTTCCAACAGAATTGATTAGGTTGCCTACTGGCTACTCAATAGCCAGATCTCACCTAAGTAGCCTATAACATGCTCTCTGCAACTGTGCAATGAAGCTCTGCAACTATGGGCTTTTGTCAGAGAGCATCGTAGTCTACCGCTAGTAGGGAACTTCTGGGGGCTAAACAACCTTTGACTGGTAGGCTCTGCCCAATCATGCTCTCATATGGCTGTTTGTTCCTATTTTCCATCTTCCTTAAAATTCCTTTAAGGAAAGGGAACCAGGTCCTGAACGACTTCAAGTTAAGGAATACCACCACTCTCTCTAATTTGTTCCATATCCCCAAGGGAACTTCCACTACTGGGATGCATTCCTAATCATTACAGTTGATCTTTATCTACTGTAAAATTTTCTACTTCTAATACCTCCTTGAAGTCTACAAGAAACAACAAACGCATGATACTCATACTGCTCTCATACAGAGTCAGACATGGCCCTTCATTGCATCCTCCGATTCCGAAGACTCTGACAATTCTGCTGGCACTAGAGGGTTTCTCTTAGAAGATCCCTTTTCTCCCCAACGCAGAATGTCGACTCCAGAGGACATGTCATTTCAGGATTTCATCCATGATATGGCTAAAGGTCTTTCAATCACAGTAGCTCCTGAAGAGGAACCCAGAGCAAAGGAATTGAAAATCCTCCGATATCCTAAAGCTCCTAAGGAGAAAGCTACTCTGCTTATCCATGAAATTCTGCATAACTTGATGCTCAGAATGTGGGAGACACCTCTGACTACTTCTCCTCACTCTAGGAGACTTGATACTATGTATCGAGTCCCACCATGTCCTGGATTTCAGAAAACTCAGCTGCCACACCATTCAATGGTAGTGGAGTCAGCCATGCGTAGGATGAAAAGTGCTAAAAGACATGCATCCAATCCTCCAGGTCGTGAATGCAGGACTCTGGATGCTTTTGGACGCAGAACTTTTCAAGCTTCCATGCTTTCAGCTAGGATCAGCTCATATATCCTATATATGGGAATGTTCCTCAAAGAAATCACAGGAGACTTGAAACTTATGAGCCCATTTCTCCCAGATGATAAGAGACAAGACTTTCTTACTCTGCTTAAGCATGCTCAGGATGTCTCCAAGTTTGTCAATCGTGCAGCCTTTGACTGCTTCAAATGCATCAGCAGAACTTCTGCTATTGCCATTGGCGCACGACGGATTGCTTGGCTACAGGCATCAGACTTGGAGACTTGGGTACAGGACAAGTTAGGCAACATTCCTTGCATGGGAGAAAATCTCTTCAGCAAGAACTGGCAGGAGAAGGCTAATGAGTTAGATGCTGACAATTCTACCTTAGATCAGATTGCCAAAAGTCTACAGCCACTCCAGCCAAAAGAAAGCCTTATAAAAAAAGCCCCTATATCCATCAGACTCAAGCTCCAGGTCAGGTTGCCCAAAAGGGACAAACTAGACAACAAAAGAAACCAAAAGGCCTGAGAGCCCAACCAGCTCTCCAGGTTCAGCTCCCTCAAGGGCTTTGACTCCTTCCTAGAGAGCTTTGCCTTCCTGCCTCTGAGGAGTCCTCAGCCCCCCAATATTCCCGGCAGGTTATGCCACTTTGTCAACAGATGGCATCAGATAACAGCAGAAGATTGGACTTTGTCCATTGTAGGGGAGGGGTACAAACTTCATTTTCACAGCTTGCCCCCTCCTACAATTCTAAAGCAGTTCAATTCACAAACCTCTGCAGACAATCTGCTAGATCACGAGGTCTCCACACTTCTTGCCCAAGGGGCAATAGAGGAAGTACCCATTCTTCAACAGGGTGCAGGGTTCTACTCCCCCTATTTTCTTATTCCAAAGAAAACGGGGGCACAGACCCATTCTAGACCTCAGAGAATTGAACAAATATCTGTTTCGAGAGAAATTCAAGCTGATTTCTCTGGGAACTCTTCTGCCATACCTTCAAAGCCAGGACTGGCTTTGCTCTCTAGACTTAAAGGATGCATACACTCACATTCTTATCCATCCAGATCACAGGAAATTTTTACGTTTCCTTTTCAGGGGAAGACATTTCCAGTACAGGGTTCTTCCTTTTGGTCTGGCTTCAGCACCAAGGGTATTCACAACATACATGGCAGTAGTAGCTGCATTTCTACGAACCCTGGGGATTTTTGTCTTCCCTTACTTAGATGACTGGTTCATCTGAGCCTCCACAGTGACAGAGGCCAGCTCTGCACTGTCTCGTACAATGCGAATCCTCCAATACTTGGGATTGGTAATAAACTTCCCGAAATCTCAACTAGTTCTTTCCCAATGCCTAGAATTCATAGGAGCCTGTCTGGATACCAGACAGGCAAGGGCTTTCCTTCCACAAGCCCGGTGTCTTTGCATAATGCAGTTAGCTTCCCAAGCAGCAGACAAATCCTTCCTCACTGCTCGGGAGCTACTGCAGTTACTGGGACACATGACATCCACAGTTCATGTAGTCCCATCTGCTCGCCTCCACATGCGAGCAGCTCAGTGGACCCTCTCCACACAGTGGACACAGGCCACGGGTCATTTGTCGGACAAAATAACAGTCTCTCAACAACTAGTTTTGTCCCTCCAATGGTGGCAATCATTAGAAAATCTGACAGTAGGGTCTCCTTTCAATCAACCCCTCTTTCAGGCCACCCTAACATATGCATCACAGGTGGGTTGGGGAGCACACCTGAATCATCTTTATACCCGGGGCACCTGGACTCCACAGGAGGTTGGTTTAAACATAAACCTCCTGGAGTTAAGAGCAATTTATTTAGCTCTTTGAGTGTTCCACGCCCAGCTCAGCTACAAGACAGTCCTAGTCCAGACGGACAATCAGGTAGCCATGTTCTCTGTGAACAAGCAGGGCGGGACAGGCTCTCTGTCGTTATGCAATGAAGCTTTATGACTATGGGCCCTCGCCAGAGAGCATCAAATTCACCTTCTAGTGGTATATCTTCCAGGCATTCAAAACCTTTGGGCAGACAAACTCATTCGAGTACTGCTATTTCATCTCTGGGGCACTCCAGACATAGACCTCTTTGCAAGTCCACTGAATGCCAAACTTCCCCCGTTCTGTTCCAGGATTCGGGCGCACAACTGTCAGGCAAGGCATGCCTTCCTCCTTCACTGGGGTCAGGACTTCCTTTATGCCTTCCCACCCATTCCCCTCATCCCCAAGACATTCTTCAAACTTCAGAGAGACAGGGGTCGTATGATTCTCATAGCACCACGATGGCCATGTCAAACGTGGTATTCCCTGCTTCTGCATTTCTCTCAAGCGGCACCTCTGGAGTTAAGGCATGCTCCAGACCTCCTTTCCCAGGAGAACGGGACGCTATGGCACCCGAATCCCCAGTCCCTGCACCTCACGTCTTGGTTGTTGAAGGCTTAGACCTCCAGAATTTCAACCTGTCCCAGCAGATAAAAGATATCCTTCAGGCTTCTAGGAAACTTTCCACAAGAAGATCTTATGCCTTCAAGTGGAAACGTTTTACTATATGGTGCTCCAAAAAGGGATTAAACCCCCTGGTCATACCCTTAGAATTGATACTAGAGTATCTCCTTCACTTATCGAATTCTGGGTTAAAGACCAATTCGGTAAGAGTCAATCTTAGCGCAATTGCAGCTTCTTATAAGCCTCTAAATGGACAACCAATTTCCTCTCATCCACTCCTATCAAGATTTATGAGAGGCCTTTTATTAACTAAACCTCCCATCAAGCCACCACCGGTAGCATGGGATCTAAATCTAGTTCTCGGGCAGCTCATAAAGCCGCCTTTTGAGCCTTTAGCCACTACAGCCCTTATGTTTTTGACTTGGAAAGTCATCTTCCTGATTGCAATCATCTCTGCCCGTTGCATTAGTGAATTGCAAGCTTTAGTGGCTGATCCTCCTTATACTAGATTTCATCATGATAAGGTTGTTCTTCAAACTCATCCACACTTTATGCCAAAGGTGGTTTCACCTTTTCATTTAAACTAATCAATTTATCTTCCTGTATTTTTTCCGAGGCCTCACGCCTCTAATGCAGAAAGAAACCTTCATACTTTGGATTGTAAAAGGGCCTTAGCCTTTTACATTCAAAGAACAAAGCAACATAGAAAGTCCTCGCAACTTTTTGTAGCTTTTGACCCTAGTCATTTGGGACTTTCAGTCTCCAAAAGAACTTTATCTAAATGGATTGCCCAATGCATATCCTTCACTTATGAGAGTAAGGGTCTTCCTCTTCAGGGCCATGTCACAGCTCACAATGTGAAAGCCATGGCAGCTTCTATGGCTAATCTCCACTCTCTGTCTATCGATGACATTTGTTGAGCAGCCACCTGGGCTTCGGTGCACACCTTCACAGCCCACTACTGCCTAGATAAAGCCTCCTGTCGGGGTGCCTTCTTTGGCCAAGCTGTTCTTCAAAATCTCTTTCAAACCTAAACCAACTCCTACCCACCAACCCTGGTGGGATACCAGAGATCCATGGGAGGAAGGATTATCACCTTCGGTGGCACCTCCCCTAGGAGTTGTCTCTCTCTCTCTCTCTCTCTCTCTTTGTCTCTTTCCTCTCTCCCTCTATCCTTTCACTCAGCTACAAACTTAACTGAAGAGGGACAGTTGGAAAGGCGGGAAGCTAGCGTGCATGTGCTGAGGGATGCTCCCAAAAGCATTCCTATTGGATGCTGGGAAGCGTTCCTGCGCAGGCTCCGTCGGTACCGACGATACCCATATGTGAGGACTAAATTCCTGCTGTTCCCAGAGATCACCTGTTACAGGTGAGTAACTATGCTGTCCATACCTTTGTGGCTCACTACTGCCTCGAGGAGGCCTCCCGTCATGTATTCCTGACTGCTGCTGCCACCATGCCTCATCTCTTCAGTCTTTGATTTTGTGCGCAGCCCCAAACATACATTTTCTCCAGGACCAAGCAGGAAGTCAGCCCTCACTTATGGGTGACATCGGCGCCGAAGGAGCCCCTGTGCGGAGCATTTCCCCAGCTTTCTATGAAAGCCTTTGGGAATACTACACGCATGCGCAGTCCCCTTCCCGCCTAAAGATGCCATCTTGCTCAGTCTCTCTTTTTCCGTGGAGCCCTTCGGACGTTTTGTCCTAGTCACCTAGAAAATTTGACTTTTTTTCAAAGATTTCTTCGTCTTTTTCTCAGAGTTCGACGCCGGTTCCCCTTCCCGTCGGGTTCGGTACACCGGTATCGAGCCTGTTTTCTATTTTTCGGTTTTTGCCCTTCGTGGCTGGCGTTCGCGCCCTTTTTTCTGTTTTTCCCTGGAAGTGCCGGTCTTTTGACCTCGCGGGGGCCCTTTTTTCCCCCGATGGCTTCCAGTGGTTTCAAGAAGTGTGATTGGTGCAAGAAACTAATGTCTCTCACCGACACCCACGACTGCTGCCTTTGGTGCTTCAGCCCAGATCATGATCCCATGATCTGTGGCCCGTGTGGCAAAATGTCCACTAAGGCACTTCGAAGCCGTCAGCACTAGAAGGAAAGGATTTTTTTCGGATTCTGCCTCTGGCCGGGCCTGGACCTCGTCCGAGGCCTCGATGTCTCGGGAGTCTGATCCCGAGCATTGCCGGGGTTCCTCGGATAGGGGGTCCCCCGACCAGGAATGCAAGAGGAAGAAATGGCTCGCGAGGGCGGCGTCGGAAGAGCTCCCTGGTTCCTCGAGGGCCAGGTCTAAGACCCCCAACTGCTGTCCCGGGCCTTTGGAGCAGGAGAAGCCGTCCAAAGTACCTCGTGTAGAGCCGGAGACCGTAGGACACGTAAGTCCTGTAGTCCTCATGGACTCTCCTCCGAGGGAGCCGCCACCGGGGCCCGAGTCGGTGGTTGCTGAGTCTCCTGAGCTTGGACTCAGGCTGACAGCCTTGGAGTGCAGATTGTCTGCCTTCATGGAGCAGCAGCGGGTACTGATGGCCAGCCTTGCTGGTGCATCGGCCCCGACCACCGGGACATCGACGTTGAAGTCGACCCCGGAGACCGAGCCGATACTCGAGACTATGAAGGCTCGAAGACATCCTCGGTCAAGGTCTCCCTCGACCTCCCACTCGGAACCGAGGGCGTCGACGCTGGTGCCTTCGGCGTTGGGGTGGGTGCCTCCTCGACCCGCGCGGTCGGAGCCCCTCGATGACTCTTCGGATGAGTCAGCCTGGGAGACGGAGGATGAGGAGTCCCCCGATACCTTCCGGACTCGATGCGTCCCGTCGGACTCACCGCAGTCCGAGCCCTGGAGTAGGTCCCCACCAGAGGACACCCGGTTCTCGGAGTTCGTGCGGGACATGGCCAAGGCCTTGGCGATTCCCGCGGACCCCGAGGAGGAGCCTCGAGCTGAGGAGCTCGAGGCCCTCCAGTATGACTCTCCTCCGAAGGAGGCCTTTACTGTTCTGGTTCCTCCGATGCTGGAACTGCTCCTCTTACGGATGTGGGAGGCACCGGCCTCGGCGCCGGTCTTGAGCAAGCAAGTCGATTCCATCTATCGACTCCGTAAGAGCCCTGGCTTCCAAAATGCGCAGCTGCCGCACCATTCCATGGTGGTGGAATCGGCCATGCATCGTCTGAAGAGCCAGAAGATGCACTCCGCGGTGCCCCCTGGCAGGGAGGCCCGGAACCTGGATGCTTTCGGCAGAAAGTGCTTCCAGGGCTCGATGCTTGCTTGCCGTGTCCAGTCATACCAGCTGTACATGGGCATGTACCTCTGAGACCTGGCAAAGGAGCTTGCCGGGTTCTCTGCTGGCCTCTCCGGGGAACCTTTGCAGAGGTTCCAGTCTTTGTCTTCAGGAATCTAGGACTGTTCCAAATTCATGTCCCGAGTGGCCTATGATGGCTTCGAGGCTTCGGCTCGTGTGGCGGCCGCCGGCATCGTGGCCCGACGCCAGGCATAGCTGCAGTCATCGGACCTCGAGCCTTGGGTACAGGACAAGTTGGTCGATGTCCTTTGCCGAGGTGAAAACCTTTTTGGCAAACCCATGGCCGGGAAGGCGGCTAAGCTCGAAACCGAGCACCTGACCAGGACAAGGCTGTCCAGAAAGACTTCTGCCCCTTCTCACAAAAAGAAGGGCTCGGGTAAAAAGTCCTTCTGCCCGAGAAAGGTGTCTGCCTACAAACCTTTCCCTCAGTACCAGGCCTCCCCAGCTCCCCCTCAGGGGCAGCAGGCCAAGGGGCAGGGACATGGGCCCCGTAGGCAGAAGGCCCCCAAGCCTCCGGCTCCTGCTCCTACCCAGCAGGGAGGGGGTTTTTGACTCCCAAGGCATAGCCTCTCCGCTCCTGCTGCCCCATTCCTGCACAGGAGGTTGCTTAGCCCTGTTTGCCCACAGGTGGCCACCCATTACAGAGAATGCTTGGGTCTTAAGCATCATTCACCAGGGCTATATGCTTCATTTCCAACAGCTACCTCCTGTCTATTATCCAGGAGAACCTCTGAGGCCTCTCCTGCACACCAACCTCCTCCAAGAACTTCAGGGTCTGCTTCTGGACAGGGCAGTGGAGCCTGTACCTCCTCGCCTGCAGGGGCACGGGTTCTACTCCAGGTATTTTCTGGTGCCAAAAAGAACAGCAGGCCTAAGGCCTATCCTAGACCTCAGGAACCTCAACAAGTTCTTGGAGAAAGAGAAGTTCAAGATGCTTACTCTTGGAACACTTCTGCCCTACCTCCAGCAGGGAGATTGGCTATGCTCCTTAGATCTAAAGGATGCATACACTCATATCCTCATTCATCCAGACCACAGAAAGTACCTCAGGTTCATGGTGGGAGGAAACCATTACCAGTACAGGGTGCTGCCTTTTGGCCTAACGTCCGCCCCATGGGTCTTTACAAAGTGCCTAGCTGTGGTGGCGGCCTACTTGAGGACTCAAGGGGTTTTTGTCTTCCCCTATCTGGACGACTGGCTCATCCGATGTCAGACTTACCAGGAGGCCAGGCAGGCCACCTTCAGGACTGTCACACTCCTTCAAGACCTAGGCTTTGTCATAAACTTCGCAAAGTCCACTTTGCTCCCCTCCCAGAACCTCAAGTTCATAGGAGCACGGCTGGACTCTCTGCAAGCAAGGGCTTACTTGCCAGAGGACAGAGCTCAAAGGCTCATGGAGTTGGCATCCCGGTTTCTCAGTCTGCCATGGGTTCCTGCCAGGCTCTGTCTGCAGCTCCTGGGACACATGGCATCGACTGTGCATGTGACCCCCAATGCCCGCCTCCACATGAGGCCTGCACAGTGGTGCCTCAGAACTCAGTGGAAGCAGGCCACAGGGAGCCTCGCAGACAAAGTAAGGGTATCAAAACCTCTCCTGAAGTCTCTTCAGTGGTGGCTACACCCCCCCAACTTACTGCAGGGGGTGCCTTTTCAGGTGCCTGCCCCCACGGTGTTGTTGACAACCGATGCCTCCTTACAGGGCTGGGGTGCACACTGTCAAGAGAGCTGCACCCAAGGCCTCTGGTCCCCATGGGAAGCCATGCAACAGATCAACCTACTGGAACTGCGGGCTATTCGTTTAGCCCTCAAGGCTTTTTCTCACACCTTGGCCTACCAGTCTGTTCTAGTTCAGACAGACAACCAAGTAGCATGTTCTATGTGAACAAACAGGGCGGCACTGGGTCCAGGCCTCTATGCCTGTAAGCAGAAGCCCTTTGCTCTTTTGCCCTCAGGCACCAGATGTTGCTGAGGGCTGTTTATCTTCCTGGCCAGGAGAACTTTCTGGCAGACTGCTTAAGCAGAATTCTGCAGCCCCATGAATGGCAGCTGCACCCTTTGGTGGTTCAACAGATTTTACTGAAATGGGGACTTCCATCCATGGATCTCTTTGCCAGTCCCCTAAATCACCAACTGCCCAGGTTTTGTTCCAGGCAACTGCATCCCCTAAGGGTGGCGGCGGATGCCTTCCTGATTTCTTGGTCCCAGGGCCTGCTCTATGCGTTTCCTCCCACGCCTCTGGTGGCCCGAACCTTGTTCAAGATTCTCAGGGACAAGGCCTCAGTACTTCTGGTTGCTCCCAGGTGGCCGAGGCAGCCCTTGTTCCCCCTGCTACTTCAACTGGCAGTGGAGACTCCCATGCCTCTGGGATGCCAACCCGACCTTCTCTTTCAGGATCAGGGTTCCCTTCTGCATCCCAGTCTCAAATCTCTCCATCTGATGGCATGGAGGCTGCAAGGGTAGTCTTGGCTCCCTGGGGCCTACCTCAGGAAGTGGAAGAGGTGGTCTTGGCCTCTAGAAAGCAATCCACCAGGAAAACATATGCCCTGAAGTGGAAGAGGTTCTCCTTGTGGTGTCAGCAACGCAAGGAAGATCCTTTCGGCTGCACTCTGCCAGTAGTACTCCAGTACCTTCTGCACTTGTCCAATCAGGGCCTTAAGTCCAACTCCGTTCGGGTCCACCTCTCTGCTCTGGCAGCTCACCACTCACTGGTGGAGGGACACTGTCGCTTCACCCCTTGGTGTCCAGGTTTCTCAGAGGCTTACTATTGTTCAAGCCTCCTCTCCGTCCACCGGCCCCTGAGTGGGAGTTGAATGTGGTCTTGCAGCAGCTTACTCGCCCACCTTTTGAACCCATGGCTACATGTCCTCTATGCTTCCTTTCCTGGAAGACTCTATTTCTAGTGGCCTTGACCTCGGCCAGGCGAGTGAGTGAACTTCAAGCCCTGGTCTGTGACAGGCCATACACTCGCTTCTATAGGAACAAGGTAGTCCTTAGGACTCATCCTAAGTTCCTCCCCAAGGTTGTCTCCTCTTTCCATCTCAACCAGGAGGTGGTTCTTTCAACATTCTTCCCTAGGCCCCATGCCAGCCGGGCTGAGACAGTCCTGCATACCCTGGACTGTAGGAGGGCCTTATCCTTCTACCTGGAGCGTACACAGGGGCATAGGAGGGCTACTCAGCTCTTCGTATCTTTTGACCCCAATAACTTGGAGTTACCTGTGTCTAAGCATACCTTGTCCATCTGGGTGGCTGACTGTATCACCTTGGCTTACAGGGCAGCTGACCTTCCTTTGCAGGGTCGGGTCACGGCCCACTGTGTCGGGGCAATGGCTGCCTCAGTAGCTCATCTCCGCTCTGTACCGTTGGCAGAAATCTGCAGGGCTGCAACTTGGTCCTCAAGCTAGACTTTTGCGGCCCATTACTGCCTGGAGAGGGAGTCCCGTAGGGACAATGCTTTCGGTCAGGCAGTGCTCCGGAATCTCTTTGAGGTTTAGGCAACTCCTACCCTCCAGCCCTCTGGTTGGGCTACCGGTGGAGGTATGTTTCAGTGAAATCCTTTCTCTGATGCTGAGGCTAGAGAGAGCTCATTTTTCAGCTCTGGGTCCCCGGTAGCCTGAAGCTGGGGAGTCCCATAAGTGAGGACTGACTTCCTGCTTGGTCCTGGAGAAAGAGTAGTTACTCACCTGTAACAGGTGTTATCCAGGAGCAGCAGGAATCAGTCCTCACAACCCTCCCTCCTCCCCTGGGATTTGCAGTTGTACATGGTTTATTTTTTCATTTTTGTGTGCTGTTTTTTTAGCTATGTCATTTGACTGAGCAAGATGGCACCTTTAGGCAGGAAGGGGACTGCGCATGCGTGTAGTATTCCCAAAGGCTTTCATAGAAAGCTGGGGAAATGCTCCGCACGGGGCTCTATCGGCGCCGATGTCACCCATAAGTGAGGACTGATTCCTGCCGCTCCTGGAGAACACCTGTTACAGGTGAGTAACTACTCTTTTATGTCTGTCCACAGTCTTCCAAGTTCTTCAGTTTTTGGTGTTTCTTTGGCAATGATTTTGCTGTCCTTGTGTCTTAATTGCTGTTGTCACTGCACTTTGTCCTTTTAGTGCCTTTCCTTAGAGTTTTCAGTCTTTTAAAGTTTCCTTTATTTTTTGTTCATCTCCGCATTATTTCTTTTTTATTCAAAATCAAGTTATTTCTTTTCTCCAGGAACAAGCAGGTAGTTAGTCCTCACATATGGGTGACATCAGCACCAACAGAGCCATCGCGGAAGCATCCCCCAGCTTTCAAAGAAAGCCTTTGGGAGATGCCACCACGCATGCGTAGTCCCCTTCCCACCCAAGGGTGCCATCTTGCTCAGTCTCCTTTTTTTTCCACGGAGCCCTTCAGACGTTGTGTGACTTGTCCCTGGAAAAAGTTGATTGTTTCTCCCCGAGTTTTACATTCGCTGCCGGTATTGTACCAGTACTCTTCCCGCCTACCGACCTCTGTGCCTTGGCGTTGGGTTCTGTCTAATTTTTGTAGCTTTTTGGTGTTTTCTTTTTCTGACATCTTGGCACCTTTTTTCCTTCTGCTGGCAGCCCGGAGAGTCTTCAATCTCGCAGAGGTAATTTTTTCCCCCATGGCTACCAGTGGCTTTAAGAAGTGTGATCGGTGCTCTAAAATTATGCCTTTGACCGACACACACAACTGCTGTCTTTGCTGTCTCAGGCCAGTCACAGACGACATGCCAGCAGGTTCAAGAAGTGTACCCAGTGCTCCAGGATCATGTCTATTACAAACACTCAAATAGTGCTTGCACTGCTTGAGTCCCGACCTTGAGCCTTTCTTTTTTTTTTAAATATTTTTTTATTTTATATTTCTAAATTCCTATTCGTCTCTCCGGGCCAGGCCAGGACTTATGGGTGATCAATCCATTCCAGCAGCTGGGGACTTGAATACTGACAGGTTTTACTGACAGCTTACCCAGCTCCCCCTGGTGTCACAAGGTCAGTCTTTCAGTCCTCAGCAGCTGGATAGGACGTCTGATTGCTCAGCTCCCCTGTTATTAGATTGGCTGGTGTTGTGTTAAAATTTAAAAAAAAAAAAAAAAAAAAAAAAAAAATATATATATATATATATATATATAGATAGATAGATAGATAAGGGAAAGCAGCAAGGAAAGGAGAAAACAGAAACCAGAGATTTATCTACTCTGTTTATCGGTTTTAAAAGCTTTCCCTATCTCTGTGATTGTAGGAGGAGACTGACATTGAAAGCTGGGAGTGGGGCCAGCCTGGAGTTGGCAGTGGGGGTTTTTGCTGTCCTAGCAGGGCAGTTTTTTTCCCTCGATCGTAGGGACACCGCGGGGTGCTTCCGCGATCCTCTCTCCCCACTGTGCTCGGGGCGGCAGGATGAAGTTCTTTCTTTGGGGCTCGCAAGCTGCGGCTTCCTTCTTCTGCCGTTCCCGGCACGGAGCTCGTCGAGGCAGGGCCTGTCTCTCTACCGAGCTTGTCTCCTCCGTACAGGAATTTGGCCTGGGAGCCCCAGAGTCCTCTTCCTCTTGATCGCGTGGTCTGCCGGCCTTCCGCTAGCAGCGGTTTAGTGCCGGGCGGTGCGGCTGCCCCGGAGAGGGGTGCAGTCTGTTTACAGCGCGCTGCTCTTGTTCTCCTTGTGTGGCTCTGAGGTAGGTTTTTCTCTTGTTTTTGGGCTGGTAGGTTTGCTGGCAGTGCTCTTTGGGGGTGTTTCTTGAGCTTCACTATGGAAGGGAAGGCTTCGGGTGACTCGTTAACCCCCTCTCACGGCTCCTTAGAAAAAGCGGGAACGGCGGCCATTTTAGGTGAGCCGGCCGTCTCTCCCGCTCTGCACACCGTGGCGAAAAAGTGTAAATCTAAGTCCCGCAAAGCTTCCTCTGCGTCGGGAGACACTAAGGAGTTGCACCCGCAGTCTTCTCCTGCCTCTCAACAGGCTTTGGGCTCCTTCTTTTCCCCGGACTTCATATTGGCTTTGCACAAAGCATATATTTTAAAATCCTCTCAGCTGGTTCTGGGATCAGCTTCGGAGGAGAGCCAGGTGTTGCTGCCCTCAGTAGATGATCCTGGGGAAGGCTCTTCCTCCAGAGAACAGGGCTTGGATCCGGCTGTTGGGGCCACTGCGGGGCACGGTGCCCTCTCCCAGGTTGCTGCGGAGGGGGAGCTTCTCTCCGACACCGGCTTTGATTCCTGGCCTAGTGAGTTGGAGGAGGGGGAGTTGGGTCCAGGAGAGGATCCCAATGTCTTCCGCATGTTGCTCAGTCGCTGGGGGCTCTTAATTTGGTGCTGCCGGCGGTGCAGCAGGAGCCCCTGGAGGATCCCCTGTTGCAGGGTTTTCGCTCCGAACAACGCTGTTTCCCGGTTCATAGGGTAATTAAGCAAATGATAGAGTCCGAATGGGAATGCCCGGAGGCTTCCTTACGGGGGGGGGGGGGGGCGCTCTGGCAAGATTGTACCCCGTGCCCCAGGACGATAAAGAGTTGTGGCGTATGCCAAAAGTGGATGTTTTAGTTTCTGCGGTCACCAAGAAAACTACTATTCCCATGGAAGGCGGTTCCGCGCTCAAGGACCTACAGGACCGGCGGTTGGAGGCCCTTCTGAAACAGGCATTTGAGTCCACTGCCTTGGCGCTGCAAGCCTCCGTTTGCGGAGCCTATGTGTCCAGGGCATCTATCCGCTGGCTTCAAGGTGAGACTCCGTTGGATAAGGGAGGCAATGAAGCTGCGGAGGGGGCTAAGCTCGAATCCGCGGCGGCTTATCTTGCGGATCTCTGCTATGATTTAGTGCGGATTTCAGCGAAATCTATGGCATCTTTGGTAGCAGCCAGACGTTTCCTCTGGCTTCGGAATTGGTCGGCTGATGCGTCGTCCAAGGCTCGACTCAGCAAGCTTCCGTACAAGGGGAGGTTACTCTTTGGGGAAGCATTGGAGAAGATTGTGAAAGATTTAGGGGACTCCAAAGGTGGTCGTCTGCCCGAAGACCATCCTAGGGGTTCGAAGCTGGGTTCGGTGCAGAGAGGTCACGGCAGGGATTTTCGCAGATTCCGGGGGTCTCGTTTTGCTCTCTATCAGAGGGGACGTTTTGCGTCCTGGGGGCAGTCCTTTCGAGGAGCCCGCCCGTTCAATAGGGGTTTCTTTAGCGCGCAGCAAAGCGCCGGAAAGAAGCCTCAATGAAGGTTCGCCGGTCCAGGTGGAGGTTCCGGTAGGGGGACGTTTGCAGCAGTTCCTCTCCGCCTGGACCAGCATAACGACGGACCAATGGGTCCTAGAGATTGTAAGAGAGGGTTATGCTCTGGAGTTCGCGCATCCTTTGCCGGATGCCTTTGTTCTGTCGCCCTGCGGTCCTCTGCCGAAGCAAAAGGCGGTCTCCGACACTGTCCAAGTTACTTCGCCTGCAAGCCGTGGTTCCGGTACCGGTAGACCCAATACGGCTTAGGTCGGTACTCAATTTATTTTGTGGTGCCCAAGAAGGAAGGTTCTTTTCGACCCATTCTGGATCTCAAACACATGAATCGGGCGTTACGGGTTCCTCATTTCCGGATGGAGACCTTGCGGTCCGTTATCAATTCGGTGAACCGAAGCGAGGTTCTTACTTCCATAGATCTGTCGGAGGCATATTTGCACATACCGATTCGGCGGGACCATCAGCGGTTCCTGCGTTTTGCGGTTCCCATGGGACACTTTCAGTTCCGGGCGTTGCCTTTTGGTCTGGCGCCGGCGCCGTGGACGTTTACCAAGGTGATGGTTGTGGCAGCCGTGGCTCTGCGAAAGGAGGGGATTCAGGTCCATCCCTATCTCGACGATTGGCTGATCCGCGCGACGTCTCGGGAAGAGTCGTTGAGAGCTACCGCTCGGGTGGTGAAGTTTCTCGAGCAGCTCGGTTGGGTTATCAACTGGGGAAAGAGCCGTTTGCAACCGACCATGCGGTTAACCTACCTCGGGGCTGTATTCGACACGGCAATAGGTTCGGTTTTTCTTCCGGAGGAGCGTGGTCGCAAACTTATGGCTCAGGTAGTGGCGTTCCTGCGTCTGAAAACTCCGACCGCCTGGAGGTACCTGCAGGTGTTGGGATCGATGGCTGCGGCTCTGGATCTGGTTCCGTGGGCCCGAGCACATATGCGTCCTCTGCAGCAAGCGTTGTTGTCTCGTTGGTCGCCGCAACTTCACCCTCTGTCGCGCCGGCTGCCGTGTCCGCCGGGGGTTCAGAGCAGTCTTCACTGGTGGTTGGCTCCTGCTCACTTATACGCGGGTGTTCCTCTAGCTGTTCCAGAGTGGGTGTTGCTCACGACGGATGCGAGTCTCTCTGGTTGGGGGGCTCATTGTCTGACGCGGTTAGCGCAAGGAGTTTGGTTTACGGAGCAGAGCCTTTGGTCGATCAATCGCCTGGAGCTCCGGGCGGTGCGCTTAGCGCTGTTGGCTTTTGTCGACATGATCGAGAGCAAAGCGGTGCGCATTTTTTCCGACAATCAGGTCACGGTTTCTTATATAAACCGGCAAGGGGGCACGGGCAGCAAGGTGCTGCTGGCAGAGAGTCAGCTGTTGTTTCACTGGGCCGAGAGCCATCTGGTAGCGCTTTCGGCGGCGCATGTGGCTGGCAAGGACAACGTTCAAGCGGATTACCTCAGTCGCCATTTCCTGGATCCGGGGGAATGGGAGTTGCACGAGGAAGTTTTTCGCGAAATTGTGCGGCGTTGGGGTCAGCCTGTCATGGATCTCATGGCGACCCTGTCCAATGCCAAGGTGCCACAATTTTTCAGCAGGCGCAGGGAGCACATGTCGGAGGGTCTCGACAGTCTGGTGCAGCCTTGGCCGGAAGATCGGCTTCTTTACGTGTTCCCTCCATGGCCGCTCTTGGGGCGGCTCATTCGGCGGATTGCGAGCCACAAGGGAACGGTGATTCTCGTGGCTCCAGATTGGGCCAGGCGTCCGTGGTATGCCGACCTCGTAAGGCTTCTAGTGGCTCCTCCCTGGCGCTTGCCTCGCCGGTTCGACCTGTTGCGACAGGGGCCCGTATTCATGCCGCAGGTGGATCGGTTCTTGCTTACGGCTTGGCTCTTGAAAGGGAGCGTTTGCGGCGTAGAGGCTACTCTAAGTCCGTAGTGGACACTATGTTGCAGTCTCGGCGTCGGTCCACTTCCTTAGCATACATTCGCATTTGGAGAATTTTTGAGGCGTGGTGTAGTGAGCGCCGTGTGTCGCCTGAGAGAGCGCGGCTTCCGGACATCTTGGACTTCCTTCAGGGAGGTCTGGCTAAAGGACTGGCTCTGAGCACGCTGCGGGTTCAGCTGGCAGCGCTGACTTGCTATCGGGGTAAAGTACAAGGGGGTTGTCTGACCTCGCATCCCGATGTGCTCCGTTTTTTGCGGGCGACCAAGAATATTAGGCCTCCTGTGAGACCAGTCGTGCCTCCTTGGGATTTGAATTTGGTCTTGCAAGCGCTGACGGAACCTCCATTTGTTGCACCGGGATCTCGGAACCTTCGAGAATTGTCTTGGAAGACTGCCTTTTTGGTGGCACTGTGCTCGGCGCGGAGGATTGCAGATCTTCAGGCTCTGTCTTGTCGGGAGCCGTATCTTCATTTTTCGGCGGAAAAGGTGGTGTTGCGTACAGTGCCGTCCTTCCTACCGAAGGTGGTTTCTAGTTTTCACGTGAACCAGGTTGTGTCGCTTCCCACTTTTGTAGAACCGGCAGGGGGGAAGCTGGATCGTTCGCTTCGGCGGCTGGATTTAGGACGTGTGCTGCGCCGTTATTTGAAGGCGACGGAGTCATTTCGACGGTCTGATCGGTTGTTTGTCCTTTTCGGGGGTTCGGCTAAGGGGAAGGCGGCTACGAAAGCGTCTATTGCGCGTTGGGTGAAGCATGCTATTCGCGCTGCCTATGAGGCCAAGGGCAAGCCTGTTCCCGTGGGCCTCGGAGCTCATTCGACCAGGGGGCAGGCGGCCTCTTGGGCGGAACATGCGCTAGTGCCGCCGGTAGACATCTGTCGAGCAGCGACGTGGGCTTCTCTGCACACGTTCGCGAAACATTATAGATTGGATCTTCAGGCACGGGAGGATGCCCGAGTGGGGGCCTCGGCGATTGTTGCGGGGCTCGCAGGGCCCTCCCGACTTTAGGTACTGCTTTGGTACTACCCATAAGTCCTGGCCTGACCCGGAGAGACGAATAGGAAGAAGAAATTAGACCTTACCTGCTAATTGTCTTTCCTTGAGTTCTCTCCGGGCCAGGCCAGGGCCCGCCCTGTCTGTCTGCGAGCCTGCGAGTGTGAGGAGCATTTCCTCGAGGTCTTAGGATGTGGCTCAGCTTATGTTGGTCTTGGAGGCGTGCCTCTATGGGGTCTCTTATTCGAAGGCGATTCTGGGGCTTCCTCTGTGCGACCGTGCGGGTTGCAATAAAAAAATAAAAAAAATAAAAAAAACCCTTTCTTTTTGGATTCGGGAGTACGCGTGTCTTCATCTTTTTCTAGGTTTCTTGTTGCTTGGAGGTATTCTAGTTCTAGTTTGTTTTTGTTACTGCTTTGTACGGATAGACTGACCTTGTGACACCAGGGGGAGCTGGGTAAGCTGTCAGTAAAACCTGTCAGTATTCAGTCCCCAGCTGCTGGAATGGAATGATCACCCATAAGTCCTGGCCTGGCCCGGCCCGGAGAGAACTCAAGGAAAGACAATTAGCAGGTAAGGTCTAATTTCTTCTTTTACAATACAACCAAGAATACATAATACACTTGATAGGAAAAAAAAGGCTGTACAGAAATATGCATCATATAAGGAAAAAGAAAAATAATTATCAAAAAAACAAGAATCAACCTAAACAATCCCTTACTATAGCCCACACATGGAGGAGAAGGAGCATGAAAGAAATGTATTAACTACTAATATCTAAAGAAAACCCCCCAGAAAGCATATAGAATATATTTACAGTACAGTGGGAGAAACGTCATCAGTGATAGCTGCCCTACGGGTGCTCAGACATGCCAGCAGCTGGGCCAGGTCATAAAATATATAGGAAACTGACTGCACTTTAACAGTACATTTAAAAGAAAATGTGTAAATTAAAACAAAAAAAATTAACCCCCCAGCTGCTGGACTCTAGATCAGAGAAGAAGGAATTCATGCCTTCTCTTCTGAGTTTCTCAACACAAATTGGTGAAAGTATGAACCATAAACCCTCTAATCATAACGGATCGCTTCCTAAAAACATTTTTAAAGAACAGTCTCTATCAGAAGATAAATGTTGCCAGTAAGGTAGCTGGGGTATAGTCCTCACCCCCAGACTTCTCTAATATAGCAGAGACGGCTTGTTGTACACCTGATATGATCCCAGAACTAGAAGACCTACATCCTGAAGGAATGTAATATGACTTTGAAATAGGGGGATAGGACTCACATTGAACCTCAAACACCACCACCCAATATTGCTTAAACATCTCCTTAGCATTAATAACCTAAGATTTGGGAGAGTTAGTAATCATTAAATTCTGATATTTAGCACAGTTTTCTAATTGTTTCACTCTGGACTTCATGGCTATGGCGTCTTTACCAAAGTTTCCATTGAATCTTCTACCTGACCAACCTTTTCTTGACCTGATGAAGTAGAGTTCTGCAGAGGAGTAATATACTCCATATTCTGTTGGAGAGAAACTGTATTTGACTGAACTTGTGCCACCAAAGTGTGAATCTGCGGTGTAAGCGACTCACCAATCTGCAAGATAGCAGACCAAATTGTCTCTAATGTAAAAACAGCTGGATGCTGCAGAGTGAAGGCAGGGAGACCTCCCACTGCTCCAAGGCAGGACTCCGGAACCTGTAAGGCCATCACCGACGTGACAAAGACTGTCTAGTCCTCAACAGTACAAGCCTTCTGAAGACTACTGGAGCGATGACCTGGAAGGGTAACTTCACCTCCTCCCGCCTGATCCGGAGATGTCCTTCTGACAACTGCTGGTTCACCTGTGGAAACAACTGACGGCATCTCTCACAGGGCAGGAAGACTCAACACCACAATCTTCAGCGCATGCTGCTTCTCCGGGACAAGATGTCTGGCCCCGAACTGCCCGACAAACGTCCCAGCTCCATCAAGCGGTCAGTGGGGCTCTGAGTCTCCGTACTTCCACAAGCCTGCCAAGGTGAACAAACCAGGAATGGATCCAGCAGACCCTGAGAAGCAACAGAGATAACAGCTGTGGGGGCTCCAGCCTCTTTCCCATACTGGAAAAACACTGCACCAACTAGTGCCTACTGGCCGCCATCAATAGGCTCCTCCTCCTCCAACCTTGAGCCTTCTTATTGTGTGTTGTGTTCAAATGACAAGGAGAGGGCTCCAAGGCCATGAGAGATAGCACAAACATATTTTTGATGCTAAGTCACATTCCTCGTCTTTGGTGTCACCAACGGAAATGGAATGGATTTTGCCATTTCTCTCACAAATTGCAGGTTAGCTCATCAGGTGGAACTTGCAACACTCATAAGGAGGAGTGAAATCTGAGGTAACTCTAGAGACCTCTCCTCCAAGAAGTATTCAGACTCAAGCTCAGATTCCCAGGAACGATTTGATGCAGACTTGGAGAGATACTAGAAAGATGTCTGAGCCTCTGTCTGAATCACTCTCTGCCTCGCAGAGGAGGCAGATCTCCAGGACTGTCAATGAGTTAATGATTTCTGACGCTGCAAGTAGTGATCACTTCTCAATGCACTGGAGAGAGATGATAGCAATCCAGAATGCGGTGGTATTGCCCTTCAAGGTCTTTGCTCTCATGAAACCGCCTTTTGAGCTTGTGGAATCTTGAGTTATCTATCCTGGGAAGTTCTCTTTCTAGGAGCGGATGCTAGGGTGTGCATGGCTAAAAGGTGGTTGGTTTGTGCTAGTTCAAAATTTAATTTTTTTCTGATTTTTTTCAGGCAGTTTTTTTCATGTTTATTTCAATATTCCTCCTTTAGGCACACATTGTATGTGTGCTAATATTTAAGTGTGCAAGTCAGTTGTGTGCATCTTAATCCTTAGGTCTACATGTTTACAAGAAATTTGCACACGCTAAATTTTTAAGTGCCCAAATGAACCAAATATACATCCCTAGAGGTTACTTCAGCTAGAAGAATTGGTGAACTTCAAGCTTTAATAGTAAATGAACATTATACTCATTTTATCATAATAAAGTATTAACTATATACTCATCCTAAATTCCTGCCAAAGGTGGTCACACCCTTTGATATAAATGAAGAAATAGTGCTAACCACATTTTATCCTAAATCACACAAACATCTGCATAATAATTCCCTCTACTGCGATTGCAGACTTCTGCCTGATTTACATACTGTTTGTTGCTGGAAAAAGAAAAGTTGCTTATTTATAACAGGTGTTGTCCATAGACAGGATTAATCTCCCTCCCATAGTTGCTTTATTCCTTGAAAGGATTGAGGAGATTGCTACTCGCTGGAAACAGTGCGTGCTTAGAACCTTACAGTAGTTCTGAGTTTTGGGGGAGAAGTTCCATCTGGGTGTCATGCAGTATCATCCACTTCTGTGTCTGATTTAATCATATTGTTCAGGGAAAACTTCTGTTATAGGTAAACAGTTTTGCTTTCTTTGAAATCTCACAATGACCTTTAATGTTTAGATAAAATGAAACAAAAATATATTCTTTCGAAAACAAACCAAATGGAATGTTTGCGAATGGCTCCATTCAAATCGCCTCTCATCTCCAGATCAGAGACACAAATACAGATACATGTATAAAGAGGGGCTGGGAAGAATTCCATGAGCAACTGCTCTATATGTTTTCTTCACTTATTTACACATGCATCCGGATTTTTTCTCACCTATTGACTAGCATATTAAGCTGCAGGGTCCTCATAAGGTGCCTGCAGTCCTAATAAAGCCCTTAAAAGCTGCTAAAAATAAAGAATCCTGCAAAATATTAAAGCCATTGGAAGCATAAAGATTTTGTGATTATACCTCAGCAGCATTGCATTTTGGAATAGTCCATTTTGAAATGTGGATTTAAAAAGATCAGTAGCCAAAAGGGTTTATTTGTGATACTCTAGATTAATCTTGAGGGGAACATGAATCCTTTTGAGTTGGTGATCCTGTGTGTGCATGAATTCCAGGCAGTAATAGTGTTATCTTTTTTTTATTTTCTGTTTATTATTATGATGATTTACTTATTGTATTTATTTTTTTAGTGACAGGACCCCTAACGGAGCCACAGATAGCGTATGTCTGCAGAGAAACACTACAGGTATTTGTCTTTCTTTCATACATTGCTCTACCTCCGACACCATGCTTTGGTAACGCTGAAACTTGCTGGCTTGTGAGGGATGGAGGAAGTCTCCCTCAAGATTGTAGTCTTTTTCTAACCTCTGGCTAGGCAGGAACTGTTGCATGTTACCTCCATGGCCTCTGTGACCCTTGCTGATATTGTTGAACATAATTCACTCAGATCATGTGCTTTCCAGTGCTTAAGCCACTGGGTCATATCCATGATTAAAGATAAAAATGTAAAGAGGAACTTTGGACGTCTGGTAATCTTGTTCAAAGATTAATCTTGGTGATTATTTTGAGCCTTATATGATATGGAATGTTAGTCTGTACCTGCTTACTGGGAGCCGGGAGCAGGAGGGAACCTTTGAGGACCAGCCTGATGGCTCAGTGATAGCACTATTTGAATGCCTGGTTTTGATTCCAACACTCAGTTCCTCAAGTTGGCAGTCTCTGGGAATAAAGTGTGCTTGTACCAGTCTGATTATTACCAGAGTGGTTTGGCTTTCTGGAGGATAAAATTGGTGAAAAAGCTTATAGAGCTACATATGAGGGTTCATAATGCCTTTAGTTAAGATGTTAGGGACCGTTAGAATTAGAAACTTTAAAACCGAAACTAGTGGAGTTGTATTAGCCTGATTATATACTTGATGAAGGGAATATAGCTCTTGAAAGCTAATTAGAAATAAATTTAATCAAAACAGGTGCTACCTATATAGTGTTAAGACTTTTATTTTTGTACAGCTGGAAGCTCAAAAATAATGTTAAGAGGTTGCTGAGTGATAAAAAAGAAAAAAAAATTAAAAACCTTATTTGACATTTTTCACAATTCCAGTTGACAGCAGAGAAAGCATAATTACTCACCTGTAACAGGTGATCTCTGGGAACAGCAGGAATTTAGTCCTCACATATGGGTATCGTCGGTACCGACAGAGCCTGTGCAGGAACGCTCCCCAGCGTCCAATTAGGAAGCTTTTGGGAGCATCCCACAGCACCTGCATGCTGCCTTCCCCAACTGCCTCTCTCCAGTTGAGTTTTAAAGCTGCGACAAAGAGAGAGAGAGGGAAAGAGAAAGAAAGAGATAGAGAAAATACAACTCCTAGGGGAGGTGGGTGGGTTGTGAGGACTAAATTCCTGCTGTTCCCGGAGATCACCTGTTACAGGTGAGTAACTATGCTATCTCCAGGAACAAGCAGGAATGTAGTCATCACGTATGGGGACTCCCTAGCTTTAGATGCCAGGGAGAGACCCCAGAAGTTGAGTGCCCCTGAGAAGGGCTCCACTTCCCCCCCCCCTGGATCTCTAGCATCCTACCAGGGATGGTGGGTAGGAGTTGATTAGGTATGGAACAGGTGTTGGGGAACAGCCTGACCAAACAAGGCATCCCGGCGGGAGTCCTTGTCCAAGTAGTAATGGACTGTGAAGGTATGAACCGAGGCCCAGGTGGCTGCTCGACAGATGTCGTCGATAGACACAGAGTGCAGATGAGCCATTGAAGCTGCCATGGCTCACATTGTGAGCTGTGACATGGCCCTCCAAAGGAAGATTCTTACTCTGATAAGCAAAGGATATACACTGAGCAATCCAGTTGGATAGTGTTCTCTTGGAGACTGGAAGTCCCAAATGAGAAGGATCAAAAGCAACAAATGGTTGAGAGGACTTTCTATGTTGCTGTGTTCTTTGTAAGTAAAAGGCTAAAGTTCTTATCTCCAGGAACAAGCAGGAATGAGTCCTCACATATGGTACGTCGGTACCGACGGAGCCTGCGCGGGAAAGCTCCCCAGCTTCCCAGAAGGAAAGCTTTTGGGGCCTCCCACTGCGCATGCGCGCTGCCTTCCCGCCTAACTCTCCTCAGTTCTTCTTTTTCCGCGGAGCCAGCAGGTCGTGTTCCTGTCACCGCTGAAGAAGTTGTTATTTTAATTTGTTTCTTTGGCCGCGTGTCTGCCTTCCCCGATTCCGGACCGGTACCGCCGGTATTTTTTCTTTATTTCTTTAAAAAAAAAAAAAAATCTTATTTTTCCCCACTTGGTGTGTTTGTCCTGTTAGGCCTCTAGGCCTTCACAAAATTCTCCCTCATGGAGAAACCAGCCTCTGTAGCGGTACTATATCGGTTACAGACACCCATGAATGGTGTCTTAAATGTTTGGGGCCTGACCACTCCATTCCTGATTGCCCGTCCTGTTCTTTGATGTCTAAACGTGGCTTACAAAATCGAGCAGCCAAGTTTCACATGCTGTTTTCTACAGATACTCCAGCATCGACATCTTCCAGGTCTTCCTCTCCTGATGGATCTCAGGTAACCAAACATTCCTCTGGCAGGTCCTCAAAGGGCAAATCTCCCTCTAAGTATCGAGATGCCCCCGGGCTTGACCCTGAGGACCCTGCCCCAGCCAAACAACCCCGGCGTGAAGCTCCGGCTTCCAAAGCTCCTCCTATGGGGTTACAGGTTGACATCGATGGCACGGCCTCGACCGATCACCTGTTAGACTGCTCTGGGCTACCGGCTCAATCTTCCGGTACTGACATCCAGACAGTCGTGGCGTCTATGGATCATACAGTTCAATCCATGCAGCAGGCCATAATGGCTTTTATTAGAGCTGCGACGCCCGGTACCGACTCCGGTTCCGGTACCACAACCAATACCGGTACCCAGGGCATCCACATCGACCAGGATACCGATTCCGGTTCCTGGTTCCGGGGTTTTTCCCGATACCAATCCGGTACCGGGTACCCCCGATGTGGATACCGGTCGATACGCTTATCGATCCCTGGAAGCAAACAGACGATACTTCGAGTCTTCTGATGATTCTGATTCATCAGATGACTCTGCTGAAGTATCCCTTACTCTTCCTGAAGAGCCCTCTTCTCCAAAGAGGAGAATGTCTCCTCCAGAGGATTTGTCCTTTCAAGACTTCATCATTGAAGTAGCTAAAGGTCTCTCTATTTCAGTAACCTCTGAAAAAGAACCTAGAGCAAAAAAATTAGATATTTTAGGATACTCTAAGGTTCCCAAAGAGGCAGTCACCTTGCCCATTCATGAAATTCTTCAAGAACACATGATGGACTTATGGGAGACTCCTCTCACCCTATCTCCACATTCTCGTCGTTTGGACACCATGTATCGTGTCCCTCCTTCTCCTGGTTTTCAAAAAACTCAGCTCCCTCACCACTCCTATTGTGGTGCAGTCAGCTATGAAAAGGATAAAGAGTACCAAAAGACACTCTTCTACTCCTCCAGGAAGAGAATGTAGGACTTTGGATGCTTTTGGTAGAAAAATCTTCCAAGCAAGTATGCTTATTGCCAGAATCAATTTATACAGCCTCTATATGGGCATGTTTCTGAAGGAGATTGCATTGAAAATACGCCATTTTCTCCCCTTTATCCCAGAGGATAGAAAGGAGGAGTTCCTTCTTTTGCTAAAGCATACACAAGATATTTCAAAGTTCTCCAACAGAGCAGCCTTTGACTCCTTTGAGGGTGCTAGCAGAGCCTCAGGTATTGCCATAGCGGCTCGCAGAATTGCTTGGCTCCAGGCCTCTGACCTAGAACCCTGGGTCCAGGATGGGTTGGGAAATCTGCCCTGTACAGGTGAGAATCTGTTTGGTAAGGAGTGGCAAATCAAAGCCACTCAAATGGATGCATAAAAAGTTGCTTTAGATAGACTTTCTAAGTCTACCTCTACCCCTGTCAAGAAAAAATCTTTCAAGAAGCCTTTCTACAAGAAGGCCAGATTTTCTACAAATACTGGCCAACAATCTAATGCAGCTCGCTTTGCTCCTAAGCGTCAGCAGCCTAAACAGGCCAGGGCAAAACCTGCAGGGACTGCTACAGCCCAGCAGTCCCAACCCCCTCAGGGTTTTTGACTTAATACTAGAGAACTTAACCTTTCTGGCTCTACAACATCCAGAGCCTCTCACCATTCCAGGAAGGTTAACTCATTTTGCTCCCAGATGGGAGCAAATCACATCAGAACAGTGGACCCTCTCTATCATCAGAGACGGCTACAAACTACATTTCTCCAGCCTTCCTCCCCATACCATGGTGAGATGTTTCAATTCTCCCCCATCTCTCCTGGACCTGTTGGGTCAGGAGGTGACCACTCTTCTCGCCCAAAGGGCAATAGAAGAGGTTCCTCTTCTTCAACAGGGGTCAGGGTTTTACTCCCCTTATTTTCTCATTCCCAAGAAAACAGGGGGGTACAGACCCATTCTAGATCTGAGAGAATTGAACAAATCCCTATGCAAGGAGAAATTCAAGATGCTTTCTCTAGGTACTCTCCTTCCATACCTGCAGAGTCAGGATTGGCTTTGTTCTCTAGATCTCAAGGATGCGTACACACATATACTCATCCATCCATCCCACAGAAAATTCCTACGGTTTCTGTTCCAGGGAAAACATTTCCAATACAGAGTACTTCCCTTCGGTCTAGCCTCTGCTCCAAGAGTATTTACCAAATGCATACCTGGACGACTGGCTCATCCGAGCTCTATCTGAGTCCGAGGCTCAGACTTCCCTGGATCGCACCAGACGCATTCTGCAGTATCTGGGACTTGTGATCAATCTGCCAAAGTCTCAACTCACCCCTACTCAGTCCCTGGAATTCATAGGGGCCTGGTTGGATACCACCACTGCAAGGGCCTATCTTCCTCAGGCCCGTTGCCAACGTCTAGTGCACTTGGCCTCCCAGACTCCGTCCAGAAGCCACTTGACTGCCAGGGAGATGCTACAACTATTAGGCCACATGGCCTCCACAGTGCATGTGGTGCCTTATGCTCGCCTACATATGAGAGCAGCTCAATGGACTTTGTCCACCCAGTGGACTCAAGCATCAGGAGCTCTCTCAGACCAAATAGCAAACTCCAAACGTCTCTTTTGGTCTCTCCAATGGTGGATGTCCACTCAAAATCTGTTGTTGGGGGCCCCCTTTCCAACCATTGTTGCCCCAAGCAACCCTCACAACAGATGCCTCCCAAACAGGTTGGGGAGCTCATCTTCAAGACCTCTCCACTCAGGGCACTTGGTCTCCACAGGAGACCACCCTTCATATCAACCACTTGGAACTTCGAGCAATCTTTCTAGCTCTCAGAGTTTTTCATACCCTCCTTTGCAACATGACAGTCCTTATTCATACGGACAATCAAGCAGCCATGTTTTACATAAACAAACAAGGAGGGACTGGCTCTCTGTCACTTTGCAACGAAGCTCTAAGATTATGGGCCTTCGCCAGAGAGCATCAAATCCATCTCCTGGCAGTATATCTTCCAGGAATCCAAAACTCTTGGGCAGACAGACTCAGTCGAGTTCTGCTTCCACACGAATGGTCCCTGCACATGGATCAGGTACTCAGAATCTTCCAGAAATGGGGAACCCCGGACATAGACCTCTTTGCAAGTCCGTGGAATGCCAAACTTCCCCGGTTCTGTTCCAGAATTCCGTGTCAGGGAGTTCAGGCCAAGGATGCCTTCTTCCTTCATTGGGGTCAGGGCTTCCTGTATGCCTTTCCACCCATTCCTTTGATTCCCAAGACTCTGTTCAAACTTCAAAGGGATTCAGGGTCCATGATCCTCATAGCTCCACGCTGGCCACGCCAAGTGTGGTACCCTCTACTTCTGCATCTCTCCCAAGCCCCCTCCCTGGACTTGGGAGCGGCTCCAGACCTTCTGTCTCAGGAGGGGAGGGGACTTTGTGGCACCCAAACCCCAAGTCCCTTCACCTCGGAGCTTGGTTACTGAAGGCCTAGGCCTTCAGGACTTCAATCTTTCTCAGCAAGTGAAGGATATCCTCCATGCCTCTAGGAAACCTTCCACTAGGCGTTCTTATGCTTTTAAATGGAAAAGATTTTCCATTTGGTGTGCTCAAAAGGGTCTTGACCCTCTAGCACTCCGCTTGAATTTTCTATTGGAATATCTCCTGCATCTTTCCAATGCAGGACTCAAAACGAATTCAGTAAGAGTCCATTTGAGTGCTATTGCAGCATCCCTTAAGCCCATCAATGGACAACCTGTTTCCTCTCATCCTCTTATTGCAAGATTCATGAGAAGCCTAACCTTAACTAAACCTCCCATTCGACGACCTCCGGTGGCATGGGACTTAAACTTGGTTCTTGGTCAGCTTATGAAGCCACCCTTTGAACCCTTAGCCACTACCTCCTTGAAATTTCTTTCCTGGAAGGTTATTTTCCTTATTGCAGTCACCTCAGCTCGCCGTATCAGTGAACTGCAGGCCTTAGTGGCTAATCCACCTTATACAAGGTTCCATCATGATAAGGTGGTCCTTAGGACCAATCCCTGGTTTATGCCTAAAGTGGTCTCCCCTTTTCATCTTAATCAAGAGATATATTTACCTGTCTTTTTTCCAGCTCCTCATGCATCCAGTGCAGAGAGGAACCTTCATACTCTAGATTGTAAAAGAGCTCTTGCCTTTTACCTCCACAGGACACAGCAACATCGAAAATCTTCTCAGCTTTTTGTTGCTTTTGATCCTTCTCATTTAGGACTTCCAGTCTCTAAAAGAACACTGTCCAATTGGATTGCTCAGTGTATCTCTTTTGCTTACCAGAGTAAGAACCTTTCTCTGGAGGGCCATGTCACCGCTCACAATATGAGGGCCATGGCCACCTCTATGGCTCATCTAAACTCTGTGTCCATTGACCAGATCTGTCGAGCAGCCACCTGGGCCTCGGTTCATACCTTTACAGCCCATTACTGTTTGGACAAGGACTCCCGCCGGGATGCCTTGTTTGGTCAGGCTGTCCTCAGACACCTGTTCCATTCTTGAACAACTCCAGCCCACCTTCCCTGAATGGATGCCTGAGATCCATAGGAAGATGTGGAACCTTTCAGGGTCTCATACCCTTGAGGGGATCTCCCGGGCATCTTAGCTAGGGAGTCCCCATATGTGAGGACTCATTCCTGCTTGTTCTTGGAGATAGCACAGTTACTTACCTGTAACTGGTGATCTCTGGGAAAAGCAGGAATTAGTCCTCACAACCCACCCACCTCCCCTAGGAGTTGTATCTCTCTCTTCCTTTTCTCTCTCTATTGTCTCAGCTTTAAACTCGAACTGAGGAGAGTTGGTCAGGAAGGCGGGAAGGCAGCGCGTATGCGCAGTGGGAGGCCCCAAAAGCTTTCCTTCTGGGAAGCTGGGGAGCTTTCCCGCGCAGGCTCCGTCGGTACCGACGTACCATATGTGAGGACTAATTCTTGCTGTTCCCAGAGATCACCTGTTACAGGTAAGTAACTGTGCTTTACAGTCCAAGGTATGAAGATTCCTCTCTGCATTTGATGCATGAGGCCTTGGAAAAAACACAGGTAGGTAGACAGCTTGGTTTAGATGAAAAGGCGAGACCACCTTTGGCATAAAGTGTGGATGAGTCCTAAGGACTACCTTGTCATGATGGAACCTTGTATAAGGTGGATCAGCTACTAGTGCTTGCAACTCACTAATGCGACGTGCTGATGTGATTGCAATGAGAAAGATAACCTTCCAAGAAAGGTATTTCAAGGAGGTAGTAGCTAAGGGTTCAAAAGATGGCTTCGTGAGCTGCCCAAGAACCAGGTTTAAGTCCCATGCCACCGGTGGTGGCCTAATGGGAGGCTGAGTTAGAAGAAGGCCTCTCATAAATCTTGCTATAAGAGGATGAGAGGAAATAGGCTGTCCATTTAGAGGCTTACAGGAAGCTGCAATAGCACTCAAATGGACTCTTACTGAGTTAGTCTTAAGACCTGCATTGGACAAATGAAGGAGATACTCCAGCAATGATTCCAGAGGTATTTCAAGGGGGTTAAGACCCTTCTGCAAACACCATATGGTAAACCTTTTCCACTTGAAAGCATAAGAGCGTCTCGTGGAAGGTTTCCTGGAAGCAAAAAGAATATTCTTTACTTGCTGAGGGAGATTAAGATCATGGAGATCTAGGCCTTCAGCAACCAAGAAACTGGGGATTGGGATGCCATAACATTCCGTCCTCCTGGGATAGGAGATCTGGAGCAGACCCTAACTCCAGGGAGGGAGCTTGAGAGAGATGTAGAAGCAGAGGGTACCACACTTGGCCTTGGCCAATGTGGAGCTATGAGAATCATACAGCCTCTGTCTCTCTGAAGCTTGAACAAGGTTTTGGGAATTAGGGGAATGGGTGGAAAGGCATACAGGAAGTCTTGACCCCAGTAAAGGAGGAAAGCATCCCTGGCCTGAGCCTTCTTAGCCGGAATTCTGGAACAGAACCGGGGAAGTTTGCCATTCCACGGACTTGCAAAGAGGTCTATGTCCGGGGTTCCCCAAATTTGAAAAATCTTGGTCACCTGCTCTGCATGTAGAGACCACTCGTGTGGAAGCAGAACTCAACTGAGTCTGTCTGCCCAAGAGTTTTGTATGCCTGGAAGATACACTGCCAGGAGGTGAATCTGATGCTCTCTGGCGAGGGCCCATAGTCGCAAAGCTTCGTTGTAAAGCGACAGAGCCTGTTCCCCCCTGCTTGTTCACATAGAACATGGCTACTTGATTTTCCGTATGAATGAGGACTGTCTTGTAGCTGAGCAGGGTGTGGAACACTCGAAGAGCAAGGAAGATTGCTCTGAGCTCCAAGAGATTGATATGTAGATGAGTCTCCTGTGCCAGGTGCCTTGGGTGGAGAGGTCTTACAGATGAGCTGCCCAACCCATTGGAGAAGCATCTGTTGTGAAAGTTGCTTGGGGTAAGGATTGCTGAAAAGGGGACCCCAGCAACAGGTTTTGAGTGGACTTCCACCATTGGAGGGACAAAATAAGGCGACTTGTGTTTGCTATTTTGTCTGACAGGCATCCTGATGCCTGGGTCCATTGAGTGGATAAAGTCCACTGGGCTGCCCTCATATGAAGGCGAGCATAGGGAGCCACATGCACAGTAGGATGCCATGTGGCCTAGTAGTTGTAGCATTTCTCGGGCAGTGAGATGAGGCTTTAGCACTGCTTGAGAAGCTAACTGCACAATGCAAAGGCAGCGGGCCTGGGGGAGATAGGCCCTTGCCTTTCTGGTATCCAGCAAAGCTCCTATGAACTCTAAAGACTTAGACTGGATTTTGGGATGTTTATTACCAGACCCAAATACTGAAGGATACGCATTGTGCAGGATAGAGAAGTCCTGGCCTCTGACTCTGTTGGGGCTCGAATGAGCCAGTCGTCTAAGTAGGGGAAGACGAATATCCCTAGAGTGCGTAGAAATGCTGCTGCTACAGCCATGTATTTCGTGAACACCCTTGGAGCTGAGGCCAGGCCAAAAGGAAGCGCCCTGTATTGGTAGTGCTTTCCTTGAAAAAGGAACCGAAGGAACCTTCTGTGGGTTGGATGGATGAGGATATGAGTGTACGCATCCTTGAGATCTAGAGAACAAAGCCAATCCTGACTCTGAAGGTATGGCAGCAGAGTTCCGAGAGAAATGATCTTGAATTTCTCTTTGACAAGGAATTTGTTCAATTCTCTGAGGTCCAAGACAGGTCTGTATCTCCCTGTTTTCTTTGGGAGAAGGAAATAGGGGGAGTAAAACCCTGTACCCTGCTGATGGATGGGTACTTCTTCTATTGCTCCTTGGGCAAGAAGCATAGTGACCTCCTGACCTAACAGGTTGATGAGAGAGGTCGGAGAATTGAACTGACGCCTTATTGTGGGAGGGGGCATGCTCGAAAAATGAAGCTTGTACCCCTCCTTTATGATGGAGAGTGTCCAATGCTCTGCTGTTATTTGCCCCCATCTGGGGGCAAAGTGACATAACCTTCTTGGAATTGTGAAAGGCTCTGCTCCCACTAGAGCCAGGAAGGCTAAGTTCTCTACCTGAAAGTCAAAGGCCTTGTGGAGGCTGAGACTGCTGGGACAGCTGAGGCTGAGCAGTCTTTGCTTTCTTCTTTTTGGGTGGTTGCTGACCTTTCCTGACAAAGCTGACCTGCAGAACGTCCCTGCTGAGCATAAGCAGGATAATATGTTTTCTTTTAGAAAATAATGGTTTCTTGAAAGATTTCTTTCTAGCAGGATCAGCTGTGGACTTGGATAATCTATCCAAGGTGGAGTTGTCAGCATCCAACTCATTGGCTTTTTCCTGTCAATCCTGAAAGGAAATATCCTCTGGAGGAGACATCCTACGCTTAGGGGAGGAGGGCTCCTCTGGGAGAAGCATTCCCGCATCGACAGAACTGTCAGAATCCTCAGATTCTTCTGAGGACTCGAAGTACCGTCTGTCCGGACGCTCTTGAAGAGCCCGATCTCCAGGAACAAGCAGGAATGAGTCTTCACATATGGGAATGTCAGTACCGACGGAGCCTGCGTGGGAACGCTCCCCAGCTTCCCAAAAAGGAAAGCTTTTGGGAGCATCCCACAGCGCCTGCGCGCTGCCTTCCCGCCTTTCCTAACCAACTTTCCTCAGTTCTTCTTTGCCGCGCAGCCAGAAGGTCGAGCCCTGTCACCGCTGAAGAAGTTCTTTATTTTATTTTATTTCTTTGGTCACGTGTCTGCCTTCCCTGACTCCGGAGCGGTACCGCCGGTCTTTCTTTCTTAAAAAAAAAAAAAAAAAATCGATATTTTTTCCTCACTTGGTGTATTTTTCTTCTTAGGCCTCAGGGCCCACAAGAAAATTTCCCTCATGGAAAAACCAGCCTCCGGGTTCAAAAAATGCACTAAGTATAGCGGTACTATTTCTGTTACAGATACCCATGAATGGTGTCTTAAATGTTTGGGTCCTGAACACTCCATTCCGGATTGTCCGTCCTGCTCTCTAATGTCTAAATGGGGGTTACAGAACCGAGCAGCTAAGCTCCATGTGCTGTTTCCCGCTGATGCACCGGCGGTAGCATCGACATCTTCCAGATCTTCTTCTCCTGATGGATCCTCAGGTAACCAAACATAAACCTAGCATGTCCTCGAAGGGTAGATCTCCCTCTAAGCATCGAGATGCCTCCGGGCTTGCCCTTGAGGATCCTGCGCCAGCAAAACAACCCCGGCGGGAAGCTCCGGCTTCCAAAGCTCCTCCTATGGGGTTACAGGTTGACATCGATGGCACAGCCTCGACCGATCACCTGTTAGAATGCTCTGGGGTACCAGCACAATCTCCCAGTACCGACTTCCAGATATTCATGGCGTTGATGAATCTCAATGTTCTGTCCATGCAGCAGGCTATTTCGGCCTTCATTCAAGCTGCGACGCCGCTGGTACCGAAACAAACTCCGTTCTCGGTATCGGCTCCGGTACCGGTACCGACTGCATCGACATCGACCAGGATACCTACTGCAGCGGTTCCTTGTCCAGGGCTGCTTACCGGTACCGATCCGGTACCGGGGACTCCCGATGTCGATACTGCTTGATACGCATATCGAACGTTGGAAGAGCACCCTGACAGGCGATACTTCGATTCCTCTGATGATTCTGATACATCAGACGAGTCTCCTGAAGTATCCATAGCCCTTCCTGAAGAGCCTTCTTCTCCAAAAAGAAGAATGTCTCCTCCAGAAGACTTGTCCTTTCAAGACTTCATAAGAGAAGTAGCTAAAGGGCTTTCTATTTCAGTAACTTCTGAATCAGAGCCTAGAGCTAAAAAATTGGATATTTTAGGCTATTCTAGAGCTCCTAAAGAGGCGGTCACCTTACCAATTCATGAGATTCTTTATGAACACATGATTGATCTATGGGAGACTCCTCTCACTCTCTCTCCTCATTCTCGTAGATTGGACACTATGTATCGTGTCCCTCCTTGTCCTGGATTTCAGAAAACTCAGCTTCCTCACCATTCCATTGTGGTGCAGTCAGCTATGAAGAGGATAAAGAGTACAAAGAGACACACTTCTGCTCCTCCAGGAAGAGAATGCAGGACCTTGGATGCCTTTGGTAGGAAAATCTTCCAAGCCAGTATGCTTATTGCCAGAATCAACTCATATAGCCTTTACATGGGTATGTTTCTAAAGGAAGTTGCACAAAAACTGCACACTTTCCTCCCTTTTCTTCCAGAGGATAAAAGGGAGGAATTCCTCATTTGGCTTAAGCATACCCAAGACATTTCAAAGTTTTCCAACAGGGCAGCCTTTGACTCCTTTGAAGGTGCCAGCAGAGCCTCAGGCATTGCCATAGCTGCTCGCAGAATTGCTTGGCTCCAGGCTTCTGATTTAGAGCCCTGGGTTCAAGATGGCTTAGGAAATCTTCCCTGTACAGATGAAAACCTATTTGGCAAAGAATGGCAAATAAAAGCCACTCAAATGGATGCAGAAAACTCTGCTCTGGATAGACTTTCAAAGTCAACCTCCATTCCTGCCAAGAAGAAGCCTTTTAAAAAGTCTTTCTTTAAAAAGGGCAGATTTCCTTCTACTTCTGGCCAACAATCTTCTACAGGTCGCTTTGCCACTAAGCATCAGCAACCTAAACAGGCCAGGCCTAAGCCTACAGGGGCTGCTGCAACTCAGCAGACCCAACCTCCTCAGGGTTTTTGACTTGATGCTAGAGAATTTAGCCTTTCTGGCTCTAAAGCAGCCAGAGCCTCTCACCATTCCAGGAAGGTTGGCTCATTTTGCTCCCAGATGGGAGCAAATAACATCAGAGCAGTGGACCCTCTCCATCATAAGAGAGGGCTACAAACTTCATTTTTCAGACCTTCCTCCCCACACCATGGTGAGACACTTCAATTCTCCCACATCTCTTCTCGACCTTCTAGGTCAAGAGATAGCTACCCTTCTTGCCCAAGGGGCAATAGAAGAAGTTCCTCTTCTGCATCAAGGGTCAGGGTTCTACTCCCTCTATTTTCTCATTCCAAAGAAGACAGGGGGATACAGACCCATCTTAGATCTCAGAGAATTGAACAAATTTCTATGCAAGGAGAAGTTCAAGATGCTTTCTCTGGGCACTCTCCTTCCATAACTTCAAAGTCAGGATTGGCTTTGTTCTCTAGATCTCAAGGATGCGTACACTCATGTCCTCATCCATCCCTCTCACAGAAGGTTCCTACGGTTTCTTTTCCAAGGAAAACATTACCAATACAGAGTTCTTCCTTTCGGTCTGGCCTCTGCTCCAAGAGTGTTCACCAAATGCATGGCAATAGTTGCTGCATTTCTACGAACTCTTGGAATATTTGTCTTCCCATACCTGGACGACTGGCTCATTCCAGCTCCATCTCAGTCAGAGGCCCAGAATTCCTTAAACCGCACAAGGTGCATTCTGCAGTATCTGGGACTTGTGGTAAACCGCCCAAAGTCTCAGCTAACCCCTACTCAGTCCCTAGAATTCATAGGGGCCTGGTTGGATACCACTACTGCAAGGGCCTAACTTCCTCAGGCCCGTTGCCAATGTCTAGTGCAGTTAGCCTCCCAGATTCAGTCAAAGAGCCACTTAACTGCCCGGGAGATGCTACAACTGCTAGGCCACATGGCTTCCACAGTGCATGTGGTACCCTATGCTCACCTACACATGAGAGCAGCTCAATGGACTTTGTCCACCCAGTGGACTCAAGCTTCAGGTGCTCTCTCAGACCAAATAGCAACCTCCAAACGTCTCTTTTGGTCTCTCCAATGGTGGATTTCCACTCAAAATCTGTTGCTGGGGTCCCCCTTCCAACAGTTGTTGCCCCAAGCAACCCTCACAACAGATGCCTCCCAAACAGGTTGGGGAGCCCATCTACAGGACCTCTCCACCCGAGGCATTTGGTCCCCACAGGAGACCTCCCTTCATATCAACCACTTGGAGCTTCGAGCAGTTTTTCTAGCTCTCAAGGTCTTTCATACCCTCCTCAGCTACAAGACAGTCCTCATTCATACGGACAATCAAGTAGCCATGTTTTACATAAACAAGTAAGGAGGAACTGGCTCTCTGTCGCTTTGCAACGAAGCTTTAAGATTGTGGGCCTTCGCCAGAGAGCATCAAATCCATCTCCTGGCAGTATACTTCCCAGGAGTCCAAAACTCTTGGGCAGATAGACTCAGTCGAGTTCTGCTTCCACACGAATGGTCCCTGCACATGGATCAGGTACTCAGAATCTTCCAAGAATGGGCAACTCCGGACATAGACCTCTTTGCAAGTCCGTGGAATGCCAAACTTCCCCGATTCTGTTCCAGAATTCCATGTCAGGGAGTTCAGGCCAAGGATGCCTTCCTCCTCCATTGGGATCAGGGCTTCCTGTATGCATTTCCACCCATTCCCTTGTTTCCCAAGACTCTGTTCAAACTCCAGAGGGATCAAGGATCTATGATCCTCATAGCTCCACGCTGGCCACGCCAAGTGTGGTACCCTCTACTTCTACATCTCTCCCAAGCCCGCTCTCTGGACTTGGGAGCTGCTCCAGACCTTCTGTCCCAGGAGGAAGGGACTTTGTGGCACCCAAACCCCAAGTCCCTACACCTCAGAGCTTGGTTACTGAAGGCCTAGACCTTCAAGACTGGAATCTTTCTCAACAAGTGAAGGATATCCTCCATGCTTCCAGGAAACCTTCCACCAGGCGTTCTTATGCTTTTAAATGGAAAAGGTTTTCCATTTGGTGTGCTGAAAAGGGTCTTGACCCTCTAGCACTACCTTTAAATTCTCTTTTAGACTATCTCCTGCATCTTTCCAATGCAGGCCTTAAAACAAATTCAGTAAGAGTCCATTTGAGTGCTATTGCAGCATCCCTTAAGCCCATCAATGGACAACCTATTTCCTCTCATCCTCTCATTGCAAGATTCATGAGAGGCCTAACTTTAACTAAACCTCCCATTAGGCCTCCTCCGGTGGCATGGGACTTAAATTTGGTTCTTGGTCAGCTCATGAAGCCACCTTTTGAACCCTTAGCCACTACTTCCTTGAAATTCCTTTAATGGAAGGTTATTTTCCTCATTGCAGTTACTTCAGCTCGCCGCATCAGTGAACTGCAGGCATTAGTGGCTAATCCACCTTATACAAGGTTCCATCATGATAAGGTAGTCCTTAGGACAAATCCACACTTTATGCCTAAAGTGGTCTCACCTTTTCATCTTAATCAAGAGGTATATTTACCTGTCTTTTTTTCCAGCTCCTCATGCATCCAGTGCAGAGAGGAATCTTCATACTCTGGATTGTAAAAGAGCTCTTGCTTTTTACTTACATAGGACACAGCAGCATCGAAAGTCTTCCCAGCTTTTTGTTGCTTTTGATCCTTCTCATTTGGGACTTCCAGTCTCTAAGAGAACACTGTCCAGTTGGATTGCTCAGTGTATTTCTTTCGCCTACCAGAGTAAGAACCTTTCTCTGGAGAGCCATGTCACAGCTCACAGCTCATACGTACCTGTACCTATGATTATTCTGTAACACATTGTATATAACCACTTGTAAATAACCTATGTAAATAGTTTGGACAGTTTATCGCATTTATTGTTATTTGTAAAAAGTTAGAAAGTTTCTGTTCAATGTAAATGTATACCGAAGTATACATAATTTGTTAACTTGTTCCATGTAAACAGCCGTTGTTCTCTGGAAGGGGCGGTATAGAATAAATAAATAAATAAATAAATAAATAATGTGAGGGCCATGGCCACCTCTATGGCTCATCTAAATTCTGTGTCTATCGACCAGATCTGTCGAGCAGCCACATGGGCCTCGGTTCATACCTTCACAGCCCATTACTGCTTGGACAAGGATTCCCGCCGGGATGCCTTGTTTGGTCAGGCTGTCCTCAGACACCTGTTCCATTCTTAAACAACTCCTGCCCTCCTTCCCTGGATGGATGCCTGAGATCCATAGGAGGACGCAGACCCTTTCCAGGGTCTCATATCCTTGGGGATCTCCCAGGCATCTTAGCTAGGGAGTCCCCATATGTGAAGACTCATTCCTGCTTGTTCCTGGAGATAGCACACTTACTTACCTGTAACAGGTGATCTCTGGGAACAGCAGGAATAAGTCTTCACAACCCTCCCACCTCCCCTAGGAGTTGTATCTCTTTTCTATCTTTCCTTTCCTCTCTCTCTCTATTGTCTCAGCTTTAAACTCGAACTGAGGAGAGTTGGTTAGGAAAGGCGGGAAGGCAGCGCGCAGGCGCTGTGGGATGCTCCCAAAAACTTTCCTTTTTTGGAAGCTGGGGAGCGTTCCTGCGCAGGCTCCGTCGGTACCGACGTACCCATATGTGAAGACTTATTCCTGCTGTTCCCAGAGATCACCTGTTACAGGTAAGTAACTGTGCTATACCCGTACCAACCGAAGTCGGTACCGGGCGTAATCGGTACTGGAGTATCGGTACCGGAAGGCATCGGATGACTGGGTACCGGCAATGCAGACACCGATGTCGATGCTGTCGGTACTGGAGGAGCAGGAACTACAATACCCAGCATTCCCTGGATACAGGTTACTCTCCTTCCTCACGAAGCATCAGACCGCCGCTCCTGTCTTTAGCCCCAAGGCCGGGCAGGAGCGCCGCAGCATGCAGAGTCCTCATGCACACAAGTCTCCTCAGTTTTGTGTTTTCTAGTATATCAAATACCCCAAATCAAGCTCTCCCTCACAAATTTTTACCTTTTAAGGTGTGAATGAACAGGTAGACAAAGGTGAGACGGTCAATATAGATATAGTGTATCTGAATTTCCAGAAAGCCTTTGACAAGTTCCCTCATGAGAGGCTCTTGGCAAAATTAAAAAGTCATGGGATAGGAGGGCTAAATGGCTAATTTTCTCAATGGACAAAGGTGAAAAGTGGAGTACTGCAGGTGCTGGGCCTGCTGCTTTTTAACATTTTCATAAATGACCTGGAAATGGGAACAAGTGAGGAGCTAAAATTTGCAGATGACACAAAATTTTTCAAAGTTATTAAAACACAAGGGGATTGTCAAAAATTGTAAGAGGACTTCTGCCAATCACCGCTCCCACATTATGCTACCCTAAGCTGAGTTTCCTATATTAATGTAAATAGTTGATGTTGAAATGTTACATCACAAAGTTGAACCTCGAGGCATTTCAGCTACTTAGGGTAGTTAGCTTTATTTAGTTTATCATTTAGTTTATTTTTCATTGCATATTGACTTGTTTGGTTTACTTTTTTTTTTCAGTTTAGGTCAGCGGTCTCCTTGGGGTCTAGTCTTGGGCGGTTGGCTCAAGCTTTTAGGAGTCCCTGAGAAGACAGTGATCCTTTGTTCATTTTCACTTGAAAAAAAAAAAGTGAACAATATTATATCTACGTACTTATACTCTCAGAGGGACTGCAAAGCGGAGGACAGCTCATGTCAGCACGCCCGCAGTGTGTCGTCTGCGGCACCCATGGAGGCACGGTCGCGGATACCGGCATCTGTCGGGGCTGTGCGGCTGTATCTGCCACTGTGGAGCAGCAGATGGAGAATTCCATTATCCCCGCGTCTCAGGGGTCCGCAGCGGGGATGGAGGGGGAGGTGTGGTTGCCGGTGCCCTCCACGTCCGGCCCGGAGGCTTCATCAGGGGACCCTAGTGCATGTCCGGGTCTCGGCTCCAGTCCGCAGCTGGAGGATTTTTGCCCAGACTTTGTGTTGATCATGCATCAGACATTCTGTCTAAGGCGCCAGGGTAAGTTGCCGGGGCCATTACCTCTCCCTTCAACTGTTCCGCAGTCCGGGATGGTGGATTGCGGAAGCCTTACACCTAAACCCCCCAAGAGGTCTTGCCCACTTGATCACTCTCCTTCGGAGTTGGGGTGGCAGGAGGTGGAGGAGACAGAGTTGGAGATGGAGGCGGATATGGAAGAGTTGAAGAGGGGGAGATCCCGGAATCTGAGGATCAGGCAAGGATCATTCGGGTGTTCCGGAAGGATGAGTTGATGGCTCTTATTATGGAGTCCCTGCAGATGCTCAAGCTGGCTACGGCGCAGCCGACCGAGGAAGAGGATGGGGAAGATCCTATCATTCAGGTGGTGCGTCAGACGCAGGTGGTATTCCCTGTCCACAAGGTGGTGGCTCAGATGATCCAAGATGAGTGGGATCAACCCAAAGCGGGGCTCAGAGGGCTAAGGACTATGTACAGACTCTATCCCCTGGCGGATAAGGACAAAGAAAAGTTCCGCTGTCCGAGAATTGATGCAGTGGTCTCAGCGGTTACTAAAAAGACCACTATACGGTGGAAGGTAGCGCAGCTTTAAAGGATGCGCAGGATAGGAAGGTGGACGGGTTGTTGGAACAATCCTTTGAAGCTAATGCGGTGTCCTTGCAGGCTTCCATCTGTGGGGCTTGGGTGGCGAGAGCCTGCCTCCGGTGGGCTCAGCACTTACGGCAGTTGTCTTCTTTGGAGCAGGACAGTGTAAGGGAGCTGGAGTGGTTAGAATCAAGGTTGGCGTATTTGGCGGATGTACACTGCGACCTGATCAGAGCTTTAGCAAATAGTATGGTGTCGTTAGTGGCCACCCGGAGATCCCTATGGCTACGAAATTGGTCGGCCAATTGTTCCTCCAAGTCCCGACTCAGTAAGCTTCCGTTTAAAGGGAAGCTGTTGTTTGGAGAAGATCTTGAGAAGCTGGTTAAGTATTTAGGGGGGGTCCAAGGGTGGAAGACTTCCGGAGGATAAGCCCAAGCAAGGAAAATTCCCGACGGCCTTTCGAGGTCAATTTAGAGATTTCAGGAGATTTCATACTTCTCGTTTGGGGGGTTTCCAAAGGGGAAGATTTGCTTCTCGGGCCCAAGGGTTTTGGGGGTTTCGCGGAGCAAGTAGAGGATTTGCAGCGGCGTCCTCTGGAGCCATTCAAAAGCCACAATGAAAGCAAGCGGGTCCCAGCAGAGAGTCAACTGATCGGAGGTCGGCTTCGGGGATTCCTTTCTGCCTGCACCCAAATAACGTCCGATCAGTGGGTGCTGGAGATCATTCGTGAAGGTTATGCGCTGGATTTGGCAAAGCCGGTACTGGCTTCTTTTGTGCTGTCACCCTGCAGAGGTCAGCCAAAAACCCTGGCAGTACGGCAAACTCTGGACCGGTTCTTGCAGCTGGGAGCAGTCATGCCAGTGCCGGTGGCGGAGTACAGCGTGGGGCAGTACTCCATCTATTTCATGGTGCCAAAGAAAGACAGGTCCCTTCGTCCAATCCTGGATCTCAAAGGGGTAAATCGCTGTCTCAGAGTACCACACTTTCGAATGGAAATGCTACGGTCCGTCATTGTGGCAGTATGTCAGGGGGAGTATCTGACGTCTCTCGATGTTACGGAGGCGTTTCTACATGTCCCGATCAGGACTTCTCATCAAAAGTTCTTGCGGTTTACACTCCCTTGGGGGCATTACCAGTTCCAAGCGTCGCCTTTCGGTCTTGCGACAGCTCCGTGGGTTTTCACCAAGATCATAGTAGTGGTGGCGGCGGCCCTTCGGAAGGAAGGGGTCTTGGTTCATCCCTACCTCGACGATTGGTTGATTCGAGCGAAGTCCAAGGCGGAGAGCGAGTGAGCTACAGAAAAGGTGGTGAACTTTCTGCAGGGTCTTGGCTGGGTAGTCAATCCAGCCAAGAGCCACTTGGTTCCGTCGCAGGTCCTCGAGTATCTGGCAGTACAGTTCGACACTCAGAAAAGGGCGGTATTTCTGATGGAGCGGAGAGCACAAGCACTTCAAAAGCTGGTGCGAAGCTTCAGGGCTGCGCCAGTGCCCACGGTGTGGAGTTACCTTAGTGTTCTGGGGACAATGGCGGCGACTTTGGGGGTCGTTCTGTGGGCCAGGTTCCATATGAGACCGTTACAGCGGTCATTCGCCGCTGGTCGACCAGACCGCTGCGGGTCAGGCAGTCCCTTCAGTGGTGGCTGCTGTCCACGCCTCTGTGAGCGGGAATCTCTCTGGAACAGCTGGAGTGGATTCTGCTATTAATGGAAGCAAGTCTTGCAGGGTGGGGTGCACATTGCAGAGATGACTTTGCGCAAGGCGTCTGGTCGGCGGAAGAGAGCAGATGGTCTATCAACTGGCTAGAGCTGAGAGCGGTGTTTCTGGCCCTGCAAAGCTTCGAGTCCATGGTGACGGGGCGAGCGGTGCGAGTACTGTCTGACAATGCCGCGACGGTGGCCTACATAAATCGGCAGGGTGGTACCGGAACCGTGGCCATGGAGGAAGAGGCAGAAGGTTTGTTCTCTTGGATAGAGTCTCGTTTGCAAGCGATATTGGCGGCCCACATTGCAGGGAAGGACAACGTGATGGCGGATTTTCTCAGCAGAGTCCGAGTAGATGCCGGGGAATAGGAGTTGCATCCAGATGTGTTCGGGCAAATAGTTCACCGATGGGGAACACCGATCATGGACCTGATGGCAACCTTCCAGTCAGCGAAATCCAGTCGGTTCTTCAGCAGATGACGGGAGACCATGTCGGAAGGTATCAACGCCTTGATACAGCCTTGGCCGTTGGCGGGTCTCCTCTGTCTTCCCACCAGGGGCGCTCATCGGACGTGCGGTTCAGTGAATCGAAGCGCATCGGGGACGAGTGCTTTTAGTGGTTCCGGACTGCCCCAAGCGCCCGTGGTACACCGATCTCGTGAGGTTCCTCGATGGGGTTCCGTGGAGATTCCCGACTTCGCAGGGGCTGTTTGATGCAGTGTCCGCTTCAAATGCCTCAGGTGGATCGGTTCTCGTTTAGGGCCTGGCCACTGAAAGGGCGAGGCTAAGAAAGAAAGGTTACTCCAGATCGGTTATTGCAACATTGCTTCAGGCACGGAAGCAGTCAACATTGTTGGCTTATGTGCGCATCTGGCGTGTCTTTGAAGACTGCTCGTGACATCAAGCCCGCGCCTCTTCGGCATCCGTGCCTTTGGTATTAAGCTTTCTGCAGGACAGCTTCGAGAAAGGGCTGGCCGCCAGTTCTTTGAAGGTTCAATTAGCAGCCCTATCATGTTATAGGGGTAAGGTTCAAGGAGTGTCACTAGGGGCTCACGTCGATGTGGTACGTTTTCTTGAAGCGGTTACCAGAATGCGACCTTCTCGTAGGATTTTGGTTCCTCTGTGGGACCTCAACTTGGTTTTAGGGGCGCTCAAGAAGGAGCCTTTTGAGCCCTTAGCCAAGCATCTGTCAAGGATTTGAATTTAAAAACTGTATTTTTGGTAGCCATTTGTTCGGCACGGTGCATTTCAGAGTTGCAGGCCCTGTCATGTAGAGAGCCTTTTTTGTGCTTTTCCAGAGAAAAGGTGGTTCTTCGGCCAGTCCCATCCTTTTTGCCAAAGGTGTCCTCTCCGTTTCATTTAAATCAGACAGTTTCTTTGCCAGTCTTACAATCGGAGGTAGGACACGTTTCCGATCGGGGTTTGTGTCGCTTGGACATAAAGAGGGTGTTGCGACGATATTTGGCAGTATCCGAATTTTTCCGCAAATCGGATCATCTCTTTGTGTTGTTCGGGGGCCCAAGGAAAGGGGAGGCGGCAGCGAAAGCCTCCATTTTCAGATGTTTTAAGGAAGCAATTTGTCTCTGCCTATATCTTACAGGGTCGTCCTGCGCCGGTGGGTCTGAGAGCACATTCCACTAGGGCGCAAGCGGCTTCCTAGGCAGAACACAGTCTGGTTCTGCCGGTCAAGATTTGTAGAGTGGCCACCTGGTCCTCTCTTCATACCTTCAGTAAACACTACCGCCTTGATGTGCTGCTGGCGAGTGATGCCGGTTTTGGGTCGGCGGTGTTGTGTGCCAGCTGGAAGGGCCCCTCCCGTTAGTACTGCTCTGTTACATACCAGAGGTGGAGGACTAAACTGGAGGAACGATAAGGAAATTGAAATTACACTTACCTGGTAATTGTAGTTCCTTGAGTGAATCCAGTTTAGTCCCCATTCCCGCCCAGGGACTGGTTTTGTTAACAAGGCAAATTTGAGGGAGCGAAATACAAACTTAAAGGTGAGTGCTGCTTTGAGGAGGTTGGCTGTCATGTTCATTCTTCCTTCTTCAACCTATCTCTCCTTCCTTTTCCAAGTCTCTGGTTCGGCAGGGAGGAGGGGGGTCAAAGAGTAAACCTCACCCTTCTCTGTTAGGGGGAGGTTTGTGGTTGGATAAGATATTGGTTATACCATTCAGTTGAGTTAGGTTTATCTTTAAAATGTTAGCTACTTATTTGTTGCTCTTTTGAATCTGCTTTGTCAGTAGTTCACTGGGGCTGATGGGAGATTCCAGCAGGCTACATCCAGTGATGTCACGAGTTTGACATGCCCAGTCTCCAAGCTGCAGGAGAAGGTGCACTACCCAGAGGTGGAGGACTAAACTGGATTCACTCAAGGAACTACAATTACCAGGTAAGTGTAATTTCAATTTATTTTATTTTTTTTCTGTGGTCGCGTCTGCCTTCACTCGACGCCTACTGGTACCGCCGGTTCTTTTTTCTTTAAAAAAAAAAAAAAAAAAATCTCACTTTCTGAAGTATTTTCTCTTCAGGGGCCTTTCCCCTCTCGGTACTAGGTGCCATTTTGGGCACTAGGCCCATTTTTCTTCAAACATGGAAAAACCAGCTAGTGGTTTCAAAAAATGTTCTAAGTGTGGTGGTACCATATCCGTCACAGACACCCATGACTGGTGTCTTAAATGTTTAGGACCTGACCATTCTCCATCGGAGTGTCTCTCCTGTAGAAAGATGACCAAGAGGGGCCTGCAGAATAGAGCTGCAAAACTCGGTACCTTTTTTGCCGCAGATACGATGTCCGTTGCATCAACGTCTTCTAGGGCTTCATCTTCCTCCCATGGATCTCAGGTAACTAAACCTAAGTCTTCTAAGACTGGCCAGTCCTCAAAGGGTAGATCTCCTTCCAGGTATCGAGATGCCATTGGTGTTGCCCTCGAGGAAAGTTCACCGGCAAAACAGCCCCAGCGGGAGGCTTCGGCTTCCAAAGCACTAACGGGGCTCCAGGATGTTCTAGAGGCTTCCACTTCTGCAGAACTACTGGTGCTGTGCTCTGGGGTTCCGGCCGCTTCCACTGGTACTGACACCCAAGCATCGGCAGGAGCGATGGATCAAAGAATCCTTGCTATCGAACGCAATCTAGCGGCTCTTTTAGCAGCTTTGGTACCACTAAAACCGCTTCAGACCATTCCACAAGTATTGGTACCGACATCAGTGCCGGTATCAACTGTACTGGCCATGCTTCCCCCCCCCCCCCCCCCATGCCGAGTCTGGAGTCTATCTCAGGTATCGAAAGATTGGTACCTAGACACCCCGATACAGAGTTCGAACGATACCGGTACCGTGCATTGCACGAACATTGGGAACGGAGATACTTCAAATCATCCGATTCCAATGACTCTGCTGGTACTAGAGCAGTCCTTCCGGAGGATCCATTTCCCTCTCCTCAGCGTAGAATGTCTCCTCCAGAAGATATGTCCTTCCAGGATTTCATACGTGATGTGGCTTGAGGCCTTGCACTCATGGTAACTCCTGAAAAGGAACCTAGAGCAGAAGAATTAGAAATTTTTCAATACCCTAATTTATTTATTTATTATTTAAAGGGTATTTCTATCCCGCCTTATCCTTCAATCAAGGCGGTGTACACAGCAAACAATCAAGGAGTTGGCATTTGTGTTCAAGGTATTCTTATATTGTACAGTGGATGTGTATGCATGTGGGTAGGATGATTAGCGTGCGCTATTTACAGCATAAGCTTTATACAGTGCTATGTACAATGAGCATGTGAGTGAGACGTACGTTCGTGGCTGTTGCTCCCATCATGTGTTTGGGCCGTAGTGTTCCAGGAAGAACAGAGTCTTTAGTTGTGGCTTCTAAAGGCTTCTAAAGAGGCAGCTACTCTGCCCATTCATAAGATCCTGCATAATCTTATCCTGAGAATGTGGGAAACTCCTTTAACCACATCTCCACACTCTCGATGACTCGATACCATGTATCGAGTTCCACCCTGTCCTGGGTTTCAGAAGACTCAGTTACCACACCATTCAATGGTAGTGGAATTGGCGATGCGTAGGATTAAGAGTGCAAAAAGACATTCTTCCAGGCCGTGAGTCGAGGACTCTCGATGCCTTTGGGCGTCGATGCTTCCAATCCTCCATGTTGTCAGCCAGAATCAGCTCGTACATCCTTTACATGGGGATGTTCCTCAAGGAGATTGCAGGAGACTTGAAACTTATGAGCCCTCTTCTTTCTGATGAAAAAAGAGAGGATTTTCTTACACTGGTCAGACATGCCCAGGATGTTTCCAAGTTTGTGAACCGTGCAACCTTTGATTGCTTTGAATGCATCTGCAGAACTTCTGCTATCTCCATCAGTGCACGTCGCATTGCCTGGCTTCAGGCATCAGACTTGGAAATATGGGTACAAGATAAACTGGAAAACATTCCTTGCACAGGAGAAAATCTCTTTGGCAAGAAAAGGCTAATGAGATTGATTCTGACAATATCACCTTGAACAGACTGTCAAGGTCTACAGCCAACCCAGTAAAGAAAAAATCAAATAAAAAGCCCTTTTTCAACAAGAAAAAGGTTTACCCCCTTATACCCATCAGGGTCACTGTCCAGTTTATATTTCCCAAAAGGGACAACAACAAACTAGACAGCAGAAGAAACCACAAGTCCCAAGAGCTCAGCCAGCTCAGCAGACTCAGCCTCCTCAGGGGCTTTGACTCTTTCCTAGAGAACTTAGTCATCCTGCCCCTGCAGGGTCCAGAACCCTCCACCATCCCCGGCAGGTTATGCCATTTTGCCAAAAGATGGCACCAAATAACATCTGAATATTGGACTCTGTCCATTGTAAGAGAGGGGTACAGACTTCATTATCACAGCATGCCCCCTCCTACAATTTTAAAGCAGTTCAATTCTCAAGTTCCTGTCATCGATCTCTTGGGTCAAGAGGTCGCATCACTTCTTGCTCAGGGAGCAATAGAGGAAGTGCCCATACCCCAACAGGGTACGGGGTTCTACTCCTCCTATTTTCTCATCCCAAAGAAAACAGGAGGACACAGTCCCACACTGGACCTCAGAGAATTGAACAAATATCTGGTCCGAGAAAAATTCAAGATGATCTCCCTCGGAACACTTGTGCCATACCTTCAGAATCAGGATTGGCTATGTTCTCTAGATTTAAAAGATGCATATATGCATATTCTCATCCATCCAGATCATAGGAAATTCCTTTGATCCCTTTTCCAGGGAAGACACTTCCAATACACAGGGTTCTTCCCTTCGGTCTGGCTTCTGCCCCAAGAGTCTTAACTAAATGCATGGCAGTAGTAGCTGCATTCCTGCGAACTCTGGGGATATTCGTCTTCCCTTACTTGGACGACTGGCTCATTCGAGCATCCACAGCTCCAGAAGCCAGCTTCGCTCTTTCTCGCACAATGCAAATCCTTTTCTATTTGGGATTGGTCATAAACCTCCCAAAATCTCATCTCGTCCCTTCTCAGTCCCTAGAATTCATAGCTCGCCTAGATACCAAACAGTCAAGGGCTTTCCTCCCACAGCCCTGCTGTCTTCGTATAGTGCAGCTGGCTTCCCAAGCAGCGGTAAAAGCTTTCCTGACTGCTTGGGAAATGCTTCAACTGCTGGGACATATGACATCCACTGTCCATGTGGTTCCCTGTGCTCGCCTTCACATGCGAGCAGCCCAGTGGACCCTATCCTCTCAATGGACACAGGCCTCGGGTCGCCTGTCGGACAAAATCAGAAACTTCACGAGTCTCATTTCGTCCCTCTAATGGTGGCAATTGCTGGAAAACTTTCTCATAGGCTCTCCTTTCCAGCAGCCTCTATTCCAGGCCACCTTAACAACAGATGCGTCCAAGTTGGGATGGGGGGGTCCACTTGCATGATCTTTCCACCCAGGGTCTCTGGACCCCACAGGGAGGCTTGTCGTCACATAAACCTCTTAGAACTCAGAGCAATTTTCCATGCTTTTCGAGTATTCCAAGCCCAGCTCAGCTACAAGACAGTCCTGGTCCAGACCGACAATCAAGTAGCCATGTTCTGTGTGAACAAGCAGGGTGGAACGGGCTCTCTGTCGTTATGCAACAAAGCTTTGCGACTGTGGGCCCTCGCCAGAGAGCACCAAATCCTCCTAGTGGTATATCTTCCGGGCATTCAGAACCTTTGGGCAGACAAACTCAGCCGAGTACTGCTGCCACACGAATGGTCTCTTCACTCGGACCAGCTTGCCCGAGTGTTTCAAATCTGGGAACCCCAGACATAGACCTCTTTGTGAGTCCACAGAATGCCAAACTTCCCCGATTCTGTTCCAGAATTCTGGCTCAAAACTGTCAAGCAAGGGATGCTTTCCTCGTCCACTGGGGTCAGGACTTCCTCTATGCCTTCCCACCCATTCCCCTCATTCCCAAAACACTGTTCAAGCTTCAGAGAGACAGAGATTGTATGATACTCATAGCTCCACGTGGGCCACGGCAAAAGTGGTGTCCTCTGCTTCTACGTCTCTCTCAAGCCACACCTCTGGAGTTGGGAAACGCTCCAGATCTTCTCTCCCAAGAGAACGGGACGCTATGGCACCCGAATCCCCAGTCCCTGCATCTCAGGGCCTGGTTGCTGAAAGCCTAGAACTTCAGGATATCAGCCTTTCTCAACAGGTAAAGGATATCTTTCAGGCTTCCAGAAAGCCCTCCACAAGGCGGTCTTACGCCTTCAAGTGGAAACGATTCTCTATATGGTGTTCTCAAAAGGGACTTAACCCTCTTTGGATACCTATGGAATCGCTACTGGAGTATCTCCTCCATTTGTCAAATTCTGGTCTTAAGACCAATTCGGTAAGAGTCCATCTTAGTGCCATTGCAGCTTCTTGCAAGCCTGTAGATGGACAACCTATTTCCTCTCATCCACACGTAGCAAGCCTCCCATTAGGCCACCGCTGGTGGCATGGGATTTGAATCTTGTTCTCGGGCAGCTCATGAAACCGCCCTTTGAGCCTTTAGCCACTACACCTCCAAAGTTTCTTTCTTGGAAGGTCATCTTCCTAGTTTATTTATTTATTTTATTTATTTATTTAACATTTCTTCTATACCGTGCTATTATAATCAGTGCGGTGAACATCGAACAAAACATACTACAATGCATACAGGTAACATTGAGTTTACAGTGAAACAGGATATTAAACATGGAGAAAAACCGGGGAAACTATATATAAGCTAACTTTATACTATGTACACTTCACTAACTCTTCTAGCTGATACATGTGTATTCGTGGAAGGATAGTACACGTGTGATGGTTAGCGGTGGGACTTATGAGTAGGCTAACCATTATCTGTTTGTGTTAGGGTGTTAGGGCGGCTGGGAGGTAGTTTGTCAATTGAGTGTTCACCACGGATTGTCTCCGGGTAGAATTTTGTAAATAGGTGGTGTTTCAAGGCTTTTCTGAATAGGGCTAGATTTTTGATGCCTCGGATTTCATGGGGAAGGGCATTACTTCTGCAAGACGCATTAGTGAGTTGCAGGCTTTAGTGGCTGATCCTCTTTATACAAGAGAAAATAGTGAGGTTTTTGGAGTCCAGCGGATTACAGGATCCGAGGCAGCATGGATTCAACAGAGGCAGGTCTTGTCAGACAATCTGATTGATTTCTTTGACTGGGTGACCAGGGAGTTGGACCAAGGGAGAGCCCTAGATGTGGTGTATTTACATTTCAGTAAAGCCTTTGACGCTGTTCCTCACAGGCGACTTATAAACAAACTGAGCACCCTAGGGATGGACCCTAAAGTTACTGCTTGGGTTAGAAAATGATTGGGTTGGAGGTGACAAAGAGTACAGGTAAATGGAGCTCACTCTGAGGAGAAGGATGTTACCAGTGGTGTGCCCCAGGGATCTGTCCTTGGTCCGATTCTTTTTAACATCTTTGTTAGTGATATAGCAGAAGGGCTGTCGGGTAAGATTTGCCTCTTTGCGGATGATACCAAAATCTGCAGTAAAGTAGACACCCAGGAAGGTGTAGATAACATGAGGGATCTAGCTAAGCTTGAAGAATGATCTAGAATTTGGCAGCTGGGATTTAATGTTAAAAAATGTAAGGTCATGCATTTGGGCTGTAGCAATCCAAGGGAGCAATATAGTATAGGGGGTGAAGTACTTTTGTCCACTAAAGAAGAGCGAGACCTAGGCGTGGTTGTGTCTGATGATCTTAAAGTAGCTAAACGAGTAGAAAAGGCGACAGCAAAAGCTAGAAGGATGCTTGGGTGCATACGGAGAGGAATGGCTAGCAGAAAAAAGGAGGTGATAATGCCTCTGTATAAGTCTTTGGTGCGACCTCATTTTGAGTATAGTGTGCAATTCTGGAGACCGCACCTTCAAAAGGATGTGAACAGGATGGAGTCGGTGCAGAGGGTGGCTACTAAAATGGTTAGTGGTCTTCATTATAAAGCATATGAGGACAGACTTAAGGATCTTAATATGTACACCTTAGAGGAAAGGCGGAATAGAGGTGATATGATTGAGATTTTAAATACCTCCGTGGCATAAATGTTCAGGGAGAGAGCCTCTTTCAATTGAAAGCAAGTTCTGCTACGAGGGGAAATGGGATGAGGGTGAAGTGAGATAGATTCAGGAGTGATATGCGGAAATATTTCTTTTCGGAAAGAGTAGTGGATCTGTGGAATAGTCTCCCAGTGGAGGTGGTAGAGATGAGGACAGTAACTGAATTCAAAAAAGCATGGGACAAACACAGAGGATCTCTAAAGGTAAAAAGGGGACTGTCATAGTTGTTGATATGGAAGGACAGACTAGATAGGCCATGTGGTCTTTTTCTGTCGTCATATTTCTGTGTTTCTGTATTTGGTCTTTAACCTTTGTAGCTGTTCCTTTGTTTTTTCTTAACTGTTTTTCTCATTTTATCATAGTCTCCCTTTTGAAAGTTAAAAGAGAGTACTGTGGATTTCTTTGGGAACAAGCAGGAAGTCAGTCCTTGCATATGGGTGACTTCTGCATCACGCAGGCTCTGTCAGTGCTGACATCACCCACTTGTGGATGCCTGCTGTCCTCAGAGAAACACCTGTTACAGGCGAGTAACTACACTTTCCTTGGTGTCCTCCCTCCATTTATTAAATCAAATGCAATCATTCTATGATCATTATTGTCAAGTGGCCTCAATACCCTTATCTCTTGCACCAGATCCTGTGTTCCACTAAGGACTAGGTCCAAAATAGCTTTCCCTCTTGTCTGTTTGTGAATCAGTTGTTCCAAGAAGCAGTCATTCCAAATACATCCTGCTAGACCAGTCTAGTTGGTTTGTTGTGTCCCCCTGCCAGAAGGTGGTGAGACAGAGAAAAATTCCCGAAGCTTTGTGACAGCACCCTTGGAATAAAAACCCATCCCCCTAAGGGGAGTTTCCATATTTTCTCTGTCTCAGCAGATTGTGGACATCTCCTAGCTCCTGGCATTCTCTGAGAAGAAACTTGGTATCAGGGTAGCTATCTTTGGCATTTATGCACACTATGGTGCCCCTTCTTTGCCGACAGTTTTCCTTTCTTCACTTTCCAGAGCTGCTCCTGATCAAGAGGACCAGAAGAGCACCTCTGAAGGGAAGTGCTCCTGGTCATGAGGAGCAAGTTGCAGCCTTCTGTTCTGACTATTCTGCAAGCAAGACTTCTATCAGCTACGTTGGCAGTCGCCTTTTGCTATTTTTCTAACTCCATAAAGTTTGCTTAAAAACAAAGCAAATCTCTCAGTTGGTCCGGTTTTCACAGAGTATGTGTAACAAAATATCCAATAAAACTCTGTATAACAACTAGAAAGTAGTATTCGCTTTAAAATAGACTGTTCAATCGTTCTAATCTTTAAGTATTAAGCATCTAAGAAAAGACTTTTAACAGGTAGCAACGTGGTCTCAGTATTCCCGGGCTAGCGTCAGAAAACCTGACTTATCGCCCCACATTAACATCAACGACCACTATAATGTTACCACCTTATTCTTTATATAAGTGTGCAAATAGTGAATTAAAAACTGCTTAGCTTTAAGTAGCCATTCCAAGGCTTAGCTGAGAATATCGTTCCCAACGCTGTCAGGCGCTAAGCGTTTCACCGATTAAGGGTTCTTCAGCAGTTCAACAAATAATTTTTGTGTACAGAACGCCAGCGTGTGCATAAGAGCTTAGCAGTTTTCCCCTGAAGAACCCTTAATCGGTGAAACGCTTAGCGCCTGACAGCGTTGGGAACGATATTCTCAGCTAAGCCTTGGAATGGCTACTTAAAGCTAAGCAGTTTTTAATTCACTATTTGCACACTTATATAAAGAATAAGGTGGTAACATTATAGTGGTCGTTGATGTTAATGTGGGGCGATAAGTCAGGTTTTCTGACGCTAGCCCGGGAATACTGAGACCACGTTGCTACCTGTTAAAAGTCTTTTCTTAGATGCTTAATACTTAAAGATTACAATGATTGAACAGTCTATTTTAAAGCGAATACTGCTTTCTAGTTGTTATACAGAGTTTTATCGGATATTTTGTAAAAACAAAGCAAAACAAAACCTTATTCAAGGACCCAATTGCTGAGGAAGTGGTTGGGCAGTTTTTTCTTTTCCGGACCCTTCCTTCATCTGTTTTTTTTTTTTCCTCCATTGTGAGCAGTGAGTATTTTATTTCTTTCACGGTTCTCTTTTAAAGCAGTGTCCTGATTGGTATCTTGTTGTTTTTGACCAGTGTGGTCTGTTATCTGCATTTTCCCGCTTCTCTTCACACGGTTAGTCGGCGACTACTTCCCGGCTTACTTACTGCCATAATGTTTGTACCGCAGCTGCCATTCTTTCTTTAGAGTTTGTTGATTTTTGACTCTCCGGCTCTTCCTGTGACTTTTTTATCCTGTTGTGACAATACCTTCTTCTCTACAGTGTTGCTTAGGCTGTGGGAGGAAATGTAAGACTTTGATTGTTAGTTTGTGTTCCTCTTGTGGTTCTGATCAAGGGGGGGGGTCCTTCCAGGTCTCTTGCTTCAGCTCCTTCTAGGTTACCTCAGAGTGATGCTGGATCCCAAGATGCCCTTCCTCCGGTTTTGTTGCCTGAGCAGCCTGCTCACCCTCTACAATGGCCAAGGCAGCGGCCGTGCGCCTGACTCTTCACTCTGTTTGGTGCCGAGACTATTTGAATGGAGAGGGATTCTGTCGGCGTTTTCAGATTGAGTAAGCCGCCGAACAGAAGATTTGGGTTGCAGTAGACAAAGGAAAAGGAGTTTCACTCCATATGACTCTACAGTGTGTGCCATAGAACCCCTCAGGAAGGCATTGTCGAAACACGGCTGTGTCTGGTCTGACCCTATTCACCCCGTTTGTGAATGTTTTTGGAATAAAACTATCTTTGGTTATACCATGCTTCAGACTTGTTTGGACTACTTTCACTTGATAATCGTGCTTTTTAGTTGGACTTTTGCTGCCCTTTGGTCTTTTATTTATCTATTTAGACAGTTTTGTATACCACCTTATCCTTCAATCAAAGTGGTCACAACACAGTTGGGGATACATTTTAACACGAGGGGATATGAGACACATACACTAATATTTACAGGGAACATGGGCAATGGAGGGTTAAGTGGCTTGCCCAAGACCACAAGGAGCACCTGTGGGACTAGAAACCCCACTCCTTCCGGCCCAGGGTTGCTGTCCTCTAGTGGGATTTGAACCACCTACCTTCCGGCCTGTGGTACCTTGCCCCAACCACTAGGCCACCCCTCCTTACGTCTTGCCACAGCTCCTCACACTTTCTCCAAGTGATGGTAGTAGTGGCAGTTTCCCTGCAGCACCAAGGTATTCAGGTTCATCCTTATCTAGATGATTGGCTGATCAGAGCAATGAGATTCAAGGAGGCTACTTCTGCGCTCTCTCAGGTCCTCTCATTTCTGGACAGTCTCAGCTGGGTTGTCAATTATGCCAAAAGCAATCTTTGCCCAGTTCAGTCTCTGGAATTTCTCAATGCATGCTTCGACATGAGAGTGGGTCGCATCTTCCTTTCTTATGACAGATGCAAGAAGCTAGGCTTTCAGGTCAATGCCTTCTGATGCCTGGTAGCTCTCACTGCCTTACGCTCAACTCCTTGGCACTATGGCTTCTGCTCTCAACTTGGTCCCTTGGGCCCATGCACACATGTGTCTGCTTCAGTATTCTCTCCTGTCATGTTGGTCCCCATCCACCCAGGACTATCTGATTCGTCTACCTCTTTCTTCAGTGGTTTGCCAAAATCTTCGCTGGTGGCTTTGTCCTCATCACTTGTTGAAGGGCATTCCCTTGGAAATGCCACATTGGATTGTGGTCACTATGGATGCTAGCCTTGCAGGTTGGAGAGGGCACTGCTAGGGACAGGCAGCACAGGGATATTGGTCCATTCAAGAAGCCTCGAAGCCCGGGCTGTTCATCTGACTCGACTCTTCTTTCAATCCCACCTCCAGGGTCGAGCAGTCCAAGTACTTTCCAACAAATCCACCACTGTAACTATCTCAACAGACTGGGTGGGACCAAATGTCCTGGAATGGCCCTGTAAATGAGTCTTCTATTTCCCTGAGCAGAATCCAACTTCCTGGCTTTTTCTGTGGAATGTTCTTTATTCCGCTTGAATGTTCTCCATTGCAGGAAAGGAGAACATTTAAGCGGATTTCCTGAATCGTCATATCCTGGAACCCGGCGAGTGGGAGCTAGCTCCGTGGGTGTTTGTGAACATTGTGCATCGGTGGGGTCATCCAATTCTAGGACTAATGGCCACCTCTTCCATTGCCAAGGCATCAATCTTTTTCAGTTGTCAAAAGGAACTGAACTCTCATGGCCTAGATGCTTTGTTTCAGACCTGGCCCTTGAATCATCTTCTCTACATCTTTCCTCCTTGGCAGCTAATTGGCCATGTTCTATGATGGATAGAGTCACACTTTAGATGGATAGTGCTGGTGGCCCTGGATTTGCCTCGGTGTCCGTGGTATGCTGATGATCTCCGCCTCCTGCAAGAGGTGCCCCTACCCCTCTGTATCCAGAAAGGTCTCCTGTTTCAGGGGCAGGTTCTCATGGATGACCCCGCTCCTTACTCGCATACGGCTTGGCTATTAAGCGGCATCACTTGCATGCAAAGGTTACTTGCCACAAGTGGTGGCCACTCTACTACAGGTTCAACTGTCTTCTATCTCACGTGCCTATGCTTTGATCTGGCATCTGTTTTTCTTCTTGGTTTTCTGAGAGATCCCGCTCCCCTTGGTGAGTTGATATTCCAAGCGTTCTTTCCTTCCTTCAGGACGGATTTGATAAGGGTCTTGCCTTTAATGCTTTAAAGGTGCATATTGCAGCCTTGATATTCTTTCGGGAGCCTTTCCATGGGTGGTCTCTTGCTTCTTATGTAGACGTTTCCCATTTTTTGTGTTCGCTCCCTGAGGCCCCACATTCGTCCAAACGTTTCTTCTTGGGATCTGTTCTTAGTGCTTCATACGTTCACCTGTGCCCTGTTTGAGCCTCCTCCGTAGGGTATCTCTCAAAGATTTGACTGTCAAAACTGTTTTCTTATAACAGTCACTTTGTCACAGTGCCTTTTGGAGCTCCAGACACTTCCTTGACTGGATCCTTTTCTGTCTTTTTCCCCAGAGAGGGTTACCATTCGAACAGTGCCTTTTTTTTCTGCCCAAGTTCCTTTTGGATTGTCATGTCAACCAATCAGTTGTGCTTCCTTTCTTTAAGAAGCAGTCTTCAGGTAACAAGAGTCCTTCACCTATTGGATGTTGGTAGAGTGTTACACCTTTACCTCAAACTCACTAATTTTGTCTATCCAATCATCTTTTTGATTTGGCTTCTGGTCCATGAAAAGGAGCGGCTGCTTCCAAAGCGACCATTGTGCACTGGATCAAACAGACCTTTGAGTCAGCTTATATTTTATTGAACAAACCTGTGCTGATAGGTCTTCGGGCACATTCTACGTGACCCAGGCTACCTCCTGGACAGAATGCTCACAGGTAGCTCCGCTAGATATTTGCAGAGCGGCCATCTGGTCCTCCTCTACTTTTGCACATCACTATTGCTTGGATGTCCAAGCTTGAGAAGCAGCTTGCTTTGGAGCCTCTGTCTTGGCTGCAGCTGTTCCTTCCTGCCCTGGAGTGCCCTGGAGTGGTTTAGCTATGGTACTCCCCACTATTCTGGACTGGTCTAGCAGGATGTATTTGGAAGGAGAAATTTTATTTACCAATAATTTCCTTTCCTGGAATCCTGCTAGACCAGTCCAGGACTCACCCCTCTAAACTGTTTAGTCCATCACCTAGCTAAGACTCTCTTTACATATCTGTGACATTGCTGTACCTCACCATATACATACTTCCTTGGCCTGTGGGTCCTGTTTCACATTGTTCAGTTTAGCTTGTTATAAGAGATATTTGTTAACTCATTTTTGGTCTGGTTTTGTGCTTGCTTGGCTGTTCGAGCTCCTGCTGCTTGTTATGGTTATACTGAAACTCCCTTTGGAGGAATGGGTTTTTATACCAAGGGTGATGTCCGAAAGCTTCAGGAATTTTTCTGTCTCACCATCTGCTGGCAGGAGGACACAACCTACTAGTCTGGACTGGTCTAGCAGGATTCCAGGAAAGGAAATTATTGGTAAGTAAAATTTCTCCTTTATTTTCATCTAGAAACTTCATCTCCCTAGCATGTCCTACTGTGACATTGATCCAGTTGATACTGGGGTAATTGAAATCACCCAATATTACTGTGTTGTAACTTTTGTTTGCTTCCCTGATTTCTTTAGCATTTCACCATCCATCTGTTCATTCTGCTCTGGTGGATGGTAGTACACCCCCACTGCCATTGCCTTACCCTTTTTACATGGAATTTCTATCCATAGAGATTCTACAGTGTATTTTGTTTCCTGCAAAACTTTAGTCCTATGTAACTCAATGTCCTCTCTAACATAGAGCTCAACCCCTCCACTAATTTGATCTATCCTATCATAGCTATATAGTTTGTACCCAGGTATCAGTGTCCCGTTGGTTGTCCTCCTTCCACCTGGTCTCTGAGATGACAGTTATATCTAACTTAGTGCTCTATATTCTAATTCTCCCACCATATTTTTTAGACTTCTAGTGCAGAGAGGCATTTTAAAGGTTGTATTTTATTCATATTATCTGGTAATCAGTTGACGGAGGTAATTTGGAATCTTTCGGCTCTGTCTGTTTTGTACTTAAGGGCATCTGGATTACTTTCATCTTTATTAGAACATCTCTATTAGGATGCTGTAACTTCCCTCTTTTGATAGTATCCTTCCGAACCATGCCCTCCCTCTTGGGCGACTGTTGCCTTTCCTGTATTATCTAGTTTAAAAGCTGCTCTGTCTCCTTTCCAAAGGTTAATGCCAGCAGCCTGGTTAAGGTGGAGCCCATCCTTTCGGAAAGGCCCCTTCCTTCCCAAGAATGTTGCCCAGTTCCTAACTAATCCAAAACCCTCTTCCTTGCACCGTCTCCTCATCCACGCATTGAGTCTGTGGAGCTCTGCCTGCCTTTTGAGTCCTGCACATGGAACGGGAAGCATTTCAGAGAATGCTACTCTGGAAGTTCTGGATTTCAACTTCCTACCTAAAAGCCTAAACTTGGCCTCCAGAACCTCCCTCCCACACTGGTCATTGGTACCAACATGTACCAAGACAGCAGGCTCCTCCCCAGCACTATTTAAAACCTTGTCTGGGTGACATCTGAGGTTCACTTCCTTTGCACCAGGCAGGCATGTTACCAGGCGAGCCACCCAGCTGTCTACATGTCTGAATCGCCGCTATAATGGCCGTCCTAACCCTTCTCTCATGGGCATAGGTTCTTGGAGAAACCTCCTCTGTGCGAGAGGGTTTTACATCATCTGGAGGACAGTCCAAGCTACAGGATCACTTTCTGCCACACCAGGATGATGCTGTCCTTTCACTTGAGCTCTCTCCTGCATGACAACAGAGAGGCTGCCAGCCTAGAGGTGGGACATCAGTACTACGGCCCTGTAGATCTTGTCTACAGGGCCGGAGTGGAGGAGTGGCCTAGTGGTTGGGGCAAGGTACTTCAGGCCGGAAGGTCAGGGGTTCAAATCCCACTAGAGGACAGCAACCTTGGGCCGGAAGGACTGGGATTTCTAGTCCCACAGGTGCTCCTTGTGGTCTTGGGCAAGCCACTTAACCCTCCATAGCCCATATTCCCTGTAAAATAGTTATCTCCAAGTTATAATGCCCTGTTCAATGTTATTTCCATTTGTTCAATGTAAACCGCCTTGATATCATGAAAGGCGGTATATAAGAAATGTTAAATAAATAAATATACATCTGTCTTCTTTAGGTCCTCCATCTGCTACTTTGGCCTCCAGAGATCGGACTCGTTCCCTGAGAGCAAAGAGCTCTCTGCACCTAGTGCGCACATTAGACCCCTCCTGGGAGAAAATTGTACATTTGACACTCTATGCAAAAGACCGGATAGCCCCCATCTCGCTGCTTGGCTGCTGTCTGCATCTTAGTTTTAAGGTTTTGTTTTACTTACTTAAAGCTATACCTGGTGAGGATAACCAGCTATCTCTGTCTCAGATTATGCCTAGGGTGGGTGGGAGTTAGGGCAGGCTGGAGGGAAAGAAACACTTAATAGAAGCTATCTTGCTAATACAGAGCCCTGACTTAGTTTGTTTTAGGTAAGAAGCTGACTTGCTAAAACAGTGCCCTGTATGACTTTCTGTTTATTTTAAAGTTCTGTGGATTTTTTTAATTTTATCAGTTTAAACCCAAAGATTTCTCTTTAACCCAAGAATCTGAGAAATTGCCACCAGGTAAATACTTACAAATTTAGAATCCTTCTCGTCATTGTTTTTCTTCTATCTCATTTTTCTTTTTCATTAGCTCAAAATCTGTTCTTTTCTCACCATAGAGCCATGGTGCAGACCAAACTGGGATTCTGTGCCATATTCAATAGAAGAATGGCTGGAAACAACAAGACTGACATTTTCATATTTGCCTGCAGTCTACCTACCAGTTAAGACTATTACTGCAAATGTGAGAGGATGTCCTCCATGGTCAAGAAATACCTTTTTTGGCCTACGAAAATTGAGGCTGAGGAGTATCTCCTTAAGATGAGTCTTTGGAACAGAAGCCAGCTGGCTGTGTGTGCAGTCTAGCAGATTCTTTCTTGGAAGTTGCCTCTTTCTCTCCTAATTCAGTAGCCAAAACAATACCCCCTTTAAAAAGAAGGGGGTGTTGGGGGGGGGACGACGTTAAACCAACCTCATTCCATTTCTACAAAGAATGATCAATCACTTTTTTTGTAAAACGCTACTGCAAAGATATTCTAGGAGTAACTTACCAAGGGACCACTTCATGCTGTTCCATCCAGATCAATATGTACAGAGAGGCGTGGCGTGTAATATTCTCAGGATCCAATAGTTTCACTATTATCATTACCAGATTCTGAGTCTCAAGAGAACCATTCCCTTCCTCCATGTTCTCTCTTTCCAGCCCATTCCAAAACTGTTCTGGAAGATTACATAGATTCACAGTCTCAGAATGATGATTCCTCACCTTAAGGATATGACCTACCCACTGTTATTTCTTTAGAGCCATCTTTGCCCTCAGAAGAAACTTATTACTGTGATATCTCATGCTCCAGATTTGTGCAAAAGATGGTGAAGGGCATGCCTTTTCACTCTAGTTAAAAGCTAAACTGATGTATTTAGTTAAAATTCATCAAAGCTCCCCAAAGATACAGTAGCAGTCCTGGTCCACATACTGTTGGACCTGCAAACCTGCATATGTTGGGCTCTGTTTTTAATACAACTTATGTCTAATTAGTGGAGTAGAGGAGTACCCTAATGGTTAGAGCAGCAGGGTAGGAACCAGGAAAGCCAGGATTTGAATCCTCTGCTGCTCCTTGTGTTCTTTGCTAAGTCACTGAACCCTCCTTTGCCTCATATAGATTTGGGTTGTAAACCCTCTGGGGACAGGAAAGTAGCTACTGTACCTGAATGCAACTCGCTTTTGAACTTCTGAGAAAGGCATGAGCTAAATCCAATTCCCTTTCTCTTTCCCCTTTCCTCTTTGAAATTAGACTTCAGATATAATGTTCACATTAATCCAGAAGGTACAAAACGTGTCCAGCATTCTGCTTTCTACTGCACAAGGCGCGTTCAAGGTGGTCATCATGGATTCTAATGAATGTGGTACTCATTTGTCTAGCCTGTGATGCATTTGATACTACTCAGGATCTCTGCCCTAGACATGCTGCCCATAGAGTTTCCTGGTTAAGTGCATCAGAATTTAGAAAAGATATGCATGTTAAGGTGGCAGACACCCTTTGCACATGTAACAAATCTTTCAAGGACGAGGTTAAAAATGGTTGATACCTTCAAACCTACAATAGGTGCCAACTCTTGGTACTAGAGCTCTCCCAATGCTGGTCAAACTCCATTGTGTCCAGAATATGATATTTTGTGGTCTTTAGCATCCCCAGTCTTTCTGATAAGTTAGCAACTATTCCACTGAAAACCATTGCATCACTCTTCAGCATTTGTCTGCTCTAATCAGAGTCCACATCATCCTCTAGACATAGAAACAGACAGCAAATAAAGACCATATGGCCTATCCAGTCTGCCTATTCATACCAACTACTGAGCTCTACAATCCCTTTTTTTCCCTTGAAGATCTATGCTTGTCCCATGCTTTCTTGAATTCAGGTACAATCTTCACCTCTGTTGGGAGGCTATTCCACACATCCACCACCCTTTCTGTAAAGAAATATTTCCTTAGATTACTCCTGAGTACATCCCCTTTTACCTTCATCCTATGCCTCCTTGTTTCAGAACTTCTTTTCAGTTGAAAGAAGCCCACCTTCCTATTGTTTCTCCCCTCTCCCACCTTTCTTCCAAAGTATACATGCTGAGAAGTTTGTTCCCATATGCTTTGACAAAGACCATTGACCATTTTAGTAGCTGCACTATGTACCTGACTCCATCCTGTTTTATATCTTTTTGAAGGTGCAGTCTCCAGAATTTCACAGAGTACTTACTTAAGGTCTCACGCGAGAATTATACAGAGGCACTAACACCACCTTTTCTTGCTGGCTAGTCTTTTGTCTGTGCACCCATGCATTCTTCTGGCCTTTGCCATTGCCTTTTCTACCTGTTTGATCATTTTAAGATGATCAGTATGATCTGTGTCAAGTCCCGTTCTTCATTCATGCACAGAAGTATTTCATCCCCTATACTATACTGTTCTCTGTTTTTTTGCAGCCCCAGTTCTTGACCCTGCATTTTTTTTAGCATTAAATCTTAGCTGCCAAATTCTAAACAATTCTTTAAGCTTCACTGAATCCCTTCTTAGGGTATGCATAAAAGAACGGTTAAATAAATAAATAAATAAATGTACACTCTCCAGAGTGTCTACCCTATTGCAGATTTTGGTATCTGCAAAAATTTATGTATCATTCTTATATACCTCTTTGCCCCTCAGACTGCAAAATATACATAGACATATATTTAAAAAATAAGAACATTCAATTCAAATATTTAAAAACCTATACTAAAAATCCATGTTTTACAGTATTTATGAAAAAAGATAAATTGAGACATCTTTTACGTCCAGCAGAAGCCAGTTCCAAAGAGAAGGGCCTATACATGAAAAAGCCCTGTATTTAGTCGGCATCGGCTTGATCCCTGCTGGAACTTCTATTGACATCTGCTTTTGAGATCATAGATATCTTGTCTGGACATAATGTTGAATCTATGTACACAAATAAGCAGGTAGGACCAACAAAAGCAAGGAAATCAGCACACCCTCTCAAAGTCTGAATAGACTTTTATTGAAACCCCAACACCAGCAGTGTTTTGGCAGCTAGTGCCTTCCTTAAGGGGTAAAATAGAAATCCTCCATCACAAACACACACATACAGAGAACACCTGTTACAGGTAAGCAACTTTGCTGAACAATTATGGCATGTTTACTGAAAGTGAACACGTGTTAATGAACGTTACGTTCCATTGCATACACAAATAAAAAGGAAGTGGAGGCATTTAACCAGGGCCAGTGAAACCAGCTGTGCAAACCATGCACCTACATAGGGTGGCCACCATGGGAGGGCAGCACAGTTGGCACAGTGAGTCAGCCAAGACTAGCCATCGGGTGGCAGGCAACAGTCAGGCAAAAAAAGTTAAATAAATCAGTAACGGACTTTGGAGCCCATGCATATACTGCATGTCTTACACATCCCCACGCCCTCCGATGGAACTTCTGTTACTGAGGGATGCTAATTATATATATATTTTAATTTTCTCAAATTATTGTTGCTGTGGCAGTGGTAAGGGGAGGGGAAGACAAAGCAGGGGAAGGGGGGACAGGAAGCTTCTGAACTATGATGGGATGGGGAGATACCGGGCTGGGGGTGACAGAAGTTACTGAGCTGTGAGGGCTGGCCAGAGAGAGGGTGGGGAGCAGATGCAGTGGCTCTGAGGAATGGATAGAGAGGAGATGCTGAACCACTGTGGGGGTGGGGGAGAGGATGAAAAGGGGGCAGAGGGATGGAGAGGAAAGATGCTGAGCATCATGGAACTATATGGGAGAGACCATGGAAGGGGATGCGTTAGAGGAAAATGGTGAGTACAAAAGGTAGAAATGTAGTAATGGAGTGAGTGAAAAACAGAAGGGAATAAGAAACCAGTGAAGGATTTGGGGAAAATGGGCCAGCTAGAGGAGATGAGCTTGGCTGGTTATGAAAAAAGGCGGCAAAGTTGATAGGAGAAAAGTCAAAAGGAAATATTAAGGATTAGAGGGTGAGGGGAATGATATTTGAATGGATAGAGAGCGAGAAAAGACATGGAGGAAAGAGCTAAAAGGGAAAGATCAGTATTTCAGAGAGAGAGATAGAATGGGAATGTAAGAATACAGGAGGCAAATGGACAGCAGATACTGGAAAGAGTTAGGGTAAGACAGGACAGCAGAAAAGAGACTGGTGCCATCATGACTGAACAAACTAATGTGCTGATGCAGAAAGACTAGCACGCCTTTTGTGCACAGATAACACAACGTATATGCACAATTCCACCAAATGCAGAAAAGAGCTTGACACGCACTTGTAGTGCGTCTGTTTGCGTATGCATTGGCTCGCCTCCTTTCAACTTTACACTGGCTAATAATGTGTGACTTCAGCGCTGGCTTTCTGCATCGGCCTGTAAATGCCCAGATAATAAAAGCAGAAAAAAATATTTTATTTTTTATTTATTAACTGGAATATGTTAGCTTTGGAAAATGTACATTGCTGATGTTTGTTTCTTGTTCAGTACCAGAGGATATATATTTCTATTTTTATTTCTCCAGTGTTGCTGTAAACATGGAGTTTGGCTTTAAGGGGATCCCAGTTCAGTTGTCTTTATATTTCAATTTCTAATTTGTGGTCCCGTGTTCTGTATTTGGTGAGGGTTTGTCTGTGTTTTGCTTGTGTGACTGAGTTTTGTTAACGTGTCGTTTGTGTAGAGATCTGTAGCAATCTTGTTCTGTTTTCCCAGTAGAGTAAAGAGGTATTGGTATTCTATAAGATGTATTGATTTACTATTTGTAGTGCTGCCTTTTCTTAGGTAGGTTTTATGCTGTAGGATTTCCAGGTATTATTTTAGGGCAGGTTTACTATGGGCTCTAAGTAGTGTGTTTCTTTTTTGGGTTTTTTTTTACAAGGTTTTATGTACATGGTAACTGGAACTGGAGGGAAGTCCAGGGGCGGCTCTATAATGAGGCCGAGTGAGGCGGCAGCTTTTTGGGGGGTGGGAAAAATTGCCCCCAAAAAGACTGCCTCACTAGGCCTTCAAAATAAAACATATTTTTTAAAAAACCCGGCTGCAAAAGCTGCTGCAGCAGCGGTAGAATGACATGCCCCGCAGCCGCTGCCTCCCCGGAAGAGCTGTGCCAGCGTTCCCCTCCCCCCCCCCCTGCACTGGCTCAGCTTCCCCCCCCCCGCCCCGGCTCAGCTTTTCGCCCCCCCCCTTCCCGTGCCACCTCAGCTTTTCGCCCCCTCCCTCGCCACCTCAACTTTTTGCCCCCCCACCCGCGCCGGCTCAGCTTTCCCCTCCCCCCCCTCCCGCGCCGGCTCAGCTTTCCCCTCCCCCCCTCCCGCGCCGGCTCAGCTTTCCCCTCCCCCCCTCCCGCGCCGGCTCAGCTTTCCCCGCCCCCCCTCCCGCGCCGGCTCAGCTTTCCCCTCCCCCCCTCCCGCGCCGGCTCAGCTTTCCCTCCCCCCTCCCGCGCCGGCTCAGCTTTCCCCTCCCCCCCTCCCGCGCCGGCTCAGCTTTCCCTCCCCCCCTCCCGCGCCGGCTCAGCTTTCCCCTCCCCCCTCCTGCGCCGGCTCAGCTCCCCCCCCTCCCGCGCCAGCTCAGCTTTCCCCTCCCCCCTCCCGCGCCGGCTCAGCTTTCCCCTCCCCCCTCCCGCGCCGGCTCAGCTTTCCCCTCCCCCCCTCCCGCGCCGGCTCAGCTTTCCCCTCCCCCCTCCCGCGCCGGCTCAGCTTTCCCCTCCCCCCCCCCCGCGCCGGCTCAGCGTTCCCCTCCCCCCCTCCCGCGCCGGCTCAGCTTTCCCCTCCCCCCCTCCCGCGCCGGCTCAGCTTTCCCTCCCCCCCCCTCCCGCGCCCGCTGAGCTTTCCCCTCCCCCCCTCCCGCGCCGGCTCAGCTTTCCCCTCCCCCCCTCCCGCGCCGGCTCAGCTTTCCCCTCCCCCCCCTCCCGCGCCGGCTCAGCTTTCCCCTCCCCCCCTCCCGCGCCGGCTCAGCTTTCCCTCCCCCCCCCCTCCCGCGCCGCCTCAGCTTTCCCCTCCCCCCCTCCCGCGCCGGCTCAGCTTTCCCCTCCCCCCTCCCGCGCCGGCTCAGCTTTCCCCTCCCCCCCCCTCCCGCGCCGGCTCAGCTTTCCCCTCCCCCCCCCTCCCGCGCCAGCTCAGCTTTGCAGAGCTGCGCGAAGGGAGAGTGTTTCCCTTTCCCGCGGCTCTATTAAAGCAGAGCCTGCCGGCGCTGATGGGAAAAAGGATTTCCCATCAGCGCCCGCGGGCTCAACTTTAATAGAGACGCGGGAAAGGGAAGCACTCTCCCTTCGCGCAGCTCTGCAAAGCTAAGCTGGCTCGGAGGGGAAATGCTGACAGGGCTCTTCCGGGGAGGCAGCGGCCACGGGGCACTTCGTTCTGCCGCTGGGTTTTTTTGGGGTTTTCGTTTTTCAATTTCCCTGAGCTGTGGGGGCAGGGGGGGGGGGGGTTAGCCCAGGAAATATTAATGGGTGGATGGGGGGAGGGCTACGACTGGAAATGGTCTAATGAAGAGGTTTAGAACTGGAAATGGGTTGATGGGGGGTTAGAACTGGAAATGGGCTGATCGGGAGGGGGGCTAGAACTGGGGCTGATCGGGAGGGGGGCTAGGACTGGAAATGGGCTGATGGGGGGCTAGAACTGGGGCTGATCGGGAGTGGGGCTAGGACTGGAAATGGGCTGATGGGGGTTAGAACTGGGGCTGATCGGGAGGGGGGATAGGACTGGAAATGGGCTGATGGGGGGTTAGAACTGGGGCTGATTGGGAGGGGGGCTAGGACTGGAAATGGGCTGATGGGGGGCTAAGACTTGAAATGGGCTGATGGGGGGTTAGAACTGGAGCTGATCGGGAGGGGGGCTAGGACTGGAAATGGGCTGATTGGTGGGGTTAGGCCTGGAAATGGGCTGATTGGTGGGGTTAGGCCTGGAAATGGACTTATTGGGGCGGTTAGAATTTGGTAATGGGCAGATGGGGGGCTAGCACTGGAAATGAGCTAGGACTGGTAATGGGCTGATAAGGGGGATAGGACTGGGAATGGGCTAATGGGGGAGCGGAGGAGAGTTCTGCTGGCCCTGGAAGAAAACTAGGGGCTAGGGTTACAAATGAGCCAATGCGGGGGGGATGGTAGAATAGGACTGGAAGGGAGCAGATACTGAGAGGAGAGTCTGCGATGGGAAGGAGGGGGCAGGAAGGGAGCTTACTCGGGGAAGAGAGGGGACTGGAAAGGAGCTGACACCTGGGATGTACTGAAGGGGGACTGGAAGGGAGCGTTCACGTGGGGATGGGAGTAGTAGGTGGCTAGGTAATGGGGAGGAGGCTGGAAGGGAGCTGACATGCGAATGGTACTGAAAGGGGGATGGACAAGAGGGTAGGGTGACTGGAAGGGAGCTGACTGGTGGGGGGGGGGGGGGCACTGAGAGTGGACGTGAGCTGATACCTGGGATGGTATTTGGACTAGAAGGGGCTGGACAGTGGGGAAGGAGGGGGACTGGAAGGGAATGGACACCAGTGGCAGTCGTGGGAATGCAAGGCGGTTGATATTGGAAGGTACTGGGAGGGGAGGACTGGAAAGGGGACTGATATTGGGGAGGGTTACTGGAACTGGAAATGGGCTGATGGAAGGAAGTGAAGAAAACAAAAGAAGAGATAAGAAATGGCAGATGGACCATAGACCACAGAAAGAGTGCTAAGAGAAGACAGGAAAGCATAAACCTCAGATCGGGACCAGCATGATCAGAGGATAAAATGGTCAGACTACAAAGGTAGAAAAACTAATTTTATTTAATTTTAGTGATTGAACTTTGTGCTATTTTTATATTTTACACAGTATTGGGGAACTGCATCTCTTAATTATCTGATGTTGCACTGCATGTGGACTCTGGCTTCTTGAGGTTTCAGTTTAAATTTTGTCTACATATTTTTATTTTTACTTTTAGATTGTGGTTACTTATTCTGTACTTGGTGAGGGTCGATGTGAGTGTGAGTTTGAGGAGTGGAGTTTATACATAAAGATCTATATACTTTAGTAATTTGTCTTGTTCGGCTTTTCAGATAGGTGTATGGATGTTCCAGGGCCCACTGTAGTATTTACAGTGATGCTTTTTTTGGATAGGCTCCTTATGTGAGTTTTGGAAGTTTGTATGATATGGTAGGTTTGCCCTTTGTTGTGGAGTGGAGGAGTAGCCTAGTGGTTAGAACACTGGCTTGGTAACCAAGCAACCAGGGTTCGATTCCCGCTAGCACTCCTTGTGGCCTTGGGCAAGTCACTTAACCCTCCATTGCCTCGGAAGAAAGGCCTGGTAATCTACTTCCGGTGACACTGCCAAGAAAACCCAGGAGTTTCTGGGTCACCAGGAGTCAGGACTGACTCAAAGGCATACATTGCATTTTTGCTCTTTGTTGTAGGGTTTTGTATAGTTCGCAATATGCCTGGTACTGGAGAATCATAGTAGTTAGTGAGATGATCAGAATCAGATATTTTTTTAAAATATTGAGTTCTGTGGGTGAATGTCGTGGTTCTGCTCTGCACCTACTGTGGATGCAAAATATATGTTGAAAAAGAAAAAGCAAGAACTATAACGCAGTTAATAACAAAATAAAAATGAGTTATAATTTAGTTTTATAAACTGTGCTGTTAGTTCTTGCTGTCTTTTAGTTCCTTGGTGTGCAAACAGAACCGTACCTAGCCCTGTGCAAGCGGTGCAGCCGCACAGGACGCAAAGGCTTGGGGGGTGCATTTCGGTTGTCTGCTGCTGCCCTGCCACCGCTGGCAGTACAATAACAGGCAGCCGAAATGTGCCCCCCCATGCCTTTTTGCAGCACTTTAAGCAGGTTTGGTCCCTCCCTCCTCCAACGCGATGTCAGAGCAGGGAGGGACAATCTGCTTAAAGTGCAGATGCCTTTCAGATCGGGGGCATCTCCCTCCTCCTCCTCCCTATATCTCTGTCCAGTGCTGCCTGCTTTTTCGTTGCTGCCGGCGCCACCGTGAAAAAAAACAGGGCGGCAGCAGCAGGGAAAGAGCAGGCATCGCTGGACGGAGGTATTGGGGGGGGGGGGGGGGTGAGAGGAGGTGCGTGCGCCCGAGCTGCAAGTCGCACTGGGCACGATTGCAGCTTGGTACGGCCCTATGTGCAGACATCTTGGATTCCTCCATATAATCTAATCGGCTTTTTGGTTTGGTTCAGTCTCTGATTGGATTTATGAAAAAGCCCCATCCCCCTCTAAGGTGTGGGGGGGGGGGAGGGCGCCATCTCATTCTTCGCCTCAGGCAGCAGATTGCCTTGAACCGCCCCTGGGGAAGTCTTATGAAATCTGGTAACCTTTCTGTAACTCCTTTGCACATGTAAAGGATGATCGGATACTCGTACACTTACGTTATTGTTGGGGCAAAAATGATAGGTGGCTCCTTATAAACTAATCACTTTACTGAGGCATAAGCTTTCGAGGGCATGCATCAAATTGATTGGTCTATAAGGTGCCACCTGCCTCGGTCATTTTTGCTACTCCAGAGTAACACGGCTACTTCTCAGAAAGGTTTCTTCATGTTGGGACAAAAGAGAAGCTTTTGAAAGGCTCCACTGGAATTTACTGGGGTGGGAGCAGCAAAGTATTCACTCACAAAGGGCAGCAAAAAAGGTAGCAGTGGCCCTGCACTTAACATGTATTAATCTTTTGTAAACATGTAGGAGAATATTGCTCTCGTTTTTTGTTATCTCCAGGAACAAGCAGGAATGAGTCTTCACATATGAAGAAGAATAAACAATTGGAACCCCCTCAATCCCTATGCCTAAATTGTGCTCTCATAAACGCACGGTCAATCCGTAAGAAATGGCCAGTTATCGCTGATATAATTTCCTCCTACAATCTGGATATACTCATGATAACTGAGACCTGGTTATCTGACGTGGATAATGTAATCCTTAATCAACTCGTACCCTCCAACTTCTCCGTCCACTCCCAACATAGAGAGAACAAGAGAGGTGGAGGTACTCTCATACTTACCAAAACGGATCTACATTTCCATACCATTGACTCCACAAGCTCAAACAACATGGACGTCATATCCATTGCAAATGAGCAGTGCTCCATCAACTTGATATACAGAGCACCCTCCCCCGATGACCTTCCTAACATTTTAGACCTAGCAGCCAATACACGCAAACCCAGCATTCCTAATTGGATACTAGGAGACTTCAATCTCCCTACACTTCACCCCAGCCATGCCTCAGCCCTCCTAGAAGCAATCGATGAGCTGGGCTACAAGCAAATTGTCAAAGATCCCACACACAAACAAGGAAACATCCTCGACATGATCTTTGCCCCTCGGATAGCCCTTGATTCTAACAATGAACTAGGGACATCTATATCTCCGGTACCGTGGTCAGACCACAAGTTAATCACCTTCCCCATTCCCGTCAAGAGCAAGATATCACACAACAACAGAAACTCGAGCATCTCAACAAAAGTAACTTCCCGGAGTTTCAGAGCTTTCAACAAAGAACATATACTTGCAGAGACCCATCCTCTCTTCAATGACACATCTGTCAATCTGGAAAACCTGATCGCCTCTTGGAACAGGAATCTCAGCACCATTGCACTACAACCAAACCATAATAACAGCTCAAAGAAAAGAAAACCCCTTCCATGGTTCTCTCCTGACCTACGAGCTTCACTTACACATCTAAGAAAACTGGAAAAACGATGGCGGTGATCACACTCCACAGAGGACCAAACAGCCTGCAAATTACATCTATCTACGCACAGAGAGTCAGTCACAGCTAAAATGAAACAATTCCATACCGATACACTGAAAAGATCACTAAATAAACCACGTGATCTTTTCAATTTAGTCAAGACCTTATCAAAAGAACCTTCGTCAGAACAACCTGAAGTCATTCACCAGCAAGATTTCACTGAATATCTGCAATCTAAGCTGCTGCAAACTGACAACATCGCAACAATCACTACTCAAGACACCACCTACCTATCTAACCTATCTATGTTCTCCACACCATCTAAGAAACATGTTGAGGACACCATTGCTGCCCTCAATACCACTATGGCACAAACCGACCCCTGCCCCGCCTATTGGATAAAGGAACTACGTAGTGATCTCAGCCCTTTAATCACTAGAATGATGAATCTATCCTTTACATCTGGTTCCTTCCCATCAGTCCTCAAGCGAACATCCATTAGACCCCTCCTGAAAAACCCCAAACTTGACCCACAAAAGGTTGAATCTTATAGGCCCATAGCTAGCATACCCCTTCTAGCTAAAATAATTGAAAAGGAAGCTCAAAGGCAAATACAAAATCATATTGACACCGCCTCCCCACTAGACAAATGCCAGCATGGCTTCAGGGAGTTCCACGGTGTGGAAACCCTCCTTACTACCCTCTGCAACAACATTATCACAGGTATTGACAACATCCGCCAAGGCTTTGTTCTTATCTTCTTAGACATTGCTGCGGCCTTTGACTCGGTACATCATGATCTTTTACTAGGGCGGCTAAAAGAAAAGGGCATCAACGACATTGCTCTTGAGTGGTGCAGGTCATACCTAGATCAGATTTGGCAGTATGTAACCTCAGGAGCAGCAACATCTACACCTTTCCATCAAAGGCAGGGCTTTCCACAAGGGTCCTCCTTATCACTCTTATTCAACATATACATACTGCAGCATCATCAGGTCCTTCAAGGTCGACTGCTTGATTATACGCAGACGACATCCTTCTCTACATGCCTTTCTCCACAGTTCATATGGACCTTGCCCCGCTGACCAAATGTTTTGATGCAGTGTCTGAATGGCTTCAGTCGCAAAACCTCCGTATTCAACACAAGAAAACTGAGGTGCTCTTCATCACTAGAGACCCACATTTCACTCCCCCACCCCAAATAAAGGTGAAAGAAGCCGAGCTCCAAACAAAATCTTCAATTTGATACCTTGGGTTACCTTGGACCAGCGCCTGGATATGAAATTACATATAACCAACACAGTTAGAGCGATCTACCTCAAGATCCGGACACTCTGACACCTTCGCTCCTTGCTTGATCCAGACGACTTCCGGACTATATTCCAAGCCTTAACCCTACCGCACCTCGACTATGCTAATGCCATTCTTCAAGGCCTATCCACACTACAAGGCCTATCCACACTACTACACGCCCCATCTGAATCAAGAGCTCGCAGACTAAACGCAGCCCACTCACTTGAAATACCAAAAACATTCATGAAAACTAAAAAATTCACCAGCACCAGGGCCTTCACATTCACTGCCCCCATGCTCTGGAATGATCTCCCAATAGACCTTCGTATCATAAAAGACCTCTCCAAATTTAGGAAAGAACTCAAAACATACCTCTTCTCCGAACACTTTGAAATCCCCTACCCCCCAAGTCCAACCCCACAGCATCCACAGACACACAAGCACAAAGCCCTTAAAATCACAATCAACTAACCTTACACAGACCTACCACAGACACACCAAAAACTCACGATAAAAAAATTTTGATATAAATTCCACCACTCACACATGACTAATGAATGCTTCACCCTGTAATTCATTGTATATAACCTTTTGGTAAATAACCATTGTAAATAGTTTTGGCAGTTCCTCGCCTCACTACCTGTAAAAAGTTAGAAAATTTTTGTTTAATATTATAATACAGAAGTATACAAAAGTATACAAAATGTAAATAGTTCTGACAGTTTACTGCACTATTATCTGTAAAAAGTTAGAAATTTCTGTTCTATGTAATGTATACAGAAGTATACAAAACTGTTAACTTGTTCCATGTAAACCGCCCCTGATCTCTGGAAGGGGCGGTATAGAAGAAATAGATAAATAAAAAAAATAAATCAAATAAATAAAAAAGGCCTCCCACAGTCCACCTTAAACCCTTTACAACTTGCCATGAACACCGCTGCCAGAGTCCTCTATGGAGCATCAAGAAGGGACCACGTAACACCTATCCTAAAGCAGCTCCACTGGCTCCCCATACATGGAAGACTGTTGTTCAAGACATTGTTACTCACCTTCAAAGGACATCAAAGGCATCACTTCCTCCTCACTAATAGGCCTCATTCAGACCGTTCCACCTAACAGATCTAGAAGAGCGATATCTACAAACGCGCTAGTAATCCCTAAGGCAGCAACAAAATGCACACTAGCAACGTCTAACAGGGCTTTCAGCTTCTATGCCCCTAAATGCTGGAACACCTTGCCACCAGAGATTCGTGATGTCACCGATCTAACTCTATTCAGAAAGGCACTCAAATCTCACCTTTTCCCCCACTACTACCAGACCAGCCAGACACCGACCTGACCACCCATCCCCACTTTGACCACCTGTTCTACAGGACCCAACTCAAACTAAGAATATAAAACCTACTGTATATACATGTAAATACATATGTAAATAGTTTCAGCTAACAATTCCCCTATGTTTATCCAAGTTGTCGTACCTGTTCTCTGTAAAACCAAACAGCTTGTTGTTCTGGTCTATTGTTATAATGTAAACCGCGCTGATGCTAAATAGTGCGGTATATAAGAGCCTGTAATAAATAAATAAATCAATAAATAAATAAATATGGGTACGTCGGTACTGACGGAGTCTGCGCGGGAACGCTTCCCAGCGTCCAATCAAGAGCTTTTGGAAGCATCCCAGCACGCCTGCGTGCTGCCTTCCCGCCTTTCCCAACTGCCTCTCCTCAGTTTTTGTTTTTCCGTGGAGCCGGCAGGATGTCCTCCTGTTACCGCAGAACATTCTTGTTTTTATTTTTTAGTTTTCTTGTGGTCGCGGCTGTCTTCCCGACGCCACCGGTACCGCTGGTGTTTTCTTTTCTTTTCTTGAAAAATTTTCCTTTTCCACGGGATATTTTTTCTTCATAGTGTCCCATGGTCTCTTAGGCCTTTTAGGCCTCTTCTTTTTCCTTCATGGAACCGCCAGACACTTTCTCCAAGAAATGTTCAGACTGTGGCGGTACAACTTTATTTTTAGACCCTCGAAGTCGGTGTCTAACCTGCTTGGGTCCTGACAACAATTTGGTAAGAAGAGCTTTTCAACATCGAGGCTCCCTCGATACACGGTTGCCCTCCAACTTCGGGGCACCGTCCCCTTCTTCGTCCACACAGGATCAGGTAACCCACAAACAGTCTGTTAAGACTAGCCAGTCCTCGAGTGGTAGGTCTCATGCGCAGCATGTAGACGGCTCCGGCCTTGCCCTCGAGGGCCCACTGGTTTCAAAACCCCGGCGGGAGTCTTCGGTCTCCAAAGCCTATAAGGTGTTTCAGGTTGTTCCTGGGGTTCACCCCCCACAGAACATACCTAAGCCGTGTACGGTGGTGGCATCCGCTTCAAGCGGTACCGATACCCTGGCATCGGCACTGGTGTTGGATGAAACACTCCTCACCAGGGTTCGTCATCTGGCGTACTCGGTACCTTCGGGACCGGTGGATACCCTCCAGATTGACTTTGCATTATCGGTACCAACACCGATACTCCAACCGACGTTGGTACCCTCCAGATATGCATCGATAGCCTTGCTTCCTTCGATGCTGAGTCTGGAATCGATCTCCAGTCTGGAGGACTGGGTACCGACTCGCCTTGGTACCGGCTCTCGACGGTACTGAAGGCTGGGTTCCGATGATTCGGATCTGCAACTCTCGGTTCCCCCGACGCCGATTGAGTTGCCACTGGTTGCCCTTCCTTCACTGGTATCAGACACGGTACCGAAGTTGGTACCGATGTCCTCATTGCCTTAACGGTCGGTGCCTTCCATGCTTCGCTTATCAGGCTCTTTGCCCTCAATGCCGAGTTTGGAATCGATCTCTAGTCTAGAAGACTGGGTACCAATAGATTTTGGTACCGACACCGATGGATACCGGTGCTTCGGTACCGTGGATAGCGGCCGGAGGTTTTCGGTTACCTTGGTACCGATTGAACTGTCACCGATGACTGCTCCGATGTCTTTGTCGGGTTCGACTCCGACATCAGTACCGGTATCAGCATCGGTACCGGTACCCAAAGTAGCATCGTCGCCAATTCCTGCCATGCTTTTTTCAACAGGATCACGCCATTCTATACCAAGCTTGGAGTCGATACCTGGCATGGATGATGTGGTAAAGATGGGGGCTGCTCCTGACAGCCAGTACCAGCAACCATCTTTTAAGCATTCCACACTACACTCTGCAGGATCTTCTATTCCTATATATTTGGATAACTCTGTGGATGCTCGGGCTAGTTCTTTAGATCTACCCTGTCCAGTGGAGATTCCTGTTTGGGATCCCTCTTTTCAGAGTTTCCTCCTGGATATAGCAAGATCTCTTGCCATTCCTATTCCAGGACATGATCCTGCACAGGGCTCTGTTTCTGCCAAAGCAAAGGACAACATAATGCTTCCTTTGCATCATTCCTTGCAGGATCTCCTTCTAGGAATGTGGGAAACACCTTTAAGGGTACCCCCAACTCCCAGGGCAACTGATCTTTTATATCAGGTGTCCCCCTCTCCAGGGTTTCAAAAGACTCAACTTCCTCATCATTCCATAGTAGTGGAATCAGCAATGAGGCGGGTAGAGTAAGAAAAAGCACTCTTCTTATCCGCCAGGTCGTGAGTCTAAGACACTAGATGCCTTTGGACGTCAAACCTTCCAGACATCTATGCTTTCTGCAAGAATTCTCTCTTATTTTTTATATGAGTCTTTCTCTTGAGGAGGTCACAAAGCAGTTACATCTTTTGACTCCTTTCCTTCCAGATTCTAGGAGTAAAGACTATTCTTCACTGCTTAAGCATATCCAGAATATCTCTTGGTTTCTTTCTCGTGCTTCCCTAGACTCTTTTGAGTCTGTTAGCAGAACTTCTGCTATTGCTATAGGGGCACAACGTAAAGCCTGGCTCCAATCTTCAGACTTGGACAAATGGGCACAACAACGTCTGGGACATACTCCTTGCACTGGAGAAAATCTTTTCAACAAGGAGTCTTTACGTCAGGTTACTCAGTTATCCACTGATTTACCTGTTCCTAAGGTTTGTTCTACACCTTCTTCTGTCCCACTAGGTAGGAAATATCCTACCAAACTTTCTTCCCACAGGAGAAGAAGGATTTATTCATCACTTGCCCATCATACAAATGTTCCCCAATAGGGGAGGCATCGTCCTGGTCTGAAGAATCCAACCTCTCACCAGGCTCAGCAAACCCAGCATCTGCAGGGTTTCTGATCAATCATCATCAGATGCTTGTGACTCTTGGGGTTAGCATCTACAATTGCTTCTTCTCAATGGAGGCAATTCACCGCTTCATTCTAACCCCTACACATGGATCCCTTTCCAAAAGATATCCATTTTTTCTATATTTCTATGAGCTGTCAGGATATTCGTGCCTATAGGTCACAGGTTTCTCCTCTTTTTCCTGCTAGGGAAAGAGGTCTAACCACTATCAAATGATGATTCCTGTGCCAGCATGTATCTTTCCTTTCTATAGACTTCCTACTTCGTAAGTCTTCTTCAGCTCCATTCTCTTCACCCTCTTACCAAGTTTTTCCCCTGTAAGAGGGAATTACTTACTGGGAGGCTTTTTCTTCAGCCTCTGTACTTTTCTCACTTTCCAGTGCGGAGTTTTCCTCTCTGAGTTGCCTCCTCTGCTCAATCTTGCTTTGAGGCAGCTTATCAGACATGTCCAGAGTTTCCTACTCCTGTTCTGTCTCTTCTTTCTGTTTTTCAACAGTAAGTTTCTTTCTGCTGTCTTCCTAGCAGCTGCCTATGCAGGAGCCTTAATGTTTGGATCACTGGTTCTTGTCCACAAACAACCAGATTGTCTTCCACTAACATTCTGTCTAGTCTTAGTAGTGGCTCCAAGTTAGTGCTTCATCTCTCTTGGAGATAATCTCACTACAAGCTTTCTAGATTGTCTTCTATTCTGCCCTCTCCATCTCCCTGGGTTTGGCAGCATAGTTGGCAGAGATACTAGCTCTCTAGCAGCCAGTTCTATCTCCTCATTCTCCTGCATCATGCTCTCTGCAATCTACAGAGAAGCTTTCCACTATGGGCCCTTGCTATAGAGCATGGGGGGGGGGGGGGGGTTTCTCCAACCTCCAACAGCTATCCTAGCTGGTTAGAAAAGCCTTTTCAGTCATGTCTCCTATGACTAGAAGGTTCTCCCTTCTTTTACTATCTCCTTTTTTTATATAAAGGACATAGGCCTTCTCTTACGTGAGAGCTCAAGGAGTTGCCATTTCCCTGTTTTGGTCCATAGTATTCCCAATCGGGGATATGCTCGTCCTCATGGTAAGAACGCATGATACCTTTGCCCTTCAGCAGGTCAACATGGTATCTCATCTCTAGGCGTCTTCTGTCTACTTACCATGCTAGAGTCCTGGAAGACTCGGGACTTGCTGGCTGCACATGGATATTATCCTCTATTTTTCACGTAACAGTCCTGGTTATTTTTCCCTAACTAGCATTCTTGCAGATCATGACCAGGAGGAACAGATTCTCTATATGTCTTCTCAAGTAGGATCCACCTCCTTGTTATTAGATGAATCTTTCCTCTCCACATATCCTATGAGATCACTGTGCTGTAGGCATATCTCTGTCTGTTTAATTGCAGACACCCACATGTAGGCCTACATATCCAGATTTATTTTTTGTGTATTTTATGCCCTGCCATATCTCACTATAGATATATTCTTATGTCTATCTATATATCTATATATATGTATCTGTTGAGATATTTTATTATAGATAGATATGTATCCACATACTTATCTATCTCACTGTCTATCCTCATATAGCTATATGATTCTGACAGAGGGGCTTTACCCGTATCTATGCTACCTAGCAGGTTTGGGGTTCTACACACACAACCACTCCTGTGGTACTCAACAATTTTTATACCATAACCTAACGGTTTAGTTACCTCTGAAGCTCTCCATGCCCAATATCTCTCCTAGCTTACCCCAGTTAGGAGAGACATTGTGGATCTTCAGCTAATCACAGGCTTTAACGCCTCAGGCATTTATCCTCTCTTTTTGGGATACAAGCAGTTCCCACACCTTTCTCCCCACAAGGACTGTGCCTGTTTGTCCAAATCGGTTAGCCTTTCTCTTTTTGCTCCCAAGAGTGTCTCACTCTGCCTCCAAAAGAGCTAGGTTTTTTGTCATAAAGCCTTCCGCTGAAGGCCCACTGTTTTTGGACTACCCCAGTTTTCCTACTGGGGTTACCTGTTACCTTTCAGGATTCTGACCTCCATTGGTTTTCCTACAGGATTATCACCTCCACTTACAGTGAGGTCCTCTTCAAGGTTCCTCTACTAGGTTCCCAGTAGATCCATGAGCCTCCATACTTCTGTGAAATCCTGTCAGGGGAGGTCCATATTGCAATATCCTTTGCAGTATTATTGATGACCATCATCATCCACACATGGACTCCTTCTCTGCAGTCCTATGCTAGGTTAGCTGTTCCACAGCATCCTTCTTTCTTCAACTCCTACCCTCCATCCTCAGGATGCCTGGTGTTCTGGGAGATAGCATGTTCCAACCTATGACATGCTGGGACTCCGGGCATCTCAGCTTGGGAGTCCCCATATGTGAAGACTCATTCCTGCTTGTTCCTGGAGATAGCACAGTTACTTACCTGTAACAGGTGATCTCTGGGAACAGCAGTAATAAGTCTTCACAACCCTCCCACCTCCCCAGGAGTTGTATCTCTATCTATCTTTCCTTTCCTCTCTCTCTCTTTGTCTCAGCTTTAAAACTTAACTGAGGAGAGGCAGTTGGGAAAGGCGGGAAGGCAGCACGCAGGCGTGCTGGGATGCTTCCAAAAGCTCTTGATTGGACGCTGGGAAGCGTTCCCGCGCAGACTCCGTCGGTACCGACGTACCCATATGTGAAGACTTAATCTCCAGGAACAAGCAGGAATAAGTCCTCACATATGGGTACGTCGGTACCGACGGAGCCCGTGCGGGAAAGCTCCCCAGCTTCTTAGAATAGAAGCTTTTGGGACCTCCCACTGCACATGCGCACTGCCTTCCCGCCTTCCTGAACAGCTCTCCTCAGTTTCTCTTTTTCCGCGGAGCCAGCAGGTCGTGTTCCTGTCACCGCTGAAGAAATTGTTATTTTATTTGTTTCTTTAGACCGCGTACCTGCCTTCCCCATACCGATACCGGTATCGCCGGTCTTTTCTTTCTTTCTTTAAAAAATTATAATTCTTTTTTCTTATTTTTTAGCTTTTTGGTCACTTCAGAGAGGCCTCTCGGCCTACTCAATTTCTCCTCATGGAGAAGCCAGCCCCTGGATTTAAGAAGTGTACCAAATGTAATGCTGTTATTTCAGTCACAGACACCCATGAATGGTGTCTGAAATGTTTGGGGCCTGACCATTCCATACCGGACTGCCCATCTTGCTCCCACATGTCTAAACGTGGGCTGCAGAACCGGGCCAACAAATTCCATGTGCTGTTTGCTTCAGAGAATACAGCATCACAGTCATCCAGGTCTTCTTCTCCGGATGGATCTCAGGTAACCAAACCTTCTGTGGGCAAGTCCTCAAAGAGCAAATCTCCTTCAAAGCATCGAGAGGCTCTTAGCTTAGAACTTGAGGACCCTGCCCCAGCCAAACAACCCCGGCGGGAAGTCCAACTTCCAAAAACGCCAATTCAGGGGTCTCAGGTTGATATCGATGCTACGGCCTCGACAGATCACCTGTTAGCCTGCTCTGGGGTACCGGGTCACTCCGGTACCGACATCCAGGCAGCTATGGCGTCCATGGGCGATACTGTACAGTCCATGCAGCAGGCCGTCATGGCTTTCATTAAAGCTGCAACGCCATCGGTTCCGCTTTCAGCGGTTCCGGGCCCGATACCGGTATCGTCCGCCATGCCGGTATCGAGGCCGTCCACCTCTAAACGCAAGTCGGTACCGTATGGGCTTTCGCTCCATACCGGTTCCATACCCGATACGCCCGATATCGATACCGATCGGTACGCGTATCGTGCGTTAGAGGAAAGCACCGATTCCTCTGAGGATTTTCACTCCTCTGATGATTCTGCTGAGTTTTCACTCAACTTACCTGAGGAGCCCTCTTCTCCTAAAAGGAGAATGTCCCCTCCAGAGGATTTGTCCTTCCAGGACTTTGTTTTAGATATGGCTACAGCCCTTTCTATTACCACATCCTCTGAAAAGGAACCCAGATCCAAAAAACTGGATATTTTGGGATACTCAAAGGCCCCTAAGGAGGCAGTTACCCTGCCTATCCATGAAATCCTTCAAGAACAACTGATGGATTTCTGGGAAAATCCTTTGACTTTGTCTCCTTATTCCCGTAGGTTGGACACCATGTATAGGGTCCCTCCTTCTCCTGGTTTCCAAAAGACTCAATTGCCCCACCACTCTATTGTGGTGAAGTCTGCAATGAAGAAGATTAGGAGTACCAAAAGGCACTCTTCCACCCCTCCAGGACGGGAATGTAAGACTTTGGACTCTTTTGGTAGGAAAATTTTCCAGGCTAGTATGCTTATAGCCAGGATTAATTCCTACAGTCTCTATATGGGCATGTTCCTGGAGGAACTTGCCAAAAAGGTGCGGCATTTTGCCCCCTTTATCCCTGAGGATAAAAAGCAGGGATTCCTTTCCCTAGTGAAACAACTCTTAGAGGTTTCTAAGTTCTCTAATAGGGCAGCATATGATTCCTTTGAGGGAGCCAGTAGGGCTTCGGGCATTGCTATTGCAGCCCGACGTCTTGCTTGGCTCCAGGCCTCTGATCTGGAACCTTGGGTTCTAGATGGCTTACGGAATCTGCCCTGTACAGGTGAGAACTTATTTGGGGAAGAGTGGCAAATCAAAGCCACCCAGATGGATGCTGAAAATGCCACCTTGGAAAGACTTTCAAAGTCCACTTCAATTCCTACTAAGAAAAAGTCTTTTAAAAGGCCTTACTATAAGAAGGCCAGAGTTGCTTCAAATACTGGCCAGCAGTCTTCTCAACCTCGCTATACTGCTAAGCGTCAGCAATCCAAACAAGCACGAGCTAAGCCTGCAGCAGCTACTGTAGCTCAGCAGGCTCCAACCCCTCAGGGGTTTTGACTTGCTCCTAGGGAACTTGCCACTTCTGGTTCTAACACAACCAGAACCTCTCACCATACCCGGAAGGTTGGTTCACTTTGCTCCCAGATGGGAACAAATCACAACAGAACAATGGACCCTCTCTATCATTCGAGAGGGTTACAAACTTCATTTCTCCAGCCTTCCTCCCCATCATATGGTGAGACCATTCAATTCTCCCCCATCTCTCCTAACCCTGTTGGGTCAAGAGGTTTCCTCTCTTCTTGCCCAAGGGGCCATAGAAGAGGTTCCTCTTCCTCAACAAGGGTCCGGTTTCTACTCCCCTTATTTTCTCATTCCAAAGAAGACAGGGGGATTCAGACCAATCCTAGATCTGAGAGAATTGAACAAATTTCTCTTCAAGGAGAAATTCAAAATGCTGTCTCTCGGCATTCTCCTTCCTTACCTCCAGGGTCAGGACTGGCTTTGTTCTCTAGACCTACAGGATGCGTATACACATATACTCATCCATCCATCCCACAGAAAGTATCTTCGCTTTCTGTTTCAGGGAAAACATTTCCAATACAGAGTACTCCCCTTCGGTCTAGCCTCTGCTCCAAGAGTATTCACAAAATGCATGGCAGTCGTAGCCGCATTTCTAAGAGGCATGGGAATCTTTGTCTTCCCATATCTGGACGACTGGCTCATCCGAGCTCCAACTCAGTCACAGGCCCAGATTTCCCTGGACCACACAAGGAGCCTTTTGCAGTATCTGGGACTGGTAGTAAACCTTCCCAAGTCCCAACTCATCCCTACTCAATCTCTAGAATTCATAGGGGCCCAGTTGGACACCATCACTGCAAGGGCCTACCTTCCACATGTTCGAGGCCAGCGCCTCCTGAGTTTGGCCTCCCAAGCTCAGTCCAGCACTCACTTGACAGCCAGGGAAATGCTACGCCTACTGGGTCATATGGCCTCCACAGGGCATGTGGTGCCCTATGCTCGTCTTCATATGAGAGCAGCTCAATGGACCCTGGCCACTCAGTGGACTCAGGCGTCAGGAGCGCTCTCAGACCAAATACAAACCTCCGATCGTCTGTTTTGGTCCCTCCACTGGTGGACTTCCACCAAGAATCTGTTGTTGGGGGCTCCATTTCAACCATTGCTACCCCAAGCAACCCTCACAACAGATGCCTCCCAAACAGGGTGGGGAGCCCATCTGCAAACTCTCTCCACTCAGGGCACTTGGTCTCTACAGGAGACCACCCTTCATATCAATCTTCTGGAACTGCGAGCAATTTACCTTGCCCTCAAGGTCTTCCACTCCCTCCTAGCCAACCTCACTGTCCTAGTTCAGACGGACAATCAGGTGGCCATGTTTTACATAAACAAACAAGGAGGGACGGGCTCTCTGTCGCTTTGCAACGAAGCTCTAAGACTATGGGCCTTCGCCAGAGAGCATCAGATTCACCTGCTAGCAGTGTATCTCCCAGGAGTTCAAAACTCTCGGGCAGACAGGCTCAGTCGAGTTCTGCTGCCACACGAATGGTCCCTACATTTGGACCAAATAAACCGAATCTTTCAGGAATGGGGGACCCCGGACATAGACCTCTTTGCAAGTCCGTGGAATGCCAAACTTCCCCGGTTCTGTTCCAGAACTCCGTGTCAGGGAGCTCAGGCTACGGACGCCTTTCTCCTGAATTGGAATCAGGCATTCCTATATGCCTTTCCACCCATTCCTTTGATTCCCAAGACTCTGTTCAAACTCCAGAGGGATCATGGAACTATGATCCTCATAGCTCCACGCTGGCCACGCCAAGTGTGGTTCCCTCTACTTCTACAGCTCTCCCAGGGATCCTACTTGGATCTGGGAGCTGCGCCAGACCTCCTGTCTCAGGAGGAGGGGACTTTGTGGCACCCAAACCCCAAATCCCTTCACCTCAGTGCTTGGTTACTGAAGGCTTAAGCCTTCAAGACTTTCATCTTTCCCAACCAGTGAAAGATATCCTTTCTGCCTCTAGGAAACCCTCTACCAGGCGTTCCTATGCTTTCAAATGGAAACGTTTTTCCATTTGGTGTGCTCAGCAGGGTCTTGACCCTCTGGCACTTCCTTTGAATTCTCTTCTTGATTATCTCCTGCATCTATCCAATGCAGGCCTCAAGACGAATTCGGTAAGAGTCCATTTAAGTGCTATTGCAGCATCCTTGAAACATATAAATGGACAACCTATCTCCTCTCATCCTCTTGTTGCAAGATTCATGAGAGGCCTGACTCTCACTAAACCTCCCATCAGACCACCCCCGGTCGCATGGGATTTGAATCTAGTGCTCGGTCAACTTATGAAGCCACCTTTTGAGCCAATGTTTTCCACCTCCTTGAAATTTCTTTCCTGGAAGGTCATCTTCCTCATTGCAGTCACTTCGGCTCGCCGCATCAGTGAGCTGCAGGCTTTAGTGGCTAATCCACCTTACACAAGATTTCATCATGATAAGGTGGTCCTTAGGACGAATCCCCACTTTATGCCTAAAGTGGTCTCGCCCTTTCATCTTAATCAAGAGGTATATCTACCTGTCTTTTTTCCAGCTCCTCATGCATCCAATGCAGAGAGGAACCTTCATACTCTGGATTGTAAAAGAGCTCTCGCTTTTTACCTTAATAGGACTCAGCCACATCGAAAGTCTTCTCAACTTTTTGTGGCCTTTGATCCTTCCCATTTGGGACTTCCAGTCTCCAAGCGTACACTTTCCAATTGGATTGCTCAGTGTATTTCTTTTGCTTACCAGAGCAAAAACATTTCTCTGGAAGGCCATGTCACTGCTCACAATGTGAGGGCCATGGCAACTTCTATGGCTCATCTGCACTCTGTTTCCATAGATCAGATCTGTCGAGCCGCTACCTGGGCCTCGGTTCATACCTTCACAGCCCATTACTGTTTGGACAAGGACTCCCGCCGGGATGCCTTGTTTGGCCAGGCTGTCCTCAAGCACCTGTTCCATTCCTAAACAACTCCTGCCCACCTTCCCAGAATGGATGCCTGAGATCCATACGAAGATGGCGAACCTTTACAGGGGATCCCATGCATCTAAGCTAGGGAGTCCCCATATGTGAGGACTTATTCCTGCTTGTTCCTGGAGATAGCACAGTTACTTACCTGTAACAGGTGATCTCTGGGAACAGCAGGAATTAGTCCTCACAACCCACCCACCTCCCCTAGGAGTTGTATCTTTTATCTATCTATCTTCCTGTCCTCTCTCTGTTGACTCAGCTATAAACTCGAAACTGAGGAGAGCTGTTCAGGAAGGCGGGAAGGCAGTGCGCATGTGCAGTGGGAGGTCCCAAAAGCTTCTATTCTAAGAAGCTGGGGAGCTTTCCCGCACGGGCTCCGTCGGTACCGACGTACCCATATGTGAGGACTAATTCCTGCTGTTCCCAGAGATCACCTGTTACAGGTAAGTAACTGTGCTTTCCTGCTGTTCCCAGAGATCACCTGTTACAGGTAAGTAACTGTGCTTTACCTGTATTATGGATAGAGACTTAAATCACTGATGTCAAACACTGTATTTTTAAGTGTATATATTGCACAGAAAGGTCTGAACTTTAATGTTTTTATCCTAGGGGCTTGCTTATTTGCACAGCAAGGGCAAAATGCATAGAGATATTAAGGTAAGACTATTTAATGAAATTACATTGAACATTATGTCGTCTTGTAAATTGCTCAAAAGCTACTCATTATTTTTGTACCACTTAATGTGCGACATGCTAATGTGGGTTTCCTGCTAGCTGCAGTGTATTAGAAAATATTTTGACGTTATATGAGGGAAAGAGGATATGTGTTGGGAGATAATTCTTGCACACTCAGTTGATTCTAATGGAGGGTCATCTCAGTAGCAGTTGCAGATTAAAAAAAATGAATTTTAAAGTTTATCACAAATGGAAACCGGAACACTTTTTAAGTTGTGAAGGAGCCAGCTGAGATTCTACAGCCATGATAACTGAGAAAAATCTGCCAAAGTACAAAGTTATGTAGTTTCAATTTGCAAATTCCTGGGTACTGATTTGAATGAGATTACCTTTTGGTACAGTGAATCAAAACCAATAGATTGAAATGTTATTGCTGTGGAATCTCTGAAACTAAGATGACTAAGGACTCATTAGACTCCAATTTTAGATTTTTTCTGAAATACTAGCTTTCATTTTATGAAATGGGCAACGTTATGTAGAAGTCTATATAGAGGTAATAGTGATGATTAATCAAAATCTACAGGTGTCTTAAACGAGTGCCTTTTCCCAAAAAGCTTACAGTCTAGATGAAATTCAGTGCACCTTTTAAACTTTAATGTTCTCTAAGGCACACTGAAGTAGGCAGCAGCAGCGTGAAAAGATTTTCTCAGAATCCGAATCCCCCCGGATCAGAAGCCTCGACGTCTCGGGAGCTGTCTGAACCCATGGACTGTCAGAGGTCTTCTGAACGGGCGTCTCCCTCCTGGGAACACCGGAGGAAGAAGAAGCCCGTGAGAGCGGCGTTGTTGGATGCCTCCGATCGCCCTGGGCCCTTGAAGGCCAGGTCACGGAGTCCTGACCACCGCTCCGGGTCCTTGGAGTCGGAGCGGCCTGCAAAGATACCTCGCACGGAGCCGGAGATGCCGAGGCGGGTAAGTGCTGTTGTCCTCGTGGATTGCCCTCTGGGGGAGCCGGCGTTGTCAGGCCCCGAGCCGGAGGCTGCGGAGTCTTCTGAGCTCAGTCTCAGGATGACGGCCCTGGAGCACAGCATGTCTGCCTTCATGGAGCAGCAGTGGGCGCTGATAGCCATTCTCACCGGTCCATCCGCCCCAAACACCGGGACCTCGACGTCCAAGTTGACCCCGGAGACCGAGCTGATCCTCGAGACTCTTCGGACTCGAGTCGATCCTTGGCCAAGGTCTCCCTCGACCTCCCGCTCAGGACCGAGGTCATCGATGCCGGTGCTCTCAGTGTTGGTGTGGTCGGGGCCAAAGCCCTCGCGGCCGTAGCCCTTCGATTCCTCCTCAGAGGGATCGGCATGGGAGATGGAAGATGAGGAGTCCTCGGGCACCCATCGGACCCGGTATGTCCTGTCGCACTCATTGGGTTCGTAGCCTCGCAGAAGGTCCCCTCCGGAGGATACCCGGTTCTTGGATTTCGTCAGGGACATTGCCAAGGCTTTGGCATTTCTGGCGGATACCGAGGAGGAGCCTCGAACTGAAGAGCTCGAGGCCCTCCAGTATGAATTTCCCCCAAGGGAAGCTCTTACTGTGCTGGTTCCTCCGATGCTGGAATGGCTGATGCTCCGCATGTGGGAGTCACCGGCCTCAATGCTGGTGCTCAGCAAGCGGGTCGATTTCATCTATCGAGTGCGCAAGAGCCCTGGGTTCCAAAAGCACATCTGCCGCACAACTCCATGGTTGTGGAATCGGCCATGCACAGGCTCAAGAGCCAAAAAACGCACTCCTCGGTGCCTCCTGGCTGGGAGGCCCCGGAACCTGTACACCCTCAGCAAAAAATGCTTCCAGGACTCGATGCTGTCATGCCGTGTCCAACCCTACCAGCAGTACATGGGCATGTACTTGAGGGACCTGGCAAAGGAGATTGCCAGCTTCTCAGCTGGCCTCTCCGAGGCACCCTTGCAGCGCTTCAATGTCTTGTCCACCGGGATTCGGGAGCGCTCAAAGTTCATATCTCGAGCGGCCTATGATGGCTTCGAGGCTTTGGCCCGAGTGGCCGCAGCCGGCATCAGTGCACGCCGCCAGGCCTGGCTAATGTCATCGGATCTAGAGCCATGGGTTCAGGACAAGTTGGTCGATGTCCCTTGCCAAGGTGACAACCTCTTTGGCAAACCCATGACTGAGAAGACTGCTGAGCTTGAGTCCGAATACTTGACCCGGACAAGACTCTCAAAGAAGGCTTCTGCCCCTTCTAAGAAGAAGGGCTCGGGTAAAATGCCCTTTTCCCGAGGAAGGGTACTGCTTACCACAACTGCCCCACTTACCAGGCCACCCCAGCTCCCCAACAGGGGCAGCAGGCCAAGGGACAGGGGCATGGCCCGCGTAAGCAGAAGACCCCCAGGCCCTGGCTTCTACCCAGCCGGGAAGGGTTTTTTGACTCCCAAGGCATAGTCTCTCTTCCGCCAGTGGTAAGGCCTTGCACAGGAGGCAGTCTAACCATGTGCGCCCACAGGTGGCCAGCCATAGCCTCAGATATCTGGGTCCTGCAACTAGTCCAAAGGGGCTATTTGCTTCACTTCAGCCAGATACCACCCTCCTTCTTTCCAGGAGAGCCTCTCAGACCCCCCTCTTCACAGGGACCTCCTCTTGAAGGAGTTGGCAGGTCTTCTAGAGGATCAGGTGGTGGAACCGGTGCCCTACCACCTACAGGGCAAGGGCTTCTACTCCAGGTATTTTCTTATGCCAAAGAGAACAGGAGGCCTCAGACCCATCCTCGACCTAAAACTTAAACAAGTTCCTGGTGAGGGAAACGTTCAAGATGCTTTCCCTTGGAATGTTGCAGCCTTACCTCCACCAGGGAGATTGGCTATGCTCCTTAGACCTGAAGGATGCCTATACGCACTTCCTCATTCACCCAAACACAGACAATGTCTGAGATTTGTAGTGGGAAGAAAACATTTCCAATACAGAGTTCTACCCTTTGGCCTGGCCTCTGCTCCCAGGGTGTTTACAAAATGCCTGGCTGCAGTGGCGGCCTTTCTCAGAAGTCGAGGAATTTTTACCTTCCCTTACCTGGACGACTGGCTCATCAGGGGCCAGTCGCCTCAGGAGGCTCAACAGGCCACTTCTCGCACTATCAACATTTTGCAACATCTGGGTTTTGTCATAAACCACGCAAAGTCCACTTTGCTCCCCACTCAAAACTTAGAGTTCATAGGAGCAAGATTGGACACCCTTCAGGTGAAGGCTTTCCTGCCGGAGGACAGGGCACAGAGGCTGCTAACATTGGCACAACAGTTCAGCGAAGGTTTCAGATCTCAGCGAGACACTTCTTGCGCCTCCTGGGCCACATGGCCTCCACGGTGCATGTGACCCCAAATGCCCATCTCCACATGAGAACAGCTCAGTGGTGCCTCAGAGATCAGTGGACTCAGGCCTCCGGCAGCCTCAGAGACAGGATAAACAGTATCCAGAAGACTGGTAAAATCGTTGCAGTGGTGGTGTCAACCACCCAACCAGCTCGAGGGAGTGCTTTTTCAGACTCCCTCGCACACAAGAATGCTAACGACAGATGCCTCCTTGCTGGGCTGGGGAGCCCATTGCCAAGGATCATGCACTCAGTGGTTATGGTCTCCTCAGGAGTCGGCACACCAAATCAACCTCTTAGAGCTGCGGGCGATTCGCCTAGCTCTTCAAGCCTCTTGTCATGTCCTCACACATCAGTCTTTATTGATACAGACGGACAACCAGGTAGCAATGTTCTATGTGAAAAAGCAGGGAGATACGGGGTCTTGTATCCTATGTCAGACACTGGGCCTCTGCTCCTTTGCCATCAGGCAGGGTATGTCTCTCAAAGCAGTGTACCTGCCTGGTCAGGAGAACTACCTAACAGACAGACTAAGCAGGGTTCTCCAACCTCACAAATGGCAACTGGATCTGGTGGTGCCCCAGCGGATTTTCCGCCGCTGGGGACATCCGTCCATAGATCTCTTTGCCAGTCTGCAAAATCACCAGCTGCCCAGATTTTGCTCCAGACAGTCACATCCTCTGAGTGTGGCTGCAGATGCTTTCCTGATCTCCTGGTCAGGGGTCCTCAGGTATGCGTTTCCTCCCACGCCTCTGGTGGCCCGGACTCTGTTCAGAATCCTTCGGGACAAGGCCTCTGTCATTCTGGTAGCCCCCAAATGGCCAAGACAGCCTTGGTTTCCACTTCTCCAGCTGGCAGTGGAAACCCCCCGACCTCCTATCACAGGAGCAGGGCTCTCTCTTGCACCCCAACCTCAGGGCCCTCAACCTGATGGCATGGCTGCTGAAAGGGTAGTGCTGGCTCCTCTCCTCCTACCTCGGAATGTAGAAGAAGTGTTACTGGCCTCCAGGAGGCAGTCCACTAGGAAATCCTATGCTTTCAAGTGGCATAGGTTTGAGGTGTGGTGTAACCAGCAGAATGAAAACCCTTTCTCATGCCTTGTACCAGTGGTGCTAGAAGTACCTGCTTCACCTCAGAATTAGGTCTGAAGTCTAACTCTGTCAGGGTCTACCTGATTGCTTTGTCAGCAAACCACTCGCCAGTGGAGGGGCAACCTCTTTCGGCTCACCCCCTGGTGTCCAGATTCCTCAGAGGTCTGTTTCTGCTTAAATCCCCAGTTTGTCCTCCGACAACTGAGTGTGATTTGAATGTGGTTTTACAGCAGCTTACTCGCCCACCTTTTGAGCCAATGTCCTCTTGCCATATGCGCTTCCTCTCCTGGAAGGTGCTCTTCCTGGTGGCACTCACATCAGCCAGACGTGTGAGTGAACTGCAAGCTCTCCTAACTGATAAAACCATACACAAGGGTTTATAGGAATAGGGTGGTCCTCCGCACACACCTGAAGTTCCTTCCAAAGGTGGTCTCTTCTTTCCACCTCATCCAGTAGGTGATTCTTCCAACCACCTTTCCCAGGCCGCATTCCAGCCGGGCAGAGGCAGTCCTGCATACCCTGGATTGTAAGAGGGCATTGTCCTTCTACCTGAAGCGTATGAAGGGACATCGAAGGTGCTCAGCTCTTAGGAAGCTGGGATTACCTGTCTCCAAGCATACACTATCCACCTGGGTGGAAGACTGCATTGCCTGGGCATACAGGGCGGCCGACCTCCCGTTGCAGGGTCGAGTCACGGCCCGCCATGTCAGGGCTAAGGCCGCATCAGTGGCTCACTTCCTTACTGTTCTGTTGGCAGACATCTGCCAGGCCGCAACTTGGTCTTCAAGCCAGACTTTTGCAGCCCATTACTGCCTGGATAGGGAGTCCCGACAGGACAGTGCTTTCGGCCAGGCGGTACTCCATAACCTATTTGAGGTTTAGGCAACTCCAACCCTCTGACCCTTTGGTGTCAGTCTACCGGGGGATGTTGCTTTCTTGACTGAATTCCTATTGCAGCTGCTGCGGCTCTTCTAGAGGGAGCTGTTTTTCAGCTATGAGTTCTCGGTAGCCTATAGCTAGGGAGTCCCATATATGAGGACTGACTTCCTGCTTGTTCCTGGAGAAAGCGTAGTTACTCACCTGTAACAGGTGTTCTCCAGGGACAGCAGGAATCAGTCCTCACGACCCTCCCTCCTCCCCTGGAGTTGCAGTCCTATTATTGATTTTTATTCATTTTGCCGTCTTTTTTAGCAATGTCATTTGATTGAGGAAGATGGCACCCTTGGGCGGGAAGGGGACCGCGCATGCGCGATGCAATCCCAAAGGCTTTCTTTGAAAGCTGGGGAATTGCTCCGCAAGAGGGCTTTGTCGGCGCCGACATCACCCATATGTGAGGACTGATTCCTGCTGTCCCTGGAGAACACCTGTTACAGATGAGTAACTACGCTTTCTGGGTAAACTGCTAGGTACTTGTGACCTAGATTGGCCACTGTTGGAAACAGGATACTGGGCTTAATGGACTTTGATCTGACCCAGTATGCCATATCTTATGCAGCACATCTCAAGCCCCCAGCAATCCCCCCCACTTACCAGCAGCCCTTTCGTGGCCCCTGCCAACCTCCCCCCCCCCCCCACCGAGTCACCTGCCGCCCGATTGCAGCAACATAGCCACGGGAGCACTTCCGTTTGCTCCTGTGGCTGTGCTAGAGTCTGATTCTGGCATGCTTTAAAAGGTACATAGGAAGTGTCCCTTTCAAAATGTGCCGGCGTCAGGCTCTAGCGCAGCCGCAGGAGCAAACAGAAGTGCTCCCGCATCTGTGTTGCTGCTAGCAATGAGGCAGGATTGGGCCTGCGCAGAATTGTGTGCAGTTGGGGATTTCTTTACAAATTCTGTGTTATGTAGGAGGAGGAGGGAGGAGTGGCTCACTGGTTGGGACAGGCCCGGGGTTCAATTCCCACATGGGGACAAGCAACCTCAGGCCGGAGGGACTGGGGTCTCTAGTCCCATGGCCACTCCTTGTGGCCTTGGGCAAGCCACTTAACCCTCCATTGCCTCAGGTACACTTAGATTGTCAGCCCTTCGGGGACAAGGGAATAAAAAGTACCTGTTAGTATAGATGTAAACCGCACTGATTCTAAAGAGCGCAGTATAAAAAAAAATAAATGTAAAATTCTCCCAGGAGTAGTTTAAGTAGCTTTCCAGCACTATTGATCATTTTTCTGTTTGTTTCTGTGATGATAGATTAACAATTAAAGGGCAAATGGAAGCCTATGATGGAAGGGAATAGAGTGCAGCAGAGGCAAAGATTTGTGTTTGCTGTATAAAACCCCCCACAAATGCTTAGCTTATTTTAGAGTTAATGCTACACAGTAATGCATATACTTAAGCAGACTGGTAACCAGTGGTGGTTTTTGTAGGATGGGCTTTTTAAAGATATTTTCATTATGAACTCTGACTGCTCTGTGTGTTTTGTTAAATGTGAAAATATTGTAAATAGTGGACATTTAAATCTGAAAAAAATTTGTTTCAGGGTGCAAATATTCTTCTGAAAGACAATGGAGATGTAAAGTTGGGTAAGCAACCCAGTTTTCATATTTGAAATGAAAAATTAAGGACCAGATTTAACTAATGTGTGTAAATGCAGATTAGCACTCATTCATGTATTAAACACGTTAATGTGATTAGAACAAGTCTTTAGTATATATAGGCCCTGTTCACAGTAGGGCTTGCAATAAATGACTCTTACATGCTAGTAAAGCTATCCTTAAGTTTGCAGCCAGCAACATAGTGAAATATATATAAGCCTGCTTCTTGAGAACTTTAATGTATTATGTGGAAGAGAGATTCTCTTGCCAGAACACCATAAGATCTCCAGATTTGGAGAGACGTGAATCCCACTACCTATACTCACTGAAGGAACAGATAGTTGTTCAGATTGTAATCAAAAATAATTTAAATTTAAACAGCGCTGCTAGGCTACAGTGGGGGAAAAGCGGACTGGGGCACACCTCCTAGCTGTCAAGCAGCTCTGTGCTGAGGCCGCAAAAAAAAAAAAAAAGTGAGGCCAGATCCACGCTTAGCCCCCTTCAGCGTTCCCGAAAGTCGGACAGGGAGCTGCCCCGCAAGGTACCCTGCATGGATGCGGAGGCCTCTGGCAAAGGTGCCCAGTCTCCTCAGGGCTGTCCTAGTGAGGACCTCCTCGACACCCGACCCAATGACCCCTGGATCGGCGTTGCAGGGCCCCACGTCCGTGTGGGAGTCCCACATGCTGGTGCTGGAATGCAGCGTTTCTGCATTCATTGCTTCCCAGCAGGCACTCACAGCCAGCTTTGCTGACTCGCGCCCAGAGACCGTGGGTCCCTCACGTGGGACACCGAAATCCGTCCAGGAAACCCCTAAGAGCCACGGGCCTCGTGAGGGTCCTCAACGTCGTTCTCGCTCGCCCTTCTGTTCCTCGGAGGTGAGATCTTCCAGGGCCTCCGGCTCCAAGCGGGCACCAGCCGTTGGACAGGGTGAGCTGCCCAGCTTGGACTCCTTGACGGATTTCTTGGAGTGGAAGTCCGATGGGGACACCTCCCCGGAAACCTGTACCCACCGGGATCTTCTGTTGGACCCCTCCCTGCCCGCGTTCCAGTGGCGCTCGCCATTCGAGGACACCTTCCTGTTGTTCTTCGGGACATGGCACAGGCCCTTAACCTGGCCACTCAGGTCGATGAGGACCCTCGTGCTGAAGAACTTGATATTCTTCAGTACAAGTCCCCGCCCAGGGAATCCCTCACTGTGCCGGTTCCTCCTACTCTATCTCGGCTGCTGCTCCACATGTGGGAGGCCACCGCCTCAGTCCCCATTGTGAGCAAGCGCCTTGATACTATGTACAAGGTACAACGTGGGCTGGGTTTCAGGAAGACGCAGCTTCCCCACACCTCTATGAAGGTGGAGTCGCCCATGAGGAAGCAAAAGAGCCCAAAATCACACTCATTGGTACTGCCCTGTCGAGAGTCGAGAGCCCTTGATGCCCTGAGCTGCAAGGCCTACCAAGGCTCCATGCTGTCTTGTCGCATTCAAGCATACCAACTATACATGCGTATGTTCTTGCGCGATTTAGCCAAAGAGCTCGGAGGGTTCTCCACGGGCCTCAAGGGCGAGCCCCTCAATAGATTTGGCACTCTGTTGAAGTCCGGCGCAGACTGCTCTAAATACCTCTTCCGAGCTGCCTACAATAGATTTGAGTCATCGGTTCAGGTGGCGGCTGCAGGCATCAGGGCCTGCCGCCAGGCATGGCTCCAGTCCTCTGATTTGGAGCAGTGGGTGCAGGAGAAACTCCTGGACGTTCCTTGCCTCAGCGAGCAGCTCTTCAGAAAGCTGATGGAGGATAAAGCCGTAGAGATAGAGACGGAGTTCGTCACCAGAACCCTTCTCTCTTGCAAGACCTCCACTCTGCCCCGGAAGAAGCAACCAGCCAAGAAGCCCTTCTTTCCTTGGAAGGGCCCCCAGTACTGGGGCTATCCGTCATACCCGGCTACACCCATGCCGACTACCCCATCACAGGGTAAATCTGGCCAAGGACATCGCAAGCCGAAAGGGCCGAAAGCCCAAAATTCTGCTCCTCCATAACCCGTGCAGGGGTTTTGACACCATCGGCATAGCCCCTTGCCCTTTGGCGACGCAGCAGCCAGTGGGGGGACGCCTGTCTCATTTTGCCCCATCGTGGGCTTCCATCACCTCAGACACCTGGGTTCTCCAGGTCATCCAAGATGGTTATCGTCTTCGCTTCGACAAGCTTCCACCTTCCTTCTCCCCGGTGGAGTCTCCTCGACTCCACGCACACCAGCTTCTACTGCAGCGGGAATTACTCTGTCTTGCCCAACGGGCAGTTGAGAAGGTCCCTCCGCAGCTTCTATTTGGGGCTTCTATTCCCAATACTTTCTCGTCCCGAAAAAGACGGGGGCTCTGCGGCCCATCCTCGACCTCCACAAGTTGAAACACATTCTTGGTGCGGGAGAAGTTCAAGATGTTATCCCTTGGTGTCCTGCTGCCCTTCCTCCAGCAGGGCGACTGGCTATGCTCCTTGGATCTAAAGGACACTTACGCCCACATCTTAATCCACCCCCAGCACAGGCAGTATCTGCGCTTCAGGGTGCAGGGTGAGCACTTCCAGTACAGGGTGCTCCCCTTTGGCCTTGTGTCTGCCCCGTGAGTCTTTACAAAATGCCTCGTCTTGGTCGCCGCCCATCTCAGGCATCAGTGCATGCCAGTCTTTCCCTACCTCGACGACTGGCTCGTCACGGGCTCCTCTGTCGAGGAAACCCGGCGAGCAATGTCATGCACCATCCTTCTGTTGGAGGGCTTTGGTTCATGGTCAACTACCCAAAGTCCCACCTTGAGCCAAAGCAGGCACTTGAGTTCATCGGGGCATGCCTCGATACTCTGCAGGCGACCGCCTTCTTACCAGCGGATTGCACCGACCGCCTCTGAGCTCTGGCGGCCTGCGTCCAAAGCACTCCCCAGGTCACCGCTTGGACCATGCTACGCCTCCTGGGCCACTTGGCCTCTACCATGCATGTGGTCCCCCATGCCCACCTGCACATGCGGACAGCTCAGTGGTGCCTCAGCACCCAATGGAGTCCGTCCCTCGGTCACCTCAGTGACCCTGCCAGGGTTCTTCCTGACCTCCGCTCGTCCATGAGCTGGTGGCAAAACCCCCACAACCTCCTAGGGGATTGCCCTTCCAGGCCCCACAGCACAATGCAGTGCTGACGACAGACGCTTCCCTGTTAGAATAGGGAACCCACTGCAGGCCGCTATGCACGCAGGGGCAGTGGTCGACCGAGGAGTCTCAGCAGCAGATAAACTTGCTCGAACTCCGGGCGATTCGGTGGGCCCTGAGGGCCTTCGAGGACCACCTCAAGGGGAGGTCGTTTCTTGTGCAGACCGACAACCATGTGGCAATGTTCTACATCAACAAGAAGGGAGGCACAGGATCGCACTCCCTCTGCCAGGAAGCGGTCCTCATCTGCTCCTTCGCTGTCCAACGGAAGATGTCCCTCAAGGCGACCTACCTTCTGGGTCAGGAGAATGTCCTGGCGGACAGGCTCAGCAGAATTCTTCACCCCCATAAATTGCGGCTGGATCCAGGGGTAGTGGGCTGGCTGTTTCTTCGCTGTGGGACGCCGGCGATAGACCTCTTTGCCAGTCCCCAGAATGCGCAGCTCCCCCGCTTTTGTGAGCCGGTACCACACTCGAGCAGGGAGAGCCCCGATGCATTCCTTCTGGACTGATCATCCAGTCTGCTCTTTGCATTTCCTCCCTTACTTCTCATTGCAAGCACCCTTTTCAAGGCTCAGCGGGATCAGGCATCGTTGATCCTCGTAGCCCTCTCGTGGCCTCAACATCCTTGGTTCCCGCTCCTGCTGTCGATGGAGCCTCCTGTTCCCCTGGTCTCTACCCCGGGACTGTTAACATAGGAGGAGGGGCGGGTGCAGCACCCAAACCTAGCCTCCTTATCCTTCATGGCCTGGCGGCTGAAGGGTCTCCCTAGTCTCTCTGGCCCTTCCGGAGGAGGTCGAGGAAGTCCTCATCTCGAGAAAGGACTCCACTGAACAAACCTATGCCTTCAAGTGGAGGCGCTTCTCGATCTGGTGCTCGGAGCTCCAGATCGACCCGTTCTTGTGCCCCATTCGATGGATCCTCCAGTACCTCCTCCATCTTCTCGAAGGAAGGCTGAAGTCGTACTCTGTCAGGGTACATTTGAGCGCCATTTCGGCGAACCACCTCCCCATCGAGGGAAAGCTGCTCTCGGGGTAACCGTCTCCCGCTTTCCAAGCCACCCATCCGTCCTCCCCCGGCGGAATGGGACCTGAATGTGGTGCTCATGCAGCTCACCCGTTCACCCTTCGAGCCAATGGCGACGTGCTCCCTCCAGCACCTGTCCTAGAAGGTGGCCTTCCTAGTGTCCCTGACCTCGGCCCACCGAGTCAATGAGCTCCAGGTTCTCATGGCTGACGCCCTTTATACCAGATTCTATCTGAATAGGGTGGTCCTCCGCACCCACCCTAAATTCCTGCCTGAAGTCGTCTCGGACTTCCATCTTAATCAGGAGATTGTCCTGACTACTTTCTTCCCGAAGCCCCATGCGGACCAGGCGTCAGTGGCTCTCCACACCCTCAACTGCAGATGGGCTCTCGCCTTCTACTTGCAGCATACCCAGACTTATCGCAAGTCTGGCCGACTCCTTGTGACCTACGATCCCAATAGGCAGGGACAGGCAGTAACCAAACGCACCATCTCGGTTTGGGTGGCGGACTGTATTGCTTTTGCTCATACGAAGGCAAGTGCCCCACTAAATCATCGAGTCAACGCAAACGGGGTTCGGGCCCAGGCGGCCTCGGTGGCCTCGCTATGCTCCATGCCCCAGATGGACATCTGCCAGGCGGCGAACTGGTCTTCCACGAACACCTTTTGCTGCCCACTACTGTCTGGAGAGGGAGTCCCGTCGGGACAGTGCCTGCGGCCAGGCTGTACTCCGTAACTGGGGTATAAGCAACTCCTGCCCTCCAACCCTTCTTCACGGCTACCGAGGACTCGGGCTCATTTGAGCATCGGCTTCTCCTCACAGCCTCACGGAGGCGTTTTTTGGTTACAGGTTCAGTAGCTGGGGAGTCCCATAAGTGAGGACTGGCTTCCTGCTTGTTCCTGGAGAAAGCATAGTTACTCACCTGTAACAGTTGTTCTCCAGGGACAGCAGGAATCGGTCCTCACTACCCTCCCACCTTCCCTGATGAGTTGCTAAATTTTTGTTCTTCCCTTGCCATCTGCTTGGTAGGGCTCAAACTAAGAGACCCGACTGAGCAAGATGGCACCCTTAGGCGGGAAGAGGACCACGCATGCGTGGCAGCAATCCAAAAGACTTTCTTTGAAAGCTGGGGAATTGCTCCGTGTGGGCTCAGTCAATGCTGACGTCACCCATAAGTGAGGACTGATTCCTGCTGTCCCTGGAGAACACCTGTTACACGTGAGTAACTACGCTATTTGGCAGCACTAATCGGGTTGGTGCCACTGAATATCCTGTTGAGTGGCATTTATATGTTTTGCAAGTGTGCAGACCATTTAAACACCTTGAATATCAGGCCCATTATTATTTGGGGCACCAAAAACCCTAGTGCTCATGGTCAGAGATCCAAATTGTATAAAATTAGGAGACATTCAGTTTGAGTTTATAGGAGGTAATCCAGGAAGCAGCAGCATCCAAGCAACGATTGAGGGAGAGTTCGGGCAAGCAAAGGCTAGCATAAAAAAATAAGTTGGATATCATCAGTGTAATAGTAAGCATTAACACCTAATGACTTAATCAGAGTAACTAAGAAAGAGACTGAAAAGGGAAGGAAAGAGAATAGCATCCTGAGGGACAGCACCATAGTCTAGTTCAGAGGTTCTCCACTGAGTTCTCGGGACACACCAAGCCAGTTAGGTTCTCAGGTTAACCACAATGAATATGCATGAGAGAGATTTGCATACAGTGGAAACAATACATGTAAATCTCTCTCATGCATTTCATTATGGTTATTCTGAAAACCTGACTGTCAAGGTGTGTCCCGAGGGCTGGGTTGGGAATCCCCTTGTCTAGCTGGATAGCAAATTGCCTTTCTTTTGCTATATAGATGGGCAGGCTTGACCTGTGAAAGAATAATCTCATTGTGGCCCACCAATAAACATGGTGTGTTGCTAGCAAGAACATGTATCTCCAGGAACAAGCAGGAATGAGTCTTCACATATGGGTATCGTCGGTACCGACGGAGCCTGCGCGGGAACGCTCCCCAGCGTCCAAAAGGAAAGCTTTTGGGAGCATCCCACAGCACCTGCTCGCTGCCTTCCAGCCTTTCCTAACTGCCTCTCTCCAGTTCTTCTTTTCCGCGGAGCCAGCAGGTCGTGTTTCCTGTCACCGCTGAAGAATTTCTTATTTTCTTTTATTTTTCTTTAGTCGCATGTCTGCCTTCTCGATTCCGGACCGGTACTACCGGTCTTTTTTCTTTCTTTAAAAAAAAAAAAAAAAAATCTTTACTCTCTTCAGTGCATTTTTTCTTCTGGGGCCTTAGGCCTACAGATATATTTTTCCTCATGGAAAAACCCGCCTCCGGGTATAAAAAGTGCACGAAGTGCAGTAGCACTATTTCTGTCACCGACACCCATGACTGGTGTCTGAAATGTTTAGGTCCTGACCACTCTATTGCGGATTGTGAGTCCTGTTCCATGATGTCTAAAAGAGGGTTACAGAATCGGGCAGCTAAGCTCAGTGTCCTGTTTCCCTCCGATGCACCTTCTGTGGCATCGACGTCTTCCAGGGCTGCTTCTTCATCCCATGGATCTCAGGTAACCAAACTTAAATCTGGCCGGTCCTCAAAGAGTTCATCTTCTTCCAAGTATCGAGATGCCCCCGGGCTTACTCTTGAGGAACCCACGCCAGCAAAATTACCCCGGCGGGAGGCTCTGGCTTCCAAAGCACTACCTATAGGGTCACAGGTTGACATCGATGGATCGGCCTCGACAGATCACCTGTTACAATGTTCTGGGGTACCGGTGCTCTCCACCGGTACCGACATCCAGACATTGGTGGCGTCAGTGGATCAGAATATTCTGACCATGCAGTGTGCCATCACGGCATTCATACAAGCTGCGACGCCTATGGTACCGCAACAAACCCCGTTGTCGGTACCCTACCGATTCCGGTACAGGATCCGATTCCGGTTCCGATACCAGTACCGCTTGCATCGACATTAGCATCGACGGCAGTGGTATGCTATCCAGTGATGCCCATCAGTACCGACACGGTACCGATTACTCTCGAGGTCAATACCTCCCGGTATCCGTATCGGGCTCTGCGAGAGCATCCAGACAGTTGATACTTCGATTCCTCTGAAGACTCTGATTCTTCAGAGGCCTCAATTGAAGCATCGGGGATCCTTCCTCAGGAACCCTCTTCTCCAAAAAAGAGAATGTCTCCTCCTGAGGATTTGTCTTTTCGGGACTTCATTAGGGAAGTGGCCAAAGGCCTGTCCATCTCAGTGACCTCTGAAACTGAATTTAGAGCCCAAAAATTAGATATCCTTCAATATCCTAAGGTTCCTAAAGAGGCAGCCACCTTACCAATACATGAGATTCTTTTTGATCACATGTTGGGCATATGGGAGATTCCTTTTTCCACCTCCCCTCATTCCAGAAGGTTGGACACCATGTATCGTGTTCCTCCTTGTCCTGGTTTTCATAAGACTCAGCTTCCTCACCACTCCATTGTGGTAGAGTCTGCTATGAAAAAGATCAAGAGTACAAAAAGGCACTCCTCTGCTCCTCCAGGAAGAGAATGCAGAACCCTAGATGCCTTTGGAAGGAAAATCTTCCAGGCCAGTATGCTTATAGCCAGAATCAACTCCTACAGTCTCTATATGGGGATGTTTCTGAAAGAAGTTACAGATCATCTGCAAACCTTATCTCCTTTTATGTCAGAAGATAAGAGAGAAGAATATATCACCTGGCTTAAACATGCACAGGATGTATCCAAGTTTTCCAACCGTGCAGCCTTTGACTCTTTTGAGGGGGCCAGTAGAGCCTCGGCCATTGCCATAGGTGCACGCAGAGTTGCTTGGTTGCAAGCCTCTGATTTGGAATCCTGGGTACAGGATGGTCTAGGTAACCTTCCCTGTACAGGCGAAAACCTGTTTGGCAAAGATTGGCAAGCAAAAGCCAACCAGATGGATCCTGAAAATTCTGCTTTAGATAGACTTTCAAAGTCTACTACTGCTCCTTTTAAAAAGAGGTTGTTCAAAAAGGGATCTTTCCCAAAGAAAAGGAAATCTACTTATGGTCAGGCCTCTTCTCAAGGTCGTTTTGCTACAAAGAGACAGCAACAACCAAAACAGGCCAAAACCCAGGCTATGAGGACTGCTACGGCCCTACAGCCTCAGCCTCTTCAGGGCCTTTGACTTTCCACTAGAGAACTTAGCCTTTCTGGCTCTAGAAAATCCAGAGCCTCTCACCATCCCAGGAAGGTTAGCTCACTTTGCTCCCAGATGGGAACAAATCACAGCAGAACAGTGGACCCTCTCCATCATAAGGGAAGGGTACAAACTTCATTTCTTAAACCTTCCTCCTCACACCATGGTGAAACAATTCAATTCTCCAACATCTCTCCTCAACCTTCTAGGTCAAGAGATTGCTACCCTTCTTGCACAAGGGGCAATAGAAGAAGTACCCCTTCTTCAACAGGGCTCAGGGTTCTACTCCCCCTATTTTCTCATCCCAAAGAAAACAGGGGGCTACAGACCCAATTGAACAAGTTTCTATGCAAGGAGAAATTCAAGATGACGTCTCTTGGAACTCTCCTTCCGTACCTCCAGAGTTAAGACTGGCTTTGTTCTCTAGATCTCAAGGATGCGTACACCCATGTCCTCATCCATCCAACACACAGAAGGTTCCTTCGGTTCCTTTACCAAGAAAAGCACTACCAATACAAAGTGCTTCCTTTCGGTCTGGCCTCTGCTCCAAGAGTGTTCACAAAATGCATGGCAGTAGTAGCTGCATTCCTACGCACTCTAGGAATATTCGTATTCCCATATCTGGACGACTGGCTCCTCCGAGCTCCATCCCAGTCAGAGGCCCAGACTTCCCTGACCTGCACAAGGCGTGTTCTTCAGTATCTGGGACTGGTAATCAACATTCCAAAATCCCGTCTCACCCCAACTCAGTCTCTAGAGTTCATAGGGGCCTTACTGGATACCACAACTACAAGGGCCTATCTTCCCCAGGCCCGCTGCCTACGCTTGGTGCAGTTAGCCTCCCAGATTCAGTTAAAATCCCATTTAACTGCTCGAGAGATGTTACAACTCTTAGGCCACATGGCATGGCCACATGGCATCCACGGTGCATGTGGTTCCTTACGCTCGCCTTCACATGAGGGCAGCTCAGTGGACCCTATCCACCCAATGGACTCAGGCATCAGGTTGCCTGTCAGACAAAATAGCAACCTCCAGTCGCCTTTTTTGGTCCCTCCACTGGTGGACGTCCACTCAAAATCTGTTGCTGGGGTCCCCCTTTCAACAGGTGTTACCCCAAGCAACCCTTACAACAGATGCCTCTCCAAAGGGTTGGGGAGCTCATCTACAAGATCTCTCGACCCAAGGCATCTGGTCTCCACAGGAGACATCTCTACATATCAACCTTTTAGAGCTCAGAGCAATCTTTCTGGCTCTCAAAGTCCTTCCACACCCTGCTCAGCTACAAGACAGTCCTCATCCACACGGACAACCAGGTAGCCATGTTCTACTTGAACAAGCAGGGAGGAACTGGCTCTCTGTCGCTTTGCAACGAAGCTCTCAGATTGTGGGCCTTCGCCAGAGAGCATCAAATCCATCTCATGGCAGTGTATCTTCCAGGGGTTCAAAACTCTTGGGCAGACAGACTCAGTCGAGTTCTGCTTCCACACGAATGGTCCCTCCATGGGGACCAGATAGCCAGGAGTTTTCGGATTTGGGGTACCCCAGACATAGACCTCTTTGCAAGTCCGTGGAATGCCAAACTTCCCCGGTTTTGTTCCAGGATTCCATGTCAGGAAGTTCAGGCCAAGGATGCCTTCCTCCTTCATTGGGGGAAAGACTTCCTCTATGCCTTTCCACCTATTCCCCTCATTCCCAAAACTTTGTTCAAGCTTCAGAGAGACAAGGGGTCTATGATCCTCATAGCACCACATTGGCCACGCCAAGTGTGTTACCCTCTACTTCTGCATCTCTCTCAAGCTCCCTCCCTGGACCTGGGGTCTGCTCCAGATCTCCTCTCCCAGGAGGAGGGAACCTTGTGGCACCCAAATCCTCAGTCTCTTCATCTCAGAGCCTGGTTGCTGAAGGCCTAGACCTTCAGGATTTACACCTTTCTCAGCAAGTCAAGGATATCCTTCATGCTTCCAGAAAGCCTTCCACCAGACGTTCCTACGCTTTTAAATGGAAAAGGTTTTCTATTTGGTGTGCAGAGAAGGGTCTCAACCCTCTTGCAATACCTTTGAATTCTTTATTAGACTATTTACTGCATTTATCCCATGCAGGCCTTAAAACAAATTCAGTCAGAGTCCATTTGAGTGCTATTGCAGCATCCCTTAAGCCCCTCAATGGACAACCTATTTCCTCTCATCCTCTTATAGCAAGATTCATGAGAGGCCTTCTTTTGACTAAACCTTCCATTAGACCACCTCCAGTGGCATGGGACTTGAATCTGGTTCTTGGCCAGCTTATGAAGCCACCCTTTGAACCCTTAGCCACTACCTCCTTGAAATTCCTTTCATGGAAGGTTATTTTTCTCATTGCAGTCACCTCAGCTCGCCGTATCAGTGAGTTGCAAGCTTTATTTATTTATTTATTTATTTAACAATTATTTTATACCGCGCTATTATAATCAGTGCGGTGTACATAGAACAAGAACATACTACAATGCATACAAGTAACATTGAGTTAGTGGCTAATCCTCCTTATACAAGGTTCCATCATGACAAGGTATAAAGTGTGGATTAGTTCTGAGTATGCCTAAAGTGGTCTCACCTTTTCATCTGTACCAGGAGATGTATTTACCTGTCTTTTTTCCAGGACCTCACGCATCAACTGCAGAGAGGAATCTTCATGCCCTGGATTGTAAAAGAGCACTTGCTTTCTACTTACAAAGAACACAGCAACATAGAAAGTCCTCTCAACTTTTTGTTGCTTTTGATCCTTCTCATTTAGGACTTCCAGTCTCCAAGAGAACTCTGTCTAATTGGATTGCTCAGTGTATTTCCTTCGCCTACCAGAACAAGAATCTTTCTCTGGAGGGCCATGTCACAGCTCACAATGTGAGAGCCATGGCAGCCTCTATGGCTCCTCTTAACTCTGTGTCCATCGACCAAATATGTCGAGTAGCCACCTGGGCATCGGTTCATACCTTCACAGCCCATTACTGCTTGGACAAGGACTCCCGCCGGGATGCCTTGTTTGGTCAGGCTGTTCTCAAACACCTGTTCCATACCTAATCAACTCCTACCCTCCATCCCTGACTGGATACCTGAGATTCATGGGTGCAGGTGGAGCTCTTTCCAGGGACTCACAATCCGGGTGATCTCCCAGGCATCTCTAGCTGGGGAGTCCCCATATGTGAAGACTCATTCCTGCTTGTTCCTGGAGATAGCACAGTTACTTACCTGTAACAGGTGATCTCTGGGAACAGCAGGAATAAGTCTTCACAACCCACCCACCTCCCCTAGGAGTTGTATCTCTCTCTCTATCTTTCCTTTCCTCTCTCTCTCTCTTTGTCTCAGCTCTAAAAGTCGAACTGGAGAGAGGCAGTTAGGAAAGGCGGGAAGGCAGCGCGCAGGCGCTGTGGGATGCTCCCAAAAGCTTTCCTTTTGGATGCTGGGGAGCGTTCCCGCGCAGGCTCAGTCGGTACCGACGATACCCATATGTGAAGACTTATTCCTGCTGTTCCCAGAGATCACCTGTTACAGATAGCTACTGTATGTATCCTGCTTGTCCTTGGAGAATGCAGACTTGTTTACCTTTAACAAGTGTTCTCCAAGGACAGCAGGATATTAGTCCTCAAAGCCCACTGTTTCCCCCAGGAGTTGACTTCTCCTTATTGTAGATTTTATCCGGATATGAGTTGGTGTTGCATATGCATGGTGCACTGCTCCAGAAAGTTGTTGCAACTTTGTGACTGTTTTTGGTTTGGCATTGACTCTGTCCAATGATGTCACTGTTTGAGGGCTGATGCTCTGCTGTCGTCTGAGAACACCTGTTAAGGATAAGCAACTTTGCTTTATCGTCTTTATTGCACAAATTTAAGTCATCTGATAACTTGAATTGCTGGGTTTCAAAATGTTTTATTTATTGTCAATACTGAGTACAGAAACTTGAAGAGCATACAGATTAGCTGTCAATGGCCAGATGTTTTAGACGGATTTTCCCTTTTAGTGTCTATGGGGGGAAAAATACTTTTATATAGTGATATTAAAAGGCTACACTCTCTTCCTCAGTATTCACCTTTTGTAGCCTTATGGCCTGGAAGTAAAATGCATTACGTGTTTGTTCCATGTATCAACACACCTTGCTCTATAACATACAAGTGAACCATAAATTTCAGAAAAATAAGTTAAACAAAATATTGAACAGCTTAGTTAAATAAGTGTCTGCTCACCTTGTGCATAGCAATCCTAAATACTTTAAGCTCTAGTGTTACAAGTCACCCTCAAACACACCTCAAGTGACTTGGCCCCTTCTATGTTAAATTGTGTAGATTCATATGATAGGATAAATCCAGCAGTAGCACATTTCAAAGCAACCATGAGCAACAAGCAGCTAACAAAAGAATGCTAGGGCAAAGTTGTGAAGAGACACAGATGAGAGGATGGATGTAACATTACTGCAACATCCTTGAATATCTCTTGGATTGTGGTCAAGATTATTATGAAATGAAAGGTGTACAGCACTATCAAGACCATGATTAGATTAGACAGGGGACACTGATATGTCATCAAGAGCTAGAGGTTTGTTGCCAAAAATTTTACATGGACAGCAAACCTATGCTTTCTTAACCACATATGCCTACAGGCTATGCAGCGCTTCTCAACCTAGCCAGTTGGGTTTTCAGAATAGCCATGGTGAATATTCATGAGAGAGATTTGCATGCATTGCTTCCATTTTATGCAAATCTCTCATATGCATATTCATTGTGGTTATCCTGAAAACCTGATTGGCTAGGTGAGTTCCAAGGACTGGGTTGAGAACCTCTGGGCTAGGAAGAGCACAAAACAGAGAACCAGGTACTTTAAAATCTCCATAACATTTCCTAATTTTGCTTCATCCCACCCCCAATGAACACTGTATCATTGTTCACACCAGCCCAAACTGGAAATGTTGCATATCTGCTTCACAGGGATAATTTTATAAAGTATTTTCACCCATATATGATTGTATATACACAAAATGCAGTTTTTATAAAATTCCCTCTGCTCCCACTCCCATCCCCCCATACAAGTATGCATAGTTATAGGATGTGTGCACTTGTATGTAACTCATGTGTAGCCATGTTCAGGGGCAGGTTTTGGGTGGAGCAACACTGGACAATAAACTTGTTCAAAAGTTTTGCTTCCTGAAATTTTTTGGTGATTTTGATAGCTTCAAACTGAACACAAATATAATTTCAGATTGACTGTATCACGTAGGAATTTGGAGAAACATAAAATTCAATTTTGACTAAATTTAGCTTATTTAATCACACAATGATGCTGACGTTCATCTGAGCTAAGAATGCTTTGCTCCTGATTTTTATTTGTACTGGGCATCTTCTTGTCTGTGTCCAACAGCAGCCTTGCCTTCATACTGCTTTTCCATTGTTGCAGTGTCCTGGTGAAATCTTTTACCATGTTTGTCGCTGATTGCTCCAAGATTAATGTAAGGTTACTGATATGATATGGAAGGGAGCTATGTATATTTTGTGTAGCTTTTCCTACGTAAACAAGCAGGGAGGAACCGGTTCCTATCCCCTCTGCGAGAAGGCCCTTAGACTCTGGTTCTTTGCCATTGCACACTGCATCCATCTTTGGGCAGTGTATCTTCCAGGTGAACTCAGTGTCCTGGCGGACAGACTCGGCCGCATCCTTCATCCACACGAGTGGACTCTAAAACAAGAGACGGCATGTTGGCTCTTCCAGATGTGGGGAACCCCCAGAATGGATCTGTTCGCCACTCAGGAGCATGCACGACTACTGCTCTTTTGCTCCAAACTTCCCTCCCGACACAGTCAGGCAGCAAATGCCTTTCTTCTGCATTGGGGCTCGGGCCTGCTTTATGCATTCCCACCAATCTCCCTGATACTCAGTACTGTTCAGACTTCGGTCAACAAGGGCTCCACGATTCTAATAACCCCTTACTGGTCCCGTCAGCCATGGTTTCTTCTGCTGCTTTGTCTAGTGCAGACTCCACCCCTCAGTATGAGTCATGCCCCCGGCCTCCTCTCTCAGCATCAGGGGCTACTCCTCCATCCCAATCCACAAATCCTCCATTTCACGGCATGGCTGCTAAAAGCATGACCTTTGATGACCTTGATCTCTCTCTCTCAACCAGTCAAGGACATCTTTCTTGCATTGCGCAAGCCATCTACCAGGCGTTCTTATGTCTTCAAATGGCGACGGTTCACCCTTTGTTGCACCCCAAAGCACATTGATCCATCTGACTTTTAGTTTAACTTTAACACACAGAAGAGAGCTTTCTGGTTAAATTTAGTACCCAGCAGAGAGCTTGTAGTTTAAATTTCATAAGAAGTTAGAGCCTAGCAGCAGCTAAGAGCTATAATTTAAATCAAATCAGAATTTAGCTTAGCACAAAAGGCAAAACAGGGTCTGTACTCTTTGAGCAACAAATAAAGTCTTCTAGAGACCTTTACAAAGAGGCCTTCTACCTAGGGGGCAAGAGACCTGTGAAACCTTTTCAATAGGTGTTAGCACCAGGTGGCAGATCAAAAGGCCATTTTGAAAGACTCCTCCTATCCGTTAATTACCCAGGAAGTTGGTCACAGCATTACCTCAGCAGCAGAGGCATAAATAGCTCAACCAGAGCTCTGTGAACCTCTGTCTTGAAGGACTAGAAAGGGGGACTGTTACTTCTGGAGCGAAATCTGCAACTGTGAGTATATACTTCTGGTAATTTTCTAAAAAGAATTCTTTGTATTAAAGCTACTTAATCTGTGAACCCACTGTTTTTGTTGGATCAGTTAGGGCCTAGTAGCAGCAATTAAAGTTTGAATTTAAAACACAGAGGAGAGCTTTCTGGTTACATTTCATACCCAGCAGAGAGCTTGTAGTTTAAATTTCATAAGAAGTTAGAGCCTAGCAGCAGCTAAGAGCTATAATTTAAATCAAATCAGAATTTAGCTTACCTCAGCAGCACAAGACGGGGTACTGTGTAGCAGCCCTCTTTTAATAAGTGTTATTTCCCTCCCTCCCCACACCCACCCTCCCCTGGGATAATCATAGCTTTATAGGTACTTACACATCTTAAAAGACAGGAGGTGCTTTCAGGTGAAGCTCATTACCCAAATCAGTCATACACTAAGGACCTGAGATTAATTAAGCTTCAGGTGAACAAGGTATATTAAACGTATTAGGTACAGTTTTATTGGTATAAATACCCATAGCAACCCCTAGTAAGTAAGAACTTAAAGATCTAGACACAAACTTAAAACTAAGATGCAGACAGCAGTCCAGCAGCGGGATGGGGGCTTTCCAGTCTTTTGCATTGAGTGTCACATGTATGATTTTCTCCCAGTTGGTGAGAGGTCTTACGTGTGCACTAGGTGCAAGGAGCTCTTTTCTCTCAGGGAACAAGTCCGTTCTCTAGAGGCTAAAGTAGCAGACTGGGAAAACATAAGACAGACAGAGAGGTACATAGACGAGACCTACAGGGATATAGTCCTGAAGTCCCACCTCCAGTCTGGCAGCACTCCTGTTGCCATGGAGGAGAGAGGTCACGTGACAGGAAAGCATCACCCTGGTGTGGCAGGAAGTGATCCTGTAACTAGGACCTGTCCTCCAGGTGATGTAAAACCCTCTCGCACCGAGGAAGTTCCTCCAGGGCCATGTGCCCATGAGGGAAGGGTTAGGACAGCCGTTATAGTTGGTGATTCGATCATTAGGCATGTAGATAGCTGGGTGGCTGGAAGACGTGAGGATCGCCTGGTAACATGCCTGCCTGGTGCGAAGGTAGCGGACCTCACGCGCCACCTAGATAAGGTCTTAGATAGTGCTGGGGAGGAGTCTGCTGTCTTGGTACATGTCGGTACCAATGACATAGGAAAATGTGGTAGGGAGGTTCTGGAGGCAAAATTTAGGCTTTTAGGTAGGAAGTTGAAATCCAGAACTTCCAGGGTAGCATTCTCCGAAATGCTTCCTGTTCCACGCGCAGGACCCAAAAGGCAGGCAGAGCTCCGGAGTCTCAATGCGTGGATGAGACAATGGTGCAGAGATGAGGGTTTTGGATTTGTTAGGAACTGGGGAACATTCTGGGGAAAGGAGGGGCTCTTCTGAAGGGATGGGCTTCACCTTAACCGGGATGGAACCAGGCTGCTGGCATTAACCTTTAAAAAGGAGATAGAGCAGCTTTTAAACTAGATATTAGGGGAAAGCCGACAGTCGCCCAAGAGCGGATGGTTCGGAAGAATGTATCCTTGAAGGATGCTACCAAAAGCAGAGAGGTTCCACAAAAGAGTAAAGTAGCCCAAATGCCCTCAAGTATGGAGCAGACAGAGCTTAAAGATCCCAATTTACCCATGTCTAACAATAGCCAAATTAACATGAATAAAATACATTCTCTAAAATGCTTGTATGCAAATGCTAGAAGTCTAAAGAATAAGATGGGAGAGTTAGAATGTATAGCACTAAATGAGAGGTTAGATATGATTGGAATATCAGAGACATGGTGGAAGGAGGACAACCAGTGGGACACTGTGATACCTGGGTACAAACTATATCGTAATGATAGAGCTGATCAAATTGGTGGAGGGGTTGCGCTCTATGTTAGAGAGGGCATTGACTCAGAAAGGATTAAAATTTTGCAGGAAACAAAATCTGCTGTAGAATCTATATGGATTGAAATTCCATATAAAAGGGGGAAGGCGATGGCAGTGGGGGTGTACTATCGAGCACCTGGCCAGAATGACCAAATGGATGATGAAATGCTCAAAGAAATCAAGGAAGCTAACAAACGTTACAGCGCAGTAATAATAATGGGTGATTTCAATTACCCCGGTATCGACTGGGTCAGTGTCACGTCAGGACATGCTAGGGAGATAAAGTTCTTAGATGAAATAAATGACTGCTTCTTGGAGCAGCTGGTTCATGAACCGACCAGAGGGGAAGCCATATTAGACCTAGTCCTTAGTGGTACACCAGATCTAGTGCAAGAGATAAGGGTGTTGGGGCCACTTGGCAATAGTGATCATAGCATGATCGCCTTTGATTTAATTAGTGGAGGAGGGATAGTAAGGAAATCCACAGTACTACCTTTTAACTTTCGAAAGGGAGACTATGATAAGAGCCCTCGTGCGGAGCATTTCCCCAGCTTTCAAAGAAAGCCTTTGGGAATTGCAGCGCACATGCGCGGTCCCCTTCCTGCCCAAGGGTGCCATCCTGCTCCGTCTTTTTTTCCGCGGAGCCCGACGGAGGTAGTTCGTTTTTCGCCGAGGAAACCGTTGATTTCCCTGTTTTTTGTACTTCTCCTTCGGTTCGACGCCGGATCCTTTTCCCGCCTGGGCCCGATACGCCGGTATCGAGCCCACTCTCCCTTTTTTCGGTTTTTGTCCTTCGTGACTAGCGTTCGCGCCATTTTTTCTTTTTTCACTGGCAGCCCTGTCTTTTGATCTCGCAGGGGCCCTTTTTCCCCCAATGGCTGCCAGCGGGTTTAAAAAGTGTGATCGGTGTAAGAAACTTATGTCTCTTACCGACACACATGACTGCTGCCTCCTCTGCCTCGGACCCGATCATGACCCGATGATCTGTGGTCCGTGTGGCAAAATGTCCTCGAAGGCGTTGAGTCTGCAGCACCAGAAGGATAGGATCTTCTCTGACTCCGCGTCCGGACGGGCCCGGACCTCGTCAGAGGCCTCGACGTCTCGGGACTCCGGCCCCGAGCAGCGTCGGGGTTCCTCTGAGCGGGGGTCTCCTTCGCGGGAACAGCGCAGGAAGAAGAAACCCGCGAGGGTGGCATCAGTGGACGCTCCTGGTTCCTCGAGAGCCAGGTCGCATAGCCCCAATAGCCGTCCCGGGTCTTCGGAGTCGGAGAGGCCTGCCAAGCAACCTCGTCTCGAGATGGAGTCTCCTGGACACGTGAGTGCTGTAGTCCTCGTGGACTCTCCTCCAAGGGAGCCGACGTCGGGCCCGACGCTGTCGGGGCCCGAGTCGGGGGCTGCTGGGTCTCCTGAGCTCGGACTCAGGTTGACGGCCTTGGAGAGCAGCCTCGCTGCCTTCATGGAAGAGCAGCGGGCATTGATCGCCGGTCTCACCGGTGCATCTGCCCCGACCACCAGGACATCGACGTCCAAGTCGACCCTGGAGGCCGAGCCGATCCTCATGTCCATGCGGGCTCGAGTCGATCCTCAGCCATGGTCTCCCTCAGCCTCCCGTTCGGGACCGAGGTCGTCGACGCCGGTACCCTTGGTGTCGGGGTGGAGGGCATCGGTGCCTGCCCGACCGGAGCTGCTCGACACCTCCTCCGAGGAGTCAGGCTGGGAGACGGAGGACGAAGAGTCACCCGACACCTATCGGACTCGGTGTGTCCCATTGGACTCGCTGGAGTCCGAACCTCCGAGATGATCCCCACCGGAGGATACCCGGTTCTCGGACTTGTGCGGGATATGGCCAAGGCCTTGGCATTCCCCGCGGATCCCGAGGAGGAGCCTCAAGCTGAGGAGCTCGAGGCCCTACAGTATGACTCTCCCCCGAAGGAGGCCTTTACTGTACCGGTTCCTCCGATGCTGGAGCGGCTGCTCTTCCGCATGTGGGAGACCCCGGCCTCGACGCCGGTGTTAAGCAAGCGGGTCGATTCCATCTCTCGAGTCCGCAAGAGCCCCGGGTTTCAAAAGGCACAATTACCGCACCACTCCATAGTTGTGGAATCGGCCATGCATCGACTGAAAAGTTAGAAGATGCACTCCTTGGTGCCTCCCGGCTGGGAGGCCCGGAACCTGGATGCCCTCGGTAAGAAGTGCTTCCAGGGCTCTATGCTTGCTTGCCGTGTCCAGACATACCAGCTCTACATGGGCATGTATCTCCGAGACCTGGCAAAGGTTATTGCAGGGTTCTCTGCTGGTCTCTCCGAGGAACCTTTGCAGAGGTTCCAGGACTTGTCCACTGGTATTCGAGAGTGCTCGAAGTTTATCTCTCGAGCAGCCTACGATGGCTTCGAGGCTTCGGCCCGAGTAGCCGGGGCCGGCATCGGTGCCCGCCGACAGGCTTGGCTACAGTCATCCGACCTCGAGCCATGGGTACAGGACAAGTTGGTCGATGTCCCCTGCCGAGGTGAAAACCTCTTTGGCAAGCCCATGGCTGAAAATGGTGCAGAACTCGAGACCGAGACTCTGACCAGGACTAGACTGTCCAGGAAAACCTCTGCCCCTTCTCAGAAAAAGAAGGGCTCGGGAAAAAAGACCTTTTACCCGAGGAAGTCATCTGCCTATAAACAATACCCTCATTATCAGGCCTCTGCAGCTCCCCAACAGGTTCAGCAGGCCAAGGGGCAGGGTCATGGGCCCCGTAGGCAGAAGGCCCTCAAGCCACCAACACCGGCCCTTGCTCAGCAGGGTGGGGTTTTTTGACTCAGAAAGCATAGCCTCTTCTCCTCACCTGGCTTCTATCAGCACAGGAGACCGGCTGGCCCACTTTGCCCACAGGTGGTCAGCCGTCACATCAGATACCTGGGTGCTTCATATAGTCCAAAAGGGCTATCTTCTCCATTTTCACCAGGTACCTCCCTCCTATTTTCCAGGGGAGCCTCCAAGACTCCCTCTGCACAGGGACCTACTCCTTCAGGAGTTAGCAAGTCTACTAAAGGAACAGGCTGTGGAACCGGTGCCCCACCACCTGAGAGGTCGCGGCTTTTATTCCATGTACTTTCTGGTACCAAAAAGGACAGGAGGCCTCAGACCCATCCTAGACTTGCGCAACCTCAACAAGTTTCTGGAGAGGGAAAAGTTCAAGATGCTTACCCTTGGAATCCTGCTGCCCTACCTCCATCAGGGAGATTGGCTATGCTCCTTAGATCTAAAGGATGCTTATACTCGCATCCTTATTCATCCAGACCACAGACAATATCTCAGATTTGTTGTGGGAGGAAACCACTATCAGTACAGAGTACTACCCTTTGGCCTGACCTCCGCTCCCAGGGTGTTCACCAAGTGCCTGGCGGTGGTGGCGGCCTACCTAAGGCTTCAAGGTCTTTTTGTGTTTCCATACCTTGACGACTGGCTCATAAGGGGCCAGTCTTCCCAGGAGGCCAGTCAAGCCACCCTTTGCACTGTGTCTCTACTTCAGCACTTGGGGTTTGTCATAAACTTCGCAAAGTCCACTTTTCTCCCGTCCCAGAACTTAGAATTCATAGGAGCAAGGCTAGACACTCTTCAGGCGAAGGCTTTTCTGCCCATGGACAGAGCCCACAGGCTGATGGATCTAGTCAGGCAGTTTCACAGCAATTCCCTGGTCTCTGCCAGGCAATTCCTGAGACTTCTCGGCCATATGGCTTCCACGGTTCACGTAACCCCCAATGCCTGCCTGCACATGCGGCCTGCTCAGTGGAGTCTTCGAACTCAGTGGCATCAAGCCACAGGGAGCATAGCGGACTCAGTAAGAATATCAGACCTGCTCGTCTCCTCTCTGCAATGGTGGCTTCATCTTCCGAATCTGGTACTCGGAGTGGTTTTTCAATCCCCTCCGCATTCTCAAGTGCTGACGACAGATGCTTCTCTTCTAGGTTGGGGAGCACATTGCCAAAGGACGTGTACTCATGGTCTCTGGACCACTTGGGAAGCTGCTCGACAGATAAACTTCCTGGAGCTACGGGCGATACGCCTAGCTCTGAGAGCCTTCTCCCACCTCACCTCTCACCAGTCTGTACTAGTCCAGACGGACAATCAAGTTGCCATGTTCTACATGAACAAACAAGGAGGCACAGGCTCCTTCCTTCTATGTCAGGAGGCACAACGGCTGTGCTCTTGGACCGTCACTCACGGAATCCTCCTCAAGGCTGTCTACCTCCCAGGTCAAGAAAATTACCTGGCGGACAGACTGAGCAGGATCCTGCAACCACACGAATGGAGGTTGAACCCGTTGGTGGTTCAGCGGATCTTTCTCAGTTGGGGCCTCCCCACCATGGATCTTTTCACCAGTCCTCTGAACCGGCAATTCCTGAGATTCTGCTCCAGACAATCACATCCTCTCAGAGTAGCAGCGGATGCGTTTCTAATCTCGTGGTCCACAGGCCTACTGTATGCGTTTCCTCCCACGCCACTAGTGTCCAGAACACTGTTCAAAGTACTCAAGGACGGGGCCTCAATGATCCTGATAGCCCCCAGGTGGCCGAGGCAACCGTGGTTCCCGCTTCTGCTGCAACTGGCGGTGGACACTCCTCTTCCTCTGGGGTTTCAGCACGATCTCCTGTCTCTGGAACAGGGATCTCTCTTGCACCCCAACCTCCAGTCCCTTCATCTGATGGCCTGGCTGCTGAAAGGGTAGCTCTGGCTCCCCTACTACTGCCTAGAGAGGTGGAAGACGTAGTCTTAGCCTCTAGAAGGCAATCCACCCGGAAATCCTACGCTCTTAAGTGGCGTAGATTCTCCGCTTGGTGTGCTCAGCACAGCGAGAATCCCTTCTCATGCTTGGTAGCGGTAGTATTGCAATATTTGCTTTACCTCTCCAATCTAGGCCTTAAGTCCAATTCTGTCAGAGTTCACCTTGGTGCTCTCTCAGCGCACCACTCGCCGGTGGATGGGAGGCCTCTTTCTAACCACCCTTTGGTGTCTCGTTTCCTCAGAGACCTCCTCCTGCTTAAGCCTCCTCTATGTCCTCCGGCCCCTGAGTGGGATTTGAATGTGGTCTTACAGCGGATTACTTGTCCGCCATTTGAACCTATGGCTACCTGCCCTCTCCATTTTCTCTCCTGGAAAACCTTGTTTCTGGTAGCCCTTACCTCTGCTAGGCGAGTAAGTGAGCTTCAGGCACTAGTGTCTGATCCCCCTTACACTAGGTTCTACAGGAATAGGGTAGTCTTACGGACTCACCCGAAGTTTCTCCCTAAGGTTGTCTCTCCTTTTCACCTCAATCAGGAGGTGGTTCTTCCGACCTTCTTTCCCAGGCCGCATGCCAACCGGGCTGAAATGGTCCTGCATACCCTGGACTGTAGGAGGGCGTTATCCTTCTACCTTGACCGTACACAGGAGCATCGGAGGGCTGTTCAGCTCTTGGTTTCTTTTGACCCCAATAAGTTGGGGTTACCTGTCTCCAAGCGTACTTTGTCCATATGGGTCGCTGACTGTATCGCCTGGGCTTATGGGGCAGCCGGCCTCTCGTTGGAGGGTCGGGTCATGGCTCATCATGTCAGGGCGAAGGCTGCGTCAGTGGCTCATCTCCGCTCTGTTCTGTTGGCAGACATCTGCCGGTCCGCTACTTGGTCTTCAAGCCAGACTTTTGCGGCCCATTACTGCCTTGAGAGGGAGTCCCGCAGGGACAGTGCTTTCGGACGGGCAGTACTCCATAATCTCTTTGGGGTTTAGGCAACTCCTACCCTCCGGCCCTGGTGTTGGGCTACCGGTCGGGGGCGTTCTCAGAGAAGATTCCTTCCTTACGTACTGACGAGCTAGAGGGCGCTCATTTTTTCGGCTTGAGGTCTCCGGTAGCCTTTAGCTGGGGAGTCCCATATGTGAGGACTGACTTCCTGCTTGGTCCTGGAGAAAGAGTAGTTACTCCCTGTAGCAGGTGTTCTCCAGGAGCAGCAGGAATCAGTCCTCACAACCCTCCCTCCTCCCCTTGGAGTTGCAGTCATATGATTTATTTTGCTAATTTTTTTGCTGTCTTTTAGCTATGTCATCAGACTGAGCAAGATGGCACCCTTGGGCGGGAAGGGGACCGCGCATGCGCCCTGCAATTCCCAAAGGCTTTCTTTGAAAGCTGGGGAAATGCTCCGCACAAGGGCTCCGTCGGCGCCGACATCACCCATATGTGAGGACTGATTCCTGCTGCTCCTGGAGAACACCTGATCTCCAGGAACAAGCAGGAATGAGTATTCACATATGGGTATCGTCGGTACCGACGGAGCCTGCGCGGGAACGCTCCCCAGTGTCCAGAAAGAAGGCTTTTGGGAGCATCCCACAGCGCCTGCGTGCTGCCTTCCCGCCTTTCCCAACCGCCTCTCTCCAGTTCTTCTTTTCCACAGAGCCAGCAGGTCATGTTCCTGTCACCACTTGTAAACGGGGGTGCTGGGTGAGAATGTCCACAGTCTTGGCAAAGGCAAATATTAATATGACTTGCAAAGGATTGTGGGAAATGTAGTCCATTCATACCAGAATCAGCCGTTCACAATAAATTAGTTGTGCTTGCACAAGTGTAAAGCCAAGAAAAGATATTTTATTTATGGGGTTATTTCTCCCAACACAGATTTGCTTAGTAGCACAGAAAAGGATACTTGCTTTCAGTGTTATACTTAGAAAAACAAAATCAGGAAAAACAACAACTGAACTTCTTAAGCCATCAAATCAAATCATAAAGACCTTGATGGGAACAGAAAGGTCTTTTCTGTAGGCTCCTGCTAATATCTTTTTAGCAGTGCTTCAAAAACAAACCAAAACCCACAAAGTAATGAAAAACTGTTCTTTTTTCAAGGCTAACTTCTGGTATTTTCACACACACCCAGAAGTGTCTCTTCAGAGCTCACAGGCAATTAGGCAAGGCTCAATTGCTAACAATTAACCAGCTGCAAACCTCTTGGCTGGTTTACTTTCTAACCGTGGCTCAAATCCTGCTCAAAAGCTTTTCTGAGTAGATCAAAGAACAAGCTTATATTTCTTTGTGATGGTTGTTGTATTTTGTAAAAGTATATTACCACAGAAGTTTAGACAGAGAGCAATCCATGTATTCACACTGCTCATTTACAATATCCCCTTCTTCTTCAATTATCATAGAATCAATATCATGGATTGGCACAGAGGAATTTCTTAATGGAGCATTCTCAGAACGATACTTGTTTCCCTGCTGTCTTCCAAGTGAATAGCTAGGGCATAGATCAGTGTTCATACCTGAGCTTCCATTGCTGTTAGGGTTCCTCTCTAAATATCCTGGCCAGTATGTAGTCCAGTTTTTATGTCCAGCCTTCCAATCAAGATCCCTGGACACTGGGTCTCTCTTCACATACCTTCTTGCACTGGTCTTAGGGCCCCTTCCAAATGCAGCCGTCTCCCTCACAGGTCCCGTCCGGGGATTCCTGGCTCTGCAACCCCACTCCTCTGGTTTCCTCCAGTCCAATGGATTATGCTTGCCTCTGGAATGCCTCCCAGCACACGTACTGCTATGGACTCCTTTAGACCTCCAAGATGCTTCTCTCTTCTTTCTTCCAAAGTGTTTCTTGCTCTCTCTGTCCGTGAGCTCTGGCTTCTGCTGCCTCTGCTCCTGCTGATGATGATCATGAAGATGATTCTGCTGTGTAGAATAAGCTTTACTTTTAACCTGTTTAGAGGGCTGCTCCACCCTAGCACAGCGCAGCTGTGCTGAATCAAGCCCTGCCCTTGGAGATGAGTGCTTGGGGATTACCTCATAGCTCTCCTGATTGAACACATGTTTCCCCACTTCAGCTCTTCTAGTGGCTGTTTGAAACCTGGTGCATTCTGGGACTGGTAGTCTTTTATGGAAACATTCTGTTTTATTATTTCTACCAGAAAAGACAGGTTGCTTGTTCAGAGCCAATTCACCTCTATTATAGCTCCTTCCTGAACTATGATAAGTTTCCTTATCACACGCTGAAGAAGTTCTTTATTTTCTTTTATTTCTTTGGTCGCGCATCTGCCTTCTTCGACGTCGGACCTGTACCGCCGGTCTTTTCTTCTTTCTTCTTTAAAAAAAAAACACAAAAAAAAAACCTACCGTTTCCCACTAATGTGCATTTTTTCCTTTTGGGCCTTAGGCCTAGAAAAATTTTCCTCATGGAAAAGCCCGCTTCCGGGTTTAAAAAGTGCACGAAGTGCAGCGGTACTCTTTCTATCACCAACACCCATGACTGGTGTCTAAAATGTTTGGGTCCTGACCACTCCATCACCGATTGTGAGTCCTGTTCCATGATGTCTAAAAGAGGTCGACAAAATCGAGCGGCCAAGCTCAGTACCCTCTTTCCCTTTGATGCAGCTTCGGTGGCATCTACATCTTCCAGTGCTGCTTCTTCCTCCCATGGATCTCAGGTAACCAAACATAAGTCCAGCCGGTCCTCGAAGGGTAGATCTCCCTCTAAGTATCGAGATGCCTCCGGGCTTGTTCTCGAGGATCCCGCACCGGCAAAATTACCCTGGCGGGAAGCTCCGGCTTCCAAAGCTTCATCTATGGGGTTACAGGTTGACATCGATGGCTCGGCCTCGACCGATCACCTCCTGCCATGTTCTGGGGTACCGTTGGTTTCCACTGGTACCGACATCCCAACATTGGTTGCATCGATGGATCAGAATATTCTGGCCATGCAGCGTGCCATTACAGCATTCATACAAGCTGCGACGCCTCCGGTACCGCAACAAACTCCGTTTTCGGTACCGGTTCCGGCACCGGCACCGATATCAGTTCTGGTGCCGGTACCGATTGCATCGACATCGGCTTCGGTGTCGACTGCAGCGGTACCCTGTTCTGTGATGCCCATCGGTACCAAATCGGTACCGATCACTCCCGATGTCGATACCACTCGGTACGCGTATCGGGCTCTGCAGGAGCATCCAGACAGGCGATACTTCGATTCCTCCGAAGACTCTGATGAATCAGAGGCTTTTGTTGAAACATCGGTAATCCTTCCTCAGGAGCCCTCTTCTCCAAAAAGATGAATGTCTCCTCCAGAAGACTTGTCTTTTCAAGACTTCATTAGGGAAGTGGCCAGGGGCCTCTCCATTTCAGTGGCCCCTGAATCACAGCCTAGAGCCAAGAAATTGGATATTTTACAATATCCTAAGGCTCCTAAAGAGGCAGCTACTTTACCAATTCATGAGATCCTTTATGATCACATGTTGGGCATATGGGAGACACCTCTCACTATCACCCCTCATTCTCGTAGGTTGGACACCATGTACCGTGTTCCTCCTTGTCCTGGCTTTCATAAGACTCAGCTTCCTCACCACTCTATTGTGGTGGAGTCTGCTATGAAGAAGATAAAGAGTGCAAAAAGACACTCATCTAATCCTCCAGGAAGAGAATGCAGAACCTTGGATGCTTTTGGCCGGAGAATTTTCCAGGCCAATATGCTTGTTGCCAGAATCAACTCCTATAGTCTCTATGTGGGGATGTTTCTAAAGGAAGTTACAGATCCTCTGCAAACTTTATCTCCTTTTATCTCAGAAGATAAAAGGGAAGAGTTTCTCACCTGGCTTAAAAATGCCCAGGATGTTTCCAAATTTTCCAACCGTGCAGCCTTTGACTCTTTTTTGAGTGTGCCAGCAGAGCCTCGGCTATTCCCATAGGTGCACGCAGAGTTGCGTGGTTACAAGCTTCTGATTTGGAACCCTGGGTCCAGGATGGATTAGGAAATCTTCCTTGTACAGGTGAAAACCTTTTTGTCAAGGATTGGCAAGCAAAGGCCACTCAGATGGATGCTGAGAATTCTGCCTTAGATAGACTTTCAAAGTCTACTTCTGCTCCTGTTAGAAAAAGGTTATTCAAAAAGGCTTTCTTTCCCAAAAAGGGGAAATATTATCCTGTTTATGGTCAGCAGGCATCTTCTGCAGGTCGTTTTGCTGCAAAGCGTCAGCAACAACCTAAACAAGCCAAGCCTAAGGCTGCAAGGACTGCTACGGCCCAACAGCCTCAGCCTCCTCAGAGCCTTTGACTTACATCTAGAGAACTTAGCCTTTCTGGCTCTAGAAGAACCAGAGCCTCTCACCATTCCAGGAAGGTTAGCCCACTTTGCTCCCAGATGGGAACAAGTCACGGCAGAGCAATGGACCCTCTCCATCATATGGGAGGGGTACAAGCTTCATTTCTTCAACCTTCCTCCTCACACCATGGTGAGACAGTTCAATTCTCCAACATCTCTCCTCAACCTTCTGGGTCAGGAGATTGCTACCCTTCTTGCCCAAAGGGCAATAGAAAAAGTACCCTTTCTTCAACAGGGCTCAGGGTTCTACTCCCCCTATTTTCTTATCCCAAAGAAAACAGGGGGCTACAGACCCATATTAAATCTCAGAGAATTGAACAAGTTTCTGTGCAAGGAGAAATTCAAGATGATTTCTCTTGGTGCTCTCCTTCCATACCTTCAGAGTCAGGATTGGCTTTGTTCTCTAGATCTCAAGGATGCGTACACCCATATCCTCATCCATCCAACACACAGAAGGTTCCTTCGGTTCCTTTATCAAGGAAAGCACTACCAATACAGAGTGCTTCCTTTCGGTCTGGCCTCTGCTCCAAAAGTGTTTACAAAATGCATTGGAGTAGTAGCTGCATTTCTACGCACTCTAGGAATATTTGTATTCCCATATCTGGACGACTGGCTCATCAGAGCTCTGTCCCAGTCAGAGGCCCAGACTTCCCTAGCCTGCACAAGACATGTTCTTCAGTATCTGGGACTTGTAATAAACATCCCAAAATCCCATCTCACCCCTACTCAGTCACTAGAGTTCATAGGGGCCTTGCTGGATACCACAACTGCAAGGGCCTATCTTCCCCAGGCCCGTTGCCTACGCTTGGTGCAGTTAGCCTCACAAATTCAGTTAAAGTCCCATTTAACTGCTCGAGAAATGTTACAACTGTTAGGCCACATGGCATCCACCGTGCATGTGGTTCCTTACGCTCGCCTTCACATGAGGGCAGCTCAGTGGACTCTGTCTACCCAATGGACCCAGGCATCAGGGTGCCTGTCAGACAAAATAGCAACCTCCAGTCGCCTCTTCTGGTCTCTCCAGTGGTGGAGGTCCACTCAAAATCTGTTGCTGGGGTCCCCCTTTCTACAATCGCTACCCCAAGCAACCCTTACAACAGATGCTTCTCCAAAGGGTTGGGGAGCTCATCTACAAGATCTCTCCACCCAGGGCATCTGGTCTCCACAAGACACATCTCTACATATCAACCTCTTGGAGCTCAGAGCAATTCTTCTAGCTCTGAGTCTTCCACACCCTGCTCAGCTACAAGACAGTCCTCATCCACACGGACAACCAAGTAGCCATGTTCTACGTGAACAAGCAGGGCGGGACTGGCTCTTTGTCGCTTTGCAACGAAGCTTTGAGATTGTGGGCCTTCGCCAGAGAGCATCAAATTCATCTCGTGGCAGTGTATCTTCCAGGGGTTCAAAACTCTTGGGCAGACAGACTCAGTTGAGTTCTGCTTCCACACGAATGGTCCCTCCATGGGGACCAGATAGCCAGGATCTTCCGAATTTGGGGAACCCCGGACATAGACCTGTTTGCAAGTCCGTGGAATGCCAAACTTCCCCGGTTATGTTCCAGGATTCCGTGTCAGGGAGTTCAGGCCAGGGATGCCTTCCTCCTTCATTGGGGGCAAGACTTCCTCTATGCCTTTCCACCCATTCTCCTAATTCCCAAGACATTGTTCAAACTTCAGAGAGACAAGGGGTCTATGATCCTCATAGCACCACATTGGCCACGCCAGGTGTGGTACCCTCTACTTCTGCATCTCTCTCAAGCTCCCTCCCTGGACTTGGGATCTGCTCCAGACCTCCTGTCCCAGGAGGAGGGAACTTTGTGGCACCCAAATCCCCAGTCTCTTCATCTCAGAGCCTGGATGCTGAAGGCCTAGACCTTCAAGATTTGCATCTTTCTCAGCAGGTGAAGGATATCCTTCATGTTTCCAGAAAGCCTTCCACTAGACGTTCCTATGCTTTTAAATTTATTTATTTATTTAGTAAACATTTGTATACTGCTGCTTCCTACGATCAGCAGCGGTTTACTTTACAGAATCATAATGTATCGTACAATACAGTGAGTTTTTTAGATTTACATTTCGATTAGGCAATGATTTACATAACACAGGAGAATCAATTGGATACAATATACATTTAGTTGGGGCACACAGATCTGGGTATACATTTGATTGAAATAGCGTGGGAGGGGCCCAAAATATACAATTTATACATGATTACATGCCAGTTTTCCAAGTGCCGCCGTGGCAGGCAAAAGTCATCTGGTTGAGGTAGAGTATCGCACTTAGGTCAGGTTGTAGTGGGTCTGAAATAAATGGGTTTTAAGTTTCCTTCTAAATTCACTCAAGTTGTTTGTGAGTCTCAACTCGTGTGGGAGCTGGTTCCAGTGGATTGGTGCTGTATATGTGAATGCCCTATTGCTTGTTTCTGCTTTGACAGCTCTTATGCTGGTCGGAACACAGAGAGCGTTGAGATGTATGGTTCTTTTGTTCCTGTTGTGTGGTTGAATAGCGATTAGGTTATCGAGGTAGGATGGTGCGATGTTATGGATGAGTTTAAACGTTGTTATGAGAAGTTTGAAAATGATGCGAGCGGCCACTGGGAGCCAATGCAGTTCCATTAGTACTGGGGTTATGTGGTCTGTGACTTTCTTTTCCATGATGACTCTTGCAGCAACATTTTGAGCCATTTGCAAGATGTTTAGGGTGTTCTTCGGAAGCCCTTGCAGAATGGCGTTGCAGTAGTCCAGGTGGGGAATAATGAGAGCTTGTGCAACAGTCCTAAAGTCAGATTTTTCGAGGATATTGTGAAGTGGTTGCAGAACTTTGTAAAAAAATGGCTCGGTTGATTGTTCGGAGGTGTTTATCCATCTTAAGGTTGCAGTCCAATAGGACTCCTAGATATTTTATTGCAGGTTTCGTATTATATATGTTTTTGTTAAGGGTGACTGTGGTGGGCGGAATGAAGTTGGTTTTCTTGGCGATAAACATGACCTCTGTTTTCTTGTGGTTTATTGACATGTTGTTTTGTTGAAGCCATGATTGGAGCATGTCAAGGCATTCTTCTAGTGGAGTGAAATCTGGTTGTGTTATGTCAAGGTGCGTATACAGCATCACATCGTCTGCATAGATGTGGTAATTGATGTTGCGCTTCTGAAAGATCTCGCAGACCGCTTTTATATACAAATTGAATAAGAGAGATGATAAGGCAGACCCTTGAGGAATCCCCTGGGTTTGGGGGAAGGCATCAGCTTTATCATTGTTGAACTGAACTTGTTGCATCCTATTGGATATATATGATGCAAACCATTTTAGGGGGGTCCCTGCTATACCTATGGAGGCAAGACGGTTTAAGAGGGTGCTGTGGTGAACTGTATCAAATGCAGCTGAAATGTCAATGAATATAAGTATGAACATAGCATTTTTGTTTTCGAGACCTCTGAGGAGATTGTCAAGGAGTGCCAGCAGTAGTGTTTCTACTCCGTGATGCTGACGAAACCCATATTGATGCTTATCCAAGATGCCTGGAAAAGGTTTACCATTTGGTGTGCACAGAAGGGTCTTAACCCCCTTGCAATACCTCTGAATTCTTTACTAGAATATTTGCTGCATTTATCCCATGCAGGCCTTAAAACGAATTCAGTAAGAGTCCATTTGAGTGCTATTGCAGCATCCCTTAAGCCTCTCAATGGACAGCCTATTTCCTCTCATCCTCTTATTGCAAGATTCATGAGAGGCCTTCTTTTAACTAAACCTCCCATTAGACCACCTCCAGTGGCATGGGACTTGAATTTGGTTTTTGGCCAGCTTATTAAGCCACCCTTTGAACCCTTAGCCACTACCTCCTTGAAATTCCTTTCCTGGAATGTTACTTTTCTCATTGCAGTCATCTCAGCTCGCCGCATCAGTGAGCTGCAAGCCTTGGTGGCTAATCCTCCTTATACAAGGTTCCATCATGACAAGGTAGTCCTCAGGACTAATCCACACTTTATGCCTAAAGTGGTCTCACCTTTTCATCTGAACCAGGAGGTATATTTACCTGTCTTTTTTCCAGGACCTCATGCATCAAGTGCAGAGAGGAATCTCCATGCCCTGGATTGTAAGAGAGCGCTCGCTTTTTACTTACAAAGGACACAGCAACATAGAAAGTCCTCTCAACTCTTTGTTGCTTTTGATCCCTCTCATTTGGGACTTCCAGTCTCTAAGAGAACTCTGTCCAATTGGATTGCTCAGTGTATTTCTTTCGCCTACCAGAGTAAGAACCTTTCTCTGGAGGGCTATGTCACAGCTCACAATGTGAGGGCCATGGCAGCCTCTATGGCTCATCTGAACTCTGTGTCCATCGATCAAATCTGTCGAGCGGCCACCTGGGCCTTGGTTCATACCTTCACAGCCCATTACTGCTTGGACAAGGACTCCCGCCGGGATGCCTTCTTTGGTCAGGCTGTTCTCAAACACCTGTTCCATACCTAATCAACTCCTACCCCCCATTCCTGGTTGGATGCCCGAGATCTTGGGGGCAGGTAGAGCCCTTCTCAGGGTCTCACAACCTTGGAGATCTCCCTGGCATCTCTAGCTGGGGAGTCCCCATATGTGAAGACTCATTCCTGCTTGTTCCTGGAGATAGCACAGGATGAACTTCCCACCATATTGGACCTGGCCGCCAATACCAGCAACCCCAACACTCCTAACTGGATAATGGGAGACCTCAATCTCCCATCATTACAGCAAAACCAGTCATCTTCACTCCTCAATGCCATTGAAGATCTTGGATATCAACAACTGATCACGGAGCCCACTCATACCAAAGGAAACATTCTTGATATGGTCTTCGCTCCCCACTCTGTTTCCGAACAGAACTGCAACATTGTAGAATCGATCACCAATGTACCATGGTCAGACCATAAACTTATAAACCTACAAATTCCTCTGAGTAACAATCATCTTCTCAACAACAGAAAACCGGACAACACATCTAGAGCAACAAGAGGCTTTCGACCTTTCAATAGGGAACTTATACTGTCAAGCACCCAACCACTCCTCGACAACACAGTACTCAACCTTGATGAGTCTGTCACCGCCTGGTACAGCAACCTCAACACCATTGCTCAACTACCACACATAAAGAACATATCAAGCAAAAGAACCTCTGCTCCATGGTTTCCCCCCGATCTACGGTCCTCCCTTACCCACCTACGAAGACTCGAAAAACGCTGGCGCCGCTCACTTTCCATCGATGATCATGCAGCCTACAATCACCACCTTGCATCTCACCACGAGGCAATCACAACCATAAAGAAGCAATACCACACTGATATGCTCAAAAGATCTTTGAACAAACCTCGCGACCTCTTCAATCTTGTCAAATCACTATCAAAGGAACCATCTTCTGAACAAAATGAAGATATCCACCCACAGGAATTTGCTGATTACTTACAATTAAAACTTCTACAAACAGATGAGCTCTCAAAAACCACTGTACACGAAACAACCTGTATAACATCCCTGTCTGCACTTACCACACCCTCTGCTAAACACATTGAAGACACAATCGCCTCACTCAACACCATGACTGCACAAACCGACCCATGCCCAGCCTTTTGGATAAAGGATCTTCGAAGTACATTTAGCCCTTTCATTGCAAGAATCATTAACCTCTCCTTTACATCTGGCTCCTTCCCATCTGCATTAAAACTCACATCCATTAGACCTCTGCTAAAAAACGCGAAACTAGACCCCAAACGGCCTGACTCCTACAGGCCTATAGCCAGTATCCCCTTTCTAGCAAAGATCTTTGAGAAAGAGGCACAACGGCAAATCCAAGACCACATAGATTCCGCAGCCCCCCTAGACCATTCTCAACACGGCTTCAGAGAATTCCATGATGTTGAGACACTGCTTACCACCCTATTCAATGATGTTCTCACCACCATAGACAACTTACAGCAAGGCGTTGTGCTAATCTTCTTGGATATAGCAGCAGCGTTCGATTCGGTAAACCATGAGATTCTCCTTGGTCGACTGAAAGAAAAAGGCATCCGCAACTCAGCACTTGAATGGTGCAAATCATACCTTGACACTAGAATGCAATATGTAAAATCCGCAACAGGAGAATCTAAACTCTTCCATCAAAAACAAGGCGTTCCGCAAGGGTCTTCTCTCTCATCCCTCATGTTCAACATTTATATGCAGCCGATCTGCAATATCATCAGATCATTCAGTGTGAAATGTATGGTATACGCAGATGATATCCTACTCTACATGCCATTTTCCACCAAGCAAATGGATTTATTGCCTATAACAAATTGCTTTAATGCAGTCTCAGAATGGCTCCTGTCACAGAACCTCCGCATTCAGCACAAGAAAACTGAGGTTCTCTTTATCACCAGAGACCCCAACTTCACCCCACCATCACATATAAATGTCAAGGGAGCTGAGCTATGCACTAAGGAAGCGATAAAATACCTTGGAGTCACACTTGACCATCGGCTCGACATGAAACCACACATAAATAATATCGTAAAAGCTGTGTACTTCAAGATACGCACGCTCAAGCACCTACGTTCCCTACTTGACCCAGAGGACTTCAGAACCATTTACCAAGCACTAATCTTACCACATTTTGATTTCGCCAACTCAATTCTTCAAGGACTCCCACAATCCACCTTGAGCACGTTACAGCTCGCTATGAATACTGCTGCAAGGGTTCTTCAAGGAGCGTCCAAGAGTGAACATATCACACCTATCCTCAAACAGCTCCATTGGCTCCCCATACACGGAAGGCTGATGTTCAAAACCCTGATTCTCACATTCAAGGCCATCAAGGGTCTATCTTCCAACTCACTTTCTGAGCTCATCCAAACTGTACGACCAAACAGAAATAGAAGACAGGCAGCATTAAACTCCTTATCATTACCAAAGGCCATAACAACATGCAGTCTATCAACAGCGAACAGAGCTTTCTTGTTTTGCGCACCAAAATGCTGGAACTCCCTCCCTTCTGACATCCGTACCATAACCAACTTAGCCCAGTTCGGAAAGGCCCTTAAATTCAACCTATTCACCAAATACTACCCCACATGAAGTTAACATAATAGTCCCACTACATATCCAACCACTTTCTTTCTCTCTTCCCTGCTCCCAACATTCGTGCTAATCCATGTACATAGTTCGAGCATGTTATCTAGTTAACAGATTGCATATTCCATGTAAATAATTCTCCCATGTTTTTCCAAGTTGATACTCCTGTTATCTGTAACACCGAACAGCCTGTTGTTCTGTTTTTTTATTGTGTTCTCTCTGAACCGCGCTGATGTCGAAGAGTGCGGTATATAAGAAATTAAAATAAATAAATAATAAATAAATAGCACAGTTACTTACCTGTAACAGGTGATCTCTGGGAACAGCAGGAATAAGTCTTCACAACTCACCCACCTCCCCTAGGAGTTGTATCTCTCTATCTTTCCTTTCCTCTCTCTCTCTTTGTCTCAGCTTAAAACTCGAACTGGAGAGAGGCGGTTGGGAAAGGCGGGAAGGCAGCGCGCAGGCGCTGTGGGATGCTCCCAAAAGCTTTCTTTCTGGACGCTGGGGAGCGTTCCCGCGCAGGCTCCATCGGTACCAATGATATGTGAAGACTTATTCCTGCTGTTCCCAGAGATCACCTGTTACAGGTAAGTAACTGTGCTTTACAGGTGAGTAACTACTCTTTCTTGCCCAAGGGGTGATAGAAGAAGTGCCTCTTCATCAACAGGGCACAGGGTTCTATTCCCCTTATTTTCTTATCCCAAAGAAAACAGGGGGATACAGACCTATATTAGATCTCAGAGAATTGAACAAATTCCTTGTCAAGGAGAAATTCAAGATGATTTCTCTCGGTGCTCTGCTTCCATACCTTCAGAGTCCGGATTGGCTTTGTTCTCTAGATCTCAAGGATGCGTACACCCATGTACTCATCCATCCAACCCACAGAAAGTTCCTTCGGTTCCTTTTTCAAGGAAAGCACTACCAATACAGGGTGCTTCCTTTTGGTCTGGCCTCTGCTCCAAGGGTGTTCACGAAATGCATGGCTGTGGTAGCAGCATTTCTCCGTACTCTGGGAATATTCGTCTTCCCTTACTTGGAAGACTGGCTCATTCGAGCTCCAACACAGAGGCCAAGACTTCTCTATCCTGCCCAATGCGTATCCTCCAGTATTTAGGGCTGGTAATAAACATCCCAAAATCCAGTCTGACTCCCACTCAATCTTTAGAGTTCATAGGAGCTCTTCTGGATACCACAAGAGCAAGGGCCTATCTCCCCCACGCCCGTTGCCTTCGCAGTTAGCTTCTCAAGCAGCGCTAAAGCCTCATCTAACTGCTCGAGAAATGTTGCAATTGCTGGGCTACATGGCATCCACCTTGCATGTGGTTCCATATGCTCGCCTCCACATGAGGGCAGCTCAGTGGGCTTTATCCACCCAATGAACCCAGGCATCAGGGTGCCTGTCAGACAAAATAGCAAACACAAGTCGCCTCATTTTGTCCCTCCAATGGTGGAGGTCCACTCAAAATCTGTTGCTGGGGTGCCCCTTCCAACAACCCTTACACCAAGCAACTCTCACAACAGATACTTCTCCAAGGGGTTGGGGAGCTCATCTGCAAGACTTCTCCACCCAGGGCATCTGGTCTCCACAAGAGAGTTGTCTACATATCAATCTCTTGGAACTCAGAGCAATTTTCCTGGCTCTGTGAGTGTTCCACTCCCTGCTCAGCTACAAGACAGTCCTCATTCATACGGACAATCAGGTAGCCATGTTCTATGTGAACAAGCAGGCGGGAACGGGCTCTCTGTCGCTTTGCAACAAAGCTTTGCGACTATGGGCCCTCGCCAGAGAGCATCAGATTCATCTGCTGGCAGTATATCTTCCAGGCATTCAAAACTCTTGGGCGGACAGACTTAGTCGAGTTCTCCTTCCACACGAGTGGTCTCTGCATGCAGACCAGGTGACCAGAATATTTCAACTTTGGGGAACCCCGAACATAGACCTCTTTGCATGTCCGTGGAATGCCAAACTTCTCAGGTTCTGTTCCAGAATTCCGGCTCAGGGAGCTCAGGCCAAGGATGCTTTCCTCCTTTACTGGGGTCAAGACTTCCTGTATGCCTTTTCACCCATTCCCCTAATTCCCAAAACCCTCTTCAAGCTTCAGAGAGACAGAGGCCACATGATCCTCATAGCACCACATTGGCCACGGGAAGTGTGGTACCCTCTGCTTCTACATCTCTCTCAAGCTCCCTCCCTGGAGTTAGGGTCTGCTCCAGATCTCCTATCTCAGGAGAACGGGATGTTATGGCATCCCAATCCCCAGTCCCTGCATCTCAGGGCTTGGTTGCTGAAGGCCTAGATCTCCAAGATCTTCATCTTTCTCAGCAAGTGAAAGATGTTTTTTATGCTTCCAGAAAACCATGCACTAGACCACCTTATGCTTTCAAGTGGAAAAGGTTTACTATTTGGTGTTCAGAAAAGGGGCTTGACCCCCTTGCTATACCTCTGGAATCTTTACTGGAGTATCTTCTCCATTTGTCTAATGCAGGCCTTAAGACAAATTCAGTAAGAGTCCATTTGAGTGCTATTGCAGCTTCTCTTAAACCTCTAAATGGACAACCTATTTCCTCTCATCCTCTTATAGCAAGATTCATGAGAGGCCTCCTTCTAACTAAGCCTCCCATTAGACCACCTCCAGTGGCATGGGACTTGAACCTGGTTCTTGGGCAGCTCATGAAGCCACCTTTTGAACCCTTAGCTACCAGCTCCTTGAAATTCCTTTCTTGGAAAGTCATCTTTCTCATTGCAATCACATCAGCACGCCGCATTAGTGAATTGCAAGCACTAGTAGCTAATCCACCTTATACAAGGTTCCATCATGACAAGGTAGTCCTTAGGACTCATCCACACTTTATGCCAAAGGTGGTCTCGCCTTTTCATCTCAACCAAGAGGTCTACCTACTGTCTTTTTTTTCCAGGACCTCATGCATCAAATGCAGAGAGGAATCTTCATACCTTGGACTGTAAAAGAGCTCTAGCTTTTTACTTACAAAGGACACAGCAACATAGAAAGTCCTCTCAACTTTTTGTTGCTTTTGATCTTTCTCATTTGGGACAACCAGTCTCCAAGAGAACACTATCTAACTGGATTGCTCAGTGTATTTCTTTCGCCTATCAGAGTAAGAACCTTTCTCTGGAGGGCCATGTCACAGCTCACAATGTGAGAGTCATGGCAGCCTCAATGGCTCATCTGAACTCTGTGTCTATTGACAACATCTGTCGAGCAGCCACTTGGGCCTCGGTTCATACCTTCACAGCCCATTACTGCTTGGACAAGGACTCCCGCCGGGATGCCTTGTTTGGTCAGGCTGTTCTCCAACACCTATTCCATACCTAATCAACTCCTACCCACCATCCCTGGTAGGATGCCAGAGATCCATGGGAGAAAGTGGAGCCCTTCTCAGGGACACACAACTTCTGGGGTCTCTCCCTGGCACCTAAAGCTAGGGAGTCCCCATATGTGATGACTAGATTCCTGCTTGTTCCTGGAGATAGCATAGTTACTCACCTGTAACAAGTGATCTCCGGGAACAGCAGGAATTTAGTCCTCACAACCCACCCACCTCCCCTAGGAGTTGTATCTCTCTCTTTTCCTTTCCCTCGCTCTCTCTCTTTTCCTTTCCCTCGCTCGCTCTCTTTTCCTTTCCCTCGCTCGCTCTCTTTTCCTTTCCCTCGCTCGCTCTCTTTTCCTTTCCCTCGCTCGCTCTCTTTTCCTTTCCCTCGCTCGCTCTCTCTCTCTCTCTCTTCGTCTCAGCTCTAAAACTCAACTGGAGAGAGGCAGTTGCGAAAGGCGGGAAGGCAGCTCGCAGGCACTGTGGGATGCTCCCAAAAGCGTTCTAATTGGACGCTGGGGAGCGTTCCCCTCCAGGCTCCGTCGGTACCGACGATACCCATATGTGAGGACTAAATTCCTGCTGTTCCTGGAGATCACCAGTAACAGTTGAGTAACTATGCTTTATCTGCCATCATATACTATGTTACTATGGTTTAATTTGAATTACCCTAACCTCTGCTGATCTAAGTTCATCTGTAGACTTAGCTCAGCATGCCTTCCTTTATACTAACAGGCTTTCCACATAGGGGGAATCCTCTCATTGAGCTAGCATGTTTTCAATCTTGGGTTTGGTGGTTTGTTTGGAGCATCAGTGTTTTTTGGCTGGGTCCTGTCTCGCCTGGAGTCTGTGACTTAGGAACTATTCTTCTGTGGATGCTACTCAAGGCTTCAGCCCACTACAAAAAAAAAAAAGTCAGGTCTGGCGTGGGCTGAGGTCTTTTTTTTTTCTGCTCTATTTGTGGCTTCATATAACGTGAATTTTAGGAATATCTAAGGTTTGCTTGGGCTATCCTCCTTATGGCTCCTCACAGACTACATGTAGGCAGTGGAGCGTGCATGCTCCTGGATTTCAAACACGTAAACCACGCCCCGCGAGTCCCTCATTTTTGTATGAAGATCTTAGCGCTCCGTTATTGTGGCAATCAGAAAGAAGGGAGTTCCTTTCGACCCTCGACCTCACGGAGGTGTACTTGCACATTCCAGTCAGACTGGATTATGATCAGTTCTGGAGGTTCGTGGTGCCACAGGATTATTTTCGGTTCTGTTTATTGTTCCTTTGGTCTGGCCACTGCCCCTTGCACCTTTACCAAGATCATAATGGTGGCGACTATACGACATGGAAGGCATTTTAGTTCAGCGCCTACCTGGATGATTGACTGATCAGAGTGCAGTCGCTGGCTGAGACTGTGGATACCACTGAGGAAGTGGTCATCTTTCTTCAGGGCCTGAGTTGGGTAGTGAACCTGACCAATAGTCAGCTAAAGCTGGTCCAGGACCTTGGGTGCTGGGGAGCGCGCTTTGACATCAAGCTGGGACGCATATATCTTTTGCTAGAGAGGTCCCAGAACCTCCAGTCTCAGAACCTCCAGTCTCAGGTGCAGAGCTTCTTAGGTATGAAGGTGCCCTCAGCGTGGAACTTCAGCGTTCCATGGCGACAACCTTGGACCTAGTTCCATGGGCAGTGGCTCCCAAGAGGCCTCTGCAAGCTGCCTACTCTCTTGGTGCTCGCTGCAATACTACCTGATGTCGTGACAGGATTTTTGCCTGCTCACCACAAGAGTTCAGCTCTCTTGGTGGCTGCAGCTGGACCATCTGACAGCAGGCATGACACTTGAGCCTCTGGACTGGGTGTCAGTGATGGTGGATGCTAGTCTCATAGGATGGAGCATGCATTACGAGCTACAGGTGACACAAGAGCTGTGGTCTCCAGAGGAGAGGGCCTGGTCCATCAATTGGCTGGAAAAGAAATTTGTCTTCTGGGTGCTCCAGCATTTCCTTCACATAATTTCCGGGAGGACTGTGCGGGGCTGTTTCAACAACACGACAACGCTGGCATACCTCAACCGCCTGGTGGGGCACAGACAGTGCGGTGCTGGTGGAAGTGGTGTCTCCTCTGCTGCTCGGGGCGGAGGAGCATCTGATGTCTCTCTCCACAGTTCACGTGTCAGGAACGGAAAATGTTCAAGCAGGCTACCTCAGTCGGCACCAGTTAGAACCGGGAAAGTGAGAGTTCGATGCAGCCATGTTTCACAAACTAATGGTTCGCAGGGACAGGCCAGTCATAGAGCTCATGGCCTTAGTGGACAACACCAAGGCAGTTTGGTTCTTCAGCAGGTGCAGGGAACCCATGTCCAAAGGGTTGAATGCTCTGGTCCAGCTGTGGCTGACGCACAGTCTTCAACGCACAGAGCATTTCCTCAGCTTTCACAGAAAGTCTTTGGGAATGCTACCACGCATGTGTGGTCCCCTTCCCGTCCAAGGGTGCCATCTTGTTCAGTCTCCTTTTTTCCGCGGAGCCCAACAGACGTATGTTCTGTTTCCCTGGAAAAAATCCTTTAAAAATTATCCTGAAAAGTTGTGCTTTTCCTGGTTTGTATACCGGTTCCTTTTCCCGCCTCAAGCAGACACCGTCCTCGACTCTTCCCTTCTTTTTTGACGAGGCTTGCCTTGACTGGCGTTTGCACCCTTTTTCGCCTCCCCCCCCCCCCCCCCGGTGCGTTCAAGAAATGCGACCGCTGCGGTCAGACCATGTCTGTCACAGACCCATGACTGCTGCTTGCACTGCCTCAGCCTGGACCTTGACAGTGCTACCTGTGACCTGTTCCAGGCCATGACTCAGAGAACCAATAGGAAACAGTCGGAGTTGCAGGAGAAGCTGTTCCCACGGTCCGACTCAGCACCGGCTTCCCTGATGCTGAGCTCCAAGCTGAGCACATCCTGTGAGGTCTGGATGTCTTTGGAGTCCCACGGCAGCGTCTCCTCCGTAAAGACGCCGGGCCCTTCAAAACAAAAAGAAAAAAAATCCTCGAAGCCAATAAAGGTTCCACCGGTGAAACCCGGTAAGGTCCCACGGAGGGACTCAGGTGACTCCAAGCAGGACCTCCTTAAGGTCTCTAAGAGGAAATCCTCGGCCTGCAGTGACCATGCGAGGCTCCCCGAGGCCGTGGTCCTCATTGAGGATGCACTCACAAGAGTGCTGGCGTCAGGCCTGAGACTCTGTGCCCAAGCCAAAAGCTGCAGAGCCTCCTTGTATCGCGTCCAGGATGGCGGCCCTGGAGCAGAATATCTCTGCCATCCTGGCCTTGCAGCAGGCGATGATGTCTGGTTCCCCCACATCATCTGTCCTGACAACCTGGCCCCCCAACTGCAGGGGAGTCCCTGGGCATTGAGCAAGGTCCTGAGCACCACTGGCCTCAGGCGAGTCCTCGGCACCAATCGAGGTACCGGTTCCGATCTTCAGGTTCCGGTCCTCTCCAGCCAGTTTCTGGCAGTCCAACCCAAGACCCATCAGGGGACCCCGGTTCCTTGGGGTGGCTTCAAGGCATGAGAGCCCCAAGCCTCGGAATCCTCGATGCCCTTAGGCACCCGACTGAGAGACAGACGTTGATACCTCCCCCGAGACTGAGACATCTTCTCCCGAGCCCTGGCACAACTCCACACCAGAGGACGTGGCTTTCCACGATTTTGTATGGGACATGGCCCAGGTCCTCTCGGTCCCGACTGAGTCAGAGGAGGACCCGTACACTGAAGAACTTGGAGATTCTCCAGTATGAGTCCCCGTCAAAGGAGACTCTCATGGTGCCGTTGCAGCCAATCCTTGAGCGCTTGCCCATGTGGATGTGGGAGTCCTTGCCTCCATGACGGTAGTCAGCCGGCGCCTCGACCGCCATTTACCAGGTCAAGAAGAGCCTAGGTTTACAAAAGTCCCAACTCCCGCATAACTCCATGGTCGTGGAGTCCTCTGTGCAAAAGCCAGAACTACTCTTCTGCCCCCCCCCCCCCCCGGGCAGGGAAGCCAGAGCCCTCAACACTCTCAGTGCAAGTGCTTCCAGGGATCCATGCTGGGCTGCTGGATACAAGCCTATGATTTGTACATAGGTATGTACCTCAAGGGCCTTATCCAAGAGCTGGCAGGTTTTTCTGCAGGCCTCACCAGGGAATCCCTTCAGAGATTTCAAGCCCTGACCACCGGGATCCAGGACTGCTCAAATTTCCTCTCCCGCGCTGCCAGGTTTTTTGCTACGAATGCACTTGAAAAAATCTTTATTTCGCGTTTTTGCTTCCACAGCAAGCTTCTTCTCAAATTCTCCCTTTGCCTGCTTTATCAATGCCTTGCATTTGACTTGCCAGTGCTTGTGCTGTTTCCAGGTTTTGTCGTTTGGCTCTTTTTACCATTTCCTGAAGGATGCTTTTTTGGCAACAGCCTCTCTGACCTCACCTTTAAACCATACTTTCAGTTTTTTGGACTTCCTTCCACTTTTCTTAAAGCGTGGAATAAAGCTGGTTTGGGCTTCCAAGATAGTATTTTTCAACACCCAAGCTTGATGTAAGTCTTTAACCTTTGCAACTGCTCCTTTTAGTTTTTTCTTAACTATTTTCCTCATTTTATCATAGTCTCCCTTTCGAAAGTTAAAAGGTAGTACTGTGGATTTCCTTACTATCCCTCCTCCACTAATTAAATCAAAGGTGATCATGCTATGATCACTATTGCCAAGTGGCCCCAACACCCTTATCTCTTGCACTAGATTGGGTGTTCCACTAGGTCTAATATGGCTTCCCCTCTGGTCGGTTCATGAACCAGCTGCTCCAAGAAGCAGTCATTTATTTAATATAGGAACTTTATCTCCCTAGCATGTCCTGCCATGACACTGACCCAGTCGATAGCGGGGTAATTGAAATCACCCATTATTATTATTGCGCTGTAACTTTTGTTAGCTTCCTTGATTTCTTTGAGCATTTCATTATCCATTTGTTCATTCTGGCCAGGTGGTTGATAGTACACCCCCACTGCCACCTTTTTACATGGAATTTCAAGGGGCACTAAGAGGCGACAAGGCGATAGCGGAGAGACTGAATGAATTCTTTGCTTCGGTCTTTACTGAGGAAGATGTAGGGATGTTACCCATGACTGAAGTGGTATTTAAAGGTGCGGAAGAATTGAAGGAAATATCGATACATCGGGAAGATGTATTACAACTATTAGATAAACTGAAGAGTAGCAAATCACCTGGACCGGATGGTATACATCTAAGGGTGTTGAAAGTACTGAAATATGAGATTGCAGACCTGCTATTAGTAATCTGTGAACTATCATTAAAATCATCTCTAATACCTGAAGATTGAAGGATCGCCAATGTAACACCAATTTTTAAAAAGGGTTCCAGGGGTGATCCGGGAAACTACAGACCGGTGAGCCTCACGTCAGTACCGGGAAAAATGGTAGAAACCATCATAAAGAATAAAATTGCTCAGCATGTAGATAGTCATGGCCTAATGGGAGACAGCCAACATGGCTTTAGACAGGGAAGATCTTGTCTTACTAATCTGTTATGTTTTTTTGAAGGTGTGAATAAACAGGTGGACAAAGGTGAGTCGGTTGATATAGTGTATCTGGACTTTCAGAAAGCCTTTGACAAGGTCCCTCATCAGAGACTTTTGGCAAAACTAGAGTCATGGGATAGGAGGCAGTGTACTACTGTGGACCAGGAACTGGTTAAAAGATAGAAAGCAGAGGGTTGGGCTAAATGGCCAATTTTCCCAATGGAGAAAGGTGAATAATGGTATACCCCAGGGATCTGTGCTGGGTCCGCTGCTTTTTGACATATTCATAAATGACCTGGAAAGTGGAATAACGAGTGAGGTTTTCAAATTTGCAGATGACACAAAACTATGTAAAGTTCTTAAAACCCAAGAGGATTGTGGAAAATTGCAAGAGGATCTTGATAAATTGGAAGACTGGACATCAAAATGGCAGATGAAATTTAATGTGGACAAGTGCAAAGTTATGCACCTAGGGAAGAACAACCCAAACTATGGTTACACAGTGCAAGGTTCTACATTAGGAACCACCATCCAGGAAAACGATTTAGGCGTCATTGTGGATAACATGTTAAAACCCTCAGCCCAGTGTGCAGCGGCGGCCAAGAGAGCAAATAGAATGCTAGGTATCATAAGGAAAGGAATGGAAAATAAAACAAAAGATATTATAATGCCTCTGTATCGTTCCATGGTGAGACCGCATCTTGAATATTGTGTGCAATTCTGGTCGCCGTATCTTAAAAAGGATATAGCGTTATTAGAAAAGGTTCAGAGAAGAGCCACCAAAATGGTAAAGGGGATAGAAGGATACTCCTATGAAGAAAGGCTAAAAAGGTTAGAGCTCTTTAACCTGGAAAAGAGACGGCTGAGGGGAGATATGATAGAAGTCTATAAATTAATGAACGGAGTGGAACGAGTAAACATAGATTGATTGTTTACGTTATCAGAATATAGAAAGACTAGGGGACGTGCAATGAAGCTACAGGGTAAACTATTTAAGACTAATAAAAGAAAATATTTTTTCACTCAACGTGTAATCAAACTCTGGAATTTGTTTCCGGAGTATGTAGTAAAGGCTGTTAGTGTAGCTGGGTTTAAAAAAGGTTTGGACAAGTTCCTGGAGGAAAGGTCCATAAACCATTATTAAGAAGGGACCCAGGATATCAATGCTTGACCCAGTACAAGCATTGCGGAACCTGTGTCTTTTGGGAAACTGCTAGGTACATATGACCTATATTGGCCACTGTTGGAAACAGGATACTGGGCTTGATGGACCTTGGTTTGACCCAGTATGGCATATCTTATGTTCTTATGTTGAATCTGCAGCAAGAGTAGCAGCAGCAGGCATTGGGGCCCAGTGCCAGGCCTGGTTACAAACCTCTGACCTCGAGCAATGGGTGCAAAATAAATTGCTGAACGTCCCCTGCACTGGGGAAAACTTGTTTGGCAAGCCCATGGCCAACAAAACGGCCGAGATAGAGGCTGAAGTCGTAACCAGGCAAAGGCTTTCAAGGAAAACCTTGACCCTTCCCCGGAAGAAGCCATTGAGAAAGAGACCACCCTTCCCAAGGAAGAGGCCTTTCCACCAGGGCCACTACCAACCCTTCTCGGGGCAACAGCAACAGGGCCATGGGCTGAGAAAGCCAAAGGCCTAGAAGCCCTAGACCCCAGCTCCCACACACACAGCCTTGGGGGAGTTTTTGACTCTCTGGACAGGGCCTTCTCTCTCCCGGGAGACTCTCCCCAACCCACAGGGTGCTTTTTGCTCACAGGTTGGCTGGGGTCACCACAGACCTGTGGGTCCTACAAGTGGTAAAGGAGGGCTATCTTCTCAGGTTCTAACAAACACCTCCAGGGTTCTTCCCAGGAGAGCCGGTGTGGCCTCTCCTTCACCAGACTTTGCTCCTGTCAGAGCTCGAGAGTTTGCTCAGGGTCAAGACGGTAGAACCTGTACCCAGACAACTGTGGGGAAAAGGTTTCTATTAAAGGTATTTCCTTGTCCCCCAAAAGAACTGGAGGCTTCAGGCCCATACTAGACCTGCAAAACTTGTATATGTTTCTGATGAGGGAGAAGTTGAAGATGCTCTCCCATTGAACTCTGCTACCCTACCTCCACCAGAGAGATTGGCTGTGCTCTTTAGACCTAAGGGATGCATATGCCCACATCCTGAAACACCCCTCCCACAGACAGTACTTAAGATATGTGGTGGGAGGAGAGTATTACCAGTCCAGGGTACTTAATTTGTCTTGGCCTCCTCACCCAGATTCTTTACAAAGTTCCTGGCAGTCGTGGCTGCCCACGTGCGCTTACAAGGGGCCTTCGTCTTCCCCTATTTAGACGACTGGCTCATAAGAGGCAGCACGGCCCTCGAGGCCAGCCATACTGCATGGCGAACAATCTGCCTCCTGCAGCACATGGGGTTTGTTATCAACTACGCCAAATCCCACACCTCTCTAGCCCAAAACCTTGAGTTCATAGGTGCCCAGCTGGACACGTTACATGTCAAGGCCTCCTTTCCAAAGGAGAGGGCACTTCGCCTCGTGCAGCTAGCGAGAGAGGTGCAGACGTGCCTATTTTATTTATTTATTTACATTTCTTATATGCCGCGCTATTAAAATCAGTGCGGTGCACAATGAACAGAAACAATACCACAATGTTTAAAGTCACATTGAGTTTACAGTAAACAGGGAGTAAACTTGAGGAGAACCGGGGAAACTAATTACATGTCATTTTAAGAAACTAAAACGTATTTACAATTGGACAAAGGTTGGAGGTGCCGGCTTGCCGCCTCTTCTGGTTGCTGGGCCACATGGCCTCAACAGTTAATGTCATGCCCCTAGCCCACTTGCACATGCAGGCGGCCCAGTGGTATCTCCACTCCCAGTGGACTCAAGCCACAGGCAGGTTACGCGACAGGGTCAGAGTCATCCGCAACTGGCGGACTCCCTCAACTGTGGCAATTTCTACGCCACCTCCAGGTAGGGATGTCATTCTAAGCACCTGCACCACTGATGGTCCTAACCACGGATGCCTCTCTTCTGGGTTGGGGAGCACACTGTTGAGACCTCCGCACTCAAGGCATCTGGTCTCAAGAGGAGTTGCTCCTGCAGATCAACATCCTGAAACTCAGGGCCATTTTCCTAGCCCTGCGAACGCTCCGCCGCCACCTGTGCAACATCCTGTGCTGATCCAGGCGGACAACCAGGTCACCATGTTCTATGTGAACAAGAAAGGGGGCAAGGGTTTGTAGTCCCTCTGCCAGTAAGTGGTTGCTATTCTTGCCTTTACGGTACACCATGGAATGCTCTGAGAAATATACCTTCCAGGCCAGGAACAACTGCTTGGTGGACAAGCTCAGCAGAGTCCTTCGCCCACATAAATGGCATCTGCACCCCAAGGTGGCGCAGTGACTTTTCCGCCTCTGGGGCATGTCCAAGATGAACCTGTTCACCTCCTTGGACAACACGCAGCTGCCCTGCTTCTGCTCATGCCAGCCACACCCAGAGAGAGTAGCAGCGGATGCCTTCCTGATCCCATGGTCCGAGGGCCGCCTCTGTGCCTTTCATCAACTCCTCTGGTGCCCAGGACTCTCTTCAAAATCCAGAACGAACGGGCATCCGTGATCCTGATCGCCCCTGGATGGGCCTGGCAACCCTGGTTCCCTTTGCTGCTCTCCCTGATGGTGGCACTTCCGGTCCTGTTGGGTCGGGATCCGGACCTTCTGTCCCAGGAGGAGGGCTCCCTCCTGCACCCTAACCTAGGGTTGCTAGCATTGACGGCGTGGCTGCTGAAAGGGTAGCCTTAGCTTCCCATCAGTCTCCCAGGAGAAGTCAAGGAGATCCTCTTGGCCTCCCGAAAACCCTCCACCATATGGGCATAAGCCTCCAATGGAGGAGATTCTCCATTTGGTGTGCAGAGAGAAGGGAGAACACTTTCTCCTGCCACGTGCAACTAGTGCTACAATACTTGCACCTCTCGCACGCCAGCCTAAAGTCTAACTCGGTGAGGGTACACCTGGGCGCCATTGCCGCTCACCATCACCCTGTAGAGAGAAAATCCCTCTCAAACCAGCCCCTGGTCTTCAGGTTCCTACAGGGCCTCCTACTATCAAAGTCCCCTCTCCACCTTCCGGTGGCGGAATGGGACCTTAATGTGATGCTCTCCCAACTCACCAAGCTGCCGTTCGAGCCCCTGTCCACCTGCCATCTGAGATATCTCTCCTGGAAAGTGGTTTTCTGGTGTCCATCCCATCCATCCCACCAGGGCTTGGAGAGGGAGCGAACTCCAAGCCCTGGTGGCGGATCCGCCATATACTAGGTTCTATAAGAACAGAGTGGTGCTCCACACACATCCCAAATTCCTCCCCAAGGTGGTATCCCCCTTCCACCTCAACTAGGAGGTGGTCCTCCCCACCTTCTTCCCATGGCCCCATGCCGGCATGGAGGAACTCTCTTGCATATGCTAGATTGCAAGCAGGCCCTGTCCTTCTACCTGAAGGAGGACCCAGGCCCATCGCAAAGCTCCTCAGTTCTTTGTTTCATATGACTCCAGTAGACTGGGGCTCCCGGTAACGAAGTGGACTCTGTCCACATGGGTGACAGACTGCATTGCCTTCACCTATGAGCGAGTGGTCATCTCCCTTGAGCACTGGATCACTGCACATCACGTGTGGGCCATGGCTATTTTATTTATTTATTTATTTAACAGTTATTTATATACCGCTCTTTCCCTAGTATCAAGTGCGGTTTACATGGAACAGTAGGTTAATTGGTATGTAATATACCAAGTCAGTTTACATAGAACAGATAATTATAATTTACAAGGAATGTTGTAACATTACAGATATAACATATTAGAACATATATACATTGTTAGTTTAAATCTATAATCATCATGTGAATGAGAGTGTGGTATGGTTAATAGTGTATTAGTGATATTTATTTTGAAAATAGAGTATGTAATAATAATGTATAAATGTTAGCCTGTATCTATTTGAGTATTCTGTTCTGAGGGTGTATTGTAGTGTAATATGAATAAGTGAGTTTTTAATTTTTTTCTAAATTCCTTTATATCAGATAGCAGGCGAATGTTGTCAGGTAGATTGTTCCAAAGAATTGGAGCAGAGTGTGAGAAAGCTCTCTTATTTGTTTGTTTTCTGGCTTTTGTGAAATCTTTTGGTATTGTTAAGGTATTTAAGTTTCTGCTTCTTTGGGATCGTTTATCGATGTCTATATTAATCAGTGTATTGAGTGCCGATGGTGCAAGATTATTTATAAGTTTAAATGTAGTGACAAGAATTTTATATTTGATTCGGGAGTAAATAGGTAGCCAATGAAGTTCAGCCAAAATTGGTGTAACATGTTCAAGTGGGCTTATATTCATAATCATCCTGGCAGCTATGTTCTGAATTATTTGTATCTTTTTAATATTTTGTTTTGAAATGCCATTAAGTATTGTGTTTGCATAATCAAAATGTGGGGTGATGATAGCATGAATTATATTAATAAAGTCTTGTAGATGAATCAATGGTCTTAATTGTTTTAGTGTTTTGAGTTTGTAATGTATTTTTTTAGTTAGATATTTTATATGTGAATCCATATTTAGATTATTGTCAAGTATTACACCTAAATATTTTATTTCTTTTTTTGTATTTATTTCATGAGTATCTAGTGTGATCGTGTTTGGGGGTATGTATGTTTAATTTTTAGTGATGAATAATATATCAGTTTTAGTAAAGTTGATAAGTAGATTTTGTTCTTTGAGCCATTCAGTTAGTTCATTGAAACATTCTGTTATTTTTGAAGAGGTGGGTGTGGGATTTCAAATGGGAGGTAGAACATTATATCATCAGCGTAGATATGATAATAAACATTGTGACGTTTAAAGATGTTACAAACTGGTTGTAAGTAAATATTAAATAATAGCGCAGATAATGCAGAACCCTGCGGGAGACCCTGAGTTTGTTTGAAGGTGTTAGAAATTTGGGTGTGGATTCTTACTGTTTGAGTTCTGTTTGATAGATATGATTTGAACCAATTATAAACAGTAGATGTAATTCCAATTTGTTGAAGTCTGTTTAACATTGTTAAGTGATTAACACTGTCAAATGCAGCTGATATGTCAAGGAAAACAAGAATAAAGGCTTGTTTAGGATTATCAATACCTCTTAATATTGTGTCATAAAGGATCGTTAGCAAGGTTTCTACTCCATGGAAGGGTCTAAAGCCATATTGATGTTCATCAAGGAGGTTTAATGTGTCAATAAAGTCTTGTAGTTGAATTTGTACAATTTTTTCAATAAGTTTGGCCATAAAAGGAATACTTGATATGGGTCTGTATGATTTTGGGGATAATTTATCTAATGTGTTATTTTTAAGTATAGGTCGTATTTGAACGTGTTTGAGAGATGGTGGTAAGTAGCCTTTTTGTAAGGATAGGTTCACTAAGGGTAGAATGAAAGAAGAGAGTATTGAGAAAGTCTTCTTTATCCAATCAACTGGGCATGGATCAAGGTATGTCTGTGGCCAACCTCCACTCAGTGCTGGTGCTGGAAATCTGCAGGGCCGCCACATGGTCTTTGATTTATACGTTTGTAGCTCATTACTGCCTGGAGATTGAATCCCACAGGGTCAGTGTCTTCAGGCGGGCAGTACTCCATAATGCTTTCAGAGTGTAGGCAACTCCTGCCCTCCAACCCTTCTGTGTTCAGGCTACCGGAGTGATAGTATCACTGGATGCTAGGGTCTTGCAGAGTCTCTCAGTGGGGACTCCTCTTCTGCAACTCACGGCTACCTGAGAGGTCATTGGTGGTATTGTTGTGTCTCTGTTCTCGGCAGCCTGAAGCTAGAGATTCCCATATGTGAGGACTGACTTCCTGCTTGTTCCTGGAGAAAGTGTAATAACTCACCTGTAAAAGGTGTTCTCCAGGGACAGCAGGAATCAGTCCTCACAACCCTCCTTCCTCCCCTTGGAGTTGCTTTCCTACATTGTTTAAGTCCTTTTTTGCTATGTCATCTGACTGAGCAAGATGGCATTCTTTGAATGGTAGGGGACCATGCATGCATGGTATCATTCCCAAGGGTTTTCTTTGAAAGCTGGGGAAATGCTCCGCGCAGGCTCTGTCGGCGCCGACATCACCCATATGTGAGCACCGATTCCTGCTGTCCCTGGAGGACACCTGTTACAGGTGAGTAACTACACTTTCCCAGTGATAAAACAGGTCTGTCTGCCCTTGCGTACCATGGTGCCATCGTGGGATCTCCACCTGGTGCTAGCGGCCTTAACAGACATGCCATTCTAACCCCTTTCTCTGGCCCTACTAAAGGATGTCATTCTGAAAACGATAGTCTTGGTTACCAGTTGCTAGGCTTGTCATGGCTCCGAGTAGCAAGCCCTATTTTGCAGAGCCTCCTTTTTGCTCCAGTCCAAGGAGGAGGTGATCCTGCAGCCCGGACTGTCCTTTCTGCCTAAGGGGTATCGAGTTTTCAGCTAATTCAAACGGTGAACCTGCCGGGTTGTTCCCATGTTATGAACACAGAAGAGTGTCGTCAACTTCACCAACTGGACATGTGCAGGGTCCTGCGCCATTGTCTTAAGTGGACAGAGTCTATCTGCGGATGGACCGTTTATTTGTCTTGTTTTTGGCAGTCTCCGCAAAGAGGAGGTGACTTCTAAGGCCTTGGTGGCATGCTGGGTAGCAGAAGCTATCGCCTTGGCCTGTAGTCTCATAAGGAAAGTAGTACCAGATGGTCTTAAAGCCAGTTCCGTGAGGTCACAGGCTGGTTTCACCAGGGGACATCTATAGGGTGGCCACGTGGTCATCTCTGTACACCTTTACACGACATTGCCACCTAGACGTTCAGGCATCTCCTGATGTCATTTTGGGACAGTGGTGCTCCAAGCAGGACTCGCGGATCCCTCCCATTCTTAGTCACTGCTCTGGTATATCCCACAAGTACTGGACTGGACTTGAGGGATGATTGGGAAGGTGAAATTAAACCTTTCCTGCTAATTGCCTCTCCTTGAGTCCCTCCAGTTCAGGGCCCATCTTTTTTGGCAATGTCTCTTTTCTCCAGGAACAAGCAGAAAGTCAGTCCTCACATATGGGTGACATTGGCACCGATGGAGCCGTTGCAGAAGCATCACCCCAGCTTTCAAAGAAATCCTTTGGGAGATGCCACCACACATGTATTCTCCCCTTCCCGCCCAAGAGTGTCATCTTACTCGGTCTCCCTTTTTCCACGGAGCTCTACAGATGTTCATCTCTCTTCCCTGGAAAAAAGTTGATTTCCTTGTGCATTTCTGTGCATCTTCTGGTTAGCATGGGTCCTTTTCCTGCCTCCGAGCCCCATTGCCTCGGTATTGGGACTCAGAACCTATTAGTTAGGCTTTCTCATCCAGCGCAGTTTCGCACCTTTTCAATCCCTGGCCGCGTCGAAGGTCTTCAACCTCGCTGGGCCCTTCTTAAATCCTGTGGCCATTGGGGCAAAAAGTGCGATCGGTGTTCTAAGAACATGTCCTTTACTTACATGCACGACTGTTGCCTCAGGTGCCTGGGTGCCGATCATGACACAGAGGCTTGCTCCCTGTGTTAAAAGATGTTCGCCAAGGCCATCCAAAGTCACCGGCAGAAGCAAGATGGCATCTTCTACAGGTCAGACTCAGCCCTGGTATCTCTGGTAGCCACGTGCTCTTAAGGCCCTGCACGGATCCTCGGAGTCAAGTAAAGCCCTGACGGTACCCGAGCGGGAGCACAGACACTCTGACCAGGGTTTCCCGGAGCGAGAACGTAAGAAAAAGAAGAAATCCTCGGACTTCTTCCTGGGAAGTGGGCATGCTTGACAAGTCCCTCAGCCCTCGGAGGGTATGCGAGGAAGCAGAACAGGAACGGCCGGCAAAGATACCCAGGATGGACACCGTGGCCTCTGGTGACGGATCTCGACCCATCTCATCCAGGACTGCCTCCTCTCCCCGACACTCAATCTAATCACTCCAGTGTCTGTGTCGAAGTGGGAAGCCAGGATGATGGCGTTGGAATGCAATGTTTCTGCATTCCTTGCTTTGCAGAAAGCGTCGAGGCCCGGCCCCACCAGTGCTCACGCTGAGATCATGGGGACCTCGATGTTGAGGACTCCCTGGGCCGCCGAAGAGATCCTCAAGAGCTCCATGCCTTGAGCCAATCCTCGGCGAGGGTCTCGATCCCACTCTTGGGTCCTTGGGAGCACAATCCTCCCCGGCAAGCACCTCTGACTCTGGCCAAGCCTCAGCCGTGATTCATTGAAGGCCGGATCAACAACGCCTATAGAGCCATCGGGCCTCAAGTCTTTGACGGATTACTTGGACTGGAAGTCTGATGTCAAGACTTCCCCAGAGACACAAGCATGCCGTGACCTCCCCTCTGATCCATCCCCACCAGCATTGAGGCACCGGTCTCTGCCAGAGGACACCTCATTTCTCCAGTTTGTCCAGGACATGGCGAAGGTACTGTCTCTCACCACTGAGTTGGAGGATGACCCTCGTATGGAGGAATACGAAATCCCAAGGAGGTCCTCGCAGTCCCTGTCCCCTCCATCCTCGGGCGCCACCTTCTCCAAATGTGGAAAACACCGACATTGGTGCCAATTGTTAGCCGACGCCTAGATGCAGTGTACTGGGTCCAGCAAGGACCCTGTTTCATGAAGACACAACTCCCTCACACCTCCATGGTAGTCGTATCGGCCATGTGTTGACAAAAAAGTTCAAAGATGCACTTCTCAGTGCCCCCGGGCAGGGAGTCCTGTGCCCTCAACGCCCTCAGGCGGAAATGTTACCAGGGCTCGATGCTGGCCTGTTGCATACAGACTTATCAGCTGTATATCGGCATGTCCCCTAGAAAGACTAGGGGACATGCAGTGAAGCTACAGTGTTACCTATTTAAGGCTAATAAGAGAAAATATTTTTTCACTCAATGTGTAATCAAACTCTGGAATTCGTTACTGGAGGATGTAGTATTAGTGTACCCGGGTTAAAAAAAGATTTGGACAAGTTCCCGGAGGAAAGGTCCATAAACCATTGGGGATCCAGGATATCCACTGCTTGCCCCAATACAAGCATTATGGAATTTTTTTTTTGGGGTGGGGGGGGGGGGGGGGGGGGAAACTGCTAGGTACTTGTGACCTAGATCGCCACGGTTGGAAACAGGATACTGGGCTTGATGGACCTTGGTCTGACCCAGTATGGCATATCTTATGTTCTTATGTATCTTCGAGACCTAACCAAAGAACTCTGAGGTTTCTCAGTGGGTCTCAGCAGGGACCACCTCCAACGCTTCCAGACTCTCACGAAGTCTGTTGGGGAGTGCTCAAAGTATTTGTCTTGAGCTGCCATCAATGGCTTCAAGTCTAATGCGAGGGTGGCCGGTGCAGGCATTGGTGCTTGACGCCAGGCCTGGCTCCAGGCATCAGACCTTGAACAATAGGTCCAGGAAAAGGTCCTCAACGTCCCTTGCCTTGCTTCTTCGGAAAGTCGATGGAGGACAAGTCGGTGGAGATAGAGACAGAGAATGTCACCAGGACTCGACTCTCGAGGAAGACCTCCACTCTTCCCAAGAAGAAACCATTGGGGAAAAGACCTCCCTTACACCAGAAAGGCAAGCCTTATCAAGGCTATCCCCCATACCAGGCCCCCCAGACCCCTCAGCAGGCTCATCAGGTCAGGGGTGCAGGCGTAAGTCTAAGGGCCCCAAGCCCCAGACACCATCTCCAGCCCAGACTGGGTCGGGGTTTTGACTCCCAGAGCATAGCATCTCCACCCATGTGGGGCCAGCCACCAACGGGGAGCACTGATTCATTTTGCTCACTGGTGGCTGCCGACTCCTGGGCACTTCAGGTAGTTAGGGAATGATACCTCCTTCACCTGGACCAGACACCTTCCCTTTTCTTTCCAGGAGAGCCCCCTCGGACTCCCCTGCACCAGGCCCTGCTATTGCAGGAACTTGCAGGCACTTGCAGGCCTTCTCAGGAACAGGGCTGTGGAGCCTGTACCACACCACCTAAAAGGAAAAGGGTTCTACTCCAGGTCCTTTTTTGTTCCAAAAAGAACAGGAGGCCTAATGCCCACTTGAGAAACCTGAACAAATTCCTGGTGCGGGAGAAGTTCAAAATGCTCTTCCTTGGAATATTGCTGCCCTACCTCCAGCAGGGAGATTGGCTATGCTCCTTGGAGCTAAAGAATGCCTATACCCATATCCTCATCTACCCAAACTACAAGCAGTACCTAAGGTTCATGGTCAGGTGCGAACACTACCAGTACAGGTTACTTCTCTTCGGCCTTGCCTCCAGACCAAGAGTCTTCACCAAATGCTTGGTAGTGGTTGCCGCCTATCTCCATCTCCAAGGGACCTTCGTCTTCCCATACCTGGCCGACCTGCTAGTAAATGGAGACGCTGCTTCACAGGTACAACTAGCCATGGCCCATGCCATCAAGGTCCTGAAACATCTGGGGTTCATGATAAACCACCCCAAATCCCACCTCACTCCAAGACGGGACCTGGAGTTCATAGGGGCTCACCTGAACACCCTCTAAGCCAAGGCCTTCCTCCCTCTGGACAGGGCAGATCGCCTCAGGCCTGGTGACAGAGTTGCAGCACTGTCACACTGTGTTGGCACAGTCCATGCTCCGTCTGCTCGGCCACATGACTTCCACAGTCTATGTGGTCCCAAAGCCTGCCTCCACATGCGGGCAGCTCAGTGGTGCCTCAACTCACAGTGGTCTCAGGCCACGGTCAGGCTCCGGGACAGAATCTCGGTGTCCTTTAAACTAGCAGTGTCACTGAGTTGGTGGCAGGATGCCTAGCACCTGCAGAAGGGCATGCCCTTTCAACACCCAAACTCCCAGAAGATCCTCAATACAGACGCCTCCCTACTGGGCTGGGGTGCCACTGTGAGGAACTGCACACACAGGGCATCTGCTCTCAGGGGGAGAACCAGCAGCAGATAAACTTGCTGGAGCTCGGAGCCATTTTTCTGATGACCAGGGCCTTCCAACACCGCCTGCTACATGAGCCAGTACTGGTCCAAACAGACAACCAGGTCGCATGTTCTACCTGACCAAACTAGGAGGCACAGGGTCCTACCACCTCTGCTAGGAGGTAGTAGCCCTCTGCTCGTAGGCGATCAGTTAGGAAATGCTTCTCAGGGCAGTATACCTTCCGGGCCAGGACAATGCTCTGGCAGACAGACTGAGCAGGGTCCTGTAGCCGCACGAGTGGCACCTACACCCTAGGGTGGAGCAGTGGCTATGCCGACTATGGGGAACACTAATTTTGGACCTCTTTGCCAGCCCAGCCTTTGCCCAGCTGCCCCGCTTCTGCTGTCCTCAACTGCACATGTTCTGGATAGCAGTGGACGCCTTCCTCATCTCGTGGTCAGAGGGCCTTCTATGTGCCTTCCCTCCCACACAGCCAATCACGCAGACCCTCTTCAAAGTCCAGCGGGACAAGGCTTCCATGATCCCGGTGGCCCCACAGTGGCCCAAATAGCCTTGGTTTACCTTGTTGCTCCACCTATCGATGGAGCTCCCCTTCCCTCTGGGGAGTTTCTCAGGACTCCTGACCCAGGAGGAGGGCTCGCTTCTCCACCCCAACCTGGGACCCCTGTTGCTAACGACATGGCTGCTGAATGGGTCGCCCTAGCTCCCTTCAACTTCCCCAGGGAAGTAGAAGAAGTCCTTCTGACCTCTCGTAAAAACTCCATGAGACAAGCCTACACCTTCAAGTGACGCAGATTTTCAGTATGGTGTGCAGAGCAACGGGTTGACCCGTTCTCCTGCCAGGTGCACACGGTGCTGCAATACTTGCTCCACTTCTCACAGACTGGACTCGAATCTAACTCCGTCAGGGTACACCTGAGCATGCTTTCTGCGCACTATCACTCCATAGGAGGGCAAGCTTCTTTCTGTGCAGCCCCTCATTACCTGATTGATGCGGGGCTTGCTCCTCTTTAAGCCCCCCATCCAGCTGCCCCTGGCAGAATGGGATCTCAATGTGGTTTTGGCACAGCTTACCAAGCTGCCTTTCGAGCCCTTGGCTAGCTGACATCTGCGTTACTTATCTTGGAAGGTTGTCTTCCTGGTGGCACTCATCTCTGCCCGCAGAGTCGGCGAGCTTCAGGTCTTGGTAGCCGAGCCACCCTATACTAGGTTCTACAAGAACAGGGTCATGATTCACACCCACCCAAAATTCCTTCCGAAGGTGGTATCCGCCTCCCACCTCAAGCAAGAGATGGTACTCCCTACTTTCTTTCAATGGCATCATGCCAACAAGGCAGCGGCTGTTCTCTGTACTCTGGACTGCAAAAGGGCCTTGTCCTTCTACTACAGTGTACCCAGGGCCACTGCAAAGCCTCACAGCTTTTTGGTTCATATGACCCCAGTCGACTGGGGAAGGCTGTCACCAAGGGGGCCCTGTCCACCTGGGTGGCAGACTGCATTGCCTTTGCCCACAATCGGGCAGGGCTATCATTGGAGCGCTGAGTCACAGCACACATCATCAGGGCTATGGCAACCTCAGTTGCGAGCTTACACTCTGTCTCTATGGCAGATATCTGCCGGGCCGCCACCGGTCCTCATTCCATACCTTTGAGGCTCACTACTTCCTGGAGAGGGATTCCTGATGGGACAGCCAGGCCGTACTCCATAATCTGTTTGGGGTTTAGGCAACACCTGTCCTCTGATCCTTCTTGTTCAGGCTGCTGGAGCTATGGTTCTCCCTGGTCCTCAGAGTCTGTCCTCAGATTTGCTTGTGGCTGCTCACGGCTGGGCCATGTCTTTTATTCTACAGGTTCCCAGGAGCCTGTAGCTAGGGAGTCCCATATATGAGGACTGACTTCCTGCTTTTTCCTGGCGAAAGCGTAGTTACTCAACTGTAACAGGTGTTCTCCAGGGACAGCAGGAATCAGTCCTCACAACCCTTCCTCCTCCCCTGGGAGTTGCTGTACAATTTTTGGGCCATCATCTTTTTGTTGGCTCTAGCTATGTCATCTGACTGAGTAAGATTGCACCCTTGGGCGGGAAGGGGATCACGCATGCGTAGTGGTATCTTCCAAAGGCTTTCTTTGAAAGCCGGGGAGATGCTTCCGCGAAGGCTCCATCAGCGCCGACATCACCCATATGTGAGGACTGATTTCTGCTGTCCCTGGAGAATATCTGTTACAGGTGAGTAACTATGCTTTCTCTGAATTTTAAGGGTTGAGCGGAGTGGACATGTCTGGCTGTTTGCACTGGAGGGCTGTATGCAGAATTCTATTGTTTTTCTCCCCAGGGTCCTCATGGAAGGGGATTGGCAGAGGGGCAAGTATGAGCCTAGCTTCTTGTTGTTTTCTTCTCATAGTGTGCATAGTTTCATAGAGTTTTTGTTTGGTGACCCAATTTGTTACTCCTTTCTGTTGTATGCTGGAGGTTTTGTTTCACATGTATGACTAGCTATGTGCTCTAGGGGTCTGCTTTGTCAATAGGCTACTGGTTTCTGGTGCCTAAGGAGCGAGTTCTAATACTGTGACATCAGAAATCTGACATGCTCAGTTCTTAACTGTTGGTGGACGTAGATAACCTACAAGGACTAGACTGGAGGGACTCAAGGAAAGACAATTAACAGGTAAGGTCTAATTTTGCCTTTGTATCCTGTTCACCACTGATCATTCTTGCCACTTTGCTCATTTTTGTATTTTTTCTGTCCAACTTCAGTGTTTAATAGCACAGGATTCTAAGGGACAGGATTTAATGTGCCTATCACTTTCAGTGCTATCTACAGCACTCACTCATTTGTAATTGTCTTAAATCATACCATATGACAGAAGCACTCTGCAAAGGGTTTCTTCACAGTACTTCAGAATACAAATGAAACATCTGTAATACAGTTCCTTTTAATTCCGAATGTTTAATTTCTGAAAATGAAAGTTCTTAGAACTGTAATTGGATTAGTACTGAATGCTTAATTAACATTACCTTATTTGATAAGTAGCCTTGTTATTTACAGCCATTAATCTTAATTCAAATGTATTGTTAAGCTCATTGCATCTCATTTCAGCTGATTTTGGAGTAGCAGCGAAAATAACAGCTACGATTGCAAAAAGGAAATCTTTCATTGGCACCCCTTACTGGTAATAAAGAAATTACTTTTTATTATCTAACCAAAATTTTAACGGAATTGGACCATATTTGATGTAGGGGGAAAATTAGTGTAAACGCACATCAAGCAAAATTACGCCAGATGGTTCCAGAGAAGTAGTCCCACAAAAAATGGCCCAGTGCATTTCTGTATGTGTTCCAGATTCTTCAGGATAATACTTTGATACACTGAAACATAGCTGTTAGGAGAGAGGCAGCTTTTAAAAAGAAGCACTTTCCTCTTCTCTACTCTCTTGGTCACTGACATGCACAGAGCCAACACAGATACTTCTTTACACACAGACACATGAACAGATGCACAAACAAAGCCCAGTCTGACATAGAGATTGCTAAATAATTCCATGTGGCATGCTTTATGTGCTTTCCCCAACAAGGACCCTTCCCCGTTCCAATGTTGCCATACCCCTGTTAATGTCGGGCTGGCGCTTAATGATTCAGATGTTTTATTTTTTTTGTTTTAAATTTGACTGGGTACATAATTGAGGAAAACATTTTATACTTTTTTAATTAACATATACATGCACATATGCACATACTCATATTACATTTCTATGAAAATGTGCCACAGTTATCACAGAATCTGCAAACTCTTGCTGCAATCTTGAACAATTTGCTATGTTAAACCAGCCACTTTGTGTACTGTACATGAAGTTAACTAACATTTTAAGAATGTTTAAAGTTATTAACCTAGTTCCTTGGAATTGCTCAGTATATCTGGTTAGGTTGATTCACACTGTTAATCTAATCCATATTTCCAATTATGCCACATGATGCCAAGACACAGAAACTGACACTTTGATAGTACAGCATCACTTTTCTCATATGACTGGCATGTGTGTGCTTCTTTTAAAAAGAAGCACTTTCCTCTTCTCTACTCTCTTGGTCACTGACATGCACAGAGTATGTAATAAAAAAAAATAAAAACCCTTCAGTCTGCAAACAGTATTAAATGAACCATCAGAATGCAGAAACACTATCTCAACAAAATGGACCATGTTGGGCATTATCATTACTGATTCCGGTGAGGGGCACTATAGTCAGCGTCCATGTCCTGATGTGAAGGAGTTTGGGGTTACTGAGTGATTCTTCTCTTGGACTAAGATAAGTGATTTAATTGCAGAGTTAAAATCTATATTTTTAAAAGAAGGACTTAAGAATTTAAAAGAAATGGCTGAAATTGAGGACTTGCAAATAATGCTCTTCTAGTACATAATCATGAAAACAATTTAGTTAAAATAGTTTGTAGATTGAATGATTTATTTTTTGCATGCCATTCAAATCACTGTTTTTTTTTGACACAGATTCTGTGACCTGGTCCAGTCTTTGAGCTTTTTCATTAACGTAATATGATATCGAATGTCATGCTCTGACATGAATTTTTTCTTTAGTTGACTGAGAACATAATGAGCTTTTGGTCTCTATATAGCTAGAAATCTAACTTTATTGTTCTTTAGTGTGCAGATTGAACTCATCTGGTAACTTAAATAGTTCATAATTTTGTAATTATCTCCAGGAACAAGCAGGAATGAGTCCTCACATATGGGTACGTCGGAACCGACGGAGCCTGCGCGGGAAAGCTCCCCAGCTTCCCAGAAAGGAAAGCTTTTGGGGCCTCCCACAGCGCATGCGCGCTGCCTTCCCGCCTTCCTGACCAACTCTCCTCCGTTCTTCTTTTTCCGCGGAGCCAGCAGGTCGTATTCCTGTCACCGCTGAAGAAATGGTTATTTTAATTTGTTTCTTTGACCGCGTGTCTGCCTTCCCCGATTCCGGACCGGTACCGCCGGTCTTTTTTCCTTTATTTAAAAAAAAATAATAATAATAATAATTACTTTTTCCCCACTTGGTGTGTTTGTTCTGTGAGGCCTCTAGGCCTTCTCAAATTCTCCCTCATGGAGAAACCAGCCTCTGGTTTTAAAAAATGCACCAAGTGTACCGGTACTATTTCAGTCACAGATACCCATGAATGGTGTCTTAAATGTTTGGGGCCTGACCATTCCATTCCGGATTGTCCATCCTGCTCTCTGATGTCCAAACGTGGCTTACAGAACCGAGCAGCCAAGTTTCATATGCTGTTTTCTACGGATACTCCAGCATCAACATCCTCCAGGTCTTCCTCTCCTGATGGATCTCAGGTAACCAAACATTCTTCAGGCAGGTCTTCAAAGGGCAAATCTCCCTCTAAGCAGCGAGAGGCCCTTGGGTTTGACCCTAAGGACCCTGCCCCAGCCAAACAACCCCGGCGGGAAGCTCCGGCTTCCAAAGCTCCTCCTATGGGGTTACAGGTTGACATCGATGGCACGGCCTCGACCGATCACCTGTTAGACTGATCTGGGGTACCGGCCAACACCGGTACCGACATCCAGGCAGTTGTGGCGTCTATGGGTACTACTGTACAATCCATGCAGCAGGCCATACTGGCTTTCATTAACGCTGCAACGCCCTCGGTACCGCAACAATCGGTTCCGACTCCGGTTCCGGTACCACAACCGATACCGGTACCCAGAGCATCTACTTCCAGTAGCATGCCGGTTCCGGTCTCCGGTTCCGGAGGTTTTCTCGATACCGATCCGGTTCCCGGTACGCCCGATGTCGATACCGGTCGGTACGCGTATCGATCTCTGGAAGCTAATAGGCGGTACTTTGAGTCTTCTGAGGATTCTGATACCTCAGATGATTCTGCTGATGTCTCTTTTACTCTTCCTGAGGAGCCCTCTTCTCCAAAAAGGAGAATGTCTCCTCCAGAGGAGTTGTCCTTTCAAGACTTCATTATTGAAGTAGCTAAAGGACTCTCCATTTCTGTAACCTCTGAAAAGGAACCTAGAGCAAAAAACTTAGATATTTTAGGATACTCTAAGGTTCCTAAAGAGGCAGCCACCTTACCCATACATGAAATTCTTCAAGAACACATGATGGACTTGTGGGAGGCTCCTCTCACCCTATCTCCACATTCTCGACGTTTGGACACAATGTATCGGGTTCCTCCTTCTCCTGGCTTTCAAAAAACTCAGCTCCCTCACCACTCTATTGTGGTGAGGTCTGCTATGAAAAAGATAGAGTACTAAAAGGCACTCTTCTACCCCTCCAGGAAGAGAATGTAGGACTCTGGATGCTTTTGGTAGAAAAATCTTCCAAGCTAGCATGCTTATTGCCAGAATCAATTCATACAGCCTCTAGATGGGCATGTTTTTGAAAGAGATTGCACTGAAGATACGTCATTTTCTCCCCTTTATCCCAGAGGATAGAAAGGAGGAGTTCCTTCTTTTGCTAAAGCATACTCAAGATGTTTCAAAGTTCTCCAACAGAGCAGCCTTTGACTCCTTTGAGGGAGCTAGCAGAGCCTCCGGCATTGCCATAGTTGCTCGCAGACTTGCTTGGCTCCAGGCCTCTGATTTGGAACCCTGGGTACAAGAGGGCTTGGACAATCTGCCCTGTACAGGTGAAAATCTGTTTGGCAAGGAGTGGCAAATCAAAGCCACTCAAATGGATGCAGAGAATGCTGCTTTAGATAGACTTTCTAAGTCTACCTCTACCCCTGCCAAGAAAAAATCTTTTAAGAAGCCTTTCTATAAAAAGACCAGATTTTCCCCAAATACTGGCCAGCAATCTTCCCAAGTTCGCTTTGCTCCTAAGCGTCAGCAATCTAAACAGGCCAGAACAAAGTCTACAGGGGCTGCTACAGTCCAGCAGTCCCAACCCCCTCAGGGTTTTTGACTTAATTCTAGAGAACTTAACCTTTCTGGCTCTGCAACAACCGGAGCCTCTCACCATTCCAGGAAGGTTAACTCATTTTGCTCCCAGATGGGAACAAATCACATCAGAACAGTGTACCCTCTCTATCATCAGAGAGGGCTACAAACTACATTTCTCCAGCCTTCCTCCCCATACCATGGTGAGACAATTCAATTCTCCCCCATCTCTCCTGTACCTGTTGGGTCAGGAGGTGACCACCCTTCTTGCCCAAAGGGCAATAGAAGAGGTTCCTCTTCTTCAACAGGGGTCAGGGTTTTACTCCCCTTATTTTCTCATCCCCAAGAAAACAGGAGGGCACAGACCCATTCTAGATCTGAGAGAATTGAACAAATTTCTATACAAGGAGAAATTCAAGATGATCTCTTTAGGTACTCTCCTTCCATACCTACAGAGTCAGGATTGGCTTTGTTCTCTAGATCTAAAGGATGCGTACACACATACTCATCCATCCATCCCACAGAAAATTCCTACGATTTCTGTTCCAGGGAAAACATTTCCAATACAGAGTACTCCCCTTCGGTCTAGCCTCTGCTCCAAGAGTGTTCACCAAATGCATGTCAATAGTGGCTGCATTTCTACGCACTCTGGGAATATTTGTCTTCCCATACCTGGACGACTGGCTCATCCGAGCTCCATCTCAGTCCGAGGCTCAGACTTCCCTGGACCACACCAGACGCATACTGCAGTATCTGGGACTCGTCATCAATCTGCCAAAGTCTCAACTCACCCCTACTCAGTCCCTAGAATTCATAGGGGCCTGGCTAGATACCACCACTGCAAGGGCCTATCTTCCTCAGGCCCGTTGCCACCGTCTAGTGCACTTGGCCTCTCGAATTCAGTCCAGAAGCCACTTGACTGCCAGGGAGATGCTACAACTGCTAGGCCACATGGCGTCCACAGTTCATGTGGTGCCTTATGCTCGCCTACATATGAGAGCAGCTCAATGGACTTTGTCCACCCAGTGGACCCAAGCATCAGGAGCTCTCTCAGACCAAATAGCAACCTCAAAACGTCTTTTTTGGTCTCTCCAATGGTGGATATCCACTCAAAATCTGTTGTTGGGGGCCCCCTTCCAACCTTTGTTACCCCAAGCAACTCTCACTACAGATGCCTCCCAAACAGGTTGGGGAGCTCATCTCCAAGACCTCTCCACTCAGGGCACTTGGTCTCCACAGGAGACCACCCTTCATATCAACCTTTTGGAGCTGCGAGCAATTTTCCTTGCTCTCAAGGTCTTTCATACCCTCCTCATCAACATGACAGTCCTTGTTCATACCGACAATCAAGTAGCCATTTTCTACATAAACAAACAAGGAGGGGCTGGCTCTCTGTCGCTTTGCAACGAAGCTCTAAAATTGTGGGCCTTCGCCAGAGAGCATCAAATCCATCTCCTGGCAGTATATCTCCCAGGAATCCAAAACTCTTGGGCAGACAGACTCAGTCGAGTTCTGCTTCCACACGAATGGTCCCTGCACATGGATCAGGTACTCAGAATCTTTCAGAAATGGGGAACCCCGGACATAGACCTGTTTGCAAGTCCGTGCAATGCCAAACTTCCCCGGTTCTGTTCCAGAATTCCGTGTCAGGGAGCTCAGGCCAAGGATGCCTTCCTCCTTCATTGGGGTCAGGCCTTCCTGTATGCCTTTTCACCCATTCCCTTGATTCCCAAGACTCTATTCAAACTTCAGAGGGATCAAGGATCTATGATCCTCATAGCTCCACGCTGGCCACGCCAAGTGTGGTACCCTCTACTTCTGCATCTCTCCCAGGCACCCTCCCTGGATCTGGGAGCTGCTCCAGACCTTCTGTCTCAAGAGGAGGGGACTTTGTGGCACCCAAACCCCAAGTCCCTTCACCTCAGAGCTTGGTTGCTGAAGGCCTAGACCTTCAAGACTTCAATCTTTCTCAACAGGTGAAGGATATCCTCCATGCCTCTAGGAAACCTTCCACCAGGCGTTCTTATGCTTTTAAATGGAAAAGATTTTCCATTTGGTGTGCTGAAAAGGGTCTTAACCCTCTAGCACTACCTTTGAATTCTTTACTCGAATATCTCCTGCATCTCTCCAATGCAGGACTTAAAACCAATTCTGTAAGGGTCCATTTGAGTGCTATTGCAGCATCTCTTCAGCCTATCAATGGACAACCTGTTTCCTCTCATCCTCTTATTGCAATATTTATGAGAGGTCTAACTTTAACTAAACCTCCCATTCGGCCTCCTCCGGTGGCATGGGACTTAAACGTGGTTCCTGGTCAGCTTATGAAGCCGCCCTTTGAACCGTTAGCCACTACCTCCTTAAAATTTCTTTCCTGGAAAGTCATTTTCCTTATTGCAATCACTTCTGCTCGCCGCATCAGTGAACTGCATGCTTTAGTGGCTAATCCACCTTATACAAGGTTCCATCATGATAAGGTAGTCCTTAGGACAAATCCTCACTTTATGCCTAAAGTGGTCTCACCTTTTCATCTTAATCAAGAGGTATATCTACCTGTCTTTTTTCCAGCTCCTCATGCATCCAGTGCAGAGAGGAACCTACATACGTTAGATTGTAAAAGAGCTCTTGCCTTTTACATCCACAGGACACAGCAACATCGAAAGTCTTCTCAACGTTTTGTTGCTTTTGATCCTTCTCATTTAGGACTTCCAGTCTCAAACTGAACACTGTCCAATTGGATTGCTCAGTGTATTTCTTTTGCTTACCAGAGTAAGAACCTTTCTCTGGAAGGCTATGTCACAGCTCACAATGTGAGAGCCATGGCCACATCTATGGCTCATCTTCATTCTGTATCCATCGATCAGATCTGTCGAGCAGCCACCTGGGCCTCGGTTCATACCTTTACAGCCCATTACTGCTTGGACAAGGACTCCCGCCGGGATGCCTTGTTTGGTCAGGCTGTCCTCAGTCACCTGTTCCATTCTTAAACAACTCCTGCCCACCTTCCCTGAATGGATGCCTGAGATCCATAGGAAGATGAGGAACCCTTGGAGGGGGATCTCCCCGGCATCTTTGCTAGGGAGTCCCCATATGTGAGGACTCATTCCTGCTTGTTCCTGGAGATAGCACAGTTACTTACCTGTAACAGGTGATCTCTGGGAACAGCAGGAATTAGTCCTCACAACCCACCCACCTCCCCTGGGAGTTGTATCTCTCTCTCTCTTTCCTTTCCTCTCTCTATTGTCTCAGCTTTAAACTTGAACTGAGGAGAGTTGGTCAGGAAGGCGGGAAGGCAGCGCGCATGCGCTGTGGGAGGCCCCAAAAGCTTTCCTTTCTGGGAAGCTGGGGAGCTTTCCCGCGCAGGCTCCGTCGGTTCCGACGTACCCATATGTGAGGACTAATTCCTGCTGTTCCCAGAGATCACCTGTTACAGGTAAGTAACTGTGCTTTATGTCTAATTGCTATTTTTTGACCATGTAAGGAGCGAGTTTGCAAGACATACAAAGGAGGATGTAGACTAATGAGTTTTTATCTAAGCATTAGTAGTCCCACCCTGCACAACAAAAGTCTTCATCAGGGGTTTAGGAAATAAATAATGGCACAAAGGAACATCAATCCATAGACATCCAATATGGAGGATTCATACGTGGGACACAAAAGTACATGCCACTTTCTTCTTGGGGCAACCTACTGTTAGAGGAAAGCTGTGCAAAAAAGCAATCTGCTCGCCTACATTCCTTACGAAGGCTTTTGCTGATTCACTGCTGTGTAGGGTGATACTCATTATTCTACATCCTCTTTGTGTCTCTTGCCACCTCGCTCCTTACACAGTCTTCTGATATTGCGAGTGCGTGGGCTTCCTTTAGATCAGGGCTACTCAAATTGTTTGCGTGGCGGTCCGGAAATTTGTACAGAGACACGACTGGGGTCTGAACCAAAAGGTTCACGTTAATTGATATCAACACCTTGGCAAACTAGTTCACAAATTTATTTATAGACCTTGTCATAATGTTATAGTAATTTAAATAAGAACACTACAATAAAAAATTAATTAGGTTTTATTTTTTATTTTTCTTTTAGTTTTCTTGAATAGCCATACATATTATATAGGGAACAGAGGAAACATAGCAAAGGATACAAAATTAATTAGTTTTACCACTTCACCTCTGAAGTTTAAAGTAAGATGAATATTTTCCATAGCATTTCAGCAATAAAATTTATTTCAGTGCGATGTATGAAATTTGTCCCCGATGTTAGCTGCTTACTCCACCGTGCCCCAAGTTGCTGCTGGAATGGCGGTTCTTGTTGCCGTTGCTGCCTTGTGCTGATTGCCAAGTGCAGGGGATGAGGCGGAGCTCCCTCTCACAGCCCCGATGTTAGCTGCTGCCTCCAGCGTGCCCCAAGTCGCTGCAGGAATGGCAGTTCTTGTTGCCGTTGCTGCCTCGCGCTGATTGGCAAGTGCAGGGGGTGAGATCATTTTTTGGACCTTGGTGCGGTCCATTCAGAAAGGTCTGCGATTTGAGTAGCCCTGCTTTAGATGTAATTGCCATTTTATCACATCAATCTTTTAATGAGAGGTTTATAATGAAAATAACCTAATACTAATATTAGTGGCAATGTGATGCAGTTGTTCTCCTTGGGCAAGCAGAATAAGTGCTCACTTCTGTGTGGCATCACCTACTGAGGCAGTGCAAGAACTTTCAGCTGCCATTCTAGAAGTTTTTAGAAAACTCAACCATGCATGCACACTTCTTCCTGCCTGCCACCGCCATTCCTGAGGATCTCAGTCTTATTCTTTCCATGGAGCCCATTGGACATCAGTCATGCCACGTGATTTTTCTTTCATCTCTACAAGTGTTTTTGCTCGTCTTTTCTCTTGATATTAGTAATTCGTTGGTTTTTTACTGTTCTTTTCCCCTTAGTCCCTCTTTAGTCAGTTTAAAAGTTTCCTTCATTTTTCCTTCGATATCACTAGGCCCCAGACACATCTGGTCATGGTCCCTCTCTTTTTTTTTTTTTTCTCAACCAAAATTGACTCGTCTTATTTCGCCGCAGCTATTTTTTCATTAGAGATGTCATAGAAACACCTCAGCGGTTTCAAAAAGTACTTCCTAGTGCTTTAGACTTACAGTATAGCTGTCATGAACACTCACAAACTGTCTAAAGTGTCTGGGGCCCGACCATAATACCACTGTTCACTCTGTTTACAGATTTTATTTATTTAGTTACATTTATAAAATGCCTAGTGTGATGTACAAAATAAAGCAAACCAATAACGCTATAATTGAAATGCCTAATAAAACCCCCACATCCCCCCCAACTCTCCCTCCATCTCCAAAACCCTCACATCCCCAAATAACCCTACTATCATACCTCCCCCCTCCTTTCTTTCCCCAAATGCCTTTCTAAACAGGGTTTTCAAAGCTTTCCAAAATATTTGAAGGTCATTTATCAACTGAAATTTCCTAGGAAGGTCATTTATGCAAGGCCAGGGTTTGTACTGAAAAAGACCAGCTATGGTGTGTCACTTGCTTCATAGCCTTATATGTCGGAACCACTAAGAGTCTCTCTATCTGCAGATGTAATAACTAATGTGAAACATATGGCACCAACTTAGAAGCCAGATGAGATAGAGCCAAAGAATGTAAGAACTTAAAGGTCAACACTAACACTTTAAACTCTGTTCTAAATTTAATAGGTAACTGTGCAGTTCTATTAAAGTAGGGGTGACATGATCATATTTGTACAATCCCTTGATCAATTTTCCAGCTGTGTTCCGCATCAACTGAAGGCATATTGCATCTTTCTGGGAAAGGCCCAGAAATGAAGTGTTGCAGTAGTTTAGTTATGACATTAGTAAGGCCCTGGTAACCTCTCTCAAACAAGTCTCTGAAAGATAAGACCACAACTGGTGAATCTGCAAAAGCCAGAAGGATGCTTGGGAGAGGAATGGCTAGCAAGAAGGAGGTGATAGTGCCTCTGTGTAAGTCTTTGGTGAGACCTCATTTGGAGTATGTGTGTAATTCTCCAGGACCAAGCAGGAAGTCAGTCCTCACATATGGGTGACGTCGGCGCCGACGGAGCCCTCGCGGAGCAATTTCCCCAGCTTTCAAAGAAAGCCTTTGGGAACTGCAGCGCGCATGCGCGGTCCCCTTCCCGCCCAAGGGTGCCATCTTGCTCAGTCTTCTTTTTTCCGCGGAGCCCTACAGACGCTGTTTGTGATCACCGCTGAAAAAGTTGATTTTCTCTCTTATTTTTTATTCTTTCTCTGTTCGACGCCGGATCCTTTTTCCCGCCCGGACCCGCTACGCCGGTATCGGGTCCGTTTCTTTATTTTTCGATTTTTTGTCCTTCATGACAAGCGTTCGCGCCATTTTTTTCCTTTTCACTGGCAGCCCTGTCTTTTGACCTCGCAGGGGCCCTTTTTCCCTCGATGGCTGCCAGCAGGTTTAAGAAGTGTGATCGCTGTAAGAAACTTATGTCTCTTACCGACACACACGACTGCTGCCTCCGCTGCCTCGGACCCGATCATGACCCGATGATCTGTGGTCCGTGTGGCAAGATGTCCTCAAAGCGTTGAGGAGTCGGCAGCATCAACGGGAACGAATCTTCTCTGACTCCGCGTCCGGCCGGGCCCGGACCTCGTCAGAGGCTTCGACGTCCCGGGACTCCGGTCCTGAGCATCGTCTGAGTTCCTCTGAGCGGGGGTCTCCTACCCGGGAACATCATCGGAAGAAAAGACCCGCGAGGGCGGCATCGGTGGACGCTCCTGCTTCCTCGAGGGCCAGGTCGCATAGCCCCGATAGCCGTCCCGGGTCCTCGGAGTCGGAGAGGCCTTCGAAACATCCTCGTCTCGAAATGGAGTCGCCTGGACACGTGAGTACTGTAGTCCTCGTGGACTCGCCTCCGAAGGAGCTGACGTCAGGCCCTACGCCGTCGGGGCCCGAGTCAGGGGCTGCTGGGTCTCCTGAGCTTGGACTCAGGTTGACGGCCTTGGAGAGCAGTTTGGCTGCCTTCATGGACCAGCAGCGGGCATTGATCGCTGGCCTCGCCAATGCGTCTGCCCCGGCCACTGGGACGTCGACGTCCAAGTCAACCCCGGAGACCGAGCCGATCCTCGAGTCCATACGAGCTTGAGTCGATCCTCGGTCGCGGTCTCCCTCGGCCTACCGTTCGGGACCGAGGTCGTCGACGCCGACACCTTCGGCGTCGGGGCAGAGGGCATCGGTGCCCGCCCGACCGGAGCCACTCGATTCCTCCTCCGAGGAGTCTGACTGGGAAACAGAGGACGAAGAGTCACCTGGTAGTTTTCGGACTCGGTGTGTCCCATCGGACTCGCCCGAGTCCGAACCTTGGAGACGGTCCCCCCCGGAGGACACCCGGTTCTCGGACTTCGTGTGGGATATGGCCAAGGCCTTGGCGTTCCCCGCGGATCCTGAGGAGGAGCCTCGAGCCGAGGAGCTCGATGCCCTCCAGTATGACTCTCCCCCGAAGGAGGCCTTTACTGTACCGGTTCCTCCGATGCTGGAACGACTTCTCTTCCGCATGTGGGAGAGCCCGGCGTCGGCGCCGGTGTTAAGCAAGCGGGTCGATTCCATTTATCGAGTCCGCAAGAGCCCCGGGTTCCAAAAGGCACAACTACCGCACCATTCCATGGTGGTGGAATCGGCCATGCATCGACTCAAGAGTCAGAAGATGCACTCCTCGGTGCCTCCCGGCCGGGGGGCCCGGAGCCTGGATGCCCTCGGTAGAAAGTGTTTCCAGGGCTCTATGCTAGCTTGTTGAGTCCAGACCTACCAGCTCTATATGGGCATGTATCTCCGAGATCTGGCAAAAGAAATTGCCGGGTCTCTGCTGGTCTCTCCGAGGAACCTTTGCAGAGGTTCCAGGCCTTGTCCACTGGTATTCGAGAGTGCTCGAAGTTTATCTCTCGAGCAGCCTACGATGGCTTCGAAGCATCGGCGCCCGCCGACAGGCTTGGCTTCAGTCATCCGACCTCGAGCCATGGGTCCAGGACAAGTTGGTCGATGTCCCCTGCAGAGGTGAAAACCTCTTTGGCAAACCCATGGCTGAAAAGGCTGCACAAATCGAGACCGAGACTCTGACCAGAACTAGGCTGTCCAGAAAAACCTCTGCCCCTTCTCAGAAGAAGAAGGGCTCGGGAAAAAAGCCCTTTTACCCGAGGAAGGCGGCTGCCTATAAATACTACCCTCAGTATCAGGCCTCAGCAGCTCCCCAAAAGAGTCAGCAGGCCAAGGGACGGGGTAATGGGTCCCGTAGGCAGCAGGCCCCCAAGCCCACAACACCGGCCCCTGCTCAGCAGGGTGGGGGTTTTTGACTCAGCATAGCCTCTTCCCCTCCGCTGGTTTCTCTCAGCACAGGAGGACGGCTGGTCCACTTTGCCCACAGGTGGTCAGCCATCACATCCGATACCTGGGTACTTCATATAGTTCAGAAGGGCTATCTTCTACACTTTCACCAGGTACCTCCCTCCTACTTTCCAGGGGAGCCTCCACGACTCCCTCTGCACAGGGACTTACTCCTTCAGGAGTTAGCAGGTCTTCTTCAGGACCAGGCTGTGGAACCGGTGCCCCACCACCTGAGAGGTCATGGCTTTTATTCCAGGTACTTTCTGATACCAAAAAGAACAGGAGGCCTCAGACCCATCCTGGACTTGCGAAACCTCAACAAGTTCCTGGCAAGGGAAAAGTTCAAGATGCTTACCCTTGGAATCCTGCTGCCCTACCTCCAGCGGGGAGACTGGCTATGCTCCTTAGATCTGAAGGATGCCTATACTCACATCCTTATTCATCCAGACCACAGACAATATCTCCGGTTTGTTGTGGGAGGAAATCATTACCAGTACAGAGTACTGCCCTTTGGCCTATCCTCCGCCCCCAGGGTGTTCACCAAATGCCTAGGAGTGGTAGCGGCCTATCTAAGACTTCTAGGCCTTTTTGTGTTTCCATACCTGGACGACTGGCTCATCAAGGCCCAGTCTTCCCAAGACGCCTCTCAGGCCGCTCATCGCACTGTGTCTCTGCTCCAGCACTTGGGCTTTGTCCTAAACTTCGCAAAGTCCACTTTGCTCCCCTCTCAAGATCTCGAATTCATCGGCGCAAGGTTAAGCACACTTCAGGCGCGGGCCTTTCTGCCTCTGGACAGGGCCCACAGGCTCATGGATCTCGCCAGCCACTTTCGCAGCAATTCCCTGGTCTCCGCCAGGCAATTTCTGAGACTACTCGACCATATGGCTTCCACGGTCCATGTGACCCCCAATGCCCGCCTGAACATGCGACCTGCCCAGTGGTGCCTTCGCACTCAATGGCATCAGGCCACGGGGAGCCTGACGGACTCAGTACAGGTCTCCGACCTGCTGGTCTCTTCTCTGCGGTGGTGGCTTCATCTGCCAAACCTGCTACTGGGTGTGGATTTTCAATTTCCTCCGCCTTCTCAGGTTCTAACAACCGATGCTTCTCTCCTGGGTTGGGGAGCACATTGCCAAGGGACATGTACTCAAGGCCTCTGGACTCCTTGGGAGTCTGCGCAGTTGATAAACTTCCTGGAGCTCAGAGCCATCCGCCTAGCTCTGAGAGCCTTCTCCCACCTCACTTCTCACCAGTCTGTACTGGTCCAGACGGACAATCAAGTTGCAATGTTCTACGTGAACAAACAAGGAGGCACAGGCTCCTTCCTTCTCTGTCAGGAGGCACGAAGGCTGTGCTCTTGGGCAGTCCACCACGACATACTCCTCAAAGCTGTCTATCTCCCAGGTCAGGAAAATTACCTGGCAGAAAAGCTAAGCAGGATCCTCCAACCACACGAGTGGAGATTGGATCCATTAGTGGTTCAGCGGATCTTTCTCAAGTGGGGACTCCCCACCATGGATCTGTTTGCCAGTCCTCTGAACCGGCAACTTCCCAGATTCTGCTCTCGACAACCGCATCCTCTCAGAGTAGCGGCGGATGCTTTTCTGATTCCATGGTCCACAGGCCTCTTGTATGCCTTTCCTTCCATGCCGCTGGTGTCTTGAACACTCTTCAAAGTTCTCAGAGACAAAGCCTCGCTGATCCTAGTGGCTCCCCGGTGGCCGAGACAACCTTGGTTCCCGCTTCTAATGCAGCTGGCGGTGGACACTCCTCTTCCTCTGGGGTTTCAACCCGATCTCCTGACACAGGATCAAGGGTCTCTCCTACACCCCAACCTCCAGTCCCTTCATCTGATGGCCTGGCTGCTGAAAGGGTAGTCCTTGCTCCCCTCCAGCGGCCTCGGGAGGTGGAAGAGGTTGTCTTGGCCTCGAGGAGGCCTTCCACCCGGAAGTCCTACGCTCTTAAGTGGCGTCGGTTCTCCATTTGGTGTGCTCAGCAGTCTGAGAATCCCTTCTCCTGCTTGGTAGCAGTGGTCTTGCAATACTTGCTTTACCTCTCCAATCTGGGCCTGAAATCCAACTCTGTCAGGATCCACCTCAGTGCTCTCTCTGCACATCACGCACCGGTGGATGGCAGGCCTCTTTCACACCACCCTCTGGTGGCTCATTTTCTCCGAGGCCTTCTTCTCCTTAAGCCTCCTTTGCGCCCACAAGCCCCTGAATGGGATCTGAATGTGGTCTTGCAGCGGATTACCTGTCCGCCCTTTGAACCTATGGCTACCTGCCCTCTTCGTTTTCTTTCTTGGAAAACCTTGTTCTTGGTGGCCCTTACCTCTGCTAGGCGCGTTAGTGAACTGCAAGCCCTAGTGTCTGATCCTCCTTACACTAGGTTCTACAGGAATAAGGTGGTCTTACGGACTCACCCTAAGTTTCTTCCAAAGGTGGTTTCTCCTTTTCATCTCAACCAGGAGGTGGTTCTCCCGACCTTCTTTCCCAGGCCGCACTCCATCCGGGCTGAAATGGTCCTGCATACCCTGGACTGTAGGAAGGCCTTGTCCTTCTACCTTGACCGTATGCGGGAGCATAGGAGGGCTGTACAGCTCTTCGTTTCTTTTGACTCCAATAAATTGGGGCTACCTGTCTCCAAGCGTACTTTGTCCATTTGGGTAGCTGACTGTATTGCCTGGGCTTATGGGGCAGCAGGCCTCTCGTTGGAGGGTCGAGTCACGGCTCATCGTGTCAGGGCGAAGGCTGCGTCAGTGGCTCATCTCCGCTCTGTTCCATTGGCAGACATCTGCCGGGCCACTACTTGGTCTTCAAGCCAGACTTTTGCGGCCCATTACTGCCTGGAGAGAGGGAGTCCTGCAGGGACAGTGCTTTCGGACAGGCAGTCCTCCATAATCTCTTTGAGGTTTAGGCAACTCCTACCCTCCGGCCCTGTTGTTGGGTTACCGGTCGGGGGCGTTTTCAGAGAAGATTCCTTCCTTCTGTGCTGCTGAGCTAGAGGGAGCTCATTTTTGTGCTTGAGTTCTCCGGTAGCCTTAAGCTTGGGAGTCCCATATGTGAGGACTGACTTCCTGCTTGGTCCTGGAGAAAGAGTAGTTACTCACCTGTAACAGGTGTTCTCCAGGAGCAGCAGGAATCAGTCCTCACAACCCTCCCTCCTCCCCTTGGAGTTGCAGTCCTATCATTTCGTTTTTGCTAATTTTTTTGCTGTCTTTTAGCTATGTCATCAGACTGAGCAAGATGGCACCCTTGGGCGGGAAGGGGACCGCGCATGCATGCTGCAATTCCCAAAGGCTTTCTTTGAAAGCTGGGGAAATTGCTCCGCGAGGGCTCCGTCGGCGCCGACGTCACCCATATGTGAGGACTGATTCCTGCTGCTCCTGGAGAACACCTGTTACAGGTGAGTAACTACTCTTTCTGGAGACCACACTTTCAAAAGGATATAAACAGGATGGAGTTTGTGCAGAGGGTGGCTACTAAAATGGTCAGTGGGCTTTGTCATAAGGCATTTAGGAACAGACTTAAAGATTTCAGTATGTATACTTTGGAGGAAAGGTGAGAGAAAGGAAATATGATAAGAGGCATTTAACACTAGAAGCCCCAAAGTGCGTCAATTGGTGCAAATGCATCTTCGAAGTTGTATATCAGCGCCACTGCTAGAACCATGTCAGTCATGTTCCATGACTTTGTTAGCAAGGTCAAGATGTTCAAATATGTGCATTGAAAATTGACAGATGCACCACCTAGCGGGAAAATGAATTTATTGCTAGAAGCCCCAAAGTATGTCAATTGAAGCACTCAATTGTCTTGGATGCGTCAATTGACGTACTTTGGGGCTTCTAGGTATAAATTCATGTTCCCACTAGGTGGCGATTCTCAATCACTCTTTACAGTTTTACTCCGACATTACAAACAATAAACACACGATGACGTCATTTAATGACATCACATACTGCATGTATTTAACAAATAAGTAACTTCACATTAATTCACATCTGCATTTCATGCTAAACGCAGTCGTTGTGATAACGCGTCAATTGACGCACTTTGGGGTTTCTAGGTAAAATTCCTTTTGGGGCTTCTAGTGTTAAATACCTCCTTGGCATAAATGCACAGGAGGCGAGCCTTTTTCAGTTGAAAGAAAGCTATGCATCAAGGAGGCACAGGATGAAGGTGAAAGGGAATAGACTTGACAGGAATATGTGGAAATATTTCTATCTCCAGGAACAAGCCGGAATGTAGTCTTCACATATGGGTATCGACGGCACCGACAGAGCCTGTGCGGGAACACTCCTCATCGTCCAATAGGAAAACCTTTTGGGAGCATCCCTCAACACATGCGCGCTGCCTTCCCGCCTTTCCAACTGTCCTCCTTCAGTTCTTCGTTTTCCGCGGAGCCGACAGGTCACATACCCTGACACCACAGAAAATTTCTTCTTTAAATTGTTTTTCTTGTGGTCTCGCCTGCCTCCGCTCAACGCCTACCGGTACCGCCGGTTCTCTTTTCTTCTTTTCAAAAAAAAAAAATATATATATACTTCTGAAGTGTTTCTCTTCTCAGTGTTTAGGCCCTGACCATTCTCCATTGGAGTGTTCCTCTTGTATGGGGATGACTAAAAGAGGAAGATAGAACCGGGCTGCAAAGCTCGGTACCCTCTTTTCTTCAGATGTGATGTCCATTGCATCGACGTCTTCCAGAGCCTCGTCTTCCTCCCATGGATCTCAGGTAACTAAACATAAGAGCCGGTCCTCAAAGGGTAGATCTCCTTCTAAGCATCGAGAAGCCATTGGCATTGCCCTTGATGAAACTCTACCGGCAAAACAGCCCCGGCGGCAGGCTTCAGCCTCCAAAGCACTAACGGGGCTCCAGGATGTTCTCGAGGCCTCGACCTCGGCAGAACTACTGATGCCATGCTCAGGGGTTCCGGCCACTTCTACCGGTACCGACACCCAGGCATCGGCAGCGTCGATAGACCAGAGATTCCTCGCTATCGAATGCAGTCTTGCAGCTCTTCTTACAGCTGCGGTACCATTGACATTGCTACCAACGGTTCAACAGGCACCGGTACCAGCACCGACAGTACTAGCCCCGGTGGGAATTCTGCCCATGCTGACTTTTTTGCAACTCGGTGCCGACTTTGATCGATACCGATACCGTGCTTTGCATAAACATCGGGATCAGAGATGCTTCGAGTCTTCCGATTCCGATGACTCGGATAACTCGGTCGGTACCAGAGTACTTCTTCCGGAAGACTCCTCTTCTCCTCAACGCAGAATGTCTCCTCCGGAGGACATGTCTTTTCAGGATTTTATTAGTGATGTGGCCGAGGCCTATCAGTCATGGTAGCTCCTGAAAAAGAACCTAGAGCAAAGGAATTGGAAATACTCCAATACCCTAAGGCTCCCAAAGAAGCAGCTACCCTGCCCATTCATGAAATTCTTCATGATTTGATGCTCAGAATGTGGGAAACACCTCTAACCACATCTCCTCATTCTAGGAGACTCGATACCTGAATGCCAAACTTCCCCGGTTCTGTTCCAGGATTCCAGTGCACAATTGCCAGGCAAGGGACGCCTTTCTCCTTCACTGGGGTCAGGACTTCCTCTATGCCTTCCCATTCATTCTCCTCATCCCCAAAACACACTTCAAGCTTCAGAGAGACAGAGGTCGTATGATCCTCATAGTGCCACAGTGGCCACGACAAACGTGGTATCCCCTGCTTCTACATCTCTCTCAAGCTGCACCTCTGGAGTTAGGGTGTGCTCCACACCTTCTATCCCAAGAGAACGGGATGCTATGGCACCCGAATCCCCAATCCCTGCTTCTCAGGGCCTGGTTGCTGAAAGCCTAGACCTGCAGGATCTTAACCTTTCCTAACAGGTAAAGGATGTCCTTCAGGCTTCTAGAAAACCTTCCACAAGATGCTCTAACGCCTTCAAGTGGAAACGTTTTACTATATGGTGTTCACAGAAGGGGTTAAACCCCCTTATGATACCTTTGGAATCAATACTAGAGTATCTACTTCATTTATCAAATTCTGGTCTAAAGACCAATTCAGTAAGAGTCCATCTTAGTGCAATTGCAGCTTCCTATAAGCCTTTAAATGGACAGCCAATTTCCTCTCATCCACTCATAGCAAGATTTATGAGAGGTCTTCTATTAACAAAGCCTCCCATCAAGCCACCACCGGTAGCATGGGATTTAAACCTAGTTCTCGGGCAGTTTGTGAAACCGCCTTTTGATCCTTTAGCCACTACAACCCTAAAGCTCTTGTCCTGGAAGGTCATCTTCCTAATTGCAATCACCTCTTCACATCGCATTAGTGAATTGCAAGCTTTAGTGGCTGATCCTCCTTATACTAGGTTTCACCATGATAAGGTTGTTCTCAGAACTCATCCACACTTTATGCCAAAGGTGGTTTCGCCTTTTCATTTAAATCAACCAATTTATCTTACTGTATTCTTTCCGAGGCCTCATGCTTCTAATGCAGAAAGGAACCTTCATATTTTGGATTGTGAAAGAGCCTTGGCTTTTTACCTACAAAGAACACAGTAACATAGAAAGTCTTCTCAACTTTTTATTGCTTTTGATTCTAGTCATTTGGGACTTCCAGTCTCCAAGAGAACTCTATCCAAATGGATTGCACAATGCATATCCTTTTCTTATGAGAGTAAGAGTCTTCCTCTTCATGGCCATGTCACAGCTCATAATGTGAGAGCCATGGCAGCCTCTATGGCTAACCTTCACTCTGTGTCTATTGATGACCTTTATCGAGCAGCCACCTGGGCTTCGGTACACACCTTTACAGCCCACTACTGCCTAGACAAAGCCCCCCGTCGGGATGCCGCCTTTGGCCAAGCTGTTCTTCAAAATCTCTTTCAGACCTAATTCAACTTCTACCCACCAACCCTGGTGGGATGCCAGAGATCTATGGGAGGAAGCATGGCCCACCTTACTATAGGTGACAGCTTCCTGGGGTGATCTCCCTGGCATCTTCAGTCAGGAAGTCCCCATATGTGAAGACTACATTCCTGCTTGTTCCTGGAGATAACGTAGTTACTCACCTGTAACAGGTGATCTCCGGGGACAGCAGGAATTTAGTCTTCACAACCCACCCACCTCCCCTAGGAGTTGTCTATCTCTCTGTCTCTTTCCTCTCTCTCTCTATCCTTTCACTCAGCTACAAACTTAACTGAAGAGGGACAGTTGGAAAGGCGGGAAGGCAGCGCGCATGTGCTGAGGGATGCTCCCAAAAGCGTTCCTATTGGATGCTGGGGAGCATTCCCGCGCAGGCTCTATCGGTGTCGATGATACCCATATGTGAAGACTAAATTCCTGCTGTTCCCAGAGATCACCTGTTACAGGTGAGTAACTATGCTTTATGTAAAGAGTGGTAGATACATGGAATAGTAGAGATGAGGACTGTATCTAAATTCAAGAAATCATGGGACAAACACAGAAGATCTCTAAAGGAAAAAAAAGGGATCATAGGCAGACTGGATAGGCCATATGGTCTTTTTCTGCCATCATGTTTATAGTAAAAATTAAACAAATCAAATAGGAAGCATGCGCTGACATACGCAACTGCATCGCTCCCAAGTTGCGACACTCTGACCACACAACCTCCATCCCCCCCCCACCTCCTCCCCATCCATATCTGCAAAGCCACAGCACTTCCATCGTATTGATGTTAAGCTTTAAATTCAAAAATCAAAGCCAACCTGGTAACAAAAAAAGATGCTTGTGAACCAGTGCATCTGGGTTATCCCCACGCTTAGTAATAGAGATCAAAACCTGCACATCACCCACATACAAATAAAATGACATTCCAGCTACCCGCATGGCCTTACATGATAGAACCATAGGAATATTAAGCAATTAAGAGGAAAGCATAGACCCTTGAGGCATGCTCCCTTGATCCAAGGAGTAGAAGTCCGATGTCTCCTCCCAAACCTGCACCGTCTGTAAACGAACACCTAAATAGGAGACAACCCAGGCTAGGACTTTACCCCCCCACCCCTAAATGTGATAGTCTAACAATAAATCATGCTGACCAGTGTCAAAGGCTGCAGAGATGTCTAATAACAAAACGTTCTGACCTTTGTAAAAGTGAGTGAATTTCATCCACAAAAGAGACCATTAAGGTTTCAGTACTATTACAATGCTGTAACCCAGCCTGATGATCATCCAAGGGATGAAGATCATCCAAGGGATGAAGATCCTCCAAAAAGGCAAGAGGTTGGCTTACCAGAGCCCTCTCAATCACCTTACCTAAAATCAAGAGATGAGAAATAGGCCTGTGACTATCAAGCTTACTACTATCAGACGAAGACCATTTCAAAATTGGAATGATCAAAGCCTGCTTCAGAACCTGTGGGAAAAATCTCAGGGATCTTAAAGGTCAATAAAAAAAGCATGCACCAATTTTTGCTGCTACATAGACTGGCCCATTGGCATAGCAGTATCAGTTACCGTGGATTCAGGCACTGCATCGGATGCTGGTGGTGCATTGGCATCAAGGAGTGTTCAATCTTTCTCAGAAACCAGCACGAGTTAGGTGCTCAGGGATCGGTCATCTTTCGGTTCCACTTCAAAGAAGAGGAAGGAATCACTCTCGACTTCATTGGCATTGAGAACCACCGATGACTAGCTTTGAGTGGAGGCTGAGATGCATCGGCATCAGAGTTCTTTGGAGCACAATGCCAAAAGCACAGGAGAATTGAGTAATACCGATGTCGTCCCCCCCTGCCCTCAAGCAGTCCCAAAGGGATGATAGTTCAATGTCTATTACATTGACGGGGCCATGCCAGACTCCCAAGTATCCATCACCATTCAGCCGTTTCACCCTCAGAGGTACCGGGGACATTAACTGATTTTTCTGAGCTCTTCATGGCTTAGTGGCAGCCTTCAAGAAGCGTTTGGCTAAGAGGATGGAGAACAAGTTCATACCGACATTCCTCATGCGAGAGCTCTGTGCATGATGACTCCCAAAGGAGATCTGACCTTACCACGTCTCGGAGACTGGTCCATGCAGAGATTCAGTTGTCAGTTTGAGTACCTTTGAGTCTGATTCTATAGCGTGCCTGTGAAATGAGCTATGATTCTGAGTTCTTCTTGGAAAGGTCCCCAGAACTTCTGTCAGACCCCTCTTCACCTCATGAGCATAACAAGTCCACTTCCTTAGGATATGTCTTTTCATGATTTTGTCAGGGATGTGGCCATACATTGAATATGGAGGAGGAGCCCAGGGTAGAAGAGTTGGACATCCTCCAATATCCTGATCCTCCTAAGGAGATGGTGATAGTGCCCATGCATGTCATCCTTACGAGAAGATACAGATGAGAATGTGGGATTCCCCTCCCCCTCCCCCATGCTTGTTAGTAGGAAGGTCAACTCTCAGTACAGAGTCCAGAAAGCTCCCAGATTTGAAAAGCTCCAGCTTCTTCACCACTCCTTGTTGGTTGAATATGCTTTCAAAAGAGCTAGAAGTTCCAAGTCTCATTCCTCAGCGCCCCTGGGGAGGGAGGCTCGGTCTCTAGATTACTTTCTGAAAATGTTTTATCAGAAATCCATGCTCACTTCCCAGGTGGCATCCTACTAGCTCTGTATGGACATACACTTGCAGAATACCATGCGTGGCATTGAGGAATATGCATACTTTCTCCCACCAGAGAAAGTGGTGGGGTTCTGTTCCTTGGTGGGGCAAGGAAAGGAGTGTGGAAAATATATTGTCTAAATGATGTATGATATTTTCGATTTTGGCGCCCAAAGACTCTCATGGCTCCAGGCCTCAGACTTTTGCAGCCCAGTGTGCAGGAGCAGTGTGCTGATGTCCCATGCCATGGAGAGAATCTCTTTGGAGATCTAGGGTACAGGAAGCTGCTACCATGATCAAGCAGCAGAGTGACACCCTGAAAACGCTCTCCAGGCCCAGTTGTGACCAGCCTCCTCTTCCAAGAAGTTTTGGAGCTTTGGGCACAGGAGGATCTCTTACTCTCATAGACTTAAATATCTTCCTCCACCCTCCCCCTTCCCAACCTAAACGTGTCCATCCCAGGCAGCAGAAGGCTCCAAAGGCCCAACCGGCTCTCCACCCAAAACCTGGGATGGGGTTTTAACTGGCTCCATGTGAACACAGCTGATCTTCCAGTGCCCCAGGTGGACATCCTTCCAGTAGGAGGGAGGCTTCCCCACTTTAGTGACTGGTGGCCCCTTTGTAAGTTGGGTTGTGTTTTTATTTTAGGTATTTCCTGGTGCCAAAGAAGATGGGAGGATACTGTCCCATTCTAGACCTCTGAGACGAACACCTTCCTGGTAAGAGAAGTTCAGGATTCTTTCTGTCTGCTCCATCCTCCCCTATCTCCAAAATGGAGATTTGGCTATGTTCCCTGGATCTACAGGATGTCTATATGCACATCCCAGATACATCAAAGTCACGGAAGTATCTTCGATTCATGGTGGGGCAACCCCACTTCCAGTATGGCATTTTATCCGCCCCTCAAGTGTGTACCAAATGTCTGACAGTTGTCATAGCATTTCTACACAGATTGGGAGTGCATGTGATTTCCAGTTTGGATGACTGGCTGCTCAAGAACAGCACTTGGAAAGGAGTTCAATAATCTGTGTGCATCACCATCCTGGTGTTTAGAAATACTAGGGTTCATTATCAATTACCCAGAGTCCCAGTGGCCTCCATCCTACTAGTTGGAATTCATTGGGACACTGTTAGACTGTCACCTGAGTTTTGTTGTTCTTCTTTCATCCTGACCTTCGTTCTTCCTTCGCCTGGTTCAGCGGTCAAGGAGGTTCACATAGTCCTTGCTGAAATCTGCTGACCCATGTTGAGCTTTCTAGGTCATATGACTTCTATGGTTCATGTCACTCCCATGGGCTGGTCTGCATTTCAGACAGTCAGGTGGACCTTGAGCACTCAATGAACTCAGTCCATTCACAGTCTGACACGTCATCACCATCACAAGGTCTTTACAGGAGTGTCTCTCCTGGTGAGTGCTCCCTTAAAATCTGGCCACAGGCTTCTCATTTCAGGAGCCACATTATCAAAAGCTACTTGCAACTGATTCATTCAAGTTGAGCTTGGGAGCCCATCTCATTGGGTTTCATACTCCCCCCCCCCCCCCAGGAGAGTCTCCATTAGATAAACTTCCTGGAACAATCTAAATTTCAGAGATTGGTTTATCAATCAAATTGTCATGATCCAAATCAAGCAACCATGTTCTACATCATCAAGCAGGGAGGAATGGGTTCATACTTCTTGTGTTGGGAGACAGATTGTGGAACTTTGCGATTTCTTACAGGATGTTGTTTCATACTACTTATCTGTCAGGAGAACACTATGTTCTGGCAGAGAGGTTGAGCAGAGTCCTTCAACCTCACAGATGGACTCTAGTTTGGGAAGTGAATACTGAGCCATCTTTTGAGAGTGGGGCGTTCTCTTGATAAATCTCTTTGCTACTCCCTTCAGACAGATTCCTCTGTTCTGCTCCAGGACAGGGACACATGGCAAACTAGCCTTAAGTATCTTCCTCCTCCATTGGGGGGAGGGATTTTTATATGCATATCCGCCATTCTCTCTGATAGCAAAAGCTCTCCTGAAACTTCAGTAGGACACAGGTACAATGATGTTTATTGCCCCTTTTTGGCCCAGACAACCCTGATTCACTCTTTTTCAGGATCTTGCCATCAGAGACCCCATCCATCTGGGAGAAATCCCCAACTTGGACGACCTGGACTCAGTCGCTATATCTACTTGCACTTAACACTACGCCTTGCATTTAAATCAGCAACAGCAGGCTCTAGCAACCTTTCACCACTGGTTGAGGGAGCATGCACCAATAGCCACTGCAGTAAATGGTTTAATCTCCTAGGCGACCTCAACCTACCCACTGCATCTAACAAGCAATCTGTATCCTTCCTTGATGCCATGGACGCTCCCCAACTCAAGCAGATAATCTCAGACTCAACCCATATGAGGGGAGGAATTTTAGACATCAATTTCACTCCAGCCACCTGGCCATATCAGCACCTCTCCTCACTTACACAGAACACTGGTGCCACCTTTTTGCCACAGCTCCCCAATGCATCCATCTATGACACTCCCCCCACATGCATGACCATTTTGTTCCTTCAACAAAGATTCAGTCCTTAATGAAATCTTGCCACTGGCCCAAGTTCATGTGCTCAATCTATGTAAAATAGTTAATATTTTCTCTGTAAAATAGTTGTGTGCTCCAAAATGTTTTATGTAATTGATGTTTACCATGTTCTCTGTAAACCGCCCCTGATCTCTGGAAGGGGCGGTATAGAAAAGCGCACAAATAAATAAGTTCATCTAACTGACCTTGACTCTCTAATCACTGAATGGAATAATTGCATTTCATCCTATGCAACTACACCTAACAACCCATGCCTCGTCAAAAGATCACACAACGTTCCATGGTTCACATCTGATCTGAAGAATCTCAAGGGTAAACTCGGACAATGAACATAAATAGAGATGCTCCAAGGATCCATTTGACCACTCTGAATACATAATCATTCAAGGTGAATACTGCTGACTGACCTTCACTCGAAAAAAGGATTATCACACCAAGCTAAGCAGATCTTCCCTAAACCATCCCAGAGAGCTATTTGACATAGCGCTGAACCTACTAAAAAGCCCCACCTCCAAGAAGTCTGATGCCACGCTATCCCCATCAGACATAGCATGAATTCCTCCAATCTAAGATAACTCCCACCAGCAGAACTACCTTGCAGACCCCTATCATGACCAACGCCACCTCTCCCCAAACTTGGCCTAAATTCAACACCCTATCCGCAGAGCAATTAGAAAACATAATCATGAGCCTCAATACCACTACCTCCACACTCGACCCTTGTTTGGTCTCCTGGATTAAACTTTCTAAACATGAACTTGTACCAATCCTGCTAGGCATAGTACAGATATCCCTATCCCTATCCCTATCCCTAGGATATATGCCTAAGAACCTCAAGCATGCAACTCTCAGGCCATTAATGAAAAATCCTACAATTGACCCGACGTCACCATCTTCATATAGACTCATTCCAAACATTCCTTACTTTGCTAAAATCATTGAGAAAATGGTCTAACTTTAGTTAGGAATATGTCAGTTCTCATGCCTCCCTTGACGAGCAGCAACATAGCTTCAAACCATTTCACAGTACTGAAACACTGCAGACCTCCCTACTAGACACCCTTAAAGGAACTGAAAAGATCACACAAGGCTTCGTACTTATCTTCCTTGACATCTCTGTTGCCTTCAATTCAGTTATCCATGAGCATCTCTTATCACGTCTCCACTCAATTGGGCTAAGAGGAACAGCTCTACAGTGGTTCCAGTCCTATCTTGAGGACCGTCATCAACAGGTTAAAGTAGGATAGAACAATTCGCTCCTTTCAAACACCACCAAGGATTACCACAGGGCTCTGCCCTAACCTCCTTACTATTTAATATTTTCAAACAACCACTATGCACCATAATCCAGAACCATAACATCCTCTATCATCTTTATGCTGATGACATCTTAATCTATACACTTTTCTTCACTAACGACCAAGATTACTCCATGATATGAAGATGCTTCAAATCTATTGCACAATGGCTCCATCACCACAACATGTCTATTAATCTCAACAAGATAGTACTCCACATAACAAAGAACCTTGCATTCTCCCTCCCATCCACTATAAGCCTTTCTAACATATCCCTTCACGTTAAGGACCAGGTCAGATACTTGGGTATGATCCTTGGCCAGAAACTTAATTTCCACTCTCACATCAAACAAGTCACAAGGTCTGCATACTTCAAAATGAAAACAGTTCAAAACCTCTGTCCTCTGCTTGAACAAAACGATTTTAGGGATGTATGTCAAGCCCTCGTCACTCCAATATTCAACTATGGAAATATCATCTATCAAGGTCTCCCAAAGGCTACCTTACTCCCCTTACAACTCGCACAGAATACAGCGGCCAGAATCATCACAGGCACTTCTTGGCGATCTCACATCACTCCTGTCCTGAAGCAGCTTCACTGTCTCCCCAACCATATGAACGTCAAATATAAATTCTCCCTAAGCATTTTAAAAATTCTTCATGACCTCTCAGCAGACATCCTTCGGACACTCATTATTGCACCCCCCCCCAACAGTGGGACAAGGAGAAAAGCTAACCAAAACTTAACTCTTCCATTTTTTTATCTCTCGACCAATCACACCCCTTTGAACAGAGCCTTCTCCCTTTACGCACCCACTACACGGAATTCCCTCTCACTTACATACGATCATCAACCACCATAAGCGAATTCCATCGTAGACTGCAAACCTACTTTTTCCTTGAACATTTTGGCCCCAATACCTAAATGTACATATCTTCTTACTAATCAACCTCATGTTTGAGTGCTCAAATAGAACTATATAATCAATCAATATCTCATTCTATCTGCAAGTTGATAGATTGTTGACTGCCTATATCCTTAGAACATAAGAAATGCCATCCTGGGTCAGGCCAAGGTCCATTAAGCCCAGTATCCTGTTTCCAACCTGGCAGATTCCCAAAAGGCACACAGGTTCCATAATGCTTGTTTTGGGGCAAGCAGTGGATTTCCCGGGTCCTCTTTAATAATGGTTTAAGGACCTTTCTTCCAAGAATTTATCCAAATGTTTTCTAAACCCAGTTACACTAACAGCTTTTACTACATCCTCTGGTAACGAACTACAGAGTTTGATTACGTGTTGTGAAAGAATATTTTCTCTTATTAGTCTTAAATGGGTTACATTGTAGCTTCATTGCATGTCACCTAGTCTTTCTACTTTATGATGGCATAAACAACTGATCTACATTTACCTGTTCCATTCCATTCATTGATTTATAGACTTCTATCATATCTCCCCTCAACTGTCTCTTTTCCAAGATGAAAAGCCTAACCTTTTAAGCCTTTCCTCATAGGGGTTTCCTTCCATCCCCGTTACCATTTTGGTGACTCTTCTCTGTACCTTTTTTAATTCTGCTATATCCTTTTTAATTTATGGTGACCAGAATGGCATACAATATTCAAGGTGTGGTCACACCATGGAACAATAGAGAGGCATTATAATATCCTTGGTTTTATTCTCCATTCCTTTCTTTATGATTTCTAACATTCTATTTGCTTTCTTGGCTGCCACTGCAAACTGGGTGTAGGGTTTCAGCATATTCTCCGGGAACAAGAAGTAAGTTAGTCCTCACATATGGGTGATGTCAGCACCGATGGAGCCCTCGCAGAAGCATCTCTCAAACCTTCAAAAACAGCCTTTAGGAGAAGCCAAAACGCATGCGTGGCCCCCTTCCCGCCCAAGGGTGCCAGCTTGCCTCAGTCTCCTTTTTTCCATGGACCTCACTAGACATCTGTCTGTTTTTCCCTGGAAAATGTGCTACATTTTTTTTTTATCTCCGTTTCCTCCGGTCTTGCACTGGTACTCTTCCTACCCTCGAGTTTGCTTACCTCAGCATTGCGTCTTGGATTCGTCTTTCTAATTTTTTTTTCCCTGGTGTGGTTTTGCACCATTTTTCCCACTGGCAGAGCCTCGGGTCTTCGACCTAGCTGGGGCCCTTTTCCCCTCCATGGCTTCTGCCAGCGGCTTCAAAAAGTGAGATTGGTGCTCAAGGACCATGTCCAGGACTCCCCAAGCCCATCCTGGTCCAGGACTCCCCAAGCCCATCCTGGTCCAGGACTCCCCAAGCCCATCCTGGTCCAGGACTCCCCAAGCCCATCCTGGTCCAGGACTCCCCAAGCCCATCCTGGTCCAGGACTCCCCAAGCCCTTCGGTGCCCACATCGATGGCTGTGGAGCCTTCTGGACTGGAGACAAGAATGCAACCTTGGAGCACAGCTTGTCTGCCTGCATGGCCCAGCAGCGGGCCATGATGCCGACTCTACCGAGTCATCCACCCAGACCATCGGGCCCTTGACTTCGAGGACATCCCCGGACGTTGAGCTGATCCTCGGAGCTTGCAGCCTCAAGTCGATCATCGATATCTGTCTCGATCCTGGTCCTCTTCCACAGGACAGAGGTCCTTCCCGGGAGTGCCCACAGCTCCAGCCACATAGCCTCTGAGGGACCTGGACTGTCTCTGGGCCGGATCGCCCAGCCCTCCCTCGACGACTCCACCAATTACTTGGACTGGGAGACAGAAGACAAGGAATCCCTGGACACTCACTGGCACAGCGATGTGTCCTTAGATCCATCCCCTTCCAAGACTTGACACCGGTCCCTGCCCGAGGACATGACATTCCTCAACTTCATACAGGACATGTCAAAGGCGCTAGCATTTGCTACCAAGTTGGAGGAGGACCCTCGCACAAAGGAGCTCGAGATCCTTCAGTATGAGGCCCTGCTGAGGGAAGCATTAACAGTGCCCATCCCGCCCATCCTGGTACAGCTGATCCACCACATGTGGGAAGCACTGGCATCGGTGAACTGACGGCTCCACTCAGTATATCAAGGCCACTGGAGCCTGGGCTTTCAGAAAGCACAGCTGCCACATAACTCCATGGTGGTGGAGTCGACCACATATCTGCTCAAGAGCCAGAAGACGCACTTCTTGGTGCCCCTGCATAGGGAGGCCCACACCGTGGACACCCTCAGCAGAAAGTGCTACCAGGGATTTGATTGGCCGGATCCAGGCATACCAGGGATGTGTACCTGAGGGCCCTGGCGAAGGAGCTTGCCGGGTTCTCAGCTGGTCTCTCTGAGGAGCCTCTTCAGCGGTTCCAGAACCTGGCCAAAGCCATCTGTGAGTGCTCCAGATTTGACTTGAGCAGCCTGTGATGGCTTTGAATCTGCAGCTAGAGTGGCCACGGCAGGCATCGGTGCCCAACGACAGGCTTAGCTACAGTTGTTTGACGTGTAGCAATGGGTTCAGGACAAATTGGTCAATGTCCCTGCCTGGGAGATAATCTCTTTGGCAAACCCATGCCAATAAGGCTGCAGTGTTGGAGACAGAGTTCATGAGTTTAGAGCACTGGCTTGGGAACCAAGAGACCAGAGTTGGATTCCCGCTAGCACTCCTTGTGGCTTTGAGCAAGTCACTTAACACTCCATTACCTCTGAAAAATCCAAGTTATAATGTCCCTGTTTAATGTACATTACCAAGGGGTATGTTTACTAAAGAGCATTAAGGTAGCAGGTGTTAAGGGGTAGTGATAAGGGGTTTTAGATGCGAAAAGGGCTTTGGGCAGGTAGGAGGCGTTCCAGCAGTAAGGGCACAATGGGCCATTTAATGTGCGTTAACAGGACAGTGGGTGTTTAAGGTGTCAAGCATGCACCTTAATGTCCTAAAAATGGTTGTCATCCTAAGGGAGCACAAAGTAAAGTCAATGTAAAGATGATGGACAGAAGGACAGGTGGGAGCGGATGGACCTGCCAGATCCATGGGCACCCTATATGGCAGTTAATAATTTGGACGAGCATGTGGGAGGCAGCTATACTGATGCTTTGCCAATGTAAAACTGTGCAATGTCGGTGTGTGGCATAGGATGGGGAAGACATGTCCCCCAGCAGAGTCAGAAATGACGGAGTGCAGCAAAAGGAGGACGGAGAAGGAGTGGTGACGTGCGGATCAGGCACAGGAGCAGCGTGCATGAAGAGCCAAAATACGGGGGAAGAGTTCCTGTGTAGGCCATGGTGTAACAGCTTGCACAAGAAGACATGACTGCACACAGTTGACAGCGGCAGATGGATGGGCTGAAGGAAGGATGGCGGAGAGGAGAGGATGGTATGGGCTGGCAGAACAGATATGCCATAGGTGCCATCCCCAATGTATTTGTAGTGTGGGAAAATTTGTCTAAGTGCCCCGTGGAAGGCCTGATATCAGATATGTGGATTTCACACCTGTCCCAGCCACGCAACCACCATACAACATCCCATACAAATGTGACGATAACAACTGGAGAGGTGTTAGTTAAACTGGGCAAATGGGGCATGTATGGACGTGAGATGGTACCTGCAGGTGGCTAGCCGAGGGGTAGGATGTGTCCGCATGTACTGCAAGTATGTGATGGAGCCAAAGCTGTACAGTCAGTCATGATGTCATCATGACTCTTCTCTCACATGTAGGTTGCAGCTGTACACATGTAACTGACTGTTAGTATACTGCTGTATCAGTACAGTCACATCAGGGTACATCTTATCGACGAATTGGTAATGTCTGATGATAAACAGGGACCGTATGGACCTGCAGGCAGCTGAGCCATTGGTGGGTTAAGTGACCTGATCAAGGACACAAGGAGGTGTTGTCAATTCATGAAGGTTGTGGCAGACATAAAATGCAATAGTAATGCATTCCAAAACATCACAGGAGTGCTAGTGGGCCTCAAGCCCTGGTATCTTGCTCCCCAAGCCATTGCCATGACCATTACGCCACACCTCCAAGCAGGTGCCTGACATCTGCAGGATGGACATGTCTGACCCCCTGCAATGGGCTACAGCAGAGCTACTAAAACCATGCTCTCAGAAGGGCATGAGGGGGAATAGCATGTTTGCTGACCCAAATTGTGGGCAGAACCCAGAACAAATTCTAAGGATGTGTGTCGGCCAGTCACAGCAGAGCCTAGTCTATTACAGGTATGAAAGTGAACTGAGTAGTGCACAGGCTCAAAAAGGACAAGTGAGAATCAAACCCTTGTCCTTTGCCTATGGAGACATTGCAGTAAACATTAGACTACATCCCCACACTACTCTGGCCAGCAATGTATGGAATTAAGGAGACTGCAGATCACTGCCTAAAATGTCTGCTGTGTGTGCCAGTATAGGTTAGCCCCTCCAGTACGCATGATGCACTGCACACGCAAAACAGCATTTTGCAGCTGGTCCACAAATTGAGAATGCAGTGATCCAGCACATCAGCTCAGTAAAACACACTGACAATGTGCGGTACAAGCACATAACAGCTGTAAACCATGCTACTGAGCAGTTTCAATGGTTGCCCTGAGGACGAGGATGGGTGCACAGCACCTGGATCCCAGAACTTGCACTGCTAGAGATGGGACTCTGCTGGCCATGCTGCAGAGCCACATCACTGCCAGTATGTGGCAGGTATTGTCTGCTGTGTGTTTGTGTTTCCAGCACAATTGCAGCATGCCATAGCCGCCTGTCACCTCTGGACCCTGTGTTCTGCTTTTTTTGGTCACGGATTCTTCCAGAACATTTCATGTCAGTGCCGAGTGTTACAGCAGCTGAGGCCAATCAGGGGGGGTTGTACAGGCATGCATGGGGCTGCTGCTACCATCCTGCTAGTCCTGCCATGACCACAGCTGCTGTCCCAACCATCTAGAACTACCAATCCACCACAGAAAGCACAGTCAGACTGCACCAGCTGCCCACCCCAGGGCTGTCTCAGCCATGCACATACTAACTGTGCCCAGTCTGCTGGTCAGCACATACTGCATATGCACAGAATGATCATGTACACCCTGACTCGGGACAAATGGCATGGACACCCAGCATTGGGCTCGGTGCTTGGGCTCCCAGGACAAGAAGTGCATCCACATCATTAGAGCTGGACACTACATAGCACTTTATGGATACATAGCCATGTCATGGTCACAGTAAGATTACCCTGCAGCAATAATGGCTTTGGCCATCCACGCCATGCAGTCATGTATGTAGTAGACAGGCACTACAAAGGCTCAGATATTACCCCTACCTCCGATGCAGATACATCCTTTTTCAGGCCATACCCACAAATCCCCTGCTTCTCATTATGCACATTTGCAGACAAAACACAGTGAATAGCTTAGGCATTGCGAAGCAAAAGTTAGGATGGTTGGCATTCTTGCCTGCCACTTTGGTCACCATATCAGCTCACGCATTGTTAACGTGTGCTCATTGTTCAGACACTATTAACGTGCCCTGACATGAACGCCCGTTCAGTGTGCCGGTGCTATCAGCCTGCCTTTTCCATCCAGCTGTGGATAGTGGTGGCTGATGGGTGTCTGTACCCTTACTGGTGCTGTGCCTGCATTGTAGAATAAAGTTTACCCACAGGGACATGCAATACATGATCCACAGCCAGGTCTTGAAGCTGTGACCCTCTGCCCATATACACAGTTTCACTGTGTGTTGCGCCACAGAGCTGCCATATGGATGCAGCAATCTCTCAGTGGTGCTGTGGTCATTGACAAGGTGAATGCAGGCATGAGTAGGGATCTTCCAATGTCTGCTGTGATCTCTGCATGCCCTGTGCCATACCTGTCTAACAAGGTATGTTTGGCGGGTGTTGAAGGGGGACATGTTGTCTGGTCTGTATGTCGCAATGATTTTGTATGCTGCAGGCAGTGGCTGCTGCACCTACTGCCAACACCCTCGCACCATGCTGACATGACAGCATGCTATCAGTGGGGGTGGGGTGCAGTCCAGTCCCAACCCTTCCACCATGTGGCTTAGGCGTGCCCCTAGGGTGTCAGTTCCTGATTGGGGGGGGGGGGGGGTCAGCGTCACCTATGCCCACCTAACAACTGTCGCTGGTGTAACCCCATCCTCACCAGCCGCAGATGTGTCTCGGGGGGGGGGGGGGTATTTCTCTACACGGCTGCTTTTTGCATCCCTCTGTAGCGCTACAGCTGTTGGCACTGCCAGCCTCTTCCTCTATAACTGGTAACGGTAGCAGCAGAGGGGGTGGCCCGGGGGTCTCTGCCTAGGGTGCCAGGGACCCTTGGACTGCCCCATGTTGCTCATCACCTTTTTGCGCAAGCAGCATGTTTGAGTATCATCGAACAGAAGAGTTGTATTAGAAGGAAATTGATAGACAAACCAATAGTACAACATTGGCTGGACATGGATCATACAATAGCAGATATCAAACTGGGTGGTTGCACAAACAATAACATAACCCCGTTTAGTGATCTGTATCACAGTTCCAGTTAGAAGCTCATAGGTTTTCCGGATTTAAAAGATTTTTTCACATGATTTCATGTGTAGTCTGTTGAATAGAGCACGACGAATGAATATGTTTTAACCACTACGTTTTTATCGTGTTGATCTCAGCATTTATAGTATTCACTTTTGCGATTTAAATGTTTTTAAGCATACTCCGGGCACGCTGTATTTGTTCCTGTGTAACACACGGGTGGTTGATTTCTCTTTCTCCATTTTTTTATTATTTTATATTCTGCCATCCATTTTTTGAAAAATAGTTTTGTCTAAATCAAATATATTGTGTGTACATTTATAATCATATATATTTCCTTTATCTACCCCATTAGACAATCTAATCATATTGTATGTAGACCAGATTCTTCTGGTGTTTCAACAAGATCAGGAGTACGCCCGTGTTGTACGGGAAGTTACAGCGGTATGAGAATATTTAATTTATAATACGCACAATTTTTATGTCATGTCTTCCATGTTTTAATAGTATCTCATTTAATAGTCACGTAGTCTGAAAGTTTTACAAGTATCCATTCACCTTTTTTTTATATATATTTTTTTATATATTCATTTTATAATACGTACAATTTTTATGTCATGTCTCCCATGGTTTGATAGTATCTCATTTAATAGTCATGTAGTTTGAAAGCTTTACAAGTATCCATTCACCTATTTATTTTTGTATATCTGTTTAATTTATAATATGTACAATTTTCATGTCATGTCTCCAATGTTTTAATAGTATCTCATTTAATAGTCACGTAGTCTGAAAGTTTTACAAGTATCCATTTACCTATTTACTTTTTTATATATTTGTTTGGTCATCTGTTCACTCCACCAGATGAATTTGTTTGTCCTCCTCTCTCTCCATTTTGAATCATTTAGTTATAACAATATTTGTGGTTTTTATTCACTGATGTTTATAATAATGATGTTTTTGTTAATATACATGTATACTTATTTATTAATGTTTTTAGATAGTTTATAGTTTTAAATTTTTAGATAACTTTATCATTGGTTATCATGTTTTTCTTTATTTCATATGTTTTATTTAGTTTAGTTATACATTTTATATGTTATAAATTTAATTTATTTTTTAACGTTGTTTCAACTATGTTGAATAAGTAATTTATTTGTGGTGTGTTTGATATTTATGTGTATTTAACCCTAGTGAGCCGTAAACCGCTGAAGAAGTGTAATACGAAACACGGCCAGTGTCGGGTTGGCACGCTTGATCCGTGGAATAATAAAGGCTTAATCATCTGCCACGTCTCCTGACTGTTCTTTGCGCACCAACAACCTCCACTGCCTGACCCACGTGCTACCCCCTTTGCCCCATTTGCACCATCAACATAGTGCCCTTTCATACTTGGGCACTATGCTGTTGCTGCTAATGGAGCCACTACTATCACTATCTTGGGCCCCGTGTCTGTGCATCACATTGCAGACGTTTAAATAGGCTCTCTCCCCTCAAAATACCCCCTTTTTGTGAGTTTTTACTTGGCATTAGGGTTCCCAGCGTTAAAGGGCGTTAATGCAACAGACGTTAAGGGAACGCCTGCTGTTAATTCCCACTCTCTGCCTACTGTTACCTTAATGCTGCAGGAGCCTTTAATGCTAGTTAATGCAGATTTTTAATGACGTTAAGGGTGCAAGAATGCCGATAACAGTTGTTAACGGCACACTTGCTCCCTTAACGCCCTTTAGTAAACATACCCCCAAATTTAAGTTGCAATGGAAATCTCTCTGACTGAAATGAGAAAGCAGTATTAAAAAACCTGTTAAATAAGTGACGAGGACCAGGCTCTTGAAGAAGACCGCTACCCTCCCCCGATGGAAGGGTTCAAATAAAAAAAAACCTTACTCAAGGAAGGGAACTGCTTACAGAAACTGTCTGCAGTATCAGACCTCCCCAGCAGGGTCAGCAGGCCAAGGGAGATGGGCATGGCCCTCATTAGCAGAAGGCTCCCAAGCCCCAGGCACCGGCCCCTGGCCCAGCCTGGTGGGAGTTTTTGACTCCTTGGGCATAGCCTCTCCACCCCCAGGAGGTCAGCAGCCCTACAGAGGGACGTCTGATCCACTTTGCCCACTGGTGGCCAGGCATCACCACCGACACTTGGGCACTCCAGGTGGTTCAGGAGGGTTACCTTCTCCTCCACCTGGCACAGATGCCTCCCCTTTTCTTCCCAGGAGAGCCCCCTAGGACTCCCCTTCACCGGAATCTACTACTGTAAGTGTTCACAGGTCTCCTTGAGGACAGGGTGGTGGAACCGGTGCCCCAGCATCTCCGGGGCAAAGGGTTCTACTCTCATTACTTCCTCGTACCCAAGAGAAACGGGGGGTGGGGGGGGGGCCTTTGGCCCATCCTGAACCTATGGGACCTAAACAGGTTGCTGGTGAGGGAGAAGTTCAAGATGCTCTCCCTTGGAACACTGCTGCCTTACCTCCAGCAGGGAGATTGGCTATGCTCCTTGGATCTGAAGGATGCCTACACCCACATCCTCATCCATCCTAGCCACAGGCAGTAACTCAGATTCATGGTGAGGGGCGGCCACTATCAGTACAGGATATTGCCCTTTGGCCTCGCTTTCACCCCCAGAATCTTCATCAGATGCCTGGTAGTAGTCGCGGCCTACCTCAGTCTCCAAGGGGCCTTTATCTTTCTTTACCTGGATGACTGGCTCATAAAAGGGGACATGGCCGCTGAGGTGTAGCAAACCACGGCCCGCACCATCCATGTTCTGCAACATCTGGGGTTTGTGATACCCCCCCCCCCCCCCAAAGTCCCATCTCCTCCCGACACAGTGTCTGGAGCTCATTGGAGTAAGACTAGACACTGTTCAGGCCAGAACCTTTCTCCCTTTGGACAGGACTGACCATCTCAGGGCACTGGCTGCATACGTACAGCACCGACCCTCCGTGTCTGCTTGCCTCCTGCTGCACCTACTCGGTCACATGGCCTCCATGGTCCATGTTACCCCAGACATTCGTCTTCATATGAGGGCAGCCCAGTGGTGCCTCTGCTCCCAGTGGACACACGCCAAGGGCTTGGCTGTGACCTGCTGGCTGACGGAGTCCCTCGGCTGGTGGCAGGCCACACAGCATCTTCAAGCAGGGATTCCCTTTCAGACCCCCACCCCTCAGAGAATCCTCACTACGGATGTCTCCTTTCTGGGCTGGGGAGCGCATTGCAAGGAACTCTGTACTCAGGGCAGTTGGTCCAAGGCAGAAAGCCAGCAGCAGATCAATCTCCTTGAGCTCCAGGCCATATTCCTGGCTGTCCGGTCCTTCCGCCACTGTCTGCAGCACCAGTTGGTGCTGGTCCAAATGGACAATCAGGTCGCAATGGTCTACATCAACAAACAAGGGGGTATGGGGTACTCCACTCTCTGCCAGTAAGTAGTGACTCTGCTCCTGTGCGATCTGCTAAGGATGCTCCTGCGGGTGGTATATTTGCCAGTCCAGGACAATGCCCTGGCAGACAGACTGAGCACGGTCCTTCAACTGTTTGAGTGGTAGCTGGACCCCACAGTGGCTAGTCGGCTTTTCTGGCTCTGGGGGATCCCATCAGTGGATCTCTTTGCCAGACTAGACAACTCCCGGTTGCTCCCCTTCTGCTCTTGGCAGCCCCACCCATCCTCGGGTGGCTGTGGCTGTGGCTGTGAATGCATTTCTCATCCCATGGTCGGAGGGTCTTCTGTATGCCTTCCCACACATGCTGCTGATTGTAAAGACCCTTTTCAAAGCTCTTCGTAACAGGGCATCACTGATTGTGGTGGCCCTAGCAACCATGGTTCCCACTGCTTCTCGGCTAGACTGCGGAGGTCCTGGTCCCTCTGGGGAGTGCCCCAGGGTTATTGTCACAGAAACATGGCTCCCTCCTGTACCCCAACATGGGGTCCCTATCGCTGACAGCATGGCATCTTTTCAACCTCTCGGGGGAGGTGAAGGAAGTCCTTTTGGTTCCCGTAAGACCTCCACTAGGCGAGCCTACACCTTCAAATGGTGCAGGTTTTTGGTATTGTGCATGGAGCGACGAGTGAATCTCTTCTCATGCTTGGTGCAGCTGGTACTGCAATACTTGCTTCGTCTGTCGCAAGCCGGACTCTAATCCAATTCTGTCAGGGTGCTCTTGCGGTGCACCACCACCCCATCAAGGACAAGCCCCTCTCTGTGCAGCCTCTCATAACCCGCTTCCTGTGGGGCTATCCAAGCCTCCCATCCACCCACCATTGGTGGAGTGGGACCTCAACGTGGTGCTGTCACAGCTCATTGGGCTGCCATTCGATCCCCTGGTTACCTGCCACCTGAGGTATCTCTCATGGAAAGCCATCTTTCTGGTGGCACTCACATCCATTGCAGGGTCAGCGAGTCCAAACCTTGGTGGCGGAGCTGCCCTATACCAGATCCTACAAGAACAGGGTCATGCTCCGCACGCACGCACGCACCCCAAATTCCTTCTGAAGGTGGTGTCCCCATTCCACCTCGATCAGGAGGTAGTGCCCCCCCACCTTCTTTTCATGGCCCCACACCAGCATTGCAGAAGCCACACTCTGGACTGTAAGAAGGTGCTGTCCTTCTACCTTCAACGTACCCAGGGCCATCTTAAAGCTTTTCGTCTCCTATGACCCCAGTATGCTGTGTGAGGCAGTGACCAAGCAGACTCTGTGCACTTGGGTGGCGGACTGTATTTCCCTCGCCTATGAGGAGGCGGGGCTCTCACTGGCGCGCCGGATCACTGTGCACAGCAGCAGGGCCATGGCAGCCTCTGTGGCAAACCTGTGCTCCATCCCAGTGACAGACATCTGCCGAGCCGTCACTTGATCTTTGGTCCATACCTTTGCAGCTCATTACTGCCTGGTCCATACCTTCGGCCAGGCTGTACTCCATAATCTGTTCAGGGTTTAGGCAATACCTACCCTTCGACCTTTCTTTGTTCACGCTACCAGAGTGCTGGTTCCTCACTGGACACATGGACCGTTCTGGAGTCTGTATTCTTGGCTCAGTTGCTGCTGCTCACTGCTTCCCTTTGGGACATTCATGTTTTCTGCGTGCTTTCGGTAGCCTGTAGCTAGAGAGCCCCATATGTGAGGACTGACTTCCTGCTTGTTCCCAGTGAAAGCATAGTTAGTTACTTGCATCATGTATTCTCCAGGGACAGCAGGAATCAGTCCTCGCCACCCTCACTCCTCCCTGTGGAGTTTCTTCCTTGATGTTTTATTTTTGCCATCTTAGCTGTGTCATGAGACTGGATGGGAAGGGGGCCATACATGCGTAGTGGCACCTCCCAAGGCTTTCTTTGAAAACTAGGGAGGCTTCCGTGAAAGCTCTGTCGGCGCCGACATCACCCATATGTGAGGACTGATTCCTGCTGTCCCTGGAGAATACCTGTCACAGGTGAGTAACTATGCTTTATCCATGATATCTAAATATTTTTCCTGGGTGGTGCTTCCTAATGTGGAACCTTGCATGGTGTAACTGTAGTTTGGGTTGTTCTTTCATAGGTGCATAAGTTTGGACTTGTCCACATTAAATTTCATCTGTCATTTGAACGTCCAGTCTTCCAATTTATCAAGGTCCTCTTGCAATTTTTAACATTGTTCTGAGTTACACCATTATTCTACTATTGTTAACCTCCCTCTGTTATAAACTATACCTTTGTTTATCTAATATTAATCCTACTGTTTTGAAAGTTTTACTTTTTGTTAGCTGCTATTTAAGTTGCATGTAAAACTTTAAAATCTTTTACCTGTACACCGCTGTAACTTGTAGATACAGCGGTATAAAAAAAGTTGTTAAATAAACTTGGATTTCACAAGATCAGGGGATGCTTCTGCATCCCAATATCAAGTTCCTAGCTCTCACAGCTTGGATGTATGAGAGGCTAGAAATCGATTTCCTGACTCTGCCAGATGAGGTGGCCAATGTCTTCTGGGCTTCTAGAAGAGTTTCTACCAGGTCATATGCTTTCATATGGCAGAAGTTTGCAGTCTGGTGTGAGCTTCAGAATAGAAAGCCATCTTTGATTGAATAGCTTCTAATAGCTTCTACACCTCTCGCGGTCTGTTCTAAAGATCAACTTCGTAAGTATCCACTTCAGTGTGATTGGAGCTTGCCATCATTTTGTAGAGGATAAACCCATTTCTTTACAGCCTTTAGTTGTCCACTTTCTGTGTGTTGCTTCTGTTGAAGCCTTCCCTAAAATGACCAGTGGTTTCATGGGACCTCAATATGGTTTTGACTTAGCTGATGAAAGCTCACTTTGAGGCACTGAGTACCCGTGTACTCTTTCAGTTTGTCTAGTAGATTGCATCTCTTTCAGTTATGCCCAGGCAGGCCTGACACTTTAGGGCCATGTCATGGCTTATAATGTCTGAGCCATAGCTGCTTTGGTGGCTCACTTGAAGTCTATTTTTATGGAGATTTTCAAAGCTGCGATCTGTTCTTATCTTGCTGCTGTTTGGAAAGGGTCGCCCAATGCGACAGTAGGTTTTGGTCAGTCATTCCTATAGAATCTTTTTGAGGGTTAGAATCCAACGCCATTCCTTCCTAGGCCCTTTTCTATTCAGATTGTCTGAAAAAAAAAAGCCTCTTAGTTGCTGCATGTTTTGCTGTTACTTGAGGCAACCTGTAGCTAGGGAATTCCAGAAGTGAGCACTTATCCTGCTTGTCTGTGGAGAAAATAGGGTTACTTACCTGTAACAGGTCTTCTCTGCAGATTGCAGGATAAGGTCTAACTAACTTCAGGTGCGGTGGCAGGCAGGAAGAATACATGCATGGTTGAGCTTTCCAAAAGCTTCTACAATAGGAGCTGAGAGAGTTCCTGCATGAGCTACATGGGCTCCTGCAGTCCCCAGAAGTGAGGACGTATCTTGCTGTCCATAGAGTACAACTGCTACAGATAAGTAGCCTTGTTTAGGGCATTGTCTTGTTCTCTTAATTTTGAAAGATTACATACAAGTGGAATTCAGTTGTATGATGGTAAGAGTTTGAGGGTGTTAATGTGGGTCCTAAAATAATAGACTAGTAGTAGTATTTGGTTTCTTTTTTAATGATTAGTTGATTTGGGACTTGATTTAGGACTTGATTTAGGACTTCCTAGCTGCTTGTTACATTGTGTCCAATGCTACATCCTAAAATCGAGACACTGTCTCTGTTGCATGTCCTACGCTCCAACTTAAAACTGTCACATTGTTGCTGCAGCCTAATCCCCAGCTGCCTACCCTGCTATACCTTGATAAATCACTAGCTACCAACCTTGACATATCTTGCTATATCACTCCAAGAAGATATCTATAAAAAAGCTTTACTCTCCCACACTGCTGCAACCATGACCATATCAGCCGTAACATTCGTTTGCTTACTCTCCAGTGTATTGTACGAAGCTAATTCTCTCTCCCAACATCACTACCATATCACGACATTACATAGCACAAACAAAAAATCACTTCCACAGCTTTCATCAACATCCACAGAGCCATTACTACAAGAGGCACTCTCACCTACTTCATATAGCAATAGACCAAACAGTCAACACAAAACGCAACCGACACGCTCCCCCACAAGAAGGACTTAGATGTGCTCTCATAAACGCCAGATCTGCACGTAAGAAATGGCCAGCCATCTCAGACTTAATAATTAAACAAAACCTAGACATTTTAATGATCACAGAAACATGGTTCTCCGAATCTGACTCAGTCATAATAAACCAGCTCACACCTCCTAATTACTCTACCTACACATGTAACAGATCAAACAAAAGAGGAGGAGGAGTCGTCATCATAACAAAGACAAACCTCCAATATCGTACAATCACATCCAAGAGCACAAAACAACTAGACACTATCTCAATATACAACAACTACAACACCCTCAATATATATGGCACCGAATTCAACATCTGAAGAATTATCCAGCGTACTTGACTTAGCCTGCAACCCAATACACCCAGGGAAACCTAACTGGCTAATGGGTGATTTCAATCTCCCTTCCATACCAATTACCCTTTCTAACTCATTCTTAGAAGCAATGACAAACCTCAACTACAGCCAACTCATAAACCAACCTACTCATCAACATGGCAATGTGCTCGACCTCGTCTTTGCTCCGCCATCCTACATGTCCACGAATGACGATTTCGACCTATCTGTCGCTCCAGTACCATGGTCAGACCATAGCCTGATAGTATTCACAATACCAGCACATCAAGATCCACCCAATAATACAACAAAACGATCATCAACAAACACCACTCGCTTCAGACCGCTCAACGAAGAAGAAATTAAGAAAAACATACTTCCAATACTCAAACAACCTTCCTCCAACATCAACGACATAGTTTCTACATGGAATGAAACCATCAACCAATACGCCACTATACCACCAGCCTGCAAAGACCCAACAACGAAGAATAATGTAGTCAATAGACCATCTGCACCATGGTTCTCTCAGGAACTAAGGAAGTCTCGTACAATATTGAGGAACCTCGAAAGAAAATGGCGTAAATCTCACAACCCAACAGATCAACAAATATATTTAACCCACCTTCAATCCTATCGTGAAACAATATGGGACACAAGAAAAACCTACCACTCCGAACTCCTCAACCGCTCCCTAAACAAACCCAGGGAGCTATTCAATATAGTAAAGTCATTAACCAAAGAACCTGCTCCACCTCAACAAGAACCCATACACCCTCAGAAGTATGCCAATTTCATACAATCTAAAGCTATCAGAACAACAACCTCCTCACCCCAAAGTCCTCCGACATCACACACACCTCCTCATCCCAAAGTCCACTACAGCAACAAGGACAAAATTTCCCTCTCTTTCAGCTCCCCTCATCACTCCTTCAACTTTCCCCTCCCTCTGCAAAATGCGTTGAAGACATTATCGTCAAAATGAATACTACCACAGCACCTAACGACCCCTGCCCAGCACACTGGATAAGAGCTATGCGATCCGACTTTAGCCCTGTCATAGCAGAAATTATAAAGATGTCATTCTCAACAGGCACCTTCCCATCAGCACTAAAGCAGACCTCCATAAGACCGCTGCTAAAGAACAATCAACTAGACCCAACAAAAGAAGAATCATACCGCCCGATAGCTAGTATACCACTGCTATCCAAAATAATTGAGAAAGTAACCAATAATCAGATACAACAACACATAGACACCTCCTCCCCCCTTGATCCCAGTCAGCACGGATTTAGGGAATCTCACGGAGTAGAGACACTGTTGACCACATTAACCAACACACTCATCAGTGGACTAGACGACATTAACAAGGGCTTCGCACTAATATTCCTCGACATATCTGCAGCATTTGACTCGGTTGACCATGAAATACTACTAACCCGCCTATATGACAAGGGAATCCACGGCCTAGCATGGAAATGGTGCAAATCATACCTGGAAGACCGCTTGCAACACGTCCGGACTATTACAGGCACATCAGAACCTTTCCAGCTAAAACAAGGAGTTCCACAAGGCTCATCCCTATCGGCACTCCTATTTAACATTTACATGCAGCCCCTGTGCGATATCACTCGATCCTTTGGCATTTCCTCACTGATCTACGCAGATGATGTTCTACTATTCACTCCATTCAATGTCAAGCTCCCAGATTACACATCTTTAGTAGATTGCTTTAATGCAATAGCAGACTGGTTACTCACGCAGAATATGCGAATAAACTACAAAAAAACCGAAGTACTGATTGTCACGAAAAACAGAGAATTCGCACCCCCGGAGACCCTAAGAGTACGAGATGCACACCTCCCAATCAAGCCCTCCATAAAATACCTTGGAGTGATACTGGACTATCGCCTAGATTTTAAAGAACATATCAACCGCACCGTGAAAACCATTTATTTCAAGATAAAGACCCTACGCCATCTAAAAAATATGCTTGACCCAGACAGCTTCAGAACTATATTCCAAGCCATAGTCACACCCCAGTTCGACTATGCGAATATAATACTCCATGGTCTCCCAAAGAACTCACTAAATACATTACAACTAGCCATGAATGCCGCAGCCCGGGTATTATACGGTGCTTCAAAGAGCGATCACATAACACCCATCCTAATGGAGCTTCACTGGCTCCCTATATACTGCAGAATAACATATAAAGCCCTTATCTTGACCTTTAAAGCAATAAATTCTATAGCTCCATCATCAATTTCGAAACTCCTCCATCACACTCCCAACACCAGATCTAGGAGGTCAGCAGCGGCAAATACCCTAACTACACCACATGAGGCCACAAAATACAAACGATCAACAACAGACAGGGCTTTCGCGTACTACGCACCCAGATGTTGGAACAACCTACCTCCCAACATTAGAGCTATTACTGACCTCAAACAATTTAGAAAAGCCATAAAGCATCACCTCTTCATTCTACATTTCCAAAGCACATCATCAACCCTCTAACACTTTCAGATAAAGTGTAACCGCCCTATTTAAGATGATGAAAAGAAACTCTATCCCGTGTATATAGGTCCTATACATGCTACAAATATGTACATAGTTGCCCTAAGTTGTAATCCCAGTTGTATATTTCCTGTTATATGTAAACTCACCACAGTCTGTTGATTGAAATGAGTATTCCTATTTAATGTAAACCGCGCTGATGAAAAAGAGTGCGGTATAGAAGAAATTCAAATAAATAAATAAATAAATAAAATAAAAAAATTATGAAATCTCAAAGGGTATTTGTGTGTGTGTGTGTGTGTGTGTGTGTGTGTGTGTGTGTGTAGCATCTTGCCATGAAAACCCTGGAGCTGGATCACCAGGAGTCTGCATTGATTCGATGGTACAAATGTTTGTTTATTTATTTAACAGGTCTTTTATACTGCTCTATCATTTCAATCAAAGCGGTTTACATTGTAACTTAAAGTTGATAATGTACTTTAAACAGGGACTTTGATAACTTGGAATTTTCTGAGGCAATGGAGGGTTAAGTGACTTGCCCAAGGCCACAGGGAGTGCTAGTGGGAATCAAACCCAAGCCAGTGCTCTAACTATCAGGCTACTCCTCCATGCACACTTGTCTGTTAGCTATTTTGGGATGTTTTTGTCATACATTAGTATAATGTTATTGAGTCAATGGGAGATGATTCAATTCACAAATGAAATTAAATGGAAATATAAAGTATACAAGCTTAATTGAAAGATATGACTTTACTTGGATTATATTGTAGAATCAGTGTATGATGTGTGTTTAATGTCTTTCAAATTTTAAGGATGGCCCCCGAAGTGGCAGCAGTAGAAAAGAATGGTGGCTACAACCAGCTCTGTGATATATGGGCAGTAGGTATTACAGCAATTGAACTTGCAGAACTCCAGCCACCTATGTTTGATCTTCATCCTATGAGGTTGGTTGCTCAAATTTTTTTCTTTGTACATATAGTGTTGTATGATGGAATCAAAGATGATTTTAGTGTAATGATACAAAAGGTACTGGTTCTAGGATAAAGCTTCAGGTTATTTGAAGTCGCTCTTAGTTGGGCTCCAGCCTCTTTCTTGCCCTACTAGAGAATTCTGTGATTCTCCGGGAACAAGCAGGAAGTAAGCCCTCACATATGGGTGACGTCGGCACAGACGGAACCCTCACAGAAGCATCCCCTTAGCTTTCAAAGAAAGCCTTTGGGAGATGCCACCATGCATGTGCGCAGTCCCCTTCCTGCCCAAGGGTGCCATCTTGCTCAGTCTCCTTTTTTCTGCGGAACCCTTCAGACATTGTCTGCTTTGTCCCCCAAAAAAGTTGATTTCTTTCTCTTTCCAGGTTTCATACTTGCCTCCGGTATCATACAAGTATTCTTCCCGCCTGCCAACCTCATGGCCTCGGTGTCATGTTCGGTTCATTTTTGTAGTTTTTTTTTCTTTTTCTGGCGTCTTTGTGCCTTTTTTCTCCCGCTGGCAGCCCGGAGAGTCTTCGACCTCGCAGGGTACTTTTTTCCCTCATAGCTACCAGTGACTTTAAGAAGTGTGATTGGTACTCCAAAATTATATCCTTGACCGACGCACATGGCTGCTGTCTCCGCTGCCTGGGGGCCTGGTCATGAATCGGCAGCCTGCGGTCTCTGCAAGAGGATGTCTAGTAAGGCCCTCAAAAGCTGCCAGCAGCAGCACGATAAGATTTTCTCTGAGTCCCCGGTGCCTCCGAAGGCCGGGGCCTTGTCTGAGGCCCCAACATCTCGGGCGGAATGCTCCGAACCCGAGCCTTGTCGAGGGTCCTCAGAAAGGGGGTCTCCCTCGAGGGAACCCAGGAAGAAGAAACCCTTGAAGGCAGCATCCTTGGATGGTTCTGACTGTCCGGGGGCTCCCCAGGCCCAGTCCCGCAGTCTGAGGCGTTTGTCTGAGGCGTTGGAGAAGGAGCGGCCTGCAAAGATCCCCTGGAAGGATCCGACTGTGGACCGGCCTCGGTCCCCAGACACTATCTTCGTCGAGGATTCCCCTTCAGGGGAGATGGGTTGGGCCCGAGTCCCTTGGTGCTTCTAGAGTCCAGAATGGCAGCCCTGGAGCACAGTTTGTCTGCCTTCATAGACCAGCAGCTGGCGTTGTTGTCCGGCACGACTGGTTCATTCGCCCCGACCACTGGGTCTTTGTCATCCAAGACATTCCCGGAGGCTGAGCCAATCCTTGAGGTCTTTCGGCCTCGAGTCTATTCTCGGCCAAGGTCGTTTTCTGAGTCCCGCTCAACGGGACCACAGTCATTCCCGGCAAGTTTACCGGGCACCGGCTGCAGGGTATTGGGAACCCCAAAGCCTGTGGAGCCCTCCTACGAGTCCTCAACGGACTACTCCGAGTGGGAGACAGAGGACGAGGAGTTCCCCGATACCCATCGCCACTGCGAAGTCTCATCTAACCCCCCCATCTCAGAGCCTCGACGGAGGTCTCCTTCCAAGGATATGGGCTTCTTTGATTTTGTCAAGGATATGTCCAAGGCCCTGGCATTCCTGACTGAGTCTGAGGAGGATCCTTGGGCAGATGAACTGGAAATCCTCCAGTAAGAGGCCTCTCCGCGGGAATTGCTTACGGTGCCCATTCCTCCCATCCTGGAATGGCTGATGCTCCGAATGTGGGAGACGCTGGTTTCAGTGCCGGTGGTGAGCAAACAGCTCGACTCGATGTATCAAGTCCGCATAATTCCATGGTGCTGGAGTCGGCCATGCGTTGGCTGAAACGTCAGAAGAGACACTCCTCGGTGCCTCCTGACTGGGAGGCCTGCACCCTGGACGCCCTCGGCAGGAAGTGCTACCAGGACTCGATGCTCATCAGCCACATCTAGGCTTACCAGTTGTACATGGGCATGTACCTGAGAGACCTGGCGAAGGAACTCACCGGGTTCTCAGCTGGTCTCTCTGAGGAACCTCTGCAACGGTTCAAGAACCTGGCCAAAGCAGTCCGTGAATGCTCCAAATTCATGTCTCGGGCGGCCTATGACTGTTTCGAATTGGCGGCTCGCTGGCGGCTCGCTGGCATTGGTGCACGCCACCAAGCTTGACTGCAGTCGTCCAACCTTGAGCAGTGGGTTCAGGACAATTGGTTGATGTCCCCTGCCAAGGAGAGAACCTCTTTGGCAAACCCATGACCGACAAGGCTGTCGAGCAGGAGACTGAGTTAATGATGAGGACTAGGCTCTCAAAAAAAGACTGCTGCCCCTCCCTGACGGAAGGGCTCTGGTAAAAAGCCCTTCTACCTGAGGAAGGGTGTTGCTTACAGAAACTACCCACCTTATCAGGCCTCCCCAACAGGGTCAGCAGGCCAAAGGACATGGGCATGGCCCACGTAAGCAGAAAGTTCCAAAACCCCAGGCACCAGCTCCAGTCCAGCCAGGGGGGAGTTTTGACTCGAGCATAGCCTCTCTACCCCAAGGAGATCAGCAACCCACAGGGGGACATCTGGCCCTCTATGCCCAGAGGTGGGTGACCATCACCATCAGCTCCTGGGCACTACGGTAGTCAAGGAGGGGTTCCTTCTCCACCTCACTCAGACACCTCTCCCTTATTTCCCGGGAGAGCCCCTCAGGTCTCCCCTCCACCGGTACCTTCTTCTGAAGGAGTTGGCAGGTCTTCTAGAGGACAAAGCGGTGGAACCGGTGCCCCACCACCTCAAGGCCAAGGGGTTCTACTCCAGGTATTTCCTCATGCCAAAGAGGACAGGGGGGTCTAAGACCCATCCTCGACCTGTGCAACTTCAACGAATTCCTGGTGAGGGAAAAGTTCAAGATGTTCTCCCTTGGAACATTGCTGCCATACCTCCAGCAGGGAGACCGTCTATGCTTCTTAGACCTCAAGGATGCTTATACCCACATCCTCATCCACCCCAACCACACACAGTACCTGAGGTTCGTGTTAGGGGGCAGGCACTTCCAATACAGGGTGCTCCCCTTTGGCCTCGCCTCTGCCCCAAGAGTTTTCACAAAATGCCTGGCAGTTGTGGCTGCCTTCCTCCGACTCCAGAAGGTCTTTGTCTTTCCCTACCTGGATGACTGGCTTATAAAGGGAGGCACAGCCCCTGAGGTGCAGCAGGCCACCACACGCACCATCCGGGTTCTGCAATGTGTGGGCTTTATCATAAACTACCCCAAGTCTCATCCCCTCCCTCTAAAATGTCTGGAGTTCATTGAGGCAGGATCAGTACTTTTCAGTCGAAGGCTTTCTTGCCCCGGGACCGAGCCGATCATCTCAGGTCTCTAGCTGTGGACGTGCAGTACCGTTCCTCATTGCCCGCCCGGCTTCTTCTGCGCCTCCTTGGGCACATGGCCTCCACGGTCCATGTCACCCCAGACGCTTGCCTAAACATGAGGGCGGTGTAGTGGTATCTCTGGGACCAGTGGTCTCAGGCCGCCTCCTAGACAGAGTTTCTGTGACCTGCCAGTCGGCGGACTCTCTGGTCTGGTGGCAGTTGCCTCAGCATCTCAAGGCGGGCATGCCTTTTCAGACTCTAAGCCCCTCACCACGGATACCTCACTGCTTGTCTGAGGAGCCCACTGCAGAGATCTCCACACCCAGATCAACTGGTCACCACATGAGAGCACCCAGCAGATCAATCTCCTGGAGCTCCAAGCCATATACCTAGCCCTGAAGGTCTTCCATCATAATCTGCGTCACCAGCTGGTCTTGGTCCAGACGGACAACCAGGTGGCGATGTTCTGCATGAACAAACAGGGGGACACGGGGTCCCGGACCCTTTGTCAGGAGGCGCTCTAACCCTCTGCCCGTATGCAATCCGACAGGATATCCTCCTGCGGGCAGTGTACCTGCCAGGCCAGGACAACCTGCTGGCCGACAGTCTCAGCAGAGTTCTTCAGCTGCACAAGTGGCAGCTGGATCCCAGGGTAGCTGGTTGGCTTTTCCAGCTCTGGGGGGAACCCATGATGGACCTGTTCGCCAGTCCAGACAACTTTGTTGCCCCGCTTCTGCTCCTGGCAAGCCCACCCCGCCAGGGTGGCAGTGGATTCATTCCTAGTCTCATGGTCAGAAGGCCTCATGTACGCCTTCCCTCCGACACCGCTGATCACCAAGACCTTATTCAGGACCCCCTCCACAACAGTGCTTCGCTCATCCTGACAGCTCCTCGGTGACCCAGGCAGCCGTGGTTCCCTCTGCTTCTACAGTTGATGGTGAAGGCCCCCATCCTCTTGGGGATCGCCCCGGGACTCCTATCTCAGGAGGGGGGCTCTTTCCTGCACCTCATCCTGTGGTCAGTGTCTCTGACAGGGTGACTCTGGCCCCTTTCAATCTTCCGATTGAGATGGAGGACATTCTGCTAGCCTCTTGCAAGGCCTCTACTAGAAAGGCTTATGCCCTCAAATGGCGCGGGTTCTCTGCTTGGTACGCTGAACATGAAGCTGATCCTTTCTCCTGCCTGGTGGCTCTGGTATTACAGTACCTTCTCCATCTCTCTCAGTCTGGGCTCAAATCTAACTCTGTCCGAGTGTACCTCTGTGCCCTGGCGGCGTACCACCATTCAGTGGATGGTAAGCCTCTTTCGGTCCAGCCGTTGGTGACCCGTTTCCTTCGGGGCTTGCTCTTATCAAAGCCCCCAGTTCACCCACCGGTGACCGAATGAGACCTCAACGTGATGCTGGGGCAGTTCACTCGCCCGCCCTTTGAGCCTCTGGCTACCTGCCACCTTCGCTACCTTTCTTGGAAGGTGGCTTTCCTGGTTGCACTCATTTCCGCTCGCAGAGTTAGCTAGCTCCAGGCCCTGGTGGTGGAGGCGCCTTATACCAGGTTCTACAGAAACAAAGTGGTGCTTCGCACGCACCCCAAATTCCTGCTGAAGGTAGTGTCACCTTTCCTTCTCAACCAGGAATTGGTGCTTCCTACCTTCTTTCTAAGACCTCAATGCAGTCAGGTGGAGACGGTCCTTCACACCTTGGACTGTAAGAGGGCCTTATCCTTCTATATCCAACTCACTCAGGACCCCACCGCAAGGCTTCTCAGCTTTTCATCTCTTATGACCCCAGTAGGCTGGGGGAGGCGGTGAGCAAGCATACGCTGTCCACATGGGCGGCGGACTGTATTGTCCTTGCTTATGAGCAGGTGTGGCTCCCGCTGGAAGGCCGCGTCACAGTGCACCATGTCAGGGCCATGGTGGCCTCGGTGGCAAACTTGCGCTCCGTTCCGATGGTGGCCATCTACCAGGCCGCCACCTGGTCTTCAGTCCATACCTTTGCAGCCTATTACTGCCTGGAAAGAGAGTCCCGATGGGGCAGTGTCTTTGGCCAGGCTGTGCTCTGTAACCTTTTCGGGGTTTAGGCAACTCTACCTTCCGACCCTTCTGTGTTCAGGCTACCGGAGTGCTGGTTCATTAGACACAGGGGTCTTACTGTGGTCTGTGTACATGGACTAATTGCTCCTGCTTGCGGCTCCCCATGAGGGAGCCCCTATTTCGCTATGGGCTTTTGGTAGCCTGTAACTGGGGAGTCCCATATGTGAAGACTGACTTCCTGCTTGGTCCTGGAGAAAACGTAGTTACTCACCGTAACAGGTGATCTCCAGGAATGAGTCTTCACATATGGGTACGTCTGTACCGACAGAGTCTGCGTGGGAACGCTTCCCAGCGTCCAATCAAGAGCTTTTGGAAGCATCCCAGCATGCCTGCGTGCTGCCTTCCCGCCTTTCCCAACTGCCTCTCCTCAGTTTTTGTTTTTCCGCGGAGCCGGCAGGACGTCCTCCTGTCACCGCAGAAAATTCTTGTTTTATTTCTTTAGTTTTCTTGTGGTTGCGGCTGTCTTCCTGACGCCACCGGTACCGCCGGTGTTTTCTTTTCTTTTCTTGTAAAATCTTCCTTTTCCACGGGATATTTTTTCTTCATAGTGTCCCACGGTCTCTTAGGCCTTTTAGGCCTCTTCTTTTTCCTTCATGGAACCGCCAGACACTTTCTCCAAGAAATGTTCAGACTGTGGCGGTACAACTTTATTTTTAGACCCTCGAAGTCGGTGTCTAACCTGCTTGGGTCCTGACAACAGTTTGGTGAGAAGAGGTCTTCAACATCGAGGTTCCCTCGATACACAGTTGCCCTCCAACTTCGGGGCACGGTTCCCTTCTTCTTCCACACAGGATTAGGTAACCCACAAACAGTCTGTTAAGACTAGCCAGTCCTCGAGTGGTAGGTCTCATGCACAGCATGTAGACGGCTCCGGCCTTGCCCTCGAGGGCCCTCTGGCTTCAAAACCCCGGCGGGAGTCTTCAGTCTCCAAAGCCTATAAAGGGTTTCAGGTTGTTCCTGGGGTTCACCCCCCACAGAACATACCTAAGCCGTGTACGGTGGTGGCATCCGCTTCGAGCGGTACCGATACCCCGGCATCGGCACTGGTGTTGGATGAAACACTCCTCACCAGGGATAGTAGTCTGGCGTCCTCGGTGCCTTCGGGACCGGTGGATATTCTCCAGATTCACTTTCCATTATCGGTTCCAACACCGATACTACAACCGACGTCGGTACCCTCCAGACGTGCATCGATAGCCTCGCTTCCTTCGATGCCGAGTCTGAAATCGATCTCCAGTCTGGAGGACTGGGTACCGACTCGCCTTGGTACCGGCTCTCGGCGGTACCGAAGGCTCGCTTCTGATGATTCGGATCCGCAACTCTCGGTTCCCCCGAGGCCGATGGAGTTGCCACTGGTTGACCTTCCTTCACTGGTATCAGACATGGTACCGAAGTCAGTACCACTGTCCTCATTACCCTTACGGTCGGTGCCTTCCATGCTTCGCTTATCAGGCTCTCTGCCCTCGATGCCGCGTTTGGAATCTATCTCTAGTCTAGAAGACTGGGTACCAGTAGGTTTTGGTACCGACACCGATCGATACCGGTGCTTCGGTACCGAGGATAGTGGCCGGAGGTTTTCGGTTACCTCTGTACCGATTGAACTGTCACCGATGACTGCTCCGATGTCTTTGTCGGGCTCGACTCCGACATCTGTACTGGTATCGGCATCGGTACCGGTATCCACAGTAGCATCGTGGCCAACTCCTGCCATGCTTTTTTCAACAGGATCGCTCCATTCTATACCAAGCTTGGAGTCGATACCTGGCATGGACAATGTGGTAAGGAAGGTTGCTGCTCCTGACAGCCAGTACCAGCAACCATCCCTTAAGCATTCCACACTGCACTCTGCAGGATCTTCTATTCCTATATATTTGGATAACTCTGTGGGTGCTCAGGCTAGTTCTTTAGATCTAACCTGTCCAAGGGAGATTCCTGTTTGGGATCCCTCTTTTCAGAGTTTCCTCCTGGATATAGCAAGATCTCTTGCCATTCCTATTCCAGGACATGATCCTGCACAAGGCTCTGTTTCTGCCAAAGCAAAGGACCAACATAATGCTTGCTTTGCATCATTCCTTGCAGGATCTCCTTCTAGGAATGTGGGAAACACCTTTAAGGGTACCCCCACCTCCCAGGGCAACTGATCTCTTATATCAGGTGCCCCCCTCTCCAGGGTTTCAAAAGTCTCAACTTCCTCATCATTCCATAGTAGTGGAATCAGCAATGAGGCGGGTAAAGAGTAAGAAAAAGCACTCTTCTTATCCACCAGGTCGTGAGTCTAAGACACTAGATGCCTTTGGACGTCAAACCTTCCAGACATCTATGCTTTCTGCAAGAATTCTCTCATATATTTTTTATATGAGTCTTTCTCTTGAAGAGGTCACAAAGCAATTACATCTTTTGACTCCTTTCCTTCCAGATTCCAGGAGTACAGACTATTCCTCACTGCTTAAGCATATCCAGAATATCTCTTGATTTCTTTCTCGTGCTTCCCTGTTAGCAGGACTTCTGCTATAGCTATAGGGGCACGACGTAGAGCCTGGCTCCAAGCTTCAGACTTGGACAAATGGGCACAACAACGGCTGGGACATACTCCTTGCACTGGAGAAAATCTTTTCAACAAGGAGTCTTTACGTCAGGTTACTCAGTTGTCCACTGATTTACCTGTTCCTAAGGGTTGTTCTACACCTTCTTCTGTCCCAGAAGGTAGGAAATCTCCTACCAAACTTTCTTCCCACAGGAGAAGAAGGTTTTATTCCTCACTTGCCCATCTTATAGATGTTCCCCAACAGGGGAGGCATCATCCTGGTCTGAAGAATCCAACCTCTCACCAGGCTCAGCAAACCCAGCACCTGCAGGGTTTCTGATCAATCATCATCAGATGCTTGTGACTCTTGGGGTTAGAATCTACATTTGCTTCTTCTCAATAGAGGCAATCCACTGCTTCATTCTAACCCCTACACATGGATATCTTTCCAAAAGACATCCATTTTTTCTATATTTCTATGAGCTGTCAGGGTGTTCATGCCTATAGGTCACAAGTTGCTCCTCTTTTTCCTGCTAGGGAAAGAGGTCTAACCACTATCAAATGATAGTTCCTGTGCCAGCATGTATTTTTCCTTTCTATAGACTTCCTACTTCGTAAGTCTTCTTCAGCTTCATTCTCTTCACCCTCTTACCAAGTTTTTCCTCTGTAAGAGCGGAATTACTTACTGGGAGACTTTTTCTTCAGCCTCTCTAGTTTTCTCACTTTCCAGTGCGGAGTTTTCCTCTCTGAGTTACCTCCTCTATTTCAATCTTGCTTTGAGGCAGCTTATCAGACATGTCCAGAGTTTTCTACTCCTGTTCTGTCTGTTCTTTCTGTTTTGAACAGTAAGATTCTTTCTGCTGTCTTGCTAGCAGCTGCCTATGCAGGAACCTTAATGTTTGGACCACTGGTTCTTGTCCACAAACAACCAGATTTGTCCTCCACTAACATTCTGTCTAGCCTTAGTAGTGGCTCCAAGTCAGTGCTTCACCTCTCTTGGAGATTATCTCACTACAAGCTTTCTAGATTGTCTTCTATTTCTGCCATCTCCATTCTCCTGGGTTTGGCAGCATAGTTGGCAGAGAATACTGGCTCTCTAGCAGCCAGTTCTATCTCCTCATTCTCCTGCATTATGCTCTCTGCAATTTACAGAGAAGCTTTCCACTATGGGCCCTTGCTAGAGAGCATGGGGGTTTTTTTCTCCAACAGCTATCCTAGCTGGTTAGAAAAGGCTTTTCAGTCATGTCTCCCATGACTAGAAGGTTCTCCCTTCTTTTACTATCTCCTTTTTGATATAAAGGACGGAGTTGCCAGTTCCTTGCTTTGGTCCATAGCATTCCCAATCAGGGATATGCTCGTCCTCATGGTAAGAACGCATGATACTTTTGCCCTTAAGCAGGTCAACATGGTATCTCATCTCTAGGCGTCTTCTGTCTACTTACCATGCTAGAGTCCTTGAAGACTCGGGACTTGCTGGCTGCACATTGATATTATCTTCTGTTTTTCACGTAACAGTCCTGGTTATTTTTCACTAGCTAGCATTCTTGCAGATCATGACCAGGAGGAATAGATTCTCTATATGTCTTCTCAAGTAGGTTCCACCTCCTTGTTATTAGATGAATCTTTCCTCTCCACATATCCTATGTGAATACCATGCTGTAGGCATATCTCTGTCTGTTTAATTGCAGACACCCATATGTAGGCCTACATATCCATATTTATTTTTTGTGTGTATTTTGTGCCCTTCCATATCTCACTATAGATATATTCTTATATGTCTATCTATCTATCTATCTATCTATATATATATATCTGTCGAGATATTTTATTATAGATAGATATGTATCCACATACTTATCTATCTCACTGTCTACCTCATATAGCTATATGATTCTGACAGAGGGGCTTTACCCATACCTATGCTATCTAGCAGGTTTGGGGTTCTACACACACAACCACTCCTGTGGTAGTCAACAATTTTTATACCATAACTTACGGGTTTAGGTACCTCTGAAGCTCTCTCTGCTCCAATATCTCTCCTAGCTTACCCCAGTTAGGAGAGACATTGTGGATCTTCAGTTAATCACAGGCTTAACGCCTCAGGCATTTGTCCTCTCTTTTTGGGATACAAGGGGTTCCCATCCCTTTCTCCCCACAAGGACTCTGCCTGTTTGTCCAAATCGGTTAGCTTTTCTCTTTTTGCTCCTAAGAGTGAGCCACTCTGCCGCCAAAAGAGTTAAGTTTTTGACTTAAAGCCTTCCGCTGAAGGCCCACTGTTTTTGTACTACCCCAGTTTTTCCTACTGGGGTTACCTGTTACCTTTCAGGATTCTGACCTCCACTGTTTTTCCTACAGGTTTATTACCTCCACTTACAGTGAGGTCCTCTTCAAGGTTCCTCTACTGGGTTTCCCAGTAGATCCATGAACCTCTATACTTCTGTGAAATCCTGTGAGGGGACTTCCATATTGCAATCTTCTTTGCAATATCATTGATTACAATCATCATCCACACATGGACGACTCCTCTGCAGTCCTATGCTAGGTTAGCTGTTCCACAGCATCCTTCTTTTCTCAACTCCTACCCTCCATCCTCAGGATGCCTGGTGTTCTGGGAGATAGCATGTTCCAACCTATGACATGCTGGGACTCCAGGCATCTCAGCTTGGGAGTCCCCATATGTGAAGACTCATTCCTGCTTGTTCCTGGAGATAGCACAGTTACTTACCTGTAACAGGTGATCTCTGGGAACAGCAGGAATAAGTCTTCACAACCCACCCACCTCCCCAGGAGTTGTATCTCTCTTTCCTTTCCTCTCCCTCTCTCTTTGTCTCAGCTTTAAAACTTAACTGAGGAGAGGCAGTTGGGAAAGGCGGGAAGGCAGCACGCAGGCATGCTGGGATGCTTCCAAAAGCTCTTGATTGGACGCTGGGAAGCGTTCCCGCGCAGACTCTGTCGGTACCGACATACCCATATGTGAAGACTTATTCCTGCTGTTCCCAGAGATCACCTGTTACAGGTAAGTAACTGTGGTTTATCCGAGGACAGCAGGAATCAGTTCCCCTCCTCCCCTTGGAGTTGCTTCTTTATCATCCTCTGGTTTGTTTTTTTGTTTGTTTTTTTGCTGTCTTTTAGCTATGTCATGTGTTTTTGATCTGGGAGGGTTCAGTTGAGTCTTTGTTGTCTTTTCATTGCTGGCTGAACGATCAGCACCCCAACATCCAGTTTACGTTGAATTACCATGAACATCAGATCAACGTTTTGGATGATCAGGTGTCTAGCATATGGGTGATTGGAGGACAACTGTTTTTAAAAAACCTACGGACAGAAACACCTTGCTATATTTCACAAGTGCCCACCCCTGAAGGCTGATGGAAGGGCTACCTTTTTCCCAATTCATTTGGTTCCACTGTAATTGTTCTGATATGGATGAGTTTGTGGCCCAATCCCGTTCTCTTAAAAGGGATTTCTTGGCGAGGGGCTATCTGGTTTTGGTTGTTGATAGGGCTTATAGAAGGGCTAGATATAATCACAGTGATTGGTTGCTACAACCTTCAGAAAAAGGGTCCAATGCTTTTGATAATGAACATATTCATTTCATCACCCAATTTTCCCCTTATAGTAATCATTTCCAGCAGATTATCTGCAAATGTTTTGGGGTCATGCAAATAATTCCTGGTCTTAGGGGTAAAAAGCCTCGGTGTGTGTGGTCCAGGCATCATAACCTTAAGGAGATATTAACTCTGGCTATATAGAGACCATTGCAACAGTCGGATTCTGGATCTTTGGGACATCATGTTTGTGGAGATTGTGCAATTTGTTCCATATCCGAGGAACTAACTGATTTTATGTACAATGGTCGCCATTTTTTTGATTCGTTGTAATACTTCCCGTGGCTCGTGTGGAGTTGTGTATTTTATACAGCGCCCTTGTGGTATGGGTTATATAGGGAAGACCACACTTCCTTTTAGGGTTCGAATGGGTGAACACAAAAGCCGTCTGAAGTATAGATGGTGTGAAGCACCCCTTGTTCAACATTGTTTGGGCTCTGGGCATGTTTTTAATGATCTGCAGTGCTTCTGCATTGACCAGGTTTTGCGTGGCTGTGGTCCTCTTAATTGGGATCATCTGTTGTTGGTATGTGAACAGAAGTGGATTTTTTTATTTGGGGACTGTACATCCGGGTGATCTTAATGCCCAGATTGGTTTGAGTGTTTGTGTTTGAATCTCTTTTTCTTCTTTTTTATGCTGATAGGGTGGTGGGGTTTGGCTGGTGTTGATTAGCAGGATGGTGGTATAGAGATTCATGTGGTCTGTTTTTGGTGAGCGTGAGGCCGCATTATGATTAAGGGGTGTGTCTTTGAAGGGTTTTCCTCATTGGTGATGTCATTGGTTGGCTCGTTTTTTAAGGGGTGCATGCACAGCATCCTTGTTTGATGCTGTGGTTAAATCTTTTGATTTTGTTAGCTGTTGTGACTGTACGAATATGGTATGTTCTCTAGGACCAAGCAGGAAGTCAGTCCTTTCATATGGGTGACATCGACATCAATGGAGCCCCCATGCGGAGCATTTCCCCAGCTTTCCAAGAAAGCCTTTGGGAATACACCCACGCATGCGCGGTCCCCTTCCCGCCCAAAGGTGCCATCTTGCTCAGTCTTTCTTTTTCCGTGGAGCCCAACGGACGTGTGTCCGTGTCACCCGGAAAAATTTTGATTGTTTCTGCGATTTTCGCTCTCTTTTTGTCCGGTTCGACGCCGTTTCCCCTTCCCGCCTGGGTTCGGTACGCCGGTATTGACCCGATCTCTATTTTTCGGTTTTTTGCCCTTCGTGGCACGCATTCACGCTCTTTTTCTTTTTCCCTGGAGGGCCGGTCTTGACCTCGCGAGGGCCCTTTTTTCCCCGATGGCCTCCAGTGGTTTCAAAAAGTGTGATCGTTGTAAGAAGCTCATGTCTCTTACTGACACACACGACTGCTGCCTGCGTTGCCTCGGGCCGGACCATGATCCCAATGTCTTTGTCCCTTGTGGAAAGATGTCCACTAAGGCACTCAGAAGCCGGCAGCATCAGAAGGAGAGGATTTTTTCGGACTCTGCCTCCGGACGAGCCCGGACCTCATCAGAGGCCTCAACGTCTCGGGAGTCTGACCCCGAGCTTCGTCGGGGTTCCTCTGAAAGGGGGTCCCCCAGTCTGGAGCATAAGAGGAAGAGAAAGCTCGTGAGGGCGGCGTCGGAGGAAGCCTCTGGTTCCTCGACGGCCAGGTCTTGGACCCCTGACCGCTGCACCGGGCCCTTGGAGCTGGAGAAGCCATCTAAGGTATCCCGTGTAGAGACGGAGTCTGTCGAGCATGTAAGTCCTGTTGTCCTAGAGGACTCTCCTCCCAGGGAGCTGATGTCGGGCCCGGTGCCGCCGGGGCCCGAGTCGGTGGCTGCTGAGTCTCCTGAGCTTGGACTCAGGCTGACAGCCTTGGAGTGCAGATTATCTGCCTTCATGGATCAGCAGCGGGTGCTGATGGCCAGCCTGACTGGTGCATCTGCCCCGACCACCGGGACGTCGACGTCTAAGTTGACCCCGGAGACAGAGCCGGTTCTCGAAGCCCTGTTCGGTCACGGTCTCCCTCGACCTCTTGTTCGGGACCGAGGGCGTTGACGCCGATGGCCCCGGCGTCGGGGCGGGTGTTGCCAGAACCCGCGAGGTCGGAGCCCTTCGACTCTTCCTCGGATGAGTCTGCATGGGAGACGGAGGACGAGGAGTCTCCCGATACATTTTGGACTCGGTGTGTCCCTTCGGACTCGCCGCAGACCGAACCCCGGAGTAGGTCCCCTCCGGAGGATACCCGGTTCTCGGAGTTCGTAAAGGACATGGCCAAGGCCTTGAATGTTCCTGCGGATCCCTAGGAGGAGCCTCGAGCCAAAGAGCTCAATGCCCTCCAGTATGACTCTCCCCCGCAGGAGGCCTTTACTGTGCCGGTTCCTCCGATGCTGGAGCGGCTTCTCTTCCGCATTTGGGAGGCACCGGCCTCGGCGCTGGTTTTGAGCAAGCGGATCGATTCCATGGATCGAGTCCAAAAGAGCCCTGGGTTCCAAAAGGCGCAGCTGCCGCACCATTCTATGGTTGTGGAATCGGCCATGCATTGTCTGAAGAGCCAGAAGATGCACTCCGTGGTGCCCCCCGGCAGGGAGGCCCAAAGCCTAGATGTTATCGGCAGAAAGTGCTTCCAGGGCTCGATGCTTGCCTGCCATGTCCAGGCCTACCAGCTGTACATAGGCATGTACTTGCGGGACCTGGCTAAGGAGATAGCCGGGTTCTCGGCTGGCCTCTCCGGGGAACCTTTGCAGAGGTTCCAATCCTTATCCTTGGGGATCCGGGAATGCTCCAAATTCATCTCCCTGGCAGCCTATGATTGCTTTGAGGCTTCGGCCCGCGTAGCGGCGGCCGGCATCGGTGCTCGACGCCAGGCATGGCTACAGTCATCGGACCTCGAGCCATGGGTACAGGACAAGTTGGTCGATGTCCCATGCTGGAGTGAAAACCTCTTTGGCAAGCCCATGGCCGAAAAAGCCGCTGAGCTCGAGACTGAGACTCTGACGAGGACAAGGTTGTCCGGGAAAACTTCTGCCCCTTCTCACAAGAAGAAGGGCTCGGAGAAAAAGGCCTTTTACCCGGGGAAGGCACCTGCCTACAAACCTTTCCCTCATTACCAGGCCTCCCCAGCAGGGTCAGCAGGCCAAGGGACAGGGACATGTGCCCTGTAGGCAGAAGGCCCCCAAGCCTCCAGCTCCTGCTCCTACTCAGCAGGGAGGGGGTTTTTGACTCCCACTGCATAGCCTCTCCACCTCAGCACGGGAGGTCGGTTGGCCCTGTTCGCCCACCAGTGGCCACCCATCACACAGGATGCTTGGGTACTGAGCATAGTCCAGAAGGGCTATCTGCTCCATTTCAATCAGGTGCCCCCTTCCTATTTCCCAGGGGAGCCTCCAAGGCCTCCTCTGCATCAGGAACTCCTTCTCCAGGAACTGCAAGCTCTGCTTCAAGACAGGGCGGTAGAGCCTGTTCCTCCCCACCTGTTTATTTACATTCTCTTATATACCGCGCTATTCTGCATCAGTGCGGTTTACATTGAACAAACTGAAATTACATTGAACAGGGCATTATAACTTGGAGATAACTATTTTACAGGGAACATGGGCTATGGAGGGTTAAGTGGCTTGCCCAAGACCACAAGGAGCACCTGTGGGACTAGAAACCCCAGTCCTTCCGGCCCAAGGTTGCTGTCCTCTAGTGGGATTTGAACCCCCTACCTTCCGGCCTGAAGTACCTTGTCCCAACCACTAGGCCACTCCTCCACTCCACTCCTCTCCACTCCTGTTGGGACAGGGCTTCTACTCCTGGTACTTTCTTGTGCCAAAAAGAACTGGAGGTCTCCGGCCCGTTCTGGACTTGCGAAATCTCAACAAGTTCTTGGAAAAGGAAAAGTTCAAGATGCTTACTCTTGGAACACTGCTGCCCTACCTCCAGCAGGGAGATTGGCTATGCTCCTTGGATCTGAAGGATGCGTACACTCACATCCTCATTCATCCAGACCACAAAGTACCTAAGGTTCGTGGTGGCAAGCAAGCACTTTCAGTACAGGGTACTGCCCTTTGGCCTAACCTCCACCCCACGGGTCTTCACAAAATGCCTGGCAGTGGTGGCTGCCTACCTGAGAAATCAGGGTATCTTTGTCTTCCCCTATCTGGACGACTGGCTCATCAGGGGTCAGACCCTCCAGGAGGCCAGGCATGCCACCCTCCGTACTGTCTCTCTCCTGCAGCAACTAGGCTTCATCATAAACTTTGCAGAGTCCACTTTTCTCCCCTCCCAGGACCTCGAGTTCATAAGGGCAAGGTTGAACTCTCTGCAAGCAAAAGCCTACTTGCCAGAAGACAGGGCGGAGAGACTGATGAACTTGGCCAGCAAGTTTACGAGCAACTCCCTGGTTTCCGCTCTTAGGCCATATGGCATCGACGGTACATGTGACTCCCAATGCTCGCCTGAATATGCGGCCTGCACAGTGGTGTCTCAGTGGAGGCAAGGCCACAGGAAGCCTCAGAGACAAAGTAAGGGTGTCCAAACCCTTCGTGAACTCCCTACAGTGGTGGCTACACTCCCCTTACCTTCTGCAGGGGATTCCTTTTCAGGTACCTGTTCCCACTGTGGTACTCACAACCGATGCCTCCTTACAGGGCTGGGGTGCACATTGGACAAGTGCACACAGGGCCTTTGGTCTCCATGGGAGGCCACACAGCAGATCAACCTGCTGGAACTCAGGGCGATACTCTTAGCCCTCAAGGCCTTTTCTCACACCCTGGCCCACCAGTCTGTCTTGGTTCAGACAGACAATCAAGTGGCGATGTTCTATGTCAACAAGCAGGGGGGCACAGGGTCAAGGCTCCTGTGTCAGGAGACACAGGCCCTTTGCTCCTTTGCGCTTCGACACAATATGTTGCTCAGGGCAGTCTATCTTCCTGGTCAGGAAAACTTTCTGGCCAGGAAATCTTTCTGGCAGACTGACTGAGCAGAGTTCTACAACCTCACGAGTGGCAACTGCACCCTTTGGTGGTTCAGGACATTTTTCTGAAATGGGGGCTTCCAGCTGTCGACCTCTTTGCCAGTCCCCTGAACCGGCAGCTGCACCAGTTCTGCTCCAGGCAACCTCATCCCAAAAGATTGGCGGCGGATGGCTTCCTGATCTCATGGTCCAGGGGCCTGCTGTATGCGTTCCCTCCCTGGTGGCTTGAACCTTATTCAAGATTCTGAGGGACAAAGCCTAGGTCATCCTGGTGGCCCCCAGGTGGCCAAGGCAACCCTGGTTCTCTCTTCTGTTACAGCTGGCGGTGGACACCCCACTCTCTCTGGGGTTGCAGCCCGATCTACTTTCTCAGGATCAAGGATCCCTTCTGCACCCCAATCTCAAAACTCGCAATTTGATGGCCTGGAGGCTGCAAGGGTAGTGCTGGCTCCCTGGGGCTTGCCTCAGGAAGTCGAAGAGGTTGTCTTGGCCTCTAGGAAGCAATCCACCTGAAAGACCTATGCCCTGAAGTGGAAGTGGTTCTCCTTGTGGTGTGACCAGCGCCAGGAGAACCCCTTCTCCTGTCCTGTGCCAGTGGTGCTTCAGTACCTGCTGCACTTGTCTAATCAGGGTCTTAAGTCCAATTCTGTTCGGGTACACCTCTCTGCTCTGGCAGCCCACCACTCAATGGTGGAAGGGCACTCTTTGTCGGTTCACCCCTTGGTGGCCTGGTTCCTCAGAGGCTTGCTCTTGCTCAAGCCTCCTCTCCGTCCTCCAGCTCCGGAGTGGGAGTTGAATGTGGTCTTACAGCAGCTTACTTGCCCTCCCTTTGAGCCGATGGCTACGTGTCCTTTTCACTTCCTTTCCTGGAAGACGCTCTTCCTAGTGGCACTGACCTCGGCCAGGCGAGTGAGTGAACTTCAGGCCCTGGTCTGTGACAGGCCATACGCTCGTTTCTATAAGAACAGAGTGGTCCTTCGGACTCATCCTAAATTCCTACCGAAGGTTGTCTCCTCCTTCCACCTCAACCAGGAGGTGGTTCTTCCCACATTCTTCCCTAGGCCCCATGCAAGCAGGGCTGAAGAAGTCCTCCACACCCTGGACTGTAGAAGGGCCTTGTCTTTCTACCTTGAGCGTACTAAGGGTCATAGAAGGGCTATTCAGCTCGTTGTCTCCTTTGACCCAAACAACTTGGGGGTGCCTGTCTCCAAGCGTACCTTGTCCATATGGGTGGCGGACTGTATCACCTGGACTTACAGGGCAGCAGACCTTCCCTTGCGGGGTCGAGTTACAGCCCACCGTGTCCGGGCCATGGCTGCATCAGTAGCTCATCTCCGCTCTGTACCGTTGGCAGACATCTGTAGGGCTGCAACTTGGTCCTCAAGCCAGACTTTTGCAGCCCATTACTGCCTGGAGAGGGAGTCCCGTAGGGACAGTGCTTTTGGTCAGGCAGTACTCCGGAATCTCTTTGAGGTATAGGCAACTCCTACCCTCCTGCCCTCTTGTTGGGCTACCGAGGGGTTCTGGTCTCAGTGAAATTCTTTCCTTCCTGCTACGGCTTGTGATGCTGCAGACCCTCTGAGAGGAGAAGAAAATGTTTTAAATGCAGGAAAAGTCAAGCACAACCTGCAATATCGCGAGGAACCACATAGGGGGAGCAGGAGGGACCTCCAAGGAACTGAGGAACCACACCTCCTAGGTCATGAGGTAATGCCAGCCAGCTTCCAATCACGAAAGAGAGGAGTGCCTCTTAAAGGGAATTTGGAAGGTTGGAAGCCAGAACAGGCAGAACAAGGAGAGCCAGAACAGGTGGAGGCGGAATCAGAACAGCCTGGGAAAGGAGAACAGGCTGGGAAAGTGGTACAGCCCTGGAAAGGAGGATATCCTGAGGAGACAGGACAGCCCTGGAGAAAGGCACAGGCAGAACGGCCTGGGAAAGGAGGACTGCCAGCAGAACCAGCAGGTTGGGCAGGACATCCGAGTGAATGGGCTAGATATCCAGAAGGAGCAGTAATCCCTGAACCACGGTTCCGCAGGAGGCAGCAGCAGCCGCATTGGCTTGGAGAAAGGAGACCCCGTGGAGAAGGTGGGACAACTCCAGCCAGAGGGAGTGTTTGTGGTACAGAGAGGCAAAGGCGTGGCTGTGACTGTGGTCTAAGGCCAACAGAAAGACGCTGGGAGAGCTCAAGGCCTATTGCTCAGGCCAGGCAGGATTCCAACTGGAGCGGGCCTCAAACCTCACCTGGAGCAGACAAGCCGAGAAGAAAAGGTAACCCATATTTAACTAAAAGCAGGGTACAAACTGCTGATGGATGGGGAGTACAGGGAGCACAGGAATATTATCCTTGTGAGAATGCCTATGAGATAGGGTGCAAGAAACAGGCACCAACTAAGAGACTTGTTAAGGACAAAGCTTTACAGAAAGCTAAGATAAAATACCTGCAAAAGGAAGACAGTTCCCAGTATCTGTGGGCGCAGGACCGACGCCCTGTATTCAACCCTGAGCATTGGGAGGTTGTGCAGAAGATATATAAAAAGCCTTATTACAACTTACCAACAAGTACTGACTTAGGCTCAGAGGTTTCAGAAGGGGAACCGATGCCGGTGGAATTTGCATCAGACACCGAGATGGACTGTAGCTTCTGTAAGACAGGAAGCTTGGAGTCCTTACTAAGCAACTAAGCTAGGTCTTGGGAGTTGAGACTGTTTGTTTGCCTGCTATACCATTTACTGTGAAGATAACAGTTTTGTTTTGATGTTTTCTTTTTCTTTTACCTGAAGTAAGGAATTTGTGTTTGACGTTTTTGTGTCCAAGCATATGAACCTTTTTGCATGAAAGGGAAATAAATGCCTTTTGTTTTCCCTCCACTCGGACCTTTTGTTTTCTGTGGTATTTTGGTACCAGAGGACGCTACCAGGACTGAAAGTCCATGGGCCATGTAAGTTATTGGCCAAACCCAACCTTAAATGTTTTTATGTCCCACCTACCTCAGTCCAGTACGCTGCCAAGGTAGGCCCTGTGACAGGCTTCACAGAGGGAGTTTCTCTTTCAGCCTGGGTTACTGGTAGCCCAGAGCTAGGGAGTCACCCATATGTGAAGACTGACTTCTTGCTTGGTCCTGGAGAAAGAGTAGTTACTCACCTGTAACAGGTGTTCTCCAGGAGCAGCAGGAATCAGTCCTCACAACCCTCCCTCCTCCCCTGGGAGTTGCAGTTGTACGTAGTTCATTTGTTTTTTGTGCTGTCTTTTAGCTATGTCATCTGACTGAGCAAGATGGCACCTTTGGGCGGGAAGGGGACCGCGCATGCGTGGGTGTATTCCCAAAGACTTTCTTGGAAAGCTGGGGAAATGCTCTGCATGGGGGCTCCATTGACATCGATGTCACCCATATGTGAGGACTGATTCCTGCTGCTCCTGGAGAACACCTGTTACAGGTGAGTAACTACTCTTTTTTAGTCATTTGGTAATGTTGGGGCTGATTGCTCCTTATTGGAGCCATCAGTTGTCTATGGTCCTGCGTTCCATTACTGAGGACATGTAAGGCATTTTTCTCTCTCTTTTCCTGTTTTCTGTCGCAGCAGTGTCCTGTTATGGTTAAATGGCTTTTGAGTTTGTCAGCTTAGTCCCTGACGAAACATTTGGTGAAACGCTCAACCGGTGTCTATGGGAGGCGGATCTTCAGTGGTTTGGATTCATTTCTGAGCTGGCTTTGTTTTTCAGCTTTGATGCATCTGAGCTGGTTTTGAGTTTGTGTACGTTCAGTGGAAACCGCTTGAGACGAGTGCTCTTTTTTGTATATCATTTTGGACAACAGCGCTTTGAGAGACAGCAGAATATATATATATATATATTATATTTCCTTATCGTTCCTCCAGTTTAGTCCTCCACCACTGGGGTAGTGCACCTCCTCCTGCAGCCTGGAGACTGGACCAATCAAATTCTTCCTCTCACTGGATGTAGCTAACCGGTAATCTCCATCAGCCCCCAGTGTGTGTCCAGTCTTCATGCAGCAGGAGGACCTTGTGAGCCTAGGAGCTGGGCTCACTGGAAGAACTAATAAGCAGCAGGCTATTTGGTTTTGATTGGTTTTGGCTTTTGCCTTTGGTTTATTTGTTTTTTCTTTTATTGGTCTCAATCCTTGTACTGTGGCTTTAAAAAAAAAAAAAAAAAAAGGCTGACGGACTTACAGCACAGACACGGGGTATTTCCATGGGCTGTTCTGTCCTGCTAAGTCTCCGGTAATTCTCTAGCTATTTGTGCTTTTAAGGTTCTCTTGCCCCTTGATGGGATGGGGCAGAGCTCCTTGTTCACTCCCCTTGCAGCTTGCTGACTGACCGGCGGTAGCCGGCGGCCCTGGGGCTTTTTCTCTGCTTTAACTCCAGTCTTCATAGAGCTTCCGTTCCTTGGTGGCGATCGGGGCTCGCAGCGGCATACATTCAGCTGATTTATTCAGCTACGGCTCAGCGGTGTTCAGTCTATGCCGGCAGAGCTAGTTTTTGGCACGTGCAGCTTTTTTGGGGCAGATTGCTTGCTTTCTTTTGTTTTCTGGGGTATTCTTTTGTTTTCGGGTGTTTTATTTTGTTGTTTGATGTCTGGTGTTTCCTTTGTGCTGGGAGTTCAGTAAATTACAAGATACCTTGAAGAAAAAAAAACAAAAAATACCCCGAAGACATATTGCAGTGATAAAAGGGAAAGCCTGTCAAACAAAGGAGGTGTATAGGTTCCCTTTGGTGGTTGGAGGGGTCACGAGGGGCTTGGTCCATGCCAGCGAGACCCCAGTGTGTCGTGTGTGGCACGCGTAGGAGTGCGTCGTCAGACAGGAGTCTGCCGGTCCTGTGCTTCGGTGTCCCACAGTGTGGACATCGCATGGAGGATGCTGCGTCTTCAGCCACGCCGCTGTTGCTAGCGAAACCAGAGGGGGAGGCTTGGTCGGCTGATCCTCTTGCTCTGGTCCCTGATGGGGTGTCTGGTCTCCCGGGAGCTCCTTCCGTTTCTGGGATCTCCGGGCCGGCGGAGGAGTTTTCTCCGGAATTCGTCTTGCTCTTGCATCAGGCATATTGTCGAAAGAGGCAGGGTTGGCTACCGGAGCCTTGCCCTTCCACCTCGGCCGCGGCGCGGTCCGGGCCGTCGGAGCGCGAGACTCTTGGGTCCAAAGCGCCCCAGAGACCGCGCCCGCCGGAGTGCTCTCTGTCCGATCTGGAATTGCAGGAGGAGGAGGAGCAGGAGTTTGATGTGGATATTGATGTGCAGGAGTTAGAAGAAGGTGAGATTCCTGAGCCGGAGGATCAGGCTTGGATTATCCGGCTGTTTCGGAGAGAAGAATTGTCGGCTCTTATTTCGGAGGCTCTGCAGATGCTGAAGCTGATGGCCGAGCAACCCGCTAGCGAGGCGGACACGGCGGATCCCATTATTCAGGCGGTGCGCCAAACTCAGGTGGTCTTCCCCATTCATAAGGTGATCGATGAGATGATTCAGAATGAGTGGGATCATCCGGAGGCCTCCTTAAAAGGGATGCGGACCATGAATAAGCTTTATCCCTTGTCGGACAAGGATAGGGACAGGTTTCGGGGTCCGAAGATTGGTGCTGCGGTGTCGGCGGTCACAAAGAAGACCACCATTCCGGTGGAAGGCAGTGCAGCCTTGAAGGAGGCGCAGGATCGAAAAATGGATGCGTTGTTAAAACAGTCTTTTGACGCGGACGCCGTGTCGCTGCAAGCATCCATCTGTGGGGCCTGGGTGGCTAGGGCCTGTCTTTGCTGGGTCCAACACCTGCGGCAGTCGACGTTGGAACACGACGAAGTACGGGAGCTTCGGTGTCTGGAGTCCAGATCCGCGTATTTAGCAGATGTGCATTACGATCTGATTAGAGCCTTGTCGAATAGTATGTCTTCCCTGGTGGCGGCACGAAGGGCATTATGGCTAAAAAACTGGGCGGCCGACGGGTCCTCTAAGTCTCGGCTTGGCAAGCTGCCTTTCAAAGGAAAGTTGTTGTTTGGTGAAGATTTGGATAAGTTGGTCAAGGATTTGGGGGGGAGTCCAAGGGGGGTAGACTTCCGGAGGACAAGCCTAAACAGGGGAAGTATCCCGTGTCCTTTTGAGGGCAGTTTCGAGATTTTCGAAGGTTTCGGTCTCCTCGGTTCACAGGCTCCCAAAGGGGGAGATTTGTATCGCGGGCCCAGGGGTTCCGAGGTTTCCGGGGGGCCAGTAGAGGGTTCGCGGCAGCGACTTCAGGGACCTCTCGAAAACCCCAATGAAGGGCAGTGGATCCCGGCAGAAGGACAACTTATCGGGGGTTGCCTGAGGGAGTTTCTTTCTGCCTGGACCCACATAACGTCGGACCAGTGGGTCTTGGAAATCATCCGGGACGGCTATGCGTTGGATCTGGCCAGTCCGCTTCGGGATTCCTTCGTACTTTCTCCCTTCAGAGGACCACAGAAGGCTTTGCAGGTCCATCAGACTGTAGACCGTCTGTTAAAGCTCGGAGCCGTTGTCCCAGTGCCGCCCGCGGAATGTGGTCTGGGACGTTATTCCATCTATTTCGTGGTGCCAAAGAAGGACGGCTCCCTTCGCCCTATTCTAGACCTCAAGGACGTAAATCGGTGTCTCAGGGTTCCTCATTTCCGCATGGAAACTCTGCGATCGGTTATTGTGGCGGTTCGTCAGGGAGAGTACCTCACGTCCCTTGATCTTTCCGAAGCCTATCTGCATGTTCCTATCCGGGCATCCCATCAGAGGTTTCTGTGGTTCGCTCTGCCTTGGGGACACTTTCAGTTTCAGGCGCTGCCCTTCGGTCTCGCGACGGCCCCCAGAGTCTTCACCAAGATCATGGTGGTGGTAGTGGCGGTGCTGCGAAGGCAGGGGGTCCTGGTACATCCTTATCTCGACTATTGGCTGATACGGGCGAAATCCTTACAGGAAAGCGAGAAGGCCACGGAAAAGGTAGTTTCTTTCTTACAGAGTTTAGGCTGGGTGGTCAACCCGCTGAAAAGTCATTTAACTCCGACTCAGGTACTCGAGTACTTGGGGGTCCTCTTCGACACTCAGAGGGGCTCAGTGTTGCTGACAGATCGCAGGATGAGATCTCTTCAGAGTTTGATATGGGGCTTCAGGAAGCTGTCCTCGCCGACGTCGTGGAAGTACCTTCAGGTGTTAGGGACGATGGCGGCGACGCTAGACATCGTCCCGTGGGCCAGATTTCACATGCGACCCTTGCAGCGGACCTTATTGCGCCGCTGGTCCAATCAGACGGATTCGCTGAGCAAACGACTCCCTTGTCCTCTGCATGTCCAGCAGGCTCTTCGGTGGTGGATGAGGGCTTCCACATTGCAGGCCGGGATGCCTTTGGATCAACCGAAGTGGCTTCCTCTGTTCATGGATTCGAGTCTCGCAGGCTGGGGGGCTCATTGCGGGATGCACTTTGCACAGGGGCAATGGACGACGGAGGAAAGCGGCTGGTCGATCAATCGCCTGGAGCTGAGGGCCGTCTTCTTGGCGCTGCAGAGGTTCGAGACGCTGGTGACGCAAGTGGTGCGAGTGCTGTCGGACAATGCCGCAACAGTGGCGTACATAAATTGGCAAGGCGGCACAGGGAGTACAGCTATGGAGGAGGAGTCCGGAGTGCTGTTTGCCTGGGTGGAGATGCGATTACAGGCAATCTCGGCAGCTCACATCGCCGGCAAAGACAACGTGACAGCGGACTTTCTCAGCAGAGTTCACGTAGATGCCGGGGAATGGGAGTTGAACTCCGCCGTCTTCGTCCAGCTGACTCGACGCTGGGAAGTGCCAGTAATGGACCTGATGGCGACGTGTCAGTCCACCAAAGTGAATCGTGAATCGGTTTTTCAGCAGGTGCAGGGAACCCATGTCGGAGGGGATAGACGCCTTGATGCAGCCGTGGCCTACATCAGGGCTGCTTTATGTTTTTCCCCCTTGGGCTCTAGTAGGTCAAGTGATTCAGCGTATTGAGGCCCATCGGGGAAGAGTGCTTCTGGTAGCACCAGATTGGCCGCGTCGCCCGTGGTACGCCAATCTGATTCGATTGCTGGACGGGCTTCCGTGGCGCCTTCCGGTCTCATCGGAGCTGCTGTTGCAAGGCCCCTTCGGATGCCGCAGGTGAATCGGTTCTCGCTTACGGCTTGGCCATTGAAAGAGCGAGGCTAAGGAAGCGGGGTTACTCTAGGTCAGTCATAGCAACTTTGCTTCAAGTGCGGAAACGGTCGACATCGCTTGCTTATGTGTGCGTCTGGCGAATCTTTGAGGACTGGTGTTCTCGCCGTCAAGCTCATGCTGCTCGGGCGCCAGTGTCCTTGATTTTGAGCTTCTTACAGGATGGTTTCGATAAGGGGCTGGCAGCCAGTTCTTTGAGGGTGCAATTGGCTGCTTTGGCCTGCTATAGGGGTAAGATACAGGGCGTGTCTCTCGGGGCTCATGTCGATGTTGTGCGTTTTCTGAAGGCGGTATCCAGGCTTCGCCCCATGCATCGGATTTCCGTGCCGTCGTGGGATCTCAACTTGGTTTTGCAGGCATTGGGGGAGTCCCCGTTTGAGCCTATATCCCAGATCTCAGTCAAGGACTTAACTCTTAAAGTAGTCTTTTTGGTGGCTATTTGTTCGGCTAGGCGCATTTCCGAGTTGCAGGCCCTTTCGTGCAGGGAGCCCTTTCTGTGTTTTTCGAAGGAAAAGGTGGTTCTTAGACCGGTTCCCTCTTTCTTACCGAAGGTGTCTTCTCCTTTCCATGTGAATCAGACAGTGTCTCTTCCAGTTTTGCAGGTGGATGCAGGGCACCCGACCGAGCGAGGCTTGAGTCGGTTGGACGTCAAGAGGGCGCTTTGTCGTTATTTGTTGGTCTCTGACTCCTTTCGCAAATCCGATCGGCTGTTTGTGTTGTTTGGCGGGCCCAGGAAGGGGGGAGGTCGCGTCGAAAGCCTCCATCTCCCGGTGGATCAAGGAGGCCATTATCTCGGCATATCTGTTGCAAGGGCGCCCGGCCCCCATGGGTCTCAGGGCTCATTCTACTAGGGCACAGGCTACGTCCTGGGCGGAGCACAGTCTGGTTCCGCCGGTGGAGATTTGTAAGGCGGCTACTTGGTCGTCGTTGCATACTTTCAGTAAGCACTACCGGCTGGATGTGCTGGCGGTGAAGGATGTCTGTTTTGGGTCAGCGGTCTTGCGTGCTGGCTGGCAGGGTCCCTCCTGTTAGTACTGCTCTGTTACATCCCAGTGGTGGAGGACTAAACTGGAGGAACGATAAGGAAATAGAAATTACACTTAACCTGGTAATTGTAGTTCCTTGAGTGACGACAGTTTAGTCCTCATTCCCACCCTTTCTTGGGATTTTTTGGGCTCGATGGGTGTTCCCAGCTGAAGAGAATATTTGCAGGTGAGTGCGTGCCCTTGTCTTTTCTTTCGCTTTGACCTTTGCTGGCCTGTCTGTCTTTCTTGTCTGGCTCGGCAGGGGAGAAGAGTGTTGCATTGGAATACCTCACACCTTTCTCTTTTTTCTGGTATGGGGTGCTTTCTAGTTTGTGCAAGCCTGTATTTACAGTAGTCGAATTAAAAAAAAAACCAAAACACAAAAATTAACACAAAATTTAACGGGTTATTTATGGGTGGAGTTTGATGAGGATTAGGCATGGTTTTTTTGTTCCTATATTGCCCGTACCTCATTTGTTCTGAGACTCTTTTCTCCTACCCTTTTTGTAACATTTGCCCGATGTATTTTTGATATATGGCGTGGCCTTTTTGGATTTAATATCATCTGACTGAGCAAGATGGCACCCTTGGGCAGGAAGGGGACTGCACATGCATGGTGGCATCTCCCAAAGGCTTTCTTTGAAAGCAGGGGGGATGCTTCCACGAGGGCTCTGTCTGTGCTGACGTCACCCATATGTGAGGACCGATTCCTGCTGTCCCCGGAGAACACCTGTTGCAGGTGAATAACTACACTTAATCTTTATCTGCAACCTGAATTTGATGTTTGGTTTCTTCTGTGTTTGAAGGTAATGCGCTTTTATGTCTTGGTTTGGTTAATCTTTTTACAAATATGTGATTTGGTGGTTTTGTAAGCATTTCATTAGTGACGTGTTGGGAGGTGCATTTAATTGTTCACATTTTAATGTTCTCTTTGATAGCAGAATTTTAAGATAATTATAATAGCACTTATTTATGTACTAAAAATAGAATACTGGATTTTATGCTAGAATATAAATTTAAAAGTATTTATATATGATGTATCTTATGTTTCAGAGCCTTATTTTTAATGTCCAAAAGTAATTTCCAACCTCCAAAGTTAAAGGAAAAGACAAAATGGTAAGTTATAAGGTAGGATATTATTTCTATAAAAATCTTATCAATGAGTAGAGTTAACTGAGTGCACTGCTAAAGTGAGACTAGAGGGTTAAGCAGCTGTGATCAGGATTTTCTAAAAATTGACAGTAGACTTTTGTTCTTCATGGACAAGCAGGATAACATTGTCACATATAGGTGACATCGCCAATAGAGCCCTGCATGGGAATCACTTTATAGCTCCTCCTGGAAGCTTTCAGAATAGTTCCAGTGCACTTGTGCGTTAGTTCCCATCTGCTGCCGCTGTGCATAATTTCATCAGTTTTTAATTTTCCATGGAGCCCTTTGGACATGCAAGTCCTGTGGTCTGACATTTTTCTATGAGATATACGTCTTGTCTGTATTTTTCTCATTTTTCATTTGACAGGTTTCCTGTACCTTCTGCCACAGCTGCATTTTTTTCCAACACTTTAGTTTACCTTAGGTAGTTTTTTTGGTTACATAGAAACATAGAAACATGATGACAGAAAAAGACCACATGGCCTATCTAGTCTGTCCTTCCATATCAACAACTACAACAGTCCACTTTTTACCTTTAGAGATCCTCTGTGTTGGTCCCATGTTTTTTTGAATTCAGTTACTGTCCTCATCTCTACCACCTCCACTGGGAGACTATTCCATGGATCCACTACTCTTTCTGTAAAGAAATATTTCCGCATATCACTCCTGAATCTATCTCCCTTCACCCTCATCCCATGTCCCCTCGTAGCAGAACTTGCTTTCAATTGAAAGAGGCTCTCTCCCTGAACATTTATGCCACGGAGGTATTTAAACATCTCAGTCATATCACCTCTATCCTGCCTTTCCTCTAAGGTATACATATAAGATCCTTAAGTCTGTCCTCATATGCTTTATAATGAAGCCCACTAATCATTTTAGTAGCCACCCTCTGCACCGACTCCATCCTGTTCACATCCTTTTGAAGGTGCGGTCTCCAGAATTGCACACTATACGCCAAATGAGGTCGCACCAAAGGTTGTTAATTTTCTTTTTTTTCCTTTGCTGCTGCTATAGCCACATTTAGGCCTCAGACATCACGGCCAGGAGACTTTTATTTATTTTTTAAACATCAATTTATTTGATTTTGTAGCAGCTGTATTTCTGGATGACATGCCCAGAAACTCTTCATTGGGTTTAAGAGGTGCTCCCGGTGCAACAGAACTATGTCCTTGATGGACACGCATAATTAGTGCCAGCATCTAGGTTTTTTTCTGTTCACAGATGACAGAGGCCTCAGAGGTTGCAAGGAACAGTGCAAAAGAACTTTTGGTGCGGTTAAGTTTGATCCATCGAATTTGGCATTTTCCCCATGGCCCCAGGAACAGTATCAAATGCTGGCGGTGCATCGACATCATCAAGGTCATTCAGAGTTGAGCATAGATAAGGTGTCCAGGGAGTGACCATCCACCATTTCCCTCCTGAAGAAGAGGAAGGATGAATCCTAGACTTCATGGCATTGAAGACTCGGGACAATGAGTGCTGGACAGAAATCAAAGTGAATCAATGTTGCAATTCATCAGAGCATGCTGTTCTGAACATAGATATCTGAGAAACTAGTATTATTTAAGCAGCCCCAGAGGGGCCTCAGTAATTTCATGTAGCCAGGACCAGCCTGTCAGTACTTCCCCACATTCCACAGAAATCAGCGGATTCTGCTATAACTCCTCCACCTTTGTTGATGGTAGCCATTGAGAAGTATCTTTTGATCTTTGAGGATAGGATGGAGGTCATCTTTGCCATTCTTGCAGTAGCTGCTTTGATTGCATCGAGGCAATGCATTGAGACATTGAGTTGATTTTCGAGACTCATGATCTGCCTGCTGGATACTCGCTATCATTGAGACTTTGACAGGCTCAACTCTGGCGATTGCCTGGCCAGTATCTATATCTATTGCATCGGGAGGGGGGGGGAGGAGGCAGAGAAAACTCTGAGACATCAGATTGTTTTGATGTACTAATGCTCTGAGCGCAGAGGTTATGGTTTATTTGGATTTGATATACTGCCCTTTTCTATGCAGACAGAGTGGTTTACAATATAAACAAGTACATCTCACATGTAAGAAAAAGGAAAGGAACTCCATATATTAACAGGATAGAGGCAAAAAAGAAAGAAAAGATAATGAAGACAAACGACAAGGTTTCTTTTGAAGCTGCAGCTCACTGGCAGGTGTCAGATCAGTGGGGGCACAACATGGTCGTGTTTTCGGGCGTGAGTGAGTGTGAAAAGCCGTATTCTGTATTGTTTGGAATAGTTGCAATTGGTGGTGTGGGAGTCTAGCAAAACAGATGTTTACAGTAATCGATTCGGATGATAACAATGCTAAGAAAAAGAGTGGTCAGAGCTGCCTGGTCGAAGAAGGGCAGCAGTGCCCGAAATCTACACAGAGCGGAGAAGGTGGGTCATGTTAAGTGAGAAATGTGAGTGGAAAAAGAGAGTTCTGAGTCAGTGTGAACACCAAGGTATTTAAAAGAAGAGAGTCGCGCAATGGGGGAGGAACCTAGGGAGGGGGCCAGAGAGGGAGTGGTCTTAGAACCAGTAATCCAAGTTGCCGTGGTTGTAGCAGGGTTCAACTTTAAAGCATTGATGTGAAGCCAGATTGAAATAGAATATAAGGTGGTGCTAACTGAGGAAAGATCTGGGGGCCCAATGTCAAGGCTGGCGAGGTGTAGGATGTCATCTGCGTAAATATAAAAGGCAATGCCTAAGGATTAGATGAAAGTGGCCTGAGGGCTGAGAAAGATATTGAATAAAAGGTGGGATAGGGCTGACCCTTGTGGGACCCAGACAGAGGTTCAGATATCTCTAGAATACTTTGAGTCTGGTTCAGAATGCTTCTGTGACTTAGAGTACTTCTTGAAAAATAGGTCTCCTGAGGTGTCCTTGGATCCTTCACCTCCTCACAAGAGAAGATGATCACCTCTGGAAGAGCTGCCGTTTATCGGAAATGACTAACTCCGTTCCATTTAAGTGGAGACAGGAGGATCCCAGCACCAAAGCTTTTGGAATCCTTCAATTTTTCAATCCCCTTTAGGAGGCTGAAAGTGCCCATTCACAGAATCCTGAAGTATGTATAGATGTGGGAGACAACCCCATCCCCCCGCCACACACACTGGTGTATCGCGTTCAGAAGGATCCCAGATTCAGGCAACTTCAGCTGCTACACCACTCCATAGTCATCAAATTCACTCTCAAAAGGGCCAACAACTCTTAAGACTAAAGTAAAGGGAAGAAATGTGGAAAATCCATAGTAGCAGCAACTTATATTTTTGATATGGCATTAAGAGCCTCCTGTGTGAGTATTGGCATCCTGAGACACTCATGGCTCCAGGCCTTGCTTGCAGTTTGATGTTCAGTAGAAGCTCTCTGACAAGCCGTGCCATGGAGAGAATAGATTTGGAGATGAGGTGCAGAAAGCTGCAACTTTAATCAAGCAACACAATGATATTCTTAAGACGCTATCCAGGCCCATTTCTGACCCTGCATCCAAAACATCTAGGAGGGATCATAACATAGGGCATAGGAGGCCCTATTACTCTCATAGGTGTAGGTATCCTCTTGCCCCCTTTTCAGCCCAGACTAGACAGGATCTTCACACTCTTCCTTGTCAGGAGAGGGCCAGAAGTTCCAGCCTGCTTCCTAGCCAAAACCCAGGGGTGGGGTTTTGTCTGGGTCCAAGAGAACATACTGTAGCCAACTTCTGGGCACCTCTCTGGAGGGAAGCTGACATTTTTTGCAGAGCAATGGCTCCTTGTAACATCAAACTGTTGGGTTGTGAAGATTGTCCACTTTGGGTACAGGTTACACTTAGTCAAACTTTCACCAAATTTATCTCCGAGTCTTATTCTTCAGCTGTCAGCACCAGGAGGTACTCCTACAGGAGCTTTCTGCTCTCTGCTGTTGAACCTATTCCACCAGTGGAAGAAGGGCAGAGATTTTACTCCAGATATTTCCTAGTCATCAGAAAGATAAGGAAATTCCATCCCATTCTAGATGTGAGGAATCTAAACAAATATCTGATATGAAAAGTTCAGAATGGTTTCCCTTGGCATCCTGGTTCCCTACCTTCAAAAGGAAGATTGGCTATGTTTTGTGCACTTAAAGAATGCATTATACCCATATTCAGATACATCCCACTCACAGGAAGTATCTGTTATCTGTCATAGGGAAACCTGAACCCCAGTAATGTCACAGCCTTCTGATCTCACGTCTGCTCTCTGTATGTTTACAAAATGTCGCACAGTAGTCGTAATGTTTCTATATAGACTGGGTGTGCACGTCTTTCCTTGTTTGGACAATGGGACCAGTCAAGAGTACATCCCAGGAAGGAGATCAGGAATCCATGTGCACAACCAAATGGGTACTAGAGTTATTAGGATTGGTCATAAATTATCCCAAGTCCAATCTATGCCTGCTGAGCCAATCAGAATTGATTGGAGTTCTGCTAAATACAATTCAAGCAAAGGCTTTCTTCCACAAGAGACTCAGGCTGGTTACTATCGTGGAAGACGTACCAAATAGGAGTCTGACATCAGTGAAGAACATGTTGAAGAGATTGGGGAATATGACCTCACTGCTGCTTGTAATGCCTTTGGCACAAGATGAGACAAACTTGGTGGATCCTGAGCATACAGTGGATACAGGCTGCTCTCAGACCTTGAGACATCATTTCTGTTAGAACTTCATTGAAGATTCCCTTTCTGGTGATGCTTCAGTCCAAATTCCTCTTTAGCAAAAGATACTCAGGACAGAAGCATTCAAACTGGGCTGGGGAACCCGTGGAAATGGGTTTCATATCCTGGGTTCTACCAGGAGAGGAGTCAGATTAATTTCCTGTAACTGAGAGCAATTTTAAATGCTCTACAGGCTTTCAGAGATTGGTTGGCCCAGCCATATTATGGTGATTCAAACAGACAACTGTATAGCCATGTATTACTACAATAGGCATGGGGGAACAGAATGTGGAGCTATGTGTTCTCTCATGGGATGATGCTTAGGGCCACCGCTTTCTCGTAAGGACGATGCTCTGGTCATATTTTTCAATCTCACAAATGGATTCTAGACAGGATGTGGTACGGAACATCATTCGAGAGGAAGGCATTCCCTCGATTGATCTGTTCACTTCAAAACAGGCAGATATCTCGGTTCTGCTGCAGGGTAGGGGCACATGGCAAACTAGCATTGGGTGCCTTCCTCCTCAGTTGGGGGGACGGTCGTCAGTTAGCATATCCTCCAATACCTCTCATAGTGAAAACTGTCCTGAAACTTGCTAATAGAGATAGCCATGTTTCCCTCTGCTTCTGGAGCTTTTGGTCAGGGAGCCAGTTCAGCTAGATGTTTTGCCAACCTTAATTATGTAGGATTGAGGGGGGTGCACTGTTACATCTGAACATCAAGTCCCTCATCCTCTTAGCTTAGATGTTGATGGGCTGACTTTATTCTCTTTGAATGTAATTGGGGTAGCCAATGTTGTTCTGGCTTCCAGGAGAGATAACAGGAGAGTGTATGGTTTCAGATGAAGGAAGTTTATCATCTGGTGTAGCAGGCTCTAGACTTTCATTTGTCCCACACACTGTGCATATCACCAGCATGTAGAAGGTAAGTGCATCTCTTTACAGCCTTTAGTTATTTGCATCATGTGGTGTTTGCTTCTTAGGAAGCCTCCTCTCAAGCCATCTGAAGTGTTGGGTTCTCAGTGTAGTTTTGACTGAGTTGATGAATGCTTCCTTTGAGCCGTTAGATGTCTCTGGACTGAAATACCTGACCTGGAAGCTCTTGAATTTGGAGGCAGTATCTTCGGTTCACAGAGTAAGCTAGCTGCAGGTTCTTGTATCTGATCCTCCCTACACTAAGTTATGCAACATTTAGGGTGGTTTTGCACATCCTAAGATATAATGCCTGATTCTCTAGGAACAAGCAGGAAGTCAGTCCTCATTTATGGGTGACGTCAGCACTGACGGAGCCCATGCGGAGCAATTCCTCAGCTTTCAAAGAAAGCCTTTGGGATTGCTACCATGCATGCGTGGCCCTCTTCCCGCTCAAGGGTGCCATCTTGCTTAGTCTCCCTATTTTTGCAGAGCCCTTCGGACGCACGTCCTCGTCCCTCGGAAAAAATTTAGTTTTCCTTGCCTTAACAGGCTCTCTTTTTTCTAGTTGCACCGGTCCTCTATCCTGTCCCCTGCGCTACGTTTTGAGCTCCCGGGGATACATTTTTTCCTAATTTTTGGTTTTGGGCTTCGCACCCTTTTTTCTCCCTAACCACCAGCCGCGTGGGTCTTCGACCTCGTAGGGACCATTTTTGCCCCGTGGCTACCGGATTTAAAAAATGCGATAGATGCTCTAGGAACATGTCGCTTACAGACACTCATGACTGTTGTTTGTGGTGCCTGGTAGCCAACCATGACCCAGAGCTATGTTCGCTCTGTAAGAAAATGTCCTCTAAGGCCCTGCTCAATCATCAGCAGAAGTCCGAAGACATTTTCCTTAAGGCTGCCTCGGAGTCCCCGGTGGCGCCCTCGGTCGTCTCTCCTCCGGTGGGTTCTCCCCCTGCGGCCCCGCGTTCTTGGCACCGACCAGGGGTCCCCAGAGGTGGAACGGCACAAAAAGAAGTCGCTATCCAAGGCTCCTGACAAACGCAAGCGCTCCCGCGCCCGATCGCTTAGCCCCCTTCAGCGTTCCTGAGAGTCAGACAAGGAGCGGCCCCGCAAGGTACCTCACAGGGAAGCAGAAGCCTCCAGCGAAGGTGCCCAGTCTCTCGAGGGACATCCCGGTGAGCACCCCCTCTCCTCCTCGACATCGAATCTGGTGACTCCAGTATCGGTGTTCCAGGGCCCTACGCCCGCGTGGGAGTCCCGTATGCTGGCGCTCGAACGCAGCATTTCTGCGTTCATTGCTTCCCCGCAGGTGCTTACGGCTAGCTTCGCGTGGGACACCCAAATCCGTCCAGGAAACCCCCGAGAGCCGTGGGCCTTGTGAGGGTCCTCGACATCTGTCTCGCTCGCTATCCTGTTCCTCGGAGGCGAGATCGTCCAGAGCCTCCGGCTCCAGGCCGCCGGCCATCGGACAGGGCGACCCACCCGGCTTGGATCCCTCGACCGATTTTTTGAACTGGGAGTCCGATGGGGACACCTCCCCGGAAACCCGTACCCACTGGGATCTTCCATCGGACCCCTCGACGCCTGCATTCCAGCGGCGCTTACCACCCGAAGACAACTTTTTCTTGGTGTTTATTCGGGACATGGCTCGGGCCCTCAGCCTGGTCACCCAGGCCGAGGAGGACCCTCGTGCTGAAGAACTCAACATTCTTCAGTACGAGTCCCCCCCCAGGGAATCCCTCACTGTGCCTGTACTGCCGATTCTGTCTTGGCTGCTGCTCCATATGTGGGAGGCCCCAGCCTCAGTTCCCATCGTGAGCAAGCGCCTTGACACAATGTACAAGGTGCAGCGTGGGCCAGGCTTCCAAAATACCCAACTCCCACACACCTCAGTGGTGGTGGAATCGGCCATGAGGAAGCAGAAGAGTCTGAAATCACACTCATTGGTACTACCGGGCTGAGAGTCGAGAGCCCTTGATGTCCTGGGCCGCAAGGGCTATCAAGGTTCCATGTTCTGTTGTTGCATCCAGGCATATCAATTGCACATTGGTATGTTCCTGCGCAATTTTGTGAAGGAACTTGGAAGTTTCTCTGCGGGCCTCGAAGGGGAGCCCCTCGACAGATTCCGCGCCCTGCTAAAGTCCCTGGCTGACTGCTCCAAGTACATCTCTCGAGCCTCCTTTGATGGCTTCGAGACATCGGCTTGGATGGCGGCCGCGGATTTGGCGCAATGTGTGCAGGAGAACCTCCTGGATGTGCCCTGCCTCGGTGAGCAGCTTTTTGGTAAGCTGATGGAGGAGAAGGCTGCGGAGATCGAGACTGAGTTAGTCACCAGGACCTGCCTCTCCCGCAAGACCTCTACCCGGCCTCGGAAGAAGCAGCCAACCAAGAAGCCCTTCCCCAGAAAGGGTCTCCAGTATCATGGCTATCCGCCGTATCCGGCTACCCACCATGCCGACTGCTCCAGCACAGGGAAAGCCTGGCCAGGGGCACCGTAAACCAAAGGGCCCGAAGGCCCAAACTCCAGCCCCCCACTCAGGAGTTTTGAGGCCAGCTGCATGGCCCCTTGCCCTCCGGCGATGCAGCAGCCAGTGGGGGGATGCCTGTCCTGCTTCGCCCCGTTGTGGGCGCTCATCACCTTGGACACTTGGGTTCTCCAGGTCGTCCGGGAGGGCTATCACCTCCATTTCGACAGGCTTCCACCTCCTTTATCCCTGGCGGAGCCTCCTCGACTCCCTGCACACCAGCTTCTGCTGCAGCTGGAATTGCACTCCCTCCTTACCCAACGGGCAGTCGTGAAGGTCCCTCCCCACTTTCGAGGTTGGGGCTTCTATTCCCGGTACTTTCTTGTCCTGAAAAAGACGGGGGGGTCTGCGGCCCATCCTCAACCTCAAAGGGTAAACAAGTTCCTGGTGCGGGAGAAATTCAAGATGTTATCTCTTGGCATGCTGCTGCCCTTCCTCCGGCAGGGTGACTGGCTATGCTCCTTGGATCTGAAGGATGCTTATGCCCATATCTTAATCCACCTCCAACAGTTCTCCAGGAACAAGCAGGAAGTCAGTCCTCACATATGGGTGATGTCGACGGAGCCCCCATGTGGAGCAAATCCCCAGCTTTCGAAGAAAGCCTTTGGGACCACATCATGCATGCGCGGTTCCCTTTCTGCCCAAGGGTGCCATCTTGCTCAGTCTCCTTTTTTCCGCTGAGCCCAACGGACGTTGTCCTAGCTTCCCCGTAAAAAAGTGATAAAAGTTCGAAAATTGTCTTTCTGCTTGCCGGTTTGATGCCAGTTCCCCTTCCTGCCTCGGCTCGGTACACCGGTATCGAGTCCGGTTTATTTTTCATTTTTGTCCTTAGTGACTAGCGTTCACGCTTTTTTTTTCTTTTTTTCTTTTTTTTTTCTTTTTAGTTGGCAGCCCGGTCCTTTGACCTTGCAGGGGCCCTTTTTCCCCTGATGGTTGCCAGCGGGTTTAAAAAGTGTGATCGTTGCACGAAACTGTCTCTCACCGGCACACAAAACTGCTGCCTCCGATACCTTGGGCCCGACCATGACCTCGTTGTCTGTGGCCCATGCAAAAAGATGTCTTCTACGTCATTGAGGAGCAGGCAGCAGCAACATGACAGGATTTTTCCTGAGTCCGCACCCGAACCCGCCTGGGCCCGGACCTTGTCAGAGGCCTTGACCTCTCGGGAGCTGTCTGATCCCGAGCAGCGTCGGGTGTCCTATGAAAGGGGATCTCCCTCGCGGGAACACCGGAGGAAGAAAAAATCCGTGAGGGCCTTGTCTGAGAGCTCTGAATGGCCTGGTCCCTTGCGGGCTCGGTCGCGGAGCCCAGTGCACCGCCCTGGATCCTCGGAGTCGGAGAGGCCTGCCAAACTCCTTCGAAAGGACCCGGAGACACCGTGGAAGGTAAGCACTGTCGTCATTGTTGACTCTCCCCCGGGAGAGCCGGTGTCGGGCCCGACGGCTGTGGAGCCTCCTGAGCTCGGTCTCAGGTTGGCGGCCTTGGAGTGCAGCGTGTCTGCCTTCATGGAGTAGCAGTGGGTGCTGATGGCCAGTCTCGCACATCCATCTGTCCCGACTTCTGGGAGTTTGATGTCCAAGTCGACCCTGGAGGCCGAGTCGATCCTTGGCCGAGGTCCCCCTTGACCTCCTGTTCGGGACCGAGGTCGTCGACACCGATTCCCTCGGCATCGGGGCAGTTGAGACCGAAGCCCTCGAGGCCGGAGCCAATCAACAACTCTTCGGAGGGGTCTGGTTGGGAGACAGGACGAGGATTCCCCGGGCACCCACAGTACCAAGTACGTCTCGTCAGACTCTTGGGGATTTGAACCTCGGAGACGGTCACCCCCGGAGGATACCCAGTTCTTGGACTTCATCCGGGACATGGCAAAGGTTTTGTCATTCCCAGTGCATGCCGAGGAGGAGCCTCGAGCTGAGGAGCTCGAGGTCCTCCAGTATGACTTTTCTCCAAAGGAAGCCCTTACTGTACCGGTGCCCCCCATTCTGGAACGGCTGATGCTCCGAATGTGGGAGACACTGGCCTCGATGCCGGTCTTCAGTAGGCAAATCGATTCCATCTATCGAGTTCGCAAGAGCCCTGGGTTCCAAAAGGCACAGCTGCCGCACAACTCCATGGTTGTGGAATTGGCCATGCGCCGGCTCAAGAGCCAGAAGACGCACTCCTTGGTGCCTCCTGGCCGGGAGGCCCGCAACATGGATGCTCTTGGCAGAAAGTGCTACCAGGGTTCAATGCCGAATCCAGACATACCCAGCTGTACATGGGCATGTACCTACCAGACCTGGCAAAAGAGATTGCCGGGTTCTCCGCTGGTCTCTCTGAGGGACCTTTGCAGCGCTTCCAGGTTTTGTCCACTGGGATCCGAGAGTGCTCGAAGTTTGACTCTAGCAGCCTATGATGGCTTCGAGGCTTTGGCCTGGGTAGCGGGAGCTGGCATCTGTGCACGATGCCAGGAATGGCTACAGTCGTCAGACCTGGAGCCATGAGTTCAGGACAAATTGGTTTATGTCCCTTGCCGGGGTGAAAACCTCTTTGGCAAGCCCATGACTGAGAAGGCTGCCGAGATCGAGTCCGAGTACCTGACCCGGACAAGACTTGAGAAGAAGACTTCTGCCCCTTCTAAGAATAGGGACTCGGGTAAGAAGCCCTTTTTCCCGAGGAAAGGATCAGATTACCGAAACTTCCCCACGTATCGGGCCTCCCCAGCAGAGGCAGCAGGCCAAGGGACGGGGGCAAGGCCCACGTAAGCAAAAGGCCCCCAAGCCCCAGGCACTGGCTCCGGCCCAGCCTGGAGGGGGCTTTTGACTCCCAGAGCATAGTCTCTCTCCCAAAGGACGCAAGGCCCTGCACAGGAGGAAGGCTGACCCTGTATGCCCATAGGTGGCCAAATGGGCTATCGGTTACATCTCAACCAGGTGCCTCCATCTTACTTTCCAGGGGAGACTCTCAGACCCCCTCTTCACAGGGACCTCCTCTTGCAGGAACTAACAGGTCTTCTTAAAGATCAGGCAGTAGAACCGGTGCCTCACCACCTACAGGGCACAGGCTTCTACTCCAGGTACTGGAGGCCTAAGACCTATCCTCGACCTGCGAAGCCTAAACAAGTTCCTGGTGAGGGAAAAGTTCAAGATGCTTTCCCTTGGAATATTGTTGCCTTACCTCCGCCAGGGAGACTGGCTATGCTCCTTAGATCTCAAAGATGCGTATACACACATCTTGATTCATCCAGACCACAGGCAATATCAAAGATTTGTAGTGGGAGAGAACCATTTTCAGTACAAAGTGTTGCCCTTTGGCCTTGCCTCGGCACCCAGGGTATTCACAAAGTGCCTTGTGGTGGCGGCGGCCTTTCTAAGGATTCAAGGAGTATTTGTCTTCCCCTACTTAGACGACTGGCTCATCAGAGCCCAGTCAGCTCTAGAAGCCCAACAGGCCACGTCCCGCACTATCCAGTTGCTTCAGCACCTGGACTTTGTGATCAACTACACAAAGTCCATTCTGGTTCCCTCTCAGGGTCTGGAGTTCATAGGGGCAAGGTTAGACACCCTTCAGGCAAGGGCTTATCTACCAGAGGAAAGGGCTCAAAGGCTGGTAGCCCTAGTGGAGCAAGTGTGTCGCAGATCCCGCATCTCAGCAAGACACTTTCTGTGCCTTCTTGGTCACATGGCCCCCACAGTGCATGTGACACCCAATGCTCGACTACACAGAACAGCTCAGTGGTGCCTCAGGGACCAGTGGACACAAGCCACAGGCAGACTCAGACACAACATCAAGCTGTCTCATCGCCTGGTACAGTCTTTGAAATGGTGGCTTCAACCTCACAACCTTCTGGAGGGGAGTGCCTTTTCAGCCTCCCACGCACTCAAGGGTGCTGACTACGGATGCATCCCTGTTGGGATGGGGTGCGCATTGCCAGCAGGTCTGCACTCAAGGTGTGTGGTCTCCGTGGGAGAGCACACAACTAATCAATCTCCTAGAGCTTTGAGCGATTCGCCCAGCTCTTCGGACCTTCTGCCAAACCCTGGCTCATCAACCTGTCTTGATTCAGACAGACAACCAAGTAGCGATGTTCTCTGTGAACAAACAAGGGGGCACAGGCTCTCGCATCCTGTGCCAGGAAACCCTGGACCTATGCTCCTTCACAGTCAGCTAGGGTATGTTCCTCAAGACGGTTTACTTATCAAGTCAGGAGAACTTCCAACAGACAAGCTAAGCAGAATTCTCCAGCCGCACGAGTGGCAACTGGATCAGAATATAGCCCAGCAACTCTTCCAGTGTTGGGGGCAACCATCCATAGATTTGTTTGCGTGTCCTCGAAACTACCAGTTGCCCTGTTTCTGTTCCAGACAGCCGAACCCACACAGGGTAGCTGCGGATGCTTTCCTAATATCATGGTCTGTGTGCCTCCTATATGCGTTTCCTCCCACGCCACTGGTAGCTCGGACCTTATTCAAGATCCTACAGGACAAGGGCTCAGTCATCCTGGTGACCCACGGGTGGCCGAGACAGCCTTAGTTTCCACTCCTCCTGCAGCTGGCGGAGGAGACTCCAATTCCTCTGGGATTTTTGCCCAATCTCCTGTTGCAGGACAGGGCTCACTTCTGCATCCCAACCTCAGGTCCCTCAACCTGATGGCATGGCTGCTGAAAGGGTAGTCCTTGCACCACTTCTCCTCCCAAAAAAAGATAGAGGATGTGCTGATAGCCTCTAGAAAGCAATCGACTAGGAAAACCTACACATTTAAGTGGTGTAGGTTTGAGGTATGGTGTACTCAGCAGAGTGAGAACCCATTCTCCTGCCAGGTGGTGGTGGTGCTGCAGTACCAGCTTCACCTTTCCGATTTAGGCCTCAAGTCAAACTCTGTCCGAGTTCACCTTAGTGCTTTATCAGCACACCACTTTCCAGTGGAAGGGCAACCTTTCTCTGTACACCCTTTGGTGTCCAGGTTCCTGAGAGGTCTGCTTATGCTGAATCCCCCAGGTTGCTCCCCGGCAACCGAATGGGATCTAAATGTGGTCTTGCAGCAGCTTACTCGCCCACCTTTTGAGCCGATGGCTACTTGCCATCTGCGCTTCCTTTCTTGGAGATACTTTTCTTGGTGGCACTCACATCGGCTACACGAGTGAGTGAGCTGCAAACTCTGGTGTCCGATAAACTGTTCACATGGTTCTATAGGAACAGGGTGGTACTTCACACGCACCCCAAGTTCTTGCCGAAAGTGGTCTCCCCTTTCCACCTCAACCAGGAGGTGGTGCTTCTGACCTTCTTTCCCAGGCCCCATGCCAGTCGGGCAGAAGCAGTTCTGCATACCTTGGACTGTAAGAGGGCGTTGGCCTTCTACTTAGAGCGTACACGGGGACATCGAAGAGCTCCTCAGCTCTTCGTCTCTTATGACCCCAGTAAGCTGGAGATGCCTGTCTCCAAGCGTACGTTGTCCACCTGGGTGGCGGATTGCATCGCCTGGGCATACAGGGCAGCTGATCTCCCATTGCAGGGTCGAGTCACGGCCCACTGGGTCAGGGCTAAGGCCGCATCAGTGGCTCACTTCCGCTCTGTTCCGCTGGCAGACATCTGCCGTGCCACAACCTGGTCTTCAAGCCAGACTTTTGCAGCCCATTACTGCCTGTATAGGGAGTCCCAACGGGACAGTGCTTTCGGCCAGGCTGACTCCGTAATCTGTTCGAGGTTTAGGCAACTCTTACCCTCTGACCCTTTGGTGTCAGGCTACCGGAGTGTTACGTTCTCGGATGAACTCCTATCATGGCTGCTGCGGCTCTTCTAGAGGGAGCCTGTTTTTCAGTTATGGGTTCTCGGTAGCCTATAGCTAGGGAGTCCCATATGTGAGGACTGACTTCTTGCTTGTTCCTGGAGAAAGCGTAGTTAGTCACCTGTAACAGGTGTTCTCCAGGGACAGCAGGAATCAGTCCTCATGACCCTCTCTCCTCCCCTGGAGTTGCAGTCCTTTGATTAATTTTTATCCTTTTGCTGTCTTTTTAGCTATGTAATTTGACTGAGCAAGATGGCACCCTTGGGCAGAAAGGAGACCGCGCATGCGTAATGCGGTCCCAAAGGCTTTCTTCGAAAGCTGGGGATTTGCTCTGCATGGGGGCTCCGTCGACGTCACCCATATGTGAGGACTGATTTCTGCTGTCCCTGGAGAATACCTGTTACAGGTGAGTAACTACGCTTACAGTTTGCTCCCCTTCGGCCTTGCGTCCACGCCATGGTTCTTCACGAAGTGCCTCATCATGGTCGCTGCTCACCTTCACCACCCGGGGCGTGCCGGTTTTGCCCTACTTCGATGACTGGCTCATTATGGGCTCCTCCGCCGAGGAGGCCCGGCAAGCATTGTCACGCACTGTCCTCTTGGAGAGCTTGGGGTTCTTTGTCAACTACCCTGAAGTCTCACCTCGAGCCCGTGCAGGCTCTCGAGTTCATTGGGGTGCGCTTTGATACTCAGCAGGCCATTGCCTTCTTGCCAGTGGATCGCTCCACCCGCCTCCGAGCTCTGGCAGCTCGCGTCCAAAGCGCCCACCAGGTCACCGCTCGCTCCATGATACATCTCCTGGGCCACATGGCCTCGACTGTGCATGTAGTTCCTTACACCCGCTTGTACATGCGAATGGCTCAGTGGTGCCTCAGTACCCATTGGAGCCAGTCCCTCGACACCTCAGGGACCCCGTCAGAGTTCTCCCCGACCTCCACTTGTCCCTGAACTGGTGGCAAAACCCCCGCAACCTTCTGCGGGGATCACCCTTTCAGACCCCATGGCACGATCTGGTGCTGACGACAGATGCTTCCCTGTTAGGGAGGGGAGCCCATTGCGGGTGCCTCTGCACGCAATGGCAGTGGTCACCCGAGGAGTCTCAGCAGCAGATAAATCTGCTCAAGCTCTGGGCCATCCGGTGGGCCCTGATGGCCTTTGAGGATCACCTCAGCGGAAAGTCGGTTCTGGTACAATCCGACAGCCATGTAGCTATGTTCTACATCAGCAAGGAGGGGGGCATGGGATTGCGCTTCCTCTGTCAGGGAGCGGTCCTTATCTGTTCTTTCGCTGCCCCGACATACCACCCCGGTCAGGAGAATGGCCTGGCGGAGAGACTCAGCAGAATCCTTCTTCCCCACGAATGGCGGTTGGTTCCCAGAGTAGCAGGCTGGCTGTTTCTATGCTTGGGCACTCCGGTGATGGACCATTTCGCCAGCTCCCAGAACACGCAGCTCCCTCACTTTTGTAGCCCAGTGCCACACCTGGGCAAGGAGGTCCCCAATGCATTTCTCCTGGACTGGTCCTCCAGTCTCCTATATGCATTCCCTCCTTTCCCCCTCATTGCGAGGACTTTGTTCAAGCCTCAATGGGACGGGACATCGTTGATTCTTGTGGCCCCCTCGTGGCCTTGGCAGCCTTGGTTCTCACTCCTGCTCCGACTGTCAACGGAGCCTCCGGTTCCCCTGAGCTCTGCCAGGAGCCTGCTAATGCAGGAGGAGGGTCGAGTACTACACCCAAACCTAACCTCCCTATCCCTCATGGCCTGGCAGCTGAACGGGTCTCCCTAGCCTCTCTGGCCCTTCCAGAGGAGGTTGAGGAAATCCTCCTTGCCTCGAGGAAGGACTCCACTAGGTGGGCTTATGCCTTTAAGTGGAAACGCTTCTCCATCTGGTGCTCGGAACACCAGATCGACCCCTTCTCGTGCCCGGTTCGGTGGGTTCTCCAGTACCTTCTCCACTTCTCGAGGGAAGGGCTGAAGTCGAACTCTGTCAGAGTTCATATGAGTGCCATCTCGGCTAATCATCTCCCTATTGAGGGAAAACCTCTCTCGGGGCAGCCGCTAGTCTCCCGCTTCATGCAGGATCTTCTGCTATCCAAGCCATCCATCCATACCCCTCCAGCGGAATGGGACTTAAACGTGGTACTCACTCAGCTCACCTGTCCACCCTTCGAGCTAATGGCAACATGTTCGCTCCGGCACTTATCCTGGAAGATGGCCTTCCTGGTGGTGCTGACCTCAGCTCGCCGAGTCAGTGAGCTCCAGGCACTCATGTCGGGCGCCCCTTACACCAGGTTTTATCGGAACAGGGTGGTCCTCTGTACCCACCCTAAATTCCTACCCAAGGTCATTTTGGACTTTCATCTCAACCAAGAGATAGTGCTGCCAACTTTCTTCCCGAGACCCCATGCCGACTAGGTGTCGGCGGGTCTTCACACTCTCGACTGCAAACGGACCCTCGCCTTCTATTTGTAGCATATCCAGACTCATCGCAAGTCTGACAGACTTTTCATGACCTACGATACCAACAGACAGGGGCAAGCAGTCACCAAGCACACCCTCTCGATTTGGGTGGCGGACTGCATTGCGTTCGGCCATGCAAAGGCGGGTGTCCCTCTGGATCGTTGAATCACTGCACATGGGGTCCGAGCCAAAGTGGTCTCGGCGTCACTGTGCTCCATGCCCCTGATGGACATCTGCTGGGCGGCAACCTGGTCTTCCATGAACACCTTCGCTGCCTACTACTGCCTGGAGAGGGAGTCCTGCCTGGAAAGCACTTTTGGCCAGGCTGTACTTCATAATCTGTTAGGGGTATAAGCAACTTCTGCCCTCCGACCCTTCTTCACGGCTTCGCCCCGAGGACCCGAAACCCAAGAACTCGGGATCCTAAGGTCCTCTGCTTCTGCTTACGGCCTCGCGGAGGCGTTTTTTGGTTGCAGGTTCGGTAGCCTGTAGCTAGGGAGTCGCATAAGTGAGCACTGACTTCCTGTTTATTCCTGGAGAAAGCGTAATTCTCCAGGAACAAGCAGGAAGTCAGTCCTCACATATGGGTGACGGCGCCGACGGAGCCCTCGTGCGGAGCAATTCCCCAGCTTTCAAAGAAAACCTTTGGGATTGCATCACGCATGCGCGGTCCCCTTCCCGCCCAAGGGTGCCATCTTGCTCAGTCTCCCTTTTTCCGCGGAGCCTAATGGACGTTGTCCCTAATTCCTTGCGGAAAAAGTGTGTCAAAACTTTAGAAGAATTTCTCTCTTTGACCGCTTCGACGCCGGTTCCCCTTCCCGTCTACGGCTCGGTACACTGGTATTGAGTCCGGTCAATTTTTTGCGTTTTTGTCCTTAGTGACTAGCGTTCACGCTTCTTTTTTATTTTCACTGGCAGCCCGGTCCTTCACCTTGCAGGGGCCCTTTTTCCCCGATGGCTGCCAGCGGATTTAAAAAGTGTGATCTGTGTAAGAAGTTAATGTCCCTCACTGACACACATGACTGCTGTCTCCGATGCCTTGAGCCCAACCATGACCCGAAGGTCTCTGGCCCGTGTGGGAAAATGTCCTCTAAGGCACTCCGAAGTAGGCAGCAGCAGCATGAAAGGATTTTCTCGGAGTCCGCATCCCCCCCCGGATCTGGACCTCATCAGAAGCTTCGACGTCTTGGGCATTGTCTGAACCCGAGCACCGTTGGGGGTCTTCTGAACAGGGGTCTCCCTCCCGGGAACACCGGAGGAAGAAGAAGCCTGCGAGAGCGGTGTCGTTGGATGCCTCCCATCGCCCTGGGCCCTTGAAGACCAGGTCGCGGAGTCCTGACCGCCACCCTGGGTCCTCGGAGTCGGAGCGGCCTGCAAAGATACCTTGCACGGAACTGGAGATGCCAAGGCGGGTAAGTGCTGTTGTCCTCATGGATTCCCCTCCAGGGGAGCCAGTGTCGGGCTCGACAACGTCGGGGCTTGAGCCGGAGGCTGTGGAGTCTTCTGAGCTCGGTCTCAGGATGACGGCCCTGGAGCACAGCATGTCTACCTTCATGGAGCAGCAGCGGGTGCTGATAGCTGGTCTCACTGGTCCATCCACCCCAACCACTGGGACCTCGACGTCCAAGTCAACCCCGGAGGCCGAGCAGATCCTCAAGACTCTTCGGACTCGAGTCGATCCTCGGCCAAGGTCTCCCTCTACCTCCCGCTCGGGACCGAGGTCGTCGACGCCGGTGCTTTCAGTGTCAGGGCGGTCGGGGCTGAAGCCCTCGCGGCCAGAGCCACTCAATTCCTACTCGGAGGGATCGGCATGGGAGACTGAAGATAAGGAGTCCCTGGACACCCATCGGACCTGGTATGTCCCATCGGACTCACCGGGTTCAGAGCCTTGGAGAACGTCCCCTCCAGAGGATACCCGCTTCTTTGACTTTATCAGGGACATGGCCAAGACTTTGGCATTCCCGGCGGATACCGAGGAGGAGCCTCGAGCTGAAGAGCTCGAGGCCCTCCAGTATGACTTTCCCCCGAGGGAAGCCCTTACTGTGCCGGTTCCTCTGATGCTGGAACGGCTGATGCTCCACATGTGGGAGTTGCTGGCCTCGATGCCGGTGCTGAGCAAGTGGGTCGATTCCATCTATCGAGTCCGCAAGAGCCCTGGGTTCCAAAAGGCACAGCTGCCGCACAACTCCATGGTTGTGGAATCGGCCATGCCACAGGCTCAAGAGCCAAAAAATGCACTCCTCGGTGCCTCCTGGCTGGGAGGCCCGGAACCTGGATGCCCTTGGCAGAAAATGCTTCCAGGGCTCGATGCTGTCATGCCGTGTCCAAACCTACCAGCTGTACATGGGCATGTACTTGAGGGTCCTGGCAAAGGAGATTGCTGGGTTCTCAGCTGGCCTCTCCGAGGCACCCTTGCAGTGCTTCAATGCCTTGTCCACCGGGATTCGGGAGTGCTCGAAGTTCATATCTCGAGCGACCTATGATGGCTTCGAGGCTTCGGCCCGAGTAGCCGCGGCTGGCATCGGTGCACGCCGCCAGGCCTGGCTAATGTCATCGGATCTGGAGCCATGGGTTCAGGACAAGTTGGTTGATGTCCCTTGCCGAGGTGACAACCTCTTTGTCAAACCCATGACTGAGAAGGCTGCTGAGCTCGAGTTCCGAGTACTTGATCCGGACAAGACTCTCAAAGAAGACTTCTGCCCCTTCTAAGAAGAAGGGCTCGGGTAAAAAGCCCTTTTTCCCGAGGAAGGGTACTGTTTACCGCATCTACCCCACTTACCAGACCACCCCAGGGGCAGCAGGACAAGGGACAGGGGCATGGCCCGCGTAAGCAGAAGACCCCCAGGCCCTGGCTCCTACCCAGCTGGGAGGGGTTTTTTGACTCCCAAGGCATAGTCTGTCTTCTGCCAGTGGTAAGGTCTTGCACAGGAGGCAGGCTAACCCTGTATGCTCACAGGTGGCCAGCCATCGCCTCGGATATCTGGGTCCTGCAAATAGTCCGAAGGGGCTATTTGCTTCACTTCAGCCAGATACCACCCTCCTTTCCAGGAGAGCCTCTCAGACCCCCTCTTCACAGGGACCTCCTCTTGCAGGAGTTGGCAGGTCTTCTAGAGAATCAGGCGGTGGAACTGGTGCCCCACCACCTGCATGGCAAGGACTTCTACTCCAGGTATTTTCTCATACCAAAGAGAACAGGAGGCCTCAGACCCATCCTCAACTTAAGAAACTTAAACAAGTTCCTGGTGAGGGAAAAGTTCAAGATGCTTTCCCTTGGAACATTGCTGCCTTACCTCCACCAGGGAGATTGGCTATGCTCCTTAGACCTGAAGGATGCCTATACACACATCCTCATACAGCCAGACCACAGGCAATATCTAAGATTTGTAGTGGGAGGAAAACATTTCCAATACAGAGTTCTTACCCTTTGGCCTGGCCTCTGCTCCCAGGGTGATTTCAAAATGCCTGACTGTAATGGCGGCCTTCCTCAGAAGTCAAGGAAGTTTTGTCTTCCCTTACCTGGATAACTGGCTAAGCAGGGGCCAGTCACCTCAGGAGGCCCAACAGGGCCACTTCTCGTACTGTCAACATGTTGCAACGTCTGGGCTTTGTCATAAACCACACAAAGTCTACTTTGCTCCCCACTCAAGACTTAGAGTTCATAGGAGCAAGATTGGACACCCTTCAGGCGAAGGCTTACCTGCCGGAGGACAGGGCACAGAGGCTGCTAACACTGGCACAACAGTTCAGGTGCAGGTCTCAAGTCTCAGCGAGACACTTCTTGTGCCTCCTGGGCGACATGGCCTCCACTTTCCATGTGAACCCAAATGCCCGTCTCCACATGAGAACAGCTCAGTGGTGCCTCAGATCAGTGGACTCAGGCCTCTGGCAGCCTCAGAGACAGGATAACAGTATCCAAACGACTGGTGAAATCGTTGCAGTGGTGGTGTCAGCCACCCAACCTGTTCGAGGGAGTAATTTTTCAGACTCCCTCGCACACAAGAGTGCTAACGACAGATGCCTCCTTGCTGGGCTGGGGAGCCCATTGCCAAGGATCATGCACTGAGGGGTTGTGGTCTCCTCAGGAGTCTGCACACCAAATCAACCTCTTAGAGCTGCGGGCGATTCGCCTAGCTCTTCAAGCCTTTTGTCATGTCCTCTCACATCAGTCTGTATTGATACACATGGACAACCAGGTAGCAATGTTCTACGTGAACAAGTAGGGAGGTACGGGGTCTCGTATCCTATATCAGGAGAACCTGGACCTCTGCTCCTTTGCTATCAAGCAGGGTATGTCTCTCAAAGCATTGTACCTCCCTGGTTAAGAGAACTGCCTAGCGGACAAACTAAGCAGAATTCTCCAACCTCACAAATGGCAACTGGATCCGGTGGTGGCACAGCGGATTTTCCACCGCTGGGGACATCCGTCCATAGATTTATTTGCCAGTCCGCAAAATCACCAGCTGCCCAGATTTTGCTCAAGACAGCCACATCCTTTAGAGTGTGGCTGCAGATGCTTTCCTGATCTCCTGGTCAGGGGGCCTCATGTATGTGTTTCCTCCCACGCCTCTGGTGGGCCGGACTCTGTTCAGAATTCTTCGGGACAAGGCCACTGTCATTCTCCAGGACCAAGCAGGAAGTCAGTCCTCACATATGGGTGACGTCAGCGCCGAAGGAGCCCTCGCGGAGCAATTTTCCCCAGCTTTCAAAGAAAGCCTTTGGGAAATGCAGCGCGCATGCGTGGTCCTCTTCCCGCCCAAGGGTGCCATCTTGCTCAGTCTTCTTTTTTCCGCGGAGCCCTACAGACGTTGTTTGTAAATCCCCGCAGAAAAGTTGATTTTATTTCTCTTTTTTCTCGGTTTCGACGCCGGTTCTTTTCCCGCCCGGATCCGCGACGCCGGTTGCGAATCCGTTCTTTATTTTTCGGTTTTTTGTCCTTCGTGACAGATTTCGCGCCTTTTTACTTTTTCACTGGCAGCCCGGTCTTTTGACCTCGCAGGGGCCCTTTTTCCCCCGATGGCTGCCAGCGGGTTTAAAAAGTGTGACCTGTGTAAGAAACTCATGTCTCTTACCGACACACATGACTTCTGCCTCCGCTACCTCGGACCTGATCATGACCCGATGATCTGTGGTCCGTGTGGCAAAATGTCCTCAAAAGCGTTGAGTCGGCAGCATCAGCGGGAACGTATCTTCTCTGACTCCGGCCGGGCTCGGACCTCGTCAGAGGCTTCGACGTCTCAGGACTCTGGTCCTGAGCATCGTCGAAGTTCCTCTGAAAGGGGGTCTCCTACCCGGGAACATCATCGGAAGAAGAAACCCGCGAGGGCGGGATCTGTGGACGCTCCTGGTTCCTCGAGGGCCAGGTCGCATAGCCCTGATTCCCGTCCCGGGTCCTTGAAGGTGGAGAGGCCTTCCAAACATCCTCGTCTCGAGATGGACTTGCCTGCTCACGTGAGTACTGTTGTCCTCGTGGACTCGCCTCCGAAGGAGCCGACGCCGTCGGGGCCCGAGTCGGGGGCTGCTGGGTCTCCTGAGCTCGGACTCAGGTTGACGGCCTTGGAGAGCAGTCTGACTGCCTTCATGGACCAGCAGCGGGCATTGATCGCTGGCCTCGCCGGTGCTTCTGCCCTGACCGCCGGGACGCCGACCTCCAAGTCTACCCCGGAGACCGAGCCGATCCTCGAGTCCATGAGGGCTCGAGTCGATCCTCGGTCGCGGTCTCCTTCAGCCTCCCGTTCGGGACCGAGGTCGTCGACGCCGACTCCCTCGGCGTCGGGGCGGATGGCATCGATACCCGCCCGACCAGAGCCGCTCGACGACTCCTCCGAGGAGTCGGCCTGGGAATCCGAGGACGAAGAGTCACCTGGTTCCTTTCGGACTCGGTGTGTCCCATCGGACTCCCCCGAGTCCGAACCTCGGAGACGGTCCCCCCCGGAGGATACCTGGGTTCTCGGACTTCGTGCGGGATATGGCCAAGGCCTTGACCTTCCCCGCGGATCCTGAGGAGGAGCCTCGAGTCGAAGAGCTCGATGCCTTCCAATATGACTCTCCCCCGAAGGAGGCCTTTATTGTACCGGTTCCTCCTATGCTGGAACGACTTCTCTTCCGCATGTGGGAGAGCCCGGCGTCGTCACCGGTGTTAAGCAAGCGGGTCGATTCTATTTATCGAGTCCGCAAGAGCCCCGGGTTCCAAAAGGCACAACTACCGCACCATTCCATGGTGGTGGAATCGGCCATGCATAGACTTAAGAGTCAAAAAATGCACTCCTCGGTGCCTCCCGGTCGGGAGGCCCGAAGCCTGGATGCCCTCGGTAGGAAGTGTTTCCAGGGCTCTATGCTTGCTTGTCGAGTCCAGACCTACCAGCTCTACATGGGCATGTATCTCCGGGACCTGGCTAAGGAAATAGCCGGGTTCTCTGCTGGTCTCTCCGACGAACCTTTGCAGAGGTTCCAAACCTTGTCAACTGGTATTCGGGAGTGCTCAAAGTTTCTCTCTCGAGCAGCCTATGATGGTTTTGAGGCATTGGCTCGAGTAGCCGCAGCCGGCATCGGTGGCCGCCGTCAGGCTTGGCTTCAGACATCCGACCTCGAGCCATGGGTGCAGGACAAGTTGGTCGATGTCCCCTGCAGAGGTGAAAACCTCTTTGGCAAGCCCATGGATGAGAAGGCTGCACAGATCGAGACCGAGACTCTCACCAGGACTCGTCTCTCAAGGAAGATCTCTGCCCCTTCTCAGAAGAAGAAGGGCTTGGGGAAAACGCCCTTTTACCCAAGGAAGGCGGCTGCCTATCAACACTACCCTCATTATCAGGCCTCAGCAGCTCCCCCACAGGGTAAGCAGGCCAAGGGACGGGGTAATGGGTCCCGTAGGCAGCAAGCCCCCAAGCCTGCACCACCGGCCCCTGCTCAGCAGGGTGGGGGTTTTTTGACTTCATCAGCATAGCCTCTCCCCCTCAGCTGGTTTCTCTCAGCACAGGAGGCCGGCTGGTCCACTTTGCCCACAGGTGGTCCAACATCACCACAGATACCTGGGTGCTTCACATAATTCAAAAGGGCTATCTTCTTCACTTTCACCAGGTACCTCCCTCCTATTTTCCAGGGGAGCCTCCTCGACTCCCTCTGCACAAGGACTTACTCCTTCAGGAGTTAACAAGTCTCCTTCAGGAACAGGCTGTGGAACCGGTGCCCCACCACCTGAAGGGTCAAGGGTTTTACTCCAGGTACTTTCTGGTACCAAAAAGAACAGGAGGCCTCAGACCCATCCTGGACTTGCGCAACCTCAACAAGTTCCTTCCAAAGGAAAAGTTCAAGATGCTTACCCTTGGAATCCTGCTGCCCTACCTCCAGCAGGGAGATTGGCTATGCTCCTTGGATCTAAAGGATGCGTATACTCATATTTATTTTATTTATTTATTTATTTTACATTTCTTATATACCGCACTATTTGCGATCAGCGCGGTTTACATAAAACAAACAGTATCCGACAATAACAAGAGTCAGGTCATTACAATGAACAGGAGCAATCAACTTGGATAACGGGGGAAACTATATACATATTTGAAACCTTGAAATAGGTAACTGTATATATGTGAGATGGAGTTATTGTGTGTTGTTCATACCTGGTGGCTGGGGTTCGGGGGAGGCTGTGAGGTGTTTAATAAAGAGGAGGTGTTTTAAGGCCTTCCTGAACTGGCTCAAGTTGGGGATAGTTCTGATGTGTGGTGGTAGGGAGTTCCAGAGGCTTGGGGCGCTCAAGCTGTAGGCTCTATTAGAAGTTGATATGGCGCATCTTGTCATAGATTTTGGTATTGCTAGCATGTTGGCTGTAGCAGTTCTTCTTATCCTGTTGGGCATGTGTAGTTGTATGAGGTCACATATTGAAGAAGCGGATAACCCATTGATGGCCTTGAAAGTCATCACTAAGATCTTGAAGCTAATCCTGGCTTGAATGGGGAGCCAGTGCAGCTGCATCAGGAGGGGTGTGATGTGTTCTCTCCTTGGTGCTCCTAAGAGGATTCGCGCAGCGCTGTTCATAGCGAGTTGTAAGGGATGTAAGGTTGCCTGAGGGAGACCTTGTAGGATGGCGTTTGCATAATCAAAGTGAGGGATGATGAGGGCTTGGTAGATGGTACGGAAGTCGTTCAGCTCTAGTAGAGGGCGTATGTGTCTGAGGGATCTGATCTTGAAGTAGATCGCTCTTACTGTTTTTGCTATGTGCTGCTTCATGTTGAGGTTCTGATCCAATGTGACTCCGAGATACCGTATGGCTGATTTGACTTGCAACTTGGCGTTGTCTACTTCCAAGTGGTTAGGTGGAATAAACTTAAGATCTCTAGAGATGAATAGGACCTCTGTTTTCTTATGTTGGATGCGCAGATTTTGGGAGAGGAGCCATTCGGATATTGCGTTGAAACACTTAGTTAGTGGGGTGAGGTCCGGGCAATCCAGGGATATTGGCAGGTACAGTAGGACATCGTCAGCGTAAATCATGCAGCTCACATTAAAGGATCTAATGATATTACAAATGGGTTGGATATAAATGTTGAACATAAGTGACGATAGGGAGGATCCTTGAGGGACTCCTTGACTTTGTAGGAATGGCTCGGATGTGGTTCCATTTGCTCGTACGTGTTGCCATCTTCCAGACAAGTAAGATCTGCACCAATCCAGCGCTGTTTCGGTGATTCCTTTCTCTCGTAGTCGCATCAGGAGGATCTCGTGGCAGACTGAGTCGAAGGCTGCCGCAATATCTAAAAAGATAAGTGCGAAACCTGTACGTGAGTTGTCAATGCCTGAGATTATGGTGTTGAAAAGAGTAGTGAGTAGTGTTTCCACTCCATGTGACTCTCTGAACCCGTGTTGTGATGGATCTAGAGGTGCATTGGTGTCCACATGGTCTTGTAGCTGCCTGTAGACTATTTTTTCCACAATTTTAGAGAGCATCGGGATACTGGATATGGGTCTGTAAGACTCGACTTTTAGAGGGTCTAATTTGGTGTCCTTAAGCAGTGGTCTAACAGAGGTCTGTTTGAGCATGGATGGGAACGACCCGATGCTAAATGATAGTCCTATCATTTTAGCTAAGATTGGGGCAAGGTCAGATCGCAGATCTTTTATCCAGAATGCCGGACATGGATCTGAGTATGAAGTGGAGGTATTTAGGGTAGCAATAGTGTCTTCAATAGTTCTCTTAGACGGAGTGGTAAAGGTGGTTAGATACGTTGCGCATGCTTGAGCATCAGGGGGGTCCGGTATCACCATCTTGTCGGTTTTGCATAGTTTTGATTGCATAAAGATGGCATAATCCTGTGGGTGTATAGATCCTGTGCGCTCCGGGGTCGGTTCTCTGGCAAGAGACTTGACCAGGTTGAAGAGGTCGTGCGGCTTGTTTAATGAACGTTTCAGAGTGTTGGTGTGATGTTGTTTCATCTTATCTGTGACAGCCCTGCGATGAGTGTGTAGGAGTTGGATGTATGCTGTTTGGTCACTGCTGGTACGTGATTTCCTCCACCGTTTTTCCGATCTTCGTAGGAGGGTTAATGATGCCCTTAGGTCAGGTGTGAACCATGGTGCGGATGGTCTTTTCTTTGGGGCTTTAGTCGTGGGAGGGCGGATTGCGATCGCGCTGAGTTTGCTGTTCCACGTGGAAATTAGGACATCTAGGTCTTGTGAGGTATTGTCAAGGAGAGAGTTTGTTTCATCCAGGATGCGTTCTTTGTTAAACGGATAAAAACTTCTGGCATTTGAGGTTGTGATTGTTTGTACGTTCGTAGTGGGCCTTTGTGACCTGATGGGGGTCGGAATTTGGAATGAAATAAGCTTATGATCCGACCATGGAACTGCTGTTAGTGATAACGTGATGTTTTGTGCTTGTTGAAGCAGCATTTGTGGGGCGAATATCAGGTCGAGAATGTTGCCCTTTGTGTGTGTAGGTTCATGAACCAATTGGGTGTATCCCAAGATATCTAGGGCTTCTGTGAAGGCGGCTGCCTGATTGTCCTGTAGGGATGGCAGGTTAAAATCACCTAGTATCCAGTTTGGTCTATGTGGAGCATGGGTATTTGTTGCTATGTTTATGATATTGGAGAGGTTGTCTGGATCAGTAGAGGGCGCTCTATAAATAAGGTTTATGGAGCAAAAGTGGTTAGAAATAGATAATGTTTCAAGGGAATTGGTGTTACTGGCTTCTGCCATTTCGAATTGAAGGTCGGATCTGGTGATGATGGCAACTCCTCCACCCCTCTTGTTTTGCCTGTGGCTAGTGAAAGTGACGAAATTGGGTGGGAGAAGTTGATTGAGGATGGTGTTATCTTCCGGTGAGAGCCAGGTCTCAGTTATCATGATGATATCCAGATTAAGATGAATTATTGTTTCAGTGATTGCTGGCCATTTTTTGCGAAGTGATCGAGCGTTTAATGAGTGCACACTTCAGACTGTTAGTATGTGGGCGTTTATTTTGCTTTGGTTTAGAGGAGTTTTGCAGAGGGATATAAACTAGACGGGGGCGGCGTGGATAGCCCGCTCCATGATAACGGTTGTTGACGTCATCGGGACATTTTCTTCCACTAGTAGAGAGCGTTGGGATGTGGTTTCGTGCTGTCATTAGTGCCAGTGAGCTGGATGGCAAAATAGAGATTAGAAGGTAAAGACTCATTAGAGTGAGGATTATGTGCTTCATGTTGGGTCTGTCTGAGTCGTTACAAAGGTGGCAGAGGAAAATGTAAGACAATTGGTGTGGTTTCAGGTTGTTAAAGTGTGGGAGAGAAAAGCCTCTTATAACTACCTTTTTGGAGTGGTATAAGACTGTAGGCAGCTAGTAAATAAGTAGATACAATGATTCAGTTTTCAATTTGGAACATTGGACATGTAGTAGAAGCCATGTAACAAATTTTTAAGTTGTAGCAATGTACATGCAGTATACACAATGTAATAATGTGTAAGATTGAGCAATGGAAACAATGTAACAAATGCTGGAAACAATGTAACATATGCTATTAGACGTCCCTACCCACAAGCACTCATTAGTTAGCTAGTGTAGCAGGCAAACAAACTTATGTGACAATCTTTTTCAGGAAATTAATTCTAGGTGGTGTGAGATAGACATATCTTTGGGTAAGAACAGTAAGGTTGATAATACTTATCAAACCTGGTTTCCACCGGGTGTTGCCTGGTGTTGCAGGAAGGAGTAGTCTTGTGGGCTCGGCGGGCTAGTTTGTTGCTGCCGCGTGGTGTTCAGCAGAGGAGTAGTACCCGAAGAAGAAAGAAAGAGCTCAGAGCCAGGGGAGCTTACTCTACACGATTGTCCTTGACCTCACCTTCTTTCGGTGCACAGGCGATCAGAGTTGTTGCCTTGATCTCCTGTCGTGCCACTCCTAAGGGCCACGCCAAAGGGCCCTCAGGCGCGGGCCCGCCGGCGCGGGCGCGCCCAATGGCGCGAAGCTTTAAATGGTATGAAGATCTACCCCGATTGGGTAGCGCTGCTCCAGAGGCCCCTCCCGCTGCTCGTAGCTCGATCCCCAGGGAAGGGGAGAGTTGCTGGTAGTGGCGGGGGTTTAAGGGGCCTGAGCCCGATGGCGCGAAGCTTTAAATGGGATGAAGATCTACCCCGATTGGGTAGCGCTGCTCCAGAGGCCCCTCCCGCTGCTCGTAGCTCGATCCCCAGGGAAGGGGAGAGTTGCTGGTAGTGGCGGGGGTTTAAGGGGCCTGCGCCCGATGGCGCGAAGCTTTAAATGGGATGAAGATCTACCCCGATTGGGTAGCGCTGCTCCAGAGGCCCCTCCCGCTGCTTGTAGCTCGATCCCCAGGGAAGGGGAGAGTTGCTGGTAGTGGCGGGGGTTTAAGGGGCCTGCGCCCGATGGCGCGAAGCTTTAAATGGGATGAAGATCTACCCCGATTGGGTAGCGCTGCTCCAGAGGCCCCTCCCGCTGCTCGTAGCTCGATCCCCAGGGAAGGGGAGAGTTGCTGGTAGTGGCGGGGGTTTAAGGGGCCTGCGCCCGATGGCGCGAAGCTTTAAATGGGATGAAGATCTACCCCGATTGGGTAGCGCTGCTCCAGAGGCCCCTCCCGCTGCTCGTAGCTCGATCCCCAGGGAAGGGGAGAGTTGCTGGTAGTGGCGGGGGTTTAAGGGGCCTGCTCAGCTGGCCCCTTATTCATCCAGACCACAGACAATTCATCCACAATTCATCCACAGACAATTCATCCACAATTCATCCTTATTCATCCAGACCACAGACAATATCTCAGGTTTGTTGTGGGAGGAGTAGCCTAGTGGTTGGGGCAAGGTACTTCGGGCCGGAAGGTTGGGGGTTCAAATCCCACTAGAGGACAGCAACCTTGGGCCGGAAGGACTGGGGTTTCTAGTCCCACAGGTGCTCCTTGTGGTCTTGGGCAAGCCACTTAACCCTCCATAGCCCATGTTCCCTGTAAAATAGTTCTCTGTGTGTTGTGCTTTCCTGTCTAATCAATGTGTTTATACCTCAAAAATTTCCTGTCATGATTTGACAATTTCCAATCTGTAATCAAAAAAACCGCTGCTGATCGCTGGAAGTAGCGGTATACAAATGTATACTAAATAAATAAATAAATAAATAAATAAATTACCAGTACAGAGTACTGCCCTTTGGCCTATCCTCCGCCCCCAGGGTGTTCACCAAATGCCTGGCAGTGGTGGCGGCCTATCTAAGACTTCAAGGCCTTTTTGTGTTTCCATACCTGGACGACTGGCTCATCAGAGCCCAGTCTTCCCAAGAGGCCACTCAGGCCACTCATCGCACTGTGACTCTACTCCAGCACTTAGGATTTGTCATAAACTTCGCAAAGTCCACTTTGCTCCCCTCTCAAAATCTCGAATTCATCGGCGCCAGGTTGGACACTCTTCAGGCGCGGGCCTTCCTCCCTCTGGACAGGGCCCAGCGGCTCATGGATCTCGCCAGCCACTTTCACAGCAATTCCCTGGTCTCGGCCAGGCAATTTCTGAGACTGCTCGGCCATATGGCTTCCACGGTCCATGTGACCCCCAATGCCCGCCTGAACATGCGACCTGCTCAATGGTGCCTTCGCACACAATGGCATCAGGCCACTGGGAGTCTAGCGGACTCCGTAAAGATCTCCGACCCGCTGGTCTCTTCTCTACAATGGTGGCTTCATCTGCCAAACCTAGTACTAGGAGTGACTTTTCAGCCCCCTCCGCCTTCTCAGGTCCTGACGACCGATGCTTCTCTCCTGGGTTGGGGAGCACATTGCCAAGGGACATGTACTCAAGGTCTCTGGACTCCTTGGGAGTCTGCTCAGCAGATAAATTTCCTGGAGCTCAGAGCCATCCGCCTAGCGCTCAAAGCACACTCTCACCTGATTTCTCACCAGTCGGTGCTGGTCCAGACAGACAATCAGGTTGCAATGTTCTACGTGAACAAACAAGGCGGAACAGGCTCCTTCCTTCTCTGTCAGGAGGCACAGAAACTATGCTCTTGGGCCGTCCACCACGGCATCATCCTCAAAGCTGTCTATCTCCCAGGTCAAGAAAATTACCTGGCAGACAAGCTCAGCAGGATCCTCCAGCCACACGAGTGGAGGTTGGATCCGATGGTGGTTCAGCGGATCTTTCTCAAGTGGGGCCTCCCCACCATGGATCTGTTTGCCAGTCCTCTGAACCGACAACTTCCCAGATTCTACTCTTGACAACCGCATCCTCTGAGTAGCGGCGGATGCTTTTCTGATTCCATGGTCCACAGGCCTCTTATATGCCTTTTCTCCCATGCCGCTGGTGTCTCGAACACTCTTCAAAGTTCTCAGAGACAAAGCCTCGATGATCCTTGTGGCTCCCCGATGGCCGAGACAACCTTGGTTCCCGCTTCTAATGCAGCTGGCGGTGGACACTCCTCTTCCTCTGGGGTTTCAGCCCGACCTCCTGTCACAGGATCAGGGGACTCTCCTGCACCCCAACCTCCGGTCCCTTCATCTGATGGCCTGGCTGCTGAAAGGGTAGTCCTTGCTCCCCTCCGCCTGCCTCCAGATGTGGAGGAGGTCGTCTTGGCCTCCAGGCGGCCCTCCACCCGGAAGTCCTACGCTCTTAAGTGGCGTCGGTTCTCCATCTGGTGTGCTCAGCAGTCTCAAGATCCTTTCTCCTGTTCAGCATCAGTGGTCTTGCAGTACTTGCTTTCCCTCTCCAATCTTGGACTTAAGTCCAACTCGGTCAAGGTCCACCTCAGTGCTCTTTCTGCGCATCACATGCCGGTGGATGGCAGACCTCTTTCCAGCCACCCTCTAGTGGCTCGTTTTCTCAGAGGCCTCCTTCTCCTTAAGCCACCTTTGCGCCCACCAGCCCCGGACTGGGATCTCAATGTGGTGTTACAGCGGGTTACCTGTCCGCCTTTTGAACCTCTGGCTACCTGTCTTCTTCGTTTTCTTTCTTGGAAAACCTTGTTCTTGGTGGCCCTCACTTCTGCTAGACGCGTTAGTGAGCTGCAGGCCCTAGTATCTGATCCTCCTTACACTAGGTTCTACAAGAACCGGGTAGTCCTACGGACTCACCCTAGGTTTCTTCCCAAGGTGGTTTCCCCTTTTCACATCAACCAGGAGGTGGTACTTCTGACCTACTTTCCCAGGCCACACTCCAGCTGAGCTGAAATGGTCCTGCATACCCTGGACTGTAGAAGGGCGTTAACCTTCTACCTTGACCGTATGCGGGAGCACAGAAGGGCTGTTGAGCTCTTCGTCTCTTATGACCCCAATAGGTTGGGGTTCCCTGTCTCCAAGCGTACTCTGTCCATCTGGATTGCTGACTGTATCGCTTGGGCTTATGAGTCAGCCGGCCTCTCGTTGGAAAGTCGAGTCACGGCTCATCGTGTTCGGCGAAGGCTACGTCAGTGGCTTACATCTGCCGGGCCGCTACTTGGTCTTCAAGCCAGACTTTTGCAACCCATTACTGCCTGGAGAGGGAGTCCCGCAGGGACAGTGCTTTCGGCCAGGCAGTCCTCCGTAACCTCTTTGAGGTATAGGCAACTCCTACCCTCCATCCCGGATGTTGAGCTACCGGTTGGAGACGTATTCAGAGAAGATTCCTTCCTTCTGTGCTACTGAGCTTGAGGGAGCTCCTTTTTGTGCTTAGGGTCTCCGGTAGCCTTAAGCTTGGGAGTCCTATATGTGAGGACTGACTTCCTGCTTGGTCCTGGAGAATGAGTTGTTACTCACCTTTAACTGGTGTTCTCCTGGAGCAGCTGTAATCAGTCCTCACAACCCTCCCTCCTCCCCTTGGAGTTGCAGTTCTATGATTTCGTTTTTGCTAATTTTTTGCTGTCTTTTAGCTATGTCATCAGACTGAGCAAGATGGCACCCTTGGGCGCGAAGAGGACTGCGCATGCACGCTGCAATTCCCAAAGGCTTTCTTTGAAAGCTGGGGAAAATTGCTCTGCGAGGGCTCTGTTGGTGCTGACGTCACCCATATGTGAGGACTGATTCCTGCTGCTCCTGGAGAACACCTGTTACAGGTGAGTAACTACTCTTTCTGGTAGCCCCCAGATGCCCAAGATAGCCTTGGTTTCTGCTTCTCCTCCAGCTGGTAGTGGAAACCCCACTTTCAATGGGGACGCAGCCCGACCTCCTATCACAGGAGCAGGGCTCTCTTGCACCCCAACCTCAGAGCCCTCAACCTGATGGCATAGCTGCTGAAAGGGTAGTGCTTGCTCCTCTCCTCCTACCTCGGAATGTAGAAGTGTTACTGGTCTCCAGGAGACAGTCCTCTAGGAAATCCTATGCTTTCAAGTGGCGTAGATTTGAGGTGTGATGTAACCCGCACAATGAAAACCCTTTCTCATGCCATGTACCAGTGGTGCTGCAGTACCTGCTTCACCTCTCAGAATTAGGTCTCAAGTCTAACTCTGTCAGGGTCCACCTGAGTGCTTTGTCAGCAAACCACTCGCCAGTGGAGGGGCATCCTCTTTCGGCTCACCCGCTGGTGTCCAGATTCCTCAGAGATCTGCTTCTGCTGAAACCCCCAGTTCGTCCTCCGGCAACTGAGTGGAATTTGAATGTGGTCTTACAGCAGCTTACTCGCCCACCTTTTGAGCCAATGTCCTCTTGCCATCTGCGCTTCCTCTCCTGGATGGTGCTCTTCCTGGTGGCACTCACATCAGCCAGACGTGTGAGTGAGCTGCAAGCTCTCATAACTGATAAACCATACGCAAGGTTTTATAGGAATAGGGTGGTCCTCCGCACTCACCTGAAGTTCTTTCCAAAGGTGGTCTCTTCTTTCCACCTCAACCAGGAGGTGATTTTTCCAACCTTCTTTCCCAGGCTGCATTCCAGCCCGGCAGAGGCAGTCCTGCATACCTTGGATTGTAAGAGGGCGTTGTCCTTCTACCTGGAGCATACAAAGGGACATCAAAGGGATACTCACCTCTTCATCTCGTATGACCCTAATAAGCTGGGGTTACCTGTCTCCAAGAGTACGCTATCCACCTGGGTGGCAGACTGCATTGCCTGGGAGTACAGGGCGGCCGACCTCCCGTTGCAATGTCAAGTCACGGCTCACCGTGTCAGGGCTAAGGCCGCATCAGTGGCTCACTTCCGCTCTGTTCTGCTTGCAGACATCTGCCGGGCCGTAACTTGGTCTTCAAGCCACTTTTGCGGCCATTACTGCCTGGATAGGGAGTCCCGATGGGACAGTGCTTTCGGCCAGGCGGTACTCCGTAAGCTATTTGAGGTTTAGGCAACTCCAACCCTCCGACCCTTTGGTGTCAGGCTACTGGGGGGTGTTGCTTTCTTGGCTGAATTCCTATTGCAGCTGCTGCGGCTCTTCTAGAGGGAGCCATTTTTCAGCTATGGGTTCTCGGTAGCCTATAGCTAGGGAGTCCCATATGTGAGGACTGACTTCCTGCTTGTTCCTGGAGAAAGCATAGTTAGTCACCTGTAACAGGTGTTCTCCAGGGACAGCAGTAACCAGTCCTCATGACCCTCGCTCCTCCCCTGGAGTTGCAGTCCTATTATTGATTTTTATTCATTTTGCCGTCTTTTTCGCTATGTCATTTGACTGAGCAAGATGGCACCCTTAGGTGGGAAGGGGACTGCACATGCGCGATGCAATCCCAAAGGCTTTCTTTGAAAGTTGGGGAATTGCTCCGCACGAGGGCTCCGTCGGCACCAATGTCACCCATATGTGAGGACTGATTCCTACTGTCCCTGGAGAACACCTGTTACAGGTGAGTAACTACGCTTTACTCACCTGTGACAGGTGTTCTCCAGGGACAACAGGAACTGGTCCTCACTACCCTCCTGCCTCCCCTGATGAGTTGCTGAATTTGTGTCCTTCCCTTGCCATCTGCTTTGTAGGGCTCAAGCTGAGGGACCTGACTGAGCAAGATGGCACCTTTGAGCGGGAAGAGGACCATGCATGCATGGTAGCAATCCCAAAGGCTTTCTTTGAAAGCTGGGGAATTGCTCTACGTGGGCTCTGTGGGTGCTGATGTCACCCGTAAGTGAGGACTGATTCCTGCAGTCCCTGGAGAACACCTGTTACAGGTGACTAGCTATGCTTTTTTGCCTTAACCAGTCAATTGTCCTACCAACCTATATCCCAAGACCTCATGCTCACAAAGGGGAAAGTGCTTTGAACACATTGGACTGCAAGAGAGCCTTAGTCCTCTATCTGGAGCAGATTAAAGTCCATAGAAAGTCCACCCAACTTTTAATTTCTTTAGACTTGAGCAAGCTGGGGGCTGCTATCAACAAATGTACACTATCCAGTTTGGCTAACAAAGTGCATCTCCTTCGCTTATGCTCAGGCTGGCTTGACTCTTGAGGGTCCTGTCCATGACCCTTAAGGTTTGCTCCATGACTCTGTCTGTGGCCCACTTGAGGTTCACCATCATAGAGGATATTTGCAGTTGCGACACTGATTTCTATCCACACATTCATGTTTTACTACTGTTTCAAAAGGAACTCCTGACGCAACAGTAGATTTAGCCAATCTACTGTTATATTGAGAATCTGGGGAATAGAATCTAATGCCATCTCCCCTAGGCCCAGCTATTTTTCTTTTCAGGCTGCCTTCTACAGAAAAAGAAGATAAACTAATAAAAAGGCCTGTTACTGACCAAAAACGTTGTTCTGTTTAATATCAGCTGGTTGTGACACTGGTCGTTTCCCCCTTTTTCTTTGAGGCATCCTTTAGCTAGGGAATCCCTTATGCAAGGACATTATCCTGCTTTTACCAGGTGTTCCCTGTGGACAGCAAGATAAATCCTCACTGCCCTCTCACCACCTTTGGAGTTGCTTTCTGCTATCACCTAGTGGATAAAATGAGGCAATCACGCACAGCACAGCAGGAAGGAACTGATGTGCATATGTGCTGGGACCATTCCTGAAGCTTCTAAAAGGTACTGGGAAGTGGTTGCTACACAGGGCTCTGTTGCTAATGTCATCCATGTGTGAGAACTTATCTTGCTGTCTGCCGAGAACACCTGCTACAGGTAAGTAACTGTTTTCTCATATCTGCTGTTAACGGGATATGAACAGCAGCCATCTTTGAGTAGAGAGTAATTGTCAACCACCACCAAGGTGCAAAATTGCACGCTTTGTGCTTAATTTTCAGAATTGCTCATGAGTGCAACTTAACCCCATACTTTTCACTTGCTTTTTATGGGGTTGTAGGGGTCGGGGATCTGGGGGCCTACTAGGACTACCAGAAGGGTCAGCCAAAAAGATCATCTGAGGTTACATACAGTTCACTTCAGATGATGTTTTGCTCCTGCGCTACATCTTTACTCCAGCCCTGAGATTTATTTTATTTATTAATTTACAGTCTCTTTTATACCGCGCTATTCAACATCAGTGCGGTTTACATGAAACAGAATGACTAGCACAGTGCAGCAAGCTGATCTGTGTTTACAAAGAACAGGTACTACAACTTGGATAAAACTGGGGTAGCTATTTACATCTAGGCGACACGTTATGTCGTTTTAAAAGTAATCGTAGTCATGGATGGCTTGCGGGGTATGTTGCTGTGGCTGTACTAGATGGGGGAGGGGGCTATTGGTGCAAAGATTCAGCACTACCAAGATCGTTAAAATAAAATATACAAATTTGGCACTTTTTTTTACTTTGGAAGTAATTAAAAATTCAGTCTTTTGCATGTGCTTTGCTTGCCCACTATGCTACTTTTTAGCCTGGTGGTTTTACTTCTTATCTCCAGGAACAAGCAGGAATGTAGTCTTCAGATATGGGTGTCATCTGCACCGATGAAGCCTCTGCGGGAACGCTCCCCAGAGTCCTATAGGAAAGCCTTTGGGAGCACGTCACTGCACCTGTGTGACTGCCTTCCTGCTCTTCTGACTCCCTTTCCTCAGTTCTTCCTTTTTCGCGGAGCCAGCAGGATATTTTTCCTTTCACTGCAGAAAACGTTTTCCTGGAATAGCACTTCTGCTTTCCCGTTTTCACTCCAGCATCTCCCCCGATTCTGGTTCCTTCAATTTTTATTTCTTTTTACTTTGTGTATTTTCTTTATTTTTCATTTTTTCTTCGAGGGCCTCATGCCCCTCATAGGCCTTTAGGCCTACCCTCTCCACCATGGAGAAACACCCTAGCGGTTACAAAAAATGCGCCAAGTGTTCCCGGACAATTTCTATCATGGATACACATGAATGGTGCCTCAAGTGCCTCTGTCCTGACCATGAACAAGACGCTTGCTCCCTCTGTAAGCAAGTGATGAAGAGAGGACTAGGAAACCAGGCCAGAAAGTTGTCAGAGCTTTTCCCATCAGATTCAGTCTTATTGGCATTGACATCCTCCTAAACTTCATCGACTTCAAAGATATCCAAGACCTCAAAGCATAGTTCAGACTGTAAGAGGAAGAAATCTTTGAGATACCTGCAAAAATCTCCACAGGATCCGAAGTAGTCTCGAGCTTCATCCAAGGAGTCCAAAGAGAGACAGAGAGGATCGAGGGAGAGGTCCCGTTCAAAGCACAGACTCCCCAAAGATGTCCTCCGACACTGGCTGTCAAACCAAATGCCCCTGGCAAGAGGACTTGTCCTCCAAAGCCTCTGTGGGTAACCGGGAGGCGTGCCGTGCTCTGGTACGGTGGCAGAAAGCCCCCATTTTGTCTCTGGACCAGACACCGGCAGTCTTGTTGGATCCAGCGCATGCTATCCATCGAGAAGATCTTAGCGGCTCTCTAGAATCCTCGGTACCCCAAGCACCAATGACTCCATGATATCGACATCGGTATTGACAGCAGAAGCAGTATCGATACCAACATAGGTATTGCTACCTGTGCAACTACCTGATGTCCACATTCCCCATGCTTCTGCTCCTCCACCGGTACCACTGTTGGGAGCCCCATCTACTTAGTCAATACCAGGTTCGGCACTGCTGATAAGACAGCAAAGGGATGACATCGAGCAAGACCAGTACCAGCAGCACCATTCACATGGTCATTGGCACCGACAATGCTCACCGAGCTCAGATTCTGAGGTCTCCAATTTAGACCATCACTCCCTCGACTGAGGAACTACTGGATATGGCATAGAGTACCGGAGGTCCCAGGCTTTCAAAAGAGACAACTCTACATCACTCGAATGATAGTTGAATCAATGATACGCCGCATCAATGCGTCGATACCCCCTCAGCAGGGAATCAAGGAAGCTAGATTCCTTTGTTTGACATTCTTTTCAGGCCTCCATGCTGACAAGTAGGATTAATTCCTACACCTTATATATGGGAATGTTTTTTAAGGAAATCAGTAAGGACCAGGAAGCCTTCCTTCCCTTCATCCCAGAGGAAAAGAGGCCAGTTTTTGAGACAGTCCTGAAAAACAGCCAGAACGTCTCCAAGTTTGTGAACAGGGCAGCCTTCGATGCATTTGAATCCACCAGCAAAGCATTAGCTATTACCATCGGTGCTCGAAGACTAGCATGGATACAGGCCTCAGATCTAGAGCAATGGATCCAAGACAAACTGGGTAACATCCCCTGCACTGGGGAAAATCTCTTCGGTAAAAACTGGAGAGAAAAAGCTGGAGAGTTTGAAACTGATACCATTCTGAAGAGGCTCTCCAGAAAAACTGATGACCCCTCAAAAAAGAAACCAGCAACAAAGAAGCCTTTCTTTCCTAAAAAAGAAGAGGTTCTACCTTTCTTATTCACAACCATCTTACCAACCTCAGGGCAAACAGGGGCCTAAATCTGCTAAGAAGTCCAGAACTGTTAAGCAACAGCCAGCAGCCCAGCCACAAGCGACACCCAGCTTTTGACTCTGTCCTGGGGAGCATGGTCATCTTGCCCCTGCAAAGGCCCAATCTGACAAAAATAGCAGGCCAATTTTGTTTCTTTGCCAGCCATTGGCAAATGATCACCTCAGAACAGTGGACCCTAAACATCATTCAGGAGGGGTACCAATTAAACTTCAAACAACCTTCTCCATCTCACTTCAGAGGCGAAAATTCTCTCCAACCTATCCTCGGGGCCCAAAGAGGAACTCTCCAACCTGTTCAGCCAATGGGCCATAGAGGAGGTTCCACAACTTCACGAGGGCTGCTGCTCTCCTTACTTCCTCATACCGAAGGATACAGGCCTATCCTCAACCTCCGATATCTGAACAAATTCCTGGTCAAGGAGAAGTTCAAAATGATTTCCCTCGGAACCCTCCTTATCCTACTTGCAGGAACAAGACTGGCTATGTTTCCTAGATCTCAAACATGCATATAACCATATCCTGATATATCCAGGACACAGGAAATATCTTTGCTTTTCCTTTCAGGGGACCCACTACCAGTACAGAGTCCTCCCCTTCGGACTGGCATTTGCTTGCTCGCAGGGTGTTCACAAAATGCATCTCAATGGTAGAAGCCTACCTGCAAGGCAAGGGGATCTTCATCTTCCCTTACTTAGATGACTGGTTGATAAATGCAGACTCTCCAGGAGAACTCTCCACTTCACTCAAGGCCACCCTCGCAATGCTGCAACACCTGAGATTTGTAGTAAACTTTCCAAAGTCCCATCTAACCCCAACCCAAAGACTGGAATTCATAGGAGCAGTGCTAGGCACTCAGCTATCCAGAGCCTTTCTACCACTAGACCATATGGACCAACTAGTAACCCTGGTCATCCACATGCATCAACAGACAAGCTTGATATAAACAAGAGATTGGATTACCGCATATAAACAAGAGATTGGATTACCACAAGGTTCAGCGTTGTCAGCCCTACTTTTCAATATTTACATAAAACCAGTTTGCAACATATTCAAAAATTTTGGAGTAAAGTATCATTTATACGCAGACGATATTATGATGTATATACCATTCACGATACCCAACCTACCGCTACAACTCCTATCGGACTGCTATAATGAAATCACAACGTGGCTAAAAACACAAAACCTCCACATAAACCACTCTAAAACCGAAGTTCTAATTGTGACCAAGAACAAAACATACATCCCCCCAACACACATAAGACTTCAAAACCAAGAAATTAAAATAAAAAATGAAATAAGATATCTAGGCGTTATACTAGATACACACCTTACGATGGAAACACACATCAGCAATACTATAAAGAAAATTTATTTCAAACTCAAAACACTCAAACAACTTCGTCCGCTAGTATTTACACAAGATTTTATCAACATAATCCAGGCAACAATAACTCCACATTTTGATTTTGCCAATCTAATTCTAATAGGCATATCAAAACAAAACATCAAACGATTGCAATTAGCGCAAAATGCAGCTGCAAGAATCATATTGAAAATTAACTCACTCCAACACATATCACCAGTACTAGCCTCCCTTCACTGGCTACCAATTCAAAGCAGAATAATCTACAAAGCAATAATAACAATATTTAAGGCCTTAAATGATATGGCCCCAACAATGCTTTGTAACTTAATACATAAAGAACCGTCCAAGCCAACACACAGAAAAGGTCAATTAAACAGACTAAAGATCCCGAAAAATTATACAAGAGCCCATAAGGCAACTAATAACAGAGCCTTCTCCCACATAGCCCCAATAATCTGGAATTCCCTCCCAGAGGAACTACGAACACTTACGGAAATCATGGAACTCCGTAAAAAATTGAAAACTTATCTGTTCACCAAACACTATAACATAGATAACACAACACCCACTTTAGACAAAGGTTAAACAGGAATATGTCTACATTAAGCAAAAGCCCCTATCATACACAGATAACACATACATACGATGACCTCACAGCCTATGTCCATTCACTTCCATGTATATGTTTATGTGTATGTATATGTGTATATATACATATGTATGTATGTGTGTATATATACGTGTATGTGTATATATATATATACATATATATAAAACTGTATATAGTTTAATCTGTTCTATATTATCTCAAATTGTTAAGACTGTATATGCTATATATAATATGATGTTCCTTGTAAATATGTTCTGTTATAATATGACGTTCCCTGTAAAACAAACTTGCTTTGTTAATTGTTGTTCACTGTAAACCGCAACTGAACTTTGGAAGATGCGGTATATAAATGTATGTATAAATAAATAAAATAAATAAATAGCTTGAGACTTCCTTCGTCTCTTAAGCCACATGGCATCCACAGTGCACGTGGTGCCATATGCAAGACTACATATGTACCTAGTGCAATGGACCCTAGCATCCCAATGGACACAATCCACAGGACATCTACGGGACATCATTTCAGATCACCCACCCACTAGCCCAATCCCTCCTATGATGGTGCACCTCAACAAACCTGCTGGGAGGGTCACTTTTTTGGATGCCTCAACCTCAACACACTCTAACCATGGATGCGTCCAAACTCTGTTGGGGAGCCCATCTTGAGTCAGCATCCACATAGGGCCTGTAGACAACTCAGGAGTCATCCTTACAGATCTCATGAATGCCCTGTATGTGTTTCAACACCACCTCGCAAACAGCCATGTGCTCATCAGGACAGACAACCAGGTGGCAATGTTCTATGTGAAAAAGCAAGGCGGGACAGGCTCGCTTCCCCTCTGCGAAGAGGCCTGTCGCCTGTGGAACTTCACCATCTCTCACCACATACACCTTTGTGCAGTGTATATTCCTGGAGATCAGAATCACCTTGTGGATAGGCTCAGTTGGATTCTCCACTCACAGAATTGGAGTCTAGATGCTCACATAGTGGCTGAGATCTTCAAAGTGTGGGGAACGCCAGTCATCTATCTCTTTGCCATCCCACAGAACAGCAAACTCCTGCAGTTCTGTTCCAGAGTTCTGTCCATGCTAAGCCAAGCAAACAATGCTTTTCACCTACACTGGTGTCAAGGACTGCTTTATGCATTTCCCCCATCACCCCTGATACTGAAGATCCTCTTCAAACTCCAGCTCGACGGAGGCACTATGATTCTCATAGCCCCCTTCTCGCCCCATCAACCCTGGCTTCCCCTTATACTTCAACTGCAACAGTCGCAACTGATCCATCTGGGCTGCAATCCAGATCTTCTATCCCAGGACAACGGAACAGTCCTACATCCCAATCTGTGATCTCTCCGTCTGACTGCATGGCTGCTGAAGGGATGATGTTCCAGCATTTCCGCCTTCCTCAGGAAGTAAAAAAACATTTGTCTGGCTTCCGAGAAGCCCTCCACCAGAAGGGCCTACATCTTGGTGCACTTCCTAGTGGCTCGTTTCATGAGAGGCTGCCTTCTCTCTAAGTTACCCATTCAACCACCTCCAGTGGCGTGGGATCTCAACATGGTCTTGGCTCAACTTCTCAAACAATGCATCAAGAGTACCCTTTGTAAGCAATCGTCAAACAGAAGCCAGCTTAAAAGCAGCCGGCACAGTATCCGACTGCAGAGAAAGATTCACCATATCTCTGAAAAGAGAAGCACACTCCTCTCGAACTAACCTTACCCAAGGGGCAGGACAGGGATTGAGAGAACTCGTGGAAGACGACAAATCTGAAATCATTTCCACCATCTCACACGCTGATACCAAATTAAACTGACCAGGTATCACTCAGAAATGCAGGAGTAGAATCCATTCAAACACTAAGTAAGCAAACTGATTGCCTAGTGACCACTCCCTGGTCTGCCACAAGATGCCTAGCACAGGCCTGAGCAGAAAGATGACACACATCTTGACCTTCCTCTACAGAGCACGTCAAAGACCGAACTCCTGTGGCCTTTTCAATGACTGGGCAAACCGATCTGAATAATATGTCATCTTTTTATCCATCAAAAAATTTCAATAATCAGCTAACAATTGTAAATATGCAAGTCTTACAGAATCAGTACAGTGCTTACACCATAGGCGTTCAGCCTTTCTCAAAAAAACACTTTTTCTCCTAAACAGACACATCAAACCGCAGGCAACATGCTCTCTAGACCCTACTAAAGCGCCAATTCATCGGCAAGCAACTGCAGCCACAGCTGAATTCCAGTCAGAAACCATACACTCAACATCAGGTTGCACAACATTACTAAAACACAAAGTTATTTCCTGCAAAAAATGATCCTCAGGGGGTCAACATAGTCATATAACTATATAGTTGTGCGCCTGCATGGCATCTTTGGTTAAGGAAAAGCTTGTGACGCCAGCAGTGTGGTGTTGAACAAGACACTTTGGAGTGATGCATCTATTTGAATGATTAAATGCTGACCCCCCTGAGGAATCAATTGGCGAAACACCTGGCTAGACGTCATGAGTGGCGTTGGGGAGATCGGATGAAGATGGCTGTGAAGCAACGGCATGTTTAAGCTAAGTAGTATCAATTTGCGTATACTTCATTCTGGATAGTTTTAGGCTTGCATACTTTGAAGGAATTTAGATTTTTTATCTGAATTTGAATTTTTGGATTAAAAATAATAAGAGTATACACACTGGAAGGAGTTTTTCAGGGTCATTGATGTGATGAGGATGAGTAAAGGCTTGTTTACCAGATGCTTAAGACTCTGACCTCGTGAGGTGCTGAGACCCTTTTCTCCTTCTTTCCTCTTTTTTTTTTTCCTGTGGATATAAGAGTTTAAGGAATAAGGATAAAAGAAGTGGAAGAATTTTGAGTCTGCAGATCTGCTGGAGTGTTTTCTGTTTATATTGATGAGTTCATCTGTTCATCTGTTTTCACTCCGGAAATGACATTTTAGATTTGTGTTTGTCACTAGCATAGAGAGGCCAGAATGGCAATCAGAAGGTGGGCGATACACCACACCAACCGTCAAACAGCCATTACCCACAATCACCAATTCCATATCAGACTGTGAAATAGCAGTCGGCTTCAAAAAGCTCCATTCCTTTCTCACAAAAAGCATCATCCCACCACCCCGTCTCCACACCCGCAACTCATGAAAGATAACATACAAAGTATGACAAAAGAGAAACGAGACTGTGGCAGCCACGCCCATGACTCAATGCCATTTGGCTAACCACTTATGTCACTGTGTTGTGCAATATCTCGCCACTATTCTGCTATAATATTTTTAATCTCTGTCACTCTGCTTTTCTTTTTCAGTTTTTTTTTGTAGCACACTGCTCCATCGCTTTGTCATGCAACAGGAGGTGGCAGAAATATGGAGCAAAGAATGAACTTGAAATTTCTGGTTAAGTTGGAGAAGGGCCCAACTGAATGTCTCCAATTTCTCCAAAAAGCTTATGGAGAAGATGCAATGTCAAGGCTGCGAGTCTTCGAGTGGCTCAAACGCTTCAAGACTGGTCACGAGGATGTGGAGGATGGCTCCAAGTCAGGATGGCCTTCCACGACAAAGGCAGCTAAGAACATTGACAAAGTGAACTAGCTGGTGTGGAGTGATCACAGATTGACAGTGCGGATGATAGCTGAGGAGCTCAGCTTGAACAGGGAGTCAGTGTGGACCATCTTGGTGCAGGAGCTGGGGATGTGGAAGGTGTGTGCCAAGATGGTGCCCAAGCTTTTATCAGACTATCAGAAGGAGCACTGGGTCAATGTTTGTTGAGACTTGCTAGAGAAAATCAGAGAAGATCCAGAGTTCGTTGGCAGAGTCATCACAGGAAACGAGACTCGAGTCTTCCAGTATGACCCTGAAAGCAAGAGACAGAGCCTGCAGTGGACTGGACGACTCGACTGTCACCCAGATCAAAGAAGGCGCGCATGTCCAAATCAAGGATCAAGGTCATGCTGATCGCATTCTTCGACCAGAAGGGAGTGGTCCATCATGAGTTTGTGCCTGAGGATCAGACAGTCAACCAGCACTTCTATCAGCAGGTCCTCAATTGCTTCCATGACCGGGTTTGGCACAGCAGGTGGACTCTGTGGAGAGAAGTCGTGGCTTCTCCACCACGACAACGTGCCCGCACACACCGCGCTCAGTGTGAGGCAGTTCTTGACCAACAAACAGATCACAGCTCTCAACCACCCTCCTTATTCCCCAGATCTCGCACCCGTGCAACTTCTGGCTCTTCCCCAGATTGAAGACTGTGCTCAAAGGAGCTCATTTCACCTCTAGAAGAGATCAAGGTCACTGTGACGAGGGAGCTGAGGGACCTCAAGGAGGAGGACTTTACCGAGTGCTTCCGTACGTGGCAGAAGCGAATGCAGAAGTGCATTAACTCTGGAGGGGATTACTTTGAAGGGGACAATGCGTAATTTCTCTGTAGATTTTGTAATAAAACATTTATGGGACAGTCTCGTTTCTTTTTTGTCACACCTCGTATGCAGAAGGATATAACTGATTGAGTAAAACAGAATCACTAGAAGTAATTCACGTCTCTGTGAAACCCATCACATCCAGTCCATAGTCCATTAAATAATCATATAATACATCCACCTTATTAATGACAGAATGCATATTCACCATAGTAAAACACAACTCAGAACAAACAAAGACTAAAGAAACAACAGAGAAAACTTTACGGACAGAAGGCCCTTTGTCCTTTATCTTATGTATAGCATTGCACAGACCATACCTGCTATACCCCTGAGCAACCGGAATATTAAACAAACCACCTACCCCTTCCATTCCCAACCCCCACAAAACAAAACAGATCAAACACAACCATACATATAATAGACAAAAGACTACATGTACAAACCTTCCAATAAAATGCAAACAAATTCACTCACTTAGACCCACACTGCACCAGATACCAACGGACCAGGCCTATAGGCCTTCAAGGGGTGTGTCAAGGGGCATGCCCCTTAGCTGGTTCCCTAGGCTGGGACCAGTGGCGGAGGGATCCGCCAAAGGGCCCTCCCTTTCAGGCCCCCTTGACGACTCACAAAGATGTCAGTAAAATCGCCGATGTTTCAGGCGCACAAACTGGTCCCATGCTAGTCCTAAAGACCTTTAACAAATTTCCTTAAATGAGAGGTTCAGCATAGTTTCCCTTGACATTTTAATTCTCTATTCTCTGTCAACAAGGAAGACTGAATCAGTCATACCCCAATGGGTGGTGATATCCATCGCTACCAGAAGAAACGACTGTGTTAGAGCTCTGAACTAGGGTAAAGTTCTGAGCATGTGCAGCCCATCCTCTGTAGCCCAGACCCTTCAGTCTCCTCATTTTTTTTCCCTGCTCTGTTGAATGAACATAAAAGTAAGGCACTCCCTGGAATTTGTTGAATCTGTTCTTTGTGTTTGACTGATGCTGCTTTCAATGTTTCCTCCCTCATTTTTCGTTGGGCCCAAAAAAGAAAAATTGTAAACTCTTATTTCAGCTTTGGTCAGTACGGAGGCTGCAGTGTGGATTCCAGTTCACACATTCACATCACATTGTTTGAATGATTCCCGATGCATTTCTAGGTTTGCTCAATTAGTCTTGAGGAATCTTTTTAAAGTTTCAAATCCAGCTCCCTTTTCCCCTACCCCCTCGGCTTATTTTTATTTCCAGGTTGCTTCATTAAAAAAACAAAACAAAAAAAAACAAAAACCAAAAGGCTGTTGCCAGGAAACATGTATTTTGCCTGTTGCTCAAATTTTAATTTTATTTTTTAATTGGCAGCAACCTGTGTGAGGACTGAATATCCTGATTTTTCTTAAAGAAGACAAAGCTGCTTGCTTGTAACAGGTGTACTCGAAGGATAGCAGGGATATCAGTCCTCAGAAAATCTTACCACCTCCCCTAGGAGTTGGCTACTTTTAATAATAAACTTCTTATGGAACGGAGTCTGCACCATGTGACAGTGCAGACATAGGAAGACCAGTACATGTGCAATGCATCTCTTTAGAAAACTTGGAGAGCTTTGTATACATTTTGTCTAGCTCATGCTCCATTAGATGTCATCTGTATACGAGGAATGATATCCTGCTATCCTCCAATTCCTGTTACAGGTAAGTAACATTACAGTAGTTGACTCAACATAGTAATTTCTTCCTTGATTGGTAGGAAAATTGTTAGAGAAATTAGCATGGCCAGAAAATTCAGGTATTTTCTTTTGATCTTTTTTTTTCAAAAGGACAGCAACATTTCATAGTTTTGTGAAAATAACACTTACAAAAAATCCAAAGAAGAGACCAACAGCAGAAAGACTTCTAACTGTAAGTGTTTAAAACAAAAAATATACTGAAATAGTATACTGATTATAACCAATTTCATATGCTTTGATAAAGTTCATTTGATGTCCACCAATGTAGGGAGTTAATGAACTTAAGAAACAAGAAAACAGATTTTTTTAAAAGGAAAGGATAGGTTAAAAGAAAAGAATCTGTTGAAAAATCATGGTAAAATAACATTACTATGAAATTAAGAGATTTTATGGGAAATAACTTGTGACTTATTTTATGAAAAATATAAGGGGAAAGGTATATGGAATTTTCCTAAATATTTGTTTCTGGAGATGGTATTGTTTGCAAATCAAAATGTCCTTGCACCTATATAGTGCATTCAGCGCTATACACATTCAGCACGTGCAGCATCCTCTCCCCAGTATTTGCAGCCAAGCCAGGCAGCAGAAGACTCTAACCAGCACCTTTGGCTTGATATTGCAGAGCAGTGCACAGCACTGCCAAAGAGCCATTAAGTTAGCTGTGAAAAATATTACAAAAGTCATTAATCTGATAGCGATGAGTTGCATGAATTATGTTAAGTGGAATAGCACCTCCAGAGTTTCCTGTGAAAGATTTTGAACATATGTGAGTATCTTCCTATGCAGTGCCAGACCTGATGCTTACCTGTCTTTTTGTCCATCATAGAATACAAGGCAGATCACTGTAAGCAAATTATATGGCTTGTTTTGCACCAGTTAATCTTTGTGCATATTTGCAATCAGGAAATATGAACAAAGATACTAGTAGTGTGCTTAGGGATATAATTACTTAGCTGCATTAAAGCAGCAAGTTAACACAGGTTGTATAGCAAGCAATTTTTCATGGGAATTGCTGAATTGTGATACATGATTATCACAGTTGAGTAAATACTATATTCCATGGTCTTGACCTGACAGATGTTACCTCTTGTGGTAATGTCTGCACATTCTTGGCCTTCTCGGACAGTGATCCTTAAAGGGGGTAGCAAGCTTTAAGTTCCCATCCTGCTACGCCCAAAGAGATAGCTGTGTATCTTAGCACAAAGCCTCCTTAATACCCAACTTAACACAGTTTTAACCCATGTTAAATACAGAATTTGACATTAACTCTGTGTTGCCCTTTATATGTAATGTATATATGCACTTACATACATACTGCTTTCCAGGTATCCAGCCATCTGGAGTAGTTTGCAACAAATTAAGCCAGATAAAAACAGGGAGTGGAGAAGTAGCCTAGAGATTAGAACATTGGCTTGGTAACCAAGAGACCAGGGTTCAATTCCCACTGCACTCCTTGTGGCCTTGGACAAGACACTTAACTATCCATTGCCTCATAAGAAAGGCCTGGTAATCTACTTCCGTTCACACTGCCAAGAAAACTCAGGAGCTGCTGGGTTGCCAGGCATCAGCACTGACTTGATGGCACACATTGCAAAAATATAGAAAATTAAATACAACCATACATTAAGCACAACTATCCCCTTCCTATCCTCCATATTCACCACCCCCCAGTCAACCCTGAGGGAACAATAAAAAAAAGTCTTGAGCTGTGTCCTTCGCAAGCCCTATTCAAATCCAAGCTAAAAAAGCATCTCTTTGAGGCTGCTTTTGGATATTGATTCCCCTCACTTTCTTGTTCACCACTTATGTCTGTCTTACCATACTCTAGTCCCCAGTTTTGTGATGTTCGTCTTGATTAGATTGTAAGCTCTGATGAACAGGAACTGTTTCTTACATCTATATGTACAGTGTTGTGTATGTCTTGTAGCACTATACAAATATATAGTAAGTACTAGTTCTGACCTTGAGAATATACCACTGGAATTTGAAGACTGCCTGCAAAATTGATTTGCTGCTTTAAATACAAATGACAGAACTCCAGAACAATTATGGGATGACACCATGGAGATTGTGTCAGAAGAAAGTGAGAAGTGTCTACAAAAGGTAAAAAAACAAAACGGCCAAAACCTACGAGAGTTAAAGAAAAAATTCCATCCTCGAATTGGAATGTTAGAAGATGTTCAAGGATCCATGTTGAATGATGCTGAGAAGATCAAGAAAAGGTGGAAAGAATATACAGAGTCATCATACAATAAAGATCAAGTGGACCAACAGCCATTTCAACATGTACCTTATGATCAGGAACCATTGGTGATGAAAAGTCGTTAAAGCAGCAATGAAAGCCCTATCAAAGAACAAAGCACCCAGCATTGATGGCATTCCCACTGAAGTATTACAGCAATTGGATGAAGTTGTTACCATACTTACAAAGCTCTACCAAGAAATTTGGAAGACAATATCATGGCCAACTGACTGGAAAAGATCTGTTTTTATACCAGTACTAAAGAAAGGTGATCCAACTGACTGTGGGAATTATCACACAGTTGCTCTGATCCCACATACCAGCAAGATTCTACTCAAGATTATTCAGCAGAGACTAAAACCATACCTGGGATGAGAATTGCCTGAAGTGCAAGCAGGGTTCAGGAAAGGTCGAGGAACGAGAGACTGCATTGTAGATGTGAGATGGATCCTTGAAAAGACTAAAGAATACCAAAAGGATAGCTATATGTGTTTTATTGAGTACAGCAAGGCTTTTGACTGTGTAAACCATGAGAAACTCTGGGCCACATTAAGAAGCATGGGTATACCAGAACACACCTAATAGTTTCCTTGCACAACCTTTACATCGATCAAGAAGCAACAGTTCAAATGAAACAAGGAGGAAACAGAATGGTTTAAAATCAGGAAAGGTGTATTTTATTTATTTATTTGAACAGTTTTTTATACCAGCGATCAGGGATGGTTTACATGGAACAAAAACTTGAAGATACATGGAACGTTCTTAATAATAACATAACATTCTCCAGGACCAAGCAGGAAGTCAGTCCTCACATATGGGTGACGTTGGCGCCGACGGAGCCCTCGTGCGGAGCATTTCCCCAGCTTTCAAAGAAAGCCTTTGGGAATGCAGCGCGCAGGCACGGTCCCCTTCCCGCCCATGGGTGCTATCTTGCTCAGTCTTCTTTTTTCCGCGGAGCCCGACGGACGTGTGTCTTAGTCACCCGGTTAAAAGTTGATTTTTTTCCCTCGAAGATTCGTGATTTTTTTGCCGGTTCAACGCCGGTTCCCCTTTCCACCTGGGCACGGTTCACTGGTATCGAGCCCGGAGCTATTTTTTAGGTTTTTGTCCTTAGAGACTAGCGTTTGCGCTTTTTTTCTTTTTCACTGGCAGCCCGGTCTTTTGACCTTGCAGGGGGGCCCTTTTTCCCCCGATGGCTGCTAGCGGGTTCAAGAAGTGTGATCGGTGTAAGAAACTGATGTCTCTCACCGACACACACGACTGCTGCCTCGGCCCGATTATGACCTGATGATCTGTGGTCCATGCAGCAAAATGTCCTCTAAGGTGCTGAGGAGCCATCAACAAGAAAGGATCTTCTCTGACTCCGCGTCCAGCCGGGCCCGGACCTCGTCAGAGGCCTCGACGTCTCGGGAGTCCGACCCTGAGCGTCGTAGGGGCTCCTCTGAGCGGGGGTCTCCCTCACGGGAACACAAAAAGAAGAAGAAACCCGCGAGGGCGGCGTCGGTGGACGCTCTTGGTCCCTCGAGGGCCAGGTCGCATAGCCCCGACCGCCATCCCGGGTCCTCAAGAGTTGGAGAGGCCTGCCAAAATGCCTCGTGTGGAGCCGGAGTCCCCGAGTCACGTGAGTGCTGTTGTCCTCGTCGACTCTCCTCCGGGGGAGCTGCCGTCGGGGCCCGAATCGGGGGCTGCTGGGTCTCCTGAGCTCGGACTCAGGTTGATGGCCTTGGAGAGCAATTTGGCTGCCTTCATGGAACAGCAGCGGGTGCTGATCGCTGGTCTGACCGGTGCATCTGCCCCGACCACTGGGACCTCGACATCCAAGTCGACCCCGGAGGCCGAGCCGATCCTCGAGTCAATGAGGTCTCGAGTCGATCCTCGGCCAAGGTCTCCCTCGGCCTCCCGTATGGGACCGAGGTTGTCGATGCCAGTACCCTTGGCATCGGGACGGATGGCATCGGTGCCTGCCCGACCGGAGCCGCTCGATTCCTCCTCGGAGGGGTCGGAGTGGGAGACGGAGGACGAGGAGTCCCCGGACACGTTCCGGACCCGGTGTGTCCCATCGGACTCACCGGAGTCCAAGCCTCGGAGAAGATCCCCCCCCGGAGGATACCCGGTTCTCGGACTTCGTGAGGGACATGTCCAAAGCCTTGGCCTTCCCCGCGGATACTGAGGAGGAGCCTCGAGCTGAGGAGCTCAAGGCCCCTCCAGTATGACTCTCCACCGAAGGAGGCCTTTACTTTACCGGTTCCTCCGATGCTGGAACGGCTGCTCTTCCGCATGTGGGAGGCACCGGCCTTGGCGCCGGTTCTCAGCAAACGGGTCTATTCCATTTATCGAGTCCATAAGAGCCCTGGGTTCCAGAAGGCACAGCTACCACACCACTCCATGGTTGTGGAATCGGCCATGCATCGTCTGAAGAGTCAGAAGATTCACTCCTCTGTGCCCCCCCCGGCAGGGAGGCCCGGAACCTGGATGCCCTCGGTAGAAAGTGCTCTATACTGGCTTGCTGTGTCCAGACTTACCAGCTGTACATGGGCATGTACCTCCGAGACCTGGCAAAGGAGATTGCCGGGTTCTCTGCTGGCCTCTCTGAGGAACCTTTGCAGAGGTTCAAGGCAATACCCGACAGTTGATGCATTCTGACCAGGGTCATCAGGCATACCACACCTCCGGTTGAGGGCGGAGAGGCGCTCCGCGACCAGCCAGACCTGAAGAGTTGGGAGACTGCTACAGTCCGGTTTTCCTTCACCCGCTATTTCCTTCTTGCAGGTGTGCGGAGGTCTGGCAGCTCGGACCTCCCTTCGATGGATTACGCAGCTTCCAGGTGTTCCCGAGTTGGTTCATTTCGAATCCATTGCTGCATTCCGGGCAGAGGCATTCTGTGATCTCTTGCAGCTGTCAGCTCGCTTCCTAGCACCGGTGTCGGTAGCTCGGAGATGGCTCAGCCTGCGTCAATGGGCAGCGGATGTTGCTTCATTTAAAGGCTCCAGCGTTTAGATGCCATTCGTCCCAGTCCACCGTTGGAAGGAGGACTGGGCCGTTACTCTGTCTATTTTGGAATGCTTCAGGTCCTGGATTCTCTCGGGGCTGGGTGCAACACTCGTAGGGGACGGGTGTTTCTACCTCAGGAACGTTTTCAGAAGATCTCTCTTCAGCTCCGCCGCTGCTTGGATCAAGCGGCGCCTCGGCCTTGGGGCTACCTTCAACTCTTGAGGTCCATGGCGGCAACGATAGCCCTCGTTCCGTGGGCAAGAGCGCTCTTGCGCTGCTTGCCGACGGCGCTTCTATCTCGTTGGTCGCCGGTATCGGAGAGTTATCGAATCCGGTTGCCTTTGCTTCTGCCGGTGCGCCGCAGCCTCCGCTGGTGGCTTCAGGCACACAATCTTCTACGGGCGGTCCCTCTGGAGTCTCGGTGACGCCAATCGCCGACCTCTCCGGTTGGGGAGCGCCTTGCAGCTTAGCCTCGGCACAGGGGTGTTGGTCACCTCGTGAAGCCCAAGGGTCTATCAATCCTCTCGAGACGCGGAAAGTGCGCTTCGCCCTTCTTCAGTTTCAGCCTCTAATGCGGCGGTGTGTGGTTCGGATCCTGTCCGACGCCATGACGGTTGCTTACCTAAGCCGCCTAGGCAGCACGCAATGTTCGGATGTCTCACAGGAGAGGCGTTTGCTCCTCCCGTGGGCGGAGGAACATCTTCATGCTGTCGGCACAGCACATCGCAGGCGTGAACAATGTGTAGGCTGATTTTCTCACCCGGCACTCTCTGGAGCCCAGGGGCTGGGCTCTGCAGCCGGATGCGTTCCGGTCCATTGTTCACCTGTGGGGACTACTGACCATGGATCTAATGGCTACGGCACAGACTGCCACGGCTTCGCTGTACTTCGGCCATTGGAGGGACGGGGGAACGCACGGCATAGATGCTCTCTCTAAACCGTGCCCGATTCATCTTCTCCGGTGTGTTTTCCCTCCCTGATCCGTGATATGCATGGTTCTCCAGTGGCTCTGAGACCGTCGCGACCCTGTACTCCTGCTGGCTCCGAATTGGGCTCGCGGATCATGGTATGCGGATCTCTTCCATCTGTCTGGGGCGTCGATGTTCCGCCTTGAGGCGTTATTCGGCCTTCTGATTCAGGGACTGGTGGAGATGGAAGACCCGGCTCCTTACTCGCTTACGGCCTGGCAATTCCACGCCGCCGGTTTGCTCGCTACGGCTATTCGCCTAGCGTGGTCGTGACGCTTCTCACGGCGCGGCGGTCTACCACGACGCTGACTTACGCTCGGGTTTGGCGTCTCTTGATGGTTGGTGTTTGCAAAATAACCTCTCCCCCTGGCGTTGCGGTGTTCCGGATATCCTGTCCTTTTTACAGGCCGGAGTGGATAAGGGATTAGCGCTCGATTCCTTGCGAGTACAAGTGGTTGCCTCAACTTGTTTTCGGAGTCCTATAGCGGGGCGATCGATAGCTTCGCATTTGGACGTGTCTCCTGCGTGTAGTTAGGCCTTCCGGCCTCCTCTGCGTTCGCCTGTGCAGGCGTGAGCTCTCGTGCTTGTCCTCTGTGCCCTCGTTGCTCCTCCCTTGGAGCCTCTGAGGGCATGTTCTCTTCTAGATTTGTCTCTGAAGGCAGTCTTCTTGGTGGCCATAACTTCGGCCCGCCGTCTTTCTGAGCTCCAGGCTCTCTCGTGTCGACATCCCTATCTCTCGTTTTTCCTCCGAAGGCGTTTCTCTGAGAACTGTCCCTTCCTTTGTTGCCCAAAGTGCTGACGCCGTTCGCTGTTGACCAGCCTCTTTTCTTTCCGTCTTTAACAAAGGCGCAGTGTGACAGTGGTCGGTCTCCGTTGCGGGCGGTGGACCTTAAGAAGGTTCTTTTTCGGTAGCTGGGGGTCGCGGGACCCTTCCATATGACTGTTGCTCTTTTGTCTTGTTCGCGGATTCTCGTCGGGGATCCGCAGCCTCCGAATCTACCCTTTCTAGATGGGTTACGGAGGCCATTGAGGTGGCGTACCTTCTTCTGGGAGAGCCAGCTCCACCGGGACTCCGTGCTCACTCCTCTCGGGCGCAAGCAACTTTGTAGGCCGGGAGGTCTCATGTAGTTCCTCTCGATTTTTGCCGGGCGGCGACTTGGTCGTCGCTGTCCACCTTTGTCGGTCATTATAGGTTGGACGTTCATGCCCGTCAGGAGGTCCGTTTTGAAGTTGCTGAGCTGTCGGCGGCCTTGCCCCCCCTTGAACGCAGGTAGCTTGGGTACTGCCCGTTTGTCTGGACTGGTCTAGCAGTATGAACTGGAAGGAGAAATTTCACTTACCGTTAATTTACTTTCCTGGAATACTGCTAGACCAGTCCAGGACCCGCCCTGCTGTTGGTAGGAGTGCCGCTGGTGCGGTGCAGCCGCCGACCGCGGTTCTTCTCTTTGCCGGTATGCCTCGCCATGGGCAGTCCATGGGTTCGTAGGTGGATACTGTTTTCAGCTCTAGGGAGTTCTTCGGCTCCCTTGTATATAGTTCACTTGAGACCCTCTGGGGTGATGTTACAGTTCATGTTGCATTAGCTTGTGGACGTAACTGAGGGAGACCCCTAGGGGGTAGGATTATATCACCAGGCTCCAGCCTATCAGAGCTCTGGTAGAATTCTCTGTCTCCAAGATCTGCTGGCAGGGGTGCATAACCCGTTTGTCTAGACTGGTCTAGCAGTATTCCAGGAAAGGAAATTAACAGTAAGTGAAATTTCTCCAAGCTATGGAAGAAATAACATAAATTACCTTTCCTTAGGAAAAAAAGTCAGCTAAATATTTTCCCAATTTTTTAAGTAGAAGTTAATATGGGTAAGCTTTTGGAGTTTTTTTTTTTTAAAGTTTTTTTTTTATTTTTCACTCATGTATGTTCTCGCCACTTTTCTGTTTCAGCATAGCTTTGTGGTACATCCTAGCCTTTCAAGAGTCCTAGCAATTGAACTTTTGGACAAAGTCAATAATCCAGATCATCACCAACATTATTGTGAAGCTGATGATGATGACATTGAGGTAAGGAATCACCTTTGCTTTTCTTGCAACAGTACATAATAGTTCTGTCAACAAGCAAGATGAAATGTTTAATAACACAGGTACACTAAAAAATTTTTTTTTTAAACTGCCTCTGTTTCGATTGATTTTTACGTTTTTTGGTGCGCTGAATCCAAATCTGGTAACCAATTTGCTCCATCACGTACAGATTTTTTGCTACATTGGGTTAGCAGTTTGAGGTGAACGTTTCAGATTGAGTGCGATCGAGATAAAAGTTTCTTGGATGAATTCTTTATACTAATTGTTTAGTAGTTATTCAAATAAGAATAAAGAAAATTGTAACAAGGCAGCACATAAGAATAGAGTAATGTCAACAAAACACACTGTGATGGTAGCAAAATTGTCTGCACTTAAAACAGCCACATACATGTGCACAAACATTGAGCATATAAGAGCAAGGTTAGACACAAAGCAAAGCAAAGAAATGTGCAAAAAATGTTGTACAGGTATGTATGTAAGAATAGAAAACGCAAACCGCACCATTGCAATACATGAAGACAAACACCGATGGTGTGAAAATAAAATTCTAATAAATGAGATCCGACACTGTGGTAATAACTAGCAAATTTTTATTTCAAAGTTTAGTAAAAACATGATATTTGTCAACACAGTTTAGATTTTAAAGTCATTCTTGGGTCAATCAATCTCCTGGTGGGCCCGTTTTTCTTCTTCCCCCGAATGCTTCTCTTGTTGCGCTGCTTGGCGTATTTTTCATCTGGGGTTTCCCGCAGCAGCAACCAGCAGAAATCAGCCATCATAGTGGTGTTCCATCTTCCTTGGTACCTTCTCTCTGCGTCCTTGATGTCCTGGTGAAACCTTTCACCTTGTTCTTCACTGTACGCCCCCAAGTTTTCGGGAAAGTAGTTCACATGGGAGTGCAAGAAATGGACTTTCAGACTCATGTTACAGCCTTGCTCTTTGAAGGCATTGAGCATCCTGGCAACAATATCCTTATAGTTCTCATCCCGCCTGTTCCCCAAGAATTTGAGAACAACATCCTTGAAGGAATCCCAGGCTTCTTTTTCCTTCTCAGACATCGTTTCAGCGAATGCTCCATCTGAAATGAGTTTACTTATATCAGGGCCAACAAACACTCCTTCCTTTAGCTTTGCTTCAGAAAGTCGGGGGAACTTTGAGCAAAGGTACCGAAAGCACTCACCATTTTTTGGAAGGGACTTGATGAATTGCTTAATGAGACCCAACTTAATGTGGAGAGGTGGTAATAGAATTTTATCACGAGGTACCAAGCTCTCATGAAGAACATTTTTCTCACCGGGTCTCAAATACTCCCGAATTGGCCAGTCTTTTTTCCCCCAGTGTAGGTCGCGGGCTCGGCTATCCCACAAGCAAAGGAAGCAGGGATATTTGGTGAAACCGGATTGCTGCCCTAATAGCATGGATAGAATTTTAAAGTCTCCACAAATCATCCACTTATGCTCATCATAACGAATCTTCTGAAGAATCAGGGCCAAATTCTCGTATTTTTCTTGGAGAATAACAGAGTGAGCAATAGGAACTGAAGCGAATGTGTTGCCATTATGAAGAACAACACCTTTTATGCTGTCTTTTGACGAATCAATGAACAGCCGCCATTCAGCAGGATCATACTTGAGTTTAAACTTTTCCATCACTCCGTATATATCGTTGCAAAATACCAAATCTTCCTCTTTGCTGAAATACTTCAAAAATTGTGTCTCGCGGTTGCGGTACCAATAAAACGTTGTTCCTGGTGACAATAGATTTTTCTGTTTAAGCCGAGAACCTAGCAGTTGGGCAGCATCTTTTGGGAGTCCTAAATCCCGGACTAAATCATTCAATTCAGCTTGAGAGAAAAGTTCAGGTTTCGGATCTGGTTCAGTTTCAAACTCGGAAGTACTGGACTCATCGGGAAAAGCCATCTGATGAGTCTCATCATGATCAGAACCGTCCACACAAATATGATCCAAAGATTTTGGTGGTTCAGGCACAGGTACTTCGTTGCTATGAGGCATAGGCCTAATTGCTGAGGGAAGGTTGGGGTAACTTATTACGTTCTTATTTGTTAAGTTGTAAGTTATTTTTACCTGTTTATTGTAAGCACAAATCACTAAACTGAGATGTGTAGATTTAATGTTTATTGTAAACCGCACTGATCTTAAATAGCGCGGTATAAAAGAAAATGTAATAAATAAATAAATAAAAATAAAATATCCCTTCACAATGCAAGAGCAAAAATAGCAGTCACTGCTGTGGTCTCTTTGTTCACGCCACATCATAGGTATTCCGAAACGAAATGCTTGTTTTTTACCTTTCATCCATAAGCGTAGATCTTCCTCACATGTCTTGCACACTTTGTGAGGAGTCCACGGTTTGTCTTGATCGCCTAACTTCAAACCGAAATAGGCGAAATATACTTTTTTAATAAATGCAGAAATGTTCCTCTGCCGCTCTTTCACGGTATATTCCCCACAAATAAAACAAAAACTGTTCGGAGAGTTGACGCAACTTCTGGCTCTGTGAGCCATCACAAATACACAGCACTGCAAACTACAACTGTAGTGAACCACTTCGGAATAAAGCTGGATTACGACTGAGCAAACAAAAGGTAATAATGAACTTGCAAGAAACTGAAATTTGACAGGAACGTTCATGTCGCAACCACCGTGTTTGAGCGAGCGAGCGAGGCGAGGCGAACAGGAAAGAACATGCGCCAGCGCGAGTACTGGATTTAGCCCCCCGTCTCCCAATTGTCCTGTTAATGTATAAAATGAATACAAAACACTCTAAAATATCATGAGGGAGTGTTTCTAGTTAGTTAACCATTACAACCTCTATTTTGGGCCAAGAAAATAAACCGCAGTCGGCTAAAAAGAAATTATGTGAACATTCCTTATATGGGTAAGAAATCTAATTTTGCAAGAAAACGTGACGTGATGGAACATTTTGGCTATTTTTCCTGGATTCAGCACCCCAAAATCTATAGGAATCAGTTGCAAAACTGGAGGCAGTTTTTTGGTAGTGTACCTGTGTAATTATTCAAGTTGATAAATTGTCTTTTGTGACAATAGTAAAGTGGTGAAGAAATTTTAAAAAATTAGACATAATGACATACTAACAGAAGGGCACAGGGTACAGTAAGTAGATGACATCAAAGTGAGAGTGAACACCACATCCATAAAAGGGTGAAAACAATAAGCCCTCAAAAAGTGGATGAGACAGCCACCAAGCAGAACTTGCCAGTCCCAGGGAGTATCCAAAGGAGCCTACGCCCAGGACTCTGGTACTAACTCCAGACAGTTTGAGAGAAGAACCGTGTCTTCAGACCAGTCTTAAATTTTGGGTAGGAAGACTGATACCTGGGATCATTGGACAGTCTGTTCTAGAGAGAAATCCAGTGAGTAATCTATAAGCACAAGATACTAAGGCAGGCCTCAACAAATTTTTTTTGAATCTTGGAGCCAGCTTAAACATTTAGGAACTGGCTGCCAAGACTTTGGTCACAGTGCCCCCCATCCTCCAAAAGGTGTATTGCAGCTCCTTTTTTAAGGGCCTTATTTACTGTTTTCCCCTTGCCATCAATTGCTTTCTCTCTCTCTCTCTCTCACACAGCCCCCTCACCATCACTGCAGTTCTCTCATACACCCTCCCCCCCCTCTCTCTCTCTCACACACACAGCCACCTTCTCTCTCTCACTCTCTCACCCACACACAGCCCCCGCTGCCATTACTCCAGTCTGTCTCTCTCACACAGCCCCCCCCCACGACGATCTCTCCAGTCTTTCTCTCACACAGGCCTCCTGCCATCACACCACCCTCTCTCTCTCTCTCTCCCACACACAGCCCCCATTGCTTTCACTCCAGTCTCTTTCTCTCACACAGCCCCTCCTCCCCCGGCAATCACTCCAGTCTTTCTCTCATACAGGCCTCCTGCCATCACTCCAGTCTCTCTCTCTCTCACCCACACACAGCCCCCCACCATCACTCCAGTCTCTTTCTCTCACATAGCCCCACCACCATCACTGCAGTGTCTCTCACACAGCCCCACCACCATCACAGCAGTCTCTCTCTCATACCCCCCCGCCCCCCTGCTATCACTCCAGTCTCTCTCTCTCTCACACAGTCCCCCATGCCATCACTCGTCTGTCTCTCCTTTACACAGCCCCCCACCATCACTTTAGTCTCTCTCTCACACTTACACACTCACACACACACTCACACACACACTCACACACACACTCACACACACACACACACACACACACACACACACACACACACACACACACACACACACACACACACACACACACACACACACACACACACACACCCTCCCCCCTGCTATCACGCCAGTCTGTCTCACATGCACACACACTCCAGTGTCTATCTCTCTCTCACACAGCTCCCCCTGCTATCACTCCAATCTCTCTATCTCATATACACAGCCCCCTGCCATCACTTCAGCCTCTCTCTCTCACACAGTCCCCCCTGCCATCACTCCAGTCTCTCTCTCACACAGCTCCCCCCTGCCATCACTCCAATCTTTTTCTCTCTCTATCTCATATACACAGCCCCCTGCCATCACTCTATCTCTCACACACATAGCCCCCCTGCCATCACTTCAGCCTCTCTCTCTCACACAGTCCCCCATGCCATCACTCCAGTCTCTCTCTCTTGCACAGTCCCCCCACCATCACTCCAGTCTCTCTATCACACATACATGTGAGCACACACACACACACACATATATACATGCTCACGCGCACACACATAGCCCCCTGCTATCACTTAGTCTCTCTCTCTCACATGCAGCCCCTCCATTGCTCCATTCTCTCTCTCTGACACACTCACACAGACACATACATTCACATATATACACACACTCTCACAGAACCCCTCCCCCCACTATCACTCCATTCCCTCCCTCTCCCTCTCTCTCTCTCCCCCCCAGACACATCTGATACATCTTACCCTTCTTGCTGCGTTGTTGGCTGCTCTACCTTGATCAGTTCTGCACGTAGCCTGAGCTGCGAGGTGGCATGGTGTGGGAAGTTTGCTTATCTCAGGAGACTTGAACCTTCAAGATCAGCAAACATCCTCCACAACGCTGAGCAGCAAACAACATAGCAGGAAGAGTAAGGAATATCAGATGATGGTTGTAGAGGGAGGCAATGAAATCCCGGACACCAGAGTTCGTTATAGTCACCATGGCAGCTTGCCCTTAGAATTTGTCAAGCCCTGTAGTAAGGGCAGGTAAAGTCAAAAGCAAACCTTGGTGTGTGATCTTAAAGTCTGCAAGGGAATACATGCAATAATGTTAACCAATATAGGTGTGAGGAAAACCCAGTATAGAAGAGTGGGTTAACAAGCTTTTGAATTGCACCCTATAAGAAACTGGCAGTCAGTGATGTTTGATTATCAAAGGTCTTGATTGTATTTGCAAGTTCTTGATAGCATTTCGCCTGCTGTATCTGAATGCTTTGTGTCCTATATGGGGAAGAGTAGCACAGGCCATCATATGAGGAGTGTCAGTAATCAATACAAGTCAAGTTGAGGTCTTAGCAAGTATAGATCTAAGAGCAGTCTACTTGGGTTGCATAATCTGGCAGTGCTGACATGGACTAGCGTGGCTCTTCCTGCACAGCCCACTACTTCATGATTCCTTTCTTTTTTAAGATGTTCTTGTCTCTCACTGATTTTTTATTTTTTTTTTGTTACAAATATGGTAGTTCTCTGGGAACAAGCAGGAAGTCGGTCATTGCATATAGGTGATGTCGGCGCCAACAAAGCCCTCGCAGAAGCATCTTCACAGCTTTCAAAGAAGGCCTTTGGGAGATGCCACCATGCATGCATGGTCCTCTTCCCTTCAAGGGTGGCCTTCTTGCTCAGTCTCCTTTTTTCCTCGGAGCCCACTGGGCATGTGTCCGATTTCCCCTGAAAAAGTTAATTATTTTCTCAGTAAAGGGTTTTTTTATTTTCTCCGGTTGTGACCGGTTCCTTTCCCGCCTCCGAGTCTACTTGCCCCAGTATCATGTATCTCCAGGAACAAGCAGGAATGAGTTTTCCCATATGGGTACGTCAGTACCGATGGAGCCTGCGCGGGAACGCTCCCCAGCGTCCAATCAGAAAGCTTTTGGGAGCATCCCACAGCACCTGCATGCTGCCTTCCCGCCTTTCCCAACTGTCTCTCCTCAGTTGTTCTTTTTCCATGGAGCCAGCAGGTCGTGTTCCTGTCACCGCAGAAGAATTTCCTTATTTTTTCTTTATTTCTTTTCTGTCGCGTCTGCCTTCTTCGACGCTGTACCGGTACTGCCGGTCGTTGTTCTTTTCTTTTTAAAAAACAAATAAATAAATAAAAACCTTTTTCCATTTATTTTCTTCAGGTGTACTTCAGTTTTGGGCCTTAGGCCCAAAACCTTTTTCCTTAAATATGGAAAAGCCTGCCTCAGGATTTAAGAAGTGCACAAAATGTGGCGGTACTAACTCTGTCACCGACACCCATGACTGGTGTCTAAAATGTTTAGGCCCTGACCATTCCCATTACAGATTGTGTGTCTTGTTCTATGATGTCTAAGAGAGGTCGACAGAACCGAGCTGCCAAATTCAGTACCCTGTTGCCCTCTGATGCGGCTTCGGTAGCATCGACGTCTTCCAGGGCTGCTTCTTCCTCACATGGATCTCAGGTAACTAAACATAAATCCAGCCGGTCCTCGAAGGGCAAATCTCCTTCTAAGCATCGAGATGCCTCTGGCCTTGCCCTCGAGGATTCTGCACCGGCAAAATTACCCCGGCGGGAGGCTTCGGCCTCTAAAGCATCATCATCGGGGTTCCAGGATGATCTCGATGGCGTGGCCTCGACAGATCTCCTGGTGCCATGCTCTGGGGTACCGGTTGCTTCCACCGGTACTGACTTCCAGGCATTGGCGGCGTCGATGGATCAGAGGATTCTGTCCATCCAACGCAGTCTGGCGGCTTTCCTTGTGGCATCGACGCCCTTGGTACCACAACAGACTACTCAGCTGGTACCGGCTCCGGCATCGCCATTGGCACCGATCCCGGTACCGGTGGCGTCGACATCGGCATCGGTGTCCGCTATGCCGGTACTCTGCCCTCTGCAGCCCTCCGGTACCGATACCCCGGTATCGGTGATTCCCAATACCGATCCCAGTCGGTACGGGTATCGGGCTTTGCAAGAGCATCCCGGCAGACGATACTTTGATTCCTCTGACGATTCTGAGGATTCTGAAGAGTCTGTCGATGCAGTGATGCTGCTTCCACAGGAGGAGTCCTCTCCTAAACGAAGGATGTCTCCTTCAGAGGACTTGTCTTTTCAAGACTTTATTAGAGAGGTGGTTCGGGGCCTCTCTATTACAGTGGTCCCAGAGTCAGAGCCTAGAGCTAAGGAGTTAGATATTTTACAATATCCTAAAACTCCTAAGGAGGCAGCTACCTTACGTATTCATGAGATTCTGTATGATCTCATGTTAAGGATGTGGAAAGCACCTCTAACCACCTCTCCTCATTCTCGCAGGTTGGACACCATGTATCGTGTCCCTCCTTGTCCTGGTTTCCATAAAACTCAAGCTTCCTCACCACTGTATTGTGGTTGAGTCTGCAATGAGAAAGATTAGAAGTGCCAAGAGACATGCCTCTAATCCTCCAGGACGTGAATGTAGAACCCTGGATGCTTTTGGTAGAAGAGTCTTCCAAGCTTCCATGCTTGCTGCGAGAATTAATTCTTATAGTCTCTACATGGGAATGTTCTTAAAAGAAGTCACTGACCATTTGCAGACTTTAAGTCCTTTTATGTCTGACAGTAAAAGGCAAGAATTTCTCACTGGGCTCAAACATGCCCAGGATATCTCCAAATTCTCCAACCGTGCAGCTTTCGACTCCTTCGAATGCGTAAGCAGAGCCTCAGCTATAGCTATAGGTGTACGTAGGATTGCTTGGCTTCAAGCATCTGATTTGGAGATCTGGGTCCAAGATGAATTGGGAAATATCCCTTGTACAGTTGAGAATCTGTTTGGTAAGGATTGGCAAGCAAAAGCCAATCAGATGGATGCTGAAAATTCTGCTTTGGATAGACTATCCAAATCTACAGCTGCTCCTGCTAAGAAAAGGTTGTTCAAGAAAACACCTTTTTCTAAAAAGGGACAATCCTATCCTGCTTATATTCAGAGAGCATCTTCTGCAGCTCAGTTCCCTTCCAAACGTCAGCAATCCTCCAAACAGACCAAGGCAAAGGCTGCGAGGCCTACTCCAGCCCAGCAATCTCAGCCCCCTCAGGGCCTTTGACTTTCTGCTAGAGAACTTAGCCTTCCTGGCTCTAGAAGGACTAGAGCCCTCCACCATTCCAGGAAGGTTATGTCACTTTGCTCCCAGATGGGGGCAAATCACAGCAGAGCATTGGACACTCTCCATCATAAGAGAGGGGTACAAACTTCATTTTTACAGCTTGCCCCCTCTCACAAGAGTGCACCAGTTCAATTCTCCAACCTCCGTCCTCAGCCTGTTAGAGCAGGAGGTTGCCACTCTTCTAGTCCAGGGGGCAATAGAGGAAGCACAGGGTTCTACTCCCCCTATTTTCTTATCCCAAAGAAAACGGGGTTTCAGACCCATTTTAGATCTCAGAGAGTTGAACAGATTCCTAGTCAAAGAAAAATTCAAGATGGTTTCTCTAGGAACTCAGCAGCCATACCTTCAGAGTCAGGATTGGCTTTGTTCTCTAGATCTCAAGGATGCGTACACTCATGTTCTCATCCATCCAACTCACAGAAGGTTCCTTCGGTTCCTTTTCCAGGAGAAGCACTATCAATACAGAGTGCTCCCCTTTGGCCTGGCCTCTGCACCAAGGGTGTTCACGAAATGCATGGCAGTGGTTGCTGCTTTTCTGCGCATCCTGGGAATATTTGTCTTCCCTTATCTGGACGACTGGCTCATTCGAGCTCCCACTCAATCTGAGGCCAAGACTGCTCTAACCTGCACAATGCGTATCCTTCAATATTTAGGGCTGGTAATAAACATCCCAAAATCCACAAGGGCAAGGGCCTATCTTCCTCAGGCCCGTTGCCTTTGCTTGATGTAGTTAGCTTCTCAAGCAGAGTCAAAGCCCCTACTAACTGCTCGAGAAATGTTACAGTTGCTAGGCCACATGGCATCCACCGTTCATGTGGTACCATATGCTTGCCTTCACTTGAGAGCAGCTCAGTGGACTTTATCCACCCAATGGACCCAGGCATTAGGCTGCTTGTCAGACAAAATAGCAAACACAAGTCACCTCATTTTGTCCCTCCAGTGGTGGAAGTCCCCTCAAAATCTGTTGCTGGGGTGTCCCTTTCAACAGCCTCTACCCCAGGCAACACTTACAACAGATGCTTCTCCAATGGGCTGGGGAGTTCATCTTCAGGACCTCTCCACCCAGGGCATCTGGTCTCCACAGGAGACTTGTCTACATATCAATCTCTTGGAACTCAGAGCAATCTTCCTTGCTCTGCGAGTTTTCCACACCCTGCTCAGCCACAAGACAGTCCTTGTCCACACGGACAATCAGGTAGCCATGTTCTATATAAACAAGCAGGGAGGAACTGGCTCTCTGTCGCTTTGCAACGAAGCTCTGCGACTGTGGGCCCTTGCCAGAGAGCATCACATTCATCTTCTGGCAGTCTATCTTCCAGGTGTTCAAAACTCTTGAGCAGACAGACTCAGTCGAGTTCTGCTTCCACACGAATGGTCCCCCTACATATGGACCAGGTATCCAAGATTTTTCAAATTTGGGGAACCCCGGACATAGACCTCTTTGCAAGTCCGTGGAATGCCAGACTTCCCCGGTTCTGTTCCAGAACTCGGGCTCAGGCAAGGGATGCTTTCCTCCTTCATTGGGGTCAAGACTTCCTGTATGCCTTTCCACCCATTCCCCTAATTCCCAGAACCCTGTTCAAGCTTCAGAGAGACAGAGGCCACATGATTCTCATAGCTCCACATTGGCCACGGCAAGTGTGGTACCCTCTGCTTCTACATCTCTCTCAAGCTCCCTCCCTAGAGTTAGGGTCTGCTCCAGACCTCCTCTCTCAGGAGGACGGAAAGTTGTGGCATCCCAATCCACAGTCTCTGCATCTCAGGGCTTGCTTGCTGAAGGCCTACATCTCCAGGATCTTCATCTTTCTCAACAAGTGAAAGATGTTCTTTATGCTTCCAGAAGACCTTCCACTAGACGTTCTTACGCCTTCAAGTGGAAAAGGTTTACCATCTGGTGTTCTGAAAAGGGTCTTAACCCCCAGGCCATACCTCTGGAATCGTTGCTGGAGTATCTCCTTCATCTGTCTAATGCAGGCCTTAAGACAAATTCAGTAAGAGTTCCTCTGATTGCTATTGCAGCTTCCCTCAAGCCTCTAAATGGACAACCTGTTTCCTCTCATCCCCTTGTAGCAAGGTTCATGAGAGGCCTCCTTTTAACAAAGCCTCCCATTAGACCACCTCCGGTGGCATGGGACTTAAATTTGGTTCTTGGTCAGCTTATGAAGCCGCCTTTTGAACCTTTAGCTACTACCTCCTTGAAATACCTTTCTTGGAAGGTTATCTTTCTCATTGCAATCACATCAGCACGCCGCATCAGTGAATTGCAAGCACTAGTAGCTAATCCACCTTATACAAGGTTCCATCATGACAAGGTGGTCCTTAGGAATAATCCACACTTTATGCCTAAGGTGGTCTCGCCTTTTCACCTCAACCAAGAGGTCTAAATACCTGTCTTTTTTCCAGGGCCTCATGCATCAAGTGCAGAGAGGAATCTTCATACCCTGGACTGTAAAAGAGCTCTGGCTTTTTATTTACAGAGGACACAGCAACATAGAAAGTCTTCCCAACTCTTTGTTGCTTTTGATCCTTCTCATTTGGGACAACCAGTCTCCAAGAACACTTTCCAACTGGATTGCCCAATGTATTTCTTTCGCCTATCAGAGCAAGAACATTTCTCTGGAGGGCCATGTCACAGCTCACAATGTGAGAGCCATGGCAGCCTCAATGGCTCATCTGAACTCTGTGTCTATCGACGACATCTGTCGAGCAGCCACTTGGGCCTCGGTTCATACCTTCACAGCCCATTACTGCTTGGATAAGGACTCCCGCCGGGATGCCTTGTTTGCTCAGGCTGTTCTCAAACACCTGTTCCATACTTAATCAACTTTATCTTTATCTTTATTTAAAATTTAATATACCGCTTGAACCAATTGGCATACAGCGGTTTACAATAAAAACAAAACGGAGCTACTGGGAAAGAAACAGAAAGGAACGCCATTCATGTAGAGTAAAGAACAGTGCAGAGATAAATCAATAAAGTATAGAAAAAATAAGAGGTAAAAAACAGACAGACAGTCATGCAGTCGTAGAGGGAGGGGGGAAAGGAAGGTCAAAAGCTGTGCAAAAAAGATATGTCTTAAGACAAGCTTTGAAAGCAGAGAAGGAGGATTCCAATCGCAACGAAAGTGGCAGTGAGTTCCAAAGACGGGGACCGAGAAAAAAGAAAGCAGAAGAACGTGTGGATTCGAGATGAGCCTGGGAGGGAGGTGGGAGAAAAAGATGATTCAGATGGAGAGATCGAAGCACTCTGGAAGGGCAAGAAAAGTGGACCAGATCGGAGAGATAGAGTGGAATACCAGTGTGCAAAGACCGGTGCACGAAAATCAGAATTTTGTACTGTATGCGAAAAGGGACAGGCAACCAGTGCAAACGAAGAAGCAAAGGGGTGACGTGCGCTGATCGGGGAGAGTGAGTCAGAAGACGAGCAGCCGTGTGGTGAACTAGTTGAAGGCGACGAAGCTGAGTAAGTGGAAGACCGGCTAGAGATGCATTACAATAGTCCAAACCGGAAACCACCAAAACAAGAAGAAGTGTAGTCATAGAAGTGGGGGAAAGAAAAGGCCGAATTGCTTGAAGTTGACGTAAAGTGTGAAAAGAATGCTGTACAACGGAAGAGATATGGTCTCTGAAAGTTAAGGCAGAATCTAACGTAACCCCGAGATAACACAGAGAGGTGACCAAGGGAATAGGCACAGCAGGAAGAGAAGGGGACAAAGTGGGAATGGAGACACCTGCAGTGAACCAAATCGCCGAAGTCTTAGCCAAATTAATGTGCAAAAAGTTGTCCGCAAACCAGGTAGAAACTGCAGAAAGACAAGCATCAAGAAGACCAATATCTGGAGAGAGTGAACAGGTGTGAAAAAGGAGAAGAATATCATCGGCATAAAAGTATGCCGAGATACCGTGCTGCTGTATAAGCAAAGCAAGAGGAGCCAAGAAAATATTGAACAACAGAGGAGACAAGACAGAACCTTGGGGAACACCGCAGTGAAGAGGCATGGGGGGAGAAGAGTCGGAACCAATAAGAACAGAAAAAGAGCGGTCACAGAGAAAAGAATGAAACCAATGGAGAATTGACGCAGAGAGACCAATAGAGCTGAGACGAAGAAGAAGAGTACGATGGTCAACAACATCGAAAGCCGCAGAAAGATCAAGTGCAACAGCAATAGAAATAGAGCCCCTGTCGTGGGCGACGTGCAACTCATTAAGAAAAGAAATAAGAATAGATTCAGTGCTATGCCCAGGACGAAAACCAGATTGACGAGGGTGAAGAACCAAAGAATCCTCTAAGTGTGCAGAAAGTTGAGAAAAGACCAATCGTTCAAGAAGTTTAGAAAGAAAAGGAAGATTAGAGACAGGACGCCAATTAGACAAAGTGGAAGGATCTAAAGAGGGTTTTTTCAAGAGAGGGCGGATCAAAGCGTGTTTCCAAGGTGAGGGGAAAGAACCAGAAGACAAACAGGTATTGAAAAGAGAGAGAACTAAAGGAAGCAAGGCCAGAGAAGGTTCAGAAAGCCATTGTGAAGGGATAGGATCAGAGAGACAGGTGGTTTTTCGAGCTGTAGAAAGAGCATGGGACAGCTCAGAGAGGGTAATGGGACGAAAAACAGACCAACAGTGTGAAAGAGGGGGGGTAGGCGAAAGAGACAAAGAAACAGACGGAACTGGGGTAAGGGGGGGAGGGGGAGAAAGAGGGGAAGGACACGAGGGAAAAAGCTGACGAATATTGAGAACCTTGTCAGAAAAGTAGGTAGCTAAGGCAGTCTGAGTGGGGCTAGAAGAAGATAGTGGAAGAGAAGGTGCCGGGCTGGGGAATGAAGATGTGGCAGAGAGAGAATGGAGAACTCGGTAGAGTTGACGGGTAGAATTAGCCGAAGAAGAAACAAGCTCAGAGAAATAATCGCGTTTGGCTGCATGCAACAGAGATCGATAATGGGTATGACAATAGCGAAAATGTGACAGAGCGGACGCAGAAGGGTGCTTACGCCAACAGCGAATAGAACGCCGAAGGTAGGAACGATGAAGACGGAGTCCGGGATGGAACCAAGGAGAGTTGGAGCGTCTGTGTTGGGCGGGTATGGGATGAAGAGGAGCAACCTTGTCTAAAGCAGAGGTAAGAGTAGTATTCCAACACTGGACCTGGAGATCAACCGGGAGTAGATGGAAGTTATCAGGGAAAAGCTGATCAGAAGGAGGGAACTGGTGAAGTGAGTCAGGCGTATAGCGACGGCGCAAATGGGTAGGGGATACAACAGAGGGGACAGAAGGAAGGGAGGTAGGGCATGAGAGGGTAAAGGAAATGCAGAGATGATCAGACCATGGGAGGAGCTGAGAGGCAAAAGAGGAAAGTGTGATGGGTGTACAGTGGCGCGAGATCACAAGATCCAAAGTATGACCGGCTGCGTGAGTAGGGAAATTGACATGTTGATAGAGAGAAAGATCAGAAAGCAAGGAAAGAAAAGAGAGATCACGCTGAGAAGAAGGGGAATCAGCATGAACATTAAAATCACCAAGGAGCAAAAGATGCTGGTATCTGAGAGATGCTTCAGACAGAGACAAAAGTACAGAGTCCCACAAAGAGGGAAGACAAGGTAGGCGGAACATAGAGAAGGAGGATATGCAGAGGAGAGGGGGACTCTAGCAGTAGCAAAAGTGCTTCAGGGTAGGGAAGAGGGGGAGGAAGAACTTCGCGGAGGGGAAGGGAGGAGCGATGGATCACTGCAACCCCCCCACCAGGCCTACCTCTGCGAGATGTTGCAAAGAAGGAAAAGCCTGGGGGGAGGCAACGATTCAAAAAAGGCTCCTCCCCATCCTTAAGCCAAGTTTCAGTCAGAAACAGAATATCCAAGGAACGTTGTGATATGAGGTCATGAATGAGCGTGGTCTTAGAACGAAGAGAGCGAGAATTTAACAAAGACAACTGGAGAAGGAGGAGCTGGGAGGGGGAAGGAAAACCAGGGGAGGATGGAAGAGACGACTGGGCAGAGGGACAGGAAATAAGATTCGCAGAACGACATGCAGCAATATCTACTAGGGCAGGCAAGGGGGAGGGGGAAGGGGGTCTCCAGCCCCACATAACAGGAATAGCAGACATAACACAGCAGACAGTGGACAAATATAGGACTAAAAGCAGGGCGGCCTGTTTGTTGATAGCAGAAGTGCTCTGGCGAGACGACAATCCAACAGCAACAAAAACGTCAGATGGCAGCAAACCAAGGAACAGCGGGCCACAATTCTCGCCCCCGGACTCGCCCCAAGGAGCTCGACCAAGGAGCACGTCCTGCTCCTTGGGCGCGCGCCGCTGCGGCGCGGAACGCCGCACTAGGCGGGCTTTTATGCAGGGCAGCCACTTCCGGAACGCCGGGGAGCAGCTAGTGGGCGGATACCTGGGAGGAGCAAAGGGAGATGTCAGCAGCAAGCAGATGAACAACGGGGAGCAGCAAACAACAGTTGAGAGCAGCAAACAGGCAAGCAGATGCTGGAGCACAGCAAAACACAGTAGAACAGCTAAAACGCCGCACTCCTACCCACCATCCCTCATGGGATGCCAGAGATCCAGGTGGGGAAGTGCAGCCCTGTCCCAGGGACACACAACTTATGGGCTCTCTCCCTGGCATCAAAAGCTAGGGAGTCCCCATATGTGAAGACTCATTCCTGCTTGTTCCTGGAGATAGCACAGTTACTTACCTGTAACAGGTGATCTCTGGGAACAGCAGGAATAAGTCTTCACAACCCACCCACCTCCCCTAGGAGTCGTCTCTCTCTCTCTGTCTCTCTTCCTTTCCCTCTCTCTCCCTCTTTGTCTCAGCTATAAAGCTCAACTGAGGAGAGACAGTTGGAAAGGCGGGAAGGCAGCACGCAGGCGCTGTGGGATGCTCCCAAAAGCTTTCTGATTGGATGCTGGGGAGCGTTCCCATGCAGGCTCCGTCGGTACCGACGTACACATATGTGAAGACTTATTCCTGCTGTTCCCAGAGATCACCTGTTACAGGTAAGTAACTGTGCTCTCTGACTTGTCTTTGTAAGTTTTTTCCCCCGACGCGGCTTTGTACCTTTTTTCCACCCGCTGGCTGCTCCTCGGGTCTTCGACCTCGTCGGGATACTGTTTTTCCCTGATGGCCAGCGGCTTTAAAAAGTTTGATTGGTGCACTAAAAATATGTCCCTCACTGACACACACAATTGCTGCCTCTGGTGTCTAAGGGCTGACCATGACCCGGAGGCCTGTAGCCTTTGCGGAAAAATGTCCACTAAGGCTATCAAACTCCGTCAGCAGAAGCATGACAAGATCTTCAAATGGTCAGAGTCTGCCCTGGAGTCCCTGGTGACTCCATGCTCCAGGGCCCCATCTGAATCTCGTGAGTCGCATAGCGATCCCTTAGCTACCGACCTGGGCCATGGGGCCTCCGACAGGGGTTCCCCAGAGCAGGAACAGAAGAAGAAGAAAATCTTTGAGGAACTTCTCTTGGGACTTGGACAAGGCGGGCAAGCCTCGTGCTAGGTCCTGGAGTCGGAGTGGCCAGCCAAGGTGCCCCGGAAGGATTCGGAGGCCTCTGGCGATAGGCATTGGACACCCAAGGCAACCTCGTCGAGGACTTCCTCGCCTTGCTGACACCGGACCCGGTAACCCCAGCATCCGGGTTGAAGTCTGCGACACCTTCTGAGTGGGAAACCAGGGTGGTGGCCTTGGAGCACAGTTTGTCTGCCTTCCTCGCCACACAGCAGATGCCAATGCCTGACTCCACCAGTGCATCCGTCCAGATCACCAAGACCTCGACATCTAGGAGTTCCCCGGTTGCTGAGTAGATCCTCATGAGCCCCACCGCCTTGAGTTGATCCACAGCAGGTAGGTCTCAATCACGGTCAGGGTCCTGTTCCTCGGGAGCGAGATCCTCACAGGTGAGTGCTCACGGCTCCAGCTACAAAGCCACCGTGGTCTGTTGGCCCCTGGGCCCTGCCTTGAATCCTCGACGAACTACTCCGATTGAGAGTTAGAGGACGAGGCATTACCAGACACCCGCAAACACAGCAATGTCTCTGTCTGACCCATCTCCTTTGGCAACTCAATGTCACTGCACAAGGACACCTCTTCCATGTTGAGGGCACTAGCCATCTCCATGGAGTCGGAAGAGGAGGCTCGCATGGAAGAACTAAAGATTCTCCGAAAAAGGAGGCATTGAACGTTCCCGTCCCCGTCATCTTCGAGAGATTTCTCCTCCACGAGTGGAATACGCCAGCATCCGGTGCCCATAGTCAGCAATCGACTCGATGTGATGTACAGAGTCCGGTGAGGCCCCGGCTTCAGGAAGCTGCAGTTGCTGCATAACTCCATGGTAGTGGAGTCAGACATGTGTCCTCTCATCCGCTGACCTCGGGGATGATCACCGCCAGCGATTCTGGAACCTGACCAGTGGCGTCGGAGTGCTCGAAGTATCTGACTTGGATGGCCTATGATGGCTTTGAGTCAACAGTGAGGATAGCTGCCGTGGGCATCGATGCCCGATGCCTGGCGTGGCTGCAGTCTTCAAGCTCATCATTGTCCCATAGCAAGGAGAAAATCTCTTTGGCAAACCCATGGCAGAGAGCGGCAGCGATCGCGTCCAAGTTCCTTATGAGGACTCAGCTCTCCAAGAAGACTGCTACCCTCCCCAGGAAGAAAACCTGGGGAAAAAGCCTCCCTACCCGAGGAAGGGTCAGGCCTACTGGGGATACCCGCAGTATCAGGCTCCTCCAATCCCTCAGCAGGGCCATCATGCCAAAGGAGCAGGTCGGGGTCCCCACAAGCAGAAGGACCCCAGGGTCCCAGCTCCCGCACAGCCTGGGGGGAGCTTTTGACTAACGGGGCATAGCTTCTCCACCCTCAGGATGTCAGCTGCCCACAGGGGAATGTCTGGCCCACTTTGCCCACCGGTGGCCTGCCATCACCACCAACACTTGGGCACTCCAAGTAGTCAGAGAAAGCTAACTTCTCCATCTGGACCAAATGCTTCCCCCATTCTTCCCAGGAGAGCCCTCTTGGACTCCCCTGCACTGGGCCCTGCTACTGTAGGAACTTGCAGGTCTTCTCACGGACAAAGCCATGGAACCAGTGCCCCATCACCTAAGGAGCAAGGGGTTCTACTCACGGTACTTCCTAGTCCCAAAACGAACCAGTGGTCTAAGGCCCATCCTAGACCTGCGAAACCTGAACAAGTTCTTGGTGCGGGAGAAGTTCAAAATGCTCTCCCTTGGAACATTGCTACTATACCTCCAGCAGGGAGACCGGCTATGCTCCTTGGATCTAAAGGATGTGTATACCCACATCCTCATTCATCCCAGCCACAGGCAGTACCTCTGATTCATGGTCGGGGGCCATCACTACCAGTACAGGGTGCTACCCTTCTGTCTTGCCTCTGCACCCAGTCTTCACCAAATGTCTAGCAGTGGTGGCAGCCTTCCTTTGCCTCCAGGGCGTCTGTCTTCCCCTATCTGGACGACTGGCTCGTAAAGGGGAACATGGCCACAGAGGTGCAGCAGGCCATGGCTTGCAGCATAAGTGTCCTGCAACACCTAAGTTTGTGATAAACCACCCAGTACCATCTGACCCCTACACAGGGTCAGGAGTTCATAGGGGCTCGACTGGACACTCTTCTGGCCAGGGCCTTCCTCCCCCTAGACAGAGCAACTCTCCTCGTAGCTTTGGCCACAGAGGTACAGCACCACCACTGTCGGCTCACTTGCTGCTGCTTCTACTCGACCACATGGCATCGACGGTCCATGTTGTCCCCAATGCCCACCTTCATATAAGGCAGCTCAGTGGGGCCTACGCTCTTACTCGGACACAGGCTGGCTTTGGGACAGTGTCTGTGTGACCCGCCTGCTAGCGGAGTCGCTCAGCTGGTGGAAAACTACACAGCACCTTCAGTCAGGCATGCCTTTCCAGAATCCAGCACCTCAGCAGGTCCTCACCACGGACGCCTCCTTAGCTGGGGTGGGGGGCCCATGCGAGGGTTTTTGCATGCAGGGCAACTGATCCAGGGTGGAGAGCCAGCAGCAGATCAACCTGCTGGAACTCCAGGCCATATTCCTGGTGCTCAAAGCTTTCCGCCACTGCCTACAGCACCAGTCTGTGCTGGTTCAGACAGACTACCAGGTCGTGATGTTCTACCTGAACAAGCTGGGAGGCACAGGTTTTCATCCTCTGCCAGGAACCTCTTTGCCAGCCTGGCCAATGCTCAAATGCCCCACTTCTGCTCTCGCCAGCCTCATCCGTCCCAGGTGGCAGCGGATGCCTTCCTCATCCTGTGGTTGGAGGGCCTCCTGTACGCGTTCCCGCCCATGCCACTGGTCGCCAAGACCCTTCTCAAGGTCCTTCAGGACAAGGCATCACTGATCCTGGTGGCCTTGCGGTGGCCCAGGCAGCCTTGGTTCCCACTGCTGCTCCGCATGTCGATGGAGGCCCCGGTCCCTCTGGGGAACGCCCTGAGATTACTAACTCAGGAGGATGGCTCCCTCCTTCACCCCAACCTGGGCTCTTTGGCACTAACAGCATGGCTGCTGAACGGGGTAGCCTTGGCTCCCTGCAACCTCCCGAGGGAGGTGGAAGTGGTCCTCCTAGCTTTTCTTAAGACCTCCACGAGTCAGGCCTTTGCCTTCAAGTGGCGCAGGTTCTCGGTGTAGTGCACAGAGCAATGGGTCAACCCGTTCTTCTGCCCGCTGCAGTACCTGCTTCATCTCTCGCAGGCTGGACTCAAGTCCAACTCCGTCAGGGTGCACCAGAGTGCTCTTTCAGCACACCATTACCTTATCGTGGAAATACCCCTCTCTGCACAGCCCCTAATGACCCAGTTCTTAAGGGGCCTCCTGCTGTCTAAGGCCTCCATCCGTCCACCTCCGGGGGAATGGGATCTTGATGTGGTACTGTCATGCCCATTGGGCTGCCATTCTAGCCCCTGGCTTCTTGCCACCTATGGTACCTCTTGCGGAAGGTTGTCTTCCTGGTAGCACTCACATCCGTTCTCAAGGTCAGCGAGCTTCAAGAACAGGGTCATGCTTCGTATGCACCCTAAGTTTCTTCCAAAGGTGGTGTCCTCGTTCCACCTCAATCAGGAGGTGGTGCACCCCACCTTATTTCCACAGCCTCACACCGACAGGGTGGCGGCCGTCCTCCATACCTTGGATTGTAAGAGGGCCCTGTCCTTCGACTTGCACCACCACAAAGCCTCCTGGCTTTTCATCTCCTATGACCCCAGTCGGCTGGGGGAGGCAGTAACCAAGTGGACCCTGTCCACACCTGGGTGGTGGACTGCATTGCCCTCGCCTGTGAACAGGTGGAGCTCATGCTGGAGCGCTGGGTTACGGCACATAGCGTCAGGGCTATGGTGACCTCTGTTGCAAACTTGCACTCTATCCCCATGACAAACATCTGCCGGGCTGCCACCTTGTCCTCAGTCCACACCTTTGTAGCTCACTACTGCCTGTTGAGGGAGTCACGATGGGACAGCGCTTTCAGCCAGGCCATACTCCATAATCTCTTCGGGGTCAAGGCGACTCCTATTCTCCAACCCTTCTTGTTCAGGCTAATGGACTGATGGTTCTCCCTGTACACTGGGGTCCTTTGAGTCTGCTCTTCATACTCACATGCTGATGCTCACAGCTTGACCATGGTTTCTACAGGTTCGCGTGTAGCTAGGGAGTCCCATATGTGAGGACTGACTTCCTGCTTGTTCCCGGAGAAAGCGCAGTTTCTCACCTGTAACTGGTGATCTCCAGGAACAAGCAGGAATGAGTCTTCACATATGGTATCGTCGGTACTGACGAAGCCTGCGCGGGAACGCTCCCCAGCGTCCAATAGGAAAGCTTTTGGGAGCATCCCACAGCGCCTGCGTGCTGCCTTCCCGCCTTTCCTAACTGCCTCTCTCCAGTTCTTCTTTTCCGTGGAGCCAGCAGGTCGTCTTTCCTGTCACCGCTGAAGAATTTCTTATTTTCTTTAGTCGCGTGTCTGCCTTCTCGATTCCGCACCGCTACCACCGGTCATTTTTCTTTCTTTAAAAAAAAACAAAAAAACCTACTACTCTTTTCAGTGCATTTTTTCTTCTGGGGCCTTAGGCCTGCAGATATATTTTTCCTCATGGAAAAAACCGCCTCCGGGTTTAAAAAATGCACAAAGTGCAGTAGCACTATTTCTGTCACTGACACCCATGACTGATGTCTAAAATGTTTAGGTCCTGACAACTCCATTGCGGATTGTGAGTCCTGTTCCATGATGTCTAAGAGAGGGTTACAAAATCGGGCAGCCAAGCTCAGTACCCTGTTTCCCTCCGATGCAGCTTCGGTGGCATCGACGTCTTCCAGGGCTGCTTCTTCATCCCATGGATCTCAGGTAACCAAACTTAAATCTGGCCGGTCCTCAAAGAGTTCATCTCCCTCTAAGTATCGAGATGCCCCCGGGCTTACTCTTGAGGAATCCACACCGGCAAAATTACCCCGACAGGAGGCTCCGGCTTCCAAAGCTCTACCTATGGGGTCACAGGTTGACATCGATGGCTCGGCCTCGACCGATCACCTGTTACAATGTTCTGGGGTACCGGCGGTTACCACCGGTACCAACATCCAGACATTGGTGGCGTCAATGGATCAGAATATTCTGACCATGCAGCGTGCCATCACGGCATTCATACAAGCTGCGACTCCTACGGTACCGCAACAAACCCCGTTGTTGGTACCGGTACCGATTACGGTACCGGATCCGAAATCGGTTCCGATACCAGTACCGCTTGCATCGACGGCAGCGGTACGCTATCCAGTGATGCCTATCAGCACCGACTCGGTACCGATTACTCCCGATGTCGATACCTCCCGGTACGCGTATCGGGCTCTGCGAGAGCATCCAGACAGTCGATACTTCGATTCCTCTGAAGACTCTGATACTTCAGAGGTCTCAATTGAAGCATCGGGGATCCTTCCTCAGGAACCCTCTTCTCCAAAAAGGAGAATGTCTCCTCCTGAAGACTTGTCTTTTCAGGACTTAATTAGGGAGGTGGCCAAAGGCCTGTCCATCTCAGTGACCTCTGAAACTGAACCTAGAGCCAAAAAATTAGATATCCTTCAATATCCTAAGGCTCCTAAAGAGGCAGCCACCTTACCAATACATGAGATCCTTTATGATAAGCCCCTTCATTCCTCTCCACACTTATCAGCACCCAACCAACAAACAGGGGCAGGAGAACTAACAACTCAGGCACACTACAAGTCCCTACCAGCATCAGATCTGTGAAAGCAAGTACTAGTCGCAGGGCGTTCTCATTCTCTGCACCAACTATCTGGAATCAACTACCATTCGAGCTGCGATCAATCAAGGACATTACTGCCTTCCGGAAGGAACTAAAAACTCATCTATTCAAAAGTCACTACAATCAGCTGTGACTCTCAGTACAATATAGATGAAGCAAAGCAATCAATTAATCATGCTCTGTTGAACCGATAAATGTATAAATATGTATAAATGTAAATAATGTAAATATGTGTAGTCCAATCTCCAAGACACTAATCCTGTGTGCTGTGCCTTACCCCCAATGCTATGTATATATTTGCCCCACTTTTCTGTCTTGATTTGACAACTCCCAAAGATGTAATCAAACTGCTGCTGATCGCTGGAAGTGGCGGTATATAAGTGTGTACTAAATAAATAAAAAAAATAAATAAAAAATGATCACATGTTAGGCATATGGGAGACTCCTCTTTCCACCTCCCCTCATTCTAGAAGGTTGGACACCATGTATCGTGTTCCTCCTTGTCCTGGGTTTCATAAGACTCAGCTTCCTCACCACTCCATTGTGGTAGAGTCTGCTATGAAAAAGATCAAGAGTACAAAAAGGCACTCCTCTGCTCCTCCAGGAAGAGAATGCAGAACCCTAGATGCCTTTGGCAGGAAAATCTTCCAGGCCCAATATGCTTGTAGCCAGAATCAACTCCTATAGTCTCTATATGGGGATGTTTCTAAAAGAAGTTACATATCATCTGCAAACCTTATCTCCTTTTATGTCAGAAGATAAGAGAGAAGAATATATCACCTGGCTTAAACATGCACAGGATGTATCCAAGTTTTCCAACCGTGCAGCCTTTGACTCTTTTGAGGGGGCCAGTAGAGCCTCGGCTATTGCCATAGGTGCACACAGAGTTGCTTGGTTGCAAGCCTCTGATTTGGAATCCTGGGTACAGGATGGTCTAGGTAACCTCCCCTGTACAAGGGAAAACCTGTTTGGCAAAGATTGGCAAGCAAGGCCAACCAGATGGATGCTGAAAATTCTGCTTTAGATAGACTTTCAAAGTCTATTTATTTTATTTTATTTAACTGCATTTATATCCCGCTTTTCACCGGGTCAAAGCGGTGTAACATGTAACATAGGGAGGGGTAATTTCTTTTAGGAAGGGGCCATCACCAGGGTCAACAATTAATGATTATGGGTGGACATGGACATGATTTACTTCTGCTAAAATCTAAGTGTGAGGTCATGGTGGTGTTTCCGTTGAAAGATGTTCACGGAATAGGATTGTCTTTAGCTGTTTCTTAAATGATGTGATGTCGTTGTTGTTCTTGATGTGGTTTGGTAGAGAGTTCCAGAGGGATGGAGCATAAAGTTCGAATGCTCTGTTGCAGGTCCGTTGTGTAGATTTGGTTCTTTTGTGGGGGACAACGATAGAGTTATTGGAGGAATGTCTGGTTGATCTGTTGTGGGATGGTCGAGGCAGTAAGGAGTGTAGTGAGGTGTTCCGTGCTTGGTGGATAGTTTTGTGGATGAGTAAGATGGCTTTGTACCTGATTCTTGCTTGCAGTGGAAGGAGGTGAAGGTCTCTTAGGATTGGGGTGATGTGCTCCCGTTTTTTTGCATTTTGAATAATCCTTGCTGTGGTGTTTAAGGCAGTACGGAGGGAGTTGGTGTGCGAGGCAGGAAGTCCATGATAGATTATGTTGCAGAAATCCAGATGAGGGAGTGTCACAGCTTGCATCACTGTCCTAAAGTCGTGAGGTTCTAGGAGGGGCCTGAGTCGTTGGATAGTTTTAGCTTTGTGGAATATCATCCCAGCGGTTTTGTTGATTTGTTGTTTGAAGGTGAGAGCTTGATCAATGATGACGCCTAGATATCTTATTTGAGGCTGGATTTGTATTTGTGTGGTTCCCATGTTGAGGTGGGTAGGTGGTTTGAAGTCAGGTTCTTTTGTTACTATTAGGGCTTCGGTTTTCTTTATGTTGATGGATAGATTGTTCTCCTGTAGCCAGTTGGCCACGTCGTTGAAGCAGGCTGATAGCTGTTCGTTCTTTGGGTTGTTGGTTGTAATTGGTGCGTAGAGCATTATGTCGTCCGCGTAGATGTGGAAGTTGATGTTGTGGGTGCGTATGATTGAGCATAGTGGACGTAGGTATATGTTAAACAACATGGCTGATAGGGTGGATCCTTGGGGTACTCCTTGAAGTTGTTTGTATGGGGGCGAAGTTGTGGAGAGGGTGCGAATCCGTTGCTGTCTGTTAGTTAAGTAGGATCTGAACCATTGGAGTACAGTGTCCTTGATTCCGATTGTTTGTAGTCTGTGTATGAGGATTTCGTGTGAGATTGTGTCGAAGGCCGCTGATATGTCTAGGAAGATCAGGATGTACCCTGCGTTTTTCTCTTGTGTTCCGATGATGAGTGTGTTCATTAGGATGGTCATGAGGGTCTCAACTCCATGTAGTGGTCGGAAACCGTGTTGCTGAGGGTCAAGTATGTCGTTGGTGTCTAGATGATCTTGGAGCTGGTGTTGGACTATCTTTTCTATTATCTTGGTGGCGAGGGGGAGGCTTGCCACCGGTCTGTAGGAGGTGGGGTCCTTGGGGTCCAGGTTGTTCTTCTTTATGGTTGGTCGGATGACTGATGTTTTGAGGGCATCTGGCATGTATCCTTGTTTAAAGGATTCGTTTACGATGTGAGTTAGTGGGGTACTTAGGTCTTCCTTGGTTTTCTTTATCCATTCGGTAGGGCAGGGGTCCAGTGGGGAGGTAGTGGTGTTCAGACAGGAGATGGTGGAGGATATTTCTTCCTTTGAGGTGTCATTGAATGTAGTCCAGTTAGCGTTTATGGTGATCCTTGGGTATGTTCTTGTGGCTGTAGCGCATTGGTAGGGTTGTTGAGGTTGCTGAAATTGCTTGTATTGTCGGGCCAAGAGATCCGAGGGGATATCTGGAGGTTGATCGGAAGTGGTTGGTGTCTTTGTCAGTTTTTTAGCGATTTGGAAGAGTTCTCGAGGTTTGTTTGCAGCGGTCGTGATGATTTTGGTGTGGTAGTTTCTCTTTGCATTGTCGGTTTCTGTGTGGTAGGCAGCGAGTTCATATAGGTATTGCTTTTTGTCTTTGTCAGTTTTGTTTTTTCTCCATTTTCTTTTTGTTCTTCTAAGATTTGTTTTCAGTTTTCGGAGATCAGGGGTGAACCAGCGGGCCTTTGAGGAGATGGGCTTGTTGCTGGTCTTGTTTACAGTTGCTCTGGATGCCGAGGAGATAGTGGTGTTCCAGTTGTCCATGAGGTCGTCAAGGTTATTTGAGTTCGTAAGTAGATTAGGTAAGGTCAGCGTCAGGAAGTCTTCTTTGTTGAATGCTTTGAATCTTCGTGTGTGTTGGGCGTATCCTCTGTTTGTATTTGGTCGATATGCGTAGGAGAGGTGGATGATGTAATGGTCTGACCATGGGACTGGTGAGATTGTCGGACTGCTGTATGAGGTGGATGCCTGGGAGTTCAGGAATATGAGGTCCAGGGTGTTTCCTTTTTCGTGTGTTGGTTCATTTATGATCTGCGATAGGTTCATTGCTGTCATGGCGTTAAGGAATGTTTCTGTTTGTGCGTCTTGGAGGGATGGGAGATTGAAGTCTCCTAGTATAATTGGTTCCTTTGATGGGTCGATGCTTTCGGAAATCAGGTGTAGTATCCTTGGTAAGTCAGAGTTTGCAGCTGGTGTTCTGTAGACCAGGCATATTGTGAGGTTTTTGTTGGTGAGGGTGAGGATATCTGCTTCATCGGAGGTTTCAGAGGTGAGGGTGCGTAGGTGGAGGTTGTCCTTTGCGATGATGGCTACTCCTCCGCCTTTTGCGTGCGTTCGGGAACAGTGATGAAAGCTGTATCCGATTGGTGTCAGTTGGTTCATTATTACTGTGTCCGTTTCTGTTAGCCAGTTTTCTGTTATGCATAGGATGTCGGTCTTCTCAGATATGATCAGGTCTTGGAGCATGTGATATTTGTTCCTGGTGGAGCGTGCGTTTATGAGTGTGATGGAGAGGTGCAGGTGATTGATGTGATTGGTGCTTTTGGCTGGCGTGTGGTGTGTGTGAGTTGGGTTGTTCGTGGTGTTGTAGATGCTTGTGGGTTGCAGTCCTGTGGTTCCTGTGTATGGAAGGTCAGTAGGTGTGGTGGGGCGGGAGTACAGTGTCTGTGCGGAAGGGGTTGTGCTTGTCAGTGTGTCTGCGTAAAGAGGATTGCTGAGTGTGTTTGGGTGGGGGTACAGTGTTAGCAGAGGAGTGAGAAGGTAGATGGGTGTAAGGAAGGGCGGCATGTTGTGAAAGAGTACCTGGGGTTTTGAAGCAGTGTAGTCTTTTTCTTGCCGGTTTGCTGGAGCGTTTGAATATCCTGTATTTGTCCTGTTGAGCTGTTTGCTGCGTTGGGTCTCCTCTATATCAGAGATGGTTGTCGGGTGTTGAGGCTGTTGGAGTTGATGGTGTTGCTATTTTTTCTTGGCGAGCTCAGACCCGATCAGGGGAGCTCGAGCCTTGCCCGTTGTGGAGATTTTCCGGGCCACGGTAATGGCCACTGCCTAAGGGCCACGCCAAAGGGCCCTCTGGCGAGGCCCTCAGGCGCGGGCCCGCCTGTAGGGGCGCCGCGTTATATGGCCCTTCCCGGCTCCTCTCCCACCGCCCGGATTGGGCGGGAGCAGCTCCCACTGTCCCGATTGGACAGGAGTGGAGTTGGTGGTGGTCGGGTGCTGGCTGGACTTGCGGCTCCCTCGGGGTAGGGACGCCGCGTTATGAGGCCCTTCTCGGCTCCTCTCCCACCGCCCGGATTGGGCGGGAGCAGCTCCCACTGTCCCGATTGGACAGGAGTGGAGTTGGTGGTGGTCGGGTGCTGGCTGGACTTGCGGCTCCCTCGGGGTAGGGACGCCGCGTTATGAGGCCCTTCTCGGCTCCTCTCCCACCGCCCGGATTGGGCGGGAGCAGCTCCCACTGTCCCGATTGGACAGGAGTGGAGTTGGTGGTGGTCGGGTGCTGGCTGGACTTGCGGCTCCCTCGGGGTAGGGACGCCGCGTTATGAGGCCCTTCTCGGCTCCTCTCCCACCGCCCGGATTGGGCGGGAGCAGCTCCCACTGTCCCGATTGGACAGGAGTGGAGTTGGTGGTGGTCGGGTGCTGGCTGGACTTGCGGCTCCCTCGGGGTAGGGACGCCGCGTTATGAGGCCCTTCTCGGCTCCTCTCCCACCGCCCGGATTGGGCGGGAGCAGCTCCCACTGTCCCGATTGGACAGGAGTGGAGTTGGTGGTGGTCGGGTGCTGGCTGGACTTGCGGCTCCCTCGGGGTAGGGACGCCGCGTTATGAGGCCCTTCTCGGCTCCTCTCCCACCGCCCGGATTGGGCGGGAGCAGCTCCCACTGTCCCGATTGGACAGGAGTGGAGTTGGTGGTGGTCGGGTGCTGGCTGGACTTGCGGCTCCCTCGGGGTAGGGACGCCGCGTTATGAGGCCCTTCTCGGCTCCTCTCCCACCGCCCGGATTGGGCGGGAGCAGCTCCCACTGTCCCGATTGGACAGGAGTGGAGTTGGTGGTGGTCGGGTGCTGGCTGGACTACTGCTCCTTTTAAGAAGAGGTTGTTCAAAAAGGGATCTTTCCCAAAGAAAGGGAAATTTTCTTCAGGTTATGGTCAGGCCTCTTCTCAAGGTCGTTTTGCTACAAAGAGACAGCAACAACCAAAACAGGCCAAAACTCAGGCTGCGAGGACTGCTACGGCCCAACAGCCTCAACCTCCTCAGGGCCTTTGACTTTCCACTAGAGAACTTAGCCTTTCTGGCTCTAGAACATCCAGAGCCTCTGACCATCCCAGGAAGGTTAGCTCACTTTGCTCCCAGATGGGAACAAATCACAGCAGAGCAATGGACCCTCTCCATCATAAGGGATGGGTACAAGCTTCATTTCTTAAACCTTCCTCCTCACACCATGGTAAAATAGTTTAATTCTCCAACATCTCTCCTCAACCTTCTAGGTCAAGAGATTGCTACCCTTCTTGCCCAAGGGGCAATAGAAGAAGTACCCCTTCTTCAACAGGGCTCAGGGTTCTACTCCCCCTGTTTTCTCATTCCAAAGAAAACGAGGGGCTACAGACCCATATTAGATCTCAGAGAATTGAACAAGTTTCTATGCAAGGAGAAATTCAAGATGACTTCTCTCGGAACTCTCCTTCCATACCTCCAGAGTCAGGACTGACTTTGTTCTCTAGATCTCAAGGATGCGTACACCCATGTTCTCATCCATCCAACACACAGAAGGTTCCTTCGGTTCCTTTTCCAAGGAAAGCACTACCAATACAAGGTGCTTCCTTTCGGTCTGGCCTCTGCTCCAAGAGTGTTCACAAAATGCATGGCAGTAGTAGCTGCATTCCTGCGCACTCTAGGAATATTCGTATTCCCATATCTGGATGACTGGCTCATCCGAGCTCCATCCCAGTCAGAGGCCCAGACTTCCCTAGCCTGCACAAGGCATATTCTTCAGTGTCTGGGACTGGTAATCAACATTCCAAAATCCCATCTCACCCCTACTCAGTCTCTAGAGTTCATAGGGGCCTTACTGGATACCACAACTGCAAGGGCCTATCTTCCCCAGGCCCGTTGCCTACGCTTGGTGCAGTTAGCCTCCCAGATTCAGTTAAAATCCCATTTAACTGCTTGAGAGATGTTGCAGCTCTTAGGCCACATGGCATCGACGGTGCATGTGGTTCCTTATGCTCGCCTTCACATGAGGGCAGCTCAGTGGACTCTATCCACCCAATGGACCCAGGCCTCAGATTGCCTGTCAGACAAAATAGCAACCTCCAGTCGCCTCTTTTGGTCCCTCCACTGGTGGAAGTCCTTTCAGACTCTGTTGCTGGGGTCCCCCTTTCAACAGGTGGTACCCCAAGCAACCCTTACAACAGATGCCTCTCCAAAGGATTAGGGAGTTCATCTACAAGATCTCTCCACCTAGGGCATCTGGTCTCCACAGGAGACATCTCTACATATCAACCTCTTGGAGCTCAGAGCAATCTTTCTAGCTCTCAGAGTCTTCCACTCCCTGCTCAGCTACGACAGTCCTCATTCACACGGACAACCAGGTAGCCATGTTCTACGTGAACAAGCAGGGAGGGACTGGCTCTCTGTCGCTTTGCAACGAAGCTCTGAAATTGTGGGCCTTCGCCAGAGAGCATCAAATCCATCTCCTGGCAGTGTATCTTCCAGGGGCTCAAAACTCTTGGGCAGACAGACTCAGTCGAGTTCTGCTTCCGCACGAATGGTCCCTCCATGGGGACCAGATAGCCAGGACGTTTTGGATTTGGGGTACCCCAGACATAGACCTGTTTGCAAGCCCGTGGAATGCCAAACTTCCCCGGTTTTGTTCCAGGATTCCATGTCAGGGAGCTCAGGCCAGGGATGCCTTCCTCCTTCATTGGGGGAAAGACTTCCTCTATTCCTTTCCACCTATTCCCCTCATCCCCAAGACTCTGTTCAAGCTCCAGAGAGACAAGGGGTCTATGATCCTCATAGCACCACTTTGGCCACGCCAAGTGTGGTACCCTCTACTTCTTCATCTTTCTCAAGCTCCCTCCCTAGACCTGGGGTCTGCTCCAGATCTCCTCTCCCATGAGGAGGGAACCTTGTGGCACCCAAATCCTCAGTCTCTTCATCTCAGGGCCTGGTTGCTGAAGGCCTATACCTTCAGGATTTACACCTTTCTCAGCAAGTGAAGGATATCCTTCATGCTTCCAGAAAGCCTTGCATCAGACGTTCATATGCTTTTAAATGGAAAAGGTTTTCCATTTGGTGTGCAGAGAAGGGTCTCAACCCTCTTGCAATATCTTAGAATTTTTTACTAGACTATTTGCTGCATTTATCCCATGCAGGCCTTAAAACAAATTCAATCAGGGTCCATTTGAGTGCTATTGCAGCATCCCTTAAGCCTCTCAATGGACAACCTATTTCCTCCCATCCTCTTATAGCAAGATTCATGAGAGGCCTTCTTTTGACTAAACCTCCCATTAGACCACCTCCAGTGGCATTGGACTTGAATCTGGTTCTTGGCCAGCTTATGAAGCCACCCTTTGAACCCTTAGCCACTACCTCCTTGAAATTCCTTTCCTGGAAGGTTATTTTTCTCATTGCAGTCACCTCAGCTCGCCGTATCAGTGAGTTGCAAGCTTTAGTGGCTAATCCTCCTTATACAAGGTTCCATCATGACAAGGTAGTCCTCAGAACTAATCCACACTTTATGCCTAAAGTGGTCTCACCTTTTCATCTTTACCAGGAGGTGTATTTACCTGTCTTTTTTCCAGGACCTCATGCATCAAGTGCAGAGAGGAATCTTCATACCCTGGATTGTAAAAGAGCACTCGCTTTCTGCTTACAAAGGACACAGCAACATAGAAAGTCCTCTCAACTTTTTGTTGCTTTTGATCCTTCTCATTTAGGACTTCCAGTCTCTAAGAGAACTCTATCCAATTGGATTGCTCAGTGTATTTCCTTCGCCTACCAGAGTAAGAACCTTTCTCTGGAGGGCCATGTCACAGCTCACAATGTGAGGGCCATGGCAACCTCTATGGCTTATCTAAACTCTGTGTCCATCGTCCAAATCTGTCGAGCGGCCACCTGGGCATCGGTTCATACCTTCACAGCCCATTACTGCTTGGACAAGGACTCCCGCCGGGATGCCTTGTTTGGTCAGGCTGTTCTCAAACACCTGTTCCATACCTAATCAACTCCTACCCTCCATCCCTGACTGGATGCCTGAGATTCATGGGTGGAAGTGGAGCCCTTCCCAGGGACTCACAATCTGGGTGATCCCCCAGGCATCTCTAGCTGGGGAGTCCCCATATGTGAAGACTCATTCCTGCTTGTTCCTGGAGATAGCACAGTTACTTACCTGTAACAAGTGATCTCTGGGAACAGCAGGAATAAGTCTTCACAACCCACCCACCTCCCCTAGGAGTTGTATCTCTCTATCTATCTTTCCCTTCCTCTCTCTCTCTCTTTGTCTCAGCTTTAAAACTCGAACTGGAGAGAGGCAGTTAGGAAAGGCGGGAAGGTAGCGCGCAGGCGCTGTGGGATGCTCCCAAAAGCTTTCCTATTGGACGCTGGGGAGCGTTCCCGCGCAGGCTCCGTCGGTACCGACGATACCATATGTGAAGACTTATTCCTGCTGTTCCCTGAGATCACCTGTTACAGGTAAGTAACTGTGCTTTCTCCGGGGACAGCAGGAATCAGTCCTCACAACCCTCCCTCCTCCCCTGGAGTTGCTGTATTTTTGCCATCTTTCTTTTGTTAGCTCTAGCTGTGTCACCTGACTAAGCAAGATGGCACCCTTGGGCGGGAAGGGGACCATGCATGCGTGATGGCATCTCCCAAAGGCTTTCTTTGAAAGCTGTGGAAATGCTTCCGCAAAGACTCCGTCGGCGCCGACGTCACCCATATGTGAGGGCTGATTTTTGCTGGCCCTGGGGAACACCTTTTACAGGTGACTAACTACACTTTCTCTCATATTGATTTTTTGATGTAAAGTTGCCATTAGTAAGTTCTTCTCCCTCTTCCTCACACTTAGTTTCACGTTGTTCTTTACTAACAGAATGTTTTTATATAACTTCATTCTACAGGTTCAAACCTCCAGCTTCTCTCCTCACCAGGTTAGAGAGACAGACACATACAGGGGTGGGAAAGAATTACAAGGGCCATGCTCTACATGCTTTTCCTCATTTGTTAGCATTTGTACATGTTCTGGTTCTCAAGGCAGGCAGCTTTGATGCATGAAATAGAGATAGTCCTGTTCTGTTATGGGATAATTTCCAGCTGGTCCTGTACAGATTCACCTCTTAACACAAAGATCTAGCTCTGTTTTACCAGTCAGAAAAGAAAAAAGGTGTCTGGTACTTTCAGGATCGCTAGTCCCCATTTTCCTTTATAGGAGAGTCAGGTGTGTGAGAAAAACAGGTCAAATGAACCATTTTTTCTCCAGGAACAAGCAAGAAGTCAGTCCGACAGAGCCCCTGCGGAGCATTTCCCCAGCTTTCAAAGAAAGCCTTTGGGGCATGCTACCACGCATGTGTGGTCCCCTTCCTGACCAAGGGTGCTATCTTATTCAGTCTCCTTTATTCCGCGGAGCCCAACGGACATCTGTCCTGTTTCCCTGGAAAAATTCCTTGCTAATATCCTTAAAAGTTAGATTTCCTGGTTTGTGTACCATTTCCTCTTCTCGCCTTCAGCTGGTGCCCAGCCCGGTGCTGTTCTCTGCTCCTTTCCCCTTTTTTTGATCGAGGCCTGCTTCGAATGGCGGTTGCACCTTTTTTCACCCAGGGGTTGTTGACCCCAGCCGGTGCTTCCCACCATGTCCCCCGGTGGGTTCATAAAATGTGACCGCTGCAGTCAAACTATGCCAGTCACCGACAGCCAGGCCACAACACCTAAAACCAATAAAAAGATGTCAGAGTTGCAGGAAAAACTGTTACAAAGGTCTGACTCGGCACTGGCCTCCCCAATGCCGAGCTCCCATGAAACCCAAGCATCCTTGGAGTCCCGCAGTGGCGGCTTCTCCAGGAAGACCCAGAGAGAAAGAAGAAAAAATCCTCAAAGTCCATTGAGGTATCACAGAAGAAGCCCAGTAATACTGCTTGGAGGAACTCTGGTGGTTCTGAGACAGCACCCTGCCAAGGTCCTCAAAAAGGATTCCTCGGCCAGCGGAGACCATGCGAGGTTCCTTGAGACCATAGTCCTTGTCGAGGACGCACTCGCGAGAGTGCCGATGCTGGGCCCAAGATCCTCTGTGCCCGCGCCGAAAGCTGCGGAGCCTTCAGGCTTGAAAACCAGAATGGCGGCCATAGAGCAGAACATCACTGCTATCCTGGCCCTGCAGCAAGCAATGATGGCTGGTTCATCTGCATCATCTGCCCCGACGACCAGGCTCCCGACTGTGGGGGAGTCCCCTGTTGTCGAGCAGAGCTCCGAGCACCACCGACCTCTGATAAGCTCTTGGTGCCGGTCGAGGTTTCGGTCGCGTTCCTCAGACATCCGATCTGCCCTGGCCAGTTTCTGCGACTTGGACCCCAGGTCCTCCAGAGGCCCTCGGTGCGGGCCTCGAGGCAATGAGTCGCAGGGCCTCGGACTCATTGTAACTCCTCGACTCCGAGTGGGAGACAGACAACGAGGCATCCCTGGAAACCAGACAACACCAAAACATCCCCTTGGACTCGTCTCCCCTGGTGCCCCGGCGCCATTCTCCTCCAGAGGATCTGGCCTTCCAAGACTTTGTCAAGGATATGGCCAGAGCCCTCTTTGTGCAATCCGAGGTGGAGGAAGACCTATGCATCGAAGAGCTGGAGATTCTCCAGTACGAGTCTCCACCCAAGGGAACCCTCACAGTGCCAGTTCAGCCGATCCTCAAGTGGCTACTGCTTAGAACGTGGGAGAACCCGGCATCAGTGCCAGTAGTCAGCCAGCACCTCACTGCCATGTACCACATCTGGAATGGCCCAGGGTTCCACATGCCACAGCGCCCACATAACTCCATGGTTGTCAAGTCGACCATGCAAAAATTTAAGAGCCAGAAGACCCACTCTTCTGTCCCCCCTGGAAGGGATATAGAGCCCTTGACGCCCTTGGACGCAAGTGTTACCAGGGCTCAATGCTGGAGTGTCAGATCTAGGCCTGTGAGCTTTACATAGGCATGTATCTGAAGGCTTTAATCCAGGAGTTGTCTGGGTTTTTGGGGAGGCTTGCTGCAGAAGCCTTCCAGCAGTTCCAATCTCTGATCTCTTGGATCAAGGACTGCTCTAAGTTCCTCTTCTGGGCGGCCTACGACGGCTTCGAGTCAGCAGCTCGAGAAGCAGCAGCATACATTGGGGCCTGGTGCCAAGCCCGGCTACAGTCTTCAGACCTCGAGCAGTGGGTCCAAGACAAGCTGCTCGATGTCCCCTGCATCGAGGAGAACCTGTTTGGCAAACCTATGGCCGACAAGGTGACTGAGATTGAGGCCAACATGGTGACCCAACAGAGGCTTTCAAAAAAAGACCTCATCCTTCCCCTGTAAGAAAACACCGGGGAAGAGGCCCCTGTTCCCGAAGAAAAAGGGGCAATTCCAACAGTCACCATTAGCAGCCCTTCTCAAGCCAGCAAGAGTTCTCACCCCAAAAGACATAACCATGGAGCTCGGAAACCAAAGGCTCAGAAGCTCCAGGCCCCAGCTCCCATCCAACCCGGGGGGAGCTTTTGACTCCCAGGGCAGGGCCTTCCCTCTCCTGGGAGACCACCATCAGCGCACAGGGCACTGCCTGGCACTCTTTGTCCACAGGTGGGCTAAGGTCACCACAGACCAGTGGGTACTACTAGTGGTAAGGGAGGGATACCTCCTCCACCAACAGTAGGTACCACCCATGTTCTTCCTAGGAGAGCTGGTGCAACCTCTCCTTCACCAGACCCTTCTACTCTCAGAGCTCACAGGTCTACTTATGGACAACGTGGTAGAGCCTGTACCTAAGCACCTATGGGAAAAGGGCTTCTACTCCAGGTACTTCCTTGTTCCAAAAAGAACTGGGGCCTCAGACCCATACTAGACCTGAGAAACCTGAGCAAGTTTCTGGTGAGGGAGAAGTTCAAGATGCACTCCCTTGGAACACTGCTGCCTTTCCTCCACCGGGGAGATTGGCTGTGCTCCTTGGATCTAAAGGATGCATACACAAACATCATAATCCACCCCTCCCACAGGCAGTACCTAAAGTTTGTGGTAGGGGGAGGGCACTACCAGTACAGGGTGCTACCTTTCGGCCTGGCCTTCTCACCAAGGGTCTTCGCCAAATGTTTGGCAGTGGTAGCCGCCATCTATGCCTACAAAGGGCCTTCGTCTTCCCTTACTTAGACGACTGGCTAATCAGGGGGGTATGACCTCGGAGACCAGTAAGGCCATGGAGCGTGCAACCCTCCTGCAGCACCTGGGGTTCGTCATTAACTACCCCAAATCCCATCTCTCTCCAGCCCAAAGGAATTTATAGGTGCTCAGTTGGATGCGGTACAAGTCAAGGCTGTACGCCCAAGAGAAAAGGCAGAATGCCTCAAGCAACTGGAAGGAGACATACAACGCTGACGGTAGTCCCATCCCGTCTCCTCCTCCGCCTGCTCGGCCACATGGCCTCGATGGTCCACATCACACCTTCAGCCCACTTGCACATGCAGACAGCCCAGTGGTGCCATCGCTCACAGTGGATTCAAGTCACAGGCAGGCTAGGGGACAGGATCAGAGTAACTTGCGGAGTCCCTTAACTGGTGGCAGGACTTTCGTCACCTCCAAGCGGGAATGCCCTTCCAGGCACCCGCACCTCAAAGGACCCTGTCCATAGACTTCTCCCTCATAGGTTGGAGGGGGGGGGGGTGCATTGTGGGTAACACTGCACACAGAGAAGCTGGTCCCAGGAGGAGTCACTCTTACAGATCAATCTCCTGGAGCTCAGGGTGATCTCCCTAGCCCTGCAAGCGTTCCGCCACCGCTTGCAACACTGGTACATACTGATCCAGACGGACAACCAAGTCACCATGTTCTATATCAACAAGCAGGGGGGCACGGGCTCGTACTCCCTCTCCCAGGAGGCGGTGGCCCTCCTCTCCTTTGCAGCTTGCACCAGCATGCTCTTGCAAGCGGTCTACCTCCTGGGCCGGGACAACTGCCTAGCGGATAGGCTGAGCAGGGTCCTCTGGCTACACGAGTAACGCCTGAACCCCAGAGTGGCCAAGAGGCTCTTCCACCTCTGGGGCAGGCCCATGATGGATCTGTTTGTCTCTTCAGACAGTGTTCAGCTGCCTCGCTTCTGCTCATGCCAACTGCACCTGGAGAGAGTGGCGGCAGACGCTTTCCTGATCTCATGGTCTGAGGGCCTACTCTGTGCGTTCCCACCAGCTCCCCTAGTCGCCAGGACCCTCTTCAAGGTCCAGAATGAGAGGGTGTCACTCATCCTAATTGCCCCCAGGTGGCTGATACAGCCCTGGTTCCCATTGCTTCTCTCCCTGTCGGTGGCATTTCAGTCCCGCTGGGTCGAGCACCCAGACCTTCTATCCCAGGAGGGGGGGCTCACTCTTGCACCCCAACCTGGGGCCTCTAATGCTAACAACATGGCTGCTGAAAGGGTAGCACTAGCTCCTTTCAATCTTCCAAGAGAAGTCAAGGAGATCCTGCTGGCCTCCCAGAAGCCCTCCACGAGACGGGCCTACGCCTTTAAATGGAGAATCCTCTACATAGTGCGCGGAAAGAGGGGAAATCCCCTTCTCCTGCCATGTGCAAGTAGTACTCCAATACCTACCACACCTGTCCCACACTGGGCTGAAGTTTAGTTCAGTAAGGATGCATCTGAGCACCATAGCCACTCACCATCATCCTATCGAGGGGAAACCCCTTTCGGGCCAGCTCCTGGTCTCCGGGCTTCTCCAGGACCTCCTGTTATCTAAGCCCCCTCTCTGTCCTCCGGCAGCAGAGTGGGACCTCAATGTAGTGCTCTCCCAGCTTACCAAGCCACCATTCGAGCCACCTGCGATTCCTGTCATGGAAAGTGGCCTTCCTGGTGGCCCTCATGTCCACTCAAAGAGTGAGCAAACTCCTGGCCCTGGTGGTGGATCCACTATATACAAGATTCTATAAGAACAGGGTAGTGCTCCGCACAGATCCCAAATTCCTCCCAAAGTTGGTATCTCCCTTCCACCACTACCAGGAGGTGGTTCTCCCTACCTTCTTCCCACGGCCTCATGCCGGCAGGGAGGAACTGGTACTTCATACAGTGGCTTGCAAACGGGCCCTGTCCTCTTACCTACAGCAGACCCAGGCCCATTGCAAAGCTCCTCAGCTTTTCGTCTCTTATGACCCGAGCAGACTGGGGCTTCCTTTGACTAAGCAAAATCTTTCCACTTGGGTGGCGGACTGTATTGCTCTCGCCTGTGAGGAAGCGGGCCTCTCCCTTGAGCACCAAATCATGGTGCATCGCGTGAGGGTGACGGCCGTGTCTGTGGCCAACCTCCACTCAGTACCAGTAACTGAGATATGCAAGGTCTTCAATTCATATGTTCGCAACTCACTACTGCCTGGAGAGCAAGTCCCGCAGGGACAATGCTTCGGCTAGGCAGTACTCTGTAATATTCTCGGGGTGTAGGCAACTCCTGCCCTTCGACCCTTCTGTGTTCAGGCTACCGGAGAGATAGTGTTGCTGGATGCTAGAGTCTTGCAGAGTCTCTCAGTGGGGGCTCATCTTCTGCAACTCATGACTACCTGATTGGTCGCTGTTGGTGCTGTCGTGGTATGGTCTTCAGCAGCCTGGAACTAGGGAGTCCCATATATGAGGACTGACTTCCTCCTTGTTCCTGGAGAAAGTGTAGCTACTCACCTGTAACAGGTGTTCACCAGGGATGGCAGAAATCAGCCCTTAAAACCCTCCTTCCTCCCCTGGGAGTTGCCTCCCTACATTGTTTTAGTTTTTATTGCCATCCTAGCTAAGTCATCCGACTGAGCAAGATGGCACCCTTGGGTGGGAAGGGGACCACACATGTATGGTAGCATGTCCCAAAGGCTTTCTTTGAAAGCTGGGGAAATGCTCTGCATGGGCTCCATCGGCGCCGACGTCACCCATATGTGAGAACTGATTCCTGCTGTCCCTGGGGAGCACTGTTACAGGTTAGTAACTACGCTTTCTCCGACACTCAAGTTATACATTATAATTTGTAATTTGGCCTATTGAGTTAGTGGATATTTAGAAAGTGTATTATAAAATAAACTTTGTAGTTTGAGTACTAGGAAGATGGAAAATAATGAAACTTGGCGTAATCTATAGCAACAGTATAGATGTTAAACATAGTAGCCATGTAATGCATGTAGTTTGCATTTCTCCAGGACCAAGCAGGAAGTCAGTCCTCACATATGGGTGACATCGACGTCAATGGAGCCCCCGTGCGGAGCATTTCCCCAGCTTTCTAAGAAAGCCTTTGGGAATACTGCACGCATGCACGGTCCCCTTCCCGCCTAAAGGTGCCATCTTGCTCAGTCTTTCTTTTTCCGTGGAGCCCAACGGACGTCTGTCCGTGTCACCCGGAAAAGTTGACTTTTTTTTCTTGCGATTTCTTTGTTGTTCTTCTCCGGTTCGACGCCGGTTCCCCTTCCTGCCAGGTTCGGTACACCGGTATCGAGCCCGTCTTCTATTTTTCGTTTTTTGCCCTTCGTGGCTGGCGTTCGCGCCCTTGTTTGTTTTTCCCTACAAGGCCGGTCCTTTGACCTCGCGGGGGTTCTGTTTTCCCCGATGGCTTCCAGTGGTTTCAAAAAGTGTGATCGGAGTAAGAAACTGATGTCTCTCACCGACACACACGACTGCTGCCTTCGATGCCTCGGACCGGATCATGATCCTAAGGTCTGTGTCCCATGTGGCAAAATGTCCACCAAGGCACTCCGAAGCCGCCAGCATCAGAAAGAACGGATTTTTTCTGACTCTGCCTCCGGCCGGGCCCGGACCTCGTCTGAGGCCTCGACGTCTCGGGAGTCTGACCCCGAGCATCGCTGGGGTTCCTCGGACAGGGGGGTCCCCCGATCGGGAACGTAAGAGGAAGAAGCGGCTCGTGAGGGCGGTGTCGGATGAGGTCCCTGGTTCCTTGGGGGCCAGGTCTCGGACCCCCGACCGCCGCCCCGGGCCCTTGGAGCAGGAGAAGCTGTCCAAGATACCTCGCGTGGAGCCGGAGTCCGCCGGGCACGTTAAGTCCTGTTGTCCTCAAGGACTCATCTCCTAGGGAGCCGATGTCGGGCCCGGCGCTGCCGGGGCCCGAGTCGTAGCTGCTGAGTCTCCTGAGCTTGGACTCAGGCTGACAGCCTTGGAGTGCAGATTGTCTGCCTTCATGGATCAGCATTGGTGCTGATGGCCAGCCTCGCTGGTGCATCTGCCCTGACCACCGGGACATCGACGTCTAAGTCGACCCCCGGAGACTGAGCCAATACTCGAGACCATGAAGGTTCGAAGTCGTCCTTGGTCACGGTCACCCTCGACCTCCCGCTCGGGAGCGAGGGCGTCGACGCCGGTGCCTTTGGCGTCGGGGCGGGTGCCACCGAGACCCGCACGGTCGGAGCTGCCCGACTCCTCTTCGGATGAGTCCACGTGGGAGACAGAGGACGAGGAGTCTCCCGATACTTTTCTGACTTGGTGCGTCCTGTCGGACTCACCGCAGTCCGAGCCCTGGAGTAGGTCCCCGCCGGAGGACACCAGGTTCTCGGAGTTTTTCAGGGACATGGCCAAGGCTTTGGCGATTCCCGTGGACACCGAGGAGGAGCCTCGAACCGAAGAGCTCAAGGCCCTCCAGTATGACTCTCCTCCGAAGGAGGCCTTTACTGTGCTTGTGCCTCCGATGCTGGAACGGCTCCTCTTCCGAATGTGGGAGGCACCGGCCTCGGCGCCGGTTTTGAGCAAGCGGATCGATTCCATCTATCGACTTCCTAAGAGCCCTGGATTCCAGAAGGCACAGCTGCCGCACCATTCCATGGTGGTGGAATCGGCCATGCATCGTCTGAAGAGCCAGAAGATGCACTCTGTGGTGCCTCCTGGTAGGGAGGCCCGGAACCTGGATGCGCTCGGCAGAAAGTGCTTCCAGGACTTGATGCTTGCTTGCCTTGTCCAGTCCTACCAGCTGTACATGGGCATGTACTTACGAGACCTGGCGAAGGAAATTGCTGGGTTCTCTGCTGGCCTCTCCGGGGAACCTTTGCAGAGGTTCAAGACCTTGTCCTCGGGAATCCGTGAATGCTCAAAGTTCATGTCCCGAGCGGCCTACGATGGCTTTGAGGCTTCGGCCCGTGTAGCAGCAGCCGGCATCGGGGCCCGACGTCAGGCATGGCTGCAGTCATTGGACCTCGAGCCCTGGGTGCAGGACAAGTTGGTCGATGTCCCTTGCCGAGGTGAAAACCTTTTTGGCAAGCCCATGGCCGAGAAGGCTGCTGAGCTTGAAACAGAGCACCTGACTAGGACAAGGCTGTCCAGAAAAACTTCTGCCCCTTCTCATAAGGAGAAGGGCTCGGGTAAGAAGTCCTTTTACCCGAGGAAGGCAGCTGCCTACAAACCTTTCCCTCAGTACCAGGCCTCCCCAGCTCCCCAGCAGGGTCAGCAGTCCAAGGGGCAGGGACATGGGTCCCGTAGGCAAAAGACCCCCAAGCCTCCGGCTCCTGTTCCCACTCAGCAGGGAGGGGGTTTTGACTCCCACCGCATAGCCTTTCCACCTCTGCTGCCTCATCCCTGCACAGGAGGTCGTCTAGCCCTGTTTGCCCACAAGTGGCCACCCATTACAGGAGATGCTTGGGTATTGAGCATAGTCCACAAGGGCTATATGCTCCATTTCCAGCAGTTACCTCCTCCCTACGTCCCAGGAGAGCCTCCAAGACCTCCTCTGCACACAGACCTCCTCCTTCAAGAACTTCAGGGTCTGCTTCTAGACAAGGCGGTGGAGCCTGTACCTCCCCGCCTGCAAGGTCACGATTTCTACTCCAGGTACTTCCTCGTACCAAAGAGAACCGGTGGCCTCAGGCCTATTCTCGACCTCGGGAATCTCAACAAGTACTTGGAGAAAGAAAAGTTCAAGATGCTTACTCTTGGAACACTTCTGCCCTACCTCCAGCAGGGAGATTGGCTATGCTCCTTAGATCTGAAGGATGCGTACACTCACATCCTCATTCATCCAGACCACAGAAAGTACCTCAGGTTCATTGTGGGAGGAAACCATTACCAGTACAGAGTACTGCCCTTTGGCCTAACCTCCGCCCCACGGGTCTTTACAGTGGCAGTGGTGGCGGCCTACTTGAGGAATCAAGGTGTTTTTGTCTTCTCCTACCTGCACGACTGGCTCATAAGGGGTCAGACTTACCAGGAGGCCAGGCAAGCCGCCCTCCGAACGGTCTCCCTCCTTCAACACCTAGGCTTTGTCATAAACTTCGCAAAGTCCACTTTGCTCCCCTCCCAGAACTGGAGTTCATAGGAGCGCGGCTGGACTCCCTGCAAGCAAAGGCTTACTTGCCAGAAGACAGGGCACAAAGGCTCATAGACCTGGCAAACCAGTTTCTAAGCATGCCACGGGTTTCCGCCAGACTCTCTCTAAGGCTCCTCGGCCACATGGCATCGACAGTGCATGTGACCCCCAATGCCCTCCTCCACATGAGACCTGCACAGTGGTGCCTCAGAACTCAGTGGAGGCAAGCCACAGGAAGCCTCACAGAGAAAGTACGGGTGTCCAAACCACTCCTGGACTCCCTACAGTGGTGGCTACACCCCCCCAACTTACTACAGGGGGTGCCTTTTCAGGTGCCTGTCTCCACAGTGGTGTTAACGACCGATGCCTCCTTGCAGGGCTGGGGTGCACATTGTTTGGACAGGTGCACCCAGGGCATGTGGTCTCCATGGGAGGCCACGCAACAGATCAACCTACTGGAACTCCGGGCTATTCGCTTAACCCTCAAAACCTTCTCTCACACCTTGACTCACCAGTCTGTTCTGGTACAGACGGACAATCAGGTGGCCATGTTCTATGTGAACAAACAGGGAGGCACTGGGTCCAGGCACCTGTGTCAGGAGGCACAGGCCCTTTGCTCTTTTGCGCTCAGGCACAACATGTTTCTCAAGGCTGTTTACCTCCCTGGCCAGGAGAACTTCCTGGCAGACAGGTTGAGCAGGGTTCTGCAGCCCCACGAGTGGCAACTGCAACCCTTAGTGGTTCAGAAAATTTTCCTGAAATGGGGACTTCCATCCATAGATCTCTTTGCCAGTCCCCTGAACCGGCAGCTACCCATGTTCTGTTCCAGGCAACCGCATCCCCTGAGGTTAGCAGCGGATGCCTTCCTGATTTCTTGGTCCCAGGGCCTCCTGAATGCGTTTCCTCCCACGCCTCTGGTGGCCAGAACCTTGTTCAAGATTCTAAGGGACAAGGCCTCGGTACTTCTGGTAGCCCCCAGGTGGCCGAGGCAGCCCTGGTTCCCACTTCTGCTTCAACTAGCAGTGGACACCCCACTACCTCTGGGGTGTCAACCCGATCTTCTCTCTCAGGATCAGGGTTCCCTTCTGCACCCCAATCTCAAATCTCTCAATTTGATGGCCTGGAGGCTGCAAGGGTAGTGTTGGCTCCCTGGGACCTGCCTCAGGAAGTGGAAGAGGTGGTCTTGGCCTCTAGAAAGCAGTCCACCAGGAAAACCTATGCCCTGAAGTGGAGAAGGTTCTCCTTGTGTCAGCAACACAAGGAAGACCATTTCTCCTGCACTGTGCCAGTAGTGCTTCAGTACCTGCTGCACTTGTCCACTCAGGGCCTTAAGTCCAATTCTGTTCGGGTCCACCTCTCTGCTCTGGCAGCTCACCACTCACTGGTGGAGGGATACTCTTTGTCGGTTCACCCCTTGGTGTCCAGGTTTCTCAGAGGATTGCTCTTGCTCAAGCCTCCTCTCCGTCCACCAGCCCTTGAGTGGGAGTTGAATGTGGTCTTGCAGCAACTGACTCGCCCAGCTTTTGAGCCGATGGCTAGATGTCCTCTCCGCTTCCTTTCTTGGAAGACTCTATTCCTAGTGGCCCTGACCTCGGCCAGGCGAGTGAGTGAGCTTCAAGCCCTGGCCTGTGGCAGACTATAAGCTCGCTTTTATAGGAACAGGGTAGTCCTTAGGACTCATCCTAAGTTCCTCTTTCCATCTCAACTAGGAGGTGGTTCTTCCAACATTCTTCCCTAGGTCCCATGCCAGCCGCTCTGAGACAGTCCTGCATACCCTGGACTGTAGAAGGGCCTTATCCTTCTATTTTTATTTTATTTATTTTATACACATTTATATACCACATCTTCCAAAGTTCAGTTGCGGTTCACAGTGAACAATAATTAACAAAGCAAGTTTGTTTTACAGGGAACGTCATATTATAACAGAACATATTTACAAGGAACATCATTTTATATATAGAATATACAGTCTAAACAATGTGAGATAATACAGAACAGAATAAACTATATACAATTTTATATATGTATATATATACATGGAAGTGAAAGGACATAAGCTGTGAGGTCATCATGAGTGTGCTATCTGTGTGAGTTAAAGGGATTTTGCTTGAAGCAGACAGATACCTGTTTAACCTTTGTCTAAAGCAGGTGATGAGTTATCTATGTTATAGTGTTTGGTGAACAGATAAGTTTTCAATTTTTTGCGGAGTTCCATGATCTCCGTTAGTGTTCGTAGCTCCTCTGGGAGGGATTTCCAGATAGTTGGGGCTATGTGAGAAAAGGCTCTGTTATTTGTTGATTTATGGGCTCTTGTATAATTTTTCGGGATCTTTAATCTGTTCAATTGTCCTTTTCTGTGTGTAGGCTTAGATGGTTCTTTGTGTATTAAGTTACATAGCATAGTTGGGGCCATATCATATAAGGCCTTGAATGAAGTTATTATTGTTTTGTAGATTATTCTGCTTTGAATTGGTAGCCAATGGAGGGAGGCTAGTATTGGTGATGTGTTGGAGTGAGTTAATTTTCAATATGATTCTGGCCGCTGCATTTTGCGCTAATTGCAATTGTTTGATGTTTTGTTTTGATATGCCTATTAGAATTAGATTGGCGAAGTCAAAATGTGGAGTTATGGTGGCCTGGATTATGTTAATAAAGTCTTGTGTAAATACTAGCGGACGAAGTTGTTTGAGGTTTTTGAGTTTGAAATAAATTTTCTTTATGGTATTGCTAATGTGTGTTTCCATCGTGAGGTGTGTGTCAAGTATGACGCCTAGATATCTTATTTCGTTTTTTATTTTAATTTCTTGGTTTTGAAGTCTTATGTGTGTTGGGGGGATATAGGATTTGTTCTTGGTCACGATTAGAACTTCAGTTTTAGTGTGATTTATGTGGAGGTTTTGTGCTTTTAGCCAAGTTGTGATTTCATTATAGCAGTCCGATAGGAGTTGAAGCGGTAGGTTGGGTATCGTGAATGGAATATACATCATAATATCGTCTGCGTATAGATGATATTTTACTCCAAATTTTTTGAAAATGTTGCAGACTGGTTTTATGTAAATATTGAAAAGCAGGGCTGACAGCGCTGAACCTTGTGGTAATCCAATTTCTTGTTTATATGTGGTTGAGTTTTGATTCCCAATTCTTACATTTTGCGTTCTATTATTTAGGTAGGATGAGAACCATTTATGTACTGTGGAGTTTAAGCCTATTTGTCTCAAGTTATTGAACATTATTGTGTGGTGTACGCTATCAAACGCAGCTGATATATCAATGAAAAGTAGAATGAAGGCCTGTTTATGATTGTCAATCCCTCTTAGGAGCGCATCTAGTAAAACTGTGAGGAGTGTTTCAACTCCATGGCGGGGCCGAAAGCCATACTGTTGCTCATCAAGAGGGTAAGATGAGTCTAGAAAATCCTGTGTCTGTAATTGAACCACTTTTTCAATTATTTTAGCCAAGAATGGTATGCTTGAGATGGGTCTATATGATGCCGGCAAAGTTTTATCAAGTTTGTTCTTGAGGATTGGCCGTATTTGTGCGTGTTTGAGTGATGGTGGGAGGTAGCCTTGGGTTAGTGAGAGGCTCACTATTGAGAGAATGTAGGGTAATAAAATTGGTAGTGTGTTTTTTATCCATGTTACTGGACATGGATCTAGATAAGAAGTTGTGGTGTTGAGACTGGTGGTGATATTTTTTTAGTGTCTCTTTAGTTATGGGATGAAACTCTGACCATTCATCTGAAGGCTGGTGTGATAAGTTGATAATGTCTATAGACATTGATGGCATTTTTGCTTTGTTTTGATAATGGTGGGCTAATGTTTGAACTGAGATGTCAGTAATTTCGCTGTTAGAAGTTTGAGGGTTGGTTAGATTTCTGACAATAGTGAATAACTCTCTTGGCCTGTTATATGATTTTGATAGTATTTTAGCATAATATTCTTTTTTTGTGCTGTCCAAGATTTCTTTGTATTTAGTGAGGTGGTTATTGTATATTTCTTTGTGTATCGTCAATTTAGATTTGCGCCAGTTGTGTTCTAGTTTTCTAAGATTCCTTTTCATTTGTTTTAGTGTAATGTTGAACCATGGTTTGGTATTAGTCTCAGAGTAGGTGATCTACATTGAACGTACGCAGGGGCATAGGAGGGCTACTCAGCTCTTCGTATCTTTTGACCCTAATAACTTGGGGTTACCTGTCTCCAAGCGTACCTTGTCCATCTGGGTGGCTGACTGTATCACCTGGGCTTACAGGGCAGCTGACCTTCCCTTGCAGGGTCAGTTCATGGCCCACCGTGTCAGGGCAATGGCTGCCTCAGTAGCTCATCTCCGCTGTGTACCGTTGGCAGACATCTGCAGGGCTGCAACTTGGTCCTCAAGCCAGACTTTTGCGGCCCATTACTGCCTGGAGAGGGAGTCCCGTAGGGACAGTGCTTTCGGTCAGGCAGTGCTCCGGAATCTCTTTGAGGTTTAGGCAACTCCTACCCTCCAGCCCTCTGGTTGGGCTACCGGTGGGGGTATGTTTCAGTGAAATATCTTTCTCTGATGCTGCGGCTAGAGGGAGCTCATTTTTCAGCTCTGGGTCCCCGGTAGCCTGAAGCTGGGGAGTCCCATATGTGAGGACTGACTTCCTGCTTGGTCCTGGAGAAAGAGTAGTTACTCACCTGTAACAGGTGTTCTCCAGGAGCAGTAGGAATCAGTCCTCACAACCCTCCCTCCTCCCCTGGGAGTTGCAGTTGTACATAGTTCATTTTTGCATTTGTTTTGTGCTGTCTTTTAGCCATGTCATTAGACTGAGCAAGATGGCACCTTTAGGTGGGAAGGGGACCGCGCATGCGTGCAGTATTCCCAAAGGATTTCTTAGAAAGCTGGGGAAATGTTCTGCACGGGAGCTCCATCGATGTCGATGTCACCCATATGTGAGGACTGATTCCTGCTGCTCCTGGAGAACACCTGTTACAGGTGAGTAACTACTCTTTTTCTTCTGTGGCACTTCATTGAGAAAAACTGTGATTATTGTTATGAAATGGGTTATTTGGCTGGCATATCATGCTGTGCACTTGATAAAAAGCATTTTCGTTTCTTTATCAGATAGGCTGTTAGCAGGTGAAGGTAGGTTTTCTGTACTACTGAGCCTGTTTAGTTCAAGTGAAATGACAGCCTGCAAAGAGGGCAATTTTCAAAAACCATCTACATGGATAAGACTTTTTTTTTTAAATTGCCCACTCCCACCATGGGTGAAAGTATCTGTTCCACAGCATGTATATGTTTACCCCCATTGAGTGTGGAGGTATTCCTGGGGGTGTGGGGGATAAGACGGAATGCAGCAACGCAGTTCTGCATTTTCAAAAATAGATGCAGTGTTTCGAAAAAAATGTTATCTGCAGAAAAAGGAGACGCGTTAGAGAGTATTAAACATTTTATTTATGCAGATGACGTTTTAGTGCTGGTACCCCTTCCTGTCGATTCGAAGGACTGTTATAATATTTTGAAGGAAGTTACTTCAACATTAGGAAAATGGGCGCTGCTACTTTGGTTTAGGTTAAATGTGGCAAAAACAAACATTCTCCAGGACCAAGCAGGAAGTCAGTCCTCACTTATGGGTGACGTCGGCGCCGACGGAGCCCTCGCGGAGCAATTTTCCCCAGCTTTCAAAGAAAGCCTTTGGGAATTGCAGCGCGCATGCGCGGTCCTCTTCCCGCCCAAGGGTGCCATCTTAGCCAGTCTTCTTTTTTCCGCGGAGCCCTACAGACGTACCCGTCGTGTCCCCGCGAAAAAGTTGATTTTTATTCATATTTTCTCTTTTTTCCTTCGGTTCGACGCCAGTCTTTTTCCCGCCCGGACTCGCGACGCCAGTCACGAGTCCTCTTCTTCTTTTTCGGTTTTTCTGACTTAGTCAGTTTCGTTTTCGGTTTTTCCCTGGCAGCCCGGTCCTTTGACCTCGCCGGGGCCCTTTTTCCCCCGATGGCTGCCAGTGGTTTCAAACGGTGTGGTCAGTGTGACCGAAATATGTCACTAACTGACACACACGACAATTGCCTCCGCTGCCTGGGCCCGGATCATGAAGAAATGATCTGTGGGCCCTGCGGCAAAATGTCCTCTAAAGCGTTGAGAAGTCGGCGGCATCAGCGGGATAGGATCTTCGCTGACCCCAGCCGTACCCGGACCTCGTCGGAGGCCTCCGCGTCCAGAGGTTCCAGCTCGGACCGTCGCCGGAGTTCCTCCGACAGGGGTTCTCCCTCCGGGGACCATCGACGAAAGGTGAAACCCGCGAGGGCGGCGTCGGTGGACGCTCCTGGCTCCGCGAGGGCCAGGTCGCATAGCCCCGATAGCCGTCCCGGGTCCTTGGAGAAGGAGCACCTCTCGAAGCGACCTCGCCTGGAGTCGGAGCTGTCTGCTCGGGTAAGTCCTGTGGTCCTCCTGGACTCGCCTCTGAGACCGCCGACGTCGGGCCCGACGCCGTCGGGGCCCGAGTCGGGGGCTGCTGGGTCACCTGAGCTCGGACTCAGGTTGACGGCCTTGGAGAGCAGACTGTCTGCCTTCATGGACCAGCAGCGGGCACTGCTCGCTGGCTTCGCTGGCGCCGCTGCCCCGACCGCCGGGACGTCGACGTCTAAGTCGACCCCGGAGACCGAGCCGATCCTCGAGTCGATGCGCACTCGAGTCGATCCTCGGTCGAGGTCACCCTCGGCCTCCCGTTCGGGACCGAGGTCGCCGACGCCGACTCCCTCTGCGTCGGGGCGGCAGGCGCCGCGCCCTGCCCGGGCCGACCCCACCGAGTCCTCGTCGGAGTCGGTCTGGGAGTCTGAAGAGGAAGAGTCGCCTGATTCTTTTCGGACTCGGTGTGTCCCCCTCGGACTCACCTGAGTCCGAACCTCGGAAGCAGTCCCCCCGGAGGATGCCCGGTTCTCGGACTTCGTCAGGGATATGGCCAAGGCTTTGGCCTTCCCTGCGGATCCCGAGGAGGAGCCTCGAGCCGAAGAGCTCGACGCCCTCCAGTATGACTCTCCCGCCAGGGAACACTTTACTGTACCGGTTCCTCCCATGCTGGAACGACTACTCTTCCGCATGTGGGAGAGTCCGGCCACCTCGCCGGTCCTGAGCAAGCGGGTCGATTCTATCTATCGAGTCCGCAAGAGCCCTGGCTTCCAAAAAGCACAGCTACCACACCATTCCATGGTAGTGGAATCGGCCATGCATCGTCTTAAGAGCCAGAAGGTGCACTCCTCGGTGCCTCCTGGCAGGGAGGCCCGTAACCTGGATGGCCTTGGTAAGAAGTGTTTCCAGGGCTCTATGCTTGCGTGTCGTGTCCAGACCTACCAGCTATACATGGGCATGTATCTCCGAGACCTGGCTAAAGAGCTAGCCGGATTCTCCGCTGGTTTGTCCGAGGAACCCTTGCGGAGGTTCCTGGCCTTGTCCACTGGCATTCGGGAATGCTCAAAATTCATATCCCGAGCAGCCTATGATGGCTTTGAAGCATCGGCTCGAGTGGCCGCAGCCGGCATCGGTGCCCGCCGACAGGCTTGGCTTCAGTCGTCTGACCTTGAGCCCTGGGTGCAGGACAAGTTGGTCGATGTCCCCTGCCGAGGCGAAAACCTCTTTGGCAAGCCCATGGCTGAAAAGGCTGCACAAATTGAGACGGAGACTCTCACCAGGACTAGGCTTTCTAGGAAGAACTCCGCCCCTTCCCAGAAAAAGAAGGGCTCGGGAAAGAAGTCCTTTTACCCGAGGAAGGCGGCTGCCTACAAACAATACCCCCAATATCAGGCCCCTGCAGCTCCCCAACAGGCCAAGGGACGGGGTAACGGGTCCCGTAGGCAGCAAGCCCCCAAGCCTGCACCACCAGCCCCTGCTCAGCAGGGTGGGGGCTTTTGACTCCTTAAGCATAGCCTCTCCCCCCCCGCTGGTTCCTCCCAGCACCGGAGGCCGGCTGGTTCACTTCGCCCACAGGTGGTCCAGCATCACCTCAGATGCCTGGGTGCTTCAAGTCGTGCGAGAAGGCTATCTTCTCCACTTCCACCAGGTCCCTCCCTCCTATTTTCCGGGAGAACCTCCACGACCCCCTCTGCACAGGGAATTACTCCTTCAGGAGTTAGCAGGTCTTCTACAGGAACAGGCGGTGGAACCGGTGCCCCACCACCTGAAAGGTCAAGGCTTTTATTCCAGGTATTTTCTAGTACCAAAAAGGACAGGAGGCCTCAGACCCATCCTGGACTTGCGCAACCTCAACAAATTCCTCGTGCGGGAAAAGTTCAAGATGCTTACCCTTGGAATCCTTCTGCCCTACCTCCAGCAGGGAGATTGGCTATGCTCCTTGGATCTAAAGGATGCCTACACGCACATCCTTATCCACCCAAGCCACCGCCAGTACCTAAGGTTTGTGGTGGCCGGAAATCATTACCAGTACAGAGTACTACCCTTTGGCCTGTCCTCCGCACCGCGAGTCTTCACAAAATGTCTCGCGGTGGTGGCGGCCCATCTCCGGCTTCACGGCCTCTGTCTTTCCGTACCTCGACGACTGGCTCATCAGGGCAGCGTCCGCTCCGGAGGTCACCAACGCCACACGCCGCACGGTGACTCTTCTGCAGTACTTGGGCTTTGTTATAAACTTCGCAAAGTCCACTTTGCTCCCCTCACAGGATCTCGAGTTCATCGGCGCAAGGCTGCACACTCCTCAGGCACGAGCGTTCCTACCGCTCGACAGAGCTCAACGGCTCATGGACCTAGCCGGCCGTTTTCGCAGCCAGCCCCTGGTCTCCGCCAGGCGCTTCCTGAAACTACTCGGCCATATGGCTTCCACCGTCCATGTGACCCCCAATGCCCGCCTGAATATGCGGCCTGCTCAATGGTGTCTCCACCGGCAGTGGCAACAAGCCACAGGCGGCCTAGCAGACCTAGTGCGCGTCTCCGAGCCGCTGATCTCGTCTCTCCAGTGGTGGCTTCATCGGCCGAACCTGGTACTCGGCATGCCTTTCCAGTCACCTCAGCTGGCCCGGGTGCTGACAACAGATGCATCCCTCCTGGGCTGGGGAGCACATTGCCAAGGGGCACGTACTCAGGGCCTCTGGACCACGTGGGAGTCTGCTCAGCAGATCAACTTCCTGGAGCTCAGAGCGATCCGCCTGGCTCTCAAGGCCTTCTCCCACCTGACCTCTCTCCAGTCCATCCTTGTCCAGACGGACAATCAAGTTGCCATGTTCTACGTGAACAAGCAGGGGGGCACGGGCTCCTTCCCTCTCTGTCGGGAGGCACAGAAGCTCTGCTCTTGGGCCGTCAGTCACGGCGTTCTTCTCAAGGCAGTTTATCTCCCAGGCCAAGAAAATTGCCTGGCGGACAAACTCAGCAGGATCCTCCAGCCGCACGAGTGGCGCCTGGATCCCTTGGTAGTTCAGAAGCTCTTTCTGAAGTGGGGCCTCCCCACGATGGATCTCTTTGCCAGCCCTCTCAACCGGCAACTTCCTCGCTTCTGCTCTCGTCAGCCGCATCCCCTTCGAGTTGCGGCAGACGCTTTTCTACTCTCATGGGCGGAGAGCCTTCTGTATGCTTTTCCTCCCATCCCGCTAGTCTCTCGAACTCTTTTCAAGGTTCTCCAAGACAAAGCTTCCATGATCCTGATCGCTCCTCGCTGGCCCAGACAGCCGTGGTTTCCACTCCTGCTGCAATTAGCGGTGGAGGATCCATTCCCTCTGGGGTTTCAACCGGATCTCCTCACTCAAGATCAGGGGTCTCTGCTACACCCCAACCTCAGATCTCTCAATCTAATGGCCTGGCTGCTGAGAGGGTAGTCCTTGCTCCCCTTCTCCTGCCGGCAGCGGTGGAAGAGGTCGTCTTAGCTTCTCGGCGACCTTCTACCCGCAAATGCTACGCCCTTAAATGGCATCGCTTTTCCGTTTGGTGTACCCAGCAGTCTCAGGATCCCTTCTCCTGCTCGGTGTCGGTGATCTTGCAGTACTTGCTCTACCTCTCTAATCTGGGACTTAAGTCCAACTCCGTCAAAGTTCACCTCAGTGCTCTTTCAGCACATCATGTACCGGTGGACGGCAGACCTCTTTCCAGCGACCCTCTCGTAGCGAAGTTTCTCCGAGGTCTCCTTCTACTTAAACCACCTCTCCGCCCGCCAGCACCTGACTGGGATCTGAATGTGGTTTTGCAGCGGATCACCTGTCCGCCTTTTGAACCTATGGCTACCTGTTCTCTCCGTTTTCTTTCTTGGAAAACATTGTTCTTGATAGCCCTCACTTCCGCTAGGCGCGTAAGTGAATTGCAGGCCCTCGTGTCTGATCCCCCTTACACTCGGTTCTACAAAAATAGGGTAGTCCTACGGACTCACCCAAAATTTCTTCCAAAGGTGGTCTCCCCCTTTCACATCAATCAGGAGGTGGTACTTCCGACCTTCTTTCCCAGACCACACTCCAGCCGAGCTGAAACGGTCCTCCATACCCTGGACTGTAGAAGGGCATTGAACTTCTACCTTGACCGTACGCGGGAGCACCGTAAAGCTGCTCAGCTTTTTGTGTCTTTTGACCCCAATAAATTGGGGCTCCCGGTCTCCAAGCGTACTCTGTCCATCTGGGTTGCGGACTGTATCACTTGGGCTTATGGGGCAGCCGGACTCTCCTTGGAAGGTCGAGTCATGGCTCATTGCGTTCGGGCAAAGGCTACGACAGTGGCTTACCTCCGCTCTGTTCCATTGGCAGACATCTGCCGGGCCGCTACTTGGTCTTCGAGCCAGACCTTTGCGGTCCATTACTGTCTCGAGAGGGAGTCCCGCAGGGACAGTGCTTTCGGACAGGCAGTCCTCCGTAATCTCTTTGAGGTTTGAGCAACTCCTACCCTCCATCCCGGATGTGGGCTACCGGTGGGTAATAATTCAGCGAAGATTCCTTCCTTCTGTGCTGCTGAGCTAGAGGGAGCTCATTTTTGTGCTTAGGGTCTCCGGTAGCCTTAAGCTTGGGAGTCCCATAAGTGAGGACTGACTTCCTGCTTGGTCCTGGAGAAAGCGTAGTTACTCACCTGTAACAGGTGTTCTCCAGGAGCAGCAGGAATCAGTCCTCACAACCCTCCCTCCTCCCCTTGGAGTTGCAATCATCTGCTTTAGTTTTTTTTGCAAATTTTTATGCTGTCTTTTTTAGCTATGTCATCTGACTGGCTAAGATGGCACCCTTGGGCGGGAAGAGGACCGCGCATGCGCGCTGCAATTCCCAAAGGCTTTCTTTGAAAGCTGGGGAAAATTGCTCCGCGAGGGCTCCGTCGGCGCCGACGTCACCCATAAGTGAGGACTGATTCCTGCTGCTCCTGGAGAACACCTGTTACAGGTGAGTAACTACCCTTTATCTCCAGGAACAAGCAGGAATGTAGTCCTCACATATGGGTATCGTCGGTACCGACGGAGCCTGCGCGGGAACGCTCCCCAGCATCCAATAGGAACACTTTTGGGAGCATCCCTCAGCACATGCGCGCTGCCTTCCCGCCTTTCCAACTGTCCCTTTTCAGTTCTTCGTTTTCCGCGGAGCCAACAGGACCTGTTCCCTGTCACCCCAGAAAATTCCGTCTTTAAAATTATTTTTTGTGGTCGCACTTGCCTACCGCACGACGCCTACTGGTACCGCCGGTTCTTTTCTTTTCTTTCCTAAAAAAAACCCAAAAACCTTTCACTGGTTCTTTTCAGAAACTTTCCTGTTTTGGTGCTAGGCCCCATTTGTCCAAAATAATGGAAAAACCAACTAGTGGTTTTAAAAAATGTACTAAGCGTGGTGGTACCATTTCCGTCACTGACACCGATGATTGGTGTCTAAAATGTTTAGGAACTGATCATTCTCCAACTGAATGTCTCTCCTGCATGGTGATGACTAACTGCATGGGGATGACTAAAAGAGGAAGACACAACCGGTCTGCAAAGCTGGGCACCCTCTTCTCTTCAGATGCCAGATCCATTGCATCAACATCGTCAAGGGCCTCTTCTTCCTCCCATGGATCTCAGGTAACTAAACACAAAAGCCGGTCCTCAAAGGGTAGCTCTCCTGCTAAGCATCGAGAGGCCATTGGCATTGCCCTTGAGGAACCACACCGTCAAAACAGCCCCGGCGGGAGGCTTCGGCTTCCAAAGCATTGATGGGGCTTCAGGATGTTCTCGAGGCTTCAACCTTGCAAGAACTACCTGTGCCATGCTCAGGGGTTCCGGCCGTTGTTACCGGTACCGCCACCCAGGCATCGGCAGCGTCGATAGACCAGAGATTTCTTGCTATCGAATGCAGTATCGCAGCTCTTCTCTCAGCTGCTGTATCGGTGGTCCCAAGGGCACCGGTGCCGACATCGACACCGATGCCGGTACCGACACCGTTGCTGACGATGCCGGTACCTATGGTACCGGCCCCAATGGTAACTCTTCCACCTATTCTACCTCCTGCTGGAGTGGATAAAGTGGTACCGGGTCACCTCGGTACCGACTTCGATCGGTACTGGGATCGTGCTTTGCAGGAGCATCAGAGTCAGGAATACTTGGAGTCCTCCGATTCCGAAGACTCTGACAATTCTGCTGGCACTAGAGGGTTTCTCTTAGAAGATCCCTCTTCTCCCCAACGCAGAATGTCACCTCCAGAAGACATGTCATTTCAGGATTTCATCCATGATATGGCTAAAGGTCTTTCAATCACAGTAGCTTCTGAGGAGGAACCCAGAGCAAAGGAATTAGAAATCCTCCAATACTCTAAAGCTCCTAAGGAGGCAGCTACTCTGCCTATTCATGAAATTCTGCATAACTTGATGCTCAGAATGTGGGGAAACACCTCTGACTACTTCTCCTCACTCTAGGAGACTTGATACTATGTATCGAGTCCCACCATGTCCTGGATTTCAGAAAACTCAGCTGCCACATCATTCAATGGTAGTGGAGTCAGCCGTGCGAAGGATGAAAAGTGCTAAAAGACATGCATCCAATCCTCCAGGTCGTGAATGCAGGACTCTGGATGCTTTTGGACGCAGAACTTTTCAAGCTTCCATGCTTTCGGCTCGGATCAGCTCATATATCCTATATATGGGAATGTTCCTCAAAGAAATCACAGGAGACATGGAACGTATGAGCCCATTTCTCCCAGATGATAAGAGACAAGACTTTCTTACTCTGGTTAAGCATGTTCAGGATGTCTCCAAGTTTGTCAATCGTGCAGCCTTTGACTGCTTTGAATGCATCAGCAGAACTTTTTTTTTCCACTGCTTTTAATCTTTTCCAGTGACTTCTGCTTCTCCTATGATTTGCTCCTATTTGCAATCTATCTTCTCTACCCTGACCTTCTTTTTCTCCTATCCTTTTTAAGAAAAAAGTATTTTTTAAAGTATTGTTATTTTCCTTTTCTTTTTAATCATTTTATATATTTTATAGTTTTTTTGTAAACCGCCTCGATGTAATGGGGAGCGGTATATGAAGTGATTATAAACAATATAAACAATAAACTTCTGCTATTGCCATTGGTGCACGATGAATTGCCTGGCTACAGGCATCAGACTTGGAGACTTGGGTACAGGACAAGTTAGGCAACATTCCTTGCATGAGAGAAAATCTCTTCGGCAAGAACTGGCAGGAGAAGGCTAACGAATTAGATGCTGACAATTCTACCTTAGATAGATTGTCAGTCTACAGCCACTCCAGCCAAAAGAAAGTCTTATAAAAAACCCTCTTTTAGCAAAAAGAGGAAGTTTTATCCTTCCTATACCCATCAGACTCAAGCTCCAGGTCAGGTTGCCCAAAAGGGACAAACTAAACAACAAAAGAAACCAAAAGGCCCGAGAGCCCATCCAGCTCTCCAGATTCAGCCCCCCTCAAGGGCTTTGACTTCTTCCTAGAGAACTTTGCCTTCCTGCCTCTGAGGGATCCTCAACCCCCCAATATTCCCGGCAGGTTATGCCACTTTGTCAACAGATGGCATCAGATAACAGCAGAAGATTGGACTTTGTCCATTGTAGGGGAGGGGTACAAACTTCACTTTCACAGCTTACCCCCTCCTACAATTCTAAAGCAGTTCAGTTCACAAACCTCTGCAGACAATCTGCTAGATCACGAGGTCTCCACTCTTCTTGCCCAAGGGGCAATAGAGGAAGTACCCATTCTTCAACAGGGTGCAGGGTTCTACTCCCCCTATTTCTTTATTCCAAAGAAAACAGGGGGACACACACCCATTCTAGACCTCAGAGAATTGAACAAATATCTGTTTCGAGAAAAATTCAAGATGATTTCTCTGGGATCTCTTCTGCCATACCTTCAAAGCCAGGACTGGCTTTGCTCTCTAGACTTAAAGGATGCATACACTCACATTCTTATCCATCCGGATCACAGGAAATGTTTACGTTTCCTTTTCAGGGGAAGACATTTCCAGTACAGGGTTCTTCCCTTTGGTCTGGCTTCAGCACCAAGGGTATTCACGAAATGCATGGCAGTAGTAACTGCATTTCTACGAACCCTGGGGATCTTTGTCTTCCCCTACTTAGACGACTGTCTCATCCGAGCCTCCACAGTGACAGAGGCCAGCTCTGCACTGTCTTGTACAATGCGAATCCTCCAATACTTGGGATTGGTAATAAACCTCCCGAAATCTCAACTAGTTCCTTCCCAGTGCCTAGAATTCATAGGAGCCTGTCTGGATATCAGACAGGCAAGGGCTTTCCTTCCGCAAGCCCAGTGTCTTCGCATAATGCAGTTAGCTTCCCAAGCAGCAGGCAAGTACTCCCTCACTGCTCGGGAGCTACTGCATTTACTGGGACACATGGCATCCACAGTTCATGTAGTCCCATATGCTCGCCTCCACATGCGAGCAGCTCAGTGGATCCTCTCCACACAGAGGACACAGGCCACGGGTCATTTGTCGGACAAAATAACAATTTCTTAACGACTAATTTTGTCCCTCCAATGGTGGCAATCATTAGAAAATCTGACAGTAGGGTCTCCTTTCCATCAACCCCTCTTTCAGGCCACCCTAACAACAGATGCATCACAGATGGGTTGGGGAGCACACCTGAATCATCTCTCTACCCAGGGCACTTGGACTCCACAGGAGGTTGGTTTACACATAAACCACCTGGAGTTAAGAGCAATTTATTTAGCTCTTCGAGTGTTCCACGCTCAGCTCAGCTACAAGACAGTCCTAGTCCAGACGGACAATCAGGTAGCCATGTTCTATGTGAACAAGCAAGGCAGGACAGGCTCTCTGTCGTTATGCAACAAAGCTTTACGACTATGGGCCCTCGCCAGAGAGCATCAAATTCACCTTCTAGTGGTATATCTTCCAGGCATTCAAAACGTTTGGGCAGACAAACTCAGTTGAGTACTGCTACCTCACGAGTGGTCACTCCACCTAGACCAGGTGGCAAAGATATTTCATCTCTGGGGCACTCCAGACATAGACCTCTTTGCAAGTCCACTGAATGCCAAACTTCCCCGGTTCTGTTCCAGGATTCCAGTGCACAACTGTCAGGCAAGGGATGCCTTCCTCCTTCACTGGGGTCAAGACTTCCTTTATGCCTTCCCACCCATTCTCCTCATCCCCAAGACACTCTTCAAGCTTCAGAGAGACAGGGGTCACATGATTCTCATAGCACCACAATGGCCACGCCAAACGTGGTATTCCCTGCTTTTGCATCTCTCTCAAGCGGCACCTCTGGAGTTAGGGCATGCTCCAGATCTCCTTTCCCAGGAGAACGGGATGCTATGGCACCCGAATCCCCAGTCCCTGCACCTCACGGCTTGGTTGTTGAAGGCTTAGACCTCCAGGATTTCAACCTGTCCCAGCAGATAAGATATCCTTCAGGCTTCTAGGAAACGTTCCACAAGAAGATCTTATGCCTTCAAGTGGAAACGTTTTACTATATGGTGCTCCAAAAAGGGATTAAACCCCCGGGTCATACCCTTAGAATCAATACTAGAGTATCTCCTTCACTTATCGAATTCTGGGTTAAAAACCAATTCGGTAAGAGTCCATCTTAGTGCAATTGCATCTTCTTATAAGCCTCTAAATGGACAACCAATTTCCTCTCATCCACTGCTATCAAGATTTATGAGAGGCTTTTTATTAACTAAACCTCCCATCAGGCCACCACTGGTAGCATAGGATCTAAATCTAGTTCTCGGGCAGCTCATGAAGCCGCCTTTTGAACCTTTAGCCACTACAGCCCTTACGTTTTTGACTTGGAAGGTCATCTTCCTGATTGCAATCACCTCTGCCCGTCGCATTAGTGAATTGCAAGCTTTAGTGGCTGATCCTCCTTATACTAGATTTCATCATGATAACATTGTTCGAACTCGCCCACACTTTATGCCAAAGGTGGTTTCGCCTTTTCATTTAAACCAATCAATTTATCTTCCTGTATTTTTTCCTGAGGCCTCACGCCTCTAATGCAGAAAGAAACCTTCATACTTTGGATTGTAAGAGGGCCTCAGCCTTTTACATTCAAAGAAGGGTCTCAGCCTTTTACATTCAAAGAACACAGCAACATAGAAAGTCCACGCAACTTTTTGTAGCTTTTGACCCTAGTCATTTGGGACTTCCAGTCTCCAAAAGAACTTTATCTAAATGGATTGCCCAATGCATATCCTTTACTTATGAGAGTAAGGGTCTTCCTCTTCAGGACCATGTCACAGCTCACAATGTGAGAGACATGGCAGCTTCTATGGCTAATCTCCACCTGTGTCTATTGATGATATTTGTTGAGCAGCCACCTGGACTTCGGTGCACACTTTCACAGCCCACTACTGCCTAGATAAAGCCTCCCGTCGGGATGCCTTCTTTGGCCAAACTGTTCTTCAAAATCTCTTTCAAACCTAAACCAACTCCTACCCACCAACCCTGGTGGGATGCCAGAGATCCATGGGAGGAAGGATTCTCACCTTCAATGGTGGCACCTTCCTGGGGATATCTCCCTGGCATCTTCAGCTAGGGAGTCCCCATATGTGAGGACTACATTCCTGCTTGTTCCTGGAGATATAGTGTAGTTACTCACCTGTAACAGGTGATCTCCGGGAACAGCAGGAATTTAGTCCTCACAACCCACCCACCTCCCCTAGGCGTTGTCTCTCTCTCTCTTTGTCTCTTTCCTCTCTCCCTCCTTTCACTCAGCTACAAACTTAACTGAAGAGGGACAGTTGGAAAGGCGGGAAGGCAGCACTCATGTGCTGAGGGATGCTCCCAAAAGTGTTCCTATTGGACGCTGGGGAGCGTTCCCGCGCAGGCTCCGTCGGTACCGACGATACCCATATGTGAGGACTAAATTCCTGCTGGTCTCCAGGAACAAGCAGGAATGTAGTCTTCACATATGGGTATCATCGGTACCGACGGAGCCTGCGTGGGAACGCTCCCCCAGCATCCAATTAGAAGCTTTTGGGAGCATCCCACAGCGCCTGCGTGCTGCCTTCCCGCCTTTCCCAACTGCCTTTCTCCAGTTCTTTATTTTCCGCGGAGCCAAAAGGTCGTCGTTCCTGTCACCGCAGAAAATGTTTTCTTTATTCCTTCTTTTTTGTGGTCGCGTCTGCCTTCCTCGACGCTATACCGGTACCGCCAGTGGTTCTTTCTTTCTTTTTAAAAAAAAAATATATATACTATTTTTTTTCCAAACTTTTCTTTTCCAGGTGCACGCGCCATTCTCCAGGACCAAGCAGGAAGTTGGTCCTCACATATGGGTGACGTCGGTGCCGACTGAGCCCCCGTGCGGAGCATTTCCCCAGCTTTCAAAGAAAGCCTTTGGGAATTGCAGTGCGCATGCGCGGTCCCCTTCCCGCCCAAGGGTGCCATCTTGCTCAGTCTTTTTTCCGCGGAGCCCGACGGACGTAGTTCGTTTTTCGCCGAGGAAAAAGTTGATTTCCCTGTTTTTTTGTTGTTCTTCTTTGGTTCGACGCCGAATTCTTTTCCCGCCCGGGCTCGATACGCCGGTATCGAGCCCACTCTCTATTTTTCGGTTTTTGTCCTTCGTGACTAGCGTTCGCGCCATTTTTCTCTTTTCACTGGCAGCCCTGTCTTTTGACCTCGCAGGGGCCCTTTTTCCCCCAATGGCTGCCAGCGGGTTTAGAAAGTGTGATCGGTGTAAGAAACTGATGTCTCTTACCGACACACATGACTGCTGCCTCCGCTGCCTCGGACCCGATCATGACCCGATGATCTGTGGTCCGTGTGGCAAAATGTCCTCGAAGGCGTTGAGGAGTCGGCAGCACCCGAAGGATAGGATCTTCTCTGACTCCGCGTCCGAGGCCTCGACGTCTTGGGACTCCGGCCCCAAGCAGCGTCGAGGTTCCTCTGAGCGGGGGTCTCCTTCGTGGGAGCAGCACAGGAAGAAAAAACCCGTGAGGGCGGTGTCGGTGGACGCTCCTGGTTTCTCGAGGGCCAGGTCGCATAGCCCCGATCGCCATCCCATGTCTTCGGAGTCGGAGAGGCCTGCCAAACAACCTCGTCTCGAGATGGAGTATCCTGGGCACGTGAGTACTGTAGTCCTCGTGGACTCTACTCCAGGGGAGCCGACGTCGGGCCCGACGCCGTCGGGCCCGACGCCGTCGGGGCCCCGAGTCGGGGGCTGCTGGGTCTCCTGAGCTCGGACTCAGGTTGACGGCCTTGGAGAGCAGCTTCGCTGTCTTCATGGAACAGCAGCGGGCATTGATCGCCAGTCTCACCGGTGCATCTGCCCCTACCACCGGGACATCAACGGCCAAGCCGATCCTCGAGTCCATGCGGGCTCGAGTCGATCCTCGGCCGCGGTCTCCCTTGGTTTCCCGTTCGGGACTGAGGTCGTCGACGCCGGTACCCTCGGCGTCGGGGCAGAGGACATCGGTGCCCGCCCGACCGGAGCCGCTCGGTTCCTCCTCCGAGGAGTCGGGGTGGGAGACGGAGGACGAAGAGTCACCCGACACCTATCGGACTCGGTGTGTCCCATCAGACTCACCGGAGTCCGAACCTCGGAGACGATCCCCACCGGAGGATACCAGGTTCTCGGACTTCGTGCGGGATATGGCCAAGGCCTTGGCCTTCCCTGCGGATCCTGAGGAGGAGCCGAAGAGCTCGAGGCCCTCCAGTATGACTCTACCCCGAAGGAGGCCTTTACTGTTCTGGTTCCTCCGATGCTGGAGCGGCTGCTCTTCCGCATGTGGGAGACCCCGGCCTCGACGCCGGTGTTAAGCAAGCAGGTTGATTCTATCTATCGAGTCCGCAAGAGCCTCGGGTTCCAAAAGGCACAATTACCGCACCACTCCATGGTTGTGGAATCGGCCATTCATCGACTGAAAAGTCAGAAGATGCACTCCTCGGTGCCTCCTGGTCGTGCGGCCCGGAACCTGGATGCCCTCGGTAAGAAGTGCTTCCAGGGCTCTATGCTTGCTTGCCGTGTCCAGACATACCAGCTCTACATGGGCATGTACCTCCGGGACCTGGCAAAGGAGATTGCCGGATTCTCTGCTGGTCTCTTCGAGGAACCTTTGCAGAGGTTCCAGGCCTTGTCCACTGGTATTCGGGAGTGCTCGAAGTTTATCTCTCGAGCAGCCTACGATAGCTTCGAGGCTTCGGCCTGAGTAGCAGGGGGGCCGGCATCGGTGCCCGCCGACAGGCTTGGCTACAGTCATCCGACCTCGAGCCATGGGTACAGGACAAGTTGGTCAATGTCCCCTGCCGAGGTGAAAACCTTTTCGGCAAACCCATGGCTGAAAAGGCTGCTGAGCTCGAGACAGAGACTCTCACCAGGACTAGGCTGTCCATAAAAACCTCTGCCCCTTCTCAGAAAAAGAAGGGCTCGGGAAAAAAGTCCTTTTACCCGAGGAAGTCATCTGCCTATAAACAATACCCTCATTATCAGGCCTCTGCAGCTCCCCAACAGGGTCAGCAGGCCAAGGGGCAGGGTCATGGGCCCCGTAGGCAGAAGGCCCCCAAGCCACCAACACCGGCCCCTGCTCAACAGGGTGGGGGTTTTTGACTCAGAAAGCATGGCCTCTTCTCAGCTGGCTCATATCAGCACAGGAGGCCGGCTGGCCCACTTTGCCCACAGTTGGTCAGCCGTCACATCAGATACCTGGGTGCTCCATATAGTCCAAAAGGGCTATCTTCTCCATTTTCACCAGGTATCTCCCTCCTATTTTCCAGGGGAGCCTCCAAGACCCCCTCTGCACAGGGACCTACTCCTTCAGGAGTTAGCAAGTCTGCTAAAGGAACAGGCTGTGGAACCGGTGCCCCACCACCTGAGAGGTCACGGCTTTTATTCCAGGTACTTTCTGGTACCAAAAAGAACAGGAGACCTCAGATGCATCCTAGGCTTGCGCAACCTCAACAAGTTCCTGGAGAGGGAAATGTTCAAGATGCTTACCCTTGGAATCCTGCTGCCCTACCTCCAGCAGGGAGATTGGTTATGCTCCTTGGATCTAAAGGATGCTTATACTCACATCCTTATTCATCCAGACCACAGACAATATCTCAGATTTGTTGTGGGAGGAAACCACTACCAGTACAGAGTACTACCCTTTGGCCTAACCTCCGCCCCCAGGGTGTTCACCAAGTGCCTGGCGGTGGTGGCGGCCTACCTGAGGCTTCAAGGTCTTTTTGTGTTCCCATACCTGGACGACTGGCTCATAAGGGGCCAATCTTCCCAGGAGGCCAGTCAAGCCACTCTTCGCACTGTGGCTCTGCTTCAGCACTTGGGGTTTGTCATAAACTTCGCAAAGTCCACTTTGCTCCCGTCCCAGAACTTGGAATTCATAGGAGCAAGACTGGACACTCTTCAGGCGAAGGCTTTTCTGCCTGTGGACAGAGCCCACAGAATGATGGATCTAGCCAGGCAGTTTCAGAGCAATTCCCTGGTCTCCGCCAGGCAATTCCTGAGACTTCTCGGCCATATGGCTTCCACAGTTCATGTAACCCCCCAATGCCCGCCTGCATATGCGGCCTGCTCAGTGGAGCCTTCGCACTCAGTGGCATCAGGCCAAAGGGAGCCTTGCAGACTCAGTAAGAATATCCACACTGCTTGTCTCCTCTCTACAATGGTGGCTTCATCTTCCGAATCTGGTGCTCGGAGTGGTTTTTCAATCCCCTCCGCATTCTCAGGTGCTGACGACAGATGCTTCTCTTCAAGGTTGGGGAGCGCATTGCCAAGGGCATGTACTCAAGGTCTCTGGACCCCTTGAGAGGCTGCTCAGCAGATAAACTTCCTGGAGCTACGGGCGATACGCCTAGCTCTGAGGGCATTCTCCCATCTCACGTCTCACCAGTCTGTACTGGTCCAAACGGACAATCAAGTTGCCATGTGTTACGTGAACAAGCAAGGAGGCACAGGCTCCTTCCTTCTACGTCAGGAAGCACAACGGCTGTGCTCCTGGGCTGTCAATCATGGAATCCTTCTCAGGGCAGTCTACCTCCCAGGTCAAGAAAATTACCTGGCGGACAGACTGAGCAGGATCCTGCAACCACACAAATGGAGATTGAATCCATTGGTGGTTCAGCAGATCTTTCTCAGGTGGGGCCTCCCCACCATGGATCTTTTCGCCAGTCCTCTGAACCGGCAACTCCCGAGATTCTGTTCCAGACAACTGCATCCTCTCAGAGTAGCAGCGGATGCGTTTCTTATCGCGTGGTCCAAAGGCCTACTGTATGCATTTCCTCCCACGCCACTAGTGTCCAGAACACTGTTCAAAGTCCTCAATGACAGGGCCTCAATGATTCTGATAGCCCCCAGGTGGCCGAGGCAACCATGGTTCCCACTTCTGCTGCGACTGGCGGTGGACACTCCTATTCCTCTGGGGATTCAACCCGATCTCCTGTCTCAGGAACAGGGATCTCTCTTGCACCCCAACCTCCAGTCCCTTCATCTGATGGCCTGGCTGCTGAGAGGGTAGTTCTGGCTCCCCTACTACTGCCTAAAGAGGTTGAAGACGTAGTCTTAGCCTCTAGACGGCAATCCACTAGGAAATGCTACGTTCTTAAGTGGCGTAGATTCTCCGCATGGTGTACTCAGCACAGCGAGAATACCTTCTCGTGCTTGGTAGCGGTAGTATTGCAATATTTGCTTTACCTCTCCAATCTAGGCCTTAAGTCCAATTCTGTCAGGGTTCACCTCAGTGCTCTCTCAGCGCACCACTCGCCGGTGGACGGGAGGCCTCTTTCCAACCACACTTTGGTGGTTCGTTTCCTCAGAGGCCTCCTCCTGCTTAAGCCTCCTTTACGTCCACCGGCCCCTGAGTGGGATTTAAATGTGGTCTTACAGCGGATTACTTGTCCGCCATTTGAACCTATGGCTACCTGTCCTCTCCGTTTTCTCTCCTGGAAAACCTTGTTTCTGGTAGTTCTTACCTCTGCTAGGTGAGTAAGTGAGCTTCAGGCACTAGTGTCTGATCGCCCGTACACTAGGTTCTACAAGAATAGGGTATTTATTTATTTAGCTGTATTTATATCCCGCTTTTCACCGGGTCAAAGCGGCGTTACATATAAAAGGGTGGGGGGGGAATTTAAGTTTAGGGCGGGGGTAGTCTTACGGACTCACCCTAAGGTTGTCTCCTCTTTCCACCTCAATCAGGAGGTGGTTCTTCCGACCTTCTTTCCCAGGTCGCATGCCAACCAGGCTGAGATGGTTCTGCATACCCTGGACTGTAGGAGGGCGTTATCCTTCTACCTTGACCGTACGCGGGAGCATCGGAGGGCTGTTCAGCTCTTCGTTTCTTTTGACCCCAATAAGTTGGGGTTACCTGTCTCCAAGCGTACTTTGTCCATATGGGTCGCTGACTGTATCGCCTGGGCTTATGGGGCAGCCGGCCTCTCGTTGGAGGGTCGAGTCACGGCTCATCGTGTTAGGGCGAAGGCTGCGTCAGTGGCTCATCTCCGCTCTGTTCCGTTGGCAGACATCTGCCGGGCTGCTACTTGGTCTTCAAGCCAGACTTTTGCGGCCCATTACTGCCTTGAGAGGGAGTCCTGCAGGGACAGTGCTTTCGGACAGGCAGTACTCCATAAACTCTTTGGGGTCTAGGCAACTCCTTCCCTCCGGCCCTGATGTTGGGCTACCGGTCAGGGGCGTTCTCAGAGAAGATTCCTTCCTTGCGTTCTGACGCTCTAGAGGGAGCTCTTTTTTTTTTTTTTTCGGCTTGGGGCCTCCGGTAGCCTTAAGCTGGGGAGTCCCATATGTGAGGACTGACTTCCTGCTTGGTCCTGGAGAAAGAGTACTCACCTGTAACAGGTGTTCTCCAGGAGCAGCAGGAATCAGTCCTCACAACCCTCCCTCCTCCCCTTGGAGTTGCAGTCATATGATTTATTTTTGCTAATTTTTTGCTGTCTTTTAGCTATGTCATCAGACTGAGCAAGATGGCACCCTTGGGCGGGAAGGGGACCGCGCATGCGCGCTGCAATTCCCAAAGGCTTTCTTTGAAAGCTGGGGAAATGCTCCGCACGGGGGCTCCGTCGGCGCCGACATCACCCATATGTGAGGACTGATTCCTGCTGCTCCTGGAGAAACACCTGTTACAGGTGAGTAACTACTCTTTTTGGGCCTTAGGCCCAAAATCTCGTCCACTATGGAAAAACCCGCTTCGGGTTTCAAAGTGCACCAAGTGTGACGGTACCATCTCCGTCACCGACACCCATGAGTGGTGTCTTAAATGTTTAGGTCCTGACCACTCCATTTCCAAATGTATGGCTTGTGCCATGATGTCCAAGAGGGGTCGACAAAACCGAGCTGCTAAGCTCAGCGCCCTTTTTCCCTCTGATGCTTCTTCTGTGGCATCAACGCCTTCCAGGGCTTCATCTTCCTCCCATGGATCTCAGGTAACTAAACATAAGTCTGGCCGGTCCTCAAAGGGTAGATCTCCTTCCAAGCATCGAGATGCCTCTGGCATTGCCCTTGAGGGTTCTGTACCTGCAAAATTGCCCCGGCGGGAGGCTTCGGCTTCCAAAGAATTATCGGGGCTCCAGGATGTTCTCGAGGCCTCGACCTCTGCAGAACTACTGGTGCCATGCTCTGGGGTACCGGCTGCTTCCTATACCAATACCCAGGCATCGGCAGCGTCGATAGACCAGAGGTTTCTGGCTATCGAACGCAGTCTGGTGGCTCTCCTTGCAGCATCGACATCCTCGGAACCGCGTCAGACAGTTCAACTGGTACCAGCGCCGGCACCGGTATCAGTACCGGTACCAACAGCATCGACATCGGTATCCGCTTTGCCGGCACCCAGTCATGCGATGCCTTCCGGTACCGATACACCGGTACAGATTCCCCCCGGTACCGACTTCGGTCGGTACGGGTATCGGACTCTTCAAGAGCATCCGGACAGAAGGTACTTTGAATCCTCGGAGGACTCTGAGGATTCTGACAGCTCTGTCGCTACCGGAATACTTCTTCCGGAGGAGCCTTCCTCTCCTAAACATAAGATGTCTCCTCCAGAAGATATCCCCTTTCAGGATTTTATCAGGGAGGTGGCTCGAGGTCTGTCCATTACTGTGACTCCTGCAACAGAGCCCAGGGCAAAGGAGTTGGAGATTTTACAGTATCCCAAAGCTCCTAAGGAGGCAGCTACCTTGCCCATCCATGAGATCTTGCATGATCTCATGTTGAGAATGTGGGAGACACCTCTTACCACCTCTCCTCACTCTCGCAGACTGGATACTATGTATTGAGTCCCTCCTTGTCCTGGCTTCCAGAAAACTCAGCTTCCTCACCACTCTATTGTAGTGGAATCAGCTATGAGAAGGATCAGGAGTGCAAAGAGGCATTCCTCTAATCCTCCAGGACATGAGTGTAGAACTTTGGATGCCTTTGGACGTTGTACTTTCCAGGCTTCCATGCTTTCTGCCAGAATCAGTTCCTATATTTTATATATGGGAATGTTCCTTAAAGAAGTTACAGGAGACTTGGAGATTTTAAGCCCTCTCCTTCCTGATGATAAGAGGCAGGATTTTCTCACACTGGTTAAACATGCCCAGGATGTTTCTAAGTTTGTCAATCATGCAGCTTTTGACTGTTTTGAGTGTATAAGCAGAATCTCTGCCATTGCCATAGGTGCACGTAGAATTGCCTGGCTCCAGGCATCCGATTTTGGAGCTCTGGGTGCAGGACAAACTGGGCAGCATCCCTTGTACAGGTGAGAATCTATTCGGCAAAAATTGGCAAGAGAAAGCCAGTGAGTTGGATGCTGACAACTCCACTTTGGATAGTTTATCCAAAGCCACAGCTGATCCTGCAAGGAAGAAATCTTTCAAGAAACCATTCTTCTCAAAAAAGAAGAGGTTTTAGCCTTCTTATTACCAGCAGGGACGTTCTGCAGGTCAGCCTGCCCGAAAGAGTCAGCTCAGCAACCACCTAAAGAAAGGAAAGCAAAGACTGATAAGCCTCAACCGTCTCAGCAGTCTCAGCCTCCACAAGGCCTTTGACTTTCATCTAGAGAACGTAGTTTTCCTGGCCCTCAATGGACCAGAGCCTTCCACCATTCCAGGAAGGTTGTGTCACTTTGCCCCCAGATGGGGGCAGATAACAGCAGAACATTGGACACTCTCCGTTATAAGAGGGGGGTACAAGCTTCACTTTATGTGCATGCCCCCTCCCACAATGGTAAGACAGTTCAATTCTCAGACCTCTCTCATCAACCTGTTAGATCAAGAGGTCACTATGCTTCTTGCCCAAGGGGCAATAGAAGAAGTACCCATTCATCAACAAGTTACAGGGTTTTACTCCCCCTTTTTCCTTATCCCAAAGAAAACAGGGGGACACAGACCTATTTTGGACCTCAGAGAATTGAACAAATTCCTGTTCAAAGAGAAATTCAAGATGCTTTCTCTGGGATCTCTGCTACCATACCTTCAGAGTCAGGATTGGCTTTGTTCTCTAGATCTCAAGGATGTGTACACCCATGTTCTCATCCATCCAACTCACAGAAAGTTCCTTCGGTTCCTTTTTCAAGGAAAGCACTACCAGTACAGGGTGCTTCCATTTGGCCTGGCCTCAGCACCAAGGGTGTTTACAAAGTGCATGGCTGTGGTAGCAGCATTTCTTCGCACTCTAGGAATATTCGTCTTCCCCTACTTAGATGACTGGCTCATTCGAGCCCCATCAGAGTCAGAGGCCAGGACTTCTCTATCTTGCACAATGCGTATCCTCCAGTATTTGGGTCTGGTCATAAACATCCCAAAATCCAGTCGAACTTTTACTCAGTCTCTAGAGTTCATAGGAGCTTTGCTGGATATCAGAAAAGCAAGGGCCTATCTTCTTCAGACCTGTTGCCTTCGCATGGTGCAGTTAACTTCTCAAGCAGTGCTAAAGCCTCATCTCATTGCCTGAGAAATGTTACAACTATTAGGCCACATGGCATCTACAGTGCATGTGGTTCCTTATGCTCGCCTCCATATGAGAGCAGCCCAGTGGACTTTATCCACTCAATGGACCCAGGCATCAGGGTGCCTGTCAGACAAAATAGCAAACACAAATTGCCATATTTTGTCCCTCCAATGGTGGCAGTCCACTCAGAACCTGTTGCTGGGGTCCCCATTTCAACAACCTTTACCCCAGGCAACTCGCACAACAGATGCTTCACCAATGGGTTGGGGAGCTCATCTGCAAGACCTGTCCAACCAAGGCACTTCGACTCCACAAGAGACTCATCTGCATATCAATCTCTTAGAGCTCAGAGCAATCTTCCTTGCTCTTCGAGTGTTCCACACCCTGCTCAGCTACAAGACAGTCCTGACAATCAAGTAGCCATGTTCTACGTGAACAAGCAGGGGGGAACAGGCTCTCTGTTGCTTTGCAACGAAGCTTTGTGACTGTGGGCCCTTGCCAGAGTGCATCAGATTCATCTCCTGGCAGTGTATCTTCCAGGCATACAAAACTCTTGGGCAGACAGACTCAGTCGAGTTTTGTTTCCACGCGAATGGTCTCTACATGCAGACCAGGTGGTCAAGATTTTTCAAATTTGGGGAACCCGGACATAGACCTCTTTGCAAGTTCGTTGAATTCCAAACTTCCCCGGTTCTGTTCCAGAATTCCCGCTCAGGGCTGTCAGGCCAGGGATGCTTTCCTCCTTCACTGGGGTCAAGACTTCCTTTATGCCTTTCCACCCATTCCCCTAATTCCCAAAACCCTGTTCAAGCTTCAGAGAGACAGAGGCCGTATGATTCTCATAGCTCCACATTGGCCACGGCAACTGTGGTATCCTCTGCTTCTACATCTCTCTCAAGCTCCCTCCCTGGAGTTAGGATCTGCTCCAGATCTCCTGTTCCAGGAGGATGGAATGTTATGGCATCCCAATCCCCAGTCTCTGCATCTCAGGGCTTGGTTGCTGAAGGCCTAGATTTTCATGATCTTAACCTCCCTCAGCAAGTAAAGGATATCCTTTATGCTTCCAGGAAGCCTTCCACAAGACGCTCTTATGTTTTCAAATGGAAAAGGTTTACCATATGGTGTTCGCAGAAGGGTCTTAACCCCCTTGCGATACCTCTGGAGGCATTACTGGAGTATCTCCTTCATTTATCTAATGCAGGACTTAAAACTAACTCAGTAAGAGTCCATTTGAGTGCTATTGCAGCTTCTTTCAAGCCTCTAAATGGACAACCTATTTCCTCCCATCCTCTTATAGCAAGATTTATGAGAGGCTGCCTTCTAACTAAACCTCCCATTAAGCCACCACTGGTGGCATGGGACTTAAACCTGGTTCTTGGTCAGCTCCTGAAGCCACCTTTGGAACCCTTAGCTACTACCTCATTGAAATTCCTTTCTTGGAAGGTTATCTTTCTCATTGCAGTCACATCAGCGCACCACATCAGTGAGTTGCAGGCACTAGTAGCTAATCCACCTTATACAAGGTTCCATCGTGACAAGGTAATCCTTAGGACTCATCCACACTTTATGCCAAAGGTGGTCTCGCCTTTTCATTTAAACCAAGCGGTCTATCTGCCTGTGTTTATTCCAAGGCCTCATGCAGCTAATGCAGAAAGTAATCTTCATACTTTGGACTGTAAAAGAGCTTTAGCTTTTTACTTGCAAAGAACACAGCAACATTGAAAGTCCTCTCAACTCTTTGTTGCTTTTGATCCTTCTCATTTGGGACTTCCAGTCTCCAAGAGAACACTTTCCAGCTGGATTGCTCAGTGTATTTCCTTTGCCTATCAGAGTAAGAATCTTCCTCTGGAGGGCCATGTCACAGCTCACAATGTGAGAGCCATGGCAGCTTCAATGGCTCATCTGTACTCTGTGTCTATCGACGACATCTGTCTAGCAGCCACTTGGGCCTCGGTTCATACCTTCACAGCCCATTACTTCTTGGACAAGGACTTCCGCCGGGATTCCTTGTTTGGTCAGGCTGTTCTTCGACACCTGTTCCATACCTAATCAACTCCTACCCACCGTCCCTGGTTGGATGCCAGAAATCCATTGGGGAAAGTGGAGCCCTTTCACAGTGGGACACAACTTCTGGGGTCCTCTCCCTGGCTTTTAAAGCTAGGGAGTCCCCATATGTGAAGACTACATTCCTGCTTGTTCCTGGAGATAGCATAGTTACTCACCTGTAACAGGTGATCTCCGGGAACAGCAGGAATTTAGTCTTCACAACCTACCCACCTCCCCTAGGAGTTGTATCTCTCTATCTATCTTTTTCTCTTTCCCTCTCTCTCTCTCTTTATCTCCGTTTTAAACTCAACTGGAGAGAGGCAGTTGGGAAAGGCGGGAAGGCAGCACACAGGCGCTGTGGGATGCTCCCAAAAGCTTCTAATTGGACGCTGGGGAGCGTTCCCACGCAGGCTCCGTCGGTACCGGCGATACCCGTATGTGAAGACTAAATTCCTGCTGTTCCCGGAGATCACCTGTTACAGGTGAGTAGCTATGCTTTCTCGGAAATCACCTGTTACAGGTGAGTAACTACGCTTTATGTGCAAATAATGGTCAGCAGATCCCCCACAAATCTTTTGGATGCTATTAAGTTCTTGAAACTCCAAAGGGATTCAGTGCTGCGGGTGCTTGGTATATACTTAGATGAAGATCTATCGATGGAAGCACAGGTTAATTCAATAATATCTAAATGTTTTTTAAAGATGTAGCAACTTTGAAGATTACATTCTTATTTTTCAGTTGCATCCTTTCAATTTTTAATGCAGAGTATGATACTAAATTATTTAGATTATTGCAATATAGTATTATTAAACTGTTCAAAACAACAGATTAAGAAATTACAGATCTGTCAAAGTACAGCAGCAAGGCTGAGTTTTGCAGCATGAAAATCAGATCATATATCACCAATCTTGGAGAAGCTCTATTGGTTGCAGATTAGGAAAAGAATACATTTTCACATTTGTATGTGTTAATGTGTTTTAATTCTTTTCTGGACTGATGCCGGGTTCTTTCTTTGATAGGATACGACCATGCCTTACGATTACGTCTAGGTGTCTCCAAAACTTTGTCGCTGGTTTTTCCATCGAGTCAGGGCTCAATTAATAAAAGAAGCTTTGGGAATACTATTGGGTTTAAAGCAGCGGAGTTATAGGCTAAATTACCTGCTACAGTAAAGGGGATTTCTTTGATTACTGTTTCGAAAAAAGCTGAAATCCTGGTGGTTCTTTTAATTTCCTGACTTTTAATTGCTTGTAGTATCTCTTATTGTAAACCGTGCTGAACTAATTTTTAAATTGGGATTTCTGAGGTATAGAAATGTTTTATAATAATAATACATTTCTGTAGATGCTTTTCTCTTGGTTAATATTAAAAAGGAAAGTGCACGCATACTCCTGCTGGAATTCTGCACACAAAATTCTGTGTCAGAAGGTCTAAATTATGCAAAATTCTGCATTACATATGTCAAAATAACAAAGCATATTGTTTTTGAGTGTTACTTAATTTAAAATACAATACAGAAAAAAAATCACCCAAAAGTGCAAAATTTTGAATTTTTTGTGCAGAATTCCAGCAGGAATAATATATGTCTTTATTTCACCGTTTCTATCTCGCTAAATCACTATAGGTCTAAGCAGGGATCAGCATCAACAATATGTAGGACGATACAATGCGTTAACAGGAAACACAATCATCATATGTTCCTTTTGAGAATTAATACAAATTCTGCAAGGTTAAAATGCCCATAGACTTTGAAACTATGGTATCTCCTTGGTGGTCATATTGTTAAAAAAAAGAAAAAAAAAAACCCAAAAAAACAAAAACAGTGTTTCTCTGGAACAAGCAGGAAGTCAGTCCTCACATATGGGTGACGTCGGCGCTGACGAAGCCTGCATGGAAACCTCTTCCCAACTTTCAAGGAAAGCCTTTGGGAGATGCACCACGCATGCGTGGTCCACTTCATGCCCAAGGATGCAATCTTGTCTGTCTCCTTTTTTCCACAGAGCCCTTCAGACATTGTCCTTTTTCCCCGTAAAAAGTCGGATTTTTTTTTTTTTATAATTAAACTTTGTCCGGTTCGCATACCAGTTTACCGTTTTAGGCACTTGATATACTGCCTTTTACTGTGTGTATCAGAGCGGTTTACAGATATATTCTAACAGGCACTTTTTATTCCCTTGTCCCCGAAGGCCTACAGTCTAAACCTACTTGAGGCAATGGAGTGTTAAGTGGCTTATCCAAGGCCACAAGGAGTGGCCATGGGACTAGAGACCACAGTCTCTTTGGCCTGAGGTTACTTGTCCCTATGTGGAACTTGAACCTCTGGCCTGAGATAACCTTCTTGCTCCCGAGCCAGCTCGCCTCTGGTTTGTCTCTCCATTTTCCACTTTTTTCATCAAGGTCCGCTTCGACTGACGTTTGCACCCTTTTTCAGCCGAAGGTCTGGACCCTTGCCGGGAGGCAGGGACCCCCTTTTTCTGATGGCTTCAAGCGGCTTCAAAAAGTATGACCGGTGTGACAATGTTATGTCATTACTGATCCACACAACTGCTGCCTCCAATGCCTTGGCGTGTAGCACGACGACTCAGATTGTGAGCTCTGCAGAACAGTGACCCCAAAGGCTTTAAAGAGTCGCCATCAGTAGCAGGAAATATTTTTTCATAAGTCCGACTCCGCCTCGGAGTCTCCAGTAACACCAGGCTCCAGAGCCCCTTCCGATACCGCGGTGCCCGAGAAGCGTCCTTGGAGTCCCGTGGCCATGGTTCCTCTGAGCTCCAGAGGTGGAGCATAAGAAGAAATAACCCTCGAAGACCGCTTCAGAGGACGGATCTGGGAAGAAGGTGACATCCCGTTCCAAGTCGCACAGTCCCAGGCATGGGTCTGAGGAGTCAGGACAGGAGCAGCCCTCCACCTTGCCCTCAAGGAGTCATCTGCTCCCGCCGACTGGCCTCGGGCCTCTGAGGCCATCCTCATGGAGGACTCACCCTCATCAGTACTGACACCGGGCCCAAAGTCCTCGGTGCCTGTGTCGAAGGCTGCAGAGCCAACTGGCATGGAAACCAGAATGGCAGCCCCAGAGAGCAATATAGCTACCCTAGTGGCCATGCAGCGGGTGCTTGTCTGGCTTGTCCCGATGATGGGATCCTCGACATAGAGGGCTTCCCGGTACGTCAAGCCAGTCCTTGAGCGCCACCGGCCTCGAGAGAGCCCCCTTCCCCGGTCGAGGTCCCAGTTCCATTCTTTGGGACATGGATCCTCCCCAGTGAGCGCCCATGGCTCGGACCGATGATCCTCCAGAGCTCCTGTGCCATGGAGAGCAGTCCTCAACCGAGGTGATCATGTGGCGTTGGACTCATACTCCGACTTAGAGTCCAAATGGGAGACCGAGGACAAATAATTCCCAAACATGAGGCGACACTGTAATGTGCCCTCAGACCAGTCTCACCCAGTGACCTGACACCGCTCCCCACCTGAGGATGTTGCGTTCCTCAATTTTGTGAGGGATATGGCCACGGCTCTCACGATGGAGACTGAGGCCAAGGACCACTCTCAAACCAAGGAGAAGGAAACCCTTGCGGTTCCTGTGCTCCTATCCTCGACTGTCTTCTCCTCCAGATGTGGGAAACACTGGCGTCAGTACCAGTTGTCAGCAGGTGCTTCGATGCCATGTACTGGGTATGCTGGAGCTGTGGGTTACAAAAGGCCCAGCTCCCCCATATCTCAATGATCGTGGAGTCGGCCATGCGCTGACGTAAGAGCCAAAAAATATACATGTTGGTACTGCCCGACAGGGAGGCCCGAACCCTCAATACCCTCTGCCAGAAGTCACTTCAGGGCTTGATGCTGGCATGCCGAATTCACTCATACCAGCTCTACATCGGCATGTACCTGAAGGAACTGTCGAGAGTGCTTGAGGGATTCTCAGCAGGCCTCGACGGAGAACCCCTACAGAGATTCATGACCCTAACCTCAGCCATAAAGGAATGTTTGAAGTTCCTGTCCCCGAGCAGCCTATGATGGCTTTGAGTCATCGGCTAGGGTGGCTGCCGCAAGCAACAGGGCATGATGCCAAGCATGGCTGCAGTCTGACCTAGAACAATGGGTACAGGACAAACTGATCGATGTTCCCTGCTCAGGTGAGAACCTGTTCGGGAAACCCATGGCAGACAAAGCAGTAGAGATAGAGACCGAGTATGTGATGAGGACCAGCCTCTCAAAAAAGATCTCTGTGCAACCCCGAAAGAAAACCCTGGGGAAAAGCCCTTCTTCCCAAGGAAGAAAGGGGGGCTTCAGTACTATGCACTTCCAAGCCTTCTGGGGCCCTCAGCAGGCTCAGCAACAAAAAGGCCAGAGACATGGTCCCAGAAAGCAAAAAGCCCCAAAGCCTCAGGCACTGGCTTAGGCCCAGCCCGGGGGGAGGCTTTTGACTGCCTAGGTGTGGCCCCCACACTCCCAGGGGGTTCTCTGCTGCATACAGGGAACGCCTAGCCCTGTTTGCCCACAGGTGGGCAGCAATCACCACCGATACCTTGGTGTTACAGGTGGTCACGGAGGGTTACCACCTCCACCTACATCAGGCACCACCCTTGTTCTTCCCAGGAGAGCCTACCATGCTTCTCCTTCACCACACCCTGCTTCTCATCAAGCTAGCAGGACTACTCTGGGACAAAGCAGTGGAACCTGTCCCAAAACACCTTTGGGGCACCCTGGACCTGCGAGAGCTCAACAATGTTTTGGTCAGGGAGACGTTCAAGATGCTCTCACTTGGAACGCTGCTGCCATTCCTCCAGTGGGGAGATTGGTTTTGCTCCTTGGACCTAAAGGATGCCTTCACTCACATCCTACACCCCATCCACAGAAAATACCTCTGGTTTCCGGTGGGGAGACAACACTGCCAATACAAGGTACTGCCCTTCAGGCTGGCCTCATCTCCAAAGGTCTTTACAAAGTGCCTTGCGGTGGTTGCAGCCCACCTCTGGCTTAAAGGGTCCTTTGTCTTCCCCTACTTGGACGATTGACTCATAAAGGGAACACAGCTGCAGAGTAACAGTGCGCCACTGGACGCACCGTAAGCACTCTGCAGCACCTAGGGTTTGTCATAAACTACCCCAAGTCCCACCTCACTCCCGCCTACAGTTCATAGGGGCACAGCTTGACATCCTTCAGGCAAAAGCCTTCCTCCCTCAGGAGAGGTCAGTACGCCCCAGGGAATTAGCTGCAGAGGTGCAATGGCTTAGGACACTTCCCACTTGGCTTCGCCTCTGCCTACTGAGACACATGGCCTTCACGGTCCACGTGTCCCCAGATACCTGCCTATAGTGAGAGCAGCCCAGTGGTGCCTCCGCTGTCAGTGCACCCAAGATACAGGCAGACTCAGAGACAGGGTGCACGTGACCCGCCAGCTGACAGTTTCCCTTGGATGGTGGCAAAATCCAGGTCACCTTCAGGCCAGTATGCCCTTTCAGAAAGTCCTCACCATGAACACCTTTCTAATGGGCTGTGGAGCACATTGCAGGAGCCTCCAGACACAAGGCTGCTGGTCCCAGAGGGAATCCAAAATGCAGATCAACCGGCTGGAAATCGAGGCCATTTTCCTGGCCCTTAAAGCCTTCAGCCACCAGCTACAGCACCACGTGGTGCTGATCCAGACCGACAGTCAGGTCGCGATGTTCTACTTGAACAAACAGGGGAGGAACGAGGTCATTCTCCCTCTGCCAGGAGGCGGTAGCCCTCTGCTCTTATGCTGCACATAGAGGGATGCTCCTGAGGGAAGTCTGCCTCCCGGGCCAGGACAATATCTTGGCAGACAAGCTGAGCAGGGTACTCCAACCGCACAAGTGGTGCCTGGATCCAGCAGTAGCCTCACGGCTGTTCTGGCTCTGGGACATCCCAGTAATGGACCTGTTCACCAGGCCAGACAATGCACAATTGCCCCGTTTCTGTTCCTGCCGACCGCACCCATCTCGGGTAGTGGCGGATGCATTTCTCATTCTGTGGTCAGAAGGCCTCCTGTACATCTTTCTCCCAACACTGCTGATAGCCAAGATCCCATTCAAGACTCAACATGACAGAACGTTGCTAGTTCTGATAGCACCTCGGTGATCCAGATAGCCCTGGTTCCCACTATTCCTCTCCTTGTCGATGGTACCGTCAATTCCCCTGGGCCGAACCCCAGGATTACTCTTGCAGGAGCAGGGCACTCTTCTACATCCCAACCTGGGGTTCCTCTCGCTCATGGCTTGCTGAAAGGTTAGCACTAGCCCCCTTCAACCTTCCACGGAACGTGGAAGACATCCTCCTTGCCTCTCGGAAGGCCTCCACGAGAAGGACGTACACCTTCCAGTGGCGATGTTTCTCACTGTGGTGCACAGAGAAATGGACAAACCCGTTCTCCTGCTCAGTGCACGTGGTACTACAATACCTGCTCCACTTATCACAGACGGGACTTAAGTCCAACTCTGTCAAGTGCACCTAAGCGCCATCATGGTGCATCACCACTCCGTTGAGTGGAAACTCCTCTCTGCTCAGCCACTTGTGTCTCAGTTCCTACAGGGCCTCATGTTGTCCAAACCCCCTGTCTGCCCTCCGGCGGTGGAATGAGACCTTAATGTGGTGCTCTCGCAACTCACTAAGTTACCGTTTGAGCCTTTAGCTACCTGCCACCTGCGGTACCTCTCCTGGAAGGTCGCCTTCCTGGTAGCACTCACATCAGCTCGCAGAGTTAGTGAGCTCTAGGCTCTGATGGCAGAACCTCCTTACACAAAGTTCTACAAGAACAGGGTGGTGCTTCACATACATCGTAACTTTCTGCCGAAGGTGGTGGTGTCCTCATTCCACCTCATTCAGGAGGTGATGCTCCCCATCTTCTTTCCCAGGCCTCACGCTGGCAGGGCAGAGACCATTCTCCATACTCTGGATTGCAAGAGGACCCTGTCCTACCTGCAATGGACCCAGGGCCACCGCAAAGCTCAACAGCTTTTCGTATCCTATGACCCCAGCTGTCTGGGGCTCCCAGTGACTAAGCAAACTCTGTCCATCTAGGTGGCAAACTGCATTACCCTTGCCTATGAGCAAGCTGGGATCCCACTGGACCAGAGAGTCACAGCACACCACATCAGAGCCAAGGATACTTCCGTGGCCAATCTGCGTTCTGTTGCCATGATGGATATTGTAAGGCCGCCACCTGGTCTTCGGTCCATACCTTCACAGCTCACTACTGCCTGGAGAGGGAGTCCCGTTGAGGCAGTGCCTTCGTATAGGCCATACTCCATAATCTTTTTGGGGTGTAGGCAATCCCTGCCCTCCGACCCTTCTGTATTCAGGCTACCGGAGTGCTGGTGTTCACTGGATGCTTGGGTCTTGCAAGAGTCTCTCCCTCGGGACTCAACTGCTGCTGGTCATGGCACTCCCTTTGCATTTTTCTTTTTGTTATAGGCATTTTTCTTTTTGTTATAGGTTCTCGGTAGCCTGTAGCCGGAGAGTCCCATATGTGAGGACTGACTTTCTGTTTGTTCCCAGAGAAAGTGTAGTTACTCACCTGTAACAGAAGTTCTCTGGGGACAGCAGGAATTAGTCCTCACAACCATCCCTCCTCTTCTTGGAATTGCTGCTTTACCATCTTTTATTTTTGTCATCTTAGCTATGTCATTAGACTGAGGCAAGATGGCACCCTTTGGTGTGAAGTGGACCATGCATGTGTGGTGCATCTCCCAAAGGCTTTCTTGAAAGCTGGGGAGATGCTTCCGCACAGGCTCCATTTGCACCAATGTCACCTATATGTGAGGACTAATTCCTGCTATCCCTGGAGAACACCTGTTACACTCAGGTGTTGACTGAACCATCTGTTGACAGATTTCATCTTGTTTTTCACTTCAGGTTTGGACAACATATATTTTTTTTTGTCTGAAATGCAGATTTATGAAAAAATGTGATCTAACATTGTTCTTGGCATCCATCATTCATGGATTGTTTTCATTCTTAAGTATTCTTAAAAAATTGTGAAGCATGTCATACTTTCACCTTTTGTAGCCTGTGTTAGCTGTTCGACATACTATCCGTTCCACAAACAAGAGCTCCAGAGCAGAGAGAACAGCATCAGAAATCAATTGTGAGTTCCATGAATCCTTTTTATTGTGTGTTCACTTGCTTGTCCAAATAATATTTTTTGAGTAAATAGCTATTTCTTTTGAATAATTGGCAGTCAGCATGTTGGAAAATGAATTATCACTTTCATGTTAGAAGTTACAATAAAACTGCTTTTTGTAAAAACCTGTTAAGTGTTAACATCATGTGTCGTGGTGCTGGCATCTCATTTGAGCTTTCATTTGCTATGTACTGTCCAACAATATAACACCTTTTAGAGCAGGGGTTCTCAACCCAGTCCTCAGGACACACTTAGCCAGTCAGGTTTTCAGGGTGACCACATATGAATATGCATACAATGGAGACAATGCATGTGAATCTTTCATGCATATTCATTGTTGTTATCCTGAAAACCTGACTGGCTGGGTGTTTCCCAAGGACTGACTTGAGAACCCCTGTTCTAGAAGAACACATGTTTGTGTGAAGCATTTTGTTTTGTCTTGTCTTGTCTTGTCAATAGATAGCTGCCTTTTTCCATTGAAAGTAACATAAATGATGACTCACCGGTCTCTCATATGGGGCCAAATTGTTTTCAGTAAATTTATTTTTGAGCAAACTATCTACAGGTCCCTGGGGCAGTAAGCCCTCCAGAATGGTCATTGTGATTTCTCCCCCCCTACCCCCATTAGAATGCTGCTGGAAAAGTGGGATTGAGAGCGCAAGGCATGCTTTAAAAGATTAGGGAAAAATTACTACATTGGGTGAATGTTATTAGTTGCTATGCAATTTTTGACTATTTTTCTACATAGAAATTTTCTGTAATTAAATTTACTTTGTTTTTTAATAAAAATTATCAAGAGAAAAGATTATCTCCAGGAACAAGCAGGAATGAGTCTTCACACATATGGGTACGTCGGTACCGACGGAGTCTGCGCGGGAACGCTTCCCAGCTTCCAATCAGAAAGCTTTTGTAAGCATCCCACCACGCCTGCGTGCTGCCTTCCCGCCTTTCCCAACTGCCTCTCCTCAGTTTTCGTTTTTCCGCGGAGCCAGCAGGACGTTCTCCTCTCACCGCAGAAAATTCTTCTTTTAATTCTTTAGTTTTCTTGTGGTCGCGGCTGTCTTCCCCGACGCCACCGGTACCGCCGGTTTTTCTTTTTTCTTTTCTGTAAAATCTTCTTTTTAAGGAATATTTTTTTCTCCTTAGTGTCTTACGGTTTCTCAGGCTTTTCAGGCCTCTCCATGTTCTTCATGGAACCGCCAGCCACTTTCTCCAGGAAATGTTCAAACTGTGGCGATACAACTTTATTTTTAGACTCCCAGAATTGGTGTCTAACCTGTTTGGGTCCTGACCTTTTTCCTCCGGAGCCCTCGGGCAACGGTATTCTGAGAAGAGGTTTCAGCATCGAGTTTCTCTCGACATACGGTTCCCTTCCAACCTCAGGGCACCGACCATTTCTTCTTCTACACAGGATCAGGTAACCCATAAACAGTCTGTTAAGACTAGCCAATCCTCGAGTGGTAGGTCTCATGCACTACATGTAGACTGCTCCGGCCTTGCCCTCGAGGGCCCATTGGCTTCAAAACCCCGGCGGGAGTCTTTGGCCTCCAAAGGCTATGTGGGGTTTTAGGTTGTTCCTGAGGTTCACCCCTCACAGAACATACCTGAGCCATGCCCGGTGGTGGCATCCGCTTCGAGCGGTACCGATACCCCGGCATCGGCACTGGTGTTGGATGAAACACTCCTCACCAGGGATCGTCGTCTGGCATCCTCGGTACCTACGGGACCGGTGGACACGTTCCAGACTGACTTTCCAGTATCGGTACCGGCACCGATACTACCACCGACGTCGGTACCCTCCAGACGTGCATCGATAGACTCGCTTCCTTCGATGCCGAGTCTGGAATCGATCTCTAGTCTGGAAGACTGGGTACTGACACGTCTTAGTACCGACACCTATTGGTACCGGACCCTCGGTACCGAGGATGACTGCCAAAGGCTTTCGGTTATCTCGGTACCGATTGGGCTGTCACCGATTGCTACTTCGATGTCGGTGTCCGGTTCGGTTCCGACATCGGTACCGGTGTCCACAGTAGCATCGTGGCCAGCTCCTTCCATGCTTCTTTCAACAGGATCGCTCCCTTCTATACCAAGTTTGGAGTCGATACCTGGCATGGACCATGTGGTACTGACTGTCGCTGGTCCTGACCTCCAGTACCAGCGACCATCCCTTAAGGATCCCATACTGCACCATACAGGATCTTATATTCCTACATTCTTAGATAGATCCTTCGGTGCCCAGGCTAGTTCTTTAGATCTAACCTGTCCAAGGGAGGTTCCCTTTGGAGATCCTTCTTTTCAGAGTTTCCTCCTGGATATGGCAAGATCACTTGCCATTCCTATCCCTGGACATGATCCTACACAAGGTTCTGTTTCTACCGAAGCAAAGGAGAACTTAATGCTTCCTTTGCATCATTCCTTGCAGGATCTCCTTCTAGGACTGTGGGAAGCACCTTTAAGGGTACCCCCACCTTCTAGAGCAACTGATCTCCTATATCAGGTGCCCCCCTCTCCAGGGTTTCAAAAGACTCAACTTCCTCATCATTCCATAGTAGTGGAATCAGCAATGAGGCGGGTGAAGAGTAAGAAAAAGCACTCTTCTTATCCGCCAGGTCGTGAGTCTAAGACACTAGATGCTTTTGGACGTCAAACCTTCCAGACATCCATGCTTTCAGCAAGAATTCTCTCATATGTTTTTTATATGAGTCTATCTCTTGAGGAGGTCACAAAGAAATTACATCTTTTGACTCCTTTTCTTTCAGAGCCCAAGAGTGCAGACTATTCCTCACTGCTTAGTCATATTCAAAATATCTCTTGGTTTCTTACTCGTGCTTCCCTAGACTCTTTTGAGTCTGTTAGCAGGACTTCTGCTATAGCTATAGGGGCACGACGTAGAGCCTGGCTCCAAGCTTCAGACTTGGACAAATGGGCACAACAAAGACTGGGTAATACTCTTTGCACTGGAGAAAATCTCTTCAATAAGGAGTCCTTTACGTCAGGTTACTCAGTGGTCCACTGACTTACCTGTTTCTAAGGGCTGTTCTACGCCTTCTTCTTTCCCAGTAGGTAGGAAATGTCCTACCAAACTTTCTTCCCCTAGGGGGAGAAGGTTTTATTCATCTTCTGCCCATCATGCAGATGTTCCCAAACAGGGGAAACATCGCCCTGGTCTGAAGAATCCAAACTCTCACCAAGCTCAGCAAACCCAGTAACCGCAGGGTTTCTGATTAATCATCATCATATTTTTGTGCCTCTTGGGGTTTAGAACCTGCAGTTGGCTTCTTCTCAGTAGAAGCCTTCCACTGCTTTCATTCTAAACTCCAGGCATGGATCTCTTTTCACAAGACATCCATTTTTCTCTGTATACGAGCTCTTAGGATATTCATGCCTATAGGTCACAGGTTTCTCCTCTTCTTCCTGTTAGGGAAAGAGGTTTAACAACTGTCAAACGATAGTTTTCTGTACCAGCATGAATTTTTCCTTTCTACAGACTTACCACTTGTAAGTCTCCATTCAGCTCCATCTTCTCTACCCTCTTACCAAGCATTTCCTCTGTAAGAGTGGTACTATTACACTGGAGGGCTTCTTCAGCCCCTCTCGTTTTGTCTCTATTCCATTGTGGAGTTTTCCTCTCTGAGTTAACTCCCTTCTTCATTTTTGCTTTGGGGCAGCTTATCAGACAGGACCAGAGTTTTCTTACTCCTGTTCTGTCTGTTCTTTCTGTTTTTAAACAGAAAGATTCTTTCTGCTGTCTTACTAGCAGCTGCTCATGCAGGAGCCCTAGTGATTGGACCACTGGTTCTTCTCCACAAGCATCCAGAGTTGTCCTTCACTACATTCTTCTGACCTTAGTAGTGACTCCAAGACAGTGGTTTCATCTTTCTTGGGAAATCTTATCACTACAGGCTTCTCGGATTGTCTTCTATTCTTGCCATCTCCAATTCCCTTGGGTTTGGCAGCATAGTTGACGTAGGTACTGGCTTTTCCAGCAGCCAGTTCTATCTCCTAATTCTCCTGCATTATGCTCTCTGCAATCCTACAGAGAAGCTTTCCACTATGGGCCCTTGCTAGAGAGCATTAGGATTTTCTTAAATAGCTGTCCTAGATGGTTGGAAAAGGCTCCCTCAGTCATGCCCCTCATGACTGGAAGGGTTCTTCCTACCCTTCTATCTCCTTATTAAAACAAAGGACATGGGCCTTTCTCTTACGTGAAAGCTTAAAGAGTTGTTCAATTCCCTGGTTTGGTCCTCAGGATTCCCACCAGGAATATGCTCTTTTTTTCCTTGCAGCTCGTCCTCATGGTATCCTAATCCGTCATGGAAAGCGCATATTTAGCTAAAGAATGCATGATCCCCTTTTTGCCACTCAAGTAGGTCAACATGGTATCTCATTCCTATGTGTTCTCTGTCCATTTACCATGCTAGAGTTCTAGAGGACTCGGGACTTGCTGCCTGCAGACTGATATTATCCTCTGCTTTTCACTTAACCATCCTGGTTATTTCACTGGCTAGCATTCTTACAGCAATCTAGTCTGTTCCTTGTCAGGGAGATTTTTTCCCCTGACTCCTTCCTTCATAACCAGGGGGAATAGATTCTCTATATATCTTCTCAAGTAGGTTCCACCTTCTTGTTATTAGATGAATCTTTCCTCTTCACATCTCCTATGTGAATATACTTCTATTGGCATATCTCTTGTCTGCTGTCTTACTTCAACAAAGGCTAACACCTTGTAATGAAGACGTGCAGTTTATTTACAAACAAAGTAAGGAAACATTTAGAAAGACAAGTAATTCTCTTAGTTACACATGAGTAGTTAGAAAAGATAACTAGAATGCACACTTAATTACAATACTGAAAGAATTATGAGAGAATGCAGCTATGTACAAAGAATATACTTCACCAAACTTGTCATAACCCCTTTACACATCAGCTGGGAGCGCTTAGAAGCTCAAACTTACACAGTCAGACATGGTCAGACATCTGAGAATGCTCAAAGGACACATCCTCCATGGCCTAAGTGTTCTTTTGTTATCATTAATGGGTCTCTGTCAAGGGAGACACCCAAAAGCATCTCAAAGCTTTTACATTATAATTGATGAATTCTTATCCTGTCCAAGAGAATTGTTCAAAGGCCAAGGGAAGAATTCTGTCTCCCTCTCTGATCTCTTAACACTCCCCAGGCTAGATGTGCAAAAATCTCTCATCTCTGGAGCAAGTTGGCTCAAATAAAGTACAATATCCTTTGCTGATCCAAAAATCCATATAAATCTTTAATTAGTAATACATTCCACCCTTGGATCAACAAGGATATTGTACGTAAGCAATGGCTGAATCACATTTGTAATTCATTTAGAAATACAATAATAACAACATGGGCTTAAACATAGTGGATAGCATTAAGGCAAACGCTGGAGGGGACAAGCCTCAGTGTAATTTGGGTGATATTTTCCCATTCCCCCCCCCTCAGCATTACAATTGTCAAAGCCAAATGGCTTGTAGGTCTCAGCTATCTTTATCAGTTCCCCATGCAGTGGGGGACTCATTTCACCTGCACATTCAGAACTTTTTCCCACTGTACATCTGCCCCATAGACTCTAATAACTAAAATCTGGGGAACAGGTGACATAAGCAATTGGGCACATGATGTTCAGCAGAAAAAAATCTGAGATACTAAAATTACAGTTACTTTCCAAGGAAACAATAACAATACATAAGAAAAAAAAAATCATTCACAAAAGTCCACAAAAGTCCAATAGTCCTTTTCCTATTTTCAGATAATTTGGCCTGCTTCTCAGCAGTTTTTCAGGACTCCGTAGCGTCTTTTTCACCTTTCTCTGAAGTTTAAACTTGGCCTCTCTCAACAGTTGAACCTCTCATTCTCGTAGGTGGACATCTTGGCCTTTCTTTCATTGCGACACATTGAAGTAGATAGGGACTTCCTCACACGTTTCTGCGGTGTGTAGTCCAGATCTCTCGGGATGGTCTGCTCCATCTGGACTCTGGTCAATTCCCTCCGCCAGACTCTCCGGCTTGCAGTTGGTGACATGGCACCAGGCCTCATTCAGAAGAGCAGCGCCAATATTAAATGAAAAGACTAAAAAAATTCTAGGTTAGACTTTACAATAAGACAAACTTAATTTCATCTATATTTACTAAGATCATATCCTACAGATAATAAATATTGCTTTTATAAACTTTCAGTGATCTATTAGTAACTATCTCGTATGGTGTCAATCTTATCTCGCAGTTTGATTAACTCCTTGTCTCTCTATCACTGGAAATTCATTTTGCTTGTAGGAAATATTCCATTTTGCCCTTGAATGACCTTTACATGTTTCAGATCAGACAAGCTGCACATACGTGTTCTGCAATTTTGACAAGTTTTAGAATTATACCCAATTGTGTGAGAATTTGTCATCAAATCATCCCCCTTTGCCTCTGCATGCCTGGCCAGGACATACAGAGGAAAAGTGAGGCACAAAGCATCCAGAAGTACCACATGGCCAGTGTGGGTTTTCCAAAGCTCATCAGGGTGCAAGGTGCACCTAGCCTGTCTCCAAATATCTATTTCTTCCAATTGTTGAGTATGACTTCCTGAATTGAAGCTTCTGGAGACGGCATAGTTGAATAAAGTGCTCATAATTTTTTTTTTTTGTTTACATATTCATTAGGCAGATACATCACTTCAAATTACCTTCATCAATTTCTTGTCTATCACAGTTTCCCCTTTAATATTCCACTTCATCCCTCATAACACAACACTTTTTCATCACCTGCATCATTCCACCAACTACTTACATAGGTCCTTTTCCTGTTTCTTTTATACAACACTATTGTATCCTTATTTGGCAAGGCTGCTAAGAATATCAAACAATTGTTAATAACTTAAATTTAGATTCTTCTCAATAAGATAACAGTATGAGTAAACAGTGTCCCTTTCCCATCAACTTAATTGGTCCAGTGCTAAGTAGACATATGCTCATTCTAAAATAGGAACAATCTGGGTGAAATCCTTACAATATAAAAGTATTATTTTGCAGCATTCTATAACATCAACCCCAATAGAAAGAAATATGGCTCATCTCTCACGTATAACTAGAATCTATCGTATACCCTGTCCTCAGTGAGAGTGCTGTTAGACTGATTTTAAAATTGCAGTGTTCACAAGGATTTGTATAAGCTACTCATTAATTATGGTGTCAAAAAGAGATCCTTTTGAGGTGAGAGATCCGAGAGGGTACAAGGCATTGGTGGCTAGGCCTCATCTTCAGGTCCTTCTTGGATTGCAAGGCATTCATGACTATCCTCGAGTTCTTCTCGGCCTATGCTCCCCCTGCCTATCTATGTCTCTTCAGAGGCATAAATATGCAAGGTTCCTGTTCTTCAGGCCTTGTGGGTCCTCAAGGAGTCTTAGAGCTTGGTAGCCCAGATCATCACACTGGAAGCAGCACATTTAGCCTAGGCCAGTGATGGCTAACCTTTTTGAGCCCGAGTGCCCAAACTGCCGCACAAAACCAAAGAATTTCCTCAAAGTGCCAGCACGTCATTTGCATAAGTGGTCTTATTTGCATAAATATTTGCATAATGTTACCATACACTAACTTTTAGTAAACATGTCTCTTAATGAGTGTATGGATAAAGAAAGACTAAAAGATTTCTACATTACTATAATCCAGTGCCAACCGCCAGGCACATTAGGAACTACTACAAACGCTGCCCATTTAGAACCCATAGCAAACCCGCTGTATCCTGACAGCATTACCAGGACTCACAAAGCACCATACCCTACCTATCAAAAGGCAACACTGCAAATATTAAACCAATACATTTCAGTGAATACTGGGGAAAGAGAACAAGTGGCAACGTCAAATAGGAATTTCCTCTTGTACCAAACAAAGCGCAGATGTTAATGATGCACATTTCCCAGAGCTGACATATTCCAGTTAATAAATTCAAAATAAAGAGATATCGTTCTACCTTTTGTGCATTTTTTTTCAGTTGCAATTGGTCCAGCCATTTTCTTCTGGTTTCTTCATGTTTTCTGCTAACTCTCCATCGTCTGCTGTCCATTTGTCCTTTCTTCTCTCTTCTAGTTTTTTTTCCATTCTCTCTCTCTCTACATCTGCTTTAACATACTAATCTTTCTCCTTTTGCTCTTTCCTCATTCCTATTTCATCCACACAAATTTTACCCCTCCATCCTCAATCCCCAATTACTCTCCCAATACCTGGCCAATTGTAGATTTTTCATCCCTCCTACACAAAATATTTTTCCCCTCTCCATTTTACTCTCCCAGCCCCATCCCATTCTAATCCTCCCCCAACATCAGCTCCCTTCTAGTTCCAGTCTCACCCAGCATCCATTCCCTTCTTCAAGCCCCCCACTTCCCCTCAGCCCATTTCCATTCCAAGCCCCGTCCCCATCAGCTATTTGCAGTTCAAGCCCCCCCTTCCCCTCAGCCCATTTCCATTCCAAGCCCCATCCCCAACAGCTATTTGCAGTTCAAGCCCCCTTCCACTCAGCCCATTTCCAGTCCTAGCAACCCCCCCAACCCATTACCAGTCCTAGCCCCCCATAGCCCACTCCCAGTCCTAATCCCACCAGCCCATTTCCAGTCCTAACCTCCCCATCAGCCCACTCCCAGTCCTAATCCCCCATCACTCAATTTTTAGTTTAAGCCCCCCCAGCGCCTTTCACCACTCCTAACCCCCCCAGCGCCCATCACCACTCCTACCCCCCCCAGCCCAGCGCCCATCACCACTCCTAACCCCCCCAGCCAGCCCAGTGCCCATCACCACTCCTAACCCCCCCCAGCCAGCCCAGTGTCCATCACCACTCCTAACCCCCAGCCCAGTGCCCATCACCACTCCTAACCCCCCCACCCCAGCCCATCACTACTCCTAACCCCCCCCAGCCCAGCCCAGCCAATCAACACTCCTAACCCCCCCCCCAGCCCAGCCCAGCCCAGCCCAGCCCAGCCCATCACCACTCCTAAGCCCCCCAGCCCAGCCCATCACCACGCCTAACCCCCCCCCCCCGCCCCCCCCCCGGGAAAATAAAAAAAAAAGAAAACCTGTCTGCTGCCGCTGTCGGGGCCGCCGCGGCAGAATCGAGCGTGCCGCGGGGCCCCCCGGTACCCACCGGCAGAGCCTGTCCTCCCCGTAGCAGCTCTCTCTTTGGAGCTGCAGTCAGACGCGCCGGCTTGCAGAGCGCGAGGGAAGAGTTCCCTCGCTGCTCTGTTAAGCCTGCGGGGGCTGATGGGAAGTTCCCATCAGCCCCCGCGGGCTTAACAGAGTCGCGAAAGGGAAACTCTTCCCTTCGCGCTCTGCAAGCCGGCGAGTCTGACTGCAGCTCCAAAGAGAGAGCTGCTACGGGGAGGACAGGCTCTGCCGGTGGGTACAGGGGGGCCCCGCGGCACGCTCGATTCTGCCGCGGCGGCCCCGACAACGGCAGCAGACAGGGTTGTTGTTTTTTTTTCGATGGCGGACCTTCCCGCGTGCCAGCTGCAAGGCCTTCGCGTGCCACAGCTGGCACGCGTGCCATAGGTTCGCCATCGCTGGCCTAGGCTGTGGCCTCACCTTTCTGCCTCTCTCTCTCTCTCTTATTCTTTTTCTCAAACCTCCTGGATCATTGCTGACAAGCAAGATTTGGTTTTATCCAATCAACTCAAGTTCTCATTTTCTGGGAACTCAGTTCCATCTTTAATCTATATTTGTTCTATATAGCTTGAGAAAAGAGCAATTTCATATCAGCCTCTGTCTAAAATTTCATCAAACTTATTAATATTTTAATTGCTGTGTGTGTACTGGACCTCTGCGTAATGTACTATTACCACAAGTGTCATAAGTGCAAGTGTATAAACTACCAACTTAATATCTCACAATGCTGCAACATATATCTGTTTTATATCTATTTTCTCAGGAACTGTACTGAAAATGAAATATAAACTTTTAGAACAAAGTACACTTTTTCTCTAAAATTCAAATACAGGAAAACAGGTGTCCCTCAGTCGTTAGCACAAAGCTTAAAGTAATTATCTTGAAGCTCACAGTTCAGGCTCAAGTGAGGTGAAACTTCTAAGAGGTGTTACTTTTAAATTAACATGTTATCTTCAACACAGCCAGTAGAACAAACCATTGTCTTTTGTCCTTCTGGCAGATGTGACTGAACAATTAACCTATAGTTATAGCTGTTTATGTTTAACTATGCCCCCTGGGGTGCTTGCCACAATTAAAAAAAAAATCCTCCTTTAACTTTTAGGTTTGCCTGGTAGCATATACAGTCAAAGACAAAGAACAGATGCATAACATATTAATGACAAAGATCACCCTCTCACCTACTCAGGATTCAATGCCCCACCGTCCTGTCAGGATTCTCAACCTCCACTTTGGAGGAAAAAAGTTTGCCTTGTTTATTTGAGCTAGTCACTTCAGCAATCAGGGACTATAAAATCTACTGGAATAGCCAGTAATGAAAGAAAAATAGATTTTTACTACAAACATTTGAATACAGAACAAATCAAAGCTTACAAGTGCTTTATACCTAACAGCTTATCTGATCAGAGTTTCTCTTAACTAGGGACCTTAAAAAATGGTCGTCACTTCTTCATAATATTATAAGGATTTTCAATAAATATTAATTCTAACTGTACTGTTTAGTCTTTTTTTTATAAGCACTGATTTAACTTTTCAGCACAAGGTTACATATTTTTCCTAAACAATACTGATATTGTATCAGTGGGTAAGAAACAATCATACAGAACAAATCAAAGCTTACAAGTGCATTATACCTGATCTTGTATCAGTGGGTCAGAATTAATTCCCCGTCTCCTACGGTATTTATACTGAGCCACCCTCTCAGCAACTTGCTGATAAATGTCTATTTTATCTGTCCATGCAATCAAATCTAATTTGCTAGAATTTGTCTGATGCATCTTACAATATGCAGACAACAAAAGCAATCTCCTTCTCCCTAAGTTATGCAATTCTGTTCCTTTTTCAACAGGTATTTTTTGCAAGCATGTAAGGGAATTAACAGGTTCATCATCTTTTAAAACAGATTCCGAATTCTCACTTAGTCCTGACCCATAATAACACTCTCTAGCTAATATTTCATAAAAAGCCTGATACCCGCTATGAATATTTACAATATTCACAGTATTTACACTATTTCCTTTTCTTTTCAACATTGTCCAAGCCTTTTTTCCGTACCCCACTTCTGGTACCAATTGTCTTACTTCAACAAAGGCTAACACCTTGTAATGAAGACGTGCAGTTTATTTACAAACAAAGTAAGGAAACATTTAGAAAGACAAGTAATTCTCTTAGTTACACATGAGTAGTTAGAAAAGATAACTAGAATGCACACTTAATTACAATACTGAAAGAATTATGAGAGAATGCAGCTATGTACAAAGAATATACTTCACCAAACTTGTCATAACCCCTTTACACATCAGCTGGGAGCGCTCAGCGAGAGGAACTAATGACAGTCTAGGATACTTCATGCTTGGCCAAGCAGATCTACGCTCTGTCTTGTTCTGGATATTCTCTGTACTTATATGTTGCAGCCAGCTCTCACCCATGAGCTTCTCTCCAGCTCTCACCCATGAGCTTCTCCACCCCATCCACCTTTTTTGCTTCGGTTTCCGGGCAGGCTTTTGATTACCCCCTTTGGTGTTAGAAGCTCAAACTTACACAGTCAGACATGGTCAGACATCTGAGAATGCTCAAAGGACACATCCTCCATGGCCTAAGTGTTCTTTTGTTATCATTAATGGGTCTCTGTCAAGGGAGACACCCAAAAGCATCTCAAAGCTTTTACATTATAATTGATGAATTCTTATCCTGTCCCAAGAGAATTGTTCAAAGGCCAAGGGAAGAATTCTGTCTCCCTCTCTGATCTCTTAACACTCCCCAGGCTAGATGTGCAAAAATCTCTCATCTCTGGAGCAAGTTGGCTCAAATAAAGTACAATATCCTTTGCTGATCCAAAAATCCATATAAATCTTTAATTAGTAATACATCTGCTTAATTGCAGACATCTATATATACCCTATATATTCATATCTATATATATATATATATATATATATCTGTATACATCTCTATAGATATATATGTCGTTTGTGTGTGTATAAGTTATGCCCTTCTATATCTCACTATAGATATAGATTCTATCTATCTATCTATCTATCTATCTATCTATCTATCTATCTATATATATATACGTATATATATGTGTATTTGTCGAGATATTATTATAGGTAGATATGTATTTACATACTTATCTATCTGACTGTCTATGCTCATATAGATATATATGTCTCTATATGATTCTGACAGTTGGGCTCTACCCATACTCATGCTGTTCCAACATGTTTGGGGTGCTACACACAACCACTCCAGTGGTAGTTAACAACTTTCTACCATAACCTTAAGGTTTAGGTACCCCTGAAGCTCTCCATGTTCCAGTATCTTTCCTAGCTACCACCAGTTAGGAAAGACATGGCGGATCTTCAGTAAATCTGAGGCTCTAACGCCTCAGACACCTGTCCTTTCTTTTTGGGATACAAGGTTTTTTCCATACCCCTTCTTCCCTCAAGGACTAGGCCGGTTTGTCCAAATTGGTCAGCCTTTCCTCTTTTTGCTCCTAAGAGTGAGCCACTCTGCAGCCAAAAGAGTTTCGGCTTTTTCCATAAAGCCTTCTGCTGAAGGCCTACCGTTTTTGTACTACCCCAGTTGATCCCTGGGGTTACCTCTCATTTTTCAGGATTCTGACCTCCACTGTTTGTCCTACAGGTTTATTACCTCCACTTGTCAGTGAGGTCCTCCTTGAGGTTCCTCTACTGAATTCCCCAGTAGATCCCATGAACCTCTATACTTTCCTGCAATCCTGTTAGGGGAGGTCCATATTGCAATATTTCATTTCAATATATTTGATGATAATTATCATCCACACAAGGACTCCTTCCCTGCAGTCCTATGCTAGGTTAGCTGTCTTACAGCACCTTTCTGTTTCAACTCCTACCCTCCATCCTCAGGATGCCTGGCGATATGAGATGTAGCATGTTCCAATCTATAACATGCTGGGACTCCAGGCATCTTAGCTTGGGAGTCCCCATATGTGAAGACTCATTCCTGCTTGTTCCTGGAGATAGCACAGTTACTTACCTGTAACAGGTGATCTCTGGGAACAGCAGGAATAAGTCTTCACAACCCACCCATCTCCCCAGGAGTTGTATCTCTCTAACTATCTTTCCTTTCCTCTCTCTCTCTCTTTGTCTCAGCTTTAAAACTTAACTGAGGAGAGGCAGTTGGGAAAGGCGGGAAGGCAGCACGCAGGCGTGGTGGGATGCTTCCAAAAGCTTTCTGATTGGACGGTGGGAAGCGTTCCCGCGCAGACTCTGTCGGTACCGATGTACCCATATGTGTGAAGACTTATTCCTGCTGTTCCCAGATATCACCTGTTTACAGGTAAATAACTGTGCTTTACTGAAGAGTATAGCATATTATTTTCTTCTCTTTGCACTTAGCATCTTGGCCTAGTAGGTCTTTCTCCCATGTTCGTTGAGTGCTTTATGGTCCTTCACGAGAGGGGGAGCATTGGAATGTGCATGCGGGAGCTTTTTACTTGTTTCAACACTGACTCCATAACGATGGAATAGTGGGGTAGCTGCGGTGTAATCAAATCCTGAAATGGGCTGTACCTGGTATTTGCCATCCACTTGCTGAGACGGATGCCAGATGTGTGTGAGGTTGTCATGTAGGAGTCAATGGATCGGTATGGAGACTGTTGACCTGGGCACATCGAGGTATTTTATGAGACCCAGGACCTCATTTCTGGAGTCCAGGTGTCCATGGGCGATAATGCCAGGCGGGTCGCCAGCTTCTGGAGGAATTTTGGATAAGTCGGGCCCTCCAGAGTGGTGATGGCAGGAGTGGTGGCTTCAATGATGATTCAGAGGGCGTCCCTTCGCTGTCGGTATGGTGATGGGAGTTCCCGGCTGATTCCAACTTAGCAGCTTCCTCTCCTTCACTATCTGGAGAGAGGGGTCCAGGGGGAGAAGGCTGCAGGCAAGGTGGAGATTCCCAGGGAAGGAGTCCTGGGCAACGGCGTTGAGGTCTGTGGGGCAGCTGTGGTGGGTCTGGCTGGTGGCTGCTATCCTTGCGTGGGCATGTTCTGGGCCAGATAGCATGCCAAGAGGTCCCATATGGCTGCTGAAGGTGGTGCGGTTGCTGAAGGCACGTTTGGCACGGGCGCTGTCTTTTGCATGGGGAGGGTGATTTTAGGGTGGAATCGGTGGTCCTGGTTGTTGGCTGAGTTGCGCTGCTGGCATCTCTGAGAAGGGATGGCCGAGTAATCAGAACTGGGGCTGGTGGAGAGGCTTCTTGCCATTCTTCACCTGTGTCCCTTGTGGCTGGCATGGTGCTGACTGTAGCTGCTGCAATAGCTGCTGACTGCGCCAACATTAATATGGAGTCCTCTAATTTGCCTCTCCTGCACCAGTGTTTTGTTTGTCAGGGCAGTGGGGATCTCAGCACTGATGAGCCAGCTCTGAGGAGGGATTCCCCTGTTGACACGGCAACAGCTGACGTCGTCATGGCATCAGTTAAGATGTTGATAGGGGGTGGAGCCAGAGGCTGTTCCCTGCACTCTGTGCCATCAGCAAAGTGCTTTGGAGGTGTCAAGGAGGCTGGAGGACCTGATATTTTTCGGTGGTCTGAGTTCCCAGTGGGAACTCGGGCAGTCGTCGGGCCTGATGCAGAAAAAGGAGGTAGCAGATTTGCCAGGCTGGGGAAGGAGGCCCGGGGGGAGGGGGGCACATCCCGGGTCGCAGCTAAAGTGGATGAGGGGGTTGGAGCAGCAGCCTTTTTGGGGGCCACGTGGTTGTCTCTCTCTGTTCTCTTCACTCCCCGGGCTGTCTTTTTGGCAGTTTTGTCATTTCTGGCCCTGGATGAGGAGGCTGGAGGCAACGTAGAGGCTCCAGACAGGTATTCTTGTAAAGTGTAGTTGCAGGAACAGCATGCCCTGGGGGACATATGTGCACAATAAGGGCAGGCCTCCACATGGTGGGCTTCCCCCAGACAACGCACGCAGCAATTGTGGGTATCATTAGAACTTACTTTTGTCCACACTTATGGCACTTCTTGAATCCAGATTTCTTTTCAAGATTCTTCTTGTTCTTTTTGTGTTTTTCTTTTTCCATGGTTGTAATCAGGATTGAGAAGAGAGAGAGAGAGAGAGAGCTAGTGTTCAGTCCTTCTGGCTAAGGGAAAGAAGTAAAACTGAGCCAGGTAGGGGGTGGGGGGCATCTGGGCATACTCAGAAAGGCTTTGCTTTTCTGAGCTATAAGAGAGCACTTCCATCCATGGTACCGTCGGATGATATCACCAGGTGTGGCTGGTGCATCCTGCTTGTCCATGGAGAAACAACCTTTACCTTACAAAACGCAAATCTTTTATCAGACGAGGTGTTACTATCCATATCAAAGGCAAGCTGCAACCTTCAAAATGCTGTAAAATGACTAGAAGATATAGCCCAAGACCCACACCCAGCTCAAAACTGCCTCAAATTTTGAGACTGAGCAGCATAACAGCGCATTCAGCTATATCTTCCAGTGGAAGACAGAGCAGAGCCTTTCATCAGATCAGGGCAATTAAGAGCAGATGGGTATTAAAAATAGTGAGTTAAGGATACCAGCCGAATTTCTCTGTAACCATCAGATCATATAATTTGTCCAAGTCTGTTACTTCTCAACACAGTCACACACAGAAGGAGATGATATCCCTTCAGGAAAATACGATAAAGCATATCCAAAATTGAAGATCAATGGAAGCTTCCATTACAGAAATTTCTTAATTTTGGAGCAACCAGAAGACTTGAAGCCAGTATTGGCCCTGAGATGAAAATTTTTACTTTAGTCTGGGAGAAGTTTAAAATGAACTGCTTACAGAGTTCTCGATTGATTAGGTATGAAAAACTGGTAATGCACTTTGGATTAGTTCTATTCAGACTCTCAACATCACCAAGTTAGGCTGTAGTTGCTGCCCATCTGTGGAGAAGCATCTATTTTTCCTTACATAGACAGTTGGTAAAGGGCTTTTCCCACAGACGCCAAGCAGTCTCTTCAAAGGATGATTCGGCTATTAAGAGTCATTGAGATTTGTTATAAGAACATAAAAAATCCATGCTGGTCAGGCCATGGTAGATTGAGCCCATCTTCTTGTCTCCAACAGTAGCCAGTCCAGGTCACAAGTACCTAGCAGATCCCAAAAGTAGTTAATTTCCATGGATGAGCAATGGTTCTCCAAAATCTGTCTAATAATTTTTAATGGACTTCTGCACCAGGAACCTGTCCAACCTCTCTTGAATCCTGCTGTTGTTCACCTTGACCACATCCTCAAGCAAAAGATTATACAGCTTAATTATGGACTGTGCAGGGGAAAAACTTTCTAAGATTTTTTTTTCACTCTACCTGTCATTAGTTTCATGGAATGTGTGATGGAGAAGGTCCCTCTGATCCCTTAGAGAGAGATAAAACACAGGATCCAGCTTTAGGCTGGGAAAGAAAACAAGTGCACATGGCTCCTGGTTTCCCAGGCAACCATAAACAGAGCAGGTCAGAAGAAGGGAAAACACGCCCCTGCTGTAGTTAAGTGCAGCAGTCACGAGTTAAGCCAGAACACCTGTTGATGGGAGGAGCCAGGGTAAACCCAGGAAACCAGAGATTTAAGGGAGGCTCATTAGGAGGAGGGAGGACACAGCTGGGGAGGATACAGCTAGGAAGGACACAGCTGGGAGAAGCACAGCCGGTAGCTCAGAGGAGAGCTCAGCCAAGAGCAGCATGGCTGAGAACACAGCTCTTAGAACCGTCACGAGAAACAGAGGATTGCCTTAGGAATGAAGACTCAGAGGAATCTATGGTAATTGAGGATTCTCTGACCTTCGATTCAGAAGAGGAAGTCAGCAGAGGAAACAAGCAGAGAGTTGGTGCAAAGGGGCCAGGTACAAGTAACCCGGGTTTGGTGCTGGGAGTAAAAGGCAACCAAAAGGGAAACGTACTGGGAAGGCAGACTTGTATGCACAGAGAAACTCCAAGGCTTATGTTTGCAGCTGATCCTAGAGGACAAAAGGAAACTCTCATAAGGAAACCAAGAGGTAGGATAAGTGACCGGTATAAACGGAAAGCTGTTTTTAAGTGCTCTGATATTAGCCCAGAAGGGTGGGGCTCCACATGCTGGGAATACTGTGGCAATTCACAACCGTGTATGTCAAAAGGCTGTGAGGAAAAATGCAATGCTGAAAAGATAGACGTGTGTTTGGAAACACCCTGTGGCAACTTGCAAACATTTCCAGGTGGGGTTCAGATTGAACCAATGGACACTGAACCACCTTTAGAAGGTCAGCCTAGTGAACCAATGGATTGTACGATATCTGTATCTGAGAAGATAAGTCCTGTGAAATAGAATTAAGCTGTGCAGAGAAAGAGAGAGTGCTGCAGGTAGCAGCTGACAAGAAAAGCACAAAAGGGTTTTGAAATAGAAAAGTGTTTTTCATTTGGATTACAGAGATGCTGAGATAAGAAGCTTGAATTTCTTTTTATATAAGTTAGTGCCAGAAGTGTATGGCCAATGTTCCTTTTGTTCTGCATGTGAAACCACTTGGGAAGGGGAATTAAAAATCCTGTTTTGCCTGAAACCCTCGAGTCCACAACTCTCTTTATTTAGGATAGTGAAAACCTTCAACTCCCAGAAGGCAGTGCTTTCCCCAAGCACCAGTAACTTCCTGAATAGAGACTCAGGCCGTCCATCTCCACAAGCTCCAGCTGTGGAGGTAATAGCGATGCGACAGGTTGGCGTAGTTTTGAGGATTTTGCATGGAGTACAAAGGACATTTGTAAAAAGAAAAGACACCAACTACCAGGGAGAAGAAACTGCTGGCAGAGGGCTCCGGAATCGCCTGACAGCCGGTCAGGAGGAGTAAAAGGCTACTTTCTCAGTGCTGGACTCTGCACTGTGCCGAGGTAAAGGTAGCTGGGCACATGTGTGGGAGGATAATTAGGGAGAAAGGGGAGCCATTAATCTGCTGCAGCAGGGAGTCATTTGAAAAAAAAAAAAAAAAAAAGAGAGGAAAAGTTTTGTTGTGGTGTAAGGACCGCACTTGGTGGTTTTTTTTTTGTGTGTTTGTTTTCTTGCAGGAACAGCTGAGTCCATAATGGAGCCACAGGAGCTGTTAAGGTGGATGTCCAGCCAGTGGGACAAACAGCTGGAGCTGTCGCGCCACACCCAAGAACAGACTGCAGCGGCCATCTGTTCTCAACAGAAACCTCTTATGGACTTAATGGAGGCTCTTCTCAAGAAGCAAAAGGAACCAGAACCACCTGCACCGTCTTTTAATCAGGCGGTAGGACTGCCTAATGGTAGCGCTATGGCGCTGGGACAGTTTAATCAAACTGATAACTTAGATGATTACATAGAAGCGTTTGAGCGTATTGCCGAGGCTACTAAATTGCCTGAGGAGCAATGGGCGATACGATTCGCTATGTCGCTCTCAGGGGAAGCCTTAGCGGCTTATAAGTGTATGCCTGCAATGCTTGCTTCTAATTATAAGGCAGTCAAGGAAGCTGTCAAGGATAGGCTTGGCTTAAACCCTTTATTCTATAAGCGCATGTTCTGGGAGGCTAAGTTAAAGCCCAATGAAACCCCAAAAATACTGTTCCATAGAATAAAAGGTTTAGCATGGAAGTGGCTTGAACCCAGCCAAAAGTCTCTAGAAACTGTATTGGATGCAATTGTACTAGAGCAGTATATGAATGCAGTACCTGCTGATGTGAAAACCTTTCTGATACTCCAAAGCTGTAAAACTACAGAGGAAGCGGCTAATCTTACAGAGAGGTATTTTGAAGCTGAGCTGGTTAAGGCTTCAAACCCGGTGGCTCTGAAGGAGATAAAAGCTTCCTACTTTAGGAGATCAGAAAAGTTTGCAAAGGATAAGTTACCTAATGACAGTAATATTACACCTGTGATGAAGGGTAAATGTTTCAACTGTGGGGAGTTGGGGCATTACTGCAGGGATTGTGCACTACGTACAGCACTAGTGTCTGGAGGTGTAAAGCAAACACATGAGGAATGCAAAAAGGAAACACCACACCAGCCTACTGAATAAAGCCATCAATAAACCACGAGAACTATTTCAAATAGTGAAAACACTAACCAAAACAACACAACCAGAACAACAGGGTGACACTATTCAGCCCCAAATTCTCGCAGATCACTACGCGAGCAAACTAACAACAACCGCAACTGCGTTATGCCCGGCCGAACCCCACCCGAAAATTTCAGTGACGAAATAACAGATTTGGAGCGAATTTCACAAAATTGATGATAAGCAAACAATTGGAATAATAACCAGCATAAATACAACCACCTCCATGCTTGATCCTTGCCCAACCACCTGGATTAAAGCAGCAAAAAAGGATATTGGCCACCAGGTCTCACACATTGTGAACCAATCATTGTCACAGGGAGTCATGCCCAACCAGCTCAAAAAGTCTATAATTAGACCGATATTAAAGAACAACTCGCTTAACAAAGAAGACCCATCTTCTTACCGCCCAATCTCCAGCATATCGCTTCTAGCGAAGATCATAGAAAAAAGCAGCCCTCCTCCAACTGCAAGAACACCTCGATGACCACGAAACCCTCGACAAACAGCAATACGGTTTCAGAAAAAATCATGGGGTCGAAACTCTGCTATTAGCATTGTTTAACTGCCTCCTCAAGGGGCTAGAGGACAGGAAGAAAATGTTTATTCTTATTTTTATTGACATCTCAGCAGCCTTCGACACTGTACATCACCTAACCCTCCTTAACAAGCTGGCATCAATTGGTATATTAGGAACCACCCTGAAATGGTTCTCCTCCTACATAACAGACAGAAAGCCACAAGTCCAATTCAACGGAGAAAAAGCCGAAGCCTTCACTCAAACTCAAGGCATACCACAGGGGTCGGCGCTCTCGGCACTTCTGTTTAACATTTACATGCAACCCCTCAGTGAAATATTCAGGAAATATGGCATCAACTACCACATATATGCAGACGATATCATGCTGTACACACAGCTAGAAACCGTCGACCCAAAGTACGATCAGCTGGAAACCTGCATGGGAGAGATGTTGGGATGGCTAAAACAAAACAACATGTCGATTAATCATAAGAAGACTGAAGTAATGTTTATATCCAGTAAAACTGACTTCGAACCGCCACCAACAATCACATTGTGCAACAATACGTACAACACGAAGAAGGAAATTAGATATTTAGGAGTCATAATCGACAGCAAACTGAAAATGGAAAAACACCTCAGCAACACCAACAAAGCCATATTTCACAAGCTTAGAGTATTACGACCCCTACGGAATGTACTAGATCCATGTGACTTCCGTTCAGTTGCTCAAGCACTCATCATGCCTCACCTCGACTACTGTAACGCCATCTTACAGGGTCTACCAAAGAAAACGAACAACAGATTACAACTGGCACAACACGTAGCAGCAAGGATCATCATGAGAACAAGCGTCACCGAACATATTACACCTATATTGATGGAACTACACTGGCTCCCAGTCTCTGCCAGGATCCAATACAAAACATTGGTAACGACATTCAAACTAATTCACAACCTAGCCCCTTCATTCCTTTCCACCCTGATCACCTTGCAAACTAACTCCAGAAGCAGGAGAACCATAAACGAAGACACACTTATAGTTCCAAACAGCATCAGACATGTAAAATCCAGTACTGGCCGCAGAGCATTCTCCTTCTCTGCCCCCACTTTATGGAACAACCTACCACATGAGATGAGAGCAACAAAAGACCTACTCGATTTCAGAAAAAAATTAAAAACTCACCTATTCAACTGCCACTATGGCCAGCTGTGAATACAACAAGATGAAAAGAAACAAATAGCTGTTTGTCAAATGTAAATAGTTAAAGGATAATCGCTTTTGTACATATGAATGATACCTACTGAAGGGATATATCTAGACCCTGCGATGTGTGCTGTGTATTACCCCTCTTCTTTCTATCTATGCCCCAATCTTCCTGTCTTGATTTTGTGACATATCCCAATACTTTAATCAAACCGCTTCTGATCGCTGGAAGTAGCGGTATATAAGTGTTTGCTAAATAAATAAAATAAATAAATAAATGAGGGATTTGTACTTAGGGTACAAGTAGAAGGTGTTGAGGCCCAGGCACTGCTTGACTCCAGTGTGGACCAGAGCATGGTGTCCCAAAAGCTCTGGCAGGCTATCGAAGCCCACCTGCCATCAGCATCGAGTCAAGCAGTGGCCCATGTCAAGATACGATGCGTGCATGGAGCAGCCTCCTACTACCCAGTGTATAAACTGTCAGTGAAAGGGCTGGGCACTGAGAAGGAAATATTGGTGGCAGTGGTACCACGTCTTCCGCAGGACATCGTTCTAGGAAGAGATTGGCCAGCTTTCAGCAAAGGAATAGAGAAAGGCCTTAGGACGAAGACTGGCTTAGCAGCCATACCCACTAAGGCAAAAACCCTAGCTGGGAGGGAAGGGCCACGAGATGCTCCTAAGGTAGAAGCCATTGCGACCAAGATCCCTGCTCCTTTATTAGGAAAACCTGGTCAAGTCAGCCCGCAGCCCAAACCCCAGGTAGGGGAAGTACACTTAGGAAAACAAACATTTGTTTTACAATACTGTAAAGTCTCCGCTCAGGCACAGGGCCCACGGTGTGCTTCAGAGGCGGCCGCAGGCTACGATTTATTTAGTGCGGAGGATGGGATAGTACCGGGAGGAGGAAAGGCCCTATTAGACACAGGGATCAAGATACAGCTTCCTCCAGGGTGTTACGGGCGCATAGCTCCCAGATCAGGCCTAGCCACTAAATATTTCTTGGACATAGGGGCGGGAGTCATAGACCCTGACTACCGTGGAGTAGTAAAGGTCTTGCTTTTCAATTTCAACAAGGAAGACTTCAGAGTGAAAATAGGCGATAGAATCGCTCAACTGGTCTGTGAGCGAGTAGGATTCCCTGAGGTAGAAGAAGTATCCACTGACCCCCCCACAGGTCGGGGAGAAGGGGGATTCGGGTCTACTGGGGCAGGGGAGATGAGAAGCCTAGCAGCCACCCCTGAAGAGCGTAAGGAAGAAGATTTAGGACCACAGCCAGCAGACTGGAAGAAAAATCCAGAACCTCGTATAGGTGCTGAGCTGTCACTGCAGCAGCAGCAAGAGCTGGGTAAATTATTGGGCAAGTTTGCTGATGTTCTGACAACGATACCGGGGGAAACAAATATAGTTGCTCATGAGATTGTCACCATACCAGGAAAGATAATCAGGCAACGGCCCTACCGGTTGCGAGAAGCAAAAGAAAAGGAGATCATATCACAAGTAAAGGATATGATAAAAATGGGCGTCATAGAAGAGTCTAAAAGCCCATGGTCAAGCCCAGTAGTCTTGGTGCCTAAACCGGACGGAAGCTTACGCTTCTGTATAGACTTCCGACAAGTGAATAACATATCCCAATTTGATGCGTATCCTATGCCACGCATCGATAATTTGTTAGATAGGCTAGGTCAGGCAAGGTATTTAACCACCTTAGACCTTACGAAAGGTTACTGGCAAATACCTTTGACCAGAGAATCAAAGCCAAAAACAGCATTCAGCACCCCGGTGGGTCTGTTTCAATTCAAACGCATGCCATTTGGCCTCCATGGGGCAGCTGCCACCTGCCAGAGGCTCATTGACCAGGTCCTCAGACCCCACCATGATTATGCAATGGCCTATATGGACGATGTGATAGTTTATAGCACTACATGGGCTCAACATCTACCCTGACTAGAAGCCGTCCTGCGAGCCCTAAGGAAAGCAGGTTTAACCCTAAATCCTGGAAAGTGCCTCTTTGCCAGTAAAGAGGTGAAATATTTAGGTCACATGGTGGGAGGAGGAGTGGTGAAACCATTGGCTAGTAAGATAGACAGCGTAAAAAACTTTCCCCAACCAAGGAATAAAAAACATGAGGGGGTTTTTAGGCCTCGTGGGTTATTACCGCAGATTCATTCCAAGATTTGCGGAAGAGAGCACTCTTCACAGAAATGCTCCGAAAGAACGCCCCAAACACTATAAAATGGACTCCAGAGGCAGAGGGGGTGTTTGTAGCTTTAAAGGAGAAGTTGTGTAGGGCTCCAGTGCTTAGGGGGGGGGTCAACTTCGAATTGCCCTTTATAGTGCAAACAGATGCCTCGGAGACTGGGTTGGGGGCCGTAATGTCCCAAATATTTGAAGGGGTAGAACACCCGGTGACCTACCTTAGCAGAAAATTGTCTAGGGCAGAGCAAAAATACTCCACGGTAGAGCGAGAATGTCTCGCAATTAAATGGGCAGTGGAGACATTAAGATTTTATCTGACAGGTCGGAAATTTTGCCTAGTTACAGACCACGTGCCATTAAAATGGCTTAATCATATGAAAAATGCCAATGCCAGATTAACCAGGTGGCATATGGCATTGCAAGCCTATGATTTTGTGGTACAGCATAGGGCGGGCAAACTCCATGGTAATGCCGAAGCGTTATCCAGGATTACGTGCTGTCCGTTAAAATCCACGGCAGCCCGTAATATCTTAAGGGGGGGGGATATGTGATGGAGAAGGTCCCTCTGACCCCTTAGAGAGAGATAAAACACAGGATCCAGCTTTAGGCTGGGAAAGAAAACAAGTGCACATGGCTCCTGGTTTCCCAGTACCAAAAAGGAGCAAAGGATCCGCACAACACAAAGGAACAAAAAGAGCGGAGCCTCCCTTAAATCTCTGGTTTCCTGGGTTTACCCTGGCTCCTCCCACCATTCTGGCTTAACTTGTGACTGCTGCACTGAACTACAGCAGGTGCGTGTTTTCCCTTCTTCTGACCTGCTCTGTTTATGGTTGCCTGGGAAACCAGGAACAAAAAGAGCGGAGCCTGGACTGCCAAAAAATGAACTTTATTAATTGCGCCCCAACGCGTTTCGGCCACTGGCCTTCCTCAGGGGGTCTAAAGAACACACCTTATTGTGATCAAGTTGAGTGCTATCCCGGCTTGAGCATATGGGATACTAATTACTTATTGTAATCAAGTTGAGTGCTATCCCGGCTTGAGCATATGGGATACTAATTACAAACAGCAGCGTCCTGTTTTGCTATGCTGCTGTTTGTAATTAGTATCCCATATGCTCAAGCCGGGATAGCACTCAACTTGATTACAATAAGTAATTAGTATCCCATATGCTCAAGCCGGGATAGCACTCAACTTGATCACAATAAGGTGTGTTCTTTAGACCCCCTGAGGAAGGCCAGTGGCCGAAACGCGTTGGGGCGCAATTAATAAAGTTCATTTTTTGGCAGTCCAGGCTCCGCTCTTTTTGTTCCTGGTTTCCCAGGCAACCATAAACAGAGCAGGTCAGAAGAAGGGAAAACACGCACCTGCTGTAGTTCAGTGCAGCAGTCACAAGTTAAGCCAGAATGGTGGGAGGAGCCAGGGTAAACCCAGGAAACCAGAGATTTAAGGGAGGCTCATTAGGAGGAGAGAGGACACAGCTGGGAGGAACACAGCTAGGAAGGACACAGCTGGGAGGAACACAGCTGGGAGAAGCACAGCCGGTAGCTCAGAGGAGAGCTCAGCCAAGAGCAGCATGGCTGAGAACACAGCTCTTAGAACCGTCACGAGAAACAGAGGATTGCCTTAGGAATGAAGACTCAGAGGAATCTATGGTAATTGAGGATTCTCTGACCTTTGATTCAGAAGAGGAAGTCGGCAGAGGAAACAAGCAGAGAGTTGGTGCAAAGGAGCCAGGTACAAGTAACCCGGGTTTGGTGCTGGGAGTAAAAGGCAACCAAAAGGGAAACGTACTGGGAAGGCAGACTTGTATGCACAGAGACACTCCAAGGCTTATGTTTGCAGCTGATCCTAGAGGACAAAAGGAAACTCTCATAAGGAAACCAAGAGGTAGGATAAGTGACCGGTATAAACGGAAAGCTGTTTTTAAGTGCTCTGATATTAGCCCAGAAGGGTGGGGCTCCACATGCTGGGAATACTGTGGCAATTCACAACCGTGTATATCAAAAGGCTGTGAGGAAAAATGCAATGCTGAAAAGATAGACGTGTGTTTGGAAACACCCTGTGGCAACTTGCAAACATTTCCAGGTGGGGTTCAGATTGAACCAATGGACACTGAACCACCTTTAGAAGGTCAGCCTAGTGAACCAATGGATTGTACGATATCTGTATCTGAGAAGATAAGTCCTGTGAAATAGAATTAAGCTGTGCAGAGAAAGAGAGAGTGCTGCAGGTAGCAGCTGACAAGAAAAGCACAAAAGGGTTTTGAAATAGAAAAGTGTTTTTCATTTGGATTACAGAGATGCTGAGATAAGAAGCTTGAATTTCTTTTTATATAAGTTAGTGCCAGAGGTGTATGGCCAATGTTCCTTTTGTTCTGCATGTGAAACCACTTGGGAAGGGGAATTAAAAATCCTGTTTTGCCTGAAACCCTCGAGTCCACAACTCTCTTTATTTGGGATAGTGAAAACCTTCAACTCCCAGAAGGCAGTGCTTTCCCCAAGCACCAGTAACTTCCTGAATAGAGACTCAGGCCGTCCATCTCCACAAGCTCCAGCTGTGGAGGTAACAGCGACGCGACAAATGTCACCTTGTTTTTGCATTTAATGGGTTAAACATCCATACCTTATTAACTGTTCAGTGTCATTTATTTTATAACGTCCATCATATCCCTTTTCAGTCATTGATTTTACAAGCTGTTTAGCCTCTCTTCATAAAAGATTATTTTATCCCCTTACCATTTTTGTTGCCCTTCTCTGAACCTTTTCTAGCTGTGCTATATACTTTTTGAGATGGGGTGACCAGATCTACACACAGTACTCAAGGTGCGGTTACGCCAGGGACCTATGCAGAGGCATAATATTTTCTGTTTTCCTTTGTCCCTTTTCCCCAAATCCCTAATATTCTATTTCTTTTTTAAACAGTTGCAGCATAATTGGCTGAAAATTTAAATGTAGTATTCTCCAGAACCCAGTGTACCAGTGTCATAGGACTGATCTTTTCACAGGGCCCAGAGTTAACATGGGTGGGCATTTGGCATTGTGGATGTTGTGACACTGCCTCCAGTTCTTCCCTCATTAACTTATTCTGCTGCTGTTGATTGGGGGTGAGGAGCAGGGGGCAGGGTAGAGCTCACCCATGGCTACACCACTGGAGTATACAGACACATTTGCATGCTACTACTGGGACTCTGTTTCATAGATGCACCTAGACTTTATAAAGGCATAAATTAGGCACCTTTTTGGACGTCACCCATAGGCATCCTATTATAAAATCAGGCCCACTATGTACAGTATAATCATATTATAAAAATGACTTTCCACCTTTCTGAGGTATCTGCCCAATATTATTTATTCTTTTTTTTTTTCTATTTCCATTGTCATTTCTTTTTTTTTCCCCACCTCCTCTGGCTTGGTTTCTCCACGTTATATCTGACTGCTTTTGAATCCTGATCCCTCTAATCTCCTGTTCACTTCCTATGTGTTTCCTTACTAGTCCCCTAGATATATCCTAGTCCACAGTTGTGGTGTTGGTCTTGACTAGATTGTAAGCTCTTATGAGTATGGATTGTCTCTTACATGTCTCTGTACAGCGCTGCATACGCCTTGTAGAGCTATACAAATAAATTATTATATTATTAAAGACTTATAAAGCGCCGCAACATACGAAGCGCTGTACAAACATAGAAGAGAGACAGTCCCTGCTCATTAGAGCTCACAATCTAATAAGACAAAAAACAAAATAAGTTACATAATACAAATAACAAAAATTTACAGGACAAAGTAAGCAAATGTTGATAGAGAGATCAAGATAGGGTAAGACAGGAACGGAAAGCAATAGTGAAGAGGTGGGATTTTAGTCTGGACTTGAAAATGGCCAGGGAAGACGCCTGGCGCAAAGAGATAGGAAGACTATTCCAAGCAAAGGGTGCTGCCATTTGGAAGGAGCGAAGTCTGGAATTGGCAGTACGAGTAAAGGGCACAGATAAATGGAGACTGTTAGAAGAGTGAAGCAACCGAGAGGGGATGTAAGGAGAGATGAGAGATGAAAGGTACTGGGGGGCAGAAGAGAGAATACATTTATAGGTCAGGAGGAGAAGTTTAAATTGGATACGGAGACGGATGGGAAGCCAATGAAGCGACATGAGGAGAGGAGTGATGTGGGAAATCTCCAGGAACAAGCAGGAATGAGTCTTCACATATGGGTACGTCGGTACCGACAGAGCCTGCGCGGGAACGCTCCCCAGCTTCCCAAAATGGAAAGCTTTTGGGAGCATCCCACAGCGCCTGCGCGCTGCCTTCCCGCCTTTCCTAACCAACTCTCCTCAGTTCTTCTTTGCCGCGGAGCCAGCAGGTCGAGCCCTTTCACAGCTGAAGAAGTTCTTTATTTTATTTTATTTCTTTGGTCGCGTGTCTGCCTTCCCCGACTCTGGACCGGTACCGCCGGTCTTTTCTTTCTTTCTTTAAAAAAAAAAAAAAAAAAAATCGATATTTTTTCCTCACTTGGTGTAATTTTCTTCTTAAGGCCTCAGGGCCCACAAGAAAATTTCCCTCATGGAAAAACCAACCTCCGGGTTCAAAAAAGTGTAGCGGTACTATTTCTGTTACAGATACCCATGAATGGTGTCTTAAATGTTTGGGTCCTGAACACTCCATTCCGGATTGTCCGTCCTGCTCCCTAATGTCTAAACGGGGTTACAGAACCGAGCAGCTAAGCTCCATATGCTGTTTCCCGCTGAGGCACCGGCAGTAGCATCGACATCTTCCAGGTCTTCTCCTGAAGGATCTCAGGTAACCAAACATAAACCTAGCAGGTCCTCGAAGGGTAGATCTCCCTCTAAGCATCGAGATGCCTCCGGGCTTGCCCTCGAGGATCCTGCACCAGCCAAACAACCCCGGCGGGAAACTCCGGCTTCCAAAGCTCCTCCTATGGGGTTACAGGTTGACATCGATGGCACGGCCTCGACCGATCACCTGTTAGAATGCTCTGGGGTACCGGCACAATCTACCGGTACCGACCTCCAGGCATTCATGGCGTCGATGGATCAGAATGTTCTGTCCATGCAGCAGGCTATTTCAGCCTTCATTCAAGCTGCGACGCCGGCGGTACTGCAACGAGCTCCGTTGTAGGTATCTGCTCCGGTACCGGCACCAGCGCTGATGCCGGTACCGACTGTATCGACATCGACCAGGATACCGACTGCTGCGGTTCCTTGTCCAGGGCTACTTCTCGGTACCGATCCGGTACCGGGGACGCCCGATGTCGATACCGCTCGATATGCATATCGAGCGTTAGAAGAGCACCCTGACAGGCGATACTTCGATTCCTCTGATGATTCTGATACATCAGATGAGTCTCCTGAAGTATCCATAGCCCTTCCTGAGGAGACTTCTTCTCCAAAAAGAAGAATGTCTCCTCCAGAGGACTTGTCCTTTCAAGACTTCATAAGAGAAGTAGCTAAAGGACTCTCTATTTCAGTAACCTCTGAATCAGAGCCTAGAGCAAAAAAATTAGATATTTTAGGATACTCTAGGGCTCCTAAAGAGGCAGTCACCTTACCAATTCATGAGATTCTTCATGAACACATGATTGATTTATGGGAGACTCCTCTCACTCTCTCTCCTCATTCTCGCAGGTTGGACACTATGTATCGTGTCCCTCTTTGTCCTGGGTTCCAGAAAACTCAGCTTCCTCACCATTCCATTGTGGTGCAGTCAGCTATGAAGAGGATAAAGAGTACAAAGAGACACTCTTCTGCTCCTCCAGGAAGAGAATGCAGGACCTTGGATGCTTTTGGTAGGAAAATCTTCCAGGCCAGTATGCTTATTGCCAGAATCAACTCATATAGCCTTTATATGGGTATGTTTCTGAAAGAAGTGGCAGAAAAGCTGCACACTTACCTCCCTTTTATTCCAGAAGATAAAAGGGAAGAATTCCGCATGTGGCTTAAGCATACTCAGGACATCTCCAAGTTTTCAAACAGGGCAGCCTTTGACTCCTTTGAAGGTGCCAGTAGAGCCTCAGGCATTGCCATAGCTGCTCGCAGAATTGCTTGTCTCCAGGCTTCTGATTTAGAACCCTGGGTTCAAGATGGCTTAGGAAATCTGCCCTGTACAGGTGAAAATCTGTTTGGCAAAGAGTGGCAAATTAAAGCCACTCAAATGGATGCAGAGAATTCTGCTCTGGATAGACTTTCAAGGTCTACCTCCATTCCTGCCAAGAAAGACTTTTAAAAAGTCTTTTTTCAAAAAGGGCAGGTTTCCTTCCACTTCTGGCCAACAATCTTCTACAGGTCGCTTTACCGCTAAGCGTCAGCAACCTAAGCAGGCCAGGCCTAAGTCTACAGGGGCTGCTGTAACCCAGCAGTCCCAACCCCTTCAGGGTTTTTGACTTGATGCTAGAGAATTTAGCCTTTCTGGCTCTAAAGCAGCCAGAGCCTCTCACCATTCCAGGAAGGTTGGCTCATTTTGCTCCCAGATGGGAGCAAATAACATCAGAGCAATGGACCCTCTCCATCATAAGAGAGGGCTACAAACTTCATTTCTCAGACCTTCCTCCCCACACCATGGTGAGACACTTCAATTCTCCCACATCTCTTCTTGACCTTTTAGGTCAGGAGATAACTACCCTTCTTGCCCAAGGGGCAATAGAAGAAGTTCCTCTTCTTCAACAAGGGTCAGGGTTCTACTCCCCCTATTTTCTCATTCCAAAGAAGACAGGGGGATACAGACCCATTCTAGATCTCAGAGAATTGAACAAATTTCTATGCAAGGAGAAGTTCAAGATGCTTTCTCTGGGCACTCTCCTTCCATACCTTCAAAGTCAGGATTGGCTTTGTTCTCTAGATCTCAAGGATGCGTACACACATGTTCTCATCCATCCATCTCACAGAAAATTCCTACGTTTTCTTTTCCAGGGAAAACATTACCAATACAGAGTCCTTCCTTTTGGTCTGGCCTTTGCTCCAAGAGTGTTCACCAAATGCATGGCAATAGTTGCTGCATTTCTACGCACTCTGGGAATATTTGTCTTCCCATACCTGGACGACTGGCTCATCCGAGCTCCATCTCAATCAGAGGCCCAGATTTCCCTGGTCCGCATAAGGCGCATTCTGCAGTATCTGGGACTGGTAGTAAACCTCCCAAAGTCTCAGCTCATCCCTACTCAGTCCCTGGAATTCATAGGGGCCTGGTTGGATACCACCACTGCAAGGGCCTACCTTCCTCAGGCCCGTTGCCAACTTCTAGTGCAGCTAGCCTTCCAGATTCAGTCAAGGAGCCACTTAACTGCCAGGGAGATGCTACAACTGCTAGGCCACATGGCTTCCACAGTACATGTGGTACCCTATGCTCGCCTACACATGAGAGCAGCTCAATGGACTTTGTCCACCCAGTGGACTCAAGCTTCAGGAGCTCTCTCAGACCAAAAAGCAACCTCCAAACGTCTCTTTTGGTCTCTCCAATGGTGGATGTCCACTCAAAATCTGTTGCTGGGGTTCCCCTTCCAACAGTTGTTGCCCCAAGCAACCCTCACAACAGATGCCTCTCAAACAGGTTGGGGAGCTTATCTACAAGACCTCTCCACCCAAGGCACTTGGTCCCCACAGGAGACCTCTCTTCATATCAACTACTTGGAGCTTCAAGCAGTGTTTCTAGCTCTCATGGTCTTTCATACCCTCCTCAGCTACAAGACAGTCCTTATTCATACGGACAATCAGGTAGCCATGTTTTACATAAACAAGCAAGGAGGAACTGTCTCTCTGTCGCTTTGCAACGAAGCTCTAAGATTGTGGGCCTTCGCCAGAGAGCATCAAATCCATCTCCTGGCAGTATATCTCCCAGGAATCCAAAACTCTTGGGCAGACAGACTCAGTCGAGTTCTGCTTCCACACGAATGGTCCCTGCACATGGATCAGGTACTCAGAATCTTTCAAGAATGGGGAACCCCGGACATAGACCTCTTTGCAAGTCCGTGGAATGCCAAACTTCCCCGGTTCTGTTCCAGAATTCCGTGTCAGGGAGTTCAGGCCAAGGATGCCTTCCTCCTTCATTGGGGTCAGGGCTTCCTGTATGCCTTTCCACCCATTCCTTTGATTCCCAAGACTCTGTTCAAACTCCAGAGGGATCAAGGATCTATGATCCTCATAGCTCCACGCTGGCCACGCCAAGTGTGGTACCCTCTGCTTCTGCATCTCTCCCAAGCCCCCTCTCTGGACTTGGGAGCTGCTCCAGACCTTCTGTCTCAGGAGGAAGGGACTTTGTGGCACCCAAACCCCAAGTCCCTTCACCTCAGAGCTTGGTTACTGAAGGCCTAGACCTTCAGGACTTGAATCTTTCTCAGCAGGTGAAGGATCTCCAGGAACAAGCAGGAATAAGTCCTCACATATGGGTACGTCGGTACCGACGGAGCCCGTGCGGGAAAGCTCCCCAGCTTCTTAGAATAGAAGCTTTTGGGACCTCCCACTGCACATGCGCACTGCCTTCCCGCCTTCCTGAACAGCTCTCCTCAGTTTCTCTTTTTCCGCGGAGCCAGCAGGTCGTGTTCCTGTCACCGCTGAAGAAATTGTTATTTTATTTGTTTCTTTAGACCGCGTACCTGCCTTCCCTATACCGATACCGGTATCGCCGGTCTTTTCTTTCTTTCTTTAAAAAATTATAATTCTTTTTTCTTATTTTTTAGCTTTTTGGTCACTTCAGAGAGGCCTCTCGGCCTACTCAATTTCTCCTCATGGAGAAGCCAGCCCCTGGATTTAAGAAGTGTACCAAATGTAATGCTGTTATTTCAGTCACAGACACCCATGAATGGTGTCTGAAATGTTTGGGGCCTGACCATTCCATACCGGACTGCCCATCTTGCTCCCACATGTCTAAACGTGGGCTGCAGAACCGGGCCAACAAATTCCATGTGCTGTTTGCTTCAGAGAATACAGCATCACAGTCATCCAGGTCTTCTTCTCCGGATGGATCTCAGGTAACCAAACCTTCTGTGGGCAAGTCCTCAAAGAGCAAATCTCCTTCAAAGCATCGAGAGGCTCTTAGCTTAGAACTTGAGGACCCTGCCCCAGCCAAACAACCCCGGCGGGAAGTCCAACTTCCAAAAACGCCAATTCAGGGGTCTCAGGTTGATATCGATGCTACGGCCTCGACAGATCACCTGTTAGCCTGCTCTGGGGTACCGGGTCACTCCGGTACCGACATCCAGGCAGCTATGGCGTCCATGGGCGATACTGTACAGTCCATGCAGCAGGCCGTCATGGCTTTCATTAAAGCTGCAACGCCATCGGTTCCGCTTTCAGCGGTTCCGGGCCCGATACCGGTATCGTCCGCCATGCCGGTATCGAGGCCGTCCACCTCTAAACGCAAGTCGGTACCGTATGGGCTTTCGCTCCATACCGGTTCCATACCCGATACGCCCGATATCGATACCGATCGGTACGCGTATCGTGCGTTAGAGGAAAGCACCGATTCCTCTGAGGATTTTCACTCCTCTGATGATTCTGCTGAGTTTTCACTCAACTTACCTGAGGAGCCCTCTTCTCCTAAAAGGAGAATGTCCCCTCCAGAGGATTTGTCCTTCCAGGACTTTGTTTTAGATATGGCTACAGCCCTTTCTATTACCACATCCTCTGAAAAGGAACCCAGATCCAAAAAACTGGATATTTTGGGATACTCAAAGGCCCCTAAGGAGGCAGTTACCCTGCCTATCCATGAAATCCTTCAAGAACAACTGATGGATTTCTGGGAAAATCCTTTGACTTTGTCTCCTTATTCCCGTAGGTTGGACACCATGTATAGGGTCCCTCCTTCTCCTGGTTTCCAAAAGACTCAATTGCCCCACCACTCTATTGTGGTGAAGTCTGCAATGAAGAAGCTTAGGAGTACCAAAAGGCACTCTTCCACCCCTCCAGGACGGGAATGTAAGACTTTGGACTCTTTTGGTAGGAAAATTTTCCAGGCTAGTATGCTTATAGCCAGGATTAATTCCTACAGTCTCTATATGGGCATGTTCCTGGAGGAACTTGCCAAAAAGGTGCGGCATTTTGCCCCCTTTATCCCTGAGGATAAAAAGCAGGGATTCCTTTCCCTAGTGAAACAACTCTTAGAGGTTTCTAAGTTCTCTAATAGGGCAGCATATGATTCCTTTGAGGGAGCCAGTAGGGCTTCGGGCATTGCTATTGCAGCCCGACGTCTTGCTTGGCTCCAGGCCTCTGATCTGGAACCTTGGGTTCTAGATGGCTTACGGAATCTGCCCTGTACAGGTGAGAACTTATTTGGGGAAGAGTGGCAAATCAAAGCCACCCAGATGGATGCTGAAAATGCCACCTTGGAAAGACTTTCAAAGTCCACTTCAATTCCTACTAAGAAAAAGTCTTTTAAAAGGCCTTACTATAAGAAGGCCAGAGTTGCTTCAAATACTGGCCAGCAGTCTTCTCAACCTCGCTATACTGCTAAGCGTCAGCAATCCAAACAAGCACGAGCTAAGCCTGCAGCAGCTACTGTAGCTCAGCAGGCTCCAACCCCTCAGGGGTTTTGACTTGCTCCTAGGGAACTTGCCACTTCTGGTTCTAACACAACCAGAACCTCTCACCATACCCGGAAGGTTGGTTCACTTTGCTCCCAGATGGGAACAAATCACAACAGAACAATGGACCCTCTCTATCATTCGAGAGGGTTACAAACTTCATTTCTCCAGCCTTCCTCCCCATCATATGGTGAGACCATTCAATTCTCCCCCATCTCTCCTAACCCTGTTGGGTCAAGAGGTTTCCTCTCTTCTTGCCCAAGGGGCCATAGAAGAGGTTCCTCTTCCTCAACAAGGGTCCGGTTTCTACTCCCCTTATTTTCTCATTCCAAAGAAGACAGGGGGATTCAGACCAATCCTAGATCTGAGAGAATTGAACAAATTTCTCTTCAAGGAGAAATTCAAAATGCTGTCTCTCGGCATTCTCCTTCCTTACCTCCAGGGTCAGGACTGGCTTTGTTCTCTAGACCTACAGGATGCGTATACACATATACTCATCCATCCATCCCACAGAAAGTATCTTCGCTTTCTGTTTCAGGGAAAACATTTCCAATACAGAGTACTCCCCTTCGGTCTAGCCTCTGCTCCAAGAGTATTCACAAAATGCATGGCAGTCGTAGCCGCATTTCTAAGAGGCATGGGAATCTTTGTCTTCCCATATCTGGACGACTGGCTCATCCGAGCTCCAACTCAGTCACAGGCCCAGATTTCCCTGGACCACACAAGGAGCCTTTTGCAGTATCTGGGACTGGTAGTAAACCTTCCCAAGTCCCAACTCATCCCTACTCAATCTCTAGAATTCATAGGGGCCCAGTTGGACACCATCACTGCAAGGGCCTACCTTCCACATGTTCGAGGCCAGCGCCTCCTGAGTTTGGCCTCCCAAGCTCAGTCCAGCACTCACTTGACAGCCAGGGAAATGCTACGCCTACTGGGTCATATGGCCTCCACAGTGCATGTGGTGCCCTATGCTCGTCTTCATATGAGAGCAGCTCAATGGACCCTGGCCACTCAGTGGACTCAGGCGTCAGGAGCGCTCTCAGACCAAATACAAACCTCCGATCGTCTGTTTTGGTCCCTCCACTGGTGGACTTCCACCAAGAATCTGTTGTTGGGGGCTCCATTTCAACCATTGCTACCCCAAGCAACCCTCACAACAGATGCCTCCCAAACAGGGTGGGGAGCCCATCTGCAAACTCTCTCCACTCAGGGCACTTGGTCTCTACAGGAGACCACCCTTCATATCAATCTTCTGGAACTGCGAGCAATTTACCTTGCCCTCAAGGTCTTCCACTCCCTCCTAGCCAACCTCACTGTCCTAGTTCAGACGGACAATCAGGTGGCCATGTTTTACATAAACAAACAAGGAGGGACGGGCTCTCTGTCGCTTTGCAACGAAGCTCTAAGACTATGGGCCTTCGCCAGAGAGCATCAGATTCACCTGCTAGCAGTGTATCTCCCAGGAGTTCAAAACTCTCGGGCAGACAGGCTCAGTCGAGTTCTGCTGCCACACGAATGGTCCCTACATTTGGACCAAATAAACCGAATCTTTCAGGAATGGGGGACCCCGGACATAGACCTCTTTGCAAGTCCGTGGAATGCCAAACTTCCCCGGTTCTGTTCCAGAACTCCGTGTCAGGGAGCTCAGGCTACGGACGCCTTTCTCCTGAATTGGAGTCAGGCATTCCTATATGCCTTTCCACCCATTCCTTTGATTCCCAAGACTCTGTTCAAACTCCAGAGGGATCATGGAACTATGATCCTCATAGCTCCACGCTGGCCACGCCAAGTGTGGTTCCCTCTACTTCTACAGCTCTCCCAGGGATCCTACTTGGATCTGGGAGCTGCGCCAGACCTCCTGTCTCAGGAGGAGGGGACTTTGTGGCACCCAAACCCCAAATCCCTTCACCTCAGTGCTTGGTTACTGAAGGCTTAAGCCTTCAAGACTTTCATCTTTCCCAACCAGTGAAAGATATCCTTTCTGCCTCTAGGAAACCCTCTACCAGGCGTTCCTATGCTTTCAAATGGAAACGTTTTTCCATTTGGTGTGCTCAGCAGGGTCTTGACCCTCTGGCACTTCCTTTGAATTCTCTTCTTGATTATCTCCTGCATCTATCCAATGCAGGCCTCAAGACGAATTCGGTAAGAGTCCATTTAAGTGCTATTGCAGCATCCTTGCAACATATAAATGGACAACCTATCTCCTCTCATCCTCTTGTTGCAAGATTCATGAGAGGCCTGACTCTCACTAAACCTCCCATCAGACCACCCCCGGTCGCATGGGATTTGAATCTAGTGCTCGGTCAACTTATGAAGCCACCTTTTGAGACAATGTTTTCCACCTCCTTGAAATTTCTTTCCTGGAAGGTCATCTTCCTCATTGCAGTCACTTCGGCTCGCCGCATCAGTGAGCTGCAGGCTTTAGTGGCTAATCCACCTTACACAAGATTTCATCATGATAAGGTGGTCCTTAGGACGAATCCCCACTTTATGCCTAAAGTGGTCTCGCCTTTTCATCTTAATCAAGAGGTATATCTACCTGTCTTTTTTCCAGCTCCTCATGCATCCAATGCAGAGAGGAACCTTCATACTCTGGATTGTAAAAGAGCTCTCGCTTTTTACCTTAATAGGACTCAGCCACATCGAAAGTCTTCTCAACTTTTTGTGGCCTTTGATCCTTCCCATTTGGGACTTCCAGTCTCCACGCGTACACTTTCCAATTGGATTGCTCAGTGTATTTCTTTTGCTTACCAGAGCAAAAACATTTCTCTGGAAGGCCATGTCACTGCTCACAATGTGAGGGCCATGGCAACTTCTATGGCTCATCTGCACTCTGTTTCCATAGATCAGATCTGTCGAGCCGCTACCTGGGCCTCGGTTCATACCTTCACAGCCCATTACTGTTTGGACAAGGACTCCCGCCGGGATGCCTTGTTTGGCCAGGCTGTCCTCAAGCACCTGTTCCATTCCTAAACAACTCCTGCCCACCTTCCCAGAATGGATGCCTGAGATCCATACGAAGATGGCGAACCTTTACAGGGGATCCCATGCATCTAAGCTAGGGAGTCCCCATATGTGAGGACTTATTCCTGCTTGTTCCTGGAGATAGCACAGTTACTTACCTGTACAGGTGATCTCTGGGAACAGCAGGAATTAGTCCTCACAACCCACCCACCTCCCCTAGGAGTTGTATCTTTTATCTATCTATCTTCCTGTCCTCTCTCTGTTGACTCAGCTATAAACTCGAAACTGAGGAGAGCTGTTCAGGAAGGCGGGAAGGCAGTGCGCATGTGCAGTGGGAGGTCCCAAAAGCTTCTATTCTAAGAAGCTGGGGAGCTTTCCCGCACGGGCTCCGTCGGTACCGACGTACCCATATGTGAGGACTAATTCCTGCTGTTCCCAGAGATCACCTGTTACAGGTAAGTAACTGTGCTATATCCTCCATGCTTCCAGGAAACCTTCCTCCAGGCGTTCCTATGCTTTTAAGTGGAAAAGATTTTCCATTTGGTGTGCTGGAAAGGGTCTTGACCCTCTGGCACTACCTTTAACTTCTTTGTTAGACTATCTCCTGCATCTCTCCAATGCAGGACTTAAGACAAATTCAGTAAGAGTCCATTTGAGTGCTATTGCAGCATCCCTTAAGCCCATCAATGGACAACCTATCTTCTCTCATCCTCTTATTTCAAGATTCATGAGAGGCCTAACTTTAACTAAACCTCCCATTAGGCCTCCTCCGGTGGCATGGGACTTAAATTTGGTTCTTGGTCAGCTTATGAAGCCACCCTTTGAACCCTTAGCCACTACCTCCTTGAAATTTCTTTCCTGGAAGGTTATTTTCCTCATTGCAGTCACTTCTGCTCGCCGCATCAGTGAACTGCAGGCCTTAGTGGCTAATCCACCTTAAATAAGGTTCCATCATGACAAGGTAGTCCTTAGGACGAATCCACACTTTATGCCTAAAGTGGTCTCACCTTTTCATCTTAATCAAGAGGTATATTTACCTGTCTTTTTTCCAGCTCCTCATGCATCCAGTGCAGAGAGGAATCTTCATACTCTGGATTGTAAAAGAGCTCTTGCTTTTTACTTACATAGGACACAGCAACATAGAAAGTCTTCCCAGCTTTTTGTTGCTTTTGATCCTTCTCACTTGGGACTTCCAGTCTCTAAGAGAACACTGTCCAATTGGATTGCTCAGTGTATTTCTTTCGCCTAACAGAGTAAGAACCTTTCTCTGGAGAGCCATGTCACAGCTCATAATGTGAGGGCCATGGCCACCTCTATGGCTCATCTAAATTCTGTGTCCATCGACCAGATCTGTCGAGCAGCCACCTGGGCCTCTGTTCATACCTTCACAGCCCATTACTGCTTGGACAAGTATTCCCGCCTTGTTTGGTCAGGCTGTCCTCAGACACCTGTTCCATTCTTAAACAACTCCTGCCCTCCTTCCCTGGATGGATGCCTGAGATCCATAGGAGGACGCAGACCCCTTTCAGGGTCTCATATCCTTGGGGATCTCCCAGGCATCTCAGCTAGGGAGTCCCCATATGTGAAGACTCATTCCTGCTTGTTCCTGGAGATAGTACAGTTACTTACCTGTAACAAGTGATCTCTGGGAACAGTAGGAAAAAGTCTTCACAACCCACCCACCTCCCCTAGGAGTTGTATCTCTTTTCTATCTTTCCTTTCCTCTCTCTCTCTGTTGTCTCAGCTTTAAACTCGAACTGAGGAGAGTTGGTTAGGAAAGGCGGGAAGGCAGCGCGCAGGTGCTGTGGGATGCTCCCAAAAGCTTTCCTTTTTGGGAAGCTGGGGAGCGTTCCCGCGCAGCCTCCGACGGTACCGACGTACCCATATGTGAAGACTTATTCCTGCTGTTCCCAGAGATCACCTGTTACAGGTAAGTAACTGTGCTAAACGAGACTGGCGGAAAATGAGTCGAGCAGCGGAATGTTGAATTGACTGAAGAGGAAAGAGGTGGCTTGCAGGGAGGCCCGCAAGGAGAACGTTACGCTGGATATGTGACGAGAAAGAGAGAGAGGAATCAAAAATAACACCAAGGTTACGTGCTGAAGAAACAGGGAGGAGTACAGAGTTATCAACAGAGAGAGAAAGGGGAAGCATTCAGGGGAAAGATAAGAAGCTCAGTTTTGGCCATGTTCAGTTTTAAGCGGCGGTGGGACATCCAGGCGGCAATGTCAGAGAGAAATAAGTAGTAGTATTTCGTACTTGGAGTTGGAATTTCATTTGTCAGTTAGATACCTATTATCCTAATCTTGTAAGATCCTTCTGCAAATCCTTGCAATATTCCAGCATTTTAATGACTAAATAATTGTGTTATCTGCATATTTGATGGTGGGGAAAGGATCTTAGATTTAGCTCACATCTATTCCAATAAAGGTTCAATGCACATTACATTCAGCTACAGTAAGTATTTTCTTGTCCCCAGAGGGCTTGCAATCTAAGTATGTGCCTGAGATTTATTTATAAAACATTTATATACTACCTTCCTGAAAGCTCATTCAAGGCTGTTCATAAAATACCACTAGTGAAAACATTTTATAATTTAATTATTTATTGAATTTTATACTAATAATCCAAGAAAGTCAACAACAACATCGTTGTACAGAAATAGAGCAAACAGCAGTATAAACACAAGCAAAGGCTTATACAAAGCTTTTAAGAAGAAAATATAAGCTGTTTAACTCACACCAGCCCACTAGAAAGGGAGGTTCCAAAACAGAAAAAGAAAATCATTATCACAATTGCAAGAAACAATGCGAGGCCTAAACATTCAGTATATAATATCAGGGCACATCTAAAGAGGTATCAGTAGAGGCTTCTATACGTCTTGCATTTATGAGAGTAAGCAGCTGGGAGGGCTCATAAAAATTATATGATAAAGACTGATATTTAACTAGATATTTACACGGATGCTTAAGAAAAAAGAGCCCTCCCAGCTGCAGAGTCCTGGGGCGCAGCATTAAAAATTCCCTGTAATGCCTTTGGGTAACTTTTGCCAAGTCAAGAAAGATGTTCATTTTCAAATCACAAGACATACATGACCTTTTTACGGAAAAAGAGCTTCAATAACCACTCTTTATCTGACACAAGGGCAAATGTAACAATTAGTGTAGATGGAACAGCAGCTTAATCTCGAGAAGATTCCAATAAATCAGTAACACTTACTAAATCCAGTTGAGGCAATACAGAATCTACAGGAGAAGTTTCTCCTCCCCTTTAGAAGATAGAACACTTTTACCAAAGGAGGAAGCGTCTCCCACCAAACTGCTAGCATGTCCTCCAGATACTCATTAAACATATCTCTTGCTGACATAGACACCACATGCGGGAAATTAATTGAACATAAATTAGTTCGAGAAGCATTTTCCAGTTGCTCAATTTTCCTGTCCATAGCTGAAAAGTTCTTAATAAAGGATTCAGCTTGATCTTCTAACAAAACTGTCCTAGCTTTCAAGTCAGAAATCTCTGCAGTGGCCACAGTTACTGATTCAGTAAGCTGATTGATTTTTGCTGTATTTTCATTAACTTCAGCAGCCATAGATGAGGTAACGGAGCTTTCTCCCATGGGCACCATAGCCGTCTATATTGACTCCAAAGTGAAACTTGCTGGTTTAATAAAAGTAAATGCTGCCAAACTTCTGCTGGAATAAGTCCAGCCTCCATTCCTGAAGACGTAGCTCCTCCTTGTGAACCACTGACCCTCTCTAGGGACTGGTCTCCACCTGTTGACGCCGCTGCCCAAGCGTGTTAAGGTTGATCTGGGTCAGAGAAGGTGCTTCCCTCCGCCACAAATGCATGTCCTTGCCTGGCTTCCGATCCGCCGCAACCTCACCCACTATTGGAGCAAGGCTCGGTGACAGGCTTCCATTGGGTGTATGCTGTACACATGCTGCTTTTGGCGCCAGCCTAAAGGGGGAGAGAGCTGATGAGTTAAAGGCTACCACCGAGCTATCCAGCCCCAGAGAAGCACCAGTCGAGCCTTCCTCCCCCGGATCCAAATGCTGAGATAACAGCACAAAGAAAGTGTCTAGGGAACCAACCTCTCCTGCAGAAACCAGTATAGAAGCCGCAGGAGTAAGAGAGGGCTTCAAACTCCCTTTAGCTTTACACTTCTTCCCCCTGGATAGTCCTCAAAATCGCCTCGCAACGACCATCTTAGCTTGGCTCCTCCCTCCCTTGTGAAAACATTAAAAAAAAATAAAATAGACAATAATAAATAAATAAACCTTAAACAATAGAGACACAACAGGCAAACATGGCTGATAACCACTGGCACTGCCATCCCCAGAGACAGTGGGCAATGCTCCTCATCTTCCTCAAACTGACACCTAGTAAACAAATTAATTTTCAGTTTCCTTTGAAATACAGCACAGATCCCTCAGATCCCAGCTCCTCAGGGAGCTGGTTCCATAACATAGGAATTGCTACTGAGAGAGCCTGATTTCTCAGTGCATTTCTCATCTTTTTTACAAAAGGAAAACCAAAAGCCTAGTGCTGCTAGGTCATAAAGGACTTGTAGGAACATACAACTACAACCATTCCAATAAAAACAAAGCTTTAGAATTATTCAAAATCTAAAAAGCCACAGTCAATAGTTTAAAATGAATATACTCCCATATCAGGAACCAGTGAAGAGCATACATTGCCAGCCAAGCTCTTTCCCACCAAGGAATGTCTGGCAAAACACATGCTGCCATATTTTGAACAACCCGCAACCTACAAGTGGTTTTACCAGGCAATCCCATGTAAAGACTGTTTAACTAATCTAATGAACTGCTTACTAACAACTACATCACCATTCGTTGGGCAGAGTTATCTAAATATGGCTTCAATTGCTTAACCAAATGTGATTTATAAAACGCAGATTGTTCCCAGATTTCCAGAGTGGTGCAAAGGTACAGTTCTCTTCCCATAGGCAGTGGAAATGGGTGGGCCACAGGGGCCATGGCCCCACCAATATTTTGTACAACACAGCATCAGGAATAGAGGGCTTGAGGGCAGGGCTGGAAATTGGTTTGTTTGGTTCCTCCAACTGAAAAAGTGTTCCCCTGCCTCTTCCTCTTCCAACAGCACCATCAAAGCCCTAACAGTTTTCTTGAGCAAAATAGACATTCCCACAATCTGAGGTTTCCAAAACACAGTTTCACTTTCTATAGAAGGTTAGGTGACTTGCCCAAAGATCACAAGGAGCAGCAGTGGTATTTGAATCCTGGTTTCTCTGGTTCTCAGGAAGGAGCGGAGAGACCACAGCTATACGAGGTGGTCTATTAAAACACTTTATTGACGACCTGACTTGGCCAAGTTTCAGCAACTATGCCTGCATCAGGGGTCTAAAATAATTTAAACATTAAAAGAATCGGGCACAAAACATAAATACAAAACAAAAAAAATTTTGAAACTTAACCCACAAAATCCTCAGCCGCTTGGGTTACAGGATGTTCTTCCTTAGCCACATTTCTTAATAACTCTCTGCTCTTACTTAAGCGTTCATTTAAGTATTTAGGTATTTACATTGACTTGGATCTTTCCAGGTCTACTCAACTCTCCCATTGACTAAGTCTGCATTTGCATTTGCAGTACTCGGGTATTTTCAAGCATTACAGCCTTTTCTTGATCCTGCAGCACAGATGTCGATTCTTTTGAGCATGGTAATATTACTGCAGTGTCGCATATACTGGTCTCCTAGCCTTTTAACTAAAGAAAATACCATCTATTCAAAACACAGCCTTAACGTGTCCTTTCCCACGCCAAGACATATGACCACATAACCCCCTTATTTATTCAACACCATTGGTTGCCAGTTCATTCTCGCATTGTTTATAAAATCCTTACATTAACTCTTATAGCCATATGTAATGAAGCTCCTTCTTACCTTTCAAATCTGATATCACTTTATGCCCCCTCCCCCCCCCAACTGTTTACGCACTCTACATGGAAACCTGACCATGTCATCCCCTACTAAAGTGAAACTTAAATCGGTGTTTTTCTTCATTGCCATCTTTCTGGAATAGCCTTCCACCCTTGGTTCAGTTATAATACGATATCAAGAAGTTTGTCACTTAAAAAAAATACATTTATTTAACGAAGCATTTGGTAGGGAGGCAAGTGGGTAGGAGCTGTACAAGCCTGCAATGTGTCTCCTTTGCATTGTTTTTAGTGTTCTAGCCCTGACTTTCCAGATAACATTGTTATATGTATTTAGACAGGACTGTATCAAGCAAGAAATGCGCCCTGTGCGACTAACAAATCTGGTGCCCCCCCTTCACCCAGATACATTCAGTAGCTCACTCTTTTTAGCTACCTGGAAGCCTAGTGATGATATCAGCACCACCTCCTGTGCTTGCGCCTTGTGCAGCTGCACCACTTGCACAGCCCTTGGTACGGCCTTGATGTTAGATGCCTTTGAAAACTACAGGCCGGTTAGTTTAACTTCGATGGTGAGTAAATTATTGGAAATGCTGCTGAAAGAGAAAATAGTGAGGTTTCTGGAGTCCAGCGGATTACAGGATCCGAGGCAGCATGGATTCACCAGAGGCAGGTCTTGTCAGACAAATCTGATTGATTTCTTTGACTGGGTGACCAGGGAGTTGGACCGAGGGAGAGCTCTAGATGTGGTGTATTTAGATTTCAGTAAAGCCTTTGACACTGTTCCTCACAGGCGACTTATAAACAAACTGAGCACCCTAGGGATGGACCCTGAAGTTACTGCTTGGGTTAGAAATTGGTTGGGTGGGAGGCGACAAAGAGTACAAGTAAATGGAGCTCACTCTGAGGAGAAGGATGTTACCAGTGGTGTACCCCAGGGATCTGTCCTTGGTCCAATTCTTTTTAACATCTTTGTTAGTGATATAGCGGAAGGGCTGTCGGGTAAGGTTTGCCTCTTTGCAGATGATACCAAAATCTGCAATAGAGTAGACACCCAGGAATAACATGAGGAGGGATCTAGCTAAGCTTGAAGAATGGTCTAGAATTTGGCAGCTGGGATTTAATGTTAAAAAATGTAAGGTCATGCATTTGGGCTGCAGCAATCCAAGGGAGCAATACAGTATAGGAGGTGAAGTACTTTTGTCCACTAAAGAAGAGCGGGACCTAGGCGTGGTTGTGTCTGATGATCTTAAAGTAGCTAAACAGGTAGAAAAGGTGACGTCAAAAGCTAGAAGGATGCTTGGGTGCATACGGAGAGGAATGGCTAGCAGAAAAAAGGAGGTGATAATGCCTCTGTATAAGTCTTTGGTGCGACCTCATTTGGAGTATAGTGTGCAATTCTGGAGACCGCACCTTCAAAAGGATATGACCAGGATGGAGTCGGTGCAGAGGGTGGCTACTAAAATGATTAGTGGGCTTCATTATAAAGCATATGAGGACAGACTTAAGGATCTTAATATGTACACCTTAGAGGAAAGGCGGGATAGAGGTGATATGATTGAGATGTTTAAATACCTCCGTGGCATAAATGTTCAGGGAGAGAGCCTCTTTCAATTGAAAGCAAGTTCTGCTAAGAGGGGACATGGGATGAGGGTGAAGGGAGATAGATTCAGTTGTGATATGCGGAAATATTTCTTTACGGAAAGAGTAGTGGATCCATGGAATAGTCTCCCAGTGGAGGTGGTAGAGATGAGGACAGTAACTGAATTCAAAAAAGCATGGGACCAACACAGAGGATCTCTAAAGGTAAAAAGTGGACTGTTGTAGTTGTTGATATGGAAGGACAGACTAGATAGGCCATGTGGTCTTTTTCTGTCGTCATGTTTCTGTGTTTCCTGTTTTATACTGGAGTTCCTTTCTTTTTATTTCTGAGATATTGTGAATTTGTAAACCACTCTGGACGTTAACAAAAACGCAATATATCACGTCTAATAATAATAAATATGTAAAAACATGTAGTATTATAAACAGGAGCTGGTGAGTACAATAAAAGAATACAATTCATATGTATATAAAAGTAATGTATATAAAAATATACATGCGCACATAAGACAATACATAATGAAAACTACAGCATAAAAAATGATATATCATTGAGCATATTTACCAACAAATAGTTCAGCTGATTGCAATATAAACCATTAAAATAAATGGAAAAACCTAAAAATGTAAAAGCAAAATCAATAAAAACACATAAAGCATAATACATTTAAAATATGAGCAAAAATATAAAATACTATAAAAAAAAAACATAGAGACCACATTACCGGGAACAAACAAATGTACAACATTCACTGGAATGCCTAAAAGACAAAAAGTCAAAAATAAAAGCAAAAGATCAGAACAGCTGAATGTAGCCACAACAATTCAGTGTGATTAGAAGAGAAAAAAAGGTGAGAACAAGAAAAGAAGAAGGGGACATGAAAGGAAAGAGTGCAAAAGGAAAATAAGAGGGAAAAGGAGAGGGCATGGTGAGTATAAAGGAAAGGAAGGGAAGACGGGAGTGAACGAACAAAGGAGGGAGAGAAAAACCATCATGCTTACAACTTTAATAAATGGAAGCAAAAGTGTAAGCCTAACAAATGCAAATAGCACAAAAATGAACATTTAGAAGACTGCCTTAAAAAAGCTACTTTAAAAGAGCTGCAGTGGTATTAAACTAAACAGCCTTAATGCTTTAACAGCAGTCATCCTGACAGTGGGTTTTAAAACAAAGCTATGGACTTAACAGATGCCATGGCACATTCAAGACTGTAGCAAAGTTATTTTATTACTCCATAATCATATGCTGCTTACTGCCAAAAAGGAAAGAGCTACTACAACAAAGGCTATCTTCTGAGCAAAAGATTATAGTTTCATTATTGGGGTAAAAGGAAGAATCCTGTATGCAGGCATGTGCTATAGAAAGAAACTCTGCTCAAAGGGGCCACCCACCTTTACACTGGTTGACAGAAAGCAGTATAGGGCTAGGTGGCTATCCACACCAAAAAGAGCCTTCTGACTTGCAAAGGGTAAAGGGCTAAGCACAAGGAAGTTCTTTAACTCATAAACCACAGGGCTCTATCTATACTCGTATATTTCTTTACGGAAAGAGTGGTGGATCCGTGGAATAGTCTCCCAGTGGAGGTGGTAAAGATGAGGACAGTACCTGAATTCAATAAAGCATGGGATAAATACAAAGGATCTCTAAAGGAAAAAAGGGGACTGTTGTAGTTGTTGATACGGAAGGACAGACTAGATAGGCCATGTGGTCTTTTTCTGTTGTCATATTTCTGTGTTTCTACAAGGGTTATTTTTAAAGTATGGTCCGATTGGTTGAAGCTTTGTAAATTTTTCCCCCCTGTAGAAACAAGCATGCGTGCCATCTCCCGGCATGCCTTGTGCAAAAGCAGATGCCATTTGCAGTCGTAGCATCACTTTGTACGGTTTATACTGAGATGTTAAAATGTTAGACAATTGAGCAGCCCTCCGACTGTGAAATACGGTCTGTGATCGGTTTTTGAAAGTAAGGACCGTGTCATCAGTGGACATTCATCGCCAGATATGTGAGGTGTATGGCCCCAATGCGATGAGTGACAGCAAAGTGCGTAAATGGGTGAGATTGTTCAAGGACGGGCGGGACAATGTCCATGATGAACCGCGATAGGGTCGACCTTCAGTAATCACAGAAGATTTGGTGCACACAAATTCATGAAGAACGGCGATTCACGATTTTCACTTTGTCACTGAAATTTCCACAAGTTTCAAGGTCCGTGCTATACAAAATCGTTTCTGAAAAATTGCAGTTCAGAAAACTGTGCTCGCGATGGGTTCCCAGGCTGCTTTCCAAGGAACATAGTTGCCATAATCTTGCGTGTTGAGAATTGTCTGTTTGGCTTTCACTTTGACTGGAGATGACGTGTGTCTCCATTCCATCGACTGCCGCTTTGATTCTGGAGTCATGTGAGAAACCAATGTCTCATTCCCTGTGACAATGTGGTCCAAAAGTTCATCTCCTTCCTCATTGTATCGGATCAAAAAATGTCAAAGCACTAGCCATTCTCCTTTATTGGTGTTCCTCGGAAAGCAGCCTGGGAACCCATCGTGAGCACAGTTTGTCCCGCCCGTCCTTGAACAATCTCACCCATTTACGCACTTTGCTGTCACTCATCGCAAAGTAGCCTTTGTTGTAGTAGCTCCTTGTTTTTTGATAGTAAGCAGTATATGTCTAAATTATGGAATGACATAACTTTGCTACAGTTTTTTTAAAGCAGTCTTGAACATTCCATACATTTCTGGCCTTAATTAGGCAAAACCAGGATACATTAAAATTCCTTACCAAAACATCTTTCGATTATTTTGAGTCATCCAGCAGAGCTGCAGCAGTATACATCAGTGCTCGCAGAATGGCCTGGCTCCAGGCTTCGGACCTTGAGCAGTGGGTCCAGGATAAATTGGCCAATATTCCTTGTTCTGGAGAGAACCTCTTTGGTAAAGGTTGGAGGGAGAAGGCTGGAGAGATTTAGACAGATGATCTCACCCTCAAACGTCTTTCCAGGAGGATGTTGGACTCCTCTAGGAGAAAGATCAATCCAAAGAAGGCTTTCTATCCTAAGAAGAAGGAATAGTATCCATCTTATCCACCTACAGTCAATGTTCCCTCTAATTTTTTGTAGGCTGTGTGCGCATAAAATATCAGCTGTGCAGCTTTTGAAGGAAGGTTAAATTTTTGTGCGCCACATAACGACACTCGGAGTTATATACTTCAAAATTTGACTACACGTCAGAATACAGTATGTACACCACATTGATTGCACTAGAAAATATTGTAGAACTTGTGAAAACCGTAAATACACAACAACTTTTCAATTTTAAGAATGTCTGTGTTTTCTATCAGAATCAGAACTGTAATTTTTGTGCGCTCTGTTGTAAAGTATGTGCGCTCACTCGGCGAGGTGTGTGCGCGCGCACACGCGCACAGCTTAGAGGGAACAGTGCCTACAGTGGCTTATCAGCAACAACAGCAGAGACAATCTGGTCCTCGTGAGGCTAAGAAGCCTAAGATCCCTAAGCCACAACCAGCAGAACAGCCACAGTCGGCACCTGCTTTTTGACTCCTTCCTAGAGAACATAGCTACTTTGCCTCTGCAGGGTCCATAGTCCCTCCACATAGCAGGCAGACTTCATTCCTATGCCCACAGGTGGCACCTCATCACTTCAGAGCATTGGACTCTCAATATCATCCAAAAGGGCTATCTGCTTCATTTCCAAATCTTACCCACCATCAACTCCGTAAGAAATTATCCTGCAAATCCCTTTTAGGTCAATCTCCTGTCAGGCGAGCTGGCCACCCTGTTAGCTCAGGAGACCATAGAAAAAGTTCCTTCCACCCAAGAGGGCAGGGGCACTCTCCTTACTTTCTTATACCCAAGAAGACAGGAGGGCTCAGTCCCATTCTGGTTCTTAAGGGATCTCAACAAATTCCTCGTACGAGAAAAATTCAGAATGATTTCCCTTAGTACACTTCTGCCATACCTTCAGAGGAACGGCTTTAGACCTCAAGGAGGCATACGCACATTTGCTGATCCACTCTCAACACAGACAGTATCTGTGTTTTTGGTGCCAACAAAACTATTACCAATATCAGTGTTCACAAAATGCATGGCAGATATGGCTGCCTACCTTCGTATGTTGGGGATTTTTGTCTTCCTCTGCTTAAATGATTAGCTAATCAGAGGAGAATCTCTAGAAGAGGTAAAACTTTCTCTTCATCGGACCATTATTATGCTACAAAACCTGGGATTCATCTTAATCTTTCCCAAGTCTCATCTGGTCCCATCCCAGCAACTTGAATTCATCGGAGTGCTTCTAGACACTTGTCAGGCCCAAGCTTTCCTTCCACAGGATTGCTCTGCTTGTCTCATTGAGCTCGCCCATGCTATAGGGTGTCAGTGTCGTGACAGCTCGAGAAATGCTATGTCTTCTGGGACACATGGCATCCACAGTCCATGTCGTCCCTTATGCCCATCTGCACATGCAACAACCACAGTGGACGCTGTCGTCTCAGTGGACCCAAGCAACTGGTCATCTCTCAAACAAGATTGCCGTTACTCTTTCTCTTGTCGACTCTCTTTGCTATTGATGCTCCCCTCAAAAACTATTCAGAGGGTCACCTTTTTGAATGTCTCCACCTCAATGCAACCTGACAGTGGATGCTTCCAAACTAGGGCATATCTAAACAGTCTCACTACACAAGAGCAGTGGACATAGTAGGAGTCTCAGTTGCTGATCAACCTCCTGGAGCTATGTGCTCTCGAATGCCCTTCAGGTTTTTCAACCCCAACTTTCAGGCAAACAGGTCTTAGTCCAGACAGACAACCAGGTGGCCATGTTCTATGTGAACAAGCAGGGGAGAACTGGTTCCTATCCCCTTTGCCTGGAAGCCCTTCGTCTCTAGTTCTCCATTGCACACCACATCCATCTCAGGGTGATGTATCTCCCAGGTGAACTCAATCTCCTAGTGGACAGGCTCAGCTGATTTCTGCATCCACACGAGTGGACTCTGAAAAAGGAAATGGTATCTTGGATCTTCCACCTGTGAGGGACCCTCTCAATAGATTTATTTATTTCTTTTATTTATTTAATGTTGTTCATATGCTGCCTTTCTACTATTCAAGGTGGTTTACATGGAACCAACAATGTAACAGTGCATGAGCAAATGTTTTACAGAGAACTGAGATCTGTTTGCCACCCAGGAGAATGCATGACTGCTGCTGTTTTGCTCAAGGCTTCCCTCTCAACAGTCAGGCAACGGATGCCTTCCTTTTCCATCGGGGGAAGGGTCTGCTTTATGTATCCCCCCCTCACCCCGTTAATACCCAAAACCCTGTTCAAACTGCAGGCCGGCAGGGGCTCCATGATTCTGATAACCCCTTACTGACCCCGTCAGCCATGGTTTTATCTGCTGCTTAAACTAGCAGAGACTCCACCCCTCAGCCTGGGACATACATCCAACCTTCTCTCCCAGGATCATGGGACGCTTCTCCATCCCAATCCAGAAGCCCTCCGTTCCACAGCATGGCTTCTGAGAGCATGATATTTGCCGGCCTCAAATTTGCAGATGACACAAAATTATTCAAAGTTGTTAAAACCCATGAGGACTGTGAAAAATTGCAAGAGGACCTTGATAAACCTGAAGACTGGGCATCCAAATGGCAGATGAAATTTAATGTGGACAAGTGCAAAGTTATGCACCTAGGAAAGAACAACCCAAACTATGGTTACACGATACAAGGTTCCACATTAGGAACCACCATTGGTTGTGAACCACCCTGGTTTAATAAGGTGCAGTTTATTAAGTATTTTAATAACACCTAAATCTTTTTCCTGGGTGGTTTATGTTTATCGTGGATAACACGTTGAAACCCTCCACCCAGTGTGCGGTGGCAGCCAAGAAAGCAAATGGAATGCTAGGAATCATAAGGAAAGCAATGGCAGAAAGGAATATTATAATGCCTCTGCATCATTCCATGGTGCGACCGCACTTTGAATATTGTGTGCAATTCTGGTCGCCATATCTTAAAAAGGATATAGCAGTATTAAGAAAACGTACAGAGAAGAGCCACCAAAATGGTAAAGGGGATGGAAGGATATCCCTATGAGGAGAAGCTAAAACGATTAGGACTCTTCAACCTGGAAAAGAGACAGCTGAAGGGGGAGATATGATAGAGGTCTATAAATTAATGAATGGAGTTGAACGGGTAAACATAGATTTACAGCAGAGTGCTCCCAAAAACTTTCCTATCTGACAGGATCCCAAAAGGTAGACCGATGTTTTTCCCCCCAGTTGATTTTAATAATGGTTTATGGTGTTTTCCTCTAGGAACTCACCCAAATCTTTTTTAAACCCAGCTACATTAACAACTTTTACTACATGTCTAACAGCAAATTACAGAGCTTAATTATACATTGAGTGAAAAAATATTTTATTTGATTAGTCTTAAATGTATTACTTTATTGCATCATTGCATATTCTCTAGTCTTTATAATTTTGAAGAAGTAAACAACTGATTTCATGTTTGCTACGCCGCTCATTATTTGTAGACCTCTATCATATCTCACTTCGGCTGTCTCTTCTCCTTTATCATTTTGTTCTCCCTTCTCTGTACCTCTTCCAGTTCAGCTATATGTTTTTTAAGATGCAGTGACCCGACTTGCATTAAGTACTGTAGGTGTGGTTGTACCATGGTGAAATACAGAGCATTATAATATCCTTTGCTTTATTCTCCATTCCTTTAACTATCATTCCTAGCATTCTATTAGTTTAGTTGGCTGCTGCTGCACACTGAGCAAATGATTTCAATATATTATCCACGATGATGCCCAGTCTGGCCCAACCGGTAGGCAAAACTAGGCAGTTGCCTAGGATATCAGCTTCTGGGAGCAGCAAAATCAGCAGTAGTCAAAGCAAAACAATAGATCTTGACAGCCCCACAAACTCATCCAGTTGCACATTTTTACCTGCAGAAAGAGCAGGGATACACATGTATACAAAACAAAGTTTAATATTTAAAAGTATGATGTCAAAGTATGTATTTTTACAGGATTGTTGGAAGGGTGGTGTTCAGATGATTGTTGAGTTTAATTAATTATTACAATCTTTGGGGGGAGGGAGCATAAGGCTGAAGCAGGGTAGGTAGCAGCAATATTTTCAAAAGTGGCGGCAAAAACCTGCCACTGAAATGCTGCTGCTGCCCGCCTCCCCCTCCCGAGACGGAATTGGTGGCAGCTCGGGGGGGGGGGGGCGGGGGGGGGAGAGCGGCGAGGTTGGGATTTCTGCCTAGGGCAGCAGAAATCTTTGGGCCGGGGCCCTGGGCTGAAGGTTTACCTAATACAAACATACCCACCCATCTTCCTAGCAAGGTGACTCCTAAACTCTGCCTTAGAGTGAGGGGACTCATGAGGGAGCAGCTGCATGGGACTTTTGAGAGAAGCTAGTCTGTCATTACTGTCATATGACATCACCCACCTTGTTTTCAATTTGTCCTTCTGTCTACATTTAACCTCGGCTGTAGGTAAGTAGCTATAGTTTCTCTGAAGATAGCAGGTCACCTGTCCCACAAACCTACCCACTTTCTCTTTGGGGTTGCTGTTCCCTGGACTCAGAGTTTAATTGAAACTTAGAGGGAGCTACAAAGCTGCTACCATGCAGGAGCTACTGTACACAAGCAGGAAAAGGTGTGGGCCTCTCCACAGATCTCAGGAAGATTTTGTTTATTCAGTGCTGAGCATGGCCACAAGAACCACTTGCTTGACAGGTGAACTGATTATACAGAGAATATCTTTTACTGTAAGCAATTTTGCTTTGTTACTCTTAAAACTATTCAGGGTTTAGAAAACTGGATTCCGGGTGGTCCCTGCTGCCTAAAATTTGGCATCTAGGGTCTCTTGTTACAAAGCAGGGCAGGAATAGCAGCAGTGGCTGTCAGGGTCAAAAAGTGAAACGGGGTGCAGCTTCTGGGCTGCCTCAAAATGAAGGAATTTAGTGAAGAAAAACAGAATGGGAAAGGGAGAATCCAAAAAAAAAAACAACCCTATAAAAAATGTCTCCATGTTTCTTAAGAATTTTGACTGGTGCCTATATTTACTGTAAAATTGTTTACCCTTGCCATTCAGATTCTTCAAATATATTTTATTTTGATAATATCTTCTAATGACATTTTTCTTAACTTCCACAGTTGATAAACTACAGTTTGAGCCCCCCTTGCGCAAGGAAACAGAAGCTCGTGATGAAATGGTAAAGCTGCTTATTAATTTGTTATGTGTTTATAACATTTGACCAATTTGCCTTCAGAAAAAGTTCTCCAGGGACCACAGAATTACAGGAAAATGGATTGACTCTGTGACATTCACTGTGCTTTATCATTGGAGGGGCTGGGATTGTTTTCTAGATGAGGATTCTGCTCCTCAAGTGATCAAGGACCTGTGAATGCTACTGAGGCACTGTTCACACCTCCTGGGATGGAAGGAGTCCAAGTTAAAACTGAATGGTAAAAAGATGTGTTACTTTGTAGACAAAGAATCAACATCTTCTTGGATAGACGTTGCCAGATCTACTCAAGTTAGACATAAGGCCTTTCTGGCATTGAAACCTCGAGTGTTGGCGCTTGGGGCAACTTTTTATCTTGTTTCCTTGTAATTGTTTGGTCATGGTCCGTGGTAAGATACTGCTTCTTTGACCAACTTCAATTAAAAGATTTCTTGAAAATTAATTGTCCTTAAGTGGGTTGGATGGCTTAATAATAAAAAGAGTTTGATTTGTTGGGTCTTAGCTACCGCTTGTTAATTTTGGATGGATGGGTTATTTATTTGATCTAAATATTGGTTCTTTCCAACCCCAGTAATGTGGATTGTTGATAAATGATGTGAATGTAAAATATTTTTCGTTTTGTCACAATTTCTTGCCTATTTCTTGTTTCATTCTGTAATTTGTTTCTTTGTTACTTTATATAAATCCTTATAAATAAATTTAAAAAAAACCTGAATGGCAGCACCAAGCATCAAAACTTAAGGCTTGCAACTCCATAATGAGCACTTCTGTGCATGATCCCTTTGCTGCTTCAGTGACTGGGCTTAGTTAATTAAGAGTGGTATAAAAAGAAGAACAGAAATCCTTTGAATTTTAAGTAGCTAAAGCTTTGGGCACATACTTAAGCAAAAGATAATACTAATTTTGTCACTGATTACACAGGTACACTAAAAAAATTTTTTTTTAAACTGCCTCTGTTTCGATTGATTTTTACGTTTTTTGGTGCGCTGAATCCAAATCTGGTAACCAATTTGCTCCATCACGTACAGATTTTTTGCTACATTGGGTTAGCAGTTTGAGGTGAACGTTTCAGATTGAGTGCGATCGAGATAAAAGTTTCTTGGATGAATTCTTTATACTAATTGTTTAGTAGTTATTCAAATAAGAATAAAGAAAATTGTAACAAGGCAGCACATAAGAATAGAGTAATGTCAACAAAACACACTGTGATGGTAGCAAAATTGTCTGCACTTAAAACAGCCACATACATGTGCACAAACATTGAGCATATAAGAGCGCGGTTAGACACAAAGCAAAGCAAAGAAATGTGCAAAAAATGTTGTACAGGTATGTATGTAAGAATAGAAAACGCAAACCGCACCATTGCGATACATGAAGACAAACACCCGATGGTGTGAAAATAAAATTCTAATAAATGAGATCCGACACTGTGGTAATAACTAGCAAATTTTTATTTCAAAGTTTAGTAAAAACACGATATTTGTCAACACAGTTTAGATTTTAAAGTCATTCTTGGGTCAATCAATCTCCTGGTAGGCCCGTTTCTTCTTCCCCCGAATGCTTCTCTTGGTGCGCTGCTTGGCGTATTTTTCATCTGGGGTTTCCCGCAGCAGCAACCAGCAGAAATCAGCCATCATAGTGGTGTTCCATCTTCCTTGGTACCTTCTCTCTGCGTCCTTGATGTCCTGGTGAAACCTTTCACCTTGTTCTTCACTGTACGCCTCCAAGGTTTCGGGAAAGTAGTTCACATGGGAGTGCAAGAAATGGACTTTCAGGCTCATGTTACAGCCTTGTTCTTTGAAGGCATTGAGCATCCTGGCAACAATATCCTTATAGTTCTCATCCCGCCTGTTCCCCAAGAATTTGAGAACAACATCCTTGAAGGAATCCCAGGCTTCTTTTTCCTTCTCAGACATCGTTTCAGCGAATGCTCCATCTGAAATGAGTTTCCTTATATCAGGGCCAACAAACACTCCTTCCTTTAGCTTTGCTTCAGAAAGTCGGGGGAACTTTGAGCAAAGGTACCGAAAGCACTCACCATCTTTTGGAAGGGACTTGATGAATTGCTTAATGAGACCCAACTTAATGTGGAGAGGTGGTAATAGAATTTTATCACGAGGTAGGTACCAAGCTCTCATGAAGAATATTTTTCTCACCGGGTCTCAAATACTCCCGAATTGGCCAGTCTTTTTTCCCCCAGTGTAGGTCGCGGGCCCGGCTATCCCACAAGCAAAGGAAGCAGGGCTATTTGGTGAAACCGGATTGCTGCCCTAATAGCATGGATAGATTTTTAAAGTCTCCACAAATCATCCACTTATGCTCATCATAACGACTCTTCTGAAGAATCAGGGCCAAATTCTCGTATTTTTCTTGGAGAATAACAGAGTGAGCAATAGGAACTGAAGCGAATGTGTTGCCATTATGAAGAACACCTTTTATGCTGTCTTTTGACGAATCAATGAACAGCCGCCATTCAGCAGGATCATACTTGAGTTTAAACTTTTCCATCACTCCGTATATATCGTTGCAAAATACCAAATCTTCCTCTTTGCTGAAATACTTCAAAAATTGTGTCTCGCGGTTGCGGTACCAATAAAAAGTTGTTCCTGGTGACAATAGATTTTCTGTTTAAGCCGAGAACCTAGCAGTTGGGCAGCATCTTTTGGGAGTCCTAAATCCCGGACTAAATCATTCAATTCAGCTTGAGAGAAAAGTTCAGGTTTCGGATCTGGTTCAGTTTCAAACTCGGAAGTACTGGACTCATCGGGAAAAGCCATCTGATGAGTCTCATCATGATCAGAACCGTCCACACAAATATGATCCAAAGATTTTGGTGGTTCAGGCACAGGTACTTCGTTGCTATGAGGCATAGGCCTAATTGCTGAGAGAAGGTTGGGGTAACTTATTACGTTCTTATTTTTTAAGTTGTATCCCTTCACAATGCAAGAGCAAAAATAGCAGTCACTGCTGTGGTCTTTTTGTTCACGCCACATCATAGGTATTCCGAAACGAAATGCTTGTTTTTTACCTTTCATCCATAAGTGTAGATCTTCCTCACATGTCTTGCACACTTTGTGAGGAGCCCACGGTTTGTCTTGATCGCCTAACTTCAAACGAAAATAGGCGAAATATACTTTTTTAATAAATGCAGAAATGTTCCTCTGCCGCTTTTTCACGGTATATTCCCTACAAATAAAACAAAAACTGTCCAGAGAGTTGACGCAACCTCTGGCTCTGTGAGCCATCACAAATACACAGCACTGCAAACTACAACTGTAGTGAACCACTTCGGAATAAAGCTGGATTACGACTGAGCAAACAAAAGGTAATAATGAACTTGCAAGAAACTGAAATTTGACAGGAACGTTCATGTCGCAACCACCATGTTTGAGCGAGCGAACGAGGCGAGGCGAACAGGAAAGAACATGCGCCAGCGCGAGTACTGGATTTAGCCCCCCGCCTCCCAATTGTCCTGTTAATGTATAAAATGAATACAAAAACACTCTAAAATATCATGAGGGAGTGTTTCTAGTTAGTTAACCATTACAACCTCTATTTTGGGCCAAGAAAATAAACTGCAGTCGGCTAAAAAGAAATTATGTGAACATTCCTTATATGGGTAGAAATCTAATTTTGCAAGAAAACGTGACGTGATGGAACATTTTGGCTATTTTTCCTGGATTCAGCACCCCAAACTCTATAGGAATCAGTTGCAAAACTGGAGGCAGTTTTTTGGTAGTGTACCTGTGTTATAGTCCAAAGTAACTAATTTTAGTGGACATGAAGGCATCTGTTTGGCAGTGGGTGTCTGCAATACTGACTGTGATTATTGGTTGGAGGAGAAAGCAATTCAGAATCAGTATGTGATATAGTAAGTGAAGTAAAGTGAAGCACAATTAATTGGCTAATTAGATAACAAGTAAACCGGCCTGCAGAGTGAATCTGCACAACAGTTTAGGCATCCTGTCCTTTATAAAAATTCGAAAGGTTTTGAGTTTGATCTTCTCTATAAAAAGTTAGTAGGAACTCATCATACCATGATCAAAATAAATTTCAAAAGCCCTGTGAAAGAGTGTTGATGCTCTTCTCTCTGGACCATGGTTATAATACCATTTCTAAACATTTGGGGCTCAGTCCACTGCCAGACAGTCTATAAATTGAAAGTTAAGATTATAGTAACTATCAGGAGTGGTCTTCCTGACAAGATTATCCTAAGAGCAAACTGGAAAATCATCTAGTAAGTCACAAAGCACCACAGACCAATACCTGAAGATCTGCAGACACTCACTGCAGCTGATGTGAGGATCAAAGCCGGTCTATCCACTAGGCAACAGCCTAGGATGCCAGATTACTGTGGGTGACGCAGTGCCTGCAGCAAGCCATGCTTGCTGAAACACATGCCCTGCTGCAGACCACCAGGCTGCTTCCCCCCCACTCCCCCCTGCTGGAATCAGCAGCTCAGTGCAGTGAGGGGAGGGTGGTGCTGGGGGGCAGCAGAAACCCTTGGGCCGGCCCTGGTGATGGTTCATATATCAACTATCAAGACAAAACAGAATGGGAATGGTGTTTAAGGAAAAGCACTACTGCTTTCTAAAACAAATATTGCTATCCACATCTGGTTCATGGAAACCAGAAAATTATGGAAGATAAAGACCATATGGTACATCCATCTTCTGCCCATCCATACCAACAACTAAGCTCTTACAGTCCCTTCCTCTCCTTTAGACATTCTCTGTGCTTGTCTCATGCTGTCTTGAATTCAGATACAGTCCTCATCTCTCTACCTCTGCTAGGAAGCTGTTCCATGCATCTTTCAGTAAAGAAACATTTACTTAGATTACTCCTGAATCTATCCTCTTTCACTTTCATCCTATGTTTTCTTGTTCCAGAGCTTCCTGTCCATTGAAAGAGGCCCACCACCTATGTATTTATGCCATGGAGATCTTTAAATGTCTCTATCATATCTCCCCTTCCCTTTCCTCTTTTTCTTCCAAAGTAACACAACAAAACCAGACCAGTGTGAGAAGTGAAAACTAGTTTAGTTTAAAGAAAAAAAACCTCAGACATCAACAAGAAGAATACAGGGTTGTAGGAAAATCATAATAAGTGAAACATAACAAACACTAGGTGGGGTATGTCTACCAAGCTGAGCTAACAGTTAACACGAGACCTAATTGCAGATAGCCCAAGTTAACCGTTAGCCCGGCTTAATAGTTATACCCTTTGGAGTCAGAGTCTACAATAGAGGAGCAGAGAAACAAAAATTTAAGGAGAGAGGAGAAAAACATTTCCTCATATGAAAAGAAAAACTAGTTGTAAGCAATATTCATTTCCTGTTCGTCTCTCCGGGCCAGTCCAGGAACAAGTGGGTTGTCAACCTTCTCCAGCAACTGAGGACTGAAATCTTAAACTTTGAAGACCTGGCATCTGGCTCCCTCTGCTGGCCACTGTCAGTCTTTTCAGTCCTCAGCAGCTGAAGGACGTGATCCTGGCTGACTCCCACATTCAGATGCTTAAGGCTTAGAAATTTTATTTCTTCCTGTTTTATTTTGTGATTTTTCAGCAGTGCTACAGTGCAGGGGGTCCTAGCAGGGTCCCTGCCTGTGTCGATTGCAGCCGACAGAATTTTTAGCGGCGCTCCGAGGCACGGGGCTGAAGAGGCAGAGCCTGTCTCACTTTCAGCTCCGTTTAGTAGAGCAGAGAGCAGTGCGGTGCTGGGAGCCCCAGATACCTTCCTGCTGCCTCCGGGGCTCAGCTTCCTTCCCCACTAGCAGTGGGTGCCAGGAGCTGAAGGAGAAGGAGCTTTTCTTATTAAGGTTGGTCATTTTTTCAGCTGGTTGGTAGTTTTGTGTTGCCGGCGGCCATTTTCTTTGTTTTTAGTCAACATTTGTTTTTCCCGGCCGGTTTGAAGATGGTTTTTCTTCCTCCGATTTTGTTTTGTATTTAAGTTTGATTTGGGTTTGCTCCGTTTGGGGTAAGGGCCTCTCGAGCATAGATCCTGCCTCAGAAGCAGGCCTCCCAAACGGTTCATTTTTGGCGGGAACAGCAGCCCGGGCTGCTGCAGCTCCAATGTCCTTGGCTCCACTGTTCCCTCTAAGCTGTGCGCATGTGCGCGCGCGCACACCTCGCCAAGCGAGCGCACATACTTTACAACAGAGCGCACAAAAATTACGGCTCTGATTCTAATAGAAAACAACACAGACGTCTTAAAATTTAAAAGTTATGATTGTAATTACTAGAAATTTCCCGCTTCATTTAGTAATTGTCTATTTTCATTTAATTTGATTAAAATCAATGTGGTGTACATACTGTATTCTGACGTGTAGTCAAATTTTAAAGTATATAACTCCAAGTGTCGTTATGTGGCGCACAAAAATGTAACCTTCCTTCAAAAGCTGCACACAGCTGATATATCTCCAGGAACAAGCAGGAATAAGTCCTCACATATGGGTACGTCGGAACCGACGGAGCCTGCGCGGGAAAGCTCCCCAGCTTCCTAGAATGGAAGCTTTTGGGACCTCCCACTGCACATGCGCGCTGCCTTCCCGCCTTCCTGAACAGCTCTCCTCAGTTTCTCTTTTTCCGCGGAGCCAGCAGGTCGTGTATCCTGTCACCGCTGAAGAAATTGTAGTTTTTTGTTTTGTTTCTTTAGACCGCGTACCTGCCTTCCCATACCGATACCGGTATCGCCGGTCTTCCTTTTTTCTTTCTTGAAAAATTATTTTCTTTTCTTTTATTATTTTTCAGCACTTGGTCACTTCAGTTAGGCCTTCAGGCCTACTTGAATTCTCCACATGGAGAAGCCAGCCCCTGGATTTAAGAAGTGTACCAAGTGTACTGCTGTAATATCAGTCACAGACACCCATGAATGGTGTCTTAAATGTTTGGGGCCTGACCACTCCATTCCGGACTGCCCTTCCTGCTCCCAAATGTCTAAGCGTGGGCTGCAGAACCGGGCCAACAAATTCCATGTGCTGTTTGCTTCAGAGAATCCAACATCACAGTCATCCAGGTCATCATCTCCGGATGGATCTCAGGTAACCAAACCTTCTGTGGGCAAGTCCTCAAAGGGCAAATCTCCTTCAAAGCATCGAGAGGCTCTTAGTTTTGAGGACCCTGCCCCAGCCAAACAGCCCCGGCGGGAAGCCCTACCTTCCAAAACGCCAATACAGGGGCTACAGGTTGACATCGATGGCACGGCCTCGACAGATCACCTGTTGGACTGCTCTGGGGTACCGGCCCATACCGGTACCGACATCCAGGCAGCCGTGGCGTCTATGGGCAATACTGTCCAATCCATGCAGCAGGCCGTCATGGCTTTCATTAAAGCTGCAACGCCATCGGTACCGCTTCCAGCGGTTCCGGGCCCGGTTCCGGTATCGTCCGCCATGCCGGAACCCAGGCCTTCCTCTTCTAAACGCAAATCGGTACCGTATGGGCTTTCGCTCCATACCGCTTCCATACCCGGTACGCCCGATGTCGATACCGATCGGTATGCGTATCGTGCGTTGGAGGAAACTAGAGAATACACCGATTCCTCTGAGGATTTTGGCTCCTCTGATGAGTCTGCAGAGCTCTCCCTTGACCTTCCTGAGGAACCTTCTTCTCCAAAAAGGAGAATGTCTCCTCCAGAGGATTTGTCCTTTCAGGACTTTATTTTAGAAATGGCTAAAGGCCTTTCTATCACTACCTCCTCTGAAAGGGAACCAAGGTCAAAAAGATTGGATATTTTAGGATACTCTAAGTCTCCTAAAGAAGCAGTTACCCTGCCTATCCATGAAATCCTTCAGGAACAATTGATGGATTTCTGGGAGAACCCTTTAACTCTGTCTCCTTATTCCCGTAGGTTGGACACCATGTATCGGGTCCCTCCTTCTCCTGGTTTTCAGAAAACTCAATTGCCTCACCACTCCATTGTGGTAAAGTCTGCAATGAAAAAGATCAAGAGTACTAAAAGGCACTCTTCTACACCTCCAGGAAGGGAATGTAAGACACTGGACTCTTTTGGTAGGAAAATCTTCCAGGCTAGTATGCTTATAGCCAGGATTAATTCCTACAGCCTCTATATGGGCATGTTCCTAGGGGAACTTGCCAAGAAAGTACGGCATTTTGCCCCCTTTATCCCTGAGGATAAACAGGAGGACTTCCTTTCTGTTGTGAAACAACTTTTAGATGTTTCTAAGTTCTCCAACAGAGCTGCCTTTGATTCCTTCGAGGGAGCCAGCAGAGCTTCTGGCATTGCTATTGCAGCCAGACGTCTGGCTTGGCTCCAGGCTTCTGATCTGGAACACTGGGTTCTAGATGGCTTACGGAATCTGCCCTGTACAGGTGAGAACTTATTCGGTGCAGAGTGGCAAGTTAAGGCCACTCAAATGGACGCTGAAAATGCCACCTTAGAGAGACTTTCTAAGTCCACTTCTACTCCCACTAAGAAGAAGTCTTTCAAGAGGCCTTATTATAAGAAGGCCAGATATGCTTCCAATACTGGCCAGCAATCTTCTCAACCTCGTTTTGCGGCTAAACGTCAGCAAACGAAACAAGCAAGAGCAAAGCCTGCAGCAGCTACTGCAGCTCAACAGGCTCCACCCCCTCAGGGGTTTTGACTTGCCCCTAGAGAACTTGCCATTCCTGGTTCTGGACCAACCAGAACCTCTCACCATACCTGGAAGGTTAGCTCACTTTGCTCCCAGATGGGAACAAATCACAACAGAGCAATGGACCCTCTCTATCATCCGAGAGGGTTACAACCTTCATTTCTCCAACCTTCCTCCTCATCACATGGTGAGACCCTTCAATTCTCCATCTCCTCTCCTAGCCCTGTTGGATCGGGAGATCTCTTCTCTGCTTGCCCAAGGGGCCATAGAAGAGGTTCCTCTTCATCAACAAGGGTCAGGTTTCTACTCCCCCTATTTTCTCATTCCAAAGAAGACAGGGGGATTCAGACCAATCCTAGATCTGAGAGAATTGAACAAATTTCTGTACAGGGAGAATGTCAAAATGCTCTCTTTGGGCATTCTCCTTCCATACCTTCAGAGTCAGGACTGGCTTTGTTCTCTAGACCTCCAGGATGCGTATACACATCTACTCATCCATCCATCCCACAGAAAATATCTTCGCTTTCTGTTCAGGGGAAGTCATTACCAATACAGAGTACTTCCCTTCGGTCTCGCCTCTGCCCCAAGAGTCTTTACCAAATGCATGGCAGTCGTAGCCGCATTTCTCAGAAGCATGGGGATTTTCGTATTCCCATATCTGGACGACTGGCTCATTCGAGCTCCAACTCAGTCGCAGGCGCAGATTTCCCTAGACCGCACAAGGAGCCTTCTGCAGTATCTGGGACTGGTGGTAAACCTTCCCAAGTCTCAACTCAGCCCTACTCAGTCTCTAGAATTCATAGGGGCCCAGTTGGACACCACCACTGCAAGAGCCTACCTTCCACTGGTTCGGGGTCAGCGTCTGCTGAGCTTGGCCTCCCAAGCCCAGTCCAGTACTCACTTGACAGCCAGGGAAATGCTACGCCTCCTGGGCCATATGGCCTCCACAGTACATGTGGTGCCCTATGCTCGTCTTCATATGAGAGCAGCTCAATGGACCCTGGCCACCCAGTGGACTCAGGCGTCGGGAGCACTGTCAGACCAAATACAAACCTCAAACCGTCTGTCTTGGTCCCTCCATTGGTGGATATCCACCAAGAATCTGTTGTTGGGGGCTCCCTTTCAGCCCTTGCTACCCCAAGCAACCCTCACAACAGATGCCTCCCAATTGGGGTGGGGAGCCCATCTGCTAACTCTCTCCACTCAGGGCACTTGGTCTCCACAGGAGGCCACCCTTCATATCAACCTCCTGGAACTGCGAGCAATTTACCTTGCCCTCAAGGTCTTCTATACCCTCCTTGCCAACCTGACTGTCCTGGTTCAGACAGACAATCAGGTGGCCATGTTTTACATAAACAAACAAGGAGGGACGGGCTCTCTGTCGCTTTGCAACGAAGCTCTCAGATTATGGGCCTTCGCCAGAGAGCACCAAATTCATCTGCTAGCAGTGTATCTTCCAGGAGTTCAAAACTCTCGAGCAGACAGGCTCAGTCGAGTTCTGCTGCCACACGAGTGGTCCCTACACGTGGACCAGATAACCAGAATCTTTCAGGAATGGGGGACCCCGGACATAGACCTCTTTGCAAGTCCGTGGAATGCCAAACTTCCCCGGTTCTGTTCCAGGACTCCGTGTCAGGAAGCTCAGGCCACGGACGCCTTTCTCCTCCATTGGGGTCAGGCGTTCCTATATGCCTTTCCACCCATTCCGCTGATTCCCAAGACTCTGTTCAAACTCCAGAGAGATCACGGCTCTATGATCCTCATAGCTCCACGCTGGCCACGCCAAGTGTGGTTCCCTCTGCTTCTACAGCTCTCCCAGGGATCCTCCCTGGACTTAGGAGCTGCACCAGACCTTCTGTCTCAGGAAGAGGGGACTTTGTGGCACCCAAACCCCAAATCCCTACATCTCCGAGCTTGGTTACTGAAGGCTTAAGTCTTCAAGACTTTAATCTTTCTCAACCTGTGAAAGATATCCTTCATGCCTCTAGGAAACCTTCCACGAGGCGGTCTTATGCTTTCAAATGGAAACGTTTTTCCATTTGGTGTGCTCAGCAGGGCCTTGACCCTCTAGCACTTCCTTTGAATTCTCTACTAGACTATCTCCTGCATCTTTCCAATGCAGGCCTTAAGACGAATTCTGTAAGAGTCCATTTAAGTGCTATTTCAGCATCCCTGAAACCTGTAAATGGACAACCTATCTCCTCTCATCCTCTTGTTGCAAGATTCATGAGAGGCCTGACTCTCACTAAACCTCCCATCAGACCCCCCCCGGTCGCATGGGATTTGAATCTAGTGCTTGGTCAGCTTATGAAGCCACCTTTTGAGCCATTATTTTCTACCTCCTTGAAATTTCTTTCCTGGAAGGTACTATTCCTAATTGCAGTCACTTCAGCTCGCCGCATCAGCGAACTGCAGGCTCTAGTGGCTAATCCACCTTATACAAGATTTCATCATGACAAGGTGGTCCTTAGGACGAATCCCCACTTTATGCCCAAAGTGGTCTCGCCTTTTCATCTTAATCAAGAGGTATATCTACCTGTCTTTTTCCGGCTCCTCATGCATCCAGTGCAGAGAGGAACCTTCATACTCTGGATTGTAAAAGAGCTCTAGCCTTTTACCTTAATAGGACTCAGCCACATCGAAAGTCTTCTCAACTTTTCGTGGCTTTTGATCCTTCACATTTGGGACTTCCAGTCTCCAAGCGTACACTTTCCAATTGGATTGCTCAGTGTATTTCCTTTGCTTACCAGAGTAAAAACATTTCTCTGGAAGGCCATGTCACAGCTCACAATGTGAGAGCCATGGCAACTTCTATGGCTCATCTGCACTCTGTTTCCATTGATCAGATCTGTCGAGCCGCTACCTGGGCCTCGGTTCATACCTTTACAGCCCATTACTGTTTAGACAAGGACTCCCGCCGGGATGCCTTGTTTGGCCAGGCTGTCCTCAAACACCTGTTCCATTCTTAAACAACTCCTGCCCACCTTCCCAGGATGGATGCCTGAGATCCATACGAAGATGGCGAACCCTTGGAGGGGGATCTCCCAGGCATCTCAGCTAGGGAGTCCCCATATGTGAGGACTTATTCCTGCTTGTTCCTGGAGATAGCACAGTTACTTACCTGTAACAGGTGATCTCTGGGAACAGCAGGAATTAGTCCTCACAACCCACCCACCTCCCCTAGGAGTTGTATCTTCTATCTATCTGTCTTCCTGTCCTCTCTCTATTGTCTCAGCTATAAACTCGAAACTGAGGAGAGCTGTTCAGGAAGGCGGGAAGGCAGCGCGCATGTGCAGTGGGAGGTCCCAAAAGCTTCCATTCTAGGAAGCTGGGGAGCTTTCCCGCGCAGGCTCCGTCGGTTCCGACGTACCCATATGTGAGGACTAATTCCTGCTGTTCCCAGAGATCACCTGTTACAGGTAAGTAACTGTGCTTTATGCGCACACAGCCTACAGAAAATTAGAGGGAACATTGCTTGGCTCCTCAGGATAAGTCCGCTAAGGTAAATAAAAGCGCAGTCAAAGCGGCGGGTTCCGGGGGAGGAAGCTCCTCCACCCTCCTTGCCAGACATATCCAAGGACTCTGGGGTCAATGTTTTCTGTAGCTTTGATTTGTTTTTCCCGCGGCGGTTTCTAAGGAGCCGGTTTGAAGATGGAAGCTGCTTAAGGCTTGGATATTTTATTTTTTTTCTGTTTTCTTTTGTGAACTTTCAGCAGTGATACAGAGCAGGGGGTCCTAGCAGGGTCCCTGCCTGTGTCGATTGCAGCCGACAAACTTTTAGCGGCGCTCCGAGGCACGCGGCTGAAGAGGCAGAGCCTGTCTCACTTTCAGCTCCGTTTAGTAGAGCAGAGAGCAGTGCGGTGCTGGGAGCCCCAGATACCTTCCTGCTGCCTCCGGGGCTCAGCTTCCTTCCCCACTAGCAGTGGGTGCCAGGAGCTGAAGGAGAAGGAGCATTTCTTATTATGGTACTCATTGCCCAGGTGTTGTCGGTGGCCTGAGTGTGGTGCAACAGACACAGCAGTGCCTGTAAACCAGAGGGTCACAGGTTCAAATCCCGCCGGGGGCTCCTGCCTATCCAGTCCCCATAGTTTATCTTGCATATGTCCTTACTGGTGCCCCCAGATGAGCCTTTAGAGGATCCGCTCCTTCAAGGCTTCAAATCTGACCACAGGTGCTCCCTGTGCATAGGATAAAGCGGCAGCTGGTGGAGTCGGAATGGCATTGCCCGGAGGCTTCCTTGCGAGGGGCTTGGGTTATTGGTCGCTTATATCCGCTGCCAAAGGGGGGAGCTAGGCTTTTTGGCGCCTACCTACGGTGGATGCCTTCGCGTCGGCGGTCGCTCAGACAACCGCTATCCCGGTAGAGGGTGGTGCAGCTCTAAAGGACCTGCAGGATAGTAGATTACAGACTCGCTTGAAGCAAGCTTTGGCATCTTGTGTTCTGTCACTGCAGCAGCTATATGTGCAGCTTCTGTTTCCAAAGCCTCTATTAGGAGGATTCAGGGGGCTTTGCTTCCCTGCTCCGAGCCGGCGTATGGTGCAAACCTTGAGTCAGCGGTTGCGGAACTGGGCGGCGGACACCTCTTCAAGGCGAGACTCCGTAAGCTCCCGTTTAAAGGGTCGCTTCCTGCTGGAGCTGCCTTGTCGAAGTCCTGGGAGTTTCTGAGGGTGGTCCTCCGCCTGGGACCGGCCGCAGGCTTCTCAGACCGAACTCTTTGCACAGAGGGGTGTCGCGGGATTTTCGCAGGTTCTGCGGGTCCCATTCTACGCCCTATCTGAGGCGTTTTTTATGGCCAGGGGGCGGTCCTTTCGTGGGGCGCGAGGCTTCGGCTGCGGTCGTTTTCGGGTCTCAGCAACATGTCCCCCAAAAGGCCACAATGACCTGAGGTTGGTCCAGGCAGACTTCCCAGTGGGAGGGCGGTTGCCAGCCTTCCTGTCTGCCTGGGCTACCATGGCTCCCGACCAGTGGGTCTTCGAAGTCCTTCGCAAGGGTTATGCCCTTGAGTTCGCCCGTTCGTTGTCAGACGCTTCGTAGTGTCTCTCTGTGTGCCGCGGAACAGCGAGCGGCAATAGCCCCGACCCTTCGTCGGTTGTTGCAGCTCCACGCGGTGGTTCCCGTCCCCCCGGACCAGTGTGGCTTAGGGCCAAACTTGATTTATTTTGTGGTACCCAATAAGAAGGGCTCCTTTCGCCCTATCTTAGATCTCGAGGGAGTGATCCGCTGCTTGGAGAGTTCCGCATGGAGGCGTTTCGCTCCGTCATTCACTCAGGGCAACCGAAGGAGGTGTTGCCTCTAGAGATCTCACAGAGGCGTATCTTCATCTCCCGATTTGGCCGGAGCATCAGCGTTTTACTCCGTTTTGCGGTGCATACGGGTCATTTCCAATTTCCAGCCTTTCCGTTTGGCCTGGCTGCGGCGCTCCGCACCTTCCTGAAGGTGCTGGTAGTAGTGGCGGCGGCCTTAAGGAGAGAGGGCGTGTTCGTACACCCTTACCTCGATGGCTGGCTAATTCGAGCCCCGTTGGTATAGGAGTCTCTTGCAGCCACGGCGCGTGTGGTTGGTCTCTTGCAGCAACTGGGTTGGGTGAGCAATCGAGCCACCAGTCAGTTGCAGCCGGTTACGAGGCTCCTCTCTTGAGGAGCGGTGTTCGCATTCCAGGTCGGGGTATTTTTTCTGCCGGTAAGCTCAGTGCTGAAGTTTCTGTCACAGGTGCCGGCCTTCTTGCATCTTCGAGCGTCGTCGGCGTGGCGCTATCTGCTGCTCCTTGGGGACATAGCGGCGACCTTAGACCTCATTCTGTGTGCAAGGGCCCACATGCGGACGTTGCAGTGAGCATTGTTTTCGCGCTGGAGTCCTCCAAATTTCCCCTGGCATACCGGTTGCCCCAGTTGAGCGACGTCTCCGACAGTCTCCAGTGGTGGCTGGATACCGGTTCATCTGAGTGCGGGGCTTCCCTTCAGCCAGCCCGCCGGGGTGTTGGTTGCGACAGATGCCAGTCTCGTCGGTTGGGGAGCTCATGGTCAGGCGACCTTTGCACAGGGATTTTGGCCATCAGAGATCCGGAGTTCTTACCTTCATCTGGTAGGGTTTGGGGCAGTGTTTCTAGCGCTGTAGAGTTTTTCTTCCTCTGATATAAGACGAAGCGGTGCTTGATTTTTTGGAATAGGCGGTGACGGTGTCCTTTTTCACTCATCGAGGCGGAACTGGCAGCGCGGAGTTGTTGCAGCGGAGTCTGCAGCTCATGTCATGGGCAGAAGTGCTTTCATAGCCCTGTCAGCGGCCCATGTCGCAGGGCGGAAAACTGTCCAAGCGGATTTCCTCTGCACACCTGTGGTGGTTCCCGGAGCTTGGGCGCTGCACACTGCGGTTTTTCACGATCTGACCCTGCGTTGGGGGCAGCCGATGATGGTTCTCTTGATTACCTTCGGCGATGCCATCGCTCCTCGGGGTCTTCCGCAGACGCAGGGTGCGCATGTCGGAAGGTCTCGACGGGCTGGTGCAGCCATGGCCAACGGAGGGTCCGTTTTATGTGTTCCCTCCGTGGTTAATGGTCAACAGAGTGATTCGGAGGATAGCAGGTTGCTGGGGACTAGTAATTCTCATTGCACCAGATTGGCCCAGGGGGGCGTGGTATGCGGATCTTGTGCGTCTTCTCATCGGCAAGTCTTGGAGGTAACCCTCGAGGGAGGATCTTCTGTTCCAGGGGCCTCTGCTCTTACCCGAGGTGGATTGCTTCGCTCTTACGGTTGGCTCTTAACAGAGACCAGTTGATCCGGTGAGGGTCTTCGTCTTCGGTCATGGCCTCTGTGCTGCAGGCTCGCAGACGTTCCACGTTCCTAGCTTCTGTTCGGGTATGGCGTCTTTCTGGGTCTTGCTGCGGTGCCCGGAACTCCGGCCTCGCGATGCCTTGGTTCTGAACATGCTGTCTTTTCTTCAGGACGGTTTGGATAAGGGCTTAGTCCTCCACACCATCCGGGTGCACTTGGCGGCAATCTCTTCGCGGAAGTGTGAGTGGGCTTCGTCTAGCAGCTCATCCAGCGGTGCTTCCTTGTTTCTTCGAGCAGTTCAGTACTTGCGTTCCCCTCTTCGCGGTGGGGTTCCACCGTGGACTTTGACTTGATGCTTGAGGCGTTGCGCGACCTCTTTTTCGCCCAGATAGCGATATCTCGCTCAGGGTACTTTCTTGGGAAATGGCCTTCTTCGGGGCCTTGTGTTCCGCGACGAGGATTTCGGATCTCCCAGCTCTACCGTGTAGGGCTCCCTATCTGCACTTTTCGGAAGACGGAATGCTGTTGCGGACGGTTTCCTCCTTTCTTCCGGAGGTCGTCTCTAGATTCCATGTCACTCAGTCTATCGCTCTCCCCTCCTTTTGGGTCGGAGGAGATCTTCCCATTGGCGACGTTCTCAGATTGCTCAGGAGATACCTCCGAAGATCTACGTCTTTCCGGGAGTCGGCACGGTTGTTTTCTTTGCCGGGTCTAGGAAGGGCGCAGCCGCATCTAAGTCGTCCATTGCTCGGCGGGTGAAGCGGCGGTTGTGCTGTCCTAGCAGAACGCGGGGAAGGTCCCGCCGGAGGGTCTTCATGCTCATTCTACGCTCAGCCAAGTGTCGTTTTGGGCGGCATATGCTTGGGTTCCGCCGGTGGCTTTTTGTCGGGCGGCTACGTGGTCGTCGCTTCACACGTTTGCAAAACTTTACAGGCTAGATGTCTTGGCCGAGGGCTAGGCCTGTGTGGGAGTGTCGGCCGTACTAGTAGGCCTGTTCGGTCCCTCCCGTGGTTAGATACTGCTCTGGTACTTCCCACTTGTTCCTGGACTGGCCTGGAGAGACGAACAGGAAACAGAAATTAGACCTTACCTGCTAATTGTCTTTCCTGAAGATCTCTCCGGGCCAGTCCAGGACCCACCCATGTTTTTTGTCGATTTTCAGTGTGGCGCGGGGGCCTAGGGATTCTAGGTTGCTGGCGGTGGAGTCCGCGCCATGGTTTCTAACGAGTTGTTTTCTGTTCTCGTTCATGGGTTGCCTTGTAACTCGGTTATTTTGTAAAAAAAAACAAACAAAAAAACATAAAAAGAAAGATCTTGCTTTTTGGCTGTTAAGTCACATAACAGCGGGGCTGCTGCGGTTTCTTATTTCCTATCAGCCTCATGGAAAGGTACCACTTTTTTGTTATTTTCTACTTTCTTCTGGTTTTTGGCCATTACTCTTCATCTGCTTTGTTAAGGTTAGACTGACAGTGGCCAGCAGAGGGAGCCAGATGCCAGTTCTTCAAAGTTTAAGATTTCAGTCCTCAGTTGCTGGAGAAGGTTGACAACCCACTTGTTCCTGGACTGGCCCGGAGAGATCTCCAGGAAAGACAATTAGCAGGTAAGGTCTAATTTCTGTATTCATTATTGCAGGGATTACACAGGACTATCTCCCTTCATAGGAGTGGCTGTAGACTGCAGTTTCAGCTGACCAGTTTCTGACAAAAACACTCCATCAAGTAAATTCATAGAATACATCGTTAACACTTTGGTACTTAACTACGCGTTTGCATCGATAGTTCAACCAAAAGAGTGCCCCGATCTTTAATATTCTAGGATGCATTAGAAGAAATATCTTCCTCTTAGCTTAGGTAACTGGCCACATCCAGAAACAAACCAACCTTAAACCCGTAGAAGAGATCATCCTTGTGATAGAAAATCTTCAATATGAAATCTCAATCCGAATCCAGAACTAATTAGACAATCAGCTTATTAAGATATACTTTATCTTCCACTGACATTTAAAGAAATGCAGTCAAATCCTGACTCTCTAAATCTGATTGTTAGTTAATACAGGCATTTTACAGCTCTCCCCAAAAGGAGGTATGAAAAAGCTTTGGCAACCATTGGACAAGCCTTCTCCAGTATTTTTAAAATATCTGTGATGCAACTTTTAAACATCTCAGAAGGGAAAACAGATTTTAATCTAGTGCATATTTAGTCTCCCAATTACATTCTGAAGAAACAAATTACTTTGACCAGTGAAACTACAGTTTCATGATGCTTTGTGGAAGAGCTCATAGCATCTCAGATAGCTTTCTAATCTCCTGTTGGTGCTTAAGGGCATCTGATTCCGAAGACAAATGTACCATTATACGCACTATCTGAGCAGATATTGTGGCTAAAGTCTCCCATTTAGTCTCTGAATGACTTTGATCCTACTTGCAGTAGCCTTCACCTCTTCAGCCCTATCCTCGGGCTGCTAGGCCAGTGATCAATCGTCTCTGAACTCAGTCTTCACCGCAGAGCTGATTCACTCCATCCAGATAAGAACATAAGATATGCCATACTGGGTCAGACCAAGGTCCATCAAGCCCAGTATTCTGTTTCCAACAGTGGCCAATCTAGGTCACAAGTACCTAGCAGTTTCCCCAAAAGACACTGGTTCCACAGTGCTTGTATTGGGGCAAGCAGTGGATATCCCGGGTCCCCTTTAATAATGGTTTATGGGCCTTTCGTCCAGGAACTTATCCAAACCTTTTCTAAACCCGGCTACACTAACAGCTTTTACTACATGTTTCGTTAACAAATTCCAGAGTTTGATCACCCATCCCTGCTTCTAAAGATCTCCTGGGAAGAAGTGTGGTGCCTGTTTCACCATTCTCCACAAGGGAGTCGCTGCCAACTCAGTGATCCAATTCAGTTCTTCCCCCCAAGAGAAGCCTATGGCCCTTTCTTGAAGCTCTGGATTTTTGGCACAATGTTTATTCATCAAGCCAATATTTTTACTGCCAACTGACACACCAGTCTGGTCCCAGACTCTCTTTGTTTGCCCATAGATAAGTAGAATTAAGAAAAAAAAAACAAGGAAATTACTGGAGACCAGCAGACAAATTCGGAGCAGTTGCTATTGGTTGGCCATCTTGCTCTACCTCCCCAATAAATTTGATTTTCCACCATTCCTTTTACTTAGCATCTTAAACAACATTACTCTTTCAGCTAAAATATCATTGTTGAACTTGCTGTTACTTATCTTACCCTCTGGAGCTTCACGGCCTAGCAGGGCATAGAGTGGAGCAGCAAGTTCAGCAAAATCTGGTATCCACTGGCGACAGAACACCAGAAGGCCTAGAAAGCGGCGTATTAGAGGTACAGTAGCAGGAAAAGGCATTGACATAATAGGGCCAATTCTCTGAGCAGTAACAGAGCGTCCAGCAGAAGAAAGGCACACACCCAGAAAGATCACTTGTGGTACAGCAAATTGCAATTTTGATTGGTTCACCTTCAACCCTAGACGAGAAATATGTACAAGAGCTAACATAGTATCAGCAATGCAAGCATCATAACATGGAGAACAGATAAGTAAATCATCTACATACTGGATCAGCACAGATTTGTCCAACGCCAAGTCTTCCTTGGCTTCCCAATTAGCAAGTTCATTGCAATTTTCACAACTTGTGTACAATCTCTAACCACGCTTTACCTTCTTAAACGTAAATGCCAGTCCAGAAAATCTAGAAGGTGATACAACTACACTGGACATGTCAGTTTTAACAGGGGTAGAAATATCAGACACAGCACCCAGCCGGATCAAGGGCGCCTCTCGATCCGGACCAGGGACTATGGCTGGGACATTATTTCTAGACAGAGAAATAGCTAGTGCATTAACCTCGTCCTCATAGGCAGGTGGCGCAGATGCCACAGTACAAGGCTCACAACTATTTACAATTTTACTCTCATCATTACCTCTGTTAGTTAAAACACATATTTGCTCTTCCATGCGATACACCTGATCTCTGACCTTCTTAAATGTAGAATCAATAGTGTGTTTATTCTTCTCGGCCGCTTTAGAACACCAGAAATTATAAGTAATCCATTCATGACAGGATTTCTCATCTAATGCTAGCACTGATTGTAAATATTTCAATTTAGATTCATGAAAGGTCCCTCCAAGGGGAAACTGTAACTTGGGATTTGCCGCCGTTACAGAATGCCATTTGGCCACATAATTTAAAGAACTGTCCCCATATTCTCTTTTCATCACATAATTGGGACTCCCCTTCTTATTTATTGCTATAGCACGAACTCTCTCTTCCCAGTCTTCTAACTGAGACTCCTGCTTCACTTTAGCAGATTTATTACCCATTGTAATACCTCAGATATCTGTCAATATACTCACAACTTGTGTCCGCAGCAAGGTTGTTTGGTTCCTGTTGAACAGCAAAGGAATCCGAGTCACGGCACAAAACTGTTGACTCTCTATAACCCCCCCTTGGGGTCGTGATCCCACTCACAAAATACCTGGGTTCTTATCTTCCAGTACTCCTCAACAGGAAATAAAGACACGACACAATTAATTAATCAATCAATTGCTATTGAGCTCTATAGGGAAGAGACACACCGAGTCTAATTTGACTATTCCAACATGCCTCTTCAAAGATGGTTCCGAAGAGCTTAGCTTTTTATTAGGTGATATCAGCTGATTCAGTTAATCTTTAACATCTGGTACTTTCCAAATTCCACGTGTACATCAATTTTGCCAACACAGACAATATTATTTATATAAAAAGCAGAAGTTATATCTTATAAGTACGTTCATTAAATCCAGTAGGTGTCACTGTGCTGTTAGAAGCTGATTAGTTACTCATTATATTTTGCTGATTTCTATTAAACTAAATCCGTTATATTTGCTAAGTGGCTTAGATTCAATTTCACAAGAGCAGGGCAACCTGCCCTAGAAACCGCTTAGCCTATCCTCTTGCAGAATGAACCAGCCTCTCCCTTTGTTCTATTTAATTAAGGAACTTCAATCTGACCTAATATCTGTTTAGCACACAGACTGTTTGCAAAAGCGCACATGCTTCTAATTTCTCAACTTTATGTCTAGCTGAAAGCAGAAGTGTTTCTTAAAGGGATAGATTTAAATGCAATCTTGACCTATACTTTAGGCCTATACTGAGCTAGATTATTATACTTTTGTGTCATGTATGGTTTCATGTGTAGCTGACTTTGGTTTTATTCCAATCGAGATTATTGAGCCTGATCTGCTGTCTGTTCCTATATCTGAATCTGAGTCTGACATGTCCAAATCTGCATATCCAGGATAAATCATAGGTGTATAGACTTGCTTGTCAGCAGTGCTCTCATCTACTTCACTGATTACATCCAACTTACATTTGGGGCCTAGCTGGGGTAGACCACGCCCACACTCATCTATTCAGCATCCACAGCAGCTTCACTGTTTCAACTGGTATGCCACACAGCAAAGATGTAGTATTCCCTTGGTATATTTCACAGTTCACCAACACTTGACATCAGTCTTTCTCACGGGTGGTACTGTGGGAGACAGAACACTGCTAAGTAAATGAAAGGGTGCACTTTTAAGTAATTGGGATGGTGAACTTGGTTAAAAAAATTTACTGTGGACCTGATTTTCAGCAGTGGTGCAAGCCAATCTAATCTAGCCATTGATGCCAAATTTTAAACCTGGATATTCAGTGCTAGGGTCATATCTGGCCTCTGCATTGAATATCTGGATTTGCAGGAAGCTAACTGGGCAGCAGTAATATTCAGTTGCTTATGGTTATCTTCTTGGTTAAAAGTTAGGTCAGCTTTGCTACGCTTAACTTTCACTGCATTGCCATAACCGGGCAACGGCTCAGTATCACCGCTGTCCAGTTATGGCTGGATGCCACCCCCAGAACACCCCGATGCTACCCAGTTAGCATTGGGGCGTGCAATAGCAGTACCCATGGATATTCAGCGGCACTAATCATGTATTCTACTGTATTCTATCTCTTGTCTCCTTGATGGATTTTTTTTTTATGTTCAAATCTTTTTTTTAATTGATAACATAACTTTCCCAGCATGTGGGATCTCTTAAACATTGCTAGGATCATACAATGAGAATATACTTTCCTTGTTTTTACATTTTTCATTTTTATGCCCCCTCCTCCCCCATCATATAATTATTACAGACGTTTGTTGCTATTCCATTCCAACAGTGAACAAATAACACAAAACTAAATGCTTATACAGCTGGGATCTGAATCATCCTATGTTGCTGGATATCCAATAGGTGGCATCCTTAGATTGATACATTTCTCATCTCTTACTAAAACACAACAATGATTTTAAAAAAGTCTCATTTTGTTTTAATTACTACAGCTTGACATCTGCTGTTTCACTCCATTATTCGGGATAGGACCCACTCTTTCCTTCCCGAGATCCCCTCTCCATTATGGGAGAACGGGCCTCTCTTCCTTTGTCCCTGTACTCTAAGAAGCCGCAAATATCATTGTGTGTGGCGTAGCTGTTCTCCAGAAACAAGCAGGAAGTCAGTCCTCACAAATGGGTCACGGCGCCAACGGAGCCGTCGCGGAGCATTTCCCCAGCTTTCAATGAAAGCCTTTGGGACGTGCTGCCATGCATGCTTGGTTCCCTTCCTGCCCAAGGGTGCCATCTTGCTCATTCTCCTTTTATCCGTGAAGCCTAACGGACATCTGTCCTGTTTCCCTGGAAAAATACTTGTTAATTATCCTAAAGATTAACGTTTCCAGTTTGTGTACTGTTTCCTTTTCCCGCCTTGAGCCGGTGCTGTTCTCGGCCCCTTTTTCGTTTTTTGATCAAGGCTTGCCTCAACCTACGTTCGTGGCCTCTTTTTCCTGGGGGTCATCGACCCGTCCGGGTGTTTCCCCTGTCTCCCGATGGGTTCAAGAAATGTGACTGCTGCAGTCAAACCATGTCAGTTACCGACACCCATGACTGCTGCCTGCGCTGCCTGGGACCGGGCCATGATGCCTAAAACCAATAAAAAGAGATCGGAGTTGCAGGAAAAACTGTTCCCCAGGTCCGACTCGGCCCCAGCCTCCCCACTGCCGAGTTCCAAGCCCAGCACTTCCTGTGAGCCCGGGTGTCCGTAGAGTCCCGCAGTGACAGCTCCTCCGAGAAGACCTCGCACCCTGAGAGAAAGAAAAGTCATCTAAGTCCGTCGAGGTTGCACCAGAGAAACCTGGTAAAACCACCCAGATGGACTCAAGCAATTCCAAAAACCGCCCTATCAAGGTCCTCAAAAAGAATTCCTTGGCCGGCGGAGACAGTGTGAGGTTCCTTTGAGACCGTAGTCCTCGTTGAGGATGCACTTGTGAGAATGCCGGCACCGGGCCCGCGATCCTTTGTACCTGCGCAGAAAGCTGCGGAGCCTTCTGGCCTAGAAACCAGAATGGTGGCCCTGGAGAAGAATATCACTGTTATCTTGGCCCTGCAGCAGGCAATGATGGCTGGTTCATCTGCATTATCTGCCCCAACGACCGTGCCCCCGACTGCGGGGAAGTCCCCGCTCATCGAGCCAAGCTGTGAGCGGCAGCAGCCTTGGGTAAGCCCTTGGCGCCGGTTGAGGTCCCGGTCCCGTTCCACAGGTAATCCAGTCCTCCCCAGCTAGTTTCTGCGACTTGGATTCTAGGTCCTCCAGAGGCTGCTGACCCCTTAGTGCTGGCTTCAAGGTAATGAGTCGCGGGGCCTCAGACTCATCATCACCACCACTCCAAGTAGGAGACCGATGACGAGGCATCCCCAGAAACCAAACACTGATATATCCCTTCGGACCTGTCTCCCCGGCACCATTCTTCTCCGGAGGACATGGCCTTCCACGACTTTGTCAAGGATATGGCCAGAGCCCTCTCGGCGCAGACCGAGGCGAAGGAAGACCCGCACACCAAAGAGCCGGAGATCCTCCAGTATGAGTCTCCACCCAAGGAAACTCTCACACTACCTATGCAGTCAATCCTCAAGCGGCTACTGCTCCGAATGTGGGAGACACTGTCGTCTGTACCGGTGGTGAGCCAGCGCCTCAACACCATGTACCGCATCCAGAAATACCCAGGATTCCACAAACCCTAACTCTCACATAACTCCATGGTCATTGAGTCGATCATGCAGAAACTTAAAAGCCAGAAAACCCACTCCTCTATTCCTCCCGGAAGTGTTACCAGGGCTCAATGCTGGGTTGCCGGATTCAAGCCTATGAATTGTATATAGGCATGTACCTGAAGGCCCTAACCCAGCAGTTGTCTAGCTTTTCGGCGGACCTTGCAGAGGAACCCCTCCGATTCCAATCTTTGATCTGTGGAATCAAGGACTGCTCCAAGTTCCTCTCCCGAGCGGCCTACGACAGCTTTGAGTCGCAGCAGCTGGCATCTGTGTCCAACGCCAGGCCTGGCTACAGTCTTCCGACCTCGAGCAGTGGGTCCAAGACAAGTTGTTAGACATCTCCTGCACCGGGGAGAACCTGTTCGGCAAACCTATGGCCAACAAGGCAGCCAAGATTGAGGTCGATGTGGTGACTCAACAGAGGATCTCAAAAAAGACCTCATCCTTTTCCCAAAAGAAACCTTCAGGGACAAGACCCCTGTTCCCGAGGAAAAAGTCATCTTCAACAAGTCACCACTACCAGCCCTTCTCGGGCCAGTAAAAACAATTCTGACCCAAAAAGAGAAGGCCATGGAGCTCAGAGGCCTAAGGCACAGAAGCCCCAGGTCCCATCTCCTGCCCAACCCGGGAGGGGCTTTTGACTCCCAGAGCAGGGCCTCTCCTCCCCCGGGAGATCTTCACCAGCCCACAGGGGGGTGCCTGGTGCTTTGCCCACAGATGGGCCAGCATCACCTTAGAACAGTCGGTATGCAAGTGGTAAGGGAGGGATACCTCCTCCACCTACAGCAGATACCACCCAGGTTCTTCCTGGGAGAGCCGGTGTGACCCCTCCTTCACCAGAGCCTTCTGCTCTCAGAGCTCGCAGGTCTAATCAGGGACAGCGCAATAGAGCCTGTACCCAAACTCCTGTGGGGAAAAGGCTTCTACTCCAGATACTTCCTTGTCCCATAAAGAACTGGGGACCTCAGATTCATACCTGTGAAACTTAAAACAAGTTTCTGGTGAGGGAGAAGTTCAAGATGCTCTCCCTTGGGATACTGCCGCCTTACTTCTACCAGGGAGATTGGCTGTGCTCCTTGGATCTAATGGATGCATACACACACCTCCTTAAACCACTCCTCCCGCAGCAGTTCCTAAGGTTTGTGGTAGGAGGAGGGCACTACCAATATAGGGTGCTATCCTTTTTCCTGGCCTCCTCACCAAGGGTCTTTAACAAATGCCTGGTTTTGGTGGTCACCCACCTAAGTCTACAAGGGGCCTTTGTCTTCCCCTACCTAGGCGACTGGCTAATCAGGAGCGGCACAGCCTCAGAGGCCAGTCATGTTACAGAGCGTACAATCCTCCTTCTGCAGCACCTGGGGTTCATCATCAACTACCCCAAATCTCATCTCTCTCCAGCCCAAAGGCTGGAATTCATAGGTGCTCAGCTGGACATGCTACAGGTCAAGGTCTTCCTCCCCACAGACAGGGCAGAATGCCTTAGACAACTTGCAGGAGAGGTGCAACGCCGTCGGTCAGTGCCGGCTCGCCGCCTTCTCCGCCTACTGGGCCACATGGCCTCCATGGTCCATGTAACGCCCTCAGCCTACTTACACATGCAGACAGCCCAGTGGTGCCTCTGCTCACATTGGACTCAAGCCATGGGCAGAGTATGGGACAGGGTCAAGGTTACTCACCAACTGGCAGAGTCCCTCAACTCGTGGCGAGACCTCTGCCACCTCCGAGCGGGAATGCCCTTCCACGCACCTGCGCCTCAGAAGACCCTGACCATGGACGCCTCCCTTCTGTGTTGGGGGGGCACATTGTGGGAACAGCTGCACAATGGGCAGCTGGTCTCAGAAGAAGTCACTGCTACAGATCAATCTCCTGGAGCTCAGGGTGTTCTTTCTGGCCCGATGAGCGTTCCGCCACCACCTGCGACATCGGTCCATACTGATCCAGATGGACAATCAAGTCGCCATGTTTTATATCAACAAGCAGGGAGGCACAGGTTCGTACTCCCTCTGCTGGGAGGCGGTGGCCCTCCTCTCCTTCGCAGCCCGCAACAGCATGCTTCTGCGGTGGTTTACCTCCCAGGCAAGGACAACTGCCTAGCGGACAGGCTGAGTAGAGTTCTTCGGCCACACGAATGGCATCTAAACCCCAGTGTGGCAAAATGTCTCTTCCACCTGTGGGGCAGGCCCTTGATGGACCTATTCGCCTCCCCAGACAACACAAGGCTACCTTGCTTCTGCTTGCGGCAACCACACTCGGACAGGGTGGTGGCAGATGCCTTCCTGATCTTGTGGTCCAAGGGCCTACTCTGTGCGTTCCCACCTACCCCCCTGGTCACCAGGACCCTCTTCAAGGTCCAGAGTGAGAGGACATCAGTTATACTGATTGCCCCCAGGTGGCCCAGGCAGTCTTGATTTCCAATGTTGCTCTCCCTGTCGGTGGCTCTCCTAGTCCCGCTGGGCTGAGCCCCAGACCTCCTGTCCCGGGAGGAGGGCAGCTCCTACACCCCAGTCTGGGGTCACTAACACTAACAGTGTGACTGTTGAAAGGGTAGCACTGGCCCCTTTCAACCTTCTGAGAGAAGGTGAGGAGATTCTGTTGGCCTCCTGAAAACTCTCCACCAGATGGACTTATGCCTTTAAGTGGAGAAGGTTCTCCACCAATTGTGCAGAAAGGAGAGAGAACCCTTTCTTCTGCCATGTACAATTAGTGCTCCAGTACCTACTGCACCTATCACACACCGGGCTGAAATCTAATTCCATGAGGGTGCATCTGAGTGCCATAGCCGCTCACCACCACCCTATTGAGGGAAAACCCCTCTCAGGCCAGCCCCTGGTCTCCAGGTTCTTCAGGGGTCTTCTGCCATCCAAGCCCCCTCTCCGCCTGCTGGCATCAGAGTGGGACCTCAACATTGTGCTCTCACAGCTCACCAGCCCGCCTTTCGAACCCCTAGCCACTTGCCACCTGAGGTATCTTTCTTGGAAAGGGGCCTTCTGGTGGCCCTCACGTCTGCTCGAAGAGTGAGCAAACTACAGGCCCTGGTGGTGGACCCACCTTATACAAGGTTCTTCAAGAGCAGGGTAGTGCTCCGCACACATCTCAAGTTCCTTCCAAAGGTGGTGTCCCCTTTCCACTTCAACCAGGAGGTGGTCTTCCACATCTTTTTCCTGCGGCTTCATGCTGGCTGGGAGGAACTAGTACTCCATACACTGGATTACAAACGGGCCCTGTCCTTCTACTTACAGCAGACTCAGGCCCATTGCAAAGCTCCTCAGCTTTTCGTGTCTTATGACGCCAGCAGACTGGAGCTCCCTGTGACTAAGCGAACTCTGTCCACTTGGGTGGCAGATTGTATCGCCCTCACCTGTGAGTGAGCTGGCCTCTCCCTTGAGCACTGGATCACAGCGCATCACATGAGGGCCATGGCCACATCAGTGACCAATCTGCGCTCAGTACCGGTGACAGAGATCTACAAAGCCGCCACATGGTCTTCAGTTCATATGTTCGCAGATCACTATTGCCTGGAGAGCAAGTTCCGCAGGGACAGTACATTTGGCCAGGCGGTACTTCATAGTAATCTCAGGGTGAAGGCAACTACTGCCTTCAGACCCATCTGTGTTCAGACTACAGGAGTGATGGTGCCACTAGATGCTAGTCCTGCAAAGTCTCCCAATGGGGACTTACTTTCTGCAACTCATGGTTACCCGACTTGGTCGCTGTTCGTGCTGTCATGGTTGGGTCCTCGGCAGTCTGGACCTAGGGAGTCCCTATGTGAGAACTGACTTCCTGCTTGTTCCTGGAGAAAGCGTAGTTACCTGTAACAGGTGTTCTCCAGGGACAGCAGAAATCAGTCCTCACAACCCTCCCCTGGGAGTTGCCTTCCCTACCTTGTTTTATTTTTTTTTACTACCGTCCTATCTTTGTCGTCTGACTGATCAAGATGACACCCTTGGGTGGGAAGGGGACCACATGTGTGGTAGCATGTCCCAAAGGTTTTCTTTGAAAGCTGGGGAAATGCTCTGCGCAGGCTCCATTGGCGCAGACGTCACCCATATGTGAGGACTAATTCCTGTTTTCTCTGGAGAACACTTGATCTCCAGGAACAAGCAGGAATAAGTCCTCACATATGGGTACGTCAGTACCGACGGAGCCCGAGCGGGAAAGCTCCCCAGCTTCCCAGAAGGAAAGCTTTTGGGACCTCCCACTGCGCATGCGCGCTGCCTTCCCGCCTTCCTGACCAACTCTCCTCAGTTCTTCTTTTTCCGCGGAGCCAGCAGGTCGTGTTCCTGTCACCGCTGAAGAAGTTGTTATTTTAGTTTATTTCTTTGGCCGCGTGTCTGCCTTCCCCGATTCCAGACCGGTACCGCCGGTCTTTTTTCCTTTATTTAAAAAAAAAAAAAAAAAAATCTCTCTTCTTTTCCTCACTTGGTGTGTTACTTCTGTGAGGCCTTTAGGCCTTCACTAAATTCTCCCTCATGGAGAAACAAGCCTCGGGGTTTAAAAAATGCACCAAGTGCAGCGGTACTATTTCAGTCACAGACACCCATGAATGGTGTCTTAAATGTTTGGGGCCTGACCATTCCATTCCGGATTGCCCATCCTGTTCTTTGATGTCTAAACGTGGCTTACAGAACCGGGCAGCCAAGTTTCACATGCTGTTTTCTACAGATACTCCAGCATCGACATCTTCCAGGTCTTCCTCTCCTGATGGATCTCAGGTAACCAAACATTCCTCTGGCAGGTCCTCAAAGGGCAAATCTCCCTCTAAGTATCGAGATACCCCTGGGCTTGACCCTGAGGACCCTGCCCCAGCCAAACAACCCCGGCGGGAAGCTCCGGCTTCCAAAGCTCCTCCTATGGGGTTACAGGTTGACATCGATGGCACGGCCTCGACCGATCACCTGTTAGACTGTTCTGGGGTACCGGCTCAATCATCCGGTACCGACATCCAGACAGTCGTGGCGTCCATGGATCATACAGTTCAATCCATGCAGCAGGCCATTCTGGCTTTTATTAAGGCTGCGACGCCCTCGGTACCGCACCCTGTGGTACCGACTCCGGTTCCGGTACCACAACCGCTACCAGTACCCATGCCTTCCACATCGACCAGAATACCGATTCCGGTTCCTGGTTCCGGGGTTTTTCCCGATACCGATCCGGTTCCGGGTACACCCGATGTCGATACCAGTCGATATGCTTATCGATCCCTGGAAGCAAACAGACGATACTTTGAGTCTTCTGATGATCCTGATTCATCAAATGACTCTGCTGAAGTATCCCTTACTCTACCTGAGGAGCCCTCTTCTCCAAAGAGGAGAATGTCTCCTCCAGAGGATTTATCCTTTCAAGACTTCATCATTGAAGTAGCTAAAGGTCTTTCTATTTCTGTATCCTCTGAAAAAGAACCTAGAGCAAAAAAGTTAGACATTTTAGGATACTCTAAGGTTCCCAAAGAGGCAGTCACCTTGCCCATCCATGAAATTCTTCAAGATCACATGATGGACTTATGGGAGACTCCTCTCACCCTATCTCCACATTCTCGTCGTCTGGACACCATGTATCGTGTCCCCCCTTCTCCTGGGTTTCAAAAAACTCAGCTCCCGCACCACTCCATTGTGGTGCAGTTAACTATGAAAAGGATCAAGAGTACTAAAAGACACTCTTCTACTCCCCCAGGAAGAGAATGTAGGACTCTGGATGCTTTTGGAAGAAAAATCTTCCAAGCAAGTATGCTTATTGCCAGAATCAACTCATACAGCCTCTATATGGGCATGTTTCCGAAGGAAATTGCATTAAAAATACGCCATTTCTCCCCTTTATCCCAGAGGATAGAAAGGAGGAGTTCCTTCTTCTGCTTAAGCATACTCAAGGTATTTCAAAGTTCTCCAACAGAGCAGCCTTTGACTCCTTTGAAGGTGCTAGCAGAGCCTCAGGTATTGCCATAGCGGCTCACAGAATTACTTGGCTCCAGGCCTCTAACCTTGAACCCTGGGTCCAGGATGGGTTGGAAAATTTGCCCTGTACAGGTGAGAATCTGTTTGGTAAGGAGTGGCAAATCAAAGCCACTCAAATGGATGCAGAAAATGCCGCTTTAGATAGACTTTCTAAGTCTACCTCTACCCCTGTCAAGAAGAAATCTTTCAAAAAGCCTTTCTACAAGAAGGCCAGATTTGCCACAAATACTGGCCAACAATCTTCTGCAGCTCGCTTTGCTCCTAAGCGTCAGCAGCCTAAACAGGCCAGGGCAAAACCTGCAGGAGCTGCTACAGCCCAACAGTCCCAACCCCCTCAGGGTTTTTGACTTAAAACTAGAGAACTTAACCTTTCTGGCTCTAAAACAACCAGAACCTCTCACCATTCCAGGAAGGTTAACTCATTTTGCTCCCAGATGGGAGCAAATCACATCAGAGCAATGGACCCTCTCTATCATCAGAGAGGGCTACAAACTACATTTCTCCAACCTTCCTCCCCATACCATGATGAGAAGTTTCAATTCTCCCCATCTCTCCTAGACCTGTTGGGTCAGGAGGTGACCATTCTTCTCGCCCAAAAAGCAATAGAAGAGGTTCCTCTTCCTCAACAAGGGTCAGGTTTTTACTCCCCTTATTTTCTCATTCCCAAGAAAACAGGGGGGTACAGACCCATTTTGGATCTCAGAGAATTGAACAAATTTCTATACAGGGAAAAATTCAAGATGCTTTCTCTAGGCACTCTCCTTCCATACCTACAGAGTCAGGACTGGCTTTGTTCTCTAGATCTCAAGGATGCGTACACACATATACTCATCCATCCATCCCACAGAAAATTCCTACGGTTTCTGTTCCAGGGAAAACACTTCCAATACAGAGTACTTCCCTTCGGTCTAGCCTCTGCTCCAAGGGTATTTACCAAATGCATGGCAATAGTAGCTGCATTCCTACGCACCCTGGGAATTTTTGTCTTCCCATACCTGGACGACTGGCTCATCCGAGCTCCGTCTCAGTCCGAGGCTCAGACTTCCCTGGATCGCACCAGGCGAATTCTACAGTATCTGGGACTTGTAATCAATCTGCCAAAGTCCCAACTCACCCCTACTCAATCCCTAGAATTCATAGGGGCCTGGTTGGATACCACCACCGCAAGGGCCTATCTTCCTCAGGCCCGTTGCCAACGTCTAGTGCACTTAGCCTCTCAGACTCAGTCCAGAAGCCACTTGACTGCCAGAGAGATGCTACAACTATTAGGCCACATGGCCTCCACAGTGCATGTGGTGCCTTATGCTCGCCTACATATGAGAGCAGCTCAATGGACTTTATCCACCCAGTGGACTCAAGCATCAGGAGCTCTCTCAGACCAAATAGCAAACTCCAATCGTCTTTTTTGGTCTCTCCAATGGTGGATATCCACTCAAAATCTGTTGTTGGGGGCCCCCTTTCAACCATTGTTGCCCCATGCAACCCTCACAACAGATGCCTCCCAAACAGGTTGGGGGGCTCATCTCCAAGATCTCTCCACTCAGGGCACTTGGTCTCCACAGGAGACCACCCTTCATATCAACCACTTGGAACTTCGAGCAATCTTTCTAGCTCTCAAAGTTTGTCATACCCTCCTCAGCAACATGACAGTCCTTATTCACGCGGACAATCAAGTAGCCATGTTTTACATAAACAAACAAGGAGGGACTGGCTCTCTGTCGCTTTGCAACGAAGCTCTAAGATTATGGGCCTTCGCCAGAGAGCATCAAATCCATCTCCTGGCAGTATATCTTCCAGGAATCCAAAACTCTTGGGCAGACAGACTCAGTCGAGTTCTGCTTCCACACGAATGGTCCCTGCACATGGATCAGGTACTCAGAATCTTCCAGAAATGGCGAACCCCGGACATAGACCTCTTTGCAAGTCCGTGGAATGCCAAACTTCCCCTGTTCTGTTCCAGAATCCCGTGTCGGGGAGTTCAGACCAAGGATGCCTTCCTCCTGCATTGGGGTCAGGGTTTCCTGTATGCCTTTCCTCCCATTCCTTTGATTCCCAAGACTCTGTTCAAACTTCAAAGGGATCAAGGGTCCATGATCCTCATAGCTCCACGCTGGCCACGCCAAGTGTGGTACCCTCTACTTCTGCATCTCTCCCAAGCCCCCTCCCTGGACTTGGGAGCGGCTCCAGACCTTCTGCCTCAAGAGGAGGGGACTTTGTGGCACCCAAACCCCAAGTCCCTTCACCTCAGAGCTTGGTTACTGAAAGGCCTAGACCTTCAACACTTCAATCTTTCGCAGCAAGTGAAGGATATCCTACATGCCTCTAGGAAACCTTCCACTAGGCATTCTTATGCTTTTAAATGGAAAAGATTTTCCATTTGGTGTGCTCAAAAGCGTCTTAACCCTCTGGCACTCCCATTGAATTCTCTTTTGGAATATCTCCTGCATCTCTCCAATGCAGGTTTCAAAACGGATTCAGTAAGAGTCCATTTGAGTGCTATTGCGGCATCACTTAAGCCCATCAATGGACAACCTGTTTCCTCTCATCCTCTTATTGCAAGATTCATGAGAGGCTTAACTTTAACTAAACCTCCCATTCGACCTCCTCCGGTGGCATGGGACTTAAACTTGGTTCTTGGTCAGCTTATGAAGCCACCTTTTGAACCCTTAGCCACTACCTCCTTGAAATTTCTTTCCTGGAAGGTTATTTTCCTCATTGCAGTCACTTCAGCTCACCGCATCAGTGAACTGCAGGCCTTAGTGGCTAATCCGCCTTATACAAGGTTCCATCATGATAAGGTAGTCCTTAGGACAAATCCTCACTTTATGCCTAAGTGGTCTCGCCTTTTCATCTTAATCAAGAGGTTTATTTACCTGTCTTTTTTCCAGCTCCTCATGCATCCAATGCAGAGAGGAACCTTCATACTCTGGACTGTAAAAGAGCTCTTGCTTTTTACTTCCACAGGACACAGCAACATCGAAAGTCTTCTCAGCTTTTTGTTGCTTTTGATCCTTCTCATTTAGGACTTCCAGTCTCCAAAAGAACACTCTCCAATTGGATTGCTCAGTGTATCTCTTTTGCTTACCAGAGTAAGAACCTTTCTCTGGAAGGCCATGTCACCGCTCACAACGTGAGGGCCATGGCCACCTCTATGGCTCATCTAAACTCTGTGTCCATTGACCAGATCTGTCGAGCAGCCACCTGGGCCTCGGTTCATACCTTTACAGCCCATTACTGTTTGGACAAGGACTCCCGCCGGGATGCCTTGTTTGGTCAGGCTGTCCTCAGACACCTGTTCCATTCTTGAACAACTCCAGCCCATCTTCCCTGAATTGGATGCCTGAGATCCATAGGAAGATGAAGAATCTTTCAGGGTCTCATACCCTTTAGGGGATCTCCCGGGCATCTTAGCTAGGGAGTCCCCATATGTGAGGACTTATTCCTGCTTGTTCCTGGAGATAGCACAGTTACTTACCTATAACAGGTGATCTCTGGGAACAGCAGGAATTAGTCCTCACAACCCACCCACCTCCCCTAGGAGTTGTATCTCTCTCTCTCTTCCTTTCCTCTCTCTATTGTCTCAGCTATAAACTCGAACTGAGGAGAGTTGGTCAGGAAGGCGGGAAGGCAGCGCGCATGTGCATGTACAAGATGCGAATCATCAGGAGACTGAAACCACTCCTCGCCCCAGAACACTTCCGTACCGTCTGTCAAGCACTGATAACCCCTCTACTGGACTTTTGCAATCCGATATACCTTGGACTACCGAAACAAGCTATCAAACCACTCCAACTGGCACAAAACACCGCAGCACGAATCATATCCGGAACTGCAAGACAAGAACACATCACACCCACCTTAAAGGACTTACACTGGCTTCCAATCGATGCACGCATCAGATACAAAACTATCATAAACCTATTTAAGATAAAACAGCAAACATCAGCCAACAGCCTGCACGCCCTCATACAACCAGACACCAGCACACGGCCTAGAAGAAAACAAACACACAACCGAGTCAGCACCCCAAGTGAATACAAACACACACGCAAGGACACAACAGACAGAGCACTCTCCATGGCTGCTCCAACAATATGGAACAAACTACCGGACGATTTGAGAGCAACTACAGACCTCAAGGACTTCAGAAAACAGCTGAAAACCATGCTGTTCAGAGAACACTATGGACACATCACATAAACTAAGTAACTGTATAGCAGCACACGTTACCGACTAACACTATATGTATATATAAAATGTTTTTAGCACCACTGTATATAGCCCACATTGTACATAGCTCAAACCAATCTAGCTCACAACACAACACACACCCAACTAAATTTCCACCCTCACTGCATGTATAACACACTCACACTACCAGATTGTTTGCTGTGATACCACCTTGATTATCATGATAAGGCGGTTTAGAAATACTGTTAAATAAATAAATAAAAATAAAATGTGCAGTGGGAGGTCCCAAAAGCTTTCCTTCTGGGAAGCTGGGGAGCTTTCCTGCTCGGGCTCCGTCGGTATCGATGTACCCATTTGTGAGGACTAATTCCTGCTGTTTCCAGAGATCACCTGTTACAGGTAAGTAACTGTGCTTTACAGGTGAGTAACTACGCTTCCCCCCACCCACTGTCACTAGAGGTTAATCCCCTATGCCATACTCCCCCGTTAACCTAATATGTACCTACTCTAGGGACGAGGTCGGGCACCTACCATTTGAAGGGCCTCCGATTTATCAAAGTTGAATTTGAGGCCAGAGAACTTCACAAATTCCTCAAAAGTACACAATAAGGTCGACAGTTTCCCATGGAGACCCCAGATATAAAAAGATGTCCTCTGCAAATACTGAAACACGGATGCCCTATATGCGCCCCCGCAAGCCGGGATTTTTCCGTAGTCATTCAAGTAAAGGTTCAAGTGTCAATAGAAAGAGGAGTGGAGATAGGGGCAGTCCTGTTGAGTCCTGCGTTGGAGGGGGAAATCAGTCGTCGCTAGTATTTGCCCACGTGGCTCTGAGTATAACATCCAGATTACATCAGTAAAGAATCCATCAAGTTCCATCAATTCCAGTACCCTATAACATGTACAGTCAGGTAACCCAATCAAAATCTTTTTCAGCATCAAAGCTGGTCAGCATTGCTGGGGCTTCAGCCGCCTCTGTCATGTGCAGGGCGGAGAGAATCTGCTGAATGTTTTGATAACATACTGGCCACACACAAATCACACTTGGTTCTAATATACTAAGTGAGGCATAAACAGTGCCTGGCATTCGGCTATGATTTTGGCCAGCAATTTGATGTCCACATTCAAAAGAGAAATGGGTTGGGATGATCCAGGCATTAATGGATCTTGACCTGGCTTGGAAAGGATAAAGCGGTATTAAAAAAAACTGTTAAATTGCTCTATTTGCCTCATATGGGAAAGTTTGTCTCCTCACCAGATCCGTAAAATAAGCAGTTAGCAAGCTCGCCACTTGAAGAGCCATTAGTTTATAGAATTCTCCCTTATACCCATCAGGTCCTCGAGCATGACATGGATGTAGTGTTTTAATAGTATTCATGACCTCCAAAGCAGTGACTGGGGCATTGTGGCTATCCATTGCTAGACACGGCGACTCAGAAAAACTTGTTCCTCTCTCCCAGCTTCGGGGTCTGCCTCGTACAAAGATTTATAATTCCGAAATATTTCCTCTATTTGTGATTGCGTATTCCTGACCTGACCTCCTGTATCAGAGGGCTCTCATGTGGTGCTGCCCCCTGCTGACCTTCATCAGGCCTGACGACAATTTCCCTGATTTGTTATCAAACGTATAAAGTTTGTACTGATAATATAAAAGAGAATGCGTGATCTTTTCCCTGAATAAGGGATTCAGCTTTCCTTTACAAATGTAGTAGCTCTTCTTTGGTATGTGGGTTAGGATGTGCCAGAAACTTGGCGGTGGGTTAGACATAGTTCTCTCTCCAATCGGACCAGGTGTTGATGTTGCAGTGTGCGTCTAGTAGCAACATACTTTATAATTTGGCCTCATGTGACCGCCTTTGCAGTCTCCCAAAAGAGCATTGGGTTATCCCGATGGGCTGCATTTTTGTTGGTATAGTCTTCCCATTGTGCCCTTAGGAAACTTTGAATCGCTCGTCCGTGTTGACCTCCAGGGGGTATCTCCAGAGAGAGTACCCTTCGAGCTGGGTCCCCATTTCAAATCGGTCCAAACGAGCGCATGATCCGATATAATAAGGAAGCCCATCTCTACCCTGGTCACTCGATCAAAGAACTTAGATGATCCCAAAAAATAATCTGTCCTGGATCCGGTATCGTGCCCTCTGGACAGATGCGTATAGTCTCTATCCAAAGGGTGCAAGGCCCCTCCAATAATCTGCCAAATCATATCCATCACATATGTCCCTAACCCACTGAGTTCAGCAGTCTCCTATCCTCTTACGGTATCCAGAGCGGTCCATAGATTCCTCCATAACACAATTAAAGTCTCCCCTTGTGAGGACTGGGACCCACCCCTACTTCATCTAGACATTTATTTACTTTGACATAAAATGCAGAGTCATAAACGTTAGGTGCACAGAGGTTCATCAAGGCTGTAGACTGACCTTGAATGGTCCTAATGACAAGGACATATCGCCCCTCTCAGTCTGCAATACGTTTTGTCACTTCAAAGCCCACCTTTTTATATATAACCACCCCAGCTTTTTCCCCCTGACCCACCATCGCTCCATTATACATCCCTGACCCACCATTGCTTGAGTTTGGAATATTCTAGTTCCATCTGATGGGTTTTTTGTGAGAAGGCAAAATCTGCCTGCTTATCTCGGAGCATTCATAACACCTTATGGCATTTTATGGGGCTGCCCAGTCCACACACGTTCCAGGACACATTGGGATCCTCATTCCCAAAAGACGGTTGCCCCCCCCCAGCCCAGGGCCCCCCCCCCTCCATTCCATGCACCTCACATGTCCAGACTGCCAAAAAGCTGCCGTCTTTAGCTCCTCCTATCCCAAATTATTCCCCTGCCTATGAGCTCCAGAAATATAACCCTTATTTCCACCTAATCCCATAGTCTCTAAGAAATGGACTTGGTTTCCTTTAATAGATTTACACTGAAGTCCCCTCCCCTTGCTCCACGATCTTGTCTCATACCACATTCAACTGCGGCGATCCTCCGTCGAGTCCACAGTAATACATCGGGGCATCGCCCGCACACTCCAGAGTTCCTCCCCTGCCCCTGCCCAATTCCCATCTCAGTCATCCTCCCATATTTCACCCTCACCCACTCATTCTCGCTCCCCTAAATCTGCCCATCCTCTCCCCCCCCCCACAGATTCCCCTTCTCCCTCCACTCTAACCTACCACATTCCTGCTCTTTTAAAGGGCTGCTTTACCCCAATATAAAAGTATACATGGATCCCCCTATGTTCTTTACGCTATTCACCCTGTAATTGCTACTGTGTCTCTCCTCTCCCCTATCAATCCCTCTGCCTATCATGCACTCCCAAGCCCCTCCTCTGGAGCATAGTCAGAATGCTGCCATTATGTTGACTGCAGCTGTTGTGGGGGTATTTTCAATGTGAATGAACCTGTTGAATAGCAGGACCCACCTGACTCTGTTTCCATCCGCATCTTTTTCAAGCCTATCCCTTCCTCTCCCAAAGTAGGCCAATATTAACGTTAGGAGTTAACGCCCTACTAAGAACATAAGATATGCCATACTGGGTCAGACCAAGGTTCATCAAGCCCAGTGTCTTGTTTTGAACAGTGGCCAATCTAGGTCACAAGTACCTAGCAGTTTCCACAAAAGACACAGGTTCCACAATGCTTGTATTGGGGCAAGCAGTGGATATACCGGGTCCTCTTTAATAATGGTTTATGGACCTTTCCTCCAGGAACTTGTCCAAACCTTTTTTAAACAGGGCTACACTAACAGCTTTTATTACATCCTCCGGTAATGAATCCCAGAGTTTGATTACATGTTGAATGAAGAAATATTTTCTCTTGTTAGTCTTAAATAGGTTACCCTGTAGCTTCATTGCATGTCCCCTAGTCTTTCTATATTTTGATGGCGTAAACAATCAATCTACATTTACTAGTTCCACTCCATTCATTAATTTATAGACCTCTATCATATCTCCCCTCTGCTGTCTCTTTTCCAGGTTGAAGAGCCCTAACCTTTTTAGCTTCTCTTCATAGGGGTATCCTTCCATCCCTTTTACCATTTTGATGGCTCTTCTCTGTATCTTTTCTAATACCGCTATATCCTTTTTAAGATATGGCGACCAGAATTTCACACAATATTTAAGGTGCGGTTGCACCATGGAACAATACAGAGGCATTATAATATCCTTTGTTTTATTTTCCATTCCTTTCCTTATGATTCCTAGCATTCTATTTGCTTTCTTGGCTGCCACTGCACACTGGGCGTAGGGTTTCAACATGTTATCCACGATGAGGCCCAAATCTTTTTCTTGGGTGGTGTTTCCTAATGTGGAATCTTGCATCTTGTAACCATAGCTTGGGTTGTTCTTTCCTAGGTGCATAACTTTGCACTTGTCCACATTAAATTTAATCTGCCATTTGGATGCCCAGTCTTCCAGTTTATCAAGGTCCTCTTGCAATTTTTCACAGTCCTCATGGGTTTTAACAACTTTCAATAATTTTGTGTCATCTGCAAATTTGATTACCTCACTCATTCCCATTTCCAGGTCATTTATGAATATATTAAAAAGCAGCGGACCCAGCACCGATCCCTGGGATACTCCACTATCACCTATCTCCAGGAACAAGCAGGAATGAGTCTTCACATATGGGTACGTTGGTACCGACAGAGCCTGCGCGGGAACGCTCCCCAGCGTCCAGAAAGAAAGCCTTTGGGAGCATCCCACACGCATGCGCGCTGCCTTCCCACCTAAACACTTCCCTCTCATCAGTTTTCGTTTTTCCACGGAGCCGACAGGACGTGTCCTTGTCACCGCAGAAAATTCATCTTTTTTATTCTTATTTTTTGTGGTCGCGCCTGTCCTCCCTTGACGCCCACCGGTACCGCCGGTGCTTTTCTTTCTTTTCTTAAAAAATTTCTTTTTTCTGAGAAATGTTTTCTTATTTACTGACTGACTTTTTTTCTGGCCACTAGGCCTCTATCCTTTCCATTATGGAAAAGCCGGCCACTATCCTTAAGAAATGTCTAAGCTGTGGCGGTACAACTAAGTTACTAGACACTCATTTTTGGTGTCTAACTTGTTTAGGTGCTGACCATTGTCTTAAAGAGTGTTTCTCTTGTAGGAGTTTAACCAGAAGAGGTCGTCAGAACCGAGCACATCTCGGTACCAGATCTACATCAACCATGATGTCACCAGGCAGAATCTCTTCTTCTTTCCACGGTCAGGTAACCAAACAGTCTGTTAAGACTAGCCAGTCCTTGAGGTAGATCTTTCTAAGCATCGAGATTGCTCTGGCCTTGCCCTCGAGGACACTATGGCTCAATCCTGGCGGGAGTCTTCGGGCTCCAAAGCATTATCAGGATTTCAGGTTGCTCCCGAGGTTTTTACCTCTGTGGATGCACCTGTGCCATGCTCGATGGTTCGGACCGCGTCAACCGGTACCGATACCTCGGCATCGGCTATGGAGTTGGATGAAAAACTCCTCGCCATGGAACGCAGTCTGGCACATCTCTCACCAACAGAGTCGCCGCAGACTGTTCTTCGATCACCGATATCGGCGTCGACGCCGGTACCGGTATCAGCTTCGATGATAGCACCGGTGTCGGTGTCAGTATGCGTACCAACATCGGCATTGCTCCCGGTGCCGAATTGGGCATCGTTGCAGATGCCGGCATCGACATCGGTACCGGCATCAATGTTTTCGGTACCTTTTTCAACAGGCTTGCTTCCCTCGATACCGAGTCTGGAATCGCTATCTAGCCTGGAAGATTCGGTACCGACTCGTTTTGGTACCGGCATCGAGAAGTACCAATCACACCTCTATAAGGAGAATCCGATGCTTTATCCTCCCCGGTCTTGAAGCCTGATGTTGGAGTTGCATCCATCGGTACCGCAACTGAATTTTCAACAGTTGCAGTTTGTACTCCTCATTTCAGAGAATTTCTCTTAGAGGGAATCTCTTTTCAAGCTTTTCTGCTCGATATGTCAAGAATACTCGCCATTTCTCCAGGACCAAGCAGGAAGTCAATCCTCACATATGGGTGTCATTGGCGCCGATAAAGTCCCAGCGGAGCATTTCCCCAGCTTTCTATGAAAGCCTTTGGGAATACAGGTACACATGCGCGGTTCCCTTCCCGCCTAAAGGTGCCATCTTACCTCAGTCTCTTTTTTTCCGTGAAGCCCACCGGACGTGTGTCCAGTTTTCCCGGTTAAAATTAGATGTTTTCAGCAATTTTTTGCTTTTTTTTCTTCCGGTTTGACACCGGTTCCCCTCCTGCTGGGTTCGGTACACCGGTATTGAGCCCGATTCCTTTTTTTCGTTTTTTGCCCTTCGTGGCTGGCATTCGCGTCCCTTTTTTCTCTTTTCCCCTGGAAGGCCGGTCTTTTGACCACACGGGGACTTTTTTCCCTGATGGCTTCCAGTGGTTTTAAGAAGTGTGGTCGGTGTAAGAAACTAATGTCTCTCACCGACACACACGACTGCTGCCTTCGGTGCCTGGGCCCCGACCACGATCCTAAGTCGTGCGGGGCCTGTGGAGAAATGTCTTCCAAGGCACTTTGAAGTCGCCAGCAACAAAAGGGAAAGGCTTTTCTCGGACTCAGCCTCCGGCCGGGCCCAAACCTCGTCTGAGGCCTCGACATCTCGGGATTCCGATCACGAGCGCCGTCGAAGCTCCTCGGACAGGGGGTCCCCCGACCCGGAATGTAAGAGGAAGAAACGGCTCGCGAGGGCGTCGTCGGAAGAGGTCCCTGGCTCCTCGAGGGCCAGGTCTAAGACCCCCGACCCTCGCCCCGGGCCTGTGGAACCGGAGTAGCCTGCCAAAGTTCCTCGTGTGGAGCCTGAGTCTGCTGGACACGTAAGCCTCGTAGTCCTCGTGGACTCTCCTCCCAGGGAGCCGAAGTCGGGCCCGGAGCCACCGGGGCCTGAGTCGGTGACTGCTGCGTCTCCCGAGCTGAGTCTCAGGATGACAGCCTTGGAGAGCAGAATGTCTGCCTTCATGGAGCAGCAGCAGGCAGTGATGGCCAGCCTGTCTGGCGCATCTGCCCCAACCACTGGGACGTCGAAGTCGACCCCGGAGACCAAGCCAATACTCGAGTCCATCATGGCTCGGAGTCGACCTCGGTTGCGGTCCCCCTCGACCTCCCGTTCGGCACCGAGGGCGTCGATGCCGGTGCTTCCGGCGTCGGGGCGGGTGCTCCAGGGCCCCGCGGGGTCGGACCCCGACTCTTCCTCGGACGAGTCGGCTTGGGAGACGGAGGACGAGGAGTCTCCTGACACCTTTAAGACTCGGTGCGTCCCTTCGGACGCACCGCAGTCTGAGCCCCGGAGTAGGTCCCCCCTGGAGGTCACCCGGTTCTCGGAGTTCGTCCGGGATATGGCCACTGCCTTGGATATTCCGGCGGATCCCGAGGAAGAGCCTCGAGCTGAAGAGCTCGAGGCACTACAGTATGACTCTCCTCCGAAGGAGACCCTTACTGTCCCGGTTCCTCCGATGCTGGAACGGCTCCTCTTCCAGATGTGGGAGGCACCGGCCTCGGCGCTGGTTCTTAGCAAGCGAGTCGATTCGATCTATCGGCTCCGTAAGAGCCCTGATTTTCAGAAGGCACAGCTACCACACCATTCCATGGTTGTGGAATCGGCCATGCATCGTCTGAAGAGTCAGAAGATGCACTCCGCGGTGCCTCCTGGCAGGGAGGCCCGAAACCTAGATGGCGTCGGTAGAAAGTGTTTTCAGGGCTCGATGCTTGCTTGCCATGTCCAGTCTTACCAGCTGTACATGGGCATGTACTTGCGGGATCTGGCCAAGGAGTTGGCCGGATTCTCTGCTGGTCTCTCCGGGGAACCCTTGCAGAGATTTAAGTCCTTGTCCTCGGGGATTCGGGACTGCTCGAAGTTCATGTCCCGCGCCGCCTACAATGGCTTCGAGGCTTCGGCCCGAGTTGCGGCAGCCGGCATCGCGGCTCGACGCCAGGCATGGCTGCAGTCATCGGACCTCGAGCCATGGGTTCAGGACAAGTTGGTCGATGTCCCTTGCCGAGGTGAAAACCTTTTTGGCAAGCCCATGACCGAGAAGGCTGCTCAGCTCGAGACTGAGCACCTCACCTGGACAAGGCTGTCGAGGAAGACCTCTGCCCCTTCTCATAAAAAGAAGGGCTCGGGTAAAAATCCCTTTTACCCGAGGAAGGGCACTGCCTACAAACAGTACCTGCAGTATCAGGCTGCCTAAGCTGCCCCCCCAGGGTCAGCAAGCCAAGGGCCAGGGTAATGGGCCCCGTAGACAGAGGACCCCGAAGCCTCAGGCCCCTGCTACCACTCAGCAGGGTGGGTGTTTTTGACTCCTTGAGCATAGCCTCTCCTCCACTGCTCTCCCAACCCTGCACTGGAGGTCACCTAGCCCTCTTTGCCCACCAGTGGCCCCTTATCACCGGGGACAGTTGGATGCTGGAGATAATCCACAAAGGATATGCCCTCCATTTCCACCAACTGCCTCCCCCCTACTTTCCAGGGGAGCCTCCAAGGCCTCCTCTGCACACAGACCTTCTCCGTCAGGAGCTTCAGGGTCTGTTGGTGGACGGGGCGGTGGAGCCTGTGCCTTCCCACTTACAAGGTCACGGATTCTACTCCAGGTAATCTCCAGGAACAAGCAGGAATAAGTCCTCACATATGGGTACGTCGGAACCGACGGAGCCTGCGCGGGAAAGCTCCCCAGCTTCCCAGAAGGAAGCTTTTGGGGCCTCCCACTGCACATGCGCGCTGCCTTCCCGCCTTCCTGACCAGCTCTCCTCAGTTTTCTCTTTTTCCGCGGAGCCAGCAGGTCGTGTTCCTGTCACCGCTGAAGAAATTATTGTTTTAGTTTGTTTCTTTAGACCGCGTACCTGCCTTCCCCATACCGAAACCGGTACCGCCGGTCTCTCTTTTCTTTTCTTTAAAAAAAATAAAATAAAATCTTTATCTTTGCACAACTTGGTGACTTCGGTTAGGCCTCAGGCCTACACAAATTCTCCTCATGGAGAAACCAGCCCCTGGTTTTAAGAAGTGTACCAAGTGTAGTGCTGTTATTTCTGTCACAGACACCCATGAATGGTGTCTTAAATGTTTGGGACCTGACCACTCCATTCCGGACTGCCCATCCTGCTCCCAGATGTCTAAACGTGGTTTGCAGAACCGGGCCAACAAATTCCATGTGCTGTTTGCTTCAGATAATCCAGCATCACAGTCATCCAGGTCTTCCTCTCCGGATGGATCTCAGGTAACCAAACCTTCTTCGGGCAGGTCCTCAAAGAGCAAATCTCCTTCAAAGCATCGAGAGGCTCTCACTTTCGAATCTGAGGATCCTGCCCCAGCCAAACAACCCCGGCGGGAAGCTCTGGCTTCCAAAGCACCATCTATGGGGTTACAGGTTGACATCGATGGCACGGCCTCGACCGATCACCTGTTAGACTGCTCTGGGTTACCGGCCCATACCGGTACCGACATCCAGGCAGCAGTGGCGTCTATGAGCAATACTGTTCAGACCATGCAGCAGGCCATGTTGGCTTTTATTACAGCTGCGACGCCCTCGGTACCGCGTTCAGCGGTACCGGGTCCGGTTCCGGTATCTTCTCCCATACCGGAACCGAGACCATCGACTTCCAAACGCAGATCGGTTCCGCATGCCGGATCCGGGTTTTCACCCGATACCGATCCCATACCCGGTACGCCCGATGTCGATACCGATCGGTATGCGTATCGTGCGTTGGAAGCAAATAGAGAATACTCTGATTCTTCTGAGGATTTTGACTCCTCTGAGGACTCTGATGAGCTGTCTCTAGTTCTTCAGGAAGACCCTTCTTCCCCAAAGAGGAGAATGTCTCCACCAGAGGATTTGTCCTTTCAAGACTTCATTATAGAGCTAGCTAAAGGACTTTCTATTACCACATCCTCTGAAAAAGAACCTAGGTCAAAGAAATTGGATATTTTAAGATACCCTAAGGTTCCTAAAGAGGCAGTCACCCTGCCTATCCATGAAATCCTTCAAGAACACTTGATGGACTTATGGGAGGCTCCTCTAACGTTGTCTCCTTACTCTCGTAGGTTGGACACCATGTACCGGGTCCCTCCTTCTCCTGGGTTTCAAAAGACTCAGCTGCCTCACCATTCCATTGTGGTGAAGTCTGCGCTGAAAAAGATTAAGAGCACCAAAAGGCACTCTTCTACCCCTCCAGGGCGAGAATGTAAGACCCTAGACTCTTTTGGCAGGAAAATTTTCCAGGCTAGTATGCTTATAGCCAGGATTAATTCTTACAGTCTGTATATGGGCATGTTTCTCAGGGAACTTGCCCTAAAGGTACGGCATTTTGCCTCCTTTATCCCTGAGGATAGAAAGGAGGAGTTCATTTCTCTGGTGAAACAGCTTCTAGATGTTTCTAAGTTCTCCAACAGAGCAGCTTTTGATTCCTTTGAGGGTGCCGGTAGAGCTTCGGGCATTGCTATTGCAGCCCGACGACTTGCTTGGCTCCAGGCCTCTGACCTAGAACCCTGGGTCCTGGATGGCTTACGGAATCTGCCCTGTACAGGTGAGAACTTATTTGGTAAAGACTGGCAAATTAAAACCACTCAGATGGGCGCAGAAAGTGCTACATTAGATAGACTTTCTAAGTCTACCTCTACTCCTGCCAAGAAAAAGTCTTTCAAGAGGCCTTACTACAAGAAGGCCAGATTTTCCACAAATACTGGCCAACAATCTTCTCAGCCTCGCTTTGCTGCTAAACGTCAGCAACCTAAACAGGCAAGGTCAAAGCCTGCAGCGTCTGCCACTCCTCAGCAGGCTCAACCCCCTCAGGGGTTTTGACTTGCCCCTAGAGAACTTAACCTTTCTGGCTCTAGAACAACCAGAGCCCCTCACCATTCCCGAAAGGTTAGCTCACTTTGCTCCCAGATGGGGGCAAATTACATCAGAGCACTGGACCCTCCCTATCATCAGAGAGGGCTACAAACTTCATTTTTCCAACCTTCCTCCATATACCATGGTGAGGCACTTCAATTCTCCCCCATCTCTCCTGGGCCTTGTTGGATCAGGAAGTCTCTTCTCTCCTTGCCCAAGGGGCAATAGAAGAGGTTCCTCTTCTTCAACAAGGGACAGGATTCTACTCCCCTTATTTTCTCATAACAAAGAAGACAGGGGGATTCAGACCTATCCTAGATCTGAGAGAATTGAACAAATTTCTGTACAAGGAGAAATTCAAAATGCTTTCTCTAGGCATTCTCCTTCCATACCTTCAGAGTCAGGATTGGCTTTGTTCTCTAGATCTCAAGGATGCGTACACACATATACTCATCCACCCATCCCACAGAAAATATCTAAGATTTCTGTTTCAGGGAAAACATTTCCAGTACAGAGTACTTCCCTTCGGTCTAGCCTCTGCTCCAAGAGTGTTCACCAAATGCATGGCAGTTGTTGCCGCATTTCTAAGAGGTCTGGGAATTTTTGTATTCCCATATCTGGACGACTGGCTCATCCGAGCTCCATCTCAGTCAGAGGCCCAGATTTCCCTGGACCGCACAAGGCACATTCTGCAGTATCTGGGACTGGTGGTAAACCTTCCCAAGTCTCAACTTATCCCTACTCAGTCTCTGGAATTCATAGGGGCCCAGTTGGACACCACCACTGCAAGGGCCTACCTACCTCAAGTCCGAGGCCAACGTCTGATGTGCTTGGCCTCCCAAGCTCAGTCCAGCAGTCACTTGACAGCCAGAGAAATGCTACGACTTCTGGGCCACATGGCCTCCACGGTACACGTGGTGCCCTACGCTCGTCTTCATATGAGAGCAGCTCAATGGACCTTAGCCACCCAGTGGACTCAGGCATCAGGAGCGCTCTCCGACCAAATACTCACCTCAAAGCGTCTGTTTTGGTCCCTCCAATGGTGGATGTCCACCAAGAATCTGTTGTTGGGGGCCCCCTTCCAACCTTTGTTGCCCCAAGCAACCCTCACAACAGATGCCTCCCAAACAGGGTGGGGAGCCCATCTTCAACACCTCTCCACTCAGGGTACTTGGTCTCCACAAGAGACCACCCTTCACATCAACCTCCTGGAACTGCGAGCAATCTTCTTTGCCCTCAAAGTCTTCCATACCCTCCTAGTCCACCTGACCATCCTAGTCCAGACAGACAATCAGGTGGCCATGTTCTACATAAACAAGGAGGGATAGGCTCTCTGTCGCTTTGCAACGAAGCTCTCAGATTATGGGCCTTCGCCAGAGAGCATCAAATTCATCTTCTGGCAGTCTATCTTCCAGGGGTTCAAAACTCTCGGGCAGACAGACTCAGTCGAGTTCTGCTTCCACACGAATGGTCCCTACATATGGACCAGATACGCAGAATCTTTCAGGAATGGGGAACCCCGGACATAGACCTCTTTGCAAGTCCGTGGAATGCCATACTTCCCCGGTTCTGTTCCAGGAATCCGTGTCAGGGAGCTCAGGTCAACGACGCCTTTCTCCTGCATTGGGGTCAGGAATTCCTATATGCCTTTCCACCCATTCCTTTGATTCCCAAGACTCTGTTCAAACTCCAGAGAGATCACGGATCGATGATCCTCATAGCTCCACGCTGGCCACGCCAAGTGTGGTTCCCTCTACTTCTGCATCTCTCCCAGGGACCCTCTCTGGACCTGGGAGCTGCGCCAGACCTTCTGTCTCAGGAGGAGGGGACTTGTGGCACCCAAACCCCAAGTCCCTACACCTCAGAGCTTGGTTACTGAAGGCCTAAGCCTTCATGACTTCAATCTTTCTCAACCAGTGAAAGATATCCTTCATGCCTTTAGGAAACCCTCCACGAGGCGGTCCTATGCTTTCAAATGGAAACGCTTTTCCATTTGGTGTGCTCAACAGGGTCTTGACCCTCTAGCACTTCCTTTGAATTCTCTACTAGACTATCTCCTGCATCTTTCTAATGCAGGCCTTAAGACGAATTCAGTAAGAGTCCATTTGAGTGCTATTGCAGCATCCTTAAAACCTATAAATGGACAACCTGTCTCCTCTCATCCGCTTGTCGCAAGGTTCATGAGAGGCCTGACTCTAACTAAGCCTCCCATCCGACCTCCTCCGGTAGCATGGGACTTGAACCTAGTTCTAGGTCAGCTTATGAAGCCACCTTTTGAACCGTTGGTTTCTACCTCCTTGAAATTTCTTTCCTGGAAGGTCCTTTTCCTTATTGCAGTCACTTCGGCTCGCCGCATCAGTGAACTACAGGCCTTAGTGGCTCATCCACCTTATACTAGGTTTCATCATGATAAGGTGGTCCTTAGGACGAATCCCCACTTTATGCCCAAAGTGGTCTCGCCTTTTCATCTTAATCAAGAGGTATATCTACCTGTCTTTTTTCCGGCTCCTCATGCATCCAGTGCAGAGAGGAACCTTCATACTCTAGATTGTAAAAGAGCTCTTGCCTTTTACCTCAACAGGACTCAGCCACATCGAAAGTCTTCCCAACTTTTTGTGGCTTTTGATCCTTCTCATTTGGGACTTCCAGTCTCCAAACGTACACTTTCCAATTGGATTGCTCAGTGTATTTCCTTTGCTTACCAGAGTAAAAACATTTCTCTGGAAGGCCATGTCACAGCTCACAATGTGAGAGCCATGGCCACTTCTATGGCTCATCTTCACTCATTGATCAGATCTGTCGAGCCGCCACATGGGCCTCGGTTCATACCTTCACAGCCCATTACTGTTTGGACAAGGACTCCCGCCGGGATGCCTTGTTTGGTCAGGCTGTCCTCAAACACCTGTTCCATACTTGAACAACTCCTGCCCACCTTCCCAGGATGGATGCCTGAGATCCATACGAAGATGGCGAACCCTTGGAAGGGGATCCCCCAGGCATCTTAGCTAGGGAGTCCCCATATGTGAGGACTTATTCCTGCTTGTTCCTGGAGATAGCACAGTTACTTACCTGTAACAGGTGATCTCTGGGAACAGCAGGAATTAGTCCTCACAACCCACCCACCTCCCCTAGGAGTTGTATCTTCTATCTATCTTCCTTTCCTCTCTCTATTGTCTCAGCTATAAACTCGAACTGAGGAGAGCTGGTCAGGAAGGCGGGAAGGCAGCGCGAGGCCCCAAAAGCTTCCTTCTGGGAAGCTGGGGAGCTTTCCCGCGCAGGCTCCGTCAGTTCCGACGTACCCATATGTGAGGACTAATTCCTGCTGTTCCCAGAGATCACCTGTTACAGGTAAGTAACTGTGCTTTTCCTGGTGCCCAAAAGGACCAGTCGCCTTGGTCCCATTCTGGACCTCAGGAACCTCAACAAGTTCCTAGTGAAAGAAAAGTTCAAGATGCTTACTCTTGGAACCCTTCTGCCCTACCTCCAGCAGGGAGATTGGCTATGCTCCTTAGATCTAAAGGTTGCATACACTCACATCCTCATTCATCCAGACCACAGGACGTACCTGAGGTTCATCATGGGAGGAAACCATTATCAGTACAGAGTGCTGCCTTTTGGCCTCACCTCCGCCCCCAGAGTCTTCACAAAGTGCCTAGCAGTGGTGGCGGCCTACCTGAGAAATCAGGGCATCTTTGTCTTCCCCTATCTGGACGACTGGCTCATCAGGGGTCAGACAAGTCAGGAGGCCAATCAAGCCACCCTCAGGACCATTGCTCTTCTACAACGCCTGGGGTTTGTCATAAACTTCGCAAAGTCCACTTTGCTCCTTTCCCAGAACTTGGAGTTCATAGGGGCAAGGTTGGACTCTCTCCTGGCAAAGGCATTCTTGCCAGAAAACAGAGCCCACAGGTTGATGGCCTTAGCAAGTCAGTTTCTCAGCAGCTCCCTGGTCTCCGCCAGACTCTGCCTGAGGCTGCTTGGCCACATGGCTTCGACAGTACATGTGACCCCCACTGCCAGGCTCCATATGAGGCCTGCATAGTGGTGCCTTCGGGCTCAGTGGTCACAGGCCACAGGCAGCCTCAGAGACAGGATAAGGGTGTCCAGACCATTTCTGCACTCCCTCAACTGGTGGCTGCACCCACCCAACCTACTGAAAGGGGTGCCTTTTCAGATTCCGGGGTACACAGTAGTGGTGACAACGGATGCCTCCCTGCAAGGCTGGGGAGCTCATTGTCTGGGCAAGTGCACCCAGGGCCTCTGGTCTCCCTAGGAAACTGCGCAGCAGATCAGTCTCCTCGAACTCAGAGCTATTCGATTAGCACTCAAAGCTTTCACTCCTACCCTGGCTCACCAGTCTGTCCTGATTCAGACGGACAACCAAGTTGCCATGTTTTATGTGAACAAACAGGGCGGGACTGGGTCCAGGATCCTTTGTCGGGAAGCTCAGGACCTTTGTTCTTTTGCCCTCAAGCACAACATGCTCCTCAGGGCTGTGTACCTTTCAGGCCAGGACAACTACCTGGCAGACAGGTTAAGCAGAATACTGCAGCCCCACGAGTGGCAGCTGCATCCTTCAGTAGTTCAGAAGATCTTCCTGAAATGGGGTCTCCCTTTGATAGTTCTCTTTGCCAGCCCCATGAACAAGCAGCTGCCAAAGTTCTGCTCCAGGCAACCACATCCTCTGCGGATAGCAGCGGATGCTTTTCTGATATCTTGGTCTCAGGGCCTCCTCTATGCGTTTCCTCCCACACCCTTGGTGGCCCGAACCCTATTCAAGATTCTCCAGGACAAGTCCTCAGTCCTGCTGGTAGCTCCCAGGTGGCCAAGACAGCCTTGGTTTCCTCTTCTGCTTCACCTGGCGGTGGATCCTCCACTGCCTCTGGGGTTGCAACCCAACCTTCTCACACAGGACCAGGGTTCCCTTCTGCACCCCAATCTCCGGTCTCTCAATTTGATGGCCTGGAGGCTGCAAGGGTAGTTTTGGCTCCCTGAGGCCTACCTTGGAAAGTTGAGGAGGTTGTCCTAGCCTCTAGGAAACAGTCCACTAGGAAAACCTATGCTCTCAAGTGGAAGAGGTTTTCTGTGTGGTGTCACCTACGTACAGAGGATCCTTTCTCCTGTACTGTGCCAGTAGTGCTTCAGTACTTACTGCACTTATCCAATCAGGGCCTTAAGTCCAATTCTGTTCGGGTCCTCCTCTCAGCTCTAGCAGCTCACCACTCATTGGTAGAGGGGCAATCTCTATCTGGTCACCCCTTGGTGTCCCGCTTTCTCAGGGGCTTGCTTTTGCTCAAGCCTCCTATCCGTCGTCCTGCCCCTGAGTGGGAGCTGAATGTAGTCTTGCAGCAACTGACTCGCCCACCTTTTGAGCCGTTGGCTACTTGTCCACTACGCTTCCTCTCTTGGAAGACACTCTTCCTGATAGCCCTTACCTCGGCTAGGCGAGTAAGTGAGCTTCAAGCCCTGGTCTGTGACAGGCCTTACACCAGGATTTACAGGAAACAGGGTAGTCCTCAGGACTCATCTGAAGTTCCTCCCTAAGGTTGTCGTTTCTTTCCACCTCAACCAGGAGGTGGTTCTTCCAACATTCTTCCCTAGGCCTCATGCTAGCCAGGCTGAAGCAGTCCTGCATACCCTGGACTGTAGGAGGGCCTTATCCTTCTACGTTGACCGTACACAGGGGCATAGAAGGGCTACTCAGCTCTTCATATCCTTTGACCCCAATAAGTTGGGGTTGGCTGTGTCCAAGCGTACCTTGTCCATCTGGGTGGCTGACTGTATCACCTGGGCTTAGAAGGCGGCTGACCTTCCTTTGCAGGGTAGGGTCACGGCCCATCGTGTCAGGGTGATGGCTGCCTCAGTGGCTCATCTCCGCTCTGTGCCCTTGGTAGACATCTGCAGGGCTGCAACTTGGTCTTCAAGCCAGACTTTTGCAGCCCATTACTGCCTGGAGAGGGAGTCCCGTAGGGACAGTGCTTTTGGCCAGGCAGTACTCCGGAATCTCTTTGAGGTTTAGGCAACTCCTGCTCTCTGTTGGGCTACCGGTGGAGGTTGTGTCCTTGAAAAGCCTTTCTTTGCTGCTGAGACTAGAGGGAGTTCTCTTGTTCAGCCTGGGTTCCTCAGTAGCCCAGAGCTAGTGAGTCACCCATATGTGAGGACTGACTTCCTGCTTGGTCCTGGAGAAAGAGTAGTTACTCACCTGTAACAGGTGTTCTCCAGGAGCAGCAGGAATCAGTCCTCACAACCCTCCCTCCTCCCCTTGGAGTTGCAGTTGTACGTAGTTTATTTTTTCATTTTTGTGTGCTGTTCTTAGCTATGTCATTTGACTGAGATAAGATGGCACCTTTAGGCGGGAAGGGAACCGCGCATGCGTGCCTGCATTCCCAAAGTCTTTCATAGAAAGCTGGGGAAATGCTCCGCTGGGGCTTCATCGGCGCCGATGACACCCATATGTGAGGACTGATTCCTGCTGCTCCTGGAGAACACCTGTTACATGTGAGTAACTACTCTATCTATACCTGGGAAGGACTCTATACCAAGGGATTCAGAAATTCTGCAATCCCAATGGTTTCCAGAGGAGGCAATCATGCTTCCTCTACATCAGACCTTACAGGATCTGTTATTAAGAATGTGGGAAACTCTCTTAACGGTATCCTCTCATTCCAAAAGAGTGGACACGATCTATAAAGTCTCACCTTCCCCAGGTTTTCAAAAGACTCAGCTCCCTCATCATTCTATAGTAGTGGAATCAGCAATGAGGCATGTTAAGAGTGCAAAAAAGCACTCCTCTTATCCGCAAGGTCATGAGTCTAGAACCTGTCATGCCCCCTTGCCTAGGGCCAATGGCTGAACGGCAAAAGGGCTGCCTTATTTGTTTTCGAGCAATGTCTCAAGCCTAGTGCACCAGCACTGGATGCCTGGACTTGTAGTTTAATTACTTTCCAACAAAGTATTGTGACCACACGGGGTTCAAGGCAAACAAATACATTTTATTCAGGGTTCTCCCCCTCGCATAGAATTCTTAATGCAAGACATGGCATGGATTATTTCTCCAAAATAATAGGATAACAGGAACAACTGAAAGTTGAGAATCTAATGACAGTAGTACTGTTACATTCACAGCTCTGCTCAGGCTTCTCTGCGATAGCAGCTTTCCACAGCCAAGGCTGAAGAACTGATCAAACTTCAAAGTTTCAACAAAATGTCTTTCTTTCTCAGGTTTAGAAACAGCTATGCACTTCTCTCATGCAGAGGTAACTCATCGTAAGTCCAAGCTGTTTGCTTCACATAAAGAGCAATCCATTTCACATACGTCACTATCAACAGGTGTTTCATCAACATCTATTATCATATCTTCGCAAGCTCCATTAGCATTCGCTTCTAAGGAACTTTTATAATCAGGTTTAAACTGAAGCTTATTTAGAATCTCTTGCAGTTGTCCTATAAACTGCTCTCTCTGGTTTTCACGTACACTGCTTAGGGAAGGAGTTTGATTCTCTTGTAAGAATTTGAACACAGAATCTGAAGCTGTCTCAGGGCACTTACTTGGAATACTTTACTCCTGGCTGGAGTTGGTTTTACTGCGTTCCTGTCCTGACTTTGCTCAGCGCTGAACCTTAGCTTCTTAACAATATCCTCAGCACAGCTCTTGTTAGGGACTGAAGCACATGTACCTTTCCAACGTGCAATGCTTTCTCTACAGTCTAGCTGTTTCCCCGGGTAAAGGTAAGCCCTTCTACCTTCTCTCTGGGTTGCTTTGGCAGAAGCTTCAGGTTTGCTTTCAGTGCTCCTTGAGAATAGGGATCAGCAGCCTCTCCAGAATCCTCCTTAGCTTCCTTAGCTTGTTCTGAGTTCCGTGATTTCCCTGCTAGTTCGCTTCCTGGTTCACCTCCTGGTTTCCTTCCTCTTGGCTTCCTTTCTCCTGGCTTCCTTCTTTTACTAAACTCTGAGGCAGCCTTAAAACAGCTTTTCTCACCAGCCATTCCCTCCTTGCTGCACATGTGAAGTTCGTTAGGGCTCAAACTAGCTCTTACGTCACTGCTGGGGCAGGGTTTAGCTCTAGCTAGTACATGCTCTGAAAGCTTGTGGTTTCCATGGGAACCCTGTTTGCCTTTACTTTTAAAGGTGTATCCCTCATTTCCTTCCCATTCCACTCGGTCCACACAACTCTCCTTATCACAAACCTTAGATGCTTTTGGGCGTCGATGCTTCCAAGCATCTATGCTTTCAGCAAGAATCATTTCATATATTTTCTATATGGGATTCTCTCTGAAAGAGGTTGCCAAAGATTTAAAACTTTTCAACCCTTTCCTTCAGGAACATAAAAGAGCTGACTATTTATCATTAGTCAGTCATGCTCATAATATTTCTACATTCCTTTGTCATGCTTCCATGGATTCTTTTGAATCTATTAGCAGATCTTCTGCTATAGCCATAGGGGCACGACGTTTAGCCTGGCTCCAAACTTCAGACTTGGATAAATGGGTTCAAGAAAAGCTGGGAAATAGCCCTTGTACTGGAGAACATCTCTTCAACAAGGATTGTCTATTTCAAGCTAGTCAGTTAACCACTGAAAAGCCTACCTTAAGAGGATTGTCAAAACTTTCCTCTGCCCCAGCTAATGAAGGATCTTCTAAAAAACTTTATTCCTCTAGGGGGAAAATGTTTTATCCATCTTCTTCCCCTCAGGCAGATGTTCCCCAACGGGCAGCATCAAACCAGGCTAAGGAAATAGAAACCTCAACGGACTCAGCAAACCCAGTAATTACAGGATTTCTGATTTCTTTTCTTCCTGTATGAGGTTCAGGATCCGTACACCTTCCTTTTATCAAAAGAGGTGTCTGGCTTGATTCTCATCCATGCTGAGACAACATTGAGTTAACTCTAGACATGAATCTCTTGTTCAAGAGAACTTCATTCTACTAGCTCCAAGAGCTCTTGAGATATCTCAGGCCTGCAGGTAATGTTTCTACTTCCCTATTGTAAAAAAACAAACAAACAAACAAACAAAAAAAAAACCAGGAGGGAAGGTCAATCAAGAAACTTAACAGGCTGAGTGGTACCTTTCACCCTTTTTTGACACTTACCTGTAAGACCTTAACTGCAGAGGACCCTATCCATAAAGACTTACTAAATTGTAAGTTTTTCAACTCTGTATTACTCCTATCTTTTAGTTGGGACATCTAGTCTCCAACCTGAATATTATTCAACTGGAGAGCTTCTTACTGAAGCTATGGGAGTTCCTACTCCAGTAAATCTTTCCAATACAGAGCTTTTTCCTTTTTGGGTCCTTCTGTACTGGGGTTTTTACAGGATGCAATTCAGCATTCTGAAAGCCCCTACCAGATTTAGTCTATACATTTGGGCAAGGTCAGCTCAGAGGGCTTCTAAAACCATCCATTCTGGAAATATGAATAACCCACCAAGTGGGTTAGATGAGCTTCTTTAAACAGATAGCTCACATGGGTTTCCGCCTATTCTACGCTACTTGCGTTTGTTAGAGCTGACCCTTCAAATACTTCCTGTTCAATTAATCATTGCAGGGCAAAAAGCCTCTCTACCATTTTTTGCCATCCTCAATTCTGTTTCAACAGAATTGATTCGGTTGCGCATTGGCTACCCAACAGCCAGGTCTCATCTAAGCAACCTATAACATGCTCTCTGCAACTATGCAATGAAGCTCTACAACTATGGGCCTTTATCAGAGAGTGTCGTAGTCCACCCCTGGAAGGTAACTTCCAGGCGGTTAAAGAACCTTTGACTGGTAGTCTGTACCCAGTCATGCCCCACATGGCTGTTTGTTCCTAATTTTCCATTTTCCTTAAAATTCTTTCAAGGAGAAGAATCCAGGGCCTGGACAACTTCAAGTTTAAGGAATAGCACCACTCCCTAAGTTATTCCTTATTCTCAATGGAACTCCTACAACAGGGATGCATTCCTAATCATTGCAGTTGATCCTTATCTACTGCTATTTTTTCTACTTCCAATACCTCATTGAAGTTTTGAGATGCAAAGAACGCATGATACTCATACTGCCCTCATAGAGAGACAGACATGGTATCCCCTTACATTGCCTTTTTTTTTCTTCCAGCTTCTATTCTGAAGTGAAAAAAGGAATCCTCTATCTTAGGATTAAGGATCTCCTCTGCACTCCTTCGGGTACGTTTCAAGACCTAATCATCTGAGGACTAGTCGTTTTACGACCTAGACCTCTTGTCACGGGTAAGAAGCATCTTACTGGTTTCCATGTAACCTTGCCTATGTTTCTTATACCTTGACTAATAAGTGATCCTCACTAACTATATGCAATAAGGTCTTAACCCTTCTTGTTACACAAGCATACAATCTGACCCTGAAATATTGTTACTGTCCATATCAATGCTGTCAGCAGACCGTAAACTTCTTAAATGGACATCCAATTTATCTGGTAAAGTTAGGAAACTCCTTTTCTTTACCATAACCTTTTTTTTCTATCAGAATCAGGTTACCTTATATCTGAAGCTCTCTAGGTAAAGTTGTTAGCCTAAGTGCTATCACTTACGCAACACACATTACTGATCTTCAGAAATTGGGGGCTAAACAGCCCAATACAATTTTCTCGTCTGGATGAAGGGGTTCTACGAACCCATCCCCTTTTTTCTATAAAGGTATCTTGACCTTTTCTTCCAGACCAGTCAGATTTGTCTTTTCTTTCCCAAGGCACCATCCTGCTCTAGTGACAGAAATGTTTTAGACTTTGGAGTATAGAGAAGTTTAAACTTCTCTCCAAGGTCCCAACTTCTTATAAAATTTCCCAATTTTTCCCTGGGGTTATGTCTAGACATTAATATTTCTTATTTCTGTCTACATTGCAAAACTTTATTTCCTTTACTCCTCACGGTAAGGGAATTCCATATGAGGACAATGTGATGGTTCTTTACAACAGACCCATATTAACTTTCCCCATATGTGTAGTTTTTGCAATCCTTGGATAACATCTTTTTTTCAAGAATTGGGACTTCCTTTTTCCTTACTAACAGTTATTTCTACACAAGGACACCTTCCCCGATTCCTTGTTTAGTCTAGCTATTCCACAGCACACCCCTTTACACTGTTAGCGCAACTCCTGCCCTCCATCCCTTGAATGCCTGAGGTCCTTGGGAGGAAGCATGTCCCACCCATTAGTTTTGTTACATGCTGGGCCTCTTCCAGGCATCTCAGCTTGGGAGTCCCCATATGTGAAGACTCATTCCTGCTTGTTCCTGGAGATAGCACAGTTACTTACCTGTAACAGGTGATCTCTGGGAACAGCAGGAATAAGTCTTCACAACCCACGCACCTCCCCTAGGAGGAGTTCTCTCTCTCTCTTTCTGATTTGTCTACTTCCCTCCTTCGGTCTCAGCTACAAACCCAACTGATGAGAGGGAAGTGTTTAGGCGGGAAGGTAGCGTGCATGCGTGTGGGATGCTCCCAAAGGCTTTCTTTCTGGACGCTGGGGAGCATTCCCGCGCAGGCTCCGTCAGTACCGACGTACCCATATGTGAAGACTTATTCCTGCTGTTTCCAGAGATCACCTGTTACAGGTAAGTAACTGTGCTTTCTCCATTGGGAAAACTGGCCATTTAATCCTATCCTCTGCTTTCTATTTTTTAACCAGTTCCTGATCCACAATAGTACACTGCCTCCTATCCCATGACTTTTTAAAATTTCGCTAAGTCTGTCTCATGAGGGCCTTGTTAAAGGCTTTCTGAAAATCCAGATACACTATATCAACCGACTCACCTTTGTCTACCTGTTTATTCACACCTTCAAAAAACATAACAGATTAGTAAGACAAGACCTTCCTTGGCTAAAGCCATGTTGGCTGTCTCCCATTAAGCCATGACTATCTACATGTTCAGTAATTTTTTTCTTTATAATGGTTTCTACCATTTTTCCTGGTACTGACATCAGGCTCACCGGTCTGTAGTTTCTGGGATCACCCCTGGAACCTTTATTAAAAATTGGTGTTACATTGGCCATCCTCCAATCTTCAAATATTACAGATGATTTTAAAGATAGATTACTAATAGGTCTGCAATCTCATATTTCAGTTCTTTCAATACGTTTGTATTTATACCATCCGGTCCAGGTGATTTGCTATTCTTCAGTTTATCAAATAGTTGTAATACATCTTCCCGGTGTATTGATATTTCTTTCAATTTTTCTGTGGCATCACCTTTAAATACCATTTCAGTCATTGGTAACATCCCTACATCTTCCTTAGTAAAGACTGAAGCAAAGAATTCATTCAGTTTCTCCAGGACCAAGCAGGAAGTCAGTCCTCACATATGGGTGACGTCGGCGCCGACGGAGCCCTCGTGCGGAGCATTTCCCCAGCTTTCAAAGAAAGCCTTTGGGAATTGCAGCGCGCATGCGCAGTCTCCTTCCCGCCCAAGGGTGCCATCTTGCTCAGTCTTCTTTTTTCCGCGGAGCCCGACAGACGTAGTTCGTTTTTCCTCGAGGAAAAAGTTGATTTCCCTGTTTTTTCTTTTTCTACCTTCGGTTCGACGCCGGATCCTTTTCCCGCCTTGGCCTGATACGCCGGTATCGAGTCCACTCTCTCTTTTTCGGTTTTTGTCCTTTGTGACTAGAGTTCTTTTTCTTTTTTCACTGGCAGCCCGGTCTTTTGACCTCGCAGGGGCCCTTTTTCCCCTGATGGCTACCAGCAGGTTTAAAAAGTGTGATCGGTGTAAGAAACTTATGTCTCTTACCGACACACATGACTGCTGCCTCCGCTGCCTCGGACCCGATGATCTGTGGTCCTTGTGGCAAAATGTCCTTGAAGGCGTTGAGGAGTCGGCAGCACCAGAAGGATAGGATCTTCTCTGACTCCGCGACCGGATGGGCCCGGACCTCGTCAGAGGCCTCGACGTCTCGGGACTCCGGCCCCAAGCAGCGTCGGGGTTCCTCTGAGCGGGGGTCTCCTTCGCGGGAACATCACAGGAAGAAGAAACCCGCGAGGGCGGCGTCGGTTTATGCTCCTGGTTCCTCGAGGGCCAGGTTGCATAGCCCCGATAGCCGTCCCGGATCTTCGGAGTCGGAGAGGCCTGCCAAGCATCCTCGTATCGAGATGGAGTCTCCTGGACACGTGAGTGCTGTAGTCCTCGTGAACTCTCCTCCAGGGGAGCCGACGTCGGGCCCGACGCCGTCAGGGCCCGAGTCGGGGGCTGCTGGGTCTCCTGAGCTCGGACTCAGGTTGATGGCCTTGGAGAGCAGCCTCGCTGCCTTCATGGAACAGCAGCGGGCATTGATCGCCGGTCTCACCGGTGCATCTGCCCCGACCACCGGGACCTCGACGTCCAAGTCGACCCCGGAGGCCGAGCCGATCCTCGAGTCCATGTGGGCTCGAGTCGATCCTCGGCCACGGTCTCCCTCGGCCTCCCGTTCGGGACCGAGGTCGTTGACGCCGGTACTCTCGGCGTCGGGGTGGATGGCATCGGTGCCCGCCCAACCGGAGCCGCTTGATTCCTCCTCCGAGGAGTCAGGCTGGGAGACGGAGGACGAAGAGTCACCCGACACTTATCGGACTCAGTGTCCCATCGGACTCGCCGGAGTCCGAACCTCGGAGACGATCCCCACCGGAGGATACCTGGTTCTCGGACTTCGTGCAGGATATGGCCAAGGCCTTGGCCTTCCCCGCGGATCCCGAGGAGGAGCCTCGAGCCGAGGAGCTCGAGGCCCTCCAGTATGACTCTCCCCCAAAGGAGGCCTTTACTGTACCGGTTCCTCCGATGCTGAAGCGGCTGCTCTTCCGCATGTGGGAGACCCCGGCCTCGACACCGGTGTTAAGCAAGCGGGTCGATTCCATCTATTGAGTCTGCAAGAGCCCTGGGTTCCATAAGGCACAATTACTGCACCACTCCATGATTGTGGAATCGGCCATGCATCGACTGGAAAATCAGAAGATGCACTCCTCGGTACCTCCCGGCCGGGAGGCCCGGAACCTGGATGCCCTCGGTAAGAAGTGCTTCCAGGGCTCTATGCTTGCTTGCCGTGTCCAGACTTACCAGCTCTACATGGGCATGTATCTCCGAGATCTGGCAAAGGAGATTGCCGGGTTCTCTGCTGGTCTCTCCGAGGAACCTTTGCAGCGGTTCCAAGCCTTGTCCACTGGTATTTGAGAGTGCTCGAAGTTTATCTCTCGAGCAGCCTACGATGGCTTCGAGGCTTCGGCCCGAGTAGCCAGGGCCGGCATCGGTGCCCGCCGACGGGCTTTGCTACAGTCATCCGACCTCGAGCCATGGGTGCAGGACAAGTTGGTCGATGTCCCCTGCCGAGGTGAAAACCTCTTTGGCAAGCCCATGGCTGAAAAGACTGCAGAACTCAAGACCGAGACTCTGACCAGGACTAGGCTGTCCAGAAAAACCTCTGCCCCTTCTCAGAAGAAGAAGGGCTCGGGAAAAGATACCTCTTACCCGAGGAAGTCCTCTGCCTATAAACAATACCCTCATTATCAGGCCTCTGCAGCTCCCCAACAGGGTCAGCAGGCCAAGGGGCAGGGTCATGGGCCCCGTAGGCAGAAGGCCCCCAAGCCACCAACACCGGCCCCTGCTCAGCAGGGTGGGGTTTTTTGACTCAGCAAGCATAGCCTCTTCTCCTCAGCTGGCTCACCTCAGCACAGGAGGCCGGCTGGCCCACTTTGCCCACAGGTGGTCAGCCGTCACATCAGATACCTGGGTGCTCCATATAGTCCAAAAGGGCTATCTTCTCCATTTTCACCAGGTACCTCCTTCCTATTTTCCAGGGGAGCCTCCAAGACTACCTCTGTACAGGGACCTACTCCTTCAGGAGTTAGCAAGTCTGCTAAAGGACCAGGCCGTGGAACAGGTGCCCCACCACCTGAGAGGTCACGGCTTTTATTCCAGGTACTTTCTGGTACCAAAAAGAACAGGAGGCCTCCGACCCATCCTAGACTTGCGCAACCTCAACAAGTTCCTGGAGAGGGAAAAGTTCAAGATGCTTACCCTTGGAATCCTGCTGCCCTACCTCCAGCAGGGAGATTGGCTATGCTCCTTAGATCTAAAGGATGCTTATACTCACATCCTTATTCATCCAGACCACAGGCAATATCTCAGGTTTGTTGTGGGGGGAAACCACTACCAGTACAGAGTACTTCCCTTTGGCCTGACCTCCGCTCCCAGGGTGTTCACCAAGTGCCTGGCGGTGGTGGCGGCCTACCTGAGGCTTCAAGGTCTTTTTGTGTTTCCATACCCGGACGACTGGCTCATAAGGGGCCAGTCTTCCCAGGAGGCCAGTCAAGCCACCCTTCGCACTGTGGCTCTGCTTCAGCACTTGGGGTTTGTCATAAACTTTGCAAAGTCCACTTTGCTCCCGTCCCAGAACTTGGAATTCATAGGAGCAAGGCTAGACACTCTTCAGGCGAGAGCTTTTCTGCCAGTGGACAGGGCCCTCCGGTTGATGGATGTAGCCAGGCAGTTTCACAGCAATTCCCTGGTTTCCGCCAGGCAATTCCTGAGATTTCTCGGCCATATGGCTTCCACGGTTCATGTAACCCCCAATGCCCGCCTGCACATGCGGCCTGCTCAGTGGAGCCTTCGAACTCAGTGGCATCAGACCACAGGGAGCCTTGCAGACTCCGTGAGAATATCCACCCTGCTCATCTCCTCTCTACAATGGTGGCTTCATCTTCCGAATCTGGTACTCGGAGTGGATTTTCAATCCCCTCCGCATTCTCGAGTGCTGACGACAGATGCTTCTCTTCTAGGTTGGGGAGCACATTGCCAAGGGGCATGTACTCAGGGTCTCTGGACTCCTTGGGAGGCTGCTCAGCAGATAAACTTCCTGGAGCTACGGGCAATACGCCTAGCTCTGAGAGCCTTCTCCCACCTCACATCTCACCAGTCTGTACTGGTCCAGACGGAAAATCAAGTTGCCATGTTCTACGTGAACAAACAAGGAGGCACAGGCTCCTTCCTTCTCTGTCAGGAGGCACAACAGCTGTGCTCTTGGGCCGTCAATCACGGAATCCTCCTCAAGGCTTTCTACCTCCCCGGTCAAGAAAATTACCTGGCGGACAAACTGAGCAGGATCCTGCAACCACACGAATGGAGATTGAATCCATTGGTGGTTCAGCAGATGTTTCTCAGGTGGGGCCTCCCCACCATGGATCTTTTCGCCAGCCCTCTGAATCAGCAACTCCCGAGATTCTGTTCCAGACAACCGCATCCTCTCAGAGTAGCAGCGGATGCCTTTCTGATTCCGTGGTCCCAAGGCCTACTATATGCGTTTCCTCCCACGCCACTCGTGTCTCGAACACTGTTCAAGGTCCTCAAGGACAGGGCCTCAATGATTCTGATAGCCCCCAGGTGGCCGAGGCAGCCGTGGTTCCCACTCCTGCTGCAACTGATGGTGGACACTCCTCTGCCTCTGGGAATTCAACACGATCTCCTGTCTCAGGACCAGGGGTCTCTCTTGCACCCCAACCTCCAGTCCCTTCATCTGATGTCCTGGCTGCTGAAAGGGTAGTCCTGGCTCCCCTACTCCTGCCTAGAGAGGTGGAAGACGTAGTCTTAGCCTCTAGGCGGCAATCCACCAGGAAATCCTACGCTCTTAAGTGGCGTAGATTCTCCACATGGTGTGCTCAGCACAGCGAGAATCCCTTCTCATGCTTGGTAGCGGTAGTATTGCAATACTTGCTTTACCTCTCCTATCTAGGCCTTAAGTCCAACTCTGTCAGGGTTCACCTCAGTGCTCTCTCAGCGCACCACTCGCCGGTGGACGGGAGGCCTCTTTTCAACCACCCTTTGGTGGCTCATTTTCTCAGAGGCCTCCTCCTGCTTAAGCCTCCTTTGCGTCCACCAGCCCCTGAGTGGGATCTGAATGTGGTCTTACAGCGGCTTACTTGTCCGCCATTTGAACCTATGGCTACCTGCCCTCTCCGTTTTCTCTCCTGGAAAACCTTGTTTCTGGTAGCTCTTACCTCTGCTAGGCGAGTGAGTGAACTTCAGGCACTAGTGTCTGATCCCCCTTACACTAGGTTCTACAGGAATAGGGTAGTCTTATGGACTCACCCGAAGTTTCTTCCTAAGGTTGTCTCCCCTTTTCACCTCAATCAGGAGGTGGTTCTTCCGACCTTCTTTCCCCAGGCCGCATGCCAACCGGGCTGAGATGTTCCTGCATACCCTGGATTGTAGGAGGGCGTTATCCTTCTACATCGACCGTACGCGGGAGCACCGGAGGGCTGTTCAGCTCTTCGTTTCTTTTGACCCCAATAAGTTGGGGCTACCTGTCTCCAAGCGTACTTTGTCCATATGGGTCGCTGACTGTATCGCCTGGGCTTATGGGGCAGCCGGCCTCTCGTTGGAGGGTCGAGTCACGGCTCATCGTGTCAGGGCGAAGGCTGCATCAGTGGCTCATCTCCGCTCTGTTCCATTGGCAGACATTTGCCGGGCCGTTACTTGGTCTTCAAGCCAGACTTTTGCGGCCCATTACTGCCTTGAGAGGGAGTACCGCAGGGACAGTGCTTTTGGACAGGCAGTACTCCATAATCTCTTTGGGGTTTAGGCAACTCCTAAACTCCGGCCCTGGTGTTGGGCTACCAGTCGGGGGCGTTCTCAGAGAAGATTCCTTCCTTACATACTGACAAGCTAGAGGGAGCTCATTTTTCCGCTTGAGGTCTCCGATAGCCTTAAGCTGGGGAGTCCCATATGTGAGGACTGACTTCCTGCTTGGTCCTGGAGAAAGAGTAGTTACTCACCTGTAACAGGTGTTCTCCAGGAGCAGCAGGAATCAGTCCTCACAACCCTCCCTCCTCCCCTTGGAGTTGCAGTCGTATGATTTATTTTTTCTAATTTTTTGCTGTCTTTTAGCTATGTCATCAGACTGCGCAAGGTGGCACCCTTGGGCGGGAAGGGGACCGCGCATGCGCGCTGCAATTCCCAAAGGCTTTCTTTGAAAGCTGGGGAAATGCTCCGCACGAGGGCTTTGTCAGCGTCGCCGTCACCCATATGTGAGGACTGATTCCTGCTGCTCCTGGAGAAACACCTGTTACAGGTGAGTAACTACTCTGTCTCCGCTATGGCCTTGTCCCTCTATTATCTAATGGTCCAAATGACTCTCTCACAGGTATTTTGCTATGAATTTACTTGAAAAAGTCTTTATTACGTATTTTTGCTTCCACAGCAAGCTTCTTCTCAAATTCTGCCTTTGCCTGCCTTATCAATGCCTTGCATCTAACTTGCCAGTACTTATGTTGTTTCCAGTTTTCGTTATTTGGCTCCTTTTTTCATTCCCTGAAAGATGCTTTTTTGGCAACAGCCTCTCTGACCTCACCTTTTAAGCTATGTTGACAGTGTTTTGGACTTCCTTCAACTTTTCTTAAAGTGTGGAATACAGCTGGTTTGGGTTTCTGAGATGGTATTTTTAAAGAGTACCTATGCTTGATGTAAATCTTTAACTTTTGCAACTGCTCCTTTTAGTTTTTTCTTAACGGTTTTCCTAATTTTATCATAGTCTCCCTTTTGAAAGTTAAAAGATAGTATAGCGGATTTCCTTACCGTCCTTCCTCCATTTATTAAATCAAACACAATCATGCTATGATCACTGTTGCCAAGTGGCCCCAACACCCTTATTTCTTGCACCAGATCTTGTGTTCCATTAAAGACTAGGTCCAAAATGGCTTCCCCTATTGTCGGTTCATGATCCAGCTGCTCCAAGAAGCAGTCATTTATTTCATCTAGAAACTTTATCTCCCTAGCGTGTCCTGCCATGACACTGACCCAGTCGATACCAGGGGTAATTGAAATCACCCATTATTACTGTGCTGTAACTTTTGTTAGCTTCCCTGATTTCCTTGAGCATTTCATCATCCATTTATAAATTCTGGCCAGGCGGTTGATAGTACACCCCCACTGCCATTGCCTTCCCCTTCCCCTTTTTACATGGAATTTAAATCCATAGAGATTCTACAGTGAATTTTGTTTCCTGCAAAACTGTAATCCTTTGTGACTCAATGCCCTCTCTAACATAGAGTTCAACCCCTCCACCAATTTGATCTGCTCTATCATTACGATATAGTTTGTACCCAGGTATCAGAGTGTCCCACTGGTTGTCCTCCTTCCATCATGTCTCTGAGATACCAATCATATCTGACCTCTCTTTTAGTACTATATATTCTAACTCTCCCATCTTATTTTTTAGACTTCTAGCATTTGCATAAAAGCATTTTAGAGGCTTATTTTATTCATATTAATCTGGCTATCGGTAGGCAGGGGTAATTTGCAATCTTTATCTCTGTCTGCTCTGTACTTAAGGGTTTTTGGGTTACTTTTCTTTATTGAAATCTCTGTTATGCCCTAACTTCAATCTTTTGCGAGTATCCATCAAGGATACATTGTTCCGAGCCATGCGCTCTTGGGCGACTGTCGGTTCTCCCCTATTATCTAGTTTAAAAGCTGCTCTATCTCCTTTTTAAAGGTTAATGTCAGCAGCCTGGTTCCATCCCGGTTAATGTGGAGCCCATCCCTTTGGAAAAGCCCCTCCTTTCCCCAGAATGTTCCCCTATTCCTAACAAATCCAAAACCCTCTTCCTTGCACCATCGTCTCATCCATGCATTTCCGGAGCTCTGCCTGCCTTTTGAGTCCTGCGCATGGAATGGGAAGCATTTTGAAGAATGCTGCCTTGGAAGTTCTGGATTTCAACTTCCTACCTAAAAGCCTAAATTTGGTCTCCAGAACCTCCCTATCACACTTTCCAACATTTTTGGTACTAACATCTATCAAGACAGCAGACTCCTCCCCAGCACTATCTAAGACCTTGTCTGGGTGGTACGTGAGGTCTGCTACCTTCGCACCAGGCAGTCATGTTACCAGGCAATCCTCACGTCCACCAGCCATCCAGCTATCTACATGCCTTCTGATCGAATTACCAACTATAACAGCTGTGCTAACCCTTCCCTCATGGGCACATGGCCCTGGAGAAGCCTTCTCAGTGTGAGATGGTTTTACATCACCTGTAGGAGACGTCCTAGCTACAGGATCACTTCCTGCCACACCATGGTGATGCTCTCCTGTCATGTTACCGCTCTTCTCCATGGCAACAGGGATGCTGCCAGATGGAGGTGGGACTTCAGTACTACATCCCTGTAGGTCTCGTCTATGTACCTCTCTGTCTTCCTTGTATCTTCCAAGTCTGCTACTCTACCCTTCAGAGATCAGACTCGTTCCCTGAGAGCAAAGAGCTCCTTGCACTTAGTATACACGTAAGACCCTTCACCATCTGGGAGAAAACCATATATGTGACACTCAGTGCAAAAGACTGGAAAGCCTCCATCTCGCTGCTGGACTGCTGTTTGCATCTTAGTTTTAAGGTTGTGTTTAGGTATTTAAGTTGTTTACTTACTAAGGTTTGCTGGGGATACTTACATTAATAAAACTATACCTAATACGTTTAATGACTTTGTTCACCTCAAGCTTAATTAATCTCAGGTCCTTAATATATGCCTGATGAGGATAAACAGCTGCACCTGAGAGTGAATATGGCACCTCCTTTCCTTTAAGAGGTTTAAGCACCTATAAAGCTACGATTATCCCATGGGGATGGTTGGTAGTTAGGGAGGGAGGGAGGGAAAGAAGACTTATTAAAAGCTGGCTGCTACACAGTACCCTATCCTATGCTTCTAAGGTAATCTGTGACTAATTTGCTGGGTGATTCACATAGCCCTTGCTTGGATAGAGGGAGTCTTTCAAAATGCCCCTTTGATCTGTCACTTGGCTTTAACACCTATTTAAACAATTTCACTGGTTTCTTGCCCCCTATCTAGAAGGCCTCTTTGTAAAGGTCTCTAGAAACAATTTATTGCTCAAAGAATACTGACCCTGTTTTTCTTTTTATGCTAAAGTTATACTCTGATTTGATTTAAATTAAAGCTCTTTGCTGATACTAGGCCCTGACTGAGTATGAAATTTAAACTAGAAGCTCTCTGTTGGGTTTTAAATTTAAAGTGAAAGCCCTCTGCTGGGTTTTAAACTTAAATTGAAAGCTACCTGATGAGTTTTTAATTTAACTAAAAGCTCTTTGCTGATACTAGGCCCTGACTGATTTATCAAATACACTGGATTCTGATTTACACAGATTGGTCATCTTTAATCTAAATAATTCCTTTTCCCCAAGATTAAGAAAAAGGCCCAGAAGTAAATACTTACAATTGCAGATTTCTCTCCAGAAGTAGCAGTCCCTTTTTGTAGTCATTCAAGTCTACTCCTCCGCACCCATCCACCAATGGTCCAGGAGTTCTGCTATAATTGGCGGAAGGCAAGAGCCAAGTCACATAGGGGAAGAGCGAAAGCTTCACCTTTAGGGAGTAAGACCGCTAAACCCCAGTCTCTACAATGGCCGCTAAGCCCCCCAATTGAACGAGCCAAGTTCCCTAGAGGTGTGACTGCCCCCTTCTCCCACCATGACAGCTGAAGACTGGATTCCCTTTGCAATAAAGTTAGGTGAGGACTAGAAGGAAGAGATGGTGCAGTGGTGTGGCCATTCTTATGATGTATTGTTGGTCTATACATTTGTACCTTAGTGGGCCAACAGGCTTCCACCCCAGGCCGAAGACCCAGTGGGTCCAGTGGAGAGTCATAGTTTATACCCTTTCCCATTACCAAAGGTGTAGGATAAAATGTAAAAAATAATAATAAAAGCACACACATTAAACTTTAAACATTCCCACACCTGGCGAAGATTTTCCCACCCATCAAGCTCATTCACCAGCTCAACACCGCAACTTATGGTATCAAGCGGTGAGGGAGTTGGGGGGGGAATTCCCATATTGCATTTACATGAATGAAACAATATGTACGTTATATAACTGACCTTGGACATATAGAAAGTCCAGCCTCTGGATGTCAGGTATCACACAAACCACAGCCCTATGTGTCCAGCACAAATTGAAATAAGTGATATCCCAGCTAGGGTCACCACGGTCCTGACTCTTCTCCTGGTGTTTCATATGCCGCTATGCACTTCATACCCCCACTGTGCCAGTGAGAGAAGTTCCGGCCATTGTCATGTGGTCTCGTTGATGTTGAGTAGTCCATGTGATGAACTTGGAGGAAATTATGCTGCCCAAAAATAAATAGGGGTTCCTGCCCCACTCAGTCCCAGGGCTTCTGCCCAGTAGCCCTCCTGGTTCCATCCGGCCTACATAAGATGGCTCTTTGCTTCACCCATCAGTTATCTCTACAAGAAATGACTGGGTCTCTGTCGGGATGTTAGTCTCTGCTGTCCTTTATATTCCACTCTCATTTGTGCAAGATACATTAAGGTAATGCGCAGTCCTTTTATGACCAAGGTGCTACACACAGAAGCAAACTGCTTTCTGCGGCAGCTATGACCCTAAGAGAGTAAGCTTGGAACACCAATACTCTCTTATTGCTCTGCTGCTGTTGTCACCGACTTCTGGCTGCCTTTAATATAGTTTCTTTTTGCATATAATTAAGAAATCAAGTGATCACAACTCTGGGTCGGTCTGCACCCTCTCATCAGGAGCCCAGCCTGTGTGCTGGCTCCAGAACTACGGGCCCCATAGCTGTATCCAATGCATAACTGGAGGACAGCCAGGTTTCTAAATAGCCACGCAGCTCCGTCTTCCGGATAGTTTTGGGTATGCCAATGAAATAAAGATTCTTGCGACGTCCTCTATTTTCAAGGTCTTCAATCTTCTCGCCCTGTTGTTTTAACATCTCCTCCAACCTACCAGTTTTGCGGGCCTGTGCTTGTGTATTCTCCATGTCAGAGATCCGTCGTTCGGCCTAGTCTATTCTTCTGCTGAATTCTGTGATCACTTTCTTCACCTGAGTGAACTGCTCGGAAAGTGTTCGGAACCGACCCTCCATCGCTGCCAGCACCGCGTTGGTGACTTTGTCCGCCATTCCAGTGAGCTGGGTTGTGCGAGGGCTCTGTGTAGGCTGTTCGTCTATTTTGGTCTCCAGGACCCGGGTCTTTTTGACTGGGTGAGCATGATAAATGCAGAGTTTAAATAGTTATTTTATCGTGGTTTTGTAGTGGGATCCCCCAGTGTCAGGCAAGAAGTGGCTGCCCAGCTCACTGCATCACGTGATCTCCTTAACGTTTTTAAAAAACGAGTTTTCACTTCTCATGTTGTCTTGGTTTTGTTGCGTTACATTAGTTTTAGTTGGGAAGTATGCATATTGAGATGTTCAAGTCTGGTCCTATATGCTTTGTGATGGAGACCACTGACCATTTTAGTAGCCACACTCTGCATCCTGTTTATATCTTTTTGAGGGTGCAGTCTCTGGGAATGTACACAGTGTTTCAAATGAGGCCTCACCAGAGACACTATAACTTCATTTTTCTCCGGGAGCAAGCAGGAAGTCAGTCCTCAAATATGGGTGAAGCCGACGGTGCCTTGTATGGAAGCTTCTCCCCAGCTTTCAAGAAAGCCTTTGGGAGATGCAGCACGCATGCGTGGTCCCCTTCCCACCCAAAGGTGCCATCTTGCCTCAGTCTCCTTTATTCCGCGGAGCCCACCGGATGTGTGTCTGTTTTCCCTGGAAAGGAGGGTTTTTTCCTTGGAAATTTTCTTTTCCCCTGTCACATACCGGTTCTCTTTCCCGCCCCCAAGCTCACTTGCCTCAGCATTGCATCTTGGGTTCGTATTTTCCTTCCTTTTCTTGTTTTTGACTGGTGCGGTTTTGTGCCCTTTTCACTGGCAGAGCCTGGGATCTTTGACCTTGCTGGGGCCTTTTATCCCCCCCTTGGCTTCTGCCAGCGGCTTCAAGAAGTGTGATCGGTGTTCATTGACCATGTTCCTCACTGACACACATAACTACTGCCTTAGTTGTCTCGGGTTGGACCACAATCCCTTGGATTGTGGCCTCTGTAAGAGGATGTCCTCCAAGGCCATTAAGAGTTGTCAACAGCAGAATGGGAAGATCTTCCAAAGAACAGACTCTGCCCCGGAGTCTCCAGTGCTGCCACGCCCCAAGGCTCCATCTGGGATCCCGGAGCCCCGAGGTGACCCTGCCACCTCCGACTGAGGCCGTGTGTCCTCAGAGCAGAGCACCCTGGAGGTGGAGCACAAGAAGAAGAAATACTAAAAGGCAGCTCCATGGACGAGTCAGGAAAGGCAGGTAAGTCCCGCATCCGGTCCTGCAGTCCATGCTGCGAGTCCAGAGGATCGGAGCGGGAGCAGCCAACCAAGGTAGCCCACAAGGAATCATCTGCCTTCGGTAATCGGCCTCAGACACTGAGACTATACTGGTTGAGGACGCCCCCTTGTTGGAGCCAGCGTCGGTCCCAAGATCCTCTGTGCCCGCGTTGAAGGCTACAGAGCCATCTGGACCAGAATGGTGGCCTTGGAGCGCAGTTTGTCTGCCTTCATGGCCCAACAGCGGGCTCTGATATCTGGTTCTGCCGGGTCATCTGCCCAGACCACCAAGGCCTGAACGTTGAGGACATCCCTAGACGTCAAGCTGATCCTCTAGCGCCTTCAGCCTTGAGTTGTTCCTCGTCATTGGTCTCGATCCTGGTCCTGATCCTTGGGACCGAAGTCTTCCCCAATGAGTGGCTGCGGCTCTGCCCACAGAGCTTCCAAGGGGCACGGACCATTGGGCTCGGGGCCCATCCTCGAAACCAGGCCCATCCTCAACTCCTCCATCAACTATGAGTCGGACTGGGAGACTGAGGGCGAGGAATTGCCGAACACCCATTGCCACTGTGACGTGCCCTTGGACCTACTTCCCTCTGAGACCCGGCGCCGGTCCCTATCCAAGGATAATGGAATTCCTTGCTTCATGCAGGACATGTCAAAGGCATTGGCGTTCGACACTGAGGTGGAGGAGCTCGAGATCCTACAGTGCAAGGCCCCTTTGAAGGAGGCACTTACAGTGCCTGTTGCCCCGATCCTGGAATGGCTGCTCCTCCACATGTGGGAAACACCGGCATCTGTGCCCATCATAAGCAGCAGGCTTGACTCAATGTATCGGGTCTGCCGGAGTCCAGCCATCCAGAAAGCACAACTGCCACACAATTCTATGGTGGTGGAGTCGGCCATGCATCGGCAAAACTAAGAGAGAGTTTTTTCTGCTTCCCCCAGATCTTCCCATCCAGCTGAAGATTACTTGATGTATTCCCCTGTCTTGACAAAATTAGTTTTTCTGAAATCTTAAGGCCCTTGCTTTTTTTTATCTTTATGCAATTTTTAGATACAACCAAGAACATTAACAAAAACATCCTTGTACAGAATAGAGCCAGACAGTAGAATAAACATACAAATAGAGGAAAGCTACATTATAACACCCAAAGCAACAAATAACTGTCCGCTCACCCTAGCCCACAACAAAAGGAGAACAGGGTGGGTTAGTCATATGAAAAAAACATCAGAAAGTTAGAAGAAATGGAGTTAGGTTATGCCTCTGATATACATTATATCATGGCATAGAGTCAATCGAGGCTTCGAGCCATCTTACATTTACAAAGACTAACAGCTTGGAGGGCTCATAGAAAACATAAGAAACTGTTTGGTATTTCACCAAGCATTTACAGGGATGTTAAAGAAAAAAGAGCTCTCTCAGCTGTACTGCCCATGGCGCAGCAGAAGAAATTCTCTGCAGCGACACTGGGTAGCTTTTGCCAAGTCGGGAAAGATATTAATTTTAAACCCACAAAACAAAAGATTCCTTTTGTGGAAAAAGAGCCTTAAGAGACACTCATTATCCGACAGAAGGGCAAATGTTATCAGTAAAGTATCTGGGACCACAAGTTCTTCCCGTGAAGATTCCAACATATCATTTAAATTTGCGATATCATCAGATGGAGCCTCAGTATCCCTGGAGGGGCTACTCTCCTACCCTTAGGAAGATAAAACATTTTCACAACAGGAGGAAGCCTGTGGCACTGCTAGTATGTCTACCAAATAGTCATTGAACATATCTCTTGCCAAAACATTAACAGCATGTGGAAAATTAATGATTAATCGGAGATTATTGGCCCTGGACATATTTTCAAGATAGAGTCCACCATAATAGAAAGTTCAGTCTGACCCTCGAGAGATTACAACTTAGGTTGAGTTTCCAATACCTCAATCTTAATTGTTTCAACTATATTAGTAAGCTTTTCAATATTAATTGAATTCATGCTGACATTCAATGCAAGAGAAGAAACTTGAGGTTGTATAAGTTTCCCTCAGCGATACAATAGCTGACTATATTGTCTCTAATGTAAAGCTTGCTGGAAAAAGACTAAACTTCACCAGTTTGACCTGTTAATGCCTCCGTTCCTGTAGACGCTTCGCCTCCTCGCGACTCCATAACTTGATCCACAGACCAGTTTTCACCTTCACACACCACAGCCTGAGCATGTTGGAGTTGTTCCGGGGCAAGCGCACTCACTGCCCCAATCACTCCCTGCCCTGCCTTCACTACTCTAACAGCTCCAGCACTTCCAGCAGGAGCTGTGGCAGCAGGCATTCACCGGGAGATTGCTGAAGACATGCTGCTTTTGGCGCAGGCCGTGTAACGGGGGAGGAAAATGGCAACTTCAATGTGGAAACTGGACTACCCAGTCCCGAAGTATCTACAAGGAAAGTGACCTCCCCCGAAGCCAGAGACCGTGGCAGATGAGTAAGATAAGCCTCCAAAGGACCTGACACTGCTTGAAGAAATTGGTGTAGATGCTAAGGAGAGGTCTGTGAAGACTTCAGACCCCTCTTAGCTTTGCGCTTCTTCCCCGTGCCAATACGGCTGCCTCAGCAAACCTAGCAAACCACCATCTTGACGTAACCAAAGCCCTCACTTTTGAATGAACCATCTCCACCCATTTTCTAATACTGAACCACATCCATCCAGTGATTGCCCACTATATCAGAAATGCTCTGCCTGTGTGTAAGCATCAGGTTTGATATGTGCCCCCCTCCTTTCTATGTGAGTTCTATTACCTGTTGCCAGAATAATTCTCCCTGTAGGAAATCCAGGTTCCATTCTCTTTCTTTCAAGATTAACCCACAGCATGCCTCCTTATCTCGTAAGCCCTGCAATTCTGTCTCTTTAATATATATTTTTTTAACTTATAGCACCACGCTTCCTCTCTTTCTTCATACCCTGTTCTTCCTGGTTCACCAAAGAGTATCTGGAAGACTTCTGTAAGAATGTTCTCTAGTCATACTGGTCAAAATTGAACTTTTGGTTCACAATGGTGAACATTTTTTTCAAAGAACAAAAACTGCTTTGCAAAGTAAAAAATCTCATCCTGACTGTCGAGCATGGTAGTGAAGGTATCATGATGTGGTGCTGTATAGCTGTATCATGTTCTGGACAGTTTGCCATCATTGATGAAAGCATTAATTCTGCTTTATTTGTCCATAAGCACAAGCTGAATCAAAATTAGTCATTGGCAATGATCCTAAAAGTTTCAAGTGAACCTACTACAGAATCAGTAAAGAAGAGATTTCATATTTTAGATTGCCAAGTCAAAATCTTGACCTAAACATTACTGAAGTATTGTGGTAAGACCTGTGAGCTGTTCATTAAAGGAAGCCCTTAAAATGTTGGAGTTGAAACAGTTCTGTATTCAAGAATGGGCCAAAATTCTTTAAAGGAGAGGTGAGAAACTGATAACTAAAACTTTTCTATAAATGTTTGTTATTCAGTAGTTACTGAATGACAAGTTCACATACTTCTTCAGAGTTGAATCTTGTTTAATAATAGCCCCACTGAATAAATATATTAGACAAATAATATTCTTGTCTTTTGTATATGGGTTTTGATGAGGATCTAATCATATGTGCTAAAATACAAACAATCTTAGGGAGTTTGCAAACTTTTTCAGTGCTGTGAAAGTAAGAGAAAAGAAGTGAAGAAGTAACCTAGTAGTTAGAACGGCGACCTGGAAACTGAAGAGACCAGGTCTCAGACCTCACTGATGCTGCTATTGGCCTTGGACAAGTCTCTTAACCCTAAATTGCCTCAGGTACAAACTAGATTGTAAGCTCTTCAGGAACAGAAAAACACCTACTATACCCGACTGTAACTCGTCTTGAACTACTACTGGAAAGGCATGAGATGAATGCAAAAATAAATAAAAGAACGAGAGACTAATAGAAGAAATAAAAGCAAAAAGAATCAATTGTTAAGCTTGAATACTCTGGGCCACCGTAGGCAGCTACCTAATTTGCCTGGTGGTTGGGCTGGACCAGATGAAATGCATTCTTAGATACTAAGGGAGCTCAGAGAGGTTCTGTCAGGTCTATTAAAGTAGTTAAAATAAGATCAGTAGATCTAGATTTTTTGAAGACAGGAGTGATTGTTCCGCTTTGCAAGGGTCATTTGGAAACTACAGTTGTGGGAAAACATAACGAAGAGATTTTTGTAAAATATTCAAAATTATGAACATCCTGACTTGACCCCTAGTTCCTACCTAGATACCATGTGCAAAATTGGACTTATTGTTTCTTATTTTATGCCTTTAATTTAGACAGTAATCTTGGAAATTACCTTACAAGCAAATTGTTTATCTAGCTTTAAATTATTTCCCTTTCTTGGCCTTACATAATACCATTTTATTCATAATTTTAAACAAAAATGAGAAATTTCCAAGATTTAAGCATTTAAGTCTAAACTAGAAATCAGCGAGTCCCACCTCTGCTGTGGCTGGGGTAGAATACACAACCACAGAAAGAAATTGCAATGATTCCAGTTTCACCTATTGCTGTTGATAGCTTCTGACTTGGCTAGTCTGGCTATATGAATATACTATCCATAAATACAATTATAATATAGCATTATTAAAGCTTAAAAGGAGGAGAGAGTAATTTACAAACTGAGTAAAGAGAAAGTTTCACAAGATGGCTGTGAATCTTAAAGGTAAGTAGTTGAATGAGTAGTTCCATTAAAAGAAAATAATAGTCTCATTAGATCTACAGTAGTGTCTCAAATATATATCCATTATGGAACCTTGTTACTGAGCCTGCTTTTCAGTGTCGGCTGTTAAAATTATTTGTGAAATCTTATTTTCCAGGTCCCTGTCCAGCTTGTAACTGAAATCCTAATTAAACTATTTAAGCTGTACCTTATTTTCTGTTTTTTTTCTTCAGTTACCAAATAAATCTCTCTTTTTAGCTTGTGAATAGAGAAGATGACTTCTTTTCTCAGTGGAATCCTTTTGTGGATGGGGGCAGTAGTAGCAAGTAAGTGCTCTTTTAAAAGATGTGAAACCGTCATCTATATTTCATTGTTTACTTGAAATGAAAATAAACAAGTAGTGTCATAATTTAGATCTCTATCTAAGGATATACCTCACACATTATAATGTGCCAGATAAGCTTGCATCCACCAGTCCAGCATGAAATCAAACTATGTTAATAAATTCTAGCTACAATGCATTTTAAAATTAGCATTTTCCATGTTTAGCCAGATTTGGTGCATCCAATAATTTGAACAGATAAACTAATGGACTGGCCTGATAACTCTTTCAGTATTATACAATGCAATTTATGAGATCAGGTTAGAATTTCATGCGCGGCTTCTGCTATTCAGGCATGTAGGGTAAACTCGGGGTACATATTTATCAGGTTCTAGAGGGGACTGCAGTCTGTCTACTGGCCAAGGACAGTTTGTAATGACTGGGCTAGATGGGATTGGAGAGAACTGCAATTGCTAATGCAGGGTAGTTGGAGCTGACTTGCAGCTTCCTTCTGCAAACCTAGACTCTAAAATGATGCTGCTGATGCTGCCCCCTTCCATCCTCAGTGATGTCAGTTGGCAGTGGGGTGAAGAGCTGGCCCCTGATCCAGATATAGATTACTGCTAGTGGTTTATCACCAAAGGGACATGGCCTTTTCTGAATGCCATCATGGTTGTCTAGGGAGTCAGTGGTTTTAGGGGGGGGTAGGTTGATGTTGTTTGTGATTATTAATTATCATGGAAAACATTGAAAATTAGATGAGGCCTTAGCCTCAGTTCTGATTGAACTGAAGCAGGAGGAAATGGAGAAAAACATCTGGTTCTCAATAATTGCATTATAGTGATAATTAATTCTTGAGAAAGGATCACCATAGAATTCAGCAAAAGAAACTAACCTATTGCCTGGCTAAGTTGTCATTGTGAATCTCTATGTAATTAGAAGTTTGCCTTTCCAATGTTTCCCCATACAGAGTTCTTCAATCTTTCAGCATAAATCGTTCCAAAGTCAATTTGCAAAATACTCCCCACAAATGTACCACAATATTGTTGAACTTTGTATTTAGGTTGCAGTTTACTCTTCTTGCTTGGGGCCCTCCTGCAAGTCAAATCGTAGCAGGGAAGGTAGATCTAAACAAAAGTCCACAAAAGTGCAGGAAAGCAGTCGTGGTACATTGTATTTGTACAATTATACTTTATTAGCTCCCTTTTTGTAACTGGAGCTTCTGGGATTATGTGGGAATAGAAAATTGAGGTCACAACTTTAATGTACTGTAACTACCAATCCAGTCTCTTTGGGTGATCTAAACATAAATTCCTGCTGAGATGAACTGCAAAATAAAAGGGGAGAATATTTTCTTAACTGTGACTAGCCCTTAATGAATATCCAGACTTTTTAGGAATTATGGTTAAAAAGGGGCAAAGCATTGTAGAGCTACTATGTGCAGGTTCTCAATGGTATTATGTAAACCTTGGAATTTTCTGCTGTAGGTAACAAAATGCTAACTTAAATATCTGTATACGTTGGTTTGTCGTTTGCTGTTTATATCCTGCAATACTCAATAAAAAGAGTTTTGAAAAAAAAAAAACTAAATGGAGCAAATTTGTTTTTTACTTAACGCATAATTAAACTTTGGAATTCATTGCCGGAGGATATAGTAAAAGCTGTTAGTGTAGCTGGGTTTAAAAGAGGTCTGGACATTTTCCTGGAAGAAAAGTCCATAAACTGTTATTGAAGTGGACAGAGAAATCCACTGCTTATATCTGGGATACGTTGCATGGAATCTGTCTGCTTTTTGGAATCCTGCCAGGTACTTCTGACTTGGATTGGCAACTGTTGTACTGGGTTTGATGGACCTTTGGTTTGGCCCAGTATAGCAAATCTTATGTTCTTACTATGAAAGTACTTTTCCAGATTGTCCTGCTAGACAGTCTAGACAAATGAGTTAAGTCTTCCTGCTAATAGAAGCACCTAGAAGCTTTCAGTGGTGATGAAGTGACAGCCCCATCCCTGATGGATGGCTGAAAGCTGGGCTCGGCAAAGCACCCGATAAAGGGGAAAAAAGTAGCCATCCACCCTCAGTGTGCACCCAGAGTGGGGAGAAACTATCTTGGTGAGTTCTGGGATCAGTAGCATGGCAGCTAAGAGACATAAGTCGAAACTCAAATAATATGCTTAACATGGGGCAATGGCATGTGGAACGTGAGGCCGACAAAATGGCTGATGGTGCAGCAGCAGGGTGAAAATGAGGCAACCATAACCGTGAACAATCTGCTTGGCAGGAAAGGAGCAGTGGTGCAGATCTCTAAGGAACAGCTGCGGATGTGGTTTTCTGAAATACGAAAAGACATTGCAGAAGTTAAAATGGATGTGAGGAAAACGATTAAAACATAGCACAAGGAAGGTTTAGCTTGAAAACTTTTTATTTTATACTCAATTGAGGCTTAGTGCCAAAGACCCGACACAGGCCGTGTTTTGTCACACCTTCATCAGGGGTATTGGCATACTCGCTTCATGTGATTTTCAGTAGAAGCGAGTGCTCGTGATTGTAGCTTTGTGTTATAGTAAAAGAAGTTTGACTACGATAACGCACATAAGAATTGTGCATAAGCGGCAAAATTATCTAAACGATAATTGTGAATATTGAACATACTGCCAAGAGAGTATGCCAATACCCCTGATGAAGGTGTGATGAAACATGGCCTGTGTCGGGTCTTTGGCACGCAGCCTCAATTGAGTATAACATAAAAATGTTTTCAAGCTAAGCCTTCCTTGTGCTACGTTTTGGACTTGTTTTTTCCTGGTTTTCGTGACACAGTGCTTTTTTGTTGGTTGGTGGGGAAAATGATGGCAGAGCATCAAACGGAAATGGACATGGGGTGCAGATTGGAGGATATGGAGGGACAGGTGGAGGAAACCAGAGCGAAGGTGAGAAAACTATAAAAATGAGTGTCTGCACTGGAGGGAGAGAGAAAGAGGGGGCTAGCCTTGAAATTGGAGGACCTAGAGAATAGATCAAGGTGTAACAGCCTCCGTATTAAGGGGGTTCCCAAGGCGGCCAAGTTTCAGGATTGCCAGACTATTGCAAAAACTATTTTGGTGAGTTGCTGTCATGGGAGAAAGACGAGAGGGACGAAATGGCCATCAAAGTGGACAGAGCATATTAGGTCCTTGGTCCAGTCCAAGAGCAGTCACCGCAGGATATAGTGGTATGCTTGCATGATTTTTCTGTGAAGGAGATTGCTGCACAAATACGCAAAGCTGGAAAGTTTAACTGGCAGAGGCATATGATTGCAGTTTATGCAGATTTTGCTTTAGCCACTAGAGCTTGAAGGAGGGAAGTTAGAGGACTGACTGAAAGGATGTGGCAGGAAAATAGAAGATACAGATGGCTGCACCCAAAGGGACTATCCTTCACAGTGAATGGTGTGACAAAAAGAATGTGGACAGTAGAGCTCTGGGAGGTCTTTCATGCAGTGGGTATCAGATTTGTCCACCATTGAGATGGGACAGAAGGGTGGAGCAGGGGTGGAAAGGCCTGAAGACAAAATAGATTAAAGTGGACCGGGAGGACAAGTAGCGAAAAAAAAAAATGGCGCAGCCTGGAGTGGAAATGTGAGACTGATTTGGACTGGTTGCTGGTTGCTGGGACTTAGTCTTACACTGTAGATCTGCTGCAAAGTATGGGTGTGGGTGGTGAATTTAAATGGGTACTTAGGCTAAATGTATGGTTGGAAGAGGTGATAGGGAATGGTGGTGGTATGACTGGAGGGCGCGCAGGGAGGGGAAAGGGTTAGGGGTGGGGAACTGTAAAGGTTGATCTGAGGGTGGGGGTGTCAGGTGAATGGGGACAGATGAGGTGAAGTCACTACTCCCTGTGGCACACCCTAGGGAAGTGGATGGATGGGGGGGGGGAAGGGGGTGGGATCTCAGGAATCTTTGAGGTCCAAGCATAAAGCCACATTGAAGTCTGATGGCACCACCAGGAGAAGATCTCGCTCAAAGCACAGAGACCCCTCGGGGGTTGCCTTGGAGACAAATCAGCCTGCTAAACAGCCCCAGCGGGAGGCCCTGTCCTCCAAAGCCATTGAGGGGCCCCAGGATGCTCCTGAGGCCTCGACCTCCAGAGAACTACTGGTGCCATGCTCCAGGACGGTAGCACAAATACCCATTACCGATACACAGGCATCAGTGACCTCAATAGATCAGTGCATACTGGCCATCGAACGCAGATTGGCAGCCCTCCTCACATCCTCGGTACCAATGAAACCCTTGGCTACGGTCACTACCCCATTGATACCTCTTATGGTACCTACATCGACATTGGTTCTGGCCATGGCGTTTGGGTTGCTGTAGATGGCATCGACATTGCTCCCACCCATGCCCTCCCTTGAAACTCTTACCGGTACTAAGCCCAAGCGGCTTACCGAAGCTGATAACTCGGAGCATCAGTACCGGCATCTAGCTTTGGGACACTGAGACCGTCAGTACTTTGAGTCCTCTGATTCAGACTTCCCAATTTTGGATGTGGAATCACTCGATTCTCTACCTTTGGATTCTTCCCCGCCTCAACAGTGGCACATGTCGCCTCCAGAAGACATGTCCTTCCAGGAATTTATTCAAGACCTAGCCAAGGGTGTCTCTATCACTGTGTCATCAGAGAAAGATCCAAGAGCAGAGGAACTAGAGATCTTCCAATACCCAACAGCACCTAAGGAGGCAGCCACCTTACCGGTGCACCACATCCTTCATGACCTTAAGTTCTGAATGTGAGAGATGACTCTGAGTCTCACCTCAGAGTTGACGTCTCGATACTATGTACTGCGAACCGGAGTGTCCTGGCCTCCAAAAGTCACAGCTTCCCCACCACTCTACAACTCCTGAGTGGAATCCTGGGTGATGGCATTGGAACACAGTTTCACTGCCTTCCTTGCCTTACAGCAAGTGTTGATGCCCGGCCTTGCCGGTACATGTGCAGAGACCACAGGGACTTCAATATCAAGGACTCCCTAGGCTGCTGAAATGATCCTTGAGTGTCCCAAGCCTCGAGCCGATCCTCAGCAAGGGTCTCGATCCCGCTCCTGTTCCTCGGGAGCGAGATCCTCCTTGGCAAGTGCTTGTGGCTCTGGCCAAGCAGCTGCCATGGGTCACAGCAGACCTGACCTGAGCCCGATGCCTCAGGAGCCGTCTGGCCTTGAGTCCTCAACTGACTACTCAGACTGGGAGTCCGAAAACGAGGTTTCCCCGGAGACTCGTAAGCACCACTATGTCCCCCTCAGACCCATTTCCCCTGGTGTCGTGACACCAGTCTCCACCCAAGGAGACATTGTTCCTCGAGTTTGTCTGGGACATGGCAAAAGCCTTGTCTCTCAGCACGGAGTCTGAGGAGGATGCTCGCACAGAGGAGCTGGAAATTCTCCAGTATGAGGCTTTGCCTAAGGGGGCCCATGCGGTCCTTGTCTCCACCATCCTTGGGCAATGACTCCTTCGGATGTGGGAGATACCAGTGTCTGTGCCAATAGTTAGCCGAAGCCTGAACACCATGTACTGGGTCCAGCGTGGCCCCAACTTTGTAGAAGGCGCAACTCCCTCACACTTCTGTTGTAGTAGAGTCGACCATGCGCCGGCAGAAAAGCCTGAAGACTCACTCCTCCGTTCCCCCAGGCAGGGAGTCCGACTCCCTCGACACTTTTGGATGCAAAGGCTACCAGGGCTCGATGCTGGGTTGCCGCATCCAAGCCTACCAGCTGTATATCAGCATGTATCTCTGAGACCTAGCAAAAGAACTCACAGTTTTCCTGGTGGGTCTCAGTGGAGATCACGTCCAGCGATTCCAAACCCTCACAAAGTGCATCGGGGAGTGCTCGAAGTATATGTTTTGAGCCGCCTACGACAGCTTCTAATCTAACATGATGGTCGCCGCCGCAGGCATTGGCGCTCAACACTAGGCCTGGCCCCAGGCATTGGACTTCGAGCAGTGGGTCCAGGAGAAACTCCTTGACATCCCCTGCCTCTGTGAAAACCTTTTCGGCAAACCGATGGAGGATAAGGCGGCAGAGATCGAGACAGAGTTTGTCATGAGGACTCTGCTTTCCAGGAAGACCTCCACCCTTCCCAAGAAGAAACAGTCAGGGAAGAGGACCCCTTTTCACAGAAAAGGCCAGCCTTACTGAGGCTAATCCCCAATACTAGGCCCCCCAGACCCTATTGAAAATCTCACCTCTTCACTTAACCTTCAAGCAGTGGTATATGAAACATAGAAATATGACGACAGAAAAAGACCACATGGCCTATCTAGTCTGTTCTTCCATAACAACTACAACAGTCCCCTTTTTACCTTTAGAGATCCTCTGTGTTTGTCCCATGCTTTTTTGAATTCAGTTACTGTCCTCATCTCTACCACCTCCACTGGACTATTCCACAGATCCACCACTCTTTCCGTAAAGAAATATTTCCGCATATCACTCCTGAATCTATCTCCCTTCGCCCTCATCCCATGTCCCCTCGTAGCAGAACTTGCTTTCAATTGAAAGAGGCTCTCTCCCTGAACATTTATGCCACGGAGGTATTTAAACATCTCAATCATATCACCTCTATCCCGCCTTTCCTCTAAGGTGTACATATTAAGATCCTTCAGTCCTCATATGCTTTATAATGAAGACCACTAATCATCTTCAAACTTAGCTAGATCCCTCCTCATGTTATCTACCCCTTCCTGGGTGTCTACTCTATTGCAGATTTTGGTATCATCCGCAAAGCGGCAAACCTTACCTGAAAGCCCTTCTGCTATATCACTAACAAAGATATTAAAAAGAATCGGACCAAGGACAGATCCCTGGGGCACACCACTGATAACATCCTTCTCCTCAGAGTGAGCTCCATTTACTTGTACTCTTTGTCGCCTCCCACCCAACCAATTTCTAACCCAAGCAGTAACTTTAGGGTCCATCCCTAGGGTGCTCAGTTTGTTTATAAGTCGCCTGTGAGGAACAGTGTCAAAAGCTTTACTGAAATCTAAATACACCACATCTAGGGCTCTCCCTCAGTCCAACTCCCTGGTCACCCAGTCAAAGAAATCAATCAGGAGCTGGAAATATGGTGGTCTTCTGCAGGAACAAGCAGGAAGTCAGTCCTCACATATGGGCAACATTGATGCCGACGGAGCCTTTGTGGAAGCATCTCCCCAACTTTCAAAGAAAGCCTTTGGGAGATGCCACCACGCATGCATGGTCCCCTTCCCACCATCTTACTCAGTCTCCATTTTTCCGTGGAGTCCTGCAGACGTTCGTCTCTTCTCCCTGGAAGATAGTTTCTTCTCATGAACGTCTGTGCCTTTTACTGGCTAGCACTGGTCCCTTTCCTACCTCTGATCCCCGCTGTCTCAGCATCAGGCCTCGGAATCTGTAGTTAGGTTTTCTTTTCCATCCAGAGTGTTTCACGCCTTTTTCAACTGCTGGCCGTGTCAAAGGTCTTCAACCTTGCTCGGGCCCTTTTTGCCCCAGATTCAAGAAATGTGATCGGTGCTCTAAAAACATGTCCCTCACCAATACACACAATTGTTGCCTCCGGTGTCTGGGTTTGTTAAAAGATGTCCGCTAAGGCCATCCAGAGTCGCCGGCAGAAGTGGGACATCTTTTTTCACAGGGCAGACCCAACCCTAATATCCCCGGTAGCCTCGCGCTCTAAGGCACCGCACGGACCCTCGGAGTCATGTAAAAGCTCTGCGATTCCCAAGCAGGCACGCAGACACTCCGATCATAGTTTCCCGGAGAGAGAGCATAAGAAGAAGAAATAATCCTCGAGAACCTTGTATTGGGAAGCGGACAAGTATGGCAAGTCCCGTGCGCGGTCCCTCAGCCCCGGCGGATATCCAAGAAATTGGATTGGGAACAGCCGGTGACGGTACCCAGGACATACGTCAAGGCCTCCAGCAATGGATCTCAGACCCCCGAAGCCCGTCCCTTCAACGAATCCCTCTCCTCCCTGACACCAGGCCTAGTCACCCTGGCATCGCTGTTGAAGGCTGCAACCCCTGAGTGGGAAGCCAGGATGCTAGCATTGGAACACAGCATTTCTGCGTTCCTTGCCTTGCAGCAAGCTTCGATGCCTGGCTCCACTGATGCACATGCCAGGACCACAGAAGGACTCCCTGGGCCACCAAAGTGATCCTCAAGAGCCCAATGCCTTGAGAAGATCCTCGGAGAGGGTCTCGATCCCACTTCTGGTTCTTGGGAGCAAGGTCATCTCCGAGCACCTCTGGCTCCAACCAAGCCTCAGCTGCGATCCACCGAAGGCCTGCTCCAATGATGCCCTTGGAGCTGTCGGGCCTCGAGTCCTTGACGGACTACTCAAACTGGGATTCTGACATCGAGACTTTCCCGGAGACACTGGCACACCATGACCTCCCTCAGACCCGTCCCCACCAACGTCACAACGACTGTCCCCACCTGAGGACACCTTGTTCCTCAAGTTCATTTGGGACATGACAAAGGCACTCTCCCTCACCAATGGGTCGGAGGAGGACCCTCATACAGAGGAACTTGAAATCCTCCAATTCGAGGCCCCAGCCAAGGAGGCCCTCACGGTCCCCGTCCCCCCCATCCTTAGTCAACTCCTCAGAATGTGGGAGTCACTGGCATCAGTACGATTGTTAGCCGATGCCTGGACACCATGTACGGGGTCCAGCAAGGACCTGGCTTCAGGAAAATGCAACTCCCTCACACCTCCATAGTGGTCGAGTCTGCTATGCGTCAACAAAAGAGCCCGAAAACGCACTCCACTGTGCCCCCCCGGGCAGGGAATCTTGCACCCTCAATGCCTTCGGGCGTAAATGTTGCCAGGGCTTGATGCTGGCTTGCTGCATACAGGCTTATCAACTGTACATCAGCATGTACCTCCGAGACCTAAACAAAAAACTCAGGGGTTTGCAGCAGGCCTCGATGGAAACCGCCTCCAGTGCTTCAAGACCCTCACAAAATCTTTCAGTGAGTGCTCAAAATACCTGTCTCGAATGGCCTATGACTGCTTCAAGTCCAACGTGAGGATGGCTGTCGTAGGCATCGGTGCTCGACACTAGGCCTGGCTCCAGGCAATTGACCTTGAGCAGTGGGTCCAGGAGAAACTCCTCGATGTCCCTTGCCTCGGGGAAAACCTCTTTGGTAAGCCGATGGAGGACAAGGGGCCGAGATCGAGACAGAGTATGTCACCAGGAACTGACTCTCAAGGAAGACCTCCCCAGGAAGAAACCACCCAGGAAAAGATCTTCCTTCCACTGGAAGGACCAGCCTTATCAAGGCTATACCCCATCACCCAGACTCCTCAGCAGGGTCATTAGGGCAAAGGAGCAGGTCAAGGCCCATGTAAGAGTAAGGGCCCGAAGCCCCAGACTCCAGCTCAGACTGGGTCGGGATTTTGACTCCCAGAACATAGCCTCTCCACCCATGGGGGATCAGCTACCAACCGGGGGCGTCTGATTCATTTTGCCTACCGGTGGGCTGCCATCACCACTGACTCCTGGGCACTTCAGGTAGTCAGGGAAGGTTACCTCCCTCACCGGGACTATTTGATGCCTCCCTCTTTCTTTCCTGGAGAGCCCCTTCGGACTCCCCTACACCAGGTCCTGCTGCTGCAGGAACTTGCAGGCCTTCTCAGGGACAGAGCTGTACCACACCAACTCAAAGGAAAGGGGTTCTACTCCAGGTACTTTCTGGTCCCAAAAAGAACAGGGGGGCTAAGGCCCATCCTTGACCTAAGAAACCTGAACAAATTCCTGGTGCCGGAGAAGTTCAAAATGCTCTCCCTTGAAATATTGCTGCCCAACCTCCAGCAAGGAGACTGGCTATGCTCCTTGGACCTAAAGGATTATTATACCCACATCCTTATTCATCTCTGTCACAGGCAGTACCTAAGGTTCATGGTCGGTGGCGACCACTACCAGTACAGGGTACTATCCTTTGGCCTAGCCTCTTCATCTCCAAGGGGCCTTTGTCTTCCCATATCTGGACGACTGGCTACTAAAAGGAGACTTGGCCTCAGAGGTGCAGCAGGACACAGCCCACACCATCAACGTCCTACAACATCTGGGATTCATGATAAACCACCCCAAGTCCCATCTCACTCCAACGCAGGACCTAGAGTTCATAGGGACTTGCTTGGACACCCTCCTAGCCAGGGCCTTCCTCCCCCCGGACAGGGCGGATCACCTCAGGGTCCTCTGAGGAACTGCACACGCAGGGCACTTGGTCTGTCAAGGAGAGTTAGCAGCAGATCAACCTGCTGGAGTTCAGAGCCATTTTTCTGACGATTAGACCTTCAAACACCACCTGCAGCACCAGTATGTGCTGGTCCAAACGGAAGGTTCCGTCAGCATCGACATCACCCAAATTTAGGACTGATTCCTGCTGTCCCTGGAGAACACTTTGTTGCAGGTTGCACTAGGTTCAGTCATAGCCAGAAGATTTGTCTTCAACCTTCTTGGAGTCTATCGCAGCCTTTCTGGCAGGCACGGTGTATGATCATATTTGTCTTGATCTTAAGGATATTGCAGCAGCCACAGTCGCTAGGTGCTGGTTATAGCTCCGGCATTGGGCCACATAGATGGCATCCAAAGTTAGGCTGGCTAAACTTCCCTTCAAGGGGAACTATTTTGTTTTCCAGGAGCAAGCAGGAAGTCAGTCCTCACATATGGGTGATATTGATGCTGATGGAGCCCTGCGCGGAGCATCTCCCCAGCTTTCAAAGAAAGCCTTTGGGAGATGCCACCACGCATGAGTGGTCCCCTTCCCACCCAAGGGTGCCATCTAGGTCAGTCTCCATTTTTCTGCAGATCCCTACAGACATTTGTCTTGTCCCTCTGGAAAAAAAGTTGATTTTTCTCCTACGTTTCGTATCTACTCTGGCTTTCACTGGTTCTTTTCCCGCCTCCAAGCCCTGCTGCCCTGGCATCGGGTTTCAGGGCCTTTTTTTCTTATGTTCTTTACCATCAGCGCTATCGTGCCTTTTTCCAACCGCTGGATGCTTCGATGGTCTTCGATCTTGCTGGGGTCCTTTTCACCCCAATGGCCACTGGTTTTAAGAAATGTGATTGGTGTTCCAGGAACATGTCCCTCACCGACACTCACGATTGTTGTCTCCGGTGTCTGGGCGCCGATCATGACCTGGAGGAATGCTCCTTGTGGAAGAAGATGTCTGCAAAGGCCATCCAGAGCCGCTGGCTTAAGCAGGACAACATCTTCCACAAGGCAGACTCGACCCTGTATCCCCCGGTAGCCTCACGCTCAAAGGCCCCGCATGATCCCCGAGTCGCGTAAGGCCCCCGCGGTTCCAGAGCGGGCTCGCAAGCGTTCCAAGCAAGGATCCCTGGAGCAAGAGCATAAGAAGAAAAAAGAAGACTTCAAGGGCCTCATCCTGGGAGGCAGTCAAGCACGGGAAATCCCACGCACAGTCCCTCAGCCCCCAACGGGCCTCCAAGGAGTCGGAGTGAGAACACCCCCGAAAAGTACCCAGGACTGAGGTCGAGGCCTGGTCTCCCGAGGGCTGTCCTGTCGAGGACCCCCTCTCCTCCTCAACACCCAACTCGGTCACCCCGGTGTAGGTGTCAATGGCTGCCACCCCCGATTGGGAAGCTCGTATGCTGGTACTGGAGTGCAGCATTTGTGTTCATTGCCTCCCAGCAGGCATCGATGCCCGGCCCCACCGGTGCTCACCCAGAGACTGGAAGGACCTCAGTGTCAAGGACTCCCCGGGCCGTCAAAACGATCCCCGAGAGCCAGATGCCTCAGGCGGATCCTCGGCGAGGGTCTTGTTCTCGCTCCCGATCCTCAGGGGTGAGGTCCTCACAGGCGAGTGCCTCTGGCTCCAGCCATGTCCCAGCCTTGGAACACCAAAGACCGGTGCCGATGACACCCTTGGAGCTGTCAGCTCTCAGGTCTTCCTCTAACTACTCTGATTGGGAGTCTAATATCGAGACACCTCTGGAGACTGGGCCTACCGAGACCTTACACCGGCCGCAAATTGCCGATCCCCACCCGAGGACTCTTCATTCCTCGAGTTCGTCAAGGACATGTCTCAGCTGCACTCCCTCACTACTGAGTAGGAGGAGGACCCCCTTACGGAGGAGCTCGACATCCTCCAGTACGAGGCACTGCTGAAGGAGACCCTGATGGTCCCTGTCCCCTCCATCCTCAGCCAGCTGCTTCTCAGTATGTGGGAAACCGCGGCATTGATGCCGATCAGCCGGTGCCTGGATAGCATGTACCGGGTTCAGCAAGGGCCAGGCTTCTACAAAGCACAACTTCCCCCACACCTCTATGGTGGTCAAGTCGGTCATGCGCCGGCAGAAGAGCCCAAAGACGCAGTCATCGGTACCCTGGGCAGGGAGTCTCGCACTTTCGATGCCCTCGGGCGGAAATGCTACGAAGACTCAATGTTGGCGTGCCGTATACAGATTTACCAACTTTGCATCGGCCTGTTCTTCTGAGACCTGGCCAAGGAACTCAGAGGGTTCGTGGCTGGCCTTGACAGAGATCACCTCCGGCACTTCCAGACTTTTACGAAGTCTGTCTGAGAGTGTTCCAAGTATCTTTCCCGAGCTGCTTACGATGGCTTCAAATTCAGCGCAAGGGTTGCTGCCACCAGCATCGGTGCTTGATGCCAGGCCTGGCTCCAATCATCAGACCTTGAGCAATGGGTAACAGAGAAGCTCCTCGATGTCCTTTGCCTCGGGGAGCGACTCTTCTGCAAACTAATGGAGGATAACGAGGCCGAAATAGAGACTGAATTAGTTACCTGGACTCGGCTCTTGAGGAAGAAGCCACAGGAAAAGAAGCCTCCTTTCCTCAGGAAGGGCCAACCCTATTGAGGCTACCCTCCATACCTGGCCACCCAGACCCCTCAGCAGGGTCACCAGGGCAAGGGTCAGGGCTCACGCAAGCCCCAGCCACTAGCCGCAGCCCAACCTGGTTTGGGGTTTTGACGTCCCCAGCATACCTCCCGGAGCCAGGACAACACCGTGGCAGACAGACTGAGCAGGGTAGTCCAGCCACACGTGGCTATTGGACCCAGGGGTGGTACAGCGGCTGTTCAGATGGTGAGGCACCCCGAGCCTCGACCTCTTTGCTAGCCTGGTCAGCGCTCAGTTACCGCGTTTCTGCTGCTTGCACCCCTACCCGAAGCGGGTAGCGGCGGATGCCTTCCTCATCTTGTGGTCAGGGGATCTTCTGTATGCCTTCCCTCCCACAGCACTGTCCAGCGGGACAAGGCTTCTGTGATTCTGGTGGCCCAAAAAGCCTTAGTTTCCCCTGCTGCTCCATCTCTCGATGGAGCCTCCACTCCCTCTTGGGAGCTCCCCGGAACTTTTGACCCAGGAGGAAGGCTCGATCCTCCACCCCAGCCTGGGATCCTTGTCTCTCACAGCATGGCTCCTGAATGGGTTGCCTTCGCACCCCTCCCCCTCCACCTCCCCAGGGAGGTAGAGGAAATCCTTCTGGTCTCTCACAAGGACTCCACGAGATGGGCCTACGCCTTCAAGTGGCACAGATTCTCATTATGGTACACGGAATACTGGGCAAACCCATTCTTCTGTCCAGTGCACACAGTGCTGCAGTACTTGCTCCACCTCTCGCAGTCTGGGCTTAAGTCCAACTCCGTCCAGGGTGCGCCTGAGTACCCTCTCTGCAAACCATCATTCCATAGAGGTCAAGCCTCTTTTCGTGCAGCCCTTGGTTACTCGATTCATGAGGGGCACCCTCATCTATCCGCCCTTGGTGGAATGGGATCTCAGTGTGGTCCTAGCGCAGCTTACCAAGCCGCCCTTCGAGCCCTTGGCTACCTGACATCTGTGCTACCTGTCTGGGAAGGTGTCCTTCCTGGTGGCACTTGCCTCTGCTCGCAGAGTCGGTGAGTTTCAGGCTTTGGTGACCAAGCCACCCTACATTAGGTTCTACAAGAACAGGGTCGTACTCCATACCCACCCAAAATTCGTACCGAAGGTGGTATCTGATTTCCACCTCAACCAGGAAGTAGTACTTCCCACCTTCTTTCCCTGACCCCACACCGATAAGGTGTCAGCCATTCTCCACACTCTGGACTGCAAAAGGGCCCTGTCCTTCTACCTGCAGCGCACCCAGGACCACTCCAAAGCCTCTCAGCTTTTCATCTTTTATGACCCCAGTCGTCTGGGGGAGGCTGTCACCAAACGGACTCTGTCCATCTGGGTGGTGGACTGCATCGCCTTCGCCCACAACCAGCTTGAGTTGCCATTAGAGCACCGGGTCACGGCTCACAATGTCAGGATTATGGCAATCTCCGTTGAAAGCCTATGCTCTGTCCCTATGGCAGTCATCTGCTGGGCTGCCACCTGGTCATCCCTTCACATTTTTTTGTAGCTCATTACTGCCTGGAGAGGGAGTCCTGATGGGGACAGTGCCTTCGGCTAGGCCGCCCTCTGTAATCTGTTCAGGTTTTGGGCAACTCTATCCTCTGACCCTTCTTGTTCAGGCTACTGAAGCCATGGTTCTCCCTGGACACTGGGGTCCTCAGAGTCGGTCTTCAGATTTGCCTGCAGCTGCTCACGGCTGGGCCATGTTTTTCTTTACAGGTTCCTGGTAGCCTGTAGCCAGGGAGTCCCATAGGTGAGGACTGACTTCCTGCTTGTTCCTTGAGAAAGCGTAGTTACTCACCTGTAACAGGTGTTTTCCAGGGATAGCAGGAATCGGTCCTCACAACCCTCCCTCCTCCCCTTGGTGTTGCTGTTCCATTTTTGGCCATCTTCTTTTGTCGACTCTAGCTATGTCATCTGACTGACCAAGATGGCACCCTTGGGTGGGAAGGGGACCACGCATGTGTGGTGACATCTCCCAGAGGCTTTCTTTGAAAGCTGGGGAGATGCTCTGTTGGCATCGATGTCACCCCTATGTGAGGACTGATTCCTGCTGTCCCTGGAGAACACCTGTTAAAGGTGAGTAACTATGCTTTTAGTGAGGACTTGGAGAAGTTGGTTAAGAATTTGGGTGAGACTTACCCGCAGTGACTTACAGAAGATTAACTGAAAAGTTCCTTTAAGCTGCTGTCCTCCTCTTGCATGGATTGCCCTCATTTTAGAGACTGACTTTACTGGCCTGGCAAGAAGCCAGCTTAGTTTCCCAAGTCTCAGGGAAATCTCAGCCTTTTCATGGAGCCTGAAGGGATGGTGGCTCCTCTGCTTCCAGATCTTTGCCCATTCTTTGTTGCCCCTCATGGGTGACATACTCCTCCTTTTTGCCAGGCGTATCCAAGTAACATCAGACTATTAGGTCCTCAACATCATCCAGTACAGTACAGTTATGTCCTAGAGTGTGCTGAGCCTATTTTATTTTATTTTATTTTTATTTATTTTATTTATACATCTTTTCTATACCGCCACTTCCAGAGATCAGTGGCGGTTTACAGGTAACAAACATTAATAATAGAGCACTATTATTTTACATAGAACAGATTTAGAACAAAGAACTATTTTACATAGAACAGATTTAGAACAAAGAACATTCAACTATTAAGTGTAACTTAAAAATACAATGAGATAACAGGAGGGGTAGGAACATTTGAACTGGGTATTAATTAGATAATGTTTCAAAACATAGAACCAACAGTATATCAACAGTAAATTTCAGATGCTTTTGTGGTCTGTGTGGTTACATTGCCAAGAAAGAAGCCATTTGTACAACCCTAGAGAAGCTGAAACTCCTTCAGGCCATTGTATCCCTACCCTCCTCTCAAAGGAGACAGGGCAGTTTTTCCATCTATTTCATCATTCCTTTAGGCCTATCCTCGTTCTTAAAAGGTCAGTGCCTCTCTCCAATTATCTTGTATTCACATGGACATACAGCAGTTTCATCCAGGCAGTATGAAAGAGGGAGTTCCTCACATCACTGGAGCTGGCCAAGGCCTACTTTCACATTCCCATTTGAGGAGATAGGCAGCACTTTCTGCATTTTGCGGTGTTAAGCCAGCACCTTCAGTTCTGTGCTCCTACCCTTTGGGCTCGTGACAGTGTCCAGGACCTTTTCCAAGGTTATGGTGGTCAAACAGATGTATCTGGCAAGCAGAGGCAAATCAAGCCAGTGTCTCTGCTGGAGAAGTTCTGCTGGCTGCGATCTGGGATTATCTTCAGTTTTTGAGCTCAATAGCAGCAACTGTAGAACTAGTGCCGTGGGCTCAGGCTTATATGAGGATGCTTCAGAGAGCCCTTGTCATGCTGAACTCCTCTTTCGCTAGACTACTACACCCGCCTTCCTCTTCAGCAGTCAATGAAGCAGAGCTGCCTCTGGTGGTCTTCTCCATCCAGTCCATTAAAGTGCATGTATTTCGAGAGCCCACAGTGATTGATCATGACATCTGATTCCAGTCAAGCTGGGGTGCTCACTGTTTGGATCGCACGGCTCAGGTTGCTGATCTAGCTGTGAAGTGGCATGGCCTATCAGTTGCTTCAAGACATGGGCCATTCATTTAGCCCTGCTACAGTTTTGCCACCTGGATCAAGGCTAGGCAGTCTGGGTCTTCTCTGATAATACCACAGCTGTGGTGTATGTCAACAGGCAGAGAGAGACGAGGAGTTCCAGAGTAGCCTTCATAATGTCCCTATTGGTTCCCTGGGTGAAGCACCACCTGCTGAAGCGCTCTGTGCAGCACATCACAGGCATAGATAACGTTGAGGCTGATTATCTCAACAGGTGCACTCTCTTTCCCAGAGAGTGTGAGCTAGTGCCATCAGCATTCCAGCATATCATGGACCGCTGTGGGCACCCATACTTCAATCAAAGGCAACTCTGATAACTACCAAGGTGGAAAGATTTTCAGTTTACAGAAAGAACTTTGCTCCAGAGACATTCATTTGCTTATGCAGCTGTGGCCAATTCAACTTCTGTGCATTTTTCCCTGTAGCCTTAGGCTAGAGGACAATCAGGGGATGATTCTGGCGACTCCAAACTGGACACATGGGCTGTGATATGCTGATTTGGTGCAACCTCTTACAGACCATCCCCTCTTCCTCTAGCACTTAGTAAAAGCTGACTTGCTACAGTGCCCTTATCCATGCTTCTTAGACAATCTCTTAACAATATCCTGGATGATTCACATAGCCCTTTGTTTGATAGAGGGAGCCTTTCAAATTGCCCTTTTGATCTGTCACTTGACTTTAATGCCTATTTAAAATAATTTCACAAGTCTCTTGCCCCCTAACTGGAAGGCCTCTTTGTAAAGCTCTCTAGAAGCAATTTCTTTCTTTCTTCTCAAAGAATACTTACCCTACTCTTCCTTCTATGCTAAGCAGTACTCTGATTTGATTTAAATTAAAAGCTCTTTGGTGCTACTGAGCCCTGACTGACTGAGTTTAATTTAAAGCTCTCTGGTGCAGCTGAGCCCTGACTGAGTTAACAAATACACTGGATTCTAAAAAAACACAGATTTAAAAGCTTTAACCCAAATAATTCCCATCTGCTTTAGAGAATTTTTCAGATGTAAATACTGTCACCTGGGGGCCAACCCAGCGCCTAGGGCATGGAGGGTTGGTCTGCCTGGGGATTCTAATTCAGGGAGTATGGCATGGCATTTGCTCCTGCAATGCCTTATGGGAATAGTAGTCCCTTTTACCCTCTGAGAAAAGAAGAAATTGTAATCGAGTGGTTTCAGGCAAATGACAAGGATTTATTTCCCTTTCCAAGAATAAGTGCATGTGGAAAACTTAGAACAGTTGCCATATAATTGGCGTGAGGAATACATTCAGGAACTAAGGTAACCAGCCTATTTAGCTTCAGGCTTTAAAACGTGCAGTGCTCAGTACAAACAAAAGCAAACAGCTTCTCATAACAAAAGAAAATGTTCCCTTTTCTTCTACTGCTTTTGCCAGCCTTCTTAATATATTGTTCAGCAGAGAGATTCAATATGGTCAGCAAGAGACAAAGTGCAATCCATCTGATTATCTGCTGCGTCATTGATATCAGAATCTATCTGCATCTCTTCTAAGTCAGCATCAGCTGGGTGTGTCTGCAAGCTGTTATACGGCGTTTTAAAACAAACTTCTTCTCTGCCTTCATGTGGCTTCCCTTTGTAGCACTCTAACGAGCAAGGCTGTAAAGTACCATATATACTGGAGTTGCTGCTTGGGGAGCCTAATACTTCCTGGCAACTACAAGGAAATATTTTAAAACTAGGTTCAAATCTGGACAATTTGTGAAGCCTACCTTTTGGCTTTAAAGAGGAAGGAATTCTCTGTTCTGCTGTTGTGTTTTCTTGCCTTTTAGCTTATCAGCTTCTGCCTCATACGTATAAATATTCTCATGCCAGTATGTCTCTCTCCCTGGAGTCTCTGAGTTTTCCCAAGCCAGCCTCTCAGGAGGTTTCTCCTTCCTCCTGCCTTAACTGGACGGCACCGGCCCTGTGCTGCTCACACCTGGCTTTTGGGCTTTGGCTTTGGCTTTCTGGGTCCTTACTCCTCCTTAACTCCTTTTGGTCAGCATGCTCCCTTGCTTGATCCCTTGCCTTTGTCTTTGCTCTTGTCCTGGCGTCTCTCCCTCGGAACTTCCTTGGAACTCCTGCTCCTTCTCTTCCTCCTTCCTCCTCATTCCCCTTCTGCTGGTCAAATCTAATGACCACTTTTTATAATCCTGCTTCTCAGGGCTTAGCTCTGTCCCTCCCCCAACCAGGTGTTTCTCATTAACTCCTGAGCTTGGGGATACGTTTACAGCAGGGGCGTGCCTGTTCAGCTCGTGACTCTTTTTGTTTACCTTTTCCTTGAAAACATTGAGCCATGTGCTCTGACTGCCTGTCAGTTTCTGAAACGAAATCCTCTTCTCTCCCTATCTCCATAGGCTCAGAAGGGTCTTCTACATGACAATACTTACAAGTGCCGATTTCTTTCCAGTAGTAGCCGTCCTTTTTGGTAGTCCTTCAAGACTCCAAAGTGACTAGCCTAAGATCACAAGGACAGCATTGAGATTTGAAATCTGGTTTCCCTGGTCCTAGCTCACTACTGTAGCCATTAGGCTATTAGATGTCCCCTGTGACTTGCCCAAGGCCATAAGAAATGCCAGTGGGAATCAAACCCAGATCTCCTGGGTTAGTAGACTGTTGCTGTAACCACTAGGCTATTCCACCACTTTTTTTTAAAAAGCCCAGGTTTTCACCATTTTCCCTTTCGCTGTAAATATTTTCTATTTTCTCACATCAGCTCTACCAACTGTCCTCCAACAGCAGTTCATTCCGAACTTCCATGTCTCTTGTAGTCATGCTTTGTACTTCCTACATCTCTGATGTTTTACTGTGAATATTTTCTCGCATCTTCCGTCAGCTGGGTTAGGCTATTGCTCCCCTTCACTTCATAGTTCTGGGTCTCCATAAGTTTTGTCAGGTAAATACTGAGGAGTGCCCCTAGCTGCACCAGCAGTAATATTAGTGATGTCACTGGAAGTTTCTGTCTCCATCTTCTGGTAGGGGGACTTAATCCACTTTTCTGGACTAGTCTAGGAGGACTCCAGGAAAAGAAATGATCAGTTAGTTGTATTACCTTCTCACTGGGTACACTTCATACTCTGGACAAGTTGCAGATACTATTGTAATATAGTAATGCACATTGCATGCAAATATATCTGTTTTGTCAACTGAATACATTGTAATGCAGTTTGGCAGATTTATTCATCTTAACATTCTATTTAGGGGGCATCTTACAAGATTTGGTGATAGCTTTGAAGATGCTGAAGAGTAAGTTTTATTTAAAATATTTTTATGTTATAATCTTTGGGTGAGCCAGTGTCAAATAGTAACCATAATTGCATTTAAAAATAATTTATCATAAGTTTAGTTAATGATTTTTCTAATAGTACTAGCAAGATTTAGCTTTTTAACTAGTTTGAATATGGTTATTTAACAGGCTTCTAATTTCTAATTCAAAAGTATTAGTGAAAGTGCTCATTGCAGTAATTAGGAACCAAGATATTGAGGATGGGTACAGAAAGTGTGCTGCTAATTTTTATAATTCTTCCACAAGGTCCCATATAAACAAAAAAGCTTTCTAAAAATTATTGGCCTCTAGACTACTCGTCAATATTTTGTGCAGCAAAATATGTATTTATTTAGACAGTTTTGTATACCACATTATCCTTCAATCAAAGTGGTCACAACACAATTGGGGGATACATTTAACATGCGGGGATATGAGACACATACACTAATATTTACAGGGAACATGGGCATTGGAGGGTTAAGTGGCTTGCCCAAGGCCACAAGGAGCACTTTGATTTTTTGTTTTTGTAATTTAGTAATCCTGTGACACACATGATTTTAATAAGTCCCCTTGCCATCTGATAAGGATTTTTCCATCATGTTTCATTCTAAAATGCACACTCTGTCATAACCCCTTTTTTCCATCGTAGTAGTTAGTATGTCCCTTGTTCTTTCTACTACACCACCACCTCCAGTAGTATCTGATTCTACTTCTCCCTTGCTCTTTGTACTATGGACAGTCCACAGGTAGAAGGGACTCGATTACATTGTTTAACAGGTGCATCAAGAAGCAGAGGGACTGAAGAGGGGCCAGTATCCATTTTTTAAGTGCCAACAGTATTTTTTATAACATTACTCTTAGAAACTAAAAACATACATGAATAGAGAAACAAAACTGTCACCTTTATTGTTAATTTGAGGGAAGTTAGAGCCTTTTTTTGAGTCTATACTTTTAATCAAAACATATAAAACTATTCAAATATAGCACACACACACACACGTATTTCTTCTAGTTTTACTAGTCTCTAATTTTCTACCACCCACAATAGTAGAATGTGTTTGCATCTCTTCTAAATCTCTTGGTTGTTTTAATTTAGATCAACTCTAAAACGGGTTGTCCCACCTCCACTGCCACCTAAGGTAAGCAAGATTGCAAAAAGTGTTGATGTAGTACTATTAATGATCATTTAAGCAATAGCATTTATATAGGAACTGATTCATACTAGCAGGCATAACTTCTGGATTTATGCATCAGAGGAGAGAAAATTAATTGATACAGCCCCTAAGGCTTGTGCAAGGCAAATTATTAACTCCTCTTTACTGCTGCAAGCCTTTGCAGAGCGTATGAGGAATCTTTGCTTTGCTATAGTAATTTGTTGGTAAGCTTCACGATATTGTTTCTATATTGTACTGCTAAACCAGTCCAAACAAGTGGGTTGTGTTCCCCTACCAGCAGATTGGTGGAGACAAAGAACCAATGAAAAGCCAAGGTTTCAATGACATCACTCTCATGCCTCTATTCGCCTCAGTCACCAGAGGTCCCTTCAGTATTTCTTTGTCTCCAGCAGATGATGGATGGATTTTCTCCTATCTGAAGAAAATTCAGAGGATTTGAGAGGAAGGGATTGATTTAAGATGCTTGTGAATGACAGCCTGCGGGTTGATCTCTCACTAGAGCATGACGTAGGAGGTTCCACTAGACTGCGATCTTTTTGGTTGCCATAGGAGAAGGAAAAATTGGTTCAGCTCCATGCTCCTACCCTGGATAAGGTTCTGTTGAGCAGCCAGAAATTGGAAGGAACTGGAAAAGTATGACTGCCTCATACAACCTCAGTGCCCTTTCTCCCCCCTCCTGTTTCCCCTGCTCTCTCCCAAACATTGCAGAAGGCTCTGAGGGATCTTCTTATTGGCCACATTACACACAGTGCTACAAAGCCGGCCAAACAATTCCAGAGGAGTAGAGATGAGCTCAGCATGGATTCTATGCCTAGGGGGCTCTCAGGGGGTGAGTACCAAGGCTTGATCTAGTCATTCTCCATATTGGGGTTCCCCAATTCTATTTGTGGGGGACGCAATTCGGAGTAGACCTCTGGTGACTGTTGGCGTTGGTCAAGGTTTCCTGCTGTTTTCTCTATGCATTAATAGCATTTTCACTATTGTGCGCTTGACACTCGCATGGTCCTTGCGTGCGTTCTGCCCAATCTGCTCCAGTGTGTGCTCCTATGCTAGCATGTGTAATGCACGCTGTAGTAAAAGTGCAGTTAACATGTGCCCTTTGGGCCATCACAGGCTTAGTGCACGCTGTTGTGATACTTGCCTTAACTCATGTCTTCTTCCAGGTGACTTTGTCTGTCCTGGAGGGCCTATTCCCCCTTTCTCAGCCGGGGGATGCTGTTAGCCCGATCTTGCCTGCCTCAGGGCAGGAAGTGGCAGAAGACACCATGAGTAAGGCTATTTAGCTGGCCAGAGGATTCAGCATCTGTGCTGTGGGCCTCTCCCCGTCCTCTAGAGCAGTTGTTCTCAACCCAGTCCTCTGGGACCTCCCAGCCAGTCAGGTTTTCAGGATATCCACAGTGACTATGCATGAGAGAAATCTGCATACAGTGGAAGCAGTACATAAAGATCTATCACATGCATATTCATTGCGGATATCCTGAAAACCTGACTGGCCTGGGGATCCCAGAGGACTGGGTTGAGAAACACTGCTCTAGAGGATAGACAGTGACTATGCCCCCAAGTGTAGGGAGGGTCATTTCCGTGAGGATAGCTTCTAGATTCAGGATTGTGCTTCCTGGAATTCTTAGCAGCAGGCCTGGTCATTCCATCGTGGACATGCAGACCATGTGGCTTTTTGTTTCCCGCGTGCACAGTCTCGTAGGGGCAGGCGGAGAGTGGAGGCCACCTTCGATTAATGACAAAACATCCCTGGCTTGGATTGAGATGTCTGGTGTGGATGAAGTACTCTCGACAGAGGATTGTGAGGAGGCTGATGTTATATGCCTATTCCAGGAGTAGGATCTGTAGTTGTTGATCTCAGGGTCATCCACTTTGAGCATGGCGGCAGCTCCAGTCACGGAGCAGGAACCAAAGAGGTATCCACTACTGTCTTCCGGAGGGTCTCAAGGCTCTGTTCTGCCAGGAGCGGGTTTACTCCATCTCCCTGCCTCAGGGTCTAAAGGTGTTGTCACGCCCTCACCACTCGCCTCCAGCTTAGAGGGGCGTAGTTGTATAAGGCACTTTCCCCTTTCAGCCTTAACTGACTAGTTCCCTGCAATGCTTTCTGGGAAATGTAGTTTAATTGCAATATATATGGGCTTCAGGTAGAAAGCTGTAGTCGGGCTCCTTGGGTAAGGCAATGACAGAAATTTATTGAGCACAAAAAGGTTCATAAATACCACATTCAGGTATACCTTCTCCAGGCTTCTTCAAAGTGCAACAGGTTATAAGCAAAACAAAACCCAAAACCAAAGTGACAGCTTAAAGTATTCTTCAGCTCAGAAAAACATAGCCTTTTAACAGCAAGGCTACCAGCTTCCTTTAGCCTTGCTGGTTAAAGCATAAACAAAAAAACAGGCTTTCTTCTGTGGCAGTTTGCCTTCTTTTCCAGTCTCAAACCTTTCCAGGCTGTTTTCCAATTTACAAGCAAAAACAAAACAACTCCAAACAGGAACAAACTTTCAACGTGCAAGCAAAGTTCTATTCAGGTTTCTCAGGAAAATTCAAGAGTAAAAAGAAAGCTTTTTCCTCACAGTTAATTTGGCTTCTTGCCATCTCTCTTCACAGGTAGCAGGTGGTTAACAAGCACAATTCACAACTCCAGCTTGTTCTTACATCTTAGTAAAACGTCCCCTCTTTACCATGTGGGAATTTACAATCCATCTACCTGCTTCTTATGGTTACCTTTTCTCTAGAGGGTTTTCTCTCTGGGCTGGCTTTCCTTCAACCCTTCTGTGGCTAAGGCTTGGCACAAAGAGCAATCCATGAGGGTGTCTTCCTCATTCAATTCAGCATCAGGCTCTCCTAGCTGCATAGACTCTGACTCTCCTTCTGGCTCACTGGGCTCAGCTGACAGCCTCTCGTTAGAGCTGAGAGTGTCTCCTGCACCTCTGCACTGTCCAGCATTAGTCAGGTTTCTCCTGCTCTGCTCAGCATTAATCCGGCTTCTTAGGCTCGTACCTGTGCCTCGGCTTGCATCAGCTTCTCTCTCTCTTTCTCCTCTTCTTGCCTTTCGCTCAGCCCTTGCTTCTGGCGTTTCTACCACCCTCTCTCCTTCTCCTCCTCTACTATAATCTAGCATAGGCCTATATCTCCAGGGTTCTAGCCCCACCTCCTCTCTTCCCAGGTGACGGAGCTCACTCTGCCTTCTGGCACCTGAGTAATCAGGGAGCTTACTGACGTAAGGGTCTTGGACCTTAGGTCTGTATTCACTCTCCCTTATTTCACTAGGGGAAACATGAAACCTGTTCCAGCTGGGGGGTTTCTGGTTCCTAGGTGAGGTTGTGGCTTTGTTCCCCTGACCTTGCAAAAGGGGCCCTTTTACTAGGGTGAACTCTTTTCCTTTTTCCCTTTCCCCTTCCTTACCACAGTGTATAATAATATTCATGCTCTCCTAGAGAGGGATTGCGTTGTGTGGTTGATATTTCCAAAGTGGATACGCAGGTCATGGTGGTAACCAGACAGACCACCATTCCTGTGGAAGGCTGATTGGCCTTAAAGGATACTCTGGACCGAAAGGTGAATTTATGTTGAACAAGTTTGCTGTGGCAACTGCTATTCTTCAGTAGCGGTATGTGCAGGCCTGACGTCTTGAGCCCTGCTCCACAATGGATTCAGTTTCTTTTGCTGGATGTTTCTACCCCTCTTTTGGAGTCAGCTGCTCAGACCTTTTATAATGACAATTCCATCATACATTCGGGACTCTTCTCATATCATTAATATTTTAGAAGAATTCCAAGGTTACCATGATGATCTCAAATTGGTGACCTTTGACATATTCTCATTGTACACTAGCGTACAGCAAGAAGCTCTCCACTTACTTGAGGACACTTTCTAATAAAGGTCCGGCTCTAGGAGACTTCCTACTGCATATCTGATGCAGTTGGCTACTTTAGCCCTTACAGAGAATTATTTTTGTTTCAGAGAAATTTACTACAAACAAATGAAAGGGGCTGCAATAGGATCTTCAGAGGCCCCGAATTTCGCTAATTTATGTGGCTGATTTTGAACGTAAATTTCTTGCTCACCGCCATTTTTCTAGCAACATAAAGATGTGGCGTAGATATATTGATGATGTCTTCATGATCTGGGATGTGAACATGACAATCCGGAATTATTTTTTCAGTTGGCCAACTCCTTAGATCCTAATTTACAATTTGAATTTACATCTAGTATGAGTGCAATTCCATATCTTGATATTATCATCAAGAAAGGACCCAATGGATTTTTAATGGATCTCTACTGTAAACCGATAGATTGGAACCAATTGTTTAATTATATGAGTTTCCATAATCGGTCACTGAAGAATAACTTACTCATCAGTCAGTTCCTGCAAGCAAGAAGAATTTGTTCCAATTTTTCTAAGTTTGAAAGACATACGTATGACATAAAGAATAGATTTTCTGCCAGAGAATATCCAAAGAAGAACATTCAACAGGCTTATTCTCATACTAGGACAGTTCAACGCACCACTCTTCAAAGAACCACATATAGATTTTTTCAGAAGATAGTATGCCCTCTCATTTTTTTTCCAGTTTTTCATGTGACATTTCCAGTATTATCAGGGAGGAGTGGTACATGTTACAAACTATACTGACCTTTGAACATCAAGAAGCAACAATTGCTCATAAGAGACATTCCAATTTAGCTAACCATCTTATACCTTCAATATTACTGGAGAGACAAGCTCCTTCTTGTCTGAGGGGCCACTTTCAATGTGGAAGGTGCATGATATGCATACATGATTTGTCAATCAAGAATTTTTATGAACATCCTGTTAATAAGAAAAAATTTTCAGACTTTTCTAACTGTTCCACCGAGAATGTCATCAACGTTAACATTTGCCCATGCACCTTGTTGTACATTGGGAAGACCTAGAGAAGTGTTTTTACCCGGATAATTGAAAACAGGAGCCTGCTGAATAGAAAACTACATGACAAACCACTTGATGGACACTGGATAGAAAAGACTCGTCAGGTTTCGGACCTAAAGTTTTTTTGTACACAAGGTTGTGAAATCCAGTTGGAGTGGCAGAGACTTGACAAAGTCCTACTATTTGTATTTATTTAACAGGTTTTTATACTGCCTTATCTTAGATTCAAAGCCGTTTACATTACAACGTGAACAAGAAATGTACGTTGAACAGGATCAATCTGCTTGGAAGATTATATAAGGGATGCCCTGAGACTTACAAGGATAATAGCCATAGAGTAGACAACAGATGAATATATATATATATATATATATATATATATATATATATATATATATTGTCACGGGGTAGAGCAGGAATTACCTATGGAAACAGAAAGGGCAGGGCTAGGTAGATCTGAAACTGACAGATCCAAGCACATGCTGCAGGGTTGCTATAAGCAACCATGGAAAACAAAGGTAACCAGAGGTAGAACGGGCTCCTGCAAAGGATTACCTCATCCTCAATCAGTTAATGAAAGGCAGCTGAGAGCAGGGCAAGGTCAAGAGAATGCAGGTAGTGACGCAGTTAAAATGCATACAGAGTCACTTACCGAGAGAACTAAGCAGGATTTCTCAGAGAGCAGAACTAAGCAGGATTTCTCAGAGAGCAGAACTAAGCAGGATTTCTCAGAGAGCAGAGCTAAGCAGGATTTCTCAGAGAGAGGAGCTAACTGGGATTTCTCAGAGGAGAGAGACATCAAGGATACTACAACAGCTGGGGCAGAAAAGGAGAATACTTCTCATTGGAGTTTGAATAAAGTTCCTAAGGAAAGAATATCCAAGGGCAATTGCAGGGTGCTAGGAAGCACGGAGCAAGAGGCCAGTGAAAAGAATCACAGAGGAATTCAATCCAGCAGGAAAGAGAAACCCTTGAGAGACGGTCCTTCTGCTAACAGGTACCCAGAAAACAGTAAGGGGTTTAGAAGGGACACTTACCTGTTTAAGAACCAGCCAGTGGCTAGAGGCAGTAAGAAGCCTGCTTTTAGAAGTATCAACGCTGACTTTCCATGCTGTAAAAGCTCGAGAGAAATCCTCCCTGAGGACTGGCTGAAAGCCTGTAATAGAGAGGGTCTTAGAAGCATAAGTTTTCCCTATACACAACTAGGAAGGTTGGGTCCCCTAGGGGCAGACTGTGAGAAATACGGTAACTTCCCATCCTACCTTGGTGAAGGGGGGAAGGGAAGTCTTGCAGAGGACGGAAGCTTGCACAGCCAAGAAAGGAGACACAGCTGTTCAGAGAGTAGCAACCAGGGCAGCTACGAGGCAATGGACTTTGAATTAGCTGAAGATAATACAGAGGTATCTCAAATGGAATGTGCTTTGACCCTGGCTAATGATGTGTCTTCCTTATGTTAAGCTGTGCTAAGAAGATAACCTTTTAAAGAAAAAGGATTTCTGAAAACTATCTGTATAAATTTAGTAGCTGTTATATTTTGAGTTAAGCTGAAATGAAGCGCTTTTGGTTCCAGTAGTATTTTTATTTGTACCAGAAAACATGGTCTGTTTCTGTTAATTTCTCACGTGCAAGAATCCACCCGGAAAGGGATAATAAAAATACCTCTTACTAAAAAGCCTGGCTGCTCGTCACAACTACAACCTTTAGAACGGCTAGTGGGAGATAATTCCCAGGGGGCCTTAAAAGAGCCCCAGCTACATTAAAGAAGAGGCCCCACTGAAAGTCCCCTAGGCTGCCTCCTAGCGGGGTAAGTAGGTGGGTGACAATATATATATATATATATATATATATATATTGTCATGCAGCAGGAGCTGATGGAAGCAAAGATGCAAGAAAAGAAGCTGTTTTTCACAATATAAAAGATGTGCACGGGATGCAATTCCCGCACAGAGCAGCTAGAGGGAGCAGGTGTGCACTCACAGAGGCTGACTGGACACACCTAGCTAATCGACACCACCTGACATGCAGCCCAGAAAGCTCAAACACAGGAGAGCTTTATAAGCAAGAGGCTGGAGACTGGAAGGAGTGTGGAGGTAGAGGTGGACCGGAGAGAAGCACCAGGAGGAAAGCCGTGCGAGAGAAATGCACACGAGCAAGGGCCAGGAAGAAGGAAGCACCAGGAGCATTGAGCTAAGCCCTAGGAGTGAATGGGAAAGCAATGCTGAGCAAAGGAACAGTCACTTTGGGAAGCAGAGCAGTGCTGAAGGAAGAAGCCAGAAGTTAGGCTTGGAAAGAGGCCTGTGCTTACCGGAGGAACCAGTGACCAGACTGAAAGCTAACAAGAACTTTCAGGGAAAAGACTGGCACGAGGATTGTATCCCAGGAGAATTACTGGAAGGAGAAAGTTCCTGTTCTACATGCTGTTGGAAGCCAAGGTATGCTGACTCTGTTTTTAAGAGAAAAAGCTCACCTCATAAGTGCCCTTTTAAAAGCAATGCTCATGTTACAAGAAAGGAAAGTAAACCTACCTTGTATAACCCAGATGGTAAAAGCACAAAGGTAGGCCACGCTCACTGGCGAACCTTAGAAGAACTCTACAAACACTCAGAGAATAAGAATAGCGACTGGCCAGTTCCAATAGCCAGAGAAACCCCAGATACAGAAAGGGATAACTCTGACTCAGAGCCGATGCAAGTGGAATTTGTGGAGCCTAGTCGTTTGTCTCAAGAGGAGATGGACTGTTCTCTATGTGTTACAAGCTGTATAGAATCACTGCTAGACTTGTAAATAATATATGCTAACTCCAGAGTGTTACTTGTATGCTAAAAGGAAGAAGAGTATTGAAGCGGTTGAGTTACTCTAGGAAGCCTTAATTAATCCTTGTTACAACTGTGAAGCATAACAGTTTTTCTTTACCATGAGTTTGTTTCATTCCTGAAGTAAAGGACATTTTCCTCTATGTTGTGACCCACCTGAACTGTTTGCGTAAAGGGAAATAAAAGCCTATGTTATCCCTCTACTCTGCATTCACAATTTACTTCTTAATAGGAGCTGAACTACTAAGACCAGGCTGCACCTGGCTCTTAAAGGAACCTCCTCTCATATAAAAATATCTTTGTGTCCAACCTACCCCTATGACCACTGGCCACCAGGGGCGGTACGCGACAATATATATAATTTATTTATTTAACTGAGTAAATGCCGTGTTAAAATCAAGGCATCTAGTAACAGCAAGGACCAGGTGCCTGGGAAAGTTGAAGGGTGAGGACAGGTCGTGAGAAGGAGCGTGGGAAACATAGGGCATCTGCTATCAGTCAATACATGAGGCTTGTAGTATGTGTTCTCCAGGAACAAGAAGGAAGTCAAACCTCACATAGGGATGACGTCGGCACTGACGGAGCCAGCGTAGACGCATCTCCACAGCTTTCAAAAGAAAGCCTTTGGGAGATGCCACCGCTCATGTGTGGTCCTCTTACCACCCAAGGGTGCCATCTTGCTCAGTCTCCTTCTGTGGAGCCCAGCAGATGTGCGTCTGATTCCCCGGAAAAAGTTGATATTTTTCTCTTAGGGTTAATTCTCTCTCTCTGGCCACTACCAGTCTCTTTCCCACCCCCAAGTTTGCTATCCTCGGCCAGGGAATTTTTCTTTTCAGTGCAATTCGTGCCCTTTTCCCACTGGCAGTTGCTGGGGCCCTTGTTCCCCCGATGGCCAGCGGCTTTAAAAAGTGTGACCTGGAGACTTGTGGGTCCTGCAAGAGCCTGACCCCCAAAGCAGTCAAGCAGGCATAAGAAGCATGACTGGATGTTCAGGTCAGACTCTGCCTCGGAACCCCCTTCCAGGGCCCAGTCTGAGACCCTGGGATCGCACAGTGACTCCGTGGCCATCAGTCGTGGCCACAAGTCCTCCTACCAGGTGTCCCCATTCCAGATCCTGAAGAAGAAGAAAGCCCCGCAGGATTCCTCATGAGACTCGAGGAAGGCGAGTAAGTCCTGCATCAGATCCCTGAGCCCCTGGAGGAGGACCAAGGTGTCTGAGCAGAAGCCGCCATCAAAACTTCCCTGAAAGGACTTGATGGACCTCAGTGATCGGGCCCAGGTCCCCGCGGCCATCCCCACCAGGGACTCTCCTCCTCTACTGGACCCGATACCCTTGACGTCCGTGCCAACTGCTGTGACCCCATCTGGGCTGGAGACCAGAATGGAGACCCTGGAACATAGCTTGTCTGCCTTCTTGGCCACTTAGCAGGCAATGCTGTCTGGCTCCTCCAGTTCATTTGCCAAAAACACTGGGACCTCGACCTTGAGGAATTCCCCCGACCTTGAGGAATTCCCCCGACCTTGAGGAATTCCCCCGACCTTGAGGAATTCCCCCGACATCGAGTTGATCCCCTGGAGCTCCCTCACCCGGGCTGATCACCGACAGAGGTCATGTTCATGGTCCTGTTCCATGGGACCCCGATCCTCCCCAGCCAGCGGCCACCCTCTGGCCACGCTTCAGAGGCCTACAAGCCTCCAGCTCCGACCCAGGTCCGTTTGATCGTCAAGTCTACCTCCAATGACTCTGACTGGAAATCCAAGGATGACACTTCCCCGACACTCGGAGGCATTGAGACCTTCCATCGGACTCATCCCCACCAGGGGCCCGGCATCATTCCCTGCCCGAGGGCAAGACCTTTCTTGACTTCGTGCGGGACATGGCCAAAGCTCTGGTCTTCACCAGTGTCAGTAGACGAGCCTCGGTCAGAAGATCTTGAGATCCTCTAATTCGACGACTCCCCCCCCCCCCCCCCGAAGGAATCCCTATCTGTGCCAGTCCTCGAGAGGCTGCTCTTCCGTATGTGGGAGACACCAACTACAATACCCACAGTTAGTTGCTGGCTCAACCTTATGTTTAAGGTCTGCCAGAGTCCGGGCTTCCACAGGAGCCAATTATCACACATCTCCATGGTGGTCAAGTTAGCCATGTGTCTGCTCCAAAGCCAAGAGACACACTCCTCGACATCTCCTGGCAGGGAAACCCAGAGCCTCGATGCCCTCAGCAGAAAATACTACGAGGGCTCCATGCTGGGCTGCCAGGTCCAGGCATACCTCCCCTATAAGTGGATGTTCCTCTAGGACACCATGAAGGAGCTAAAGGGCTACTCCACCGGCCTCTCCAGGGAGAACCCCTCCAGAGGTTCCAGACACTGACCAAAACTGCCGCCGATTGCTGGTAGTTTATCACCTACGATGGCTTTGAGGCTATGGCCCAGGTCGCCAGAGTCTGTATCAGCGCCAAAAGCCAGGCTTGGCTCCATTCCTCAGACCTCGAGCAATGGGTCCAGAAAAAGCTCCTGGATGTCCTCTGCCTGGAGGAGAACCTCTTTGGCAAGGCCATGGCAGACAAAGATGTGGAACTCAAGGCCGAATACGTGACAAGGACCTGACTCTCGAAGAAAACTTCCTCAGGCTCCAAGCATAAAGTCCCCAGGAAGAAACCCTACTCCTAAAGGAAGGGCCAGGGATCCCGGAGCTACCAGTACCAGGCCCCACAGACCCTTCAGCAGGGTCCCCGAGGACCTGGGCAACAACCTCGCAAGCAAAAAGGTCCCAAGGCCCCGGCTCCAGCCAGGGCCAAGCCTTTGACTTGCTGGGCATAGTCTCTTCCCCTCCAGGAGATAAGCAACCCACGGGGGGGGACATCTGGCCCACTTTGCCCATTGGTGGTTGACCATCACCACAGACACCTGGGCACTCTAGGTTATTTATTTAGCCAGTTTTGTATACCACCTTATCCTTCAATCAAAGTTATCAGAGAGAGTTACCTCCTCCACTTGGACCAGACATTTATTTAACAGCTTTTATAAACCGCGCTATTTATTATCAGACATCCCCTCCTTTCTTCACAGGAGAGCCCCCCTCCCCAATCAGGTCCTGCTAATCAGCCAGGGGACGCTCCTGAGAGCGGTCTACCTGCCTGGCCAAGACATTGTCCTCATGGACAGACTAAGCAGAGTCCTACAACCACACCAATGGCAGCTAAACCCCTGAGTAGCCCACAGACTGTTCTGGCTCTGGGGGACCCCCCAGATGGACCTCTTCACCAGCCTGCCCAATGCCCAGCTGACCCGCTTCTGCTCCTGCCAAACTCACCCATCCCAGGTAGCGGCAGATGCTTTTCTCATCTCATGATCGGAAGGTCTTCTGTATGCCTTCCCACCCATGCTTCTGATCGCCAAGACCCTATTCAAGATTCTTCGGGACAGGGTATCGCTAATCCTGGTAGCCCCCTGGTGGCCCAGGCAGCCATGATTCCCACTGCTACTCTGCCTAGCTACGGAACCCCCGGTCCCTCTCGGAAACTCCCTGGGGCTGCTGACTCAGGAGGATGACTCCCTCCTTCACCCCAACCTGGGGTCTCTGGTGTTAACAGCATGGCTGCGAGTGGGTAGCCTTAGCTCCCTTAACCTCTCAGAGGAGGTGGAGGAGGTCCTGCTGGCCTCCCGCAAGTCTTCCACAAGATGTGCTTACGTCTTCAAGTGGCGGAGATTCTCCATGTGGTGCTCGGAGAAACCCCTTTTCCTGTACAGTACTGCTAGTCCTACAATACCTGCTGCACCTCTCCCATGTCAGACTCAAGTCCAACTCCTTTAAGCATACCACCACCCTATTGAGGGCAAGCTTCTCTCCGCTCAGCCCCTCATCACCCATTTCCTGCAGGGTCTACTGCTCTCCAAGCCCCCAATCCGCCTGCCTTTGGCAGAATGGGACCGTCATGTAGTGCTGACGCGGCTCACCCGACCGCCGTTTGACCCCTAGCCACCTGCCACTTTCGGTACCTCTCCTGGAAGGTCGCCTTCCTGGTGGCACTCACCTCTGCTTGCAGGATTAGCGAGCTCCAGGCTCTGATAGCAGAAACACCATATACGAGATTCTATAACAACAGGGTCATGTTTCGCACGCACCCCAAATTTCTGCCGAAGGTAGTCTTCTCCTTCCACCTCAACCAGGACGTGGTGCTCACCACCTTCTTCCCACGGCCTCACGCCAGCAACTTGGAGGCTATACTTCATACTCTGGACTGTAAAAGGGCCCTATCCTTCTACCTGCAGTGTACCCAGGGCCACTGCAAAGCCTCCCAGCTTTTCGTCTCCTATGACCCCAGCTGACTGGGGGAGGCGGTGACCAAGCGGACCCTGTCCACCTGGGTTGCAGACTGCATTGCCCTCGTCTACAAACAGGCTGAGCTCCCACTGGAGCGCTGAGCCATGGCTCACAGCATCAGGGCTATGGCGACCTCTGTTACAAACCTGCTCTCTGTCCCGATAACAGACATCTGCCGGGTTGCCACCTGGTCTTCAGTTCACACCTTTGCAGCTCACTTCAGCCTGGAGAGGGAGTCCTGATGGGATAGCACTTTCACCAGGCCGTACTCCGTAGTTTTTTCAAGGTTTAGGCAACTCCAACCCTTCTGTGTTCAGCCTGCCGGAACGATGGTTCTCCCTGGACACTGGGGTCCTTTCAGAGTCCTTCGGACTCACTGGCTGCTACTCACGGCTTGACCATGTCTTTTCTACAAGTTGTCTGTAGTCTGTAGCTAGGGAGTCCCATAAGTGAGGACTTTCCTGCTTGTTCCTGGACATGTAGTTACTCACCTATAACAGGTGTTCTCCAGGGACAGCAGGAATCAGTCCTCACAACCCTCCCTCCTCCCTGTAGAGTTGCCTTAACTATACCAATTTGATTTTTGCTGCCTTAGCTATGTCATAGGACTGAGCAAAATGGTACCCATAGGCAGGAAGGGGACCACGCATGCATGGTGGCATCTCCCAAAGGTTTCCTTTGAAAGCTGGGGAGATGCTTCTGCACAGGCTCCATCGGCGCTGACGTCACCCATATGTGAGGACTGATTCCTCCTGTCCCTGGAGAACACCTCTTGCAGGTGAGTAACTACACTTTCTTAATTAGGTCCATAGTTCTCCATGAAGAGTTTATTGTTTTCCTGTAGTCTGCGAGTTCCGTTATGGCTCTTATAGTATCAGGTAGCTCATTTCATAGTGACGGAGCATACAGAGGTAGTGCTATCTTGCAAGTTGCTTGCTTAGCTCTTGTCTTATTTATGTGGATGGCAAATTTGTTAATATTCAAGGTTCTTCTTGTTTTGGATTCCTCATGATCATCAGTTGCAGCACAGGTGGTGATAGATTGTGTATTAATTTGAAGATTATTAGTAATGCTTTGTATTTTGATCGTGGGTTAACTGGGAGCCATTGTAGCTGCTGTAGTGTGGGAGTTGTGTGACGGTGTCTTGCCTCCGATGATTATGCGGGCAGCAATATTTTGTACCATTTGGAGTGGGTCTGTTTTCTTCTGGAACCCTTGGTAAACCATATTACAGTAGACCAAAATGAGGGTTATTTCTTGGCACACGGATCTAAAGTTGCTGCTGTTGAGTAATGGCTTAAGCTTATGTATTATTCTTAGTTTGTGGTAGGTGGACTTAGTTACTCTCTTGATGTGTTCCTGGTCAAGTGTAACTTCCAGATACTTTACTTCACGCTTGACTGCTATATCATGGTGTTGGATTCTTATGGTCTCAGGTGGTGAGAAAGACTGACTTCTGGTGATATACAGCACCTCTGATTTTGTGAAGTTTATTGTGAGGTTTTGGTCCTTTAGCCATCCTATCATTGCCTCAAGGCATGATGTGATCTGTTTGTGATCAGGTTGTTCAGTATTGAATGGTGTGTATATATCATATTGTCCATATATATCCTGTACTGGATGTTATGATGTTTTATGATGCTTCAGAGTGGCTGCAAGTAGATGTTGAAGAGTAGTGCTGACAAGACTCAACCTTGTGGGATATCTTGAGGTTGGATGAATGGTCTTGAATGTTCACTTCCAGCTCTGTCTTGTTGTTTTCAGTATGTTAGATATGATACAAACCATTGCAATAACTTTCCATGTATTCCTATTTGTTGAAGCCTTCTTTGTAGGGTGTTGTGAAACAGCAGCCAGTGGGGGGACGCCTGTCCTGCTTCGCCCCGTCGTGGGCGCTCATCTCAGACACCTAGGTTCTCCAGGTCGTCTGGGAGGGCTATCACCTCCATTTCTACAGGCTTCCACCTCCTTTCTCCCCGGCGGAGCCTCCTCGACTCCCTGCACACCAGCTTCTGCTGCAGCAGGAATTGCACTCCCTCCTTGCCCAATGGGCAGTCGAGAAGGTCCCTCCCCACCTTCGAGGTCGGGGCTTTTATTCCCGGTACTTCCTCATCCCAAAAAAGACGGGGGGTCTGCGGTACATCCTCGACCTCCGCAGGCTAAACAAGATCCTGGTGCGGGAGAAATTCAAGATGTTATCTCTTGACGTGCTGCTGCCCTTCCTCTGGCAGGGTGACTGGCTATGCTCCTTGGATCTAAAGGATGCTTACGCCCATATCTTCATCCACCCCCAACACAGACAGTACCTGCGTTTCAGGGTACAGGGAGAGCACTTCTAGTACAGGGTGCTCCACTTCGGCCTTGCATCCGTCCCACGGGTCTTCATGAAGTGCCTCATTGTGGCCGCCTTTCACCCTCTGCGCCGGGGTGTGCTGGTTTTTCCCTACTTCGATGACTGCCTGTTTACAGGCTCCTCCGTCGAGGAGACCTGGCAAGCGATGTCGCGCACTGTCGTCCTCTTGGAGAGCTTGGGGTTCCTGGTCAACTTCCCAATGTCTCACCTCAAGCCATTGCAGGCTCTCAAGTTCATCGGGGCGTGCCTCAATACTTGACAGTACTAATTTAATGGAAATCACTCCAAATAAACAAACTGTAACAGAATACTAGGGAGGGTTATAAAAATTCAATAGCAAAGTGTTCCAATAAAACCAAGAAACCGTCTCAGACCAAGCGGCAGCCTATAAGCTGGGAAAAGGAATTCGAATTCACCAGCGGCGCCTTTAGCATCAATGACAGGTTTTTGGTATATTTTTCTTTTATATTCTAAACCCTCTCTCCACTGTATTTTGAAAAATATGCTTAAACAAAATGACAAACAGTCTCTGTAAAAACAGGTACTTAGCTTTTCGGTTTGTGTACTAGAATCTTAAATGTAGTAATATTCCAACGCTCTCCAGAAACCGTTTGACTTAATAATTCAGTCCTTCTCAATAGCCATTCTTGTAGTCGAAAACAATGTGCTTCAATTTCCCAACGCCTTATTCATAACGTTACTTCCGCGTTTCTCTCCGTATTCCGAGGTTCTTCAGGGGACGAATCACTTCCAACTAGCTTTTGACTGAAAAGAAACTTTCATTAATGATCAAGTAAGAAACCTTCAACCTTAACTTTTCATTCTGATCCAGTTAAAAACTTTCTTTAGATAAAAAACAGAAGTTTATCTTCACTATTATAATCATACCCAAAGTTGACCGAAGTTGCATGTAGTTCAGATGGTATAGCTTTAATCTCTTTGTAATGAACTCTTTGCTTGCAGTCAAGCTTATCCAAAAAACGCCACGCATGTGTAGTTCATAGCGGGCGGGTCATTATATTCTCTCATTCTCATGACATCATATTGCTGTCATTAACTATCCGACTATAGTGAGCCCCACTCTATCTCCAAATTAAGCCCTTGAGGAATCAGGGTTTTTAATCGAAAAATCCAACTCTGTTCACGATATAATAAAGTTTGCATTAATGATTTTCCTGACATCGGGGCTAAAACCTGATCTATGCAAAAACATTGTAACATCGCAAAAGTATGACCTTTGTCTTGACAATGGGATACTATTGGTGCTTGTAATACCTGATGTTTGAGCCGACTTTTATGCTCAGACAGCCGGGTTTTAAACGCCCGGCTGGTTTTTCCAATGTAAAAGAGAGCACAGGGGCACTCAATTACATAGATTACATTATGTGAGCCACAAGAGGTATGGTGTTGTAAATTGTACTCCTTCTGATGATAAATAAACTTGTGTAATTCTTTAGTAACTGGACATACTACACAGTGCCCGCATTTGTAATGACCTGGAGGTTCATTTTCCACTAGCAAACAAGGAAGAGGACGCAAGATGGTGGGACTCAGTCTCTCTTTCAAATTTCTATTTCGACGCCAGACACATCTAATGGTTTTGTTCTGTAAACCTGGAGCTGCTTGCAAAACATTCAGGTGTCGGGTGAGAATTTTTTTAATTTTAAAGCTATATGGAGAATATCGAGTGATAAAATTAATCACATCCGAATCTGAGCGCTCACGAACTCTTGTGGTGTCTAGTAGAACTGATCTGTCATTAAACAGCGCCCGGCGATAAGCCTGTGACACTATTCTGGCGGGATAGCCCCATACCCGAAAATTTTTTGCTAGTTCTTTTGCCTTAAGCTTGAAATCAGAAGTATTGGAACAATTCCTACGATATCGTAGGAATTGAGAAAAAGGTAAACCGTCCTTTAACCGGAGTGGATGGGCACTCCGGTAGTGAAGCAAAGTATTTCGAGCAATAGACTTGCGATAAATGGTAGTATGCCAGCCCTGGTCTGTCTTACTAATCTGCAGATCTAAAAACACTATGTCTCTCTCATGAACATTGTGAGTGAACTGTATATATGAACTTTGAGCATTTAGCCAGGATATAAATGTATTAAGATCATTTAAAGGGCCTCGCCATAGCAGGAAAACATCATCAATGAAACGTAGCCAAAGCTTGATGTTTAAATTAAATGGAGAGATTTGCCATAACCGTTCCTCATAATATCCCATAAAAAGATTGGCAATTGAGGGGGCAAATGTCGCCCCCATCGCCACTCCTGAAACTTGTTGAAAAAGAGTACCTTCAAACTGGAAATAATTGCGACTTATGGTCATCTGAGTCAATATCAAGAGAAATTGAGTTTGCGGTTCCGACAGATCCCCCCTCTCTCTTAATGCTCGTTCAACCGTGGTTAATGCTTGCATCTGAGGGATACTAGTGTAAAGGGCTGCAACGTCCAATGTGACTAGTAATATATGTGGGTCTGTAGCCCATTGTGCGTTGTTTGTTAAAATCTGTAAGAAATGGGATGTGTCCCTTAGATAAGATGGTATATCAGCCAGAAGCGGTCGAAGGTAAGAATCTATATAAACTGAAAGGGGTTCTAATACCGATCCCCTAGTGGATACGATCGGTCGCCCTGGTGGTGGTTCCAAATTTTTATGAATCTTAGGGACCACATAAAAACGAGCTATCTCAGGATGGGTCACATTCAAAAATTTAAATTCTTTCCGAGTAATCAGTCTATCTTCTAAAGCTCGAGTAGTGATCTGTGACACTTGTTCTTGGAGCTCTTTCGTTGGATCCATTTCTAAAGAATGATAAGCTGACTGGTCTAGGAGTTGACGTTTGGCCTCATAAAGATATTGATCCCTATTGAGAACCACCACGGCACCCCCCTTGTCGGCACGTTTGATGACCAAATCTAATCGTTCTAAGTCTCGTAATGCTTGCTTCTCCTTCTGGGATAAAGTATGGAAGGACAGTCTTTGAGACTGTTCTAACTTCTCAACATCTTGTAATATTAAATGCCGAAAGACAGTTAGTGTGGGGTGTAAAGGGCCGGGCGGCGTCCATGTAGATTTGAAAGGGATGGATCAAAGACTGTCCTTCCATACTTTATCCCAGAAGGAGAAGCAAGCATTACGAGATTTAGAACAGCGATTAGATTTGGTCATCAAACGTGCCGACAAGGGGGGTGCCGTGGTGGTTCTCAATAGGGATCAATATCTTTATGAGGCCAAACGTCAACTCCTAGACCAGTCAGCTTATCATTCTTTAGAAATGGATCCAATGAAAGAGCTCCAAGAACAAGTGTCACAGATCACTACTCGAGCTTTAGAAGATAGACTGATTACTCGGAAAGAATTTAAATTTTTGAATGTGACCCATCCTGAGATAGCTCGTTTTTATGTGGTCCCTAAGATTCATACAAAATTTGGAACCACCACCAGGGCGACCGATCGTATCCACTAGGGGATCGGTATTAGAACCCCTTTCAGTTTATATAGATTCTTACCTTCGACCGCTTCTGGCTGATATACCATCTTATCTAAGGGACACATCCCATTTCTTACAGATTTTAACAAACAACGCACAATGGGCCACAGACCCACATATATTACTAGTCACATTGGACGTTGCAGCCCTTTACACTAGTATCCCTCAGATGCAACCATTAACCACGGTTGAACGAGCATTAAGAGAGAGGGGGGATCTGTCGGAACCGCAAACTCAATTTCTCTTGATATTGACTCAGATGACCATAAGTCGCAATTATTTCCAGTTTGAAGGTACTCTTTTTCAACAAGTTTCAGGAGTGGCGATGGGGGCGACATTTGCCCCCTCAATTGCCAATCTTTTTATGGAATATTATGAGGAACGGTTATGGCAAATCTCTCCATTTAATTTAAACATCAAGCTTTGGCTACGTTTCATTGATGTTTTCCTGCTATGGCGAGGCCCTTTAAATGATCTTAATACATTTATATCCTGGCTAAATGCTCAAAGTTCATATATACAGTTCACTCACAATGTTCATGAGAGAGACATAGTGTTTTTAGATCTGCAGATTAGTAAGACAGACCAGGGCTGGCATACTACCATTTATCGCAAGTCTATTGCTCGAAATACTTTGCTTCACTACCGGAGTGCCCATCCACTCCGGTTAAAGGACGGTTTACCTTTTTCTCAATTCCTACGATATCGTAGGAATTGTTCCAATACTTCTGATTTCAAGCTTAAGGCAAAAGAACTAGCAAAAAATTTTCGGGTACGGGGCTATCCCGCCAGAATAGTGTCACAGGCTTATCGCCGGGCGCTGTTTAATGACAGATCAGTTCTACTAGACACCACAAGAGTTCGTGAGCGCTCAGATTCGGATGTGATTAATTTTATCACTCGATATTCTCCATATAGCTTTAAAATTTAAAAAATTCTCACCCGACACCTGAATGTTTTGCAAGCAGCTCCAGGTTTACAGAACAAAACCATTAGATGTGTCTGGCGTCGAAATAGAAATTTGAAAGAGAGACTGAGTCCCACCATCTTGCGTCCTCTTCCTTGTTTGCTAGTGGAAAATGAACCTCCAGGTCATTACAAATGCGGGCACTGTGTAGTATGTCCAATTACACAAGTTTATTTATCATCAGAAGGAGTACAATTTACAACACCATACCTCTTGTGGCTCACATAATGTAATCTATGTAATTGAGTGCCCCTGTGCTCTCTTTTACATTGGAAAAACCAGCCGGGCGTTTAAAACCCGGCTGTCTGAGCATAAAAGTTGGCTCAAACATCAGGTATTACAAGCACCAATAGTATCCCATTGTCAAGACAAAGGTCATACTTTTGAGATGTTACATTGTTTTTGCATAGATCAGGTTTTAGCCCCGATGTCAGGAAAATCATTAATGCAAACTTTATTATATCGTGAACAGAGTTGGATTTTTTGATTAAAAACCCTGATTCCTCAAGGGCTTAATTTGGAGATAGAGTGGGGCTCACTATAGTCGGATAGTTAATGACAGCAATATGATGTCATGAGAACGAGAGAATATAATGACCCGCCCGCTATGAACTACACATGCGTGGCGTTTTTTGGATAAGCTTGACTGCAAGCAAAGAGTTCATTACAAAGAGATTAAAGCTATACCATCTGAACTATATGCAACTTCGGTCAACTTTGGGTATGATTATAATAGTGAAGATAAACTTCTGTTTTTTATCTAAAGAAAGTTTTTAACTGGATCAGAATGAAAAGTTAAGGTTGAAGGTTTCTTACTTGATCATTAATGAAAGTTTCTTTTCAGTCAAAAGCTAGTTGGAAGTGATTCGTCCCCTGAAGAACCTCGGAATACGGAGAGAAACGCGGAAGTAACGTTATGAATAAGGCGTTGGGAAATTGAAGCACATTGTTTTCGACTACAAGAATGGCTATTGAGAAGGACTGAATTATTAAGTCAAACGGTTTCTGGAGAGCGTTGGAATATTACTACATTTAAGATTCTAGTACACAAACCGAAAAGCTAAGTACCTGTTTTTACAGAGACTGTTTGTCATTTTGTTTAAGCATATTTTTCAAAATACAGTGGAGAGAGGGTTTAGAATATAAAAGAAAAATATACCAAAAACCTGTCATTGATGCTAAAGGCGCCGCTGGTGAATTCGAATTCCTTTTCCCAGCTTATAGGCTGCCGCTTGGTCTGAGACGGTTTCTTGGTTTTATTGGAACACTTTGCTATTGAATTTTTATAACCTTCCCTAGTATTCTGTTACAGTTTGTTTATTTGGAGTGATTTCCATTAAATTAGTGCATTATATTACTCCATAAGAAAGACCCTGATTTTTTGTAAGGTAATCAATACTTGACAGGCCATTTCCTTCTTGCCGGTTGATCGATCCACCCGCCTCTGAGCTCTGACAGCTCGCGTCCAAGCGCCCACCAGGTCACTGCTCAGTCCATGCTACGTCTCCTGGGCCACATGGCCTTGACCGTGCATGGGGTTCCTCACTCCCGCCTGCATATGCAGATGGCTCAGTGGTGTCTCAGTACCCAATGGAGCCAGTCCCTCGGACACCTCAGGACCTCGTCAGAGTTCTTCCTGACCTCCGCTTGTCCCTGAACTGGTGGCAAAACCCCCGCAACCTCCTGCGGGGATTGCCCTTTCAGGCCCCACAACACGATGTGGTGCTGACTACAGACGCTTCCCTGTTCGGGTGGGGAGCCCATTGCAGGTCTCTCTGCACGCAGGGGCAATGGTCACCCGTGGAGGCTCAGCAACAGATGAACCTGCTCGAGCTCCGGGCCATCCGGTATGCCCTAAGGGCCTTCAAGGATTTCCTCAGTGGGAAGTCAGTTCTGGTACAGACCGACAACCGAATAGCGATGTTCTACATCAACAAGGAGGGGGGCACGGGGTCACATTCCCTCTGCAGGGAAGCGGTCCTCATCTGCTCTTTTGCCGCTCGACGGAGGATGTCCTTCAAGGCGACGTACCTCCCGGGTCAGGAGAATGACCTGGCGGACAGACTCAGCAGACTCCTTCGCCCCCACGAGTGGCGACTGGATCCCAGAGTGGCAGGCTGGCTGTTTCTATGCTGGGGCACTCCAGCGATAGACCTCTTCGCCAGCCCCCAGAACACACAGCTCCCTCGCTTTTGCGACCGGGTACCACACCCGGGCATGGAGGGCCCCAATGCATTTCTTCTGGACTGGTCCTCCAGTCTTCTGTATGCATTCCCTCCTTTCCCCCTCATTGCGAGGACTCTGTTCGAGGCTCAATGGGACGGGGCATCGCTGATTTTTGTGGCCCCCTCTTGGCCTCGGCAGCCTTCGTTCACGCTCTGGCTGTCGTTGAAGCCTCTGGTTCCCCTAGACTCTGCCAGGGACTTGCTAATGCAGGAAGAGGGTTGGGTACTGCACCCAAAACTAACCTGCCCTATCCCTCATGGCCTGGGGGCTGAATGGGTGATGGTCTTGCCTCGAGGAAGGACTCCACTAGGCGGACTTATGTCTTTAAGTGGAAATGCTTCTCCGTCTGGTGCTCAGAACACCAGATCGACCCCTTCTCGTGCCCGGTTCGGTGGATTCTCCAGTACCACCTCCACCTCTTGAGGGGAGGGCTTAAGTCGAACTCTGTTAGAGTTCATTTGAGCGCCATATCGGCTAATCATCTCCCTATCAAGGGAAAACCTCTCTCAGGGCAGCCGCTAGTCTCCCGCTTCATGCGGGGCCTTCTGCTATCCAAGCCACCTGTCCTTCCCCCACCAGCAGAATGGGACTTGAATGTGGTGCTCACGCAGCTCATCCGTCCTCCCTTTGAGCCGATGGTGATGTGTTCGCTCCAGCACTTATCCTGGAAGGTGGCCTTCCTGGTGGCACTGACCTTGGCTCGCCAGGTCAGTGAGCTTCAGGTGCTCATGGTTGGCGCCCCTTACACCAGGTTTTATCAGAACAGGGTGGTCCTCCGGACCCATCCTAAATTCTTACCCAAGGTCGTGTCGGCCTTTCATCTCAACCAAGGGATAGTGCTCCTGACCTTCTTTCCGAGGCCCCATGCCAACCAGGCATCGGCGGCTCTCCACACCCTTGACTGCAAGCGGGCCCTCGCCTTCTATTTGCAGCGCACCCAGACTCACCGCAAGTCTGACACTTTTCATGGCCTACGATCCCAATAGGCAGAGGCAAGCAGTCACCAGCACACCCTCTCTATTTGGGTGGCGGACTGCATCGCGTTCGCCCATGCGAAGGCCGGCGTCCCTCTGTGTCGAGTCACTGCTTATGGGGTTCGAGCCACAGCGGCCTCAGTGGCCTCGCTGCCCGGGCGGCAACCTGGTCTTCTACGAATACCTTCGCCGTCCACTACTGCCTGGAGAGGGAGTCCCTCTGGGACAGCGCCTTCGGCCAGGCTGTACTCTATAATCTGTTCAGGGTAAAAACAACTCCTGCCCTCCGACCCTTCTTCATGGCTACCGAGGTCTTCGGCCTGAGGACTCGGACTCCGTTGGGCTTCGGCTTCGTTTTCTGCTTTTGCTTATGGCCTCACGGAGGTGTTTTTTTGTTACAGGTTCGGTAGCCTGTAGCTAGGGAGTCCCATAAATGAGGACTGATTCCTGCTGTCCCTGGAGAACACCTGTTACAGGTGTGTAACTATGCTTTTCCAACTGAAAACTATGGTGCCCTATGGCCTTAACATAGATAGTGACTATTCCATTTTTTTTTTTTTACACTTTGGCACTTTTAATTTGTGTCCTGCTGTTTTACCCATTTTACCAGAGTCCCTCTTCCCGTCCTCTCCTTTTTCCCTCCTCTCCTCTTCTTTTCTCCTTACCTCCCTTCCTATTCTCCCCTCCTTTCTACTCCTTCCCCCTCCTCCATTCATTCTTCCCTTCCCCCCTTCATTCTTCCCTTCCCACCTTTCTTTTCATTCCTCCTCCCTCCTCCCCCCTTCCTTTCCCCCCCTTTTTCTTCATGCATACATATTTTTAATATAAGAATGATGGTGATATCTTTTTTAAAAAATAAGGATGTTTATTTTTGTTTTTAGTTTTCCTGGCACTGTTTCAAATGAATATTTCTTATCTTTCCCATTTATTAAGGACATTTTTATTTTTTATCATTTTTATTTTTTTCAGACCCCCCTCACCCTCACCCTTCCCCCTTCTTCCTTTCCCCTCCCTCCCTCCTTTCCCCCTCCCTCCCTCCTTTATGTCTTTTTTTATCATACCAGTTTTTCCATTATTGCTTTTTATCTTTTAATGCTTTTAGCAGTTCTGACTGACAGTATTTTTAAGTGATCCATCTTCAGATTGATACGCCCAGTTATAAAAGCTAGACATATTTTCAGCTATGTCACTGGTTTTTAGTATTAACACTTTTATAAAAGATCTTCCATATTGCATCTTTGTGGTATCTTATCTTAAATTGTGTTAATCACTCCTGCTGGTTTTTTGTACGATCATTAATTGTATTATGAGATAATTTTATTATGAAGCCCGGCTCATCACTTTAACTTTATCATTTTATCCATGTATGATCCTGCTACATAAGGGGTACCATATCTGTCTCTGTCTAAACATTTTTATTTAAGGTTTCATTTTAGGTATTGCTCTTATCTCGAAATGATTTCTTTTAATAATTATTCCTTTTACATATAGTGTTTTTAATATTATTTCTTTAGTATGTTTATATAATTTATATTTGTCTAAATTTGAATTGAAGTATTGATGAATTTGTTTTCATGATTGTTTTATATTTGAGTATATTCCCCTTTTATGTATTTTATTTATTATTTGAAAAGTTTGTTATTTATGATTTTAAGATGGCTCGTCTTTTTGTATTTATGGATCTGCCTTATTATGAATTATTTTTTGATAATTCTTTAGTTATAATTTAGATGTTTGCACTTATTTTTACTATTCTGTTTATGTATGTCTTTGTATTACTGACCCCTGAAGAAAGCTTTGCCGAAACACGGCTCATGTAAGGTCAAGTGGTGTTTGGGTTCCTTACCTGCAATGATCTGGTCTGAAAAAATCATCCTCAAGTACTTCACACTTGTTGTGTTTCCTTGGACTTTGCGAGTACTGTTGTCTTTTGTTGTTCTCCCTGTCAGGCATTCCTCTGCCCAGAGGACGTTCTCTAAGGTCATGGTGGTGGCAGCTGCGGAACTGTGACACTGAAGGATCTGTGTCAATCCTGATCTGGACAACTGGCTCATCCAGGCCCATTCCCTTTCACAGACACCTTGGTTTGTATCTCGATTGCTCCACTTTTTGGAACACCTCGGCTAGGTGATCAATTAAGGAAAGAGCCAGCTGTTGCCTTCCCAGTCCCTGGAGTTTCTGGAAACATGTTTCGGCAGTCGAGTGGGCAGAATTTTCCTGCCAGAGGAGAAAGTCGAAGACTGTTAGATTACCTGGTGCTGTTCAGTGTGTGCGGGCTCCCAGAGTCTTGGATTGATGACCGTGACTGTAGAGATGATGCCATGGGTGCATCCTCACATGCGACTGCTCTAGCGGTCCTTGCTGGCTCAGTGGTCTCAGAGTTCTCAGGAGTTCAAGCGCAGGCTCTCACTCCCGTTGATGTTGAGGTCCCTATTTATCCTATTATGCAAACTCATGTTCCCTAAAATCCTGTTACTACATATTTAATCTGTACTGTAAATAGTAGCCTACACTGTAAATAGTTACCTGTACTGTAAAAGTTACATGGGATCGGGGATTCACTTGATCGTAAATGGTTAATTGTTACTTGTAATGGTTTTTGATGCTGAGTAAACCACCCTGATTACTGATAGGACGGTATATAAAAGTCACATAAATAAATAGAGTCCAGCCTGTGGTGGTGGCAGCAGCATCCCTGTCATCTGAGGAAGGGTGTGCCACTGGACGATTTCTCCTGAATCCTCCTGACAGCAGATCCTAGTCTCTCTGGCTGGAGAGCCCATTGCCAAGACCCAGGGTCGTTGGAACTGCAGGGAAGCGGTGTGGTCCATCAGCCACGTGAGGTGAAAGCCATCAGGTTGGCTTTTTCTTCGTTTCCGGCCCCTGACAAGGGCCGGTTCAAATGTTTTCAGACAACACCACAATGATAGCTTATATCAATCGCTAAGGCAGCATGAGGAGGGCCAGGGTAGTTATGGAGCTTGCTTTCCTGTTGCTAGTGTGGAAGCGGACTTCCTCAGCTGGTACTCTCGGGAGAGTGGAATTGAGTCGGGAAGCATTTTAGTTGATTCTGCACCACTGAGGTCACCCCGAAATGGATCTAATGATGACCTGCCAATGCCAACGTTTTCTGCAGCTTCAGTCGCCGCACAAAGACATGGTCTGAGGACGTTGACGCCCTGACCCAGCCTTGGTCAAGTCAACACCTACTGTATATGTTCCCTCTGTGGCCCCTGGAGGGCTGTGTGTTTCTGCATATAAAATGCCACCCCGGCAGGATTGTTCTAGTGGCACCAAATTGGCCAAGAAGAGGGTGGTTCAGAGACCTGATGTAGCTCCTGCAGGCGCCTCTCTCTCTCTCGGGGCTTATTGTGGCAGAAACCAATTATCCTGAAGGGCCCGGTTCACTTTTCGCTTATGGCTTGACTCTTGGAAGGAGACAGCTATCACATAAGGGCTTCTCTCCAGCGGTGGTCTCAACTGTGCTTGGAGTTCAGAGGAGGTCTGCCAAGCTAGCATACATGCAGATCAGGTGCCTCTTTGAGGAATGGTGTGGCAGTTAGCTCCTGAGGCGGCAAGGGTGCCTTCTGTTAGCATTTTTACAGGACAGCCTGTAAAAGGGCCACTTTTAGTTCCCTGAATGTTCAGGGACAACCTTGGCCTGCTTTCAAGGTCTGGTGATTGGTAAGTCTCTAACATTTCACTGGACATCTCACACTTTCTCCAGTGGGTTTGACATCTGCATTCTCCCGTGCAGTCTGTGACCCCTTCCTGGGATTTATCTGGTGCTCAGGGCCCTGACAATGGTGCCTTTAGAGCCATAGACACACGTTACCAACATGGATTTGATGCTCAAGAAGGCTGTCTTGGTTGCGATTTGTGCTGCAAGGCAGATTTCTAAGTTGCAGACTCTGTCTTGCTGAGATCATTCTCTGTCTTTTCTAAGGAGACTGTTTCCATTTGGCCTGTCCCTTCCTGCTTGCCTAAGGTGATTTCTCCCCTTCATGTGAACCAAGTGGTCTGCTGGCCACCCTCCTCTAAGGAGCAGTGTCGAGGGGGGGGGGAAGGATAAGGATCTTCACCTTGTGGATTTCCGGAGGGTGCTTCTCCGGTATGTGGAGGCCACTAATTCCCTTCATAAGTCCAACCATCTTTCTGTGCTGTTTGTGCAGGGCTGTCATGGTGGCAAAGTTAGCTTTAGGTTGCTAGATTAAGGACACCATTGTCTCAATGTAGCTTGTGTGGAAATGGTGAGTTCCAGAGGGTTTGCGTGCTTATTCTACCCGAGCACAAGGGTTGTCCTGGGTGAAGGGGAGCTCAGTAGCCTTTGCAGATTTGTCAGGCAGCAATGTGGCCATCACTTTTGTCAAGCATTATCATTTGGATGTCCTTGCATGGGCATACATGGGGTTTTGCGTGCTGCTGTCTCTTCTTCCCGCCCAGTGGAATTGTAACCGTGGTACATCCCACTTGACTGGATTGGTCTAGCAAAACGATATGGAAGGTGACATTTTACTTACCAGTTAATGTCCTTTCCTAGAATTTTGCTAGACCAATCCAGGGCCTGTTCCTGAAACTGCATTTGTTCTGTTCTGCTGTTGTGGTACCCTTGTGAAAACTCTGTTTTTTATACTTGGATCTGCAGATTCATCTTCTGTGGACAGCCTAATATTTATGCTTTCCTGTACATAGTTCTTTATTGTTGCTTACGCCTTGTTGCCCAATTTGAGGTTGTGTGAGGCTTGCCATATTTCTCCTATATGCTTTGGGACGAATATTGAAGGGACCTTTGGTGGCTGAGGCAAATAGAGACATAGGACTGATGTCATTGAAATCTGGGCTTGTCATTGGTTCTTTGTCTCCACCAATCTGCTGTTAGGGGAACACGGCTCACTTGTCTGGACTGATCTAGCAGGAATCAAGGAAAGGATATTAACTGGTAAGGAAAATGTCACCTTTTGGACTTTTCCTCCAGGAACAAATCTTTTTTTTATACCCAGATGCAATAACAGCTTTGACTACATAATATATGCACTTGCTACTAGCAGTTGGATCTTCATAATTTGAAAACAGTCAATTGTTTAGCAACTTTATCCAAAAAATGAAAATACTATCAATTCATCAATCCGTGATTTGTCATAGTAAAAAAATTTATTTTCTGAACTGAAAATGAGAAATTGTTATCTATATGAGAGAGTAGGTCACTATGTCAAAAATTTCACTTTGATTTCACTAAATTTATCCCCAGAGGCCTTTCAGCTATTCTCCAGGAACAAGCAGGAAGTCAATCCTCGCATATGGGTGACATTGGCACCGACGGAGCACTCGTGCAGAACAATTCCCCAGCTTTCAAAGAAAGCCTTTGGGATTGCATTGCGCATGCGCGGTCCCCTTCCTGCCCAAGGGTGCCATCTTGCTCAGTCTCCCTTTTTCCACGGAGCCAACGGACGTTGTCCCATTTCCCTCGCGGAAAAAGTGTGTCAAACCTGTTAAAGTTTGTCGTTTTCGATCCGGTTCGATGCCGGTTCCCCTCCCCGGCTTGGCTCAGCTCAGTACACCGGTATCGAGTCCTGTCAAGTTTTTCAGTTTTTGTTGTTAGTGACTAGCATTCGCGCTCTTTTTTTTCTTTTAACTGGCAGCCTGGTCGTTTGACCTTGCAGGGATCCTTTTTCCCCCGATGGCTGCCAGCAGGTTTAAAAAGTGTGATCGGTGTAAAAAGTTAATGTCCCTCACCAACACACCCGACTGCTGCCTCCGATGCCTCGGGCCCGACCATGACCTGAAGGTCTGTGGCCCGTGTGGAAAGATGTCTTCCAAGGTGCTCAGGAGTTAGCAGCAGCAACGTGAAAGGATTTTCTCCGAGTCCGCATCCTCCCGGGTCCGGACCTCTTCAGAAGCCTCAATGTCTCGGGAGTTGTCTGATCCCGAGCATCGCCGGGGGTCTCCCTTGCAGGAACACCGCAGGAAGAAGAAGCTCGTGAGGGCGGTGTCGTTGGGGGCCTCGGAGTCGGAGCGGCCTGCCAAGCTACCTCGCACAGAGCCAGAGACGCCGAGGAAGATAACGGCTGTTGTCCTCGTGGACTCTTCTCCGGGAGAACCGGCATCGGGCTCGACGGCGTTGGGACCCGAGCCGGAGGCTGCAGAGCCTTCTGAGCTCGGTCTCAGGTTGGCGGCCATGGAGAGCAGCATGTCCGTCTTCATGGAGCAGCAGCGGGTGCTGATAGCCGGTCTCACCAGTTCATCCGCTCCGACCACTGGGACCTCGACGTCCAAGTCGACCCCGGAGGCCAAGCCGATCCTCGAGTCGATCAGGTCTCGCGTCGATCCTCGGCCAAGGTCCCCCTCGACCTTCCGTTTGGGATCGAGGTCATCGACGCTGGTGCCCTGGGCGTCGGGGCGGTCGAGACCAAAGCCCTCACGGCTGGAGCCGCTTGATTCCTCCTTGGAGGAGCCTGCATGGGAGACAGAGGATGAGGAGTCTCCAGACACCCATTAGGACCCGGTGTATCCCATCGGTCTCACCGGGTTCCGAGCCTTGAAGAAAATCCCCCCCCCCCCCCCCGGAGGATACCCGGTTCTCGGACTTCGTCAGCGACATGGCCAAGGCTTTGGCATTCCCGGCAGACACCAAGGAGGAGCCTCATGCTAAGGAGCTTGAGGCCCTCCAGTATGACTTTCCCCCGCAGGACACCCTTACTGTTCTGGTTCCTCCGATGCTGGAACGGCTGATGCTCCGCATGTGGGAGTCCCTGGCCTCGATGACGGTTCTTAGCAAGCGGGACAATTCCATCTATCGAGTCCGCAAGAGCCCTGGGTTCGAAAAAGCACAGCTGCCGCACAACTCCATGATTGTGGAATCAGCCATGCACAGGCTTAATAGCCAAAAAACGCACTCCTTGGTGCCTCCTGGCCGGGAGACTTGGAACCTGGACGCCCTCGGCAGAAAATGCTTCCAGGGCTCGATGCTGTCATGCCGTGTCCAAACTTACCAGCTGTACATGGGCACGTACCTGCGAGACCTGGCAAAGGAGATTGCCGGAGTCTCAGCTGGCCTCTCCGAGGAACCCTTGCAGCACTTCAAGGCCCTGTCCACCGGGATTCGGGAGTGCTCGAAGTTCATGTCTCGAGCAGCCTGTGACTGTTTCGAGGCTTCGGCCTGAGTAGTCGCGACCGGGATCGGTGCACGCTGCCAGGCCTGGCTAATGTCGTTGGATCTGGAGTCATGGGTTCAGGACAAGTTGGTCGATGTCCCTTGCCGAGGTGACAACCTTTTCAGCAAACCCATGACTGAAAAGGCTGCAGAAATCGAGTTTGAGTACTTGACCTGGACAAGGCTCTCTAAGAAGACTTCTGTCCCTTCTCAAAAAAAAGAAGGGCTCGGGTAAAAAGTCTTTTCCCGAGGAAGGGTGCTGCTTACCGCAACTACCCCACTTATCAGACCACCCTAGCTCCCCAGCACGGGCAGCAGGCCAAGGGACAGGGGCATGACCCGTGTAAGCAGAAGACCCCCAGGCCTTGGCTCCTACCTAACCGGGAGGGGGTTTTGACTCCCATGGCATAGCCTCTCTCCCACCAGTGGTTTGGCTGTGCACAGGAGGAAGGCTGACCCTGTACGCTCACAGGTGGTTAGCCATTACCATGGATACCTGGGTACTGCAAATAATCCAAAAGGGCTATCTGCTTCACTTCAGCCAGGTACCGCCGCCCTCCTTTCCAGGAGAGCCTCTCAGACCCCCTCTTCACAGGAACCTCCTCTTGCAGGAGGTGGCAGGTCTTTTAGAGGATCAGGCGGTGGAACCGGTGCCCCACCAACTGCAGGGCCACGGCTTCTATTCCAGGTATTTTCTCATACCAAAGAGAAGAGGCCTCTGACCCATCTTTGACTTGCGAAACTTAAACAAGTTCCTGGTGAGGGAAAAGTTCAAGATGCTTTCCCTTGGAATTTTGCTGCCTTACCTCCACCAGGGAGACTGGCTATGCTCCTTAGACCTGAAGGATGCTTATACTCACATCCTCGTACATCCAGACCACAGACAGTATCTGCGCTTTGTAATGGGAGGAAACCATTTCCAGTAGAGTGCTACCCTTTGGCCTAGCCTCTGCTCCCAGAGTGTTCACAAAATGTCTGGCGGTGGTGGTGGCCTTCCTCAGAACTCAAGGGATTTTTGTCTTCCCTTACCTGGACAGCTGGCTCATCAGGGGCCAATCGCCTCAGGAGGCCCAGCAGGCTACTTGCCGCACCATTGACATCCTGCAGCATGTAGGCTTTGTCTTAAATCACGCAAAGTCTACTTTGCTCCCCACTCAAAACTTGTGGTTCATAGGAGCAAGATTAGATACCCTGCAAGCAAGGGCTTACCTGCCGGAAGACAGGGCACAAAGGCTGCTGGTGCTACTATGCCAGATCAGTCACAAGTCTCAGCAAGACACTTTCTACGCCTCCTGGGCCACATGGCTTCCACGGTACATGTGACCCCAAACGCTCGCCTCCACATGAGGATAGCTCAGTGGTGCCTCAGAGATCAGTGGACACAAACCACAGGATGACTCTGAGACAGAGTCAGTGTCCAAACGACTGGTGAGGTCATTGATGTGGTGGCTCCAGCCACCCAAACTACTCGAGGGAGTACCTTTTCAGCCTCCCTCGCACACACGAGTGCTAACAGATGCCTCCTTGCTGGGCTGGGGAGCCCATTGCCAAGGTTCATGCACTCAGGGTCTGTGGTCTCCTCAGGAGGCCACTCTCCAACTCTCCAAATCAACCTCCTAGAGCTGCGAGCGATCCGTCTAGCTCTTCAAACCTTCTGTCATGTTCTCTCAAATCAGTCTGTCTTGGTGCAGACAGACAACCAGGTAGCAATGTTCTATGTGAACAAACAGGGTGGCACAGGGTCACGAATCCTATGCCAAGAGACACTGGACCTCTGCTTCTTTGCAGTCAGGCAGGGCATGTCTCCCAAAGCAGTTTACCTGCCTGGCCAGGAGAATTTCCTAGCAGACAAGCTGAGCAGGATTCTCCAGCCTCACGAATGGCAACTGAGTCCAGAAGTAGCCCAGCAAATCTTTTGTCACTGGGGTCGTCCATCCATCGATCTCTTTGCCAGTCCACAGAATCATCAGTTGCCCAACTTTTGCTCCAGAGAGAAACATCCTACAAGGGTGGCTACAGATGCGTTTCTGATATCCTGGTCAGTAGGCCTCCTGCATGCGTTTCCTCCCACGCCTCTGGTGGCCCAAACTCTGTTCAAAATCCTATGGTACAAGGCCTCGGTCATCCTGGTAGGCACCAGATGTCTGAGACAGCCTTGGTTTCCGCTTCTCCTCCAGCTAGCAGTGAAAACCCCACTCCCGCTGGGGATGCAACCCGACCTCCTGTCTCAGGAGCAGGGCTTTCTCTTGCACCCCAACCTCAGATCGCTCAATCTGATGGCATGGCTGCTGAAAGGGTAGTACTGGTTTCTCTCCTCTTACCGAAGTATGTAGAGGAAGTTCTGCTGGCCTCAAGAAACAATCCACTCGGAAATGCTATGCCTTCAAGTGGCGTAGGTTTGAGGTGTGGTGTACCCAACACAACGAAAACCCTTTCTCTTGCCTTGTGCCTGTGGTGTTGCAGTACTTGCTTCACCTATGAGAGTTGGGTCTCAAATCGAACTCTGTCAGGGTCCACCTGAGTGCTTTGTCAGCCAATCACTCTCCAGTGGAAGGACAACCTCTTTCGGCTCACCCCTTGGTGTCCAGATTCCTCAGAGGTCTACTTATGTTTATTTTGAATTTGATATACCGCTCAGGCCGGAGGCATTAGAGCGGTTTACAATACCATATCATTTGAGGAAAAAAAAAGAAAAAGAACGCCATTTAAATGATAGGACAGAAAAGAGGACAGAGACAGTCAAACAGATAAGAGAAGAAGAGGAACATGGAACAGCAAGTTACCACAAAAACAGCAGCACGTCACCCCAGTCCAAATCATAGCATAAATGCTACCCTTAGCACCAGACGCCCCGGACCAACGCCTAAGGGCCACGCCAAAGGGCCCTCTGGCGAGGCCCTCAGGCGCGGGCCCGCCTCTGAAGCGGCAGATTTTAAGCCGTTGATGTGGCAGGTAGGGGAGATGAGGAAGAGGAGCTCCCGCTCAACTCCCTCCGTGATGGCCGCTGCTCCCATTCTGGCCGCGCGCCTCTGAAGCGGCAGATTTTAAGCCGTTGACGTGGCAGGTAGGGGAGATGAGGTTCGTCGCCCTGCGACGGAGTGGAACTTGAATGTGGTCTTGCAGCAGCTTACTCGCCCACCTTTTGAGGCAATGTCCACTTGCCATCTGCGCTTCCTCTCCTGGAAGGTACTCTTCCTGGTGGTACTCACATCTGCCAGACGTGTGAGTGAGCTGCAAGCTCTAGTTTCTGATAGACCGTATACACGGTTTTATAGGAACAGGGTGGTTCTTCGCACCCACTCAAAGTTCCTTCCGAAAATTGTCTATTCGTTCCACCTCAGTCAAGAGGTGGTTCTTCCGATTTTCTTCCCAAGGCCGCATGCCAGCCGGGCAGAGGCCATCCTGCATACCCTGGATTGCAAGAGGGCGTTAGCCTTCTATCTGGAACGTACGTGGGGACATCGAAGGTTGGATCTACCTGTGTCCAAGCATACGTTGTCCACCTGGGTAGCAGACTGCATTGCCTGGGCGTACAGGGCAGCTGACCTCCCACTGCAGGGTTGAGTCACAGCCCACCGTGTCAGGGCTAAAGCTGCATCAGTGGCTCACCACCGCTCTGTTCCGTTGGCAGACATCTGCCGGGCCGCAACTTGGTCTTCAAGCCAGACTTTCGCAGCCCATTACTGCCTGGAGAGAGAGTCCCGACAGGACAGTGTTTTTGGCCAGGCGGTACTCCGTAACCTGTTTGAGGTTTAGACAACTCCTACCCTCCGACCCTTTGGTGTCAGGCTACCGTGGGGTTGCCTTCTCAGAGGAATTCCTATTACAGCTGCTGCGGCTCTTCTAGAGGGAGCCATTTTTCAGCTATGGGTTCTCGGTAGCCTATAGCTAGGGAGTCCCATATGTGAGGACTGACTTCCTGCTTGTTTCTGGAGAAAGCGTAGTTACTCACCTGTAACAGGTGTTCTCCAGGGACAGCAGGAATCAGTCCTCATGACCCTCCCTCCTCCCCGGGAGTTGCAGTCCTGTGATTAATTTTTATCATTTTTGCCATCTTTTTAGCTATGTCATCTGACTGAGTAAGATGGCACCCTTGGGCAGGAAGGGGACCGCGCATGCACGATGCAATCCCAAAGGCTTTCTTTGAAAGCAGGGGAATTGCTCCGCACGAGGGCTCCGTCGGCGCCGACATCACCCATATGTGAGGACTGATTCCTGCTGTCCCTGGAGAACACCTGTTACATGTGAGTAACTACACTTTATTGCTACCCTTCAGTACAGCACATTCAAAAAAGAATACCCTGAAAATTTCTTTTGAGGACTTTTAATTCTCTAGAAGAAGGCAAATGCACAGTCAGTAATGAAGTATTCAACACAGAAAGCAGATCTGCTACAGAGGCCTTTTTAATTCTTTCCAACCTAATAAATGTTGGAAAGAAAGTATTCATAAGGAGTTGAAGAATATCTTTCTGGGGGCAAGAATGGGACCAAATTTGGCATGAGGGGAAAAACTGAAAATGCCACATTGAGTTCAAAAGTGGGCCTGGATCATGGTGGGGGTTCAGAGAAATAAACTCCCACCTCCCCTTCAAAAATTGCCCAACACATTTCTGTGGAAGAAGCGGTTTCAGCTTCTGCATCTTAGAAACAGTGATACACTGACAGACAGCAGTTAGGAAATTAGATGTTCTCAATTCACCCTTCCACTCTTCTGTGGTCACAGATATATCCATGAAGACGGGAATTGGAAATAACATGATGTGTGCTCCACATGCTTTCCACAACATGCACTCCTCTGTCCTACTGCTGCCACCCACCTATCCTTGCTGGGCTGGCTCTTAGTGATTCAGATTTATATGTGGGGAGGTGGGTGTTGTAAATTCTACTGTGAAAACTTGTACTTAAACAATGTGGTTTTCTTCATGGTTGCTATGTGCACTGATTATTAATTATTCACCCAAGTGTGGTTTGCTACTTGTACATTCTGTCAGCTAGTGGTGGAGAAACAAAGCTATGTGGGACAGGTGCATGCTATACTTGAACAAAATACATATACAAGCTGTGGAATCGGTGAAATCTAGTGATAAAATATATCATCGTACTTGGTTTAATTTTATTCTTTTCAAACCAGTGAAATGTTTGGGGACTGGTCCATTCAAACTGTTCCTCTCTTCTCATCTCCCTATAAGATGCTCACAGAAACAGATTTTTTTTTTAAGTGCTGTCAAGTCAGTGCTGACTCCTGGTAACCCAGCAGCCCCTGGGTTTTCTTGGCAAGGTATGACCAGAAGTATTTTCTTTTGAGGCAGTGGTCACAAGGAGTGCTAGTGGAAATCAAACCCTGATCTCTTGGGCACTAGGAACTTGTTCTAACAACTAGGCTGCTCCTCCACCAGACGGATGCAAAAGGTTGGAAAGACTTCCATGAGCTATGCTCAGCATACTTTCCCTACTTGTTAGTTATTAACACTATGTGCATTGGATGTTGAAGTATATTTCCCTCTAGTGCCTTTTCAGAGACAAAGAATGTTGCCCTTAATTGCTTAAAGCTTTTGACTTTAATGCTTAAAGCTTTGATTTGATGCTTAAAGCTTTTGATTTTAAGTTTTAACCAATAAATACCAATAGCCCTCCCCCACCCCCCATACCAGTACTAAATGAAGATTAGGTATATCTCCAGAAACAAGCAGGAATGCAGTCTTCACATATGGGTGATTTCTGTACCAACAGAGCCCGTGCGGGAATGCTCTCCAGTGTCCAAAAGTAAAGCCATTGGGAGCAGTCCAGTCTTTCCAACTCCTCTCCTCAGTTCTTTGTTTTCCATAGAGCCAGCAGGTTGTACATTCCTGTCACCACCAAAAAACGTTTCATTTTTTGGTTTAATACTGTGCTCTGCGTTTCTGTTGACGCCGGTTCTGTCAGTCTGATACCAGCCTGGATACTTTTTTCCATTTAAATTTAAAAAAAAAAAAAAAAAAGTCTTCCTTTCTTTTTCTGCAGTATTCACTACCAACTAGGCCTTCATTCCTGAAGAGAACCTCAAACATGGAAAATCTCAACAGTGGTTTTAAAAAAATGTACCAAATGTTCTGGTACAATATCAGTCACGGATAAACATGACTGGTGTTTAAAATGTTTGGGCCCCGACCATTTACCAAAGTCCTTGTGCCAACAAATGACAAAGAGAGGCCTACAGAATAGAGCCAGACTATATGGTTCGCTCTTTGGCCCAGACTCTATTTCAATGGCTTCCACATCATTGAGGACTTTGGTCTCCTTGCATGGGTCTCAGATTTTGTCAAAGTCCAAACATAAGAGTAAGACCAAGACATCTGCATTGAAGACCGATATCAAGTCAAGAGGAAAGTCCCACCATTGGCATAGAGTCTCACCGAAGGGTGCTTCTAATGCAGACCGGTCAGCCAAACAGCCCCGGCAAGAGGACCTGTTCTCCAAAGCACAGGAGGGGTTCTGGGATGCGCCCGGGGAATCGACCTCTGGAGATCTACTGGTTCTGTTTTCTGGGATGGTGGCTCGAAACTCCATAGGTGACTCCACCCAGACATTGGCCATCTCCCTGGATCAGTACATGCTGGCTCTCGAGAGGAGTTTGTCTGCACTTCTGGCAGCCTTGGTATCGACAGCTCCAGCATTGCAGGCTTAGGCACCCTGCCTAAAGCCAACTGTATTGGCTCTGATGCTGGCCTTTGAGCCTACATCGATGGACCTCTTATGACCGATGCCTCAATTACCCAATCGGCTGACATAGCTATACCTACCAGTGTACCGACCTCGGAACATCAGTATCGGCACCGACCCTCGACATTGACAAAGTATTGGGATCAAAAGCAAGACCACCGATACTTCGACTTCTTGTCAGACACTGACTCCACTTTTTCCAATTCTGACAAGGAGTCTCAGGATTCCCAAGACCTTCCAGACATTCCTTTGGACCCATCCCCTCCTCAAGAGCAGCATCTTTCCCCACCAGAGGACATGTCTTTTCAAGAATTCATCTGCGCTGCTGCCTTCGCGCCTTTGTGACTCTCCCTCCTAAGTTTTTCATTTTCCATGGAGCCAGCAGGAAGCAAATCCTGTCACTGCAGAAAATTTCTTTCTTATTTTTTGTGGTTGCATCTGCCTTCCCGTCGACGCCAGAACCAAACTTTCATCTTTACTACTTCTTTCTGTAAAAAAAAACCAAAGTAAAAAACGTAATTCTTCAGGTGGTCGATGCCATTTCAGGCCTTAGGCCTTCCATCCAGTCTACTGACATAATGGAAAAACCAGCTAGTGGTTTCAAAAAATGTTCCAAGTGTGGTAGTATCATTTCTGCCACTGATAACCATTACTGGTGTCTCAAATGCCTTGGCCCAGATCACCAGCCATCTGAATGTCCCTTATGCAAAAGAGGCCTATAGAATCGGGCACGAAACTCAGCTCCCTGTTTGCCTCAGATGCAGTCTTGCTTGCTTCGACGCCATCAAGGACATCATCATCTTCACATGGATTTCAGGTATCGAAACACAAGTCTTCCAAGATAGGCCATCCTCCTAAGGGTAGATCTCTATCTAAAAATAGAGATGCCTCGAGCATTGCCCTAGAGGTTGATTGACTGGCTAAACTACCCTGGTGGGAGGACCTCCTCTCCAAAGCCTTACAAGAGGTCCAGGATGTTCCCAAGGCAGCCACTTCCAGAAAGCTCCTGGTGCTATGCTCTGGCATGGTAGCCCAAGCTTCCGGTACTGATACCCAGGCATCGACAACTCGATGGACGAACGCATGCTAGCCATCGAGCGGAGTCTTGTGGCTCTATTAGTAGCGTCTGTACCGATCAAAACATTACCACTGGTATCGTCAGTACCGATACAGTTGACAATGCTGATACAGTCGGCATCGGGCTTCATGCCCCTTGGCACACTCCCGCCCATGCTGGCCCTCAAGTCCGTCCCCGGTTCTGAGGTACTGACACGGCAGGTCTCGCTCCGATACCAATCTCAATCGGTACCAATCCTTACAAGAACAAGAGCATCGCTCTCATCGATACCTTGAATCTACCGATTCCGATTTTTTTGGACGATGACTCAATCGGTACCAGAGAGATGAGGAGCCTCCCCTAGGATCCCTCTCCGTCTCCACAGCAGCGGATGTCCCCCTCCTGAAGACATGTTTTTCCAGGTTTATCAAGGATATGGTGAGAGGCCTATTCATTACTCTTGTATTGGAAAAAGAACCCAGAGCAGAGGAGTTGGAAATATCCTACAGCTCCTAAAGAGGCGACTACTCTTCTGATACACCGCATACTCCAGGACCTTATTTATTTATTTATTTATTTAACAGTTATTTATATACCGCTCTTTCCCTTGTTTCAAGTGCGATTTACATGTAACAGATGTTCCGGATGTGAGAGACGCTCCTCACCATTTTTCCCCATATCCGGCGACTCAACACCATTTATCGGGTTCTCGCACACGGCAACAGTACAGCATACCGTAAGAGGCTGTCTGCTGACTATGGCATTTGTTTCTAATAGATGTCCCCTTGAAAAAGCACATGGCGAAATGCCTAGCCGGCATCGCTGACATCATCGGGGTTTTGGAATGAATGAATGTCTGGCAATTGCATACCATTTTCTGCAGTCATTTGAGAGCCGTTGAGGAGCTGTTAAAGATAAGTGCAGCTCTCTTTGGTTTTGATTTTGGTTATAATTTGTGAACTATTCGTGATATGCTGCAGAAGAGAGCAAAGTGTTTCTATTCATATTTATTGTTGAGTGAGGAGTTTTTTCTGGCCATTGATATATGTGGGGGAGCTTTGAGTGGATATGCCCGTTTGTTTGCTCTGAACCCCAGTGATTCTGAGGCCTTTTTCTCCTCTGTTTTTTCATTTGTATGACACATCGTTTTTATTGAGAATTGTGTATTTTGTGGAGTGATTTTCCTTTATTTTCAGTGTTGTATTTCACTCTGAAAGTGACCCTTTATCAGTATTGTGTTCTAGATACTCGACGATCAAGGGCATTTCTACCCCAGGACCGTGTACCCGTCTAGTACAGATAGCATCTCAAGTAAGGTTCAAAAACAAGCTCTCGGCCAGAGAGATGCTTCTACTATTAGGCCATATGGCGTCTATGGTTCATGTAGTGCCATATGCTCGTCTGCACATGTGGACAACTCAATTGATTCTTGCTTCCCAGTGGAAACAGGCCTCTGGCACCCTCACAGACCAGATCAAAGTCACAGACATTCTAATGAACTCCCTGCTCCTCGTAGGTCATCTTTTGAGATGCTACCACATCAATGCATCCTGACAGCAGATGCTTCCAAACTGGGTTGTGGAGCCCACTTGGACACTCTCTCCACTCAGGGCCTCTGGACAGAGCAAGAGTCACAGCTCCAGATAAATTTGCTAGAACTTAGTGCAATCTTCAGTGCCCTCAAAATGTTCCAACAACAACTTCAGGGCCACAGAGTTCTGGTCCAGACAGACAATCAGGTAGTTATGTTCTAAATGAGCAAGCAGGGAGTAATGGGCTCTTGGGCCCTCTGCAAGGAGGCTCTTCATCTTTGGTCCTTTGCAATTGCTCACCAGATGTATCTACAAGCAGTATATCTGCCAGGACACCAAAATGTCTTAGCAGACAGATGTGCAGCAGGAGGATCTGACTTAGAGTGGTCTCTCCATCAGGAGACAATCTCCTACATCTTTCAGACCTGGGGAACTCCGTAGACGGACCTTTTTGCCACTCTTCAAAATGCCAAACTACTTCATTTTTGCACCAGAACCTTGATGCCCAGTCGTCAGCAGGTTGATGCGTTCTACCTTCACTGGGGTCAGGATTTCCTGTATGCCTTTCCTCCCACACCCCTGATTCCCAAAACGCTTTTCAAGCTTGAAGCGGACAAGGCCACATGATCCTCATAGCCCCATGCTGGCTGCATCAACCGTGGTTTCCTCTCCGGCTACGTCTGTCACAGACTCGCCCTCTGTCAGATCAGCTCCTGACCTCCTCTCACAGGAGGAGGGGACACTGCTCCATCCCATCCCGCAGTGTCTCTATCTCATGGCTTGGCTGCTGAAAGCGTAGTCTTGCAAGGTCTCAACTTTCCTCAGGAAGTAAAGGACATCATACTAGCCTCCAGGAAACAGTCTACCAGATATTCCTATGACTTCAAGTGGTGTAGGTACTCCACTTGGTGTACCCAAAGGGATCTTAACCCCTTCTCAGCTCTGGTGGATGCTCTCCTTCAATATCTCCTCCATCTTTCGTCCTAATTCTGTGAGGGTTCACCTCAATGCAATTGCTGCTTCTCACCATCCTTTGGATGGGCAGTCTATTGTAACACGTTTCATGAGAGGGCAGGGCCGGATTTACCTTGAGTGAGGCCCTACGCCAACAAAAATTGTGGACCCCCAGAAAAAATAAAAACGAGATCAACTTACCAAAACAGAAATGGCAATAGATGTATAGAATTGCCTGACATAAAGAGGCAATAGGGACAAAATCAGCATCGGAATTCAAGAAATACATTAAAAAATGTCTTATCCATCGGGGAAGAGGATCACTGAATGATCCGGCGGTACTACAGCAGCTACAGGAAACGGACCTGGCCGTCGCTGCTCCCCGGTACTCACTATGGCTTTGGTGTAACAGGCCACCGCCTCCTGGTACTTGCGGGTGACGAAGAGTCTGTTTCCCTGCTCCTTTAACTCCTGAGCGCTAGTGCTCTTCTCCGGACTCCCGCCTCCCTCACTCTCCTTTTCCTCTTTCCCCTTCATGCCAGGGCCTGGAGAAGCTCGCGGACGGCCCCGTTCAGCTAGGCCGCAGCAATTTCAACTCTCTCTAGAGAGCGAGGGATCCAGGCTCGCACAACCCCGCCTCTCACTCTGACTATACCCAACACACCCACAAATAGGGTTGCCAACTTTTTCACCGAGAAAAACCCGACACCTGTGGCTCGCCATGCTCCACCCATTCTCTGCCCCTAGTCCCACCCCTGCCCCGCCCCCAGCCCCACCCACAAAAATTACCAAGGATATGTATAGGCTAACTTCCTTGGTCAGATGATAATTAAACTGGGAACCCCAAAATCCAAACATGAAATGTACAACACTGGAGAAATAAAACTATAAAGTAATTTCCTCTTGCACTAAACAAAAACGCAAAGATGTTAGCAATACACACTTCCCAGACCAGACATATTCCAATTAATAAATTCAAAATAAAAAGTATTTTTCTACCTTCTGTTTGGGCATTTTTCAGTTGCAATTGCTCCAGTCACTTTCTTCTGGTTTCTTCGTGTCTTCTGCGAGCTATCCATTTGTCCTTTCTTCTCTTTTAGATGTTTTCCATTCTCTCTCTATTTCTGCTTTAACATACTGATTGTTTCCCTTTTGCTCTTTCCCCCAATTCTTTCCTTATTCCTTTATCATCCATTTAAATTTCACCCTTCCATTTTCAAGCCCCTCTTACTCTCCCAATACCCAGCCTATCATAGACTTTTCTTCCACACAAAATATTTTTCCCCTCTCCATTCTCATTCCCCATCCATTCTAGTCCTCCCCCAAAATCAGTTCCCTTATAGTTCTAGACCCACCCAGCATCCACTCCCTTCTAGTCCCATTCTCCCATGCCCCACATCAGCCCATTTCCAGTCCTATTCCAGCTCTTCATAAGCCCATTTCCAGTGCTAGCCCTCACATCACAGGCCATTTCCAGTCCTAGCTCCGCCCCCCAATCACAGCCCATTTACAGTCCAAGTCCCCCATCACAGCCTATTTCCAGTCCTAGCCCCCCCCCCCACCAATCACAGCCTATTTCCAGTCCTAGCCCCCACCATCGCATCCCATTTGCAGTCCGAGTCCCCCTGCACCATCACAGCCCATTTGCAGTCCTAGTTCCCCCCCCCCCACCATCACAGCCCATTTCCAGTCCATGTCCCCCCCCCCCCCATAGCCCTTTTCCAGTCCAGGTCCCCCCCCCCCATAGCCCTTTTCCAGTCCAGGTCCCCCCCCCATCACAACCCATTTCCAGTCCAGGTCCCCCTCCCCATCACAACCCATTTCCAGTCCATGTCCCCCCCCATAGCCCTTTTACAGTTCAGGTCCCCCCCCCAATCACAGCCCATTTGCAGTCCTAGTCGTCCCCCCCTCCCTCACAGACCCTTTGCAGTCCTAGTTTCCCGCCCCCCCCCATAGCCCTTTTACAGTTCAGGTCCTCCCCCATCACAGCCCATTTCTTTCCAGTCCAGGTCCCCCCCTCCCCATAGCCCTTTTCTGGTCCAGGTCCCCCCCCCCCCTCAATCACAGCCCATGCAGTCCTTGCCCCCCCGACCAGCACCGCGGCTGTCTGAGGGGCTTTAGAGGGAGGCGGGGAAGCCCGCGCGAGGCCCCGGCTCCCTCTGTACAACCACCAGCGTGAAGAGCCTTTTCCTTCACGCTGGCGGCTGTATCTGTGAAGCCGCGAATGCTGGGAAAGGTTAAAGGGTATTGCCTTTAACCTTTCCCAGCAATCGCGGCTTTACAGATACAGCCGCCAGCGTGAAAGAAAAGGCTCTTCACGCTGGCGGCTGTACAGAGGGAGCCGGGGCCTCGCGCAAGCTTACCCGGCTCCCTCTGAAGCCCTCCGGTGTGTGGGCCGGCCCCGGGTGCGGGTTTTCTCAGTCCTGGGGACTCTTGTTTGTGGGCCCTACGCCACGGCGTACCTGGCGTATAGGTAAATCCGGCCCTGTGAGAGGGCTATTATTAACAAAGCCCCCCCATCAGGCCACTACTGGTGGCATGGGATCTTAATATCATGTTAGATCAGCTCCTTAAGCCTCCCTTTGAACCTTTAGCCACAACCTCGCTAAAGTTTCTCTCTTGGAAGGTCATCTTCCTTTTTGCACTCACTCCAGCTAGATGCATCAGTGAGCTCCAAACCTTGGTGGCTGACTTGCCTTATACACGTTTCCACCATGACAAGGTGGTCCTTAGGACTCATCCTCATTTAATTCCCAAAGTGGTGTCTCCTTTCCATTTGAATCAGTCAGTCTACCTGCCTGTCTTCTTCCCTAGACCTCATTCCTCTAGGGCAGAGACCACCCTCCATACTCTTGACTGCAAGCGTGCCTTGGCATTCTACCTCCAAAAGACAGCTGAGCACCGTAAGAGCTCTGTTGTTCATCTTCTTTGATCCCGGTCACTTAGGGTTGCCAATATCCAAACGTACTCTATCTGAATGGATAGCAGATTGCATCTCATTTGCTTATGCTGAAGCAGGACTATCCCTTGGAGGTCATGTCACTGCCCATAATGCTCGTGCCATAGCTGCCTCCACTGCAAACCTACACTCTGTAGCCATTGATGAAATCTGCAAAGTAGCCACCTGGTCTTCAGTGCATACCTTTGTTGCAAATTACTGTTTGGACAAGGACTCCCGCCGGGATGCCATGTTTGGTCAGGTTGTACTCCAACACCTCTTTCATACTTCGGTCATCTCCTACCCTCCGTCCTGGAATTTTTGATGCCAGAGGTCCATTAAAGAGCCATGCCCTCTTGAGGCCTGCTCTAAGGCAAATCTACTGATTCTGGGGACCTTCCTCTGGCATCTGGGAGCTAGGGAGTCCCATATGTGAAGACTTCATTCCTGCTTTTTCTGGAGATAGTGTAGTTACTCACCTGTAACAAGTGATCTCCCGGAACAGCAGGAATTTAGTCTTCACAACCCACCCTCCTCCCCTAGTAGAGCTTCTCTCTCTCTCTCCTTTTATCTCAGCTATAAACTCAACTGAGGGGAGGGAGAGTCACAAAGGCGGGAAGGCAGCAGCACAGCGCAGTGGGATGCTCCCAAAGGTTTTCCTATTGGACATTGGGGAGCGTTCCCATGCGGGCTTCATCGGTACCGACGTCACCCATATGTGAAGACTAAATTCCTGCCGTTCCCGGAGATCACATCGTACAGGTAAGTAACTATGCTTTATCCTTCCTATCAGCCAGCAGTGCCCTCGCCAACCCAAGAAACCCAAGGCTTTTAAGCTCCAGCCAGCAGCAAAGGCACAACATGCACCTAGTTTTTGACTGCTTCCTATAGAGGATTGCCACGCTGCCTCTGCAGGGTCCCCAGCCCCTGAACATAGTAGGCAGATTCTGTTCCTATGCCCACAGGTGGCGCCTCATCACTTCAGAACAGTGGACTCTCAACATCATCCAAAGGGGGGGGTATCTGCTTTACTTCAAAAATTTACCCCCACCGGTTTCACAGGGGACTATCCCACTTCGGAGCACACTCTTGAAGGAAGAGTTGTCCACCCTGTTATCTAAGGATGCCATAGAAAGAGTTCCTCCCCCTCAGGAAGGGATGGGCTTCCGCTCTCCATATTTTCTCATTCAAAAAAAAACCAGGAGGATTCAGGCCCATCCTGGATCTCAGGGTCCTAAACAAATTCCTGGTCCGAGAAAAATTCAAAATTATTTCTCTAGGAACTCTTCTCCCATACCTCCAGAGGTACGATTGGCTGTGTTCTCTAGTACAAGCACTTACTGATCGATCTTCAGCACAGACAGTATCTGCGTTTCAGGTTTCAGAAAAACTACTACCAATACAGAGTGCTGCCCCTCGTCTTAGCCTCCACACTGCGAGTGTTCATAAAATGCATGCAGTGGTTGCAGCCTATCTCTGCACTTTGGGATTCTTCACCTTCCCTTGCTTAGACAGCTGGCTAATCAGGGGCGATTCCCCTCAGCAGATAACTTTCCCTATATTGCACCATCACCGTGCTCCAACATCTAAGATTTGTCCTAAACTTCCCAAAGTCACACTTTGTTCCAATCTAAAGGCTCTAGGACACTCAACTGGCCTGAGCTTTCCCTCCACAGGATCGCTCTGTCTACCTTATCAAGCTTGTAAAACACATACAGCAACAAAGTCAGGTAATGGCTCAAGAAATGCTAGGCCTCTTGAGTCACATGGCCTCAACAGTAATTGTAGTCCCCTGTGCTCTTCTACATATGCAGCAAGCCCGATGGACTCTGTCTTCTCAATGGACCCAATCAAAAGGGCATCTCAAATAAGATATATATCATCCTTCAGCTAATCAGGTCTCTTCACTGGTGGTGTTCCCCACAGAACCTGCTCTGCGGGTCACCTTTTCAGATGCCTCCACCTCGATGCACATTGACAATGGATGCCTTCAAACTAGGTTGGGGAGCACATCTGAATGACCTGATCACACAGGGTCTGTGGATGCCACAGGAATCTGCGCTGCAGATAAATCTCTTGAAGCTGCGTGCCCTAACAAATGCCCTTAGGGTTTTTCAACCCCAACTTTCAGGCCAACAAGTATTAGTCAGAATGGACAACCAGGTGGCCATGTTCTACATGAACAAGCAAGGGGGGACAGGATCCTATTCCCTATGTCACAAAGCACTTCGCCTCTGTTTTCCATTACACCCCGCATTAACCTCAAAGTGGTATACCTCCCAGGTGAACTCATGTCCTTGCTGACAGGCTCAGCCATATCCTTCATTCACACAAGTGTACCCCTACACTGGGAGATGGCTGCTTGGATCTTCCGAATGTGGGGAGCCCCACATAGATCTTTTTGCCACTCAATAGAACACACAGCTTCCATTGTTCTAATCACTGCTTCCGTCCCTGCACCGACAGACCTTGGACGCCTTCCTTCTCCATTGGAGACAGAACCTGCTTTATGCATTTCCATCCATCCCCTTTATTCCAAAAATGCTCTTCAAGCTGCAAGCCGACAAGGGCTCCATGATCCTCCTAGCCCCTTTTTGGCCCCATCAACTGTGGTTTCCTCTGCTCTTTTCGCCTGGCGCAGATTCAACCCCTCAGACTAAGATGTGCACTTGAACTCCTCTCCCAGAACCAAGGGACACTTCATCCCAATCTTCAGGCCCTTTGCCTCACGGCATGACTACTGAAGGCATAGTATTTGCTGACCTCAGCCTCACCCAAGAGGTCAAGGATATCCTTCAAATAGCCCACCAGACTACCTTATGCCTTTAAATGGTTTGTCCTCTGGTGCTTCCCAAAGGGCATTGCCCCTTTGCCTGCCCGGTGGAATCCCTTTTTCTGTAGCTCCTCCATGTATCCTTGGCAGGTCTTAAGACTAACTCGGTCAGAGTTCATCTTGGTGCCATTGCGGTGTACCACAAATCACTGAGTGGACAGCCTATCTCCTTACACCCTTAGTAGCATGCTTTATGTGGGATCTCCTGCTGTTCAAGCAACCCATTAAGCCGCCTCTGGTGGCTTGGGACCTCAGCATGATTCTAGCTCAACTTCTAAAGCCTCCCTTCAAGCCTTTAGCAACTGTTTCACTGAAGTTTCCCTCTTGGAAAGTCATCTTCCTCATAGCCATCATGTCAGCTTGCCGCATCCGTGAACTGCAGTCTCTTGTGTGGATCCACCTGGTTTAGTCATGACAAGGTGGTCCTCCGTACCCATCCACACTTCCTTCTGAAGGTGGTCTCCGCCTTCCATCTGAGCCAGTCGGTAATTCTACCAATTTTCTTCCCGAGACCACGTGTCTTGAACGGAGGCAATGCTACACATCTTAGACCACAAGTGAGAGCTGGCTTACTGCTTAGATAGAACTGAGTTTCACTAGAAATCCTCTGTTCATTTCCTTTGATCCAAGTCACCTTGGTCTACCGGTGACAAAGCGGACTCTATCCATATGGATAGCAGACTGTATCTCTCTTGCTTATGCACAAGCGGGACTCTCCCTGGAGGATCACATCACTGCTTATAATGTGCAGGCTATGGCAACCTCCGTAGCCAATCTCCATTCATTATCCATTAAGGAGATCTGTCGGGCAGCTACCTGGTCCTCTATTCATACTTTCGCTGCACATTATTGTCTGGACCTGGATTCCCATTGGGATGCTGTCTTTGGCCAAGCTATACTCCAGCACCTTTTTGGCACTTCAACTCTACTCATACCCTCCATCCTGGACTTCTACAAGAGACCAAGCTTCCATTAGAGGTCATATAGCAGACTGGAATCGAGTCCCTAGGCCATATTGTGTCCACACTCTTCGGCTCTATGCTTTAGCCTTAGGGATCACACTGCTCTCCTCCAGGCCACTCTGGTACTAGGGAACTAGTGAGTCCCATATGTGAAACTGCCTTCCTGCTTGCTTGTGGAGATAGCATAGTTACTCACTTATAACAGGTGATCTCCAGGAACAGCAGAATTAGTCTTCACAACCCGCCCTCCTCCCCTAGGAGTTATAGGGTAGTTTATTTTTTCCTCTGTGCCTCAGTTACAAACTTAACTGAGGAGAGGAGTTGGAAAGGTGGGAAGGCAGATGCGCATGCACAGTGGACTGCTCCCAAAGGCTTTCCTATTGAACGCTGGGGAGTGTTCCCACTTGGGCTCCATCGATACTAATGTCACCCATATGTGAGGACTGATTCCTGCTGTTCCGGGAGATCTCCTGTTACATGTGAGTGACTACACTTTATTGGATAGACAGTGGAAAAACCCCACTTCCCCTAGTAGTCTCTTTACCCCTTCCTCATGCTGCCTTAGATCCTCTTTGCATGTCTTTTCTATTCTGACAACGACTCAGCTGCACAGATATGTATATATTTGATTCCATTGGAAAAGGTACCCAACAATGACACCTGTGCTGCAAAATATTGATAAACATTGATTTTTTTTCATACTGTCAAAGATCTAATTCGCTGGAAATTTAATATCTAAGAAAGGAAGCCCAGAGTATACTGTATAATGTTTTAACTTTTAAAAAAATGCAGTGAATTGCCAGTGTTTCTTCCAACTAAACTTACTTCCTTTTATGATATATTTTTTTAAAGCCATTGAGAATAAATAGCTGTCCTGAAGACAACAGCGCATATGAAGAGAAGTCCAGCACCATTAAACAAAATCCAGATTTGGAGGGCAGACCACATCAAGTGCACCGAAGACAAAGTATTCCAGGATGTGGCCATCAGGCTGAGTCGCCTCTTATTGCCATGACTGGTAGCATTAGCAGCCCAGGACTGCTCTCATCTAGATACTGTGATTTAGGTAAATATTTCATTCAACAAGTGAGAAAGCAAAGTAGTAATACAGTATGCAATGAGACAAATTAAGGTGGAGAATAACTTCATATCTCCAGGAACAAGCAGGAATGAGTCTTCACATATGGGTACGTCGGTACCGACGGAGCCTGCACGGGAATGCTCCCCAGCATCCAATCAGAAAGCTTTTGGGAGCATCCCTCGTGCCTGCGCACTGACTTCCCGCCCTTTCCACTGTCTCTCCTCAGTTTTCGTTTTTCCGCTGAGCCGGCAGGACGTCCTCCTGTCACCGCAGAAACGTTTTTCTTTAAATACTTCTTTTCTTGTGGTCGCGGCTGTTTTTCCTGCCGACACCGGTACCGCCGGTGGTTTTTTCTTTTCTTTTTTCTTAAACTCAGAGAGATTTTTCCCTCTGTTTCTGTCTTAACTTTTTTGGGCCTACAAGGCCTCTCCATCATGGAGCCTTCTTGTCCTAAGAAGTGCCTTCACTGTGGCAACACAGTTTTCTTTTTAGACTCCAATCTCTGGTGTCTAACCTGTTTGGGTCCTGACCCTTTTTCCCCTGAACTTTCAGGCTGCAGTACTGAGAGAAGACCTTCCCTCTTTCGAGTTTCTCTCGATACCGTTTTCCCTCCTGCAGTGAGGGCACCGGGTTTTTCTTCTCTACAGGATCAGGTAACCCACAAACAGTCTGTTAAGACTTGCCAATCCTTGAGTGGTAGGTCTCATGCCACGCATGATGACGGCTCCGGCCTTGCCCTCAAGACCCCATTGGCATTAAAACCCCGGCGGGAGTCTTCGGGCTCCAAAGCATTTCAGGGGTTTCAGGTTGTTCCTGGGACTCACCCCTCACAGAACATACCTGAGCCGTGCTCGGGGGTGGTATCCGCTTCGAGCGGTACTGATAACCCGGCACCGGTGTCGAGTGTTCACCAGGGATCGTCGAGTGTTCACCAGGGATCGTCATCTGGCGTCCTCGGTACCTTCGGGACCGATCGATACGTTCCAGATTGACTTTCCTGTTTCTAAGCCATGCTCGGTGGTGGTATCCGCTTCGAGCGGTACCAATACCCCAGCATCGGCACCGGTGTCTAGTGTTTCACTCTTCACCAGGGATCATCATCTGGCATCCTCGGTACCTTCGGGACCGATCGATACGACCCAGAGTGACTTCCCTGTATCAGCATCGCCGGTACCACCACCGACGCCAGTGCACTCTAGACATGCATCGATAGACTCGCTCCCTTCGATGCCGAGTCTGGAATCGATATCTAGTCTAGAGGACTGGGTACCGACGCGCCTTGGAACCGACCCTTTTCGGTTCCGGATACGCAGTACCGAGGATACTCACCAAGACTCTCTGGTTACCTCGGTACCGCTTGAGCAGCCTCCGATGACGGTCTCGATGCCATTATCGGTATCGATGTCGATTCCTGCAGTAACATCGGTGCCATCGATCCTTTCTATGCCTAGTTTGGAATCGATACCTGGCATAGACGATGCAGTACTCACTGCCTCAAATCGTGACTGCCAGTATCATTATCCATCTAGTAAGGTTCTTTTTCTGCACTCTGGTGCTCAGGCTGCATCTTCAACCTTAGCCTTCCCAGGGATGGTTCCCATTGGAGATCCTTCTTTTCAGAAGTTTCTCCTTGACATGGCAACCTTTCTTGCTATTCCTATCCCTGGTTGTAATCTTAACCAAGACTCTCCTGCAGAAAATGGAAATATAATGCTTCCTTTACATAATTCTTTGCAGGATCTTCTTCTGAGAATATGGGAATCTCCTTTAAAGGTTCCCTCACCTTCTACAGCAACTAATGTTCTGTATCAGGTGCCCCCCTCTCCAGGGTTTCAAAAGAATCAACTTCCCCATCATTCCATTGTAGTGGAATCAGCAATGAGGAAGGTAAAAAGCAAGAAGAAGCATTCTTCTTATCCACCAGGTCGTGCTTCTAGAGCACTTGATGCCTTTGGACGTCAAACATTCCAAACATCTATGCTGGCATCAAGAATTATTTCTTATATATCTTATATGAGTCTAACACTCCAGGAGGTCACAAAGAAATTATCTCTTTTGACTCCTTTTTTGTCAGAGCCTAAGGCTGCTAACTATTCCTTGCTTCTTAATCATAGCCGGAATATCTCTTGGTTTCTTTCTCGTGCTTCTCTAGACTCTTTTGAGTCTGTTAGCAGATCCTCTGCTATTGCCATTGGAGCACATCGTAGAGCCTGGCTCCAAGCTTCTGACTTGAGCAGATGGGCACAATATACACTGGGTAATTCTCCTTGTACTGGAGAAAATCTCTTCAATAAGGAGGCTTTACGTCAGGTTGCTCATTGCTCCACTGACTTCCCTGGTTCTGGAGACCATTCTAAGCCGCCTTCTTCCCCAGGAGGTAGGAAATGTCCTACCAAGCCTTCTTTCCCTAAGAAAAGAAGGTTTCACTCTTCTCCTGCCCATCATCCAGAGGTGCCCAAACAAGGGACACCTCGTCCTAGTCTGAAGTTTCCAAATTCTAGCCAGTCTCAACATACCCAGCAACCATAGGTTCTGAGGGTTACAATTTACAGTTAACCTCTTCTTAACAGAAGTTTGTTCACTGTTTTTTCTTAACGCTCTACACTGGGGTGTTCCTTTTCCAGTATGCTAAGCTGTCAGGATATTCTTGTCCATGGGTTACAGAATTCTCCTCTTACCACTATCTCATGATAGTTTCTGTCCCAACATGAACATTTTTTCCTTCAGCTGACTCGCCATATGGGTAAGTCACCCTCCCCCTCTCATCCAGGGTTTCCCCTGACTGAGTGGTACCATACTGAAAAGCTTCTCTAGCTTTCATTCCAGTGTAGACTTTTTGTTTCCTTGAATACATTCTCAAGATAACTCATCAGACAGGGACAGGAATATCCTCCTCTCCCTTTGTCTGTTTCTCTTTGTTTTGCACAGTAAGATTCTCTCTGCTGTTCTTTCAGCTGCTGTGCATGCAGGAGTTCCAGTGATTGAACTACTGGTACTTTTCCTCAAGTTCCAGTCTATCTTCCAAAAATTTTTCTCTAGCCTCAGTAGTGATTCCAAGCTAGTCCTCATCTATCTTGGATAATCCTACTCACTTTAGGCTTCTCACATTATCTTCTTTCTAGCCATCTCCTTTCCTAGGATGTGGCAAGACACCTGACTTCAGTCAGTTTTATCTCATAATTCTCCTGCACAATGCTCTCTGCAATCTTCAGAGAAGCTTTCTACTATGGGCCCTTGCTACAGAGCATTGATCTTTGTCTCTGAGGGCTATTCTATATAGTAGGAAAAAGCTTATAAATCATTATCATGACTGTGAGGGTTCTCCACACCCTTTTGTCTCCTGTTATAAACTTTTTCTGCGTGAATATCCAAGGCTATTAGTAGCGCATGATACCCCTATGTCCCTCCAGTGGGTCCTCCTGGTATCTTCTCTATGCGTTTCTACCCATCTATCATGTCAGAGTTCTAAAGGACTCCCGACTTGCTCTTTACAGACTGATATTATCCTCTGTTTTTCACGCAACCATCCTGGTTATTTTACTGGATTGCATTCCTGCATCCTCTTAGCCCACGGAAATAGATTCTCTATATATCTGTCAAGTGGGTTTCACCCTCTTGTTATTGGATGAATCTTTCCCCTTCACATTCCCCATGTGAATGTTCTTAGGGGGCTTAGTGTATCTTCAGACTTATTGTCTACATACATATGTCTGTAAGCTGTGTGTGCATAATTTATGCCCCTATATGTATTTATATATATATCCACTTATATATATATGTTGATACATATTTCTGCATATATATATAGGTATATATATCTCCCCATAGATATATATATATGTATCTGTTGGGAGATTTTTTATAAATCGATATGTATTACATACTATCTCCTCACTGTCTATGCTATAGCAATTTGTACCTGTCTTAGAGGTTACAGTCAGTGAGCTCCCTTTTTCATACTGTTCCTTAGTATGAAGGGACTGTTATGTTCACAACCACTACTGTGGTGATAACAGCTTCCATTTTACTCTAGGTATCCCTATCCTTGAAGATTCAAACTTCAATATCTTTCCTATCTCTCAACAGCTAGGAAAGATAGTGTACATCTTCATTGTTTTGAGTACACGTTGTTCTCCTTGGGAATTTGGGCTTTTTTCCATACCCCTTCTTCCCTCCAAGACTGGGCTAGTTGTCCAAATCGGTCAGTCTTCTTCTTTTAGTCCTCAATGTTTTGACTCTGTACCTAAAAGAGTTTTCAGCTTTTTCTCATAAAGCTTTCCATTGAAGACCTGCCGTTCTAATCCTACCCCAATTGACACCTGGATCACCTGCTTTTCCAGGTCTGGACCTTCACCCTCACTGCTGTGAGGTCACCTTGAGGATTCCGCTACTGCATATCCAGTAGACTCCATCACGCTTTCTACTTCCTACAATCCAGTAGGTAAGCTCCATATTATAACTGTTCATTAAATAATTTTAATGGTACTTATCATACATGCCATGGACTCCTCTCCTGTAGTCCTTGGGTTTGCTGTTTTCCTTACAGCTCTTCTATTCTCAACTCCTACCCTCCATTCCCTCATGGGATGCCGGGGATTCCTGTGTGGGAAATGCACTCCTGTTCCAGGAACATGCATTTTATGGGATCTCCCCCTGGCATCTCTAGCTAGGGAGTCCCCATATGTGAAGACTCATTCCTGCTTGTTCCTGGAGATAGCACAGTTACTTACCTGTAACAGGTGATCTCTGGGAACAGCAGGAATAAGTCTTCGCAACCCACCCACCTCCCCTAGGAGTTGTATCTATCTATCTCCTTTCCTCGTTCTCTCCCTTTGTCTCAGCTAGGAAACTCAACTGAGGAGAGACAGTGGAAAGGGCGGGAAGTCAGTGCACAGGCGCGAGGGATGCTCCCAAAAGCTTTCTGATTGGATGCTGGGGAGCATTCCCATGCAGGCTCTGTCGGTACCGACGTACCCATATGTGAAGACTTATTCCTGCTGTTCCCAGAGATCACCTGTTACAGGTAAGTAACTGTGCTTTAGAAATGCCCCATTTTCCAAGCTCATGGAAACATTTGGCATTCCCATTACAAATGTGGATCACTATTGGAATTCTTTAATGTTTTCATTCAGTAATATGTCATTCTGGGACCTTTTAAGGTGTATTTTGTCAGTTTAATTTTAGTTAATTCTCTTGCAGTGGGTGAATCCTATTACATAGTAACGTAGTATATGACGGCAGATAAAGAACAGTATGGTACATCTAGTCTGCCCAATAAGGTGGCAAGAGAAAGTGTACCTGCTGCTCCATACAGGTCACTCCTCACTCTTTGTTGCGGTATAAGAAACAGTTAAGTTTATTTTGATTTTATCCTCTTGCTGTAAAGGGATCCACTGTGTCTGTCCCATGCCATTTTGAATTTTATCACTGTATTTGCCCCTACCACCTCCATCGGGAGGGCATTCCAAGCAACCATCAGCCTTTTCAGTGAAAAGTTTCCCTCCTTGCAGTTTCATTTTATGCCCTCTAGTTTTACAGCTTCTCCCTCTTTGAAAAAGGTTTTTGTTCCATTAATACCCTTTAAGTATTAATAATCCCTCCTTTTCTAAATGCAATGTGTGCCTTTGAGTCAATGCTGACTCCTGGTGGCCCAGCAGCTCCTGGGTTTTCTTGGCAGTGTGACTGGAAGTAGATTGCCAGGCCTTTCTTCCAAGTCATTGGAGGGTTAAATGACTTGCACCCTGGTCTCTTGGTTACCAAGCCAGTGCTGTAACTACTAAGCTACTCCTCTACCTCATTGATCTTTTTTTGCCTTCTCTAATTGATAGAGAAGAGGTAGGATTTTGATGGGTTGCTTTTGTCCTTGCCTTTGCCAAAAGAATTAAACAGTGTTTTAAATCTTATTCCCTTCAACTCCATGATCACTGTACTGAGATTTTGCTTTACTGGTCGCTTTTCTTATAGGGAGCAAATATCCTTTGGCCTTTTAGAACAATGATTGGGCAGCACGAATTCAATCCTGAACTCCAGTACTAAAAGGGGAGAACAATGTAGTATTGGTGGAGGAGTGACTTAGTGTAATACAAACATTGTGATTATGATGTGGGGGAGGGAAGGAGGAATTTCAGGTATGCTGAAATAAGCTTTTGGTGTGAGAGTTTTATTTATGGTCATGTTATGCATATAAATAGTTATATTGATTTGAATTTTATTTTATATAGCAGCACTAAGTACAATAGAGAATATGCTGCAGACCATTGATATAGAGCCCATTTTCTTTGTGAATTAGGAACTAGGGCCAGCCTGGAAAGCCTTATGATACTAAAGGTCACATATATATATTGTGTGTAAATTTTTATGAGAATATCTATTAAGCAGTCACTAGTATGCAAGCAAAACGTTTGTATGGAATCTCTTCAACAAGTGCAAACATAAATAAGGTTTAATTATATATATATATATATATGTGTGTGTTTTCCTTTTTTAGGAAATGGCGATAGTTCACTGAAAGTCAGTGGTGAAAATGCAGAAGGAAGTAAACAAGTACCACAGTTACTACGCAAAAAGGAAAAAAGAGACTATCCTGTAGGAATTTGGGTTTTTTTAACGTTACTAGTAATGTCAAGGTCCTGTTCCCTGTCAAGCCAGTGTACTGTTAGCATGGGCCTACACAAAGGTGCAGAAATGTGACTATGCACGCTAATTCCCTCATTAACCACCAAGTGGAGAATGGGTGGGAACTGTGCCTTACAGTTAACCTGGTAAATAACACAGAGCAGTTATCGCCAAATACTGAGGTGGCATTAACTGCATCCATGTGAAATGCATTCTCTGCATTAACTGTATCAGAAGATGCTGGGATCACCCCAACTTGGAGGATTTGCAGTTATCATGCATTAATTTTAGGAATCAGTAACTATATCATCTTACCACACTTTAGTAAGTAGGGCCCTACATATGTTAATAACAAAGTTAGATGCTTTCATTGATTAAGACCTGATTTACTAAGCTTACCCCGAACCCTCATGGACACACAATGGAGCAGAGCCTTAGTAAATCATGCCCCGAGTTGGCTGTTGATATAGGTACATAATATGCATAGATGTTAATGCAAATATTAGTGTATTTTAAAAAAATGCTCATTTTTCAGCATAATTTTATCGTGTGCATGTCTGATAGTTTCATAGGATCCTTTTTTTAGTAATACTGGGCCTGACTCTTATTGGAACCTCTGGGTAAAAATAGATATTTACAGGAAAAGAAATTACAATGCATTTTTTTTCAACAGAAGCCAGCAATTAACGGTTTACCACCTACACCAAAAGTTCTGGTAAGAAATGTGCTTTTTTAGGCTGCAGATTGGTGTTACTCTGAGTTACAGGAGCTCCAAAGACTGCTTTGAGTAGAGGAGGGAGCATTCTTCTAGTGTTTACCAATCCCCAAATTAGGGGCTACAGTGGTTAGCATTATATTCTCCCTATGCATAATTAAGATTAGAGCATTCAGGCTGAAATGTTGCATACCAGGGTTAGGTTCTCTGTATCAAATGCAGCGCAAAGGATGTAAATGGAAATACCTGCTGTTGAAACATCTTCGATTTTCTGGCCAGAAGCAAATTTGTACATCTGTGTCATAAATATACCAAATGTTCATTTGGGGGCCAGTTGTCAAAGGGATTTCTATGGGTAAATAGATATTTACTCACAGAAAATACCCCTTTAAAAATTGCCTCAGCCCATCTGCAGAGAAGAGATTGGCCCAAATAAGCCAACATGGAGTTTTCATCTTCAGATCCCTGCGCCTGCATTTCACTATTTTTACTTGCAAAGATTCAGATTATGTATTCCTCACAGCATAAGCCTGCTGGTGGATTTTCCAAAGAGAAACTCCACAGAGTGTTGAGGGCCTGTTAGCTATTGGTAGCTGCTAAAAATGACTCCCCATCCACCCCCACCAGAGCATAAGATCTTGGAGCAAAAAGAAAATGTTATAAATGATAGCATTGTTGATAAAATGCGACTGAAATTCTGCTATGTTCATAATGTCTTTATTTTAATCTGTGTTTTATGAAGATGGGTGCTTGCTTTTCTAAAGTATTTGATGGCTGTCCATTGAAGATAAACTGTGGCACCTCATGGATACATTCTGATACTAAAGGTATTTTCCACTTGATTTTTAATATATGTATGGTTTTAAATACATGCCTAAAAGCTATTGCTAATTTTTGTTTCCTAAATGTTTTAGATCAGTACATAATCTTTGGGACAGAAGATGGCATTTATACATTAAATCTGAATGAACTGCATGAGGCTACAATGGAACAGGTAATGCAAAGTTTTGAATGTCTTCATTTATATTCTAGCTGAAAGAAATGTCCTTATCTTCAAGGTAGGGATAGTCAACTGAGTTCTCAAGAGCTACTACGTTTTCTAAAAACATATTAGCATATAAGACTAATTGAAATAAGAATACAGTTGTTTACATATTTAGGTTACTATGAATCCTTAATCCATTTGACTTTGAAGAATCTGATTTGGCCACCTTTTCTTGAAAAGAATAGTAAGTTGGCACAAGGAGTTCAAATCTTTTGAGACTGCCTTCTGGGAATAAGCTCAGTAGTAGTAACAGAGTTGGCTGTCCATTAGCTAAGCAGTCTTTGGCAAATTGGCTAGCGTCCAGCATCCAGTTCTGTTAAGAACAAATTGGAGGGAGACCACGTGATGCGAACAGGGTAGGGGTCGCATCTTGAGCGTGTTCCTCTGCCTTCAGCCTAAGCCGGCGATTTTGGACCGTGAGAACTCACAATCCTCTGTCAAGAAGCTGCTATCCTTGTTTTGGAGTGCCTGGAGATTGTCTTGGTGTGGTTTGTGCGCCCAGAGTGCATGGCGACGTCTGTGAAATCACTGAGAAGGGACCGTGAGCGAGCAGCCGGTCCAAGTAAGATGGCGGACTCGGCCGTGATGCCGGCTTCCCCCAGATCCCCTACCACGCTCGAGGAGATGTCCTCGGCAGTTGCAGCGGCCCTACTCCCGCAGTTCGATGCCCTCCACAATAAAATGGATGGACTGCGAGCATCCATGGACCAGCTGGGCAATCGGATGAGTGAGGCCGAAGAACGAGTGGGCCAGGTTGAGGAGCGGACGGAGGTGCTGGCTGAGGACGTGACAGGCTTAAAGTCTCAAATAACCCTGCAGGAGGCAAAGATCGATGACCTGGAAAATAGGTCGCGAAGAAACAACCTACGCTTCCTGGGGATTGCGGAGACTGTCCTTGACAAAGACCTACGAGGGTATGTGGGAGCCCTGGTCCAACATATTATGGGCGAAGATGGACTTGGTGACACTTTACATATCGAACGGGTGCATCGGGTAGGGGCCAAACAAACGCGCGATCCGCGCCCCCGTATCGTTTTAGCCAAATTCCTTCACTATCCCCAAAAGGAACTGATTCTTAAGGCAGCACCGCAGAAGGGGGAAGTAATCTACAATAACACCAAAATCCGGGTGGCACAGGATTATTCCATAGCACTGAGCAGAAGGCGGCGGGAATACGCACTCCTATGTGGAAAACTTATTGAAGTGGGTGTCCGGTTCTCGGTGCAATATCCCGCCCGACTCCACGTGATGTGCGATGGGGCCCATCGTACATTTGAGTCAGCTGTTGCGGCAGAGGACTATGTCCGGCAGATTCCAGAAGAAAGCAGCGTCGCCGCCATCTGACTGAAGTCATCAGAGGCTGACTGACCTAAGCAGACGAGGGAACCCTCCAGTTAACCTTGTATTGCGGGGAGAATCATTCTAACAGTGGACGCAATAATCCAGCTACGGTGTTTGCCTGATATGGAGCTGCAAACCTCAAGTAACTTTGTGCCTATTTGCTCCCCCCAGAGACACTGAAGGCCTTAACTAGGCAGGAGTAACAAAGTTTCTAGTTTATTGTCTACTGTTTCTCCCTTTCCTACTATGTGTTGTAACATTGTGGCCTGATTACTTTTTATGTTTTTTTCTTCTTTTTCTTTCTTTTTCACAGATGGGGTTTATGCACCTTTTTAAGAGGATACTATACTTTCTGGGCAGGGGGCTTTCGAAGGGTCCGCTTTTACTAAAATTTGCATGCCGTGGCCCGCTCGAGGGTGGAGGAGGGGGCCTTTCCAGGCCACTCCGGGAACCCTTCGCAATAGGCGGGGCCCCTCCGACCATTGTGTTATTTCTGTAAACTGCCGACTCTCCATGTGGGGGAGACGACAGGTTTCTCGTCGGAGGCCGCGGTTGCCCTGCTCCGGGTGGTGGGAGGGGGACCGCCTGAGATAGGTGGGAGCTCAAAATAAGGGGGAGGTTGGAAGGAATCTGATCTGTAGAGACCCTGGGCCCTAGGGGTTGGGGCAGTGCAATCAGCGGGACCTGTACAGAGAACCGGCTGAGTTTCGCCACGGCGGTAGGGGAGGTGGTCCCTCCCGCCCTCCCTTCCGGGCGTCCCCTTGCTGGATTTTAAACTGATTAGCCCCAGCCGGGCTGCCAGGGTGGGATAATGGGGGTTGTGCCATGCTAGAGGGTGGGTTTGGAGGGCGGGGGGGTTCTGTACAGCTCCCAATATGAGAGAGGTGCGCAGAGATATGGGCCTGCTCCAAAGCTTTGATGGTTAGAGGGTGGGAGGGGGAGAGTTCAGTCCCTGCATGGTAAACGGATCGTGACAATTGGATTGGGGTACTCTGATTTATTTTGAGGGCTGGGTCGGGGGACACGCTCAGAAGGGTCTCGGGAGGGCTCCTTGGGTGGGGGCAGGAGCTGGGAGTCCTGTAGATAGGAAGAGTAGGTTGGAAGGGAATAGGGGGGGGTATTAGTGGGAAGGTTCAAGGGAGGGTTAGGATAAGGGTAGGGAGAGGCAGGAGTGGGGCTAGCCAGGGGGGGGGTGGGGGGGATACAGAGGAGGTGGGGGGTTGGGGGTGGGGTCCTCGCACTCAGAACTCTCCACACAGACATGGCAGTAACTTTCTTGGTCAGAATGTTGGGAGGCTCCAGGCTGGGAGGGTCTCCCTAAACACGCTTTGCTGGCAATTGGGCCACAAACATACGGTGATCCTTTGAGGGTCATAACCTGGAATGTGTGTGGCTTGGGTAGCCCGATAAAGCGATATAAAGTACTGAAGGCGCTGGCCAGACAACGCTGTGATATTGCGATACCCCAGGAAACCCACCAAACAGGTGAGGAGCATACTAAATTGGGTCGGGATTGGGTAGGCCAGGTGTGGGGTGCACCTGCACGGGGCAAGAAGGGGGGGCTGGCCATCTTAATTCATAGGAGGGTGCGCTTCTCTCTGAATCGACAGGTGGCTGACCCGGACGGACGATTCCTATTATTGTGGGGCATATTGGAAGACCGCGAGATAATACTAGGGAATGTGTATGGTCCCAATATGTTAGACCGGGAGTTTTTTGATCGCCTTGCGGCCAAGGTGGAACAACTACCAGATGTACCCGTACTATTGGGGGGCGACCTCAACGGGGTGCTCGAAGTGAGTTTGGATACCTCCAGTGGAAGAGGGACGAGAGACAGAATATTGAGCTCTCAAGTACTGCAACGATTTCGGAGGCGCCTGGGCTTGATCGATCCGTGGAGAGTCTTGCATCCATCTGAAAAAGACTTTACTCACATCTCGAGGGCGCATGGGACGAGCGCAAGAATAGATTATGTCTTACTTTCCGCAACTGCCTTCGCACAGGTGGAGGAGGCGCAGATCGGTCCCCTGGAGATATCTGACCATGCCATGGTTTGGGTTGAGATGCAATGGGGGGGAGGATCTGGGGTATCTCGTATATGGCGGTTTCCCATTGAGCTATACAAAGATGATCAATTCCGGCAATTTCTGGGTCACCGCTGGCGTGATTTTGAGTTGAATCATCAGGCGCACCGGGAGGACCCAGAGTTGGTTTGGGAAACCGCCAAGGTGGTGTTGCGAGGTGATATAATTGGCTTTGCCGCTCGGAAATGCAGATTGTTGGCAGAGCAGATTATCCGATTGGAGCGACAAGTTTCCCGTATGCGGGTGCTTAATAGTCATTCACCTACAGTGTTGAATATATGCCCATATATATATATATATATATATATATATATATATATATATATATATTGTGATGATGTGAAGGCTGCAGAGCCCTTTAAAAGTAGAAAAAACTCTGAGATGTGTTCCCACAAGCGGGGGATGGGATCACAGAAGCACATTTCCCACAGAGAGAATGAAACCAAGGCACATAGAAGCAGGGTTAGCTTGAAGCCACACCCAACCTCTAGGACAGCTGCAAGCAGAGAGAGGGTGGGGTCAGAGAAGCAAACAGTTCACAGAACATATAAGCTGCGTCACACAGGAAGTGGGGAGAGAGAGGAACGGGAGCTGGAGAATCAGCTGAGAGTTGATTCCAGAGCTTCACACACACGAGGACTAGGCACAGGATGGTGCAAAGGAAATTGCAATGCTAAAGGGAAACTAGCAAAACCCCGAGGACAAAGTTTCTTTGAAGAATCAGCTGAGTGGGAGGAGGAATCAGGTACTGATCAAACGGTATGTGCTCAGACACCAGAAAGACTGCAAAGAAGGTCTGTTCAAAGGCAGGACCGGTTGCAGGCTAGGAGCCAAAGAAAAAGGCCAGTAAACCAGGGAAGGAGGCAGGATTTCAAAGCTGTTAATTCTGCTAAGCCCAGAAGGACTGACCACTACTTACAAGGCAAGTGCAAAGGGTGTGGGCATAGAAAGAACCGGCAGAGAAGCCTGGATTTTACCTCTGAATCAGAATATAGCAGTTCTAGTCTTGAACCTTCACACAGATATTATAGAAAGCCTGTTAGGAGGAGAGTTACTGCTAGTCAAGAAGCTTTTGCATTTCCTGATGAGAAACTATTAAGGGGGAGAAAAGCAAAAGGTTCCAACCCAGTTACAGAGGGGAACCGTGAGCTAAAGTGGAGAAACCTTTGTAAGCTTCTGAAGAACATACAACAGGTTAAACCAGAGATTACCCCAAGCTCAGAGTCATACAATTCCCCAACTGAAATGGACGTAGACTGTCTCTCTGATAAATCAATGTCCTCTGCTGAATCGATGGATTGCAGTCTCTGTGTGTCTAATGTATAAAGCTTTTCCTTTATGCTGTGTGAAACAAGTAAGAAGACGTCAGGAGTTCAGATATCATTATATGCTTGGAAAGCAGACAAGTGGATAAGAGAAACCTCATGTGAAAGCCTAGCTAGTTTTATTGCTGCTGTAACGTCAGTTGAAAAAGCTAGTGGTTTAAAAGCTAAGAGGTAGCACTCTGAGTAACGCTTTAAACTTGAAGTCAGCAAGGAAAGTAAAGCTTGTCATATTGCCAAAGTTTGTGAGTAATGCACAAGGATATTTCTACTGCATTTGTAAATACTAGAAAATACTGCTATCAAGGTTGAGAAGTTTATGGAAGAAATTCACCTTGCACATTTTGGAGAAGAATCCTATACCTTTGGTTGAATGTGTTATCTCCAGGAACAAGCAGGAATAAGTCCTCACATATGGGTACGTCGGTACCGACGGAGCCCGTGCGGGAAAGCTCCCCAGCTTCTTAGAATAGAAGCTTTTGGGACCTCCCACTGCACATGCGCACTGCCTTCCCGCCTTCCTGAACAGCTCTCCTCAGTTTCTCTTTTTCCGCGGAGCCAGCAGGTCGTGTTCCTGTCACCGCTGAAGAAATTGTTATTTTATTTGTTTCTTTAGACCGCGTACCTGCCTTCCCCATACCGATACCGGTATCGCCGGTCTTTTCTTTCTTTCTTTAAAAAATTATAATTCTTTTTTCTTATTTTTTAGCTCTTTGGTCACTTCAGAGAGGCCTCTCGGCCTACTCAATTTCTCCTCATGGAGAAGCCAGCCCCTGGATTTAAGAAGTGTACCAAATGTAATGCTGTTATTTCAGTCACAGACACCCATGACTGGTGTCTGAAATGTTTGGGGCCTGACCATTCCATACCGGACTGCCCATCTTGCTCCCACATGTCTAAACGTGGGCTGCAGAACCGGGCCAACAAATTCCATGTGCTGTTTGCTTCAGAGAACACAGCATCACAGTCATCCAGGTCTTCTTCTCCGGATGGATCTCAGGTAACCAAACCTTCTGTGGGCAAGTCCTCAAAGAGCAAATCTCCTTCAAAGCATCGAGAGGCTCTTAGCTTAGAACTTGAGGACCCTGCCCCAGCCAAACAACCCCGGCGGGAAGTCCAACTTCCAAAAACGCCAATTCAGGGGTCTCAGGTTGATATCGATGCTACGGCCTCGACAGATCACCTGTTAGCCTGCTCTGGGGTACCGGGTCACTCCGGTACCGACATCCAGGCAGCTATGGCGTCCATGGGCGATACTGTACAGTCCATGCAGCAGGCCGTCATGGCTTTCATTAAAGCTGCAACGCCATCGGTTCCGCTTTCAGCGGTTCCGGGCCCGATACCGGTATCGTCCGCCATGCCGGTATCGAGGCCGTCCACCTCTAAACGCAAGTCGGTACCGTATGGGCTTTCGCTCCATACCGGTTCCATACCCGATACGCCCGATATCGATACCGATCGGTACGCGTATCGTGCGTTAGAGGAAAGCACCGATTCCTCTGAGGATTTTCACTCCTCTGATGATTCTGCTGAGTTTTCACTCAACTTACCTGAGGAGCCCTCTTCTCCTAAAAGGAGAATGTCCCCTCCAGAGGATTTGTCCTTCCAGGACTTTGTTTTAGATATGGCTACAGCCCTTTCTATTACCACATCCTCTGAAAAGGAACCCAGATCCAAAAAACTGGATATTTTGGGATACTCAAAGGCCCCTAAGGAGGCAGTTACCCTGCCTATCCATGAAATCCTTCAAGAACAACTGATGGATTTCTGGGAAAATCCTTTGACTTTGTCTCCTTATTCCCGTAGGTTGGACACCATGTATAGGGTCCCTCCTTCTCCTGGTTTCCAAAAGACTCAATTGCCCCACCACTCTATTGTGGTGAAGTCTGCAATGAAGAAGATTAGGAGTACCAAAAGGCACTCTTCCACCCCTCCAGGACGGGAATGTAAGACTTTGGACTCTTTTGGTAGGAAAATTTTCCAGGCTAGTATGCTTATAGCCAGGATTAATTCCTACAGTCTCTATATGGGCATGTTCCTGGAGGAACTTGCCAAAAAGGTGCGGCATTTTGCCCCCTTTATCCCTGAGGATAAAAAGCAGGGATTCCTTTCCCTAGTGAAACAACTCTTAGAGGTTTCTAAGTTCTCTAATAGGGAAGCATATGATTCCTTTGAGGGAGCCAGTAGGGCTTCGGGCATTGCTATTGCAGCCCGACGTCTTGCTTGGCTCCAGGCCTCTGATCTGGAACCTTGGGTTCTAGATGGCTTACGGAATCTGCCCTGTACAGGTGAGAACTTATTTGGGGAAGAGTGGCAAATCAAAGCCACCCAGATGGATGCTGAAAATGCCACCTTGGAAAGACTTTCAAAGTCCACTTCAATTCCTACTAAGAAAAAGTCTTTTAAAAGGCCTTACTATAAGAAGGCCAGAGTTGCTTCAAATACTGGCCAGCAGTCTTCTCAACCTCGCTATACTGCTAAGCGTCAGCAATCCAAACAAGCACGAGCTAAGCCTGCAGCAGCTACTGTAGCTCAGCAGGCTCCAACCCCTCAGGGGTTTTGACTTGCTCCTAGGGAACTTGCCACTTCTGGTTCTAACACAACCAGAACCTCTCACCATACCCGGAAGGTTGGTTCACTTTGCTCCCAGATGGGAACAAATCACAACAGAACAATGGACCCTCTCTATCATTCGAGAGGGTTACAAACTTCATTTCTCCAGCCTTCCTCCCCATCATATGGTGAGACCATTCAATTCTCCCCCATCTCTCCTAACCCTGTTGGGTCAAGAGGTTTCCTCTCTTCTTGCCCAAGGGGCCATAGAAGAGGTTCCTCTTCCTCAACAAGGGTCCGGTTTCTACTCCCCTTATTTTCTCATTCCAAAGAAGACAGGGGGATTCAGACCAATCCTAGATCTGAGAGAATTGAACAAATTTCTCTTCAAGGAGAAATTCAAAATGCTGTCTCTCGGCATTCTCCTTCCTTACCTCCAGGGTCAGGACTGGCTTTGTTCTCTAGACCTACAGGATGCGTATACACATATACTCATCCATCCATCCCACAGAAAGTATCTTCGCTTTCTGTTTCAGGGAAAACATTTCCAATACAGAGTACTCCCCTTCGGTCTAGCCTCTGCTCCAAGAGTATTCACAAAATGCATGGCAGTCGTAGCCGCATTTCTAAGAGGCATGGGAATCTTTGTCTTCCCATATCTGGACGACTGGCTCATCCGAGCTCCAACTCAGTCACAGGCCCAGATTTCCCTGGACCACACAAGGAGCCTTTTGCAGTATCTGGGACTGGTAGTAAACCTTCCCAAGTCCCAACTCATCCCTACTCAATCTCTAGAATTCATAGGGGCCCAGTTGGACACCATCACTGCAAGGGCCTACCTTCCACATGTTCGAGGCCAGCGCCTCCTGAGTTTGGCCTCCCAAGCTCAGTCCAGCACTCACTTGACAGCCAGGGAAATGCTACGCCTACTGGGTCATATGGCCTCCACAGTGCATGTGCTGCCCTATGCTCGTCTTCATATGAGAGCAGCTCAATGGACCCTGGCCACTCAGTGGACTCAGGCGTCAGGAGCGCTCTCAGACCAAATACAAACCTCCGATCGTCTGTTTTGGTCCCTCCACTGGTGGACTTCCACCAAGAATCTGTTGTTGGGGGCTCCATTTCAACCATTGCTACCCCAAGCAACCCTCACAACAGATGCCTCCCAAACAGGGTGGGGAGCCCATCTGCAAACTCTCTCCACTCAGGGCACTTGGTCTCTACAGGAGACCACCCTTCATATCAATCTTCTGGAACTGCGAGCAATTTACCTTGCCCTCAAGGTCTTCCACTCCCTCCTAGCCAACCTCACTGTCCTAGTTCAGACGGACAATCAGGTGGCCATGTTTTACATAAACAAACAAGGAGGGACGGGCTCTCTGTCGCTTTGCAACGAAGCTCTAAGACTATGGGCCTTCGCCAGAGAGCATCAGATTCACCTGCTAGCAGTGTATCTCCCAGGAGTTCAAAACTCTCGGGCAGACAGGCTCAGTCGAGTTCTGCTGCCACACGAATGGTCCCTACATTTGGACCAAATAAACCAAATCTTTCAGGAATGGGGGACCCCGGACATAGACCTCTTTGCAAGTCCGTGGAATGCCAAACTTCCCCGGTTCTGTTCCAGAACTCCGTGTCAGGGAGCTCAGGCTACGGACGCCTTTCTCCTGAATTGGAATCAGGCATTCCTATATGCCTTTCCACCCATTCCTTTGATTCCCAAGACTCTGTTCAAACTCCAGAGGGATCATGGAACTATGATCCTCATAGCTCCACGCTGGCCACGCCAAGTGTGGTTCCCTCTACTTCTACAGCTCTCCCAGGGATCCTACTTGGATCTGGGAGCTGCGCCAGACCTCCTGTCTCAGGAGGAGGGGACTTTGTGGCACCCAAACCCCAAATCGCTTCACCTCAGTGCTTGGTTACTGAAGGCTTAAGCCTTCAAGACTTTCATCTTTCCCAACCAGTGAAAGATATCCTTTCTGCCTCTAGGAAACCCTCTACCAGGCGTTCCTATGCTTTCAAATGGAAACGTTTTTCCATTTGGTGTGCTCAGCAGGGTCTTGACCCTCTGGCACTTCCTTTGAATTCTCTTCTTGATTATCTCCTGCATCTATCCAATGCAGGCCTCAAGACGAATTCGGTAAGAGTCCATTTAAGTGCTATTGCAGCATCCTTGAAACATATAAATGGACAACCTATCTCCTCTCATCCTCTTGTTGCAAGATTCATGAGAGGCCTGACTCTCACTAAACCTCCCATCAGACCACCCCCGGTCGCATGGGATTTGAATCTAGTGCTCGGTCAACTTATGAAGCCACCTTTTGAGCCAATGTTTTCCACCTCCTTGAAATTTCTTTCCTGGAAGGTCATCTTCCTCATTGCAGTCACTTCGGCTCGCCGCATCAGTGAGCTGCAGGCTTTAGTGGCTAATCCACCTTACACAAGATTTCATCATGATAAGGTGGTCCTTAGGACGAATCCCCACTTTATGCCTAAAGTGGTCTCGCCTTTTCATCTTAATCAAGAGGTATATCTACCTGTCTTTTTTCCAGCTCCTCATGCATCCAATGCAGAGAGGAACCTTCATACTCTGGATTGTAAAAGAGTTCTCGCTTTTTACCTTAATAGGACTCAGCCACATCGAAAGTCTTCTCAACTTTTTGTGGCCTTTGATCCTTCCCATTTGGGACTTCCAGTCTCCAAACGTACACTTTCCAATTGGATTGCTCAGTGTATTTCTTTTGCTTACCAGAGCAAAAACATTTCTCTGGAAGGCCATGTCACTGCTCACAATGTGAGGGCCATGGCAACTTCTATGGCTCATCTGCACTCTGTTTCCATAGATCAGATCTGTCGAGCCGCTACCTGGGCCTCGGTTCATACCTTCACAGCCCATTACTGTTTGGACAAGGACTCCCGCCGGGATGCCTTGTTTGGCCAGGCTGTCCTCAAGCACCTGTTCCATTCCTAAACAACTCCTGCCCACCTTCCCAGAATGGATGCCTGAGATCCATACGAAGATGGCGAACCTTTACAGGGGATCCCATGCATCTAAGCTAGGGAGTCCCCATATGTGAGGACTTATTCCTGCTTGTTCCTGGAGATAGCACAGTTACTTACCTGTAACAGGTGATCTCTGGGAACAGCAGGAATTAGTCCTCACAACCCACCCACCTCCCCTAGGAGTTGTATCTTTTGTCTATCTATCTTCCTGTCCTCTCTCTGTTGACTCAGCTATAAACTCGAAACTGAGGAGAGCTGTTCAGGAAGGCGGGAAGGCAGTGCGCATGTGCAGTGGGAGGTCCCAAAAGCTTCTATTCTAAGAAGCTGGGGAGCTTTCCCGCACGGGCTCCGTCGGTACCGACGTACCCATATGTGAGGACTAATTCCTGCTGTTCCCAGAGATCACCTGTTACAGGTAAGTAACTGTGCTTTACCTTTCTGGAATTTTGCCACGAATAATTTCCTTACAGAAAATCAAAAATAAAAGCAATTTATGTTATAAATTGTCCTGTGCTCCTTCTATTCGGACTGCTAATAAAAGCAAACCACAACTACAATTAAGGAGGTGATCCACCGTCTCTCATCAGGCAGGTGTCTATACCAAATAGCACTATAAGTGTCCAAACAGAGACAATCTGCCGTGCCACCCCTAGGGGCAGTGCGGTGAGAGCGTTGGAAGGCGTCACAATATATATATATATATATATATATATATCTGTCGAGATACTTCTTTTAGGTAGATATGTATTCACATACTTATCTCTCTAACTGTCTGTGCTCATAAAGGTGTTTTTTTTCCTTTCTATCTGTTCCAGACAGTGGGTTTTCACATGTTCATACTATTTCTCAGTATGTTTTGGTTTTATGCACACAACCACTCCTGTGGTACTGACAGCTTTTTCCATAACCTTAGGTTCAGGTATCCCTGAAGCTCCCTATTCCTTATCTTCCTACCTCTCGTCAGTTAGGACAGACGGGTATCTTCAGTAGGTTTCCAACTCCTCAGACATCTGTCCTTCCTTGGGATTACGGGGTTTTCTCCATACCCCTTCTTCCCTCAAGGACTAAGCCAATTTTGTCCAACTCAGTCAGTCTTCCTCTTTTGCTCCTAACTATAATTAACTCTGTAGCCAAAAGAGTTTTCAGCTTTTTCCATAAAGCTTTCTACTAAAGACCTACCGTTTTTGTTCTTCCTCAGTTGAATCCTGGGGTCACCTGTCAGTTCCAGATTTTGACCTTCAACTCACTTCAGTGAGGTCATCTTGAAGATGCCTCTACTGGATCCCCAGTAGATTCCATCAGCCTCTCTACTTCCTGCAATCCAGTAGGTGAGGTCCATATGGTGATTGTTCATTTATATATATTTCATGATGCTTATCATATATACAGGGACTCCTTGTCTGTAGTCCTATTTTAGGTCAGCTGTCTCCTACAGCTCCTCTCTTCTTCAACTCCTACCCTCCATCCTCGGGATGCCTGGGCATATGAGGTGGAGCATGTTTCAATCACCAACATGCTAAGGCTCCAGGCATCTTAGCTTGGGAGTCCCCATATGTGAAGACTCATTCCTGCTTGTTCCTGGAGATAGCACAGTTACTTACCTGTAACAGGTGATCTCTGGGAACAGCAGGAATAAGTCTTCACAACCCACCCACCTCCCCTAGGAGTTGTATCTCTCTATCTCTCTTCCTTTCCTCTTTCTCCTTTTTTGTCTCAGCTATAAAACTCAACTGAGGAGAGACAGTTGGAAAGGCGGGAAGGCAGCACGCAGGCGCTGAGGGATGCTCCCAAAAGCTTTCTGATTGGACGCTGGGGAGCGTTCCCGCGCAGGCTCCGTCGGTACCGACGTACCCATATGTGAAGACTTATTCCTGCTGTTTCCAGAGATCACCTGTTACAGGTAAGTAACTGTGCTTTCATGACCCTTCCCACATGCAGCGATCTCCTCCGCTCCTCGGTTTTGTTTTGTTCTGCTCAGCTGAACAGATGCCAAAGTGCTCTGAATACATTTTTTTTCCAACAAAAAAAAATTTATCTGACATTTTTCGTCAAATGCTCTTATTTTCTTTTTCTTCTTTATGTCTTTCTTTTGGTATGTCATCGAAAGTGTGGCAGCAAGATCCAGAATTTCAGTACTCATTCTAAGTGCCTAATATGTCTGGGTGCGGATCATGACCAGAAGGAATGCAAGCAGTGCTCGTACATCTCCTCAAGCTTGCAGTGATCATTTTAATCACTTCAGCAATTATTTATGAAGCTGAAAAAGATTTGTTAATTTTGTCCTTGGAAGAAGAGAGGATCTTCTCTTTGCAGAAGTCACTCCACTGTAATCATATGAATTTAATTTTCTATGGAACCACTCTCTACCCCTGGCACAGTGGTTTAAAAAAATCTAGTCACCCAAAAGCACCATCAGACAAAGCTATTTCCAGGCTCTGAGCCACTTACACAGTCCTGCTTGGGAAGGCAGAATCCTTGACCTTTTCCAAAGTATTTGAAAAACAAAAATATGCAGTTTTTCAGTTTAGATGACAGACTGGATGGACTCTTCTGCCCAATGGTTACACACAAAGTGCAAGAACTTTTTTAGTACAGAAGGTTCCCTGGCATCCCTCTGCATAGCTGCCTACAGTTGTGGTCAACATTATTTGTCACCCTTTCATTTTAGATATATTGTGTACAGTATTTTTGAGAAATAATTGTAAATATTTCAAATGTATGTCGTCATAATATTTTAATAGTATGTTCAACAAAAAAAAGTTGTCTGTACAGCTTAGAAGTAGTGAATTTAAAAAAAAAACTAAATATGATCTGGACATGTACTGATCTAATGGCACCCTTCACTAATATTTGGTTGCACAACTCTTGGCAGTGATGACAACCTCCAAACATTTCTTGTAGCCATGTATAAGTTTCTTTCATCTGTCTGCTAGTAATTTCTCCCACTCTTCAACTGCTATTTGTTCCAGCTCATGAATGTTTCCAGGATTCCTTTTACCTGTAGCAGATTTCAGCTCTTTCCAAAGCCTTCTCAATTGGATTGAAATCAGGACTCATTGCTGGCCAGTTTAAAACAGTCCATTTGTTCCTTTTTAACCTTTCTTTTGTACTTTTGGATGTATGTTTTGGTCATTGTTCTGCTGGATCTTTGACCCAGACCTAGCTTTCTGACACTAGGTAGCACGTTTTGCTCCAGAATACCTTGGTAGTTCTCAGACTTCATTATTTTTTTAATATGTTCCAGGCCTCCTGTTCCTGAGGCAGCAAAACAGCCTCACAACATTATGGAATCTCCACCATATTTAACTGTAGGAATGGTATGTTTTTCCTTATAAACGTCATTTCTTCATCTGTAAATCTATCGCTGGTCTGCATTGCCAAAGAGCTTAAGCTTGGTTTCATCTCTCCACAAAACATTTTTTCAGAAAGATTGTGATATCTCCAGGAACAAGCATGAATGTAGTCTTCAGATATCGGTGACGTCTGTGCCCGACAGAGCTCCACAGTATCCAACTGGAAAGCCTTTGGGAGCAATCTACTGCGCCGTCGCGACTGCCTTCCCGCCTTCCCACTCTTCAGTTTTTCATTTTCTGCAGAGCCAGCAGGAAGCAAATCCTTGTACCACAGAAAAAACTTTGTGGATAGCATCTGCCTTCCTGTCAACGCTGGCACTGTCAAAAACATCGCCGGTTCCCTTATTCTATTCTTTTCTTCTTTTAGTTTAGTTTTTTTTTTAAAAAGGGCATATTGACGCCCTTTCAGGCCTTAAGCCTACCATTGCCTTCCGATCCATTGAAGACATGAGAAACCAACTAGTGGTTTCAAAAAATGTTCCAAGTGTGCTAGTACCATCTCAGCAACTGACACACACGACTGGTGTCTAAAATGCCTCGGCCCAGAAAACCAGCCAACAGACTCTCCCCTCTGTCAAAAGATGACTAAAAGAGGTCTACAGAACCGGATCTCTAAATATGGGATACTTTTCGCCTCTGACGCGGTATCGTTGGCATCCACTTTGTCGAGGGCCTCATTCTCCTCCCATGGATCCCAGGTATCCATAAAATCCAAGCATATTGCCCACATTGAAGTTAAACAAAACCTCCAGAGGTAGCTCTCTCTCAAAGCATTGAGATCCTTCAGGCATTGCCTCTGAGGTGTATCGGCCTGCCAAACAGCCCTGACGGGAGGCTCTGACCTCCAAAGCCATCGAGGCGCCCCAGTATGCTCCCAAGGCCTTGACCTCTGGAGAGCTAGTGGTGCCATGCTCTCCAACAGTAGCGCAAACACCCGTAACAGATACCCAGGCATTGACAACCTTGATGGACCAGCGCATACTGACCATCGAGCGGAGCTTCGCAGCTCTCCTGGCAGCCTCGGTATCTATCAAGTCATTGGTTCCAGGTACTATCGATACTGGTTCAGTACTGACATTGACACCAGTTCTGGACACGACATCAGGGCTACTCCAGATGACATCAACATCGCTTCCACCCATGCCGTCCCTTGAATCTATCACTGATGCTAGTACCAAACCCAGGCGGCTCACTGAGGCCGATACCTCAGAACATCGGTACCGGCATTTCTCCAGGAACAAGCAGGAAGTCTGTCCTCACATATGGATGATATCAACGCCAATGGAGCCCTCGTGGAAGCATCTCCCCCACTTTCAAAGAAAGCCTTAGGGAGATGCCACCACAAATGCATGGTCCCCTTCCCGCCCAAGGGTGTCATCTTAGTCTCCCTTTTTCCACGGAGCCCTGCAGACATTCGTGTCTCTTCTCCAGAAAAAAGTTAATTTCCATGTGCACTTCTATGCATCATCCAATTAGTACCGGTCCTTTTCCCACCTCCAAGCCCCATCGCTCCAGCATTGGGACTCGGACCCTATTAGGTTTTTTTTTTCCGTTCAGCTTGGTTTTGTGCATTTTTCAACCGCTGGCCGCGTCGAAGGTCTTCGATGTCACTGGGGCCCTTTTTGCCCCAATGGCCACCGGGTTTAAGAAGTGTGATAGGTGCTCTAGGAACATGTCCCTTACCAACACACACGACTGTTGCCTCAGGTGTCTGGGTGCCGACCACGACCCAGAGGCATGCTCCCTGTGTAAAAAGATGTCCACTAAGGACATCTAGAGTTGCCGACAGTAGCAGGATGACATTTTCTACAGGTCAGACACAGCCCTAGTATCTCCGGTAGCCGTGCGCTCTAAGGCCCTGCACGGATCCTGAGAGTTGCATAAAGCCCCCTGCAGTACCCAAGTGGGCACGGAGACACTCAACCACATTTCCCCAGAGTGAAAGCGTAAGTAAAAGAAGAAATCCTCGAGGACCTCTTCCAGGGAAACAGACATGCATGGCAAGTCCCGTGCATGGTCCCACAGCCCCCAGAGGGTAGCCGAGGCATCAGAGCGGGAGCAGCTGGTGAAGGTACCCAGGACAGGATTCAGAGACCTCTGGCAAGGAATCTCAGAACCCCGAGGCCCGTCCCATCAAGAAATCTCTCTCTTTCCTGACACCCGACCTGATCACCCCAGCATCTGTGTCAAAGGCTGCAACCCCCCCCGAGTGGGAAGACAGGATGATGGAGTTGGAACGCAGAGTTTCTGCATTCCTTGCCTCACAGCAAGCGTTGATGCCCGGCCCCGCTGGTACACGCACTGAAACCGCAGGGACCTTGATGCAGAGGACTCCCTGGGCCGCCAAAGAGATCCTTGAGAGCTCCATGCCTCGAGATGATCGTCGGCGAGGATCTCGATCCCACTCCCGGTCCCCAGGAACAAGATCCTCCCTGGCCAGCATCTCTGGCTTCGGCCAAACCTCAGCCGTGATTCATTGAAAGCCAGATCCAACGCCGCCTTTAGAACAGTCGGGCCTCGAGTCTTCAATGGACTACTCAGACTGGGAATCTGATGTTGAGACTTCTCTGGAGATACGAGCACACCGTGACCTCCCCTAGGATCCGTTAATGCCAGCATCGAGTCGCTGGTCTCCGCCCGAGGACACCTCGATCCTCGAGTTTGTCTGGGACATGGCAAAGGCAGCGTCCCTCACCACAGAGTTGGAGGAGGACCCTCGCACTGAGGAATCCTCCAATGCTAGTCCCCACTCAAGGAGGCTCTCACAGTCCCCGTCCCCTCCATCCTCAGGCGCCTCCACCTCCGAATGTGGGAAACACCGGCATCGTGCCAATTGTTAGCTGACACCTGACTGTTATGTATCAGGTCCAGTGAGGACCTGGCTTCAGAAAGGCACAATTCCCTCACGCCTCCATGGTGGTCAAGTCGGCCAGGCATCGACAAAAAATCCCAAAGACGCCCTCCTCAGTGCCCCCAGGCAGGGAGTCCCATGCCTTCAATGCTCTCGGGTAGGAATGTTACCAAGGCTCGATGCTGGCCTGCCGTATACAGGCTTATCAGCTGTATATTAGCATGTACCTTTGAGACCTAACCACGGAATTAGGGAGTTTCTCATCTGGTCTCAGCGGGGACCACCTCCAATGCTTCCAGACCCTCACGAAGTCTATCAGGGAGTGCTCAAAGTATTTGTCTCGAGCGGCCAATGATGGCTTTGAGTCTAACGTGAGGGTGGTCGCTGCAGGCATCAGTGCTCGACACCAGGCTGGCTCCAGGCATCAGACCTCGAACAATGGGTCTAGGAAAAACCCCTTGACGTCCCTTGCCTCGGTGAAACTCTGTTCGGCAAGCCGATGGAGGACAAGACGGCGGAGATCGAGACAGAGTATGTCACTAGGACTCGACTCTTGAGAAACTCCATTCTTCCCAAGAAGAAACCACCAGAGAAAAGGCCTCCCTTCCATCGGAAAGGTTAGCCTTATCGATGCTATCCCCCATACCAGACCCCTTAGCAGGGTCATCAGGGCAAAAGAGCAGGCCAGGGCCCATGTAAGCCTAAGGGCCCCAAGCCCCAGACACCAGCTCCAGCCCAGACTGGGTCAAAGTTTTGACTCCCAGAGCATAGCCTCTTCACCCATGAGGAACCAACTACCGGGGGGGGGGGGGGGGAGCATGCCTGATTCATTTTGCCAACTGGCGGGCTGCCATCACTATAGACTCAGAGGCACCTCAAGTGGTCAGGAAAGGCTACCTGGACTCGGCACCTCCTCTTTTCTTTCCAGGAGAGCCCCCCTCGGACTCCACTGCACCAGGCCCTGCCACTGCAGAAACTTGCAGGCCTTCTCAGGGACAGGGCTGTGGAGCCTGTACCACACCACCTAAAAGGAAAGGGGTTCTACTCCATGTACCATTTGGTCCCAAAAAGAACAGGAGGTCTAAAGCCATCCTAAACTTGAGAAACCTGAACAAATTCCTGGTGCAGAAGAAGTTCAAAATGATCTCCCTTGAAATATTGCTGCCCTACTTCCAACAGGGAGATTGGCTATGCTTCGGACCTAAAGGATACTTAGACCCACATCCTGATCCACCCCAACCACAGGCAGTACCCAAGGTTCATGGTCAGGGGCGACCACTACCAGTACAAGATACCACCCTTCGGCCTGGCCTCCGCTCCAAGAGTCTTCACCAAATGCCTTGCAGTTGTGGCAGCTTACCTTTATCTCCAAGGGACCTTCATCTTCCCATATCTGGATGACTGGCTAGTAAAAGGAGACACTGCCTTGGAGGTGAAACAGGCCACAGCCCACACCATCAAGGTCCTACAGTATCTGGGGTTCATGATAAACCACCTCAAACCCCATCTCACTCCAACCCAGGGACTGGAGTTCATAATGGGTCACCTGGACACCTTCCAAGCCAGGGTCTTCCTCCCCCTAGACAGGGCGGATTGCCTCAGAGCCCTGATAACCAAAGTGCAGGAGTCGGCACGGTCCATGTTCTGCCTGCTATGCCACATGGCTTCCACAGTCCATGTGGTCCCCAACGCTCTCCTCCACATGCGGGCAGCTCAGTGGTGCCTCAACTCACAGTGGTCTCAGGCCATGGGCAGGCTCCTGGAGAGGATCTCGGCATGCCCTTTCAACACCCAATCCCCCAAAGGGTCCTCATTACGGATACCTCCCTATTGTGCTGGGGTGCCCACTGTGCGCAACTGTGCATGCAGAGCAACTGGTCTCGGGAGGAGAGCCAGCAGCAGATCAACCTGCTAGAACTCAGAGCCATTTTTCTGGCGATCAGGGCCTTCCAGCACCGCCTGCAGCACCAGCCGGTTCTGATCCAAATGGACATCCTGGTCGCGATGTTCTACCTGAACAAACAAGGGGGCACAGGGTCTTACCACCTCTGCCAGGAGGCTGTAGCCCTCTGCTCGTATGCGATCAGTCAGGGAATGCTCTTCAGAGTGGTATACCTTTGACACTGTTCCTCACAGGTGACTTATAAACAAACTGAGCACCCTAGGGATGGACTCTAAAGTTACTGCTTGGGTTAGAAATTGGTTGGGTGGGAGGCAACAAAGAGTACAGATAAATGGAGCTCACTCTGAGGAGAAGGATGTTACCAATGGCATGCCCCAGAGATCTGTCCTTGGTCCGATTATTTTTAACATCTTTGTTAGTGATATAGCGGAAGGGCTGTCGGGTAAGGTTTGCCTCTTTGCGGATGATACCAAAATCTACAATAGAGTAGACACCCAGGAAGGTGTAGATAACAAGAGGAGGGATCTAGCTAAACTTGAAGAATGGTGTAGAATTTGGCAGCTGGGATTTAATGTTAAAAAATGTAAGGTCATGCATTTGGGCTGCAGAAATCCAAGGGAGAAATATAGTATAGGGGGTGAAGTACTTTTGTCCACAAAAGAAGAGCAGGACCTAGGCATGGTTGTGTCTTATGATCTTAAAGTAGCTAAACGGGTAGAAAAGGTGACTGCAAAAGCTAGAAGGATGCTTGGGTGCATACGGAGAGGAATGGCTAGCAGAAAAAAGGAGGTGATAGTGCCTCTGTATAAGTCTTTGGTGCGACCTCATTTTGCGTATAGTGTGCAATTCTGGAGACCGCACCTTCAAAAGGATGTGAACAGGATGGCGTCGGTGCAGAGGGTGGATACTAAAATGGTTAGTGGTCTTCATTATAAAGCATATGAGGACAGACTTAAGGATCTTAATATGTACACCTTAGAGGACAGGCGGGATAGAGGTGATATGATTGAGATGTTTAAATACCTCCATGGCATAAATGTTCAGGGGGAGAGCCTCTTTCAACTGAAAGCAAGTTCTGCTATGAGGGGACATGGGATGAGGGTGAAGGGGGATAGATTCAGGAGTGATATGCGGAAATATTTCTTTACGGAAAGAGTGGTGGATCCATGGAATAGTCTCCCACTGGAGGTGGTAGAGATGAGGACAGTAACTGAATTCAAAAAAGCATGGGAAAAACACGGAGGATCTCTAAAGGAAAAAAGGGGACTGTTGTAGTTGTTGATATGGAAGGACAGACTAGATAGGCCATGTGGTCTTTTTCTGGCGTCATATTTCTATGTTTCTGAGATGGCGCAGCGGCTATTTGGACTATATGAAACCACATGTTTGGACCTCTTTGCCAGCCCAGCCAATGCTCAGCTGCCTAACGTCTGCTGTGCCCATCCGCAACCCTTCCGGATAGCGGCGGACACCTTCCTCATCTCTTGGTTAGAGGGCCTTCTATATGCCTTCCCTCCCATGCCACTAATTACACGTACCCTCCTCAATGTCCAGTGGGACACCTGGCCCCATGGTGGCCCAGGCAGCCTTGGTTTCCCCTTTTTCTCCGCCTATTGACGGAGTTTATGGTCCCTCTGGGGAATTCTCCAGGACTCCTAATCCAGAAGGAGGGCTCATTTCTCCATCCCAACCTGGGGCCCCTGTCGCTAACAGCATGGCTGCTGAACAGGTCGCCCTAGCACCCTTCAATCTCCACAGGGAGGTGGAAGAAGTGCTCCTGGCCTCTCGTAAGAGCTCCACAAGATGAGCCTGTGCCTTCGAGTGGTGCAGATTCTCAGTATGGTGTGCGGAGCAACGGATTGACCCGTTCTGCCAGGTGCACATGGTTCTGTAATACTTGCTTCACCTCTCAAAGACTGAACTCAAGTCCAACTCCATCAGGGTACCATCATTCCATAGAGGACAAGCCTCTTTCTGTGCAGCCACTCATTACCCGATTCATGCAGGGCTTGCTGCTTTCTAAGCCCCACCCCCATCTGGCTATTTCCGGCAGAATTGGATCTTAACATGGTTTTGACACAGCTTATCAAACCGCTCTTCGAGCCTTTGGCTACCTGCCATCTGCATACCTATCTTGGAAGATTGTCTTTCTGGTGGCACTCACCTCTGCCCCCAGAGTCAGCAAGCTTCAGGCCTTGGTGGCCGAGCCACCCTACACTAGGTTTACAAGAACGGGGTCGTGCTTCGCACTCACTCAAAATTCCTTCCGAAGTTGGTATCTGCCTTCCACCTTCTTTCCACAGCCCCACGCCGAGCAAGGCAGCGGCCATTCTCCATACTCTGGATTGCAAAGGGCCCTATCCTTCTATCTGCAGCGTAATCAGGGCCAACGCAAACCCTCACAGCTTTTTGTTTCATACGATCCCAGTCATCTGGGGGAGGCTATCGCTAAGTGGACCCTGTCCACCTGGGTGGCGGAGTGCATAGCCTTTGGCCACGATCAGGCTGGGCATCATTGGAGCATCAGGTCATGGCCCACATCATCAGGGCTATGGCAACCTCAGTAGCAAGCCTACGCTCTCTCCCTGTGGCAGACATCTGCCGGGCCGCCAGCTGGTCCTCAGTCCACACCTTTGCAGCTCACTACTGCCTGGAGAGGGAGTCCTGACAGAACAGTTCTTTCGGCCAGGCTGTACTCCGTAATCTGGGGTTTAGTCAACTCCTTCCTTCCGACCCTTCTTGTTGAGGCTACTAGAGCCATGTTTCTCCCTGGACACTGGGGTCCTCAGAGTCCTCAGATTCGCTTGCAGGTGTTTTTCTTCTACAGGCTCCCGGTAGTCTGTAGCTAGGGAATCCCATATGTGAGAACTGACTTACTGCTGCTTATTCCTGGAGAAAGCGTAGTTACTCACTTGTAACAAGTGTTCTCCATTGACAGCAGGAATCGGTCTTCACAACCTTTCCTCCTCCCCTTGGAGTTGCTGTACAATTTTTGGCCATCTTCTTTTTGTCAGTTCTAGCTATATCATCTGAGTGAGTAAGATGGCACCCTTGGGCAGGAAGGGGACCACGCATGCGTGGTGGCTTCTCCCAGAGGCTTTCTTTGAAAGCTGGGGAGATGTTTTCACAAGGGCTCCGTTGGCGTCGAAGTCACTCATGTGAGGACTGATTCCTGCTGTCCTTGGCGAAAACCGTACCCGATGATACTTTGACTCCACATCCGAAAAAGAGGACTCTCTCAATTCCCGAGGGTCCTTCATGTCTCAACAGCAATGTATGTCGCCTCCGGAAATTTATGTCCTTCCAGGAATTCATTCGAGACCTAGCTAAGGGTTTCTCTATCACTGTAACATCGGAGAAGGAACTAAGGGTAGAGGAATTAGAAATCCTCCTATACCCAACAGCATCCAAAGAGGTAGCCGTCCTGCCGGTGCACTGCATCCTTCATGACCTTAGGCTCCATATGTGGGAGAATTCCCTCATGGTCTCGCCTCACAGTCGACATCTGAATATCATGTATCAGGTACCGGAGTGTCCTGGCTTTCAAAAGCGACAAGCTCCCCATCACTCCCTGGTGGTTGAATCAGCGATGCACTGAATCAAAAGCTCAAAAACTCACTCCTCTAATCTTTCATGTCAAGAATCGAAAACTTTCATCACCTTTGGATGTCAGTGCTTCCAGGCATCCATGTTCTCGGCTAGGATCAACTCCTATTTCCTCTAAATGAGGATGTTCCTCAAAGAGGTATCCAGGGATCTCAAGGCCTTAGTCTCCTCTCCTCCCAGATGACAAGAGAGCAGATTATCTCCACTATTTGTACTTAGTTCTCCCTTCTTCCCTTCCCCTTAGTTGATGCAGTTGCTTGTAAGAGTTACCTGTCTCTGTTAACTAGTTTTGCTGTTGATGCCTGTTCCTTGTATAGTTGCTTGTTTTGATGTTTTACCTGTTCTTTGTAAAGTTGCTTGACTGTTCCTGTTTCTTGTAAACCGCGCTGATACTAAATAGTGCGGTATAAAAAAAAAAGCTAATAAATAAATAAATAGTCAAGCATAGCCAGAATGTTTCAAAGTTTGTCAATAGGGCTACCTTTGATGCTTTTGAATGCACAAGCAGGGCATCAGCAGTACGCATTGGTGCACATAGAAATGCATGGCTTCAAGTCTCAGATCTTTAACAGTGGGTTCATGATAAGCTGGGCAACATACGTTGCACAGGGGAAAACCTCTTTGGCAAAGATTGGCAAGATAAGGCCTCTCAGAGTCAGAAAACACTACTCTAAAGAGACTGTCCATTACAGCTGACCCTGCTAGGAAAAAGACACCTGCAAAGAAATCTTTCTACAGTGAGGAGGGATTCTATTCTTCTTATCTTCCTACTTTTTAGTACCAGGGTCAGGCCCTACAGAAGAGGCAGCAGTCTCCTAAGCAACAGAAGAAGCCACAGGTGGCTAAAACGTAACCAACACCGCAGCCACAGTCTGCACCTGGTTTTTGACTCTTTCTTAGAGAACATTGCCACCCTGCTTCTGGAGGACCTCATCCCCTCCACATAGCAGGCAGACTTTGTCACTGTGCCCACAGATGGCACCACATCACCTCAGAGCAGTGGACACTCACAATAGTCCAGGAAGGGTACAGACTTCATCCTCAAACTCTGCCTCCTCCACGTTCACGGGAAAATATCAAACTCAACCCCCATCCACTGTTCTTCTACAGGACGAGGTGTCTTTTCTATCTCAGGGCGCCATAGAAGATGTCCCATCATCCCAAAAGGGAATGGGTTTCTACTCTCTGTACTTTATCGTTTTAATGAAAACTGGAGGATACAGGCCCATTCTGGACCTCAGAAACCTCAACTAGTTTTATATCCATGAAAAGTTCAAGATGATCTCTCTTGGGATTCTTCTTCCCTGCCTCCAGAGTCAGGACTGGCTCTGTTCTGTAGATCTGAAAGAAGCGTACACACATATCCTCATCCATCCAGGACATAGGACATATCTGCGCTTCATTTTTCAAGGAAAACATTGTCAGTACAGAGTCCTTCCCTTCGGACTCGCCTCTGCCCCAAGAGTCTTCACAAAGTGCATGGGAGTCGTGGCCGCATACCTAAGATCTCTGGGGATATTTGTCTTTCCTTACTTAGCCGACTGGCTGATAAAGGCACATACTTCCCAGGAGGTACTGCTTTCCTTTTATCGTACCATCACAGTACCGCAACACTTGGGATTTGTGATAAACTTCCAAAAATCCCAACTCACTCCAACTCAAAAGCTAGAGTTCATCGGAGCCTTACTAGACATCCAGCAGTTCGGGGCCTTTCTGCCCCAGCTCTGTTGTGCCCGTCTTGTCAAACTAGTGTCCCAGACACTCCTACGAGACTATCTGACTGCCTGAGAGATGCTGCACATGCCTCTACAGTACATGTCGTTCCATATCCCCAACTCCTTATGCGCATAGCCCAATGGACTCTTGCCTCCCAATGGACGCAGGCCTCAAGCCGTCTCCGAGATAGGATCCAAGTCATTGCCTCTCAAACCACAACAAAATGTTAAATCCCCTCTAAGACAAAACCACAAAACTTACAATCTGTTATTCTCCAGGACCAAGCAGGAAGTCAGTCCTCACATATGGGTGACGTCGGTGCCGATGGAGCCCCCGTGCGGAACATTTCCCCAGCTTTCAAAGAAAGCCTTTGGGAATTGCAGCGCGCATGCGCGGTCCCCTTCCCGCCCAAGGGTGCCATCTTGCTCAGTCGTCTTTTTTCCGCGGAGCCCGACGGACATAGTTCGTTTTTCACCGAGGAAAAAGTTGATTTCCCTGTTTTTTTCTTTTTCTCCTTCGGTTCAACGCCGGATCCTTTTCCCGCCTGGGCCCGATACGCCGGTATCGAGCCCACTCTCTCTTTTTCGGTTTTTGTCCTTTGTGACTAGCGTTCGCGCCATTTTTCTTTTTTCACTGGCAGCCCTGTCTTTTGACCTCGCAGGGGCCCTTTTTCCCCCGATGGCTGCCAGCGGGTTTAAAAAGTGTGATCGGTGTAAGAAACTTATGTCTCTTACCGACACACATGACTGCTGCTTCCGCTGCCTCGGACCCGATCATGACCCGATGATCTGTGGTCCGTGTGGCAAAATGTCCTCGAAGGCGTTGAGGAGTCGGCAGCACCAGAAGGATAGGATCTTCTCTGACTCCGCGTCCGGACGGGCCCGGACCTCGTCAGAGGCCTCGATGTCTCGGGACTCCGGCCCCGAGCAGCGTCGGAGTTCCTCTGAGTGGGGGTCTCCTTCGCGGGAACAGCGCAGGAAGAAGAAACCCGCGAGGGCGGCGTCAGTGGACACTCCTGGTTCCTCGAGGGCCAGGTCGCATAGCCCTGATAACCGTCCCGGGTCTTCGGAGTCGGAGAGGCCTGCCAAGCATCCTCGTATCGAGTTGGAGTCTCCTGGACACGTGAGTGCTGTAGTCCTCGTGGACTCTCCTCCAGGGGAGCCGCCGTCGGGGCCCAAGTCGGGGGCTGCTGGGTCTCCTGAGCTCTGACTCAGGTTGATGGCCTTGGAGAGCAGCCTCGCTGCCTTCATGGAACAGCAGCGGGCATTGGTCGCCGGTATCACCGGTGCATCTGCCCCGACCACCAGGACATCGACGTCCAAGTCGACCCCGGAGGCCGAGCCGATCCTCGAGTCCATGCGGGCTCGAGTCGATCCTCGGCCTCGGTCACCCTCGGCCTCCCGTTTGGGATCGAGGTCGCCAACGCCGGTACCCTCAGCGTCGAGGCGGATGGCAACGGTGCCCGCTCGACCGTAGCCGCTCGATTCCTCCTCCGAGGAGTCGGGTTGGGAGACGGAGGACGAAGAGTCACCCGACACTTATTGGACTCGCTGTGTCCCATCGGACTCGCTGGAGTCCAAACCTCGGAGACGATCCCCACCGGAGGATACCCGGTTCTCGGACTTCGTGCGGGATATGGCCAAGGCCTTGGCCTTCCCCGTGGATCCCCAGGAGGAGCCTCGAGCCGAGGAGCTCGAGGCCCTCCAGTATGACTCTCCCCCGAAGGAGGCCTTTACTCTACCGGTTCCTCCGATGCTGAGCGGCTGCTCTTCCGCATGTGGGAGACCCCGGCCTCGACGCCGGTGTTAAGCAAGCGGGTCGATTCCATCTATCGAGTCTGCAAGAGCCCTGGGTTCCAAAAGGCACAATTACTGCACCACTCCTTGATTGTGGAATCGGCCATGCATCGACTGGAAAGTCAGAAGATGCACTCCTCGGTACCTCCCGCCCGGGAGGCCCGGAACCTGGATGCCCTCGGTAAGAAGTGCTTCCAGGGCTGTATGCTTCCTTGCCGTGTCCAGACATACCAGCTCTACATGGGCATGTATCTCCGAGACCTGGCAAAGGAGATTGCCGGGTTCTCTGCTGGTCTCTCTGAGGAACCTTTGCAGCGGTTCCAAGCCTTGTCCACTGGTATTCGAGAGTGCTCGAAGTTTATCTCTCGAGCAGCCTACGATGGCTACGAGGCTTCGGTGCCCGCCGACAGGCTTGGCTACAGTCATCCGACCTCGAGCCATGGGTGCAGGACAAGTTGGTCGATGTCCCCTGCCGAGGTGAAAACCTCTTTGGCAAGCCCATGGCTCAAAAGGCTGCAGAACTCGAGACCGAGACTCTGACCCAGACTAGGCTGTCCAGAAAAACCTCTGCCCCTTCTCAGAAAAAGAAGGGCTCGGGAAAAAAGACCTCTTACCCGAAGAAGTCATCTGCCTATAAACAATACCCTCATTATCAGGCCTCTGCAGCTCCCCAATAGGGTCAGCAGGCCAAGGGGCAGGGTCATGGGCCCCGTAGGCAGAAGGCGCCCAAGCCAGCAACACCGGTCCCTGCTCAGCAGGGTGGGGGTTTTTGACTCACAAGGCATAGCCTCTTCTCCTCAGCTGGCTCACATCAGCACAGGAGGCCGGCTGGCCCACTTTGCCCACAGGTGGTCAGCCGTCACATCAGATACCTGGGTGCTCCATATAGTCCACAAGGGCTATCTTCTCCATTTTCACCAGGTTCCACCCTCCTATTTTCCAGGGAAGCCTCCAAGACTCCCTCTGCACAGGGACCTACTCCTTCAGGAGTTAGCAAGTCTGCTAAAGGAACAGGCTGTGGAACTGGTGCCTCACCACCTGAGAGGTCACGGCTTTTATTCCAGGTACTTTCTGGTACCAAAAAGAACAGGAGGCCTCAGACCCATCCTAGACTTGCGCAACCTCAACAAGTTCCTGGAGAGGGAAAAGTTCAAGATGCTTACCCTTGGAATCCTGCTGCCCTACCTCCAGCAGGGAGATTGGCTATGCTCCTTAGATCTAAAGGATGCTTATACTCACATCCTTATTCATCCAGACCACAGACAATATCTCAGATTTGTTGTGGGAGGAAACCACTATCAGTACACCCTTTGGCCTGACCTCCGCTCCCAGGGTGGTTCACCAAGTGCCTGGCAGTGGTGGCGGCCTACCCAAGGCTTCAAGCTCTCTTTGTGTTTCCGTACCTGGATAACTGGCTCATAAGAGGCCAGTCTTCCCAGGAGGCCCATCAAGCCACCCTTCGCACTGTGGCTCTGCTTCAGCACTTGGGGTTTGTCATAAACTTTGCAAAGTCCACTTTTGTCCCGTCCCAGAACTTGGAATTCATAGGGGCAAGGCTGGACACACTTCAGGTGAAGGCTTTTCTGCCAACGGACAGAGCCCACAGATTGATGGATCTAGCCAGGCAGTTTCACAGCAATTCCCTGGTCTCCGCCAGGCAATTCCTGAGGCTTCTCGGCCATATGGCTTCCACGGTTCATGTAACCCCCAATGCCCGCCTGCATATGCGGCCTGCTCAGTGGAGCCTTCGAACTCAGTGGCATCAGGCCACAGGGAGCCTTGCAGACTCAGTAAGAATATCCACACTGCTTGTCTCCTCTCTACAATGGTGGCTTCATCTTCCGAATCTGGTACTCGGAGTGAGTTTTCAATCCCCTCCGCCTTCTCAAGTGCTGACGACAGATGCTTCTCTTCTAGGTTGGGGAGCACATTGCCAAGGGTCATGTACGCAGGGTCTCTGGACGCCTTGGGAGGCTGCTCAGCAGATAAACTTACTGGAGCTACGGCAATACGCCTAGCTCTGAGAGCCTTCTCCCACCTCACATCTCACCAGTCTGTACTGGTCCAGATGGACAATCAAGTTGCCATGTTCTACGTGAACAAACAAGGAGGCACGGGCTCCTTCCTTCTCTGTCAGGAGGCACAACGACTGTGCTCTTGGGCAGTCAATCACGGAATTCTCCTCAAGGCTGTCTACCTCCCCGGTCAAGAAAATTACCTGGCGGACAGACTGAGTAGGATCCTGCAACCACACGAATGGAGATTGAATCCATTGGTGGTCCAGCAGATCTTTCTCAGGTGGGGCCTCCCCACCATGGATCTTTTCGCCAGTCCTCTGAACCGGCAACTCCCGAGATTCTGTTCCAGACAACTGCATCCTCTCAGAGTATCAGCGGATGCCTTTCTGATTCCGTGGTCCCAAGGCCTACTGTATGCGTTTCCTCCCACGCCACTAGTGTCCCGAACACTGTTCAAGGTCCTCAAGGACGGGCCCTCAATGATTCTGATAGCCCCCAAGTGGCCGAGGCAGCTGTGTTTCCCCCTCCTGCTGCAACTGGCGGTGGACACTCCTCTCCCTCTGGGGATTCAACACGATCACCCATGTCCTCTGAATTTCTGAAGCTTCATTAGGGCATTTTAACTGAACAGAAATTCCTATCTTCTAGAATTCCATTTAAGAAAAACGGAGTGTGGGGTGAAAGGGGAAGTTAAGGCAGTTACATATTCCCAATACATATATCTACCAATTCAGGTGAGCCATGGACAGGGAAAAGGCACCAGTAAAGCAGGAATTAGTCAAGCTTTTAGGAAGCATAATTAAATATATAAGGTGATCATATTCAGCAGCGAAGGCTAGGCAAAATAAAATGCCTAGCCACCATCACTTTAATTAAAACTGGATATTTGGTTGCAGAAGATATCCGGTTTCTGTCACTGAATATCTGCGTTGCCTGGCCACCCACGCCTCTAGTTAGTGGCAATATTCAGCCACTAAGCAGATAATATTAGAACAGCCATTCAGCTGTCCTAACTTAAACCACTTAAGCTATCCGGTTAGCAGATGAATATTATCACTAATCAGTTACGGCCACTCATTTCTCCTCCCCTGACAGATGGGTTAGTGCTGCTGACTATCACACTGACTGTATTTTAGCTGATTAGCTAATCTGGTAATTGGCTAAAATGTTTTGAATATAACTCCCTAAAATCAAATTAGCACAATTCGAATTGCTAGGTATTTTCCCCCTCTTAACTTTTTTTTTTTTTTTATTTTATTTAATCTTTATTAATTTTACAATACATAGAAGCTAATAACACAAGCTTCATGGAAATTAGGACAATTGGTCTGAAAACTAACATTGATACATCAATATTTACAAAAACAGGAAATAAAAAAGAGAAAACAATTCCAAGTCCTACTATAGCCCACCACGAAAAGATCCAAGTGCGGAAAACAATTAACCAAAAAGAAATGAGAGGCATAAGAAAGAGAGCAAAAACAGTCAGACTTAAGTAGAAGGCAGGGCGTCTGGAGGCTCATTAGGAAGCCGTCGGGCACTCAGAAAGCTCGACAACTGGGACGGTTCATAGAAAATGTAAGAGGCATTATTAATTTTAACCATACATTTACAGGGATACTTTAGAAAATATAACCCCCCCAACAACAAAACCCCAGGTCGAAGTAGAAGAAATTCCTTTCTACGCTTTTGAGTTTCCTTCGCAAGGTCTGGAAAGACCCTGACCAATAAGCCATAGAATTGAACAGAACGTTTCTTAAAGAACATTCGTAAAAACCAATCCCTATCAGAGGACAGGGCAAAAACAGCAATCAGTGTAGAAGAAGAAACCACCTCCTCAGCCGAAGATTCCAATAAAGCTGAGATATTTAGCAAATCTACCTGGCTTCCCCCATCTATAACTCTAGCCCCAGGCTCTTTCTTCCCAGATGGTAAATAGTATACCTTAAGCATAGGGGGATGGGAATCATTTGGAACACCAAGAACTTCTACCAAATACTTCTTAAACATATCTTTAGATGAAATGGTAGATAACCTAGGAAAATTAATACAACGAAGATTACAATATCTGGAGTTATTTTCCAAAAATTCAATCCGAGCTTTTAAAGCCACCATGTCCCTCTGACCAGACGAAACACCTTCTAAATAACAATTAGCCTTCTGTTGCAATTCAGTAACCGAAGTTTGCAAAGCTGTTACTTCAATGGTATGTTGCTGAAGCAGGGTGGTATGTTCTTGTACCTGTGCTGCTACAGCCACCACCTGGGGGGCAAGAACTTCCCCAAGCTTGACTATAGCAGTCCAAATCGATTCAAGCGTGAATTCAGCAGGTCGCTCCAGGGAAAAAGCAAATAACTGTCCTGAAGAGCCCTCTGTTGCACGACGCTCACTCCTCATTCCTCCAGACCGGGGTAAACCCAAGATGGTATCCGGTTCACCTGCAATAACTCCCCGCAACATCACTTCCTCTGGGTTGGAAAGTTCAGCGGACTGAAGCTCCATGCTCCTCAACTGTGCTGCCGCTCCTCCAGGATCCGAGTCCTCTACCGCTTCGGAAGAGAGCCCAACCTCAGACAGCTCAGGACTCCGCCCCACCAGAGGATCTTTGGGAGGCCGCCACTGCACCGGCGGAGAGATCTCCGGCCCGGAACCCCCAGTCAAGCAAGCCTGCTCCGAAGAGGGGTTAATCGGGCTCTGCACCGCCGCAATCTGTGACTGCCGCGACGGCGTTACAAACGCGTCAATCGGTCCCACAACCAGGGAAGAAGCAGAGGAGGCTGCCGGGCTAGAGGAGGACTTCTTCAGCCCTTTAGCCTTCCGTTTGCCCATATTCAAGAGGAATAAAAAAAAAACGCCGCCGCTAACGCTCCCTCTCAAGACGCCATCTTGGATCCTGAATCCTCACCCCTCTTAACTTTAGAGCCGTTTGCTATCTGATTTTGTGGCCTCTAGCCAAGGAGTGTTTCTGTGATGGGTAATGAAACAGAAAATGCCACAATTTTTTTCAATGGAGAAAGGTGAATAATGGAATGCCCCAGGGATCTGGGCTGAGCTTGCTGCTTTTTAGCATATTCATAAATGACCTGGAAATGGGAATATGTGAGGTAATCAAATTTACAGATGACACAAAATTATTCAATGTTATTAAATCACCAGAGGATTGTGAAAAAATTGCAAGAGGAATTGGGAGACTGGACGTCCAAATGGGAGATGAAATTTAATGTGGACAGGTGCAAAGCTATGCACTCAGGGAAAAACGACCCAAGCTACAGTTACGTGATGCAAGGTTCCACATTAGGAATTGCCACCTAGGAAAAGCATCTAGACATCGTGGACGCTACATTGAAACTCTAATTGCTGTTTCCTGATCGTCTCTCCAGTCTAGTCCCGAACCTCTGGGTTGTCTACCTTAATCAGCAGCTTGGAGACTGAGGGAACCTCCTTCTTTTCTGATATCATCTGTATATCCTCCTGGGTGCCTCCTTCATCCACCAGTTACCTCAGTCTCCAAGCAGCTGACTAGGTTGGTGAGTCGGAGGTCCAGGACTCACTGGAGGAACGATTGAGAATAGTGTGTAGTTAGGCTGTGGTGTAGTGTAGGTATTTAAAAAAAAAAAAAAAAAAAAAAAGAAGAGACATTGCAACCAGAGAGTCTTGGGGGAGAGCAATTAAACTCTCTGCCTTAAACCCTCTCGGCGCTCTTGACTTGGATGTGCAGCAGGCCCTCCCCCAATCTGGGCAGCTCCCTACCTTTGCTGAGGTGTCCGCGATAGCCCGGGGGGGGGGGGGGAACAGCTCCTACGTGCTTGCGAAGACGCAGGGCTGAGAGAGAGCGGTGCACAGCCAGCATTCTGCAGAGGTTGTGCCTGCGAACACGCCTGGTCTGTCTGCAGTGATTCCCCGGTGCTGGGCGGTCACGCGGTGCACTACGGCTCACCCGCACTCCGGAATTTTGGTGTGGAGGCGGGGAGAGAGTCCAACCTTGCTGGAGCCGGGCGGCGCAGCCCGCTGAGGTAAGAAACCTCGAGGGGTAATCTTTGTTTCTTCAGCGCGCTAGGGCGTGAAGGGCGGATTCGGCCTAGCCATGTGGTGGATGCGCGGGAAGCGCACGCACACGGTTTCGCGGCCTTCAGAGAAAATCTGTGAAAGGGAGGGTAGTCTGGGTCAGTGCTCCCACTCTATTCTCTTTTCGCCGTAGTAGGTGGTTTGAAAGAAAAAAAAACAAAAGACAGGAAAGTAGTGTGTTTTATAATCTTGTCTGTGCCACTTGCTTTAGCACTTACTGCCAAACTAGCAGGGTTTCAGCGTAGTTTGCGCAGCGCTGCGATGCCCTCTAAGCCCCATTGTTTCGTTTGTGGGGCTAGGAAGGGCTCTGTAGATGGTTCCGGTGTCTGTAAGGGCTGCACCAGAGAGGCCTCGGCTGGAGAAGGCAAGGATGTGCAGCCGGAGGTCATTCTGGGTTCCACGGTAGCGCAGGCTGCGAGTGGGCCCCTAGGGGAACCAGTGGCAGGCCCATCATCTGTCCCGGACGTCCCGACTCACTGTCCGTCTTGGTCCAAAGGGCTGGAGTCCATTTTTTCACCAGAATTTGCGGCTCTTCTGCAGCTCGCAGTGGGAGCCTTGCCGCAGGATCAGGCGAAGGGACGTCCCGAGAGTCGCGGGCTGAAAAGGCCCGCAGCGGGGCTCGCGACGGAGGAGCCGGAAGGGCGCAAGAAATCGCGGACAGAAGTTGAATCCAGGGGATCAGTCCGTTGCCTCAGAGGGGCAGCTGTCAGAGGAGGAAAGCAGGAGTATTGACCTTGAGGAGGAGTTGGAAGAAGGAGAGCTGGATGATAAGAAAGATCAGTCAAGAGTGGTGCGTGTCTTTCGCAAGGAAGAGTTGCCAGCTCTCATTGCGGAAACGCTAGGTGCGTTAAACATGCCAGTGCCAGGGTCAGCGGAGGACGGGACCCTGGAGGATCCATTGCTGCAAGTATTTCAAAAGACAAAAAGGGCCTTCCCAGTTCACAGAGTGTTTCAAGAACTGATTCAAGAAGAGTGGAACGTTCCTGAGGCCTCGCTGAAAGGGGCCAGGGTGATGAGCCGACTTTACCCTTTGGTGGACCAGGATAAGGAGGTCTTCAAGGCTCCCAAGGTGGATGCGGCTGTGGTGGCCATGATAAAGAAGACCACCATACCGGTTGAGGGCAGTGCGGCCCTCAGGGACAGTCAGGACAGAAAGTCAGATGTCTTATTGCGACAAATCTTTGACGTGAATGCCCTGTCGCTCCAGGCGGCTATATGTGGAGCATGGGTAGCCCGGGCCTGCCTGCGTTGGGCGCAGAGGGTTCAGGGTGAACAGGAAGACAAAATGGCCGAAGATGCTTCGAGGTTGGAATCCGGAGCGGCCTATCTCGCAGACCTTAACTATGATCTGATGCAGGGAATGTCAAAAAGCTTGGCATCAGCTATAGCGGCAAGGCGTTATCTTTGGCTTCGCAATTGGGTGGCGGATAACTCCTCGAAGGCAAGATTAGGTAAACTTCCTTTTAAAGGGAAGCTGTTATTTGGCGAAGATCTGGAGAAGCTGGTCAATGATCTGGGGGAATCTAAGGGGGATAGATTACCTGAGGATAAACCCAAGCAAGGACGGGTGGCTCCCGCGGGTAGGGGTCCGCCGCGGGATTTTCGTCGGTCGCGCTTTCAGAGGTATGCCCCAGGTCAGCGAGGGAGATTTCTCAACAGAAACCAGGGGTTTCGGGGATTTCGAGGAGCAGGTAGTGGATTCGGTGCATCCTCTCCCTCCTCCTCGTCCTCCAACCTCAGAAAGTCGCAATGAGATCAGGGGGGCCCAGGCGTCCTTAGTTCCGGTAGGGGGGCGGTTGCAGGAGTTCTATGCCGCCTGGGCCCAAATCACCTCCGATCAGTGGGTTCTGAAGGTCATCAGAGAGGGGTATGCTCTGGAGTTGCAGCGACCGGTACGCGACGCTTTCGTCTTGTCCCCCTGCAAGTCACGGGACAAATGCGCGGCGGTAAGGGAGACAGTGCGGAGGCTCCTAGATCTCAGGGCGATAGAGCCGGTGCCCCTAGACCAGTACGATTGCGGTAGATACTCCATATATTTCGTGGTGCCAAAGAAGGACGGCGGTTTTCGTCCAATTTTAGATCTCAAGGGGGTGAACCGTTGCCTGCGCGTCACACATTTTCGTATGGAGACCCTACGGTCAGTTATAGTGGCAGTCCGAAAAGGAGAGTTTCTCACGTCCCTCGATCTCTCCGAGGCTTATCTGCACATTCCCATTCGTCCAGAGCATCACAAGTACCTCCGGTTTGCTGTTCCGTTCGGATGGTTTCAGTTCCGAGCATTGCCGTTTTGGCTGGCGACGGCACCGCGCACATTTACCAAGGTAATGGTGGTAGTAGCGGCGGCGCTGCGCAGAGACGGAATTTTGGTGCACCCCTACTTGGACGATTGGTTGATACGAGCAAAGTCGGAAAGCGAGAGCATGAGGTCTATGGCCAAGGTGGTGGCGTTTCTGGAAAGTCTCAGTTGGGTTGTCAACATGGCAAAAAGCCAGCTGGTCCCCTCACAGTGTCTGGAATACTTAGGAGCTCAATTCGACACGAAGGCAGGTCAAGTATTTCTCCCTCGTAAGAGGGCGCAGGGACTACAAAGCCCGGTCCGAAACTTTCTGGGCAGCTCTGCGCCCACAGCTTGGCGGTACCTACAGCTCTTAGGCACGATGGGGGCGACAATAGAGTTGGTACCCTGGGCGAGGGCCCATATGAGACCGTTGCAGAGGGCTTTGCTGAGGTGCTGGTCGCACCAGTGCGACCCCCTGTCGCGGAAACTTCTCTGTCCATGGGAGACGAGGATTGCCCTGCGGTGGTGGTTGCTTCCCGGGTCGTTGGAGAGCGGGAAACCGCTAGAGGCACCCGCTTGGGTGCCGTTGACGACGGATGCCAGCCTCCTGGGCTGGAGAGCCCATTGCCAGGGACATTTTGCGCAAGGACAGTGGACAGCTCAGGAGAAGACTTGGTCGATCAACAGGCTAGAATTGAGGGCTGTGTTCCGGGCATTGCAGAGCTTCCGGGACTGTCTTCGTGGATCTGTGATGCGAGTATTCTCAGACAACGCGACGGTGGGGGCCTACGTCAATCGACAGGGAGGAACCAGCAGTGTGGCGCTGGAAACCGAGGCAGAGGACCTGTGCGGATGGGCAGAGAAGAATCTCTTAGCGTTGTCGGCGGCGCACGTTGCAGGAGTAGACAATGTGGAGGCCGACTTCTTGAGCCGGGTGAGGGTGGATCCAGGCACGTGGGTCCTTCATCCGGAGGTGTTCACCATGATAGCCCGTCGCTGGGGGATGCTGGTGATCGATCTCATGACAACCTTCCAGTCCGCAAAGGCAAATCGCTTTTACAGCAGGTGACGAGAAAGAATGTCAGAAGGGCTGGATGCATTAATCCAAACCTGGCCGGAGGATCAGCTCCTGTATGTCTTCCCTCCATGGGCCCTGATAGGCAGAGTAGTTCAACGAATAGAGGGGTTCCGTGGGCTTGTAATTTTGATCGCCCCAGATTGGCCCTGGAGACCGTGGTATGCGTATCTCATAAGGCTCCTAGCAGTGAAACTGTGGCGTCTTCCAGCCCGGGGGGATCTCTTATCGCAGGGGCCTCTGCTCATGCCGTACGTGGATTGGTTCTCGCTTACGGCCTGACTATTGAGAGGGCGCGGTTAAGAACGAGAGGTTATTCTACTGCGGTTATAACCACGCTGTTGAAGGCCAGGAAACGCTCGACCTCTCTAGCGTATGTCAGGGTCTGGAGAGTCTTTGAAGCGTGGTGCAGCGACCGGAGGTTTGAGGCACTTCGGGCTACCATTCCGCAGATTCTGGAATTCCTACAGCTCTGGTACGACAAGGGTTTGGCTGCCTCTTCTCTTAAGGGTCGGGTGGCTGCCTTGGTGTGTTACCGGGGTAGGATTGGAGGTCTTATGCTCCGTGGACACGTGAATATCAAGAGGTTCTTACAAGCAGTTTCGCTCCTGAGACCCCCGGGTAGACAGACAGTTCTGAAGTGGCCCCTTCTGTTTGTGCTGGCGGCGTTGGAACGGGAACCGTTTGAACCTCTAGAGCGAGCGTCAATGAAGGATCTCACATTGAAGGTGGTTTTCCTGGTAGCAATATCCTCCGCGAGAAGGATTTCCTAGTTGCAGGAGTTGTCCTGTAAGGAACCTTATCTTAGCTTTTTTCCTTCTAAGGTAGTTTTGCGGCCGGTGCCGGCCTTTTTGCCCAAGGTAGTATTGGCGTTTCATCTGAATCAGGTCATTTCCCTGCCGGTATTCAGTGGGGGTACAGCGAGTCCAACCTCTAGGAAATTGGATGTTCGGGCGTTAAAGAAGTACCTGAGTCGGACAGCGAGTTTCCGCCGGTCAGAGCAGCTTTTTGTCCTATTTGCCAGACCTAGAAAGGGAGAGGCGGCGTCAAAGGCCTCCATCGCTAGATGGATAAAGGAGGCAATTGCGTCAGCTTATGTGTTAAAGGGGAAACCGGTTCCGGAAGGTCTAAAAGCCCATTCTACTAGAGCTCAAACTGCGTCTTGGGCAGAGTTTCATTTGGTACCGCCGGTGGAGATTTGTAAGGCAGCAACTTGGTCATCATTGAATTTGTTCGCAAAACACTACCGACTGGACGTGCAGTCGGAGCAGGATGCGTGTTTCGGAACGGCGGTTCTTCAGGCTAGTATGCCGGGTCCCTCCTGTTGATTTACTGCTCTGGTACATACCCAGAGGTCCGGGACTAGACTGGAGAGACGATCAGGAATGTGAAATTAGACTTACCTGCTAATTGTATTTCCTTGAGTAAATCCAGTCTAGTCCTGAGTCCCTTCCCAGTTTCTATTTCTTAAAGATGGATGCCTGGTGGCCTTCCGGATGACAGGTAAGATTCCATACTATAGCAATTGGGACCGTCCTGGGGAGGGGGTGGATTTTTCAATCAGGTTGCGGGGGGGGGGGGGGGGGGTATCGGCACGTTTGAAGTTAGAGCGTTTAGTTGGCACATAAGGCCAAAAGTTACAGGTTCATTTTTATTCAGTTTAGATAGTTTTGGTAGCGAATTCTTACCAAATGTAAGAAAGTTGCTCTTTTTGAAATACTTACTTGTTTTTCGGGTGAGTCTGCTTTGTCAACAGTGAACTGGTGGATGAAGGAGGCGCCCAAGAGGATATACAGATGACATCAGAAAAGGAGGTTCCTCAGTCTCCAAGCTGCTGATTAAGGTAGACAACCCAGAGGTCCGGGACTAGACTGGATTTACTCCAGGAAATACAATTAGCAGGTAAGTCTAATTCCACCTTACTGGAACTGTAGAGCTTCAGATCGTGTACAAATAGTAAATGCGATGTTGCTTCTGGGTTGTTGCTTTCTTTAGGATTCAGGCTAAATCTGTATCCCAAAGACTTGATGAGAGTACTCAATGGATTAAGTGCCACACAAAACAAGTGGTGACAGGGAATCTCCCTGAAATATTACTCGCTGGATCTTAATATTAGGAATGATGTACTGATCATCTGCATATTTCAAAAAGAGTGTGGTTTGCCATATTGTCATGCTGAACTTAATATCTCCAGGAACAAGCAGAAATGTAGTGTCCTTCACATATGGGTGACGTCAGTACAGATGGAGCCCACGCAGAAATGCTCCCCCAGCATCCAATAGGAAAGCTTCTGGGAGCATCCCACTATACCTGCATGCTCCCTTCCCAACTCTGCTTACTTAGTTCTTTGTTTTCCGCGGAGCCAGCAGGAAGCAAATCCTGTCACCGCAGAAAATTCTTTAGTTCTCATTTTTGTGGTTAGCATCTGCCTTCCCGTCAACGCTGGAACCGACTCTCGTTGTCTGTTCTCTTCTTTTCTTTACTTTAAAAATAAAAAAACGTTTCTTCAGGCATATTGATGCTATTTTAGGCCTTTAGCCTACCATTGTTTCTACTGACACTATGGAGAAACCAATTAGTGGTTTTAAGAAATGTTCTAAATGTGGCAGTACCATCTTGGCTACTGACACTCATGACTGGTGTCTCAAATGCCTCGGGCCTGACCACCAGCCATTAGAATGTCCCTTGTGCAAGAAGATGACCGAGAGGCCTGCAGAATCGAGCTGCAAAGTTGGGCACATTCTTTACCTCAGACGCGTTTTCTTTGGCATCGACGTCATCGAGAGCATTGTCTTCCTCTCAAGGATCTCAGGTATCAAAGCACAAGTCTTCTTAAAAGATCAGCCATCTCCCCAAGAGTAGATCCCTTTCTAAGCATAGAGATGCCTTAGGCATTGCCCTGGAGGTGGATCAGCCAGCTAAACTACCCCGGCAGGAGGACCTCTCCTTCAAAGCCATTGAGGAGTCCCAAGATGCTCCTGAGGCCTCCATCTCAGGAGATCTCCTGGTGCCATGCTCTGGGATGGTAGCGCAAGTCTCCGGTACCGATACCCAACCATCTGCAGGCTCCATGGATCAGCATGTCCTGGCCATAGAGCGGAGCCTGGCGGCTCTACTGGCAGCTTCGGTTCCAGTCAAATCGCTACCAACAGTACCGCAGACACAGGTACTGGATCCGGTACCGATGCAGACTGCTTCAGGGTGCATACCGCTAGCTCTGCTGTTGCCCATGCCGGCCCTCAAGTCCATTCACGGTACCAAGGTGTTATCCAAGCAGGTATCTCGTACCAATTTTGACTTTAATCGGTATCAGGCCATCTCCAGGAACAAGCAGAAATGTAGTCTTCACATATGGATGACGTCTGTACCGAGGGAGCCCGCACGGGAACACTCCCCTGCGTCCAATAGGCAAACTTTTGGGAGCATCCCACTGCGCCTGCTTAGCTGCCTTCCCGCCTTTCCAGCTCTCCCTCCTCAGTTCTTCATTTTCCGCGGAGCCGACAAGAAGCAATTTCTGTCACCGCAGAAAATTTGGGGGGGTTTTCTTATTTTTTGGTGGTCGCATCTGTCGATGCTGGTACAGACCCCATTGGTACTTACTTTTTCTTTCTTTCTTTCTTCTAAAAACCCCCCAAAAAAACCAACTTGTTCTGAGGGGAGGAACTTTTCTTCCCTCAGGGCACATCGGTGCCATCTTAGGCTTAGGCCTTTTTTCCTTTTTCTCAAAATGGAAAAACCAGCCAGTGGTTTCAAGAAGTGCTCCAAATGTGGCAGTACAATTTCAGCCATGGACACCCATGACTGGTGTCTAAAATGTTTGGGACCGGATCATCAACCGTCAGAATGTCCTCTCTGTAGGAAGTTGACAAAGAAAGGCCTACAGAACAGAGCTGCGAAACTCTGCACCCTTCTTGCCACCGATGCAATGTCGGTAGCATCGATGTCATTGAGAGCTTCATCTTCCTCTCAAGGATCTCAGGTATCGAAACCCAGGTCTTCATTGAAGACTAGCTGGCCCTCCAAGGGTAGATCATCTCCTAAGCATCAAGATGCCTTGGGCGTTGCCCTGGAGGGGGATACACCGGCCAAACAACCCCGGCGGAGGTCCTTGCCTCCAAAGCCTAAGTGTGGTCCCAGGATGCACCCGAGGCCTTCACTTCCGGAGAGCTCTTGGTGCCATGCTCAGGGATCGTGGCCCGCAACTCCCCGGTACCGATACCCAAGCATAGACAACCTCCATGGATCAACATATCCTGGCTATCGAGCGGAGCTTAGCAGCCTTACTGGCGGCTTCTGTACCGGTAAAGCTTCTAAAGGGCCTGCATCGACTTTTTTGCCACTTACCACGCTACCACCCATGCCGGCTCTCAAATCCGTGTCCGGTACCAAGGTTCCGGCACTGCAACTTTCAGATACCAGCTTCAAGCGGTATCGAGTATGTGCAGAGTGTGAGCACCTTGCCCATCAATACTTTGAGTCTTCCGACTCCGATTCATCGGAGGACGAATCGGCCAGTACCCAGGAAATGAGAACTCTCCCAGAGGATGCATCTCCATCCCCATCCCCAAAACATCGCATGTCACCTCCGGAGGACATGTCTTTCCAAGACTTTATTCGCGATGTTGCTCGGGGCCTGTCCATAACGGTGACTTCGGAGAAAGAACCTAGGGCTGAAGAGCTTGAAATCTTTCTTCAATACCCTGCAGCCCCAAAAGAAGCTGCTACTCTCCCTATTCATCGAATACTTCATGACCTTATGCTTCGTATGTGGGAAACACCCTTAACCATTTCTCCATATACTCGAAGGCTCGATACAATGTACCGGGTACCGGAGTGTCCCGGCTTCCAGAAAACGCAATTACCACACCATTCCATGGTGGTGGAATCGGCAGTGCGTCAAATTAAAAGTGCTAAGACACATTCCTTGAACCCTCCAGTCAGGGAATCGAGAACCCTCGGTGCTTTTGATCGTTGATGTTTTCAGGCCTCCATGTTATCTGCCAGAATCAGTTCCTACATACTCTATATGGGTATGTTCCTTAGGGGAGGTGGGTAGGGATTTGGAGTTTAGGCTCCTCTTCTTCCTGATGACAAGAGCTGATTATCTCACCCTTGTGAAACATGCCCAAAATGTTTCCAAATTTGTTAACAGGGCAACTTTCAACTGTTTGAATGCATCAGCAGAACTTCAACTATATGCATTGGTGCACGCAGGATTGCATGGCTCCAAGCGTCTGATCTTGAACAGTGGGTTCAAGATAAGCTGGGTAATATATCTTGCACAGATGAAAACCTTTTTGGCAAGGATAAGGCTTCTCAGTTAGAATCTGAGAACACCACTCTTAATAGACTTTCTAGATCTTCTGCCAACCCAGCTAAGAAAAAGACATGAAAGAAACCTTTTTTTAATAAGAAAAATAAATACTTACCCTTCTTACACCCCTGCGATGCATTGTCCCATCCATGCTACCCAGAAAGGGCAGCAACAACCAAAACAGCAAATAAAGGCTCAGACTCCCAGGTCTAAGTCACCCTAGCAGACCCAACCTCCTCAGGGTCTTTGACTGCTTTCTGGAGAACATAGCTGTCCTTCCTCTGGAGATTCCAGATCCCATTCGCATTCCCAGCAGACTATGTCACTTTGCCCACAGGTGGCATCTTGTAACATCAGAACACTGGACTCTCTCCATAGTACAGGAGGGGTACAGATTTCACTTTCGAAGTCTACCCCCCCAGTCTCCTCCAAGAGAATTCAGTTCTCAACCCCCTCTCACCACTCTGTTGCAGGAGGTCACCTCCCTTCTCTCACAGGGTGCAATAGAGGAAGTGCCACTCTCCCAGCAAGGTCTGGGCTTCTATTCTCCTTACTTTCTCATTCCAAAGAAGACAGGGGGATACAGGCCCATCCTGGACCTCAGAAAACTGAACAAGTATCTACTTCGGGAGAAATTCAAGATGATCTCCCTAGGTACTCTTCTTCTCTATCTTCAGAGTCTGGATTGGCTCTATTCTCTATATCTGAAGGACACATATACTCACATTCTTATCCACACAGAACACAGAAGGTTCCTGTGTTTCCTGTTCCAGGGGAGACATTATCAGTACAGAGTCCTACCTTTTGGCCTCACCTCTGCCCCAAGAGTCTTTACAAAGTGCATGGCAGTGGTAGCTGCATGCCTAAGGACTAGAGACATTTGTCTTCCCCTACTTTGATGACTGGCTCATTCGAGCAAGCACATCTGCAGAGGTCAATCTTTCTCTCACACGCACCATACAGGTGCTGCAACAATTGGGATTTGTAATAAATCTTCCAAAGTCCCATCTCGTTCCCCCTCAAACTAGAGTTTATAGGGGCTCTCCTAGACACTCAACAGTCGAGGGCTTTCCTGCCCCAAGCCCGCTATGCTTGACTCATTCAGCTTGCATCCCAAGCATGCCTTAAGATCTTTCTCACTACGCGAGAAATGCTGCAACTCCTGGGCCATATGGCATCTACTTTACATGTGGTTCCATACACTCGTCTGCATATGCGTGCAGCTCAATGGACCCTGGCTTCCCAGTAGGCATCCAGTCGTTTGGGAGACAGAATAATGCTCTCTACATGTCTCATCTCGTCTCTCCAGTGGTGACAATCCCCAGAACACCTTCTCGTAGGGTCACCTTTTCAGAAGCATCCACATCAATGTACCCTGATGACGGATGCGTCCAAATTTGCGCTGGGGAGCTCATCTGGACAGCCTCCACTCAGGGTATTTGATCTCATCGGGAGTCACAACTCCACATAAATCTGCTGGAACTCAGAGCCATCCACAATGCTCTCAAGGTGTTCCATGACCACCTTTGCTTCCGCACAGTTCTAGTCCAGACGGACAATCAGATAGCCATGTTCTACTTGAACAAGCAGGGCAGAACAGGCACTTGGACACTTTGCACCAAAGCCCTACACCTGTGGTCCTTCGCCATACAGCATCAGATTCACCTACTTGCACTATATCTTCCAGGCAAACAGACTCTCTTGGCGGACAAACTCAGTCGAGTACTGCTACCCCATGAGTGGTCTCTCCATGTGGACAAGGTTGCTTACATTTTTCAGGTCTGGGAAACCTCAGACATAGACCTTTTTGCAAGTCCTCAGAATGCCAAACTTCCCTGCTTCTGCTCCAGAACACCTGCTCAGAATAACCAAGCAAGTAGATGCCTTTCACCTTCACTGGGGTCAAGGCTTCCTATATGCCTTCCCTCCCATTCCCCTCATCCCCAAAACTCTTTTCAAACTCCAGAGAGACAAGGGCTATATGATTCTTACAGGCCCACGTTGGCCACGACAACCATGGTATCCTCTGCTTCTACGTCTCTCTCAGGTTCAACCAGTAGATTTGGGGTCTGCTCCAGATCGCCTCTCACAGGAGGACGGGACACTGCTACATCCCAATCCGCAGTCCCTACATCTTACAGCATGGCTGCTGAAGGCATAGTATTCCAGGACATCAGCTTCTCTCAACAGGTGAGAGCTATCATTTTGGCTTCTAGGAAACCTTCCACAAGGCACTCCCACACCTTCAAGTGGTATAGATTCTCTTTCTGGTGTTCGAAAAGGGATCTTAACCCCTTTTCAGCTCCGGTGGAAGCATTACTTGAATATCTTCTCCACCTCTCTTCTTCTGGACTCAAAACCAATTCGGTAAGAGTCCACCTAAGTGCCATTGCGGCTTCTCACATATTCTTAGATGATCAACCCATCTCCCCTCAGCCGCTTGTAGCATGCTTCATGAGAGGTTTTCTATTAACTAAGCCTCCCATTAAGCCACCCCCAGTGGCATGGGACGTTAATGTTATTTTAGGATAGCTTATGAAGCCACCCTTTGAACCCCTAGCCACTACTTCTCTGAAGTTTCTTACCTGGAAGGTCACCTTCCTTATTGCCCTCACTTCAGCAAGATGCATCAGTGAGCTTCAGGCTTTGGTGGCTGATCCTCCTTATACACAATTCCACCATGATAAGGTAGTCCTTAGGACTCATTCTCACTTTATGCCAAAGGTGGTCTCGCCCTTTCACTTAAACCAGTTGGTGTACCTCCCTGTTTTTTTCCCGAGACCTCATTCTTCTAGGGCAGAAGTAACCCTTCATACTCTGGATTGCAAACGTGCTTTGGCCTTTTATTTCCAAAGAACTCGAGAGCACAGAAAAGCTTTTGACTTCAGTCACCTAGGACTACCAGTATCCAAGCGAACTCTCTTCCAGATGGATAGCAGATTGTATCTCCTTTGCTTACAACAGTGCAGGACTCTCTCTTTCTTCAGGACCAAGCAGGAAGTCAGTCCTCACATATGGGTGACGTCGGCGCCTTTGGGAATGCAGCACCCATGCACGGTCCCCTTCCCGCCCAAGGGTGCCATTTTGCTCGGTCGTCTTTTTTTTCCGCGGAGCCCAACGCAAGTGTGTCGTGGTCACCCGTGAAAAAGTTGATTTTTTTCGTTGTGGATCCGTGTTTTTTTCTCAGTTCGACGCCGGTTTCCCTTTCCCGCCTCGGCCCGGTACACCGGTATCGAGCCCAGACCTCATTTTTTGGTTTTTGTCCTTTGCGACTAGCGTTCACGCCATTTTTCTATTTTTCACTGGCAGCCCTGTCTTTTGACCTTGCAGGGGCTCTTTTTCCCCCGATGGCTGCCAGCGGGTTTAAAAAGTGTGATTGGTGTAAGAAACTTATGTCTCTTACCGACACCCATGACTGCTGCCTCAGGCCCGATCATGACCCGATGATCTGTGGCCCGTGTGGGAAAATGTCCTCGAAGGCGTTAAGGAGCTGTCAGCACCAGAAGGAAAGAATCTTCTCTGACTCCGCGTCCGGTCGAGCCCGGACTTCGTCAGAGGCTTCGACGTCTCAGGACTCTGATCCCGAGCATCGCCGGGGTTCCTCTGAAAGGGGGTCTCCCTCGCGGGAGCACCGCAGGAAGAAGAAACCCGCGAGGCGGCATCGGTGGACGCACTTGGCTCCTCGAGGGCCAGGTCGCATAGCCCCGACCGCCGTCCCGGGTCTTCGGAGTCAGAGAGGCCTGCTAAACAACCTCGAGTAGAGACGGAGGCACCGAGCCAAGTGAGTACTGTAGTCCTCGTGGACTCTCCTCCGGGGGAGCCGCCGTCAGGGCCCGAGTCAGAGGCTGCTGTGTCTCCTGAGCTCGGCCTCAGGTTGACAGCCTTGGAGAGCAGCTTGGCTGCTTCATGGAACAGCAGCGGGCACTGATCGCCGGTCTCACCGGTGCATCTGCCCCGACCACCTCGACGTTCAAGTCGACCCCGGAGGCCGAGTCGATCCTCGAGTCCAAGTGGTCTCGAGTCGATCCTCGGCCAAGGTCTCCCTCGGCCTCCCATTCGGGACCGAGGTCATCGCCGGTACCCTCGGCGTCGGGGCAGAGGTCATCGGTGCCTGCCCGTCCGGAGCCACTCGATTCCTCCTCCGAGGGCTCGGGTTGGGAAACGGAGGACGAGGAGTCCTTGGACACGTTTCAGACCCGGTGTGTCCCTTCGGACTCACCGGAGTCGGAACCTCGGAGAAGGTCCCCTCCGGAGGATACCCAGTTCTCAGATTACGTGAGGGACACGGCCAAGGCTTTGGCCTTCCCCGCGGACCCCGAGGAGGAGCTCGAGGCCCTGCCATATGACTCTCCCCAAGGAGGCCTTTACTGTACCGGCTCCTCCGATGCTGGAACAGTTGCTCTTCCGCATGTGGGAGGCGCCGGCTTCGACGCTGGTTCTTAGCAAGCGAGTCGATTCCATTTATCGAGTCTTCAAGAGCCCCGGGTTCCAGAAGGCACAGCTACCGCATCATTCCATGGTTGTAGAATCGGCCATGCATCGTCTGAAAAATCAGAAGATGCACTCCTCGGTGCCTCCTGGCCGGGAGGCCCGGAACCTGGATGCCCTCGGTAGAAAGTGCTTCCAGGGCTCTATGCTTGCTTGCCTTGTCCAGACCTAGCAGCTGTACATGGGCATGTACCTTCGAGACCTGGCAAAGGAGATTGCTGGGTTCTCTGCTGGTGTCTCCAAGGAACCTTTGCAGAGATTCACAGCCTTGTCAACTGGGATCCGAGAATGCTCGAAGTTTATGTCTCGGGCAGCTTATGATGGCTTCAAGGCTTCGGCCCGAGTAGCCGCGGCTGGCGTCGGTGCATGCCGTCAGGCCTGGCTACAGTCATCGGACCTCGAGCCATGGGTGCAGGACAAGTTGGTCGATGTCCCCTGCCGAGGTGAAAACCTTTTGCAAGCCCATGGCTGAAAAGGCTGCAGAACTCGAGTCTGAGACTCTCACCAGGACAAGGCTGTCCAGGAAGACCTCTGCCCCTTCTCAAAAGAAGAAGGGCTCGAGAAAAAAGTCCTTTTACCCGAGGAAGTCATCTGCCTATAAAACCTATCCTCAGTACCAGGCCTCCGCAGCTCCCCAACAGGGTCAGCAGGCCAAGGAGCAGGGACATGGGCCCCGTAGGCAGAAAACCCCCAAGCCACCAGCTCCGGCTCCTGCACAGCAGGGAGCGGGGTTTTGACTCCAGTGGCATAGCCTCTCCTCCTCAGCTGGCCCCTCTCAGCACAGGAGGCTGGCTGACCCTGTATGCCCACAGGTGGTCAGCCGTAACACGGGATACCTGGGTGCTAAGCATAGTCCAGAGGAGCTATCTGCTCCACTCCCACCAGGTACCCCCCTCCTACTTTCCAGGGGAGCCTCTACGACCCCCTCTGCACAGGAGCCTACTCCTGCAAGAGTTAGCAAGTCTTCTAAAGGAACAGGCGGTGGAACCGGTGCCCCACCACCTGAGAGGTCAGGGCTTCTACTCCAGGTACTTCCTGGTACCAAAACGAAAAGGAGGCCTCAGGCCCATCCTAGACTTGCGAAAGCCAAACAGATTCCTGGAGAGGGAAAAGTTCAAGATGCTTACCCTTGGGATACTGCTGCCCTACCTCCAGCAGGGAGATTGGCTGTGCTCCTTAGACCTTATCCAGACCACAGGCAATATCTCAGATTTGTGGTGGACTGGTGAGAGAGGACATGAGAGAAAGTCTGCAAGGCTAAGCAGATAGCTCTCAGCTCCAAGAGATTGATCTGCTGTGCGGCCTCCCAAGGAGACCACAGGCCCTGAGTGCAGGCTCCCTGACAATGTGCACCCCAACCCTGAAGCGAAGCATCGGTTGTCAGCACTTGAGAGTGTGGAGGTGCCTGAAAAGGCACTCCTTGCACCAGATTCGGAAGATGAAGCCACCACTGCAGAGAAGATGCTACTAGTTTGAACACCCTCACTCTGTCCTTCAGGTTTCCTGTGGCCTGCAGCCACTGACTTCTGAGGCCCCATTAAGCTGGCCTCATGTGCAGACAGGCATTTGGAGTTACATGAACTGTGGATGCCATGTGGCCTAAGAGACTCAGGAATTGTCTGGTGGAGACCAGAGAATTGCTGTGGAATTGTCTGGCCAAATCCATCAGTCTGTGGGCCTTGTCCACAGGTAAGAAAGCCTTTGCCTGAAGGGTGTCCAGTCTCGCTCCTATGAACTCCATGTTCTGTGAGGGACGCAAAGTGGACTTTGCAAAGTTTATGACAAACTCCAGATGCTGCAGAAGAGAGAGAGTGCGGAGGGTGGCTTGAATTGACCCTGACAATTCTGCTGGCACTAGAGGGTTTCTCCTAGAAGATCCCTCTTCTCCCCAACGCAGAATGTCACCTCCAGAGGACATGTCATTTCAGTATTTCATCCGTGATATGGCCAAAGGTCTTTTAATCACAGTAGCTCCTGAGGAGGAACCCAGAGCAAAGGAATTGGAAATTTTCCAATATCCTAAAGCTCCTAAGGAGGCAGCCACTCTGCCTATCCATGAAATTCTGCATAGTTTGATGCTCAGAATGTGGGAGACACCTCTGACTACTTCTCCTCACTCTAGGAGACTTGATACTATGTATCGAGTTCCGCCATGTCCTGGATTTCAGAAAACTCAGCTGCCACACCATTCAATGGTAGTGGAATCAGCCATGCGTAGGATGAAAAGTGCAAAGAGGCATGCATCCAATCCTCCAGGTCGTGAATGCAGGACTCTGGATGCTTTTGGGCGCAGAACTTTTCAAGCTTCCATGCTTTCAGCTAGGATCAGTTCATATATCCTATATATGGGAATGTTCCTCAAGGAAGTCACAGGAGACTTGGAACTTATGAGCCCATTTCTCCCAGATGACAAGAGACAAGATTTTCTTGCTCTAGTTAAGCATGCTCACGATGTCTCCAAGTTTGTTAATCGTGCAGCCTTTGACTGCTTCGAATGCATCAGCAGAACCTCTGCTATTGCCATTGGCGCACGATGGATTGCCTGGCTACAGGCATCAGACTTGGAGACTTGGGTACAGGACAAGTTAGGCAACATAACTTGCACGGGGGAGAATCTCTTCGGCAAGAACTGGCAGGAAAAGGCTAACTAGTTAGATGCTGACAATTCTACTTTAGATAGATTGTCAAAGTCTACACCCACTCCAGCCAAAAGGAAGCCTTATAAAAAAAACTTTTTTAGCAAAAAGAGGAGGTTTTATCCTTCCTATACCCAGCAGAGTCAAACTCCAGGTCAGGTTGCCCAAAAGGGACAAACTAGACAGCCAAAGAAGCCAAAAAGGCCTGAGAGCCCAACTAGCTCTCCAGGTTCAGCCCCCTCAAGGGCTTTGACTCCTTCCTAGAGAGCTTTGCCTCCCTGCCTCTGAGGGGTCCCCAACCCCCCAATATTCCAGGCAGGTTATGCCACTTTGTCAAAAGATGGCATCAGATAACAGCAGAAGATTGGACTTTGTCCATTGTAGGAGAGGGGTACAAGCTTCATTTTCACAGCATGCCCCCTCCTACAATTCTAAAGCAATTCAATTCACAAACCTCTGCAAACAATCTGCTAGATCACGAGGTCTCCACACTTCTTGCCCAAGGGGCAATAGAAGAAGTACCCATTCTTCAACGGGGTGCAAGGTTCTGCTCCCCCATTTTCTTATTCCAAAGAAAACAGGAGGGGACAGATCCATTCTAGACCTCAGAGAATTGAACAAATATCTGTTTCGAGAGAAATTCAAAAGGATTTCTCTAGGAACTCTTCTGCCATACCTTCAAAGCCAGGATTGGCTTTGCTCTCTAGACTTAAAGGATGCATACACTCACATTCTCATCCATCCAGATCACAGGAAATTCTTACGTTTCCTTTTCAGGGGAAAACATTTCCAGTACAGGGTTCTTCCCTTTGGTCTGGCTTCAGCACCAAGGGTATTCATGAAATGTATGGCAGTAGTAGCTGCATTTCTACGAACCCTGGGGATTTTCGTCTTCCCTTACTTAGACGACTGGCTCATTCGAGCCCCTACATTTGCAGAGGCCAGCACTGCCTTGTCCCGTACAATGCGAATCCTCCAATACTTGCGATTGGTAATAAACTTCCCAAAATCTCAACTAGTTCCTTCCCAATGCCCAGAATTCATAGGAGCCTGTTTGGATACCAGACAGGCAACGGCTTTCCATCCACAAGCCCGGTGTCTTCGCATAATGCAACTAGCTTCTCAAGCAGCAGGCAAATCCTCCCTCACTGCTCGAGAGCTACTGCAGTTACTGGGACATATGGCATCCATAGTTCATGTAGTCCCATATGCTCGCCTCCACATGCGAGCAGCTCAGTGGACCCTCTCCACACAGTGGACACAGGCCACGGGTCATTTGTTGGACAAAATAATAATCTCTCAACGACTAATTTTGTCCCTCCAATGGTGGCAATCACTAGAAAATCTGACAGTGGGGTCTCCTTTCCATCAACCCCTCTTTCAGGCCACCCTAACAACAGATGCATCACAGGTGGGTTGGGGAGCACACCTGAATCATCTTTCTACCCAGGGCACCTGGACTCCACAGGAGGTTGGTTTACACATAAACCACCTGGAATTAAGAGCAATCTCTTTAGCTCTTCGAGTATTCCATGCCCAGCTCAGCTACAAGACAGTCCTAGTCCAGACAGACAATCAAGTAGCCATGTTCTATGTGAACAAGCAGGGCGGAACAGGCTCTTTGTCGTTATGCAACGAAGCTTTACGACTGTGGGCACTTACCAGAGAGCATCAAATTCACCTTCTAGTGGTATATCTCACAGGCATTCAAAACCTTTGGGCAGACAAACTCAGTCGAGTACTGCTGCCTCACGAGTGGTCCCTGCACCTAGACCAGGTGGCAAGGATATTTCATCTCTGGGGCACTCCATACATAGACCTCTTTGCAAGTCCACTGAATGCCAAACTTCCCCGGTTCTGTTCCAGGATTCCGGCTCACAACTGTCAGGCAAGGGATGCCTTCCTCCTTCACTGGGGTCAGGACTTCCTTTATGCCTTCCCACCCATTCCCCTCATCCCCAAAGCATTCTTCAAGCTTCAGAGAGACAGGGGTCACATGATTCTCATAGCACCACGATGGCCACGCCAAACGTGGTATTCCCTGCTTCTACATCTCTCTCAAGCAGCACCTCTGGAGTTAGGGCATGCTCCAGATCTCCTTTCCCAGGAGAACGGGATGCTATGGCACCCGAACCCCCAGTCCCTGCACCTCACGGCCTGGTTGCTGAAGGCTTAGACCTCCAAGATTTCAACCTGTCCCAACAGGTAAAAAATATCCTTCAGGCTTCTAGGAAACTTTCCACAAGAACATCTTATGCCTTCAAGTGGAAACGTTTTACTATATGGTGCTCCATGAAGGGATTAAACCCCCTTGTCATGCCCTTAGAATCGATACTAGACTCTCTCCTTCACTTATCGGATTCTGGTCTAAAGACTAATTCGGTAAGAGTCCATCTTAGTGCAATTGCAGCTTCTTATAAGCCTCTGAATGGACAACCAATTTCCTCTCATCCACTCATATCAAGATTTATGAGAGGCCTTTTATTAACTAAACCTCCCATCAAGCCACCACCGGTGGCATGGGATCTAAATCTATTTCTCAGGCAGCTCATGAAGCCACCTTTTGAACCTTTGGCCACTACAGCCCTTATGTTTTTGACCTGGAAGGTCATCTTCCTAATTGCAATCACCTCTGCCCATCGCATTAGTGAATTGCAAGCTTTAGTGGCTGACCCTCCTTATACTAGGTTCCATCATAAGGTTGTTCTTCGGACTCACCCACACTTTATGCCCATGGTGGTTTCGCCTTTTCATTTAAAAAAATCAATTTATCTTCCTGTATTTTTTCCGAGGACTCACGCCTCTCATGCAGAAAGAAACCTTCATCCTTTGGATTGTAAAAGGGCCTTGGCCTTGGCCTTGGGACTTCCAGTCTCCAAAAGAACTTTATCTAAATGGATTGCCCAATGCATATCCTTTGCTTATGAGAGTAAGGGTCTTCCTCTTCAGGACCATGTCACAGCTCATAACGTGAGAGCCATGGCAGCTTCTATGGTTAATCTCCACTCTGTGTCTATCGATGACATTTGTCGAGCAGCCACCTGGGCTTCGGTACACACCTTCACAGCCCACTACTGCCTTGATAAAGCCTCCCGTCGGGATGCCTTTTTTGGCCAAGCTGTTCTTCAAAATCTCTTTCAAACCTAAATCAACTCCTACCCACCAACCCTGGTGGAATGCCAGAGATCCATGGGAGGAAGGATTCCCACCCTCTAGGGTGGCACCTTCCTGGGGCTATCTCCCTGGCATCTTCAGCTAGGGAGTCCCCATATGTGAGGACTACATTCCTGCTTGTTCCTGGAGATAGCGTAGTTACTCACCTGTAACAGGTGATCTCCGGGAACAGCAGGAATTTAGTCCTCACAACCCACCCGCCTCCCCTGGGAATTCTCTCTCTATCTCTTTGTCTCTTTCCTCTCTCCCTCTATCCTTTCACTCAGCTAGCACGCATGTGCTGAGGGATGCTCCTAAAAGCATTCCTATTGGACGCTGGGTAGCGTTCCCACGCAGGCTCCGTCGGTACTGACGATACCCATATGTGAGGACTAAATTCCTGCTGTTCCCGGAGATCACCTGTTACAGGTGAGTAACTACGCTTTTTCCGAACAGGAACATTCTCCAGGACCAAGCAGGAAGTCAGTCCTCACATACGGGTGTCATCGGCGCCCATGAAGCCCCAGCAGAACATTTCCCCAGCTTTCCATGAAAGCCTTTGGGAATGCTGGCACGCATGCGCGGTTCCCTTCCTGCCTAAAGGTGCCATCTTACCTCGGTCTCTTTTTTTTCCGAGAAGCCCGCCGGACGTGTGTCCTGTTCTCCCGGATAAAAGTGATTTTTTCTTCGGTGATTTTTTCGCTATTTTTCTCTGGTTCGACGCCGGTTCCCCTCCCGCCGGGTTCGGTACACCGTTATCGAGCCCGTTTATTTCTTTTCGGTTTTTGCCCTTCGTGGCTGGCGTTAGCGCCCTTTTTTCATTTTTTTCTTGGAAGGCCGGTCTTTTGACCTCGCAGGGGCTCTTTTTTTTCCCAGATGGCTTCCAGTGGTTTCAAAAAGTGTGATCGGTGTAAGAAACATATGTCTCTCACCGACACACACGACTGCTGCCTTCGGTGCCTCGGCCCTGACCACGACCCCAAGTCGTGTGTGCCATGTGGGAAGATGTCTTCCAAGGCACTCAGAAGTCGACAGCATCAGAAGGAAAGTTTTTTCTCGGACTCTGCCTCCGGCCGGGCCCGGACTTCGTCTGAGGCCTCGACATCTCGGGATTCCAATCCCGAGCGCCGTTGAAGCTCCTCGGACAGGGGGTCCCCCTACCGGGAACGCAAGAGGAAGAAGCGGCTCGCGAGGGCGGCATCAGAAGAGGTCCCTGGTCCCTCGAGGGCCAGGTCTAAGACCCTCGACCGCCGTCCTGGGCCCGTGGACCAAGAGAAGCCTGCCAAAGTTCCTCACGTGGAGCCGGAGTCTGCTGGACACGTAAGCCCCGTAGTCCTCATCGACTCTCCTCCCAGAGAGCCGACGTCGGGCCCGGCACCGCCGGGGCCCGAGTCTGTGGCTGCTGCGTCTCCCGAGCTGGGTCTCAGGATGACAGCCTTGGAGTGCAGATTGTCTGCCTTCATGGAGCAGCAGCGGGCACTGATGGCCAGCCTGTCTGGTGCATCTGCCCCGACCACCGGGATGTCGACTTCGAAGTCAACCCCGGAGACCGAGCCAATACTCGAGACCCTCGTGGCTTGAAGTCGTCCTCGGTCGAGGTCTCCCTCGACCTCCTGTTCGGGACCGGCGTCGGGGCGGGTGCCTCGGGGCCCTGCGGGGTCGGACCCTGACTCCTCCTTGGATGAGTCCGCCTGGGAGACGGAGGACGAGGAGTCTACCGATACTTTTAAGACTCGGTGCGTCCTGTCGGACTCACCGCAGTCTGAGCCCCGGAGTAGATCCCCTCCGGAGGACACTAGGTTCTCGGAGTTCGTCCGGGACATGGCCGCTGCCTTGGCTATCCCTGCAGATCCCAAGGAAGAGCCTCGAGCTGAGGAGCTCGATGCTCTACAGTACGACTCTCCTCCGAAGGAGGCCTTTACTGTCCCGGTTCCTCTGATGCTGGAACGGCTCCTCTTCCGGATGTGGGAGGCACCGGCCTCGGCGCCGGTTCTGAGCAAGCGGGTCTATTCCATCTATCAACTCCGCAGAAGCCCTGGTTTCCAGACAGCACAGCTACCACACCATTCCATGGTTGTGGAATCGGCCATGCATCGTCTGAAGAGCCAGAAGATGCACTCTGTGGTGCCCCCCGGCAGGGAGGCCCGCAACCTCGATGGCGTCGGTAGGAAGTGCTTCCAGGGGTCTATGCTTGCTTGCCGTGTCCAGTCTTTACCAGCTGTACATGGGCATGTACTTGCGAGACCTGGCCGGATTCTCTGCTGGTCTCTCCGGGGAACCCTTGCAGAGATTTAAGACCTTGTCCTCGGGGATTCGGGAATGCTCAAAGTTCATTTCCCGCGCCGCCTACGATGGCTTCGAGGCTTCGGCCCGAGTTGCGGCTGCGGGCATCGCGGCTCGACGCCAGGCGTGGCTGCAGTCATCGGACCTCGAGCCATGGGTTCAGGACAAGTTGGTCGATGTCCCCTGCTGAGGTGAGAACCTTTTTGGCAAACCCGTGACCGAGAAGGCCGCTCAGCTCGAGACCGAGCACCTTACCCGGACAAGGCTGTCGAGGAAGACCTCTGCCCCTTCACATAAAAAGAAGGGCTCGGGTAAAAAGTCCTTTTACCCGAGAAAGGGCTCTGCCTACAAACAGTACCCTCAGTATCAGGCTGCCCAAGCTGCCCCCCAGGGTCAGCAAGCCAAGGGCCAGGGTAATGGGCCCCGTAGGCAGAGGACCCCCAAGCCTCAGGTCCCTGCTGCCACTCAGCAGGGTGGGGGTTTTTGACTCCTTGAGCGTAGCCTCTCCTCCACTGCTCTCCCAACCCTGCACAGGAGGTCGCCTCGCCCTCTTTGCCCACCAGTGGCCCCTTATCACCAGGGACAGTTGGGTGCTGGAGATAGTCCACAAGGGTTATGCCCTCCATTTTCACCAACATCCTCCAACATATTTTCCAGGGGAGCCTCCAAGGCCCCCTCTGCACACAGACCTTCTTCTACAAGAGTTTCATGGCCTGTTGGTGGACAGGGCGGTGGAGCCTGTGCCTCCCCACTTGCAAGGTCACGGATTCTACTCCAGGTATTTCCTGGTACCCAAAAGGACCAGTGGCCTTCGACCCATTCTGGACCTCAGGAACCTCAAGTTCCTAGAGAAAGAGAAGTTCAAGATGCTTACTCTTGGGACACTTCTGCCCTACCTCCAGCAGGGAGATTGGCTATGCTCCTTAGATCTAAAAGATGTGTACCCTCACATCCTCATTCATCCAGACCACAGAAAGTACCTCAGGTTCATTGTGGGAGGAAACCATTATCAGTACAGAGTACTACCTTTTGGCCTGACCTCCGCTCCCAGGGTCTTTACCAAGTGCCTGGCAGTTGTAGCGGCCTACCTGAGAAATCAGGGCATCTTTGTCTTTCCCTATCTGGATGACTGGCTCATCAGAAGTCAGACATTCCTGGAGGCCAGACAAGCCACCCTCAGAACCATTGTTCTGCTTCAAAACGTGGGCTTTGTCATAAACTTCGCAAAGTCCACTTTGCTCCCCTCCCAGAACTTGGAGTTCATAGGGACAAGGTTGGATTCTCAACTGGCAAAGGCATTCTTGCCAGAAGACAGGGCTCAAAGACTGATGGACGTGGCCAATCAGTTTCTAAACAGGTCCCTGGTCTCCGCCAGACTCTGCCTCAGGCTTCTGGGCCACATGGCCTCGACAGTGCATGTGACTCCCAATGCCAGGCTCCATATGAGGCCTGCACAGTGGTGCCTTCGGACTCGGTGGTCTCAGGCCACAGGCCGCCTAAGAGACAGGATAAGGGTGTCCAGACCTCTTTTGGCCTCCCTCAGCTGGTGGCTACATCCACCCAATCTGCTGAAGGGGATGCCCTTCCAAATGCCAGATTACTCGGTGGTTCTCACCACTGATGCCTCTCTGCAGGGCTGGGGTGCTCATTGTCTGGACAAGTGCACTCAAGGCCTCTGGTCTCCCTGGGAGGCAGCCCAACAGATCAATCTCCTAGAACTTCGAGATATCCGCTTAGCTCTCAGGGCTTTTTCTCCGATCCTGGCTCACCGCTCAGTCTTGATTCAAACAGACAACCAGGTAGCCATGTTTTATGTGAACAAACAGGGCGGGACTGGGTCAAAGCTCCTTTGTCAGGAGACTCAAGACCTTTGTTCCTTTGCCCTGAAGTACAACATGCTTCTCAAGGCGGTGTACCTTCCAGGCCAGGAAAACTGCCTGGCCGACCGGTTGAGCAGAATTCTGCAGCCCCACGAGTGGCAGCTGCATCCCTTGGTCGTTCAGAAGATCTTCCTGAAGTGGGGGTCTCCCTTGGATAGATCTCTTTGCCAGTCCGCTGAACAAGCAACTGCCCAAGTTCTGCTCCAGGCAACCGCATCCTTTGAGGATAGCACCAGATGCTTTTCTGATGTCCTGGTCTCAGGGCCTCCTGTATGCGTTTCCTCCTACGCCCTTGGTGGCCCGAACTCTTTTCAAGACTCTTCAGGACAAGGCCTCGGTCCTGCTGGTAGCTCCCAGGTGGCCGAGGCAGCCTTGGTTTCCACTTCTGCTTCAACTGGCAGTGGATTCCCCACTACCTCTGGGGTTGCAGCCCGACCTTCTCTCACAGGAACAGGGTTCCCTTCTGCACCCCAATCTCAAAGCTCTCAATTTGATGGCCTGGAGGCTGCAAGGGTAGTTTTGGCTCCCTGGGGCCTGCCTCAGGAAGTTGAGGAGGTTGTCCTAGCCTCTAGGAAACAGTCCACTAGGAAAACCTATGTCCTCAAATGGAAGAGGTTTTCTGTGTGGTGTCAGCTTCGTACAGAGGATCCTTTTTCCTGTACTGTGCCAGTAGTGCTTCAGTACTTACTGCACTTATCAAATCAGGGACTTAAGTCCAATTCTGTTCGGGTCCACCTCTCAGCTCTAGCAGCTCACCACTCACTAGTGGAGGGACATTCTCTGTCTGGTCACCCCTTGGTGTCCCACTTTCTCAGGGACTTGCTTTTGCTCAAGCCCCCCATCTGTCCTCCTGCTCCTGAGTGGGAGCTGAATGTGGTCTTGCAGCAACTGACTCGCCCACCCTTTGAGCCGATGGCTACTTGCCCTCTACTCTTCCTTTCTTGGAAGACTCTCTTCCTGATAGCGCTCACCTCAGCTAGGCGAGTGAGTGAGCTTCAGGCCCTGGTCTGTGATAGACCTTACACCAGGATTTATAGGAACAGGGTAGTCCTTAGGACTCATCCAAAGTTCCCTCCCAAGGTTGTCTCCTCTTTCCACCTCAACCAGGAGGTGGTTCTTCCAACATTCTTCCCTAGGCCTCATGCTAGCCAGGCTGAAGCAGTCCTGCATACCCTGGACTGTAGGAGGGCCTTATCTTTCTACCTTGACCGTACGCAGGGATATAGAAGGGCTACTCAGCTCTTCGTCTCATTTGACCCCAATAAGTTGGGGTTGCCTGTGTCCAAGCGTACCTTGTCCATCTGGGTGGCTGACCTTCCTTTGCAGGGTAGGGTCACGGCCCATCGTGTCAGGGCGATGGCTGCCTCAGTGGCTCATCTCCGCTCTGTGCCCTTGGTAGACATCTGCAGGGCTGCAACTTGGTCTTCAAGCCAGACTTTTGTGGCCCATTACTGTCTGGAGAGGGAGTCCCGTAGGGACAGTGCTTTTGGCCAAGCAGTACTCCGGAATCTCTTTGAGGTTTAGGCAACTCCTGCCCTCTTGTTGGGCTACCGGTGGAGGGTTGTGTCCTTGAAAAGCCTTTCTTTGATGCTGTGACTAGAGGGGGTTCTCTTGTTCAGCCTGGGTTCCTGGTAGCCCAAAGCTAGGGAGTCACCCATATGTGAGGACTGACTTCCTGCTTGGTCCTGGAGAAAGAGTAATTACTCACCTGTAACAGGTGTTCTCCAGGAGCAGCAGGAATCAGTCCTCACAACCCTCCCTCCTCCCCTTGGAGTTGCAGTTGTATATAGTTTGTTTTACATTTTTGTGTGCTGTTCTTAGCTATGTCATTTGACTGAGGTAAGATGGCACCTTTAGGCGGGAAGAGAACCGCGCATGCGTGCCAGCATTCCCAAAGGCTTTCATGGAAAGCTGGGGAAATGCTCCGCTGGGGCTTCATCGGCGCCGATGACACCCATATGTGAGGACTGATTCCTGCTGCTCCTGGAGAACACCTGTTACAGGTGAGTAACTACTCTTTGTTCTCGCCGATACTTTGATTCTTCCGATTCCAGTTCTTCTGATGACGAGTCACTCGATACCCAAAGACTGCAAAGTCTACCGGAGGACCCTTCTCCCTCACTGGAATGGTGCATGTCCTGTCCCGAGGACATGTCTATTCAGGAGTTTATTCGTGACCTGGCTAGGGGTCTCTCTTTAACAGTGACATCAGAGAAACAGTCCGGAGCAGAGAAATTGGAGATCCTCCAATACCAACAGCTCTTAAGAAGACGGCTACACTTCCGATTCACCTCATTCTCCATGATCTCATGCTCTGGATGTAGAAGACTCCCCTCACTATTTCTTTCTATACTCGAAGTACCCGAGTATCGAGTACCCGAGTGTCCCGGCTTCCAAAATACGCAGCTTCCTCACCATTCAGCAATGGTGGAATCGGCGATGCACCTCATTAAGAGTTCTAAGACTCATTCCTCTAACCCACTCAGTAGAGAATCAAGAACCCTCAATGCTTTTGGGCGTCAGTGTTTTCAGGCTTCCATGCTTTCAGCCAGGATAAACTCATACATTCTCTATATGGGTATGTTCCTCAAGGAAGTAACTGGGGATCTTCAGACTATGGTCCCTCTTCTTCTAGATGATAAGAGGTGACTATCTCACATTGATTAGACATGCCCAGAATGTCTCAAAGTTTGTTAATAGAGCAACCTTTGATGCCTTTGAATGCACCAGCAGAGCCACATCTATCTCTGTCGGTGCACGTAGGATTGCATGGCTGCAAGCATCAGATCTTGAACAGTGGGTTGAGGATAAACTGGGCAATATTCCCCGCAAAGAGGAAAACCTTTTTGGCAAGGACTGGCAGGATAAGGCTTCTCAGTTGGAATCTGAGAATACCATGCTGAACAGGCTCTTTAGGGCTACAGCCAACCCTGCTAGGAAAAAAGCAACTGCAAAGAAAACTTTCTATGCTAAGAAGGAAAGGTTTTACCCTTCTTATCCCCCTGCTTCTCAGTACCAACCTCAGGGTCCTTAAAAGAGGCAGCAGCTTTCCAAACAACAGAAGAAGCCTCAGACTCCTAAGGCTCAACCAGTGCCACAGACTCAATCTGCACCTAGTTTTTGACTTTTTCTTAGCGATCATAGCCACCCCTTCTCTGGAGGTTCCCCACCCCCTCCACATAGCAGGCAGACGTATTATGCCCACAGGTGGCATCTCATCACCTCAAAGCAGTGAACTCTAACCATAGTGAAGGAGGGGTACAGACTTCATTTTCACCCACTGCCCCCCTCAACCCTGGTAGGGGAATATCATTCTCAGCCCCTTCTCACTGCTCTCCTACTGCAAGAGGTGACTTCTCTTCTATCTCCTACTGCAAGAGGTGACTTCTCTTCTATCACAGGGTGCCATAGAGGAGGTTCCTACACCTCAGCAGGGAACAGGCTTCTACTCTCCTTACTTTCTTTACTTTCTCATGCCAAAGAAGAGTGGAGGGTACAGGCCCATCCTGGACCTCAGAAACCTAAACAAGTTTCTGGTCCACTAGAAGTTCAAGATGTTCTCCCTAGGGACCCTCCTTTCCTACCTCCAGAGTCAGGACTGTTCTCTAGATCTCAAAGAAGCATATATTCATCCAGAACACAGGAAATATCTACGCTTCATATTTCAAGGAAGACACCATAAATACAGTCATTCCTTTCGGACTCGCCCCTGCTCCAAGAGTCTTCACAAAGTGCTTGGCGGTCATAGCCACATATCTAAGATCTCTCGCGGTATTTGTCTTCCCTTACTTGGACGACTGGCTCTTAAAGGCAGGCACCTCCCAGGAGAGGTCCACCTGTCTCTCTTTCATGCAATGCAAGTACTGCAACACTTGGGCTTTGTCATAAATCTTTCAAAATCCCATTTCACTCCGACTCAAACTAGAGTTCATAGGAGCTCTACTAAACACAGAATAGTCAAGGGCATTCCTACCCCAACCCCGCTGTGCATGCCTCATGGAGCTAGCATCCCAGACGCAACTCAGAGACCATCTGAGGGAAATGCTGAAACTTCTAGGTCATATGGCCTCAACGGTACATGTGATAGCATACACCCATCTACATATGCGCATAGCTTTGGGGTCTGCTCCAGATCTCCTCTCTCAGAAGGAGGGGATGTTGCTCCATCCCAATCCGCAGTCCCTCCATCTCACCATATGGCTGCTGAGGGCTTAGCCTTCCACAATGTTAACCTTTCCCAGGAGGTTAAGGACATATTTTTGGCTTCTAGGAAGCCATCCACCAGGCCGCTCCTAAGCCTTCAAATGGCATAGATTCACTCTGGTGCTTTGAGGGATCTTAACCCCTTCTCAGCTCTGGTGGAGGCGTTACTTATCTCCTCCACCTGGGCTCAAAACCAATTCGGTAAGAATACACCTAAGTGTAATTGCGGCCTCTCACATGCCCTTAGATGGGCAGCCCATCTCTTCTCAGCCGCTTGTAGCATGCTTCATGAGGGGTCTTCTATTAACCAAACCTCTCATTAAGCCCCTTCCAGTGGCATGGGATCTTAACGTTGTCTTAGGACAGTTTCTCAAGCTGCCCTTTGAACCTCTAGCCCCACTACAGCACTGAGGTTTCTCACGTGGAAGGTCACCGTCATTATTGCCCTCACTTCAGCAAGACGCATTAGTGAGCTCCAGACTTTGGTGGCTAACCCTCCTTATACACGATTCCAGCATGATAAGGTAGTCCTTAGGACTCATCCTCACTTTATGCCGAAGGTGGTCTCGCCCTTCCATTTAAACCAGTCGGTCTACCTTCCTGTCTTTTCCCTAGACCTCATTCCTCTAGGGCAGAGGCAACCCTTCACACTTTGGATTGCAAACGTGCCTTGCTTGTTATCTCCAGAGAACTTGAGAGCACAGAAAGGTTTCTCAATTTTTCATCTCCTTTGACTCGAGTCACCTGGGGTTGCCAGTATCCAAACAAACTCTTTCCAGGTGGATAGCAGACTGCATTTCCTTTGCTTATGAAAAGGCAGGACTCTCTCTCGAGAGTCACATCACTGTATATAATGTTCGGGCCATGGCTGTCTCTATGGCAAATCTACGCTCTGTAGCGATTAATGAGATATGCAAAGCAGCAACTTGTTCTTCTGTCCACTGCAAGTTCCACGCCCGGCCACCCACATATTTGGGAAAAAAATCGGGACACGTGGTATAAGAGGCCCTAATCGAATCTTTTTCATCTCAGCAGGCAGCATAGCCTCTCCTTATCCTTTGCCACTGCTGCTTTCTAAGATCTGTCCCCTGCGGCAGCAGCAAAGGATACAAGCACATCACAGCCATGGGGATTTTCCTACTGTCAGTGTCACTGCATGCTCTGCCAATCCTGCCCCCTTTGACTTTGACTTCCTGTTGTTGAGGGGGCGGAATCGGCAGAGCTTGCAGCGATGCTGACAGTAAGAAAGTCCCCATGTCTGTATTGTGCTCTTTTCCTTTGCCGCTACCACAGGGGGGACCGATCTTAGAAAGCAGCAGCAGAGGGGGGAGGGATTGGAGAAAGATGCTAGGCCAGGGAGAGATGGTATTTAAGGTAAGATACAGTAGACGTGCTGTGCCTGCCGTGCAGGGGGGGGGTAGGGAGTGCTGGATTATTTTATTTATTTATTTAACATTTTTTATATACCGTCTTTCTACAAATCAAGACGGTTTACATAGAACGTTTCAAGGCAGTGTGTTTCATCTGTTTACAAAGAACAAAGTAACAAGGATACATAGGCGAACAATAAGAACTAATTTATGAACTAATTACAATGATCAATGATCAACTATTTACATATGTATATATAGAGCTACAGATGGTTGTGTTATAGATTTGAAGGAGTATGGGCGGGGAGGTAGATATAGAGGGTTAGGTACTAGGGTGGTAGGGAAAAATGTTCAAGGAAGAGGTGGGTTTTTAACTTCTTACGGAACTCAGAGTGGCTCACACAGTTACGCAGCTCATGAGGAAGGGTATTCCATAGGAATGGAGCATAGAGAGAGAAGGCCCTGTTGCTTGTAGATTGTTTACAGTGCCTTTTAGTTGTTGGTATGGCCAGTAGGTTTTTGGTAAAGGAACGGTGTGTTCTTGTGGTGTTGGAGAAGGCAAGGAGTGGGGAGAGGCATGGAGCTGACTCCTTTGAGATAATTTTGTGTATAAGAGTAAGAACCTTCAATTTAGCTCGGTGTTGAATTGGGAGCCAGTGGAGATCATAGAGGACTGGTGTGATATGAGATCGTCTGGGGTTGTTGTTTATGAGCCGTGCTAACGTATTCTGGGTTAGTTGGAGTGGTTGGATGGTGTTCTTGGGGAGGCCATGATAGATCAGATTACAGTAGTCAAGTGAGGGGGTTGTGAGGGCCTGACAGACAGTACGAAAGGAGTCAGGGCTTAAGAGAGGTTTGAGGTTCCGGAGAGTATGTAGCTTTGCGTATACTGTATTGGTGGTTCTCTTTATTTGATCGGAGAAGGAGAGGTTCTGATCAAGGATGATTCCAAGATATTTCATTTGGTTTTTTATAGTGAGTGTGAGATCACCAAAGGTGAGGGTTGGAGGGGGGGGGGTGTTTGAGGGATTGGAAAAAACTTGAAGGACCTCAGTTTTGGATTGGTTAATTAGCAGGTTGTGCTGGGAGAGCCAAGATTTGAGGCTGATTAGACATTCATTCAGTTTAGTAAAATTAGGATTAGTGAAGTTAAATGGGATGAAGCACATCATGTCATCTGCATATAATTGGTACTGAATGCCATAGTTTTGGAAAATCTTGCAGACAGGTTGAAGGAAGATATTGAAAAGTAACGCGGATAGACTAGATCCTTGGGGTACACCTTGTTTTAGTGCAAATGGGAGGGAGGTATCACTTCCAATACGGACGTGTTGGGTTCTGGTGTCTAAGTAGGACTGGAACCATTTTAGAGTTGTGCCTCTCAGTCCTATTTCATGAAGTCTGGTTAGGAGTTGATTGTGGGGGAGAGAGTCAAAAGCAGCGGATAAGTCAAGGAAAATACGTAGGCATCCTTGAGCGGGGTTCTGAGTGTGTAAGTACAAGGAATCTAGTAGAGAGGTGAGGAGGGTTTCAACTCCATGATTCTTTTTGAAACCATGTTGGAATAAATCGAGGGGAGAGTGGTCATCAATATAGTTCTGAAGTTGGGTTTGGAGAAGTTTCTTGGCTATCTTTGCAAAGAAAGGAATACTAGAGATGGGTCTATAGGAGGAAGGGGAGGTGGGGTCTAGTTTTGCTCCTTTTAGGATTGGGCAGATAGAGGCACACTTAAGTGGAGGTGGTACGGAACCAGTCTGGAGAGAGGTTTGTACAATATTCAGAATGTAGGGGCTGAGGGAACTTCTGGTAGATTTGATCCAGGGACAGAGCAAGGGTCAAGGGTGGAGGTTGAAGCATTCAAATCTTTAATAACATCAGATACATTATCTAATGTTATGGGATGAAACTCATTCCATGAGTTTGAGAAGGTTGCATCATGTGGTTGGGTGCTGTGGTCCGTAGTAGGTTGAGGGTTATTGGTTGACAAAGATGGGAGGAATTTAGAGATCAGATGATTAGCTATAGCTTGCGCAGTTATTTTTGGTGGCTGGTCTTGTTGTAGGGGTTCGTTTATTAAGGATTTGGTGATGGAGAAGAGCTCTCTTGGTTTATTAAGCGCTCGTTGGATAATATTTTCGTTATATTCTCTTTTATGAGTGAGGGTTTCTGAGCAGTAGGATTAGAGATGGGGGAGAAGAAAGCAAGGGGTCATTGGGGCTTGGAGTCGGACACAGGAGGGATATGCTGATTTTGGAAAAAGAGAAGAAAGACCAGGGATACAAAGTGTTGATACTGGGGTCAGGAAGGATGATAAGGGTGGCAGGGCTTATGCCTGACATGGAGAAAGTAGCACAGGGGAGATGCTGGACATGGGGGTAGAGAGAAAGAGGAGAAATGCTGGACACATGGGGAAGTACTCAGACAGAAGAAATGGTGGATGGAGAGAGAAGTTGGGTGGAAAGCAGGGCCGGCGTTAGAGGTGTCAAACAGGACAGTTGCCCTGGGCCCCCCTGTATGTTTAACACCAGCCCTGGTGGAGAAAGAGAAGAAGAGATGATGTTGGATTGAAAGGATGGAGAGAAAAGAAGTGCAGATATTGAATGGAAGGGGTGGATAGAGAGGAGGAGTAGATACTATATAGAAGGAGATGGGGGAGGGGAGAGAGAGATGATGCTCGATGGCAAACAGAGTAAAAGGATGGTTAGTTAGACTGGAGAATAAGATCAAGGGGAATGGGATAGCCAAGGTGACAGAAGGAGATGAAGAGCTGTAGAATACGAGCAGTAAAAAGAGAGAAAGTGAGGACTGGATAGTAAGAGTGAATGAAATCTGAGTGGATAAAAAGGCAGAAAAACAAATGGAAGAAAACTGAAAGTAAAGTTCAGTGTCTGAGATAGATGTAGCGGAGAAAGCAAAGATGACATGAAGAGAGGAAAATGACAAATGGACAGAAGCCCTTTAAAGAGAGCTGAGAGAAGATGGAAACCAAAGACTGGGGTCAACATGAGTAGAAAAATTAAATGGCCAGACAACAAAGGTAGAAAAAAGAATTCTATTTTTAATTTAGTGATTGGACTGTGTCAGCTTTTGAATTTTCTCTTTTTATATTTTGCACAGTACAGGCGGAAATGCATCACCATCTATTTCTCTGATGCTGCACTGCATGTGGAATCTGCCTTCTTGGGATTTCAGTTTAATTTTTGTCAACATATTTCATTTTGTAGTTTGTGGGTACTTATTCTGTACTTGTTGATGGTCTATCTATATTCTAAAGTGTGTAACAGGCCAGGTATTCTGTTAGTATGAAGTTTCCATGCAGGAAACTGACTTGTTCAGTTTTCCCAGTAGGTGAATGGATGTTTTAGGGTTTTTTTGTTTTTTAAGTGCCTTAAAGTCAATGCTGACTCCTAGCAACCCAGCAGCACCTGGGTTTTCTTGGCAAAGCATGACCAGAAGTAGATTGGCAGGCCTTTTCTTCCCAGGCAATGGAGGGTAAAGTGACTTGTCCAAGGTCACAAGGAGTGCCAGTGGGAATTGAATCCTGATCTCTTGGGTACAAGGCTGTTGCTCTAATCACTAAGCTGCTCCTCTACTCTGTTTTAGGTTCTACTGCAGTATTTTTTTGCCACTCTTTTCTGGGTAGGTTCCTTGTGAGAGTTTTGGAAGTTAGTGCTCTTATGGAATGGTAGATTTGCTCTAAGGATCCTGTACTGTGGGTTCTTGGTGTGTAGTCAGCCGTAGGGGGTTGGTAGTGCAATATGGATTGTCTTTGAGATTTGCAGTTTTGCATTCTCAATGCTGCCAGTCTGAAATTTTAAAATATTTTGTCACTTCAGATTCAAGGAAATCTCAAACTTTAAGAGAATGTCTGTTTAATTTTGTTCAGTAGCCTGATAGCTTCACTGCTGCTGATTTCTGGGCTTTTCCGGCTCTGGCACGATCCAATCCAGCTGAGGCACTATGATCTTGAATTCATGACTATCAGGATTCGCTTTTCTCATTTTATATCTTCCCTTATCAATAAACTGGTTATAGCACTGATTAAATAAGTCCTGTATACAGATATTTAGAATGGTTTATTCTTTTGTGGGTGTGTGAATGGTAATTTTGATTGATGATTTTCATTGTTTATTCTATTGTAACAGCTATTTTAATAAATTGTATATGTATGTATGTTTGGAAGCTGCCTAGAGTTTTAGGTTAAATTAAATTAATACAAATGAGATCCAAGGACTATTTAAATATTTATGCAAATGAGGCCTCACAGTGAGTCTCTGCACATGGCCCCGCATGACCCTCAGGCCGCCCCTGTTTCTTACCATACTTTAGTTATAGTGTCACCTTGCTGAGATTTAGTATAGATATTATACAATGGAGTCACCATGTGAAGTTACTCAGCAAGACTTGAGGAGGGAACTTTATTCTCTCCTCCTAAGAGATGCAAATCAATTCGCCAACAACTGTCAGTGAATTTTTATGTTGCACACACCTTTGGCCCCTTTTTGCAAAACAAGAGAAAAAAACTCTTCAAAGAATTAGATCAACAAATGAGGAAAAACAAGTGGCAAATGCACAAATACACTGGGAAATACAGTATGATCTCCAGGAATGTAGTCTTCACATATGGGTATTGGCACCGACGGAGCCTGCGCAGGAACGCTCCCCAGCGTCCTATAGGAAAACCTTTGGGAGCACCGCACTGCGCCTGCGCTGCTGCCTTCCCGCCTTTCCAACTCTCCCTCTTCAGTTTTTCATTTTCTGCGGAGATGACAGACAGCAATTATTGTCACCGCAGAAAATTTTCTTTTTTGTGGTCGCGTCTGCCTTCCCGCCGATACTCACACCGGTACCATCGGTGTCGTCTTTCTTCTTAAAAAAAAAAAAAAAAAAAGCCTTTTTCTTGAGGGTCTTTCCGCTCTTGGTGCCTCGGCGCCATTTTGGGCCGTAAGCCCTGTTCTTCTTTAAAATGGAGAAACCAACTAGTGGTTTAAAAAAAAATGTTCAAAATGTAGCAGTACTATTTCTGCTACTGACACCCATGACTGGTATCTTAAATGTTTGGGCCCAGACCATTCACCATCGGAGTGTCTCCTCTGCAGAAAGATGTCTAAGAGGGGCCTGCAGAATAGAGCTGCAAAACTTGGCACCCTTTTTTGCCTCGGATGCAGTGTCCATTGCATCGACGTCGTCCAGGGCTTCATCTTCCTCAAAGGGTAAATCTCTAACTTCTAGCGTTGCCCTCGAGGAGAATACACCGGCCAAACAACCCCTGCGGGAAGTCCTTGCCTCTCAAGCATTATCGGGGTCCCAAGATGTTCCCAAGGCGTCCACCTCTGGAGAGCTCTTGGTGCCATGTTCTGGGGTCATGGCCCGCTCTGCCAGTACCGACACCCAGACATTGGCAGGCTCCTTCGATCAGCGTATCCTAGCCATTGAGCAGAGTCTTGCGGCCTTGTTAGCAGCCTCCGTACCAATGAAGCCGGTTCCGCAGTCTTCGGTACCGGACGTATCTGCATTTACCGTTGCACTGCTCTCCGCGCTACCACCCATGCTGGCCCTAGAATTGGTGTCTGGCATAGAGGGTCCAGTATCGAGGCATTCTGATGCCGACTTTGATCGGTATCGTCGACAGGCGGTGCGGGAGCACCCAGCCCGTCGATACTTCGAGGATTCCGATTCTTCTGATGACTCCATTGGTATTGGAGCGGTTCTTCCGGAGGATCCCTCTCCTTCCCCGCAATGACGGATGTCTCCTCTGGAGGACATGTCTTTTCAAGACTTTTTTTTTTATTTTTTATAACTTTCTCTTTATTGATTTTTCAATTATTTATAGTTCACACAATAGAAAATAAACACAGCAGAAATCAAACAAGCACAAACCACAAACCCCTCTAACAGAAGTAGCAAACAAAGCTAGACTACCCCAGAGCAGAACCCAGCACCAGGGTCAGGCAGGACAACATTAACCACAGATCACCCTCATCACTCCAGCGGAGGTTCGCTTCCCCCCCAGTCAGAGTCCCATGCCCCCAGTACACCCCCCCTCCCACCCTTCAGACCTGTTACCTCCCCCTCCCCTCCCCAACCCCCCCTCAACCCCCACTACGAACTCTACCGACTACCCACCCCTTGTACTCCCCTCCCTCCCTGCCATTTCAATAACCATCCATAATACCCCTTCCACAACTGCCGAAAACTCTGCACCTTGTGCGCTCCATAGGCCGCAATTTCACACATACCCCGCAACCCACTCAATCTCCCCACAATATCCCTCCTAGTAGGCACATCCCTACTCTTCCATCGCAATAGAATCTCCCCCTCGCTGCAGCAATACAATATCCAATCATCTGCTGCAGCCCCCTCTCCCCCTCCAGTTCATTCAACAGAGCCATGGCGGGAGTCAGAACAACTGGAACACCCGTCACCTCCCCAATAGCCCCCTCCCAGTCAACCCACATACTCTTCACCACCGGGCAGTCCCACAGCAAGTGATATAAATCCCCCCTCCCCTTACATCCCCTCCAACACTCTCCCGATTCCCCCTTACAGATGGCCCGCAATTTCCACGGAGTCCAATAGGTCTGATACCGAATCTTTAAACTACTCTCCAGGTAGACCGTGCCCGGGGCCAACCGCTTAGACCACCCATAAATACCCTGCCAACGTTCCCGAGTCCACTCTCCCCCTAGTACCTTCTCCCACTCCACTTCTCCCCGTATTCTCCCCCCACCTCCCCCTGTTTAATCAATTCCCCATATAATTGAGTTATGACTCCCCTCCGCCCCCCGCTCGCCAACAGTGTCTCGACCACCGTGGCCTCACTAACTACATCTTCCTTAACCTCCCTCCTACCTAAAAAAGACATGACCTGTAAATAGGCAAAAAATCCTCTACCTTCCAACCCAAATTCACTTTGCAACTCCCCCCAACTCTTAAACTCCCCCCTCGAGTGGATCACCTGCCCCATATACCGCAACCCCTTCCCCCCCCCCACTCCCTAAACACCCCCCCTCTTTCCCTGGGGCGAACTCTCGAACCCCCGTAATATACATACCCTAGTATACCGCTTTCCCCCTAATAACTGACGCCTCGACCGTAACCAAAGCTCTTTTGTCAATGCTCTAAAAGGATTACCCCCTTACCCCCCTTCCGCCACAGCTCCCGGGTCCCAAATCCACGCCGCCAGGCTCCCCCCCTGTCCTTGCTCCTGCTCCATCTGCACCCACCGGGGAGTCTCATCCCCCCCTGCCAACTCTGCAATGCCCTTAACTGAGAAGCCAAATAATACTTTTCCAGCCAGGGAACCCCCATCCCCCCCTCCTTACTATGCCGAAACATTGCAAGCCGCGCTACCCTCGGGCGCTTCCCTGCCCATATAAACTCCATCATAACCCGCTGGGCCCGCTTCAAGTAGTTCCGGGACACCTTACACGGTAGGGAACTAAACAAAAAAAGAAACCGTGGCAGAACATTCATTTTTAAAACTGCTATCCTGCCCAGCCACGTAAGATATAAACCCTTCCACCTTTGCAAATCGCGGCGCACATCATTCAAAAGCCCCCCATAATTAACCTTCCCCAGTCCCGCCAAATTCTTTCCCATCTGGATCCCCAAATATCGGTAATGTTCTCCCACCCACTTAAACGCAAACCCCCCTTTCAACCCAGCTACCAGCCCCTTACTTAAATTAAACCCCAAAATCTCGGATTTACTGTTATTGATCTTATACCCCGCTACCTTACTATACCACTCTATCTCTCTCATTAAGATCGGTAACGTTAACAAGGGCTCCCTAAGCGTAAAGATTACATCATCTGCAAATAGGGTGATTTTAACCTCCTGGGAGTTCATTAGGACCCCCTTAATATCCGGTGACCCCCTAACCCTCTCAGCCAGCGGCTCAATTACCAAGGCATAGAGCAAAGGGGACAAGGGGCAGCCCTGCCTAGTACCCCTCCCTAAGTTGAACGCTCCAGAGTAACTGCCATTGACCCGCACCCTGGCCTGTGGCGCCGCATACATCGCTTGAACCCATTGAACGAAATGTGGGCCCAACCCCACTTTCTCCAGCACACTAAGCATAAAAGGCCATTCCACCCGATCAAACGCTTTTTCAGCATCTACCGACAGAAAAATGGCCCTTTGCCCCATCCGCTGCACCTCCCAGGTAAGGTTACATATCTTACGTATATTATCCCCCCCTTGCCGCCCTGTTATAAACCCTGTTTGGTCGGGATGTACTAAAGCAGGCATCACCTTAGCCAATCTATTGGCCAAGACCTTCGCCAAAAGTTTAGCATCCACGTTCAATAGTGAAATGGACCGGTAGGACCCACAAACCATTGGGTCTTTACCCGGCTTAGGGATAAGAGTTATCCCTGCTTCCCTCATTGAGCGTGGAGTCTCCCCGCCTGTCAACACTCCATTAAACACTTCCACCATCAAAGGCCCCAGAAGGGAGCGGAACACCTGATAGAACCGCCCCGACAACCCATCTAAACCAGGAGCCTTACCCCTTTTTAACGTACCTATCGCCAGATCTACTTCCCTCTCCGTTATGGGCCTATCCAACCACTCCGTCTCCTCCTTCGACAGAGAGGGCAAGGCACACTCTTTCAAGTACTCCTCACACTGAGCTTTCCCCCCCCTCACCTCACTAGTATATAACTTTTTATAATAGTCTGTGAAAGTCGCCCTAATTTCATTGTTCCCATGGACCAGCCTCCCCGCTACTCCCCGGATGCCCCCAATATTCTTCTGCATGACCTTACTACGCAACCTCTGCGCCAACCTCCTCCCCACCTTGTTTCCCCCCTCAAACCACCCTTGCTTCAGTACCCGCAGCTCGTACGCTATTTCGCTTGCAGTTGCTCTAGCTGCCCCCTCAACTCTTTCAATTTCCCCTCGACCCCCCTCCCCCCTCCCATGTACCATCCTCTCTAGACGACCAATATCTTGCAGCAACAGGTGTTCCCGTTCCCCCCTCCGTCGACGCTCCCGGGCCGCTTCCTGAACCAAGTGCCCCCTTACCACAGCCTTAAGCCCATCCCACACAATCCCTATCTCCACCTCTCCAGTCATATTAAATTCCTGATAGTCCTTCACTACCTTCCCTATACGTTCGATCACCCCCGGCTCTTCCAGCAGGGCCTCATTAAGCCTCCAGAATTTAACCCCGTCATCCACATACCCCAAGCTAAACTTAACCCACACAGGCGCATGGTCGGTCCACGTAATGGAGCCATGTTCTGCCTCTACCACCCTGTTCATCCAGCCTCCACCCGCCCACACCATATCAATCCTACTATACGTGCCATGTGGTGCTGAGTAATAAGTATATTGTTTACATCCAGGATTCTGACTCCGCCAAACATCTTCCACCCCCAACCGTTCCTTCAAGTGCATCAATTTCACTCGATCCACCCGCCTCCCCAAACCACTACCCCCCCCCCCATTGTCCAACCGCGGGTTCACGGTCATATTAAAATCCCCCCCAATAATAATGGGGGCATCACTCAAACCCCCCAACTCACTCTGCATCCTTTCAAAGAATTCCCCCTGTTTCTCGTTAGGGCCATATATGCTCACAATCCAGGCCTGCTCCCTCCCAATTTGAACTTTAAGTCCCACTGCTCGACCCCTCTTGTCCCTGTATTCCCCCACCACCCTATCCACCCATTCCGCTCCCACCAAAATGCCCACCCCCTCCCCTTCCGAGCCTCCGCTCTCTGTCCAGCCAACATGACCCTGGGGTAATGCTTCGTCTGCAACATCCTTTCCTGTCCCACCTTCAGATGGGTTTCTTGTAGGCATATGAAATCCGCTCTCAGCCTACCGCCCTCTCGCTCCACCATTCTACGCTTCCTCCAAGTGCCCAACCCTCGCACATTCATTGTGGCTACTACCATCTGCTGCTGTCCTGCTCGCTTCCCACCACCCCCATCCCCCTGCCCCCTCTGTCCCCTCCCCCCCCGTCCCCTCCCCCCCCTTCTCGCCCCTTCCCCCCTCTCCCTTCCCGCCCTCCCCTTTCCGCAACCCCACCCCCAACCCCTTCACCTCCCCTCCCCCTCCAAATCCCCCCTCCACCCTCTGGAGGTCTCCTTCGGAGTAGTGCCCATCAACCAGAGGCAGCTTCTTACCCCCTCCCCCCTCCCCATATCTTCCCACTTCCCCCATCCAGCCCATCGCCATCCTCACCCCCCTCCCTTCCCTAACCTCCATCCCTCTCCCTTCCCCAAAACTCCCCCTCCACTCCCCCACCCCCCAACTTCCCATACATTCACCCACCACATCCCCCCTCACTCTCCCCTCCCCCCTCCCCAATAAGCATACATCCCCACACATGATATATTAATAATAAAAAAAAATAAAAAAACAAAAAGAGCAAAGTTCTTCACATGGAGGTACGCAACCAAAAGAATATAGTCCCCGGCTCTTCAGGTGCCCCCATCACTTTCGTTACAGGCAGGTTGCTCCTCAGCTGCCACCTCCGGGCTCCGACGACGCTTCTCACCGCTCCTCCTAGCCACCTGCGCTTCCTCTCCGCGACTGCCCCCCTCCGGTTCACTCGGCAGTCCACTCCCCAGCCCCGCCATTTTTAAAGCTGCCAGTGCCTCCGATACTGATTGGGCCCTCCAGTTCTTGAGCCCAACAGTGAAAAGGATGCCAAAAGGATACAACCATCTATAGCGGACATTCTCCTTCCTCAGAATAGACGTGACCGACTGCATTTCTCGCCTCCGCTGTAGAGTTCCCACAGCCAGGTCCGGGTAAATCTGTATAGTGTACCCCTGCCATACAAAATCCTTTTGGTTGCGCATGAGAGTAATGATCCGCTCTTTAAGTTTGTAATCCTCCATACACAGGATAATATCTCTCGGTCGATTAGGCCTACTAAGGCCCAAGGCCTGGTGGGCTCGTACCAATTTCAACCCCACCTGCTCAGTCTCATTCCCCAAGTCTATTAAAATAGTCTGGAGCACTGCGTGTGCCACCTTCTCACTTTCCATAAACTCTTTCTCTTCTTGCACCCCACGGATGCGCAAGTTATTCCTTCTGGACCGGTTTTCGAGGTCCTCCACTTTCAGCAAAACCAAGTCCTTCCAGGCCTCCAAGTCCTTAAGCGAGCGTTCTACCCCCGGTCTGCCGGGTGTCCAGCCGTCCCAGCTGCTGTTCTTGTTCCTCCACTCTATTCCCCAACTCGCCCATCTCCTCTCGCAGTGCGGCACACATATCTCCAACTTCAGCTTTCACCGCCTGCAATTCTGTTTTAAGATCGCCGAACCAGCCACGCAGCTCTTCTCTCGTCACATTTTGCACTACCGTCTCCGCCATCGCAGGGACCTCGCTCCGCTGCCCCTTCCGATCTGGAGCTTCGCCATTTCCTGCGCTTTGCCCCGCCATCTTTTTCTCACCAGCTGTGGACTTCGCGCTGCCATACGTGAACTCTTTCAAGTCCGCCGCCTTTTTTCTCGTCGCCATAAGGTTCTGCAGACTTCCCTCTGCCACCGCCTGCTTTTGCTCTTTATATCCCGGGCTCGGATAGGGGAAAAACCTCCAAAACGTAAGCTGCCCTCCGGAGCTCTCCGCCTAAGCTGCCATTCCAGCTGATGACGTCACTTCCTCCCTTTTCAAGACTTTATATGGGATGTGGCTCGGGACCTCTCGATCACTGAGAGCTGAAGAACTTGAAATTCGTCAGTATCCGGCAGCTCCTAAAGAGGCCGCAACCCTTCCCATACATCGGATTTTGAATGACCTCATGCTTAGGATGTGGGAGACACTTTTAACAGTGTCTCCACATTCTCTAAGACTTGGTACAATGTACCGGGTACCGCAGTGTCCCGGGTTCCAAAAAACGCAGTTACCACACCATGCGCCAAATCAAAAGTGCCAAGACACTTTCATCTAATCCTCCGAGCCGTGAGGCGAGAAGTCTCAATGCCTTTGGCTGTCGATGTTTTCAGGCTTCTATGTTATCGGCCAGAATAAGTACATATATACTCTACATGGGTATGTTTCTTTGGGAGGTTACTAAAGATTTGGAACTAATGGCTCCTCTTCTCTCTGATGACAAGAGGGCCGATTTCCTTACACTTGATAAACATGTCCAAACTTTTTCTAAGTTCATGAACAGGGCAACCTTTGATTGTTTCAAATGTATAGCAGGACTTCTGCTATTTCCATCCATGCACGTCAGATTGCTTGGTTACAAACATCTGATTTAGAGCAGTGTGTGCAAGATAAGCTGGGGAATATTCTTTGCACGGGAGAAAACCTCTTTGGCAAGGATTGACAGGACAAAGCTTCTCAACTTGAGTCCGAGAACACTACCTTAAATAGACTCTCAAGGACCACTGCCAACCCAGCTAAGAAAAAGATGCTTAAGAAACCCTTTTTCAACAAGAAGAAGAAATTCTATCCTCCTTACACCCATATACTGTCCACTGCCCAGTCCATGCTTCCTAGAAGGGGCAACAGCAGCTGAAACAACAAAGAAAGGCTCAAGTCCCCAGAGCTCAACCAGCTCAGCAGCCACATTCTCCACAAGGTCTTTGACGCCTTCCTAGAGAACCTAGTCATCCTACCTCTAAAAACGCCAGAGCCACTCAACATTCCAGGCAGACTGTGTTACTTTGCCAAGAGGTGACAGCAGATAACATCAGAGCATTGGACTCTATCCATAGTGACATAGGGGTACAAACTCCATTTCTACAGTATGCCCCCTCCCTCCACTCCAAGGGAGTTCAGTTCTCGGCCCCCCCCCCACCACTCTCTTGTGTCAGGAAGTTACCTCACTCCTTGCTCAGGGTGCGATAGAGGAGGTACCTCTTTCTCAAGGCCTGGGCTTTTACTCCCCTTACTTCCTTATACCAAAGAAAACAGGAGCATGCAGGCCCATTTTGGACCTCAGGGAGTTAAACAAGTATCTGTTCCGAGAGAAATTCAAAATGATCTCTTTCAGAACACTTCTCCTTTAAATCCAGAGTCAGGATTGGCTATGTTCTGTGGACCTAAAGGACGCATATACACAAATCCTTATTCATGCAGAACACAGGAGGTTTCTACAATTCCTCTTTCAGGGAAGACATTACCAGTACAGGGTTCTACCCTTCGGCCTGACATTCGCCCCAAGAGTCTTCACAAAATGCATGGCCGTACTAGCAGCATTTCTAAGGACTCTAGGGATATTTGTCTTCCCATACTATACTTAGACGACTGACTGATCCGAGCATCAACAGCTCCAGAGGCCAGCTCTGCTCTTTCCTGCTCAATGCAGGTTCTTCAATATCTGGGTTTGGTCGTAAATCTCCAAAGTCCCATCTTACCCCTTCTCAATCCCTAGAGTTCATAGGGGCTCTTCTAGACACGCGGCATTCAAGGGCTTTCCTGCCACAGCTCCGCTGTGCTCGAATAGTTCAACTGACTTCTCAAGCAGCTATGAAAACTTTCCTGACTGCTCGAGAAATACTTCAGTTGCTCGGTCATATGGTGTCCACTGTACATGTGGTCCCCTATGCTCGCCTACATAATGCGGGCAGCCCAGTGGACCCTAGCCTCTCAGTGGACTCAGGCGTCAGGTCGTCTTGGGGACAAAATCAGAAACACTGCACGCCTCATTCCGTCCCTTCAGTGGTGGCATTTGCTAAAAAAACTTACTCGTAGGGTCACCTTTTCAGCAGCCACTGCACCAAGCTACCTTGACGACGGATGCGTCCAAGTTGGGTTGGGGAGCTCATCTGGACAATCTCTCCACTCAAGGTCTCTGGACCCAGCAGGAGGCTTGTCTTCACATAAACCTACGCTCTTCGAATATTCCAGGACCATCTGCGCTACAAGACAGTTCTTGTCCAGACAGACAGTCAGGTAGCCATGTTCTGTGTGAACAAGCAGGGTGGAACAGGTTCTCAGACGTTGTGCAACAAAGCTCTATGCCTATGGTCCTTTGCAAGAGGCCTTCAGATTCACCTACTAGCGGTGTATCTCCCAGTCAAACAGAATCTCCTAGCAGACAAACTCAGTCGAGTGCTGCTGCCACAGATATAGACCTATTTGCAAGTCCTCAGAATGCCAAACTTCCCCGATTCTGTTCCAGAATTCCTGCTCGGAACAGTCAGGCAACAGATGCTTTCCACCTCCACTGGGGTCAGGATTTCCTATATGCCTACCCACCCATTCCTCTTATTCCCAAGACTCTATTCAAACTTCAGAGACACAGGGGCCATATGATCCTCATAGCCCCACGCTGGCCACGACAGACGTGGTATCCACTGCTACTACGTCTCAAGCCAAACCTCTGGAGTTGGGAGGGACTTCAAATCTTCTATCCCAGGAGAACAGTATGCTTCTGCACCCTAACCCTCAAGTGTCTGCTGAGAGCTTAGAACTACACGATATCAACCTCTCTCAACAGGTTAAAAATATCCTTTTGGCCTCCAGGAAACCTTCCTCAAGGCGTGCTTACGCCTTTAAGAGGAAAAGGTTCTCTATCTGGTGTTCAGAAAAGGAACTTAATCTTTTTTCAGTTCCAGTAGAGGCGTTACTGGAGTATCTCCTCCACCTTTCATCCTCTGTACTTAAAACTAATTCAGTAAGGCTCCACCTTAGTGCCATTGTGGCTTTCCACAAGCCCTTTGCTGGACAACCTGTCTCCTGAAAGCCTCTTGTAGTGCGTTTTATAGAGGTCTACTTTGAACTAAACCTCCAATTAAGCCACCATCCATGGCATGGGATTTAAATCTTGGCCTTGGACAGCTTATGAAGCCGCCCTTCAAACCCTTAGCCACTACATCCCTAAAGTTTCTTTCTTGGAAGGTGATCTTCCTAATTGCCCTCACTTCTGCAAGACGCATCAGTGAGCCACAGGTTTTAGTGGCTGACCCTCCTTACACAAGGTTCCACCATGATAAGGTAGTCCTTAGGACTCATCCTCACTTTATGCCAAAGGTGGTTTTGCCTTTTCATTTGAACCAATCTGTTTACCTTCCTGTCTTCTTCCCTAGGCCTCATGCCTCTACTGCAGAAAGGAATCTTCACACTCTAGATTGTAAACGGGCTTTAGCCTTTTACCTTCAGAGGACTAGGCAGCATAGAAAAGCTTCACAGCTTTTTGTTGCCTTTGATTCCAGTTACTGGGTTTACCAGTTTCCAAGAGAACACTCTCCAAGTGGATTGCAGACTGCATATCCTTTACCTATGAGAGTAAGGGATTTTCTTTTGAAGGTCATGTCACAGTTCACAATGTGAGAGCAATGGCTGCATCTATGACCAACCTTCGCTCGGTGTTGATTAATGACATCTGCAAAGCAGCCACTTTTTCCTCTGTCCACACTTTTGCGACCCATTACTGCTTGGACAAGGACTCTCATCGGGATGCCTCGTTTGGCCAGGCTGTTCTCCAGCATTTCATACAGACCTAGAACAACTCCCACCCCTGTCTCGGGTTTCGATACCAGAGATCCTTGGGAGGAAGCATGACCCACCTCAGCCTGAGTTTCACTCCTTCTGGGGTCATCTCCCTGGCATCTCTAAGCTTGGGAGTCCCTTATGTGAAGACTACATTCCTGCTTGTTCCTGGAGATAGCGTAGTTACTCACCTGTAACAGGTGATCTCCGGGAACAGCAGGACTTGAGTCTTCACAACCCACCCACCTCCCCTAGGAGTTGTATCTCTCTCTCTCTCTCTTTTTCTTTCCTTCTCTCCTTTTGTCTCAGCTACAAACCCAACTAAAGAGGGAGAGTTGGAAAGGTGGGAAGGCAGCAGCACAGTCGCAGTGAGATGCTCCCAAAGGCTTTCCTATAGGATTCTGGGGAGTGTTCCCGCACGGGCTCAGTCGGTGCCGATGATACCCATATGTGAAGACTTAATTCCTGCTGTTCCCGGAGATCACCTGTTACAGGTGAGTAACTACGCTTTACTCCAGGAACCTTTTGATCAAGAACAGACACATGAATGGTTAAGGAGAGGTGAATTGAAACCAAGGAATGAGAGGTTGATAGTTGCAGCCCTGGACAGCAACTTAAGGACGAGATAGTTTACAGTGAGCATTAAAAAAAAACAAAAAAAAACCTGGCAAAACAGACATGTTGATTCTGTGGGAAAGAACTGGAAACAGTGACTTACTTCATAGCCGGCTGTGAAGTTCTGATGGCAGAAAATTTCTATATAGAAAGGCACAATAAAGTAGCATACCTCATCCATTGGAAACACTGTAAACACTACAACATGGAGTGGAGGAGTAGCCTAGTAGTTAGAGTACTGGCTTGGGAACAGAGACCAGGGTTCGATTCCCACTAGCACTCCTTGTGGCTTTGGGCAAGTCACATTGAGGCAATCCTCCATTGCCTCAGAAAAATCCAAGTTATCAATATCCCTGTTTAATGTACATTATTAATGTAAACTGCTTTGACTAAAATGATAAAGCAGTATAAAAGACCTATTAAATAAATAAAATAAATAAATAAAATAAAGCAGTATAAAAGACCTATTAAATAAATAAAAAAGGGGAGGAGCAGCCTAGTGGTTGGAGCAAGGTACTTCAGGCCGGAAGGTCGGGGGTTCAAATCCCACTAGAGGACAGCAACCTTGGGCCGGAAGGACTGGGGTTTCTAGTCCCACAGATGCTCCTTGTGGTCTTGGGCAAGCCACTTAACCCTCCATTGCCCATGTTCCCTGTAAGTATTAGTGTATGTGTCTCATATCCCCGTGTGTTAAATGTATCCCCCAATTGTGTTGTGACCGCTTTGATTGAAGGATAAGACGGTATACAAAAAACTGTCTAAATAAATAAATAAATAAAATAAATTCTCCAGGACCAAGCAGGAAGTCAGTCCTCACTTATGGGTGACGTCGGCGCCGACGGAGCCCTCGCGGAGCAATTTTCCCCAGCTTTCAAAGAAAGCCTTTGGGAATTGCAGCGCGCATGCGCGGTCCTCTTCCCGCCCAAGGGTGCCATCTTAGCCAGTCTTCTTTTTTTCCGCGGAGCCCTACAGACGTCCCCGTCTTGTCCCCGCGAAAAAGTCGATATTTCTTCATTATTTTATTCTTTTTCCTTCGGTTCGACGCCGGTCTTTTTCCCGCCTGGACTCGCGACGCCGGTCACGAGTCCTCTTCCTTTTTTTCGGTTTTTCTGACTTAGTCAGCTTTTGTTTTCGATTTTTCCCTGGCAGCCCGGTCCTTTGACCTCGCAGGGGCCCTTTTTCCCCGATGGCTGCCAGTGGTTTTAAGCGGTGTGGTCAGTGTGACCGAAATATGTCACTAACTGACACACACGACTTTTGCCTCCGCTGCCTGGGCCCAGATCATGAGGAACTGATCTGTGGGCCCTGCGGCAAAATGTCCTCCAAAGCGTTGAGAAGTCGGCGGCATCAGCGTGATAGAATCTTCGCTGACCCCAGCCGTACCCCGACCTCGTCGGAGGCCTCCGCGTCCAAAGGCTCCAGCTCGGACCGTCGCCGGAGTTCCTCTGACAGGGGTTCTCCCTCCGGGGACCATCGTCGGAAGGTGAAACCCGCGAGGGCGGCGTCGGTGGACGCTCCTGGCTCCGCGAGGGCCAGGTCGCATAGCCCCGACAGCCGCCCCGGGTCCTTGGAGAAGGAGCACCTCACGAAGCGACCTCGCCTGGAGTCGGAGATGCCTGCTCGGGTAAGTCCTGTAGTCCTTCTGGACTCGCCTCCGCGACAGCCGACGTCGGGCCCGACGCCGTCGGGGCCCGAGTCGGGGGCTGCTGGGTCACCTGAGCTCGGACTCAGGTTGACGGCCTTGGAGAGCAGACTGTCTGCCTTCATGGACCAGCAGCGGGCACTGCTCGCTGGCCTCGCTGGCGCCGCTGCCCCGACCGCCGGGACGTCGACGTCCAAGTCGACCCCGGAGACCGAGCCGATCCTCGAGTCGATGCGAACTCGAGTCGATCCTCGGTCGAGGTCACCCTCGGCCTCCCGTTCGGGACCGAGGTCGCCGACGCCGACTCCCTTGGCGTCGGGGCGGCAGGCGCCGCGCCCTGCCCGGGCCGACCCCACCGAGTCCTCGTCGGAGTCGGTCTGGGAGTCTGAGGAGGAAGAGTCACCTGATTCTTTCCGGACTCGGTGTGTCCCCTCGGACTCACCGGAGTCCGAGCCTCGGAAACAGTCCCCCCCGGAGGATGCCCGGTTCTCGGACTTCGTCAGGGATATGGCCAAGGCTTTGGCCTTCCCTGCGGACCCCGAGGAGGAGCCTCGAGCCGAAGAGCTCGACGCCCTCCAGTATGACTCTCCCGCAAGGGAACACTTTACTGTACCGGTTCCTCCTATGCTGGAACGACTACTCTTCCGCATGTGGGAGAGTCCGGCCTCCTCGCCGGTCCTGAGCAAGCGGGTCGATTCTATCTATCGAGTCCGCAAGAGCCCTGGCTTTCAAAAGGCACAGCTACCACACCATTCCATGGTAGTGGAATCGGCCATGCATCGTCTTAAGAGCCAGAAGATGCACTCCTCGGTGCCTCCTGGCAGGGAGGCCCGTAACCTGGATGGCCTTGGTAAGAAGTGTTTCCAGGGCTCTATGCTCGCATGTCGTGTCCAGACCTACCAGCTATACATGGGCATGTATCTCCGAGATCTGGCTAAAGAGCTAGCCGGATTCTCCGCTGGTTTGTCCGAGGAACCCTTGCGGAGGTTCCTGGCCTTGTCCACTGGCATTCGGGAATGCTCTAAGTTCATGTCCCGAGCAGCCTATGATGGCTTTGAAGCATCGGCTCGAGTGGCCGCAGCCGGCATCGGTGCCCGCCGACAGGCTTGGCTTCAGTCGTCAGACCTTGAGCCCTGGGTGCAGGACAAGTTGGTCGATGTCCCCTGCCGAGGCGAAAACCTCTTTGGCAAGCCCATGACTGAAAAGGCTGCACAAATTGAGACTGAGACTCTCACCAGGACCAGGCTTTCTAGGAAGACCTCTGCCCCTTCCCAGAAAAAGAAGGGCTCGGGGAAAAAGTCCTTTTACCCGAGGAAGGCGGCTGCCTACAAACAATACCCCCATTATCAGGCCCCTGCAGCTCCCCAACAGGGCCAGCAGGCCAAGGGACGGGGTAACGGGTCCCGTAGGCAGCAAGCCCCCAAGCCTGCACCACCAGCCCCTGCTCAGCAGGGTGGGGGTTTTTGACTCACTAAGCATAGCCTCTCCCCCCCCCCGCTGGTTCCTCCCAGCACCGGAGGCCGGCTGGTTCACTTTGCCCACAGGTGGTCCAGCATCACCGCAGATGCCTGGGTGCTTCAAGTCGTGCGAGAAGGCTATCTTCTCCACTTCCACCAGGTCCCTCCCTCCTATTTTCCGGGAGAACCTCCACGACCCCCTCTGCACAGGGAATTACTCCTTCAGGAGTTAGCAGGTCTTCTGCAGGAACAGGCGGTGGAACCGGTGCCCCACCACCTGAGAGGTCAGGGCTTTTATTCCAGGTATTTTCTAATACCAAAGAGAACAGGAGGCCTCAGACCCATCCTGGACTTGCGCAACCTCAACAAGTTCCTTGTGCGGGAGAAGTTCAAAATGCTTACCCTTGGAATCCTTCTGCCCTACCTCCAGCAGGGAGATTGGCTATGCTCCTTGGATCTAAAGGATGCCTACACGCACATCCTCATCCACCCAAGCCACCGCCAATACCTAAGGTTTGTGGTGGCAGGAAATCATTACCAGTACAGAGTACTGCCCTTTGGCCTATCCTCCGCACCGCGAGTCTTCACAAAATGTCTCGCGGTGGTGGCGGCCCATCTCCGGCTTCACGGCCTCTATGTCTTTCCGTACCTCGACGACTGGCTCATCAGAGCGGCGTCCGCTCCGGAGGTCACCAGCGCCACACGCCGTACGGGGACTCTTCTGCAGTACTTGGGCTTTGTTATAAATTTCGCAAAGTCAACTTTGCTCCCCTCACAGGATCTCGAGTTCATCGGCGCAAGGCTCCACACTCCTCAGGCACGAGCGTACCTACCGCTCGACAGGGCTCAACGGCTCATGGACCTAGCCGACCGTTTTCGCAGCCAGCCCCTGGTCTCCGCCAGGCGCTTCCTGAGACTGCTCGGCCATATGGCTTCCACCGTCCATGTGACCCCCAATGCCCGCCTGAATATGCGGCCTGCTCAATGGTGTCTCCGCCAGCAGTGGCGACAAGCCACAGGCGGCCTAGCAGACCTAGTGCGTGTCTCCGAGCCGCTGATCTCGTCTCTCCGGTGGTGGCTTCGGCAGCCGAACCTGATATTCGGAATGCCTTTCCAGTCACCTCAGCCGACCCGGGTGCTGACCACGGATGCATCCCTCCTGGGCTGGGGAGCACATTGCCAAGGGGCACGTACTCAGGGCCTCTGGGCCACGTGGGAGTCTGCTCAGCAGATCAACTTCCTGGAGCTCAGGGCGATCCGCCTGGCTCTCCAGGCTTTCTCCCACCTGACTTCCCACCAGTCCGTCCTTGTCCAGACGGACAATCAAGTTGCCATGTTCTACGTGAACAAGCAGGGGGGCACGGGCTCCTTCCTCCTCTGCCGGGAGGCACAGAAGCTCTGCTCTTGGGCCGTCAGTCACGGCATTCTCCTCAAGGCAGTTTATCTCCCGGGCCAAGAGAATTGCCTGGCGGACAAACTCAGCAGGATCCTCCAGCCGCACGAGTGGCGTCTGGATCCCTTGGTAGTTCAGAAGCTCTTCCTAAAGTGGGGCCTCCCCACGGTGGATCTCTTTGCCAGTCCTCACAACCGGCAGCTTCCTCGCTTCTGCTCTCGTCAGCCACACCCCCTTCGGGTTGCGGCGGACGCTTTTCTAATTTCATGGTCGGGGAGCCTTCTGTACGCTTTCCCTCCCATCCCGCTAGTCTCTCGGACTCTTTTCAAGGTTCTCCGAGACAAAGCCTTCATGATCCTGGTGGCCCCTCGCTGGCCCAGACAGCCGTGGTTTCCGCTCCTACTGCAATTAGCGGTGGAGGATCCATTCCCTCTGGGGGTACAACCGGATCTCCTCACTCAGGATCAGGGGTCTCTACTACACCCCAACCTCAGGTCTCTCAACCTCATGGCCTGGCTGCTGAGAGGGTAGTCCTTGCTCCCCTTCTCCTGCCGGCAGAGGTGGAGGAGGTCGTCTTGGCTTCGCGACGGCCTTCTACCCGCAAATGCTACGCCCTTAAATGGCGTCGCTTTGCCGTCTGGTGTACCCAACAGTCTCAGGATCCCTTCTCCTGCCCGGTGTCAGTGATCTTGCAGTACTTGCTACACCTCTCTAATCTGGGACTTAAGTCCAACTCCGTCAAAGTTCACCTCAGTGCTCTTTCGGCACATCATGTGCCGGTGGACGGTAGACCTCTCTCCAGCGACCCTCTCGTAGCGAGGTTTCTCCGAGGTCTCCTTCTACTTAAACCACCTCTGCGCCCGCCAGCGCCTGACTGGGACCTGAATGTGGTTTTGCAGCGGATCACCTGTCCGCCTTTTGAACCTATGGCTACCTGTTCTCTCCGTTTTCTGTCTTGGAAAACGCTGTTCTTGATAGCCCTCACTTCCGCTAGACGCGTAAGTGAATTGCAGGCCCTCGTGTCTGATCCCCCTTACACTCGGTTCTACAAAAATAGGGTAGTCCTACGGACTCACCCAAAATTTCTTCCAAAAGTGGTCTCCCCTTTTCACATCAATCAGGAGGTGGTACTTCCAACCTTCTTTCCCAGACCACACTCCAGCCGAGCTGAAACGGTCCTCCATACCCTGGACTGTAGAAGGGCTTTGAACTTCTACCTTGACCGTACGCGGGAGCACCGTAAAGCTGCTCAGCTTTTTGTGTCTTTTGACCCCAATAAATTGGGGCTCCCGGTCTCCAAGCGTACTCTGTCCATCTGGGTTGCGGACTGTATCTCTTGGGCTTATGGGGCAGCCGGACTCTCCTTAGAAAGTCGAGTCACGGCTCATTGCGTTCGGGCAAAGGCTACGTCAGTGGCTTACCTCCGCTCTGTTCCGCTGGCAGACATCTGCCGGGCCGCTACTTGGTCTTCGAGCCAGACTTTTGCGGTCCATTACTGTCTCGAGAGGGAGTCCCGCAGGGACAGTGCTTTCGGACAGGCAGTCCTCCGTAATCTCTTTGAGGTCTGAGCAACTCCTACCCTCCATCCCGGATGTGGGCTACCGGTGGGTGATAATTCAGCGAAGATTCTTTCCTTCTGTGCTGCTGAGCTAGAGGGAGCTCATTTTTGTGCTTAGGGTCTCCGGTAGCCTTGAGCTTGGGAGTCCCATAAGTGAGGACTGACTTCCTGCTTGGTCCTGGAGAAAGCGTAGTTACTCACCTGTAACAGGTGTTCTCCAGGAGCAGCAGGAATCAGTCCTCACTACCCTCCCTCCTCCCCTTGGAGTTGCAATCGTCTGCTTCTGTTCTTTTGCAAATTTTTTATGCTGTCTTTTTTAGCTATGTCATCTGACTGGCTAAGATGGCACCCTTGGGCGGGAAGAGGACCGCGCATGCGCGCTGCAATTCCCAAAGGCTTTCTTTGAAAGCTGGGGAAAATTGCTCCGCGAGGGCTCCGTCGGCGCCGACGTCACCCATAAGTGAGGACTGATTCCTGCTGCTCCTGGAGAACACCTGTTACAGGTGAGTAACTACGCTATATCACTGTGCCTGAAAAGCACTGGGATCATGACCCTAAAAAAATTTAGTGAATGAAGGGGATATGATCATCTGGGATACTCCCATTCTGACTGATAAAAAACTGGATGCAAGGAAGCTATATATAGTGATAAAGGAGAACACCACCAGAACGGCATTGTCAATTCCAAACGACTACTCCATGAATCGCATTGAGGGAGAAAATCTTCAAATACCAAGAAATGTAGTTGGCGACCAAGAAAATGTGGCAGAAAGATACCAAGTTATTTTCCATCGTGTTAGGTGCCATAGGCTTAATTAAAAGGAATTTCCAAGCACACTTTGATAAATTACCTATATAGTAACATCTTACGAACTCCTGAGAGAGGCTCTCTTTGGTACGATGCAAGTACTATGCCGAGCATTAGCAGTAAATTTGAAAGACTGAGATCATACTCTACATACCCTGGCTTAGAAATGAGTTTCATGATTGTCATGGTATGCGCAAAACTCACCCACTTGGAGAAACTGGCCCGAGTGAAACCTTCTGCTCAGTGTGCATTGGTGGCCAAGAAAGTAAATAGAATGCTAGGGATCATAAGGAAATGAATGGAGCCTAAAACAAAGGATGATATGCCTCTGTATTGATCCGTGGTGCAACCACACCTTGAATATTGTGTGCCATTCTGGTCGCCATATCTATTAAGAATATAGTGGAATTGGAAAAAGTTACAGAGAAGAGCAACTAAAATGATACAAGGAATGGAAGGATACCCCTACAAGGAAAGGCTTAAAACGTTAGGGCTCTTCAGCTTGGAAAAGAGATGGCTGAGGAGAGATATGATAGAGGTCTTTAAAATGAGTTCCATCTTCAAAAAGTAGAAAGACTAGGGGACATGTAATGAAGCTACAATTTAGTACATTTAAGACTAATTGGAGAAAATAGTTTTTCAGTCAACGTGGAGTGGAGGGGAGTAGCCCAGTTGTCAGAGCAGTATCCTGGGATCAGAAAGACCCAGAGTTCCTATTGACTCTCCTTGTGGCTTTGGGCAAGTCACTTAACCCTCCATTGCCTCAGGTACAACCTTAGATTGTAAGCCCTCCGGGCACAGGAAAATAGCTACAATACTTGATTGTAACTTGCCTTGATTTATTACTAGAAAGGCTTGAGCTAAATGCTACTAAATAAGCTCTGTTACGAGGGGACATAGGATGAGGGTGAAAGGGGATAGACTCAGGAGTAATATGCGGAAATATTTCGTTACAGAAAGAGTGGTAAATGCATGGAATAGTCTCCCAGTGAAGGTGGTAGAGATGGCAGTATCTGAATTTTAAAAAAGCATGGGACAAACACAGAGAATCTCTAAAGGGAAAAAGGGGACTGTTGTAGTGGTTGATATGGAAGGGCAGACTAGATAGACCATGTGGGCTTTTTCTACCATCATGTTTCTATGTTAAAAATAATCAAACGCTGGCATTTGTTGCCTGAGTAGGTAATAAAAAGTTGTTAGTGTAACTGGGTTTATAGAGGTTTGGATAAGTTCCTAGAGGTAAAGCCCATAAACCATTATTAAAGTGGACTGGGGAAATCCACTGCTTACCCCTGGGATAAGCAGCATGGAATCTGTCTATCTTTTGGTAATCTGACAGGTACTTATGACCCGGATAGACAACTATTGGAAACAAGATACTGGGCTTGATAGACCTTTGGTCTAACCCAGAGCTACTCAATTCCAGTCCTGGTGGCCCGCAACCCTGCAGGTTTTTGGGATATCCCTAATGATATGCATGAGATATATATGCATTAGAGAGAGCCTGCCAACTTGACTGGTTTGTGGCCCTCCAGGGCTGGATTTGGAGACTCCTGCCTTACACCTCTGTCATTTAAGATTGTGAGTGGGCAAGGTACAGATGTTCTAGACATCAAAAGGGTAGATAGAATGTGTCACATTCCTCCTAGATTCTCAACACCACCAAAAAGTTGTCTAATAGACAATATTTTGGTGGTGGTGAGAAGCAAGGAGGAATGTGACAAATTCTAACCTTTTTGATGTCTTGGACATCTGCACCTTGCCCACTTACAATCTTAAATGACAGAGGTGTAAGGCAGGGGTCTCCAAATCCAGCCCTGGAGGGCCAAACACCAGTCAGGTTGGCAGGCTATCTCTAATGCATATATATCTCATGCATATCATTAGGGATATCCCAAAAACCTGCAGGGTTGCGGGCCACCAGGACTGGAATTGAGTAGCTCTGGTCTAACCTAATATGGCATATCTTATGTTTTTATGGTAAGACTGAGTTAGGCATGAGCTATCAAAAACGATGACAAAAAAATATTTGGGTAGTTGCAAATGAAGATATGTGGCACCAGAATCTAGCACTTGTTCTCTTTGACTTGAAGGAAACTGTGGTGCATTAATAATTTGCATTCCTTATTAAAGCATCTTTCCAGATACTTGACATTCTGTGCTGATAGCATATGTTTCAGATGAAGTGGGAAATGTTTGCAGTCCTATTGCATATATCATAACAGCTGGGAGATTTTTCCTGTAGAGTGAGAGACAACCTTCCCTTAATGCAAAGCATTATAGGTAACAAGTAATCTGTGTAACGCGTTGCAATGAGAAAAGTGATATATAAGCATAATGAAACTTAAATAAGCCCCTGGTACTGCACACCCTTCAGATATTGCTCCATATTCCCACCATTTTACAAACGTTTTCGGGTATCTCTTGATGTATGAACTTTATCTCTCTGATTCCCTTCTTCTCAAGCCTTTGTATGCCATAGTGCACTATCCTTCCTTCTTGCTTCCGTGGCTGTTACCAATACTTTTCTCATATTCTTGTGTCAGTACTTTCATTATGAGTCGAGCCAAGTCAACATGAAAATGGAATCCCTTTTTCTGGATAACATGAAGCAAAAATACTTAATATGCTTTATAATTACTCGATATTTCCTACCTTAAGGAAGGCAAAACTGAAGCACAGGTGAAATAGAACCAGGTATTTGTGTGATTATCATGTGTGGCAGGCAGCACTATAAGGACAGAATAATAACAGGATATTGAAATGTTTTCTTTAGCAATTTTTGTATTGCTCTGATTGATAACAGTGCCAGTTAGGCATTGTTCATTACCTCCTATCTCTTATTTTAAATGTTCTCTCATTTTTTAGTTGTTCCCACGAAAGTGTACCTGGCTGTATGTTATTAACAACACCCTAATGTCTTTATCAGGTATGTATGCAGTTTTACACAATGTAAAATATGAAGTGCTTTTGACCTTATAATTTTTATAAACTCTTTCCAATGCAGTTAAATTAGCAACCTCAATAATTCATATGAACGTTGAGATCCCAGTAGCCTGCAATCTATGCTGAATATTCTAATATTGAGGTTTCTCTGCAGAAACCAAAAAGGAAAAGTTTAATTTTCAGGTTTACAAAGTCAGAAATACTTTTGAACTTTAGTTCTCTTGCTCACAATAGGATTTCATATAAATTTTGAGGATAATGAAAGATATTGCAGTAGGATTTTCACAAAGCCTCTTTATTGAAACATTGTGATATTTTAAACTAGCTGGTGAATTATTTAATTCCAATGTTTCTAAATATCCCAGCTATGATAATGCACTAGATTGTACACCAGTTTGAATAGGGAAATAACTCATATATCTGAATGCTCAGGCTGGCCCAAGGGTATCTGATGCCTTAGGCAAACCTTGACCCAACACCTCCCTTGGTGCCCAGCATTCCCCCTCACCTCCCCCAAGGTGCATGGTATCTTCCCTTCTCCCTTCCCATCCCTCAGGTATACAGAATTTCCTTTCTTCATCCCCTCTGCCCCATGTCCAGCATTGTTCTCCCATATTATCCCTGTTCCTTGCAAGGCCTGCTTGCCCTCCCCGCCCCCTTCCACCACTGCCCCTCTACCTCTGCCCAGCTGCACTGAAGCATTGTAAAGCAGCATACATGGCATGGTAACTGAGCATAAGCACGTGCTAAAGGTCTGCTGCGTCCCATCTCTTATGGCAGAGTTTGCACTGGAGGGGGCGAGACCCAGCAGAGCTTGAGCACATGCCTGAACCATGCACACCGTTTTACTCAACTGTCCTGAAGTACTGTAGAGGTGGAGGGGGGAGAGCAGTTCACCACCCTTCTCCCCCCAACTCTGTTGCCCTAAGCGATTACCTAGTCTGCCTGCTGATGAGGCTGACCCCATGAATATGCAACTCACATTGATCTTGTATTTGGAAAAGTCAAGTAATAAATCCATAGACATAATCCAAAAGTAAGCCTGAATAGGAATCCAAAAGGTTATGACTGCAGACTCTTGCAGAAGAAGGCTCCTGTGCAAAATTCAGCAGTGGCTGAAAATTTAGGTGACATATTCAAGTGACTAACATGGCAGATCTGCTAACAGCGTTAATCGCATTGAGCAGGATATTCAGCAGCAGATAGCTGATTTGTACGGCTGAATATTCCCCTGTAATGCTGCTAGATGCCCCAGTCTAATCACTTAACATCGGGGCAGTGCCCAAAATAACCAAACAGTGGCGATATTCTGTCGCTGCCCAGTATCTTAAAGCAGCTAAACTTAGGACAGCCTTTATTCTACCTAACTTTAGCTAACCAGGCAGCAGCTGAATTTCGCTGCTATCCGCTTAGAGCTTCAGCGCTTGCTATCTGGCCAGCTTGGATATTCAATACCAGTGCCAGACATGACCCCAGCATTGAAATCCAGGTCTAAGTTAAAGTGGCAACAGCCAGCCACTTTAATGGCGCTGGCCTCCACTTCTGAATATCAGCCTCCCCCCCCCCCCCCCCCACACTCTTGAATTGGCATAGTCCATATGAGGTTAGTAACAGATAGCCATTGCCTACCTATATACTTTTAATTTTTATCCTTTGTATTACTTTACTTCATACATTTTATGTGTTTAATTTTAACCCTTGTACACCGCTTTGACAATTAATAATGAAAAGCATTTAAACAAATACCATTAAACTGAAGTAAATCCTTTGTCATAGCAAAGGTCTCTCCAAAAAATTGCTTTAAGGCCCATATAGTAACTAGAACACACCTAATCTCCAGGAACAAGCAGGAATAAGTCCTCACATATGGGTACGTCGGTACCGACGGAGCCCGTGCGGGAAAGCTCCCCAGCTTCTTAGAATAGAAGCTTTTGGGACCTCCCACTGCACATGCGCACTGCCTTCCCGCCTTCCTGAACAGCTCTCCTCAGTTTCTCTTTTTCCGCGGAGCCAGCAGGTCGTGTTCCTGTCACCGCTGAAGAAATTGTTATTTTATTTGTTTCTTTAGACCGCGTACCTGCCTTCCCCATACCGATACCGGTATCGCCGGTCTTTTCTTTCTTTCTTTAAAAAATTATAATTCTTTTTTCTTATTTTTTAGCTTTTTGGTCACTTCAGAGAGGCCTCTCGGCCTACTCAATTTCTCCTCATGGAGAAGCCAGCCCCTGGATTTAAGAAGTGTACCAAATGTAATGCTGTTATTTCAGTCACAGACACCCATGACTGGTGTCTGAAATGTTTGGGGCCTGACCATTCCATACCGGACTGCCCATCTTGCTCCCACATGTCTAAACGTGGGCTGCAGAACCGGGCCAACAAATTCCATGTGCTGTTTGCTTCAGAGAATACAGCATCACAGTCATCCAGGTCTTCTTCTCCGGATGGATCTCAGGTAACCAAACCTTCTGTGGGCAAGTCCTCAAAGAGCAAATCTCCTTCAAAGCATCGAGAGGCTCTTAGCTTAGAACTTGAGGACCCTGCCCCAGCCAAACAACCCCGGCGGGAAGTCCAACTTCCAAAAACGCCAATTCAGGGGTCTCAGGTTGATATCGATGCTACGGCCTCGACAGATCACCTGTTAGCCTGCTCTGGGGTACCGGGTCACTCCGGTACCGACATCCAGGCAGCTATGGCGTCCATGGGCGATACTGTACAGTCCATGCAGCAAGCCGTCATGGCTTTCATTAAAGCTGCAACGCCATCGGTTCCGCTTTCAGCGGTTCCGGGCCCGATACCGGTATCGTCCGCCATGCCGGTATCGAGGCCGTCCACCTCTAAACGCAAGTCGGTACCGTATGGGCTTTCGCTCCATACCGGTTCCATACCCGATACGCCCGATATCGATACCGATCGGTACGCGTATCGTGCGTTAGAGGAAAGCACCGATTCCTCTGAGGATTTTCACTCCTCTGATGATTCTGCTGAGTTTTCACTCACTTACCTGAGGAGCCCTCTTCTCCTAAAAGGAGAATGTCCCCTCCAGAGGATTTGTCCTTCCAGGACTTTGTTTTAGATATGGCTACAGCCCTTTCTATTACCACATCCTCTGAAAAGGAACCCAGATCCAAAAAACTGGATATTTTGGGATACTCAAAGGCCCCTAAGGAGGCAGTTACCCTGCCTATCCATGAAATCCTTCAAGAACAACTGATGGATTTCTGGGAAAATCCTTTGACTTTGTCTCCTTATTCCCGTAGGTTGGACACCATGTATAGGGTCCCTCCTTCTCCTGGTTTCCAAAAGACTCAATTGTCCCACCACTCTATTGTGGTGAAGTCTGCAATGAAGAAGATTAGGAGTACCAAAAGGCACTCTTCCACCCCTCCAGGACGGGAATGTAAGACTTTGGACTCTTTTGGTAGGAAAATTTTCCAGGCTAGTATGCTTATAGCCAGGATTAATTCCTACAGTCTCTATATGGGCATGTTCCTGGAGGAACTTGCCAAAAAGGTGCGGCATTTTGCCCCCTTTATCCCTGAGGATAAAAAGCAGGGATTCCTTTCCCTAGTGAAACAACTTTTAGAGGTTTCTAAGTTCTCTAATAGGGCAGCATATGATTCCTTTGAGGGAGCCAGTAGGGCTTCGGGCATTGCTATTGCAGCCCGACGTCTTGCTTGGCTCCAGGCCTCTGATCTGGAACCTTGGGTTCTAGATGGCTTACGGAATCTGCCCTGTACAGGTGAGAACTTATTTGGGGAAGAGTGGCAAATCAAAGCCACCCAAATGGATGCTGAAAATGCCACCTTGGAAAGACTTTCAAAGTCCACTTCAATTCCTACTAAGAAAAAGTCTTTTAAAAGGCCTTACTATAAGAAGGCCAGAGTTGCTTCAAATACTGGCCAGCAGTCTTCTCAACCTCGCTATACTGCTAAGCGTCAGCAATCCAAACAAGCACGAGCTAAGCCTGCAGCAGCTACTGTAGCTCAGCAGGCTCCAACCCCTCAGGGGTTTTGACTTGCTCCTAGGGAACTTGCCACTTCTGGTTCTAACACAACCAGAACCTCTCACCATACCCGGAAGGTTGGTTCACTTTGCTCCCAGATGGGAACAAATCACAACAGAACAATGGACCCTCTCTATCATTCGAGAGGGTTACAAACTTCATTTCTCCAGCCTTCCTCCCCATCATATGGTGAGACCATTCAATTCTCCCCCATCTCTCCTAACCCTGTTGGGTCAAGAGGTTTCCTCTCTTCTTGCCCAAGGGGCCATAGAAGAGGTTCCTCTTCCTCAACAAGGGTCCGGTTTCTACTCCCCTTATTTTCTCATTCCAAAGAAGACAGGGGGATTCAGACCAATCCTAGATCTGAGAGAATTGAACAAATTTCTCTTCAAGGAGAAATTCAAAATGCTGTCTCTCGGCATTCTCCTTCCTTACCTCCAGGGTCAGGACTGGCTTTGTTCTCTAGACCTACAGGATGCGTATACACATATACTCATCCATCCATCCCACAGAAAGTATCTTCGCTTTCTGTTTCAGGGAAAACATTTCCAATACAGAGTACTCCCCTTCGGTCTAGCCTCTGCTCCAAGAGTATTCACAAAATGCATGGCAGTCGTAGCCGCATTTCTAAGAGGCATGGGAATCTTTGTCTTCCCATATCTGGACGACTGGCTCATCCGAGCTCCAACTCAGTCACAGGCCCAGATTTCCCTGGACCACACAAGGAGCCTTTTGCAGTATCTGGGACTGGTAGTAAACCTTCCCAAGTCCCAACTCATCCCTACTCAATCTCTAGAATTCATAGGGGCCCAGTTGGACACCATCACTGCAAGGGCCTACCTTCCACCAAGAATCTGTTGTTGGGGGCTCCATTTCAACCATTGCTACCCCAAGCAACCCTCACAACAGATGCCTCCCAAACAGGGTGGGGAGCCCATCTGCAAACTCTCTCCACTCAGGGCACTTGGTCTCTACAGGAGACCACCCTTCATATCAATCTTCTGGAACTGCGAGCAATTTACCTTGCTCTCAAGGTCTTCCACTCCCTCCTAGCCAACCTGACTGTCCTAGTTCAGACGGACAATCAGGTGGCCATGTTTTACATAAACAAACAAGGAGGGACGGGCTCTCTGTCGCTTTGCAACGAAGCTCTAAGACTATGGGCCTTCGCCAGAGAGCATCAGATTCACCTGCTAGCAGTGTATCTCCCAGGAGTTCAAAACTCTCGGGCAGACAGGCTCAGTCGAGTTCTGCTGCCACACGAATGGTCCCTACATTTGGACCAAATAAACCGAATCTTTCAGGAATGGGGGACCCCGGACATAGACCTCTTTGCAAGTCCGTGGAATGCCAAACTTCCCCGGTTCTGTTCCAGAACTCCGTGTCAGGGAGCTCAGGCCACGGACGCCTTTCTCCTGAATTGGAATCAGGCATTCCTATATGCCTTTCCACCCATTCCTTTGATTCCCAAGACTCTGTTCAAACTCCAGAGGGATCATGGAACTATGATCCTCATAGCTCCACGCTGGCCACGCCAAGTGTGGTTCCCTCTACTTCTACAGCTCTCCCAGGGATCCTACTTGGATCTGGGAGCTGCGCCAGACCTCCTGTCTCAGGAGGAGGGGACTTTGTGGCACCCAAACCCCAAATCCCTTCACCTCAGTGCTTGGTTACTGAAGGCTTAAGCCTTCAAGACTTTCATCTTTCCCAACCAGTGAAAGATATCCTTTCTGCCTCTAGGAAACCCTCTACCAGGCGTTCCTATGCTTTCAAATGGAAACGTTTTTCCATTTGGTGTGCTCAGCAGGGTCTTGACCCTCTGGCACTTCCTTTGAATTCTCTTCTTGATTATCTCCTGCATCTATCCAATGCAGGCCTCAAGACGAATTCGGTAAGAGTCCATTTAAGTGCTATTGCAGCATCCTTGAAACATATAAATGGACAACCTATCTCCTCTCATCCTCTTGTTGCAAGATTCATGAGAGGCCTGACTCTCACTAAACCTCCCATCAGACCACCCCCGGTCGCATGGGATTTGAATCTAGTGCTCGGTCAACTTATGAAGCCACCTTTTGAGCCAATGTTTTCCACCTCCTTGAAATTTCTTTCCTGGAAGGTCATCTTCCTCATTGCAGTCACTTCGGCTCGCCGCATCAGTGACCTGCAGGCTTTAGTGGCTAATCCACCTTATACAAGATTTCATCATGATAAGGTGGTCCTTAGGACGAATCCCCACTTTATGCCTAAAGTGGTCTCGCCTTTTCATCTTAATCAAGAGGTATATCTACCTGTCTTTTTTCCAGCTCCTCATGCATCCAATGCAGAGAGGAACCTTCATACTCTGGATTGTAAAAGAGCTCTCGCTTTTTACCTTAATAGGACTCAGCCACATCGAAAGTCTTCTCAACTTTTTGTGGCCTTTGATCCTTCCCATTTGGGACTTCCAGTCTCCAAGCGTACACTTTCCAATTGGATTGCTCAGTGTATTTCTTTTGCTTACCAGAGCAAAAACATTTCTCTGGAAGGCCATGTCACTGCTCACAATGTGAGGGCCATGGCAACTTCTATGGCTCATCTGCACTCTGTTTCCATAGATCAGATCTGTCGAGCCGCTACCTGGGCCTCGGTTCATACCTTCACAGCCCATTACTGTTTGGACAAGGACTCCCGCCGGGATGCCTTGTTTGGCCAGGCTGTCCTCAAGCACCTGTTCCATTCCTAAACAACTCCTGCCCACCTTCCCAGAATGGATGCCTGAGATCCATACGAAGATGGCGAACCTTTACAGGGGATCCCATGCATCTAAGCTAGGGAGTCCCCATATGTGAGGACTTATTCCTGCTTGTTCCTGGAGATAGCACAGTTACTTACCTGTAACAGGTGATCTCTGGGAACAGCAGGAATTAGTCCTCACAACCCACCCACCTCCCCTAGGAGTTGTATCTTTTATCTATCTATCTTCCTGTCCTCTCTCTGTTGACTCAGCTATAAACTCGAAACTGAGGAGAGCTGTTCAGGAAGGCGGGAAGGCAGTGCGCATGTGCAGTGGGAGGTCCCAAAAGCTTCTATTCTAAGAAGCTGGGGAGCTTTCCCGCACGGGCTCCGTCGGTACCGACGTACCCATATGTGAGGACTAATTCCTGCTGTTCCCAGAGATCACCTGTTACAGGTAAGTAACTGTGCTTTTCCAGTCATAGTAACTGAACATTTTGAATACTCCTGGATGAAGAATCAAACTGTATCTCCAGGAACAAGCTGGAATGTAGTCTTCACATATGGGTGACATCGGTACCGATGGAGCCCCCCACGGGAACACTCCTCGTCCAGTAGGAAATTTTTTGGGAGCATCTCACTGTGCCTGCATAGCTGCCTTCCTGCCTTTCCCACTCTCCCTCCTCAGTTCTTTTGCTTCCTGCTGGCTCCACGGAAAACAATCCTGTCATCGCAGAAAATTCCTGTTTTTCATATTTTTGTGGTTTGCGTCTGCCTTCCCGTCGATGCTGGCACCAGCTCCCTGTCGGTTCTTCCTCCCTTTCTTTCTTTCTTTAAAAAAAAAAAGTTTTACTTTCTTCAGATGCATCAACGCCATTTTAGGCCCAGGCCTTCCATTTTGTCACTGACACAATGGAAAAGCCCGATAGTGGTTTTAAGAAATGTTCTAAGTCTGGCAGTACCATCTCGGCCACCGACACCCATGACTGGTGTCTAAAATGTCTAGGCCCTGACCACCAACCATCAGAATGTCCCCTCTGCAGGAAGATGATGAAGAGCAGCCTACAGAATCGGGCTGCAAAGTTAGGCACCCTCTTTGCATCTGACACCGTCTCTCTAGCTTTGACGTCATCGAGGGATCGTCTTCCTCCCATGGATCTCAGTTATCGAAGTATAAGTCTTCATCAAAGACTGGCCAGACCCCCTCCCAAGAGTAGATCTCCTTAAAAGCATCGAGATGCCTTGAGGGTTGTCCTGGAGGGGGGATAAACCGGCCAAACAACCCTGGCGGGAGAACCCTTCCTCCAAAGCCATCGAGGATGCTCCCGAGGCCTCCACCTCTGGAGAACTCCTAATGCCGTGCTCAGGGATCGTGGCCCACAATTCTGGTACCGATACCCAGTCGTCAGCAGGCTCCATGGATCAGCGCATCCTGGCCATCGAGCGGAGCTTAGTGGCCTTACTTAGCAGCCTCTGTTCAGTAAAACCTTTACAGTCTGTTCCACAAACCCCAGCACCGTCTTCAGTACCAATGCAGACCACATCGGGTTACTTACCGCTAGCTATGCTACTGCCCATGCCTGCTCTGGAATCCATTCCTGTACCGAGGTTACGGCTAAACAGATTCCAAATACTGACTTCGATCGGTATAGAGTTCTGGCGGAGCGCAAACACCCCACCCAACGATACTTCAAATCTTCGGAATCGGATTCGTCGGATGATGAATCAGCCGATACTCGAGGCCTCCAGTCTACTGGAGGACCCATCTTCATTTCCACAATGTCTCATGTCCCCGCCAGAGGACATGTCTTTTCAAGACTTTATACATGATGTTGCCAGGGTCCTTTCCATAACAGTAACATCGAAGAAAGAGCCTAGAGCTGAAGAATTGGAAATTCACCAATACCCAGCAGCTCCTAAGGAAGCGGCTAAACTTCCCATTTGCCGCCTTCTCCATGACCTCATGCTCCGTATGTGGGAGACACCCCTTACCATTTCTCTGCGTACTCGCTGGCTCGATACCAGGTACCGGTATGTCCCGGTTTTCAAAAGACAAAGTTGCTGCACCATTTAATGGTGGTGGAATCGGTAATGCATTGAATCAAAAGTGCAAAGGCACATTTCTCTAACCCTCTGGGTAGAGAATAGAGAACCCTCGATGCTTTTGGTCGACATTGCTTTCAGGCTTCCATGCTATCAGCCAGAATTAGTTCCTACATACTCTACATGGGTATGTTCCTCAAAGAAGTAACTAGAGATTTAGAATCAATGGTTTCTCTTCTCCCTGATAAGATAGCAGACTACCTCACCCTAGTCAGGCATGCTCAGAATGTCTCAAAGTTTGTCAATAGGGTAACTTTTGATTGCTTTGAGTGCACCAGTAGGGCTACATCGATCTTCATCGGTGCACACAGAATTGCATGGCTGCAAGCATTGGATCTTGAATAATGGGTTCAAGATAAATTGGGTAATATTCCTTGCACCAGTGAAAACCTATTTGGAAAGGATTGGCAAGACAAAGCATCTCAGAATCTGAGAACACTACCTTGAATAGGCTTTCTGAATCTACTGCCAACCCTGCTATAAGGAAGGCAGCAGCAAAGAAAGCTTTCTTTAATAAAAAGAAGTATTTTTCTTCTTACACCCCTGCTTCTTAATGTCAGCATCATGCTCCTCAAAAGTGACAGCAGCCTCCAAAATATCAAAGGAAATCACAGACTCCTAAGACACAGCACAGCAGACTCAGGCTGCTCCTGGTTTTTGACTCCTTCCTAGAGAACATAGCTGCTCTGCCTCTGGAGAATCCCCATCCTTTTCACATTGCAGGCAGACTGTGCCATTATGCCCACAGGTGGCATCTGATCACCTCAGAGCAATGGACAATAAGAAATAATGAGAAAAGTGGTACAGGCTTCATCTGCAAAGCCTGCCCTTACCTCAGTAAGAAAGTATCGTTCTCAACCCCCTCACTGCTCTGCTACAGGGCGCAATAAAAGAGGTTCCAACATCCCAGCAAGGAATGGGCTTCCATTCTCCATAATTTCTCATCCCAAAGAAAACAGGAGGATACAGGCCCACCCTGGACCTCAGAACCTAAACAAGTATCTCCAGGGTAGATCTCCTTCTAAGCATTGAGATGCCTCTGGCGTTGCCCTTGAGGATTCTGCACCGGCAAAATTGCCCCGGCGGGAGGCTTCGGCTTCCAAAGCATTATCGGGGCTCCAGGATGTTCTCGAGGCCTCGACCTTGGCAGAACTACTGGTGCCATGCTCTGGTGTACCGGCTGTCTTCTCCGGTACCGACATCCAGGCATCGGCAGCGTCGATAGACCAGAGATTCCTGGCTATTGAACGCAGTCTGGCGGCTCTCCTTGCGGTATCGACACCCTCGGAACCGTGTCAGACATTTCAACCAGTACCGGCACAGACTCCGGCACCGGTATCGGTACAAGTACCAATAGCATTGACATCGACATCAGTGTCTGCATTGCCGGCACCTAGTCTCTCGATGCCCTCTGGTACAGATACACCGGTACCGATTCCTCCCGGTACCGACTTCGGTCGGTACGGGTATCGGGCTCTACAGGAGCATCCGGACAGAAGATACTTCGAGTCCTCTGAGGATTCTGATAGTTCTGTCGATACCGGAGCACTTCTTCCAGAGGAGCCCTCCTCCCCTAAACGCAGGATGTCTCATCCAGAGGATATCTCCTTCCAAGACTTTATCAGGGAGGTGGCTCGGGGTCTTTCCATTACTGTGGCTCCGGAAACAGAGCCTAGAGCAAAGGAGTTGGAAATTTTACAATATCCTAAAGCTCCTAAGGAGGCAGCTACTTTGCCCATCCATGAGATCTTGCATGATCTCATGCTAAGAATGTGGGAGACCCCTCTTACCACCTCTCCTCATTCTCGGAGACTTGACACGATGTATTGAGTCCCTCCTTGTCCTGGTTTTCCAGAAAACTCAGCTCCCTCACCACTCTATTGTAGTGGAATCGGCTATGAGAAGGATCAGGAGTGCAAAGAGGCATGCCTCTAATCCTCCAGGACGTGAGTGCAGAACTTTGGATGTCTTTGGACGTCGTATTTTCCAAGCTTCCATTCTGTTTGCCAGAATCAGTTCCTATATTTTATATATGGGAATGTTCCTGAAGGAAATCGCAGGAGATTTAGAGATTTTGGATCCTCTTCTTCCTGAGGATAGAAGACAGGACTTTCTCACATTGGTCAAACATGCCCAGGATGTTTCCAAATTTGTCAACCGTGCAGCTTTTGACTGTTTTGAGTGCATAAGCAAAACCTCTGCCATTGCTATAGGCGCACGAAGAATTGCCTAGCTCCAGGCATCTGATTTGGAGCTCTGGGTACAAGACAAACTGGGCAATATTCCTTGTACTGGTGAGAACCTGTTTGGCAAGGATTGGCAAGCGAAAGCCAATGAACTGGATGCTGACAACTCCACCTTGGACAGACTATCCAAGACCATAGCTGATCCTGCAAGAAAGAAATCTTTCAAGAAACCTTTCTTTTCCAAAAAGAAAAGGTTTTATCCTGCTTATTCTTAGCAGGGACGTTCTGCTGGTCAGCTTGTCCGGAAGGGTCAGCAACCACCCAAACAGAGAAAGGCAAAGAGTGCTAAGCCTCAACCGTCCCAGCAGTCTCAGCCTCCACAAGGCCTTTGACTTGCAACTAGAGAACTTAGCCTTCCTGGCTCTCATTGGACCAGAGCCTTCCACCATTCCAGGAAGGTTGTGTCACTTTGCCCCCAGATGGGGGCAGATAACAGCAGAGCAGTGGACACTATCATAAAAGAGGGGTACAAGCTTCATTTTTTGAGCATGCCCCCTCCCACAATGATAAGGCAATTCAATTCTCAGACTTCTCTCACCAACCTGTTGGATCAAGAGGTCACCATACTTCTTGCCCAAGGGGCAATAGAAGAAGTACCCATTCATCAACTGGGTACAGGGTTTTACTCCCCCTATTTCCTTATCCCAAAGAAAACAGGGGGATACAGACCTATCTTAGACCTCAGAGAATTGAACAAATTCCTGTTCAAAGAGAAATTCAAAATGATTTCTCTGGGAACTCGGCTGCCATACCTTCAGAGTCAGGATTGGCTTTGTTCTCTAGATCTCAAGGATGCGTATACCCATGTTCTCATCCATCCAACTCACAGAAGGTTCCTTTGGTTCCTTTTTCAGGGAAAGCACTACCAATACAGGGTGCTTCCTTTTGGCCTGGCCTCAGCACCAAGAGTGTTCATGAAATGCATGGCTGTGGTAGCAGCATTTCTTCGCACTCTAGGAATATTCGTCTTCCCCTACTTAGACGACTGGCTCATTCGAGCCCCAACAGAGTCAGATGCCAGGACTTCTCTATCCTGCACAATGCGTATCATTCAGTATTTGGGTCTGGTAATAAACATCCCAAAATCCAGTCTAACTCCCACTCAGTCTTTAGAATTCATAGGGACTGTGCTGGATACCAAAAAGGCAAGGGCCTATCTTCCCCAGGCCCGTTGCCTTCGCATTTTGCAGTTAGCTTCTCAAGCAGTGCTAAAGCCTCACCTCACTGCCCGAGAAATGCTACAATTACTAGGCCACATGACATCTACCATGCATGTGGTTCCCTATGCTCACCTCCATATGAGGGCAGCCCAGTGGACTTTATCCACCCAATGGACCCAGGCATCAGGATGCCTGTCAGACAAAATAGCAAATACAAAGCGGGAAGTCCACTCAAAACCTGTTGCTGGGGTCCCCTTTTCAACAACCCTTACCCCAGGCAACTCTCACAACAGATGCTTCTCCAATGGGTTGGGGAGCTCATCTGCAAGACCTCTCCACCCAAGGCACCTGGACTCCACAGGAGACTCATCTACATATCAATCTCCTGGAGCTCAGAGCAATCTTCCTTGCCCTTCGAGTGTTCCACAGCCTGCTCAGCTACAAGACAGTCCTTTTTCATACGGACAATCAAGTAGCCATGTTCTACGTGAACAAGCAGGGGGGAACAGGCTCTCTGTCGCTTTGCAACGAAGCTTTGCGACTATGGTCCCTCGACAGAGAGCATCAGATTCATCTTCTGGCAGTGTATCTTCCAGGCATACAAAACTCTTGGGAAGACAGACTCAGTCGCGTTCTGCTTCCACACGAGTGGTCTCTGCATAGAGACCAGGTGGCCAAGAATTTTCAAATTTGGGGAACCCCGGACATAGACCTCTTTGCAAGTCTGTGGAATGCCAAACTTCCCCGGTTCTGTTCCAGAATTCCAGCTCAGGGGGCTCAGGCCAGGGATTCTTTCCTCCTTTACTGGGGTCAGGACTTCCTGTATGCCTTTCCACCCATTCCCCTAATTCCCAAGACCCTGTTCAAGCTTCAGAGAGACAGAGGCCGTATGATTCTCATAGCTCCACATTGGCCACAGCAAGTGTGATACCCTCTGTTTCTACATCTCTCTCAAGCTCCCTCTTTGGAGTTAGGGTCTGCTCCAGATCTCCTATCTCAGGAGGACGGAATGTTATGGCATCCCAATCCCCAGTCTCTGCATCTGAGGGCTTGGTTGCTGAAGGCCTAGATCTCCATGATCTTAACCTCCCTCAGCAAATAAAGGATATTCTTTATGCTTCCAAGAAGCCTTCCACAAGACGCTCTTATGCTTTCAAGTGGAAAAGGTTTACCATATGGTGTTCGCAGAAGCGTCTTAACACCATTGCCATACCTCTGGAATCATTACTGGAGTATCTCCTTCATTTATCCAATGCAGGACTTAAGACTAACTCAGTGAGGGTCCATTTGAGTGCTATTGCAGCTTCCTTTAAGCCCCTAAATGGACAACCTATTTCCTCCCATCCTCTTATAGCAAGATTTATGAGAGGCCTTCTGCTGACTAAGCCTCCCATTAAGCCACCACCTGTGGCATGGGGCCTAAACCTGGTTCTTGGTCAGCTCATGAAGCCACCTTTCGAACCCTTAGCTACTACCTCCTTGAAATTCCTTTCCTGGAAGGTTATCTTTCTCATTGCAATCACATCAGCACGTCGCATCAGTGAGTTGCAAGCACTAGTGGCTAGTCCACCTTATACAAGGTTCCATCATGACAAGGTAGTCCTTAGGACTCATCCACATTTTATGCCAAAGGTGGTCTCGCCTTTTCATCTAAACCAAGCGGTCTACCTACCTGTGTTCTTTCCAAGGCTTCATGCATCAAATGCAGAAAGGAACCTTCATACTTTGGACTGTAAAAGAGCTTTAGCCTTTTACTTACAAAGAACACAGCAACATAGAAAGTCCTCCCAACTCTTTGTTGTTTTTGATCCTTCTCATTTGGGACTTCCAGTCTAACTGGATTGCTCAGTGTATTGCCTTTGCCTATCAGAGTAAGAATCTTCCTCTGGAGGGCCATGTCACAGCTCACAATGTGAGAGCCATAGCAGCTTCAATGGCTCATCTGCACTCTGTGTCTATCGACGACATCTGTCGAGCAGCTACCTGGGCCTCGGTTTATACCTTCACAGCCCATTACTGCTTGGACAAGGACTCCCGCCGGGATGCCTTGTTTGGTCAGGCTGTTCTTCAACACCTGTTCCATACCTAATCAACTCCTACCCGCCATCCCTGGTTGGATGCCAGAGATCCATGGGGGGAAGTGGAGCCCTGGTTCAGGGACACACAACTTCTGGGGTCTCTCCCTGGCATTTAGAGCTAGGGAGTCCCCATATGTGAAGACTACATTCCTGCTTGTTTCTGGAGATAGCATAGTTACTCACCTGTAACAGGTGATCTCCGGGAACAGCAGGAATTTAGTCTTCACAACCCACCCACCTCCCCTAGGAGTTGCATCTCTCTATCTATCTCTTTCCCTTTCCCTCTCTCTCTCTTTGTCTCAGCTTTAAAACTCAATTGGAGAGAGGCAGTTGGGAAAGGCGGGAAGGCAGCAAGCAGGCGCTGTGGGATGCTCCCAAAAGCTTTCTAATTGGACGCTGGGGAGCATTCCCGCACAGGCTCCGTCGGTACCAACAATACCCATATGTGAAAACTAAATTTCTGTTCTTCCCGGAGATCACCTGTTACAGGTGAGTAACTATCCTTTCTCGAACACGAGAAGTTCAAGATCGTCTCTCTAGGGACCCGTCTCCCCTCAGAGTCAGGACTGGCTCTCTTCTCTAGACTTAAAGGAAGCGTACACTCATGTCCTTATTCATCCAGGTCACAGAAAATTCCTACGCTTCATGTTCCAAGGAAGATACTATCAATACAAGGTCCTTCCATTCGGACTGGCCTCTGCCCCAAGAGTCTTCACAAAGTGCATGGCCATCGTAGCCACATTCTTAAGAACTCCTGGGGATATTTGTCTTCCCTTACTTAGACAACTAGCTTATAGGATATTTGTCTTCCCTTACTTAGACAACTAGGAGTGGAGGAGTGGCCTAGTGGTTAGGGCAAGGTACTTTAGTCCGGAGGGTCGGGGGTTCAAATCCCACTAGAGGACAGCAACCTTGGGTCGGAAGGACTGGGGTTTCTAGTCCCACAGGTGCTCCTTGTGGTCTTGGGCAAGCCACTTAACCCTCCATAGCCCATGTTCCCTGTAAAATAGTTATCTCCAAGTTATAATGCCCTGTTCAATGTAATTTCAGTTTGTTCAATGTAAACCGCACTGATGCAGAATAGCGCGGTATATAAGAGAATGCAAATAAATAAATAAATAATATAAGAAGAAGCACATCTCAAGAAGCCAGCCTATCTCTCTCACGCACCATGCAGGTGTTACAGCACTTGGGATTTGTCGTAAATCTTCCAAAGTCCCAACTAGTTCCCACTCAGACTCTAGAGTTCATAGGGGCTCTCTTAAACACTCAGCTGTTGAGGACATATCTGCCGCAACTCTACTGCACTCGACTCAACCAGCTGGCCTCTCAAGCATGTCTCAGAGACTCTGACTGCCCAGCAAGTGCTGCAACGTCTGGGTCATATGACATCAACGGTGCATGTAGTCCCATATGCCCGTCTCCACATAAGCACAGCACAATGGACTCTAGCTACCCAATGGATTCAAGCTTCAGGCTGCCTCGGGGACAAGATACTAGTATCCCCTCCCTTCCTGACGGCATCTCTCAGTGCACATTAATGCACTCTGCACATCAATGTACCCTGACAACGGATGCATCCAGACTAGGCTGGGGAGCCCATCTAGGGCATCTTTCCACTCAGGGTCTCAGGTCACCACCGGGGTCATGACTCCAAATAAATCTCCTGGAACTCTCAAAGTATTTCAGGAACACCTTTGTTATCACAGAGTCCTGGTCCAAACCGACAATCAAGTGGCCATGTTCTATGTGAACAAGCAGGGAAGGACAGGCTCTTGGTCCCTCTGCAAGGAGGCTCTACATCTCTGGTCCTTTGCCATTGTTCTACTTGAACAAGCAAGGGGGGCATAGGCTCCTACCGCCTATTTATTTATTTATTTATATTCTCTTATATACCGCACTATTCAGCATCAGCGCGGTTCACATAGAACAAAGATCTCAGTACAATCAACATGCATGAGTTTATAGATAACAAGGGTAATTATTTACAATCTATTTACAAGGATAACACTACTGCATAGGTACCTGTTACTAGGAGCGGTTACTAAGAATATAATGTTTACTTATAGAGAATCAGTCTTGGCGTGTTATTGAGACACCAAGGAATTGTATTAATGGGTGGAATCACTGAGGTCTATGGGTGTCGTTGACTCTATAAAGTACTTGTTGAAGAGATGGAATTTGAGGGCTTTCCTAAATTGTGTTAAGCTATTGATAGCCCGGATGCCAGGGGGTAGTGCATTCCAGCACCTTGGGGCACAGAGGACAAAGGCTCGGTTGGCTGTAGAAGAAGTGCAGCTTGTTAGGGCCTTTGGGAGCTTTAGGGAGTTGATGGTCGTGGATCTTCTTGCTCTGGTGTAGTAGTGTGAATAAGGGCAGATAATGATGTGGCGGAGAGCTTATTGAGAGCTTTGAACGTGAGAAGTAGAGTTTTGAAGATAATTCTGGCCTGGATGGGTAGCCAATGTAATTGAATCAGCAGAGGTGTAACGTGGTCGGTCCTGGCGGCTCCATGAAGGACCCTTGCTGCGGCATTCATTGCCAGCTGTAACGGGTTCAAGGTGGATTGAGGAAGACCTTGAAGGATGACATTGGCATAATCGAAGTGGTGTATGATCAGTGCTTGGTAGATTGTCCTGAAATCATTTGGCTCCAACATGGAGCGTAGGTGTCTCAGTGTACGGATCTTATAGTATATTGTTCTGACTGTGTTTCCTATGTGGGACTTCATATCCAGGCATTGATCTAGAGTGACTCCCAGGTAACGTATTGAGGGCTTGGATTGCAATTCAGCTTCCTTTGTTTTGAGATATTGTGGTGGGATGAAGTTGGGGTTCCTCGTGATGAAGAGGACTTCCGTTTTCTTATGTTGTATATGGAGGTTTTGGGAGAGAAGCCAGTCAGATACTGCATTGAAACAGTTTATTAGAGGGGAGAGATCTAAATGGTCAGTGGAGAAGGGGGTGTAAAGTAGAACATCATCGGCATAAAGCATGCAGTCGACATTAAATGACCGGATGATCTTACAGATTGGTTGCATGTAGATGTTAAACAGAAGGGCAGAAAGTGAGGAACCTTGTGGGACTCCCTGATCTAGGTGGAAGGGTTCTGAAGTTCTGCCTCCTGAACGGACATGCTGCCATCTTCCGGATAGGTAGGACCTGCACCATTCAAGCGCTGTTCCACTGATGCCCTTCTCAATTAGTCTCGCTAAAAGGAGTTCGTGATTCACTGAATCAAACGCTGCGGCGATATCCAGAAAGATGAGGGCAAATCCTTGGCGGATGTTATCAATGCCAGTGATTATCTTGCTGAAGAGGGTGGTGAGAAGAGTTTCGACTCCATGGTGTATTCCCTGAAGCCGTGTTGGCAGGGGTCTAGCGGTGCAGCGGTGTCAATATGGTCCTGTAACTGTCGTTGAACCTCCTTTTCAATGATCTTAGCGAGTAGAGGTATGCTAGAAATGGGTCTGTAGGAATCTACCCTTAGGGGGTCGAGCTTGCAGTTTTTCAGCAGGGGTCTAATTGAAGTATGCTTAAGAGCTGAAGGGAATGATCCTGTTGAAAAGGAGAGGTTCATTATGTTGGAAATTACTGGGCTGAAGTGACTGCGGAGCTCCTTGATCCAGAAGGCAGGGCATGGATCAGACTGGGATGTAGTGATGTTGAGGGCTGTAATGATGTCATCAATTCCTTTCTTAGAGGGGATAGAGAATGCAGAAAGGGCTCTTGGGACGTCCTGCACAAGGGTGGTGGTTGTTGTAGTGGTTCTGTTGATCAGGCATATCTTAGATTGTACGTGGGTTACAAAGTCTTGAGGGTGTATCTCAACTTGAGGCCCAGAGGATGGCTCCTTAGATAGAGACTTAACTAGGTCAAAAAGGTTGTGTGGCTTATTGAGAGATCTCATCAAGGTATCCGAGTAGTACCGTTTCATTGACTTGGAGATTGCCTTGCGGTGAGCAGCTAGGTGGATATTGTATGCTGTCAGGTCATCAATAGCATGGGAGCGACGCCAGCGTTTTTCGAGTTTCCGTAATTGGATGAGGGATTCTCTAAGGTCCGCTGTGTACCAAGGAGCATTCTCTCTTTTCCTTGAATGCTTGTTGGTTGGAGGACGCACGACAATGGCACTGAGACTATTGTTCCAGTGAGAGACTAGGTCCTCAAGGTTCATGGTGGTGGTATTGATGAGTTGTTGAGTTTCCGCAAGGACGAGCTCTCTGTTAAATGACTTAAAAGATCTAATGGTCGGTCTCGCTTTGTTGGCCGATGTCTTGATGCTCTTGGTATGGATTTTGTTTGAAGGAATCTGGAGTATGATCAATTTGTGATCTGACCAGGGAACAGGGGTTATGGATGTTATGGGATCAAGAGATGGGTTGAGGGATGACTGTGGGGCGAATACCAGGTCTAGGGTGTTGCCTTTAATGTGAGTGGGAACCTTCACTAGTTGCTTGAAGCCGAGGTTCTCAAGGGCTTCTAGGAATGAAGTTGCTTGATTATCCTGTAACGTTGGTAGATTGAAGTCACCTAGGATCCAAGTTGGGGTGTGTGGGCTATGAGTGTTGGAGGCAAGCTCAATGATAGTGGCAAGATCATCCAGGGACGTACAGGGTGCTCTGTAGAGCAAGCTGATTGAGCAGCGTCTGTTGGAAATGGTAATGGTTTCCAGGTGACTTGTGCTGGTGGAGTGCATCGTCTGGAACTGGAGGTCTGACCTGGTGAGGATGAGGACACCACCACCTCTTTTGTCTTGCCTGTGACTGATATGTACTGTGAAATTTGGGGGGAGGAGCTGGTTGATTATGACATTGTCTTCCTCAGATAACCACGTCTCTGTGACCATGAGTATGTCAAGTTCATGAGTGGAGATTGTCAGTGACAGCTGGCCATTTCTTCCGGATGGAACGTGCGTTGATGAGGGCACATTTTAGGCTATGGGGGTAGGGCTTTTCAGACTGTCTCTAATGGAATGTTGAGGAATAATATGAAGGAGATGGGGGTGGTGAGGGCGTGTGTCCCAGTCTAAGTTGCTACGAGATGCACTAGACCATCTCCTTCCATGGCTCTGTAATATTGGGATATGGTTGACAGATGGGGTTAAGGCTAGAGAGCAGCAGAGCCAACTTGTGAGGATGATATAGCATCTAAAGATGGTGGTAATAGGGGAACCCATCTTAGTAAGGTTTAAAGATTTGTGTGAGGGAAGTGAGGGCGGACACCAAGTAAGTATTATCAAATGGTGCTCTAAGAAGGCAGACTAGAGCAACTATTGGGTGGATCTTTGAGGGTGGTTGCTATACCTGCTGCTGCCCAGACAAAGCTCTGACTCCAGAGGGAAGGCTGCTGGATATGGCTAGGGCATATGAGATAGCAGAGCTATTAGTTACGTCGTATCTTTTGACTCAGTTAGCAGTTTCAAATTAACCCAAGCTATGGGATACAATGTAATTGCATATGCAGTTTAGACAATGCGATTCAATATGCTGTATGAGATCAGAGTAAGCACTTGAGAGGCAAGAGCATGAGAATAGAAGGGCACCAAAGCATTGAAATATAACAGGCAAAATTAATTGAGAGGTTATGAGATGTTTCACTTGGGATACAACATTGGTTCGCAATGAAATACAATTTATCACATTGTATCAACAGTGTATCACAATGTACCACAACAATGTATCACAGACATGCTAAAGTTATTGAGAGGTTATCAGATGTTCACCTTACAGTTCAGGTATTGGTAGATAGTAGGTGGTTGTAGGTGTTTGAAGGGCTCTCTGCTGCGCGATGGGATGATTCCGGAGGCCTTAGTTTTAGAGCTGGGCCGCTGAAGGAGTCCGGTAGCTTTGATGTCTGTAATATTCTGGGCCCTCCCCGTCGGGCCCGCGCCTAAGGGCCTCGCCATAGGGCCCTCTGGCAAGGCCCTCAGGCGCGGGCCCGCAAGGCGCGGGCGCGCCGGTTGGCGCTTTCTTTTTAAATGCTGCAGGCAGCTGCCCCGATTGGGCAGCCTGCCTGGAAGATGGCCGCTGGAGCCGCTGGGAGGAGGACTCGATCCCCCTGAGGGGAGAGCAGGCTTCGGTGGTGGCTGGAAACTATCGCCCTCCCCTCGTATGCGGTCAGACAGGGTATGCTCCTCTGGGCGACATACCTCCCAGGTCAGGTCAACATCCTGGTGGGTAGACTGAGCAGGGTCCTTCAGCCACACGAGTGGCAATTGGACCCAGGGGTGGCACAGCAGCTTTTCCAATGGTGGGGCACCCCGAGCCTCGACCTCTTTGCCAGCCCGGTCAGTGCTCAACTACTGCGTTTCTGCTACCTACATCTGGACCGGGTAGCAGCAGATGCCTTCCTCATCTTGTGGTTGGGGGGGGGGGTCTACTGTATGCCTTCCCTTCCACACCACTGATAACACAGACCCTCTTCAAGGTCCAGCGAGACAAGGCTTACAGGATTCTGTTAACTCCGAGGTGGCCTTGGTTTCCCCTGCTGCTCTGTCTCTCAACGGAACCGCCACTCCCTCTTGGGAGCTCCCTGGGACTTTTGATCCAGGAGGAAGGCTCAGTCCTCCACCCCAACCTGGGATCCTTGTCTCCCACAGTATGGCTCCTGAAACGGGTTGCTTTAGCACCTCTCCACCTCCCCTTCTGGCCTCTCACAAGGACTCCATGAGATGGGCCTATGCCTTCAATTGGCGCAGATTCTCCTTATGGTGCATGGAGCACCAGGCAAACCCGTTCTCCTGTCCGGTGTACATGGTGCTGCAATACTTGCTCCATCTCTCACTGTGTAGGCTTAAGTCCATCTCTGTCCAGGTGCACCTGAGTGGCCTCTCTGCAAACCATCACTCCATAGAGGGCAGGCCTCTTTCCGTGCAGCCCCTGGTTACTCAATTCATGCGGGGCTTACTGCTCTCTAAGCCCCCCATCCGTCCATCCCCGGCAGAATTGGATCTCAATGTGGTCCTTGTGCAGCTTACCAAGCTGCCCTTCGAGCCCTTGACTACCTGCCATCTACGCTACCTGTCCTGGAAGGTGTCTTGTCCTGGTGGCACTCACCTCCGCCTGCAGTCAGTGAGCTTCAGGCCTTGGTGACTGAGCCACCCTACAACGGGTTCTACAAGAATAGGGTCGTACTCCATACTCACCTGAAATTCTTACCGAAGGTGGTATCTGATTGCCACCTCAACCAGGAGGTGGTACTTCCCACCTTCTTTCCCCAGCCCCATGCCGACAGTGCATCAGCCGTTCTCCACACTCTGAACTGCAAGAGGGCCCTGTCCTTCTACCTGCAGCGCACCCAGGACCCCACCGCAAAGCCTCTCAGCTTTTCATCTCTTACAACCCCAGTCATCTGGGTGGAGGCTGTCACCAAGCGGACTCTGCCCATCTGGGTGGTGGACTGCATCGCCTTCGCCCACAACTAGTCTGGGCTGCTGTTAGAGCGCCAGGTCATGGCGCACAATGTCAGGGCTATGGCGACCTCCGTTTGAGCCTATGCTCTGTTGCAATGGCAGATGTGGGCCACCACCTGGTCCTCCATCCACACTTTTGCAGCTCGTTACTGCCTGGAGAGGGAGTCCCAATGGGATGGTGCCTTTGGCCAGGCCATCTTCCGGAATCTGTTTGGGGCTTAGGCAACTCCTGCCCTCCGACTCTTCTTGTTCAGGCTACTGGAACCATGGTTCTCCCTGGACACTGAGGTCCCCAGAGTCTGTCCTCGGATTCACTTGCGGCTGCTCACAGCTGGGCTGTGGTTTTTCTACAGGTTCTTGGTAGCCTGTAGCTAGGGAGTCCCATATGTGAGGACTGCCTTCCAGCTTGTTCCTGTAGAAAGCGTAGTTACTCACTTGTAACAGGTGTTCTCCAGGGATAGCAAGAAATCAGTCTTCACAACCCTCCCTCCCTCCTCTTGGAGTTGCTGTACAATTTCTGGCCATCTTCTTTTGTTGGCTTTAGCTATGTCATCTGACTGAGCAAGCTAGCACCCTTGGGTGAGAGGGGGACCACGTATGTGTGGTGGCATCTTCCAGAGGCTTTCTTTGAAAGCTGAGGAGATGCTTCTGCTAGGGCTCTGTCGATGTCACCCATATGTGAGGACCGATTCCTGCTGTCCCTGGAGAATACCTATTACAGGTGAGTAATTATGCTTTCTCAGTTTCCAGCAGATGGTAGGCGAGGTAGACCAGTGCAATCAGGTTTGGCCTGAGGAAGACAAAAAATCCGCAGTTTATTAGTCGAAGGATGTTTTTTTTTCTTGGCTGGAATTGTGTCCAACATATCTTTTGGCTGTGTAATTCCCATTCACTCAAGAGGGCTAGGACTAGCCAAGTCTGGCATATCAACTGCCCAGGAATATAAAACCTGGTACATACAGGACCCTCCCCCCTTTTTCCCCTTCCCTCCTGCCCAGTTTTAGTGGGAGCTCCACGGCAGTGTTTTGTGTTTCCTAATTTTGGGAGGAGCAAGAGATGCTTGGCTAGGTGCTTTGCCTGCTATTACAGTTAAAATGCTAATTGGAAGAACAGAAGGTAGTCTAAAACTCCCTGGCATTAGCAGTGCAAGAACTCGTTTGTATTTTTCCTCAGCGGACAGTGGGCACCCTAGGAAGGGGCTCAGGTCGTGTGGAAGAAGTAGAGTGTTTTTTATTTATTTACATATATTTATAGTCTGCTAATCCAAAATCATTCTTAAGAGTACAAAATTGCACATGAAATAGCAATAAAAGACATACTTATAAAATAAAACCAAATAAAAGTGATATCATTTGAAATAAAATATTAATGAATAGGTCTGACTAAAAAGGTTTTTCTAAAATCCAGAATATGTCAGTTGTAAAGTAGAGGGTAAATGAATATGGGTCCCAACAACGAAAAAAACCTTTTCCATATCGTCCTGCTATAGACCAATGCTGACAAGTGGGTTGTGTCCCCCTACCGGCAGATGTGGAGACAGAGGGATTCATGCCATATCAGCCAGAACCACCAGTGGAAGCTTTCAGTAATTCTGTCTCTTCAGCAGATGGTGGATGCTTGTTATCAGCTCGGAGAATCTGAAAAGATTTAAGGAAGATTCAGAGGAAAGATTGATTTTGCTTGTGAGCAATCATCCTTGTTGGCTGATTTCTTGCTAGAGTGTAAAGCGGGAGGCTCCACTAGGGTCACCCTTAAAACTGGTGCTCTTTTCGGATGCTATAGGAGGAGGGAAATTGGTTCAACTCCCTGCCCTTTTCTTGTTAAGCACATATGTTGAGCAGCCCAAAGATGGGGCAAGCAATTTGGAAGAATTCTTCAAACTTCACACAGCCTTAGTGCTCCCTTCCTCCTCTTCCTTCCCTCTGCTCACCCATGAACATTGAGACTCTTCAGAGGTAGGAGACTGCACGTCTGGCAACAGGGGAGTAGCACTGAGCCTGGCATGGCATTTACCTGCCATGAGCTCCCCAAGAGTGAGTACTAAAGGCTTAGCCTGTCTGTCTATCTTCTTATGGGGGCTCCCAACTTTGTCCGTTGCTGGGGCGTTGAGTTTGGCTTAGACCGTTTAGGGCGTCCATCGGAATCAGCACCAGTGTTTTCCCGCCTTGACTAACTGTGTGGCATTTGCGCTTCTTGGGCTTTGCCATACCCATTCCGCATCTTCCCAGTGTGCCCATGACATGTGGTGTCTATGTACGTAACTTATCCACACGTTATCGGTGCACACGGCTCTTCTCCATGTGGCCCTAGCATTCATGGAACTATTGCAGAGTTAGTGCATGTGGCTCTGTCCACGCAGATTGGATGCACGATGCAACATGCTGCCTAAACATACCTTCAACCTGTGTTGCCTAACTGCTTATGCTATCTTCAAAGAAGCACTGCCTGGTCTGCAGAGCCTTGTGGCTGGATTCTGGCATTTGCTCTGCTTGCATAGATGCTTTGGACACACTCTCAGAAGGTCCATCTGTCCCTGTGCTGTTGGAAAATGAAGTGCCCCAGCCGTATCTTCTGCACTGTCATTGACAGTGGGTGTGGCCCTGGAGAAGGATGATTTGTCAGCCTTGATAGTTTTAGCGCACTCTCCTCAGGACGCTCCCTTTTGTGGAAGGGATCGTCTCCTGCTGCTCCTCCCCCATACCTGGATCTTGGGCTGTACTCCCCGGAGTTCATTCTTCTGCAGCAAGCTTGGGCTTCTGACTTGGTAACACAGAACCTAGAGCTTCCGGGTCCTCTCGAGGTCTTTGGCCTATTCAGAGGAGGGACAGCAGGCAAGTTGGCATGTGGTTCGATATCCACCTACTACAGTAAGCACTCTCTGCAGCAGTTGGAGTTTTGGATTGGCTGTTCTTGGTCGAGACCTGGCGTTCAGTCCTAATGTTGTAGGCACATATTCTGCTGTGGTGAACGAATGGCCATCTTGCTTTGCAGTGCGCGAAGAGTCCAGAGTTATTCATCTGTTCAGGAAGGTCAAGTTTGCAGCCCTGATTGCTCAGGTGTCTTCCACCCAGAGTTTGTCTGATCCCTCTGGTGGCTGAACAGGAGCCCCTGGTTCACCTCCCTCTGGCAGGGGCCTTGGAAATACAAGGCTACTTTCCCTCCAGAGATCGTCAAGAGCATGGTACACTTGGAGTAAGCCCTGCCAGATTTCCCAGTGAAGGGACCGAGAGTTTGCAGGAGGCCTTTGCAGTGTCACAGGAGGATTGCACCCAGTGGTTTAACCTGCTGCGAGTGGATGTTCAGTTTACAGTGGGTGTGAATCGGACTGTCATTCCAGTGGAGAGTGCAATACCCTTGAAGGACCTCGGGATCACTAGATGAACGCTATCTTGAAGAGTCAGTTTGCATCCTCTGCTGTCATTCTTGAATTGACTTGTTTGTGGGCCTAATGTCTTGAGATCTGTTCCAATAGTTTGTCCCTTGTGTAGAGAATATTTTGTCTCGCTTGGAGTTGGTTTCTTGTCGGAGGCTATATATGATCTTGTCTGCGGGGCGACTAAAGACATTGTTTTGTTGACTTGAATATATTTCCACTTTTGGGTGATGGTTTCATCCTCCATGTCCCGACTTCCTCAGTTCTCTCTTAAGGCAGGCTCTTGTTTGGGCAGACTTGAATAAGATAGGTAAAGACTTGGGCGAGTGCATGCCTTATTGCCTCCTGGAGGATGGGCCCAAAAAGAAAAAGGGGGAAGAAAATAAAAAGGAAACAAGCAAGAGGAAGAGGGCCTGAGAGGTATACAGGCTCATGTTCCAGAGCTATTCAGACTACAGTTGTTACCGCCCCAGAAAGTCCTCCTACCCTTTAGAGTTCTGGTCTCAGATTCAGCCGATTTGGGGACAGCAAGGATCCTGGGGCTCTAATACTTCCTGAGATGCCTCCTCCTGGCCAGTGTGATAACGGCCAGAGGGCCCATTCTGGGAGTGGGCCCTGATTACTGAGTATTACTGAGCACTAGTCACTGTTCCATGTGGCCATGTTTTGGAATGCAAGAGCCGGTTCCTCTTACTTACAGATCTGCAGCCAACAGAACCAGCAGTTTAATGTACTCTGGACAGACTTCTCAGTCTCTGGTCAGTGATCCTAGTTTCTCCCTGGCCGATCAGGGCCAGGATGGATGTTCCATTTCTTTGTGCTTCCTAGAAAGAAGGCTCTTTTGGCAGAACCTCAACCTTAAGGGAGTCTGTGCTCTCCTGTGCACCTTTTCACTGCTGTAGGAATCACTTTGGTCAGGGTTTCAGGCAGTTTGCCGCGGAGAGTTCCTTGCATCTCTTGTCTTGAACAAGCTTTTCTTCCATGTCCCTATTTGGGAGGATCGACTGCACTGTCTTTGTTTTGCTGTTCCTGGCTCATTTCGGTTTGTTGCTCTCCCTATGGCCCTTCTACTGCCTCAAGGACGTTCTCAAGAGTGATGGTGGTTAGATACCAGGGGATCTGTGCACACCCCTGTCTGGAGGACTGACTTGTCGGGGTCATCACAGTCCAAAGCGACTCTGGGTGTGGCTCGAGTGGTGCGGTTCCCAGAGAACCTTGGTTGGGTGTTTGATCGAGGAAGAGCCATGTGAGGTATTTCCTATCTCCAGGAACAAGCAGGAATGAGTCTTCACATATGGGTACGTCGGTACTGACGGAGCCTGCGCAGGAACGCTCCCCAGCGTCCAAAAAGAAAGCTTTTGGGAGCATCCCACACGCATGCGCGCTGCCTTTCCGCCTAAACACTTCCCTCTCATCCGTTTTCCGCAGAGCCGGCAGGACGTCTTCCTGTCACCGCAGAAAATTCTTCTTTTTATTCTTACTTTTTTGTGGTCGCGTCTGCCTTCCCTCGACGCCACCAGTACCGCCGGTGTTTTTCTTTTCTTTCTTCTAAATAATTTCTTCTTTTCGACAGAAAATCTTTCCTGTTAGTGTCTGACACTTTCTAGGCCACTAGGCCTCCATTTTTCCGCTATTGAAAAGCCAGCCACTACCCTTAAGAAATGCTCTAAGTGTGGCGGTACAAATATTCTTTTAGACACCCATACTTGGTGTCTAAAATGTTTGGGTCCTGACCATTGCTCACTGGGGTGTCTTTCCTGCTGGAGTTCAAACAGAAGAAATCTTCAGAATCGAGCACATCTCGATACCCGGTTCACATCGCACTCGATGTCACCAGCTAGAATATCTCCACAGAATCAGGTAACCAAACAAAAGTCTGTAAAGACTAGCCAGTCCTCGAGTGGTAAATCTCCTTTCCAGTATCGAGATTGCTCCGGCTTTGCCCTCGAGGACATCTTGGCAATAAAGCCCTGGCGGGAGTCTTCGGGCTCCAAAGCATTAACGGGGTTTCAGGTCGTTCCCGGGGTTCTCACCTCGGTGAATATACCTGGGCCATGCTCGGTGGTTGTGGCCGCTTCGAGCGGTACCGACACCCCGGCATCAGCTACAGTGATGGATGAAACACTCCTCACTGATGAACGTAGTCTAGCGCTTTCGGTTACTTCAGTACCGTTAGAGTGGCTGCAGACCGTTCCTCCAGTATCGGTATCGTCTTCAGTACCGGTACCGGTATCGTTGTCGGTACCGTCCATGCTTGCTTCGACAGACTCGATTCCTTCGATGCCGAGCCTGGAATCAATCCCTAGCATGGATGATTTGGTACCGACTCGTCGGGTGGTACCGAAGACATGGTTTAGAGAAAATCCGATGCTTCATCCCTTCAAGTCTTCCGATACCGATGACTGGGATGACCCCATCGGTACCAAGGCTGAATCTTCAACAAGTCTAGCCTTTACCCCTCATTTTAGAGGGTCCTCCTCAGGGGACATTTCTTTTCAAGCTTTTCTGCTTGATATGGCGAGGTTACTTGCCATTTCTATTCCTGGTGAAGAATCCTTACCAGGGGATTCAGAGACTCTTCAATCCCCCTGGTTGCCAAAGGAGCTAATCATGCTTCCTTTGCATCAGATCTTACAGGATCTACTTTTAAAGATGTGGGAAACTCCTTTAACGGTATCACCACATTCTGAGACACTTGAAACTAGGTACAAGGTGCCACCTTCTCCAGGTTTTCAAAAGACTCAACTTCCTCATCATTCTATTGTTGTAGAATCAGCAATGAGGCGTATTAAGAGTGCAAAGAAGCACTCTTCTTATCCGCCAGGTCGTGAGTCTAGGACTTTAGATGCCTTTGGACGTCGATGCTTCCAGGCATCCATGCTTTAAGCAAGAATTATCTCATATATTTTCTATATGGGATTATCTCTTCAAGAGGTCACAAAGAACTTACAATTTTTGAACCCTTTTCTTCAAGAGCATAAAAGAGCAGACTATTTCTTATTAGTCAGTCATGCTCAAAATATCTCTAGGTTCCTTAATCGTGCTTCCCTGGACTGTTTTGAGTCTATTAGCAGAACTTCTGCTGTAGCCATAGGAGCACGACGCATGGCCTGGCTCCAAGTTTCAGACTTGGACAGATGGGTACAGGAAAGGCTGGGAAATACTCCTTGTACTGGTGAAAATCTCTTTAACAAGGAGGCTTTATTTCAAGCTAATCAGTTAAGCACTGAGGCTGTTGCTTTCAGAGGATTGTCAAAATGTTCCTCTATCCCAGCTAATAAAAAATCTCCTAAAAAGCTTTATCCCCCTGGGGGAAAAAAGTTTTATTCATCTTCTACCCATGATGCAGATGTTTCCAAAGACAGGGAACATCAAACCAGGCTAAGAAAATCAAAACCTCAACAGGCTCAGCAAACCCAGCAGTCTCAGGGTTTCTAATATTTTCTCCAGGACCAAGCAGGAAGTCAGTCCTCACATATGGGTGACGTCGGCGCCGACGGAGCCCTCACTGAGCAATTTCCCCAGCTTTCAAAGAAAGCCTTTGGGAATTGCAGCGCGCATGCGCAGTCCCCTTCCCGCCCAAGGGTGCCATCTTGCTCAGTCTTCTTTTTTCCGCGGAGCCCTACAGACGCTGTTTGTGATCGCCGCAGAAAAAGTTGATTTTATTTCTTATTCTTTTCTCGGTTCGACGCCGGATCCTTTTCCCGCCCGGACCCGCTACGCTGGTATTGGGTCCGTTCTTTATTTTTCGTTTTTTGGTCCTTCGTGACAAGCGTTCGCGCCATTTTTTTCTTTTTCACTGGCAGCCCTGTCTTTTGACCTCGCAGGGGCCCTTTTTCCCCCGATGGCTGCCAGCGGGTTTAAAAAGTGTGATCGGTGTAAGAAACATATGTCTCTTACCGACACACACGACTGCTGCCTCCGCTGCCTCGGACCCGATCATGACCCGATGATCTGTGGTCCGTGTGGCAAGATGTCCTCAAAAGCGTTGAGGAGTCGGCAGCATCAAAGAGAGCGAATCTTCTCTGACTCCGTGTCCGGCCGGGCCCAGACCTCGTCAGAGACTTCGACGTCCCGGGATTCCGGTCCTGAGCATGGTCGGAGTTCCTCTGAGTGGGGGTCTCCTGCCCGGGAACATCATAGGAAGAAGAAACCCGCGAGGGCGGCGTCGGTGGACGCTCCTGGTTCCTCGAGGGCCAGGTCGCATAGCCCCGATAGCCGTCCCGGGTCCTCGGAGTCGGAGAGGCCTTCGAAACATCCTGGATCTCGAAATGGAGTCTCCTGGACACGTGAGTACTGTAGTCCTTGTGGACTCACCTCCGAAGGAGCCGACGTCGGGCCCAACGCCGTCAGGGCCCGAGTCGGGGGCTGCTGGGTCTCCTGAGCTCAGACTCAGGTTGACGGCCTTGGAGAGCAGTTTGGCTGCCTTCATGGACCAGCAGCGGGCATTGATCGCTGGCCTCGCCAGTGCATCTGCCCTGGCCACCGGGACGTCGACGTCCAAGTCGACCCCGGAGACCGAGCCGATCCTCGAGTCCATGCGAGCTCGAGTCGATCCTCGGTCGCGGTCTCCCTCGGCCTCCCGTTCGGGTCCGAGGTCGTCGACGCCGACACCCTCGGCGTCCGGGCGAAGGGCATCGGTGCCTGCCGGACCGGAGCCGCTCGATTCCTCCTTTGAGGAGTCAGCCTGGGAAACGGAGGACGAAGAGTCACCTGGTACTTTTCGGACTCGGTGCGTCCCATCGGACTCACCCGAATCCGAACCTCGGAGACGGTCCCCCCCGGAGGACACCCGGTTCTCGGACTTCGTGCGGGATATGGCCAAGGCCTTGGCATTCCCTGCGGATCCCGAGGAGGAACCTCGAGCCGAAGAGCTCGATGCCCTCCAGTATGACTCTCCCCCGAAGGAGGCCTTTACTGTACTGGTTCCTCCGATGCTGGAACGACTTCTCTTCCGCATGTGGGAGAGCCCGGCGCCGGTGTTAAGCAAGCGGGTCGATTCCATTTATCGAGTCCGCAAGAGCCCCGGGTTCCAAAAGGCACAACTGCCGCACCATTCCATGGTGGTGGAATCGGCCATGCATCGACTCAAGAGTCAGAAGATGCACTCCTCAGTGCCTCCCGGCCAGGAGGCCCAGAACCTGGATGCCCTCGGTAGGAAGTGCTTCCAGGGCTCTATGCTTGCTTGTCGAGTCCAGACCTACCAGCTATATATGGGCATGTATCTCCGAGACCTGGCAAAAGAAATTGCCGGGTTCTCTGCTGGTCTCTCCGAGGAACCTTTGCAGAGGTTCCAAGCCTTGTCCACTGGTATTCGAGAGTGCTCGAAGTTTATCTCTCGAGCAGCCTACGATGGCTTCGAAGCATCGGCTCGAGTAGCCGGAGCCGGCATCGGTGCCCGCCGACAGGCTTGGCTTCAGTCATCCGACCTCGAGCCATGGGTACAGGACAAGTTGGTCGATGTCCCCTGCAGAGGTGACAACCTCTTTGGCAAGCCCATGGCTGAAAAGGCTGCACAGATCGAGACCGAGACTCTGACCAGGACTAGGCTGTCCAGAAAAACCTCTGCCCCTTCTCAGCAGAAGAAGGGCTCGGGGAAAAAGCCCTTTTACCCGAGGAAGGCAGCTGCCTATAAACACTACCCTCAGTTTCAGGCCTCAGCAGCTCCCCAAAAGGGTCAGCAGGCCAAGAGACGGGGTAATGGGTCCCGTAGGCAGCAGGCCCACAACACCGGACCCTGCTCAGCAGGGTGGGGGATTTTGACTTCATCAGCATAGCCTCTTCCCCTCCGCTGGTTTCTCTCAGCACAGGAGGCCGGCTTATCCACTTTGCCCACAGGTGGTCAGCCATCACATCAGATACCTGGGTGCTTCATATAGTTCAAAAAGGCTATCTTCTTCACTTTCACCAGGTACCTTCCTCCTACTTTCCAGGGGAGCCTCCCAGACTCCCTCTGCAAAGGGACTTAATCCTTCAGGAGTTGGCAAGTCTTCTTCAGGAACAGGCTGTGGAACCGGTGCCCCACCACCTGAGGGGTCAAGGCTTTTATTCCAGGTACTTTCTGATACCAAAACGAACAGGAGGCCTCAGACACATCCTGGACTTGCGAAACCTCAACAAGTTCCTGGCAAGGGAAAAGTTCAAGATGCTTACCCTTGGAATCCTGCTGCCCTACCTCCAGCAGGGAGACTGGCTATGCTCCTTAGATCTGAAGGATGCCTATACTCACATCCTTATTCATCCAGACCACAGACAATATCTCAGGTTTGTTGTGGGAGGAAATCATTACCAGTACAGAGTACTACCCTTTGGCCTATCCTCCGCCCCAAGGATGTTCACCAAATGCCTAGCGGTGGTGGCGGCCTATCTAAGACTTCAAGTCCTTTTTGTGTTCCCATACCTGGACGACTGGCTCATCAGAGCACAGTCTTCCCAAGAGGCCACTCATCGCACTGTAACTCTGCTCCAGCACTTGGGCTTTGTCATAAACTTCGCAAAGTCCACTTTGCTCCCCTCTCAGAATCTCGAATTCATCGGTGCAAGGTTGAGCACACTTCAGGCGCGAGCCTTCCTGCCTCTAGACAGAGCACACAGGCTCATGGATCTCGCCAGCCACTTTCACAGCAATTCCCTGGTCTCTGCCAGGCAATTTCTGAGACTGCTCGGCCATATAGCTGCCACGGTCCATGTGACCCCCAATGCACGCCTGAACATGCGACCTGCTCAGTGGTGCCTTCGCACTCAATGGCATCAAGCCACGGGGAGCCTGACGGACTCCGTACAGGTATCCGACCTGCTGGTCTCTTCTCTGCGGTGGTGGCTTCATCTGCCAAACCTGCTGCTGGGGGTGGATTTTCAATCTCCTCAGCCTTCTCAGGTGCTGACAGCCGATGCTTCTCTCCTGGGTTGGGGAGCACATTGCCAAGGGACATGTACTCAAGGCCTCTGGACTCCATGGGAGTCTGCTCAGCAGATAAACTTCCTGGAGCTCAGAGCCATCCGCCTAGCTCTGAGAACCTTCTCCCACCTCACTTCTCACCAGTCTGTGCTGGTCCAGACGGACAATCAGGTTGCAATGTTCTACATGAACAAACAAGGTGGAACAGGCTCCTTCCTTCTCTGTCAGGAGGAACAAAAACTGTGCTCTTGGGCCTCCACCACGGCATCCTCCTCAAAGCTGTCTATCTCCCAGGTCAGGAAAATTACCTGGCAGACAAACTAAGCAGGATCCTCCTACCACACGAATGGAGACTGTATCCATTGGTGGTTCAGTGGATCTTTCTCAAGTGGGGCCTTCCCACCATGGATCTGTTTGCCAGTCCTCTGAACCAGCAACTTCCCAGATTCTGCTCTCGACAACCGCATCCTCTCAGAGTAGCGGCGGATGCTTTTCTGATTCCATGGTCCACAGGCCTCTTGTATGCCTTTCCTCCCACGCCACTGGTGTCTCGCACGCTCTTCAAGGTTCTCAGACGGAGCCTCCATGATCCTAGTGGCTCCCCGGTGGCCGAGACAGCCCTGGTTCCCGCTTCTGATGCAGCTGGCAGTGGACACTCCTCTTCCTCTGGGGTTTCAACCCGATCTCCTGTCACAGGATCAGGGGACTCTTCTACACCCCAACCTCTGGTCCCTTCATCTGATGGCCTGGCTGCTGAAAGGGTAGTCCTTGCTCCCCTCCTGCTGCCTCGGGAGGTGGAAGAGGTCGTCTTGGCCTCCAGACGGCCCTCCACCCGGAAGTCCTACGCTCTTAAGTGGCGTCGGTTCTCCGTGTGGTGTGCTCAGCGGTCTGAGAATCCCTTCTCCTGCTTGGTGGCAGTGGTCTTGCAATATTTGCTTTACCTCTCCAATCTGGGCCTTAAGTCCAACTCTGTCAGAGTCCACCTCAGTGCTCTCTCTGCGCATCACACGCCGGTGGATGGCAGGCCTCTTTCCAATCACCCTTTGGTGGCTCGTTTTCTCCGAGGCCTCCTTCTCCTTAAGCCTCCTTTGCGCCCACCAGCCCCTGAATGGGATCTGAATGTGGTCTTGCAGCGGATTACCTGTCCACCCTTTGAACCTATGGCTACCTGCCCTCTTCGTTTTCTTTCCTGGAAAACCTTGTTTTTGTTAGCCCTTACCTCTGCTAGGCGCGTTAGTGAACTGCATGCCCTAGTGTCTGATCCTCCTTACACTAGGTTCTACAGGAATAGGGTAGTCTTACGGACTCACCCTAAGTTTCTTCCTAAAGTGGTTTCTCCTTTTCATCTCAACCAGGAGGTGGTTCTTCCAACCTTCTTTCCCAGGCCGCACTCCAGCCGGGCTGAAATGGTCCTGCATACCCGGGACTGTAGGAGGGCCTTGTCCTTCTACCTTGACCGTACGCGGGAGCATAGGAGGGCTGTTCAGCTCTTCGTTTCTTTTGACCCCAATAAGTTGTAGATAGTAGATAGTCACGACCTAATGGGAGACAGCCAACATGGCTTTAGACAAGGAAGATCTTGTCTTACTAATCTGTTATGTTTTTTTTGAAGGAGTGAATAAACAGGTGGACAAAGGTGAGTCGGTTGATATTGTGTATCTGGACTTTCAGAAAGCCTTTGACAAGGTCCCTCATCAGAGACTTTTGGCAAAGCTAAAGAGTCATGGGATAGGAGGCAGTGTACTATTGTGGATCAGGAACTGGTTAAAAGATAGAAAGCAGAGGGTAGGGCTAAATGGCCAATTTTCCCAATGGAGAAAGGTGAATAGTGGTGTACCCCAGGGATCTGTGCTGGGTCCGCTGCTTTTTGACATATTCATAAATGACCTGGAAAGTGGAATAACGAGTGAGGTTATCAAATTTGCAGATGACACAAAACTATTTAAAGTTGTTAAAACCCAAGAGGATTGTGAAAAATTGCAAGAGGATCTTGATAAATTGGAAGACTGGGCATCAAAATGGCAGATGAAATTTAATGTGGACAAGTGCAAGGTTATGCACCTAGGGAAGAACAACCCAAACTATGGTTACACGATGCAAGGTTCCACATTAAGAACCACCACCCAGGAAAAAGATTTAGGCGTCATTGTGGATACCATGTTAAAACCCTCGGCCCAGTGTGCAGCGGCAGCCAAGAGAGCAAATAGAATGCTAGGTATGATAAGGAAAGGAATGGAAAATAAAACAAAAGATATTATAATGCCTCTATATCGTTCCATGGTGAGACCGCACCTTGAATATTGTGTGCAATTCTGGTCGCCGTATCTTAAAAAGAATATAGCGATTTTAGAAAAGGTTCAGAGAAGAGCCACCAAAATGGTAAAGGGGATGGAAGGATACTCCTATGAGGAAAGGCTAAAAAGGTTAGGGCTCTTTAACCTGGAAAAGAGACGGCTGAGGGGAGATATGATAGAAGTCTATAAATTAATGAACGGAGTGGAACGGGTAAACGTAGATCAATTGTTTACGTTATCAGAATATAGAAAGACTAGGGGACATGCAATGAAGCTACAGGGTAAACTATTTAAGACTAATAAAAGAAAATATTTTTTCACTCAACGTGTAATCAAACTCTGGAATTTGTTACCGGAGGATGTAGTAAAGGCTGTTAGTGTAGCTGGGTTTAAAAAAGGTTTGGACAAGTTCCTGGAGGAAAGGTCCATAAACCATTATTAAGAAGTGACCGAAGATATCAATGCTTGACCCAGTACAAGCATTGTGGAACTTGTGTCTCTTGGGGAAACTGCTAGGTACATATGACCTAGATTGGCCACTGTTGTTAACAGAATACTGGGCTTGATGGACCTTGGTCTGACCCAGTATGGCATATCTTATGTTCTTATGTTCTAAGTTGGGGCTACCTGTCTCCAAGCGTACTTTGTCCATATGGGTTGCTGACTGTATCGCTTGGGCTTATGGGGCGGCCGGCCTCTCGTTGGAGGGTCGAGTCACGGCTCATCGTGTTCGGGCGAAGGCTGCGTCAGTGGCTCATCTCCGCTCTGTTCCGTTGGCAGACATCTGCCGGGCCGCTACTTGGTCTTCAAGCCAGACTTTTGCGACCCATTACTGCCTGGAGAGGGAGTCCCGCAGGGACAGTGCTTTCGGTCAGGCAGTCCTCCATAATCTCTTTGAGGTTTAGGCAACTCCTACCCTCCGGCCCTGGTGTTGGGCTACCGGTCGGGGGCGTTTTCAGAGAAGATTCCTTCCTTCTGTGCTACTGAGCTAGAGGGAGCTCATTTTTCCTCTTGAGGTCTCCGGTAGCCTTAAGCTAGGGAGTCCCATATGTGAGGACTGACTTCCTGCTTGGTCCTGGAGAAAGAGTAGTTACTCACCTGTAACAGGTGTTCTCCAGGAGCAGCAGGAATCAGTCCTCACAACCCTCCCTCCTCCCCTTGGAGTTGCAGTCCTATCATTTCTTTTTTGCTACTTTTTTGCTGTCTTTTAGCTATGTCATCAGACTGAGCAAGATGGCACCCTTGGGCGGGAAGGGGACTGCGCATGCGCGCTGCAATTCCCAATGGCTTTCTTTGAAAGCTGGGGAAATTGCTCCGCGAGGGCTCCGTCGGTGCCGACGTCACCCATATGTGAGGACTGATTCCTGCTGCTCCTGGAGAACACCTGTTACCGGTGAGTAATTACTCTTTATTCACTTTTCCTGTGTGAGGTTTAGAACCTCTGAACCTACTTCTTTTCAACAGAATCATCTAAGGTTCGTCTCATCCATGCTGAGATATTAGTCATGCATTGACTCAATTCCTCGACTCTGGGCATGAATCTCTTGCTACAAGAGAAATCCATCCTTTTAGCTCCAAGAGCTATTGAGGACCTTCATACCCTAGAGATAACAGGTTTCTCCTTTAAAAAAAAAAAAAAAAAAAGGAGTAACAACTAACAACAAGGTGAGCTATGCCTTCACCTTGACAGTTTCCTGTACGAGGATATCTCATACTTTTAACTGCAAGGGGACCCTACCTCTTCAAAGACTTGCCAGATTGTAACTCTTCTCAACTCTGTATTACTTTCTATCCCTCTTAGTCCAGACATTCAGTCTCTGAGTACTACTAATCAACTGGAGGGCTTTTTTTCTAATCCCATAGGATTTCCTTCAATGCCTACTCCAGTAAGTAGTTTCCATACAGAGTTTTCTTCCCCTTTGCGGTTCATCTTCTTCTCTGTGTATCTTTGAACAAACCTTCTCAGATACTTCTTTAAGGCAGCTTATCAGACGGAAATTGAGTATTACCACTCCAAATTATGTCTATCGGTCCTCTCCAACCTATAGGACCTAACTTTTTTCTGCTGCCTTAATAACAGATAACTCCAAGAGAGGTTCCAGAACCATTTGGACAATTTATTGTTGTAGGCATCGGGCCTGTCTACTATTCTTAGCCATCTTCAATTCTTTTTGGCTCCAACAGAATAGATTAGGTTGCACACTGGCAATTAAACAGCCAGATCTAAGCAACCTACAACATGCTGTCTGCAATTATACAAGAAAGCTCTGCAACTGTGGACCTTTGCCAGAGAGCTTCAGAACTACTCCTAGTAGGTAGCTTCCAGATGGTTAACAAGGGCTTCAGCTGGTAGACTCTACCCAGTCATGCTCCTACATGACTGGTTTTTTCCTAATCTTACCATCTTCCTTAAAAATTTATTTTTAAGGAAAAGTAACCAGGGCTTTGACCGCGTGAAAGCGTAGAGAATTGCACAATTCCCTGGGTTGTTCCACATCTCACTGGAACTTCTACAACAGGGATGCATTCCTTTCACTGCAGTCGGTCCTTATTCACTACTTTCCTTCTAATTCCCTATACTTCATTGTAGCTTATGATGAACAAAAAAACGCATGATACTCATATTGCCCTCATAGAGAGGCAAACATGGTATCCCCTTATATTGCATCTTTTTCTCCAGCTACTACTTGAAATTAGAAGGATCCAGACTTGCTGTCTTAAGACTAAGGATCTCCTCTGCACTCCTTCACGTACGTCTCAAGACCTGGTAATTCAGGGGCTAGATCTTTTTTTAAAGAAATCTAGTCCTCTCCTTGTAAGTGAAAAACATAGTACCAGTTTCTATGAAACTTTCTCTATAGTTCTTCCATTTTTAACCAGACAGAGATTCTCCATCAATATTCTCAAGTAGGTCTTAATCCTTCTTGTTATTGGGTCAATCTCTATACAACATCTGACTTTGAAAGATTTGTTTACTGTCCATATTAATGCTGTCCCAGCATATCATAAAACTTAATGGACAACCAATTTCTATGGTAAATTAGGAAATACCTTCTTTACTGTTACCTTTTCGGTTACCTCACAACTGAAGCTCTCCGTGTAAAGTCATTATCATAAGTGACATCACTTATGAAAGACTTTACTGATCTTCAAGAAATTGGGGGTCCAACGCCTACTACAAATATCTTTGTCTTTTATTTGGATAAAGGGGGTCTTAAAGACCTATCCTTTTTTCTGCAAAGGGTATTTCTACCTTTTCATCCAAACCAGTCAGATTTATCTCCACTCTTTCCTACGGCCTTATTCTGCTCCAAGGACAAGGAGTTCAAACTTTGGACTTTACAGAAGCTTTAGCTATTTTCTCCAAAGTCCAGCCTCATTAAACTTCCCCATTTTGTCTTCTGGGGCTAGTTCTGAACATTAGGACTTCTTATCTCTTCCTGTATTGCAAAATTTATTTTTCCTCTACTTCACAGTGAGGAAATTTCTTTGAGGATAATGTACTGGCTCTCAACTACAGACCCATATTAGCCTCAGCAAATACTTTCGCAATACTTTTGAGTAAGATCCACTTTAGAAAATTGAGATTCAATATTTTCTAACAATTATAATCTACACAAGGACTCCCCTCTGGATACCTTGTTTAGTCAAGCTGTTCCACGGCACCCTTTTTTCTTTTCTAGTTCAACTCCTACCCTCCATCCCTTGGATACCTGAGGTTCTGAGGAATAAGCATGGCCCATCCATTAGATTTGCAACATGCTGGGGCCTCCTCCAGGCATCTTAGCTTGGGAGTCCCCATATGTGAAGACTCATTCCTGCTTATTCCTGGAGATAGCACAGTTACTTACCTGTAACAGGTGATCTCTGGGAACAGCAGGAATAAGTCTTCACAACCCACCCACCTCCCCTAGGAGTTGCTTTCTCTCTCTCTCTTTATAATTTGTCTACTTCCCTCCTTCGGTCTCAGCTACAAACCCAACTGATGAGAGGGAAGTGTTTAAGCGGGAAGGCAGCGAGCATGCGTGTGGGATGCTCCCAAAGGCTTTCTTTTTGGACGCTGGGGAGCGTTCCCGCGCAGGCTCCGTCGGTACCGACGTACCCATATGTGAAGACTTATTCCTGCTCTTCCCAGAGATCACCTGTTACAGGTAAGTAACTGTGCTTTCTCTGTTATGCCTGGGAGCGTCTTCAATGCTAAGTTAGACACGATCTACCAGCCTGAATAAACAAGTTGCCTACCAGTTGGCAGCCTCCCAGCTTCATCAAGCTCCCAGAGTTGGCTTCTCTTTAGTTTCTTGGCTTGATGACAGCAGCGATAGACCTGCAGAATTGGGTGCAAGCTGATATGAGGCCTTTTTGGGAATCCCTGCATTCTCAGTCTTCTCCCAGCTCTCTAGAATTCGAGGTCAGATGGCCCTCCAATCAAAAGTGATCTCTAGCCTGCAGGAATGGCAGCAGCCGTAGTACCTGAGGAATGATATGCCATTGAATGATCACATGACATTTTCTGCCATTGGATGCTAACTGGTTTGGCTGGGGAATAATTGTGAGACCCATGAGCTGGCATGGTCAGTCTGCTATTTCGAGGCAAGGGCCGTTGTTTGGCCCTCCCTCACTGCTGAACCCTGATCAAGGGCAAAGTGGTCTGGGTTTTTTCTTGGATGAGACCATGGCAGTCGCGTATGTCAGTTGGCAGGTAGGCACGAAGAGTGCCATAGTGGCCTGGGAAATGGCTCTCCTGTTCTCCTGGATGGAAAGGCAGTTAGATCGGTGCATCTCATTGCTGGAGTCAGCCACATGGTAGCGGTCTTCAGTCGACGTTCTCTCGATTCTCGAGTGTAGGAACTAAGTCAGATGGCCCATTGGCGGATTCTGCACAGCTGAGGTCATACAGAGATGGATTTGATGATGACTCGGTCTGATGCCAGAACCAACCGCTTCTGAAGTTGCTGCAGAGAGAGAGACTCCGAAGATGTTGATGCCATAGTTCAGTCCTGGCTGATGTGTAACCTGCTGGGTATGTTTGCTCCATGGTAGCTGGTGAATTGTGTGTTTAAACACAGAGCAGCACCTGTGCTGGGTGTTTTGGTGGTGCCAGATTTGACACGGAGACCGTGGTTTGGGGACCTGATGAGACTTCTGCAGGGTCCTCCTCTGTGACTAACCCCAGCTTGGGGTCCATTACATCAAGGACCGGTTCTTCTGACGGCCCGGCTCAATTCTCTTTTACAGCTTGGCTCTTGAAATCTGCCTCTTAGTACATATGGGATACTCTCCTGCTGTGGTTCCACACTCCTTAACGCTAGGCAAAAATGTTCTGGCCTGGTTTATGTGCAAATTCTGATGTTTTGAGAGTTGGTGCCATCAGAATCGAGCTAGACCTAAAACTGCAGGCTTTCTACCCTTGCTTGCCTTTCTGCATGAGGGTCTGTACAAAGGCCTTCCTCTTCGTTCTCTGAAAGTTTAGGTGGCGGCCTTCCTGATTCAGGAGGTCAGTGGCAGAGCAGCCCATTACTTCTCATCCTGATTTTTCCCTTCTTTGCTAGGGGGTACGTAATCTACGTCTCAAACCCCCCCCCCCCTCCCCCACCTTGCGTTTATTTGTTGCTCTGTGGAATCTCTGGTGCTCTGAGCCTTGATGTCTGAGCTTTTTGAGCTCTTATAGTGACTTTACACTTGAAGTTCTGACCCTCAAGACTTTCTTTCTGGTCCCTATATGTTTAGCGAGACATGGCTGCAAGCTGCAAGTCTTGTCAGTCTTGAGGATAGACCTTGTGCATTCGGCATGTTCCTTTCTTCTTGCCTAAGGTGGTATCTGCATTCCATGGGGATCGGGTAGTCTGTTGCTTTCCTTTTCAAAGGAGCAGTGCCAGAGAAAGGACGAGGCCCTTCACCTGGTGGATGTCAAACGTGCTTCTTTGATGCTTGGAGGTTGCTATCTCCCTTCACAAATCTGGCCCATGCTGATTGCTGGAATGCGTAAAAGTAATGCGACTGCTTATTTCACTTTGGGACACTAGATTAAGTAGGTGATTACCTCTCTGCATCTGTGGCAGAACTAGTCAGTTCCAAGAGGTTTGTTTGTGCATTTCGCTCAGGTGCAAGCATTCTTGTGGGGCTGTACGCACTTGGTAGCACCCTTAGACATTGTTATATGGCGACATGGGCATCACTGTTTAATTTTGTTAAGTGTTTACACTTGCTTGTCCATGCTTGGGCAGAGACAGCCTTGGCTCAGAGATCTTGAATGCTGCCATACCTTCTGCCCAACCAGTGGTGGCATAGCTTTGGTATGTCCCACTATCTGGAATGGTCTAGCAGGACGATTAGGAAGATGACATTTTACTTAACAGATAATGTCCTTTCTTTGAGTCCTGCTAGACCAGTCCAGGACCAGTCGTGGATAATTGCTTGATCAGCTGTTCTCTGTGGGCTCATACCCTTCTTCCAAGCCTTCTCGTGAGGCTGATCCTGTGCATTGTTATGATTATTCTATTGAACCATGTTGCCTTCACTGAAGTTGTGTGAATTCTGAGGTTTTTCAGCATATGGTTTGATACGATTGTTACTGAAGGCTCCCTCTCGTGGTTCTGGCTGGTATGGCATGATGATGTCAGAGGAAACTTCCATAGATTTCTTTGTCTCCACATCTGCTGTTAGGGGGACACAACTCACTTGTCTGGACTGGTCTAGCAGGACGAGGAAAAAACACTATCTGATAAGTAAAAGTTACCTTAATAATTCTGACCGATTGTTGACAGTTCGTGCTTCGTCTAGGTTTTCAGAGCTTGTTCTTGAGATCGCAAGCCACAGGAGAAAGACTCAACTTCAATAACAGAAAAGATGAAACTAAGGGGCTTGTTTACAAAGCTGCGTTAGCGATTCGCGATCGTTATCGGAGCCGCGGCCCCATTGAAATCAACGATAACGATCGCGAACCGCTACCGCGGCTTTGTAAACAAGCCCCTAACAGCTGCAAGGTTTTAAAAATTAACATTAAAACCTTAATTTAACCCGCCATATTACTAGAAGCCAGTAAAGAAATGATAAACTTCCACATTTGAGCCAGTTATGGCCTACTTGCAGGGGGTACTGGGGCAAATGCCTCAGGGGCGTTTTCTCCCAGATTTGTTCTGCTTCTACATCAGAGCCTATGGACCTCTCAGGAGGTCAGGGGCCTGTATTCTGGCAGGAAGATGCAGAGTCCTGTGGCATTAAAGCGACCACATTTGTAGTCCCAAGATGATCTGAAGGGCTTCAGGTCGTATGGCTCTGGGGTCTTTGCCTCCCCAGAGGGATGAGGAGAAACCCCTTCCTAATAGCTTAGAAGATTCTCTGGAGGAGGAGGTCTCTCCAAGTGAGGATGGTTCCGTTGTAAGTCTATTTCAGAGGGGGAACTCAGCTTCCTGATTTCATAGGTTCTCTCATTTTTTATTTTTTAAAGGGGAAACTGGCAGAAGTATCTGCAGCAGTTGATCCTCTTTTCGTAGGCATTAAGAGACTGCCTCAAGCTTTTCCACTTCACAGACAATTAAGGAGATGATTGCGGCAAAATGGGACACACCTGATGTCTGTCTTAAGGTGACAAACTCTATCCAGCAATATTGGAAGAGGAGTGGCTACGCTTGCCCAAAGTAGCCACTTTAGTGTTTGTGTGACTAAGAAAACGACAATTCCAGTGGATAGTGGCACAGAAGTGAAAGATCCTCCATAGCACTATCTTAAGGATCTGCTGAAGCAGTCCTTTGAAGTATCAGCATTGATCTCCAGGAACAAGCAGGAATGTAGTCTTCACATATGGGTATCGTCAGCACCGACGGAGCCCGCACGGGAATGCTCCCCAGCGTCCAATAGGAAAGCGTTTGGGAGCATCCCACAGCGCCTGCGTGCTGCTTTCCTGCCTTTCCAACTGTCCCTCTCCAGTTCTTCGTTTTCCGCGGAGCCGACAGGTCCCATACCCTGTCGCCGCAGAAAATTTTCTTCTTTAATCTTTGTCTTTTGTGGTCACATCTGCCTTCCCTCGATGCTATACCAGTACCGCCGGTTCATGCTTCTTTAAAAAAAAAAAAATTAAAAAAAAAAACAACGCCCCTGCCAGTTATATGGCCTCGAAGTCAGCATGAAAGGAGAAGGGTTGGATCTCAGAGGGCAAGATGGCGGAGGGTGCACCGGCCAGCCCCGGTAAAGAAAACAGTCAGGCTATGGTGTCAGAAGTGTGTGTGTGGGGGGGGGGGGACTTCCGGTGGCAATGAGCACCAATGAGCACTTCCGGTGGCAATGAGCACCAAGTCAACATCCAGCAGAGCCTACAAATTTTATGCACCAATGATCTGGAATAACCTCCCTCACCACATCCGAACAATCACAGACATATTCCAATTCAGAAAAGCCGTGAAACACTACCTCTTCCTCCTATATTACCCTGAAACCAATAGAAGCTCAGTACAAACTGCTGAATCCACCAAAATCTCCACTGACTGAAACCATACGAACACATGACTATTCTGTGATTTGTATATATTGTTATTGTATATAGTTCCCCTGTTAGCCAAGTTGAATCTCCTGTTCATATATAAACACAAAGTACTATTGGAAATGTGTGTGTTCATTGTTTACTGTAAACCGCGCTGATGCTGAATAGCGCGGTATAGAAAAGACTATAAATAAATAAATAAATAAATAAAATAAATGAGCTGGTAGGATGCAGGTAGACCAGCTCCGGGCAAACTACCCCTAATTGCAGCAAAATTTCCCTTCACAACGAAGTGCGTAATCTCACCTGGCTTCCAAAGCAGCAGAGGAGGCAACGAGAGATCGGGGAAATAAATCCAGGTTGCCCCTGCCAGTTATATGGCCTCGAAGTCAGCCCGAAAGGAGAAGGGTCGGATCCCAGAGGGCAAGAAGGCGTAGGGTGCGCCGGCCATCCCCGGCAAAGAAAACAGTCAGGCTATGGTGTCAGAAGTGTGTACAATGGTGGTGAATGCGCTAGAGGATCAGTTCCACTCACTAGCGGAGCAATTAACTCAAGTCAGCCAGAGCATTGGGGAATTTACAGGGTGCATGGAGCAGGCCGAGGCACGGATCTCGGAGGTGGAGGACACGCAACATGACCTGCAGTTGAGGGTGACAGCCCTGGAGGGTCTAGTAAAGCACCAACGGGAGAAAATTTATGACCTGGAGAACCAGGGGAGGCGAAAGAATCTGCGCTTCGTGGGAATTGCGGAGACCATGGCGGATAGTGAACTCACCAGTTTTCTGGAGACCTGGATTGTGAAGAACCTTTCCAGCACTGTGGTGGGCCCGATCAAGTTGGAACGAGTACACAGGCTAGGCCTAAGGCAGGACAACGTGCATCATCGCGCGCTTCCTGGAGTTTCGGCAAAAGGAGGATGTTCTGCGGGCGGCTCGGGGCCATCAGAGACAGCAGGGGGACTCGGACCAGATTTTGGTCTTCCAAGATTACTCCTTAATAGTAAGTCAGTAGCGTAGGGCATTCTCCGCAGCGTGTGGACAAATGGCAAATAAAGGCCTGCGTTTCACCCTACTATATCCAGCTAAGCTGCGGGTAGTACACAAAGGGCGTATGAAGTATCTCTCCACGCCAGAAGAGGCTCAAAATTTTTTGGAGCAATTAAATGGAGACTGCTCCCTGAGCAAGGTGAACATGGTGAGTGACTGAATGAGGACTTTCTGATGTGGTACATGGAAAATGTATATGGTAATGGGGAGAGAGGGAGGGTAGGCGATGAAAGGGAGTTGGTAGAAGGAAATGAAGTCGCCCCTGAGGATGATCATAAAAGGGGTTATGGAAGCAGGGTTTCAAATATAGGGGGAAGTATAGGATGTTATGTTAAGTGGCTGTTACATGAGTTACTGTTTTTCTCCTTTATCTTCGTTTGCTAACATGTTATTCTGCTTGTGGGAACGTTGGAAGGGGTGATGTAAGACTCAAAGGGGAGGGGAGGGGGGAGTGACTGGAAAGGGGGGGAAGGAGGGACGATTCAAACCTAGTAGTCAATAAAGTGGGGTGTTGGGGGAAGCTGGAGGGAAGGAGGGAGCGGAGGGAGGTTGAGTGAAGGAATAGCTAATAGTACTTGGGGTGGGCCCGAAAGTCATTGGCATGGGGTTCCAGGTGGGGGGGGACTGGAATGGAGGTCGAACTTGGGAGAAGGGTGGGAAGGAGGGAGGGTTGGGCATTGGGGGGGGAAAGTTTTTAGGAAGGGAAAGTGGAGGGTCATTGCAGGAATGGGTGGGAGGGGAGCAGGGGGGAGAAGGGGGTTAGGGTTTTGGTGTGGGTGGAAAGGGTTTCGCTGCTGGAATGCTTTGGGTGTTGGGGGCGTGTTTGTCTGGAGGTGTGGGCCCTAGGCTGGGGGGGTTCATGCCAGTGTGAAGATGTCAATAACGTGCGGATGATGATGTTGTGGCTAATAGAAAAATGGGTAAAACTTTGAAGATAGCATCCTGGAACGTTTGTGGAATGGGCTCTCCCATAAAGAGATATAAGGTGCTGCAGCAGTTGTGATTAAAACGGGTTGAAATAGCAATCTTACAAGAAACACACCAAACGTCAGTAGAACATGACAAGTTGTGTAAAGGATGGTTTGGTAAAGTTTACGGGGCTTCTGCAGTAGGGAAAAAAAAGGGGGGTGGCCATTCTAATAGCTAAAAAGGTGAGATGGGTGGATGAGCGGGTGGAGATAGACACAGAGGGATGGTATGTCTTTATTTGGGGGGGGTCCTAAATGGAATGCGGGTGGTTTTAGGCTCGGTTTATGCGCCAGATGTATATGAGGCTCTGTTTTATCGGCAAGCGTTTAGGATGGTTTCTAATTTAGGGAACTATCAACTGCTCCTAGGAGGAGACTTTAACTCGGTGATGGATGAGTGCATGGATCGATCAGGATTGGCTGGCACCCAGGATCAGCGGAGTGCACGTGGCATTCAGGGGCTATGTGAAGGGTATGAATTATTGGATGTGTGGAGGGTCTTGCACCCAGGGGATAGAGAGTACACGCACATGTCTAGGGCTCATGGGATGTGGTCGAGAATTGACTATTTCCTCCTGTCAAGGGACTTGTTTAGTTGGGTTTCTCGGGTGGACATCGGCCCTTCAGTTATTTCGGACCATGCAATGGTATTACTGGAGTTGCGACAGCGGGACCAGGGCAGAAGGAAGATATGGAGATACCCCCTGGATCTAGTAGGAGATGTGACGTTTGAAAAATACCTACGGGATAAGTGGGTGGAGCATGCAACGAATAATGCCCAACATGAGGAAAATCCGGTCCTATTTTGGGAGGTGGGAAGGCTGTGTTGCGTGGGGAAATTATCAGTTATCATAGTCAAAAACGTAAGCGGATGAATAGTAGAATAGTACAGTTAGAAAAAGAACTGGCGAGAGCGCGACAATGGCATGCTCGGAATGGGAGTGGGGAAGCTAGGGCTAGACTGAAGGAACTGCAAACTGAGTTGGAGTTGTTGCTCGGTCAAAGGGTTAAAAAATCTTTGATGTACTATAGGTACCAGCTATATAGATATGGGAATCAGGCTGGTAAGTTATTGTCATCTTTGGTGCGAACTGAAGGGGGACCTAGGCAAGTTGGGGTAATTAGACACGGGGATGGTATGTTAAAATCGGATGCAGAGGAAATTGAACAGGTGTTTTGTGACTATTACCAACAGTTATATTTATTTATTTTTATTTATTTATCTGCATTTATATCCCGCTTTTCACCGGGTCAAAGCGGTTGGGGGATACATTTAACACGAGGGGATATGAGACACATAGACTAATACTTACAGGGAACATGGGCAATGGAGGGTTAAGTGGCTTGCCCAAGACCACAAGGAGCACCTGTGGGACTAGAAACCCCAGTCCTTCCGGCCCAAGGTTGCTGTCCTCTAGTGGGATTTGAACCACCGACCTTCCGGCCTGTAGTACCTTGCCCCAACCACTAGGCCACTCCTCCCTCCTTATATGAAGCAGAGGGCAAGGATTTGGGGGGGAGGAAGGGATTTTCTGCGGGGTTGTATCTTGCCGATGGTGACAATGGATCAGCTGCAGATGTTGAATGCCCCAATCTCTGTACAGGAGGTGCAAAAGGCGATCAAAAATCTAGAGAGGGCGGACTCCAGGAATACATGGCCTAAGGGGGGAGTTTTATAAAATAATGGGGGATAAGTGGCGATCTCTTTAATGGAATATTATGGGGATTTGATCCAAAAAGGGAAGTTTCCATATCAGGCGAATAAAGCCTTAGTCAGTCTTGCCTAAGCCAGGCAGGGATCCACATCTGCCAAGTTCCTATAGACCCATCTCTTTGCTGAATGTGGATATTAAAATCCTAGCGAAGATAATGGCGGATAGGTTGGCTGAGTTCTTGCCGACTTTAATACATGGGGGCCAGGTAGGTTTTGTGAGAGGGCGACATGCGGCATATAGTCTACAATGAATTTTAGCATCAATGTGTGCCAGCCAGAAAGATAAAAGATCGTCCATGTTAATAAGTTTCGACGCAGAGAAGGCATTTGACAGGGTAGATTGGGGGTTTATGTACCAAGTGCTAGAAACCATGGGGATCCAGGATTTTTTTCTGGAAGTGGTCAAGTTGCTGTACGTGGACCCCAGGGGAGCGATCATGGTTAATGGCAATATGTCCTCAGAATTTAAGATCCAGAAGGTTATTCGACAGTGATGTCCTCTCTCCCCATTCCTATTTGTAATGATGTTGGAACCCTTACTAAGTAGAATTAGAACATCAGTATACTTTAGGGGTATCCCAGTGGGGGGGGGACCGAATTCCGGTTGGTGGCTTTTGCCGATGACCTTTTAGTTCATATTGAGAATCCATGGGAGGGGTTGCCTGCCCTGTTGAAGCTTTTTCAGGAATATGGCAAGCCCTCAGGTTTAAGACTGAACTTAGATCTAAGTCTGAGGCCCTCCCACTGGATGTAACAATATCCCAAATGTGGCCGGGTACTTTTCCGTTAAAATGGGCAGGAGATAGATTAAAATATTTGGGGATCTACTTGCCAGCTAATTTGCTGGATCTTTATCAAATCAATGTAGCAATCCTATTAAAGGACTTGAAGGACAGGGTACAGAAATGGAGGGAGCTACCATTATCATTGGGGGGTAGGATTGCCCTATTTAAGATGACTTTGTTTCCCAGATGGCTATATGTGCTTCAGATACTCCTACTGCTGCTGAAGCGGAAGGATATCCTTTTGATGGAAAAGCAGATAAATCTTCTGCTTTGGAGTGGTAGGCGACCTCGGGTTCGTCTGGCGGTATTGACCATCCTAATGAACACACTCATCATCGGAACACAAGAGAAAAACTCAGGGTACATCCTGATCTTCCTAGACATATCAGCGGCCTTCGACACAATCTCACACGAAATCCTCATACACAGACTACAAACAATCGGAATCAAGGACACTGTACTCCAATGGTTCAGATCCTACTTAACTAACAGACAGCAACGGATTCGCACCCTCTCCACAACTTCGCCCCCATACAAACAACTTCGAGGAGTACCCCAAGGATCCACCCTATCAGCCATGTTGTTTAACATATACCTACGTCCACTATGCTCAATCATACGCACCCACAACATCAACTTCCACATCTACGCGGACGACATAATGCTCTACGCACCAATTACAACCACCAACCCAAAGAACGAACAGCTATCAGCCTGCTTCAACGACGTGGCCAACTGGCTACAGGAGAACAATCTATCCATCAACATAAAGAAAACCGAAGCCCTAATAGTAACAAAAGAACCTGACTTCAAACCACCTACCCACCTCAACATGGGAACCACACAAATACAAATCCAGCCTCAAATAAGATATCTAGGCGTCATCATTGATCAAGCTCTCACCTTCAAACAACAAATCAACAAAACCGCTGGGATGATATTCCACAAAGCTAAAACTATCCAACGACTCAGGCCCCTCCTAGAACCTCACGACTTTAGGACAGTGATGCAAGCTGTGACACTCCCTCATCTGGATTTCTGCAACATAATCTATCATGGACTTCCTGCCTCGCACACCAACTCCCTCCGTACTGCCTTAAACACCACAGCAAGGATTATTCAAAATGCAAAAAAACGGGAGCACATCACCCCAATCCTAAGAGACCTTCACCTCCTTCCACTGCAAGCAAGAATCAGGTACAAAGCCATCTTACTCATCCACAAAACTATCCACCAAACACGGAACACCTCACTACACTCCTTACTGCCTCGACCATCCCACAACAGATCAACCAGACATTCCTCCAATAACTCTATCGTTGTCCCCCACAAAAGAACCAAATCTACACAACGGACCTGCAACAGAGCATTCGAACTTTATGCTCCATCCCTCTGGAACTCTCTACCAAACCACATCAAGAACAACGACGACATCACATCATTTAAGAAACAGCTAAAGACAATCCTATTCCGTGAACATCTTTCAACGGAAACACCACCATGACCTCACACTTAGATTTTAGCAGAAGTAAATCATGTCCATGTCCACCCATAATCATTAATTGTTGACCCTGGTGATGGCCCCTTCCTAAAAGAAATTACCCCTCCCTATGTTACATGTTACACCGCTTTGAAAAGCGGGATATAAATGCAGTTAAATAAATAAATAAATAAATTGAAGAGACCGTGGACTGGTGGGGGAATGGGTTTTCCAGACAAAAAAATACAACATGGCGTGTCTCCTCAGACATGTACGAGATTGGATATGGGGATCAGGGGATTACACTCCGACAGAGATGATTGGGGCATTGGTTAAACCACTACAAGTTAGGTATATACTGCATATGAAGTCGGTGAAGGGCATAGATCGTATGACATGGTCGGTGATGCTAGACCCAGTCATGAGAGCATGGAGATATCTATGTGAGAAAATGGGGTATTCGGCCTTCTGTTCACCTTACCTTCCAGTGAGGGGGGAACAAAGATTTTGTGCCGGGAATGACAGATAAGAACATTGTGAGGTGGGAACAGATGGGAGTCATCAGTATCGAGCGGCTGCTAACAGGGGGAGAGGGTCCTTGAGTCCTTCGCCAAATTAAGTGAGCAGTATGCGTAACTGGAGCGGATGTGTTTCCATATGCTCAGATTCGGAGCTATATTGGCACGCTGCAGTGAATTCCTTGCAGGGGGAAATTTGTTCGCGGCTGGAAGAGTCGATGATGGGGGGGAAGCAGGTGGCGAAAGTGGCTCAGTTACATAAATCTTTGCTAGGGTTTGAATCATATGGGATAGAAGAGGAATTAGCGGGTGCTTGGGCATGAGACCTTTGAGAAGCAGTGGATGGAGAGTGGGTAGTGCAAGCTACAGCGGATATCCCCAAGTTGAGTGTGTCAGTGGACTATCGAGATATGCAATCTAGGTTGATACGTAGGCTTTATTTTGCTCCAAACAGAGCATGGCGGGCGAGGATAGCAAGTACGAATTGTTGCCCAAGATGTGAGGCTGCGGAAGCTACACTGGGGCACATGTTTTGGCACTGCCCGAAGGTGGGGGGCTTTTGGGGGAAAGTAAAAGGGTACTTAGAGAAGTGCTTGGGGACTTTGTTGGTATTGTCATCCAGGAATATGGTGCTAGATATCTGGAATGATGATCTCGGGGCAGCTTTGGGTAAGGTAGAATGGGATTGGATGCGCTTGGTGTTAGTGACAGCTCGAATGACCATACTGCATAATTGGTTGGAATCGCGGGGCCCTATCTATGGGCCGTGGAGGATTTGTCTGCATAATCTGTTATTGATGGAGAGATATAGGGCGCGGGATAACCCAAAAAGATGGGAAGTCTTTGAGGGGCTGGGGCCCGCACCTCCAGACTGTACCGGCCAGGGTACGGAGTAGGATAATAGGGGGGGATGGTTTCTAGCTCAATAAGGATGTAAATCGGTGGCGAACTTGATTTGTGAATTTATCCTGGGGGGGAGGGTGGGGGGGGTTAAATGGGAGGAAGGGGGATCAGTGGATTGCCTGGAGTGGTAATGGAAAGGAGGAGAGGGCTAATGGGCTGGGGAGAAGAAACCACCCCTAGCCCTTAGCCCAGGGGTCCCGGTAACCCAAGAGGAAGGGGGGATTAAGGGGGGAGGAGGCGTAGGGGGGAGCTTTCAGGTGGGGGGGGAGGGGTAGATGAAGCAAAATAAAGTAAAAAGGTACGAAAACAATTATTTTCTTGCTAGCCTATTAAGTCAGTTGAGTTTGGTGATTAGACAACTTCTTGTGGGTCCTTTATATGGTGTAATATAGGAATGCTTAGTTGAAAATATTGTAACTGACTTTGGTGTGGTGAATAAATTAAATTAAATATAAGAGGGTGAGGGGGCGTGGCTGGGGAGGGGGAGGTGGGAGGGCAAAAGATATAAACACAAATGGAAAAAGTCTAAATTTACATTGTGGCGTTATTTCTGACCAGTGCATTTTGATAGTTAATGTTTGTATGCGACATGATGTAATACTTGTATCTTGTTTGATGGTTAATAAAAGAGTTAAATATTTTTTTAAAAAACGTATATTTTCTGAGCTATTTTACTTCAGAAACCTTTTTCCTTGGTGCTAGGCACCATTTTGGGCACAAGGCCCAATTTTTCCTTAAAAATGGAAAAACCAGCATCTGGTTTTAAAAAAAATGCTCTAAGTGTGGCGGTACCATCTCCATCACCGACACCCATGATTGGTGTCTCAAATGTTTAGGTCCTGACCACTCTACTTTGGAGTGCCTCTCCTGTGGAATGATGTCAGAAAGGGGTCGTCAGAATCGAGCTGCAAAGCTTAGCACCCTTTTTCCCTCAGACGCGGTGTCTGTGAATGTGATTTAACTACATGTGATCTAACTACATAACACTCATAACAAGCATCAAGTCATACCCACACACAGACAACCCTACTAACACAACGACTGACTTTGAAAATACCACCTGTACAACCCTGGTGGCAACACCAAAGTAACAAAGAATTGCACACAACAAGACGGCAATCACTGAAAATGCCACCACCAACACCCCCACTCGTTAGGATAATATGCATCTGCATAACACTCATCACCCTCATAGCTTTAACCAATAGCCTAAAAAATAAACACTACAGACCTATCCCCATAATACAACAATCTACACCCGGGGTCTCAAACATGCGGCCCGCGACACATTTGGCCCAGTGTGTTAAGCAGCTGGCCGGTAGAGTAAAAAAAACCGAAAACTTGTTGCTGCCGCCGCCGCCATGGCAGCAGCAGAATCAAGCGTCCCGCGGGGCACCCCCTGCCCAGCAGAGTCCTCCCTGCAGCATCTGCTCCAAAAGTGGCAGCTTTCAGAGCCGCGAAGAGACTCTCTCTTTGCGGCTCTGAAAGCCACCGCTTTTGTAGCTGATGTTGCAGGGAGGACTCTGCCGGGCAGGGGGGGCCCCGCGGGATGCTTGATACTACGGCGGCAGCAGCAGTAGCAAGTTTGTTTTTAAATCTACCTGGGCTGATGGGGGGAGGGAGGGGGGTTAGGACTGGTAATGGGCTATGGGGGGGGGTAAGACCTAAAATGGGGTGATGGGGGGGTAAGGACTGGTAATGGGCTATGGGGGGGCTAGGACTGGAAATGGGCTGATGGGGGGGGTTAGGACTGGAGGTGGGCTGATGGGGGAGGTTAGGACTGGAAGTAGACTGATGGGGGGCTTAGGACTGGTAATGGGCTATGGGGGGGTCTAGGACTGGTAATGGGCTGAGGGGGTTGCTAGGACTGGAAATGGGGCTGAGTGGAAGGGGGAGCTTGAACTGCACATAGCTGATGGGGAGGGGGCTTGGAATGGAAATGGGCTGTGAGGGGAAGGAGCTAGCACTGGAAATGGGCTGAGTGGTGGGGGAGCTAGGACAGGAAATGGGCTGATGGAGGGGCTAGGATAGGACTGGAAATGGGCTGTTGGGGGTGCTAAGATTGGAAATGGGCTGTGGTGGGGGCTTGGATTGAAATGGACTCATGGGGAGGGGCTAGAACTGGAAGTAGGCTCATGGGGGCTTGGATTGGAAATGGGCTGAGTGGGGGGGGCTTGGATTGGAAATGGGCTGATGGTGGGGCTAGGAAAGGACTAGAAATGGACTGATTGGGGGACTGGGATTGGAAATGAGCTGATGGAGGGACTCGGATAGGACTAGAAATGGGCTGATGGGGGGCTAGGACTGGAAATGGGCTGATGCAGGGACTAGAAGGGAGCGGATGCTGGGTGGGGCTGGAACTAGAAGGGAGCTGATGTTGGGGGAGGGTTAGAATGGGATGGAGCTGGGAAAGTGAAATGGAGAGGGGAAAATATTTTGTTTGGGAGGGAAGACAAATCTACAATTGGCCGGGTATTGGGAGAGTAAGTGGGGATTGAGGATGGAGGGGTAAAATTTGAGTGGATGAAATAGGAATGAGGAAAGAGCAAAAGGAGAAAGATTAGTATGTTAAAGCAGATGTAGAGAGAGAATGGGAAAAAAACTAGAAGAGAGAAGAAAGGACAAATGGACAGCAGACGATGGAGAGTTAGCAGAAGACACGAAGAAACCAGAAGAAAGTGGCTGGAACAATTGCAACTGAAAAAAAAATGCACAAAAGGTAGAAAAATATCTCTTTATTGTGAATTTATTAACTGGAATATGTCAGCTCTGGGAAATGTGCATCATTAATGTCTGTGCTTTGTTTAGTACAAGAGGAAATTAATTTATAGTTTTATTTCTACAGTGTTGTTGTACATTCCAAGTTTGGCTTTTGGGGTTCCCAGTTTAATTATTGTCTTCCTGTTTCTAAATTGTGATTCCTTGTTTGGTGATGGTGTATGTTATGCATGTGTAACTGAGCTGAGGTATTCTGTTTATGTAATTCCTATTTGACATTGCCACTTGTTCTCTTTCCCCAGTAGGTCATGTATTGTTATTCTCTGAAATGTATTGGTTTAATATTTGCAGTGTTGCCTTTTGATAGGTAGAGTATGGTGCTTTGCGAGTCCTGGTAGTGCTGTTACGATACGGCGAGTTTGCTACGGGTTCTAAATGGCAGTGTTTATAGTAGTTCCTAATGTGCCTGGCGGTTGGCACTGGATTATAGTAATGTAGAAATCTTTTAGTCTTTCTTTATCCATACACTCATTAAGAGGCATGTTTACTAAAAGTTAGTATATGGTAACATTATGCAAATGAAGCCCCTTATGCAAATGAGGCCCCACGTCTTATGCGGCCCACGGGTTACTTTACAAGTCCTCATTTGGCCGTCAAAGCAATTTGAGTTTGAGACCCCTGATCTACACGCAATGATGTCACCCCAACAATACACAACATAGGACACAACCATAAAACTAAACTCCCTAGACTAATCAACATAAAACTAACATCAGACCCCAGAATGCTCCCACAACCCCACACATTGCAACATTGCACCATCTCATGCTACCTTACCAACGCAAGGTCCATGCGAAATAAACTCCCTATCTTCACGGACCTTCTCAAAGACCAAAAGCCGGTCATCGTATGCGTAACTGAAACCTGGCTGACTAACACTGACTTGGTATTTATTAACCAACTAAAGACAAAAGATTATGAGATTTTCCACACACACAGAACCAACAAAAGAGGGGGAGGTGTACTTATCATAACAAAAAAAAATCCCTTAATGCAAAACTAATATGTTCTGATAACATCAACAACATGGACACCCTTATCCTAAAAATTAGACACATTAGATTATGCCTAGTTTACAGACCACCAGAACACAGATCAGAAAACACCGACACCTTAATCGATTTACTAGGATCATCCTCAGACACAAACCCAGTGATACTAATGGGCGACCTTAATATACCCTCACTAACCAACACACAATCAACACCCTTCCTAGAATCCATAGCTGACATGGACTTCCATCAAGTCGTAGACAAACCAACCCACACCAAAGGCAAAACACTAGACCTTGTCTTCCTACCACGCTCCCTTCAAACACTATTTAACCCCGCATCACTGGAAAGCATACCTGTCCCCTGGTCTGACCACCACCTCCTAAAATTCAGTATCACCTACATAGACAACACTCAAACCAGAAGATTACAACAGTCCATAGCCAATAGATTCAAGAAATTCAACAAAGCAGAATTCCTTGACCAAGTAAATCTCCAGGAACAAGCAGGAATGAGTCTTCACATATGAGTACATCGGTACCGACGGAGTCTGCGTGGAAACGCTTCCCAGCGTCCAATCAGAAAGCCTTTGGAAGCATCCCACCACGCCTGTGTGCTGCCTTCCCAACTGTCTCTCCTCAGTTTTCATTTTTCCGCGGAGCCGGCAGGACGACGTCCTGTCACCGCAGAAAATTCTTCTTTTATTTTTTAGTTTTCTTGTGGTCGCGGCTGCCTTACCCGACGCCACCGGTACCGCCGGTGTTTCTTTTTCCTTTTCTTGTAAAATTTTTCCCTTCTAAGGAATATTTTTTCTCTGTAGTGTCTCACGGTTTCTCAGGCCTCTTAGGCCTCTCCATCTTTCCTTCATGGAACCGCCAGCCACTCTCCTCAAGAAATGTAAAAACTGTGGCGGTACAACCTTATTTTTAGACACTCACAATTGGTGTCTAACCTGCTTGGGTCCTGACCATTTTCCTCCTGAGCCCTCGGGCAATAGTATTGTGGGAAGAAGTTCTCAACATCGAGTTCCCCTCGACACGCGGTCCCCATCCAACTTCAGGGTACCGATCATATCATCTTCTACACAGGATCAGGTAACCCAAAAACAGTCTGTTAAGACTAGCCAGTCCTCGAGCGGCAGTCCTCATGCAGGGCATGGAGCTGCCTATGGCCTTGCCCTCGGGAATCCACTGGCTTCAAAACCCCGGTGGGAGTCTTCGGCCTCCAAAACCTGTGTGGGATTTCAGGTTGTTCCTGAGGTTCACCCCTCACAGAACGTACCTGAGCCATGCCCGGTGGTGGCATCTGCTTCGAGCGGTACCGATACCCCGGCATCGGCAATGGTGTTGGATGAAACACTCCTCGCCAAGAATCATCATCTAGCGTTCTCGGTACCTACGGGGCCGGTGGATACGCTCCAGACCGACCTTCCAATATCGGTTCAGGCACCGATACTACTACCGACGTCGGTACCCTCCAGACGTGCATCGATAGACTCGCTTCCTTCGATGCCGAGTCTGGAATCGATCTCCAGTCTGGAGGACTGGGTACCGACTCGCCTTGGTACCGACACCCGTCGGTACCGAGGGCTTGGTTCCGATGATTCGGTACTGCAACTTTCGGTTCCTTCGATACCGTTAGAGTTGCCGCCGGCTGGCCTTCATCCACCAGTATCGGATACGGTCCCGAAACCGGTACCGAGGTCCACTTTACCATGCAGTCGGTGCCTTCCATGCTTCTCTCGTAAGGATCGCTTCCTTCGATACCGAGTTTGGAATCGATCCCTAGCATAGTCGATCTGCTACCGACTAGCGCTGGTCCCGTCATTCCACAGTACCAGCGATCATCCTATAAAGATTCCATACTGCACCATCCAGGATCTTCTATTCCTAAAAGCTTGGATAGATCCCTCGGTGCCAATGCTAGTTCTGCATCAGCTCTAGCCTATCCAAGGGAAGTTCCCTCTGTGGATCCTTCTTTTCAGGTTTTCATCCTGGATAAGGCAAAATCCCTTGCCATTTCTGTTCCTGGACAGGGTCCTACACAAGGCAATACAGGATCCCTTTATAGTCTGAAAGAGCAAAGGAAAACATCATGCTACCTTTGCATCATTCCTTGCAGGACCTCCTTCTACGAATGTGGGAAGCTCCTTTGAAGGTACCCCCTCTTTCCAGAGCAACTGATCTTCTATATCAGGTGCCCCCTTCTCCAGGATTTCAAAAGACTCAACTTCCTCATCATTCCATTGTTGTAGAATCAGCAATGAGGCGGGTGAAGAGTACTAAAAGCACTCTTCTTATCTGCCAGGTCGTGAGTCTAAAACTTTAGATGCCTTTGGACGTCAAACCTTCCAGGCATCCATACTTTCAGCAGGAATTCTCATATATTTTTTATATGGGTTTATCTCTTGAGGAGGTCACAAAGAAATTACATCTTTTGACTCCTTTTCTTCAAGAGCCCAAGAGTGCAGACTATTTCTCACTGGTTAGTCATGCTCAGAATATCTCTAGGTTTCTTACTCGTGCTTCCCTAGACTCCTTTGAGTCTGTTAGCAGGACTTCTGCTATAGCTATAGGAGCACAACGTAAAGCCTGGCTTCAAGCTTCAGACTTGGACAAATGGGCACAAGTTAGACTGGGAAATACTCCTTGCACTGGAGAAAATCTCTTTAACAAGGAGTCTTTATTCCAGGTTGCTCAGTTAACAACTGACTATCCTGTTTCCAGGGGCTGTTCAACACCTTCTCCTTTCCCAATTGGTAGGAAAGGTCCTGCCAAAATTTCTTCCCCTAGGAGAAGAAAATTTTATCCATCTTCTTCCCATCATACAGATGTTCCCAAACAGGGGAAACATCATCCTGGGTTGATGAATCCGCAACTTCAGCAGGGTCAGCAAACCCAGCAATCGCAGGGCTTCAAATAGTTCATCATTGCAATTCTTGATTGGGGGTTAGAGTAGCAGTCTGCTTCTTTTTATTTGCAGTGTCTGCATTAACTTTATTCTAACCTTCCTTCATATCTCTTGTGTGAGATATTTTCTCTTCAACCTTTAAAGGTCTTTACGATGATCATGCCCATACTTAACAGGGTTTTCCTCTTCCTCTTGGAGGAAAGAGAACTAACAACTATTAATAGACAGTTGTTTTCCCTGTACTGGCATGTATCATCTCACCTGTCAGAGACTTCCTCCATAGTTAGTCTTTTTCAACATTGGCTTACCCCCTCTTACTATACCAGTTGGTCTGTAAGAGGGACCCCTTTTACGCTGGTAAGCTCCTATAGTCCTTTACTTCTTCTACAGGGGGATCCTCCCTTCTGGAGTTGTCTCCCCCCCTTGTTACCTTAGGGCAGCCCATCAGACAATAGGAAATCCTACTAGGTCTGTTGTTTGTTTTTCCACATCCAAAAGAGGGAGAGGAAAGAGAGATGTTCTCCGCTGCCCTGGTACGTTGCTGCAGATACAGCAATTCCTAGTGTTAAGCCACTGGTTATGTCCACCACACAACCAGGGATTCTCCTCCACTAGCAATCCTTCTAGCCTCACTGCTAGGTCCCAAACAGGTTATCAACCTCATTTGGGAAGCCCTCTTATCAAGGCTTGGTTGGTTAACTTCTGTTCTTCGCCCCCTTGTCCTGGGCAGAATAGTTGGTTGCCTGCTGGCTTCCCACAGCCACTTTTTCTTCTAACCAACCTGCAGCATGCTCTCTGCAACTCTACAATGTAGCTTTGCACTATGGGCCCTTGCTAGAGAGCATTAGTATTTTGCCTAACAGATAAGCCCAGATGGTTAACAGGATTCCCCCAGTCATGTTTCCATGACTGGTAGGTATTCCTACCCTTACCATCTCATCTTAAATCTCTTTTGAGACATCAGTCTTGGGCCTTTCATTACATGAAAACCTAAAGAAGGGCCAACTCCCTGGCTACATCCCCTTTGGTCTTCTCCTCAGAGATAATTTTCTTCACTGGCAGTTAGGGAATGCCCAATACCCTTCTTGCCCTCAAGGGCAAGTCGCTAGGGTATCTTCCTCCAGTGACGTCCTTTATCCATTCTCCATATGGCAATTCTGGAGAAATCTGGCCTTCCTGCCTACAGACTGAAATTATCCTCTGCCTTTTTCACGTAGGCCATCCTGGTTATTCAAAGCTTCTTCTTGTCAGGGAGACCTCTCTTCTGACTCTGCCAATCATAACCAGGAAAAGAGAATTCTCTGTATATCTATTCAAGCAGGTATTTACCTTCTTGCTGTTAGATGAATCTTCTTCCTAGGGGGGATCAGTTTCTATAGACCTCTCTCCTTCAACATACCTGGAGATATGTGTCTATAGGTCTACATATTCATATATATATACTTAGCACCATATATATATACTTAGCACCTTCCTTCCTCAACAACCTAGTAAGATCGCAACCTCCTACCCGAAACAGAAGAACCCACAATTCCAACATCCTTCACACTCCAACAGATATAAGATCTGCCAAAGCTAACACCAGCCACAGGGCTTTCTCATATGTGGCACCAACACTGTGGAACCAACTCCCACCAGAACTACGAGCTAGCAATGACCTTCTAGACTTCAGAAAGAAACTCAAAACGCACATTTTCCAATCTCATTTCAACCTGAACTAAATCCACAGATGGAGCAGCCCCGGACCACTGTGGCCAAAAAGCTTATCCTGTATATATGTATTTATGTATATATGTAAATGAACTCCCCCATAGCTAAGAAGTGTTAACTCTGTATGATGTGCTTTTCTGACAATCTGTATGTAAACAAAATTTGTACCTGCCTTGATTCGGCAGTTTCACAATAGTAATCCTACCCGCTTCTGATCGCTGGAAGGAGCGGGCTACAAATGCTTGCTAAATAAATAAAATAAAATAAATAAAAAAAAATATATAGATATAGATATAGATATAATCATATTCATCTATTATCTGTGTGTTTTCTGCCCATACCTATCTCCTGTAGATATATGCATATACATCCTATATATATTGAATATATACACATATATCTATATATACATATATATATTTTTACATCTACTGAGATATATTTTCAGATAGATATGTATCCATATACTTATCTATCTGTTCTGTCCGGTTCAAATGTCCTTTCATTCCTATATGATCCTGACAGATGGGCAATACCCCTATCAATGTTATGCCAGCATACTTAGGGGTCTACACCAATGTTCCCTCTAATTTTCTGTAGGCTGTGTGCGCATAAAATATCAGATGTGCAGCTTTTGAAGGAAGGTTAAATTTTTGTGTGCCACATAACGACACTCAGAGTTATATACTTTAAAATTTGACTACACCACATTGATTTTAATCAAATTAAATGAAAATAGATGATTGCTAAATGAAGCTGAAAATTTCTAGTAATTACAATAACAACTTTTAAATTTTAAGATGTCTGTGTTGTTTTCTATCAGAATCAGAACCGTAATTTTTGTGCGCTCTGTTTTAAAGTATGTGCGCTCGCTTGGCAAGGTGTGTGCGCGCGCAGCTTAGAGGGAACAGTGGTCTACACCTATAACCACTTCTTGTGGTAGTTAACACCTGCCATGTAGGTTAGGTACTCCTGAAGCTCTCCATATACCTTTCTTCTTTCCTAATTGACCCCATTTAGGAAAGACATTGTGGAGCTTCAGTCAATCTAAAGCTTAGCGCTCCTGAGTCTGTCCTTACTTCTTGTCAGATACAGGGGTCTCCATACCCTTTCCTTCCTACATGGACTGATTCCATTTCCAGTCCAGTTAGGTCAAGCTCAGTTTTCCTGTTGGTCCTAAATTTGTACTGTTTTTGGACCTGATCAGCTTAAGTTTTCTGTCATGCTACCTTCTGCATCTCCGCTGAAGTTCTACCTCTTATACTACCCCAGTTTTTCCCCTGGGGCTATTTCTCACCCTAAATAGTTCTGACCTCCACTGTTTTTCTCTAATCTTACTACCTCCACTTCTCAGTGAGGTACCCCTTTAGCACATTCACTGGCTCTTTATGTACCTCAGTGAACTTGTGCAAGATCAACAGGGGAGGCGCAGATTACAAAATATTCTCTATACAGGGTCTTTCTCTTTAGAAACCCTGTTCTAGTAGCTGCTCCACAGCTCCTTTTCTGTTTTCAACTCCTACCCTCCATCCCAGGATGCCTGAGGTTTTAAGCAATAGCATGGCTCGTTCTAGACTTGCAACATGCTAGGACTACCTCTAGGCATCTGAGCTTGGGAGTCCCCCATATGTGAAGACTCATTCCTGCTTGTTCCTGGAGATAGCACAGTTACTTACCTGTAACAGGTGATCTCTGGGAACAGCAGGAATAAGTCTTCACAACCCACCCACCTCCCCTAGGAGTTGCATTTTCTATATCTCTATCTTTCCCTTCCTTGCTCACCCTCTCTCTCTCTTTGTCTCAGCTTTCAAACTTAACTGAGGAGAGACAGTTGGGAAGGCGGGAAGGCAGCACGCAGGCATGGTGGGATGCTTCCAAAGGCTTTCTGATTGGATGCTGGGAAGCGTTCCCGCGCAGACTCCGTTGGTACCGACGTACCCATATGTGAAGACTTATTCCTGCTGTTCCCAGAGATCACCTGTTACAGGTAAGTAACTGCTTTCCCCACCTAGAACTCACGCCATCAAACTAATTTCTCAAGCAGCACCATGCAAAATAACTCCCAACCACCCAAACAGTAAAGATAGCAATGCTAAGAAAAGTAATGCGCCCTGGTTCAATACCGAAATGAAATCAATGAAAAGAAAACTGAGAAAAGCAGAAAAGAAATGGCGAAGAACAAAATCCTTATCAAACCATGAGAGATACATAAATGCCCTAAACATATACAGAGAGACAACAGACAATGCCAAGAAAAACCACTATACCAACATACTAGTAAAGTCTATAAACCGACCGAGAGAACTGTTTAGTATTGTACAAAACCTAACTAACAATGCCTATAACTCAAATGAAACGACAATAGATATATCACCACAGACACTAGCTCACTACTTATTTATTTATTTATTTATTTACATTTTCTTATATACCGCGCTATTATAATCAGTGCGGTGTACAGTTGAACAAAACATACTACAATGCCAAAGGAACATTGAGTTTACAATGAACAGGGAAGTAGAACATGGAAGTAACGGGGGGAACTAATTACAAATATAGTACACTTTTATGTAGGAACTTTATCCGAGACATATAAGGGAATCCGAGAATGTGTAAGGGTCTTTACCATGGCATATTTATTTATTTATTTAGTATACATTTGTATACCGCTACTTCCAGCGATCAGCAGCGGTTTGATTACAGATTGGAAATTGTCAAATCATGACAGGAAATTTTTGAGGTATAAACACATTGATTAGACAGGAAAGCACAGCACACAGAGAACTATTTTACAGGGAACATGGGCTATGGAGGATTAAGTGGCTTGCCCAAGACCACAAGGAGCACCTGTGGGACTAGAAACCCCAGTCCTTCCGGCCCAAGGTTGCTGTCCTCTAGTGGGATTTGAACCCCCGACCTTCCGGCCCGAAGTACCTTGCCCCAACCACTAGGCCACTCCTCCACTCCATATGTTCAAGAGTCAGGGGTGGGGGCAGTGGGAGAACTGATTAACCATTCTCCTTGGGTGGCTGAGCAATGGGGGGGTTTGGGTAGGGAGGGGGAATGGCTATGTTTTCCAGAATTAGTTTCTGGGTAATGTTTCAGGAAGAGGTGGTGTTTGAAGGCTTCTCTAAATAACGTTAGATTTGTGATGGCTCGGATTTCGGTAGGGAGGGCATTCCAGGCCCTGGGTGATAATATGGAGAAAGCCCTACTGGCAGTTGTCTTCGTGCATTTTGTCAGTATCTTCGGGACTTCGAGAGTATTCATCAATGTGGATCTCCTGTTTCTGTTGGTCGGCGTGCAGTGGATAAGTTTACTGATGGGCGTGGGAGGCTGGTTCTTTAGGGCTTTGAAGGTCAGGACTAGAACCTTGTATTGGGTTCTAGCCTGCAGAGGTAACCAGTGGAGGTTCATCAGGACTGGCGTTATGTGGACTGACTTCGATAATCCTACAAGTACCCTCGCAGCTGAGTTCATGGCGAGTCGTAGTGGGTTTAGTGTTGACTGAGGAAGACCACGGAGGATGATATTAGCAAAGTCGAGATGTGGGAGTACCAAGGCTTGGAAGATTGTTCGGTAGTCAGTGAAGTCAAGTAAGGGGCGGAGATGTCGTAGAGTCCGGATCTTTTGGTATATTGCTTTCATGGTGTTTTTCACATGAGTTGACATGTCGAGCCGCTGGTCGAGTGTAATGCCTAGGTAGCGAATTGTGGGTTTGGTTTTCAACTCGGCATTGTTGACTTGTAAGGAGGAAGGTGGCGTGAACTTCTGATTCCTTGTAACAAATAGGACATCAGTTTTGCTGTGGTTAATCCGTAAGTTCTGTGATAGGAGCCAGTCTGCAACTGCATCGAAGCATCTTAATATTGGTGAGAAGTCTGGATGATCGATCTTGAACGGAATGTACATCAGGATGTCATCTGCATAGGCAAGACATTGAACATTGAAAGAGCGGATTAGGGCACAGATTGTGACTGCATGTAGATGTTAAACATCAGTGCAGATAGGGACGAACCCTGAGGCGCACCTTGTTTCAGTGGAAATGGCTCTGAGGTGGTGGAGCCTGTTCTGACTTGTTGCCATCTGTTGGCCAGATAAGATTTACACCATGCTAGCGCTGAGCCTTGTATCCCTTTTTCCTTGAGACTGAGTAGTAGTATCTCATGGTTCACCGAGTCAAAAGCGGCAGCGATGTCCATAAAGATGAGAACAAATCCTTGGTGGATGTTGTCAATTCCTGTGACTAGGTTGTTAAAGAGGGTTGTGAGGATAGTGTCAACACCGTGTGCTTCCCTAAAGCCGTGTTGGGATGGGTCAAGTGGTGCTTCAGTGTCAATGTGCTGTTGAATCTGTCGCTGGACTACCTTCTCAATGATTTTGGCAAGCAGGGGGATGCTCGAGATTGATCTGAAAGATTTGACTTTAGAAGGGTCGAGTCTGCTGTTCTTCAACAGTGGACGGATTGATGTATGCTTTAGGCTTTGTGGGAAGGATCCTGTTGAGAAGGATTGGTTCAGAATTCTGCTTAAGGCGGGACTGAGGTCGTGGCGCAACTCTTTAATCCAGCTGGCTGGGCAGGGGTCGTTGGGAGTAGTGGTGAGGTTGATAGAGGAGATGTCTTGGATCTCTTTATTGGATACCTCACAGAACTTAAGCAAAGGGGCTGGATGGGAAGTTTCGTGTGGGGTGGAGAGGGTTGTAGAGGTTGTATTCATGTTAGTCTGGATCATTTTCGACTGTAGATAGAGTAGTCCTGTGGCTGGGGCATGGGTGGTTGAACAAGTGCTGGGTAACCTGTTAAAGATTTCACAATATTGAACAGGTCATGAACATGAACAACATGAACAAGACAAAACTGCAAGCACTATCCCCAGTAACTCACAACCAAGCACACCCTGACAATATTAACAACTGGTCAGACTTTAACCAGATATCCAAGGACACCCTCAAGACAATAATATCTAACATAAACACCACCACATCCTATCTCGACCCATGTCCAGTAGACTGGATAAACAAAACACTACCAGTACTATCACAATTTATACTTCCAATGGTCAATCTATCCCTCAAAAAAGGGTACTTGCCACCATCCCTCAAACAAGTACAAATACGACCAAGTCTCAAAAATGCCAACCTTGACAAAACATCACCCAACTCATTCAGACCCATATCAAGCATACCCTTCATGGCCAAGCTAATTGAAAAAGTAGTCCAGACCCAAATCCAGGATCACATTGACACCTCGGCTCCATTTGACGAACCACAATATGGCTTCTGCCCATTCCATGGAGTTGAAACGCTACTTACAGTCCTATTCACCACACTTATAAGAGGAATAGATGACTCTAAACAAGCATTCATCCTACTAATTTTGGACATCTCTGCTGCGTTCAACAGCGTTAACCACACAACAATGTTAAACAGACTCCAACAAATCAGCCTAAGATCTACAGTACATAACTGGTTTACCTCATACCTAAATAATAGAGCACAAACAGTTAGGATTAACAATCAAACTTCAAACACTTTCAAGCAAGAACAAGGCCTCCCACAGGAATCTGCCCTTTCGGCACTCCTATTTAATATCTACCTCCAACCAATCTGCAATATCTTCAAACGTTTCCGTGTCCAATAGCATATCTATGCTGATGATATAATGTTATATCTTCCTTTCAGGATCCCAAACCCACCAATTCAATTAATAACAGAGTGCTTCAGTGAATTCACAACATGGCTAAAAAATCATAACCTACACATTAATTTTGCAAAAACAGATGTCCTATATGTCACAAGGAACCAGACGTATACACCTCCAGCATCAATCGTTCTGCAGAACCAGGAGATCAAAACAAAAACCGAAGTAAAGTATCTAGGAGTGAAACTTGACAAGAACCTTAGCATGGAATCACACATCAAAAAGACAACAAAAAATGCACTATAAACTAAAGACTCTGAAACAACTACGCCCGTTGTTGCACCTCCACAACTTTATAACAATAATCCATACTATTATAACACCTCACTTTGATTTTGCAAACACAATCCTTCAAGGCATCTCAAAAGAAAATCTTAAGACTCCAGCTAACACAAAATGTTGCAGCCAGAACCATACTGAAGACCTGTTCAAGGGAATACATTACACCCATATTAGCTAAACTTCACTGGCTCCCAATCTACTGCAGGATAAACTACAAAATTCTAGTAACCACATTCAAATTAATAAATAACCTTGCATCATCGACACACAACACCTTAGTCACCAAGGAAATACCTACCCGTAGCCAAAGGAGCAAAAACACAAATAGAATAGTGACACCAAAAGAATTTACAAAAGCTAAGAAGATCACCAACAGGGCTTTCTCACACTCAGCCCCCACCCTCTGGAATGAACTTCCAGAAGGAAGACATCAGACAACTTACGGACATCAAGGACTTCCGTAAAAAATTTAAAAAACATTTATTTAAGTTACACTATGGCACACAGATTAACACTAGCTCTAACACACAAATAGACAACGGATAATAAACAAAAACAAACCCAAACTAATATTTAATCACACAAATATCCCACCCTGTACATAGTTTCAATGCTACCCTCTTTGGTAACTATCCAGGTCAGATTATATTCCATTTACACAATCTGGAACGTAATTTGTACCGTTTGTACATAGTTGTTATGTTAGCTGTAAAAAGTTCTTAAATGTTCCATGTATTAGGACTAGACATGCATGTCTGTCATGTCTGTATCACTTGTTCATTGTAAACCGCATCCAGTCCATGGGAGGATGCGGTATAAAAGTGTTTGTGAAATAAATAAATAAAGCGTGGAATACATGTTTGGTCTGGGCTTCCAAGATAGTTTTAAAGAACGCCCACACTTGATATAAATCTTTAGACTTTGCAGCTGCTCCTTTTAGTTTTTTGTTAACTATTTTCTTCATGTAATCATATTCTCCCTGTGAAAGTTAGAAGGTAGTACTGTGGATTTCCTTGCTGTCCTTCCTTTATTTATTAAATCATATGTGATCATGCTATGATCACTATTGCCAAGTGGCCCCAACACCCTTCTCTTGAACCATATCCTGTGTTCCACTAAGGATTAGGTCCAAAATAGTTTCCCATCTTTTGGGTTTGTGAACCAGCTGCTCCAAGAAACAGTCATTTATTTCATGTTCTGCTTTGACACTGACCCAGTTGATACTAGGGTAATTGAAATCACCCATTATTACTGCGGCGTAACTTTTGTTAGCTTCCCTGATTTCCTTTAGCATTTCATCATCCATCTATTCATTCTGGGTAAGCAGTTGGTAGTGCATCCCCACTATCATCGTCTTCCCATCTTTACGTGGGATTTCTATCCATAGAGATTCTACAGTGTGTTTTGTTTCCTTCAAAACTTTAATCCTGTGTGACTCAATGCCCTCTCTAACATAGAGCACAACCAGGGCTAGCCAAAGGGTTTCTGCCGCCCTAGGCAGAAACCTCAAGCCATGCCACCCCTCCCTCTGATCACCAAGCTGTGCACCCCCCCCCCCCCCCGCCCCCTGTGCTGAGCTGCACTACTGCTGATTCCTGTGGTGGGGTCGGGGGGGATGACTTGGCAGAAGGCCATGTGTGCCCACTTCTGACCACACAACATAATTTTGGGGGTTCAGAAGCGGCAGGCCATGTGTTCCAAAGTGGCAGCATGGTGCAGCTCAGCGAGGGGGGTGGGGAAGGGCAAAACGGCTCAGTGCACCAGTGGCCGGTAGGCCACGCATGCCAAAGCATATGGCCTGCTGCTTACAGAGATCTGCCACGCCTAGTGGACGGGCCAGTCCTGAGTGCAACCCCTCCACTAATTTGGTCTACCCTGTCATTACGATATTTTGTTCCCAGATATCACAGTCCCTTTGGTTGTCCTCCTTCCACCAGGTCTCTGAGATGCCAATTATATCTAACCTTTCATTTAGTGCTATATATTCTATCTCTCCCATTTTATTTTGTAGACTTCTAATATTTGCATACAGGCATTTTAGAGGTTGTATTTTATTCATATTAATCTGGTTATCAGTTGATAGAGGTAATTTGTAATTCTCCAGGAACAAGCAGGAAGTCAGTCCTCACTTATGGGTGATGTTGGCACCAACAGAGCCCACGCAGAACAATTCCCCAGCTTTCAAAGAAAGCTTTTGGGATTGCAACCACGCATGTGTGGTCCTCTTCCCGCCCAAGGGTGTCATCTTGCTCAGTCTCCCTTTTTCTGCGGAGCCCTTCGGACACATGTCCTCGTCCCTCAGAAAAAGTTTGATTTTCCTCACCTTAACAGGCTCTTATTTCTTTTTTCCAGTTGCACCAGTCCTCTACCCGTCCTCCCCTTGCTCCCTTTTTGGAGCTTACGGGGATACCTTTTCTACAAATTTTTCTTCCGGGCTTAGCGCCCTTTTTTCTTCTTAACCACTGGCCGCATGGGTCTTCGACCTTGCAGGGGTCGTTTTTGCCCCCATGACCACCGGGTTTAAAAAATGCGATAGATGCCCTAGGAACATATCGCTTACGGACACTCATGACTGTTGTCTAAGGTGTCTGGTAGCCAACCATGACCCAGAGCTCTGTTCGCTGTGCAAGAAAATGTCCTCTAAGGCCCTGCTCAGCCATGAGCAGAAGTCTGAAGACGTTTTTCGAAAGGCCGCCTTGGAGTCTCTGGCGGCGCCCTCAGTCGTCTCCCCTCCATTGGGTTCTCCCTCTGCGGCACCATGTTCCAGACAGCATTCCGACCAGGGGTCCCCCGAAGTGGAACGACGCAAAAAGAAGGCCTCTAAGTTGCTGTCTGGGGCCCTCCACACCCCGGCCTCGGTCCGCATTGTGAGCAAGCGCCTTGACACAATGTACAAGGTGCAGCGAGGCCCAGGCTTCCGAAAGACCCAACTTGCGCACACTTCGATGGTGGTGGAATCGGCCATGAGGAAGCAGAAGAGCCTGAAGTTTCATTCATTGGTCCCGCCGGACCGAGAATCGAGAGTCCTTGATGCCCTGGGCCGCAAGGCCTATCAAGGTTCCATGCTGTCTTGTCGCATCCAGGCATACCAGCTATATATACTGGTATGTTCCTCCGCGACTTGGCAAAAGAACTGGAAGGTTTCTCCGTGGGCCTCGAGGGCGAGCCCCTCGATAGGTTCCGCGCCCTGTTGAAATCAGTAGCTGATTGCTCTAAGTATATCTCTCGAGCCTCCTATGATGGCTTCGAGACATCGGCTCGTGTGACGGCCGTGGGCATTGGAGCCCGCCACCAAGCTTGGCTCCAATCTTCGGATTTGGAACAGTGGGTGCAGGAGAAGCTCCTGGACGTTCCCTGCCTCAGCGAACAACTTTTTGGTAAGCCGATGGAGGAGAAGGTGGCGGAGATCGAGACGGAGTATGTCACGAGGACCCGTCTCTCCCGCAAGACCTCTACCCTGCCTCGGAAGAAGCAGCCCGCCAAGCAGCCCTTCTTCCCCAGGAAAGGCCTCCAGTATCACGGCTACCCGCCATACCCGGCTACTCCCACGCCGACCACACTTGCGCAGGGAAAGCCCGGCCAAAGCCAATCGTAAACCGAAGGGCCCGAAGTCCCAGACGCCGGCCCTGCTGCAGCCCCCTCAGGGGTTTTGACGCTAGCGGCATAGCCCCTCGCCCTCTGGCGATCCGGCAGCCCCTGGAGAGACGCCTGTCCTGCTTCACCCTGTCGTGGACGCTGATCACCTCGGACACCTGGGTCCTCCAGGTCATCCGGAAGGACTATCGTCTCCACTTCGACAGGCTTCCACCCCCTTTCTCCCCAGCGGAGCCTCCTCAACTCCCTGCGAACCAGATTTTGCTGCAGCGGGAATTGCATTCCCTCCTTGCCCAACAGGTAGTCGAGAAGGTCCCTCCCCACCTTCGAGTTCGGGGCTTTTATTCCCAGTACTTCCTCATCCCTAAAAAGACGGGGGGGTCTGCGGCCCATCCTTGACATCCGCAGGCTAAACAAGTTCCTAGTTCGGGAGAAATTCAAAATATTATCTCTTAGTGTGCTGCTGCCCTTTCACCGGCAGGGCGACTGGCTATGCTCCTTGGATCTAAAGGACGCTTGTGCTCATAACTTGATGCACCCCCAACACAGGCAGTACCTGCATTTCAGGGTGCAGGGAGAGCACTTCCAGTACAGGGTGCTCCCCTTTGGTCTCGCATCCACCCCTCGGGTCTTCACGAAGTGCCTCGTCGTGGCCGCCCCTCACCTTCGGCATCAGGGCATGCCGGTATTCCCTTACCTCAACGACTGGCTCGTTATGGGCTCCTCCATCAAGGAGGCCCGGCAGGCGATGTCGCGCACTGTCCTCCTCTTGGAGAGCTTGGGGTTTTTGGTCAACTACCCAAAGTCTCATCTCGAGCTGGCACAGGCTCTCGAGTTCATCGGCGTGCGCCTCAATACTCGGCAGGCCATGGCCTTCTTGCCGGTGGATCACTCCACCCACCTCTGAGCTCTGGCCGCTCGCGTCCAAAGCACCCAGCAGGTCACTGCTCGGTCCATGCTACGTCTCTTGGGCCACATGGCCTCCACCGAGCATGCGGTTCCTCACTCGCCTGCACATGCGGACGGCCCAGTGGTGTCTCAGCTCTCAATGGAGCCAATCCTCGGACACCTCAGGGACTCCGTCAAGAGTTCTTTCCAATCTCCGTTTGTCCCTGAACTGGTGGCAGAACCCCTGCAACCTTCTGTGGGGCTCGCTCTTCCAGGCTCCACAGCACGATGTGGTACTGACCATAGATGCCTCCCTGCTAGAGTGGGGAGCCCATTGCGGCTCTCTCTGCACGCAAGGGCAGTGGTTGCCTGTGGAGGCTCAACAGCAGATAAACCTACTCGAGTTCCAGGCCATTGGATGGGCCTTGAGGGCCTTCGAGGATGTCCTCAGCGGGAAGTCGGTCCTGGTGCAGACCGCAACCGAGTAGCGATGTTTTACATCACCAAGGAGGGGGTCACGGGGTCACGCTTCCTCTGCAGGGAGGCAGTCCTCATCTGCTCTTTCGCCGCCTGACGGAGAATGTCCCTCAAGGCGACGTATCTCCCGGGTAAGGAGAATGGCCTGGCAGACAGACTCAGCAGAATTCTTCGCTTCCACGAGTGGTGCCTGGATCCAAGAGTGGCAGGCTGGCTGTTCCTGTTCTGGGGAACTCCGGCGATGGACCTCTTCATCAGCCCCCAGAACACTCAGCTTCCTCGCTTCTCCAGCCCGGTATCGCACCCGGGCAGGGAGGGCCCTGATGCATTTCTTCTGGACTGATCGTCCAGCCTCCTATATGCATTCCCTCCCTTCCCCCTCATTGCGAGGACTCTGTTCAAAGCTCAACGGGACAGAGCATCGCTGATTTTCGTGGCCCCCTCTTGGCCTCGGCAGCCTTGGGTCCCACTCCAGCTCCGACTGTCGTCGGAGCCTCCGATTTCCCTAGGCTTTGCCAGGGACTTGCTGACGCAGGAAGAGGGTCGGGTACTACACCCAAACCTACCCTCTCTATCCCTCATGGCCTGGCGGCTGAACGGGTCTCTCTAGTCTCTCTGGCCCTTCCTGAAGAGGTTGAGGAAATCCTCCTTGCCTTGAGGAAGGACTCCACTAGGCGGGCTTACGCCTTTAATTGGAAACGCTTCTTCGTCTGGTGCTCGGAGCACCAGATTGACCCCTTCTCATGCTCAGTTCAGTGGGTTCTCCAGTACCTTCTTCACCTCTTGAGGGAGGGACTGAAGTCGAACTCAGTTAGACTTGATATGAGCGCCATATCGGCTAATCATCTCCCTATCGAGGGAAAGCCTCTCTCGGGGCAGCCACTGGTCTCCCGCTTCATGCGGGGCCTTCTGTTATCCAAACCGCCTATCTGTCCCCCTCCGGTGAAATGGGACTTGAACGTGGTGCTCATGCAGCTCACTCATCCACCCTTCGAGCCGATGACGACGTGTTCGCTCCGGCATTTGTCCTGGAAGGTGGCCTTTCTGGTATCGCTCACCTCGGCTCACTGAGTCGGCGAGCTTCAGGCGCTCATGGCTGGCGCCCCTTACATCAGGTTTTATCGGAACAGGGTGGTCCTCCAGATGCATCCTAAGTTCTTACCTAAGGTCGTGTCGGCCTTTCATCTCAGTCAAGAGAGAGTTCTCCCGACCTTCTTCCCGAGGCCCCACGCCGATCAGGCGTCGGCGACTCTCCACACCTCGACTGAAAGCAGGCCCTCACCTTCTACTTGCAGCATACTCAGACTCATCGCAAGTCTGACTGGCTCTTCGTGACCTACTATCCCAATAGGCAGGGGCAAGCAGTCACCAAGCGCACCCTCTCTGTTTGGGTGGCAGTCTGCATCGCGTTAGCCCATGCGAAGGCGGGCGTTCCCCTGGATCGTCGAGTCATTGCACATGGGGTCCAAGCCAAAGTGGTCTCGGTGGCCTCGCTGCGCTCCGTGCCCATGATGGATATCTGCCAGGCAGCAACCTGGTCTTTTATGAATACCTTCGCCGACCACTACTGCCTGGAGAGGGAGTCCCGCCGGGACAGCGCCTTTGGCCAAGCTGTACTACGTAATCTGTTAGGGGTATAAGCAACTCCTGCCCGCCGACCCTTCTTCACGGCTACCGAGGGTTTTGCCTCGAGGACCCAAGGACTTGAGTTCCTTCGAGTTTCGGCTTCTGCTTATGGCCTCGCGAGGCATTTTTTGGTTACAGGTTCAGTAGCCTGTAGCTAGGGAGTCCCATAAGTGAGGACTGAATTTCTGCTTGTTCTTGGAGAAAGCGTAGTTATTCACCTGTAACAGATGTTTTCTAGGGACAGCATGAATCAGTCCTAACTATCCTCCCGCCTCCCCTGATGAGTTGCTGAATTTTTGTCCTTGCCATCTGCTTGGTAGGGCTCGAGCTAAGGGACCTGACTGAGCAAGATGGCACCCTTGGGCGGGAAGAGGACCACACATGCGTGGTAGCAATCCCAAAGGCTTTCTTTGAAAGCTAGGGAATTGCTCCGCGCAGGCTCCATCGGTGCCGACGTCACCCATAAATGAGGACTGATTGCTGTTGTCCCTGGAGAACACCTGTTACAGGTGAATAACTACGCTATCTTGCTGCTCTTTTCTATACTTAAGGGCATCAGGGTTATTTTTCTCTTTATTGGAACCTCTCTGTCAGTATGCATTAACTTCCCTCTTTTGCTAGTATCATAAAGAATACATCCTTCCAAACCATACGCTCTGGGGTGACTGTTGCCTTTCCCCTATTATCTAGTTTAAAAGCTGCTCTATCTCAACTGAAGAGCAGCAAATAACCTGGGCCGGATGGTATACATCCAAGGGTGTTGAAAGAAATGAAATATGAGATTGCAGACCTGCTATTAGTAATCTGTGAACTATCATTAAAATCATCTCTAATACCTGAAGATTGGAGGATCACCAATGTAACACCAATTTTTAAAAAGGGTTCCAGGGGTGATCCGGGAAACTACAGACCGGTGAGCCTGACGTCAGTACCGGGAAAAATGGTGGAAACCATCATAAAGAATAAAATTACTCAGCATGTAGATAGTCATGGCCTAATGGGAGACAGCTAACATGGCTTTAGACAAGGAAGATCTTGTTTTACTAATCTGTTATGTTTTTTTTGAAGGAGTGAATAAACAGGGTGGACAAAGGTGAGTCTGTTGATATAGTGTATCTGGACTTTCAGAAAGCCTTTGACAAGGTCCCTCATCAGAGACTTTTGGCAAAACTAAAGAGTCATGGGTTAGGAGGCAGTGTACTATTGTGGATCAAGAACTGGTTAAAAGATAGAAAGCAGAGGGTAGGGCTAAACGGCCAATTTTCCCAATGGAGAAAGGCGAATAGTGGTGTACCCCAGGGATCTGTGCTGGGTCCGCTGCTTTTTGACATATTCATAAATGACCTGGAAAGTGGAATAACGAGTGAGGTTATCAAATTTGCTGATGACACAAAACTATTTAAAGTTGTTAAAACCCAAGAGGATTGTGGAAAATTGCAAGAGGATTTTGATAAATTGGAAGACTGGGCATCAAAATGGCAGATGAAATTTAATGTGGACAAGTGCAAAGTTATGCACCTAGGGAAGAACAACCCAAACTATGGTTACACGATGCAAGGTTCCACATTAGGAACCCACCACCCAGGAAAAAGATTTAGGCGTCATTGTGGATACCATGTTAAAACCCTCGGCCCAGTGTGCAGCGGTGGCCAAGAGAGCAAATAGAATGCTAGGTATCATAAGGAAAGGAATGGAAAATAAAACAAAAGATATTATAATGCCTCTATATCGTTCCATGGTGAGACCGCACCTTGAATATTGTGTGCAATTCTGGTCGCGGTATCTTAAAAAGGATATAGCGATTTTAGAAAAGGTTCAGAGATGAGCCACCAAAATGGTAAAGGGGATGGAAGGATACTCCTATGAAGAAAGGCTAAAAAGGTTAGGGCTCTTTAACATGGAAAAGAGACGGCTGAGGGGAAATATGATAGAAGTCTATAAATTAATGAACAGAGCGGAACGGGTAAACGTAGATCGATTGTTTACGTTATCAGAATATAGAAAGACTAGGGGACATGCAATGAAGCTACAGGGTAAACTATTTAAGACTAATAAAAGAAAATATTTTTTCACTCAACGTGTAATCAAACTCTGAAATTTGTTACCGGAGGATGTAGTAAAGGCTGTTAGTGTAGCTGGGTTTAAAAAAGGTTTGGACAAGTTCCTGGAGGAAAGGTCCATAAACCATTATTAAGAAGGGACCCAGGATATCACTGCTTGACCCAATACAAGAATTGTGGAACCTGTCTCTTTTGGGGAAACTGCTAGGGACGTATGACCTAGATTGGCCACTGTTGTAAACAGAATACTGGGCTTGATGGACCTTGGTCTGACCCAGTATGGCATATCTTATGTTCTTATGTTTTTCAACATTAATGCCGGCAGCCTGGTTCCATCCCAGTTAAAGTGGAGCCCCTCCTTTTGGAAAAGCCCCTCCCTTCCCCAGAATGTTACCCAGTTCCTAATAAATCCAAATCCTCTTCCTTGCACCATCGTCTTATCTACGCATTGAGACTCCAAAGCTCTGCCTGCCTTTTGGGTCCTGTGTATGGAACGAGAAGCATTTCGGAGAATGCTACTCTGTAAGTTCTGGATTTCAACTTTCTACCTAAAATCCTAAATTTGGCCTCCAGACGTCCCTCCCACACTCTTCTATGTCATTGGAACCACCAGGTACCAAGACAGCAGGCTTTCCCCCAGCACTATCTAAAACTTTGTCTAGGTAGCACATGAGGTCCACTGTCTTCGCACCAGGCAGGCTGTGTTTATTGTTTATTAGCATTTGATATACCGCCCCCCATTACATCTGGGCGGTTTACAGTAAAAATAAAAAGTATATCAGAAAAGGAAAAGAAGATCTCCAGGAACAAGCAGGAATGTAGTTTTCACATATGGGTATCGTCGGTACCAATAGGAACGCTTTTGGGAGCATCTCTCAGCACATGCGCACTGCCTTCCCGCCTTTCCAACTGTCCCTCTTCAGTTCTTCGTTTTCCGCAGAGCCGACAGGTCACATACTCTGTCACCACAGAAAATTTTGTCTTTAAACTGTTTTTCTTGTGGTCGTGCTTGCCTCCGCTCGACACCTACCGGCACTGCCGGTTCTCTTTTCTTCTTTTAAAAAAAAAAAATATATATATATATCTCCAGGAACAAGCACAAATGAGTCTTCACATATGGGTGCGTCGATACCGACGGAGTCTGCGCGGGAACGCTTCCCAGCGTCCAATCATAAAGCTTTTGGAAGCATCCCACCACGCCTGCGTGCTGCCTTCCCGCCTTTCCCAACTGCCTCTCCTCAGTTTTCGTTTTTCCGCGGAGCCGGCAGGACGTCCTCCTGTCACCGCAGAAAATTCTTCTTTTAATTCTTTAGTTTTCATGTGGTCACGGCTGTCTTCCCCAACGCCACCGGTACCGCCGGTGTTTCTTTTTTCTTTTCTGTAAAATCTTCTTTTTAAGGAATATTTTTTCTCCTTAGTGTCTTACGGTTTCTCAGGCCTTTTAGGCCTCTCCATGTTCTTCATGGAACCGCCAGCCACTTTCTCCAAGAAATGTTCAAACTGTGACGGTACAACTTTATTTTTAGACTCCCAGAATTGGTGTCTAACCTGTTTGGGTCCTGACCTTTTTCCTTCGGAGCCCTCGAGCAAAGGTATTCTGAGAAGAGGTTTTCAGCATCGAGTTTCTCTCGACATACGGTTCCCTTCCAACCTCAGGGCACCAACCATTTCTTCTTCTACACAGGATCAGGTAACCCACAAACAGTCTGTTAAGACTAGCCAACCCTCGAGTGGTAGGTCTCATGCAGTGCATGTAGATGGCTCCGGCCTTGCCCTCGAGGGCCCATTGGCTTCAAAACCCCGGCGGGAGTCTTTGGCCTCCAAAGCCTATGTGGGGTTTCAGGTTGTTCCTGAGGTTCACCCCTCACAGAACATACCTGAGCCATGCCCGGTGGTGGCATCCGCTTCGAGCGGTACCGATACCCCGGCATCGGCACTGGTGTTGGATGAAACACTCCTCACCAGGGATCGTCTGGCGTCCTCGGTACCTACGGGACCGGTGGACACGTTTCAGACTGACTTTCCAGTATTGGCACCGATACTACCACCGACGTCGGTACCCTCCAGACGTGCATCGATAGACTCGCTTCCTTCGATGCCGAGTCTGGAATCGATCTCTAGTCTGGAAGACTGGGTACCGACACGTCTTGGTACCGACACCTATCTGTACCGGACGCTCGGTACTGAGGATGACTGCCGAAGGCTTTTGGTTACCTCGGTACCGATTGGGCTGTCACCGATTGCTGCTTCGCTGTCGGTGTCCGGTTCGGTTCCGACAGCGGTTCCGGTATCGGTACCGGTGTCCTCAGTAGCATCGTGGCCAGCTCCTTCCATGCTTCTTTCAACAGGATCCGCTCCCTTCTATACAAAGTTTGGAGTCGATACCTGGCATGGACCATGTGGTACTGACTGTTGCTGGTCCAGACCTCCAGTACCAGCAACCATCCCTTAAGGATCCCATACTGCACCGTGCAGGATCTTATATTCCTACATACTTTAGATAGATCCTTCGGTGCCCAGGCTAGTTCTTTAGATCTAACCTGTCCAAGGGAGGTTCCCTTTGGAGATCCTTCTTTTCAGAGTTTCCTCCTGGATATGGCAAGAACACTTGCCATTCCTATCCCTGGACATGATCCTACATAAGGTTCTGTTTCTACCGAAGCAAAGGAGAACATAATGCTTCCTTTGCATCATTCCTTGCAGGATCTCCTTCTAGGACTGTGGGAAGCTCCTTTAAGGGTACCCCCACCTTCCAGAGCAACTGATCTCCTATATCAGGTGCCCCCCCTCTCCAGGGTTTCAAAAGACTCAACTTCCTCATCATTCCATAGTAGTGGAATCAGCAATGAGGCGGGTGAAGAGTAAGAAGAGTGCTTTTTCTTAATCCGCCAGGTCGTGAGTCTAAGACACTAGATGCCTTTGGACGTCAAACCTTCCAGACATCCATGCTTTCAGCAAGAATTCTCTCATATATTTTTTATATGAGTCTATCTCTTGAGGAGGTCACAAAGAAATTACATCTTTTGACTCCTTTTCTTTCAGAGCCCAAGAGTGCAGACTATTCTTCACTGCTTAGTCATATTCAAAATATCTCTTGGTTTCTTACTCGTGCTTCCCTAGACTCTTTTGAGTCTGTTAGCAGGACTTCTGCTATAGCTATAGGGGCACGACGTAGAGCCTGGCTCCAAGCTTCAGACTTAGACAAATGGGCACAACAAGACTGGGTAATACTCCTTGCACTGGAGAAAATCTTTTCAATAAGGAGTCTTTACGTCAGGTTACTCAGTGGTCCACTGACTTACCTGTTTCTAAGGGCTGTTCTATGCCGCCTTCTTTCCCAGTAGGTAGGAAATGTCCTACCAAACTTTCTTCCCCTAGGGGGAGAAGGTTTTATTCATCTTCTGCCCATCATACAGATGTTCCCAAACAGGGGAAACATCGCCCTGGTCTGAAGAATGCAAACTCTCACCAGGCTCAGCAAACCCAGTAAACGCAGGGTTTCTGATTAATCATCATCATATTTTTGTGCCTCTTGGGGTTTTGAACCTGCAGTTGGCTTCTTCGCAGTAGAAGCCTTCCACTGCTATCATTCTAAACTCCAGGCATGGATCTCTTTTCACAAGACATCCATTTTTTCTCTGTTATATGAGCTCTTAGGATATTCATGCCTATAGGTCACAGGTTTCTCCTCTTCTTCCTGTTAGGGAAAGAGGTTTAACAACTATCAAACGATAGTTTTCTGTACCAGCATGAATTTTTCCTTTCTACAGACTTACCACTTGTAAGTCTCCATTCAGCTCCATCTTCTCTACGCTCTTACCAAGCATTTCCTCTGTAAGAGTGGTACTATTACACTGGAGGGCTTCTTCTTCAGCCGCTCTAGTTTTGTCACTATTCCAGTGTGGAGTTTTCCTCTCTGAGTTAACTCCCTTCTTCATTTTTGCTTTGGGGCAGCTTATCAGACAGCTCCAGAGTTTTCTTACTCCTGTCTGTTCTTTCTGTTTTTAAACAGAAAGATTCTTTCTGCTGTCTTACTAGCAGCTGCTCATGCAGGAGCCCTAGTGCTTGGACCACTGGTTCTTCTCCACAAGCATCCAGAGTTGTCCTCCACTACATTCTTCTGACCTTAGTGACTACAAGACAGTGGATTAATCTTTCTTGGGAAATCTTATCACTACAGGCTTCTCGGATTGTCTTCTATTCTTGTCATCTCCAATTCCCTTGGGTTTGGCAGCATAGTTGACGTAGGTACTGGCTTTTCCAGCAGCCAGTTCTATCTCCTAATTCTCCTGCATTATGCTCTCTGCAATTCTACAGAGAAGCTTTCCACCATGGGCCCTTGCTAGAGAGCATTAGGATTTTCTCAAACAGCTGTCCTAGATGGTTGGAAAAGGCTCCCTCAGTCATGCCCCCTCATGACTGGAAGGGTTCTTCCTACCCTACTATCTCCTTTTTAAAACAAAGGACATGGGCCTTCTCTACGTGAAAGCTTAAAGAGTTGTTCAATTCCCTGGTTTGGTCCTCAGGATTCCCACCGGGAATATGCTCTTTTTTTCCTTGCAGCTCGTCCTCATGGTATCCTAATCCGTCATGGACAGCGCATATTTAGCTAAAGAACGCATGATACCCTTTTTGCCCCTCAAGTAGGTCAACATGGTATCTCATTCCTATGCATTCTCTGTCCATTTACCATGCTAGAGTTCTGGAGGACTCGGGACTTGCTGCCTGCAGACTGATATTATCCTTTGCTTTTCACGTAACCATCCTGGTTATTTCACTGGCTAGCATTCTTGCAGCAATCTAGTCTGTTCCTTGTCAGGGAGATTTTTCCCCTGACTCCTTCCTTCATAACCAGGGGGAATAGATTCTCTATATATCTTCTCAAGTAGGTTCCACCTTCTTGTTATTAGATGAATCTTTCCTCTTCACATCTCCTATGTGAATATACTTTCTATAGGCATATCTCTGTCTGCTTAATTGCAGACATCTATATATAGGCCTATATACTCATATCTATATATATATCTGTATACATCTCTATAGATATATATGTCATTTGTGTGTGTATAAGTTATGCCCTTCTATATCTCACTATAGATATATATTCTATATGTCTATCTATATATCTATATGTATATATGTGTATATATATGTGTATATATATATATGTGTATATATATGTGTATCTGTCGAGATATTTATTATAGGTAGATATGTATTTATCTATCTGTCTATGCTCATATAGATATATATGTCTCTATATGATTCTGACAGTTGGGCTCTACCCATACTCATGTTGTTTCAGCATGTTTGGGGATCTACACACACAATCACTCCCGTGGTAGTTAACAACTTTTCTACCATAACCTTAAGGGTTAGGTACCCCTGAAGCTCTTCATGTTCCAGTATCTTTCCTAGCTACCACCAGTTAGGAAAGACATGGCGGATCTTCAGTAAATCTGAGGCTCTAACGCCTCAGACACCTGTCCTTTCTTTTTGGGATACAAGGTTTTTTCCATACCCCTTCTTCCCTCAAGGACTAGGCCGGTTTGTCCAAATCGGTCAGCCTTTCCTCTTTTTGCTCCTAAGAGTGAGCCACTCTGCAGCCAAAAGAGTTTCGGCTTTTTCCATAAAGCCTTCTGATGAAGGCCTACCGTTTTTGTACTACCCCAGTTGATCCCTGGGGTTACCTCTCACCTTTCAGGATTCTGACCTCCACTGTTTGTCCTACAGGTTTATTACCTCCACTTTTCAGTGAGGTCCTCCTAGAGGTTCCTCTACTGGATTCCCCAGTAGATCCCATGAACCTCTATACTTTCCTGCAATATTTCATTTCAATATATTTGATGATAATTATCATCCACACAAGGACTCCTTGCCTGCAGTCCTATGCTAGGCTAGCTGTCTTTACAGCACCTTTCTGTTTCAACTCCTACCCTCCATCCTGAGGATGCCTGGCGATATGAGGTGTAGCATGTTCCAATCTATAACATGCTGGGACTCCAGGCATCTTAGCTTGGGAGTCCCCATATGTGAAGACTCATTCCTGCTTGTTCCTGGAGATAGCACAGTTACTTACCTGTAACAGGTGATCTCTGGGAACAGCAGGAATAAGTCTTCACAACCCACCCACCTCCCCAGGAGTTGTATCTCTCTATCTATCTTTCCTTTCCTCTCTCTCTCTCTCTTTGTCACAGCTTCAAAACTTAACTGAGGAGAGGCAGTTGGGAAAGGCGGGAAGGCAGCACGCAGGAGTGGTGGGATGCTTCCAAAAGCTTTCTGATTGGACGCTGGGAAGTGTTCCCGCGCAGACTCCGTCGGTACCGATGTACCCATATGTGAAGACTTATTCCTGCTGTTCCCAGAGATCACCTGTTACAGGTAAGTAACTGTGCTATACTTCTGAAGTGCTTCTCTTCAGAAACTTTTTCTTTTTGGTGCTAGGCGCCATTTTGGGCATTAGGCCCCATTTTCCTAAAAAATGGAAAAACCAGCTAGTGGTTTTAAAAAATGTACTAAGTGTGGCGTTACCATTTCCGTCACCGACACCCATGACTGGTGTCTTAAATGTTTAGGCCCTGACCATTCTCCATCGGAATGTCTCTCTTGTATGGGGATGACTAAAAGAGGAAGACAGAACCGGGCTGCAAAGCTCGGTACCCTCATTTCTTCAGATGCGATGTCCATTGCATCAACGTCTTCCAGAGCCTCGTCTCCCTCCCATGGATCTCAGGTAACTAAACATAAGAGCCGTTCCTCAAAGGGTAGATCTCCTTCTATGCATCGAGAAGCCGTTGGCATTGCCCTTGAGGAAACTACACCGGCAAAACAGCCCCGGCGGGAGGCTTCGGCCTCCAAAGCACTAACGGGGCTCCAGGATGTTCTCGAGGCCTCGACCTCGACAGAACTACTGGTGCCATGCTTAGGGGTTCCGGCCGCTTCTACCAGTACTGACACCCAGGCATCGGCAGCATCGATAGACCAGAGATTCCTCGCTATCGAACGCAGTCGTGCAGTTCTCCTTACAGCTGTGATACTGTTGACACTGCTACCAATACCGATGCCGGTACCAGCACCGGTACCGATACCGGTACCAGCACCGATGGTACCGGCCCCGGAGGGAATTCTGCCCATGCCGACTTTTTCAGGGATCGACAGATCGGTACCGGACCAACTTGGTGCCGACTTTGATCGATACCAATATCGTGCTTTCCATGAACATCGGGATCCAGAGATACTTCGAATCTTCCAATTCCGATGACTTGGATAACTCTTCCGGTACCAGAGTACTTCTTCCAGAAGACTCCTCTTCTCTTCAACGCAGAATGTCTCCTCCGGAGGACATGTCTTTTCAGGATTTTATTTGTGATGTGACCCGAAGCCTATCAATCACAGTAGCTCCTGAAAAAGAGCCTAGAGCAAAGGAATTGGAAATACTCCAATACCCTAAGGCTCCCAAAGAGGCAGCTACTCTGCCCATTCATGAAATTCTTCATGATTTGACGCTCAGAATATGGGAAACACCTTTGACCACGTCGTCTCATTCTACGAGACTCGATACCATGTATCGAGTTCCATCATGTCCTGGTTTTCAAAAGACTCAGCTTCCACACCATTCAATGGTAGTGGAATCAGCCATACGTATGATGAAAAGTGCAAAAAGACATGCATCCAATCCTCCAGGTCATGAATGCAGGACTCTTGATGCCTTTGGGCGTTGAACATTTCAGGCTTCCATGCTTTCAGCTAAGATCAGCTCATATATTTTATATATGGGAATGTTCCTCAAAGAAGTCACAGGAGACTTGGAGCTTTTGAGCCCCCTTCTTCCTGATGACAAAAGGCAAGACTTCCTTACTCTCGTCAAGCATGCTCAAGACTTTTCCAAGTTTGTAAATCGTGCAGCCTTTTACTGCTTTGAATGCATCAGCAGAACTTCTGCTATTGCCATTAGTGCACGTGGGATTGCCTGGCTTCTGGCATCAGACTTGGAGATTTGTGTACAGGACAAATTAGGGAACATCCCTTGCACAGGAGAAAATTTCTTTGGCAAGAATTGGCAGGAAAAGGCTAATGAGATAGATGCTGACAATATCACTTTAGACCAGCGGTTCTCAATCTGTGGGTCAGGACCCCCGCGGGGGTTGCCTCAGTATTTACCAGGGGTCGCCTGACAAATCCCAGGAATTATTATTTCTTTCTAATTTATTGTTCTAATTTGATCGCAAAGCCTAAAATGCCAAATACTTTGAATTTAATCAATTTATATATTACTTAGGCTATCCTTACTTTTACCTGTTTGCCAGAAACGATGCACCTCGAGATGTTGTTTAGATCACTTCCGGTTTTGTAATGGCAGACATGGGTCCTACTAATATTAAATTTTCTATGTAATGTTATATAACACCAGCGACTCCATTGAAAATTAATGACAGAGAAGAATACAAAGAAAAGAAAATATTGAGATGACTTTTTAAGGTATGGTTTCACCTCCATATTTTCAGCAGGGATTGAGAAACCACAATGCGTTATTTGTAACAAAGTTCTATCAGCGGAATCCATGAAGCCAAACAAACTGAAACGACATTTTGACAGTAAGCATCCCACCTTTGTTGGCAAGGATATTTGGTATTTTAAGAACAAAGCTGATGGAATCAAGAAAAACAGACTTGATATTGGCGGAAAGTTTCACCAACAAAACATAGCCGCTGTTGAAGCTTCATATATGATGGCTCTCAGAATTGCCAAAGCCAAGAAAGCTCACACCATTGCCCTTCGTCAGTCTTTTTTAATAAAGCATACTAAAACCGTTGACTACAAAACCATAATAATTTCAAAATCAAATATTGTTACTTGTTGTGATTAATTATTGTGGTTTAAATAAGTACATTTTATAAATAAAAACATATTGCTAAGGCCTATAATATATTACTAATTCAATAAATGATTACAGCGACAATGCGTTAACGGTAAAGGAAGAGAGACACATTTGATTTTATCATTGGGGGTCGTCACAAGTTGACCAATGGTAAAAGGGGTCGCGGTACAAAAAAGGTTGAGAACCGCTGCTTTAGACAGACTGTCAAAATCTACAGCCACTCCGGCCAAAAAGAAACCCTATAAAAAACCCTTTTTCAGCAAAAAGAGTAAGTTTTAGCTATCCTATACCCAGCAAGGGCAAGCTCAGGGTCAAGTTGCCCAAAAGGGACAACAATCCAATCAACAAAAGAAGCCAAAAGGCCCGAGAGCTCAACCAGCTCCACAGGCTCAGCCCCCTCAAGGGCTTTTACTCCTTCCTAGAGAGCTTAGCTTTCCTGCCTCTGAAGGGTCCAGAACCCCTAAACATTCCAGGCAGGTTGTCATTTTATCAACAGATGGCACCAAATAACAGCAGAAAATTGGACTCTGTCCATTGTAGGGGAGGGGTACAAGCTTCATTTTCACAGCATGCCCCCCTCCTACAATCGTAAGACAGTTCAATTCCCAAACCTCTCCAGACCATCTACTGGATCAAGAGGTCTCAACACTCATTGCTCAGGAAGCAATAGAGGAAGCACCCATTCCCCAACAGGGTACAGGGTTCTACCTCCCCTATTTTCTTATTCCAAAGAAAACAGGAGGACACAGACCCATTCTAGACCTCAGAGAACTGAACAAATATCTGTTCCGAGAAAAGTTCAAAATGATTTCTCTGGGAACTCTTCTGCCATATCTTCAAGGTTAGGATTGGCTTTGCTCTCTAGATCTAAAGGATGCATATACTCATATTCTGATCCATCCAGATCACAGGAAATTCTTATGATTCCTTTTCAAGGGAAAACACTTCCAATACAGGGTTCTTCCTTTTGGTCTGGCTTCGGCACCAAGAGTGTTCATGAAATGCATGGCAGTAGTAGCTGCATTCCAGCGAACCCTAGGGATATTCATCTTCCCTTACTTGGACGACTGGCTCATTCGAGCCCCCACGGTTCCAGAAGCCAGCTCTGCACTGTCTCACACAATGCGAATCCTCCAATACTTGGGATTGGTCATAAACTTCCCAAAATCCCAACTTGTTCCTTCTCAGACCCTAGAGTTCATAGGGGCTTGTTTAGATATCAGACAGTCAAGGGTTTTCTTCCCACAGCCCCGCTGTCTTCGAATAGTGCAACTAGCTTTTCAAGCAGCAGGAAAGTCCTCCCTATCTGCTCGAGAGCTGCTGCAATTACTGGGACATATGGCATCCACAGTTCATGTAGTTCCGTATGCTCGCCTCCACATGCGAGCAGCCTAGTGGACCCTATCCACACAGTGGACACAGGCCACAGGACATGTGTCGGACAAGGTATCAAACTCACAATGACTGATCTTGTCCCTACAATGGTGGCAATCACTGGAGAATCTTTTAGTGGGGTCTCTTTTCCAACAACCCCTATTCCAGGCCACCCTAACAGATGCATCACGGGTGGGATGGGGAGCACACCTGCACCATCTCTCTACCCAGGGTACCTGGACTCCACAGGAGGCTTGTCTTCACATAAACCTCCTAGAACTCGGAGCAATCTATCTAGCTTTTCGAGTATTCCATGCCCAGCTCAGCTACAAGACAGTCTTAGTCCAGACGGACAATCAAGTAGCCATGTTCTACGTGAACAAGCAGGGCGGAACGGGCTCTGTCGTTATGCAACGAAGCTTTATGACTATGGGCTCTCCCTAGAGAGCATCAAATTCACCTTCTCGTGGTATATCTTCCAGGCATTCAAAACGTTTGGGCAGACAAACTCAGCCGAGTACTGCTGCCTCACGAATGGTCTCTATACCTAGACCAGGTGACAAGGATATTCCAGATCTGGGGAACCCCAGACATAGACCTTTTTGCAAGTCCACTGAATACCAAAGTTCCCCGGTTCTGTTCCAGAATTCCGGCTAACAATTGCCAGGCAAGGGACGCCTTCCTCCTTTACTGGGGTCAGGACGTCCTCTATGCCTTCCCACCCATTTCCCTCATTCCCAAAACACTCTTCAAGCTTCAGAGAGAGAGAGAGAGGTTGTATGATCCTCATAGCGCCACGGTGGCCAAGACAAACGTGGTATCCCCTACTTCTTCATCTCTCTCAAGCTGCACTTCTAGAGTTAGGGTGTGCTCCAGACCTTCTCTCCCAAGAGAACGTGATGCTATGGCACCCGAATCCCCAATCCCTGCATTTCAGGGCCTGGTTGCTGAAAAGCCTAGACCTGCAGGATCTTAACCTTTCCCAACAGGTAAAGGATATCCTTCAGGCTTCGAGAAAACCTTCCACAAGACGTTCTTACGCCTTCAAGTGGAAACGTTTTACTATATGGTGTTCTCAAAAGGGCTTAAACCGCCTTGTGATACCTTTGGAATCGGTACTAGAGTACCTACTTCATTTATCAAATTCTGGTTTAAAAACCAATTCAGTAAGAGTCCATCTTAGTGCAATTGCAGCTTCCTATAAGCCTCTAAATGGACAGCCAATTTCCTCTCATCCACTCATAGCAAGATTTATGAGAGGTCTTCTCTTAACAAAGCCTCTCGTTAGGCCACCACCGGTGGCATGGGATTTAAATCTAGTTCTTGCACAACTCATGAAACCGCCCTTTGAACCTTTAGCCACTACAACCCTAAAGTTTTTATCCTGGAAGGTCATCTTCCTAATTGCAATCACCTCCGCAATGTCGCATTAGTGAATTGCAAGCTTTAGTGGCTGATCCCCCTTATACAAGGTTTCACCATGATAAGGTTGTTCTCAGAACCCATCTACATTTTATGCCAAAGGTGGTTTCTCCTTTTCATCTAAATTAATCGATTTAACTTCTTGTATTCTTTCTGAGGCCTCATGCCTCTAATGCAGAAAGGAACCTTCATACTTTGGACTGTAAAAGAGCCTTGGCCTCTTACCTACAATGAATGCAACAACATAGAAAGTCTTCTCAACTTTTTGTTGCTTTTGATCCTAGCCATTTGGGACTTCCAGCCTCCAAAAGAACTCTATCTAAATGGATTGCACAATGCATATCCTTTACTTATGAGAGTAAGGGTCTTCCTCTTCAAGGTCATGTCACAGCACATAATGTGAGAGCCATGGCAGCCTCTATGTCTAACCTCTATTCTGTGTCTATCGATGACATCTGCCGAGCAGCCACCTGGACTTCGGTACACACCTACACAGCCCACTACTGCCTAGATAAAGCCTCCTGTCGGGATGCCTTCTTTGGCCAGGCTGTTCTTCAACATCTCTTTCAGACTTAATTCAACTCCTGCCCACCAACCCTGGTAGGATGCCAGAGATCCATGGGAGGAAGCATGGCCCACCTCACTATAGGTGGCAGCTTCCTGGGGCCATCTCCCCAGCATCTTCAGCTAGGGAGTCCCCATATGTGAAGACTACATTCCTGCTTGTTCCTGGAGATAGCGTAGTTACTCACCTGTAACAGGTGATCTCCGGGAACAGCAGGAATTTAGTCTTCACAACCCACCCACCTCCCCTTGGAGTTGTCTCTCTATCTCTCTGTCTCTTTCCTCACTCCCTCTATCCTTTCACTCAGCTACAAACTTAACTGAAGAGGGACAGTTGGCAAGGCAGAAAGGCAGCGCACATGTGCTGAGGGATGCTCCCAAAAGCGTTCCTATTGGACACTGGGGAGCATTCCTGCACAGGCTCCGTCGGTACCAACGATACCCATATGTGAAGACTACATTCCATATGTGAAGACTAAATTCCTGCTGTTCCCAGAAATCACCTGTTGCAGGTGAGTAACTACGCTTTATAATAATATAAAGAGAAGAAAGAAAAAGAAAATAGAGATAGGGTTCAATAGCAATAGGGGAATGGGAATTGAGGGATCAGGGAGGAAGGTTGAAGGCAGAGGAGAAGAGAGAGGTTTTTAGGAGACAGCGGAATTTGGGATAAGAGTCTTCTAGTCGGAGGGTAGTAGGCAGGGAGTTCCACAGGGAGGGACCAAGGTAGAAGAAAGCTGACTGTCTGGTTGACTGCAGGTGAGCCTGTTAAGGAGAAGGGAGGTGCAGATGATTAACAGTGACGAAGCGGAGACTACGGGTGGGAGTATGAAAAGTTAATAAATCAGATAGGTATTGAGGTCTATGGGAGTAAATAGCCTGGTGTACTAAAGTGAGAATTTTGAATTGAATACGGAAATTTAATGGTAACCAGTGGAGATTTTGTAGGAATGGAGTAATATGATCACGGGAAGAGGCATGAGAGACCGTCCTGGCTGCGGTGTTTTGCAGTAACTGTAACAGACGATGCTGATATTGAGGGATGCCGACATATATGGAATTACAAAAATCTAGTCTGGTGATGACCAAAGAGAGGAGGAGAGTGATAAGGGCCTGAGTGAATAAGAATGGCCTGATGGCGCGGATACGCCCGAGACAGAAAAAAGAACGCTGAGAGACCTGGGAGGTGTGATCATTGAATATGTAAGATTGCTGTCAAGAAGGAAACCTAAATAGCGGAGCTTGGAAACTAGGGAAATTGGAGTGCCTGAAAAAGACGGAATAAGCAGTGGAGTAGTGGAGCTATGGGAGAACCAAATGGCGGCGGTCTTAGAAATATTAAAGGATGAGGTAGTTTGAGGAAAGCCACGAGGAAACCAAAGATATACAGTTATTGAGAGAAGTGATGCAGAAGGAAAATATCATCAGTGTAATAATATCCCGAGATGCAGCGCTAACGGAGCCAAAAATATGTTGAACAGTAAGGGAGCTAGTACCAAGCCCTGTGGGACACCACAGGTGAGAGGAAAATGATCTGTTGTAGAAGAGGCAGAAGTGACAGCGAAAGACCGGAAGTGTAGAAAAGAGTGGAACCAGTGGTAAACAGTACCCCAAAGACCTGCGTCCCGCAATCTGGAAAGAAGAAGAGAGTAATCCACCAGGTCACAGGCGGCTGAAAGATCTAGAGATACTGCCACCGAGATGTCACCACGGTCGTGCAAAGAGTGAATTTTGTTCATAACAGCAGTGATAATGGTTTCAATGCTATGGCCAGGCCGAAAGCCAGACTGCCGGGGGTGAAGAAAGTGTGTTGAGTCAAGATGGTGGGAAAGTTGAGTGAAAATTGCTTTTTCTAAAAGTTTAGAAGCGAATGGTAGGTTATATACCGGTCGATAATTTGCTGGGATAGATGAGTCCAAGGAGGGGATTCTTTAGGAGGGGGCGGACCAGGGCGTGCTTCCATAGGTGGGGAAAAGATCCGGATGAAAGGCTGGAGTTAATGATAGTGAGCAGTGGCAAGAATAGATCAAGGGAAGGTTCAGATAACCAAGCAGATGGTATGGGATCTAATCGTATATGAAAAACTCAATGTTACCAGGTGATCCTCACATCCACCAGCCACCCAGCTATCTGCATGCCTAATGATTGATTCGCCAACTGTAGCGACTGTCCGAATCCTTTTCTCATGGGCACATGTCCCTGGAGAAATCTCCTCTGTGAGAGAAGGTTTTACATCACTTGTAGGATAGGTTCTAGTTACAGAATCACTTCCTGCCACATCAAGATGATGCTCTCCTTTCATGTGACCTCTATGGTAACAAAGAGGCTGCCAGACTGGAGGTGGGACTTTAGTACTACATCCCTGTAGATCTCGTTTACATACCTCTCTGTCTTCTTAGGTGTTCCGAGTCTGCTTCTCTAGACTCCAGAGATCAGACTCGTTCCCTGAGAGCAAAGAGCTCCTTGCACCTAGTGCACACGTAAGACCACTCAGCAACTGGGAAAAAATCGTATATGTAACACTCAATGCAAAAGAATGGATAGCCCCATCTCTCTGTTAGACTGCTGTTTGCATCTTGGTTTTAAGGTTTTATTTAGCGATTTAAGTTGTTTTACTTAAAGTTACTGGGGATACTTTTACTGATACAACTGTACCTAGTAAGTTTAAGGGACTTTGTTCACCTGATGATTTTAGGGCCATAATTTATCTATTCCTGGCGAGGCTAGCGAGCTGAACGTGGAAGTGAATTTTACCACCTCTTCCCCTTTAATAAGTTTAAGAGCCTATAATGCTAACATGCCTGGGGTAGGTAGGAGTCAGTGTGATGGGAGGGAAAGAACACTTGGTAAAAGCTGTCTTGCTTAAACAGTGCCGTGACCTGTGCTTTTAAGGTAATTTCTTAACAATTTTCTGGGTGATTCACACATCCCTTGGTTTGATATAGGAAGCCTTCCAAATTGCCGCTTTGTTCATCACTTGGCTTTAAAACCTATTTTAAAACAATTTCACAGCTCTCTTGCCTCCTAATGGCCTTATATGGCAGTCTGATCCTGCCCAGTGCATCCCAGGAAATATTGCATGGGGCCAGGCGCTGCCATTTTTCAAGATGGTGGCGCAGGGGCGGGAGCATGTGGGCAATGCTCCCGCTCCAGAGAAAAGGTACTGGAAGGGGGTAGGAGATTTGGGGGCCACTGGGCCACCAGGGATTTTTGTGGATGGGTAGATGGGATTGGGGCTGCTGGGCCACCAGGGAATTTTTTTATTTGGTGAGTGTGGGTATTGGTGCTGCCAGGCCTCTGGGGATTTGGTTTCTGTTGGGGGGGGGGGGGTGACACAAGCCCCTGACAGTATTCTGTTGAAATCCGGGGCTTTCCCCGATGCCTGGATCATCTAAAGTCAAGTGTCAAACTTTACCTCAGATGATACTATTGCTCCCGGCTGGATCTTTACGCCTTTCTGAAGCTGGTATGAAGATCCCTTGTTAAAAAAAACAGTGTAAAAAACTGCGCTAAGTTTCAACGCAGTCTTTTACATTGGGCACAATTACTTATGCAACGATTTGCATGCCAAGTGCACTGCAGTTTAGCGCAGTCGTTTTTTTGGTGTTTTTACAGTGCTAGCTTGTTTTCTGCATCAGAGTACAAGCCTAGTGTGCAAAGAGCTCCAAAAAATGCAAAGCTAAGCTTTTTTGCATCAGCCCATAAGATTTATTTTATTTTTTATTTATTTATTTTTCTTATATACCGCACTCTTTAGCATCAGCGCGGTTTACATGGAACCATAATTAACAATAACAGTTTTACATAGAACAGGGAAGAAAAACTTGGATAACTTAGGGAACATTGTAATCCCTCTAGGGACAGAGAAATATCTATTGTACCTATATGTTTCTTGCCTGGAACTGCTGTTGGAAATAAAAGAAATAAACAGGTTGCTTCTCAGCCCAATGAGATGTTTACATAGGAATCTGGAGCAGTTCTGAGCAGGTCCCCCACTCTGTGTCTCATTCAATCCTGCTTGCTGATGGAAAAAGCCAAGTTGCTCACCTGTAATAGGTGGTCTCCATAGATAGCAGGATTAATCAGGCACATGATCTTTTCTACTGCCTTAAAGCTGGATTTTGAGCTCTAATCTGTTGCAACCAATGGGACCACTATGTGCAGAAAGGGCCATACACGTTGAGAGTTATCTCCAGGAACAAACAGGAAATCAGTCTTCACATATGGGTGACGTCGGCACCGATGGAGCCCGGCGCAGGAACGCTCCCCAGCATCCAGTAGGAAAGCCTTTGGGAGCATTCCTCCACACCTGCATGGTTGCCTTCCCGCCTTAGCTCCTAGTCTTCTCAGTCATCTTTTTTTCCTGTGGAGCCATTGGGACCTGGTCCCTGTCAGCCACATCAAGAGACTTCTGTATATTTTTGTGATACCGTCAAGTACTTCTCTCTTTTTGCCTTCCCATTGCCGACTCAACTCCCCATCAATTTTGTTCTGTTTATATTTGCTTTGTTTTTATAGAGTGGGGGATTTTTTTCACTTTTTTTTGTTAAGACCTTTGGTCTACCCCTTCATCATCGCGAAACAATTTGGCTTTGCCTCGGTTTTTTTCCCAGAAATGGAAAAGCCCCGGAGTGTTTTTAAAACATACTTGGTGAGGACTTCCGGTATGGCACTGAGCTGATGGGACACAAGTAGATCAGCTCCGGGTACCCATCCCGCCAATTTGCATTTCCTATTGTTACATGCAAGCTGAATACCCCTGGCTGTCTTCAGTATCATCGGAGAGTGCGGCAGGACTGGAGCAGTGTTGACCACGATCGCGGGGAGCAGCCCGATGGCTACAAAAACCACGAAGAGAGAGCGTGTCCGGGGCCCTGACTCTAAAATGGCCGACGGGGCACCTAAAAGCCCCTCATCTGATGGCGAGCATAATATGGTGGCGGAGGTGAGCGCGGCCGTAGTGAAAGCGCTGGACGAGCGCTTCTGTGACCTCGGAGGCCAGATGAGCGCGGTGGCTCAAAAGATTGCAGATTTCACGGGCAGAATGGAGCAGGCAGAGGAGCGAATCTCCGGCGTGGAGGATGCCCAACACTCTCTAGCTGCCCGACTACAGGCTCTCGAGGCGCTGGCGAAAACGCAAGCTGATAAATTGGAAGACCTCGAGAACAGGGGCCGCAGGAAAAATCTGCATTTTGTCGGGGTTCCTGAATCTGTTACGGACTCTGCTCTCCCTACATATCTCTCTAGTTGGATGGAGCAACTTGTGGCTGGGGATCTGGAGCCCCCAATTCATCTTGAGCGCGTGCATCGCCTGGGCCCGAGGCGTGAGGAGGCACAGAGACCACGTGTGGTGATAGCCCGTTTCTTGGACTACCGACAGAAGGAGATGGTACTACGGGCGGCTCGGGCTCAACGGCGGCGAGGGGATGGAGGAGCACAGCTCTTGGTGTTCCAGGACTATTCGCAGCTAGTAAGCCAGCAGCGCCGAACTTTCTCCACGATTTGTGCTCAGCTGGCTAATAGAGCTATACGTTTCACACTATTATACCCTGCCAAACTCCGGGTGGAACATCAAGGCCGAATGAAGTTTCTGGGGACCCCGGAAGAAGCGCGCACATGGCTGGCGCAGCTGGGGGAGCCTTCCGCAACGGTGACCTGATAAGGCGGATGCAAGCTTCGCGAATGTGACTTTGCTGGAGCGCTATTGCTTGGAGGTCGATGCCCTGACCCTGTTGGGCCTGGCAGGTGTGCCCGAGGGCCATGTGCTTTGGACTATTTGTACTTTACATTATTTTTGTACTACGGGCATATGTTAGTGTGCCATTGAGCTGGGGGCCGGGGGGTGTATGGCCCTGGCGCTACTGCGCCCCACATTTGGTTGTTGCTGGGTTGGGGCTTTGATATGGTGTTTATTTGTTGGACTGTTTTTCTTCTTCTTCCCCTGCTTCTGTTTTTCTCTCCTTCCCCCTCTAGTCCTTGATCTTGGTTGATGGGGCTCTATCCCCTCCATTCTTCCTTAGGGGGGGGGGGTAGATTTGGAGAACCAGGGCCTGAATGGTGTAGATTGGCAGTGTGGGGGGAGGGGGATTGGGAGGAATGGGCTGGGGGGAGATAGCGGTGTGTGTTTAATTTTAATTTCAATTTTAATTTATTTTTCTTCCTTTTCTTCCTTTCTTTCCTCCTTTTCTTTTTCCTTCTTGGGTTCCCCGGGGAATTACAGTGATTGGCTTGTTCCCCCTCCCGTGGGTTTGGTGACGGAGCTGAATGATCCTTTGCTCTGGGCATGCTGCTGTGCTGAATGGGGGGGAAGGTACGATTTAAGAGAGGGGGAGGTGTTTGATTAGAGGGCTGCCTCGGCAGCTCTGGCCTGGGATCCAGCAGTCGACGCCACATTGTGACTATCGTTGCTGCTCCCGGGGTATCTTTCCATGACTCACCGCATGCCTCCGATGTCAGCGGCACAGATACTACTGACCGGACCCGCCCTTGCATATTTCTAGGAGCCTATTATTCACCTCTTTATGTTGGATATTTCAACTGGATGCCCGCGGGGCGAGGTGGGGGTTCACTGGGGGTAGCCTTTATCTGGGATCTCTGCCTCCGCTGGGCCTCCCCATCTTGTTCCTGGATGTTATCCTGGCCTCGACGCGGCGGGGGGGGGGAGTGGCGTAGAGATGGAGGGGGATAGGGGAACATGAGCTGGACATCATTCGGGCTGCTCCTGGGGGGTGGGTGGGGGGCTGCGTATGGGACCTCGGGCGCCTCTGTCTCCACTTTTAGCTTTCCTTGTGATTGCCTGCCCTAACGTGTCCGTGAGGCGCTGGCAGTCATAGTCTTTGTATATAGCGCATGAGGGCGGGAGAGGAGTGGCCCGGGGAGGGGGGTGCAGACGATGGTCTACATGTTTCTTGCTTCTCCTCCCCCACCCCTCGCAGAGGCGGCTTAGTCTGGGGTGGACTGAGGCGGGCCCTGGGCTCACGCGGTTTGGGGGGTAGTGTGTTTGGAAGTCTAGAACTGTGATCAGAGTCGGGGCATGTCATGGGAGCGGGGAGAACAATGGCTGGTTGGGGGGGAGCTTGGGACTCCTTAGAGGGGTGGGCCCGATAGCTGTAGGCAGTCACCGGCCTCTGGTAGGCAGGCGGAGTCTGTTAGGGTGGATGGGGAGTGTGGGGGCTATAAGGGGTCATGCTGACGAGGGGGAGAGGGTTAGGGTGGGGGGGAGTGGGGGGGTGGGGAGGGGTTGGGCGGTAGGGGTGGTTTGGATCACTTGCTGCTGGCTGGGTCTGTCTGGGATGTTGGTTGGTAACTGGGGTTTGTCTGTGTGGGTATGGCTGTTTTGGGGGGGTCTGGCTGTTGATGCGGAGGGGGGCCCTTGGCTGGGGGGGTCCCCGTCGAGTTGAGTGTTTGGATTCGTTTTCTTGGACATCTATGCTCCCTGCAGTACGATGAGTAGCGGAGTTCGGTTTGCGTCTTGGAATGTGTGTGGCTTGGGCTCCCCGGTTAAACGCTATAAAGTACTTCAACATTTAAAGCGCCAGCGTCTTGGGGTCATAATGTTGCAGGAAACTCACCAGACTGCAGCGGAGCATGCTAAACTGGGTAGGGGTTCCATAGCCCATGTCTATGGTGCCCCCACTGTTGGGAAGAAACGGGGCGTGGTCATCCTTATTGCTACTTCGGTGAATTGGAAGGAGGAACGTGTGGTCTCCGATGTGGAGGGGAGATATGTGTGTGTTTGGGGGCAGTTGGATGGTAGGAAAGTTGCCTTATGCTCGTTGTACGGGCCCAATGGCTACGAGGCTCGCTTCTATCAGGCTATTACGAGACTTTTGGCGGATACCAGCGGGTATCAGGTTATTCTGGGCGACGATTTCAATGAAGTATTGGATGCTGGTCTGGATCGGTCGGGAGTGGGTGTGACGGGAAACCAGCGGGGCCGCAGGCGACTGTGGGGGATATGTGAAGCGCAGAAACTCTTGGATATATGGAGACTCCTTCACCCGGGTGACCGGGATTATACTCATATGTCTCGAGCTCATGGAACGTGGTCTCGCATTGACTATTTTCTCATTTCCGATTCGCTATTTAGCTGTGTCTCAAAGGCAGAGATCGGGTCCCCCATCCTTTCGGACCATGCGATGGTCATACTCAAATTACGTGGTAGTAGTCCCTCTAGAAGTCGCTTGTGGAGATATCCTTTGGATCTCTGTGGTGATGTGCATTTTGAAGCCCACTTACGGGACCGCTGGAGGGATTATCTGGCCTTTAATGATCGCCCTGATATTTCTCCGGTTTTGCTATGGGAGGCGGGCAAAGCTGTCTTGCGAGGGGAAATTATCAGCTATCATAGTCTTCGGCGGAAGAGGTTGACTCAGCGTATTCTCCAGCTAGAGCGGGACTTAGGTAGGACGAGGCGGATGGCGGCGGGGTGTAATTCGGCATCCAACCAACGTAAGCTGCGGGAACTCCAGGTGGAACTAGAGACACTCCTTCATCGGTGGGCTCAAAAATCCATGTTGTATTATAGGTATAAGATGTATCTGCATGGGAATAAGGTGGGGAAACTGATGTCTGCGCTGATGAGGCCTGCAGGGGGCACACGGCATATTGGGGCAATTCGGCATGCCGATGGGACTATCCGCCGGGATGCAGCAGATATTGAGGCCGTTTTTACTGACTTTTTTCGGAAACTCTATGCGGGTGATGGGGAGCGCTCTCGAGAGGGTACCAGTTTCCTTGATGGTTGCCCCTTGCCGCGGCTTAGCGAGGAACAGCTGGAGGTCTTAAATCAGCCTATTTTGGGGCGGGAGGTTCAGATGGGCATCAAGGGCTTGAAGAACGGGCGGGCTCCTGGAGTTGATGGGTTCCGAAGTGAGTTTTATAAGATCCTAGGTGATGCTTTAGTGGCTCCTCTTGTAGGGTATTATGAGGATTTGGTGCAGAGGGGGCAGTTTCCATTTGAGACCAATAAGGCCCTGGTCACTATTCTGCCTAAACCAGGACGGGACCCCCTTCTGCCTGGCTCCTATCGCCCCATCTCGCTCCTGAATGTTGACATTAAGCTTTTAGCTAAAATTATGGCAGATCGGCTTGCGCTCTACTTGCCGTCCCTGGTACATCGGGATCAGGTGGGATTTGTAAGGGGACGCCATGCTGCATATAGTCTCCAATGTATCTTGCTCTCTATTAGTGCGGGGCGGCTGGCGGGGGATCAATCCCTACTTATAAGCTTCGATGCTGAAAAAGCATTCAATCGTGTCAATTGGGGCTTCATGTATCAAGTTCTAGTTGCAATGGGGCTCAGGGGATTTTTCGTGGATGTGGTACAACTCCTATATGCTGACCCTATCGGGGCCGTCATGGTCAATGGGGTCATGTCCGCGGACTTTCGTATTCAGAAGGGCACTCGTCAGGGTTGCCCGCTGTCCCCGCTCCTTTTTGTATTGACGCTGGAGCCCCTTCTGACTCAGATCCGAGCTTCTTCTCAGTTTTGTGGTATGCGAATGGGGCGGGAAGAGTTTAGAGTGGCCGCTTTTGCTGACGATCTGCTGGTCCATTTAGGGGACCCTTATGTCGGATTACCTTGGTTGCTGCAGCTTATTCGAGATTATGGGGAGTCCTCGGGCTTTCGCTTAAATCTCGACAAGTCGGAGGCGTTGCTTGTGGGACCCGATGGACAATTAGGTTGGCAAGGGGAATTCCCTCTAAAATGGGCGGCGGGGCACTTCAAGTATTTGGGCATTTACTTACCGGTGAATCTAGGGGATCTCTATCGACTCAATGTTTCTAAAATCCTTAGCGATGTAGCGGTTAGTGTTGATAAGTGGCGGGACCTGCCACTGTCGCTCGGGGGTAGGGTAGCTCTCTGCAAAATGGCCATCTTTCCTAAGATATTATACCCGCTTCAGATTCTCCCGCTGTTACTAAAGCGCTCGGACCTTCGTCAGCTGACGAGGCTATTCAATCGCCTCCTATGGGCTGGTTGCCGGCCTAGGGTGCGCCTGGCGATTCTTCAACAACCTTGGGCGCTAGGTGGCATAGGCTTCCTGGATATACAGAAATATAATATCGCCTGTTTGTTGCGGTGGGTTCGGGATTGACTCTGGGACTTGGAAGACTGCTCCCCCCCTGGGGTTGCTTAGAGCAATGGCGTTCCCTTTTCACTTTCGGTATCTTTTGCACGCTGAGCGGATTCGGCAATTGTCTGGTGATTTTCGGAAGATTCTCTTGGACCCTGTACGGAAAGCGTGGAGGTTTTTCTGCTCCAGACATCAGATTTCGGCGTATCACACGCCCTACCTTCCCATAAGGGGAAATGCTGAGTTCGGACCGGGTTTGGGGCGGTCTCACTTTGCTGGCTGGGAGGAGTTAGGTATGGTAAACCTGGAGCATGTGCTGACATCAGAAGGGGGGATGATTGCTTTCTCTGAGCTCTGTAAACAATATCCCTTAAGGGACAAGGACCTCTTTCAGTATCTGCAACTTCGTAATTATGTTCGTGGAGTCCCCGCGGGGGCCCTGCGGGGGGAGGTGTGTTCCGCCCTTGTGTCGATGTTGTTAGGGAGTGAGCCGGGGGCACGTGTGTCCGCGCTGCATAGCATGCTCTGGGACGGGGTGGCGCCTATTGGCGTGGAAGAGCTAGTGGAAGCTTGGGCTTTGGATCTTGGTGAAGGGATCTGTGGTGCAGAGCTAATCGTGGGCTTGGCCGCTATCCCTTCTTTAAGCGTTTTGGCACTCCACAGGAACACTCAATATAAGATACTACGTCGCTTATATTTTGCCCCGCTTTGGGCGTGGCGAGCGGGGGTGGGGGGCAGTCACTGTTGCCCGCGCTGCGATACACCCCGGGCCACCCTGGGGCATATGTTTTGGCATTGCCTGAGAGCTCAGGTATACTGGGGGAGGGTCTCTGCGTACTTGGCCGCCTGCCTGCAACAGCCACTATCTTTGACTGCTAAGAACATAGTACTGGATCTGTGGGAGGATGACTGGGGGGGCCACATTGGGACAGGTGGGTGTGCGCTGGGTCCAGTTAGTCTTGGTGACTGCTCGTACGCTTGTGTTGCAGCATTGGTTGGATGTTCGGGGACCCCCTTATGGGGCTTGGCGGGTGCAGTTGCATAGGACCCTGCTCATGGAAAGGCTGCGTGCATGTGGGAAGGAGAGGGAGTGGAAGCGTTTTCTGGAGGCTTGGAGGCCTCATCTACACCTGCTACCGCGGAGGGCCCGAAGTAGAATCCTGAGTGGCTACTGATACCGTGGGTTTGGTGTGTCCTATTTTTCTTGGGGGATGGCTGGCTGTCCCCGGGTTAGTGACAGACTCATGTGAAGGCTGAGTTGTAGAAGGGGTGGGGGGGTGGGGAGTTTGGTAGGGGGAGAAAAGGGGGGGGTTAATGGGCATCCATGCGTGTCATGGCTCTTTATGGCTGATATGGGTCTGGGAGAAGATTCCACCCCGGACCTGCTCATGCTCATATTTATCTTTTACTGCTGGGGAAGCTGGATAGACACGGTGGGTGGGGGGGGGGGGTTGTGAGGGTGTAGCATACTTTAATCCCAATGGTTCCAGTTAATGCCTCAGTTGTCTCTTTCTAATCTCTGTGTGCTTTTCAAATACGTGTTTTCTGGGGGGGCTTTGTTTTGTTTTTGCCATGTTATCTGGGCATGCTCCCTGTGCCTGGCTTTCTTGGGTTGTAACCTTGGGTATGGAACTGTACTTGTTGCCTTTTCTTGTATTTTCTGGTTATGTGAATAAAGAGATTTAAACATAAAACATACTTGGTGTTCCAGTACCATTTCTTTTACAGATGAGCATAGCTGGTGCTTCAAGTTTTTAGGCCCACACTATGATATAGATTTCTGTCCCTCCTGTCGCCACATAACTGTCAGAGATAGGAAGAACTGGGATAAACAGAAGGCTAAGCTGTTTCCAACAGACTGAGTTCCTTCAGTGCACTCCTGGGGGCATCGACTCTAAGTCCTCCCATACTTCTAAATTGCCACTTAGTCAAAGGGACAAGCATTGAGCTGAGTCTCCATTGTGGAAGAAGATGACAGCATTGATGTCGAGATCATCAACCTCGAGGTCAACATCGGCACAGCATCTACATAGTCACCGACCCTCATCTCACTCTGATGCAGACCGTCCAATGAAGCAGCCCCGGTGGGAGGCCTCACCCTCCAAAGCCACAAAGACGCTCGGGGATGCCCCCAAGGTTCAGTCCTTAGCGGAAAAGCGGAGCCCCCGATACTGATGTCAGGAGTTGTGGCCCACACTATTGTGTCCGGAGCCGCCTCTCCTCTGGTACCGACGCTTGATGACCATGTCATCACCATCAAAAAGAGCATCACTGTGCTCCTTGCAGTAGTGACACCAATGGCATCGGGGATATCGCAGTCTGCACCGGTTCCATCAACACCGGTGGCCTCGGAGGTACCTCTCAATATCCTTACACAGGCATCATCAAGTTGCATCACTCTGTGGACCAACCACTACAGAGGTCTTCGGTGCCGCTGCACTCAATACCCTCGACGTCGAAACACCCTTCCTCCAAGCACTGGAGGTATAGAGGCCCTCAATGAGATTACTTTGATTCCCTTCTGGACTCTGATTCTGCACCAGAGGCCTCAGATTCTGAATCCATCGATTCAGATACCAACAAGGATGTGCCATCAGATCCGTTGCCTCCTTATGAGTGTCAAAGGTCTCCGCCCGATGACATGTCTTTTCAAAATTTTATTAAAGACAATGGCGGCTGTCCTGGATGTATCTGTGGCTACAGAAACAAAACCTAGGGCAGAGGAGCTGTACATTCTACAATATCCATCGGCACCGAAGGAGGCGGCAACACTCCTGGTATATAACATCTTGAGAAATTTGATGGCTAGGATGTGGGAATCTCCTATGTCAACTCCTGCAGTCACCAAGAGGCTTGATACTCTTTACAGAGTCCCTCCTTCTGCAGGGTTTCAAAAACCTCAACTCCCTCACCACTCTATGGTAGTGGAGTCTGCCATGAGAAGGATCAAAAGCCAAAAGAACTACTCATCGGTTCTTCCTGGAAGAGAGGCCAGGACCCTCGATGCTTTTGGCAAAGGCTTTTCAGGCAACTATGTTATCCTCCAGAATAGATTCCTACATGCTATATATGGGCATGTTCCTCAGGGATGTCTTGAGGGATTTGACAGAATTTACTACCTTACTGCCCCCTGACAGACAGGCAGCTCATCAGGTTTTAATCATACATGCCCAAAACCCTTCAAAGATTCTAACAAAGGCAACCTGTGAGGCCAACAGGAGGGCTGCTGCAGCCTGCATTGGAGCTAGAACAGCCTGGCTTCAGGCATCTGATATGGAACAATGGTCCAAGATAAGTTAATCATAAGCTAATCATCATTTCATGCAATGGGGAGAATCTTTTTGGCCAGAGATGGAGGAAAAAAGTAGGTGAGATAGAAACGGATGACCTCACCATGTAGAGGCTTTCTAGAAAGACGGCAGATCTTTCTAAAAAGAAGACTGCCACCAAAAAACCCTTCTTCCCAAAGAAGAAACGTTACTGTTCACCCTTTCAGACGTATTCCTCCTACTCTGCTCCACAAAGATAGAGACAGCAGGGCCAAAAACAACCCAGGAAACCCAAGGTTACCAAACCACAGCCTGCTCCTACTACTCGACTAACTCAGAGTTTTTGACTCTTTCCTAAGGAGCATGGCCAATTCTCCCATTTATTATTTATTTATTTACAGTCTCTTTTATACCGCGCTATTTGACATCAGTGCGGTTTACAATGAACATTAAACTACACATCTCAGTTTAGTGATTTGTGCTTACAGTGAAACAGGTATAATAACTTGGGTATACATTAAACAGGTTCCCATGACTTCTCCACCTCCTTCCAAGATCCCAGGGATACTAGCCACTTTGCACACCGCTGGAGAAACATCACCTCAGAACCCTGGAGATTACATCTTGTAAGCCAGGGTCTACAGATGAAATTCAGAGATCTTCCACCCATTCATTTTGTAGGCCTTAGATCTCCATCAAACCACCTTGTTACAACAGGAGATCCACTCTCTACTAATGCAGGAAACAATAGAGGAGGTGCCTCTTTCTCAACAAGGTCTCGGCTTCTACTCACAATACTTTCTTATCCCAAAGAAGACGGGAGGCTTCAGGCCTATACTAGATCTCCAAAACCTCAACAAATTCCTTGTCAAGGAAAAATTCAAGATGGTTTCTCTGGGTACTCCCTTACCTCCAAATAAATGATTGGCTTTGCTCCTTAGACCTAAAGGAATCTTATACTCACATGCTCATCCATCCAGATTACAGAAAGTTCCTCAGATTTGAATTTCAGAACAATCATTATCAATATAGAGTCCTTCCTTTTGGTTTGGCTTCGGCATCCAGAGTTTTCACAAAGTGCCTAGCTGTAGTGGCAGCCTATTTTTGAACTTTGGGGATCGTTCTGTTCCCCTACTTAGATGATTGGTTGCTAAGGGCAGATATCGTTATGGCAGTCACTACTGCCCTCAAACAGACGATCCATGTCCTACAGGAGTTAGGTTTTGTCATAAATTGTCCAAAATTGCACCTCACTCCAACTCATAGAAGCTCGACTAGACGTGACCTAAGCTCGGTCATTTCTGCCAAACAGACATGCCCAACTAGTGTCCTTGGCATCACAGATCCAACAGGAGTCAATAATGACCAGAGCATTCCTAGGCCACATGGCCTCCACAGTCCATGTCATTCCATATGCTCGCCTCAACATGAGAATAGCATAAAGGACTGTCTCATAGCAGTGGAAGCAGTCCACAAACAACCTCTCGGACTCCATCACTATCACCACTCAGATGAGATCAGTCCTGCAGTGGTGGAGCAAACCGCACAATCTCCTCGTAGGGTTACCTTTGCAACAGTCTGTACCACAATGTACCCTGGCGACCGATGCATCAAGGCTAGGTTGGGGGGCTCACCTAAATAGTCTTACGACTCAGGGCCTATGGACTTCGCAAGAGAATCTCCTACACATCAATCAATCTCCTCGAACTCTGAGCAATCTTCAATGCCATCCAGGTCTTCTCTGCCCATCTCAGAATATAGAAAGACTAGGGGACATGCAATGAAGCTACAGGGTAACCTATTTAAGACTAATAAGAGAAAATATTTTTTCACTCAACGTGTAATCAAACTCTGGAATTTGTTACCGGAGGATGTAGTAAAAGCTGTTAGTGTAGCTGGGTTTAAAAAAGGTTTGGCTCTTGAGGGCCTTGCTGGATATCCTTTTGAGAGACCACAGGCTGCCAGGTTGTGGTCTCGCCCGAGGCAGCGGAGACAGCAGTCGTATGTGTCGGTGAATGACATAATTTAAGAGCACCGATCACACTTCTTAAAGCCACTGGTAGCCATGAGGGAAAAAGTACCCCTGCGAGATTGAAGACTGTCTAGACTGCCAGTTGGAAAAAAGGCGCGAAGACGCTAGAAAAAGAAAGAACGAACACTACAAAAATAGACCTGAACTTGATGCCAAGGCAATGAGGTTGGGTGGTGGGAAGAGTACTGGTGCGATACTGGAAGTGAGTATGAAAACTCGGAGAGAAAAATCAACTTTTTCCGGGAACAAGCCAAACGTCTGAAGGGCTCTGTGGGGAAAAAGGAGACTGAGCAAGATGACACCCTTGGACGGGAAGGGGACCACGCATGCGTGGTGGCATCTCCCAAAGGCTTTTTTTTAAAGCTGGGGGATGCTTCCGCGAGGGCTCCATTGATGCCGATGTCACCCATATGTGAGAACCGACTTCCTGCTTGTTCGCAGAGAATACAGTGTTGCACTACCTACTTTGTGCTCTGCTCTTTTCAAATGTGGGCAAATAACTATTTGGGTCAAATTGAACATGTGGAAATGTCAGTGTAAGTGCTACCATTTTATTGGACTAATTCAATGTATCTTTGACAAGCTTTGGAGAGTTATCTTCATTAGGTTTATGAAGAAGCATTGTAGTTGCACTTGGTTAAAATGGTCCAAAATAATCTAGGTCTTAGGTCGTCTACATAGGTCACTACAGTCAGCTTTTGCCATTTAAAATTATTTTGTTTGTGTTTTCAATTAGTCTGTTGATAAGAGAGTCAGTATACGATGATGTCCATTATAAGATGTGCCACATTAGCGAGAAGAGTCCAATGACAAAGCACTACTACCACGTGAATTGAAGAATAAACCAGTCCAGAGCATGGTATTTCTGATTGGATTCCTTTATTCAATGTTTTTCTCAGTTCTGGGATACAAGGAGCCTAATCCAACATGCCTGTGTTTGGGCACTGCCTTCCTCAGGGGTTAAAAGGCTTTATGATAACATAAATATGAATAAAATAAGCTAAAATTAAAATAAAAATGTACAATAATTCATAAAGCATGAGATAAAATGATTAAAATGAGGTATGGATAAAAATTAAAATTGTGACATAAAAATGTGTACATTAATTACTAGTGATTAAAAACAATATTGACTGAAATATTATCAAGCGTGAACAGTACCATATAGGTAAAGACAGAGGACATCAAGACAAATAATTATTATAGAGATGGAACAAGTAATTCACAAACCATCACAGAATTGATTCAGGCAGAAATCCATTCAACATTTATATATATATATATGAGAGAACAAAAACCCATCAAAATGATTCTGAACAAAAGGAGCAGGAGCAAAGTGCACCGTTCTGTGGTTCTCCTTTTTTTCTTTTAAAAGGTAATTACAATTTGACCATATTACTTTGGTTTAATAAAACCATGCACAACAAACTCTAATGGCTCTAATGTTGCCAATGTCTGATCTGTTCATACACCGAAAAAGTTCTTTACTTAACATGCAGCTTCGCCATAGATTAGATACATTTTCTTAACTTGTATTAGAATACTCGTTCATAAAAACCATAATCGGCACAATCACAAATCCATTTCATGTGTCTATTTATGTAGGATGCTTGCTCAAAACCTTTAGAACCAGTCAAAAGAAATGTGCAAATTACCTCAAACTTCAGCAGAAGCCTTCGTATGGCAGAGTTTAAGTATAAATTACCCCTATATAGTGGGAGAGGGGGAAGGAAGGGGAGGGAGGGGAAGAAAGGGGAGGAAAGATGGATCCATTTCAGAAATGCTTGATTAAAGAAATACTGACAAATCAGTTTCAAAATTAAGAACAAAAAAATCACAAACCTGAAATTCTGTGATGGTGGTCTTGCCAGTGTAGTACTAGGGGTTTATCTATCAAGCCCAGTTTGTACTACGATACATATAGAAGACTTTATTATAATTATACCTTTCATAGGTATCAAGTGATAGATATGGTTTCCCCACATATGCATTATTACAATGTATCAATCTCTCACTGTTTAGCATTTCTCTATTCAAGACGTGTTTCTACCGTACAGTGCACACAGTGACCCTATGGGACAGGAACCAATGGCTGATATAATCTGAATGTAGCTCCTTCTGTCTGGTCATAGAACTGTTAGGGATATAGTCAAGTTTATGTACAAATGTTTTTGATATCCATAATTTGGTTATAAATAGAAGGTAGTAGAGATACGTCCTTGAAACATGGCCCCACCTTTGACCCGTGATTAAAATCCCATGGTTGGACTCTTTTATCAAAATCACACTTCCTTGCATAAAAAACAGGAATGATCATTCAATTTTCTACAGTGATTAAAAGTGAATAAATTTAATTTTAAGAACTCATACACTGTCCCCTTTAACCTCTAAGAATGGCGCCAAAACAGCATAAAACAAACTAGCGGTTTGAGACTGTGCCTTACGAAGGCTTCCACTGAAGTTTTAAGGTAATTTGCCCATTTCTTTTGTCTGGTTCTAAAAGATTTGAGCAAGCATACTATGCGATAGACACATGAAATGGATTTGTGATTGTGCTGATTTTGTTTTTTATGAATGAGTAGACAAGATACATTTCCTTAACCAGTATTAATCTATGGTGAAGTGGCGCATGTTAAGTAAAGAATTTTTTCAATGTATGAATAGACCAGACATTTGTCAACATTAGAGCCATGAAATGTCTGATGTGCATGGTTTTATTAACTTTTTAAAAGAAAAAACTCATTTTGTTCAGAATCATTTGATGTGTTTTTGTTCTCTCTCATATATATATATAGGAATGTTGAATGGATTTCTGCCTGAATCAGTTTTTTAACGGTTTGTGAATTACTTGTTCCATTTCTATAATATATTTGTTTTGATGTCCTCTGACTTTACCTATATTGTACTGTTCACGCTTGACATTATTTCAGTCAGTATTGTTTTTAGTCACTAGTAATGAATGTACACATTAAGGGGCTTGTTTACAAAGCCGCGGTAGCGGTTCGCGATCGTTATCGGAGCCGCGGCCCCATTGATTTCAATGGGGCCGCGGCTCCGATAACGATGGCAAATCGCCACCGCAGCTTTGTAAACAAGCCCCTAAGTCACAATTTTAACTTTTATCCCTACCTCATTTTAAATGGAATGTTTGTTTTAGTAGTTCAGGATGGCATAAATGTTTTTTAAGTGTTTCATGTTTTAATTAGTTTTAATCATTTTATCTCATGCTTTATGAATTACTGTATATCTTTTGTTTTAATTTGAGTTTATTTTATTCATAGTTATATTCTCATAGTGCCTTTTGACACTTGAGGAAGATGATGCCGAAACACGGCCATGTCTTGTTAGGCTCCTTGTACCCCAGAACTGAGAGAAACATTGAATAAAGGAACCCATTCAGAAATACCACATTAGGGAGAAGTCATGAGACAGTGACACTTTTACAGTTCAAAGGCCCTATATCTGATAATGTGTGCTATTGAGTCATTTTTTTGTCAGTCTCAAAAGTGTTTGATCTACTTCTTCATAGATCTGATGAAGAAATTAGTCCAATAAAAAAACATCACGTACAGTTTTTGTCTACAATTTTCTCACTGAACCAGATAAATGTAATGTTTCTCAATGCCTGTACTCCCCCCACCCCCAAAGGAAATTTTGCAAATACAAAAGCAGAAAGTCTTCCCAAGATTAACCATAAACACAGTTAATTATGTGCTTTCTATTTGTGCATTTTGGCCTCGGTTCTGCAAAGTTTTGAGTTGTGTGAATGGATAAGTCTAAAGTTATTATGCCTGTTCCATGTTTTATTTATGCTGCAAAGATCTCTCTCATGCAAAGTTTGATTCCTATTCATGATTTTCACACACTGCCTGAATTTTGCAAGTCAGAGGCTTCTATATTGTTGTAATTATTTTTTTCCCCCTCTTTTCACTCTGGCTTGGCTTCCATTTCTAACACGTGTGACCATCATCTGTAGAAGGTAATCATTTTACTTTATGGCAAGAACATTACATGTTACGATTTTGGTAATCTATATTGTAGTAAAGCATTTTTCTTTTACTTTTTGCTAACAGGAAAATCTTGTCAGCTCTATTCACACAATCTAGTAGGTCTATTTGAACAAGCCAAAAAACCAGGATTAGCTGCCCATATTCAAACTCACAGATTCCCAGACAGAATACTACCAAGGTAAAAAAAAATTAATGAAATTTTTTCTTTTATTCAAAAGTAAAATTGGACATATGTTTGTAAAGTGAACAAAGTGACAGCTTGGCATGCTTATACATATTTTCTATACTTTGTTCCGGCAAATGGGTCCTAAATGTCTCTGAAATATAGTTATGTTCGCATAAGTCTTGTTCATGATAAAGTCCTCTTTCTGCCCAGAAGCAATAACTTTTATTAACAACTTTTATATACTGCGTTTCTGATAGTCAAAGCAGTTTGCAAGTTATTAAACTCTGGAAATGCTTACATTAGAGAGACTGGTAACACATTACAAATAGTAAGTAAATACAAAAGATGGATTTACACCAGAACTAATTAACAATTCAAATATGTACAAGGTAGCAAAAGTAAGCCTAACATTAAATGCATATCAGGAAACTGCTATTCTTCCAATATTTATTTTGAAAAGTATCTTGAATAAATGAGAAAAGGGTGTTGCTCGGTGTATGGGAGAGTGGGCCTTAGCGCTTGTCCTTAAGGAGCTGTCATGTAATGTTAGGTGTCTGAACCATAGCATTAAGTGAAGAGGTGAGTTCTGAATTTTTTTTGGAATTTGGAAAGTGTCTCCATGGCTCTTAATTCATCCGGGAGAGCGTTCCAGATAGTTGGGGCATATAGCCGAGAAGGCACAATTGCATGCAAATTGTCTAGATAGACCATGTGGTCTTTTTCTGTCGTCATGTTTCTGTTGATATGCGGAAATATTTCTTTACGGAAAGAGTGGTGGATCTGTGGAATATCTCCCAGTGGAGGTGGTAGAGATGAAGACAGTATCTGAATTCAAAGAAGCATGGGACAAACACAGAGGATCTCTAAAGGAAAAAAGGGGACTGTTGTAGTGGTTGATATGGAAGAACAAACCTTTTTTGGTCTTTTTTTGTTGTCATGTTTCTATTTTTTAATCTTTATACTACTGTGGCATTCTTTTCCGAATATGATAAATTATGGCAGCTTGTATGCTGTAGTGAATCAGAATGGGAGACAGTGTCCTGTAAGTTAAGAAAGAAGTCTTAGAATGGAAGTTCTTCTCTTACCAGTGATTTTATGTGTAAGCCTAAATCACTTCCCTTCACTTTCAGCAGAACTGTTACTGGAAAATAATTACAGTAATAAAAAAGTGTCCCCTACTCCCCTTTGGATAGTTATAGTCCAGTTTTCCAAAATATATTGATAGATCATACACCCCCAGAGGATGCATCGAGCTTGCATCATTCTTTGAAGAGCACCTTCTAAATCTAAATGTATTACATTAAATAGTTGTGTATACTTTCATCAGCTTTTTCCATTCAAAATTATTTTGTTTTGCAATTAGTCTGTTGACAGGATGGCGATAGTTCAATGTAAAGTGATGTCCATTATAATTCGTGCCATAGTGATTATTGAGAATCTAATAGGCTTTGCACTAAAATGCATTGAAAGGACAGAGATGTCCTTTGACCCACGAGTTCTTATTTTGGTTGCAAAAACTTCTGTTGACCCAATCTAAGAATTATCCAGAGATGGCTATACATGGATTGTTGAGATGGCACAAGTCTCTTTGGAGATGTTTGACATTTACTGAAGCAACCTGTGTGATCTCATGTTTCTCCAGGAACAAGCAGGAAGTCAGTCCTCACATATGGGTGACATCGGCGCCGATGGAGCCCTCATGCTGACCACTTCCCCAGTTTTCAAAGAAAGCCTTTGGGATTGCATCGCGCATGCGCGGTCCCCTTCCTGCCCAAGGGTGCCATCTTGCTCAGTCGTCTTTTTTCCACGGAGCCCAACGGATGTGGTCCCGTTTTTACCGTAGAAAAAGTAGAATTATTTTTTTCAGCTTCCCGGTTCGACAACCGGTTCCCTTCCCGCCTTCGACTCGGTACACTGGTATCAAGTCTGGTCTTATTTTTCGTTTTTGTCCTTCGTGACTAGCATTCGCACTCTTTATTTTTCACTGGCAGCCCGGTCGTTTGACCTTGCAGGGGCCCTTTTTCCCCTAATAGCTGCCAGCGGGTTTAAAAAGTGTGATCAGTGTAAGAAGTTGCTGTCTCTCACCGACACACATGACTGATGCCTCGGGCCTGACCATGACCCGGTGGTCTGTGGGCTGTGTGGTAAGATGTCTTCGAAATCTTTGAGGAGCAGGCAGCATCAGCGTGACAGGATATTTCCTGAGTCCGCATCCGCCTGGGCCCGGACCTCGTCGGAAGCCTCGATATCTCGGGACTCGGAGACCGAACACCGTAGTGGGTCTTCTGAGCGGGGGTCTCCCTCCAGGGAACATCGGAAAAAGAAGACTCGCGAGGGCGTCGTCGCTGGATGCCTCTTATCGGCTTGGGCCCTCTGGTTCCAGGCCACAGAGCCTGGACCGCCACCCCGGGTCCTCAGAGTCAGAGCGGCTGGCTAAACAACCTCGCAAGGAGCAGGAGACATCAGACAAGGTAATGTCTGTCGTCCTTGTGGACTCTCCTCCAGGAGATCCGGCGTCAGGCCCGATGCCATCGGGACCCTAGCCAGGAGCTTTGGAGCCTTCTGAGCTCGGTCTCAGGTTGGCGGCCCTGGAGAGCAGCATGGCTGCCTTCATGGAGCAGCAGCGGGTGCTGATGGCCGGTCTCGCCGGTCCATCCGCCCTGACCACCGGGACGTCGAAGTCGATGCCGGAGGCCAAGCCGATCCTCGAGTCGATCGGGTCTCGAGTTGATCCTTGGCCAAGGTCCCCCTCGACTCCCCCCCCCCCCCCATTTGGGACCGAGGTCGTCAACGCCAGTGCCGTCGGGCTCGAGGCCGGAGCCCATCGAGTCCTCCTCGGAGGACTCGGCATGGGAGACAGAGGAGGAAGACTCCCCAGACACCTACTGAACCCGGTGTATCCCATCGGACTCTCCGGGTTTGGAGCCTTAGAATAGGTCCCCCCCCCCCCTCCGGAGGACACTTGGTTCTCTGACTTCGTAAGGGACATGGCCAAGGCTTTGGCATTCCCTGCGGATGCCGAGGAGCCTCGAGCTGAGGAGCTCAATGCCCTCCAGTATGACTCTCCCCCGTAGGAAGCCCTTACTGTACCGGTGCCTCCGATGTTGGAACGGCTGATGCTCCGCATGTGGGAGTCCCTGGCCTCGATGCCAGTGTTCAACAAGCGGGTCGATTCCATTTATCGAGTCCGCAAGAGTCCTGGGTTCCAGAAAGCGCAGCTGCCGCACAACTCCATGGTTGTGGAATCAGCCATGCAATAGCTGAAAAGCCAAAAGACGCACTCCTCGGTGCCTCCCAACTGGGAGGCCCGTAACCTGGACGCCCTCAGCAGAAAGTGCTACCAGGGCTCGATGTTGTCATGCCGTGTCCAAACCTACCAGCTGTACATGGGCATGTACCTGCAGGACCTGGCAAAGGAGATTGCCGGGTTCTCAGCTGGTCTCTCCGAGGAACCCTTGCACCGCTTCAAGGCCTTGTCCATGGGTATCCAAGAGTGCTCGAAATTCATGTCTCGGGCAGCTTACTACGGCTTTGAGGCTTCGGCACAAGTAGCCGTGGCCGGCATCGGTGCACGCCGTCAGGCTTGGCTCATGTCGTTGGATCTGGAGCCATGGGTTCAGGACAAGTTGGTCGATGTCCCGTGCCAAGGAGACAACCTCTTCGCAAACCCATGACCGAAAAAGCTGCAGAAATCAAGTCCGAGTACTTGACCCGGACAAGGTTGTCAAAGAAGACATCTGCACCTTCTCACAAGAAGAAGGCCTTGGGGGAAAAAGCCCTTTTTCCCGAGGAAGGGGTACGGCTTACAGAAACTACCCCACTTACCAGGCCACCCCAGCTCCCCAACAGGGGCAGCAGGCCAGGGGACAGGAGCATGGCCCACATAAGCCGAAGACCCCCAAGCCTCCAGCTCCGGCTCCTACCCAGCCGGGAGGGGGTTTTTGACTCCCACTGCATAGCTCCTCTCCCACCAGTGGTTTGGCCCGGCACAGGAGGAAGGCTGGCTCTGTACGCTCACAGGTGGCCAGGCATTACTACCAACGCCTGGGTTTTGAACATAGTCCAGCAGGGCTAGTTCCTTTATTTCAACCAGGTGCCCACCTCCTTTTTCCCAGGAGAGCCTCTCAGGCCCCCTCTTCACAGGAGCCGCCTCCTGCAGGAGTTGGCAGGTCTGCTAAAGGATCAGGCGGTGGAACCGGTGCCCCACCACCTGCAGGGGCAAGGCTTCTACTCCAGGTATTTCCTCATACCAAAAAGAAAAGGAGGCCTTCGCCCCATCCTAGACTTGCGAAATCTGAACAAGTTGCTCGTGAGGGAAAAGTTCAAGATGCTTTCCCTTGGGATCCTACTGCTTTACCTCCAGCAGGGAGACTGGCTATGCTCCTTTGACCTAAAGGATGCTTATACTCACATCCTCATACACCCAGACCACAGACAATATCTCAGGTTTGTAGTCGGAGGAAACCACTTCCAGTACAAGGTGCTTCCCTTTGGCCTAGCTTCCGCTCCCAGAGTATTTACCAAATGCCTAGCAGTGGTGGCGGCCTTCCTCAGAAGCCAGGGAGTCTTCCTTTCCATACCTAGACAACTGGCTCATCAGGGGCCAATCGGCACAGGAGGCACAGCAGGCCACTGCTTGCACAGTCACCCTGCTCCAGCATCTAGGGTTTGTTATAAATCACGCAAAGTCCACTTTGCTCCCCACTCAGAACTTGGAGTTCATAGGGGCAAGACTGGACACACTTCAGGCAAGGGCTTACCTACCGCTGGACAGGGCAAAGCGGTTGCTGGACTTGGTACAGCAGGTCCAGCACGGACCTCAGGTCTCCGCAGGGGTCTTCCTACGCCTCCTGGGCCACATAGCTTCCACGGTGCATGTGACTCCATATGCTCGATTCCACATGTGCACAGCTCAATGGAGCCTCAGAGACCAGTGGACACAAGCCACTGGCCGCCTCAGAGACAGGGTAGCGATTTCCAAGCTACTGGTGACAGCTTTGTAATGGTGGTTCCCCCCCCCCCCCCCCACACACACACACTTGCTTCAGGGAGTACCATTCCAACCTCCCTCTCACACCAGAGTGCTGACAACAGATGCCTCCTTGCTGGGCTGCGGAGCCCATTGCCAGGGTTCATGCACTCAGGGTCTGTGGTCCTTGCGAGAGGCCGCACTTCAAATCAGTCTTCTAGAGCTTCAAGCCATCTGCCTAGCTCTTCAAGCCTTCTGTCATCTTCTTTCACATCAGTCGGTGCTGATACAGACAGTCAATCAAGTAGCGATGTTCTACATCAACAAACGGGGAGGCACAGGTTCTCGCATCCTATGCCAGGAAACTCTGGACCTCTGCTCTTTTGCAGTGGCACATCACATGTCCCTAAAGGCAGTTTATCTGCCAGGTCAGGAGAACCTCCTGGCCGACAAGCTGAGCAGGATTCTTCAGCCTCACGAGTGGCAACTGAACTGGGATGTGGCCCAGCAGATCTTCAACCGCTGGGGTCTCCCATCCATGGATCTCTTTGCCAGTCCGCAAAACTATCAGTTGCCCCGGTTCTGCTCGAGACAGCCGCATCCGCTGAGCGTGGCGACAGATGCTTTCCTGATCTCGTGGGCACAGGGCCTTCTCGATGCGTTCCCACCCACACCCCTGGTGGCACGCACTCTGTTCAAGATACTTTGGGACAAGGCCTCTGTCATCCTGGTAGCCCCAAGGTGGCCCAGACAACCTTGGTTCCCTCTTCTCCTTCAACTGGCGATCGAAGCTCCACTCCCACTGGGGGTGCAGACGACCTCTTGACCCAGGACCACAGGTTCCTTGCTACACCCCAATCTCACATCCCTCAACTTAATGGCCTGGCTGCTGAGAGGGTAGTACTTGCTCCTCTACTCCTTCCCAAGGAGGTTGAGGAGGTGTCGCTGGCCTCTAGGAGGCAATCCACTAGAAAATCCTACCCGCTCAAGTAGCGTAGATTTGAAGGGTGGTGTGCCCAAAATAAGGAGAACCCGTTCACTTGCCAAGTACCTCAGGTATTACAGTACTTGCTCCACCTCTCAGGGTTAAGCCTCAAGTCTAACTCTGTCAGGGTCCACCTGAGTGCGCTATCAGCTAACCACTCTCCAGTGGACGGGCAACCTCTTAACATTCACCCTTTGGTATCCCTATTCCTCAGAGGCCTCCTCCTCTTGAAGCCTCTGATTCGGTCACCGGCTACAGAGTGGGACTTAAATATGGTTTTGCAGCGACTTACTTGCCCAACATTTGAACCAATGTCCACCTGTCATCCCCGCTTCCTTTCCTGGAAAGCACTCTTTCTGGTGGCACTCACGTCTGCTCGACGTGTGAGCGGGCTGCAAACTTTAGTATCGGATAGACCGTATACACGGTTTTATAAAAACTGGGTGGTCCTACGTACTCACCCCAAGTTCCTTCGAAAAGTGGTTTCCTCGTTTCACCTCAACCAAGAGGTGGTGGTTCTAACCTTCTTCCCCAGGCCACATACTAGCAGGGCAGAAGCGGTTCTGCACACCCTGGACTGTAAGATGACGCTCGCCTTCTACCTGGAACGTACGCGGGGACATCGGAGAGCTTCCCAGCTCTTCATCTTTTATGACCCTAGTAAACTGGGTCTACCTGTCTCCAAGCGCACGTTATACACCTGGGTGGCAGACTGCATCGCCTGGGCATACAGGGCAGCTGACCTCCAGCTGCAGGGCCGAATCACGGCCCACTCTGTCAGGGCTAAGCCCGCATCAGTGGCTAACCACCGCTCTGTTCCGTTGGCAGAAATCTGCCGGGCTGAAATTTGGTCTTCAAGCCAGACTTTTGCAGCCCATTACTGCCTGGAGAGAGAGTCCTGGTGGGACAGTATTTTTGGTCAGGCAGTACTCCGTAACCTATTCAAGGTTTAGGCAGCTCCTACCCTCTGACCCTTTGGTGTCAGGCTACCGTGGGAGTTCTGTTCTCGGAGAAAAATCCTATCACTGCTGCTGCGGCTCTTATAGAGGGAGCCATTTTCAGCTATGGGTTCTCGGTAGCTTATAGCTAGGGAGTCCCATATGTGAGGACTGACTTCCTGCTTGTTCCTGGAGAAAGCGTAGTTACTCACCTATAACAGGTGTTCTCCAGGGACAGCAGGAATCAGTCCTCACGACCCTCCCTCTTCCCCCTGGAGTTGCAGTCCTTTGATTAATTTTTTCTCATTTTTGCCGTCTTTTTAGCTATGTCATCTTTCTCCAGGACCAAGCAGGAAGTCAGTCCTCACATATGGGTGACGTCAGCGCCGATGGAGCCCTCGTGCAGAGCATTTCCCCAGCTTTCTAAGAAAGCCTTTGGGAATGCAGCGCGCATGCACAGTCCCCTTCCCGCCCAAATCTTGCTCAGTCTTCTTTTTTCCGCGGAGCCCGATGGACGTGGTTCGTTTTCACCTGAGGAAAAAGTAGACGTCATTCTGTTTTTGACCCAGTTCTTCGGTTCGACGCCAGATCCCTTTCCCGCCTGGGCCCGATACATCGGTATCGAGCCCGATCTTCTTTTTTCGGTTTTTGTCCTTAGTGACTAGCGTTGGCGCCATTTTCTTTTTTCACTGTCAGCCCTGTCTTTTGACCTTGCAGGGGCCCTTTTTCCCCGATGGCTGCCAGAGGGTTTAAAAAGTGTGATCGGTGTAAGAAACTTATGACTCTCACCGACACACACGACTGCTGCCTCCGCTGCCTTGGACCCGATCATGACCCGATGATCTGTGGTCCGTGTGGGAAGATGTCCTCGAAGGCGTTGAGGAGTCGGCAGCACCAAAAGGAAAGAATCTTCTCTGACTCCGTGTCCGGATGGGCCCGGACTTTGTCAGAGGCCTCGACGTCTCGGGACTCCGGCCTCAAGCAGCACCGAGGTTCCTCTGAGAGGGGGTCTCCCTCGCGGGAGCATCGCAGGAAGAAAAAACCCGCGAGGGCAGCATTGGTGGACGCACTTGGTTCCTCGAGGGCCACGTCGCATAGCCCCGAGCGCCGTTCCTGGTCTTCGGAGTCGGAGAGGCCTGCAAAACAACCTCGTATCAAGATGGAGTCCCCTGGTCACGTGAGTACTGTAGTCCTCGTGGACTCTCCTCCAGGGGAGCCGACGTCGGGCCCGACGGCATCACGGCCCGAGTCGGGGGCTGCTGAGTCTCCTGAGCTCGGACTCAGGTTGACGGCCTTGGAGAGCAGCTTGGCTGCCTTCATGGAACAGCAGTGGGCACTGATCGCCGGTCTCACCGGTGCATCTGCCCCAACCACCGGGACATCGACATCCAAGTCGACCCCGGAGGCCGAGCCAATCCTCGAGTCCATGCGCGCTCGAGTCGATCCTCGGCCAAGGTCTCCCTCGGCCTCCCGTTCGGGACCGAGGTCGTCGACGCCGGTACCCTCGGCGTCAGGGCGGATGGCATCGGTGCCTGCCTGACCGGAGCCATTCGATTCTTCTTCCGAGGAGTCCGGCTGTGAGACGGAGGATGAGGAGTTACCCGACACCTTTCGGACTCGGTGTGTCCCATCCGACTCACCGGAGTCCGAACCTCGGAGACGGTCCCCACCGGAGGATACCCGGTTCTCGGACTTCGTGCGGGATATGGCCAAGGCCTTGGCATTCCCCACGGATCCCGAGGAGGAGCCTCGAGCCAAAGAGCTCGAGGCCCTCCAGTATGACTCTCCCCCAAAGGAGGCCTTTACTGTACCGGTTCCTCCGATGCTGGAACGGCTGCTCGTCCGCATGTGGGAGGCGCCGGCCTCGACGCCGGTTTTGAGCAAGCAGGTCGATTCCATCTGTCGAGTCCGCAAGAGCCCCGGGTTCCAGAAGGCACAATTACCGCATCACTCCATGGTTGTGGAATCGGCCATGCATCGTCTGAAGAGTCAGAAGATGCACTCCTTGGTGCCTCCCGGCCGGGAGGCCCAGAACCTGGATGGCCTCGATAAGAAGTGCTTCCAGGGCTCTATGCTTGCTTGCCTTGTCCAGACCTACCAGCTGTACATGGGCATGTAACTTCGAGACCTGGCAAAGGAGATTGCCGGGTTCTCTGCTGGTCTCTCCGAGGAACCTTTGCAGAGGTTCAATGCCCTGTCCACAGGTATTCGGGAGTGCTCAAAGTTTATCTCTTGAGCAGCCTATGATGGCTTCGAGGCTTCGGCCCGAGTTGCCGTGGCCGGCATCAGTGCCCGCCGACAGGCCTGGCTACAGTCATCGGACCTCAAGCCATGGGTACAGGTCAAGTTGGTCGATGTCCCCTGCCAAGGTGAAAACCTCTTTGGCAAGCCCATGGCTGAAAAGGCTGCAGAACTCGAGACCAAGACTCTGACCTGGACTAGGCTGTCCAGAAAAACCTCTGCCCTTTCTCAGAAGAAGAAGGGCTCGGGAAAAAAGACCTTTTACCAGAAGGTCATCTGCCTATAAACAATATCCTCATTATCAGGCCTCTGCAGCTCCCCAGCAGGGTCAGCAGGCCAAGGGGCAGGGTCATGGGCCCCATAGGCTGAAAGCCCCCAAGCCACCAACACCGGCTCCTGCACAGCAGGGGGGGGGGGATTTTGACTCCAGTGGCATAGCCTCTCCTCCTCAGCTGGCCCACGCCAGCACAGGAGGCCGGCTGGCCCTGTTTGCCCACAGGTGGTCAGCCGTCACAGGGGATACCTGGGTGCTCAATATAGTCCAGAGGGGCTATCTTCTCCACTTTCACCAGGTACCCCCCAAGACTCCCTCTGCACAGGGACTTACTCCTACAGGAGTTGGCAAGTCTGGTACAGGAACAGGCTGTGGAACCGGTGCCCCACCACCTGAGAGGTCAAGGCTTCTATTCCAGGTACTTCCTAGTACCAAAAAGAACAGGAGGCCTCAGACCCATCCTAGATTTGCGAAACCTCAACAAGTTCCTGGAGAGGGAAAAGTTCAAGATGCTCACCCTTGGAATTCTGCTGCCCTACCTCCAGCAGGGAGACTGGCTATGCTCCTTAGATCTAAAGGATGCGTATACTCACATCCTCATTCATCCAGACCACAGACAATATCTCAGGTTTGTCGTGGGAGGAAACCACTATCAGTACAGAATGCTGCCCTTTGGCCTAACCTCCGCCCCCAGGGTGTTCACAAAGTGCCTGGCGGTGGTGGCGGCCTACCTAAGGCTTCAAGGCCTCTGTCTTTCCATACCTGGACGACTGGCTCATAAGAGGTCAGTCTTCACAGGAGGTCAGTCAAGCCGCCCTTCGCACTGTAGCTCTATTTCAGCACGTGGGGTTTGTTATAAACTTCGCAAAGTCCACTTTGCACCCTTCAGAGAACATGGAGTTCATAGGATCAAGGCTGGACACCCTTCAGGCGAAAGCCTTTTTACCCGTGGACAGGGCCCACAAGTTGATGGATCTCGCCAGGCAGTTCCACAGCAATTCTGTGCTCTCCGCCAGGCAATTCCTGAGGCTGCTAGGCCATATGGCTTCCACGGTCCATGTAACCCCAAATGCCCGTCTGCACGAGGTCAGCTCAGTGGGGCATCAGAACTCAGTGGCAACAAGCCACGGGAAACCTTGCAGACAAAGTGAGAGTGTCCACGCTACTCGCCTCTCCTCTGCAATGGTGGCTTCATCTTCCAAATCTGGTGGAAGGGATGTTTTTTCAGACACCTCCACACTCTCAAGTGCTAACAACCGATGCTTCTCTTCAGGGTTGGGGTGCACATTGCCAAGGGGCATGTACTCAAGGTCTCTGGACCCCTTGGGAGGCCGCACAACAGATCAGTCTCTTGGAACTGAGAGCTATCCACTTAGCCCTGAGAACCTTCTTCCATCTCATTTCTCACTAGTCTGTGTCGGTCCAGACGGACAATCAAGTTGCTATGTTCTACGTGAACAAACAAGGGGGCACAGGGTCCCGCCTTCTATGTCAGGGGGCGCAGAGACTGTGCTCTTGGGCAGTCGATCACGGCATCCTTCTCAAAGCAGTCTATCTCCCAGGTCAGGAGAATTACCTGGCGGACAGGCTGAGCAGGATCTTGCAGCCGCACGAATGGAGATTGAATCCATTGGTGGTTTAGCAGATCTTTCTGAGATGGGGCCTTCCGACCATAGATCTTTTTGCCAGTCCTCTGAACCGTCAACTTCCAAGGTTCTGTTCCAGACAACCGCATCCTCTGAGTAGCAGCGGATGCGTTTCTCATTCCATGATCCATGGGCCTCCTATATGCGTTTCCTCCCACGCCTCTAGTGTCCAGGACACTGTTCAAAGTGCTCAGGGATGGGGCCTCAATGATTCTGGTGGCCCCCAGATGGCCGAGGCAACCGTGGTTCCCACTTCTGTTGCAACTTGCGGTGGACACTCCTATTCCTCTGGGGATGCAACACGATCTCCTGTCTCAGGAGCAGGGATCTCTCTTACACCCCAATCTCCACTCCCTCCATTTGATGGCTTGGCTGCTGAAAGGGTAGTTCTAGCACCCTTTCTACTGCCTAGGGCAGTGGAGGACGTGTTCTTGGCCTCTAGGAGGCAGTCCACCAGGAAGTCTTATGCCCTTAAGTGGCATAGATTCTCTACCTGGTGTGCTCAGCACAACGAGAATCCTTTCTCATGCCTGGTACCGGTGGTACTGCAATATTTGCTTTACCTGTCCAACCTAGGCCTTAAGTCCAATTCCGTCAGAGTTCATCTTAGTGCTCTTTCAGCACACCACTCTCCAGTGGAGGGCAAGTCTCTCTCGGGCCATCCTTTAGTGGCTCGTTTCCTCAGAGGCCTGCTTTTGCTTAAGCCTCCACTGCGTCCACCTGCCCCTGAGTGGGATTTAAATGTGGTCTTGCAACGGCTTACTTGTCCACCATTTGAACCTATGGCTACCTGTCCCCTACGTTTTCTCTCCTGGAAAGCGTTGTTCCTAGTAGCTCCTACCTCAGCTAGACGCGTGAGTGAGCTTCAGTCCCTAGTATCAGATGCCCCTTATACTAGGTTCTATAGGAACAGAGTAGTCTTATGGACTCACCCTAAGTTCCTTCCTAAGATTGTCTCCTCTTTCCACCTCAATCAAGAGGTGGTTCTTCTGACTTTCTTTCCCAGGCCGCATGCCAGCCAGGCTGAGATAGTCTTGCATACCCTGGACTGTAGGAGGACATTATTTTATTTATTTATTTCCAGTCTCTTTTATACCGCGCTATTCAACATCAGTGCGGTTTACAATAAACATAGAACTGCACATTTCCTTGGGTACTCTGTGCTTACAATGAACAGGTATTTAAACTTGGATAACAGGGGGTAACTATTTACAATCTTGCAACATGGTGGGGTTCACATCATTTTGTCTAGTCGTGGGAGTTTTGTGTTGTGCCGGTGGATGAGGCTGATATGTCATTGTCTATCTGATAGTACAGGAGGAAGAGGTGGTGCTTCAAGGCTTTCCTAAACTGGAATAGGTCAGGAATTGCACGGATGTTGGAAGGCAGAGTATTCCAGCATCTGGGCGCACAGAATTAGAAGGCTCTGTTTGCTGTTGACTGGGTACATTGGGTTATTGACTTTGGGACTGTCAGTGTGTTGAGTGCTACTGATCGTCTGGATCGGTTAGTGGGCGTGGTCTGGATCAATTCAGATAATGATGAAGATGAAAGCCCGTGAATGGCTTTGAATGTCAGCAATAGGGTTTTGTATTTGAGTCTGCTATGAATTGGGAGCCAGTGGAGGTGCTTCAGTATGGGCGTGACATGGTCATTCCTGGAAGCCCCGTATAGGACCCTAGCTGCGGTGTTCATAGCAAGTTGCAGTGGATTCACAGTGGTCTGGGGGAGCCCATGTAAGATCACATTGGCATAATCAAAATGCGGTATGATCAGCGCCTGGTAAATTGTCCTAAAGTCTTCTGGTTCCAGCAAGGCTCGTAGGGGTCTGAGGGATCGTATCTTATGGTACACCGCCTTAACTATATTGCCTATGTGTGACTTCATATCCAGCCTTTGGTCTAAAGTGACGCCGAGGTATCTGATCGTGGATTTGGTCAGGAGATCTGCCTCCTTGACTCTTAGAAATGGTGGTGTGGAGAAGTTTAGATTCCTTGTAATAAAGAGTACTTCTGTTTTTTGTGTTGGATCCTGAGGTTCTGGGTTTGTAGCCAGTCGGATACTGCGTTAAAGCAATTTGTTAGAGGTGAGAGGTCTGGGTTCTCCGTTGAGAAAGGCATATAAAGCAACACGTCGTCCGCGTATATCAAGTAGTTGACACTGAATGACCGGATCAGATCGCATATAGGCTGCATGTATACGTTGAACATCAGGGCCGAGAGGGAGGAACCCTGCGGGACACCCTGCTTCTGGTGGAATGGTTCTGATGAAGCTGCCCCGGAACATACGTGCTGCCATCTGTCAGAGAGATAGGACTTACACCAGTCCAGTGCTTTATCAGTGATCCCCTTTTCCCTGAGACGTTCCAGCAGCAGCTCATGGCTTACCGAGTCAAACGCAGCTGCAATGTCCAAGAAGATGAGGACAACCCCCTGACGAAGGTTGTCAATTCCTGTTACTATGTTGTTAATGAGTGTGGTGAAGAGCGTTTCAACTCCATGGGCCTCTCTGAATCCGTGTTGGCAAGGGTCCAGTGGCGCAGAGGTTTCAATGTGATCTTGAATTTGCATCTGGACTTCCTTTTCAATTATTTTTGCTAGCAGAGGTATGCTCGATATCGGTCTGTGTGATTCTGCCTTCTGGGGGTCAAGCTTGCTGTTCTTTATTAAAGGTCTTATGGACGTGCGCTTTAGGGATTGCGGGAATGAACCTGCTGTAAAGGATTGGTCCATTATTTTGGCTATAGTGGGGCTAAGGTTGGATCATAGGTCTTTAATCCAGAATGCAGGGCAGGGGTCAGTTTGAGCAGTGGTCGTGTTGATTGCTGCTATGGTGTCCTCAATACGCTGCTTGGGGGGTGTGGAGAAGATGGTGAGGGGTGCTAGATAGCTCGACTTGGAGGAGACGTCAAGCGCTGGGGCGATGTTGATCTGGCATAGCTTGGATAGTAAGTAATCTGCAAATTCTTGAGGATGGATCCCGATTGTTTGCTCTGCGGCTGGCTCTTTTGTCAGGTCCTTGACAAGGGCGAACAGGTCGTGTGGTTTGTTCAGTGATCGTTTTAGCGTGTCCGTGTGGTATCATCGCTTGTTTGCTGTTATTGCTTTGCGGTGCGTTGTCAAGTGAGAGATATATGCTATTTGATCGTCAGCTGTGTGTGAACAGCGCCAGCGTCTCTCCAGCTTCCTTAGGAGGGTGAGGGAGGATTTCAGCTCGGCAGAGTACCAGGGTGCGGATGCTCGCTTCCCAGGAGGTTTGTTAGATGGTGGACATAGTGAAAGCGAGCTGAATGTTTCGTTCCATTCAGAGACCAGAACCTCAGGATCAAGTGCCGTCGAGGTGATTAATGGGTGCGCTGTGCTTAGTATCAGGTCCTTGTTGAATGTCTGAAATCTTCATGATGGGGGCTTGGAGTGTCCGTTGACTGTATTGGCTTCCTTCTGGTTGTGTGTGGGCGGTGGAATTTGGAATATGATCAGCTTGTGGTCAGACCAGGGAACTGCAGTAATTGATATCTCAGGGGTCGGGGGTGAATGAGAGTTGCCTGGGGAGCGAATATCAGATCCAGGACGCCTCCTTTTACATGAGTAGGTTCCTTGATCAGTTGTTTATAGCCTAGATCCTTAAGTGCTTCGAGAAACGCTGCAGAGTGGGAGTCTTGTAGGGAAGGTAGATTGAAGTCTCCTAGGATCCAGTTCGGAGTGCGTGGGTTCTGAGTATTGGATGCGAGGTCTATTATTGCTGAGAGAGTATCTGGGTCTGCTGATGGGGCCCTGTATAGGAGGTTGATGGCACTGCTCCTGTTTGCTGTCGTGATTGCATCAAGGAGTGGCGTGCTGGTTGCGTTTCTCGGGAGGAACTGGAGGTCTGACTTAGTGATGGCGAGCACTCCTCCTCCTCTCTTACTGTCTCTATGGCACGTATGACATGAAAAATTGGGAGGAAGGAGCTGGTTGATGAGGACATTATCGTCACTGGTAAGCCATGATTCTGTGATAAAGAGCATGTCGAGGTTATGGAGTGGTATTATGTCAGAGATGACTGGCCATTTCTTGCGTATAGAACGAGCATTTATGAGTGCACATCTCAGGGGTTCCGGTAGGGGGTTTTCTGCATGTTTTGTTTTCTTATTGTGTTGTAGTGCAATGTGTAGGAGATGGTGGTGGAGAGTGCGGGTGGCTTCACTCGGGTCGTGGGAGGTGGTACTTGTCCATCTCCTCCTGTGATTCTGGAGAATCAGTATATGGTTGTGACTGGCGGGCAGGTCTGTAACACTGTTTAGACCTATAGAGAAGAGATATAGGATCAGTGTAACAATGCTTGTTAGGGCCATAGTGTGTGTGTAGCTTGGGTCTGGATTGTATGGTGGACACTGCACTGGTGGTTGGGATGTTTCGGGCCTAAGTATGTTGTGCAGGTTGTCGAAGGCTGGTGGACTCGTGGTGGCTTTGTATGACTATGCTACAGATGGACGGCTGGCCCAATTGAGCAACAGCGGCAGAAGTGTGGCTGATTTGTGATGCTCTGGCTTTGGGGGAGATCAACTAATATGGTAGTTACACACTTCAAGGCAGTTTCAGGTATCAGTGTTAAACAGTAGGCTATGAGCAAATTTTAGAGGCAAGTTAAACAATTCACGACAGTTGAGGTATCAATGGCAAACTGTGGGCTATAAGCAGATTAAGGCAAGCTACATAAATCAAGGTAGATCGGTATCAGTGGTAAACAGTAGGCTATAGGCAAAATAAGGCAAGCTACAGAATTCAGTGCAGGTTTTGAGTATCAATGGCACACGGCAGGCTATGAGCAATTCAAGGTGGGCTATACAATCCAGGTAGTTTCTTCGGGTGTCAATGATAAAACAATACGTTATATAAGCAGTAGCTATGAGAGTGTTCTGGTGGTAGGTCTATTTCTTTAATTACTGTGTTTAAAGGCTTTTGGACCGGTTAAGATAATGTACTTGCGTTTTCCTGTCAGAGGATGATGGTGTCTCTTCGAGAGGGCTCTTTGTTGGTTTAGGGGAGCGTTTGGGATATGGTCCCCGCCTGTGGCTTAGGAGGCTCGGGTGGGATGTGTTACGCCTCCTACATCGGCGGTGCTCTGCCCCGATTGGGCCGCACTAAGTCGGGTTGGTGTTGCTGGGGTTGTAGTGGGCAGATCTTCTCCCACCTGGGAGAGCTGCGTGATGTTGCTTTGGCAGACTGTGGCCTCCGCCTAAGGGCCACGCCAAAGGGCCCTCAGGCGCGGGTGCGCCCGATGGCGCTTCTCTTTAAAGGAAGCAGCAGCTGCCCCGATTGGACAGGCCGCCACAAAGATGGCCGCTGTTCCTGCTCGATCCCCCGATGGGGAGAGCTGCCGCTGCTGGAGGTGGCTGGCTGGGGGAGTCCCATAGCGCCCGATGGCACTTCTCTTTAAAGGAAGCAGCGGCTGCCCCGATTGGACAGGCTGCCGTGAAGATGGCCTTTACCTTGACTGTATGCGGGAGCACCGAAGGGCTGTTCAGCTCTTCGTCTCTTTTGACCCCAATAAGTTGGGGTTACCTGTCTCCAAGCGTACTTTGTCCATATGGGTAGCTGACTGTATCGCCTGGGCTTACAGGGCAGCCGGCCTCTCGTTGGAGGGTTGAGTTATGGCTCATCGTGTTAGGGTGAAGGCTGCGTCAGTGGCTCATCTCCGCTCTGTTCCGTTGGCAGACATCTGCCAGGCCGCTACTTGGTCTTCAAGCCAGACTTTTGCTGCCCACTACTGCCTTGAGAGGGAGTCCCGCAGGGACAGTGCTTTTGGGCAGGCGGTACTCCATAATCTCTTTGGGGTTTAGGCAACTCCTACCCTCCGGCCCTAATGTTGGGCTACCGTTCGGGGGCGTTATCAGAGAAGATTCTGTTCTTGCATGCTGAGGCTCTAGAGGGAGCTCATTGTTTCAGTTTGGGGTCTCCGGTAGCCCTAAGCTGGGGAGTCCCATATGTGAGGACTGACTTCCTGCTTGGTCCTGGAGAAAGAGTAGTTACTCACCTGTAACAGGTGTTCTCCAGGAGCAGCAGGAATCAGTCCTCACAACCCTCCCTCCTCCCCTTGGAGTTGCAGTCATATGCTTTCATTTTTGCTGTCTTTTAGCTATGTCATCAGACTGAGCAAGATGGCACTCTTGGGCGGGAAGGGGACCGCGCATGCGCGCTGCATTCCTAAAGGCTTTCTTAGAAAGCTGGGGAAATGCTCCGCACAGGGACTCCGTCGGCGCCGACGTCACCCATATGTGAGGACTGATTCCTGCTGCTCCTGGAGAACACCTGTTACAGGTGAGTAACTACTCTGACTGAGCAAGATGGCACCCTTGGGCGGGAAGGGGACCGCACATGCGCGATGCAATACCAAAGGCTTTCTTTGAAAGCTGGGGAATTGCTCCACACAAGGGCTCCGTCAACGCCAACGTCACCCATATGTGAGGACTGATTCCTGCTGTCCCTGGAGAACACCTGTTACAGGTGAGTAACTACGCTATATTTTCATCTTTAAATACTGGAGGTCTTTTCTTGGTCTAATAAAATGTGAAGAGCTCCAGTACCTTCTGGCTACTAGGGTAATATAATAGGGTTTGATTACACAGGTACACTAAAAAAAAAATTTTTTAAACTGCCTCTAATGTTTCGTTTGATTTTTACGTTTTTTGGTGCGCTGAATCCAAATCTGGTAACCAATTTGCTCCATCACATACAGATTTTTTGCTACATTGGGTTGGCAGTTTGAGGTGAACGTTTCAGATTGAGTGCGATCGAGATAAGTTTCTTGGATGAATTCTTTATACTAATTGTTTAGTAGTTATTCAAATAAGAATAAAGAAAATTGTAACAAGGCAGCACATAAGAATAGAGTAATGTCAACAAAACACACTGTGATGGTAGCAGAATTGTCTGCACTTAAAACAGCCACATACATGTGCACAAACATTGAGCATATAAGAGCGAGGTTAGACACAAAGCAAAGCAAAGAAATGTGCAAAAAATGTTGTACAGGTATGTATGTAAGAATAGAAAACGCAAACCGCACCATTGCAATACATGAAGACAAACACCCGATGGTGTGAAAATAAAATTCTAATAAATGAGATCCGACACTGTGGTAATAACTAGCAAATTTTTATTTCAAAGTTTAGATTTTAAAGTCATTCTTGGGTCAATCAATCTCCTGGTGGGCCCGTTTCTTCTTCCACCGAATGCTTCTCTTGGTGCGCTGCTTGGCGTATTTTTCATCTGGGGTTTCCCGCAGCAGCAACCAGCAGAAATCAGCCATCATAGTGGTGTTCCATCTTCCTTGGTACCTTCTCTCTGCGTCCTTGATGTCCTGGTGAAACCTTTCACCTTGTTCTTCACTGTACGCTCCCAAGTTTTCGGGAAAGTAGTTCACATGGGAGTGCAAGAAATAGACTTTCAGGCTCATGTTACGGCCTTGTTCTTTGAAGGCATTGAGCATCCCGGCAACAATATCCTTATAGTTCTCATCCCGCCTGTTCCCCAAGAATTTGAGAACATCCTTGAAGGAATCCCAGGCTTCTTTTTCCTTCTCAGACATCGTTTCAGCGAATGCTCCATCTGAAATGAGTTTCCTTATATCAGGGCCAACAAACACTCCTTCCTTTAGCTTTGCTTCAGAAAGTCGGGGGAACTTTGAGCAAAGGTACCGAAAGCACTCACCATCTTTTGGAAGGGACTTCATGAATTGCTTAATGAGACCCAACTTAATGTGGAGAGGTGGTAATAGAATTTTATCATGAGGTACCAAGCTCTCATGAAGAACATTTTTCTCACCGGTCTCAAATACTCCCGAATTGACCAATCTTTTTTCCCCCAGTGTAGGTCGCGGGCCCGGCTATCCCACAAGCAAAGGAAGCAGGGATATTTGGTGAAACGGATTGCTGCCCTAATAGCATGGATAGAATTTTAAAGTCTCCACAAATCATCCACTTATGCTCATCATAACGAATCTTCTGAAGAATCAGGGCCAAATTCTCGTATTTTTCTTGGAGAATAACAGAGTGAGCAATAGGAACTGAAGCGAATGTGTTGCCATTATGAAGAAGAACACCTTTTATGCTGTCTTTTGACGAATCAATGAACAGCCGCCATTCAGCAGGATCATACTTGAGTTTAAACTTTTCCATCACTCCGTATATATCGTTGCAAAATACCAAATCTTCCTCTTTGCTGAAATACTTCAAAAATTGTGTCTCGCGGTTGCGGTACCAATAAAAAGTTGTTCCTGGTGACAATAGATTTTTCTGTTTAAGCCGAGAACCTAGCAGTTGGGCAGCATCTTTTGGGAGTCCTAAATCCCGGACTAAATCATTCAATTCAGCTTGAGAGAAAAGTTCAGGTTTCGGATCTGGTTCAGTTTCAAACTCGGAAGTACTGGACTCATCGGGAAAAGCCATCTGATGAGTCTCATCATGATCAGAACCGTCCACACAAATATGATCCAAAGATTTTGGTGGTTCAGGCACAGGTACTTCGTTGCTATGAGGCATAGGCCTAATTGCTGAGGGAAGGTTGGGGTAACTTATTACGTTCTTATTTTTTAAGTTGTATCCCTTCACAATGCAAGAGCAAAAATAGCAGTCACTGCTGTGGTCTCTTTGTTCACGCCACGCCACATCATAGGTAGTCCGAAACGAAATGCTTGTTTTTTACCTTTCATCCATAAGCGTAGATCTTCCTCACATGTCTTGCACACTTTGTGAGGAGCCCACGGTTTGTCTTGATCGCCTAACTTCAAACCGAATAGGCGAAATATACTTTTTTAATAAATGCAGAAATGTTCCTCTGCCGCTTTTTCACGGTATATTCCCCACAAATAAAACAAAAACTGTCCGGAGAGTTGACGCAACCTCTGGCTCTGTGAGCCATCACAAATACACAGCACTGCAAACTACAACTGTAGTGAACCACTTCGGAATAAAGCTGGATTACGACTGAGCAAACAAAAGGTAATAATGAACTTGCAAGAAACTGAAATTTGACAGGAACGTTCATGTCGCAACCACCGTGTTTGAGCGAGCGAACGAGGCGAGGCGAACAGGAAAGAACATGCGCCAGCGCGAGTACTGGATTTAGCCCCCCGCCTCCCAATTGTCCTGTTAATGTATAAAATGAATACAAAACACTCTAAAATATCATGAGGGAGTGTTTCTAGTTAGTTAACCATTACAACCTCTATTTTGGGCCAAGAAAATAAACTGCAGTCGGCTAAAAAGAAATTATGTGAACATTCCTTATATGGGTAAGAAATCTAATTTTGCAAGAAAACGTGACGTGATGGAACATTTTGGCTATTTTTCCTGGATTCAGCACCCCAAAATCTATAGGAATCAGTTGCAAAACTGGAGGCAGTTTTTTGGTAGTGTACCTGTGTTATTTTTGTACTCTTTCTTGTTTCTTTTCAATTGCATTGGGAATCAGTTCTTCTGGCAATGCAGCATAAACATTTTAAATAAAATATTTCAAAAACATTATGTGAAAATTAATGATTAATTTTTTCTTTTCAGAAAGTTTGCGTTAACAACAAAAATTCCTGACACAAAAGGCTGCCACAAATGTTGTATAGGTATGCATTCTGTGCAGTTTTCTTGATTTTATGTTTAATATGACTTTTTACTGAATGTGAGATGTAAGCGTGAAAATCAGATGCTGTTGGCATCCCAGTTTGTATGTATGTTTGACCGCATAGCTTATAATTTAATATATTTTGGATCATTTTTTTTAAATTGTAGATTAAACACTTGCTAACAGTTTAATGTGAGTAATTTATAAAGAACATTACACTAAAAGCAAAACTAACATCTAGAATTTAGTGGAAATACTATTAACTCAAGCATTAAAAATATAATTGATACATTGATGAATTTCAGTAAAACTGGCAAGGTCGATTTTAATATTAAAACTAGAAAATATTTGTTCCTGAGAGACTACTCTTGGGGGCATGTTTACTAAAGGTTAACATGCATTAACAAACGTTAATGTGCACTCTGTGCCGTTGTGTCCATTGAAATAAAATGGGCCACAGCAACACTTAATGCACGTTAACATTCCTTAAACATATGTTAACCTTTAGTAAATATGCCCCTTAATGCCAGTAGTCTATTCATACCCATGAGTTCTTCTGATTTTCTTTTAAGTAAAGATTTTTCTGGTCTTGTTTATACACCATCTGGTCTTTGATCTATTGCACTTTCACATAGCCTTCATTGAAGATTTATGTGTAGATTGTGGTAACATAAGACTAAGGTTTGCCTCTTTGCAGATGATACCAAAATCTGCAATAGAGTAGTCACCCAGGAAGGTGTAGATAACATGAGGAGGGATCTAGCTAAGCTTGAAGAATGGTCTAGAATTTGGCAACTGGGATTTAATGTTAAAAAATGTAAGGTCGGGGAGTGGAGGTGAGGAGTCGAGCTGAGCCCGAACGTGCCCTGTGTCTATCCTGCGTGTTTGGGGGAGTCTGACCTGCCGGAGCAGCGGTGTGACGCAGTGCCTGGTCCCGACGTCATCTCCGGGGCTTGAAAAGGAAGTGGCTGTGCTGTACACTTCGGGAGTGGAGGTGAGGAGTCGAGCTGAGCCCGAACGTGCCCTGTGTCTATCCTGCGTGTTTGGGGGAGTCTGACCTGCCGGAGCAGCGGTGTGACGCAGTGCCTGGTCCCGACGTCATCTCCGGGGCTTGAAAAGGAAGTGGCTGTGCTGTACACTTCGGGAGTGGAGGTGAGGAGTCGAGCTGAGCCCGAACGTGCCCTGTGTCTATCCTGCGTGTTTGGGGGAGTCTGACCTGCCGGAGCAGCGGTGTGACGCAGTGCCTGGTCCCGACGTCATCTCCGGGGCTTGAAAAGGAAGTGGCTGTGCTGTACACTTCGGGAGTGGAGGTGAGGAGTCGAGCTGAGCCCGAACGTGCCCTGTGTCTATCCTGCGTGTTTGGGGGAGTCTGACCTGCCGGAGCAGCGGTGTGACGCAGTGCCTGGTCCCGACGTCATCTCCGGGGCTTGAAAAGGAAGTGGCTGTGCTGTACACTTCGGGAGTGGAGGTGAGGAGTCGAGCTGAGCCCGAACGTGCCCTGTGTCTATCCTGCGTGTTTGGGGGAGTCTGACCTGCCGGAGCAGCGGTGTGACGCAGTGCCTGGTCCCGACGTCATCTCCGGGGCTTGAAAACCGCGGCTTGTACCACGGTTGCGCGGTCGCGGTTGCGTTTGAAGGGGTGCGTTTAAAGGGGTTGTTTAGGCCCCTTGTGCGCCCCTTAGGCGCCCGTGGTGCACGAGGAGCATTGAGCTGGGAGGCTGGGAATGGGTAAGCGTAAGAAAAAGTTAAATGTGAGTACTATCAACCCAGTCAAGGCTGTTAAGATTTCTGGCCCTATGGATAAGCATGTAGTAGCTGCTTCTGGGGATAGGAAAATGCCTGTTGTTGTTCTTAAGTCTCCGGCCTCCTTGGATAGCTCCTCTAGTTCTTTAGGGGGTTTTAACTCTGCCCCACATGCTAATATAAAGAGTTCCCATCTAATGACGTCTTCGCCCGTGGAGGAAGTGCATTCCCGGGGTCAGGAACTAATAACATCAGTAGTTTCACCCAGTTGTCTGTCGGACATTGCGGCAGTTTCTATGCCTCAAGTTCTTCAGATTCCAGTGGTTTCCGGAGGCGTTCAATGTGATGGTGCATCTGTTTCTCCAGAGGACATTCAGAATGTTTCTTTGTCCGATATCTGGTGTGTTCTCTCTCGGATTGAACGCTCCTTATCTTCTGTTGCAACTCAGATAAATGATTTTTCTAAGGACTCAGTAGCTAAAATGTCCCAACATGATCTTCAGATTAATGCTTTAGATAGTAAATGTCAGAAATTAGATGTGCAATATTCTTTGTTACAGTCTTCTAATTTGTCTTTTATGAAGGATAGTTTGATATTGCATACTCAGCAAGAATTACTGGAGAATAGTCTGCGAGCGGTAAATATTAGATGTTTAAATTTTCCTTGTACTAGATTATTATCACCTCAGATATTATTTGATAAGTATTTAATTGAAATATTGGGGTATCAGGCAGATACCAAGCCTTTAATTACAAAAATGTATTATTTACCCCAGACGGTTCCATTGGTTCCTGGTGAATGTCAAGCTGCAGTTTTTACTGCAGCTTTAGATTCCCTTGATGTTACTAATTTCATAGAATCTTCTCAAGATTTAATTGAGACTAGATCTACGCTTCTGGTGTCCTTTTCTTCAGAAAATGATAAAAATACTGTTATGCGACTCTATTTTCGTAATAAGAATGCTGATTTCTGTGGGGGGAAAGTTACTATGTTTCCAGATGTGTCCAGGCAAACTCAGGCTAGGCGAAGGGCCTTTTTGACTTTTAAGTCTCGGGTACTCGCTGCTGGCGCAACGTTTTTCCTAAAGTTTCCGTGTAAATGCCTGGTCACATCTGGAGGTACTAAGTATATTTTTACTGATGTTGGGTCTTTAGAAAATTTCCTAAAGGAATTAGTCCCTCAGGAAGTAACAGATGTGTAAGTATGTAATGTAATATTATGTCTTTATGTAATATTATGTTTCTTTTCTTTTTCTTTTTCTTTTAGCAATGTAAGTAATAATTAGAGTTTTTTTTCAATTGGTTGTCAGCTCGGACACCTCCTATCACTCCCCGTAATGTGGACTAATTTGGATTGCTTGCTTTTCTTGTGATGATTATATTACTTATGTATAATTTTGTATAATCTCAATAAATATAAAGTTAAAAAAAAAAAAAAAATGTAAGGTCATGCATTTGGGCTGCAGCAATCCAAGGGAGCAATACAGTATAGGAGGTGAAGTACTTTTGTCCACTAAAGAAGAGCGGGACCTAGGCGTGGTTGTGTCTGATGATCTTAAAGTAGCTAAACAGGTAGAAAAGGCGACGGCAAAAGCTAGAAGGATGCTTGGGTGCATACGGAGAGGAATGGCTAGCAGAAAAAAGGAGGTGATAATGCCTCTGTATAAGTCTTTGGTGCGACCTCATTTGGAGTATGGTGTGCAATTCTGGAGACCACACCTTCAAAAGGATGTGAACAGGATGGAGTTGGTGCAGAGGGTTGCTACTAAAATGATTAATGGGCTTCATTATAAAGCATATGAGGACAGACTTAAGGATCTTAATATGTACACCTTAGAGGAAAGGCGGGATAGAGGTGATATGATTGAGATGTTTAAATACCTCCGTGGCATGAATGTTCAGGGAGAGAGCCTCTTTCAATTGAAAGCAAGTTCTGCTACGAGGGGACATGGGATGAGGGTGAAGGGAGATAGATTCAGGGGTGATATGCGGAAATATTTCTTTACAGAAAGAGTAGTGGATCCATGGAATAGTCTCCCAGTGGAGGTGGTAGAGATGAGGACAGTAACTGAATTCAAAAAAGCATGGGACCAACACAGAGGATCTCTAAAGGTAAAAAGTGGACTGTTGTTGTTGTTGTTATGGAAGGACAGACTAGATAGGCCATGTGGTCTTTTTCTGTCATCATGTTTCTATGTTTCTCCATTGGTACTGGAGACCTTAACCTGTTGACTTATCACATACCGATTCTTGACGTGACAGTAGGTTAGTAAGTTTGGTCATTCTTTCCTTAAAGGTCTCTTTGAAAGATTTGATCCAATTCTATCCCCCCAAGGGCCCATTTTATTTTGTCTTTCTTTCTTTCTTGGTATGCATTCAGCATTAAGAGCTGGTGAATTAACTACATAAAACATATAGAATTTTATGACAAACAGGGATATTGAGGCCTGCAGCTCAAGCAAGAGAACGGTGCTTGACCAGGTAGCAGGGAGGGATAGCCAAGACAACAGATGCTGTCTGTGTGGGTACCACACAGACAAGGCTGGTCCAACCACTAGGCAAACTGTATGGTCACATAGGAGGACAGCAAAGAGCAAAGCATTCAGAGCTAAATAATAGATTCTGACAGTCAAGGGGGGGGGGAGGTGGGAATAAGGCTAAAGGTTTGCCTAGTGCACCAGCACCTTGAACCAACTGTGGCCGGCCCTGCACATAGGGGCATCTTTACAAAAGTATGGTAAGTTTTTGCACTTACCACATGTTAGTGCAAAAATTAATGCATGATAAATGCAAAGCCTGTGCAATAAATTTGGGCATGGCCAGCATCTACCCTGCATTTACTGCACATTATACGCACCTGCAGATAGCATGGATGCATCCTTGCTATCTGATGATGCAAAAACCACTGATCACAGCCCCAATACCCCCCCCCCCAAATACACATTGAGTACACTACCCCAGATGGACTCCCCCCCCCAAGCACTTACCTGGATAACCCTGGTAGTCTAGCGGATGGGGTAGGAGCAGTTTCCTCTCTCCCCCCTCCCCCCCAGCTTCTGCCACATTGCTATTGTGTTCAGTAGTGAATAAGATCCCTAGCAGTACTCCTGTGGTGCTATAGCTAGAAGTCAGTCTGCTAAATAAGGGCTATTGCTCCCTAGTGGTAGTTCCACATGACTACCATTGGGGGTCATAGCCATTATTTTAAACCTAGTCAGAAATGGGGTAGAGTGGTGGGGATCACTCCCACGCCCCCCTCACTAGACTACCAGGGCTACCTCAATAAGTGCCAGGGGAAGGGGAATAGGAGTTGGGTGTCATGAGCCAGCTTTTTTTCTGCAAGTGCATTACCTGATGGCAGTAGAATGGTTGCATTTATTGCCATCTCTTAAGATGTTAGTAAGTGCACACACACTGTCAGCAGCCATGACATCATATGGCAATGTACCATGTGTTAGCCATGCCCTCCACCCATTATTCACCTTGATCCCATGCTAGGCAGTTAATGTAGGATTTTTACTGCGTGGTTGATTTTCTCCATGGACAAGCAGGATAAGTACTCACATATGGCTGACGTTACTGATGGAGCCTGCATGTTAACTTCGGCTAATTTCTAGAAGCTTTTAGAAAGTTCCTTGTGCAGCCTGCTGCTACCACCTTAGTAGCTCAGTCTTATTTTTTTATGTGGAGCCCCTTTGGGTGCTTTTCCTGAGTATGTAACTCACTGTGTTGTTTTTTTTACTCCATTTTGTATGCTTTTGTACACTTCTATATATTTCCAGGAACAAGCAGGAATGCAGTCTTCACATATGGGTATCGTCGGTACCGATTGAGCCCGTGCAGGAACGCTCCCCAGCATCCAATAGAAAAGCCTTTGGGAGCACTCCACTGCACCTGCGCATCTGCCTTCCTAATTCCTCTCCTCAGTTCTTTGTTTCCTGCGGAGCCAGCAGAAAGTCCTTTTCCTGTCACACCGAAAAACGTTTTGTCTGCCTTTTCGTCGATGCTGGTATCTTTGCTGATACTGGCCCCGATAATAATTTTGTTTTTCTTAAATTTTTTCTTTTCTGTCAGGTGGTTCACCGCCACCTTAGGTCGCTGCCTAAAATGTTCCGATTGTCACCATGGACAAACATATTAGTGGCTTTAAAAAATGTTCCAAGTGCCTCCGGCACTATGTCGGTCACTGATTCTCATGACTGGTGTCTATAATGTTTGGGCCCAGACCATATACCAGACAATTGTTCTTTGTGTAAACAAATGACCAGACGAGGCATAAGAACAGAGCCAAACAGTATGACTCACTGTTTGCCCTGGACTCTATTTCAATGGCTTCAGCATCGTCGAGGACATTGGCATCTTCAGCTAGTTCTCAGGTCTCCAAAAAATTGAAACATAAACTAAAGACTAAGTCCTCTGCATCGAAATTTGATACCGATCATCGAGGTAAGTGCCTGCATTCATGAGATGCACCGAAAGGGGCATCTGATGCTGACAGACTGGCCAAACAGCCCCGGTGGGAGGAGCAATCCTCCAAAGCCACACAGAGGCTCTAGGACGTTCCTGAGGCATTGACCTCTGAAGAGCTACTAGTATCATACTCTGGGATGGTGGCACACAGCCCCAAACTCAAATCCACCCAGACATCAGTGTCCTCCATCGATCAGCATTTTTTAGCTATCAAGAGGACTGGAATCTGTATCAGTGGGTCCTCTACCTCCGATTCCTCCCTTGGAAACGGTAACCATTGTTGGTACGCAGCCGCTTCCTGATTCAAGTATCACACTACTTGAACATCGACATTGAGCATTGCCATTGGCTCAAGATCGTCAATACTTCGATTTCCTTTCTGAATCGGAATCATCATCTTCTGACTCTGAAGAGACATCGGAGGATTCCAGGGCCACCTGGGATATCCCCTATGTTCCCTCTCATCCTCATGCAAGGCGTCGGTCCCCTCCAGAGGACATGTCCTTTCAGGACTTCATTAGGGACATGGCAGCGGGTCTCCATATCACCATAGCATCGGAAACAGAACCGAGGGCTGAGAAATTAAAAGTTCTCTAATACCCCTTGACCCCCCCAAAGAGGCGACAACGTTACAGGTGCATCAGATCCTACAGGATTTAATGCTACATATGTGGGAGGCCCCACTAACGATTCCACCTATTATTAAACGCCTTGATACTATGTACCGAGTCCCACCATGCCCAGGGTTTCAAAAGCCTCAATTACCGCACCACTCAGTGGCAGTGCAACACATCAAGAGTTTTAAAATTCATTCATCGGTGCTGCCTGGCAAAGATGCCAGAGCTCTCGATGCTTTTGGTTGTCACTGCTTCCAGGTATGTATGCTTCTAGGATTACATCCTATGCCCTCTACATGGGCATGTACCTCAAGGATGTCTCAAGGGATCTAGGAAATTTTGTTCCTATTCTCCCAGATGACAAACGTGACGCTTTCATAGGTATAGTCAAGCAAGCTCAAAATACTTTGAAGTTCAGCCTTCAATACCTTTGAAATGACTTGCAGAGTTGCTACAGTCTGAATAAGAGCCAATAGGATGGCATAGCTCCAGGCATCGGACCTCGAGCAGTGGGTTCAAGATAAATTAGCTAATATTTCTTGTTCTGGAGAAAACTTGTTTGGTAAGGGTTGGAGAGAAAAGGCAGGAAAGCCTCAAATGTTTCTCAAGAAAGACCCCTAAGAGGAAAGGTTTAAAAGGTTAGGGCTCTTCATCTTGGAAAAGAGACTTGGTCAGGCTGCCTCAAAAGAAACAGAAAAAAAAAGAAATAAAATATTCCAAAAGGCCTATTGCCAACATGTTTCTCATGTGCCTTCTGTTTTGGCATATATAGGTTATTTCTCTTTTTGTTAGAGACGGCCTGTAGCTAGGAATTCACATACATGAGGACTTCATCCTGCTTGTCCACGAAGAAGAGAGTTACTCGCCTGCAGCAGGTGTTCTCCGTGGACAGTAGACTAAGTCCTCACAACCCTCCCACCTTCCCTTGGAGTTGCATTTTACGCAGCTTTCAACTGATTGAGGCAAAATGGCATGGCGATGGCAGGCAGGAAGACGCATGCACGCATAGTGAAGCTTATTAAAGGCTTCTAGAAGATATTGGGAAATGCTCCCGTGCGAGGGCTCCATCGATGATTTACCAATACTTGAGGGCTTATCCTGCTCTCCATGGAGTATACCCGATACGGGTGAGAAACGTTTTCTTCATTCATATCCTTTTGTCATGTTTTGGAAGATGATTATATGGCTGTAATAGCCTCTCACCTTATCTTTAAACCATGCTAGCAGTTGTTGGGCCATCTTTTACATCTGGTCTGGGCTTCCAAGCTGATATTTTTAAACAGTGCCCTGGCCTGATGTAAACTCTTAACCTTTGTAGCTGCTCCTGCCTCCTCCAACAAGAAGTTGTGTTGGAGGGGGGCAGGGGCAGCAAGCCATGAGCATAATAGCAAGGGCATTTTAAATCCCGACATTGCGGATGCATCGTCATGCTGTATTCCCTCCCCCAAGTAAGAAGATGGATGCTGTGAGTTGGGACGGCATGGCGGGCCGGGTGGCACTGCAATCTTCGGCGGGAGGGTGGCATGGAGGATCTGTCTAGGATCACAGAAAACCTCGGACCGGCCCTGTGTAAGAGATGGTACCTTCTCAATAGAGCTAAAAAAGCTATTCAAGAAAGAAAGACAGCACCACAGGGGACTAGGAGAAAACTAAGGAGAAATGGTTATAATATACATGGACGATAAACAGAAGAAGAAGGGGAGTCAAGATCTAAAAACAGCCTTAAAGAGGTCAGGGTTTTGCCTGGATTTGAATAGGAACAGAGAGAGAGAGCCTGAAAAACTGATTCAGGCAGTCTTTTGCAGGCATACAATGCAGTAAGGTGGAACAAATGAAGTCTGGAGTTGGTTTCAACAGTTACCTTTGCACCAGATCCTTTGCTCCACAAATGGCTAGGTCGAAAATACTGTGACATTGGCCCATTCAGTACTGGGGGTAATTGAAACCACCCATTATTACCGTGTTGCCAGTGTTATTAGCTTCCCTAATATCTGTTCCATATCATCCTGCTAGACCAGTCCAAACCAAGTGGGTTGTGTTCCCCTACCAGCAGATTGGTGGAGACAGATAGCCAATGAAATGCCCAGATTTCAATGACATCACTCCCATGCCTCTATCAGCCTGAGCAACCTCAGTATTCTTCTGTCTCCAGCAGATAGTGGTAGGATTTTCTCAACTCTGAAGAAAATCGGAACAATTGGGAGGAAAAAAATGTATTTCCTTATCGTCCCTCAAGTCCAGTCCCGAGCCTCTGGGGGTTGTGATCCTCCTCCAGCAGCTTGGAGACTGAGAAATGTCACTCTTGTGATGTCACTGGCATATATATGGCCAGGATCCGCCTCTACGCTCCAGTTATCTCAGTCTCCAAGCAGCTGGAGGATTGTGAGCCTGGAGGTTCGGGGCTCACTTGAGGAGCAATTAAAGAGAGTTAGCGTAGGGATTTGTTAACATTTCTTAAGATTTCTTGAAGTTTGTTTGTTTTGCTAAAGGTGATTAGGGCTCCTCTAAATTTGGTGCCGAAGTGCTTTCCCTCCTCCCCTCCCCTCCATCCCGCTCTCCTCCCCTCCCCTCCATCCCGCTCTCCTCCCCTCCCCTCCCCTCCCCTCCATCCCACTCCTCTCCCCTCCCCTCCCCTCCATCCCACTCCTCTCCCCTCCCCCACTGGTTAGTTAGCGGGGACCTGTGCGGCCTAGTAAGCAGGCGAAGGCAGGAGAGCAGAGCCAGTTACTGAGCCCGAGGGTGGTTCAAAGACACCGGTAGCTTCGGTTCCCACTAACACAGAGGTTTTGCCTGCTAAGTGTTGGAGGCCACAGGAGGAGGAGAGCTGCCAGATCGTCAGCGGTTTGGACCACGTGGGGGGTCCCGGCTGGTACGGTTGCAATTGCATGGCAGGGGAGCGGCATCCACTTTAAAAGTTTACACAGAGGTAAGACAGAGACCGGTGGTTTAGGTTTTGGTTAGCGGCCGCGTTTAATAGGCTTGCAAGGGGGGCCGCAGTGGAGTCTGCAGAGCGGGAGTCGGCCATGCTGCATGGCTAGAGCATGGGAAATAGCCATATTGAACAGGAGCTTTTTCTGGGGCTCCGGTGCGGGCCGCGAAGCTTCATTTTTGTTTTAATTCATTTGGAATAGGTTGGGACAGGTTAAGTGAAGGGTCCTTGTCAGTTTTTAAAAGGGCCCCCCCCCCCCCCCCCCCCCCCCGAATTTAACAGGTTGAAGACTAACACTAATTTTTAGTCACAAAGTTGAGGTTGCCTGAGACAGGGCTCGGGCAGGAAACTGCGGGGCTGTACACATAGTAGGTGGTTGACCGCAATGCCTTCTAGACCGCACTGTTTGGTTTGTGGTACTAGAAGGGGATCAGTGTCAGAGGCTGGTATATGTAAGGGCTGCACTCAGGAGGCAGCTTCAATGGAGAAGGCATTGGAGGCAGCGGGTGAAGGGGCTCTCCAGTAGTCCGGGGGTGCTGGCGGAGCAGTTTTCTTCCGAGAGGCTGCCCCCAGAGCCGGTGGCAGGGACCTCTTCCTCTGCGGATCTCCCGAGCCCTCAGCCATCGTTGCCAGGGGGCCTGGCGACAATTTTTTCTCCTGCATTTGTTGCGTTAATTAAGCAGGCGTTTGGGGGGCCTCAGGGAACACCTGCAGCTACTAACGCTGCGGTAGTCCCAGGGGAAAAGAGGCTCGGCACGCCTCTGGGTTCTGCGGACTCAGGAATTCTTCCAAAGAAGCTCAGAGGGGATACAGATCAGTCGGAGCCTTCGGTAGCATCGGAGGGGGTTCGTTCCGAAGGAGGAGAGCCAGATCTGGAGTTGGAGGATGATTTGGAGGAATGAGAAATCACTGAACACGAGGATCAGGCTAGAGTGGTGCACGTCTTTCATAGGGATGAGTTACCAGCGCTTATATCGGAGACCCTCAAGGCTCTGAATATGCCGGTGATGGAGTCGGCGGAGGATTCGACCCTGGAAGACCCGTTACTGCAGGCGTTTCGGAAGACTAAAAGAGTCTTTCCAGTCCACAGGGTGGTGCGAGAAATGATTCAGGAGGAGTGGGACATGCCCGAGGCGGCCCTTAAAGGGGCAAGGGTTATGTCTCGTCTTTACCCGCTGGTAGACCAGGATCAGGAGTAGTTTAAAGCCGCGCGAGTAGATGCAGCTGTCTTGCCAATTACTAAGACTACCATTCTTGTGGAAGGGAGTGCGGCCCTCAAGGATGCTCAGGACAGGAAACTCGAGGTATTATTGAAGCAGGTGTTTGAAGTGAATGTGCTGTCGTTACAGGCTTCTATTTGTGGAGCTTGGGTGGCGAGAACCTGTCTTCGGTGGTCACAGAGAATTCAAGGGGATGAAGGAGCGTCCGGGGAAGCGTCCAGGTTGGAGACTGGGGCCGCTTATTTGGCTGATGCCCAAAATGATCTCATACGAGGTTTGGCGAAAAGCATGGCCTCGGTAGTGGCGGCGCGATGTTATCTTTGGCTGCGCAATTGGGCGGCAGATGGATCGTCAAAAGCCAGGCTGAGTAAACTTCCCTTTAGGGGTAAGCTACTCTTTGGGGAAGATTTGGACAAGCTGGTAAAGGACTTGGGGGAGTCAAAAGGCAGTAGGCTGCTGGAGGACAAGCAGAAGCAGGGACAACAACGAACTCCACCGTCAAGAGGGCAACAAAGGGAGTTTCATTGGTTTCGTCCCCCGATGTTCAGCCAAGCTCAAAGATGTCGTTTTCCCTATAGGTCCCAGCCTCTTCCTCCTCGAATCTACGAAAGTCCCAATGACGTCAGGGGGGCCCAGGTGGGACTCGTGCCCGTAGGGGGTCGGCTACAGGATTTTTATCCTGCCTGGGTCCCGATTACGTCGGATCAGTGGGTGTTGGAGGTCATTCGAGAAGGTTATGCGTTGGAGCTTCACCGACCGGTGATGGATTCTTTCATTCAGTCGCCGTGCAGAGAGTGCCTCAAGTGTGATGCAGTATGGCAGACAGTGCAGAGGCTGCTGGACCTCAAGGCCAGGTCCATAGTACCGGTGCCGGCGGACCAATTTGGCTGCGGTCGGTGCTCCATATACTTTGTGGTCCCAAAGAAGGACGGGGCTTATCGACCAATTTTGGACCTCAAAAGAGTAAATCTCTGTCTTCGCGTATCGCACTTTCGTATGGAGACTCTAAGGTCGGTCATTGTGGCGGTACGGGCAGGCGAGTTTCTCACGTCTCTAGACCTCTCAGAAGTGTACCTGCACATGCCGATCCATCAAGAACATCAGAAATACCTCAGGTTTGCGGTGCCGATGTGGCATTTCCAGTTTCGGGCCTTGCCATTTGGTCTGGCAACAGCGCCTCGGACATTCACCAAGGTGATGGTGGTTGTAGCGGTGTCGTTGCAGAAAGAAGGGGTGCTGGTACATCCTTATCTGGACAATTGGTTAATCAGAGCAAAGTCCAGGGCAGAGAGCGAGACGGCTACTGCCAGAGTGGTGGTGTTTCTGCAGAATCTTGGTTGGGTAGTCAATCAGGAAAAGAGCCGGTTGACTCCGTCACAGGAACTGGAATATCTGGGAGCAAAATTCGATACAAGAGTGGGACGAATCTTTCTGCCTCAGCATCGGGCACAAGCATTGAGGAAGTTAGAGTGTTTCTCAACAGACCGCATCCGAGGGCTTGGCATTATCTGCAGGTACTCGGGACCATGGCTGCGACTCTCGAGCTGGTTCAGTGGGCACGAGCACATATGAGGCTGTTGCAACGCGCCTTGCTCAGACGGTAGTCACACCAGAAGAATAAGTTATCGCAGCGGCTGCCCTGTCCGGCAGAGATGCGCCAGGCGCTGCGGTGGTGGCTGCAGCCGGCATGCCTAGCGAAAGGAATGCCTTCGGAAGCTCCTGCGTGGATTCTCCTGACGACGGATGCCAGTCTGGTGGGCTGGGGACCTCACTGTCAGTCGGTTCACTCAGGGTCAGTGGACCGAGCTGGAACGGAGGTGGTCAATCAACAGATTGGAATTACGTGCAGTAACGTTGGCACTGCGAGAGTTTCAACCCTATCTCCGAGGAAAGTCCATTCGAGTGTTTTCTGACAATGCGACAGCAGTTGCTTACATCAATCATCAGGGAGGCACCAGCAGTACCGCACTGGAGGAGGAAGCCGAGGGGCTGCTCGAGTGGGCCGAGGCGCATCTGGTGGCTCTGCAGCACATGATGTAGCAGGAGTGGACAATGTGGAGGCTGATTTTTTTCAGTCGTGTAAGAGTGGATCCAGGAGAGTGGAACCTTCATCAGGAAGTGTTTGAGATGCTGTTGCAGCGTTGGAGCACACCGGTACTGGATCTCATGGCCACATTCTAGTTCGCAAAGGTCGAACGTTTCTTCAGCAGAAGGCGAGAGAGAATGTCGGAAGATGTGGATGCACTGATACAGCCTTGGCCCGAACATCAGCTACTATACGTGTTTCCACCTTGGGTGTTGATAGGTCGGGTGTTGCAACGTATAGAATGTCACAGAGGACTGGTGCTGTTGATCGCACCGGACTGGCCAAGAAGGCCTTGGTATGTGGATCTGATGAGGCTGTTAGTAGCGGAGCCATGGAACCTGCCCTGTCGAAAAGACCTGTTAACGCAAGGGCCGTTATTCATGCCACAAGTGGATCAATGCTCTCTTACAGCATGGCTCTTGATAGGGCAAGACTGAAAGGCAAGGGTTATTCCGCGGCAGTCATTGGGACTTTGTTGAAGGCGTGGCGGAGATCGACTTCGTTGGCTTATGTCCGGATATGGCGAATATTTGAGGCTTGGTGTGTGGACAGGAACGTGGAGGCGTTGCGAGTGTCGGTGCCTCAGATTTTGGCGTTCTTGCAGGATAGTTTTCAGAAGGGTTTGGTGGCTGCATCCCTGTGGGTACAATTGTCTGCGTTGTCCTGTTAAAGGGGAAAGGTTAAAGGAAAGTCGCTTGGAAGCCATCCAGATATAAAACGTTTCTTGAGAGCAGTGGTTCTCTTGAGGCCACTGTGTAGGCAGATAGTTCCGACTTGGGATCTTCAGATAGTGTTGGAGGCATTGGGGCGACAGCCCTTTGAGCCGTTGTCTCGAGCGACTATATCAAAGATCTCACTCTCAAAGTGGTGGGCTTGGTAGCTATATGTTAGGCACGACGAATCTCCGTGTTACAGGCTTTGTCTTGTAGAAAGCCTTTTCTGTCTTTCTATGACTCGAAGGTGGTCTTGTGGCTGGTGCCAGCCTTTTTACCTAAAGTAGTTTCGGCTTTCCATGTGAATGAAGTAGTGTCCTTGCTGGTTTTCAGGGAGGATACGGGTGACCCGTCGGCAGGGACTTTGCGTTTCGTAGATGTCCGTCGGGCGTTGAAGTATTTAAGTAGGACGGCGAGTTTCCAGAAATCGGGTAGACTGTTCTCTTTGGAGGACCTCGGAAAGGAGAAATAGCGTCAAAAGCTTCTGTTGCGAAGTGGCTCAAGGAAGCGATAGCGTCGGCATATCTATTAAAAGGCAGGTCAGTTCCAGAGGGTCTTAAAACTCATTCGACTAGGGCGCAAGCGGCGTCTTGGGAGGAGCATAGTTTAGTACCCGTTGTGGAAATTTGTAAGGCGGTAGCCTCGTCGTCTCTAAATTTGTTTGTCAAGCATTACCGTCTGGATGTTCAGGCGGAGAGAGATGCCTGTTTTGGTTCAGCAGTGCTTCAGGCGGGTTTGGCTGGTCCCTCCCATAGAATTTTCGTACTGCTCTGTTACATCCCCAGAGGTTCGGGACTGGACTTGAGGGACGATAAGGAAGATTAAATTAGACTTACCTGCTAATTGTAGTTCCTTGAGGCACTCAAGTCCAGTCCCGTATCCCGCCCGTTTATTTTGGACTATGGCCTGAAGCATGCAATCTGTCACAGGTAAGAAGCAGTTTTTCCTAGAGGTCAGGTTCTTGAGGGCGGATGCTCTGCAGGGAAACCCTTGTGGGGGGGAGTCAGTTTCTTCCATAACGGGGGTGGAAGGATCTCAGCATTTCTAAAGTTTATCTTAGTCTGATAAGGAAACTTACTAGTTGGGTTTCCGTTAACTACAGGTTCAGTTTGTTTAGATTTCTTAGTAGTAGTGCTACTTAATTGTTGCTCCGGTGAGTGCTTTGTCAATAGGTTACTGGAGCGTAGAGGCAGATCCTGGGCTTATATATGCCAGTGATATCACAAGAGTGACATTTCTCAGTCTCCAAGCTGCTGGAGGAGGATCACAACCCCCAGAGGTTCGGGACTGGACTTGAATTCCTCAAGGAACTACAGTTAGCAGGTAAGTCTAATTTAACCTTCGCTCATGAATGTCCACCTTGAGAGTGACTCCCTTGAGCGTAATGTGGGAGACTCCACTAGACAAAGGTCTTTTTGCTCTTACGATAAGGGCCTGTTGAGCAGCCAGAAAATTGGAAGAGATCAGCAGCTTCACACAACCTTAATGCCCCCCCTCCTCCTCTGCCCCCCCCCCCCCAAAGACTGAAGATGCCTTAGAGGTATAGAAACATGACAACAGAAAAAGATCACATGTCCTGTCTAGTCTGCCCTTTCATATCAACTACACTAGACCCCTTTCTTCCTTTAGAGATTTTCTGTGTTTGTCCCATGCTTTTTTGAATTCAGATACTGTCCTCGTGTCCACCACCTCCACCGGGAGGCTATTCTACGCATCTACCACTCTCCGTAAATAAATATTTCCGCATACTACTCCTGAGTCTATCCCCTTTCACTCTTATCCTCTGTCCTCTCGTACCAGATCTTGCCTTCAATTGAAAGAGACCCTCCTGTGCATTTATGCTACGGAGGTATTTAAAGGTCTCTATCACATTGCCCCTAGCCCATCTTTCCTCTAAAGTATACATATTAAGATCTTTAAGTCTGTCCTCATATGCTTCATAACGACGACCACTAGCCATTTTAGTAGCCACCCTCTGCACCAACTCCAACCTGCTTATATCCTTTTGAAGGTGCGGCCGCAAATCTTCTGGAAGTTGCGGACCGCCTGCAGCAGATCTCGACAGGCGATCGCGTGGCATCGGACTCCTACTTGGACTTTGAGTCCAAATAGGAGACACAGGACAAAAAGTCCCCAGACATGAGGCGACACTGAGACGTGCCCTCAAACCAGTTTCCCCCGATGACCTGATACTGTTCCCCGCCCGAGGGTGTCGCTTTCCTCGATTTTGTTCGGGACATGGCCAAGGCCCCCACACACCGAGGAATTGTAAATACTCCAATATGAGGTCCCCAAGAAGGAAACCCTTACGGTACCAGTGCCTCCAATCATTGACCACCTCCTCCGTATGTGTCAAACGCTGGCGTTCTGTACCAGTGGTCAGTAGGCACCTCAATGCCATGTACTGGATATGCCGAAGCCCTAGGTTTCAAAGATCCAGCTTCCCTGCAACTCAATGGTCATGGAGTTGGCCATGCTTCAGCTTAAAAGCCAAAAAACTCATTCATTGGTACCACCCGGCAGGGAGGCCCAAACCCTCGATGCCCTGGGCCGGAAGACCTTTCAGGGCTCGATGCTAACTTGTCTGATCCAGTCCTTTCAGCTCTATATCGGCATGTACCTGAAGGAACAATTGAAGGAGGTTTAAAACCCTGACCTTGACAGTAAAAGAATACTCAAAGTTTTTGTCCCAAGCAGCCTACGATGGCTTCAAGTCATTGGCCAGGGTGGCCACCGCAGGCATCTGGGCATGATGCCAAGCATGGCTGAAGTCATCTGACCTGGTGCATTGGGTGCAGGACAAACTGATGTCCCCTGCATTGCAGAGAACCTATTCGGACACCTTTGGCAGACAAGGCTGCAGAGATAGAAACCGAGTTCATAATGAGAACCAGGCACTCAAAGATGTCCTCAGTGCAACCCTGGAAGAAAGCCCTGGGGAAAAAGGGGGACTTCCGTGCTATACCGCGCTTCCAGGCCTTCTCGGCCCTTCAACAGGGCCAGCAGCAAAAAGGCCAGCGACATGGTCCCAGAAAACAAAAGACCCTGAAGTTCCAAGTGCTGGCTCCGGCCCAGCCAGGAAGGAGCTTTTGACTGCCTAGGTGTGACCTCCCCACCCTAGGGGGTCCTCTGCTGCCCACAAGGGGGCGCCTAGCCCTGTTTGCCCACAGGTTTGCCCATCACCTCTGATACCTGGGTGCTACAAGTGGTCGAGGAGAACTACTTCCTCCATATACAGTGGGCATCACCCTTGTACTTCCCAGGAGAGCCCACCAGACCTCTTCTTCACCCAGACCCTGCTTCTCACCGAGAGGACAGGGGTCTCGGGCCTATCCTGGACCTGTGAGAGTTCAACAGGTTTCTGGTCAGGGAAAAGTTCAAGATGCTCTCCCTCAGGACATTATTTATTTATTTACATTCTTTTATATACCGCGCTATTCGGCATCAGTGCGGTTTACATTGAACAAACTGAAATTACATTGAACAGGGCATTATAACTTGGAGATAACTATTTTACAGGGAACATGGGCAATGGAGGGTTAAGTGGCTTGCCCAAGACCACAAGGAGCACCTGTGGAACTACAAACCCCAGTCCTTCCGGCCCAAGGTTGCTGTCCTCTAGTGGGATTTGAACCCCCAACCTTCCGGCCTGAAGTACCTTGCCCCAACCACTAGGCCACTCCTCCACTCCATTACTGCCATTCCTACAGCAGGGAGATTGGCTATTCTCCTTAGACCTAAAGGATGCCTACACACACATCCTAATTCATCCCAACCACAGAAAATACCTCTGGTTTGTGGTGAGGGGACAGCACTACCAATACAGGGTGCTGCCCTTTGGTCTGGCTTGTCACCAAGGGTCTACACAAAGTGCCTTGCGGTGTTTGCAGCCCACCTCTGGCACCAAGGGGCCTTCGTCTTCCCTTATCTGGACGATTGGCTCATAAAGGGGGACAAGGCTGCAGAGGCACAGTGCACCACCAACCCTGCAGCACCTGGGGTTCATCATAAACTACCCCAAGTTTCACCTCACTCCAGCCCAGCGTCTAGAGTTCATAGGGGCGCAAATAGATATCCTCCAGGCAAAAACATTCCTCCCTCGGGAGAGGCTAGAATGCCTCAGGGAGTTAGCCGCAGAGGTACACAGATGTCGGACACTAGCTATCCAGCTCTTACTCTGCCTGTTGGGACACATGGCCTCCACAGTCCATGTGACGCCATATGCCTGCCTGCACATGAGGGCAGCCCAGTGGTACCTCCACTCTCAGTGGACACAAGCCACAGGCAGGCTCAGGGACAGAGTGAAAGTGACCCGATGATAGCAGATTCCACGTCACCTTCAGGCTGGGATGCCCTTCCAAGCACCTAACCCCCAGAAGGTCCTCACCATGGATGCACCTCTAATGGGCTGGAGAGCACATTGCGGGAGCCCCCAGACGCAAGGATGCTGGTCCCAGAGGGAATCCCGGATGCAAATCAACCTGCTAGAGCTCCAGGGGCAATATTCCTAGCTCTCTGAGCCTTCCATCACCAGTTCCAACACCACTCGGTGCTGATCCAGACTGACAATCAGGTCACAATATTCTGTGTGAACAAACGGGGGGTATAGGGTCATACCCCCTCTGCCAGGAGATGGTAGCCCTCTGCTCCTATGCTGCATGCAGAGGGATGCTCCTAAGGGTGATGTACCCCCCAGGCCAGGACAATGCCCTGGCGACAAATTGAGCAGGGTCCTCCAGTCACACGAGTGGTGCCTGGATTCAGTATTAGCTTCGTGACTGTTTTTTCTCTGGGACGTTCCCTCAATGGACCTGTTCGCTAGTCTGGACAACACGCAGTTGCTCCAATTCTGCTCCCGTCAGCCACACCCATCCCATGTGGCAACGAATGTGTTCCTCATCCCATGGATGGAAGGCCTCCGGTACGCCTTCTCACCAACACCGCTGGTAGCCAAGACACTATTCAAGGTCCAGCGTGACACAGCATCGCAAATGCTGATAGCCCCTCGGTGGCCCAGGCAGCCCTGGTTCCCACTGCTCCTCTCCCTATTAGCGGCATCGCCAATTCCCCTGGGCTGAGCCCCAGGACTGTTCTCACGGGAGCAGCGCTCTCTCCTACACCTCAACCTGGGGTCCCTCTGCTCACAGCTTGGCTGCTGACAGGGTAGCTTTAGCCCACTTCAACCTCCCATGGGACGTTGAGGGAAAACCCCTCTCAGCTCAGCCCCTTGTGTCCGGATTCCTGTGGGGCCTCATGTTATCCAAACCCCTGGTCTGCTCTCCAGCGGCGGAGCGGGATCTCAATGTGGTGCTCTCGCAGCTCACTAAGCCTCCGTTTGAGCCTCTGGCTACCTGCCACCTCTAGTGTCTGTTCTGGAAGGTTGCCTTCCTAGTAACACTCACATCATCACGCAGAATCAGCGAGGTCTAGGCTCTGATGGTGGAACCACCCTACACAAGGTTCTGCAAGAAGAGGGTGGTGTCCTGCATACACCCCAAGTTTCTGCCAAAGGTGGTGTCCCCATTCCACTTCAACCAGGGAGGTGGTAGTCCCCACCTTCTTTCCAAGGCCTTAGGCCAGTAGGGCGGAGACCGTTCTTCACATTCTGGATTGTAAGAGAGCCCTATCCTTTTATCTGCAATGGACTCGGGACCATCGCAAAGCACCACAGCTTTTCGTATCCTATGACCACAGCCACCTGGGACTCCCAGTGACTAAGCAAACTCTGACCACTTGGGTGGCAGACTTCATTACCCTTGCCTATGAGCAGGCAGGGATTTCACTGGACCCATTGGTTCGTGGCGCACCATGTTAGGGCCATGGCTTCTTCCATGGGAAATCTGCATTCTGTCCCTGTGACGGAAATCTACCGGGCTGCCACCTGCTCTTCGGTCCATACCTTCGCAGCTCACTACTGCCTGGAGAGGGAGTCCTGACGGACAGCGCCTTCGGCCAGGCCGTACTCCATAATCTCTTTGGGGTGTAGGCAACTCCTGTCTTCCGAACCTTTTGTGTTCAAGCTACCGGAGTGCTGGTTCCTGGCTGGACACCTGGGTCTTGTGAGAGTCTCTCTGTAGGGATTCAGCTGCTGCTGATCACGGCTCACCCTTACAGGTCGCCGTGGCGTTTTTACAGGTTCTCGGTAGCCTGTAGCTGGGGAGTCCCATATGTGAGTACTGACTTCCTGCTTGTTCCCAGAGAAAGCGGAGTTACTCACCTGTAACAGATGTTCTCCAGGGACAGCAGGAATCAGTCCTCACAACCCTTCCTCCTCCCCTTGGTGTTGCTTCTTTACTGTAGTTTATTTTTGCCATCTTAGGTATGTCATTAGACTGAGGCAAGATGGCATCTTTGCGTGGGAAGTGGACCACACATGCGTGGTGCATCTCCCAAAGGCTTTCTTTGAAAGCTGGGAGGACACCTGTTACAGGTGAGTAACTATCTTTTTCTTCCAAACTTCATCAGTCTTACTTCAGACTTTTACATGGCTGGATATCTAAATCCAACCTAATGAGGGGTATCCAGTTTGCATCACTAGACTATCATCCTGTCCTCGCAACAGATGCTTGCAACAGTGTTTGGGGAACCCATCTCAATTTTCAGCTTATTCAGGAAACCTGGTCGCAAGCCAAACTACTTGATATCTCCTGAAGCACCGAGCAATATTTTACTACTTGTGGGAGTTTGTACACTATCTTCAGGATTACTCTGTGTTGATTCAGCCAGACAATTAAGTGACCAAGTTTTATATTAAGAGAGATGACGAAACAGATCCCTTCACTTATACCAGGAAACAGCAAATATTTGGGACTTTTGAATTTGTATGCAAATAGAAATCAGCCTCTTTTATCCTGTATGTTCAGAACCAGATAGGCAACAAGTTCAGCAGAGCTCTTCAATCCCATGCATGGTCTCTGGACTAACAAACTCTATAGGACATTTTTCAAGCCTGGGAAACTCCAAATAGATCTCTTTGCTTGCAGTGAAAATGACATTTACTCTTATTTTTCTGCACCCATCCCAAGATTGACTGGCCATAAACTGGACTTGACCCCTCCTCTACACTTATCCCTCCCATCTTTCTCATAACAAAAACCCTGCATAATTTTCAAGAGGTCCAACACAGTGATTCTCATTGGACATATTTGCCCCATCAAAACTAGTTCTCTTCTTAAAAGGCTCTCAGGTCTTTTTTCATGTAGACTTCAGATGTTTCCATCTCTGATAACTCAGAACAACGGTTCCCTTACACATCTAAATCTCCAGTCACTAGCCCTGGCAGCATTTAGTATCTGTGGTAGGTCTCCCAATACCTCTGTAAAATATTTTGGTCACAGTAAGAAAACAGTGTACCAAGCATACCTGTGCCTTTAAATGGAAGAGATTCACCATCTGTTTCACAAATGGTCATGACCAATGTTCCCTCTAATTTTTGTAGGCTGTGTGCGCATAAAATATCAGCTGTGCAGCTTTTGAAGGAAGGTTAAATTTTTGTGCGCCACATAACGACACTCAGAGTTATATACTTTAAAATTTAACTACACGTCTGAATACAGTATGTACACCACATTGATTTTAATCAAATTAAATGAGAATAGACTATTACTAAATGAAGCAGAAAATTTCTAGTAATTACAATCACAACTTTTTTTTTTCCATTTAACTTTCTATTAAATCTTTCAATAGATAGTACAAACAACTTCTGAACTCAACATTTTACCTTACCCGCCACAATAATGCATTCAGTCTTTCTTTTATCCCCAACTGGCTAATACATCATTCCATAGCACCTAAGCTTTCATCTCCCCCCCCCCCCCCCCGCTCACATTCCCCCTTTGTTAAAACATACTATCATGCCCCTCAGAAATCTCTCAAATACAGTGCTAATATCCCCCCTTGTCCAACATTTGGCTCATACTCTATGCTACATGCTAGCAATAATCCTTTTTCCCCCTCCCCTCCAGCATATTTGGAAAACTTGTACCCTACATTATACAATCTTAGTCATAACCCACCATACCACATTTATATAGAGACAGACTGTCAACATCCTAACTATGTTAACCATTACCTTAGTTAGATTAGCACATAGCTTATTTCCTAGTCCGCCCCCCCCCCCCCCCCCCCCGCTATTGTCCCCTATTTTCGAGCTCCCTTTTTATCTCACAGCCACTCATCTCTATAAAGTACTTATGTATTGGGGGGGGTTGCATACATTCGCCAGCTAACCCCATATCCGTGCCTTTAGACTCTAACCAACTTACCCCAACCCTCCCCCCCCCCCCTCTGTGGCATTCCATTTCCCCAGCCATTTCCAGACACCCTTCCATTGCTCCATACATTTTTCCTCTTTCCCATGTCTCATCCCTGTCAATCGATGCATCAAACACACATCCTCTATTCTTCTAATAAAACCTGCCCTCTGAGGGCTCCCCAACCGCAGCCAGTGTTGGGCTATCTCATTTCGCACTGCTACAATACAGTGATTCAGCACCCCCTTCTCCCTTTCCAGAATATCATCTCCCAGCTGATGTATAGGACACACCTCGGGCAGTTTTTCTAGTCTATGCCCTGTCTTTTGGTGAATTAATAGTATGACCTCATCCCAAAAACCTGTAATTTGCCCACACTTCCACTACACCTGTATTGTATCCCCTCTCTCTGGACAATCCCTCCAACACTTATCTGTTTTACCTAACCCCGCTTTATGTTGACGTATCGGAGTCCAGTACCACCGATATAGGACTTTATAGGCATTTTCTTTAATTTGTGTAGCAATAGATATTGCTGCTATTGTCTTTATTACTTTTTCCCATCTCTCTTCCGTCCAGTGGACCTCCAAGTCTGCCTCCCATTGCTTCATGAACTCCAAGTTGCCCTCTCCGCCTTCTATTAGCCCTTTATATATCTTAGACAGGGCAGCTTTCTAAACTAGGTTCCTGGACATACCACCTCAATCCACCCTCTGTCACTCCACAAATCCCTCCAAACACTCTGCTGTTGCACAAAATGACCTACCTGGATATAGCTATAGTAATCCATACTAGATAATTCATATAAATCCTTGATTCCCTCAAAGTCCTGTATTCCCTCCTCTACCACTATCTGAGAGAGATGCATAAGTCCCCGCTGCCCCCATCTTCTCAAGATAGTCGCCCTTGGCCCCTCTCCCCTCTCAAAACAAGCTTCTAGTGTCATCCCTTGTATATATTTCTTATCTTGTACTAGGACTTTCCTGTTTTGTTTCCAGATGTTCAACGTATGCACTACAAAGGGATTCATGGCATACCTAGTCCGTACTGTACTACCCCTCCACATCAGTTTTTCCAACCCCACTCCACTTACTGAGGCTTCCTCCATCTGTACCCAATGCTTCCCTTTTTCTCTATGCCTGTCATATAGTGTTTTCAGTTGCTCTGCAAGATAATATTTGCTAAATTAGGGACCCCCAAGCCTCCCTCTTCCCTTGCTCTCTGCTGTATGGACATGGCAACCCTAGGATTCTTATTTTGCCATTTAAAGCGAGTGATGTTTCGTTGTAATCGCTTCAGCTTTTGACGTGGGACACTTATGGGCAACGTTTGGAAAAGAAACAAAAACCGGGGCAATAATATCATCTTTACTGTGGCTATTCGTCCAAACCAGGATAAGTACCCCATCCCACCAGTAAACTTTCTACTTGCCTGAATAGCTTTTTATAGTTAGCTCATACAATACCTCTACTTTAGGACTTATGTGAATCCCCAGATACCTGATTCTCCCCTTAACCCATCGAAAGGGATATTTTACTCTTAATCGTGCCTGCTCTTCCATTGGTATTGATTCAAAATTTCAGATTTTGTCCTATTGATCGCGAAGCCCGACAGCCTCCCATATTCTTATAGTTCCCACATGAGTATTGATATCGAGCATCTCGGTCTAGTCACACTCATGAAGATATCATCCACAAACAAGGAGATTCGATATTCCACCTCGCCTACCACTACTCCCCTCAGATCTTCCCTTTCTCTCACTCTCTCAGTGAATGGCTCCAATGATACAGTAAATAATAGGGGTGATAGCGGACAGCCTTGCCGTGTCCCTCTCCCCTGTTTAAAGAAGCTCAAGTTGGCTCCATTGACCCTGACACATGCTTTCGGGTTCCGATATAATGCTTCCACCCACCCCTTAAACTCACTCCCCAACCCCATTCTGTCCATTACCTGAAAGAGGAAGCCCAGGACACCTGATCAAACGCTTTTTCCGCATCAAGTGAAATTAGCAATGCCTCCGTTTTATGTTCCCTCACCGCCCAAATAGTATTCAAGATTTTCCTAATATTGTCTGCCAGCTGCCTCCCCGGAATAAAGCCTGCTTGATCTTGATGGATCAACTTCCCAGTTACCTTATTTAACCGGGTTGCTAAAATTTTAACGAATAATTTAGCATCTAGATTAATCAGTGAGATTGGTCGAGCATTCATGCGGGTCCTTACTTTCTTTATGTATTATGGTGATTCCCGCCCATCCCATGGAAACCGCCAGCACACCCCCCTCCCGTGGAAGATTAAAGAGCCTCAACAGCGGAGCATTTAAAATCTCACTAAATTTCCTATAAAAACATCGCTGTTAGGCAATCCAGACCCGGGGCCTTGTCGACCTTTAACTGTTTTATAGCTTGCCTGACCTCCTCAGCCTGAATAGCCTTATTTAGCTGTACCTGCTCCTCCGCTATCAAGGTCGGTAGCTTTATAGAGTCCAAGTAACTTTGTATTTGTGCAGAATCTGGAGCTGCTCGGGCTGCATACAGCTCCTGATAATAGTCCTTAAACGCCTCCCTAATATCCCCATCTTTATTAACTATATTCCCTGCCCTATCCCAAAGTTTCAATACTTGTGACCTTAATTTCCGCTGTTTCAACCTCTGTGCCATATACCTCCCAGCTTTATTGCCCCCCTCAAAAAAACCCTGCTTCAGGAGCTGCATTCGATATCTTATTTTATCTGCCTGAAAAGCATTTAATTGCGCTCGGACTGCCAGTACTAGGCCTCTATAAGCACCTCTTCCATTTCGCACATCGAGCGCTTCAAGCTCCAGTAATCTTTCCCGCAATTCCCTTTCCCTCTCCTCCCACTCTTTTTTTTTTCGCGCTCCCCATTTTATAAATACTCCCCTCACTACTACCTTGTAGCAGTCCCAGACTCCCCCCCCAGGCCACCTCCCCATTATCATTCCAACGAAAATATTCCACTGTCTCCCTTCTTATCTCCTTCCGCACCCTCTCATCCTCCAATAAAGATTTGTTCAACCTCCAAAATTGGGTTCCTCCACCCTCCCCCTCCATTGTCAGTCTAACCTCCACTAACACATGATCTGACCATGTTATGGGATCCATTTCTGCCCCCTTTACCCTTCCTGCCAGTTCCTTAGTTACCCATATTGCATCTATCTGGTAATAAGTATCATGTACTGGGGAAAAATATGAAAACTGCCTTTTCCGGGGGTGCTGAAATCGCCATACATCCAGCAAGCCATGCTGTGCGACAAAATTTCGATATTTACCCTTATCTGCTCGCTTACCCTTACCCTCTCTTTTCCGTGTTGCATCTCTTTCTGGGTTCCACGTCAAATTGAAATCCCCCCCCCCCACATATGAGTTTGCCCTCCCCTAACTGTCCCACCGCAGCTTCTAATTTTGCCCAAAATTCCCTTTGCCCTCCTGTTGGGGCATATACATTCATTATACAGTACCATTCATTACCGACTTTGATACGTAACAGTAGAAACCTCCCCTCTTTATCCCTAATTATCGTCTGACCTCCACCTTAAGTTTAGCTGAAATAAAGACTGCCACTCCACCCTTCTTTTTCTCCACTGCGTTTGATGCATAGAAACTAAGTCCATATCCCCGAAGTTGGACCAGATGTTCTGCTGTTCTGGTTAAATGTGTCTCTTGTAAAAGCACCATTGACGCTCCTTGGCGTCTTACCTCTTTATACAACTTCTGCCGCTTCATTGGCAAATTTAGTCCTTTGACATTCATTGTTGCAATTTTTAACTCAACTTATAGCATGTTCTACTCCTTCCCCCCCCCCCTTGTCTCGGAGCTCTTGATCCCCCTCTACCTCCCCTCCTATCCCCACCTCCACTCCCCTCCCCTCCCCCCCCCATTCCCTCCTCTTCCTGTCCTCTCCCTCCTCTTCCTGTCCTCTCCCTGCGCCCCTCCCCCCCACCTTCCTCCCTTCCCCGCTCCCCCTTCCCTGCCTCCACAAGGGAGACTTGACTTCCAGTATGAGTGACTACCTCCCAGACCGTCACCTGCCTCTATCCCATTAGCCATCCTCCCCCCTCCCCCTTAACCCCCTCCGCACCTTCCCTACCCTCCCCACCCGCTGTCCTAGTCTGCCCCCTGACCTCACCCAATTTCGGAAGGTGCTGAAGCACCATTTGTTCCTCCTAAATTACTCCCTGCCCAATGGAACAACACAACCAAGCTCACCCCCCGCCAACATCAAGGACACCACCGATACACCCATTCTGAACGCGACTGCCCAAACCTGTATATAAATATGTGAATAGTTTCAGTGAATGTTCATGTGCTCCGTAGAAGTAGAACAGATTAGTTGTACATAGTGTATATAGTTACCCCTGTTAACCCAAGTTGTAAAACCTGTTATATGTAATGTACACCGCATGCTCCGCTGCTTTGTGCAATTGTTTGTTAAACGTAAACCGCGCTGATTTTAAAGAGTGCGGTATAGAAATAATATAAATATATCCTTCCCCCCCCCCACTCCCCATTATCTTATCACTCCGTCCCCTTTCCCCCTTGTCTACCCCCCCCCCCCGCCCCTACCCCCTGCAAGTGTAATGCAGGTGATACATCTACCCCCACCCTACTCCCTCTTCCCTCCCCTCCTCTTCTACCCTTCACCCTTCCTCCTTCAGACATGTTTTCATTTGAACCACTAAACAATGTCCCACAAGGTGTGAACTGTTAAGACTTCTGTTATATTTATTTATTTATTTATTTACATTCTCTTATATACCGCGCTATTCTGCATCAGTGCGGTTTACATTGAACAAACTGAAATTACATTGAACAGGGCATTATAACTTGGAGATAACTATTTTACAGGGAACATGGGCTATGGAGGGTTAAGTGGCTTGCCCAAGACCACAAGGAGCACCTGTGGGACTAGAAACCCCAGTCCTTCCGGCCCAAGGTTGCTGTCCTCTAGTGGGATTTGAACCCCCGACCTTCCGGCCTGAAGTACCTTGCCCCAACCACTAGGCTACTCCTCCACTCCTTATCCAGCTGCTCATCATCTTCTGGCTCCTCCGATATCTTCCTCTGCAGCTTTCTCTCCTTGACTTCCCTTAGTCAGCCTCGCTGGCCGCCTTCCACTGGTGGGGGGCTCTTTGCCATCTCTGACCGCTCTCTCTGACCCCATCACTTGTAGGCTTCGGTTTACTGTCCTGATCCCCTGACGTGTTGGTCAGTCCCAATTCTCGAAGGGCTCTCCAAGCTTCCTCACTGGTCCTTGCCTTCCTCGTCCTGCCATTCACAGTCATAAGAAGGCCGAAGGGGTACAGCCATTGATAACGCAGCCCCTCCTTCCTCAAATAAGCTGTCACCTCCTTCAACTCTCTGCGACGCTGCAATGTTCCCTGGGACAGGTCCTGATAGAACTCCACTTTATGGCCCTCCCACTGGAACTGCCCCCGTTTCCGAGCTGCCGTCAACAGGGTTTCTTTGGTTCGGAAAGAGTGCAAACACACCACAATGTCTCTTGGTCTGTTTTTGCAAATAGGCCCCAGTCCCCTATGAGCTCTCTCAATTTGCAGAGACTCCTGCTCCCCATTCTCATCCATGTCCGCCTCTTGTAACAATGCTCCAAACACTTTCTTAATTACTTCACAGTTTTGATACTGGGGACCCTCTGGGAGTCCTCTCACTCTTACATTATTCCTCCGTGAGCGATCCTCTAGATCCTCCACTTTCTCCTTCATTTCCTCCTGAGCATGCTTTAACTCCCTCCATCCTTTGTGCAGCTCCTCTAGTGTCCCCCCCTGCTGTTCCAACTGAGTTTCTGCTTCTTCCACCCGGACTCCCAAGTCTACTGTATCCGCAGGGATTGCAATGACTCTTTTAATTCAGTTGTAACCCCATTTTTTTCCACTTTAAGTTCTTCTTTCAGCTCATTTAACCATTACTTGATCATCTCTGCAATCCCCACATTCCAGGTACACCCACTCTCCTCCACTGTTGCAGGGTCCAATTCTGATGTCTGTTTCCCTTCTCTCCTCGCAGTGGGGCATACGAGGACCTAAATTCTGCCAGCTTTTTCTTTGCCCCCACCCCACTTTTTGATTTAACCATCTTGCACCCCAAGAGCTCTGTATGCTTATTGGCTTCTGAAGACACTGCTTGTTCCTTTCCCTTTGCCCCCCTGCTGAGCTATCTGTCTTGCTTGTAGTTTAACTTCTTCCCCATGCTTCTCCTGCAGCCACCCTTACTGTTATGTTGTTTTAGGGGTGAGCAAGTTGCCCTCCTGCTGATCTATCCCTCTAGTTTGTTACGTACTCTTGCCCCATGTTCCAGATCCGCGAGCGCCTCCAGAGCTCAATCCTCTACTTCTCTTTGCCATGTGCTCCGGGCCCCCCTCCACTTGGCTTCAAACCCTCTTCTCTCTGGCGGCAGTCTTTTCCGCTCTCCCCGCCTCTCACTCACCGGCTAGGGGTCACAGCACCGCTCCCACAGAAGCACCGGACCGTCAGCCTGCACTCTATTGCTCCTCAGCCTCCTCACTGTCCTTCCCGGTGTTCAGGCACTCACTCCGCGGCCGATGCTCTTCAAATGGCCTTCGCCTTCTGCTGATCTCCGTCTTCCTTCAATTGGTCCCCGATTGCAATCTCTCAGCCTGTACACGGCTGCTTCACCCTCCTTCACACAGGTGCCGTGGTGTGGATCACCCTGCCGTTGCTCCCGCTCGCTTAAAGGCTCCCCTGCTCAGCCCGCTGTTGCCGCGGCCTGCCGTTCACCATGTGGTGCCTCTCTCCGCTCTCGTTTCAGCTCTCCTTACCTTAGCTTTTCGCCATCTTTGCCCACTCCTTTACGCAGTTTCTTCTTCGCAGCTTGCTCCTGTCACTTCTCCTGCATCCCACCACTACTCCGCTACTGCTTGGGGGTATTTAATCGCTGTTTTGGCAGGTGCCGGTGGCGGAGCCCGTCTAGAACGCCGCCATCTAGTCTGGTGACATCACCGGAAGCCACAATCACAATTTTTAAATTTTAAGACGTCTGTGTTATTTTCTATCAGAATCAGAACTGTAATTTTTGTGTGCTCTGTTGTAAAGTATGTGCGCTCGCTCAGCAAGGTGTGTGTGCGCGCACACGTGCACAGCTTAGAGGGAACAGTGGTCATGACTCCACTCGGGGGTAGTTACTAAAATGCATTGCAAGAATAATGCACAAGATTTGCCCCTTGCCATGCAGTAGAGGGTGAAAACGAATGTGTGTTTTTACTGTTATGCACAAATTGTTTGCCCACCATGCATTGAATAGTTATGAAATGCAGAGCATGTAAATAACGCAGCTTGTGGTAATCACTGCAAACTGTGCTGTTCTTGCCAAAATAATTCCAGCTCAAAGCTGGTATTTATTTTTTCCAGCCCAGAGCATCAGACCACTAACACTTGTCCCAATGCCCCAGGTTGCAGTCTTAAAGGGGTGGTATTTTTTAAATAGAACCCAGGATACCTTTCCTCCTGGCACCATCACAGAGTCTCGCTCAAACCCCCACTCCCACACAACAGAGACTCCAAAGCCCCAGTAGTAGACCACCATAAGGCTTTCCACACCCTCAATCCCAAATCTACATCCCCTGCCCCTAAAGACTAATCACCCCCGCCCCCCATCTCTTAAGGCTTTGTGGACCTAGCATTACTAATCCCTGATAGTCTAGGGATAGGCTGGCAGGAGTAAATGCTCTCACTCCTGCCAGCAGTGGGTTCAAAATGGTGCCCCCGTCTTCTAGCAGTAGTCTCTCAGTAATACCACTAAGGATCATCCTGCTATATTAGAGCAAAAGGCCCTTGTACGGCAAGTTGAATCCTAGCAGTAGTACCACAAGAATCTGGTGCCAGCCGGAGCGAGAGGGCATTGCTTCCTCCAGTCTTTCCCTAGACCTTCAGAGACTAATAAAGGTAGGCCTAGGTGGCGTTAGGGGATGGGGGAAGGTCTTCAGGAGCCAAGGGGGTGTCTATTCAGAATCTGGAGTGAGCGGGGCCATCAGAAACTTTGGGGAAGGAGGCCTGATTCCCTGATGTGGGGCTCAGAAAAGGGGGCTTCTTTAAGACTGTGGCCTGATGCATCAGGCTGCGTGCTAGCAGCCCAGTGCTTCCAGCTGGGAAAAATAAGGACAGCTTTGAGCTGGCATTTATTTTTCCCATCAGAATAACACTACATGTGGTAATCACTACAAGCTGTTTTTCCTTTTCTATGAGAGTCACTAATCTGCAGTACCGAGTTACCACAGATTAGTGACTGGTATCATAAACTAAACTGTGGTAAAATGGACCATTTTACTGCAGCTTAAAAATTAGCCCTGTCAATTTCTTCCAGATACCATATCGTACTGCCTGCCCCATCTCTATTGATTGATGAGTCCATGTATTCTGTATATCAGTCTCAGTTCTAAAAGGCAATTTTCATAAAAGAAACTGTTAAGTGAATTCCCGTATAACAAGGGCCTTCTGCATCAACATAGTGACTTACAAAAGTCTTCATATCCTTGTACATTTTTCACAATCTGCTGTTTAAAGAATACCATTTAAAATGAAGTAGGGGTTCACTGGTCTAGCCAACATACTCTGCATCAGTGCTCCTCAACCAGTATGCCAGGGCACACTGATGAACCTTGGGAATGTCCTTGGTGTATCTTGGTAGTGACAGCTTGGAAATGGCTTTGTATGGTCTCATAAGGCTCTTACCCTAACTCTATTAGAAGTGTCCCAAAAAGAGCCCAGTGCTTCCCATTGCAGTCCTTCACTCCCAGGCAGCATGCAGAAACATGAGGGGTGAGGGGAGTTTGGAGCAAATAGAGCAGAGAGCCATTCTTCAGCTTAATATGTCTCTCCCCTCTTGTCATTCAAGGATAGGATAGTGACCAAAAGAACATAAGAGATGTCATACTAGATCAGGCCAAAGGTCCATCGAGCCCAGTATTTTGTTTCCAACAGTAGTCTGTCCACATCACAAGTGCCTATCACGTTCCCCGGCTACAAGGTCACCAATATAGCACAAATTAAAGGAATGAAAAAAGATGTTAAATCAAAAAAAGAGAAAACACATTCCAAAATAAACATGTCCACAGTCTACAGTAGTATTTTATTGAGAAAAAAAAGGATCTTAGACCATCTCCAACCCACCAATGTGCATAAACATAGCACAGTGGCTCAGTGTTGGGACCATTGCATCAAGGATCCTCAAAATCTCCTCTTTTTTTAAGAATATAAATTTTAAAGACAGCTTAAAAAGGATTTATTTCTTTCCAAAATATCGTGATTTGTTTATAAATTAGCCTTCACTCCCACAGAGCAAGCATTCAAGAGTTCACATAGCATCTTCAGTATTAAGCCATTTTCTAGAAGCACAATCAAAACCAACACTTATTTGCAAAGACACCATGCCCAATGAATGCCACAAGTGAAATTGTCCAGGCATTTTGCCACTGCTTCCTCAGTGGTTACTGTGTCCCTTCAAAACTTCATAAGTGTTGCATCCATAAAATTTAAATGAGCTACATACAAAACCAGCTCTTCCCAAATCTCATTTCAAGGAAACTCCAAAATACTCGGACGCATTCCTCCAACACTCAGCCAAAGGGAGTTTCCCAAGGTAGATAGATTCCATGCTGCTTATCCCAAGGGTAAGCAGTGGATTTCCCCAGTTCACTTTAATAATGGTTTATGGACTTTCCATCCAGGAACTTGTCCAAACCTCTTTTAAATCCAGCTATACTAGCAACTTTTACTTCATCCTCTGGTAACGAATTTGAGTTAAATTATGCATTGAGTCAAAAAATATTTTCTCCAGTTAGTTTTAGATATGCTATATGGGTATGACTGGAGCAGACACTGCAGAGCAAAGAGAAGCATTGTTTATAAGCTGCTCCAGCCCCTTTCTCTTATGTCCTATGTCAAAATGTAGCAGTTAGGGATAGGGAAGAAAGGTGTCAAATAGTAGAAGATTAATGGAGAAGCAATTAGAGGGAGATGAAGAGCTGAGAGGATAACGTTTTAAAACAGGGAGAATTGGAGGATAAAAGTTGGTAAACAAAAGAGGGAGAGAGAAGAGAGGTAAGGTCCAGTTGTGATGCCATAGAGTTTGAAGAGGTGATGCTTTAAGCAGGGCCATACCAAGGGCTGTGCGAGCAATGTGACCGCACAGGGTGCAAATACGGAAAGGGTGCTGATTTCATCACTGGGCTTCCAAGAAGCCTGACAAGAGCGAGATCTCCAGGAACAAGCAGGAATGAGTCTTCACATATGGGTACGTCGGTACCGACGGAGCCTGCGCGGGAACGCTCCCCAGTGTCCCAAAAAGGAAAGCTTTTGGGAGCATCCCACATCGCCTGCGCGCTGCCTTCCCGCCTTTCCTAACCACCTCTCTCCAGTTCTTTTTTTCCGCGGAGCCAGCAGGTCGTGTTCCTGTCACCGCTGAAGAAGTTCTTTATTTTAGTTTATTTCTTTGGTCGCGCATCTGCCTTCTTCGACGCCGGACCAGTACCGCCGGTCTTTTCTTTCTTTTCTTAAAAAAATATAATTCTTCCGTTCCACTTTAGTGTATATTTTTTTTTGTCTCTCTGGGCCTTAGGCCTAAGGGAAATTTCCTCATGGAAAAGCCCGCCTCCGGGTTTAAAAAATGCACTAAGTGCAGCGGTACCATTTCTGTTACCGACACCCATGACTGGTGTCTTAAATGTTTGGGTCCTGACCATTCCATCACGGATTATGCGTCCTGCTCCATGATGTCTAAGAGAGGTTTACAGAACCGAGCAGCTAAGCTCAATACCCTGTTTCCCTCTGATGCAGCTTCGGTGGCATCGACGTCGTCCAGGGCTGCTTCTTCCTCCTATGGATCTCAGGTAACCAAACATAAATCCAGCCGGTCCTCGAAGGGTAGATCCCCCTCTAAGCATCGGGATGCCTCTGGACTTGCCCTCGAGGATCTTGCACCGGCAAAAGTACCCCGGCGGGAAGCTCCGGCTTCCAAAGCTCCTCCTATGGGGTCACAGGTTGACATCGATGGCACGACCTCGACCGATCACCTGTTACAATGTTCTGGGGTACCGGTGGAATCTGCCGGTACCGATGTCCAGACATTGATGGCGTCGATGGATCAGAATATTCTGACCATGCAGCAGGCCATCACGGCATTCATTCGAGCTGCGACGCCGCTGGTACCGCAACAGGCTCTGTTGCCGGTACCGGCACCTGCACCGATCTCGGTTCCGGTGCCAGTACCGATTGCATCGACATCAGCTTCGGTGTCGACTGCAACGGTACCCTGTCCGATGATGCCCATCGGTACCGAACCGGTACCGATCACTCCCGATGTCGATACCATTCGGTACGCGTATCGGGCTCTACAGGAGCATCCAGACAGGCGATACTTCGATTCCTCCGAAGACTCTGATGCATTGGAGGTTTCTGTCAAAGCATCAGTACTCCTTCCTCAAGAGCCTTCTTCTCCAAAAAGAAGAATGTCTCCTCCAGAGGACTTGTCTTTTCAGGACTTTATAAGAGAAGTGGCCAAGGGGCTCTCTATCTCAGTAGCCCCTGAGTCAGAGCCTAGAGCCAAGAAGTTGGATATTTTGCAATATCCCAAGGCTCCTAAAGAGGCAGCCACTTTGCCAGTTCATGAGATACTTTATGATCACATGTTGGGCATATGGGAGACCCCTCTTACTATCTCTTCCCACTCTCGTAGGCTAAACACCATGTACCGTGTCCCGCCTTGTCCTAGATTTCATAAGACTCAGCTTCCTCACCACTCTATTGTGGTGGAGTCTGCCATGAAAAAGTTAGAGTGCAAAAAGGCACTCTTCTACCCCTCCAGGGAGAGAATGTAGAACCTTAGATGCTTTTGGCAGAAAAATCTTTCAAGCCAGCATGCTTGTTGCTAGAATCAACTCCTATAGTCTCTATATGGGGATGTTTCTAAAAGAAGTTACAGATCATCTGCAAACCTTCCTCCCTTTTCTTCCAGAAGATAAGAGGGAAGAGTTTCTCACTTGGCTTAAGCATGCCCAAGATGTTTCCAAATTTTCCAACCGTGCAGCCTTTGACTCTTTTGAGGGTGCCAGCAGAGCTTCGGCTATTGCCATAGGTGCACGCAGAATTGCTTGGTTACAAGCTTCTGATCTGGAACCTTGGGTCCAAGATGGATTGGGAAATCTTCCTTGTACAGGTGAAAACCTTTTTGGCAAGGATTGGCAGGCAAAGGCCACACAGATGGATGCAGAAAATTCTGCTTTGGATAGGCTTTCAAAGTCTACCTCTAATCCTGTCAAGAAGAGGTTGTTCAAAAAGCCATATTTTCCCAAGAAGGGAAGATATTATCCTGTTTATGGTCAACAGACATCTTCTGCAGGTCGTTTTGCTGCAAAGTGTCAACAACCTAAACAGGCCAAGCCTAAGGCTGCAAGGACTCCTGTAGCCCAACAGCCTCAGCCTCCTCAGGGCCTTTGACTTGCATCTAGAGAACTTAGCCTTTCTGGCTCTAGCAGAACCAGAGCCTCTCACCATTCCAGGAAGGTTAGCTTACTTGGCTCCCAGATGGGAACAAATCACAGCAGAGCAATGGACCCTCTCCATCATAAGGGAAGGGTACAAACTTCATTTCTCAAACCTTCCTCCTCACACCATGGTGAGACAGTTCAATTCTCAAACATCTCTCCTCGACCTTCTCGGTCAAGAGATTACTACCCTTCTTGCCCAAGGGGCAATAGAAGTACCCCTTCTTCAACAGGGCTCAGAGGTCTACTCCCCCTACTTTCTTATCCCAAAGAAAACAAAATGCATGGCAGTAGTAGCTGCATTCCTACACACTCTAGGAATATTCGTATTCCCATATCTGGACGACTGGCTCATCCGAGCTCCATCCCAGTCAGAGGCCCAGACTTCCCTAACCTGCACAATTCGTGTTCTGCAGTGTCTGGGTCTGGTGATAAACATTTCAAAGTCCCAGCTCACCCCTACTCAGTCTATAGAGTTCATAGGGGCCTTGCTGGATACCACAACTGCAAGGGCCTATCTTCCCCAGGCCCGTTGCCTACGCTTAGTGCAGTTAGCCTCCCAGATTCAGTTAAAAACCCATTTAACTGCTCAAGAGGTGTTACAACTGTTAGGCCACATGGCATCCACTGTGCATGTGGTCCCTTATGCTCGCCTTCACATGAGGGCAGCTCAATGGACTTTGTCCACCCAATGGACCCAGGCATCAGGGGGTCTGTCAGACAAAATAGCAACCTCCAGGCGCCTCTTTTGGTCTCTCCAGTGGTGGAAGTCCACTCAAAATCTGTTGCAGGGGTCCCCCTTCCAACAGTTGTTACCCCAAGCAACCTTTACAACAAATGCCTCTCCAAGGGTTGGGGGGCTCATCTTCACGACCTCTCCATCCAGGGCATTTGGTCCCCACAGGAGACATCTCTACATATCAACATCTTAGAGCTCAGAGCAATCTTCCTGGCTCTCAGAGTCTTCCATACCCTGCTCAGCTACAAGACAGTCCTCATTCACACGGACAACCAAGTAGCCATGTTCTATGTGAACAAGCAGGGAGGGACTGGCTCTCTGTCGCTTTGCAATGAAGCTCTGAGATTGTGGGCCTTCGCCAGAGAGCATCAAATTCATTTTCTGGCAGTATACCTTCCCAGGAGTTCAAAACTCTTGGGCAGACACTCATTCGAGTTCTGCTTCCACACGAGTGATCCCTTCATATGGACCAGATAGTCAGAATCTTTCGAATTTGGGGAACCACGGACATAGACCTCTTTGCAAGTCCGTGGAATGCCAAACTTCCCCGATTCTGTTCCAGAATTCCGTGCCAGGGAGTTAAGGCCAAGGATGCCTTCCTCCTTCATTGGGGTCAAGACTTCCTATACGCCTTTCCACCCATTCCCCTAATTCCCAAGACCCTGTTCAAGCTTCATAGAGATCGAGGGACTATGATCCTCATAGCTCCACGATGGCCACGCCAACTGTGGTTCCCTCTACTTCTGCATCTCTCTCAAGCTCCCTCCCTGAACTTGGGATCTGCTCCAGATCGCCTGTCTCAGGAGGGGGGAAGGTTGTGGCACCCAAACCCCCAATCTCTCCATCTCAGGGCTTGGTTGCTGAAGGCTTAGACCTTCAAGATTGGCATCTGTCTCAGCAAGTGAGGGATATCTTCATGCTTCCAGAAAGCTGCCTACTAGGCGTTCCTATGCTTTTAAATGGAAAAGGTTTACCATTTGGTGTGCTGAGAGGGGTTTTAACCCTCTAGCAATACCTTTGAATTCTTTACTAGAGTATCTCCTGCATCTTTCCCATGCAGGCCTCAAAACGAATTCAGTACGGGTCCATTTGAGTGCTGTTGCAGCATCTCTCAAGCCTCTCAATGGACAACCTATTTCCTCTCATCCTCTTGTTGCAAGATTCATGAGAGGCCTTCTTTTAACTAAACCTCCCATTAGACCACCTCCAGTGGCATGGGACTTGAATCTGGTTCTTGGTCAGCTCATGAAGCCTCCCTTTGAACCCTTAGCCACTACCTCCTTGAAATTTCTTTCCTGGAAAGTTATCTTTCTTATTGTAGTCACCTCAGCTCGCCGCATCAGTGAGCTGCAGGCCTTAGTGGCTAATCCACCTTATACAAGGTTCCATCATGATAAGGTAGTCCTTAGGACCAATCCACACTTTATGCCTAAAATGGTCTCACCTTTTCATCTTAACCAAGAGGTGTACTTACCTGTCTTCTTTCCAGGTCCTCATGCATCAAGTGCAGAGAGGAATCTTCATACCCTGGATTGTAAGAGGGCTCTTGCTTTTTATTTACAAAGGACACAGCAACATAGAAAGTCTTCTCAGCTCTTTGTTGCTTTTGATCCCTCTCATTTGGGACTTCCAGTCTCTAAAAGAACACTGTCCAATTGGATTGCTCAGTGTATTTCTTTCGCCTATCAGAGCAAGAATCTTTCTCTGGAGGGCTATGTCACAGCTCACAATGTGAGGGCCATGGCAACCTCTGTGGCTCATCTAAATTCTGTGTCCATCGACCAGATCTGTCGAGCGGCCACCTGGGCCTCGGTTCATACCTTCACAGCCCATTACTGCTTGGACAAGGACTCCTGCCGGGATGCCTTGTTTGGTCAGGCTGTTCTCAAACACCTGTTCCATGCTTAATCAACTCCTGCCCTCCATCCCTGGTTGGATGCCTGAGATCCATGGGAGGAGGTAGAGCCCTTCTCAGGGTCTCACAACCTTGGGGATCTCCCAGGCATCTCTAGCTGGGGAGTCCCCATATGTGAAGACTCACTCCTGCTTGTTCCTGGAGATAGCACAGTTACTTACCTGTAACAGGTGATCTCTGGGAACAGCAGGAATAAGTCTTCACAACCCACCCACCTCCCCTAGGAGTTGTATCTTTCTATCTATCTTTCCTTTCCTCTCTTTCTCTTTGTCTCAGCTTTAAAACTCGAACTGGAGAGAGGCGGTTAGGAAAGGCGGGAAGGCAGCGCGCAGGCGCTGTGGGATGCTCCCAAAAGCTTTCCTTTTTGGGACGCTGGGGAGCGTTCCTGCGCAGGCTCCGTCGGTACCGACGATACCATATGTGAAGACTTATTCCTGCTGTTCCCAGAGATCACCTGTTACAGGTAAGTAACTGTGCTTTCTTGCATGTGTCTGGTGAGGCAAGGGGGGCACTAGGTTCACAAGACACAGAACGCATTTCTAGCTTGCTACAGCCCTGGCTGTAAGGGAGAGATTTGGAAATAAGGAATAAAGAATAGGGCAAAAATGAGATAAAAAGAAAAGACTGCTGTCAGAGAAGGGTTAGAAAAGAAGTGTTGAAGACAGACGAGAGAACAAAGGTAAAATGGAAAGAAGTGCCTGGAGGAGGAAACAGACAAGAAGAAAAACAGACTTGAGACCAACATGATTAGGAGAAAATCATGATCATACTCTCATGATCATGTACATAGTTTATCACACTACCTTTTCCTCCTACTTAATGTTAAATTGTTCCTTGTATAATGTTGGATAATGTTGATCACTGTTCAACCGTTAGATGTATAATGTTTAAGTTGTAATTTAAACCGCTCTGACTGAAGGACAAAGTGGTATAGAAAAATGTTTAAATAAATAAAAAAATACATCCAGACAATAAAGGAAGAAAAAAGTATTTTATCTTCAGTATAGTGATGGGAATTAAATAATGTGGTGATCTATTGCTATATGGCTCCTGGAGAAAACTGTATGTATTAGAACCCAGTCAAAAACAACTGGATGTAACTTCCATATACTGTAGAATCTACATTTGGATTGTGTTGGCTAATTTGATTTTTTTTTCTGGTGCATACTTATTTTTCTTGTAGGCAGGATATACTCACCAGCTCTGAGTCTTTTGTATTGGGCTTAAAAGTATTGTGCAGTAACCCACAAAACAAAGAATGTGGGTTTAAGCATCATTTGAAAGTAGATTCTACAATTTCCATGTAGTACGGTCCACTGGACTGTCCCTTCACCCTCTCTCCCAAAGAAAGAGGTCACTCACTACTGGCATTGCAGAGAATAAATCTCAGATTCACCCACCAGTAAACTGCTAATCTAACCTTTCCTCCTTCCTTCCCACTGGCAAGAGGAGAGCAGCGCTTTCTTATATGTATGCTTCCTCTCCTGGCTTCAGTCTGATAAAGTGTGGGATCCTGTAATCTTGCAAATTCAGCTGGCTTCATTTTATTTATTTATTTAACATTTCTTATATACTGCCTTTCAGTGTTATCAAAGCAATTTACGTTTAACTGGAACTGATAAAGGTATAACATGAAACAGAGTGAATTGTGTTACATTAACAATGGTAACTATTTACATTTACATTTTAAAAGTTGAAGGTTGATGAGCAAGTTAGGGGAGAAGAAGTTATTTACAGTCCAAGTGATGGTGATGTTCGATTATAGTGGATGAATGGCAATGTAGGAGTAGATACTGGAAGTTGTGACTGTGTGCTAAGTCATTGGGCCGGAGTGCTCCATGAACAGATGGGTTTTTAACTTTTTCCTAAAGTCAGAGGAATTGTGATAGATCTTAGCTGATTTGGAAGTGAGTTCTAGAATGTCAGTCCGTAGATTTCAAAAGCTCTTTGATAGGTTGTTTGAGAGCTAAAGGTTATGTGAGCTGGAGTTGAGAGTGTGTTTTGGTGGTGTTTCCTCCTAGATGTTTCATCAAGGGAGGAGTAGCCTAGTGGTTGGGGTAAGGTACTTCAGGCCGGAAGGTCGGGGGTTCAAATCCCACTAGAGGACAGCAACCTTGGGCCAGAAGGACTGGGGTTTCTAGTCCCACAGATGCTCCTTGTGGTCTTGGGCAAGCCACTTAACCCTCCATTGCCCATGTTCCCTATAAGTATGTGTCTCATATCCCCGTGTGTTAAATGTATCCCCCAATTGTGTTGTGACCGCTTTGATTGAAGGATAAGGCGGTATACAAAATTGTCTAAATAAATATGTTCAGGCATCAGATTTGAAGCCTGCAGAATGAGATATAGATAAAAAAAAATATGCTGCTGTACTTCTACAGGTGAGAGAGAGGAGGGGTTGAGGTTCATGCAAAATTTGGTTTGGTGTGCCATGAGGATTGAACAAACTCAAATGTTCCACATAATAAAGGTTGAGAAGTATACTTTCAAGGTGAAAAAAATATAGAAATATTAAAAAGTAAATATGCAGTTAAGACTTTTATTTCTTATTCTTAAGTCTTCACACCCTTTGCATAGCAATGTCAGATTAACTCTGGCTACAAATATTGCCCTAACAAGACCCATAGTAAATTCAGTAGAAGCCATCTGTGTCTGATCAGAGTAGCTGAGCTGATTTGAATATTCCTGGCTAAAGAACAAAAATGTTTCTATTGTATGAAATGAAATTTGAAGCAAATATCTAAACATGCTGAGCATGGAACTCCTGAAAACTCCAGGATAAATCTTTTCAAAGGTACATATAGGGGAAGGCTATAAGAAAATTTCAGTGTTCAAATAATCCTTGAGGCATTGTCAGATTCATCCAGGTCCAACTTGAAAAGTGGAAACAGTTTACCTTTGTCAAGACGCTGCCTTAATCAGGCCATCCCTCCAAAGTTGTTAGCTGTGGGTTCAGGAAACGCCGAGGGAAGTTCACTTAGAGGCCTAAGATTACTTTAAAAGACGTACAGAGGTCTCTGGCTGAGGGTGGAGAAAATCTTGACTGTTTTAACAGTTTCAAGATTATTCCACAAATATGGCCAGTATTCGGAGGGCAACAAGAAGGAAGCCACTGCTGAGAAAAAAATCATATGATGTTACATAATAGTGTTTGCAAATAAACACTTAATGAACATTGTACATATGCATAAGGTGGCTTTGTGATCTGATGATACTGAAATCAAAATGGAACTTTTTGACCTTAGTGTTAAGTGGTAGTTGAAGACCATTCTTAGAGTAAAGCATAATGGTGGCAGCATTATGGGGATGCTTTGCAGCAGCAGAGACAGGGAGGCTTGTGAATATGCTGGGAAAGATGGATGGCACAAACTGGAACAGAAACATGTTCCAGTTAGTCATAGGTCCAGGACTGGGCGTTCAGCAAGATAATGATCCTAAGTGCACTGCAAAAATTGTGAAGTGGCTCAGCAAGAAGGTTAATGTCCTTGAGTAGCCCAGTCAAAATCTCTACCTGAAATTAGTAGAAAATCTGTGACACGATTTGAAAACTGCAATCCATAAAATAATCGATCTTCAGCCAATTTGAAAGTACTTGAGCTATTCTACCAAAAATAGGCAAAAACTGCCTCAACTCACTGTGTAGAGTTGGTAAACACTTACCCTAAGCAACTCATGGCTGTTATTGTTACTGTGAAGGAACAGCTTAGTGGTTAGAACAGCAGGCTAAGAACCAAGGAAGCCAGAGGGTTCAAATCCTGCTTCACCCACTGACACTTCTTGAGACTTTGGACACAGAAATAACTTGTATTCCGATTTCTTTAACATTTTTGTAAGTCATATTGTGCAAGGGCTATTGGGTAAGGTTTGCCTCTTTGCAGATGATACCAAAATCTGCTATAGAGTAGACACCCAGGAAGGTATTAATAACATAAGGAGCAATCTAGCAAAACTTGAAGAATGGTCAAGAATTTGGCAGCTGAGATTTAATGCTAAAAAATGCAGGGTTATGCATTTGAACTGCAAAAATCCAAGGGAGCAGTACAGTATAAGGGGAAGTACTTCTGTCCATGAAAGAAGAGCAGGACCAGGGGGGATGATTTGTATCTCCAGGAACAAGCAGGAATAAGTCCTCACATATGGGTACGTCGGTACCGACGGAGCCCGTGCGGGAAAGCTCCCCAGCTTCTTAGAATAGAAGCTTTTGGGACCTCCCACTGCACATGCGCACTGCCTTCCCGCCTTCCTGAACAGCTCTCCTCAGTTTCTCTTTTTCCGCGGAGCCAGCAGGTTGTGTTCCTGTCACCGCTGAAGAAATTGTTATTTTATTTGTTTCTTTAGACCGCGTACCTGCCTTCCCCATACCGATACCGGTATCGCCGGTCTTTTCTTTCTTTCTTTAAAAAATTATAATTCTTTTTTCTTATTTTTTAGCTTTTTGGTCACTTCAGAGAGGCCTCTCGGCCTACTCAATTTTCTCCTCATGGAGAAGCCAGCCCCTGGATTTAAGAAGTGTACCAAATGTAATGCTGTTATTTCAGTCACAGACACCCATGACTGGTGTCTGAAATGTTTGGGGCCTGACCATTCCATACCGGACTGCCCATCTTGCTCCCACATGTCTAAACGTGGGCTGCAGAACCGGGCCAACAAATTCCATGTGCTGTTTGCTTCAGAGAATACAGCATCACAGTCATCCAGGTCTTCTTCTCCGGATGGATCTCAGGTAACCAAACCTTCTGTGGGCAAGTCCTCAAAGAGCAAATCTCCTTCAAAGCATCGAGAGGCTCTTAGCTTAGAACTTGAGGACCCTGCCCCAGCCAAACAACCCCGGCGGGAAGTCCAACTTCCAAAAACGCCAATTCAGGGGTCTCAGGTTGATATCGATGCTACGGCCTCGACAGATCACCTGTTAGCCTGCTCTGGGGTACCGGGTCACTCCGGTACCGACATCCAGGCAGCTATGGCGTCCATGGGCGATACTGTACAGTCCATGCAGCAGGCCGTCATGGCTTTCATTAAAGCTGCAACGCCATCGGTTCCGCTTTCAGCGGTTCCGGGCCCGATACCGGTATCGTCCGCCATGCCGGTATCGAGGCCGTCCACCTCTAAACGCAAGTCGGTACCGTATGGGCTTTCGCTCCATACCGGTTCCATACCCGATACGCCCGATATCGATACCGATCGGTACGCGTATCGTGCGTTAGAGGAAAGCACCGATTCCTCTGAGGATTTTCACTCCTCTGATGATTCTGCTGAGTTTTCACTCAACTTACCTGAGGAGCCCTCTTCTCCTAAAAGGAGAATGTCCCCTCCAGAGGATTTGTCCTTCCAGGACTTTGTTTTAGATATGGCTACAGCCCTTTCTATTACCACATCCTCTGAAAAGGAACCCAGATCCAAAAAACTGGATATTTTGGGATACTCAAAGGCCCCTAAGGAGGCAGTTACCCTGCCTATCCATGAAATCCTTCAAGAACAACTGATGGATTTCTGGGAAAATCCTTTGACTTTGTCTCCTTATTCCCGTAGGTTGGACACCATGTATAGGGTCCCTCCTTCTCCTGGTTTCCAAAAGACTCAATTGCCCCACCACTCTATTGTGGTGAAGTCTGCAATGAAGAAGATTAGGAGTACCAAAAGGCACTCTTCCACCCCTCCAGGACGGGAATGTAAGACTTTGGACTCTTTTGGTAGGAAAATTTTCCAGGCTAGTATGCTTATAGCCAGGATTAATTCCTACAGTCTCTATATGGGCATGTTCCTGGAGGAACTTGCCAAAAAGGTGCGGCATTTTGCCCCCTTTATCCCTGAGGATAAAAAGCAGGGTTTCCTTTCCCTAGTGAAACAACTCTTAGAGGTTTCTAAGTTCTCTAATAGGGCAGCATATGATTCCTTTGAGGGAGCCAGTAGGGCTTCGGGCATTGCTATTGCAGCCCGACGTCTTGCTTGGCTCCAGGCCTCTGATCTGGAACCTTGGGTTCTAGATGGCTTACGTAATCTGCCCTGTACAGGTGAGAACTTATTTGGGGAAGAGTGGCAAATCAAAGCCACCCAGATGGATGCTGAAAATGCCACCTTGGAAAGACTTTCAAAGTCCACTTCAATTCCTACTAAGAAAAAGTCTTTTAAAAGGCCTTACTATAAGAAGGCCAGAGTTGCTTCAAATACTGGCCAGCAGTCTTCTCAACCTCGCTATACTGCTAAGCGTCAGCAATCCAAACAAGCACGAGCTAAGCCTGCAGCAGCTACTGTAGCTCAGCAGGCTCCAACCCCTCAGGGGTTTTGACTTGCTCCTAGGGAACTTGCCACTTCTGGTTCTAACACAACCAGAACCTCTCACCATACCCGGAAGGTTGGTTCACTTTGCTCCCAGATGGGAACAAATCACAACAGAACAATGGACCCTCTCTATCATTCGAGAGGGTTACAAACTTCATTTCTCCAGCCTTCCTCCCCATCATATGGTGAGACCATTCAATTCTCCCCCATCTCTCCTAACCCTGTTGGGTCAAGAGGTTTCCTCTCTTCTTGCCCAAGGGGCCATAGAAGAGGTTCCTCTTCCTCAACAAGGGTCCGGTTTCTACTCCCCTTATTTTCTCATTCCAAAGAAGACAGGGGGATTCAGACCAATCCTAGATCTGAGAGAATTGAACAAATTTCTCTTCAAGGAGAAATTCAAAATGCTGTCTCTCGGCATTCTCCTTCCTTACCTCCAGGGTCAGGACTGGCTTTGTTCTCTAGACCTACAGGATGCGTATACACATATACTCATCCATCCATCCCACAGAAAGTATCTTCGCTTTCTGTTTCAGGGAAAACATTTCCAATACAGAGTACTCCCCTTCGGTCTAGCCTCTGCTCCAAGAGTATTCACAAAATGCATGGCAGTCGTAGCCGCATTTCTAAGAGGCATGGGAATCTTTGTCTTCCCATATCTGGACGACTGGCTCATCCGAGCTCCAACTCAGTCACAGGCCCAGATTTCCCTGGACCACACAAGGAGCCTTTTGCAGTATCTGGGACTGGTAGTAAACCTTCCCAAGTCCCAACTCATCCCTACTCAATCTCTAGAATTCATAGGGGCCCAGTTGGACACCATCACTGCAAGGGCCTACCTTCCACAGGTTCGAGGCCAGCGCCTCCTGAGTTTGGCCTCCCAAGCTCAGTCCAGCACTCACTTGACAGCCAGGGAAATGCTACGCCTACTGGGTCATATGGCCTCCACAGTGCATGTGGTGCCCTATGCTCGTCTTCATATGAGAGCAGCTCAATGGACCCTGGCCACTCAGTGGACTCAGGCGTCAGGAGCGCTCTCAGACCAAATACAAACCTCCGATCGTCTGTTTTGGTCCCTCCACTGGTGGACTTCCACCAAGAATCTGTTGTTGGGGGCTCCATTTCAACCATTGCTACCCCAAGCAACCCTCACAACAGATGCCTCCCAAACAGGGTGGGGAGCCCATCTGCAAACTCTCTCCACTCAGGGCACTTGGTCTCTACAGGAGACCACCCTTCATATCAATCTTCTGGAACTGCGAGCAATTTACCTTGCCCTCAAGGTCTTCCACTCCCTCCTAGCCAACCTCACTGTCCTAGTTCAGACGGACAATCAGGTGGCCATGTTTTACATAAACAAACAAGGAGGGACGGGCTCTCTGTCGCTTTGCAACGAAGCTCTAAGACTATGGGCCTTCGCCAGAGAGCATCAGATTCACCTGCTAGCAGTGTATCTCCCAGGAGTTCAAAACTCTCGGGCAGACAGGCTCAGTCGAGTTCTGCTGCCACACGAATGGTCCCTACATTTGGACCAAATAAACCGAATCTTTCAGGAATGGGGGACCCCGGACATAGACCTCTTTGCAAGTCCGTGGAATGCCAAACTTCCCCGGTTCTGTTCCAGAACTCCGTGTCAGGGAGCTCAGGCTACGGACGCCTTTCTCCTGAATTGGACTCAGGCATTCCTATATGCCTTTCCACCCATTCCTTTGATTCCCAAGACTCTGTTCAAACTCCAGAGGGATCATGGAACTATGATCCTCATAGCTCCACGCTGGCCACGCCAAGTGTGGTTCCCTCTACTTCTACAGCTCTCCCAGGGATCCTACTTGGATCTGGGAGCTGCGCCAGACCTCCTGTCTCAGGAGGAGGGGACTTTGTGGCACCCAAACCCCAAATCCCTTCACCTCAGTGCTTGGTTACTGAAGGCTTAAGCCTTCAAGACTTTCATCTTTCCCAACCAGTGAAAGATATCCTTTCTGCCTCTAGGAAACCCTCTACCAGGCGTTCCTATGCTTTCAAATGGAAACGTTTTTCCATTTGGTGTGCTCAGCAGGGTCTTGACCCTCTGGCACTTCCTTTGAATTCTCTTCTTGATTATCTCCTGCATCTATCCAATGCAGGCCTCAAGACGAATTCGGTAAGAGTCCATTTAAGCGCTATTGCAGCATCCTTGAAACATATAAATGGACAACCTATCTCCTCTCATCCTCTTGTTGCAAGATTCATGAGAGGCCTGACTCTCACTAAACCTCCCATCAGACCACCCCCGGTCGCATGGGATTTGAATCTAGTGCTCGGTCAACTTATGAAGCCACCTTTTGAGCCAATGTTTTCCACCTCCTTGAAATTTCTTTCCTGGAAGGTCATCTTCCTCATTGCAGTCACTTCGGCTCGCCGCATCAGTGAGCTGCAGGCTTTAGTGGCTAATCCACCTTACACAAGATTTCATCATGATAAGGTGGTCCTTAGGACGAATCCCCACTTTATGCCTAAAGTGGTCTCGCCTTTTCATCTTAATCAAGAGGTATATCTACCTGTCTTTTTTCCAGCTCCTCATGCATCCAATGCAGAGAGGAACCTTCATACTCTGGATTGTAAAAGAGCTCTCGCTTTTTACCTTAATAGGACTCAGCCACATCGAAAGTCTTCTCAACTTTTTGTGGCCTTTGATCCTTCCCATTTGGGACTTCCAGTCTCCAAGCGTACACTTTCCAATTGGATTGCTCAGTGTATTTCTTTTGCTTACCAGAGCAAAAACATTTCTCTGGAAGGCCATGTCACTGCTCACAATGTGAGGGCCATGGCAACTTCTATGGCTCATCTGCACTCTGTTTCCATAGATCAGATCTGTCGAGCCGCTACCTGGGCCTCGGTTCATACCTTCACAGCCCATTACTGTTTGGACAAGGACTCCCGCCGGGATGCCTTGTTTGGCCAGGCTGTCCTCAAGCACCTGTTCCATTCCTAAACAACTCCTGCCCACCTTCCCAGAATGGATGCCTGAGATCCATACGAAGATGGCGAACCTTTACAGGGGATCCCATGCATCTAAGCTAGGGAGTCCCCATATGTGAGGACTTATTCCTGCTTGTTCCTGGAGATAGCACAGTTACTTACCTGTAACAGGTGATCTCTGGGAACAGCAGGAATTAGTCCTCACAACCCACCCACCTCCCCTAGGAGTTGTATCTTTTATCTATCTATCTTCCTGTCCTCTCTCTGTTGACTCAGCTATAAACTCGAAACTGAGGAGAGCTGTTCAGGAAGGCGGGAAGGCAGTGCGCATGTGCAGTGGGAGGTCCCAAAAGCTTCTATTCTAAGAAGCTGGGGAGCTTTCCCGCACGGGCTCCGTCGGTACCGACGTACCCATATGTGAGGACTAATTCCTGCTGTTCCCAGAGATCACCTGTTACAGGTAAGTAACTGTGCTTTCTGTTCTTAAGGTGGCTAAACAGATAGAAAAGGCGACGGTGAAAGCCAGAAGGATGCTTGTATGCAAAGGGAGAGGAATGGCCATCAGAAAGGAGGAATTGATAGTGCCTCTCTGTAACCTTTGAGACCGCTTTTGGAGTATTGTGTGCAGTTCTGGAGACCACACCTTCAAAAATATAAACAGGATGGCTACCAAAATGGTCAGTGGGCTTAGTCATAAGAGGACAGACTTAAAGATCTCAATATGTATGTTTTGAAGAAAGGGGGAGACATGATAGAGACATTTAAATACTTCCATGGCATAAATTCACAGGAGGAGTGCCTCTTTCAATTGAAAGGAAATCTCTGCAGCAAGTGGGGCATGGGATAAAAGCAAAAGCGGGGAGACTTAGGAGTAATTTGCAAAAATGTTTCTTTATGGAAAGAGTAGTAGATTCATAGAATAGTTTCCCAGGGGAGATAGTAGAGACAAGGACTGTATCTGAATTCAAGAAAGCATGGGACAAACAGAAGATCTCTAAGGAATAGGAGGACTGTAAAGCTTAGTAGTTGGTATGGAAGGGCAGACTGGATAAGTCAAATGGTCTTTATCTTCTGTCACGTTTCTGTGTTTCTACGTGCTTTAACTCTTCATGAACTCAAGTTTGGAAAAGGCAAGAAATTAAATCTAAAATCCAAATCCAAAAGGAGTTTCACAAAGTATTGAGTTAAGGATTGTGACGGTTTCGGACCCATCATTTAAGAGTTTTATCCCTATTAGCAGGCCTGCTAAACAAATAAACCCAAGTAAGAGCAGTTTTCAGCAGTACAACTCTGATGGGTGCTGCTAAGTGTTTCCTCTGACATCCACGGCACTACCTGGATAGTGCGGAGGTGATCTGTGAGCAGAGCTGCGGAGGACCTAGTGATTATCTGGATAGTGGCAATATTCAGCCACTATCCGGATAAGTTTTGCGGACAGCGTTAGGACTTGCAAAAGGCAATCCTAACTTTATCTGCAAGGGCTTATCCTGTTAGCAGCTGAATATCACCGCTATTCAGATATTCACTAGCTATTCAGAATATCGCCGCTATCCTGCAGCGGCCAGTAATTAAAGAAACCACTAACTACTGTGTGTTTCTTCTTACTTTTAAAAATTTCTGCAATTATTCTACTACTACTGCTATTAGGTTGAAAGTGTAGAATGTGTCGTGTAGAGCAGTGAAACAAATGCCTAGTTTACATCAGAACGTGAAAAAATGTACAGGGGTGTGAATACTTTTAAGGCACTGTATATTTACTTACTATTTTGTGTTGCAAGTCATATTTAAAATAGCCATTAATTTTGTCACTGCAGTGAGAAACCCATATACAGGACACAAGTACCTTTGTGGAGCATTGCAATCTGGAATTGTTTTACTTCAGTGGTATGAACCAATGCAGAAATTCATGCTAATTAAGGTAAGTTTTGCTTGGGTGTCTTTATACTTTTATTTATTTAATAGTGAATATCAAATATAAAAGTCTGTGGCTGGTATTAAATGCTACCACAGATTAAAAAATAGGACTCTATCATTTCTCGTGTTTTCATGTATGCTATCCTCTATATTGAAAATATCCCTCATTTATATATATATATATATATTTTATTTTTTTTTTACCTTCCAAAATAATACTTTTATATATATCATTATACCTCTTCTGCATGAGTATAAATCCATATATTTATTCTTTATCTATTGCACTTTATACATTGTCAGCACATTTTAAATTTTCATTTATATATTGCACACCACATCTGACCCAAATTAAAATTTACACATTTGTCTTACACACATGTATCATACACCTAACATACAGTAATCATTTCAGTAATAATGACAATAATAAAAATTCAATGCCCAATTACTGCTACTCAAAGATATTCATTTCACTAGTAAAAACTGTGAATTCCCAGGATTGTCTGCTGCAGAGTAAAATTCTTGGGAGCTGTTTCAGCTGAGTGCAAGATAAGTGGGAGAGGTTTGAGTTGTCTACTCTTCATGTTAGAAGTTGATTTCAAGGAGTTCTCCAGTTGACAGTGATTTATAACTACGGAGCAGCTCACAGCTGCTGAGCAGTTTGTGCTAGTGCATGATTGCAATGCAAGAAATAGTGAAAGAGCAACATATATAACAGAAAGAAGCTGGCAGCTGAGGATTTTTACAACGATAACAAAAGAGAAAGTAACATTGTGTAAGAAAAAAGTGACGTCTGCACTGGGCATTGACTTGCTGTTTTGATAGTGACTGGATAAGAATTTTTAATACCTGAAGAAACCATATTGGGATGGTGAAACCAAATGCCGTGGTTAAACTAATGAATGACAATCCTGGAATTCACAGTTCCTGTTCGGTCCTCCAGTTTAGTCCTCCACAATCGGGTAGTGCTCCTCCTCCTGCAGCCTGGAGACTGGACCAATCAAATCTTCTGTAGTATATATGCAGACGGAGCTCCCAGAAGCCCCCAGTGTGTCCAGTCTCCTTGCAGCTTGAGGACGTGCGTGCCCTTTCTGGGCACACTTAGTGACACTTGAAGGAGCAGCACTAGTTAGTTAGTTCTTTTGGGTTCCGTTCACAACGGATGCCAGCTTAACCGGCTGGGGTGCTCACTGCGAGACCCGCTTCACTCAGGGGGAATGGTCTCCCCTGGAGGCTTCTTGGTCGATCAACCGTCTCGAATTACGGGCGGTGCGACTAGCCCTATTGGCCCTCGAAGCCCTAGTTCTCGGCCGGCCGGTGCGAGTCCTCTCGGACAATGCGACCACCGTAGCTTACATCAATCGCCAAGGGGGCACCGGCAGCGTAGCCCTGGAATCGGAAGCGACGGCCTTGTTCATTTGGGTGCAGACTCGTCTTCCGGCCATCTCGGCAGCGCATATTGCAGGCGCAGACAATGTTCAGGCCGATTTTCTCAGCAGAGTGCGGGTGGACCCCGGAGAGTGGGAGCTAAACCCGCAGGTTTACGCGCAAATAGTTCATCGGTGGGGTCCGCCCATCATGGATCTCATGGCGACGTTTCAGTCGGCCAAGACAGGGCGCTTCTTCAGCAGGCGAAGGGAGCGCATGTCCGAGGGGCTCGACGCTCTTATTCAGCCGTGGCCAACGTCCGGTCTTCTTTATGTCTTTCCTCCGTGGGCTCTGGTATGCCGACCTGGTCCGGCTGCGCAACGGCGTTCCTTGGCTCTTGCCCGCGCTGCCGGATCTTCTTCTTCAGGGGCCCTTGCGGATGCCCCAAGTGGGTCGATTCTCGCTTACGGTTTGGCCATTGAGAGGGCTCGGCTGAAAAAGAAGGGTTACTCCCCCGCGGTGATTTCTACCCTACTGCGGGCGAGGAAAACATCCACCTTTCTTACTTACGTTCGGATTTGGAGAATCTTTGAAGACTGGTGCTCCCGGCGTGGAGTCCGTGCAGCGACGGTTTCCGTGTCCGTCGTTTTAAGTTTTCTTCAGGATGGTTTTGATAAGGGCCTTGCGGCTAGTTCCCTGAAAGTCCAGTTGGCGGCTATCTCTTGTTATCGAGGCAAAGTTTTAGGCCGTCTCCTCGGTTCTCATCCGGACGTACGTCGTTTTCTTACGGCTGTTTTTCATTGGCGGCCCTCCCGCAGGATTTTCGTTCCTCCGTGGGTCTTGAATCTCGTGCTGCGGGCCCTGGTTCGTGAACCTTTTGAACCTCTGAGTAGGGCGTCTCTGAAAGATCTCACGCTGAAGACGGTTTTTCTCGTAGCCATCTGTTCGGCGCGGCGTATTTCTGATCTACATGCGCTGTCCTGCCGAGAACCTTTTTTGTCTTTTTCCCCGGATCGGGTGGTTCTCCGTCCGGTTCCTTCCTTTTTGCCAAAGGTGGTTTCTCCTTTTCACGTGAATCAGGCAGTGTTTCTTCCAGTTCTTCCTTCGCACTCTGTCGGTTCGGCGGACAAAGGTCTTCACCGTCTCGATGTGGGTCGTGTGCTTTGTCGTTATTTGAAGGCTACCGAAACATTTTCGGAAGACGGACCGCCTATTCGTGCTCTTTGGTGGTGCACGTAAGGGGGAAGCGGCGACTAAGGCCTCCATTGCAAGATGGCTCAAAGAAGCGATCGCATCCGCGTATCTGTTGCAGCAGCGGCCAATTCCGGAGGGGATCCGAGCACATTCCACTAGGGCTCAGGCGACCTCTTGGGCGGAGTATAGCCTAGTTCCGCCAGCAGACATCTGTAAGGCAGCCACTTGGTCGTCTTTGCATGCTTTCAGTAAACACTATTGGTTGGATGTGTCAGCAGCTCGGGATTCCTGTTTTGGTTCGGCGGTTCTGCGCGCCGGATGGCAAGGTCCCGCCCGGTGTTGACTGCTCTGTTACATCCCGATTGTGGAGGACTAAACTGGAGGACCGAACAGGAAATGGAAATTACACTAACCTGGTAATTGTAGTTCCTGGAGGGTCCAGTTTAGTCCTCCTTCCCTCCCGACTATCTGATATTGTAGTGCGGCGCGCTTTTCCGAACGGTTGATCATAAGACGGTTCCTCCCTTCCGTTCGACCCTTTTTTGCGGCCGCGCTCTTTGCAATGGCTCTTCCTTTTCTTCGATTTTCAGTCAGCTCTTCTGGGGTTTCTCTCTGTGGGCTGTATTTTTGCTGCCGGGGCGTCGTTGGCAGCGCGATGCAGTGTTCTGGCTTCCTCGTTTGGGGAGGGGGTTTGATATTTTCTTGGGGGGAGCGAGTTTGTTCTTTAACTATGCATTTTTTTATATTAATCTAATGTGTTGCTTCGTTAAGTATGCTTTGTTACTAGTACACTGGGGGCTTCTGGGAGCTCCGTCTGCATATATACTACAGAAGATTTGATTGGTCCAGTCTCCAGGCTGCAGGAGGAGGAGCACTACCCGATTGTGGAGGACTAAACTGGACCCTCCAGGAACTACAATTACCAGGTTAGTGTAATTTCCATTTTTTACTAGTGAATATAAATTTCTTTGAGTAGCAGTAGTTGGCATTGAATTATTATTATCATTGTTGTTGAAATGATTATTGTATGTTAAGTGTATGATACATGTGTGTAAGACAAATGTGTAAATTTTAATTTGTGTCGGATGTGGTGTGCAATATATAAATGAAAATATTAAATGTGCTGACAATGTACAAAGTGCAATAGATAAAGAATAAATATATGGATTTATACTCATATGCAGAAAGAGGTGTAATGATATATAAAAGCATTTTTATTAATTTGGAAGGTAAATATATATAAATGAGGGATATTTTCAATATAGAGTATGTATACATGAGAAATAAGAGTCCTACTTTTAATCGGTGGTTGCAATTTTGTTGTGGCACTCTTTCTTTGGATGTATAGATAAGTTAGTATTAAATGCTGTCATATTGAACAAAAAACTCCAGAAGTATGTCTTCAGTTGCTCTGTATCAGCTACATTTTAGTTAAATAATGAATGGTGAGTGAAACTAAATCTGGCCTATGCATGTCCAGAAATATATTCTCTGCTGCGAGTGAGATTCCCTGGGCTTGTCGTAGTTCCAGGGTATTCATGCACAGTATATTGATGGGCCTAAGAGCTGTGTCTCTGCAAAGATATCAAATGGTTCAATAATACAATTACTGACTGCCAAGTTTAATAGATATTGTTATAGTTGAAGCAAAGAAACTCTCTCTAAAATGGAGATTAATATCTAACCTACTTGTTAGGCAAAGTATTCCGCAAGGACTAACAGAATAAAAACCCCATGTGCAGGTGAGGTGATTGATGGCAGCTGTAAATGGAGCATTTTCTCAAAACTTTTTAATGCTGAAACAATATATGCAGGATGTCATGTATCATCACATAGGGTCTCAGTCTGTTATCTGCATTTTCTAAGGGTATTTTTATCTCGTTGAGCAGAAACTGTTATATCTCCAGGAAAAAGCAGGAATGAGTCTTCACATATGGGTATCATCGGTACCGGCAGAGCCTGCGCGGGAACGCTCCCCAGCGTCCAATCAGAAAGCTTTTGGGAGCATCCCACAGCGCCTGCATGCTGCCTTCCCGCCTTTCCCAACTGTCTCTCCTCAGTTCTTCTTTTTCCGCGGAGCCAGCAGGTCGTGTTCCTGTCACCGCAGAAGAATTTATTTATTTTCTTCATTTCTTTTGTATCGCGTCTGCCTTCTTTGACGCTCTACCGGTACTGCCTGTCTTTCTTTTCTTCTTTAAAAAAAAACCCAAACTATTTCCTTTTCTTTTTTCTTCAGGTGCACTTGCGTTTTGGGGCTTAGGCCCAAACATTTTTTTCCTTAACATGGAAAAGCCTGCCTCAGGGTTTAAGAAGTGCACAAAATGTGGCGGTACCATTTCCGTCACCGACACCCACGACTGGTGTCTAAAATGTTTAGGTCCTGACCATTCCATCACAGATTGCATATCCTGTTCTATGATGTCTAAAAGAGGTCGGCAGAACCGAGCTGCCAAGCTCAGTACCCTGTTTCCCTCTGATGCGGCTTCGGTGGCATCGACGTCTTCCAGGGCTGCTTCTTCCTCACATGGATCTCAGGTAACTAAACATAAATCCAGCCGGTCCTCGAAGGGTAGATCTCCTTCTAAGCATCGAGATGCCTCTGGCATTGCCCTCGAGGATTCTGCACCGGCAAAATTACCCCGGCGGGAGGCTTCGGCCTCCAAAGCATCATCATCGGGGTTCCAGGATGATCTCGATGGCTTGGCCTCGACAGATCACCTGGTGCCATGCTCTGGGGTACCGGTGGCTTCCACCGGTACCGACTTCCAAGCATTATGTCCATAGAACGCAGTCTGGCAGCTTTCCTTGTGGCATCGTCGCCCCTGGTACCGCAACAGACTACTCCACCAGTACCGGCTCTAGCACCGCCATTGGTACCGATCCCGGTACCGGAGGCATCGACATCAGCATCGGTGTCTGCTATGCCGGTACTCTGTCCTCCAAAGCCCTCCGATACCGATACCCCTGTACCGGTTATTCCCGATACCGATCCCAGTCGGTACGGGTATTGGGCTTTGCAAGAGCACCCGGACAGACGATACTTCGATTCCTCTGAAGACTCTGAGGATTCTGAGGCGTCTGTCGATGCAGTGATGCTTCTTCCACAGGAGGAGTCCTCTCCTAAACGAAGGATGTCTCCTCCAGAGGACTTGTCTTTTCAAGACTTCATCAGGGAGGTGGCTCGGGGCCTATCCATCTCGGTGGCCCCTGAGACAGAACCCAGAGCCAAGGAGTTAGATATTTTACAATATCCTAAAACACCTAAGGAGGCAGCTACTTTGCCTGTTCATGAGATTTTGTATGATCTCATGTTGAGGTTGTGGGAAACACCTCTTACCACCGCTCCTCATTCTCGCAGGTTAGATACCATGTATCGTGTCCCTCCTTGTCCTGGTTTCCATAAAACTCGGCTTCCTCACCACTCTATTGTGGTTGAGTCTGCTATGAGAAAAATTAGAAGTGCCAAAAGACATGCCTCTAATCCTCCAGGACGTGAATGTAGAAACCTGGATGCTTTTGGACGTAGAGTCTTCCAAGCTTCCATGCTTGCTGCGAGAATTAATTCCTGTAGTCTTTACATGGGAATGTTCCTAAAAGAGGTCACTGATCATTTGCAGACTTTAAGTCCTTTCATTTCTGAAGATAAAAGACAGGACTTCCTCACTTGGCTCAAACATGCCCAAGATATCTCCAAATTCTCCAACCGTGCAGCTTTCGACTCCTTTGAATGTGTAAGCAGAGCCTCGGCTATTGCCATAGGTGCACGTAGAATTGCTTGGCTTCAAGCATCTGATTTGGAGATCTGGATACAAGATGAATTGGGAAATATCCCTTGTACAGGTGAAAACCTCTATGGTAAAGATTGGCAAGCAAAAGCCAATCAGATGGATGCTGAAAATTCTGCCTTGGATAGACTATCCAAGTCTACAGTTGCTCCTGATAAGGAAAGGTTGTTCAAGAAAGCACCTTTTTCTAAAAAGGGAAGATTTTATCCTGCTTATAGTCAGCGGGCATCTTCTGCAGCCAGTTCCCTACCAAACGTCAGCAATCATCCAAACAGAACAAAGCAAAGGCTTCTAGGCCTCCACCGGCCCAGCAACCTCAGCCCCCTCAGGCCTTTGACTTTACGCTAGAGAACTTAGCCTTCCTACCTCTGGAAGGACCAGAGCCCTCCACCATTCCAGGAAGGTTATGTCATTTTGCTCCCAGATGAGGACAAATTACAGCAGAGCATTGGACACTCTCCATCATAAAAGAGGGGTACAAACTTCATTTTTCAAGCTTGCCCCCTCACACAAGAGTGAACCAGTTCAATTATCCAACCTCCCTCCTCAACCTGTTGGGTCAGGAGATTGCCACCCTTCTCACACAGGGGGCAATAGAGGAAGTGCCTCTTCATCAACAGGGCACAGGGTTCTACTCCCCCTATTTTTCTTATTCCAAAGAAAACAGGGGGCTACAGACCCATTTTAGACCTCAGAGAATTGAACAAATTCCTAGTCAAGGAAAAATTCAAAATGATTTCTCTAGGAACTCTGCTACCATACCTTCAGAGTCAGGATTGGCTTTGTTCTCTAGATCTCAAGGATGCATACACCCATGTTCTCATCCATCCAACTCACAGAAGGTTCCTTCGGTTCCTTTTTCAAGAGAAGCACTATCAATACAGAGTGCTCCCTTTTGGTCTGGCCTCTGCACCAAGAGTGTTCATGAAATGCATGGCAGTGGTAGCTGCCTTTCTGCGCACTCTAGGAATATTCGTCTTCCCTTATTTGGACGACTGGCTCATTCGAGCTCCCACTCAGTCAGAGGCCAAGAGTTCTCTATCCTGCACAATGTGTATCCTTCAGTATTTAGGGCTGATAATAAACATCCCAAAATCCAATTTAACCCCTACTCAGTCCCTGGAGTTTATAGGGGCGTTGCTGGATACCACAAGGGCAAGGGCCTATCTCCCCCAGGCCTGTTGCCTTCGCTTGGTGCAGTTAGCTTCTCAAGCAGAGTTAAAGCCCCATTTAACTACTCGAGAAATGTTACAGTTACTAGGCCACATGGCATCCACCGTGCATGTGGTACCATATGCTCGCCTTCACAGGGCAGCTCAGTGGACTTTATCCACCCAATGGACCCAGGCATTAGACTGCCTGTCAGACAAAATAGCAAACACAAGTCACCTCATTTTGTCCCTCCAGTGGTGGAAGTCCCCTCAAAACCTGTTGCTGGGGTCCCCCTTTCAGCAGTCTCTACCCCAAGCAACTCTCACAACAGATGCTTCTCCAATGGGGTGGGGAGCTCATCTGCAAGACCTCTCCACCCAGGGCATCTGGTCTCCACAGGAGAGTTGTCTACATATCAATCTCTTGGTGCTCAGAGCAATCTTTCTTGCTCTGCGGGTGTTCCACACCCTGCTCAGCTACAAGACAGTCCTTATCCACACGGACAATGAGGTAGCCATGTTCTATGTGAACAAGCAGGGCGGAACAGGCTCTCTGTCTCTTTGCAACGAATCTTTGCAACTGTGGGCCCTCGCCAGAGAGCATCAGATTCATCTTCTGGCAGTTTATCTTCCAGGGGTTCAAAACTCTTGGGCAGACAGGCTCAGTCGAGTTCTGCTTCCACACGAGTGGTCCCTACATGTGGACCAGGTGGCCTGGATTTTTCAGATTTGGGGAACCCCAGACATAGACCTCTTTGCAAGTCCATGGAATGCCAAACTTCCCCGGTTCTGTTCCAGAACTCCGGCTCAGGGAGCTCAGGCAAGGGATGCTTTCCTCCTTCACTGGGGTCAAGACTTCCTGTATGCCTTTCCACCCATTCCCCTAATTCCCAAAACCCTGTTCAAGCTTCAGAGAGACAGAGGCCACATGATTCTCATAGCTCCATATTCGCCACAGCAAGTGTGGTACCCTCTGCTTCTACATCTCTCTCAAGTTCCCTCCCTGGAGTTAGGGTCTGCTCCAGATCTCCTATCTCAGGAGGACGGAAAGTTATGGCATCCCAATCCCCAGTCTCTGCATCTCAGGGCTTGGTTGCTAAAGGCCTAGATCTCCACGATCTTCACCTTTCTCAACAGGTGAAAGATGTTCTTTATGCTTCCAGAAAACCTTCCACTAGACGTTCTTATGCTTTCAAGTGGAAGAGGTTTACTATTTGGTGCTCTGAGAAGGGTCTTAACCCCCTTGCCATACCTCTGGAATCATTGCTGGAGTATCTCCTCCATCTGTCTAATGCAGGCCTTACGACAAATTCAGTAAGGGTCCATTTGAGTGCTATTGCAGCTTCCCTTAAGCCTCTAAATGGACAACCATCTCCTCTCATCCTCTTGTAGCAAGGTTTATGAGAGGCCTCCTTTTAACAAAGCCTCCCATTAGACCACCTCCGGTGGCATGGGACTTGAACCTGGTTCTTGGTCAGCTCATGAAGCCGCCTTTTGAGCCTTTGGCTACCACCTCCTTGAAATACCTTTCTTGGAAGGTTATCTTTCTCATTGCAATCACTTCAGCACTTCGTATTAGTGAATTGCAAGCACTCGTAGCTAATCCACCTTAAACAAGGTTCCATCATGACAAAGTAGTCCTTAGGACTCATCCACACTTTATGCCTAAGGTGGTCTCGCCTTTTCACCTCAACCAGGAGGTCTACCTACCTGTCTTTTTTTCCAGGACCTCATGCATCAAGTGCAGAGAGGAATCTTCATACCCTGGACTGTAAAAGAGCTCTGGCTTTTTACTTAGAGGACACAGCAACATAGAAATTCCTCTCAGCTCTTTGTTGCCTTTGATCCTTCTCATTTGGGACTACCTGTCTCCAAGAGAAACTATCTAACTGGATTGCCCAGTGTATTTCTTTCGCCTATCAGAGTAAGAACCTTTCTCTGGAGGGCCATGTCACAGCTCACAATGTGAGAGCCATGGCAGCCTCAATGGCTCATCTGAACTTTGTGTCTATTGACGACATTTGTCAAGCAGCCACTTGGGCCTCGGTTCATACCTTCAAAGCCCATTACTGCTTGGACAAGGACTCCCGCCGGGATTCCTTGTTTGATCAGGCTGTTCCATACCTAATCAACTCCTACCCACCATCCCTGGTAGGATGCCAGAGATCTATGAGGGGAACTGCAGCCCTTCTTAGGGACACACAGCTTCTGGGGTCTCTCCCTGGCATCTAAAGCTAGGGAGTCCCCATATGTGAAGACTCATTCCTGCTTGTTCCTGGAGATAGCACAGTTACTTACCTGTAACAGGTGATCTCTGGGAACAGCAGGAATAAGTCTTCACAACCCACCCACCTCCCCTAGGAGTTGTCTCTCTCTCTCTTCCTTTCCCTCTCTCTCCCTCTTTGTCTCAGCTTTAAAACTCAACTGAGGAGAGACAGTTGGGAAAGGCAGGAAGGCAGCACGCAGGCGCTGTGGGATGCTCCCAAAAGCTTTCTGATTGGACGCTGGGGAGCATTCCTGCGCAGGCTCCGTCGGTACCGACGATACCCATATGTGAAGACTTATTCCTGCTGTTCCCAGAGATCACCTGTTACAGGTAAGTAACTGTGCTTTCTAGCTGTTTGTCACCTATTTTTCATAGCATGAGTGCTTAGTTTAGCTCTACTTTGAACCTTTGTAGTACCCAAGTTGGAGTTTTTGGCACTTTTGAAATGTTCTTTTTCATGTGTTTTGATCCCCCGAGTACCTCATTTTGGCTATAATAGTATTGGTTGGGAAGATTTTCATTCAAAGTTGTTTGATTTTGCTCTGTCAACTTTTCCAGAGATATTACAGAAGCATACCATAGCTTCAAGAAATGTGTATACTGCAATCACTCAATGTTCTTTACAGATTTCCTTGATAATTACATGCATTACCGAGGCATAGATCATAATGTCTTTGTCTGTAGAATCTGCCAGAAGATGTTTTCAAGGGCATCAAATTCCAAATACATAACTGGGCATGTTGCTTTGGTTTGATGTCAAAACAAGTCCTTCCAGCACTGATATTGAAGACTGACACTGAAGGACCTAGAAGCTGCATTGGTCACTACAAATGTTGACATCGAGGTAGCATTGCTGTTCCTAGGGATCCTGCATTGATAAGCGGCACAGGAATAGGGAGTCACCTTGCTCCTCCCACTCGATGCATGCCAGAGATATCAATGCATTTCCCAAATTACTGGAAGACCAGCCTTCTCCTACTGGTTCCCTTGCAGTGTAATAATCATCAGCCATCTTTTTTTTAGGTAAAGGTTACATAAATTTGAGGCACTCTCCTTGCATCTGTCTCACATTAATGCATCAGTTTCAGGTGTGAGGCAGTTGTTGATACAACCAGTTCTTGAAACCTATGTACCGGCAGTATCAAACTGTTGGCACCTGGAAGCAAAGCACCAGCAGCACTGAAGGCTGCATCAAGCACATCAGAGGGACTATTGGGGCACCTAGCTCCTTCAGTCTCCCCAGCCATCTAAGACATTCTTGTGTGGTTATGGCTGATAGTTCATTTCATCTTTGGAATAAATTTCATGTACTAGTTTCTGAATTGAAGTCTAAGGAATCCTGAGATTATTCTTAAAGATCGACAAAATTCTCTGATTGGGAATCTTCAGCAGACCTTCTTTCAAATCTGTCACTCATGAAAAATAAGCTCCTCTACAGAATCTTTACTCTGATTTTGTACAAACAATGATGAATACCATTCCATTTGATTTAGAGGTAGAGGGTGACCCTATGGAGCTAGTGTTTGGCCTGCTAAGGTATCTCATTATCCCATAGGAAATGATAGCAGTACCCATCAATCAGATCATTTGTTTGTAGAGGAAATGGAGAAACTTCCTTATCTGTAATCTCCAGGAACAAGCAGGAATGAGTCTTCACATATGGGTATCGTCGGTACCGACGGAGCCTGCGCGGGAACGCTCCCCAGTGTCCAGTAAGAAAGCTTTTGGGAGCATCCCACAGCGCCTGCACGCTGCCTTCCCGCCTTTCCTAACCGCCTATCTCCAGTTCTTCTTTTCCGCGGAGCCAGCAGGTCGTCTTCCTGTCACCGCTGAAGAAGTTCTTTATTTTTCTTTATTTCTTTGGTCGCGCGTCTGCCTTCTTCGATGTCGGACCGGTACCGCCGGTCTTTTCTTCTTTCTTCTTTAAAAAAAAAAAAAAACTACCGTTTCCCACTTCTGTGCAATTTTTTCTTTTGGGCCTTCGGCCTAGAAAACTTTTCCTCATGGAAAAGCCCGCTTCCGGGTTTAAAAAATGCACGAAGTGCAGCGGTACTCTTTCTATCACCGACACCCATGACTGGTGTCTAAAATGTTTGGGTCCTGACCACTCTATCACCGATTGTGAATCCTGTTCCATGATGTCTAAAAGAGGTCAACAGAATCGAGCGGCAAAGCTCAGTACCCTGTTTCCCTCTGATGCAGCTTCGGTGGCATCGACATCTTCCAGGGCTTCTTCGTCCTCCCATGGATCTCAGGTAACCAAACATAAGTCTAACCGGTCCTCGAAGGGTAGATCTCCCTCTAAGTATCGAGATGCCTCCGGGCTTGCTCTCGAGGATCCTGCACCGGCAAAATTACCCCGGCGGGAAGCTCTGGCTTCCAAAGCTTCATCTATGGGGTCACAGGTTGACATTGATGGCGTGGCCTCGACCGATCACCTGTTGCCATGTTCTGGGGTACCGGTGGTTTCCACTGGTACCGACATCGACATTGGTGGCGTCGATGGATCAGAATATTCTGACCATGCAGCGTGCCATCACGGCATTCATACAAGCTGCGACGTCTCCGGTACCGCAACAAACTCTGTTGTTGGTACCGGTTCCGGCACCGGCACCAATATCGGTGACGGTGCCGGTACCGATTGCATCGACATCGGCTTCGGTGTCGACTGCAGCGGTACCCTGTCCTGTGATGCCCATCGGTACCGAATCGGTACCGATCACTCCCGATGTCGATACCACTCGGTACGCGTATCGAGCTCTACAAGAGCATCCAGACAGGCGATACTTCGATTCCTCCGAGGACTGTGATGAATCAGAGGCTTCTCTCGAAGCATCGGTACTCCTTCCTCAGGAGCCCTCTTCTCCAAAAAGAAGAATGTCTCCTCCAGAAGACTTGTCTTTTCAAGACTTCATTAGGGAAGTGGCCAGGGGCCTCTCTATTTCAGTGGCCCCTGATCCAGAGCCTAGAGCCAAGAAATTAGATATTTTACAATATCCTAAGGCTCCTAAAGATGCAGCTACTTTACCAATTCATGAGATCCTTTATGATCACATGTTGGGCATATGGGAGACACCTCTTACTACCTCCCCTCATTCTCGCAGGTTGGACACCATATACCGTGTTCCTCCTTGTCCTGGCTTTCATAAGACTCAGCTTCCTCACCACTCTATTGTGGTGGAGTCTGCTATGAAGAAGATAAAGAGTGCAAAAAGACACTCATCTAATCCTCCAGGAAGAGAATGCAGAACCTTGGATGCTTTTGGCCGGAGAATTTTCCAGGCCAATATGCTTACTGCCAGAATCAACTCCTATAGTCTCTATATGGGGATGTTTCTAAAGGAAGTTACAGATCATCTGCAAACTTTATCTCCTTTTATCTCAGAAGATAAAAGGGAGGAGTTTCTCACCTGGCTTAAACATGCCCAGGATGTTTCCAAATTTTCCAACCATGCAGCCTTTGACTCTTTTGAGTGTGCCAGCAGAGCCTCGGCTATTGCCATAGGTTCATGCAGACTTGCTTGGTTACAAGCTTCTGATTTGGAACCCTGGGTCCTGGATGGATTAGGGAATCTTCCTTGTACAGGTGAAAACCTTTTTGGCAAGGATTGGCAAGCAAAGGCCACTCAGATGGATGCTGAGAATTCTGCCTTAGATAGACTTTCAAAGTCTACTTCTGCTCCTGCTAGAAAAAGGTTATTCAAAAAGGCTTTCTTTCCCAAAAAAGGGAAATATTATCCTGGTTATGGTCACCAGGCATTTTCTGCAGGTCGTTTTGCTGCAAAGCGTCAGCAACAACCTAAACAAGCCAAGCCTAAGGCTGCAAGGACTGCTACAACCCAACAGCCTCAGCCTCCTCAGGGCCTTTGACTTACAACTAGAGAACTTAGCCTTTCTGGCTGTAGAAGAACCAGAGCCTCTCACCATTCCAGGAAGGTTAGCTTACTTTGCTCCCAGATGGGAACAAATCACAGCAGAGCAATGGACCCTCTCCATCATAAGGGAGGGGTACAAGCTTCATTTCTTAAACCTTCCTCCTCACACCATGGTGAGACAGTTCAATTCTCCAACATCTCTCCTCGACCTTCTGGGTCAGGAGATTGCTACCCTTCTTGCCCAAAGGGCAATAGAAGAAGTACCCCTTCTTTAACAGAGTTCAGGGTTCTACTCCCCCTATTTTCTTATCCCAAAGAAAACAGGGGGCTACAGACCCATATTAGATCTCAGAAAATTGAACAAGTTTCTATGCAAGGAGAAATTCAAGATGATTTCTCTCGGTGCTCTCCTTCCATACCTTCAGAGTCAGGATTGGCTTTGTTCTCTAGATCTCAAGGATGCGTACTGTCGGAGCTCCCCCGTGTGGCCAGGCAGTTGCCTAGTAGTGTGAGAGGGCTCCGATCGTCCTTTGTATAAAAAGTTAGCCCAATAGCATGTAGTTGTGTCTTAAATAGATTAGAGCCAAGATCAAAGGTCGCAGGAAATTTCTTTTATTCAAGAAATAAGATTTTCCCAACCAAATTAAATTCTTTGGCAAGAATGTTGAAGACTACACAACATAAAGTTCAGGATATTTCTCCAGTCATAAACGTAAGCCTGGTTAAACAGTCTTTGGCTTGGCTTAGTTTAAACACACCTTTTCCACAAGTAAAAATCCTTTACAACAGCAGCCTGTTCTCTGGTCCCCAGGAGGCAGTACAATACTTCACTGTTCGTTTCACAGCTGGTATAGCATAACATTCCCTGGTCCACCAACAGACTTTAAAATTCAGTAGTATTTCTTGAAGATGAAATTTATACTTTTAGCTCCTTTCTGGCTTCCTTAACCATGCAGCTTTATCAGCCAAGCAATCATGGATTAGCCTAGCTAAAAGTTATGGGCTTTTGCATAGAATGTCCTTATTAAGAACTCCTGGGTTTTTCTCCAGTTACTAAAACCCTATTCAGTTCCTTATTCTTCTTTGGCACAGATAGCACATTCAATTTCCATATCTGAAACCCCACTTTCATAAAGTGTCTCCTAGCTCCATTTCTTCCTCACTGGGCTCTTTCAGATATTTGTTCTCCTCAGCGTCTGCCTGAGGAGCCTTTACACGCTGTAAAGCTTTCAACACTTGTTCCCAATTATGCTTCTCAGTACGTGAGCTAGTGGGGGAAGGGCAGGAAAAGGTTTCCCTATTTAAAAGCTTCTTTAAGGCTTGTAAAGGGCTCACCTTGCCAGTAGTGTGTTGTCCTCCTGTAGGCCCCTTATACTGAGAAGGGCCAGACCAGGAGCTTCTGGAAAATATCTCCTCCTCAGACGACTCTTCCCCCGAGCTCTCCTCTGGCCTTCTCACCTCTCTGTTCCTGTCCTTGGTCAGCTTCCTTCGTCCCAGAGGCGCTGCCACAAGTCTGCTTGTCTCAGTGCCTCTGTGTCTGCCTTCAATCTCATCCTCCTTCTCAGCTCCCGTCTGTTTCTCCTTCCATGCCCATCTCTGTGCATTCCCTTCCTGTGTCTCCTTCTGCGTCTGTGCAATCCCTTCCTGTGTCTCCTTCCACTTCGGTGCAATCCGTTTGTGAGTGAAACTTCCCTGCCTAAATGTTTGGGGCTGTCCTATGGCTCTTGACTCCGCCCCCGAACCACTCCCATCTCCTCCCTCGGTCTCCATGGGAACTGGGTGTGTCTCTGGCCCTGCACTCCTCTGCAGGAGATCTTTGGCTTTACATTGGGTGTTAACCCTTCCTGTGCCTGCAGTTTCTTTGGGTTTAGAAAAAAAAGACTGTTTCCCCTTTCTTTTCCTGCACTCTGAGCCTGCTTCTCCACCACAGTACACCCATGTCCTCATCCATCCAACACACAGAAGGTTCCTTCGGTTCCTTTATCAAGGAAAGCACTACCAATACAAAGTGCTTCCTTTCGGTCTGGCCTCTGCTCCAAGAGTGTTCACAAAATGCATGGCAGTAGTAGCTGCATTTCTACGCACTCTAGGAATATTTGTATTCCCATATCTGGACGACTGGCTCATCCGAGCTCCATCCCAGACAGAGGCCCAGGCTTCCCTAGCCTGCACAAGACGTGTTCTTCAGTATCTGGGACTGGTAATAAACATCCCAAAATCACATCTCACTCCTACTCAGTCATTAGAGTTCATAGGGGCCTTGCTGGATACCACAACTGCAAGGGCCTATCTTCCCCAAGCCCGTTGCCTACGATTGGTGCAGTTAGCCTCACAAGTTCAGTTAAAGTCCCATTTAACTGCTCGAGAGATGTTAAAACTGTTAGGCCATGGCATCCACCGTGCATGTGGTTCCTTACGCTCGCCTTCACATGCGGGCAGCTCAGTGGACTCTGTCCACCCAATGGACCCAGGCATCAGGGTGCCTGTCAGACAAAATAGCAACCTCCAGTCGCCTCTTTTGGTCTCTCCAGTGGTGAAAGTCCACTCAGAATCTGTTGCTGGGGGTCCCCCTTTCAACAGTTGCTACCCCAAGCAACCCTCAACAGATGCCTCTCCAAAGGGTTGGGGAGCTCATCTACAAGATCTCTCCACCCAGGGCATCTGGTCTCCACAGGAGACATCTCTACATATCAACTTCTTGGAGCTCAGAGCAATTTTTCTAGCTCTCAGAGTCTTCCACACCCTGCTCAGCTACAAGACAGTCCTCATCCACACGGACAACCAAGTAGCCATGTTCTACGTGAACAAGCAGGGCGGGACTGGCTCTCTGGTGTTTTGCAACGAAGCTTTGAGATTGTGGGCCTTCGCCAGAGAGCATCAAATTCATCTCATGGCAGTGTATCTTCCAGGGGTTCAAAACTCTTGGGCAGACAGACCCAGTCGAGTTCTGCTTCCACACGAATGGTCCCTCCATGGGGACCAGATAGCCAGGATCTTTCGAATTTGGGGAACCCCGGACATAGACCTCTTTGCAAGTCCGTGCAATGCCAAACTTCCCCGGTTCTGTTCCAGGATTCCATGTCAGGGAGTTCAGGCCAGGGATGCCTTCCTCCTCCATTTGGGGCAAGACTTCCTCTATGCCTTTCAACCCATTCCCCTAATTTCCAAGACACTGTTCAAGCTTCAGAGAGACAAGGGGTCTATGATCCTCATAGCACCACGTTGGCCACGCCAAGTGTGGTACCCTCTACTTCTGCATCTCTCTCAAGCTCCCTCCCTGGACTTGGGATCTGCTCCATACCTCCTGTCCCAGGAGGAGGGAACGTTGTGGCACCCAAATCCCCAGTCTCTTCATCTCAGGGCCTGGTTGCTGAAGGCTTAGACCTTCAAGATTTGCATCTTTCTCAGCATGTGAAGGATATCCTTCATGCTTCCAGAAAGCCTTCCACTAGACGTTCCTATGCTTTTAAATGGAAAAGGTTTACCATTTGATGTGCAGAGAAGGGTCTTAACCCTCTTGCAATACCTCTGAATTCTTTACTAGAGTATTTGCTGCATTTATCCCATGCAGGCCTTAAAACGAATTCAGTAAGAGTCCATTTGAGTGCTATTGCAACATCCCTTAAGCCTCTCAATGGACAGCCTATTTCCTCTCATCCTCTTATTGCAAGATTCATGAGAGGCCTTCTTTTAACTAAACCTCCCATTAGACCACCTCCAGTGGCATGGGATTTGAATTTGGTTCTTGGCCAGCTCATGAAGCCACCCTTTGAACCCTTAGCTACTACCTCCTTGAAATTCCTTTCCTGGAAGGTTATTTTTCTCATTGCAGTCACCTCAGCTCGCCGTATCAGTGAGCTGCAAGCCTTAGTAGCTAATCCTCCTTATACAAGGTTCCATCATGACAAGGTAGTCCTCAGAACTAATCCACACTTTATGCCTAAAGTGGTCTCACCTTTTCATCTGAACCAGGAGGTGTATTTACCTGTCTTTTTTCCAGGACCTCATGCATCAAGTGCAGAGAGGAATCTTCATACCCTGGATTGTAAGAGAGCACTTGCTTTTTACTTACAAAGGACACAGCAACATAGAAAGTCCTCTCAACTCTTTGTTGCTTTTGATCCCTCTCATTTAGGACTTCCAGTCTCTAAGAGAACTCTGTCCAATTGGATTGCTCAGTGTATTTCTTTTGCCTACCAGAGTAAGAACCTTTCTCTGGAGGGCCATGTCACAGCTCACAATGTGAGGGCCATGGCCACCTCTATGGCTCATCTAAACTCTGTGTCCATCGACCAAATCTGTCGAGCGGCCACCTGGGCCTCGGTTCATACATTTATAGCCCATTACTGCTTGGACGAGGACTCCCGCTGGGATGAATGTGTGGATAATGTAATCGAAAATGTTTTGGCTTTCGGGACCATGGGATGATTTTCCAAGGGCTGCAGAGCAGAGATGGTGTCCACCTATTCAAGAAGGGTCAAAGTATCTTCCGCAGCATACTGACTAACCTACTAAAGAGGGCTTTAAACTAGATTTGTTGGAGATAGATGAGGAAAGCCCCAGGTAAGTGAAAACCCTTAGGTAAGTAAAACCTTAAATACTTCTGTAGAAATGGGTAAAAGGGGCAACATCTGGAAAGTGGTGTACATAAATGCTCGTAGTAAGGGAAATAAGATCCCAGGTGTTGAGGCTTTAATGAAAGAGGCTGACTTGGATTTAGTGATGGTTATGGGGACATGGTTCATAGACAGCCATGACTGGAATGTATTTATACCAGGCTATACTTTCTTCAGGAGGGACAGGGTATGAAGAAGGGGAGGAGGAGTGGCACTAGATGTTAAAAAAAAAATAAAGCTATAGAATTACAGGGCTTAAAAGGGAGCGAGTAGGCACTGTGGATTAAACTAGAAAGAGAGAACAACGAGAAATCCATTTGCATTGGTTTGATATTTAGATCTCCTTCACAGGGAGAAGTGGATGGATATTTAATAGAAGACATGCAGTATTACCATGAGAGGAGAAGTGCTACTAATAGGTGATTTCAAATGGTCCAGATGTTGACTGGCACATCCCTGCTGCTGCAATAGAAGACATGCAGTATTACCATGAAAGGAGAAGTGCTACTAATAGGTGATTTCAAATGGTCCAGATGTTGACTGGCACATCCCTGCTGCAGTGTCATATAGAAGTAAGGAGATCCTAGAGTCTCTACATGGAGAACTGTTCCAACAACTGGTAACAGAAACCTCACGTGAAGGGACCATGCTGGACTTAGTGCTTACCAATAGGGAAAGTGTTTCTGTTGTTACAGTGGGAGATCATCTCACATCAATTGATCACCAGATGGTGTGGTTCAGTATTAGGACTAGGGCTGATAAAATCCATTCAAAAATGAGGGTCTTAGGGGCTTGTTTACAAAGCCGCGGTAGTGGTTCGCGATCGCAGCCGCGGCCCCATTGAAATCAATGGGGCCGCGGCTCCGATTACGATCGCAAACCGCTACCGCGGCTTTGTAAACAAGCCCCTTAGACTTTAGGAAAACTAACTTTGCCAAGATGGAACAATACCTCAAGGACTCGTTAGCGGGATGGGAACAACTGGGGGATGTAGAAAAGCAATGGGCAAAACTGAAAAGGGATATTTTAAAGGCTACATAAAACTTTTTGTTAAGTAAATAAATGTAAAAGGAAAAAGAGGCCACTATGGTTCTCAAAAGAAGTAGCTGAAAAAGTGAAAAAAAGAGGGTGGTCTTCATAAAATACAAGAGATCACACAGAGAGGAAGACAAGCATCAATATTTGGAAAATCTTAGAGAAGCTAGGAAAATAGGAAAGCAGAGATTCAAAAAGAAGAAGAAATAGCCAATTCAATAAAATGGGGGGGCGAGATATGTTAGTGAGAGGTGGACGTGCAAAAGTGGTATTTTCAGGCTCGAGGAAGGGGAGGAATATATAAAAGCTGATGAGGATAAAGCAGAATTGCTTAACATACATTTTTGTTCTATGTTCACAGATGAAGGACCCAGGAGCAGGACATCAGAAAACACCCACAAGTAGGAAATGAAGTGAAGGAGATCTTGAATGATTTTCAGAAGACTGTGTTCATGAGGAGCTAGCTAAATTAAAAGTAGACAAACCGATGGGGCCAGATGGGATACATCCAAGAACATTAAAGGAACTTGGGGACGTGCTAAGGCTCCATTGAAAGACTTTTTCAATGCTTCTTTAGAGTCAGGAGTGGTCCCAGAGGGCTGCAGAAAGGCAAATGTGGCTCCTTTACACAAAAGCAGAAGTAAGGATAAGGTTGAGAACTCTACAGGCTGTTTAGTCTAACCTCTGTGGTGAGTAAATTAATGGAAAAATTGTTAAAACAGAGGATAATGAGGATTCTGGAGTCCAATGGATTGCAAGATCCGAGGCAGCATAGGTTTAGAAGAGGCAGGTCTTGTCAGACAAATCTGATTGATTTCTTTGACTGGTTGACCAAAACGTTGGACTGAGGGAGAACCCTAGATGTGGTATACTTAGATTTCAGTAAAGCCTTTGACACCGTTCCACACCCTAGGGATGGATCCTAAAATGATTGACCAGGTTAGAAATTGTTTGAGTGGGAGATGACAAAGGGTTCTGGTAGGTGGAGCTTACTCTGAGAAGAAGGATATTACCAGTGATGTGTCGCAGTGATGTGTCCTTGGTCTGATTCTTCTTAACATCTTTGTTAGTGATATTGCTAAAGGACTGGCTGGTAAGGTTTTCCTTTTTGCACATGATACCAAAATCTGCAATAGAGGGAACACCCAGGAAGGAGTAGATAACATGAGGAAGGGATCTAGCTAAGTTTGAGGAATGGTCAAGAATTTGGCAGCTGAGATTTAATGCTCAAAAATGCATGGGAGCAGTACAGTATAGGGGGCACGAAAGAAGAGCAGGACTTAGGTGTGATTGTTTCTTCTGATCTTAAAGTGGCTAAACAGGTAGAAAAGGCGACAGTGAAAGCCAGAAGCATGCTTGGGTGCATAGGGAGAGGAATGGCCAGTAGAAAAAAGGAGGTGATAGTGCCTCTGTATAAGTCTCTGGTGCGACCTCATTTGGACTATTGTGTGCAATTCTGGAGCCCACACCTTCAAAAGGATTTATACAGGATGCAGTCTGGACAGAGGGTGGCTACTAAAATGGTCAGTGGTCTTCGTTATAAATCAAATCATATGGGGACAGACTTTAAGATCTTAATATGTAAATGTTAGAGGAAAGATGGGATAGAGGAGATGTGCATTTATGCCACGGAGGTATTTATCATAAGAGGAGAGCCTCTTGTGATTGAAAGTAAGCTCTGCAATGAGGGGACATAGGATGAGAGTGAAAGGAAATAGATTCAGGAGTAATATGCGTAAATATTTCTTTAAGGAAAGAGTGGTAGATGCATGGAATAGCCTCCCAGTGGAGGTAGTGAAAACGAGGACATTCTCCAGGACCAAGCAGGAAGTCAGTCCTCACATATGGGTAACATCGACGTCGATGGAGCCCTTGCGGAGCATTTCCCCAGCTTTCTATGAAAGCCTTTGGGAATGCAGGCACGCATGCGTGGTCCCCTTCCCGCCTAAAGGTGCCATCTTGCTCAGTCTCCCTTTTTCCGTGAAGCCCGTCGGACGTGTGTCCTAGTCCTCCCGGAAAATAGTTGGATTTTTTCGTGATTCCTTCGCTATTTTTTCTCCGGTTCGACGCCGGTTCCCCTCCTGCCGGGTTCGGTACACCAGTATCGAGCCCGATCTTATTTTTTCGGTTTTTGCCCTTCGTGGCTGGCGTTCGCACCCTTTATTTCTTTTTCCATGGAAGGCCGGTCCTTTGACTTAAAGGGGACTCTTTTTCCCCCGATGGCTTCCAGTGGTTTCAAGAAGTGTGATCGGTGCAAGAAACTAATGTCTCTCACCGACACACACGACTGCTGCCTTCGGTGCCTGGGTCCTGACCACGATCTTAAGATCTGTGGACCACGTGGAAAGATGTCCACCAAGGCGCTTCAAAGTCGTCAGCACCAAAAGGAAAGGCTTTTCTCCGACTCGGCCTCCGGCCGGGCCCGGACCTCGTCTGAGGCCTAGACATCTCGGGAATCTGATCCCGAGCACCGTCGGGGCTCCTCGGACAGGGGGTCCCCCGACCGGGAACGAAAGAGGAAGAAGCGGCTCTCGAGGGCGACGTCGGAGGAAGTCCCTTGCTCCTCGAGAGCTAGGTCTCAGACCGCCGCCCCGGGCCTGTGGAACAGGAGAAGCCTCCAAAAGTACCTCGTGTGGAGCCGGAGTCTGCTGGACACGTAAGTCCTGTAGTCTTCGTGGACTCTCCTCCCAGAGAGCCGACGTCGGGCCCGGCACCATCGGGGCCCGAGTCGGTGGCTGCTGAGTCTCCTGAGCTGGGTCTCAGGCTGACAGCCTTGGCGTGCAGATTGTCTGCCTTCATGGAACAGCAGCGGGCGCTGATGGCCAGCCTGTCTGGCGTATCCGCCCCGACCACCGGGACATCGACATCAAAGTCAACCCCGGAGACCGAGCCGATACTCGAGACCATGAAGGCTCGAGATCGACCTCGGTTGCGGTCTCCCTCGACCTCCCGCTCGGGACCAAGGGCTTCGACGCCGGTGCCTTCGGCGTCAGGGCGGGTGCTCACAGGCCCCGCGCGGTCGGACCCCGATTCCTCATCGGATGAGTCCGCCTGGGAGACAGAGGACGGGGAGTCCCCCGACACCTTCTGGACTCAGTGCGTCCCGTCGGACTCACCACAGTCCGAGCCCCGGAGTAGATCCCCTCCAGAGGATACCCGGTTCTCGGAGTTCGTTCGGGATATGGCCACTGCGTTGGCTATCCCTGCGGATCCCGAGGAGGAGCCTCGAGCCAAAGAGCTCAAGGCCCTCCAGTATGACTCGCCTCCGACAGAGGCCTTTACTGTGCCGGTTCCTCAGATGCTAGAACGGCTCCTCTTCCGGATGTGGGAGGCACCGGCCTCGGCGCCGGTTCTAATCAAGCGGGTTGATTCCATTTATCGACTCCAAAAGAGCCCTGGGTTTCAGAAGGTGCAGCTACCACACCTTTCCATGGTGGTGGAATCGACCATGCATCGTCTGAAAAGTCAGAAAATGCACTCCGCAGTGCCCCCTGGCAGGGAGGCCCGGAACCTGGATGGTTTTGGCAGATAGTGCTTCCAGGGCTCGATGCTTGCTTGCCGTGTCCAGTCTTACCAGCTGTACATGGACATGTACTTGCGAGACCTGGCCAAGGAACTGGCCGGGTTCTCTGCTGGTCTCTCCGGGGAACCCTTGTATAGGTTGAAGTCCTTGTCCTCGGAGATACGGGAATGCTCCAAGTTTGTCCCGTGCTGCCTGCGATGGCTTCGAGGCTTCGGCCCGTGTTGCGGCAGCCGGCATCGCGGCTCGACGCCAGGCGTGGCTGCAGTCATCGGACCTCGAGCCATGGGTTCAGGACAAGTTGGTTGATGTCCCTTGCCGAGGTGAAAACCTTTATGGCAAGCCCATGACCGAGAAGGCCGCACAGCTCGAAACTGAGCACCTCACGAGGACAAGGCTGTCTAGAAAGACTTCTGCCCCTTCTCACAAGAATAAGGTCTCGGGTAAAAAGCCCTTTTACCCGAGGAAGGGCACTGCCTACAAACAGTACCCACAGTACCAGGCTTCCCAGGCTCCCTCACAGGGTCAGCAGGCCAAGGGGCAGGGTAATGGGCCCCGTAGGCAGAGGACCCCCAAGCCTCCGGCCCCTGCTCCCACTCAGCAGGGTGGGGTTTTTGACTCCTTAGGCATAGCCTCTCCGTCCCTGCTCTCCCAACCCTGCACAGGAGGTCGACTTACCCTGTTTGCCCACAGGTGGCCACTCATCACTGGAGACAGTTGGGTGCTAAGCATCGTCCACAAGGCCTACATGCTACACTTCCAACAGCTGCCTCCTCCATACTTTCCAGGGGAGCCTCCAAGGCCTCCCCTGCACACAGCCCTTCTCCTTCAGGAACTCCAGGGTCTGTTGCGAGACAAGGCAGTGGAGCCTGTACCCCCCCACCTCCAAGGTCAAGGGTTCTACTCCAGATACTTTCTCGTACCCAAAAGAACCGGTGGCCTCCGGCCTATTCTCGACTTCAGAAATCTCAGCAAGTTCCTAGAGAAAGAAAAATTCAAGATGCTTACTCTTGGAACACTGCTGCCCTACCTCAAGCAGGGAGATTGGCTATGCTCCTTAGATTTAAAGGATGTGTACACTCACATCCTCATTCATCCAGACCACAGAAAGTACCTCAGGTTCATTGTGGGAAGAAACCATTATCAGTACAGAGTGCTGCCCTTTGGCCTCACCTCCGCTTCCAGGGTCTTTACCAAATGCCTGGCAGTGGTGGCGGCCTACCTGAGAAATCAGGGTATCTTTGTCTTCCCCTATCTGGACAACTGGCTCATCAGGGGACAGACGTGCCAGGAGGCCAGACAAGCCACCCTCCGAACTATTGCTCTTCTTCAAAACCTGGGGTTTGTCATAAACTTCGCAAAGTCCACTTTGCTCCCCTCCCAGAACTTGGAGTTCATAGGAGCAAGGCTGGACTCTCTGCTGGCAAAGGCTTTCTTGCCAGAAGACAGAGCCCAAAGACTGATAAACTTGGCAAACCAGTTTCTCAGCAGGTCACTGGTCTCCGCCAGACTCTGCCTGAGGCTTCTTGGCCACATGGCTTCGACAATACATGTGACCCCCAATGCCCGGCTCCATATGAGACCTGCACAATGGTGCCTCAGAACTCAGTGGACACAGGCCACAGGGAGCCTCAGAGACAGAGTAAGGGTGTAAGACCATTCCTGAACTCCCTCCGCGGGTGGCTGCACCCACCCAATCTGCTACAAGGGGGTGCCTTTTCAGATTCCTGGGTTCACAATGGTGTTGACCACAGATGCCTCCCTACAAGGCTGGGGGCTCATTGTCTGGACAAGTGCACCCAGGGCCTGTGGTCTCCCTGGCAGGGCAATGGCTGCCTCAGTGGCTCATCTCCGCTCTGTACCGTTGGTGGACATCTGCAGGGCTGGACCTTCCTCTTTTACGCTGACCTTTAGTCTTGCCAAGCATGATATCTTTCTCTAATATCTTTCTCTTTGCATGATGTGTCCAAAGTATGAAATTAGACGTCTTGTCATTTGAGTTTCTAAAAAAGAAAAGGCATAGATTTTATCTCTTCTAGTACCAACTGATTTGTTCTTCCGCCAACCCATGGTATACACAGTATTCTTTGCCAGCACTATAATTGGAGGGCATCAGTATTCTTCCTGTCTTTTTTTTTTTTTTTTTTACTGTCCAACTTTTGCATCCACGTAATGTTATTGAAAATACCATGACTTTGGACAAGTCAAATTTTTATTGGCACAGTAACTCCATAAAAAGGGATGGAGATTCTCCAAATTTGGCATGCAGGAAGAAAATGCAAATATCTCAGAGAAGTTCAAAAATGAGAAAGTTCATATTTGTGTTTTCCAGAGAAAACTCCAGAGAAACTCATATTTCTCCAGGACCAAGCAGGAAGTCAGTCCTCACATATGGGTGACGTCGGCGCCGACGGAGCCCTCGCGGAGCAATTTTCCCCAGCTTTCAAAGAAAGCCTTTGGGAATTGCAGCGCGCATGCACGGTCGCCTTCCCGCCCAAGGGTGCCATCTTAGCCAGTCTTCTTTTTTCCGCGGAGCCCTACAGACGTACCCGTCGTGTCCCCGCGAAAAAGTTGATTTTGTTAGTAATTTTCTCTTTTTTTCTTCGGTTCGACGCCGGTCTTTTTCCCGCCCGGACTCGCGACGCCGGTCGCGAGTCCTCTTCTTCTTTTTCGGTTTTTCTGATTTAGTCAGTTTCGTTTTCGGTTTTTCCCTGGCAGCCCGGTCCTTTGACCTCGCAGGGGCCCTTTTTCCCCCGATGGCTGCCAGTGGTTTCAAGCGGTGTGGTCAGTGTGACCGAAATATGTCACTAACTGACACACACGACAATTGCCTCCGCTGCCTGGGCCCGGATCATGAAGAAATGATCTGTGGGGCCTGCGGCAAAATGTCCTCCAAAGCGTTGAGAAGTCGGCGGCATCAGCGGGATAGGATCTTCGCTGACCCCAGCCGTACCCAGACCTCGTCGGAGGCCTCCGCGTCCAGAGGTTCCAGCTCGGACCGTCGCCGGAGTTCCTCCGACAGGGGTTCTCCCTCCGGGGACCATCGACGGAAGGTGAAACCCGCGAGGGCGGCGTCGGTGGACGCTCCTGGCTCCGCGAGGGCCAGGTCGCATAGCCCCGATAGCCGTTCCGGGTCCTTGGAGAAGGAGCACCTCTCGAAGCGACCTCGCCTGGAGTCGGAGCTGCCTGCTCGGGTAAGTCCTGTGGTCCTCCTGGACTCGCCTCCGAGACCGCCGACGTCGGGCCCGACGCCATCGGGGCCCGAGTCGGGGGCTGCTGGGTCACCTGAGGTCGGACTCAGGTTGACGGCCTTGGAGAGCAGACTGTCTGCCTTCATGGACCAGCAGCGGGCACTGCTCGCTAGCCTCGCTGGCGCCGCTGCCCCGACCGCCGGGACGTCGACGTCTAAGTCGACCCCGGAGACCGAGCCGATCCTCGAGTCCATGCGAACTCGAGTCGGTCGAGGTCACCCTCGGCCTCCAGTTCGGGACCGAGGTCGCCGACGCCGACTCCCTCGGCGTCGGGGCGGCAGGCGCTGCGGCCTGCCCGGGCCGACCCCACCGATTCCTCGTCGGAGTCGGTCTGGGAGTCTGAGGAGGAAGAGTCACCTGATTCTTTTCGGACTCGGTGTGTCCCCTCGGACTCACCTGAGTCCGAACCTCGGAAGCAGTCCCCCCCGGAGGATGCCCGGTTCTCGGACTTCGTCAGGGATATTTATTTTTTATTTATTTATTTATTTACATTCTCTTATATACCGCGCTATTCTGCATCAGTGCGGTTTACATCGAACAGACTGAAATTACATTGAACAGGGTATTATAACTTGGAGATAACTATTTTACAGGGAACATGGGCTATGGAGGGTTAAGTGGCTTGCCCAAGACCACAAGGAGCACCTGTGGGACTAAAACCCCAGTCCTTCCAGCCCAAGGTTGCTGTCCTCTAGTGGGATAGATTTGGCCTTCCCTGCGGATCCCGAGGAGGAGCCTCGAGCCGAAGAGCTCGACGCCCTCCAGTATGACTCTCCCGCCAGGGAACACTTTACTGTACCGGTTCCTCCCATGCTGGAACGACTACTCTTCCGCATGTGGGAGAGTCCGGCCTCCTCGCCGGTCCTGAGCAAGCGGGTCGATTCTATCTATCGAGTCCGCAAGAGCCCTGGCTTCCAAAAAGCACAGCTACCACACCATTCCATGGTAGTGGAATCGGCCATGCATCGTCTTAAGAGCCAGAAGATGCACTCCTCGGTGCCTCCTGGCAGGGAGGCCCGTAACCTGGATGGCCTTGGTAAGAAGTGTTTCCAGGGCTCTATGCTTGCGTGTCATGTCCAGACCTACCAGCTATACATGGGCATGTATCTCCGAGACCTGGCTAAAGAGCTAGCCGGATTCTCAGCTGGTTTGTCTGAGGAACCTTTGCGGAGGTTCCTGGCCTTGTCCACTGGCATTCGGGAATGCTCAAAATTCATATCCCGAGCAGCCTATGATGGCTTTGAAGCATCGGCTCGAGTAGCCGCAGCCGGCATCGGTGCCCGCCGACAGGCTTGGCTTCAGTCGTCTGACCTTGAGCCCTGGGTGCAGGACAAGTTGGTCGATGTCCCCTGCCGAGGTGAAAACCTCTTTGGCAAGCCCATGGCTGAAAAGGCTGCACAAATCGAGACGGAGACTCTCACCAGGACTAGGCTTTCTAGGAAGACCTCCGCCCCTTCCCAGAAAAAGAAGGGCTCGGGAAAGAAGTCCTTTTACCCGAGAAAGGCGGCTGCCTACAAACACTACCCCCAATATCCGGCCCCTGCAGCTCCCCAACAGGGCCAGCAGGCCAAGGGACGGGGTAACGGGTCCCGTAGGCAGCAAGCCCCCAAGCCTGCACCACCAGCCCCTGCTCAGCAGGGTGGGGGTTTTTGACTCCTTAAGCATAGCCTCTCCCCCTCCGCTGGCTCCTCCCAGCACCGGAGGCCGGCTGGTTCACTTCGCCCACAGGTGGTCCAGCATCACTTCAGATGCCTGGGTGCTTCAAGTCGTAAGAGAAGGCTATCTTCTCCACTTCCACCAGGTCCCTCCCTCCTATTTCCCGGGAGAACCTCCACGACTCCCTCTGCACAGGGACTTACTCCTTCAGGAGTTAGCAGGTCTTCTACAGGAACAGGCGGTGGAACCGGTGCCCCACCACCTGAGAGGTCAAGGTTTTTATTCCAGGTACTTTCTAGTACCAAAAAGGACAGGAGGCCTCAGACCCATCCTGGACTTGCGCAACCTCAACAGGTTCCTCGTGCGGGAAAAGTTCAAAATGCTTACCCTTGGAATCCTTCTGCCCTACCTCCAGCAGGGAGATTGGCTATGCTCCTTGGATCTAAAGGATGCCTACACGCACATCCTCATCCACCCAAGCCACCGCCAATACCTAAGGTTTGTGGTGGCAGGAAATCATTACCAGTACAGAGTACTGCCCTTTGGCCTGTCCTCCGCACTGCGAGTCTTCACAAAATGTCTCGCGGTGGTGGCGGCCCATCTCCGGCTTCACGGCCTCTATGTCTTTCCGTACCTCGACGACTGGCTCATCAGAGCAGCGTCCGCTCCGGAGGTCACCAACGCCACACGCCGCACGGTGACTCTTCTGCAGTACTTGGGCTTTGTTATAAACTTTGCAAAGTCCACTTTGCTCCCCTCACAGGATCTCGAGTTCATCGGCGCAAGGCTGCACACTCTTCAGGCACGAGCGTTCCTACCGCTCGACAGGGCTCAACGGCTCATGGACCTAGCCGACCGTTTTCGCAGCCAGCCCCTGGTCTCCGCCAGGCGCTTCCTGAGACTACTCGGCCATATGGCTTCCACCGTCCATGTGACCCCCAATGCCCGCCTGAATATGCGGCCTGCTCAATGGTGTCTTCGCAAGCAGTGGCAACAAGCCACAGGCGGCCTAGCAGACCTAGTGCGCGTCTCCGAGCCGCTGGCTTCGTCTCTCCAGTGGTGGCTTCATCGGCCGAACCTGGTACTCGGCATGCCTTTTCAGTCACCTCAGCCGGCCCAGGTGCTGACGACAGATGCATCCCTCCTGGGCTGGGGAGCACATTGCCAAGGGGCACGTACTCAGGGCCTCTGGACCACGTGGGAGTCTGCTCAGCAGATCAACTTCCTGGAGCTCAGAGCGATCCGCCTGGCTCTCAAGGCTTTCTCCCACCTGACCTCTCGCCAGTCCGTCCTTGTCCAGACGGACAATCAAGTTGCCATGTTCTACGTGAACAAACAGGGGGGCACGGGCTCCTTCCTTCTCTGTCGGGAAGCACAGAAGCTCTGCTCTTGGGCCGTCAGTCACGGCGTTCTTCTCAAGGCAGTTTATCTCCCAGGCCAAGAAAATTGCCTGGCGGACAAACTCAGCAGGATCCTCCAGCCGCACGAGTGGCGCCTGGATCCCTTGGTAGTTCAGAAGCTCTTTCTAAAGTGGGGCCTCCCCACGATGGATCTCTTTGCCAGCCCTCTCAACCGGCAACTTCCTCGCTTCTGCTCTCGTCAGCCACATCCCCTTCGAGTTGCGGCAGACGCTTTTCTACTCTCATGGTCGGAGAGCCTTCTGTATGCTTTTCCTCCCATCCCGCTAGTCTCTCGAACTCTTTTCAAGGTTCTCCGAGACAAAGCTTTCATGATCCTGGTGGCCCCTCGCTGGCCCAGACAGCCGTGGTTTCCACTCCTGCTGCAATTAGCGGTAGAGGATCCGTCCCCTCTGGGGTTGCAACCGGATCTCCTCACTCAGGATCAGGGGTCTCTGCTACACCCCAACCTCAGATCTCTCAATCTAATGGCCTGGCTGCTGAGAGGGTAGTCCTTGCTCCCCTTCTCCTGCCGGCAGAGGTGGAAGAGGTCGTCCTAGCTTCTCGGCGACCTTCTACCCGCAAATGCTACGCCCTTAAATGGCGTCGCTTTTCCGTTTGGTGTACCCAACAGTCTCAGGATCCCTTCTCCTGCCCGGTGTCGGTGATCCTGCAGTACTTGCTATACCTATCTAATCTGGGACTTAAGTCCAACTCCGTCAAAGTTCACCTCAGTGCTCTTTCAGCACATCATGTGCCGGTGGACGGCAGACCTCTTTCCAGCGACCCTCTTGTAGCGAGGTTTCTCCGAGGTCTCCTTCTGCTTAAACCACCTCTGCGCCCGCCAGCGCCTGACTGGGATCTGAATGTGGTTTTACAGCGGATCACCTGTCCGCCTTTTGAACCTATGGCTACCTGTTCTCTCCGTTTTCTTTCTTGGAAAACATTGTTCTTGATAGCCCTCACTTCCGCTAGACGCGTAAGTGAATTGCAGGCCCTCGTGTCTGATCCCCCTTACACTCGGTTCTACAAAAATAGGGTAGTCCTACGGACTCACCCAAAATTTCTTCCAAAAGTGGTCTCCCCTTTTCACATCAATCAGGAGGTGGTACTTCCGACCTTCTTTCCCAGACCACACTCCAGCCGAGCTGAAACGGTCCTCCATACCCTGGACTGTAGAAGGGCATTGAACTTCTACCTTGACCGTACGCGGGAGCACCGTAAAGCTGCTCAGCTTTTTGTGTCTTTTGACCCCAATAAATTGGGGCTTCCGGTCTCCAAGCGTACTCTGTCCATCTGGGTTGCGGACTGTATCACTTGGACTTATGGGGCGGCCGGACTCTCCTTGGAAGGTCGAGTCACGGCTCATTGCGTTCGGGCAAAGGCTACGTCAGTGGCTTACCTCCGCTCTGTTCCGCTGGCAGACATCTGCCGGGCCGCTACTTGGTCTTCGAGCCAGACTTTTGCGGTCCATTACTGTCTCGAGAGGGAGTCCCGCAGGGACAGTGCTTTCGGACAGGCAGTCCTCCGTAATCTCTTTGAGGTTTGAGCAACTCCTACCCTCCATCCCGGATGTGGGCTACCGGTGGGTAATAATTCAGCGAAGATTCCTTCCTTCTGTGCTGCTGAGCTAGAGGGAGCTCATTTTTGTGCTTAGGGTCTCCGGTAGCCTTAAGCTTGGGAGTCCCATATGTGAGGACTGACTTCCTGCTTGGTCCTGGAGAAAGCGTAGTTACTCACCTGTAACAGGTGTTCTCCAGGAGCAGCAGGAATCAGTCCTCACAACCCTCCCTCCTCCCCTTGGAGTTGCAATCATCTGCTTTAGTTTTTTTGCAAATTTTTATGCTGTCTTTTTTAGCTATGTCATCTGACTGGCTAAGATGGCACCCTTGGGCGGGAAGGCGACCGCGCATGCGCGCTGCAATTCCCAAAGGCTTTCTTTGAAAGCTGGGGAAAATTGCTCCGCGAGGGCTCCGTCGGCGCCGACGTCACCCATATGTGAGGACTGATTCCTGCTGCTCCTGGAGAACACCTGTTACAGGTGAGTAACTACGCTTTTTCGATGGTAAGCTATTAGAAACAGTTAGAATGTTGGCCATTCCAAAGTCCTCTTCATCCTTCCAGCAGTTTGCCACACAACACTGCTAGATGCGACTATGGAGAACCCTCCCACACACAACACACATTCCTCACAGCCCTACACACATGCACCATGTACATCATACAGCTGCCTGGAGTACATTCACACCTGCACCTCGCCCCCACAGCAATAGGGAAAATAACTAATAAAGCTTCTCATTTCACAGCCCCACATACACTCCTGTGCAATCACACCCACAAACATAAGCCAATGTCCTAAAAATACACACCACATTCTCCTTAAACTCTACCTTTCCACAAACTCCTGCCACCCACATAGATCTCCGCATTTTTGTCCTCTATATACAGTCCTATACACATCCCGACCTACCTCAGTAGAATAACAGGAAGCACTTATAGGATGCTCCCCAGCCCCTTCACTGTGGGGTCCCCACAGGGGTCTATCCTCTTCCCCCTGCTCTTCAATATTTTCTTTCCCCTCTGGCCACACTCATCCAGTCCCTCTGTTTTTCTTGTTATATTTATGCAAACGATATCCTTCTCCTGGCGCAAACCGATAGTCTCTCCGTAGATCCGGCAGCAGTAAATTGCCTGACCAGGGTAGCCAGTTGGTTACAAGAAGATGCCCTGCCATTGAACTTGGCAAAATCAACAGCTATGTGGATAACAGGCACTTCTGATGTCCCTTCACTAGCCCCAAACATAAGATCATAAGATATGCCATACTGGGTCAGACCAAGGTCCATCAAGCCCAGTATCCTGTTTCAAACAGTGGCCAATCTAGGTCATACATACCTAGCAGTTTCCCCAAAAGACACAGGTTCCACAATTCTTGTATTGGGTCAAGCAGTGATATCCTGGGTCCCTTTTTAATAATGGTTTATGGACGTTTCCTCCAGGAACTTGTCCAAACCTTTTTTAAACCCAGCTACACTAACAGCTCTTACTACATCCTCCGGTAACAAATTCCAGAGTTTGATTACACGTTGAGTGAAAAAATATTTTCTCTTATTAGTTTTAAATAGTTTACCCTGTAGCTTCATTGCATGTCCCCTAGTCTTCCTATATTCTGATGACATAAACAATCAATGTACGTTTACCTGTTCCACTCCGTTCATTAATTTATAGACTTCTATCATATCTCCCCTCAGCCGTCTCTTTTCCAGGTTAAAGAGCCCTAACCTTTTTAGCCTTTCTTCATAGGGGTATCCTTCCATCCCCTTTACCATTTTGGTGGCTCCTCTCTGAACCTTTTCTAATAATGCTATATCCTTTTTAAGATACGGCGACCAGAATTGCACACAATATTCAAGGTGCGGTCGTACCATGGAACGATACAGAGGCATTATAATATCCTTTGCTTTATTTTCCATTCCTTTCCTTATGATACCTAGCATTCTATTTGCTCTCTTGGCCGCCACTGCACACTGGGCAGAGGGTTTTAACGTGTTATCCACAATGATGCCTAAATCTTTTTCCTGGGTGGTAGTTCCTAATGTGGAACTTTGCATCGTGTAACCATAGTTTGGGTTGTTCTTCCCTAGGTGCATAACTTTGCACTTGTCCACATTAAATTTTATCTGCCATTTTGATGCCCAGTCTTCCAATTTATCAAAATCCTCTTGCAATTTTCCACTATCCTCATGGGTTTTAACAACTTTAAATAGTTTTGTGTCATCTGCAAATTTGATAACCTTACTCATTGTTCCCTTTTCCAGGTCATTTATGAATATGTCAAAAAACAGCAGACCCACCACAGATCCCTGGGGTACACCACTATTCACCTTTCTCCATTGGGAAACTTGGCCAGTTCCTGATCCACAATAGTACATTGCCTCCTATCCCATGACTCTTTAGTTTTGCCAAAAGTCTCTGATGAGGGACTTTGTCAAAGGCTTTCTGAAAGTCCAAATATCCTATATCAATCGACTCACCTTTGTCTACCTGTTTATTCACACCTTCAAAAAAACACAACAGATTAGTAAGACAAGATCTTCCTTGTCTAAAGCCATATTGGCTGTCTCCCATTAAGCCATGTCTATCTACATGTTCAGCAATTTTGTTCTTCATGATGGTTTCTACCATTTTTCCCAGTACTGATGTCAGGCTCACCGGTCTGTAGTTTCCCGGATCACCCCTGGAACCCTTTTTAAAAATTGGCGTTACGTTGGCCATCCTCCAATCTTCAGGTATTACAGATGATTTTAATGATAGTTCACAGATTACTAATAGCAGGTCTGCAATCTCATATTTCAGTTCTTTCAACACCCTTGGATGTATATCATCCGGTCCAGGTGATTTGCTACTCTTCAGTTTATCAAATAGTTGTAATACATCTTCCCGATGTATCGATATTTCCTTCAATTCTTTTGCACCTTTAAATACCACTTCCAGTCATGGGTAACATCCCTACATCTTCCTCAGTAAAGACCGAAGCAAAGAATTCATTCAGTCTCTCCGCTATCGCCTTGTCACCTCTTAGTGCCCCTTTAACCCCCTCTATCATCTAAAGGACCAACTGTCACAGGTTTTTTGCTATGAATGTACTTGAAAAAGTCTTTATTACGTGTTTTTGCTTCCGCAGCAAGCTTCTTCTCAAATTCTCCCTTTGTCTGCCTTATCAATGCCTTGCATTTAACTTGCCAGTGTTTGTGTTGTTTCCAGTTTTCGTCATTTGGTTCTTTTTTCCATTTCCTGAAAGATGCTTTTTTGGCAACAGCCTCTTTGACCTCACCTTTAAACCATGCCGGCAGTTTTTTAGACTTCCTTCCACTTTTCTTAAAGCGTGGAATATAGCTGGTCTGGGCTTCCAAGATACTATTTTTAAACAATACCCAAGCTTGATGTAAGTCTTTAACCTTTGCAACTGCTCCTTTTAGTTTTTTCTTAACTATTTTCCTCATTTTATCATAGTCTGCCTTATTCCTTCTCTCAAGTACCTAGAAACTATCCTCGATGGTGAGCTGTCCTCCTCAACCCACACCAGTAAATTGAGTCAATCTACCTTTGCGGCCCATTGATGGTTCTGCACGATACGCCCCATTCTTGACCTCGCCTCACAAATCTCCGTCATCTTGAGCATTGTAATCATTAGACTCGACTATTGTAACATCATATTTGTGGGACTGCCCTCTTACCAATTAAAGAGACTCCAATCCATCCAGAACACGGCCATCCGCTTACTCACCCATGCTAGGAAACACAACCACTGGCTTCCCGTTTCTCACTGCATCCAGTATAAGATCCTCTTCCTTACCTCTAAAGCATGTCATAATGCAACCAGAGCCAAATTAGACTCCACCAGAAATCTGCCGCCTTTTTCATCACCCCTCACTTTGGAACAGTCATCCTCAACCAATTCGTCTAGAACCTAATCTCAAAGACATCAAGACCCACTTAAAAACTTACTAATTTTAAGCAAGCTTTTGGACTCTTGGCAACCTAATAGGAAGTTGGCTATCATCCTGCTCCCCTCTGTTCCCCCCTCTTAAGTCTTCTTAATGTGTTAATTGTTCCATGTCTCATTAACCTCCTTTGTCTTTCCTATATTGACTTTGGAGTTCTTTTCAGTTCCTCCCTTTGAATTTTATTGTAATTGTAAACTGCTCTGTATGTATCTCTTCAATAGGGCAGTATATCAAATCTAATGATAAATGATTTTTTTCCTACTGGTTTCAATTTGTGTAAAAAATTTTTAAATACATATTGGAATTCTCCAAATAAAATATATTTTGTTTGCCTGTTGCCATTGTTTTTATTTCCTCTTTATTCTTTCCAGTCCAGCAGACATTGGAAAGAATTATATGAAAGGGGTTGAGAATGTGTCTCTGGGAGGAAAATAACTCCCTGAAAATTTAATGGAATGGGATGAAACTTAGCACGATGTAAAAAAACAGTGCAAAAATGCATCAGGTTGAAAAATTGGCAAGATCCGACTGGGGGTTCCAGAGAAATAAGCCACCCAAAAAATGGCCCAATGCATTTTTATTGGAAAATCAGATCCAGCTGCTTTTATGGGAAAAGCAGTTCCATCTGCTTCAGGGTAACATAGCTATTAGGGAATAATGCCTTTTAAACTGCCTCTTCCTTGTTCTCTGTTCTTCATACCACCTCAGACTGCCCCATCCTCCAAAATTACACCTCCAAACTGCCCTCACTCCCTAAGCCTATCCCCTGCTAAAGTCCCACCATCTCCACAAACTACTTCACTCCTTAGACGTAACCTCTGCAACTGCCCCACCACTTCTAAACTGTCCTCTCCCTAGACCTTTCTTCTGAAAAAGCCCCACCACTTTCCAAACTACCTCCCTACAACTGCCCTGTAGTTGCCCCACTCCTCAAAGTTTCCCCCACAGTTATCCTCTAGATCCCAAAATCTACCCATCTTATAGCTTCCTCCACCCACAAAACTGCCCACCCACTACTACTGCCCACTTCTTCGGCTTCTCCCAACTACCTATTCTCCGGGAACAAGCAGGAAGTATGTCCTCGCATATGGGTGACAGCGCCGATGGAACCCGCACGGATCCAGCTTCCTGCCCAAAGGTGCCATTTTGCCTCAGCCCTTTTTTCTGCGGAGCCCTGCAGACGTGCTGTCTGTGCACCCCAGACAGAGTTGAAAATTTTCAGACCATTCTTTGGTGTTTTCTTCTTGATTGCTTTGGTTCGATCACCTTCCGCTGCCCAAGTCCTCTGCCTCTCCATCATGGTTTTCGCTTGGGTAACTTTTCTTTATTTTAATTTTTTCTTGATTTGGCCCATGGGTTTTTCTATTCGCAGCCTCACTGGTCGAGGCATCAGAGTTTGATCTCATGGGTTTCGTTTTTCCCACTGTCTTCAACCAGCGGTTTCAAGCAGTGTGGCAAATGCAACCGCACTATGTCCCGAATGGACTGCCATAGTATCTGCATCAAATGCCTTGGGGCAGACCATGACGTGTCTTCCTGCCCCCTTTGCTTCCTGATGCCAAATAAGACCCGGAAGGAACATGAAAGACAGCAGGGGGAACTGTTTAGTAGGTCTGGCTCGGGTTTAGCATCAGGGTGGAATCCCTGCCTTTGATGCCGGCGCTGGGCGATTTGGCATCATGTGCCCAAGCTTGGTCAGAGCCCAGAAGTCATTCGGTGTCTGAGTCGTCTTTGGAGGATCTCCCCTGCGCATCGAAGGCTTCATTGAAGCCGACGTCGAGGGCCGACCCAGAGAGAGAGGAGTCTTCTGTGGCGTCGAGGGATCGATGCGATTCCACCCGACTCATCACCATTCGGGATTCCCCTGTCAAGGACCCGACACCGGCCTCGATGTCCTAGGGGCTGGTGCAAGCTGCAGATCCGTCTGGCATTGAGGCCAAGATGACAGCCCTGGAGCACAGTTTCTCTGCATTCCTAGAGGCGCAGCGGGGCCCAACTCCTGGTCACTCTGGGTTGTTGGTGCTCCTCATGGGGACTTCCTTGATGAGGGCTTCCCTGAGGATGCTCCTCCCATCCCCAATAAGGTGGCTCGGTCGGTGTCAAAGCAGTCTGCACCTGACACAACGCCCCAGGACCTCCGCCGGAAGCCGTCAACACCGGGTCGATCCAACAACCGCGGAGAGCTTGCCAATTCCTCTGGCTCCAAGACAGCATGGGAGACTGACAAGGAGTTCCCCGACACTGTACTCCATAGGGACATCCCCTCCGACCTCTCCCTGCTACATCATCAGCGGAGGTCCCCTCCAGAGGATCTCATCTTGGAGTTTGTGAGGGAGATGTTCCAGGCACTCGCCTTCATGGTTGTGCCCGAAGATGAGCCGTGTGTTAAGAATCTCAAGATCCTCCAGTACGAGGTCCCTCCTCGCGAGGCGCTGATGGTACCTGTGCCCCCAATCGTGGAGCGGCTGCTGTTCAGGATATAGAAAACCCTGGTGTTGGTGCCGATTGTGAACCGTTGACTCAGTTCACAGTATTGAGTCAGCAGGAGCCCCAGGTTCCAGAAGACACAACTGCCACACAGTTCCATGGTGGTAGAGTCGACTATGCATCATATTAAGAGCGAGAAGACACGCTCCTCGGTGCTCCCTGTCAGGGAGACCTGTACCATGGATGCCTTTGGCTGGAAGTGTTTCCAAGGCTCTATGCTCACAGCCCAGATCCAGGATTACCAAATGTACATGGGTATGTACCCGAGGGACGAGTTGGAAAAGGAATTCATGACCAGAACCAGGCTGTCTAGGAAAGTGTCTGAAGCTTTCTGTAGGAAGACTTCAATGGAAAAGCTCTTCCACCAAAGACCAAGAAGGCTTACAGAAACCACCCCCATGTTTCAGATGTAACCCGCGCTCCCTCAGGGGCAGCAGGCCAAGGGTCAGGGGCACAGCCCCCATAAGCCAAAGGCTCCCAAACCCAAAATAGCACCCCAGCCACAGCCTGGGGGGAGTTTTTGACTCCTTGGGCATAGCCTCCCTCCCTCAGGAGGTAACAAGCCCAAGGTTCACGGGAGGGCAGCTGGTACACTTACTAGTAGCCCTGTATCACTACAGGCACCTGGGTGTTGCAGGTGGTCAAGGAGGGATATCTCCTCCACTTTGCTAAGCGGTCTCCTCCCTTTTTCCAGGGGAATTATCCATGGACCCCTTGCACAGGGAGCTTCTGCAGAAGGAGCTCGGGTATTTACTCGAGGATCAACCTGTTCCCCCACCACCTTCAGGGCCGGGAATTATACTCCCGCTACTGGATCTCAAAGATGCCTGTACCCACATCCTGATCTATCCAAGGCACAGTCAGTACCTCCTATTCGTCGTTGGGGGCTACCACTATCAGTACAGGGTGCTCCCCTTTGGCCTTGCTTCGGTCCTCGGATATTCACAAAATGTCTGACGGTCATGGCCGCTCGCCTCCAGCTCCTCAGGATGTTCGTGTTCCCATATCTGGACAACTGACTTGTGCAGACCAGCTCACCAGAGAGAGCGCGCAATGCGACACAGCGCACTCTAGGTCTACTGCAGTCCTTGGGCTTTGTGGTGAACTTCCCAAAGTCACACCACTTCCCCATACAGTGTATGGAGTTCATCAGGACCCTGCTGGACTCCAGCTGGGCAAGAGCCTTCCTGCCACTGGATTGGGCACAACGCCTCGCCGCCCTAGCACAAGAGGTACGGAGCGGCGCACCAGTGACAGCCCAAACGATGCTCCGCCTCTTGGGGCACATGGCGTTCACTGTCCACTTGACCCATTTTGCCCACCTGAGCATGCGGTAGGCTCAATGGACGCTCAGCACCCAGTGGACGCAAGCTTCCGGCCACCTGGTGGACCACATCCAATTCACGCCAGCAATCTCTCCGACCTGGTGGCAGGACCATCTCAACGTCAAAGCTGGCCTGCCCTTCCAGACCCGCCAGTGCAGCACATCCTCACCACAGACGAGTCAAAGCTGAACTGGGAAGCCCACTGTGATCACCTGCAGTCGCAAGGCCCATAGTCACCAGAGGAGAGTGCCTCTCAGATCAACCTGCTGGAGCTCCGGACGGTCTATCATGCCCTGCGGGTCTTCCAGGACCATCTGGAAGGACAGGTGATTCAAGTCCAGACGAACAACCAGGTAGCAATGTTATTACATCAACAAGTAGGGGGTAACGGGCTCATACCACCTCTGTTGGGAGGCGGTACGCCTATGGAACTTCACAGCAGGGAAGAACATCTCCCTCAAGGTGATGTACTTGCCAGGCCAGAGCAATATACTGGCCGACCACCTGAGCAGCGTTCTCCAACCCCACGAATGGAGACTGAACCCGACCATACTAGGTGAGATCTTCCAGCGATGGGGCACCTTGGAAATCGACCTCTTTGCCAGTCCAGAGAACTCACAGCTGCCACGCTTCTGCTATTGGAGGCTGGCCTGGAGCCGGGAGGCGGCAGATGCTTTCCTCCTTCCTTGAACTCAGGGCTTTCTGTATGTGTTTCCACTAATGCCCCTGGTGCCTTGGGCCCCCATCAAGATCCAAGCTGAGGCGGCCTCAGTCATCTTCATTGCACGCAGGTGGCCCAGGCAGTCCTGGTTCCCCCTGCTCCTGCAGCTGTCCCAGTGGGACCCTTGGCCGCTGGGGAGTGCCCTGGACCTGCTGTTCCAGGAGGATGGGATGTTGCGAGACCCCAGTCTCCAGTCCCTGGCACTGATGGCCTGGATGCTGAGAGGCTAGCCATTGTGCATCACCACTTCAGTCAGTGGAAGACTTCTTGCTGGCCTCGCGTAAGGACTCAAATGGTGCAGGTTTTCTCACTGGTGTGCGGGGGAAGGACTTAACCCTTTCTCCTGCGCAGTGTCGGAGATATTATGATACCTCTTGTATCTGTCAGGGGCTGGCCTGCAGTCCAACACGGTCAGAGTGCACCTCTGTGCTATCTCTGCTAACCACCACAGGGTGGATGGCCAGGCCGTGTCGGTACACCCCCTGGTGGGCTGGTTCATGCGAGGCCGCCTCCTGGCCCCCAATCTGCCCACCACTGGTGGCATGGGACCTCAGTGTAGTGCTGGGGAAGCTCATGGCCACGTCTCTCGAGCCCCTGGCTAACTGCCATCTCAAGTACCTCTCTTGGAAGGTTCTGTTCCTGGTGGCGCTCACCTCAGCCAGGTATGTGAGCGAACTGCGGACCCTGGTGGCACATGCACTTTACACCAGGTTCCAGAGGAACAGGGTTGTCCTTCGGACGCACCCTAAGTTCTTGCCAAAGGTGGTCTCTGCATTCCATTTGAAAAAGGAGGTCGTGTTACCCACCTTTTTTCCCAGGTCTCACTCCTCCAGGATGGAGGCATCTGCACATGCTAGACTGCAAGCATGCCCTGTCCTCCTACATCCAGAGGATACAACCCTATTGCCATTCAACGCAGCTATTTGTCTCATTCGATCCCAGTCAACTTGGGGTCGCAGTCTCCAAGTACACACACTACGTTGGGTGGCTGACTGCATTTCCTTCACTTATCAACAGGCGAGGCCTTCTTGGGAGCATCATGTGCGTGCCATGGTGGCCTCAGTGGCCAGCCTGTGGTCGGTGCCTTTGCTGGATATCTGCCAGGCCGCCACCTGGTCTTCTGTGCACACCTTTGCTGTGCACTACTATTTGGAAGAGACCTCCCGGAAGGATAGTGCCTTCGGCCAGGCTGTACTCAATCACTTCTTTTGGGAATAATGCAGCTCCTTCCCTTTAGCCGTCTGTGTCCAAGCTACCGGAGTGAGGATTGCATCTTTGATGCTGCTGCTGCTGCAGACTTCCAGCCACCAGCACCCCCTGCTGCCCTTTATGGTCCGCTTTTTGGGTTGCCCGTGGCTTTTATAGATTTTTATCGGTAACTTGTAGCTTGGGAGTCCCATATGTGAGGACTGACTTCCTGTTTGCTCCCGAAGAAAGCGTACTCACCTGTAACAGGTGTTCTCCGGGGACAGCAGGAATCAGTCCTCACAACCCTCCCTCTTCCCTATGGAGTTGTTTTTCTTTTTTGCCGACTTGTGCTGTGATATCATACTGAAGCAAGATGGCACCTTTGGGCGGGAAGGTGACCACGCATGCATGGTATAACTCCCAAAGGTTTTCTTTGAAAGCTGGGGAGTGGATCCGCGCAGGCTCTGTCTGCACCGATGTCACCCTTATGTGAAGACTGATTCCTGCTGTCCCCAGAGAACACCTTTTACAGGTGAGTAACTACACTTTCACCCCCAACTGTTCCATCTTCCCCAGCTCCCTGAACAAAGCAGCCCCCCTTTCCTTTGTCTTCTAAGAAACACATAGACACGTGGAGGGGTCAGAAAGAATTCTTTAAGCCATGCTCTGCATGCCTACCCTACTTTTCTCTCCAATCTTTTGGAAGTTGGGAAAGAATTATTTGTCTGTGTGGGGGTCAAAATACCTCTTCAAAAATGTAAAAGAATGGGATGAAACTTGGGATGGCATTAAAACCCGGTGAAGAGATGCAGAGAATCCAAAAATGGGCCATATTGGATAAGAGGTTCCAGAGAAATAAGCACCCAAAAAATGCTCCAGCGTATTTCTGTGGAAGTTCCAGCTTCTACAGCATAGAAATGTAGATACAATGAAACATAATTATGGAATTTCTTTTGTCAAACAACCTCTCCCTTGTTCTCTACTATCCCCACCTCCCACAATTGCTCCACCATGAAAATATCTCGTTCCGACAAGTAACCCCACCCCTCCAACTGCCCCCACCTCAACTAATGCTCCCTTAACTTCCACCAAAACTATCCCCACCTAGCAACCGTCATTTATCTCTCAATCTCCTACCTTCCCTACCCCCCTGGAAACTACCCCCCATACAATTTTTCTGCCATCCCCCAAAAGCTAATCCTCCCTCCATAAACAAAGCTGCCCTTCCCCTTGCTTGCACAGAGACAGCACTGGTTGTCATTGGAAAAAGCAAAGTTACTTAACTATCAAAGATAATCAGTGAGAACCTTAGTTGATGGCATTCCTGTACTTTCCCCCTAGGAACTGTGTTTTACCAATAGCAATTATATAAAACTTAAAAAGGTGATGTTAGAAGCATCTCCATGTTAAAATAAAGGCATTTAAAAGTGTATATCGCATATATGTGTAAAGAACAATTTCAGAAAGATGCTATTTACAATGTGAAGATCATACCACGTAAGAATTTCAAGGAGACATAGTTTGGACGTTGCTTGAGTGGGCCAAACATCTACACGTGGATTGCTGCAGCCAGGAACCCATGATTTTCTGGCTGCAGCAATGCATAATTTGTGAGGGGGGGGGGCAGTGCTCTTTTCTTCAACATCTTCATTTCTAAATTTGCATCGCCTGCTGGACTTGGGCAGAAAATACATGTGCATGTCCTTAGTCATATTTTACAAATGGCTCTGCATTTGCCAGAGCCTTTTGTGAAATACAGGAGGAATTGTGCATGTCCCAACCTGGATGTCTCAATTACTCTCTTCATAGTCTACATAGAATGGGCCTTTTAGGGAGACCCATATGATGACAACGGGTGTCCTTTACATATTTAGTGTGGGCATTAAAGAAACTTTGAGAGAGTTCTTACCCCTTTCAATGATATCACCCACATATATGGACAGTTATCCTGCTAGGAGCACATGTGTTACAGGTAAGCAATTTTGCTTTTTGGAAATTAACTGAACGTTTTCTAATTCTTTCAGCACTTTGATTTTCCTTTGCCAAGTCCTTTGAAAGTGTTTGAAATGCTTGTGATCCCAGAGCAAGAATATCCAATGGTCTGTGTAGCAGTTAGCAGAGGTTTGGAATTAAATCAGGTCGTACAGTTTGAGACTATCAACTTAAACTCTGCTTCTTCATGGTTTACAGAAATAGGTTCAGGTAAGTCTTGTTTCTTTTTTCTGTTTATTTTTCAACAAGGCTTGCAGGTTATTTAATGTTACAGATTTCAATAACATACTTCACAAAGAACCTCAGGTACAACTTAGCTTGTGAGTCCTTTTGGCTTAATGAGCCAAAAATCTGCAAAAGCTTGTATTAAAAATAGCTTTGTTCAAGCAATCTTTTAGGTGGGTCACAAGGACATAAAATGTGCCTAATGTCTTTGAGAATGGATTTGGTTTCTTTAAAATGTTGAGAATTTTTTCTGCAAATATGAAATTCCACTTTTTATTACATAGGTTCTTGCTAAGTATTTTGCTGAAATGACTTGGGAACATTAAAAAGCCTTTAGTTATTTTTATAGTCTGTTACATTACTTTAGACACATCCAGGTTGATGGGTGATTTTTTTTTAATGCTTTGAGGTTATTTGCAGTATTAACTTAAGGAACATAATCATTTTTATGCTGGCTGACCTTTGATACCTACTTCTTTCTCCATCCCTTTCTGAGGAGCTGACCTGAGGGCATGCAGCCCTTCATTATCATAAAAAGAAGAACCTGGTCTGACAAGAAAAAAACACCAATCAAATTTCAGAATTTTCAAAAATGTTTTTTGTCGGAAAAGCCGTCACAGTATGGAGGACTCCACCTCCTACCGCTGTGGTCCATCCATTTTATTAGAAAAACATTAATTATAAGTTAGTTGTTTACTTAGCTGAGATAGGCTGCTGTAAATCTTCATCAAACGACAATTGGAACGACATGTCACGTTTCGGGGATCATTCAGTTTTCCCCTGCCTCAGGTCCAGTCGTCAAAAAATGTATAATCCAGCCTTCTTAAAACCAAACGCTAAATGAAGCGGTTTTTATAGAGGCATTAACTGCTACTGCTCTGCTTTACACAGAGTCACCAATCAAAGGGTTCTGTTGAGGCAGAAGAAGCCAATCAGATCAGTTGAAGGGGGAGCCACCAATCAGGCCACACCTACTGATTTGACAGCGGTAAAATACAAAACTCACCGCAGTTCACCTGATCGTGTGCCAATATAATTGCATATTCAGTCCATTTGGATAGATCAAATTTAACATAAATATCCATTTCTGCTCAAGATTCTGTAAAAGCTGAATTCTATCACCATCATGCGGGTTAAACGGTGCTAGGTCCAGTACTCGCCAATGAAGATCTTCAAAGGTATGTGAGTTGGTGAGGCAATGGTCTACGAGGGGAGCTGACAACGACTTAGTTTGAAGTCTAGAAGCGTGTTCTCCCAAGCGAATCTTAAAAATCGCGAGGTGCGCCCCACGTAGTTTAAGCCACAAGGACATACTATTAAATACACCACAAAGTCCAAGGTGCAAGATGTACGCCAACAAGTTGTGAAACGTCTCTTTGTGTGCAAGTCCAGCCAATCAGGGCCAGATAGTGTATTAGAACAATAGTGACAAGAGCCACAAGGAAAATGGCCTGGCTGTGCATGGGAAGAGAAGGGACGATCTTCAATAGCTGTATTTTTCACTAGTAAGTCGCGAAGATTAGCCTTCCGAGAGAAAGCAATCTGCAGCGACTTTCTGAAGCAAGTGTGCAATCCTAGAATTGGCCAAAGTTTATGAATGATCCTAGTGACTGCGGAAGTACCACGCATGTATGGGAGTATAACAGTGATTTTGTCATCAGACTGATCCGTAGTCTTGGGTTCAAAAAGCTAATCGCGATGAGTATACCGAGCCCGCAAATAAGCAGAACGTATGACCTTATGAGGGTACCCCCTAGCGAGCAACCTCAGGCTCAAGTCCTTAGCATGCACTTTAAAATCTGACATCAAAGTACAATTGCGACACAGGCGTAGAAACTGTCCAAAAGGGAGCCCTTTCCTGAGAGCCAGAGGATGAAAGCTGTCATAACGCAATAGGGTATTTCTTTGAACCGGTTTATAATAGAGTGATGTAAAAAAACGGATGGAGCCAGTTCCACTGTAATATCCAGGAATTGGATTTTATGAGTTTCCACCTGCGACATAAATTGGATATTGTCCTTATATGTATTCAAAGCAGACAAGAAAGACTCAAGCTCAGCCCCAGTGCCCATCCATAGAAAAAATACGTCATCCAAAAATCTCTTCCAGAATGGAGCCTTCAAAAACAGAGGATGGGAATATACATACAATTCTTCGATCCAAGACATGTATATGGTAGCAATGGAAGGAGCTACTGTTGCCCCCATTGCTATACCAAAAACTTGAAGATAATGCTGCTGCTGGTATAAAAAATAATTTTTGGTTAGTACCAAACTCAGGAGGTCCAAAACAAAATGTTTGGGGATACGCTGCGGTAATAACAGGGGACATTGTCGTAAACCCAAAAGCACCTCCCTCTGGTCAATGTTGGTATAAAGAGATTGGACGTCCAGAGATACCATGTAGGTGTAGGTGGAAAATGCAGTGCAAGAGGTAAGTTGCTTCAAAAAGACTCCAGTGTCTTTAATGTAAGAAGGAACCTTTGACACAGCTGGGTGTAAAAACAGATCGCAAAACCTCGAGAGGGGTTCAAGAACAGAATCCCTACATGATACAATAGGGCGACCCGGCGGGTCAATAAGAGACTTATGGATCTTTGGAACTAGATAAAAAACCGGTATTTTGGGATGTTTATTGATAAGAAATTCCGCTTCCTGTTTAGTTAACCAATTCACAGGTCTGCGACTAAAAAGCTGTTTGATTATTTTCATCTAATTTCCATGTATTTTGGTGTGCTGAAAACAAAATATTGAAAAAACTCCTAGACGTCATGATTTGCCACAACATGCAAAGTTGTCTTCAAATTTATCAAATTTTTTCAAATTACTATTAATTAATTCACATAAGTGCATTTAAGATATAAAATGCCAAAAAAACCTTAAAGGGGTTGTCCGAGTTATGTAAAAAAATAATATAGCACTGTAAATCTGATGGTCAGCAATATATACATAATCTAAGCAAGTTTTAAGTCCGTGCTTCTAATGGTAGAAGAGGTTAATCTTTCCTGAAGAAATCCAGTGGGAGGGAGAGACAGGGCAGATAGCAGCAGCTCCGGTCAGTGCAGGGGGGCGTGGCCAGCACTGTGCCGTCTCGTGTACAGACACAGAGCTGCTCTCTCCTGCATGCCACACTTGTGCATGAATCATCATCAGGTTCTTGGTTCTAGGCTGTTCACACTTTTTCATCACAATTCGTGTTAGCTCGTCATTCTTCAACCGTTATGTTATGGCTCCGCAAAAGTGTATTAATTCGCCAGACAGTTTCTTTTTCATCTGTGGTGAATATACAGTGTTGAAGCAACAGCAGAATATTACAGACTTTGTGAAAAAAGTATACTTTGCATACTTTGGACTAAAAATTGGAGATCAAGATAGTCTGGGCGCCTCATAAAGTGTGCAAACGGTGTGTTGAGGACCTCCGAAACTGGTTCAAGGGTAAGACTGTTACTTTTGTTCATGCGATGTGAAAGGGTTTAATTCCAAATGGAAGCATTCCATTTCATACCCCAATCTTCACTCGGCAATTCGTCCCATCCCCCATGGCACAGATATACCAGTACCCAAGCCCCCTGCTACCTTGGAAGAGATACCTAGCTCCGATGAAGGTGAAGTCAAACCTGAACCAGATGACGAATCAAGTTCTGACTTTGAAGATGATACAAGACCAAAATTGTTTTCTCAGGAGGAGATGAATGATTTGGTAAGAGACTTGAATCTTCCCAAAGATGCCGCTGAGTTACTCGGATCAAGGCTGAAAAGCAGGAATTTATTGTTGCCAGGAGTGTCATCTTTGTGGTTCAGACATCGTGAAAAGGAGTTCGTTCCTTACTTAGCCTAGGAAGATAAGTTGGTTTATTGCATCGATGTCGAAGGTCTGATGGGTCAATTTAAAATCCAATATGATTCAGAGCAATGGCGTCTTTTTATGGATTCTTCAAAAAGAAGTCTCAAAACAGTTTTACTCCACAACGGTTTTTACGCTTCCATACCTGTAGGTCATTCCGTACACTTGAAGGAAACCTACGAGAACTTGGAATTGGTTCTTCGTAAACTTAAATATGAAGACCATGGTTGGCAAGTGTGTGGGGACTTGAAGGTCTTGTGCATGCTGCTCGGGCAACAAGCTGGGTATACCAAATATCCTTGTTTTCTGTGTCTATGGGACAGTCGAGGCCGACAAAATCACTGGACTAAGAAGAGTTGCCAGCCGAGGGTGCTAACAGTCGGTGAAAAAAATGTCCTCCGAGAAACTTTGGTACCTTCCCATAAAGTTCTTCTACCACCACATAAAATTGGGATTGATGAAGCAATTTGTAAAATCACTTCCAAGAGATGGAGAATGCTTCAAATAATTGGTCACCAAGTTTCCAGGCCTGTCGAAGGCAAAATTGAACGAAGGTGTGTTCATCGGACCAGACTTTAGAAGGCTTATAGTTGATCAAGAGTTTGCCAATACCATGACGGATCCTCCAAAAGAAGGGTGGATTGCATTTAAAGAAGTCGTACAGAAATTGTTAGGCAATAACAAAGATCCTCACTACAAAAAGATCGTCGGACGAATGCTGACAGCATTTCAAGCTTTAGGTTGCCTGATGAGTTTGAAAGTGCATTTCCTCCAGTCCCACCTTGACTACTTTCCTGAAAATTTGGGAGCTGTGAGTGAGGAACAAGGTGAACGATTCCACCAAGACATTAAAGAGATGGAAAGGAGATACCAGGGAAAATGGAGCATTACAATGATGGCAGACTACTACTGGATGCTTCAGAGAGACATTCCAGATGCTACTCACAAGCGTAAATGCACCAAGAGGAGCCTCACAAGGAAGAAGAATCGAGTTTAGTGTGTGTAGGTGAGCTCATTAGTTCAAAAAAGGATTTTCATGAAAATATTGTAATACAACTTTAATTTTATAAATCTATTTCCATTTATTTTGAGGTATAGCCTTATTTAACATAGTTACCCAAATTGTCAGGAAACGTGATGTCCTATGACAAAATGGAGGTCATTTTTGGATTCAGCGCACCAAAAAACATAAAGATTATGTGGAATAACCAAAACAGCTCTCAAAAAAATTTTTTGCAGACCTGTGTTATTTAAGAAAGCTTGCGAAATTAATTCTTGTATGATATTCCTGAGTTCAGTGGTTGGATCTTCAACAGAAATATAATATTTACGGTTATCTAAATGTTTACGCATTTCACAACAGTATTGCTCCATAGACAGAACCACAGTTGCTCCTCCCTTGTGTGCCTGCCGAATAACAAGATCTGACTTAGAGAGTTGCAACAAGGCTTGATGTTGTGCCTTAGTCAAATTATGAAAGGAAAAAACCTTCCCTTTCTCCAAAGATGAAAGTTGTTCCAAAGTAAGGTTCTGAAAAGTAGATAAGGCTGCATCTATCTGGCCCGGGGGTAGCCAATTCGAAGAATTTTTAACTAGAGAAATGTCAGGGGGGTGTTCAAAATTGGAGAAATGATGCAAAACCCGCAATTTTCTGAAAAATGTATATAAGGCTACCCTCATTCCAAAGCCATTATATGCAGGGGAGGGGACAAATTAAAGGCCCCGTTCTAAAACTTGCATCTGCTCATCCGAAAGTATGTGATCCGAAAGATTTACAACGGTCGATTCCTGGTTTTGGATCTGGTGTCCGGGCCCTCTAAAAAAAAAAAAAAAAAAAAAAAAAAAAACCTGATAGGAGCCACAGGGTCTACGGCCACGAAAGGTGTTACCCCTCTGAAACTCAGTAGTGGGAAAAGCTTTTTTTAGGTTATTTTTATTAGTACTAGTGGAAGCGGAACCTGAATCCGCTGAATCTGAGTCAGTATAATCTTCTGAACTGGGAACAAAAGAAACCTTCTTGTTCCTTTGTAAATTAGCTTTAGATGGCCACTTATGCACACAATCATTATCATAATCTGACTTGTCCCTTTTAAATTTGTTTATCTTCAAGCCCCGAATATGATCCTGAAATGTGGCTAGCTATTTTTCGATTTCTCCCCATTGAGACTGAAAACTCTGCGGTTCAATGGTCTCCAAAATTTTTTTCTTGATCGGTCATTTGAGCTGCCAATTTGTCTTGCTCCGAGATGGATCTCTCTAATAGAAGTGCTATGAGGTCAAAGCTGCATTTGTTTAAAATAGCAGTCCACTTAGCCAAAAAGGCCGAGTCGTCAGTGAATTGTTTCGGGGGTTTTATCACCCGTAACCCCCTTGGAATAATAGAGGACTTCAGGTATTGAGCCATTGAAAACCCATGTAAACTGGTACGTATATGTTTCTTATGTAGGTCCTTCAACTCAGAAATTGTCGGAGGTAAGGCTGTTAGGGGTCCTGAAGCTTCTTCGTCGTCAGAGATTTTAATTTCCTAAATTATCAGGCATGGGCCAACAAAGATTTGTAATTCCTGATATGAAACTTTACAAATTGTTTTTGCATTGTGTAGACTTTTCTTAATCTCAGTTGGGTCTGTAGTACAATGAGGAATGCTAATGAATTATCTAAATTCATGCATGTAATCCAAGTGGAACAGGTATGTTGTAAGCTACCTACTATATTAATAAGGAATAAATTTGTAAGATACTTTCCCTTATACTCTAAATATATGCAGTGTATATGTAATCGTAAAGCCCCACCACTCTGAGATCCTCGTTCAGATTGCCAGTTTCTTGCCCTTTTGAAATGTCTGCTCCTAAAATAGTGATTTACTCTAGAAGTGTTTATCATCTTGATATTGCTACTGTGCCTCCAGGATGGAATGACATTCTTGAAGCTGTGTCAAGATATTAAACTTAGCTGACTGCTTTCTTATAAGGTTATGGAACTTAAAAGCATGCATTTTCTCCACCTGTGTTTGTTCCCTTTTCTTTAACCAAGGTGGTCACCAGTTGGATGCCATTCATGTGACACAACTTGAACGAGACACAGTTCTGGTCTGCTTGGACAGTAAGTATTAATTAACTTTGACTGATATTTGTTGAAGCCAAATTTCCTGATTTATAAGAAGTTCATTTGTACAGAAATATTAGATGTGGTTACTATATTTAATTTATTGCAACAATTAATTTTTTGTCTACAATTACAGAGCAGGGTTCAGATGAAATTGAAAAGAGAGATTCTCATATTCCAGAAACTTTATAAAGCATGGCTATTTAAAATTGCTTTTGCAGTTCAAATGTTTTATATAATTAGTAGTTTTATTGTATTTTATCATTGTTATAAACCTCTTCCTTATCGGCCCTCCAGTCCAGTCCCGGAACCTTTGGGGTTTAGTACCTCCTCCAGCAGCTTTGGAGACTGAACACATCATCACTTTTATGATCCTGGTATAAGTAGGCAAGGACCACCTCTCCTCACCAGTAGTTCAGTCTCCAAGCAGCTGGAGAGATAGTGAACCTGAGGGCAGCCTTCACAGAGCAACAACTGAGGAGAGTTTAGTGGACTAGATTAGTAGTAAGGAATATTTTTTAAAAAACGGATAAGGAAGAGCCATTGTAAAGGTCCGGTTTGCCTCCTTTTTTGCCTTGGCTTCCCTTTCTCGTGTTTCCTCAGTCGGGTTGTAATTAGTGGTTAACTTCCCCTCCCAGTTAAGTTTGCGTTGGTGCTACGGTGAATCGGAGGGTAAAGCCTCCTTGCTCCCGATCCCGCAATTACGGGAGAGGAGCAGGTAGAAGGCTCAACGGGCACGGTACCTGCTGATGAGCAGCGTCTCTCCGCTCCCGGTGCCAAAGCCGCTTCAGAGGCTGAGCACAGGAGTTGGATGGAGGCAGAGGTCACGGCGGCGTGAGAGCTGAGGTAAGGCTGTGCTGCGGATCAGTTTTAAAGGCAGTTTTTTGGGGATAGTTAGCTTTTGCCAGCGGGCGGTTGCTGTGGGTGGTATGTGAGCATTCTGAGCAGGCCCGGCCGCATGGCTTTAGCGCGGGAAGCGCTGCCCGCGGTTTTTCTGTTCAGTTCGGTTCCCACTTAGTTTTTCTCAGTCGGCTGACAATGTGGTGCTTTTGTTTTGGGTGGTTGCCAATTCAAGGGCTACTTGTTTAACCTAGTGCAGTGGTGCTGGTGGTTGGGGAAAAAAAAAAGTCCTCCACTGAGTTTTTCTTTGTAAGACTCTGGGGGGGGGGGGGATTTTTTGTGCACAGAGATTTATTAGTATGCCTTCCAGGCTGTAGTGCTTAGTTTGTGGCATAAGACGGGGAACTGTGTTGGACACGGGGGTTTGCAGAGGCTGCACACAAGAAGCAGCAGCCATGGAACAGTCTCTGGAAGAGGGAGCTGACGAGCAAAAGGGTATCCCTCAGGATTCCTCAGAGGTTTTACCCACCTACTGTGTCAACTCTGGATCCATAGCGGGACCCTCATCGGTTTCAGCGCCAGTTCCTCAACAAGCACTAGGCCAAGCGCTTGACTTACCCACGTTTCCCCCAGATTTTTTTCTGATGCCGCATCAAGCCTTCTGTTTAAGGCAGTCTGGAACAGTGCTCGCTGCTCCTGAACAGCTCGGAGAGAAGCATGCGGGAACCCGATCACTTCAGGATCTGGATGGGTTCCTCCAAGGAAGGGTTATGCGCTAGAGTTCTAGAGACCTGTGGTCAGTTTCTTTGTTCAGTCCCGTTGCAAAGCACAGTTAAAGCGGGAAGCAGTTCAGGAAACCTTAGACAGACTCCTGCATCTCAAAGCGGTGGTACCAGTTCCGCTGGAGCAGTACGGCTCCGGTCGATACTCTATATATTTTGTGGTGCCAAAGAAAAATGGAGGTTTTTGACCCATTCTAGATCTAAAAGGGGTGAATCGCTGTCTACGAGTAACTCATTTTCATATGGAAACCCTTCGGTCGGTCATAGTAGTGGTCAGGGCAGGAGAGTATCTTACCTCACTGGACTTGACGGAGGCCTATCTACACATTTCAATTTGGAGGGACCATCAGCAATTCCTTCGGTTTGCGGTGCCCATGGGCCATTTTCAGTTCCGGGCGTTACCGTTTGGTCTGGCCACGGCACCGCGAACATTTACCAAGGTAATGGTAGTAGTGGTGGCGGCCCTACGAAAGGAGGGAATCTTAGTTCATCCGTATTTGGACGACTGGTTAATTTGGGCAAAGTCGAAGGGAGAGAGCGAGTCGGCTACGTCTCGAGTGGTACAGTTCCTTCAGAGTCTGGGTTGGGTAGTCAATTTATCCAAAAGCAGGCTGACGCCGTCTCAGACTTTAGAGTATCTGGGAGCTCGGTTCGATACAGTCCAGGGCAGAGTATTTCTTCCGGTTTGGCAAGCACAGGGATTGAGAACGATAGTGCAAAGGTTCCTAGGCAAGAAGGCTCCCACAGCGTGGCTATATCTACAGTTGTTTGGCACGATGGCGGCCACGATAGTTAGTGCTATGGGCAAGGGCACACAAGAGACCTTTGCAGAGGGCTCTGCTTCGGAGATGGTCACACCAAACAGGCTCGTTGTCACAGAGACTCCCAGTGTCAGCGGAGATTCTTTGGGAGTTGCAGTGGTGGCTCATCCCGGGGGTTCTGGAAAGAGGGATGCCGTTGGAAGCTCCGGCCTGAAGACCGTTAACGACAGATGCTAGTCTGACGGGCTGGGGAGCACATTTCGAGGGGCATTTTGCACAGGTGCTCTGGATGATGAGGGAAAAGGAGTGGTCCATCAATCAACTGGAGATGAGAGCAGTCGTTTTAACTCTGCAGGCATTTCGCGAGTGCCTACGGCCGTCCGTAGTTAGAGTTCTGTCAGACAATGCGACTACGGTCGCCTATATAAATCATCAGGGAGGCACAGGAAATGTAGCCTTGGAGACAGAGGCGAGTCAGCTCTTGACTTGGGCCGAGATAAATTTGGTTGTGTTGTTGGTGCAGCATGTGGCAGGCGTGGACAATGTCGAGGCAGATCTGAGTCGAGTCAAGGTGGATCCCGGAGAATGGGTTCTACATCCGGACGTGTTTGCGCGCGTTTCTCGGCGCTGGGGAACACCGATGATGGACCTGATGGCGACGTTCGAGTCAGCAAAATCCTCGCATTTTTACAGGAGACGGCGAGAGAGGATGTCGGAGGGCCTCGATGCTCTGATGCAGAGTTGGCCAGTGGAAGGTCTCTTGTATGTGTTCCCACCATAGGTCGAGTGGTTCAGCGGATAAGAAGCCACCAAGGCTTGGTGATTCTCATCGCACCGGACTGGCCAAGAAGACCGTGGTATGCGGATCTAATTCGGCTTCAGGTGGACAGTCTGTGGCGGCTACTGGCAAGGGAGGATCTGCTGCTGCAGGGTCCTCTTCGGATGCCGCAGGTGGATCGGTTCTCGCTTACGGCTTGGCTCTTGAAAGGGCAAGGTTGAGAGCCAAGAGTTATTCAGTGACAGTAGTCTCCACCTTGTTGAAGGCCAGAAGGAGATCTACTTCTTTGGCGTATATACGTGTTTGGCGCATTTTTGAAGCCTGGTGTGCGGATAGATAGATCCGACCTCTAGCGGTTTCGATTGCTGAAATTCTTTTGTTTTTGCAGGATGGTTTTGAAAAGGGTCTGGCAGCAAGTTCATTAAAGCTGCAATTGGCAGCGCTTTCTTGTTATCGGGGCAAGATTAAAGGGGAGGCGCTTGGCGCACATGCAGATGTTAAGAGATTTCTCAGGGCGGTGTCGCTGTTATGGCCTCTGTGTAGGATAACTGTTCCATCTTGGGATCTCAATCTTGTGCTGGAAGCGTTGGTGTCGAAGCCATTTGAGCCTTTGAGTAAAGCTTCCTTGAAGGATTTGACTTTGAAAACAGTATTTTTGGTAGCCATTTGCTTGGCTCGTAGAATTTCGGAGTTGCAGGCTTTGTCTTGTAAAGAGCCTTTTCTGTCTTTTTATGAGCAGAAGGTCGTATTGCATCCCGTGTCGTCTTTTCTGCCCAAGGTGCTCTCCGTTTTTCATGTCAATCAGGTGGTTTCATTTCTCGGTGTTCAACGGTAGTGACAAGTTAGCTTTCAGTGGAAAGTTGCGTCTCTTGGATGTTCGTCGGACGCTTAGAAGGTATCGCAGGGGTACACAGTCCTTTCGAAAGTCAGATAGGTTGTTTGTCTTGTTTGGGGGGCCTAGGAAGGGAGAAGTGGTGGTGAAGGCTTCTATTTCCAGGTGGATTAAGGAGGCCATAGCATCTGCATATGTCTTAAAGGGAAAATTGGTGCCGGAAGGTTTGAGGGCACACTCGACTAGGGTGCAGGCGGCTTCCTGGGCAGAATATAGCTTGGTGCCGGCAGTAGAGATATGTAAAGCGGCAACTTGGTCGTCCTTGAATTTGTTTGTTAAACATTACCGTCTGGATGTTCAGGTGGCGGGGGATACCGGTTTTGGATCAGCGGTGCTTCAGGCTGGTCTAGCGGGTCCCTCCCATTGATATCTACTGCTCTGTTACATCCCCAGAGGTTCCGGGACTGGACTGGAGGGGCTGATAAGGAAGGTGAAATTAGACTTACCTGCTAATTGTTGTTCCTTGAGGAACTCCAGTCCAGTCCCGGATCCCCCCCCCCCCCTTTTTTTCTTTTTCTTTGGATTGCAGCCTGATGCGGGTTAGAGCTAAGATTAAAGAAAAGGATCCCGTTGGTTACAGAGCTTCATCCATTGAACCAGTGTTCGTGGGATGGGTATTTTCATTCTTCGTAGCAAGGGGAACAGAGGCATGCCTATACAGCACTGAACTACACAGTTTCTTTGTTGAGAGATTTAGTTTCAGTATTAAGTTAAGGTTATTAATTGGAGTTCTATTTAAAAAAGAAAAAGAAAGCAAATGACAGGATTAACAGGCATTGATTTGTGGTGTCTACTTATTTGTTGCTTTGGTGGGGCTGCTTTGTCAATAGCTACTGGTGAGGAGAGGCGGTCCTTGCCTACTTATACCAGGATCATAAAAGTGATGACGTGTTCAGTCTCCAATGCTGGAGGAGGTACTAAACCCCAGAGGTTCCGGGACTGGATTGGAGTTCCTCAAGGAACAACAATTAGCAGGTAAGTCTAATTTCACCTTTGTCACCACTGAGAGGGGTGGTGTATAAATCTAATAAAAAAAATAAAACAAGTGTACTTCAGTTTTAGCAGTATTGAGAGTAACAGATGTCACTGCCTATCTCCATCCTGTGGAATGATAGAAATGGTAAAAGCTCAAGTAATAAAGAATTCTCCAGGAACACACAAGAAGTCAGTACTCACTTATGGGTGACGTCAGCACCGATGGAGCCCACGCGGAGCAATTCCCCAGCTTTCAAAAAAAGCCTTTGGGATTGCTACCATGCATGCGTGGTCCTCTTCCTGCCCAAGGGTGCCATCTTGCTCAGTCTTCCTTTTTCCACGGAGCCCTTCGGATGCACGTCCTCATCCCTCGGAAAAAGTTTTGTTTTTTCACGCCTTAGCAGGCTTGTTCTTTTTTTCCGGTTGCAGCAGTGCTCTACCCATCCTCCCCCTGCTCTCCTTTGGAGCTCTCGGGGATACATTTTTTTCCTAGTTTTTCTTTTTGGGCTTCGTGCCCTTTTTTTCTTCTAACTGCTGGCCGCATGGGTCTTCAACCTTGCAGGGGCCATTTTTTCCCCTGTGGTCACCGGATTTAAAAAATGTGATAGATGCTCTAGGAACATGTCGCTTACAGGCACTCATTAATGTTGTCTGCGGTGCCTGGGAGCTGACCATGACGCAGAGCTCTTTTCACTCTGTAAGAAAATGTCCTCTAAGGCCCTGTTCAGCCGTAAGAAGAAGTCTGAAGACATTATCCAGAAGGCCGCCTCGAAATCCCCAGTGGCGCCCTCGGTTGTCTCTCCCCCAGTGGGTTCCCCCCCTGCGGCTCTGCGTTCTCGACAGCACTCCAACCAGGGCTCCCCCGAGGTGGAACGGCGCAAGAAGAAGAAGGTGGCCTCAAAGTCGCTGTATGGGACTCCTGACAAGCGTGAGCACTGCCGCACCCGGTCACTTAGCCCTCTTTAGTGTTCCCGAGAGTCGGATAAGGAGCAGCCCCACAAGGTACCTCGCAGAAAAATGGAGGCCTCCGGTGAAGGTGCCCAGTCTCCTGAGGGTTGTCCCGGTGAGGACCTCCTCAACGCCCGATCCGGTGTCCCCAGTATTGGTGTCCCAAGGCCCCATGCCCGCATGGAAGTCCCGCATGCTGGCGCTTGAATGCAGCGTTTCTGCGTTCATTGCCTCTCAGCAAGCGACTATGGCCAGCTTTGCTGACTTGCACCCAAAGACCGTGGGTCCCTCGCGTGGGACACCAAAATCCGTCCAGGAAACCCCCGAGAGCCGCGGGCCTCGTGAGGGTCCTCAACGTCAGTCTCACTTGCTCTCCTGTTCCTCGGAGGCGAGATAGTCCAGAGCCTCCGGCTCCAGGCCACCAGCCATCAGACAGGGCGAACCGCCCGTCTCGGATCCCTCTACTGATTTTTTGGACTGGGAATCCGATGGGGACACCTCACCAGAGACCCATACCCACCGGGATCTTCCGTCGGACCCCTCGCCACCTGCATTGCAGCGGTGTTCACCACCCGAAGACACCTCTTTCCTGGTGTTTATTCGGGACATGGCTTGGGCCCTCAACCTGGTCACCCAGGCTGAGGAGGACCCTCGTGCTGAAGAACTCGACATTCTTCAGTATGAGTCCCCGCCCATGGAATCCCTCACTGTGCCTGTACCGCCGATCCTATCCCGGCTACTGCTCCGCATGTGGGAGGCCCCAGCTTTGGTCCCCATTGTGAACAAGCGCCTTGACACAGTGTACAAGGTGCAGCGGGGCCAGGCTTCCGAAAGACCCAACTCCCACACACCTCGATGGTAGTGGAATCGGACATGTGGAAGCAGAAGAGCCCGAAATCCCACTCATCGATACCACCAGGCCGAGTTGCGATCTCTTGATGCCCTGGGATGCAAGTCCTATCAAGGTTCCATGCTTTCTTGCCGCATTCAGGCATATCAACTCTACATTGGTATGTTCCTGCGTGAATTGGCGAAGGAACTTGGGGGTTTCTTCGCGGGCCTCGAAGGGGAGCCCCTCAACAGATTTCGCACCTTGCTGAAGTCTGTGGCCAGCTGTTCCAAGTACATTTCACGAGCCTCCTATGATGACTTCGAGACATCGGCTCGGGTGGTGGCCGCAGGCATTGGAGCTCGCCGCCAGGCATGGCTCCAATCCTATGATTTGGAACAGTGGGTACAGGAGAAGCTCCTGGACGTGCCATGCCTCGGTGAACAGCTTTTTGGTAAGCCGATGGAAGAGAAGGCTGCAGAGATCGAGACGGAGTTCGTTACCAGGATCCGGCTCTCCCACCTCTACCCTGCCTCAGAAGAAGCAGCCAACCAAGAAGCCCTTCTTCCCCAGAAAAGGTCTCCAGTACTGCGGCTACCTGCCATACCTGGCTACCCCCACGCCGGCTACTCCAGCGCAGGGAAAGCCTGGCCAGGGCACCGTAAACCAAAGGGCATGAAGGCCCAAACGCCGATCCCCCTACAACCCACTCAGGGGTTTTGACGCCAGGGGCCCTCCGTCAACGCAGCAGCCAGTGGGGGGATGCTTGTCCCAATTCGCCCCATCGTGGGCACTCATCACCTCGGACTCTTGAGTTCACCATGTTGTCTGGGAGGGCTATCACCTCCATTTCAGCGGGCTTCCAGCCCCTTTCTTCCCGGCGGATCCTCCTCAACTCCCCACACACCAGCTTCTGCTGCAGCGGGAGTTGCATTCCCTCCTTGCCCAACGGACAGTCGAGAAGGTCCCTCCCCACCTCCGAGGTCGGGGTTTCTATTCCCGGTTCTTCCTCATCCTGAAAAAGACAGGGGGTCTGCGGCCCATCCTCAACCTTCACAGGCTAAACAAGTTCCTGGTGCAGGAGAAATTCAAGATGTTCTCTCTTGGCGTGCTGCTGCCCTTCTTCCAGCAGGGCGACTGGCTATGCTCCTTGGATCTGAAGGACGCTTACGCCCATATCTTAATCCACCCCCAACACAGGCAGTACCTGCGTTTCAGGGTGCAGAGAAAGCACTTCCAGTACAGGGTGCTTCCCTTCGGCCTTGCATCCACCCCACGGGTCTTTATGAAGTGCCTCGTCATGGTCGCCACTCATCTTTGGCGCCAGGGTGTGCCAGTGTTTCCCTACCTCGACGACTGGCTCGTTACCGGCTCATCCGCCAATGAGGCCTGGAAAGCGATGTCACACACTGTCCTCCTCCTGGAAAGTTTGGGGTTCTTGGTCAACTAAGTCTCACCTCGAACCGGTGCAGGCCCTCGAGTTCATCGGGGCGCACCTTGACACTCATCAGGCCACTGCTTTCTTGCCGGTAGATCGCTCCACCCGCCTTCGGGCTTAAGCGGCTCGCGTACAAAGCGCACACCAGGTCACCGCTCAGTCCATGCTTCGTCTCTTGGGCCACATGGCCTCGACCGTGCATGTGGTTCCCCACTCCCGCCTGCACATGCGAACGGCTCAGTGGTGTCTCAGCACCCAGTGGAGCCCGACCTCCGCTTGTCCCTGAACTAGTGACAAAACCCCCACAACCCTGTTAGGGTGGGGAGTCCATTGCGGGCCCCTCTGCCTGCAGGGGCAATGGTCAGCCGAGGAGTCTCAGCAGTAGATAAACCTGTTCGAGCTCCGGGCCATCCAGTGGGCCCTGAGGGCCTTCGATGATTACCTCATCAGGAAGTTGGTTTTAGTACAGACCGACAACCATGTAGCTATGTTCTACATCAACAAGGAGGGCAGCACAGGATCACGCTCCCTCTGTCGGGAAGCGGTCCTTATCTTTTCTTTTGCCACCCGACGGAGGATATCCCTCAGGGCGATGTATCTCCTGGGTCAGGAGAATTGCTTGGCGGACAGGCTCAACAGGATCCTTCGCACCCACAAATGGCAGCTGGATCCCAGAGTAGCGGGGTGGCTGTTTCTACACTGGGGGATGCCGGCGATAGACCTCTTCACCAGCCCCCAGAACACGCAGCTTCCTCGCTTTTGCTGGCACAGTGCCGCATCTGGGCAGGGAGGGCCCCGATGCATTTCTCCTGGACTGGCCCTCCAGTCTTTTATATGCATTTCCTCCTTTCTCCTCATTGTGAGGACTCTGATCAAAGTTCAATGGGACAAGGCTTCGTTAATTCTCGTGGCTCCCTCATGGCCCCGGCAGCCTTGGTTCCCGCTCCTGCTCTGGTTGTCAACGGAGCCTCTGGTTCCCCTGGGCTCTGCAAGGGGCCTGTTAACACTGGAGGAGGGTCCGAACCTAACCTCCTTATCCCTCACAGCCTGGCAGCTGAACGGGTCTCCCTAGCCTCTGGCCCTTCCAGAGGAGGTCGAGGAAATCCTCCTCACCTCGAGGAAGGACTCCATTAGGCAGTCTTACGCCTTTAAGTGGAAATGCTTCTCCATCTGGTGCTCGGAGCACCAGATCAACCCCTTCTGATGTCCAGTTCGATAGTTTCTCCAGTATCTCCTCCACCTCTCGAGGGGAGGACTGAAGTCGAACTCTGTCAGAGTTCATTTCAGTGCCATCTCAGCGAATCATCTCTTTAATCGAGGGAGAGCCTCTCTCAGGGCAGCCGTTGGTCTCCCGCTTCATGCGGGGCCTTCTACTATCCAAGCCGCCCATCCGTCCCCCTTCGGCAGAGTGGGACTTAAACGTGGTTCTCACGCAGCTCACCTGCCCACCTTTCGAGCCGATGGCGATGTGTTCGCTCCGACACTTATCCTGCAAGATGATGTTCTTGGTGGTGCTGCTGACCTCGGCCCGCCGAGTCAATGAGCTCCAGGCGCTCATGGCTGGTGCCCCTTATACCAGATATTATCGGAACAGGGTAGTCCTCCGTACCCACCCTAAATTCCTACCCAAGGTCGTTTCAGACTTTCATCTCAACCATGAGATAGTGCTGCCGTCATTTTTCCCGAGGCCTCACGCCGATCCAGTGTCGGCGGCTCTCCACACCCTCGACTGCAAACGGGCCCTCGCTTTCTATTTGCAGCATACTCAGACTCGTCGCAAGTCTGACATACTTTTCGTGACCTACGATCCCAATAGACAGGAGCAAGCAGTCACCAAGCACACCCTCTCAATGTGGGTAGCGGACTGCATCGCTTTTGCCCATGCGAAGGCGGGCATCCCTCCGGATTGTCGAGTCACCACGCACGGGGTCCGAGCCAAAGCATCCTGGGTGGCCTTGCTGTGCTCCATGCCCCTGTTGGACATCTGTCGGGCAGTGACCTGGCCTTCCACGAATACCTTCACTGCCCACTACTGCCTGGAGAGGGAGTCCCACTGGGACAGTGCCTTCGGCCAGGCTGTTCTCCATAATCTTTTCAGGGTATAAGCAGCTCCTGCCCTCCAACCCTTCTTCACGGCTACCGAGGGCTTTGCCCCGAAGATTCGGGCTCCTTCGGGCTTTGGCTTCAGCTTCTGCTTACGGCCTCGTGGAGGCGTTTTTTGGTTACAGGTTTGGTATCCTGTAGCTAGGGAGTCCCATAAGTGAGGACTGACATCTCCAGGAACAAGCAGGAATGTAGTCTTCACATATGGGTATCGTTGGCACCGATGGCGCCCGCGTGGGAACGCTCCCCAGCGTCCAATAGGAAAGCTTTTGGGAGCATCCCACTGCGCCTGCGCCTGCGCCACTGCCTTCCTGCCTTTCCAACTCTCCCTCTTCAGTTATTCATTTTCCGCAGAGCCGACAGGCAGCAAACCCTGTCACCGCAGAAAACTTTCTTTTTTTGAGGTCGCATCTGCCTTCCCGTCGACGCCTATACTGGTACTACTGGTGCCTAATTTATTTTCTTATTTCTTTTCTTCTAAAAAAAAAAAAAAAAGAATAACTTCTTTTTTGAGGGTCTGTCCCCTCTTGGTGCTAGGCGTCATTTTGGGCACTAGGCCCCCTTTTCTTCCACAATGGAGAAACCATCTAGTGGTTTCAAAAAATGTTCAAAATGTAGCAGTACCATTTCTGCTACCGACACCTATGATTGGTGTCTTAAATGTTTAGGTCCTGACCATTTGCCATCGGAGTGTCTCCTTTGTAGAAAGATGAGCAAAAGAGGCCTGCAGAACAGAGCTGCAAAACTCGGCACCCTCTTTGCCTCAGATGCAATGTCTGTTGTATCGACTTCGTCCAGGGCTTCATCTTCCTCCCATGAATCTCAGATAACTAAACCCAGGTCTTCCAAGACCGGCCGGTCCTGAAATGGTAGATCATCTCCTAAGCATCGAGATGCTACTAGCGTTGCCCTCAAGGAAAACACACCGGCCAAACAGCCCCGGCGGGAGGCCCCTGCCTCCAAAGCATTAACGGGGTTCCAGGATGTTCCCGAAGCTTCCACCTCCAGAGAACTCTTGGTGCCATGTTCTGGTGTCGTGGCCAGTTCCACCAGTACCGACACCCAGACATCGGCAGGCTCCATGGATCAATGTATCCTGGCCATTGAGTGCAGTCTTGCAGCTTTATTAGCAGCCTCGGTACCGCTAAAACCGCTACAGTCGACGCAGTTATCCGTACCGATACCGGTACCGGATGTACCTGCATCGACCAATGCGCCTCTCTCCATGCTTCCTCCCATGCTGGCCCTGGACTCAATCTCTGGCATCGAGGGCCCGGTATCGAGGCATTCCGATGCTGACTTTGATCAATACCGCCAACAAGCAATATGAGAGCATCTGGCCCGACAATACTTTGAATCCTCCGATTCCGAGGACTATGTCAGTACCGGGGTGGTTCTTCCGGAGGATCCCTGTTTCTTCACCACAGTATTGGATGTCTCTTATTTATTTATTTAGCTGTATTTATATCCCGCTTTTCACCGGGTCAAAGCGGTCAATTGGGGGATACATTTAACACGAGGGGATATGAGAGAGACATGCTAATACTTACAGGGAACATGGGCAATGGAGGGTTAAGTGGCTTGCCCAAGACCACAAGGAGTGCCTATAGGACTAGAAATCCCAGTCCCTCCGGCCTGAGATTGCTGTCTCCAGGTGGGACTTGAACCCCCGGCCCTCCGGCCTGAAGTACCTTGTCCTAACCACTAGACCACTCTCTTCCGGAGGACATGTCCTTTCAGGACTTCATACGTGATATAGCATGGGGACTCTTGATCACCGTGACCCCTGAGAAGGAACCGAGAGCTGAAGAATTCGAAATTCTTCAGTATCCGGCAGCTCCTAAGGAGGCTGCTACCCTTCCCATTCACCGAATATTGCATGATCTCATGCTTAGGATTTGGGAAACGCCCCTGACGGTGTCTCCACATTCTAGGAGACTCAATACAATGTACCGGGTACCGCAATGTCCCGGTTTCCAAAAAACGCAGTTACCACACCATTCTATGGTGGTGGACTAGGCAATGCGCAGAATCAAGCGTGCTAAGATGCATTCATCCAACCCTCCAGGTCGTGAATCAAGGACGCTCGACGCCTTTGGACGTCGATGCGTTAAGTACTCGATGCTATCGGCTAGAATAAGCTCTTACATACTTTATATGGGTATGTTTCTTCGGGAGGTTGCAAGAGATTTGGAACTCATGGCTTCACTTCTTCCCAATGACAAGAGGGCCGACTTCCTCACTCTGGTCAAACATGCCCAGAATGTAGAGTTCATGAACTGTGCAACCTTTGATTGCTTTGCGTGCATTAGCAGAACCTCTGCTATTTTCATCGATGCACGTTGCATTGCCTGGTTACAAGCATCTGATTTAGAACAATGGGTGCAAGACAAGCTGGGAAATATTCCTTGCACAGGAGAAAACCTCTTTGGCAAGGATTGGCAGGACAAAGCATCTCAGCTTGAGTCTGAAAACACCACCTTGAACAGACTGTCAAGGACCACAGCCAACCCAGCTAAGAAAAAGACAGCTAAGAAACCCTTTTTCAGCAAGAAAAAGAAATTCTATCCATCTTACACACAGGCTATCCACTGCCCAGTCCATGCTTCCCAAAAGGGGCAGCAGCAACCCAAACAGAGGAAGGCCCAAGTCCCCAGAGCTCAACCAGCTCAGCAGACACAGCCTCCTCAGGGGCTTTGACTTCTTCCTAGAGAACTTAGTCAACCTACCTCTAAAGGGTCCAGAGCCTCTCACCATTCCAGGCAGACTCTGTCGTTTTGCCGAAAGGTGGCAACAGATAACATCAGAGCAGTGGACTCTCTCCATTGTAACAGGGGTACAAACTCCATTTCCACAGTATGCCCCCTCCCACCATCACAAGACAGTTCAATTCTCGGGCCCCCTTTACCTCTCTCTTGTGTCAAGAGGTCACCTCACTACTTGCTCAAGGAGCAATAGAGGAGGAGAGGAGGTACTTGTGTCCCAACAGGGCATGGGTTTCTATTACCCTTACTTCCTCATTCCAAAGAAGACAGGGGGATACAGGCCCTCAGGGAGTTAAACAAGTATCTGTTCTGAGAAAAATTCAAGATCTGTCTCGGAATACTTCTTCCTTACATTCAGAGTCCGGATTAGCTATGTTCTCTAGATCTAAAGGATGCATACACACATATCCCCATTCATACAGATCACAGGAGGTTTCTTTGATTCCTCTTTCAATGAAGACACTACCAGTACAGGGTTCTACCTTTTGGACTGGCTTCTGCCCCAAGAGTCTTCACAAAATGCATGGCAGTAGTAGCAGCATTCTTGAGAACTCTGGGGATATTCGTCTTCCCTTACTTAGACGACTGGCTCATCCGAGCATCAACGGCTCCAGAAGCCAGCTCCGCTCTCACAAGTACAGTGCAAATACTGCAGTACTTGACTGGTCATAAACCTCCCAAAATCTCATCTCACCCCTTCTCAGTCGCTAGAGTTCATAGGGGCTCTTCTAGACACAAGGCAGTCAAAGGCTTTCCTGCCGCAACCACGTTGTGTTCGAATACTCCAGCTGGCCTCTCAAGCAGCTATGAAAACTTTTCTAACTGCTCGAGAGATGCTTCAGCTGCTGGGGCATATGGCATAGACTGTCCATGTGGTTCCCTATGCTCGCTTACACATGCGGGCAGCCCAGTGGACCCTAGCCTCTCAGTGGTCACAGGCATCCGGGTCACCTGGGGGACAAAATCAGAAACTCTGCACGCCTCATTTCGTCCCTACAGTGATGGCAATCGCTGAAAAAACTTCTCGTTGGGTCTCCTTTCAGCAGCCGCTACACCAGGCCAGCTTGACAACAGATGCGTCCAAGTTAGGTTGGGGGGCTCACTTGGACAATCTCTCCACTCAGGGTCTCTGAACCAAGCAAGAGGCTTGTCTTCACATAAACCTCCTAGAACTCAGAGCCATTTTCTATGCTCTTCAAGTATTTCGGGACCGCCTGAGCTACAAGACGGTTCTTGTCCAGACCGACAATCAAGTAGCCATATTCTATGTGTACAAGCAGGGTGGGACGGGTTCTCAGGCATTGTGCAATGAAGCTCTATGCCTCTGGGCCTTCGTCAGAGGCCTTCAAATCCACCTATTAGTGGTGTATCTTCCAGGCACACAGAATTTCTTGGCAGACAAACTCATTCGAGTGCTGCTGCCACACGAGTGGTCCCTTCATCCAGAGCAAATTGCTCGAATCTTTCGGATCTGGGGAACTCCAGATATAGACCTCTTTGCAAGTCCTCAGAATGCCAAACTTCCCCGATTCTGTTCCAGAATTCTGGCTCAGAACTGTCAGGCAAGGGATGCCTTCCATCTCCATTGGGGTCAGGACTTCCTCTATGCCTACCCACCCATTCACCTCATTCCAAGAACTCTATTCAAGCTTCAGAGAGACAGGGGCCATATGATTCTCATAGCCCCACGCTGGCCACGGCAGACGTGGTATCCACTGCTGCTACATCTCTCTCAAGCCAAGCCTCTGGAGTTGGGATGTGCTCCAGATCTTCTTTCCCAGGAGAATGGGACGCTATTGCACCCAAATACACCTGAGGGCTTGGCTGCTGAGAGCCTAGAATTCCAGGATATCAACCTTTCTCAGCAGGTTAAGGATATCCTTTTGGCTTCAAGAAAACCTTCCACAAGGCGGGCCTATGCATTTAAGTGGAGAAGGTTCTCTATCTGGTGTTCAAAAAAGGAACTTAATCCTTTTTCAGTTCCAGTGGAGGCGTTACTGGAGTATCTCCTCCATTTATCATCCTCTGGTCTTAAGACTAACTCAGTAAGGGTCCACCTTAGTGCCATTGCGGCTTTCCACAAGCCCTTTGATGGACAACCTGTCTCCTCTCAACCCCTTATAGCGCGGTTCATGAGAGGCCTACTCTTAACTAAACCTCCCATTAAGCCACCACCCGTGGCATGGAATTTGAACCTTGTCCTCGGGCAGCTTATGAAATTGCCCTTCGAAACCTTAGCCACTACATCTCTGAAATTTCTTTCTTGGAAGGTAATCTTCCTAATTGCCCTCACTTCTGCAAGACGCATCAGTGAGCTACAAGCTTTAGTGGCTGATCCTCCTATTATAAGGTTCCACCATGATAAAGTAGTTCTTAGGACTTACCCTCACTTTATGCCAAAGATGGTTTTGCCTTTTCATTTAAACAAGTCGGTTTACCTTCCTGTATTCTTCCCTAGGCCTCACGCCTCTAATGCAGAAAGGAATCTTCATACTCCAGATTGTAAAAGAGCTTTTGCTTTTTACCTTCAGAGAACTAAGCAACATAGAAAGGCTTCTCAGTTTTTTGTTGCCTTTGACTTCAGTCATCTTGGATTACCAGTTTCCAAGCAAACTCTTTCTAACTTTATTGCAGATTGCATATCCTTTGCCTTTGAGAGCAAGGGACTTTCTCTCGAAGGTCATGTCACAGCTCACTGTGTGAGAGCAATGGCAGCCTTTATGGCCAACCTTCACTCAATGTCCATTGACGACATTTGCAGAGCAGCCACTTGGGCTTCGGTACACACCTTTGCAGCCCACTACTGCTTAGACAAGGACTACTGTCGAGATGCCTCGTTTGGCCAGGCTGTTCTCCAGCATCTCTTTCAGACTTAGAACAACTCCTACCCGCTGTCCCGGGTTTCGATGTCAGAGATCCATGGGAGGAAGCATGACCCATCTCAACCTGGGTTTCGCAGCTTTCTGAGGTCATCTCCCGGGCATCTCTCAGCTTGGGAGTCCCCATTTGTGAAGACTGCATTCCTGCTTGTTCCTGGAGATAACATAGTTACTCACCTGTAATAGGTGATCTCCAGGAACATCAGGAATTTAGTCTTCACAACCCACCCACCTCCCCTGGGAGTTGTATCTCTTTCTCTCTCCTTCTCTCCTTTTGTCTCAGCTATAAACTCAACTGAAGAGGGAGCGTTGGAAAGGCAGAAAGGCAGTGGCGCAGGCGTAGTGGGATGCTCCCAAAAGCTTTCCTATTGGACGCTGGGGAGGGTTCCCGCGTGGGCTCCGTCGGTGCCGACGATACCCATATGTGAAGACTCAATTCCTGCTGTTCCCAGAGATTACCTGTTACAGTTGAATAACTACGCTTTCCTGCTTGTTCCTGGAGAAAGCGTAGTTACTCACTTGTAACAGGTGTTCTCCAGGGACAGCAGGAATCAGTCCTCACTACCCTCCCACCTCCCCTGATGAGTTGCTGAATTTTTGTCCTTCCCTTGCCATCTGCTTGGTAGGGCTCGAGCTAAGGGACCTGACTGAGCAAGATGGCACCCTTGGGCGGGAAAAGGACCACACCTGCGTTGTAGCAATCCCAAAGGCTTTCTTCGAAAGCTGGGGAATTGCTCCGTGTGGGCTCCGTCAGTGCCGACGTCACCCATAAGTGAGGACTGATTCCTGCTATCCCTGGAGAACACCTGTTACAGGTGAGTAACTACGCTATTTGACCTGAGCACTAAAACATATAACAAGAGCCAACATACACTTGACAGATGTATACTTTGGAAGAAAGGTGGGAGAGGGGAGAATATGATAGAGACATACCTCCATGGCATAAATGCACAGGAAGTGGTGGGTCTCTTTCAATTGAAAAGAAGCTCTGGAACAAGGGGGCATTTAATTTAATTTAATTTTGTAAAGATAATATACTACCATTATAGCTAAAAGTTGATCACATCAGTTTACAGAATTACATGACGTCACTATCATTTAAAATCCTAACTTAAACGGACATTAATCAAAAAATTCATGTTTAAAACAGATCTGCAAATACTGAAAAGCCATTTCTTAAAAATGTGCGAGTTGTTGCTTATACGCTGATCTGGGGAAAAAGCAAGCGTAATCTTATTTTGTCTCCATAAAGTCAGTACGTTAGTCCGAAGTCAGACCTCGCTGGTAACCCATTCCATATTTTTAGGGCTAATACAGAAAAAGTCCTCTCCCTCTCATTTATTCTTACAACAAGAGAATGGTATAGATTACGAACGGGCTAAAACTGAGCACAGTAGCCTGTTAGGAACATAGTGATGAAAAAATTACAAAGTAATTTTGGTTAATGACAGTTCAGTTTTAAATATTAAGACAAGCCATTTAAATTTAATATGTTCCAAAATAGGCAGCCAGTGAAGTCTGGCCAAAGCAAGGCAAGCACTTTCTCAAACCTCTTAGCATTTATAGTAATGCAAGTGACTGCATTCTGAAATACTTGTGGTACACCCATTTTGCAGGCAAACCCCATGTATAATGTATTGCATTATTCTAGAATAGTAAATACTATGGCTTGCATAACTTTATCAAAAGCCCGTGGATCAAAATAGTTTTGTGACACAGGCTAGTTGTTTTAAGCCAATCTCATCCAGTCCTAACCCAGTGATTTAATAGAGCCCTTAATAGGAATAGTCCAGTCATTTAATTGATGGCTATATACTAGCCTGCATCCATTCTCTCCCCCCCCCCCCCCCCCGCGGTCCCCAAACATAGACATTATTTTTTCTGCGCCGAGCACCAATTCACTGGCTGCCATCCAGGTTGACAGTATGGGCCATTCAGGCACTCAAATTTGCCATAGTTTGATCTTTATTAGACTCCAATAGCTCAAGTAACTAAGTATGTGCTCACAAATTGTGGGTCGGGACCCCAAATGGGGTCACATCAGCAGTGGATGGGGTCACAGAAACAGGGCTACCCCTTTCCTTCTGGACCTCCACTGTGCCCTATACTCAGTAATGGTGGTCAACATGTGTCCTGTGAATGTTCACAAGCCTCTTGGGTGAGCTTTCTGTTAGACTGGAAACCCCTGGAGAATACTGGGGTCTGTAAGCATATAATGATATTCTCCAGGACCAAGCAGGAAGTCAGTCCTCACATATGGGTGTCATCGACACCGATGAAGCCCCAGCGGAGCATTTCCCCAGCTTTCTATGAAAGCCTTTGGGAATGCAGGCACGCATGCGCGGTTCCCTTCCCGCCTAAAGGTGCCATCTTACCTCAGTCTCTCTTTTTCCGAGAAGCCCACTGGACGTGTGTCCTGTCATCCCGGATAAAAGTTTGATTTTTTCAGCGATTCTCGCTATTTTTCTTCTCCGGTTCGACGCCGGTTCCCCTCCCGCCGGGTTCGGTACACCGGTATCGAGCCCGTTTCTTCTTTTTCGGTTTTTGCCCTTCGTGGCTGGCGTTCGCGCCCTTTTTTGCTTTTTCCCTGGAAGGCCGGTCCTTTGACCTCGCAGGGACTCTTTTTTTTTTCCCTGATGGCTTCCAGCGGTTTTAAAAAGTGTGATCGGTGTAAGAAGTTGATGTCTCTCACCGACACACGACTGCTGCCTTCGGTGCCTCGGTCCTGATCACGACCCTAAGACGTGTGGACCTTGTGGGAAGATGTCTTCCAAGGCACTGCGAAGTTGCCAGCAGCAGAAAGAAAGGCTTTTCTCTGACTCAGCCTCCGGCCGGGCCCGGACCTCGTCTGAGGCCTCGACATCTCGGGATTCGGATCCCGAGCGCCGTCGTGGCTCCTTGGACAGGGGGTCCCCCGACTGGGAACGCAAGAGGAAGAAGCGGCTCATGAGGGCGTCGTTGGAGGAGGTCCCTGGCTCCTCGAGGGCCAGGTCTAAGACCTCCGACCGTCGCCCCGGGCCCGTGGAACAAGAGAAGCCTGCCAAAGCTCCTCGCGTGGAGCCGGAGTCTGCTGGACACGTAAGCCCTGTGGTCCTCGGACTCTCCTCCCAGAGAGCCGACGTCGGGCCCGGCGCCGCTGGGGCCTGAGTCGGTGGCTGCTGCGTCTCCCGAGCTGAGTCTCAGGATGACAGCCTTGGATTGCAGACTGCCTTCATGGAGCAGCAGCGGGCACTGATGGCCAGCCTGTCTGGCGCATCTGCCCCGACCACCGGGACATCGAAGTCGACCCTGGAGACCGAGCTGATACAAGAGACCATGATGGCTCGAGGTCGACCTCGGTCGCGGTCTCCCTCGACCTCCCGTTCGGGACCGAGGGCGTCGACGCCGGTGCCGAGGGCGTCGGGGCGGGTGCTCCCGGGCCCCGCGGGGTCGGATCCTGACTCCTCGTCGGACGACTCCGCCTGGGAGACGGAGGATGAGGAGTCCCCCGACACATTCAAGACTCGGTGCGTCCCATCGGACTCACCGCAGTCTGAACCCCGGAGTAGATCCCCTCCGGAGGATACCCGGTTCTCGGAGTTTGTCCGGGATATGGCCACCGCGTTGGCTATCCCGGCGGACCCCGAGGAAGAGCCTCGAGCCGAGGAGCTCGAGGCCCTGCAGTACGACTCTCCTCCGAAGGAGGCCTTTACTGTCCCAGTTCCTCCGATGCTGGAACGGCTCCTCTTCCGGATGTGGGAGGCACCGGCCTCGGCGCCGGTTCTAAGCCAGCGGGTCGATTCGATTTATCGACTCCAGAAGAGCCCTGGCTTTCAGAAGGCGCAGCTACCACACCATTCCATGGTGGTGGAATCGGCCATGCATCGCCTGAAAAGTCAGAAGATGCACTCCGCGGTGCCCCCCGGCAGGGAGGCCCGGAACCTCGATGGTGTCGGTAGAAAGTGCTTCCAGGGCTCGATGCTTGCATGCCGTGTCCAGTCTTACCAGCATGTCCAGTCTTACCAGCTTATGAGCATGTACTTGCGAGACCTGGCCAAGGAGTTGGCCGGGTTCTCCGCTGGTCTCTCCGGGGAGCCCTTGCAGAGATTCAAGTCCTTGTCCTCGGGGATTCGGGACTGCTCTAAGTTTGTCCCACGCCGCCTACGATGACTTCGAGGCTTCGGCCCGAGTTGCGGCAGCCGGCATCGCGGCTCGACGCCAGGCATGGCTGCAGTCATCGGACCTCGAGCCGTGGGTTCAGGACAAGTTGGTCGATGTCCCTTGTCGAGGTGAGAACCTTTTTGGCAAGCCCATGGCCAAGAAAGCCGCACAGCTCGAGACCGAACACCTCACAAGGACAAGGCTGTCTAGAAAGACCTCTGCCCCTGCTCACAAGAAGAAGGTCTCGGGTAAGAAGCCGTTTTACCCGAGGAAGGGCACTGCCTACAAACAGTACCCTCAGGCTGCCCAAGCTGCACCCCAGGGTCAGCAAGCCAAGGGGCAGGGTAATGGGCTCCGTAGGCAGAGGACCCCCAAGCCTCCGGTCCCTGCTCCCACTCAGCAGGGTGGGGGTTTTTGACTCCTTGAGCGTAGCCTCTCAGTACCTGCTCTCCCAACCCTGCACAGGAAGTCGCCTCGCCCTCTTTGCCCACCAGTGGCCCCACATCACTGGGGACAGTTGGGTGTTAAACATAGTCCACAGGGGCTATGCACTACACTTTCACCAACTGCCTCCGCCATATTTTCCAGGGGAGCCTCCAAGGCCTCCCCTGCACACAGATCTTCTCCTCCAGGAGCTCCAAGGTCTGTTGGTGGACAGGGCGGTGGAGCCTGTGCCTCCCCACTTGCAAGGTCAAGGGTTCTACTCCAGGTATTTCCTGGTACCCAAAAGAACCGGTGGCCTTTGACCTATCCTGGACCTCAGGAACCTCAACAAGTTCCTAGAAAAAGAAAAGTTCAAGGTGCTTACTCTTGGAACACTTCTGCCCTACCTCCAGCAGGGAGATTGGCTATGCTCCTTAGATCTAAAGGATGCATACACTCACATCCTCATTCATCCAGACTACAGAGAGTACCTCAGGTTCATTGTGGGAGGAAACCATTATCAGTACAGAGTACTGCCTTTTGGCCTAATCTCCGCCCCCAGAGTTTTTACCAAATGCCTGGCAGTGGTGGCGGCCTACCTGAGAAATCAGGGCATCTTTGTCTTTCCCTATCTGGACGACTGGCTCATAAGAGGTCAGACGTGCCAGGAGGCCCGTCAGGCCACCCTCAGAACTATTGCTCTTCTTCAAAGCTTGGGATTTGTAATAAACTTCGCAAAGTCCACTTTGCTCCCCTCCCAGAACTTGCAGTTCATAGGGGCAAGGCTGGACTCTGTCCTGGCAAAGGCATTCTTGCCAGCAAACAGGGCCCAAAGACTGATGGACTTAGCAAATCAGTTTCTCAGGGGGTCAGTGGTCTCCGCCAGACTCTGCCTGAGGCTGCTTGGCCACATGGCTTCGACAGTTCATGTAACCCCCAATGCCCGACTCCATATGCGGCCTGCACAGTGGTGCCTTAGGAGTCAGTGGTCACAGGCCACAGGCAGCCTCAGAGACAGGATAAGGGTGTCCAGACCTTTCCTGGACTCCCTCAACTGGTGGTTGCACCCACCCAATCTACTGAAAGGGGTGCCCTTTCAAATTCCTGGGTACACAGTGGTACTGACCACAGACGCCTCCCTGCAGGGCTGGGGGGTTCATTGTCTGAACAAGTGCACCCAGGGCCTGTGGTCTCCTTGGGAGGCTGCACAGCAGATCAATCTCCTAGAACTCAGGCTATTCGATTAGCACTCAAAGCTTTCTCTCCTGCCCTGGCTCATCAATCTGTCCTGGTCCAGACAGACAACCAGGTAGCCATGTTTTATGTGAACAAACAAGGCGGACTGGGTCCAGACTCCTTTGTCAGGAGGCACAGGACCTTTGCTCATTTGCCCTCAAGCACAACATGCTCTTCAAGGCTGTGTACCTTCCAGGCCAGGAAAACTACCTGGCCGACAGGTTGAGCAGAATTTTGCAGCCCCACGAGTGGCAGCTGCATCCTTTGGTAGTTCAGAAGATCTTCCTGAAATGAGGTCTTCCTTTGATAGATCTGTTTGCCAGTCCACTGAACAAGCAACTGCCAAAGTTCTGCTCCAGACAACCGCATCCTCTGCAGATAGCAGCAGATGCTTTTCTGATTCCCTGGTCTCAGGGCCCTCCTGTATGCATTTCCTCCCACGCCCTTGGTGGCCCGAACTCTGTTCAAGATTCTTCAGGACAAGGCCTCGGTCCTGCTGGTGGCTCCCAGGTGGCCGAGACAGCCTTGGTTTCCACTTCTGCTTCAGCTGGCAATGGATCCCCCACTGCCTCTGGGGTTGTAACCCGACCTTCTCTCTCAGGAGCAGGGTTCCCTTCTGCACCCCAATCTCAAAGCTCTCAATTTGATGGCCTGGAGGCTGCAAGGGTAGTTTTGGCTCCCTGGGGCCTATCTCAGGAAGTTGAGGAGGTTGTCCTAGCCTCTAGGAAACAGTCCACTAGGAAAACCTATGCTCTCAAATGGAAATGGTTTTCTGTGTGGTGTCACCTACGTACAGACGATCCCTTCTCCTGTACTGTGCCAGTAGTACTTCAGTACTTACTGCACTTATCAAATCAAGGACTTAAGTCCAATTCTGTTCAGGTCCACCTCTCAGCTCTAGCAGCTCACCACTCACTGGTGGAAGGACATTCTCTATCGGTTCACCCCTTGGTGTCCCAGTTCCTCAGAGGCTTGCTCTTGCTCAAGCCTCCAATCCGTCCTCCTGCTCCTGAGTGGGAGTTGAATGTGGTCTTGCAGCAGCTGACTCGCCCACCTTTTGAGCTGATGGCTACTTGCCCTCTACGCTTCCTGTCCTGGAAGACACTCTTCTTGATAGCCCTAACTTCGGCCAGGCTAGTGAGTGAGCTTCAGGCCCTGGTCTGTGACAGGCCTTACACTCGCTTCTATGGGAACAGGGTAGTCCTTAGGACTCATCCAAAGTTCCTCCCAAAGGTTGTCTCCTCCTTCCACCTTAACCAAGAGGTGGTTCTTCCAACATTCTTCCCTAGGCCTCATGCAAGCCAGGCTGAAGCAGTTCTGCATACCCTGGACTGTAGGAGGGCCTTATCCTTCTACCTTGACCATACGCAGGGGCATAGAAGGGCTACTCAGCTCTTCGTATCCTTTGACCCTAATAAGTTGGGGTTGGCTGTGTCCAAGAGTACCTTGCCCATCTGGGTGGCTGACTGTATCACCTGGGCTTACAAGGCGGCTGACCTTCCTTTGCAGTGTCGGGTCACGGCCCACCATGTCAGGGCAATGGCTGTATCAGTGGCTCATCTCTGCTCTGTACCATTGGTAGACATCTGCAGGGCTGCAACTTGGTCTTCAAGCCAGAGCTTTGCAGCCCATTACTGTCCGGAGAGGGAGTCCCGTAGGGACAGTGCTTTTGGCCAGGCAGTACTCCGGAATCTCTTTGAGGTTTAGGCAACTCCTGCCCTCCTGCCCTCTGTTGGGCTACCGGTGGAGATTGTGTCAGTGGAAAGTCTTTCTTTGATGCTGGGACTAGAGGGAGTTCTCTTGTTCAGCCTGGGTTCCTCGGTAGCCCAGAGCTAGGGAGTCACCCATATGTGAGGACTGACTTTCTGCTTGGTCCTGGAGAAAGAGTAGTTACTCACCTGTAACAGGTGTTCTCCAGGAGCAGCAGGAATCAGTCCTCACAACCCTCCCTCCTCTCCTGGGAGTTGCAGTTGTACATAGTTTATTTTACATTTTTGTGTGCTGTTCTTGGCTATGTCATTTGACTGAGGTAAGATGGCACCTTTAGGCCGGAAGGGAACCACGCATGCGTGCCTGCATTCCCAAAGGCTTTCATAGAAAGCTGGTTAAATGCTCCGCTGGGGCTTCATCGGCGTCAATGACACCCATATGTGAGGACTGATTCCTGCTGCTCCTGGAGAACACCTGTTACAGGTGAGTAACTACTCTTAGAGGACTTTGTATCCATTTCTGCTGCTGCCACTTCATGCTTTGTATCTATGGAAGAAGGAGGAAATAGCTGAGGGAGGGTAGTGGAGGTCTGCTATTTTGTTTTCATCATCGTTTGGGGGGTCATGTGAATTTTAAAGTGTCATAAAGTTTGGAAAGCACTGAACTAAATCAGCATATGCAAAAGAAAAGTGCACCCCATAGGAATGTACAATTTCTCCCTATGGCTGTATGAATACATTTAATAACAAAGGGGATAATGGAGTTCCCTGCAGTACTCCCCAGTCTAGGGTTTTAATTTCAGACCCAATTCCCTGAAACGAAACCCTAAATATACGTTCTATGAGAAATGTCTTAATCCTGGTCAAACTTTCTCTGCAATACCCTACTGAGACATCTTGTGAGTATCAGCATAGAATCAACTACACTGAAAAGGGATGATCAATTCAACCTCAGAGCACTGGAGCCTTAAATCCAACATTGCTAGCAAAAGAAACTCTGTACTACATCCTGGTGTAAAACTAGTCTGACCTGTATTGAGCAATCTGGGAAACCACTTCTTTTTCCACCAGTTTAGTGATAAACAGGTTATAAATAGTCAGCAACCTTTACAGCTATCTTAGATCAAGGTGCCCTTCTTTAAATAGGTGAAATTATGGTTTATTTCAGAAAGTCTGGAAGGATTTCTCACTCAAAATAAATATTAATCATATCACCCAGCCAAGCCAAGATTGTCTCAAAACAATTTTTAAAGAAAAAAACAATGAGGGTTAAATAAATGATCCTTAATGATTTTATCAAATATTTTATCTCCAGGAACAAGCAGGAATGTAGTCTTCACATATGGGTATCATCGGTACCAACGGAGCCTGCGCGGGAACGCTTCCCAGTGTCCAATAGGAAAGCTTTTGGGAGCATCCCACAGCGCCTGCGTGCTGCCTTCCCGCCTTTCCCAACTGTCCCTCTCCAGTTCTTCATTTTCTGCGGAGCCGATAGGTCGCACATCCTGTCACTGCAGAAAAAATTCCCTTCTTATTCTTCTTTTTTGTGGTGGGGTCTGCCTTCCCTCGACGCTATACCGGTACCGCCGGTGGTTCTTTCTTTTTTTCAAAAAAACAAAAAAAACTTTCTGCAGTCTTTTCCATTAATTTTCTCCTCAGGTGCCACGTGCCATTTTGGGCACTAGGCCCAACTTTTTCCTTCAGAATGGAAAAACCCGCTTTGGGTTTCAAAAAGTGTTCTAAGTGTGGCGGTACCATCTCCGTCACAGACACCCATGAGTGGTGCCTCAAATGTTTAGGTCCTGACCACTCTATTTCAGAGTGTGTTGCCTGAGGGATGATGTCGAAAAGGGGCCGGCAAAACCGAGCTGCTAAACTTAGCACCCTTTTTCCCTCCGATGCAGCCTCTGTGGCATCGACGTCTTCCTCCCGTGGATCTCAGGTAACTAAGCATAAATCTAGCCGGTCCTCAAAGGGTAGATCTCCTTCTAAACATCGTAATGCCTCTGGCGTTGCCCTTGAGGGACTTTCACCGGCAAAATTGCCCCGGCAGGAGGCTTTGGCTTCCAAAGCACTAACGGGGCTCCAGGATGTTCTCAAGGCTTCAACCTCGGCAGAACTACTGGTGCCATGCTCTGGGGTTCCGGCTGCTTCATCCGGCACCGATACCCAAGCATCGGCAGCATCGATAGACCAGAAATTCTTGGCTATTGAACGCAGTCTGGCGGCTCTTCTCACAGCCTCGATGCCCCTGAAACCGCTTCAGACAATTCAATTGGTACCAGCACCGACTGCATCGACATCGGCAGGTATTCTACCTGGACCGAGTCATGCGTCTCTATCCGGCATTGACAAGTCAGTACCGGACCACTTCGATGCTGACTTCGATCGGTACCATGCCTTGCACGATCACCCGGATCGGAGATACTTCGAATCCTTGGATGAGTCTGAAGACTCTGAAAGCTCTGCCGATACCAGAGTACTTCTTCCTGAGGATTCCTCTTCTCCTCGGCGTAGGATGTCTCCACCAGAGGATATGTCCTTTCAGGATTTTATCCGAGATGTGGCCCGAGGTCTTTCCATCACAGTGGCTTCTGAAAAAAAGCCTAGGGCAAAGGAATTAGAAACCCTACAATACCCTAAGGCTCCCAAGGAGGCAGTTACCTTACCTATTCATGAGATCTTGCATGATCTTATGTTAAGGATGTGGAAACACCTCTGACCACATCTCCTCACTCTCAAAGACTCAACACCATGTATCGAGTTCCTCTTTGTCCTGGGTTTCAGAAGACTCAATTGCCACACCATTCCATGGTGGTGGAATCAGCCATGAGGCAGATAAAGAGTGCAAAAAGGCATGCATCTAATCCTCCAGGACGAGAGTGTAGGACTCTTGATGCCTTTGGACGTCGATCCTTCCAGGCTTCCATGCTTTCTGCTAGGATCAGTTCCTATATCTTGTTTATGGGAATGTTCCTTAAAGAGGTCACAGGAGATTTAGAGTTTATGAGCCCTCTCCTTCCTGATGATAAAAGGCAAGATTATCTCGCTCTTGTCAAACATGCTCAGGATATTTCCAAGTTTGTGAATTGTGCAGCGTTTGACTGCTTTGAATGCATAAGCAGAAACTCTGCCATTGCCATAGGTGCACGTAGGATTGCCTGGCTTCAGGCTTCTGACTTGGAAATTTGGGTACAGGACAAACTAGGGAATATACCTTGAACAGGAGAGAATCTCTTTGGCAAGAATTGGCAGGAAAAAGCTAATGAGATAGATGCTGACAATATCACTTTGGATAGATTGTCTAAATCTACAGCTGATCCTGCGAGTAAAAGATCTTCTAAGAAACCATTCTTCAGCAAGAAGAAAAAGTTTTATCCCTCCTATACCCAGCAGGGACATCGTTTAGGTCAGTCTGCCCAAAAGAGATAGCAGCAACAACCTAGGCAAAGAAAGACAAAAGCAGCTAAGCCTCAACCGGCTCAACAGACTCAGCCTCCACAGGGGCTTTGACTCCTATCTAGAGAACTTTGCCTTCCTGGCCCAGAACCCTCCACCATCCCAGGAAGGTTATGTCATTTTGCCCCCAGATGGGGTCAGATAACAGCAGAATATTGGACTCTGTCTATTGTAAGAGAGGGGTACAAGCTTCATTTCCTCAGCATGCCCCCTCCTACAATGGTAAGACAGTTCAATTCTCAGAACTCTCTCAACGACCGGTTAGGTCAAGAGGTCACTGTGCTCCTTGCTCAAGGGGCAATAGAAGAGGTACCCATTCCCCAACGGGGTACAGGATTTTACTCCCCCCTATTTCCTTTTCCAAAGAAAACAGGAGGGCACAGACCCATTCCTGACCTCAGAGAATTGAACAAATTCCTGTTCAAAGAGAAGTTCAAATGATTTCTCTAGGAACTCTGCTGTCATACATTCAGAATCAGGATTGGCTTTATTCTCTAGATCTCAAGGATGCGTACACTCATGTTCTCATCCATCTAACTCACCGAAAGTACCTTTGATTCCTGTTTCGAGGGAAGAACTACCAATACAGGGTTCTTCCTTTTAGCCTGGCCTCTGCACCAAGGGTGTTCACAAAATGCATGGCTGTGGTAGCAGCATTTCTCCGCACCCTGGGAATATTCGTCTTCCCTTACTTTGACGACTGGCCCATTCGAGCCCCTTCAGAGCCAGAGGCCAGGGTTGCTCTGTCTCGTACAATGCGCATCCTTCAGTATTTGGGACTTGTCATAAACTTCCCAAAGTCCAACCTTGCTCCCACTCAATCCCTAGAATTTATAATAGCTCTGCTGGATACCAGACAGACAAGGGCCTTCCTTCCACAGCCCCACTGCCTTCGCATTGTGCAGTTAGCTTCCCAAGCAGTGCTAAAACCTCACCTCACTGCTCGGGAAATGTTACAGTTGCTAGGCCACATGGCATCCACCGTGCATGTGGTTCCTTATGCTCGCCTCCATATGAGGGCAGCCCAGTGGACTTTATCCACTCAGGCGTCAGGTTGCCTGTCAGACAAAATAGCAAACTCAGATTGCCTTATTTTGTCCCTCCAATGGTGGCAGTCACCCCAAAACCTTTTGGTGGGGGTCTCCTTTTCAGCAACCCCCACCCGAAGCAACTCTAACAACAGATGTTTCACAGGTGGGTTGGGGAGCCCACCTGCAAGGCCTCTCTACCCAGGGTACCTGGACTCCACAGGAGGCCTATCTCCACATCAGTCTCCTGGAACTCGGAGCAATCTTCCTTGCTCTTCGAGTATTCCACACCCAGCTCAGCTACAAGACAGTCCTAGTTCAAACGGAGAATCAAGTAGCCATGTTCTTTGTGAACAAGCAGGGCGGAACAGGCTCTCTGTCGCTCTGCAACGAAGCTTTGCGACTATGGGCCCTCGCCAGAGAGCATCAGATTCATATCCTTGAGGTGTATCTTCCAGGCATTCCAAACTCTTGGGCAAACAGTGTCAGTCGAGTTCTGCTTCCATACGAATGGTCTCTCCATGCAGACCAGGTGGCCAAAAGTTTTCAAATTTGGGGAACCCCGGACATAGACCTCTTTGCAAGTCCACTGAATGTCAAACTTCCCCGGTTCTGTTCCAGAATTCCGGCTCAGGGTTGTCAGGCCAGGGATGCTTTCCTCCTCCATTGGGGTCAGGACTTGCTGTATGCCTTTCCACCCATTCCCCTAATTCCCAAAACCCTGTTCAAGCTTCAGAGAGACAGAGGTCATATGATCCTCATAGCTCCACGTTGGCCATGGCAGATGTGGTACCCTCTGCTCCTACATCTCTCTCAAGCCTCTGGAGTTAGGATCTGCTCCAGATCTCCTTTCTCAAGAGGGCGGGATGCTGTGGTATCCCAATCTCCAGTCTCTGCATCTCAGGACCTGGTTGCTGAAAGCCTAGAACTTCACGGTCTTAACCTTTCCCAGCAGGTAAAGGATATCCTTTATGTTTCCAGGAAGCCTTCCACAAGATGCTTTTATGCATTTAAGTGGAAAAGGTTTACCATATGGTGCTCGCAGAAGGGTCTTAACCCTCCTGCGATACCTCTGGAATCATTACTGGGGTATCTCCTTCATTTATCAAATGCAGGGCTTAAGACCAATTCAGTGAGAGTTCATTTGAGTGCTATTGCAGCTTCTTTCAAGCCTCTAAATGGACAACCTATTATCCTCTCATAGCGAGATTTATAGGAGGCCTTCTTTTAACTAAGCCTCACATTAAGCCACTACCAGTGGCATGGGACTTAAATCTGGTTCTTGGGCAGCTCATGAAACCGCCCTTTCAACCATTAGCCACTTCCTCTTTGAAATTCCTTTCCTGGAAGGTCATCTTTCTTATTGCAATCACATCAGCACGTCGCATCAGTGACTTGCAAGCGTTGGTGGCTGATCCTCCTTATACAAGGTTCCATCATGATAAGGTAGTCCTTAGGACTCATCCACACTTTATGCCAAAGGTGGTGTCTCCTTTTCATTTAAACCAAGAGGTTTACCTTCCTGTATTCTTTCCAAGGCCTCGCGCCTCAAATGCAGAAAGAAATCTTCATACTTTGGACTGTAAAAGAGCTTTGGCCTTTTACTTGCAAAGGACACAGCAACATAGAAAGTCCTCTCAACTCTTTGTTGCTTTTGATCCCAGTCATTTGGGACTTCCAGTCTCCAAAAGAACACTGCCCAGCTGGATTGCACAGTGTATATCTTTTGCCTATGAGAGTAAAAACTTTCCTCTTGAAGGCCATGTCACAGCTCACAATGTGAGAGCCATGGCAGCCTCTATGGCTCATCTTCACTCTGTGTCTATCGACGACATCTGTCGAGCAGCTACTTGGGCTTCGGTTCATACCTTCACAGCCCATTAATGCTTAGACAAGGACTCCCGCCGGGATGCCTTGTTTGGTCAGGCTGTTTTACACCTGTTCCATACTTAATCAACTCCTACCCACCATCCCTGGTAGGATGCCAGAGAGCCATAGAGGGAAGTGGAGCCCTTTCACAAGGGCACACAACTTCTGGGGCCTTCTCCCTGGCATCTGCAGCTAGGGAGTCCCCATATGTGAAGACTACATTCCTGCTTGTTCCTGGAGATAGCATAGTTACTCACCTGTAACAGGTGATCTCCAGGAACAGCAGGAATTTAGACTTCACAACCCACCCACCTCCCCTAGGAGTTGTATCTCTCTTTCCCTCTCTCTTTGTCTCAGCTTTAAACTCAACTGGAGAGGGACAGTTGGAAAAGGCGGGAAGACAGCACGCAGGCGCTGTGGGATGCTCCCAAAAGCTTTCCTATTGGACGCTGGGGAGCGTTCCCGTGCAGGCTCCGTCGGTGCCGACGATACCCATATGTGAAGACTAAATTCCTGCTGTTCCCAGAGATCACCTGTTACAGGTGAGTAACTATGCTATTCTTTCCAATGAAACTGGAACAAATTCATTTAATGTTAAGTCTGTAACACTATTGTAATGTCCCCAAATTCATTGGGGGATTAGTTGCCAAACCCTCCTTCAAGGAAGTGTTCTTAATGACATGGAAAACCACAACTTGCTCAGCATTTACATCATTTTACGCTTTTGCTCAATGTTTCTAACTTGACCTGAAAGAATTTTTACCACTTAATACATTTCTCCTTTGAGAGAAAACATTTTTCTCAGTCTTCTGACTCTCATTTAAATAACAATTAGCTTCTTTCCTCCAAGCTTTTTAAATCTGATTCCTGAGATGTTTTCCTCCACCTTCTTTCTAGATAATGCATCTTTTGTTTTAATTCTCTGAATGTGATAGTATATCATTGCTTATAGCATTGTCGATTGAACTAATAACTTTTGTTGGTGCAATCTCATCTGAGGCAGCACTAACATCTTGTTGCCACTCCTCTGAGGGACAACACACTTATCTTTAGCCAATTTAGTAGTTTTGTAATTCAGCAGTCTCCCATTTCACTTCATCAATCATTTCCTTTCTGAATCAGCTTTACTCTCTGCCTTTTAAAGACAGACCCTCTGATGCTGCCAATTAACAGGTCTGCGACTGAAAAGCTGTTTGATTATTTTCATCTAATTTCCATGTATTTTGGTGTGCTGAAAACAAATAAAATATTGAAAAAACTCCTAGACGTCATGATTTGCCACAACATGCAAAATTGTCTTCAAATTTATCAATTTTTTTCAAATTACTATTAATTCAAATTACTATTAATTAATTAATTACTATTAATTAATTCACATAAGTGCAATTAAGATATAAAATGCCAAAAAAACATTAAAGGGGTTGTCTGAGTTATGTAAATAAAACATATAGCACTGTAAATCTGATGGTCAGCAATATATACATAAGCTAAGCAAGTTTTAAGTCCGTGCTTCTAATGGTAGAAGGAGTTAATCTTTCCTGAAGAATCCAGTGGGAGGGAGACACAGGGCAGATAGCAGCAGCTCCGGTCAGTGCAGGGGGGGGTGGCCAGCACTGTGACATCTCGTGTACAGACACAGAGCTGCTCTCTCCTGCATGCCACACTTGTGCATGAATCATCATCAGGTTCTTGGTTCTAGGCTGTTCACACTTTTTCATCGCAATTCGTGTTAGCTCGTCATTCTTCAACCGTTATGTTATGGCTCCGCGAAAGTGTATTAATTCGCCAGACAGTTTCTGTTTCATCTGTGGTGAAAATACAGTGTTGAAGCAACAGCAGAATATTAGACTTTGTGAAAAAAAGTATACTTTGCATACTTTGGACTAAAAATTGGAGATCAAGATAAAGTCTGGGCGCCTCATAAAGTGTGCAAACGGTGTGTTGAGGACCTCCGAAACTGGTTCAAGGGTAAGAAAAAATCTTTCCGTTATGTGATTCCTATGGTATGGCGAGAGCAAAAGAACCATAGTGACGACTGTTACTTTTGTTCATGCGATGTGAAAGGGTTTAATTCCAAGTGGAAGCATTCCATTTCATACCCCAATCTTCACTCGGCAATTCGTCCCATCCCCCATGGCACAGATATACCAGTACCCAAGCCCCCTGCTACCTTGGAAGAGATACCTAGCTCCGATGAAGGTGAAGTCATACCTGAACCAGATGACGAATCAAGTTCTGACTTTGAAGATGATACAAGACCAAAATTGTTTTCTCAGGAGGAGATGAATGATTTGGTAAGAGACTTGAATCTTCCCAAAGATGCCGCTGAGTTACTCTGATCAAGGCTGAAAAGCAGGAATTTATTGTTGCCAGGAGTGTCATCTTCATGGTTCAGACATTGTGAAAAGGAGTTCGTTCCTTACTTCGCCCAGGAAGACAAGTTGGTTTATTGCATCGATGTCGAAGGTCTGATGGGTCAGTTTAAAATGCAATATGATTCAGAGCAATGGCGTCTTTTTATAGATTCTTCAAAAAGAAGTCTCAAAGCAGTTTTACTCCACAACGATTTTTACGCTTCCATACCTGTAGGTCATTCCGTACACTTGAAGGAAACCTACGAGAACTTGGAATTGGTTCTTCGTAAACTTAAATATGAAGACCATGGTTGGCAAGTGTGTGGGGACTTGAAGGTCTTGTGCATGCTGCTCGGGCAACAAGCTGGGTATACCAAATATCCTTGTTTTCTGTGTCTATGGGACAGTTGAGACCGACAAAATCACTGGACCAAGAAGAGTTGGCAGCCGAGGGTGCTAACAGTCGGTGAAAAAAATGTCCTCTGAGAAACTTTGGTACCTTCCCATAAAGTTCTTCTACCACCTTTCCACATAAAATTGGGATTGATGAAGCAATTCGTAAAATCACTTCCAAGAGATGGAGAATGCTTCAAATACTTGGTCACCAAGTTTCCAGGCCTGTCGGAGGCAAAATTGAAGGAAGGTGTGTTCGTCGGACCAGACATTAGAAGGCTTATAGTTGATCAAGAGTTGTCAATACCATGTTTGACAAACTCAATACAAGAGTTTGTCAAAAAGAAGGGTGGATTGCATTTAAAGAAGTCGTACAGAAATTTTTAGGCAATAACAAAGATCCTCACTACAAAAAGATCGTCGGACGAATGCTGAAAGCATTTCAAGCTTTAGGTTGCCTGATGAGTTTAAAAGTGCATTTCCTCCAGTCCCACCTTGACTACTTTCCTGAAAATTTGGGAGCTGTGAGTGAGGAACAAGGTGAACGATTCCACCAAGACATTAAAGAGATGGAAAGGAGATACCAGGGAAAATGGAGCATTACAATGATGGCAGACTACTGTTGGATGCTTCAGAGAGACATTCCAGATGCTACTCACAAGCATAAATGCACCAAGAGGAGCCTCACAAGGAAGAAGAATCGAGTTTAGTGTGTGTAGGTGAGCTCATTTCAGTTCAAAAAAGGATTTTCATGAAAATATTGTAATAAAACTTTAATTTTATGTCTATTTCCATTTATTTTGAGGTATTGTCTTATTTAACATAGTTACCTAAATTGTCAGGAAACGTGATGTCCTATGACAAAATGGAGGTCATTTTCGGATTCAGCGCACCAAAAAACATAAAGATTACGTAGAATAACCAAAACAGCTCTCGAAAAAAAAATGTTTGCAGACCTGTGAGATGGAGGTTGGACCATGGTGCATGCTTAACATCAATAATAAAATGTGTTCATTTGAGAGAAACTCTGAAACAAATATAAGATCTAAGGTATGATCCCCCTGCTCCTATGAGTTACTGCTGTGACCATTTGTTTCATTCCAGCTGCTTCCAGCAGGGATACAAAACATTGTATCTTAGAATTAGTCAATATAAATGTTAAAATCACCCAGGACCAGCAATTTGTTGTTTTTTTTTAAGCCTTACATTTAAAATAAATTCTAATAGCTCATTCCAGAAATCCTTATGCAATCCCAGTAGGCAGTAAAGTACAAAACCGCCTATTTGTTATTGTCTCTTAATCTAAAACCCACACATTCACAACCTGTCGCCTAATGAAAATTCTACAAAAAGTAGATGATCTTGAAAAATAACCACAATGCCAGCTTCCCCTCTTTTCTACACATGGAGTGTAACTATTAAAACCCTGTTGGGAGAGTGGGCACAGACCTTATGAGGGCCATCCTCTTTTGTTAACCAAGTTTCTGTTGAAAAATAAGCAATTTACCTCTTCTTTTGATATTATATCTTCTATAATATGCCATTTGTTCATCACTGACTATATGTTAATCAGAGCACCCTTAATCTTAAAATCCACTTTCTCCAGGAACAAGCAGGAAGTCAGCCCTCACATATGGGTGACATCGATGCCGACGGAGCCCTGCACCGAGCATCTCCCCATCTTTCAAAGAAAACATGTAGGAGGTGCCACCACCCATGCATGTGGTCCCCTTCCCGCCCAAGGATGCCATTTTGGTCAGTCTCCCTTTTTCCGCAGAATCTTACAGATGTTTGTCTTGTACCCCCCAGAAAAATGTTGATTTTTCTTGTACGTTTCATACCTACTCTGGCTTGCGCCGATTCCTTTCCTGCCTCCAAGCCACGCTGCCCCGGCATTGGGTCTCGGGACCTTTTTTCTTAGGTTCTTTTCAGTCAGCGCTTTCATGCCTTTTTCCAACCGCTGGCCGCATCGAGGGTCTTCTACCTTGCTGGGATACATTTCGCCCCAATGGCCGCCAGTTTTAAGAAATGTGATCAATATTCCAGGAGCATGTCCTTCACCGACAATCACGATTGTTGCCTCTGGTGTCTGGACACCGACCATGACGCAGATGAATGCTCCCTGTGTAAGAAGATGTCTGCAAAAGCCACCCAGAGCCACCGGCTTATGCAGGACATTTTCCACAAGGCAGACTCGACCCCGGTTTCCCCGGTAGCCTCGCACTCAAAGGCCCAGCATGGATCCTTGGAGTTGCGTAAGGCCCCCATGGCTCCAGAGCGGGTTCGCAGGCATTCCGAGCAAGGGTTCCCGGAGTGAGAGTGTAAGAAGAAAAAGAAGATCTCAAGGGCCTTGTCCTGGAAGGCGGACAAGGATGGGACATCCTGTGTCCGGTCCCTCAGCCCCAACAGGCCTCCGAGGAGTCGGAGCAGGAGCGCCCCTGAAAGGTACTCATGATTGAGGTCAAGGCCTCTGGCAACAGACCTTGGTTTCCTGAGGGCCGTCCCATCGAGGACCTCCTCGACATCCAACCTGGTCACCCCAGCGTTGGTGTCAATGGCTGTCACTCCTGAGTGGGAACTCGTATGCTGGCACTGGAGTGCAGCATTTCTGCGTTCAACGCCTCCCAGCAGCGTCTATGCCCAGCCCCACAGGTGCTCACTCCGAGACTGCAGTCCTTGATGTCAAGGACTCCTCGGGCTGCCGATGCGATCCCCAAGAGCCAGGCGCCTTGGGCGGATCCTTGGCGAGGGTCTTTCTTGCTCCCGATCCTTGGAGGCGAGGTCCTTGCAAGCGAGTGCCTCTGGCTCTAGCCATGCCCAACCTCGGGACACCGAAGACTGGTGCCGACGATACCCTTTGAGCCGTTGGGTCTCGAGTCTTCCTTGAACTACTCCAACTGGGAGTCCAATATCGAGACATCTCCGGAGACTCAAGCCCACCGAGACCTTCCCTCGGATCCGTCTCCACTGGCCACGAGGCAGTGATTTCTGACCGAGGACATTTCATCCTCGAAGTTCGTCAGCGACATGGCTTGGGCACTCTCCCTCACTACCGAGTCAGAGGAGGGCCCCCGTACGGAGGAGCTCAACGTCCTCCAGTATGAGGCTCCGCCGAAGGAGACCCTGACAGTCCCCATCCCCTCCATCCTCAGCCAGCTTCTTCTCAGGATGTGGGAAACCCTGGCATCGGTGCTAATCGTCAGCTGGCGCCTGGATACCATGTACTGGGTTCAGCGAAGGCCAGGCTTCTGCAAGGCGCAACTCCCCCACACCTCCATGGTGGTTGAGTCGGCCATGCGCCGGCAGAAGAGCCTGAAGATGCACTCATTGGTGGCCCCAGGTGGATATGCTGCCAAGGCTCGATGTTGGCATGCCATATACAAACTGGCCAACTTTACATCGCCATGTTCCTGCGAGATCTGGCCAAGGAACTCGGAGGCTTCGCGGCTGGTCTCGACTGAGATCACCTCTGGCTTTTCCAGACTTTTACAAAGTCTGTCGGAGAATGTTCCAAGTATCTGTCCAGAGCCACTTATGACGGCTTCAAATCCAGCACAAGGGTTATCATTGCTGGCATCAGCGCTCGACACCAGGCCTGGCTCCAATCATCGGACCTTGAGCAGTGGGTACAAAAGAAGCTCCTCAATGTTGGGGAGCAACTCTTTGGAGGACAAAGCAGCCAAAATGGAGACAGAGCTTGTTACCCGGACTCTGCTCTCGAGGAAGACCTTCACCCTCCTGAGGAAGAAGCCACAGGGAAAGAAGCCACCTTTCCTCAGGAAGGGCCATACCTATCGAGGTTACCCTCCATACCTGGCCATCCAGACACCATAGAAAAATCACCAGGGCAAGGGAGTGGGCTAGGGCCCGCGCAAGCCCAAGTGTTCAGAGCCCCAGCCACCAGCCCAGCCAACCTGGGTCTGGGTTTTGATGCCCCCAGCATAGCCTCTCTTCCTCTGGAGAGTCAGCTTCCAACAGGGGGGTGCCTGGTCCATTTTGCCCACAGATGGGCCTCCATCACTCATAGGCACTTCAGGTGGTCAGGGAGGGTTACCTCCTCCACTTGGACCAGTTACCTCCACCCTTCTTCCCTGGGGAGCCTCATCGATCTCCTTTGCACCAGGCTTTGCTAATGCAAGAACTCGCAGGCCTTCTCAGGGAAAGAGCTGTGGAGCCCGTTTCACACCACCTAAGAGGACAAGGGTTTTACTCCAGCTACTTTCTAGTCCCAAAAAGAACAGGGGGGATAATTCCTGGTGCGGGCAAAATTCAAGATGCTATCCCTTGGAATATTGCTGCCCTACCTCCAGCAGAGAGATTGGCTATGCTCCTTGGACCTAAAGGATGCTTATACTCTCAACCTTATTCATCCCAGTCACTGGCAATACCTAAGATTCATAGTCGGGGGTGACCACTACCAGTACAGGGTACTTCCCTTTGACCTAGCTTCCGCACCAAGGGTTTTTACAAAATGCCTAGCCGTGATAGCCGCCTATCTTCGTCTCCAGGGGGCTTTTGTCTTCCCGTACATAGACAATTGGCTGTTAAGAGGGTATACAGCCTCAAAGGGCGCTGCAGGCCACAGGCTGCACCATCAAGGTACAACATCTGGGATTCATGATAAATCATCCACTATCCCACCTCACTCCAACCCAAGACATTTGGAGTTCATAGGGGCTCACCTGGACACCCTCCAGGCCAAGGCTTTCCTCCTCCTGGACAGGGCAAATCACCTCACATCCCTAGCAGCCGAGGTACAGCGCTGCCACATGGTTTCAGCGCGGCCCATGCTTCACCTTCTCGACCACATGGCCTCCACGGTACAGGTAGTACCCAATGCCAACCTCCACATGCAAGCGGTTCAGTGGTGCCTCCGCTCACAGTGGACCCATGCCATGGGCCAGCTCTAGGACAGAGTCTCGGTGTCCCGTCAGCTTGCAGTGTCACTCAGTTGGTGGCAAGCTACTCAGAACCTGCACAAGGGCATGCCCTTCCAATTCCCAAGTCCCCAGAGGGTACTCATGACGGATGCCTCCCTATGGGGCTGGGGTGCCCACTGCGAGGAGCTGCTGTGCACCCAGGGGATGTGGTCACCCAAGGAAAGCCAGCAGCAGATCAACCTGCTGAGCTCAGGGCTGTCTTCCTGGCACTAAAGACTTTCCAGCACTGCCTGCAGCACCAGTTGGTGCTTGTCCAGACGGACAATTAGGTCACCTGAACAAGCAAGGGGGCACAGGCTCCTACCGCCTATGCCAGGAGGCTGTAGCCCTCTGCTCGTATGCGATCAGACAGGGTATGCTTCTCCGGGTGACATACCTCCCGGGCCAGAACACCCTAGCGTTTCCTCCAACACCTCTGGTGGCCAAAACCCTTTTCAAAATTCTCCAGGACAGGGCCTCGGTCATTCAGGTAGCCCCCAGATGGCCAAGACAACCCTGGTTTCCGCTGCTACTTCAACTGGCGGTGGAGGCCCCAATCTCTCTGGGATCTTATCCCAACCTCCTGTCTCAGGAGAGGGACACTCTTCTGCACCCCAACCTCAGATCACTCAACCTGATGGCATGGCTGCTGAAAGGGTAGTTCTTGCACCATTTCTCCTTCCCAAAAATGTGGAAGAAGTTCTGCTGGCCTCAAGGAGGCAATCGGCTAGACAGACCTATGCTTTCAAGTGGCATAGGTTCGGAGTGTGGTGCGAGAAGCAGAAAGAAGATCCTTTCTCTTGCCAGGTTGCTATGGTCTTGCAATATCTTCTCCATCTTTCGGATTTGGGCCTTAAGTCCAACTCCGTCAGAGTTCACCTCGGTGCTTTGGCGGCACACCACTTCCCAGTGGAGGGAAAGCCTCTGTCTGCACATCCTTTGGTGTCCAGGTTCCTAAGAGGCCTACTTCTGCTGAAGCCCCCGAATGGGATTTGAATGTGGTCTTAGGGCAGCTTATTCGACCGCCATTTGAGCAGATGGCAACTTGTCATCTACGCTACCTTTCTTGGAAGGTGGTGTTCTTGGTGGCACTCACGTCTGCTCGGCGAGTGAGTGAGCTTCAGGCCCTGGTGTCCGATAGGCCTTATACAAGGTTCTATAGGAACCGGGTAGTGCTTTGCACTCACCCCAAGTTCCTTCCTAAAGTGGTCTCTTCATTCCACCTCAACCAGAAGGTAGTACTACCTACCTTCTTACCCAGACCGCATGCCAGCCGCGCAGAGACAGTTCTGCATACCCTGGATTGTAAGAGGACGTTGGCCTTCTACATTCAGCTTACACAAAGCCATAGGATACGAAGAGCTATGAAGCCCTTCTATGACCCCAGTAAGCTAGGGATGGCCATTTCCAAACATACGCTGTCTACCTGGGTGGCGAACTGTATTGCCTGGGCATACAGGGCGGCCGACCTTCTGTTGCAGAGTCGACTTATGGCCCACCGGGTCAGGGCTATGGCGGCATCAGTGGCTCACTTCTGCTCTGTTCCGCTGGCAGACATCTGCTGGGCTGCCACTTGACCTTTGGGCCAGACCTTCGTAACCCATTACTGCCTGGACAGAGTCCCAACAGGACAGTGCTTTTGGCCAGGCTGTACTCCGTAACCTTTTTGAGGTCTAGGCAACTCCTACCCTCCGACCCTTTGGGGTCGGGCTACCGGAGTGTTACTTTCTCAGTTAGATTCCTATTGTGGCTGCTTGCGGCTCTCGTAGAGGGAGCCTATTTTTCAGCTATGGGTTCTCGGTAGCCTATAGCTGGGAAGTCCCATATGTGAGGACTGACTTCCTGCTTGTTCCTAGAGAAAGCGTAGTTACTCACCTGTAACAGGTGTTCTCCAGGGATAGCAGGAATCGGTCCTCACGACCCTCCCTCCTCCCCTTGGAGTTGCAGTCCTATTATTAATTTTTATTCTTTTGCCGTCTTTTTAGCTATGTCATTTGACTGAGCAAGATGGCACCCTTGGGCGGGAATGGGACCGCGCATGCGTGATGCAATTCCCAAAAGCTTTCTTTAAAAGCTGGGGATTTGCTCTGCACGAGGGCTCCGTCGGCACTGACGTCACCCATATGTGAGGACTGATTCCTGCTGTCCCTGGAGAACACCTGTTACAGGTGAGTAACTATGCTTTTTTTCATGTTTTCTGTTTCTTAAATTGCATGTCTTTTGAAATTATGTGAGATTGTAAAATTTTGCAAAGTCAAAATTAAAAAAAAAAAATATATATATAATATGTATATATAAAACTGGTTACAAAAAGTAGATGATTGTGTGGGTTAGTCAAGTGTTAAATCATGTAAGTGAGTGTATAAGCTGACATCTAATCCTTTGCTTTTTTTTCTTGAGAATTTGTGAAGATTGTGAATCTCCAAGGAAAATTGAAGTCAAATAGGAAACTTGCATCTGAACTAAGTTTTGATTTCCGCATTGAATCTGTAGGTATGGGAAAGCATTTTTCTCATGCTATAATTTTATTCTGTTAACTTCATGCTCGTATTTCTCATGTATTCAATGGAAGCGAAGGGGTAAAGAGGGGATTCAAGGTAAGCTGGTGAGTTCTAAGATTTAAGATAAATTGTTTCTGCGGGAAGTTTAAGCATGATGTGTATAAAGAATTGATGTGTATTATGCTATATTGTGTGAGAATGTGAATAGGAGTTGAACCATTCAATTTTCCAGTCAGTGTTCTTTACACATTGCCTTGTGCAGTCAAGCCCATCACAGTAAAGCATACACCAAACTAATATTTTTTTGCGATCTGAGATGCCTGCTATAGTGGCTTGTTACTGTTGTCTAACAAAATATCTCTAGTTTGGCATTCCATGTCATGTCTCACTTTCAGAAAATATAGGATTCATTATATTCAAGATCCATATGAGGTGCGATCAAAAAGTATTGAGACTTGTACAATAACACAAGTAACATAACACTGACAGTTATTGCACTCAGTCTCCTTCAGAGTAGTCTCCTTCCAATAGAACACACTTTCTCCAGCGTTCCTGCCACTGCTGGAAACAATTCTGAAATGCCTCTTTCGTTATGCTGTGAAGCTGCTGTGCCAGATTTTGTTTAATGGTCTCCAAGTCAATCTCCTTCCTTTCAATGGTAATTTCAGTTTTGGAAACAAGAAAAAGTCACAGGGTGCGAGGTCAAGTGAGTACAGAGGCAGACACACTTGCTCGATTTGGTGTTTGGCCAAGAACTGCTGGACAAGATGTGATGCGTGAGCTGGGGCGTTATGATGAAGCAACCATTCACCATTCCTGTGCAACTCTGGCCTCTTACGACTAACTGCATCTCTCAAATAAGTCAGAACTTGGATGTAATATTCTTTATTGATGATTTAGCCTTTTGGAGCATACTCATGATGAACAATGCCCTAGTACTCAAAGAAAACTGTGAGCAGGACCTTGACATTGCTCCTCACCTGGCTGGCTTTCTTGGGTTTGGGAGAGTCTGGAGACCTCCATTGTGAGGACTGAGCCTTAGTTTCCAGGTTATAACCATAAACCCATGATTTGTTACCAGTAGTAACAAATCTGAGTCATTTTCAACGCATTCCAACTCCTCCCTGGCTGCAGACAGTAGATCTGTTTTTTGGTCAGGGAGCAGGAGTTTCGTCATGAAGTTTGCAGACACACATCTCATCCCCAAACTGACAGTAAAAATGGACTGTACTGACTCAAAACTGATGTCTATGTCCTCAGCAAGCTCCCTGATACTTGATGATTTGAGCATATTGCGGCACATACTGCTTCAACTTTGTCTTCATTCCTGCATTCCTTCATTTGTGGATGGCCTTCCAGAACATTTGTCACTGTCAGCACTTTGGCAGCCCGCTTGGAAATGTTTGTACCAGTCATAAATTAGAGCATGACTCATGCATTCATCACCATACACTTGCTGTAACTTTTACATAAAGGCTCTTTTCACAAATCACCAGGTTTCTAGCAGAAGTTAATGCAAATATGCTGTTCAGTTTTTTTACTCATAAATCTGGCAAACTGCTTTTATACGATACTAAATATCACGTGATTAAAAAAAAGTACAGGTGTGCTGCAGCCATGCTACACTCTGTACATGTAGAGCGCACAACTAGGTCACTGCATACTTAATAGCATCGTGAAGTGACATATTGTTATATAGCTACACAACAAGTCTTGATATTTTTTGATCACACCTCATATATTTGTTTTAAAAAGCTTATAGACTGCAAATCTAAAAACACATTTATCCAGTGCAGAGTACAATACAACATAAGAGCGCAGACAAACACACAGCATAAACATTTGCTAATTGAAACAAAAAGCTTTTTACTTCTGGCAAAATAATCTGCCTCCAGCCATATCTCAGGTTTCTCCAGGACCAAGCAGGAAGTCAGTCCTCACATATGGGTGACGTCGGCGCCGACGGAACCCTCGCGGAGCAATTTTCCCCAGCTTTCAAAGAAAGCCTTTGGGAATTGCAGCTCGCATGCACGGTCCTCTTCCCACCCAAGGGTGCCATCTTGCTCAGTCTTCTTTTTTCCGTGGAGCCCTGCAGACGTTGTCTGTGAATCCCCGCCGAAAAGTTGATTTTTTTTCTCTTTATTTCTCTTTTTCCTTCGGTTCGACGCCGGTTCTTTTCCCGCCCGGACTCGCGACGCCGGTTGCGAGTCCGTTCCTTATTTTTCGGTTTTTTGTCCTTCGTGACAGATTTCGCGCCTTTTTCCTTTTTTCCCTGGCAGCCCGGTCTTTCGACCTCGCAGGGGCCCTTTTTCCCCCGATGGCTGCCAGCGGCTTTAAAAAGTGTGACCTCTGTAAGAAACTCATGTCTCTTACAGACACTCATGACTTCTGCCTCCGCTGCCTCGGACCCGATCATGACTCCATGATCTGTGGTCCGTGTGGCAAAATGTCCTCAAAAGCGTTGAGGAGTCGGCAGCATCAGCGGGAGCGTATCTTCTCTGACTCCGGCCGGGCTCGGACCTCGTCAGAGGCTTCGACGTCTCGGGACTCTGGTCCTGAGCATCGTCGAAGTTCCTCTGAAAGGGGGTCTCCTACCCGGGAACATCATCGGAAGAAGAAACCCGCGAGGGCGGGATCGGTGGACGCTCCTGGTCCCTCGAGGGCCAGGTCGCATAGCCCCGATTCCCGTCCCGGGTCCTCGGAGGTGGAGAGACCGTCAAAACATCCTCGACTCGAGGTGGACTTGCCCGCTCACGTGAGTACTGTTGTCCTCGTTGACTCGCCTCCGAAGGACCCGACGTCGGGCCCGACGCCGTCGGGGCCCGAGTCAGGGGCTGCTGGGTCTCCTGAGCTCGGACTCAGGTTGACGGCCTTGGAGAGCAGTCTGACTGCCTTCATGGACCAGCAGCGGGTATTGATCGCTGGCCTCGCCGGTGTTTCTGCCCTGACCGCCGGGACGTCGACCTCCAAGTCGACCCTGGAGACCGAGCCGATCCTAGAGTCCATGAGGGCTCGAGTCGATCTTCGGTCGAGGTCTCCTTCGGCCTCCCGTTCGGGACCGAGGTCGTCGACGCCGACTCCCTCGGCGTCGGAGCGGATAGCATCGGTGCCCGCCCGACCGGAGCCGCTTGACTCCTCCTCCGAGGAGTCGGCCTGGGAATCCGAGGACGAAGAGTCACCTGGTTCCTTTCGGACTCGGTGTGTCCCTTCGGACTCCCCCGAGTCCGAACCTCGGAGACGGTCCCCCCCGGAGGATACCCGGTTCTCGGACTTCGTGAGGGATATGGCCAAGGCTTTGGCCTTCCCCGCGGATCCCGAGGAGGAACCTCGAGTCGAAGAACTCGATGCCCTCCAATATGACTCTCCCCCGAAGGAGGCCTTTATTGTACCGGTTCCTCCGATGCTGGAACGACTTCTCTTCCGCATGTGGGAGAGCCCAGCGTCGTCGCCGGTGTTAAGCAAGCGGGTCGATTCCATTTATCGAGTCCGCAAGAGCCCCGGCTTCCAAAAGGCACAACTACCGCACCATTCCATGGTGGTGGAATCGGCCATGCATAGACTTAAGAGTCAAAAAATGCACTCCTCGGTGCCCCCTGGTAGGGAGGCCCGAAGCCTGGATGCCCTCGGTAGGAAGTGCTTCCAGGGCTCTATGCTTGCTTGTCGAGTCCAGACCTACCAGCTCTACATGGGCATGTATCTCCGAGACCTGGCTAAAGAAATAGCCGGGTTCTCTGCTGGTCTCTCCGACGAACCTTTGCAGAGGTTCCAAACCTTGTCAACTGGTATTCGAGAGTGCTCCAAGTTTATATCTCGAGCAGCCTATGATGGTTTTGAGGCATCGGCTCGAGTGGCTGCGGCCGGCATCGGTGGATGCCGCCAGGCTTGGCTTCAGACGTCCGACCTCGAGCCCTGGGTGCTGGACAAGTTGGTCGATGTCCCCTGCCGAGGTGATAACCTCTTTGGCAAGCCCATGGATGAGAAGGCTGCACAAATCGAGACGGAGACTCTCACCAGGACTCGTCTCTCAAGGAAGACCTCTGCCCCTTCTCAAAAGAAGAAGGGCTTGGGGAAAAAGCCCTTTTACCCGAGGAAGGCGGCTGCCTATAAATACTACCCTCAGTATCAGGCCTCAGCAGCTCCCCCACAGGGAAAGCAGGCCAAGGGATGGGGTAATGGGTCCCGTAGGCAGCAAGCCCCCAAGCCTGCACCACCGGTCCCTGCTCAGCAGGGTGGGGGTTTTTGACTTCATCAGCATAGCCTCTCCCCCCCAGCTGGTTTCTCTCAGCACAGGAGGCCGGCTGGTCCACTTTGCCCACAGGTGGTCCAACATCACCACAGATACCTGGGTACTTCACATAGTTCAGAAGGGCTATCTTCTTCACTTTCACCAGGTACCTCCCTCCTACTTTCCAGGGGAGCCTCCCAGACTCCCTTTGCACAGGGACTTACTCCTTCAGGAGTTAGCAAGTCTCGTTCAGGAACAAGCCGTGGAACCGGTGTCCCACCACCTGAAGGGTCAAGGGTTTTACTCCAGGTACTTCCTGATTCCGAAACGGACAGGAGGCCTCAGACCCATCCTGGACTTGCGAAACCTCAACAAGTTCCTTGCAAAGGAGAAGTTCAAGATGCTTACCCTTGGAATCCTGCTGCCCTACCTCCAGCAGGGAGACTGGCTATGCTCCTTGGATCTAAAGGATGCGTATACTCATATCCTCATTCATCCAGACCACAAACAATATCTCAGATTTGTTGTGGGAGGAAATCATTACCAGTACAGAGTACTGCCCTTTGGCCTATCCTCCGCCCCCAGGGTGTTCACCAAATGCCTAGCAGTGGTGGCGGCCTATCTAAGACTTCAAGGTCTTTTTGTGTTCCCATACCTGGACGACTGGCTCATCAGAGCCCCATCTTCACCAGAGGCCGCTCTGCTCCAGCACTTGAGTTTTGTCATAAACTTCGCAAAGTCCACTTTGCTCCCCTCTCAAAATCTCGAGTTCATAGGTGCCAGGTTGGACACACTTCAGGCGTGGGCCTTCCTCCCTCTGGACAGGGCCAAGCGGCTCATGGATCTCACCAGCCAATTTCACAGCAATGCGCTGGTCTCCGCCAGGCACTTTCTGCGACTGCTCAGCCATATGGCTTCCACGGTCCATGTGACCCCCAATGCCCGACTGAATATGCGTCCTGCTCAGTGGTGCCTTCGCACTCAATGGCATCAGGCCACGGGGAGCCTTGCGGACTCAGTACAGATCTCCGACCAGCTGGTCTCATCTCTGCGATGGTGGCTTCATCTCCCAAACCTAGTGCTAGGGGTGGCTTTTCAGCCCACTCCGCATTCTCAGGTCCTGACGACCGATGCTTCCCTCCTGGGTTGGGGAGCACATTGCCAAGGGTCATGTACTCAAGGCCTCTGGAATCTTTGGGAGTCTGCTCAACAGATAAACTTCCTGGAGCTCAGAGCCATCCGCCTAGCGCTCAGAGCCTTCTCTCACCTGGTGTCCCACCAGTCACTGCTGATACAGACGGACAACCAGGTTGCCATGTACTACGTAAACAAACAAGGCGGAACAGGCTCCTTCCTCCTCTGTCAGGAGGCGCAACAACTATGCTCTTGGGCAGTCCGCCACGGCATCCTCCTCAGGGCTGTCTATCTCCCAGGTCAAGAAAATTACCTGGCCGACAAGCTCAGCAGGATCCTCCAGCCACACGAGTGGAGGCTGGATCCGATGGTGGTTCAGCAAATCTTTCTCAAGTGGGATCTCCCCACCATGGATCTGTTTGCCAGTCCTCTGAACCGGCAGCTGCCCAGATTCTGCTCTCGACAGCCGCATCCTCTCAGAGTAGCGGCGGATGCTTTTCTGATTCCATGGTCCACCGGCCTCTTGTATGCCTTTCCTCCCATGCCACTGGTGTCTCGGACGCTCTTCAAGGTTCTCAGAGACAAAGCATCGATGATCCTAGTGGCTCCCCGGTGGCCGAGACAACCTTGGTTCCCGCTTCTAATGCAGCTGGCGGTGGACACTCCTCTTCCTCTGGGGTTTCAGCCCGACCTCCTGTCGCAGGATCAGGGGACTCTCCTACACCCCAACCTCCGGTCCCTTCATCTGATGGCCTGGCTGCTGAAAGGGTAGTCCTTGCTCCTCTGCAGCTACCTCCAGATGTGGAGGAGGTCGTCTTGGCCTCCCGGAGGCCCTCCACCCGGAAGTCCTACGCTCTTAAGTGGCGTCGGTTCTCCGTCTGGTGTACTCAGCAGTCTCAAGATCCCTTCTCCTGTTCAGCATCAGTGGTCTTGCAGTACTTGCTCTCTCTCTCTAACCTTGGACTTAAGTCCAACTCGGTCAAGGTCCACCTCAGTGCTCTTTCTGCGCATCACATGCCGGTGGATGGTAGACCTCTTTCCAGCCACCCTCTGGTGGCTCGTTTTCTCAGAGGCCTCCTTCTCCTTAAGCCACCTTTGCGCCCGCCAGCCAGCCCCGGACTGGGATCTCAATGTGGTTTTGCAGCGGATTACCTGTCCGCCTTTTGAGCCTATGGCTACCTGTCCACTTCGTTTTCTTTCGTGGAAAACCTTGTTCTTGGTAGCCCTCACTTCTGCTAGACGCGTTAGTGAGTTGCAGGCCCTCGTATCTGATCCTCCTTACACTAGGTTCTACAAGAACCGGGTAGTCCTACGGACTCACCCTAAGTTTCTTCCCAAAGTGGTATCCCCTTTTCACATCAACCAGGAGGTGGTACTTCCGACCTACTTTCCCAGGCCACACTCCAGCCGAGCTGAAATGGTCCTGCATACCCTGGACTGTAAAAGGGCGTTGACCTTCTACCTTGACCGTACGCGGGAGCACCGAAGGACTGTTCAGCTCTTCGTGTCTTATGACCCCAACAAGTTGGGGCTCCCTGTCTCCAAGCGTACTCTGTCCATCTGGATTGCTGACTGTATCACTTGGGCTTACGAGGCAGCCGGCCTCGTGTTGGAAGGTAGAGTCACAGCTCATCGTGTTCGGGCGAAGGCTACGTCGGTGGCTTACCTCCGCTCTGTTCCATTGGCAGACATCTGCCGGGCCGCTACTTGGTCTTCAAGCCAGACTTTTGCAGCCCATTACTGCCTGGAGAGGGAGTCCCGCAGGGACAGTGCTTTCGGACAGGTAGTCCTCCGTAACCTCTTTGAGGTATAGGCAACTCCTACCCTCCATCCCGGATGTTGGGCTACCGGTTGGAGACATATTCAGAGAAGATTCCTTCCTTCTGTGCTACTGAGCTTGAGGGAGCTCCTTTTTGTGCTTAGGGTCTCCGGTAGCCTTAAGCTTGGGAGTCCCATATGTGAGGACTGACTTCCTGCTTGGTCCTGGAGAAAGCGTAGTTACTCACCTGTAACAGGTGTTCTCCAGGAGCAGCAGGAATCAGTCCTCACAACCCTCCCTCCTCCCCTTGGAGTTGCAGTTCTATGCTTTCGTTTTTGCTAATTTTTTGCTGTCTTTTAGCTATGTCATCTGACTGAGCAAGATGGCACCCTTGGGCGGGAAGAGGACCGCGCATGCGCGCTGCAATTCCCAAAGGCTTTCTTTGAAAGCTGGGGAAAATTGCTCCGCGAGGGCTCCGTCGGCGCCGACGTCACCCATATGTGAGGACTGATTCCTGCTGCTCCTGGAGAACACCTGTTACAGGTGAGTAACTACGCTGTCTGTGTATTCCATAGACGGGGACCTGCATTCAAAAAAAGTGTGATCGTGCATAACTGAGACAAGCTGAATGAACTGATAGCACAATAGCAATCCTGTGACAGTGCAATTCACAGTCAGAAATTTGAAAATAAATTGTAGATTTCATATAATCCAGCGCTTTAACAACGTATTGCATGAAACAATAGTACCGATATCTTAAATTTCAGGAACCAGATAATCGACAGCCAATCTAGTGCTTCCAAGCGAGAAGTAATATGATTATACTGCCAAATACTGCACCATTTGTCAAGCTTAGGTCATAGAGAGCGACATCCCTAAATACAGAGAATTGTAATAATCCAATTTCATCAGGACCAATGATAGCAAGTCTGTATAAAGCCCACTGGTGTCAAAATGTATTTCAAACCCCAGACCAAGTGCAACTTATAAAACAAAGATTGAACCACCATTTTCTCCTGTGTACGCATCAACAGTCTGAATCTAACCATATTTCCAAGTTTTTTATTTCAGAACATAACTGTTTAGGGGATGCATCTACTTCTAAGACAAACTACCTATGGTGAAGGTGCATGACCAAACCAGAAAAGCTTAGTCTTAGACAAATTTAAAGTCAAATTTCCTAGGTCATTCAATACTTTATCTCCATCATACACTCAAAAAATTCTAGCCTGAACCATTGTTAAATTATTTTAGACTGGTAAAAATAGCTGGATATCATCAGCATTCATATGAAATACATTACCAAGTCCCCAAGAAGTTGACGTAAGAGGTGAATTACAAAAATGGGAGACCTTTTCATGCATTCACCACCTTTTCTGTAAAGAAATATTTCCTCTGATTACTCCTGGATCTATCCTTTTTAATCTTCGTCCTATAACCCCTCATTCCAGAGCTTTCTTTCACTTGAAAGAAGCCCACCTCCTGTGCATTTATGCCATAGAGGTATTTAAATCTCTATCATATCTCCCCTCTCCTGGCTTTCTTCCAAAGTTTACATATTGAAATATTTAAGTTTGTCTCCTATATACTTTATCATTAAGATCTCTGATCTCTATCCTGTTTCTTTTTGAAGGTGCAGTCTCCAGAATTGCACGCACATTACTCCAAATGAGGTTTTATAAGAACTTAAGCTATGCCATACTGGGTCAGACCAAGAGTCCATCAAGCCCAGTATCCTGTTTCCAACAATGGCCAATCCAGGTCACAAGTACCTGTCAGGTTCCCAAAAGGTACACGGATTCCATGTTGCTTGTCCAATGGGTATGCAATGGATTTCTCTGGTCCTCTTTAATAATGGTTCATGGACTTTTCCTCCAGAAACTTGTCCAAACCTTTCTTAAATCCATCAACACCAAAAGCTTTTACTACATTCTCTGGTAACAAATTTGAGTTTGATTACGCATTTGAGTGTAAACATATTTTCTCAGATTAGTCTTAAATGCTACATTCTAAATTCATTGTGTGTCCCCTAGTCTCTACTTTTTTGAAGGGGTAAACAACTGATCTGCATTTACCCATTCTATTGCATTCATTATTTCAAAGAACTTGTAGAGATAGTCTTCCATCCCCTTTACCATTTTTGTCGCTCTTCTCTGTAGCCTTTGTAATTCTACTATATCCTTTTTAGGATATGGTGGCCAGAATTGCACACAATATTCAAGGTGTGGTCGCACTATTATAACAACCTTTGTTTTACTCTCCATTCCTTCCTTTATGATTCCTAGCATTCTATTTGCTTTCTTGGCTGCCATTGCACACTGGACAGAGGGTTTCAATGCACAGGTGACATAAATAAATTGAGCACCCTATGGATGGACCCTAAAGTGACTTTCTGGGTTAAAAATTGGTTGAGTGGGGGGCAACAGAGTGTACTGGTAAATGGAGCTCACTCTCAGGAGAAAGATGTTACCAGTAGTGTGCTGCAGAGTTCAGTCCCTGGTCAGATTCTTTTTAACATCTTTGTTAGTGATATTGCGGAAGGGCTGTCTGATAAGGTTTGCCTCTTTGCGGTTGATATCAAAATCTGCAGTAGAATAGATACCCAGGAAGGAGTCAATAACATGAGGAGGGATCTAGCTAAGCCTGAAGAAAGGTCAAGAATTTGGCAGTTGAAATTTAATGCTAAAAAAAAAAGGGGGTCATACATTTGGGTTGCAAAAATCCAAGGGAGCAGTACATTGTAGGGGGCAAAGTACTTCTGTCCATGAAAGAAGAGCAGGACCTGGGTGTGATTCTTTCTGGTTATCTTGAAGTGGCTAAACAGGCAGAAAAGGCGGCAATGAAAGCCAGAAGGCTGCTTGGGTGCATAGGGAGAGGAATGGCCTGCAGAAAAAAAGGAGGTGATAGTGCCTCTGTATAAGTCTCTGGTGCAACCTCATTTGGAGTATTGTGTGCAATTCTGGAGACCACACCTTCAAAGTAATATAAACAGGTGGAGTCTGTGCAGAGGGTAGCTATTAAAATGGTCAGTGGTCTTCGTTATAAATCATATGGGGACATACTTAAAGATCTTAATATGTATATGTTAGAGGAAAGGTGGGAGAGAGTAGATATGATAGAGATGTTTAAATACCCCCATAGCAGAAATCCACAAGAGGAGAGCCTCTATCGCATGAAAGTAAGCTCTGCAATGAGGGGGCATAGGATGAGAGTGAAAGGAGATAGACTCAGGAGTAATATGCGGAAATATTTCTTACGCAAAGAGTGGTAGATGCATGGAATAGTTTCCCAGTGGAGGTAGTAGAAGCAAGGACAGTATCTGAATTCAAGAAAGCATGGGACAAACACAGAAGATCTCTAAAGGAAAAAAAGGGACTATAGTATTTGATATGAAAGGGCAGACTAGATAGGCCATATGGCCTTTTTCTGCTGACATGTTTCTATGTTTCTGTTATCCATGATGACGCCTAAAACCTTTTCCTAGATGGTGATTCCTAATGTGGCACCTTGAATCGTGTATCCATAGTTTGGGTTGCTCTTTCCTGTGCATAACTTTGCACGTGTCCACATTAAATGTTATCTGCCATTTGGACTCCCAGTCTCCCAATTTATGAAGGTCCTCTTCCATTTTTTTTTACAATCCTCTTGTTTTATTTATTAATTTTATTTAACTGTGCTTATATACTGCCTTTCACCTGATCAAAGCGGTTTACAATAAACAAAAGGCAGTTTACAATAAACCAGAAAAGGGGGGAGGGGGTGGTACATTAAAACAGGTTGTGACATGTTTAGGGGGGGGATCCCATCACCAGGAGAGGGTAACATATTTACAATCCCAATTAAGTGTGTATCGGGGTTTTACAGCAAATCTCTTTCTGACTCTCGGTCTCAGTTCTTTTGGTGCATATTTTGGAAATAATTTCAGAGGTTGCTGTTCTGTTTCAAGCCTAGGTATTTTCTGAATAAGTGGGTTTTTAATTGTTTTCTGAATGAGGACAGGTCCTTGTTGCATCGGAATTTAGTTGGGAAAAAGTTCCATAACGAAGGTGCGTATAGGTCAAATGCGCGGTTACAGATTTGTTGATTGAGCTTAGTTCTTCCATGTGGCACAATCAGCACATTGCGGCTTGCCGTGTTCTTCCTGAGTTTCGTTTTGACAGTAGGATATGTAAATGTGATTGTTACTGCTGATGAAGTGCTCTGTGGATCAGTACTAATGTTTTGTACTGGATCCGAGCTTCTACTGGGAGGATGTGTGGATGTTTCAGGACTGAGGTGATATGCTCGAATCTCCTCGCTCTTTGGATGGTCCTGGCTGTTGTGTTGAGAGTAGTTTGAAGTGGGTTGAGCATGGTGATTGGGAGCTCATGGTATATTGAGTTACAATAATCCAGATGGGGGAGCGTCAACTTTGAATAATTTGGTGTCATCTGCAAATTTGATCACCTCGCTTGTTGTTCCAATTTACAGGTCATTTATAAATGTGTTTTCTACCTTTCAATCAGTTCCTAATCCACAATAGTACATTGCCTCCTATCCCATGGCTTTTTAATGTCTGCAAGTGTCTCTCATGAAGGACTTTGTTAAAGGCTTTCTGAAAATCGAGATAAACTGTATCAACTGGCTCCCCTTTATCTACCTGTTTATTCACACCTTTAAAAATATATAAGAGATTGGTGAGAGAAGACTTTCCTTGGCTAAATCCATATTTGTCTTTCTGCCATTAAATCATGACTATCTACGTATTCAGTAGAGTCTTGTATAGCGAACCTATTACCATATTTTTCTTGCTGGCCATTTTTCTCCCTATGCACGCAAGCATCCTTCTGGGTTTTGCCATTGCCTTTTCTGCCTATTTGGCCACCTTTAAATTCATCAGATATGATCACCCCGAAGACCTCCTTTCCTTTCATGCAGAGAAGAACTTCACCCCTATACTGTACCTTTCCCTGGGGTTTTTGCAGCCTAAATGCATTTAATTTATTTTAGCATTAAACCTTTGCTGCCAAATTCTAGACCATTCTAAAACTTTGCTTGATCCACACCTTGCAACTTGTCTACCCTGTTGCAGAATTTGCCATCATTTGCAAAAATGTAAACGTTACCTGACAGTCCTTTTACAATATCTGTTGCAAAAATGTTAAGAAGAATAAGACCAATAATCAATCCTTGTGACACACCACTGGTAACTTCTTTATTTTCAGATAATTCCATTTACCCCACTACTTTTTGTGGCCTCCCACTCAGCCAGTTTCTAACCCAGCGAGTCGCTATAGGGCCCATCCCAAGAGTGCTCAGCTTATTTATAAGGCTCTGTGGAACTTTGTCAAAGTCTTTGCTGAAACCTAAGTACACCATATCTAGTGCTCTCCATCATTCCAACATTTTTTTCACCCACTCAAATTTATCAGATTTGTCTGACAGGCTTACCTGTAGTAAAACCCTGCTTCCTTGGATCTTGCAGTCCATTGGATTCCAGAAATTGTACTATCCTCCATTTTAGCAGTATTTCCATTCATTTACTCACCACAGAAATCAAACTGGCTTATAGCTCCCAACCTCCTCCTCCTCTTCCTCCTCCTCCTCCTTTTATGGAGAGGACCACATCTGCCTTTCTGAAATCCTCTGGGACCACTCCCACCTCTAAAGAATTGAAAAAGGTCAGACAGCAGAACAGCCAAATATTCCCTAAGTTCCTTCAATATATTTGGATGTCTCCCATCCAGCATCATTTCCTTGTCTACTTTTAGTTTACCTAGCTCTTCACGAACAGTCTTCTGAAAATTATAGATTTGCCTCACTTCCATTCCTATTTGTATTTGGGGGGATTTCCCTAGCCCTTCATCTGTGAACCCAGAATAAATATTTGTTATACAGTTCAATTCTGTTGTGAACAAACAGGTTCTACCTTAACCAGGACTGGCACAAGGAGATGAGATGCCCTAGGCGAACCTCATCCCTTATGCCCCCGGGCTGGCCCCCTTTGCCTCTGCTGCCGCCCCTCTGAGACCCACAGTGGCAGTAATGGCCTGAAACATTCCAGTGGTGCTTACCTTAAAACGTCAGTGCTGCGGGACTGTCTGCTTCCGCCCAGATGGGCACAAGATGTATGCATCTGGCTTGCTTTCCTTGTTTAGAACAGACTTTTCTGCATACACAGCCCTTTTGACCTTCCTGAGAGTTGCATTATTTCTTGAGCTATGGAACCATCTGAGTAGCTGAGGGAGATTACTGCGCATGGGAAAGGCTGCACATGCTCATAATTACACTAAGCTCTGCATTCTGGAAGATGTCTTCTATCCCAGCAATGTGTGTCATCCACTTCGTATGTGCTTGATCGTCTTGCTGTCAACAAAAAACACCTGTTACAGGTGAACAGCAGTGGTTTTGCCTTTTCTCCTAGGTGCACTCTGATCCACAATCATGTCCAGTTAGAAATGCTGCCTATTGTCAACTGTACAGCTTTGAGTTCTTCACAGTTTCCTGTAATAGCATTGCTGTCATTTGCTTTATCTTCTAATTTTTCATTATTGTACATAGTGAAATAGTTAATTGGCCTTGTCATCTTTGTGAAAACTGGCTACTGTATAGGCGTGTCAACTGAATTTTTTTTTTTTAACGTCCTTGAGAGAGAAACCTTTCAGAATTGGCATTTTGAACTAAACAGTCTACATTATATATTGACACAGAGACCATGTTTCTCGTGGACAAGCAGGATAATCGCTCACATATGAGTGATGCCACTGATGGAGCATCGCATGGGACCTTCACCAAGCTCTTTTTAGAAGCTTTTAGATTGGTTCTTCTGTGCTTATGAATTATTTCCCACCTAACACCACCTGCCTCATCTTCTCAATCTGTTCTTTTCATGGAGCACAAGAGACATGTTCCAGCATTAGTCTACAGTCTTTACATATTGCTCATGTTTCTTCTGCTTTTATTAGTTTTCTCTGAGTTTCCTGTTCTGTCTCCATCATCACCGTGTTCGACCATTGTTACAGATTGTCCTACTAGCACCTTATTGGCCGCCTCCTCTTCTCGAACTTTCTTTCAAGGACCCAGTTCATCTGGGTAACTCATCAACTCGAATTATGCAGGAACAGAGAACTTGGTTGCATTGCAACCTCAAGTCTCTTGCTCTCACGTCGAGTAGATTAGCTCCGTCCCGGGTCTCCCTTGATTGAGCTAGCAGAGGCAAACTTTAGCGTGTTGCACTCCTGATATCCTTGGCTTTGAGGCTGCTTTGGCGGGAGGATCGATTTTAGCCCTTTAAAAAGTGAGCAGCTGTTCCCCGACTGCTTAATCGAAGGTGTGGTGAACCGCGACTGGGGACGCAGCAGAGAGAGCCCTTCCCTGCCCCCCTGCACTGGGATCAGGCTGGTACGAGCGCCCAGGTGAGCTGCCTTTGACCTTCCACTGCCGAGTGCCTTGCCGCCCGGAGCGAGTATGGGCTGGTGCCTTAGCTGCTAAACGCTGACGTGTCCGGGAGAGGAAGAGACAGAACGCCGTCTGGGAGCCCCCCCCCCTGAAACGGTTACGAAGTGAGAGGGACCCAGCGGTTCCCCACCCTCTGTGCAACCTCGGTGAATGTGAGAGCGGTGAGTGTGGGGGGAACTCTACTCGCCTGCATTGCCATTGATCCGGGAGTGGAGCGGCCATTACCGCATGGCTTTGGAACGCAGAGCTGTGTCTGCGTTCCATCTCCTTTGAGCGGGAAATCCCACATCCGGCAAGGAGAAGCGGCGCTCTAACCTGCAGTTTGAAATTGCTACTGCTCCTCGTGTCAAGGCTCCTCAATTGCTGACACTGGTCTTCTGGACTCCTGTCTGCCCTGCACCTGATCTCTACTGCTCTCGCTGCTCAGCATTGTTGCAGTCTCACTACTTCTCTGACAACGGGGCCTTGTGTGAGGCTGGATCGCCCTCTGCTGGACCTTTGTGCATCCCACAGCTCTCCTGTGCCTTACTTGGCAGACAGTCTCACATTGCTTTTGCCTAATCTTGGCTACCCGTCTGGGCTATAGAGCGCTGCAACCCCTCGCTGTCCCATGGGGATCCCTCTGACACATGGGGGGGAGATACACTTCCCTGCCTGCTCTGTTGGAGAGGGAGCGGGTGCTGTATGGCAGCAAAAGCCAAAAAGTCTGAAATCCAGGATACGCCCCGGACGTCCAAGCGCCTGATGAGCAAAAGTGGATCCCACGATAGCCTCCCTGATCGGCGACAGTCCGATGGCTCGGGTGACGAGACTCTCAGTGATCTTGACCAGGGTTCTGTGGCGTCCTCCACCCGTGCCCTCCTGCAGCGGGAGCTCCGGAGAGGCTTTGAGGACCTCGCTGGAAAATTCCGCTCTATGCGTGAAGAAGTGATGAATACGATTGCGGAACTGCGTGGGGATATAAGGGATCTGGGATCCAGAGTGGAGGAGACTGAGACAAAGCAAGAAGACCAGGCGGGCGCCCTGGTGGACCTACAATGTGCAGCAGACCGGCACCAGGCTCAAGCGATGGAACGGACATACAAAATTGATGATATTGAAAACCGGACCCGCCGCAACAATGTGCGGTTTCGGGGCATCCCGGCGGCGACCGGGGGGGGGGCTGAAGATCTGGTGGTGGTGCTTAAAGCTTGTGATAAGGAAGCTTATCATAGCTCAGGAAGGGGCTATAGAAAAGGTGAAGTGTCTCTGAACAAGCAACCTGTCAGTGCTGGTAGAAATGAGAAAACAGAATTTTGCCATAAAAGACTACCAGTCCCAGAATGCACCAGGTTTCCAACAGCCATGAGAGGAGCTGAAGTGAGAAAACGTGTGTTCAATCAAAAGGGCTATGAGGTAATCCCCAAGCACTCATTGCAAAGGGCAGGGCTTGATTCAGCACAGCTGCGCTGTGCTAGGATGGAACACTCATCTCAAAGGGCAAGGCCTGATTCAGCACAGCTGCGCTGTGTTAAGGAAGAGCACTCATCTAGGCAGAATAAGAGTAGAGTTTATTCTACAGATGACCATCTTCATGATCACCTTGGATATCCAGAGAATTGTCCTCAGTATCCTGAGAATCAGCTTGAGTTTGATCATCAGTTTCATCTGAAGGATCATCAGAAGCAGAAGCCAAACCGGACGGACAGAGAGGGAAAGAGACCCTTTGGAAGAAGGAAGAGAAAAGCCTTTGAGAGGTCTAGAAGAGTCCAAAGCAGTACGTATACTGGGAGGTATTCCAAGGGCCAGCATACACCATTGGACTGGGGAAAGCCAGAGGAATGGTGCTGCAGAGCTAGGAATCACCAGAGGCTACCTGTGAGGGAGACGGCTGCACGTGGAAGGGGACTCTAAGACCTATGCCAGAAGGTATGTGAAGAGAGATCCAGGGATCAGGACTGGAAGGCTGGACATAAGAACTGGACTACATACTGGCCAGGCTATATAGAGAGGAACTATAGCAACAATGGAAGCTCAGGTATGAACACTGATCTATGCCCTAGCTATAACCTTGAAAGACAGCAGGGAAATAAGTATTCTCCTGAAAGGGCTCCATTGAAAGATTCATCTGTGCCAATTCATGATAGTGGCCTTATGCTTGTTGATGAAGAGGGAATAACAGCAGATGAAGATATTGTTTATATGGACTGCTCTCTATCCAAACTCTGTTGGTAGCTTTCTGTGATAAAGCACAGCAGCCATCACAAAGAAATATAAATTTGTTCTTTATTCCACTAAGAAAAGCTCCTGAAGCAGGATTTGACTCACACAGTAGAAAGCCAGCCAGCTAAAGGGTTTCAGCTGGATAACTGATAGCAATTGAGCTGCATCTAATTGCTTGTGAGCTTGGAGAGAATCACTTCTGGTTCTGTGTGGAAAGTAATCAGAAGTTAACCTAACAAGAACAGTTTATTTCTTTCTTTGTGGCTTTTCATTTGTTAGATATATGCTAAGAAAACATTAGCTCATTGCCTGACAAGTTTGAAGGTTGTTTTCTTGATTTTGATTTTTGACTTTGTTTTACCAAGTTAAACACTGCAAGCAAGTAACCTAATTTATGTGCTACCAAGCATATCTGTGCTGGGAGAAATAATCCCATAAAATAAGAAGTATCTTATTGGCTTTAACACTTGTGCACAACTAAATTATTGTCAGCAGCGGTGTCTGGTGTGAATGAACTACATTACCCACAATACCTTGCAAAAATCATATAAATATATGCATTGTCAAGACTGTGAAGATTCTCACCCGGGCAGCCGTCTGACAAGCTTTGATGGCTGAGTTGCTGACAGCGGAGGAGCTTACAACCCGGGGGACCACGATGGAGATTGAAAGGGTACACCGGGCCCTGGGAAAGCCACCCAACAACTAGCCCCGGGATGTCATTGCCAGATTCCTGAGGTATACGGATGCAGAACTACTCTTGCGGAGAGGTAGGAAGAAAAAAACGATCCCATACTGCGATGCAGCAGTTTCAGTGTACCAAGATCTCTCAGTGTTCACACTGACTCGTCGGAGGGAGATGAGGCCAATAATCAAGATACTGAATGATAAGGGAATTCGTTACTCTTGGTCCTTTCCCTTTCAGATGAACTTTCTCCTGGGTACAAAAAAAGTCTCAGCGAGGGATCATACGGAGGCCTGGAGGGCACTGCGCCAGGCGGGCCTTGTGGAGGACAATACGTTGCCGGTGCCTCCGGCTCCCAAGCCACAGCCTTCGAGGTGGACTCGGGTGGGCAAAAAGGTTTAACACAGCTTGGGCTCTGGGCCACGACTTAGAGGTGTTCTGAGTGCATGTATTGTGTGAAGATCTTTTTTGTTTTTCTTGCTATGATGTATGGGATGTACAATTGTTCCTCTCACACTCCATGTACCTCATGCTGTCAATAGTTCTGGAGACTCTATAGGGGGAACAGCGCTCCTGTGGGGAGGTTGGTGCCCATAGTGGGCTTGCTGCGGGGTGGGTGTTTGGGACATTTGCCCTAGGGCTTAATACTAACGGGAGGATGTGTTATTATTCTACGCTGCCTTAATACTTCTTGTGCAGGGGGACCCGGGGGGGGGGGGGCTGGTTCTGGGTTCAGTCTGCTGTGTCCCGCAGTATAGGCGGGTTGGTGGTACTGATGGGGGGGAGAGGGGTCTAGTGGGGGGGGCGGGGGGGTTTGGGCCTGGGTTTGGGTTTGGGGGGGCCGGATTGGTGTGGAAGGAGGGGTGCAGCTATGACTTTGGGAGGTTTGTGGGCGTGGCCGCTGGGGAGGAGCAGGAGTGAGCTTACAACCAATGCTTCGGGTAGATGTTCATGTGGGGAGATGGAGGGGGCTGTACAGCTTTGGAGGGGGGAGGATGCAGAGTGGGGGCGGTGGGATAGGTGAATTGCAATGCTGCAGCTGGTATCTCTTAATGTAAAAGGACTTAATTCCCCCGGAAAGCGCTCCCTGTTGTTTACAGAACTGCGTTCCTTGAAAGGGGACATTGTGTTCCTGCAAGAGACTCATCTTCGGAACAGTAATCAGAGCCTGTTGAAGTGCAAACCTTACTCTGACGTATGGGTGGCATCTGACGCGCAGGGTCGGAAAAAACGTGGGGTGGCCCTGCTGATCCATCAGAGCCTATCTCTACGGATGGAGGGAGTTAAGAGGGACCCCCTGGGTAGATGGATCTTTATGAATGTTCGTTTGGAGGGACGCTTACTTACGTTGGCCAATATTTATGCCCCGAATGTGGGCCAGGTGGCCTTTTTTGCACGACTGAAGGTGTTGTTGGCAGAATTTGCAAAGGGTCCGGTTATCCTCGGGGGTGATTGCAATGCACATGTGGAGCCTTCTCTGGACTCGACGGGCCGTGCTGGTCGGGTAGCTAATGGGCCCAGTCGCGCATTGCGAAAGATTATGCTTGACCTGGGCTTGCGTGATGTCTGGCGGGACACACACCTGGGGGAGAAAAGTTACACTTACTACTCCTCCGTACATAAAGTACATACCCGTATTGACTACTTCTTGATAGATCAGCGATTAATGGACGGGAGAATTACCGCTGGACATGGAACATTAACCTGGTCGGATCACGCCCCATGCTGGCTTGCCTTCCCCGCGGACTTTGGGGATGAGCAGCACCAGACTTGGTGCCTAGACGACCGTTTTTTCCGGCGGCAGCAAGCTGTTCGAGAACATGGCCGTTTTATCGGTGATTTTTTTGCATTAAATGATACAGGGGATGTTCACCTCTCTACGGTGTGGGACGCTTTCAAGGCGACGGCCCGGGGTCGGTTGATTGCTGAGGCGATGCGCACACGGAAGACATGGACACGGGAGTCACGTTGCTTGGGGGAGGAAAGTAGGAGACTCCAATTGGAGCATGCCCGGACAGGTTCTAAGCGGGCCTTAAGTCAGTGGCGGGCGGTTCGGGCAAAGCTGGATGCATGCATGCAACGTGGCTTGGACAATATGCGCCGGAAAATGCGACAAACTTTCTATGAGAGGGGGAACAAGGCCGGGCGCTATCTGGCCTTACGACTACGCCAGCAGCATACCTCGAGAGCGGTGCGCGAAATTAGGGACTCCCAGGGTAACCTGCAGGTGGTTTCTCGAGAGATCCGGGCAGTCTTCGCAACTTTTTTGGAACAATTGTATCAGGCTGAACCTGTTGCGCTTTCTTGTATGCAGTCTTACTTGTGTACTCTCACTTTAGCGCGCCTAGCTGAGGCCGATAGAGCGCAGCTGGAAACTGACTTTACGGCGGAGGAGGTGGAGATGGCCATTCGACGCCTTAAAGCGGGAAAGGTACCTGGCGCTGATGGGTTTCCGATGGAATATTACAAAAAATATAGTACCCAGTTGATTCCGACCCTAGTGGTGCTCTTTAATGAGATTTTGCGGGGGGGAGTGGTGCCGCCTTCTCAACGCGAGGCGGTTGTTGCGGTTATCCCAAAGCCGGGTAAGCCTCTGCAGGAAGCTGCGTCGTATCGCCCGATTTCCTTACTTAATGCAGACGTGAAGATACTGGCCTCAATGCTGGCAGTGCGACTGAATCGAGTCCTTCCGACGATGCTGCAGGTAATTCATGCGGCACGACGGGACTCCCAACCGGCGCTCCTATTGGGAGTTGACGCTGAGAAGGCCTTTGATCGGGTTAATTGGGACTTTCTTTGGTGTGTATTGGAGAAGATGGGCTTTGGGCCTAATTTTATGCGATGGGTACAAAGTCTTTATCAGGGCCCCACAGCATGTGTCCGGGTTAACGGGGGCCACTCGGGGAGGTTTGCGCTTGGCAGGGGAACCCGACAGGGGTGTCCACTGTCGCCGTTATTGTTTGCGTTGGTAATGGAACCCCTTGCACAAAGCTTTCGGGACCACCCGGATATTCGGGGCGTTAGGGTGGGCACCGCAGACTATAGAATTGCTTTGTTCGCGGACGATATTATATTGTCGCTGGTGGACCCAGTTCTCTCCCTCCCGGTTGCAATACAGATCTTTGAGACCTCCTCACGGGTCTCTGGTTTTAAAATCAACTATGCTAAATCTGAAATCTTGAATGTTGGCGTCCCAGAGGCTACTTGCCTGCAGCTCAAGGCTGCCTATCCCTTCCGCTGGGTCACGGGTTCTCTTCGATACCTGGGCGTGAATCTGACGGTTGTTCGGGCTGAATTATTCAAGGCCAATTATAGATCTCTGATACAGCAGGTCAGCAGAGATTTGGATTCCTGGGCCCGGTTGATGTTCTCCTGGTTTGGGCGCATTGCGATATTAAAGATGGTGGTCGTTCCGAGATTTCTGTACCTTTTTCAGGTACTCCCTATCCCACGGGATCCTGGCTCAGTGGCAGACACTGCTCATGAAATTCATATGGAAGTACCGTCGACCTCGCTTAGCCCGTCAGATTCTCTTTGCACCCACGCGCCGGGGAGGAATGGGGGCTCCTAACCTCCACTGGTATTATGCGGCAGCGCAGTGTCGTGCAGGGGTGGAATGGATGGATACGACCACTACCAAGCGCTGGGTGCAGATGGAGATGCAGCTTTCGGGAGGGGCGGGACTGGGGGACCGGTTGTGGCTCAGCTCTAAAATGCGCGGTGCTTCTAGGTCAGATAACCCCTACATTTCCCATACTCTTCGCTGCTGGGATCAATTCTTTTGGCCTCGTGGGGTGACCTTGACTCCTTTGTCACCTATTGTGGACAATCTCTCCTTTCCCCCGGGGATGAGTGATCCCGCCTTTCGGGTGTGGGGACTTAAGGGGCTTAGCTGTGTAGGTCAATTTTTTGAAGATGGTACGCTGCGCTCCTTCCGTTCGCTCCAAGGGGAATTTGATCTACCGGCTGGTCAGGTTTATCAATATGCTCAGGTGGTTCACTGGGTACGGGACCGCCGGTGCGGTCTCAGATTGCGCGCGACCTGTCGGACGTTGAGCGCTTCTGTGAGGTGTGTACCACTACGAAGGGCCTTACTGCTGCCTTATATAAACATCTACAAATCCAACAGGTAGGCCCTGGTAGGCACAGGGAACAGTGGAACCAAGAATTGCGTCTTACTTACTCTGAGCAGCGTTGGGAGCAACTTGAAGGTCGACTTTGGAAGAGTGCCACGGCAGTTAATGCCCGTGAAACTAACTATAAAATACTTTACAGATGGTATATGACACCGGTGCGGGTTGCTCGAGCTTATCCCGGAATGTCTGGTTTGTGCTGGCGGAAATGTGGTCAGGAAGGCACCCTGGCTCATGTTTGGTGGCTTTGTCCGCGTATATTGACTTTTTGGAGGGGAGTTCAGTACCGATTGCAGCGGCTGGTGGGGTTGAGCATTCCCTGGGACCCGGGTATTTTTCTTTTAGGCGATAAAGTGCCGGGTACTAGGAATTCCCAATTGGCTCTGATTCGACATGGTCTGCATGCAGCTCGGTTGGCCTTAGCCGCTGTTTGGAAATACAATCTGCCCCCCACCCTTGCTCAGTGGTTGGAGCGTATGTGGGATACATATGTTATGGAGCGTGGGATGGCAGCTGGTCGCATGCAGCTGCCACAGTTTGAAAAAACGTGGGAAGTATTTGTTTCCCAATACAGTCAGTAACTCCTCCGGCACTTCGCTGTCCTATCTGCGTGACATTGGTCCTGTGGTTATCCGCTATGTTGTTGGGTTCTTGGCTGTTTTCTCTTCCCTTCCTTGAGTGGCCTGGCCCATTGATATTCACATCCCTGTCCCTTGAGGATAAAGCGGTTAGTGCTGGAAGTGCAGGGGGGTGGGTGAGGGGGTGGTGGGTGGTGGGGGGGTGCTCTGGGGGTGGGGAGGGGTTTTGGGGAGGGGGTGGGGGAGGTGGGGGGTGGAGGGGGTGAGTTTAGGAGTCATGCTAAGTTCCAGAGGGAGGGGGGAGGAGGATGAGGAAACGCTGAAAATGGGAAAATGCACACAAATAAAGATGGGGGCTCTGTTCATAATGTTTTGTTTGATGATGTACCAGTGTTTTTTCTTTTTGCACCCTTGTAATGTTTAAAGCGCGTTTGCTACGCACCTGTTGTACTTATATGCTGCCTTCCAATAAATAAATAAAAAAGTCATGAACCTCACTTCTAAGCCAGGGTATGTGAAGTATGATCTCAGTCTCTCAAATTTACTGCTAATTCTCAGCATACTACTTGCATTGTGCCAAAGAGAGTCTCCTTCTGAAGTTTGTAAGATATAACATGTATAGGTAGTCTCTCAAGATGTGCTTGGAAATTCTTCTTTATCAAGCCTGTGGCATCCAACACGATGGGAAATAACTATTTTTCTGCCACATTTTCTTGGTCTCCACCTGCATTTCTTAGTACTTGAAGATTTTCTCCCTCACAAGGCAATTCACAGAGTAGTCACTTGGAACGGATACCTCTATGATCAATGCCGTTCTGGTGTTTATCTCCCGTATCTCACTATATCCGGTTTCCTTGCATCCAGCTTTCTATCAGTTGGAATGGGAGTATCCCAGGTGATCGTAATCTCTTCATTCTTTGTAATTCATGTAGGGTCATAATCCCCAGTGCTTTTCAGGCACAGTGATGATGTTTGGATGTTAAGAAGGCATCTTTGTCCATTCTGAACTTGCCTGTTAATGTTACTACCATCTTCCTAGCTTCCAGAAGAGATTCTACCCAGAGGTCTCATGATTTCAAGTAGAGGAGTTTTACTGTCTGGTGTGAGGGACAGGCCCCACAAAAACTGCTTGAATACCTTCTACAATGTTGAGTCTGATTTTAAAAAAAAAAAACCCTACTCTGTAAGAGTACACCTTAGTGCTATTGGTGTTCACCACCATCATGTAGAAGGTATGCCCATTTATCTACAGCCTTTAATTGTTTGCTTTATGTAGGGCTTGCTTCATGCAAAGCCTCCTATAGTGTCTTGAGATCTCAGCATTTAACTCAGCTGATGAAAGCTCCTTTTAAGCCACTGGATACCTATGCTCTGAAGTTCCTGACCTGGAAGATCTTGTTTTTAGCAACTGTAACTTCAGCATACTCAGTAAACGAGTTCCACATTCTAGTACAGATCCACTCTACAAAATCTTTCAACAATAGGGTGGTGATGTATACTCATTCTAAATTCCTTCCAAACGTGGAGTCTGACTTCCACCTTAATCAGTCAGTAGGCCTTCCAACATTTTCCCAAGACCCAGGGCCGGCCCAAGGGTTTCTGCTGCCCCAGGCAGAAGCCCCAGCCATGCCGCTACCCCCTGCTACTTCTGATTCCGGGGGCAGGGGTGGCTCAGCACGGCGGTAGCAGCCCACGGCAGGTCATGTGCTTTGGCACAAATGGCCTGCTGCTTCTGACCTCCCCTGACACAACTTCAGGGGGTCAGAAGTAGCAGACCATGTGTGCTGAAGCACATGGCCTGCCGCAGATGCTGTGCCATGCTGTCCACAGAGGTATGCCATCCTAGGTGGCCGTTTAGTGGACTGACTGGCCCTGCCAAGAAGACCTCATGCTTACAGAGGAGAAAGTACATTGCACATGAGGACTGCAAAAAAAGCCTTGGCTTCTATTTGGAACAGACTAAAGCCCATAGAAAGTCCACCCAACTTCTTGTTTCTTTTGACTCCGATAGGTTGAGGACTGTCATCAACAAATGTACTCTTTCAGTTTGGCTAGCACATTATATCTTTCACTTACACCAAGGCAGGCTAACACTTGAGGGCCATGTCACAGCTCATAATGTCCAAGCCATGACTATGTCGGCGAACTAGCATTCAGTCTCCATAGAAAAGAATTGCAAAGTTGCAACTTAGACTTCTGTCCACACGTTCACATCACACTACGGTTTGGAAAAGGATTCCCGAAAAAGCAGTAGCCGATTTGACCAATCTGTGCTCCATAATCTGATCAGGGATTAGAATCCAACTCCTAGTTCCTTTTCCTTCTGATTTGTGCTGTCTCGTTATTGCTGTGTTTTCCTAAAGGTCTGTGCTAAAAAAAAAAAAAAAAAGCTGTTTAGTGTCAATTGAGACAATATTATTTTCCCCTTTTTTCTTTGCAAGGCAGCAGTTAGCTAGGGAAATCTCCGGCTTGTTCACAGAGAAAACAAAGTTACCTGCCTTTAGCATCTGTTCTCCATGGACAGCAGGATAAGTCCTCACAGCCTTCCCACCTCCCTTTGGTGTCTATTTCTGGCATTAGCTAGTGATCAAACTGAGGATAGTCCAGAAGATGAGGTGTGGCTGCTGAGGCGGGAATTTGCAATCATGCACAGAGGAACCAATCTAACAGCTTCCCATGTAGGGCTCTGTGATATTGCCCAAATGTGAGGACTTATCTTATTGTCCACAAAGAACACTTTCTACAGGTGAGTAACTTTGTTGTCACAGAAAGTTATTCTCATTGTACAACTTATTTTTTTATGTACTGTTTCAAGCACATTTTGTTTTATTTGCACACAGTAGACAAAGTGAAATTTATCTGATTTGGAGCTTTATTTTTTTCTTGCAGTGTGCCTTCAAGATAGTGTGTTAGCTTTTTGGAAGCATGGAATGCAAGGTAAAAACTTCAAGTTAAATGAGGTAAGTTTATTCCAAGTGCTGATCCCTCTATTATCACAGAGCAGAAATGTTTCATACGTTGGCTTGGACAGCTGAAGTTAAGAAGAGCTTATTATAGGGTGATTTTTCAAGTCGGCCCCAAATTAAATAACCCAACAAAGCCAATTTGAATTGCTGCTGCAGAGGAAGCAGAGCTACCATGTTTCTCTTAAGCTTTGCTTAACCACATACGTACTATGACATCCTCTTTTTTTCTTTAAAAAATCATATCGGCCAATTTTCAGCCACTGCTTACAGGTTTCACTACATGCAGACTTCCCTAAGCCATATTTTCTTTATACTTTGCAATATTTCACAAGTTGACATGGTTTTCTTTAATTATGTTATCTGAAACCCTTTGAAGAAACCTATAATAATTAGCAAGATGTTAACAAGTTACCTCCCATGGAATAATATTTGATTGCTTCATTTCTTCTACCACTACTTATCACTTGTATAGTGCTACAAGATATATGCAGTGCACTGTAATGTACAAATAAGAAACAGTCCCTGCTCAGTAGAGCTTACAGTCTATACAAGACAGAAAGACACAAAAACAGGAGACTAGGAAAAATGTTTATAATACACATGGGTGGTAAACAAGAGAATAAGGTGGTCAGGATCCAAAAATAATCTCAGAGGTGGGTTTTTAACCTGTATTTGAATAGGGCCAGAAATGAATCCTGACATACCGAGTCAGGTAATCTGTCCTAGGCATAAGATGCAAGGATTGATCTGATGATCTCTTCATCAGGTCAATCCGTGTAACCTCTGCCAAACTGTGCAACATGGGGGAGGGCATGGAAGTGTAGGCAATATAGTAGATTCCCCATATCCCAGATGTGAACACAGATTAATTTCTTAGGCTTTTATGCTGCTCTTCTCCAGAGTGGTGCAGATGCTCTGCACAATAGTTTTATGTTACATTGATGACAGACCTTAGTCAGTGCAGTGCCTCAGCAACAGTGCTATGTACTGCTATAGGTTAGATTCCAAGCCCTCACTTCTAGCACTTAGGATAGTTGGGGTTAGGGATGCTGCAGACAGGATCTGTTTTCAAAGGGTTAAGGCTCCTAACTGAAGAAGTTAAGAACATAAATTGGCCTCTCTGCAAAGTGACTAAGGCTGAGTTCCTAATAAGTGGATGTCTAAAGGGTGCAGTAAGAGTAGAAGAGTAGCCTAATGGTTAGAGTAATAGTCTAGTACCCAAGAGATCAGGGTTAGATTTGCACTGGCACTCCTTGTAACCTTGAGCAACTCACTTTACCCTCTTTTGCTTCGGAAGAAAAGGCCTGGAAATCTTCTTCATCATACCTTGCCAAGAAAACCCAGGTGCTGCTGAGTCGCTAGGAGTCTGCATTGATTTGACGGCAATTAAAAGTTTTTTTTAAAAAGGGTGCAGTTAGGGCAGGGCGAAAAGTTATAGTACTAGGCATCTAAATTCTGCTGAAAATATTCCTATATTTAGGCACCTAAGTGAAGTGCAGGGCATTTTTGAGACCTGATTCCCTAGAAATCTGTGACAGATTTTAAAAAAGTAGGAGAGACGGCTGAGGGGAGATATGATAGAAGTCTATAAATTAATGAACGGAGTGGAACCGGTAAACGTAGATCGATTGTTTACCTTATCAGAATATAGAAAGACTAGGGGACATGCAATGAAGCTACAGGGTAAACTATTTAAGACTAATAAAAGAAAATATTTTTTCACTCAACATGTAATCAAACTCTGGAATTTGTTACCGGAGGATGTAGTAAAAGCTGTTAGTGTAGCTGGGTTTAAAAAAGGTTTGGACAAGTTCCTGGAGGAAAGGTCCATAAACCATTATTAAGAAGGGACACAGGATATCAATGCTTGAACCAATGCAAGCATTGTGGAACCTGTGTCCCTTGGGGAAACTGCTAGGTACTTATGACCTAGATTGGCCACTGTTGGAAACAGAATACTGGGCTTGATGGACCTTGGTCTGACCCAGTATGGCATATCTTATGTTCCCTCGACGCCACCAGTACTGCCAGTGTTTTTCTTTAACAGGTGATCTCTGGGAACAGCAAGAATAAGTCTTCACAACCCACCCACCTCCTCTAGGAGTCTCTCTGTGTGTCTCTCTCTCTCTCTCTCTCTCTCTCTCTCTCTCTCTCTCTCTCTCTCTGTGTGTGTCTCTCTCTCTCTCTCACTTCCCTCCTTCGGTCTCAGCTACAAACCCAACTGATGAGAGGGAAGTGTTTAGGCGGGAAGGCAGCACGCAGGCGCTGTGGGATGCTCCCAAAAGCTTTCTGATTGGACGCTGGGGAGCATTCCCGCGCAGGCTCCGTCGGTACCGACGATACCCATATGTGAAGACTTATTCCTGCTGTTCCCAGAGATCACCTGTTACAGGTAAGTAACTGTGCTATCCCAGTCATGGTTGTCCGTGAACCATGTTTCTGTAGCTGCCATTAAATCCAAGTCAACCTCTCCCATTAAAGCCTCAACATCTGGGATCTTATTTCCCATGCTATGGGCATTTATAGACACTGCTTTCCAGCTGTTGCCCCTTTTACCTATTTCTATAAAGGTATTTAATGTTTCACTTACCTGGGGACTTTCTTCACCCATCCCCAATGAATCTAGTTTAAAGCCCTCTTCAATAGGGTTAGCCAGTCTGCTACTGAAGACATGTCAACCCTTCTTAGACAGATGGATGCCATCTCTGCTCTGCAGCCCTTGGAACATCATCCCATGGTCCAGGAAGCCAAAGCACTCTTGATGACACCATCCACGCAACTATGCATTTATCTCCAGGATGCAAGCGTCTCTGCCCTGGTCTTTACCCTCAACAGGGAGGATTGAAGAGAACACCGTCTGTGCGCTTATCTGCTTCAACTTCTGTCCCAGAGCCATGAAGTCACTCTTGATATTGCCAGCTATCCCTCTGAGTGTATCATTTGTGCCGACATGGATGAGCAACATCGGATAATAGTAAGCTTGATGAGTCTTAGCAACTGTCTATAACATCTTGGATTTTGGCACCTGACAGACAGCATACCTCTCTGGACATCAAGTCTGGTCAGCAGATGGATCCCTCAGTTCCCCTCAGAAGAGAGTCACCAACCACCACTACCCTTCACTTACTAGTGGTCACTGATTCAGCAACTTTGAGGTGCTCGAGCTCTGGTTCTTCCCTTTCCTGGGATGCCGTTGCCTCCTCCGCTTCCAGGGCTGCATAGCGGCTCTTCAGTTCAAGGGCTTGAGGAGTTGGATTGGTTATTCTGCAGGCTCTGGTGACTTATATCCAACCTTGGTCCTCCTTTAGACTCACATCTTCACCTCTGCTGGAGAGCTTGGATGTTTCAAGAAGCATCTCATCAATGTACCTCTCACTGTCTTGAGTGCTCCTCAGTCTTGCCACCTTTTCTCTGAGCTCCTCCACCTGTTTCCTGAGAGTTTCAGCATGTAGGCATCCTGAACATGGAACTGGTCCTTCAACTTAACGTATAGTAACATAGTAAATGATGGCAGATGGTCCATCTAGTCTGCCCAGTAAGATGGCAAGAGTAGGTGCACCTGCCACTCCATGGCATTGGGATCTCTGTCTGGACAGAAGTAGAAGCTGTAATGGGGGCAACAGCTTTGGCAATTCCCAGCCGTTTTTCAGTTGGTGAAGCTTTGGTACCTTGCTTTGAAATGGAGAGACAATCCTTTCGATCACTGTTAATGTGTCATAATATATTATTAAATAGAAAGATAGATACTGTCAGCAGACAAGGACCACTTGGTCCATTCAGTCTGCATATATGTTTGTATACTGTGCTGTCACAGGATCTTTGGTGTTCCCCATTCCTCTACCCTTTGTGCCTGTCACATACGTTTTAGCTCCTATCATGTCTGTTGGTGGTCTGTTCTAGATATCCACAATCCTCTCAGGGAAAAAAAATATATATTCTCACATTCTTTTGAGCCTCCCTCCTTCAGTTTCATAAAGAAGACTTGTCCATGTTATCAAACCAGGTGTAATATGCTCATAACTAGATTGGCGATGCTAGTGAAGTTAAAGAGAAGAAATATTTTCACAGTACCAAAGATCCAAACTCTAAACTAAAGTAATAGTATACATGCTTATCATAGTCTAACTTAAAACCACATGTTTCGTAGTTTGCATCATCTAGAAAGTGTATCTTCAGTGTTTCCTTTTCTTTAGCCTCGCTAAACATTGTTTTCAAATTTAAATTCCCTGTCTTTTCAGTGTGTTGTCTATTCCACAGCTATTTGGTTGTTTTCTATTATTTTGTGTCTTGATATGTTATGTAATGTAGAAGACAGTGGTGTTGTGCCTCTAGTTATACTAGGTACTTTTATTAGCTTGGTTTAGTAGAGTTGGAGGACATAAGACTTCATTAAAAAGAAAATGCTGGAGGAAGTAAGATGGCAGCAGGAAGTGCTGCCAGATTGTAACCACGTCTTGTTTGGTTGTGCTGTACCGGAGCAGTGTTTTGTGGCCATTGATATGGGCCACAGAAAACGGAAGCAGAAGTACCTACCCTCGGGCCCTTCTGCGGTTAGCTCCATTGGACAGAAAACTCTGGACTCTTGCGTTTTTTCTCCGGTGCAGGAGCAGCGTTTACAGCGGAGCCATTGGAGGGTGTATCAGTTCTGTGCGCTCAAGGTGTTCAGCTCTCTCCGGAGCTGCGGAACCCCCTCCCCTGACACGGAAGCGTATGGTCAGATGGAGGTGTGCTTCCTACTGGCCTGCCGACGAGCATGCCTTTGAGGGATGACAAAGAGGGCTCTCTGGTGACAGAGGCAACTCCTGCGGTGAGTGAGACTTCAAGAGAAATGGATCTTGTGGGCTTTAACAGCGGCTGCAGAGATTACATCGCTGCAGACAGGAGTTTTGCCAGCTTCAAGGATTAAAACCTTGGTGAAACCAAAGATGATTTCAATGGAAGCACTATGGGATGTGATTGCTACTGTGAACTCTTCCTTAGGAGTTCTTCTGGGAACTGTGAGTACTGACTTGATGGAGATTAAGATGAATTTTGGTACTGTCTCCGCTGTCCAGGAGCAACAAGCAGGGAGAATTCTCGCTTTGGAGCAGGAGATGAGGCATCTCAGAGAGCTGGTCGGAGCTCAGATTAAAGTCAAGTTTGTACTGTCTCGGAAGACGAAGTATTTGGAAAATCAAGCCCAGTGTAACAACATCAGACTTTTGAATTTTCCTAGGTCTCCAATTTTGTCAGCTATGGAGATGGTGAGAAAATACTTCGGAGAGGTTTTAAAAATCCCTCCGGAGCATTTTCCTCCTTTGACTCGAGTACAATACTTGTCTTTTAGGGTTAGTGGTCGGGGGGATGCTCTTGGAGCTGTTTCTTTGGGGGAGGGGACCTAACAGGGTTCCTAGAGAACTCCTTAGAAGTTATTATGGATAGGTCTATCTTTCTAGTTACCCTGGCTCTGGAGTCAGATAAAGCTATGATTTTCCGCTCTTATTTTAGGAACTTTAATGAGTGTTTTTTGGGGTCACAGATTAGGATGTTTCCTGATTTGTCTCGTGGTTCTCAGTTGAGGAAGAAGTTCCTATGCCTTTGGCCAAGGGGTTTGGCTATAGGGGGCTACTTTCCAATTGAAATTTCCTGTCAAGTGTTGTGTTACCTATAAGGATAACGTATATATATGTTCTTTGACCCAAAACAGCTTGTGGAGTTTTTATCTGCTAGAGAAGAATGTTCAGTTCAGGTTGTTGTCCCTTCCCATATGGCTGACGTTTAAGTCTCCTCCTGCTTGATTATTTCTCTTTGGTAGCCCTGTGGCGGGATTCTGTCATGGCTACAGGTTTTTCTTGGTACCTCCCCATATTTCCTTATATTTGTGGACTAATTTTTGGAGGTTTATTTTTTTCTTTTTTGTAAATGTTAATCTGCTTATATGATTCTGTTCTCCTTTTCCTTCATTAAAGTGTTTCTGATGTTGTAGTTGGAGATCATTTTGCATCCAGTGATCACCAGATGGTGTGGTTCAGTATTAGGAATAGGGCTGTTAGAATCCATTCAAAGGTGAGGATCATAGACTTAGGAAGACTAACTTTGCGAAGATGGGCCAATACCTCAGGGAGTCATTAGTGGGATGGGAACAGCTGGGGGATGTAGAAAAACAGTGGGCAAAACTGAAAGGGGATATTTTAAGGGCAACCAACCTTTTTGTTAAAATGGTAAATAAAGGAAAAGGAGACCGCTATGGTTTTCGAAAGAAGTAGCTGAAAAAGTGAAGAAAAAGAGGGAGGCCTTCATGAAATACAAGAGATCACAGAGAGAGGAAGACAGGCATCTATATTTGGAAAAACTTAGAGAAGCTAGCAAAGTAGTCAAGAAAGCAAAGATTCCAAAAGAGGAGGAAATAGCCAATGCAATAAAATGGGGGGATGAGACATTTTTCAGATATCTTAGTGAGAAGAGGAAGGGCAAAAGTGGTATTGTCAGACTCAAGGGTGCAGGGGAGGAATATGTAGAAGCTGATAAGGATAAAGCGGAATTGCTTAACAAATATTTTTGTTCTGTGTTCACAGATGAAGAACCAGGAGCAGGACCCCAGAAAACACCCACAAATAGGAACAGAAGCGAGGGACATCTTGAACAATTTTCAGAAGACTGTGTTTGTGAGAAACTAGCTCAACTTAAAGTAGACAAAGCGATGGGACCGGATGGGATACACCCTAGTATACTAAGGGAACTTGGGGACATTCTAGCAGGTCCACTGACTGACCTTTTCAATGCCTTGTTGGAGTCGGGACTGGAGAGAGGCTCATGTGGTGCCTTTACACAAAAGCGGAAGTAAGGATGTGGTTGAAAACTACAGGCCAGTTAGTTTAACTTCGGTGGTGAGTAAATTATTGGAAACGCTGCTGAAAGAGAAGATAGTGAGGTTTCTGGAGTCCAGCGGATGACAGGATCCAAGGCAGCATGGATTCACCAGAGGCAGGTCTTGTCAGACAAATCTGATTGATTTTTTTGACTGGGTGACCAGGGAGTTGGACCGAGGGAGAGCCCTAGATGTGGTGTATTTAGATTTCAGTAAAGCTTTTGACACTGTTCCTCACAGGCGACTTATAAACAAACTGAGCACCCTAGGGATGGACCCTAAAGTTACTGCTTGGGTTAGAAATTGGTTGGGTGGGAGGCGACAAAGAGTACAAGTAAATGGAGCTCACTCTGAGAAGAAGGATGTTACCAGTGGTGTGCCCCAGGGATCTCTCCTTGGTCCGATTCTTTTTAACATCTTTGTTAGTGATATAGCGGAAGGGATGTTGGGTAAGGTTTGCCTCTTTGCGGATGATATCAAAATCTACAATAGAGTAGACACCCAGGAAGGTGTAGATAACATGAGGAGAGATCTAGCTAAACTTGAAGAATGGTCTAGAATTTGGCAGCTAGGATTTAATGTTAAAAAATGTAAGGTCATGCATTTGGGCTGCAGGAATCCAAGGGAGCAATATAGTATAGGGGGTGAAGTACTTTTGTCCACTAAAGAAGAGCGGGACCTAGGCGTGGTTGTGTCTGATGATCTTAAAGTAGCTAAACAGGTAGAAAAGGCGACGGCAAAAGCTAAAAGGATGCTTGGGTGCATACGGAGAGGAATGGCTAGCAGAAAAAAGGAGGTGATAATGCCTCTGTATAAGTCTTTGGTGCGACCTCATTTGGAGTATAGTGTGCAATTCTGGAGACCGCACCTTCAAAAGGATGTGAACAGGATGGAGTTGGTGCAGAGGGTGGCTACTAAAATGATTAGTGGTCTTCATTATAAAGCATATGAGGACAGAACTGAAGGATCTTAATATGTACACCTTAGAGGAAAGGCGGGATAGAGGTGATATGATTGAGATGTTTAAATACCTCCATGGCATAAATGTTCAGGGAGAGAGCCTCTTTCAATTGAAAGCAAGTTCTGCTACGAGGGGATATGGGATGAGGGTGAAGGGAGATAGATTCAGGGGTGATATGCGGAAATATTTCTTTACGGAAAGAGTAGTGGATCCATGGAATAGTCTCCCAGTGGAGGTGGTAGAGATGAGGACAGTAACTGAATTCAAAAAAGCATGGGACAAACACAGAGGATCTCTAAAGGTAAAAAGGGGACTGTTGTAGTTGTTGATATGGAAGGACAGACTAGATAGGCCATGTGGTCTTTTTCTTTCATGTTTCTATGTAATATTTTGGATGTGTAAGTTATAATTTTCAATTAAAAAGAAAAGAAAAAAAAAGAAAATGCTGATACATAATTTGTAGTTTGGAGTATGGCAGTAATAAAAATTGTTTCTATATATGAGAGAAAGTGATCAGCTCCATTGCTAATTTGAGAATTGCGGTGTCCTATAAAAACATTTAAGTCTAGAAATTCTGGACTTTATGGAGCCAGTATTCAGCAGCTCTGTCTGCTATCAGTAAACTATTTGATTAATTCTCTGAACATCCAGTAAAGTTATCTGGTTAAGTGGGGATGTTGAATATATTCAATGAAAGTTAATTGGAGAAGTTTTTCTTCCTAACTTAACCAAATACCTTTAATTGGATAGTGCTGATATTCTGTGTTATCTAACTTCTGCTCTGACATGCTTCTGACTCTGCCGAGACTTAACTGGCTAAATTTGGCCAGGCCAAATTTAGCTATTCTGTAGGGGGAGGGCAGAACTTTCAAATTGAAAAATTTGTCCAGATTAGTCCTGAAGATAACTGGATTCATTTTCAGTATTGATCCCAACAGGTCTGGCTCACCCACTAAGAGGACTAGGCATCTGTCTGAGGTCGGCACACTTTGACAGGTGGCAGCGGGGCAATAGCAGCAGGCTAGGCAGAGCAATGCAGAAAGCCTTTGAATATTGGGCATGTTGCTGTCCACTCTACCTGCTGCCAGAGCCAACTGATTCCTAGGTAAAAGCAGCACAGTTCAGGAGTTGGCCTTTGAACACTCTGCGCTTAAGGCCTGCCATATCTATCATATCCACCACATCCATTTGATGTCAGAGTGGGAATGCAAAGAATATGTGCGCACATAAGGGTATATAAAGGCCTGCTGCTATGCTGTGCTGCTTTTAGGCAGGGATGAGTTGACTTTGGTAGAGGTACAAAAGGCAGCCACTTCAGAAGGAGCAGCAGGAGTAGAAGGTAATGGGGGAAATGCTAGAGACTTTGAGGAGTGAGGTAAAGAAGAGGAGATGATGGACAACTTGGGGTGGAAAGGAGAGAATATGCTGGACACCTGAGGGAGGGGGAAGAAGAATTTAGATGCTGGACACCTTGGAGGAAGGGGAGTAGATGCTGCACACCTGAGGGGAAGGGGAAGGAGAGAGATACTGGAGACCTGGGAGGGGAGTAGAGAAGGGGAGATGCTGGGCTAAGTCTGAGGGAAGGGGCTCATGACCAATGGTTTACCCATGGTGTTGGTTTCCCTTGGGCTGACCCTGCTCCACAATGTTCTTTTTCAATATGATTTTCGTAGAAGGATAGAGAACACCATGAAAGTGGACTGCTAAAAGTTAGAGAAATGGCTGCACTGGAAGAGCAGTTACTGTAAAGAGTTTGCCCTCATAGTGGTTGAATTACTGGACCTTTTAATTCCATCTTGAATTAGGCAGCAAAACCAGGAACCATACCTAGGAAAATGTATAGCCTCTTGCCAAACTCAGATCTGAACTAAAATATGCAACTTATTTGTATGACTGAAATTTAGTTTCACTGTTGATGTTTCTGCAGGTTACCCAGGAGATTTCTGATGAAACCAGGGTTTTCCGTTTATTGGGATCAGACAGGTATAAAATCAAAATATAAAAAAAATATATAATCAATATTTTGTGTTGTGGGTATTGCAGAAAAGAGTTTTTCATATTTTGCTGTTTGATTTCTCCAGGACCAAGCAGGAAGTCAGTCGTCACTTATGGGTAACATCACTGATGGAGCCCTTGTGTGGAAACCGTCTCCAGCTTTCACAGAAAGCCTTTGGGAGATCCAGCATGCATGCGTGATCACCTTCCCGCCCGAATATAGCCATCTTAACTCATTCTTCTTTATTCTGCGGAGCCCTCCTGAATCCTGGAGAAAAGACTTTTACCCTGTCGGTCGTTTTGCTGTTCGGTACTTTTTTCTTCAGTTCGCCTTCCTGTGTCTCCCAGTATTGTCGCTGCCTCTACACTGCGTTTTTTTTCAGGTCATTCATTTCTTTTTTTACTTTTCTGTGCATAGGTTTTTTTATCGTGCCCTCCTGTTTAAGACATTGGAGTCTTTTGACCTGGCAGAAGTCATCTTACCCAACATGTCCACCCCGAGCAGTGACTTTAAAAAGTGTGCCAGATGTGGCCGGACCATTTCCATCATGGACTGCCATAACTAGTGCCTCGGGCCCGACCTTAAACCTTCTACATGTGCTCTTTGTTTGCAGATAATGCACAAGGGGCTGAAGAACTGTGAAAATCAGTAGGAATCGCTGTTCAGCTCCAAGACTTCAGCGTTGACCTTGACATTAGAATAGACATCCTCGAAAGACATCGCCAAGGACTCGACCTCGCGTGATGACCTTCTGAAGCCTCGAGATCACAGAGCTCTGGAACAGAGACTCCATCGAAGGAGAGCATCCACGGAAGAAGCAGACTCGGTCCCAGTCATCGTCAAAGGACGATGCAGAGTCCAGGATGAAGACCAATGGATATTGCCATCAAAGCCTTGGCATGACTCCAAGGGCAAAGCCGGGAGCGACCTTTGAAGCTGCCCCGATGGGAGGAGATACCTCTCGTGGCCTCAGAGGGCTGGCATGGGACACCCAAGTCTTTCATCATCGGCACAGCACAAACCTCAGGAACTGAGAATCTGGTTCCTCAGGGCCAATGACGGCACCATCCACCATGGGTACCTCGCTGGTGGAGGTCCAGCCAATTCTCAAGAAACATGCTGTCCCCCTCTGGTTCTCAGGACCGTTCTCCTGCTCAGTGCAGCAAATCTCCCCTATAAATGCTTCGGGCTTGAACGCAAGTAACTGAGGTTGCCCTCTGCTCCACCACCAGAATATCAGACTCTGAGTGGGAGACTGAGGTGGAATCCTCAGGGACAGTGTGGCATCGGGATGTCCCCTCATATTCCTTGCCCTCTTATGAGTGCAGAAGGTCCTCTCTCGAGGATCTCTTCTTTTTGGAGTTCGTTAGGGACATGGGAAAGGCTTTACCCTTCACCATTGAGGCCGAGGAGGACCCTTGGGTGGCGGGACTGGAGATCCTCTGGTATTCAGCTCCCCTGAAGGAGGCCCTCACCATCACAGTGCACCCTGTCCTGGAAAGGTTACTACTACAGAGGATGTGGGAGACCCCGGTAATGGTACCAGTTGTGAGCTGGCATCTTGATTCCATCTTGAGTCCGCAAGAGCCCAGGCTTTGAGTAAGCTTTCCATGGTTGTGGAATCGGCCAAGCGCTGTATTAAGAGTAACAAGACGCACTCCTCGGTGTCCCCTGGTAAGGAGGATCGCACCATGGATGGGCTGGGCAGTGGGCAGGAAATGTTACCAGGGCTCGGTACTCATGGCCCAAACATACCAGCTGTACATGGGTATATACGTTAGAGACCTGGTGGGGAAGTTTGCCACGTTCTCGGCTGGCTTATCTAGTGATCATCTTCAGAATTTCTGGAGCCTAGTAGCTATGAAAGGAATGCTCCAAATACATGATTCATTCAGTCTACAACGGCTTTGACTCTATGGCTAGAGTGGCTGCGGTGGGCATTGGTGCCCGCCACTTGGCATGGTACAATCGGATTTGGAGCAATGTGTTCAGGAGAAGTTGGTCGATGTCCCTTGTCGGGGAGAGAACCTCTTTGGCAAACCCATGACAAAGAAGGCCGCAGAGTTGGAGACTGAACCAGGTCACCATGAACAGACCCTCATGAAAGACCACTGATCCTTCCCGATGGAAGGCCTCAGGGGGAAAAGTCCTTCTACCCGAAGAAAAAGAAAGCCAGCAGGCGCAGCAAGTCAACGGCCAAGGCCAGAAGCAGTGTCAGCCTGAAGCCCCAGCTGGCACCATAACCACAGCCTAGTAAGGGGGGGAGGGGTTGACTCCCAGACCATGGCCCTTCTTCCCCTTTCAGGCCCAGTTCTGCAGCACATTGGGGGAAGTCACATCATTTGCCCATCGTTGGGCCATCATAAGCACTGACGCCTGGGCTCTACAAGTAGTAAGGGAGAGAGGGCTACCTCCTACACTTCCATCAGGACACACACCCCAGCACCCCCTGCCCCATTCTTTCCAGGGGAGTATCCTTTGGAACCTTACCATTGCAAACTTCTTCAGCAAGAGCTCAAGGTTCTCTTACAAGAAAGAGCAGTGGAGGTTGTTCCACCGTTTCAAACGGGAAAGAGATTCTACTCCCGCTACTTCCTGGTTCAAAGAAGACAGGCAGATTCCGTCCCATTCTGGATCTCCACAATCTCAATCACTTTCTCGTGTGCAAGAAGTTCAAAATAGTATCCCTTGGGACATTGCTGCCCTACCTCCAGCGGGAAGATTGGCTATGTTCCTTGGATCTAAAAGATGCCTATACCCACATCCTCATTCACACTCTGCACCGACAATACCTCCACTTCGTCATCAGCAGACATCACTATCAATAACATGTTCTACCTTTTGGACTGGCATCTGCCCCAAGGGTTTTCACAAAATGTTTGGCGGTCGTGGCCGCTTTTCTTCGGGTGCAGGACATCTTTGTCTTCCCCTATCTGGACTGGTTGATCAGAGGCGGGACATCAGGCGAGGTCTATCTGCTCAACGCATCATCCAGATGCTGGAGCAGCTGGGATTTGTCATCAGCAACCCAAAGTCCCAACTACAAGTCACTCCATACCTCAAATTCATTGGAGCGCTCCTTGATACCACGGTAGCCAGAGCCTTCCTTCCCTCGAACCAGACCCAGCGCCTTGTCGCTCTAGCCCAGAAGTTCAATGTTGTTCAGCTCGCCAGATGCTCTGCCTCCTGGGCCACATGGCCTCCACAGTCCACATAACCCATCTGCCCGACTTCAGTTGCAGCAGGTGCAGTGGACCCTCTGTGCACAGTGGCATCAGGCAACAGACCATCTCACAGACCAGGTCAGGGTGACTTCGCCACTGAAGGACTCCCTTTCCTGGTGGCAGCAGCCACCTCAACTACTAGCAGGACTTCCTTTCCAGGCTCCAATGCTCCAGCGATTGCTGACCACAGATGCCTCTAAACTGGGCTGGGGAGCCCATCTCAATGGCCTGCGTATCCAGGGACTCTGGACGATGGGGGAGAGTCTTCACCAGATTTATTTATTTTATTTATTTATTTACATTCTCTTATATACCGCGCTATTCTGCATCAGTGCGGTTTACATTGAACAAATTGAAATTACATTGAACAGGGCATTATAACTTGGAGATAACTCTTTTACAGGGAACATGGGCTATGGAGGGTTAAGTGGCTTGCCCAAGACCACAAGGAGCACCTGTGGAACTAGAAACCCCAGTCCTTCCAGCCCAAGGTTGCTGTCCTCTAGTGGGATTTGAACCCCCGACCTTCCGGCCTGAAGTACCTTGCCCCAACCACTAGGCCACTCCTCCACTCCACTCCAGATATACTTCAAGTCTTCTAACAGCAGCTAGCCAACCAGGTGATGGTGATCTATATTAACAAGCAGGGCAGCATGGGCTCATATCTCCTCTGCTGGGAGGCTGTTTGACTCTGGAGATTTGCCAGCAAGCACAGCATGCTTCTCCAGGTGGTTTACCTCCTGGGTCAGGACAACACCTTGACGGACAGGCTCAGCAGAGTGCTCTAGCCACATGAGTGGATTCTCAATATGCAGGTAGCCCACATCTTCCAGAGGTGGGGTGCTGCGTCCATGGACCTCTTTGCATCTCCTCACAATGCCCAGCTACTGCTCTTCTGCTCCAGAGTTCCCTGTGATAATTGGGTAACATCCAATGCGTTCCTCCTGAACTGGGGCAAGGGCTTGCTTTATGCTTACCCAACAATTCCCTTGGTGGCCAAGACCTTTTTCAAGGTCCAGACAGATAGAACCACCATGATATTCATTGCTCCACACTGGCCCAGGCAACCGTGGTACCCTCTATTGCTTCGCCTCTCCCAGGCACCTCCTCTTCACCTCGGCCATGCCCTGGACCCGCGCTCTCAGGAGGAGGGGACCTTCCTCTATTCCAATCTCAAGTCCCTAGCCCTCACAGCTTGGATGCTGAGAGGGTAGCTCTTGCTCAGTTTCATCTGCCTAGGGACATGGCAAATATTCTCTTATCCCGCAAGGATTTCACCAGGAATGTATACACCTTCAAATCGTGCAGATTTTCTTTCTGTTGTGCAGACAGAGCCCTTAGTCCTTTTTCCTGCTGGTGGAGCAGGTCCTAACATACCTTCTATACCTTTCTCATGCTGGCTTGAAGTGTAACTCAGTCCGAGTACATCTTAGTGCTATGGCAGTCTACCATCATTTGATAGTCTGTCCCTTTCTGCTCACCCCCTCATTGACCACTTCATGAAGGGCCTCTTGGTATTGTGCCCACCAATCTGACCGCCACTGGTGGTGTGGGACCCAAACGTTTGTCCTCTGACAGCTGCTCACTTCACCGTTTGAGCCGCTGGCCACCTGTTCTCTCAAATTTCTGTCCTGGAAGGTCATTTTCTTGGTGGTGCTTACTTCGGCACGCAAAGTCAGTGAACTACAGGCACTGGTGGCGCACATGCCCTCTACCAGGTTCTACAAAAATAGGGTGGTCTTCCGTACTCATCCTAAATTTCTGCCTAAGGTGGTTTTGCCTTTCCATCTCAACCAGTTGGTGGTACATCCCACCACCTTTCCCAGGCCTCATGCGAACAGGACAGAGGCCTCTCTTCATACTCTGGGTTATAAGAGGGCAATAGGCATTTATCTAGAACGGATAAAAGCCTACTGTTCCAACTGTTCATCTGCCATGACCTGAACAGGCTGGGAGTGGCAGGTTCTAAATGCATCCCTTCCATTTGGGTGGTTGACTACATCTCCTTTGCATGTTCCCAGGCTGGACTTTCCTTAGTACGCCATGTCACAGTGCACAATGTTTGCACAATGGCAGCTCTTGTGGCTAACCTGTGCTCGGTCTCCGTGATAGAGATCTGTAGGGATGCAACATGATGGTCTGTCCACACCTTCGCAGCCCATTATTGTCTGGATGCAGATTCCCGGTATGACAGCACCTTTGGCCAAGCTATACTCCGACATCTCTTTGGGAATTAATGCAACTCCTTCCGTCCGGCCCTTCTGCCTGTCCAGGCTACTGGAGAGCCATTCACTTTCTTGATGCCGGAGCCATATGTTGACTCTCGAAATCTTTCAGCGTTTTTCTGCTGTTCTTCACGATTCAGTTTTTCTGGTTTCCCTGTTGGGCTTTTTACAGGTTTTTTTGGTAGCCTGTAGCTATGGGAGTCCCATAAGTGAGGACTGACTTCTGCTTGGTCCCGGAAAAATCGTGGTTACTCACCTGTAACAGATGTTCTCCGGGAGCAGCAAGAATCAGTCCTCACTACCCTCCCTCCTCCCCGTGGAGTTGTTTTTCCTTTTTGGATCAATTAAGCTATGTCATCATACTGAGGTAAGATGGCTCCGTTTGGGTGGGAAGGCGATCACACTTACTTGCTGGATCTCCCAAAGTCTTTCTGTGAAAGCTGGGGAGGGTTCCCATATCACTCATGTGAGGACTGATTCCTGCTGCTCCTGGAGAGCCCCTTTTACAGGTGAGTAACCATGCTATACCGCATATCATATATGGCGAAGCAGTTTACAAGTCAGTATGAAATATAGTTAAGGGAGGAGCAGACCAGAGGATCTAATATAATAGGAGCTTAAACAGTAATAGACACAAAAGGGAAATGAGTAGAGGAACCTCTAGTGAGGCCCAGCCACTGTCTGACTCACTAGTGTTAGTGGGAGGCAAATATCAATCTCCCAGCTACTCGGGGAGTGCTTACAAGATGTGATGGAGTTTTAAGGGTTTTGTGCAAGGATTTGAGCCTGCCATCTAAAGGTAAGGCAATCACAATAAAACAAGAGTTCTATAGAAATATGATAGCAGAAAAAGACCATATGGGCTATCCAGTCTGCTCTTCCAAACCAAGTACTGTAGTACCCCTTTTTTCCTTTAGAGGTCTGTGTTTATCACATGCTTTCTTGAATTCAAATACTGTCCTGGTCTCTGCTACCTCCACTGGGAGACTGTAACACACATCTACCACTCTCTCTCTATAAAGAAATATTTCTGTATAATATTCCTGAGTCTGTCCCCTTTCACCTTCATCCTATGTCCCCTCGTTGCAGAGCTTTCTTTCAGTTGAAAGAGGCTCTCTTCTCCTGTGCATTTATGCCATGGGGTATTTAAACGTCTGTATCATATCTCTTCTCCACCGTCTTTCCTCCAGAATATATATATTGAGATCTTTAAGTCTTTCCCCATATACCTTATGATGAAGTCTACTGACTATTTTGGTAGCCACCCTCTGCACAAACTCCAGCATGTTTATATCCTTTTGAAGGTGTGATCTCCAGAATTGCACACAATACTCCAAATGAGGTCTCACCAAAGACTTATACAGAGACACTATGACCTCTTCCTTCCTGCTTGACAATTCCTCTCCCTGTGCACCCAAACATCCTTCTGGCTTTTGCCATCTTTTCTACCTGTTTAGCCACCTTAAGATCATCAGAAACAATCTCACCCAAGTCCTGCTCTTCTTTTGTGGACAGAAGTACTTCACCCACTATACTGTACCGCTCCCTTGGATTTTTGTAGCCCAAATGCATGATCCAGCATTTTTTAGCATTAATTCTCCAGAAACAAGCAGGAAGTCAGCCCTCACATATGGGTGACATCAGTGCCAACTGAGCCCACGTGGAAGCATCTCCCCAGCTTTCAAAGAAAACCTTTTGGAGATGGCACCACGCATGCGTGGTCCCCTTCCCACCCAAGGGTGCCATCTTGCTCAGTCTCCTTTTTTCCGCAGAGCCCAGCAGATGTGCGTCTGATCCCCTGGAAAAAGTTGATTTTTTTTTCTCAGAGTAATCCTCTCTCTCTCTGGCCATGGCTGGTCCCTTTCCCGCCCTCAAGTTTGCCTGCCTTGACACCATGTCCTCGGGTATGTGAATTTTTCTTTTTAGGGCTATTCATGCCCTTTTTCTGCTGGCAGTTCCTCGGGTCTTTGACCTCGCCGTGGCTCTTTTTCCCCCGATGGCAGGCGGTTTTAAAAAGTGTGATCGGTGTTCCAGTAATTTTTCTATCCCCAGCACACACGACTGCTGTCTCCATTGTCTCGGTCCTGACCACAACCCAGAGACTTGTGAGTCTTGCAAGAGGCTGACCCCCAAGGTGGTCAAAAGCAGGCAGGAGAAGCATGACTGGATGTTCAGGTTAGACTGCCTCGGAAACACCTTCCAGGGCCCAGTCCAAGACCCTGGGATCATGCAGTTACCCTGCAGCCACCAGCCGGGGCCGCAAGTCCTCCGACTGGGTGTCTCCAGTCTGGATTCTGAAGAAGGAGAAAGCGTGGAACTCCTTATGAGACTCGGGGAAGGTGGGTAAGTCCCATGCCAGATCTCTGAGCCCCCCTCCCCTCCCCCGAGGAGGACTGAGGTGTCTGAGTCGGAGCAGCTGCCTAAACTTCCCCAGAAGGATTCGATGGACCTCAACAATCGACCCCAGGTCCCCGCAGCCACCCCCACTAGGGACTGTCCTCCTCCACCGGCGCCGGACCCGATACCCTCTGCATCCGTGCCAATTGCTGTGACCCCCATCCGGGCTGGAGACCAGGATGGAGGCCCTGGAGCGCAGCTTGTCTGCCTTCTTGGCCACCCAGCAGGCAGCGTTGTCCGGCTCCGCTGGTTCATCTGCTAAAAACACTGGGACCTCGACCTCAAGGACTTCCCCTGGCATCGAGTTGATCCCTTGGAGCTCCCTTGCCGGGCCGATCACCGACGAATGTCGCATTAGCGGTCCCGTTCCTTAGAACCCTGATCCTCTCCAGCCAGTGGCGGCAGCTCTGGCCACACTGCCGATGTCTACGAGCCTCCAACCCTGACTCAGGTCCAGTCGATTGTTGAGTCCACCTACAACGATTCCGACAAGAAATCTTAGGATGACACTCCCCCGGACACCCGGAGGCATTGAGACCTTCCATCAGACTCATCCCCTCTGGTGACCCGGCGTCACTCCTGCCCAAGGACAAAGCCTTTCTCGACTTCGTGTGGGACATGGCCAGAGCTCTAGCTTTCACCACCGATTCGGCAGATGACCCTCGGTTGGAGGATCTCAAGATCCTCCAATTCGACTCCCCTTCCCCCCAAAGGAGTCCAGCCTCAGTGAACTTTGAGAGGCTGCTCCTACGTATGTGTGAGACACCGGCTATGGTACCCACAGTCAATCGCCAACTCAACCTTATGTTTAAGGTCCACCCGGGCTTCCGCAGGAGTCAATTACCATATAACTCCATGGTGGTCGAGTCAGCCATGCGCTGGTTTCAAAGTCAAAAGATACACTCCTTGACACCCCCCGACAGGGAGGCCCGGAGCCTCAATGCACTCATCAAAAAATGGTGCCAGGGCTCCATGCTGGGCTGTCGGGTCCAGGCATACTTCCTCTACATGAGTATGTTCCTCTGGGACGCCATGAAGGAACTAAAGGCTACTCTGCCAGCCTCTCTGGGGAACCCCTTCAGAGGTTCCAGACGCTGACCAAAACTGCCACAGATGGCTCGAAGTTTATCACCCAGACTGCCTATAATGCCTTCGAGGCCATGGCCCAGGTCGCCAGCGCCTGTATTGGTGCCAGGAGACAGGCTTTGCTCCAATCCTCCAACATTGAGCAATGGGTCTAGGAAAAGCTCCTGGACATCCCCTGCCTGGGAGAGAATCTCTCTTTGACAAGGCCATGGCAGACAAAGCTGCGGAATGCGAGGCCAAGTATGTGACACGGATCCGGGTATTGAAGAAACCTTTCTCGGGCCCCAGGTGTAAGGCCTCCGGGAAGAAACCCCCTTCTCCAGGAAGGGCCTGGGATTCCGCAGCTACCAGCAATACCAGGCTACACAGACCCCTCAGCAGGGCCCCCGAGGACCTGGACAACAACCTTGTAAGCAGAAAGGCCCCAGCCTGGGCCAAGCCTTTGACTTGCTGGGCATAGCTGGAGTGGAGGAGTGGCCTAGTGGTTGGGGCAAGGTACTTCAGGCCGGAAGGTCAGGGGTTCAAATCCCACTAGAGGACAGCAACCTTGGGCTGGAAGGACTGGGGTTTCTAGTCCCACAGGTGCTCCTTGTGGTCTTGGGCAAGCCACTTAACCCTCCATAGCCCATGTTCCCTGTAAAATAGTTATCTCCAAGTTATAATGCCCTGTTCAATGTAATTTCAGTTTGTTCAATGTAAACCGCGCTGATGCAAAATAGTGCGGTATATAAGAGAATGTAAATGGGGGGGACGTCTGGCTCACTTTGACCATCACCACTGACACCTGGGCACTTTAGGTTGTCAGAGAGGGTTAGCTCTGCCTCCTGGACCAGACGCCCCTCCATTCTTCACAAAGAGCCCCCAGGACTCCCCTGCATCAGGCCCTGCTACTGCAGGAACTCAAGGTCTTCTCAGCAATGGGGTAGGGGGTTCTACTCAAGGTATGTCCTCGTCCCCAAAAGGACAAGCGGCCTAAGGCTCATTCTAAACTTCAGAGCCCTAAACAAGTTCCTGGTGCGGGAGAAAGTCAAGATGCTCTCCCTTGGAACCTTGCTGCCATATCTCCAGCAGGGAGAATGGCTATACTCCTTGGACCTAAAGGATGCCTATACCCACATCCTCATCCACCTCAGGCACAGACAGTACCTCAGGTTCATGGTCGGGGGCGACCACTATCAATACAGAGTACTACCCTTCGGGCTCGCCTCCGCACCCAGTCTTCACAAAGTCATGACAGCCTACCTATGCCTATGCCTCCAAGGAGCCTTCGTCTCCCCTATGACTGGCTTATCAGAGGGGACCCAGCCACCGAGGTGCAAAAGGCCACAAGCCGCACCATTGGTGTCCTTCAATAACTAGGGTATAAACACCCCATCTCACCCCAACACAGAGCTTGAAATTCATTTGGGTGCACCTGGAAATCCTCCAGGCAAAGACCTTCCTGCCCAGCGATTGGGCCAGATGGCTCATGACCCTGGCCGCAAAAGTCCAGGGCAGACGCTCCATGCCAGCACGCGGCATGCTCCACCTGCTTGGCCTCAATGGTAGATGTCACACTGAATGCCCATCTTCACATGAGCACAGCTCATTGGTGCCTCGATGGATGCAGGCCACCGGCTGCTTCCGAGACAAGGTCTACGTGACCCGCCCTCTGGCAGAGTCGCTCTGCTGGTGGCAGACCACGCAATACCCGAGAGCAGGCATGCCTTTCCAATCCCCCACTCCTCAGCAGGTCCTCACCATGGATGCCTCATTGCTGAGTTGGGGAGCCCGCTGCTGGAGCCTCCGCACACAGGGCACTTGGTCTGGGGCCAAAGCCCACTAACAAATCAACTTCCTGGAGCTCAGGGCCATATTCCTGGTTCTCAAGGCCTTCCGCCACCATCTCCAGCACTGGCCGGTACTCATCCAGATGGACAATCAAGTGGTGGTGATCTGTGTGAACAAATGGAGGCACAAGCTCCTAAGCCCTCTCCTCGTTCGCATTCAGCCAGAGGACGCTCCTGAGAGTTTTCTACCTGCCGGGTCAAGACATTGTCCTCACAGATAGGCTAAGCAGAGCCCTACAACCGCATGAATGGCGGCTAAACCCCGGAGTAGCCCACAGGCTATTCTGACTCTGGGGGACCACCCAGATGGACCTCTTCGCCAGCCTGGCCAATGCCCAGCTGATTCACTATTGCTCCCACCAACCTCACCCATCCCAGGTAGTGGCAGACGCTTTTCTCATCTCGTGGTCAAAAGGTTTTCTGTATGCCTTCCCACCCATGCCACTGGTCACCAAGACCCTATTCAAGGCCCTTTGGGACAGGGCATCGCTAATCCTGGTAACCCTCCAGTAGCCTAGGCAGCTGTGGTTCCCACAGCTGCGCTGCCTAGTAATGGAATCGCCGGTCCCTCTCGGGATCTTCCTGGGGCTGCTGACTCAGGAGGAGGGCTCTCTCCTTCATCCCAACTTCGGGTCTCTAGCGTTAACAGCGTGGCTGCTGAATGGGTAGCCTTGGCTCCCTTTAACCTCTCACTGGAGGAGGAGGAGGTCCTGTTGGCCTCCTACAAGCCTTCCACAAGACGTGCTTATGCTTTCAAGTGGTGTATATGGTGCTCAAAAAAACGGGCAGTTCTCTTCTGCATGGTGCAGCTAGTCCTGCAATACCTGCTGCACTTCTCCCATGCCGGACTCGTCCACTCAGTCAGAGTGCACCTGTATGCCCTTTCAGCACACAACCACCCTATCCAGGGCAAGCCTCTCTCTGCTCATCCCCTTGTCACCTGCTTCCTGCGGGCCTACTGCTCTCCAAGTCCCCAATCCCATTCTGTTGGGAGTGAGCAGATCTTAACATAATGCTGACACGGCTCACCCAACTGCCATTTGAGCCCCTAGGCACTTGCCACCTCCAGTACCTCTCCTGGAATGTCATCTTCCTGGTGGTGCTCACCTCAGCTCGCAGGGTCAACGAGCTCCAGGCTCTGGTGGCAGAGCCACCATATGCAAGGTTCTATAAGAACAGAGTTGTGCTTCGCACACACTCCAAATTTGTCCGAAGGTGATCTCCTCTTTCCACCTCAACCAGGAGGTGGTGCTCACCACCATCTACCCACGGCCTCACATCAGCAACATGAGAGGGCTCTCTCCTTCTACCTGCAGCATACCCAGGGCCACTGCATAGCCTCCCAGCTTTTCATCTCCTATGACCCCAGCCGACTGGAGGAGGCAATGACCAAGCGAACCCTGTCCACCTGGGTCGCAGACTGCATTGCCCTCGCCTACGAACAGGATGAGCTTCTGCTGGAGCGCCGGGTCACGGCTCATAGCGTCAAGGCTATGGCAACCTCTGTTGCAAATTTGCACTCTGTCCCAATGACAGACATCTGCTGGGCCGCCACCTGCTGTTCAGTCCACACCTTTGCAACTCACTACTGCCTGGAGAGGGAGTCCCGATGGGACAGCATCTTCGACCAGTCCATACTCCGTAATCTTTTCAGGGTTTAGGCAACTCAGACCCTCCAACCCTTCTGTGTTCAGGCTACCGGAGTAATGGTTCTCCCTGGATACGGGGTTCTTTCAGAGATTGTTCTTCAGATTCACCGGCTGCTACTCGTGGCTGGGCTGTTTTTTTTTCTACAGGTTCTCGGTAGCCTATAGCTAGGGAGTCCCATATCAAGGATTGACTTACTGCTTGTTCCTGGAGAAAGTGTAGTTACTCACCTGTCTCCAGGGACAGCAGGAATCAGTCCTCACAACCCTCCCTCCTCCCCTTGGAGTTGTTTGGCCATCTTCTTTGGTCGGCTCTAGCTATGTCATTTGACTGACCAAGATGGCACCCTTGGATGGGAAGGGGACCACGCATACGTGGTGGCATTCCCCAAAGGCTTTATTTGAAAGCAGGGGAGATGCTTCGTGCAGGGCTCTGTCGGCGTCGATGTCACCCATATGTGAGGACTAATTCTTGCTGTCCCTGGAGAACACCTATTACAGGTGAGTAACTACGCTTTACCTGTACCCTTTGTCTCCTTCTACTCAGCCAATTTCTAACCCAGTCAGTCACTTTATTTTCTCCAGAACCAAGCAGGAAGTCAGTCCTCACTTATGGGTGTCATCGACGCCGATGAAGCCCCAGCGGAGCATTTCCCCAGCTTTCTATGAAAGCCTTTGGGAATGCTGGCACGCATGCGCGGTTCCCTTCCCGCCTAAAGGTGCCATCTTACCTCAGTCTCTTTTTTTTCCGTGAAGCCCATCGGATGTGTATCCTTTTTTTCCCGGACAAGAGTTATTTTTTTCTAGGCGTTATTCGCCTTTTTTTTCCCTTGGATTCAACGTCGGTTCCCCTCCTGCCGGGTTCAGTACGCCGGTATCGAATCCCCTCTTTTTCTTTTTGGTTTTTGCTCTTCGTGGCTAGGCGTTCGCGCCAAATCTTTTTTCTTTTCCCTGGAAGGCCGGTCCTTTGACCTCGCGGGGACCCTTTTTTCCCCGGTGACTTCCAGGGGTTTTAAGAAGTGTGATCGGTGTAAGAAGATTATCTCTCACCGACACACACGACTGCTGCCTTCGGTGCCTTGGCCCAGACCACGATTCTAAATCGTGCGGGCCATGTGGGAAAATGTCTTCCAAGGCACTCCGAAGTCGTCAGCAGCAAAGTGAACGGCTTTTCTCGGACTCTGCTTCTACCTGGGCCCGGACCTCGTCTGAGGCCTTGACATCTCGGGATTCCGATCCCGAGAGGCGTCGGAGCTCCTCGGACAGGGGTCCCCCGACCGGGAACGTAAGAGGAAGAAGCGGCTCGCGAGGGCGTCGTCGGAGGAGGTCCCTGGGCCCTCGAGGGCCAGGTCTAAGACCCCCGACCGTCGTCCCGGGCCCGTGGACCAGGAGAAGCCTGCTAAAGTTCCTCGCGTGGAGCCGGAGTCTGCTGGACACGTAAGTCCTGTTGTCCTCCCCGAGTACCGACGTCGGGCCTGGCGCCACCGGGGCCCAAGTCGGGGGCTGCTGCGTCACCCGAGCTGAGTCTCAGGTTGACAGCCTTGGAGAGCAGAATGTCTGCCTTCATGGACCAGCAGCGGGCACTGGTGGCCAGCCTGTCTGGCGCATCTGCCCCAACCACCGGGACCTCAACTTCGAAGTCGACCCCGGAGATCGAGCTGATACTCGAGTCCCTTGTGGCTCGAGGTCGATCTCAGTTGAGGTGTCCCTCGTCCTCCCGTTCGGGACCGAGGGTCTCGACGCCGGTGCCCCCGGCGTAGGGGCGGGTGCCTGGAGGCCCCGCGGGGTCCGAGCTCGACTCGACATCGGACGAGTCTGCTTGGGAGACCGAGGACGAGGAGTCTCCTGACACCTTCAAGACTCTGTGTGTCCCTTCGGACTCCCCTGAGTCTGAGCCCCGGAGTAGATCCCCTCCGGAGGACACTAGGTTCTCGGAATTTGTCCGTGATATGGCCGCTGCCCTGGCTATCTTGGCTGACCCCGAGGAAGAGCCTCGAGCCGAGGAGCTCGATGCTCTGCAGTATGACTCTCCTCCGAAGGAGGCCTTTACTGTCCCGGTTCCTCCGATGCTGGAACGGCTCCTCTTCCGGATGTGGGAGGCCCCGGCCTCGAGCAAGCGGGTTGATTCCATCTATCGACTCCGTAAGAGTCCTGGCTTCCAAAAAGCACAGCTACCACACCATTCCATGGTTGTGGAATCAGCCATGCATCGTCTGAAGAGTCAGAAGATGCACTCCGCGGTGCCTCCTGGACGGGAAGCCTGAAACCTTGATGGCGTCGGTAGAAAGTGTTTTCAGGGCTCGATGCTTGCTTGCCATGTCCAGACTTACCAGCTGTACATGGGCATGTATTTACGAGACCTTGCCAAGGAGTTGGCCAGATTCTCTGCTGGTCTCTCCGGGGAACCCTTGCAGAGTTTTAAGTCCTTGTCTTCGAGGATCCGGGAATGCTCTAAGTTCATGTCCCGCGCCGCCTATGATGGCTTCGAGGCTTCGGCTCGAGTAGCGGCTGCCGGCATCGCGGCTCGTCGCCAGGCGTGGCTGCAGTCATCGGACCTCGAGCCATGGGTTCAGGACAAGTTGGTCGATGTCCCTTGCCGAGGTGAAAACCTTTATGGCAAGCCTGTGGCCGAGAAGGCCGTTCAGCTCGAAACAGAGCACCTCACGAGGACAAGGCTGTCGAGGAAGACCTCTGCTCCTTCCTCTAAGAGGAAGGGCCCGGGTAAGAAGACCCCCTAAAAGTAGAATCCTATAGGCCAATATCCAGCATCCCTCTGCTAGCAAAAATAATTGAGAAAGTGGTACAACGTCAAATACAACAACACATAGACACTGAAGCCCCACTGGACATTGCACAACACGGTTTTAGAGAAGCCCATGGAGTTGAGACCCTCCTCGTCACTCTATTCAATACTTTAATCACAGGAATAGACAATATCCACCAAGGATTTATCCTTATATTCATGGACATCTCAGCTGCGTTTGATTCAGTAAGCCATCAAATACTTATCGATCGCCTTAAGGAAAAAGGAATACTTGGAACCGCACTCGACTGGTGTATATCCTACCTAAATAACCGGTGGCAACAAGTAAGAATTGAGGAAAAGACATCTGAACCATTTCTGCAAGATCAAGGGGTACCACAAGGATCCTCTCTGTCAGCACTAATGTTTAACATATACATGCAACCGATCTGTGACCTCATCCGCTCCTTTAATGTTACCTGCCTAGCATATGCAGATGACATTCTCCTATACATGCCATTCTCCATCAACCATCCTGATTTTACACCTTTGATAAAATGCTTTGAATCAGTAGAAGACTGGCTCCTCTCACAGAACCTAAGAATCAACCATAGCAAGACCGATGTGATGTTTATTACAAGAGACCAAAACTTCACACCTCCCATTACCTTAAAAATAAAGGACAAGGAATTGACAGTAAAACCTACGATACGATACCTAGGTATTACCCTTGACCAGCGCCTCAATATGAAGACCCACATAAAAAACATAACAAAACTAATATATCACAAGATACGCACACTACGCCACTTAAGACCTCTACTTGAACCCACAGACTTCAGAACTGTCTACCAAGCCTTGGTGATGCCTCATCTCGACTTCGCAAATGCAATTCTACATGGTCTCCCGCAATCATCTTTAAATCCTCTACAATTGGCGATGAACACCGCTGCCAGAGTACTCGAAGGAATATCAAAAACAGACCACATAACTCCAATTCTAAAAAGACTCCACTGGCTACCAACCAAAGCAAGAATCCACTACAAGATACTAATCATTACTTTCAAAGCCTTAAACAATCAAGCACCATCAACGATCGACAACCTTTTACACACACAGACTCCCAATAGATCCAGAAGATCAACTACTATAAACTCATTAACAATCCCAAGACAAACAGTCAGATACAATAAGGAAACATCTAAAAGAGCCTTCAGTATTCATGCCCCAATAGCTTGGAATGCACTCCCACCAGAACTGAGAGCCATAAGCAGCCTAACACAATTCAGAAAAAGTCTCAAACACCACCTCTTCTTAAGCTATTTCCCAATTTAGTTTTACACAAGAGAAACACTACATCCATAACCAGGTCAAGACAACTTCAACTGACTAATGTGTATAGACTATTGTATATAGTTATATAGTGTACATAGTTTTCCCTTTATTTACCAAGTTCAAATTCCTGTTACTTGTAAAAAATGCACTACAGTTTTTCTGTATGTATATGTTTGTTACATGTAAACCGCGCTGATGATAATAGTGCGGTATATAAGAGATGTTAAATAAATAAAAAATAAATAAATCTTTGTGTTTCCTTACCTAGACTACTGGCTCATCAGAGGCCAGACTTCCCTGGAAGTTCAACAGGCCACCAACAGGACCATAGAACTGCTCCAAAAGGTGGGCTTTGTCATCAACTTCGCAAAGTCCACTTTGCTCCCTTCCCAGAACTTAGAGTTCATAGGGGCAAGGTTGGATTCTCAGCTGGCAAGAGCATTCTTACCAGTGGACTGAGCACAAAGGCTCATGGACCTCGCCAGCAAGTTTCTGCACAGGTCCCTGGTCTCCGCCAGACTCTGTCTCAGACTTCTGGGCCACATGGCGTCGACAGTACAGGTGACCCCCAATGCCAGGCTCAATATAAGACCTGCCCAGTGGTGCCTTCGGACTCAGTGGTCACAGGCCTCAGGCAGTCTCAGAGACAGGATCAGAGTGTCCCACCGTTTCCTGGCCTCCCTCAACTGGTGGTTACACCCCCCAATCTGCTGATGGGGGTGCCCTTTCAGATCCCACCTCATACAGTGGTACCGGCCACCGATGCCTTTTTGCAGGGTTGGGGAGCACACTGCCTAGACAAGTGCACCCAGGGCCTCTCGTCTCATTGGGAGGTGTCCCAGCAGATCAATCTGCTGGAACTCAGAGCTATTCACTTGGCCCTCAAGGCCTTTACTGCTTCTCTGGCACAACAGTCTGTCTTGATCCAGACAGACAATCAGGTAGCCATGTTCTATGTAAACAAACAGGGCGGGACTGGCTCCCAGCCCCTTTGCCAGGAGGCCCAGGACCTCTGTTCCTTTGCCCTGAAACACAACATGCTCCTCAAAGCAGTCTATCTTCCAGGCCAGGAGAATTCCCTAGCCGACAGATTGAGCAGGATTCTGCAACCACACGAGTGTCAGCTACATCCTTTGGTGGTTCAAAAGATTTTCTTGAAATGTGGGCTTCCCTCCATAGACCTGTTTGCCAGTCCACTGAACAACCAGCTGCCAAGGTTCTGTTCCAGGCAACCGCATCCTCTGCGAGTAGCAGCAGATGCTTTTCTGATTCCCTGGACTCAGGGCCTACTCTATGCGTTTCCTCCCACCCCTCTGGTGGCCCTGACACTGTTCAAGATTCTCCGAGACAGGGCCTCAGTCCTCCTGGTAGCTCCCAGGTGGCCAAGGCAGCCTTGGTTCCCCCTCCTGCTTCAACTGGCAGTGGGTCTGCCTCTGGGATTGCAGCCCAACCTCCTCTCTCAGGATCAGGGCTCCTTGCTGCATCCCAATCTCAAAGCTCTCAATCTGATGGCATGGAGGCTGCAAGGGTAGTCTTGGCTCCCTGGGGCCTGCCTCCCGAGGTTGAGGAAGTTCTCCTAGCCTCCAGAAAACAATCCACTTGGAAGACCTATGCTCTCAAGTGGAAAAGGTTCTCTGTGTGGTGTCAGCTACGTGCTGAGGATCCTTTCTCCTGTACTGTGTCAGTAGTGCTTCAGTACCTGCTGCACTTGTCCAATCAGGGTCTCAAGTCCAACTCTGTTCGGGTTCACCTCTCTGCTTTGGCAGCTCACCACTCCCTAGTTGAGGGCCATTCCTTGTCTGTGCACCCTTTGGTGTCTAGGTTTCTCAGGGGCTTGCTTCTGCTCAAGCCTCCCATACGTCGTCCTGCTCCTGAGTGGGAGCTTAATGTGGTCTTGCAGCAACTGACTCGCCCACCTTTTGAGCCTATGGCTACTTGCCCTCTACGCTTCCTTTCCTGGAAGACTCTCTTTCTGATAGCCCTTACTTCGGCTAGGAGAGTGAGTGATCTTCAGGCCTTGGTCTTTGATAGACCTTACACTAGGTTCTATAAAAACAGGGTAGTCCTCAGGACTCACCCTAAGTTCCTTCCTAAGGTTGTCTCCTCTTTCCACCTCAACCAGGAGGTGGTTCTTCCTACTTTTTTCCCTAGGCCTCATGCAAGTCAGGCTGAAACAGTTCTCCATACCTTGGACTGTAGGAGGGCCTTATCCTTCTACCTTGAACGTACGCAAGGTCACAGGAAGGCTTCTCAGCTCTTCCTGTCTTTTGACCCCAATAACTTGGGGAAGCCTGTGTCCAAGCGTACCTTGTCCATCTGGGTGGCTGACTGTATCACCTGGGCTTACAAGGCAGCTGACCTTTCTTTGCAGGGTAGGGTCACGGCCCACCGTGTGAGGGCCATGGCTGCATCAGTGGCTCATCTCCGCTCTGTTCCATTGCAAGACCATCTGCAGGGCTGCTACTTGGTCTTCAAGCCAGACTTTTGCAGCCCACTACTGTCTGGAGAGGGAGTCCCGTAGGGACAGTGCTTTTGGCCAAGCAGTACTCCGGAATCTCTTTGAGGTCTAGGCAACTCCTGCCCTCTGGTTGGGCTACCTGTGGAGGTTATGTCCTTGAAAAGCCTTTCCTTGTTGCTGAGACTAGAGGGAGTTCTCTTGTTCAGCCTGGGTTCCTGGTAGCCCAGAGCTGGGGAGTCACCTATAAGTGAGGACTGACTTCCTGCTTGGTCCTGGAGAAAGAGTAGTTACTCACCTGTAACAGGTGTTCTCCAGGAGCAGCAGGAATCAGTCCTCACTACCCTCCCTCCTCCCCTTGGAGTTGCAGTTGTACATAGTTTAATTTTTACATTTTTGTGTGCTGTTCTTAGCTATGTCATTTGACTGAGGTAAGATGGCACCTTTAGGCGGGAAGGGGACCATGCATGCGTACCAGCATTCCCAAAGGCTTTCATAGAAAGCTGGGGAAATGCTCCGCTGGGGCTTCATCGGCGTCAATGACACCCATAAGTGAGGACTGATTCCTGCTGCTCCTGGAGAAAACCTGTTACAGGTGAGTAACTACTCTTTCTTTTCCTAGGATGCTCAATTTATTTATAAGTCATCTGTGCGGAACAGTGAAAAAGCTATACTGAAATCTAAGTACACCACATCTAGGGCTCTCCCTTTGTCCAACTCTCTGGTCACCCAGCCAAAGAAGTTAGATTTGTCTGACAAGACGTGCCCCTAGTAAAAGCACGCTGCCTCGGATCTTGCAATCCACTGGACTCCAGAAACCTCATTATCCTTTGTTTTGGCAGCATTTCCATTCTTTTAGCCACAGAAGCCAGACTAACCAGCCTCTAGTTCTCAACCTCATCCTTACTTCTACTTTTGTGTAAAGGGACCACATGTGCCTTTCTCCAGTCCTCTGGGATTACTCCTGACTCTAAAGAAGTTTTGAAAAGGTCAGACAGTGGAGCTGCTGAAACTTCCCTAAATTCCTTCTGTACTCTGGGATGTATCCCATCTGGCCCCATTGCTTTGTCTACTTTTAGTTTAGTTAGTTCCTCATGAACACAGTCTTCTGAAAATCGTTCAAGATCCCCTTTGCTGCTGTTCCTATTTGTGGATGTTTTCTGAGGTCCTGCTCCTGGCCCTTCATCTAAGAATACAGAACAAAAATATTTAAGCAATTCACCTTGATCCTTATCAGCTTCTAGATATCCCCCCCCCTCACCTTTGAGTCTTACAATACCACTTTTGTAATTCCTCCTCTCACTAACATATCTGAAAAATGTCTCCCCCCCCCCCCCCCCCATTTTACTGCATTGGCTATTTTTTCTTTTCTTTGTATCTTTTTCTTTTCTAGCTACTTTCCTAGATTCTCTGTTCCAAGTATTGATGCTTGTCTTCCTCCTTTTGTGATCTCTTGTATTTTATGAAGGCCACCCTCTTTGTCTTCACCTTTTCAGCTACTTCTTTCATGAACCATATTGGCCTCCTTTTCCTTTATATTTATTTGCTTTACTTGCAAAAAGGTTTGTTGCCCTTAAAATATCCCCTTTCGGTTTTGCTCATTGCTTTTGTACATCCCCATCCTGCTAACGACTCATTGAAGTATTGTCCCATCTTAGCAAAGTTAGTTTTCTTAGCTCCCTCACTTTTGAATGGACTTTATCCATCCTAGTCCTAATCTGGTGATCACTGGATGTGAGATGATCTCCCACTGTAGCATCAGAAACACTTTACCCATTGGTATGAACCAGATCCAGTATGGCCCATTCACATGTGGGTCCTGTTACCAGTTGCGGGTATAATTCTCCCTGTAGAGAATTCAGGATCTCCTTACTTCTGGATGACACCGCAGCAGGGATGCACCAGTCAACATCCAGCATATTGAAACCACCTATCAGTAGCACTTCTCCTTTCAAGGCAATAATGCAAATGTCTTTAGTTAAATCGGTCCGCTTCTTCTGCCACTTCTCCTCCTCCCCTTCTTCTACCCTGTCCTTCCTGAATAAAGTATAGCCCGGTATAATTACATCCCAGTCATGGTTGTCCATGAACCTTGTCTCTCTAAACACCCCTAATCCAAGTCAGCCTCTTCCATTAAAGCCTCAATATCTGGGATATTATTTCCCATACTACGGGCATTAATGCATACTGCTTTCCAGACATTGCCCCTTTTGCCCATTTCTACAGAGGTATTAATTGTTTCGCTTACTTGAAAGCTTCTTTTTAACTGGGGGCTTTCTTCACCCATCCCCAATGAATCTAGTTTAAAGCCCATTTCAGTAGGTTAGCCATTCTGCTGTGGAAGACACTTTGACCCTTCTCGGATAAGTAGACACTATCTCTGTTCAGCAGCCTTGGAAAATCATTCCTTGGTCCAGGAAACCAAAACATTCTCTGGCACCATCCACACAGCCATGCATTTATCTCTAGGATGCAGGGCTTCTCTGCCTCGGCCTTTACCCTCCACAGGAAAGATTGAAGAGAACACCACCTGCGCACCTATCTGTTTCACCCTCTCTCCCAGAGCCATGAAGTCATGCTTGATCTGCTCAGAGGGATACCTAGCAGTATCATTTGTGCCAACATGGATGAGCATCATCGGATAATAGTCAGGCTTGATGAGAATCAGCAAAGTCTCCATAACATCTCAGATTTTAGCACCTGGCAGACATTGCACCACCCTGGACACAGTCTAGTTGGCAGATGGACACCTCAGTACCTCCTCAGAAAAGAGCCACCAACCATCACTACCCTTTGCTTCCTTGTGTTCACTGATTTCCCGGTGGCGCCCTCGGTTGTCTCTCCCTCAGTGGGGTCCCCCTCTTTGGCCCTGCGCTCTCGGCGGCACTCCGACCAGGGATCCCCTGAGGTGGAGAGGCACAAGATGAAGAAGGCCTCAAAGTTGCTGCTGGGAGCGCAAGCAAGATCGACGTCGAGGACCCTCATGAGGCCCGCGGCTCTCGGGGGTTTCCTGGACGGATTTCGGTGTCCCACGTAAGGGATCCACGGTCTCTGGGCACAAGTCAGCGAAGCTGACTGTGAGCACCTGCTGGGAAGCGATGAACACAGAAACGCCGCATTCTAGCGCCAGCATGCGGGACTCCCACGCGGGCATGGGGGCACTGCGACACCGACCCCAGAGTCACCGGGTCAGGCGTCGAGGAGGAGAGGGGGTCCTCACTGGACTGTCCCTCTGGAGACTGGGCGCCTTCACTGGAGGCCTCCGTATCCGTGCGGGGTACCTTGCAGGGCCTCTCCTTGTCAGACTCTCGGGAACACCAAAGGGGGCTAAGCGACCGAGCATGGGAGCGCTCATGCTTGTCAGGAACCCCCAATAGCAACTTTGAGGCCGCCTTCATCTTGTGCCGCTCCACCTCAGAGGATCCCTGGTCGGAGTGCTGCCGAGAGCGCGGGGCCAAAGAGGGGGACCCTACCAGGGGAGAGACGACCGAGGGCGCCACCAGGGATTCTGAGGCAGCCTTTCTAAAAATGTCTTCGGACTTCTGCTTACGACTGAGCAGGGCCTTAGAGAACATTTTCTTACAGAGCAAACAGATCTCCAGATCATGATCAGCTCCGAGGCACCGCAGACAACAGTTATGGGTGTCCGTAAGCAACATGTTCCTAGAACATCTATCGCATTTTTTGGAGCCGGTGACCATGGGGCAAAAATTGCCCCCGCAAGGTCGAAGACCCACGTCGCCAGTGGTTAGGGAAAGAAAAGGATGCGAAGCTCGTTGGCAAAAAAGGTGAAGAAAATACTGTCCCCCAACAGCTCTAAGAAGGTAGAGCAGGGGAAGGACAGGTAGAGGACCGGTGCAGCCGGAAAATAGAAAGCCAGTAGGCCAAAAACAAAAGACTTTTTCCGAGGGACAAGGACATGCGTCTGAAGGCTCAGCGGAAAAAGGGAGACTGAGCATGATGGCACCCTTGGGTGGGAAGAGGACCACACATGCGTGGAAGCAATTCCAAAGGCTTTCTTTGAAAGCTGGGGAATTGCTCCGCGTGGGCTCCTTTGGTGCCGATGTCATCCATAAGTGAGGACTGATGCCTGCTGTCCCTGGAGAACACCCGTTACAGGTGAGTAACTAACTACGCTTTCTCCGTGATCAAGCAGGAAATAAGTCCTCACATATGGGTGATGTCCCCAACGGAGCCCCGTTCAGGAATGCTCCCCAGCTTCCATTGGAAGCTTTAGGGAGCCTCCATCATGCATGTGCACCTGCCTTCCTGCCTGCCGTGGTGCCATCTTACCTCCAGACTTTTTTTTCCGCGGAGCCCCTAGGATGTATTCCTGTTCGTCCCTGGAAAAAGTTGATTATTTTCAGACCCTTTGGGGTTCTTCTCTTATTTTCTTAGTGCCTACTGTTTGTCAGTTGTGCCAGCTGGCATCAGTCCTCGATTGTTTAGTTTTTGCGCTTCAGGAATTTTTTCTTTTTTCCTGGGTGGGCTTTTGTTGGCTGGAGACATTGATCCCTTTGATTTTACAGCAGCCATTTTTCCAGTCATATCTAAACCAGCTAGTGATTTCAAGAAGTATACTCTGCACGCACCATTTCGATCACTGACTGTTATAATTGATGCCTTCAGTGCCTCGGCCCTGACCATGAATCGCCCTTCTGTAATCTGTGTTTGCAGATGACCAGGAAGGGCATCAAGGACTGGAAGAAACCACATGAGTCCCTCTTTGGCCTGTCAAACTTGGTGTCCTCAGCGTCGACGCCATCATAGGGCTCCACCGAGGCCTTGGCATCGCGTGGTGCTCGTGTTCATTCAGAGTTGAGAAGTCATGGTACCTTGGAATGGAGGGTCTCCATCGACCCCCAGTCGGAGCCATGGAAGAATTCACCATCCAACCCGTCGACGTCGAAGAGGAGGCTAAGAACCGTGCCAAGGGCCATAGGCATCAACACTGGAGCAATTCTCGATGTGAAATTGAGGGCGATGGCCGAGAGCACCCTGTGAAGGTGCCCCGGCAGGAGGAGTCAACTTCCAAGGCCCCAGAGGGCCATCAGCAATTTCCGGATGCCTTAACCTCATGGAGTCCCCAGGACGGGTGGGCAAAGTTGTATCTCTCTCAATGTCCTTGGAGACAGCAGTGCTAACTAAGCGCCTTCAAGCCCTCAAGGCGCACATGGAGGCTTCTCGCTGCAGGGCTTCAGTGGCCCTACTACCTTCAGAGGCATTGCCTCTTGCCATGCAACCGATCTTGGAGCGGAGTCCACACAGGTTCCGATCACCATCTCCTTGTCTAGCGCCTAGGGCTCCGATGCTCTGACGCACCGGAGCCCTCAAGAGGACCGTCATCTGTTCCATAGGCACCCACCTTCTCCTCTGGAGCAGCGGCGGCGCCAGGAAGAGACCCAGCATTACTTCGACTTCATCTCAGAGTCAGACTCTGAGGGATGGGAAATGGAGGAGGACTCACCAGCTTCCGAGAGGGAGTCCTCGGACTTGTCCCCCTCCGTATGAGAGACGGAAGTCGCCCCTGGAGGACATGTCCTTCCAGGACTTCATCTGGGATATGGAGAAGGCCATCCTATTCTCCCTCGAGGCGGAGGATGAGCCAAGGAAGGAAGTGATCTTCCAATACCCCTCAGCCCCGATGGAGGTCATGCACCAGATCCTTCAGAGGCGTCTGCTCTGAATGTGGGGAAAACCCCATGACTGTGCCGGCCATCAGCCGCCAACTCAGCTCGATGTACCGGGTGCAGAAATCCTCCAACTTCGATAAGCCTCAGTTGCCCCATCACTCACTGGTGGGAGTCCGCTATGAGGCAAATTAAGAGCTCGAAAACCCACTCTTTAGTGCCCCTGGGCTGGGAAGGCCAGAACCCTCGATAGCTTCAGAAGGAGGTGTTTTCAGGGCTCCATTCTGGTTGCCCATATACTCTCCTACTAGCTCTATATGGAGATGTTCTTGACTCCTTCCATGCACTAGTGAGCCATGGAAAGGACTGCTCCAAGTACATGGTCCGGGCCACCTGCAACAGTCGGGTGGCAGCAGTGGGTATTGGGGCACGACGCTTGGCTTGTCTTCAGTAACCCATACATGAGGACTTATTGCTGCTGTCTGTGGAGAACACCTGCTACAGGTGAGTAACTATGCTACACTTCATTAACTGGGCTGCTGTTGGGGCTGCATGAGTCTGTTCGTTAGTACTGTGACATTTTTATTTAGGATGTAGGAGGAAATAGAGGAGGGGGGAAGTGTTGGATTCAGAGTTCCAAATCCCAAAGTTTATCATGGTTCTCAAAGGCCTTTTGAAATAAGATAATCCTGTCCATGCTCAGTAATTCAGTATATTACACTAAATTATAGTCACTGTATCTTTCTGTTGATGTACAGTTTAAATATGTAATGGATTAGTTTCCTGATCTTCTAAGACTCACATACCAATTTTTAAAAAATTGATAAATGCTGACGTTTTGATTGTAAATACTATGCATAACGTAGACGCTGCATATTATTATCCCTTACCCCAATTCTCATTCAAGATTTTGTTCTGTAGAAGCTGTTTTCTTTTGTTACAGAGTTGTCGTATTGGAGAGTAGACCAACTGAATATCCAACAGCACACAGCAATCTCTACATCTTGGCTGGTCACGAAAACAGTTATTAAATTGTACTATGATGTGATCTGTTGCAAATGACATAGGAACATACTACTTTCAACATAAAGGTCCCTTTCAAGGCATTTCTATGCACAGTGGATTACAGCTTGCTTTTTGTTTCATTACATAGGATTCCCTTTTTGTTTAAGCTGTATACAGCTTTTCTATTTCTTGCCACTGTGTGGTTGGTTTTATCAGGTTTGCTTAATAAAAAGCTACAATTAGAGGAAAGCACAGCCTTTTAAAGAAAAAGGGTGCCATAATATTTTATATATATAATTTCTTTGGTGTATGAACAGACAAGGGTGTTGGCACTTTCCAGTTTTATATGGAGTCTTAGCTCACTTAATAAAAAATAGACAATTGTTTAGGAGTTTGATATCTACAAACGCTTTTAATTTTTGAATCTGCCGGATTATATAATCTGTAAAATAGAATATTTAATCCTTATTTATTAATCTGCTGCTAGTGGGATAATGTATCTTAACTTTTGAGAAAAAAGGTTGCAGAGCAGCTTACAGTTTTACATGTGTACAGAGGAGAAGGGGTTCTTTTTTTTTCTTTAAATATAGTACTTCATTTCACTCTGTTCCATTGTTCTGTATAAATGTAGTTTTATGAACAGACGAAGCATTTTGCAATAGCTTATGCTGGAAAAGTGCCATTAAAGGGAATTTAGGGTGTATTGCAGAAGTATGAAAATATGGATAATGTTGCTAAAAGGATATGTACATACATATAATAAAACTCAGTATTGTAAAGCCTTTTTTTTTTTTAAGTATCGCATTAGGTTTTCTAATTTTCCTTAAAAGTTCACATCACTTTCCATAATCTGCATTCATTTAATTGTGTGCTGGCGACACCAGGATATTATTCATCTTCTGTACTGCCAGGCAATTTGTGTTCTTTCAAACTGTATGTATGTAAAGAAAGCACATTTTAATGTCTTTTTGTACATAGTAAAGGCTTAAAAATGATTGGGACAATTATATTTGAGATATATTTTGTGCACATGCATTGAACATGTTCTCTGGATGTGTTTGTTTTCAGTATCATAACATTTGTAAGTAACAATTGCAATGACGAATAAAAGGATTATTTGTTAATCACAATCTCTACTGTATTTCTACTACATCATGCCCAAATTGCACACCTTAGTATTTCTCTTTATCTGGAAATCCATTAAAAATGTCATATGAATGCTTTTAGTTATTGTATTCAGCAGTAAGTGAAAATCATTTGCACAGCTGTAAGAGAGAAGAGCCTTTTGGGAGTTTTGGAGAATAGAGGAGTAGCCTAATGGTTAGAACAGCAGGCTGAAAATCGGGGAAGCTAGGTTTAAATCTCACTGCTGCTCCTTGTGATTTTGAGGAAGTCACTTAACTTTCCTTTGCCTCGGGTACAAACTTACGGGACAATGCAGAAAAGCTAGAGTGGCATTTTCTGGTGCTATTCCTGCGCTAGGCTTGCTCTTCGATGCAGAAAGCAAGCTAGCGCCGGAAAACCTAAAAAAAAAAGCGCTAAACTGCAGCACACTTGGCATGCAAATTACTGCATACATAATTGCTTCCAATGTAAAAAACAAAAAAAAAAGTGCTGAAACGTAGCATAGAATTTTACAGTTTTTTAACACTGGATCTTCACACTAGCTTCAGGCAGGCATAAAAATCCAGCCAGGAGCAAAAGTATCATCTGAGGTTAAGTTTGACATCTGAGGTGAAGTGTCAAACTTCACCTCAGATGACCCTATTTCTCCAGGACAGCATGCCAAACTTGCACCAACTTCTGTGCACATGTGTTTGGATTGCTCTCCCAGTTTAATGCTGACTTTTTGCGCACTGGATAATTTGAGTATTGAATTCTAGCTCAGAGTGTCTGCATTAAAATCATGCTATGAAATCCCGTGCTAGAGCCTTAAGCACTGGACTCTAACGCAGGGTTTCAGCATCAGCCTTTTAGATTGTAAGCCCTCCATAGATTGAAAACACAAATGCAGTATCTGAAGGTAAAGTCTGAGAATGACATGAGCTAAATCAAATCCAAAGATAAAGTGAAGAGACAGAAAAGCTTTCTACAACGGGTATCATTTGAAACCGAAAATCTACATCCTTATTTAGGATGTGATGTACGTTTATCCACCAATGAAGAATAGATGGTAAGAATACAGCATTGGAAGAACCATCTGATTGGAGACTTTCCCCAGCTGTATTTAAATCAAAGTATATTTTAGCATTATTTATATTTTAGACCTGAATTGCTGTCAAACTATCTGCTCATCATAGCTTACAAACTAGTTAAGACAGACAACACAGTAGCTGTAGACATCGGATACATCTAGGAGGAATGGTAAGGAAACACAAAGGAGATCAGGTGAGTCAAGATCCAAAAGCAGCAGCAAAACTCGTCTCTTCGCTGCTGCTTTTGGATCTTGACTCACCTGATCTCCTTTGTGTTTCCTTACCATTCCCTCTAGAGGTATTCCATGTCTACAGCTACTGTGTTGTCTGTCTTGACTAGATTGTAAGTTATGATGAGCAGGGACTGTCTCTTACATGCATCTATGCAAAGCTGCATACGAGGTGTGACAAAAAAGAAACGAGACTGTGGCAGCCATGCCCATGACTCAATGCCAATTGGCTAACCGCTTAAGTCACTGTGTTGTGCAACATCTCGCCACTATTCTGCTATAATATTTTTCATCTCTCTCACTCTGTTTTTCTTTTTCAGATTATTTTGTAGCACACTGCTCCATTGCTTTGTCACGCAACTGGAGGTGGCAGAAATATGGAGCAAAGAATCAACTTGAAATTTCTGGTTAAGTTGGAGAAGGGCCCAACTGAGTGTCTCCAACTTATCCAAAAGGCTTATGAAGAAGATGCAATGTCAAGGCCGCGAATCTTCGAGTGGCACAAACGCTTCAAGACTGGCCGCAAGGAGGTGGAGGATGACCCCAAGTCAGTACGGCCTTCCACGACAAAGACGGCTGAGAACATTGATAGAGTGAACCAGCTGGTGTGGAGTGATCGTAGATTGACAGTGGGGATGATAGCTGAGGAGCTCAGCCTGAACTTGGAGTCAGTGCGGACCATCTTGGTGCAGGAGCTGGAGATGCGGAAGGTGTGCACCAAGATAGTGCCCAAGTTTTTATCGGACGACCAGAAGAAGCACCGGGTCAATGTTTGTCAAGACTTGCTAGAGAAGATCGGAGAAGATCCAGAGTTCATTGGCCGAGTCATCACAGGAGACGAGACTTAGGTCTTCCAGTACGACCCTGAAAGCAAGAGACAGAACCTGCAGTGGAAGACTCGACTGTCACCCAGACCCAAGAAGACGCGCATGTCCAAATCAAGGATCACATTCTTCGACCAGAAGGGAGTGGTCCATCATGAGTTTGTACCTGAGGGTCAGAAAGTCAACCAGCACTTCTACCAGCAGGTCCTCAATCACCACCATGACTGGGTTTGGCGCAGCAGGCGGGCTCTGGAGAGAGACAAGTCGTGGCTGCTCCACCATGACAACGCGCCAGCACACACTGCGCTCAGTGTGAAGCAGTTCTTGGCCAACAAACAGATCATAGCTCTCGACCACCCTCCTTATTCCCCAGATCTCGCGCCGTGCGACTTCTGGCTCTTCCCCAGGCTGAAGACTGTGCTCAAAGGAACTCATTTCGCCTCTGTAGAAGAGATCAAGGCCACTGTGACGAGGGAGCTGAGGGACCTCAAGGAGGAGTACTTTACCGAGTGCTTCCGTACGTTGCAGAAGCGAAAGCAAAAGTGCATTAACTCGAGGAGGGGGGGATTACTTTGAAGGGGACAATGTGTCATTTTTCTGTAGATTTTGTTATAAAACATTTATGGGACACTCTCTTTTCTTTTTTGTCACACCTTGTATGTTTAATAGTAGTAGCAGATGTAGCTAGTACTTCTCCACTCTTGCAGGTCCTTCTGACTTTGCTGATTAAAGTTTAAGAATGTGGTATTAGTAAATTCCATGGTACTTCACCTACTATAATAAACAATAAAGTATTGGTTGAAAGTACACTTAAATTCAAAGTGTGTCTCTTGAAGTGTCTTATTCCATTGTTATAGTAGTTTCACATCCCTGTCTACATGTTTGTCAATGCAACTTGAAAATGTTTTCTGTTTAAATCATGCAGCATCAAGCTGTAGGGTATTACAGTATTTAACCTCTATGTGCACATAGTTTTTATATTTATTTTTAAGTTCAATAATTTTTATTAAGTTTGGGATAAATAAGAAAACCACAAACGGCTACAGCAGTGTCAGCAGCAACCTGAACTAGTTGTGAGCAAGGTTAACGTGAATAAATGCATAAACAGTAAGTCAAATATTGACACAGCCAACAAAAGAAATTTGTACAATCCAGCAGGCATAATTATTCAAAACTGTTAACCTTTCAAATTTTATGAAAGCACAGTCCTCTATTCATTTATTCTGAAGCAACTGCTTTATCCTTGTATAGTTCTGCATATTCTGCAATTTGATGTGAATATATCTTTCCAATTATTAAAACTAATTTGACAGTAATTGATATTAGAAAATCAAACAACTTTATTTCTGATGAAGAAAGATCATGATTAATGGTCTTAAATTTAAAAGGTAAGATGTTTAAAAGAAAGATCTTGTATTTGTAGAACCATATTCTTCTCCAGCAACAGCCAGGACATAATCTGTCGCACAAGTGGGTGATGTTATTACAGGGTGCTGAGATGGAATTGCTCTCCCAGAACTCAGTAACTAGTGTAAAATTCTGAGCATGAACAGCCCTTGATGAGCAGTAGTCCTCTCCGTCCCATCAGTTTTGAGTTGTTCTACTCTGCCAAACAAATGTAAAAACAAAACCTTTCCATATTACAAGAACATAAGATATGCCATACTGTGTCACACCAAAAGTCCATCATGCTCAGTACTTTGTATATTTTTTTTATTTTTTTTCTCAGCTCCTGCTGCCACTGCTTATGCTTCCCTATAGTGTATCCTTAGTCTGTGTTTCGGCTACCGTCGAGGCATGCAGCAGCAGCAGCATCCAGGGATATTCAGTGGCACTAACCATGAATAACGCAGTTCCTTATCGTTCCTCCAGTCTAGTCCCGAACCTCTGGGGTTTTGCTCCTCTCCTCCTCCAGCAGCTTGGAGACTGAGAAACGTCATCCTTTTTGTGATGACACTGGTATATCCTCCCAGGAACCGCCTCCTCACTCCAGTTACCTCAGTCTCCAAGCAGCTGGAGGATTGGTGAGCCTGGAGGTCCGAGCTCACTTGAGGAACAATTAAGGAGAAATGGGACTTGGTGTTATTGTGGTTTAAAAAAAAAAAAGATTTTAGTTTTAGGTAGTTTGTACCTTTAAGGCTAAGCTGAGGCCTTCCCCCCTCTCCCCCCCCCGCCCGCAGTGATTTTCGGCAGTGGGTTTATTTATTTATTTAGCTGTATTTATATCCCGCTTTTCACCGGGTCAAAGCAGTCAATTGGGGGATACATTTAACACGAGGGGATATGAAACACATACGCTAATACTTACAGGGAACATGGGCAATGGAGGGTTAAGTGGCTTGCCCAAGACCACAAGGAGTGCCTATAGGACTAGAAATCCCAGTCCCTCCGGCCTGAGATTGCTGTCCCCAGGTGGGACTTGAACCCCCGGCCCTCCGGCCTGAAGTACCTTGTCCTAACCACTAGACCACTCCTCCTCCCCAGAGAAGCAGTCTTCTGAATGAGCAGGGCTCCGGTTCCCGAACCCACAGTAATGGGTGAGGAACCGGAGCAGTTGTCAGCGCATACAGAAGAATGTGCCTGTCAGCGTTGTGAAGCCATCAAGGGGGAGTCCAGCAGAGTAAAGCAGTAGCAGCTCTCTTTCCCTCTCTCTGCCTTGCTCCTGATGCTGAAGCCAAATCGGGCCGGTTGAGCGTGGAGAAGGGTCAGCTCAAAGCTAGATGAGATTTGAGGCAGATGAGGTAAGGGGTGCCGGATCGCTATGGTGAATTTGTAAGGGGGATTCAGGCGCATAGAGCTCAGCAGGTCAAACCGCATGTCAGCAGCATGGGAAGCGCCAGTGCTGCCTAGGTGCCTGCAGAGGCTCGTTTTTTTAGCGGGAAGCTTCGTTTTTTATTTTAAATTTCATATTCGGGCTCGGGGCACTTAGGCAAAGGATCCACATTGGTTATTTTGTAAAAAAAAAAAAAATTTCTGAAGAAGCTAGTTTGTTTTCATTTATAGTCTGTTGATGAGGCCTAGGGTCCAGTAGTTACTAAGTGGAGAAACAGCGTATCTGCGCAAGCGGGATGCCTTCTAGACCGCAGTGCTTAGTCTGCGGTACTAGAAGAGGAGCACTGTCAGAGACAGGCATCTGTAGGGGTGCAGTTAAGAAGCAGCCGCTATGGAACACCCAGTTTCCCTAGATTTTCCACTTAGGGAGCCCGTAGTGGGGACTTCTTCCGCTCCGGATCTTCCCTCGCAGGCGTCCTTGACAGGGGGACTGGCCACAATCTTTGCCCCGGAGTTTGTGGCGCTGCTTCAGCAAGCTTTCGTAAACCCGCAGAAGAGGCTAGCACCAAGTTCCACGGAGGGGGAACTGGGGGAGAAGAGACCTGGAACCCCTCTGAGTGCAGGGGCAACAGGAAGCCTGGCAAAGAGGGCCAGGATGGAGAAGGAGCAGAAGGAACAGTCAGTGGTCTCGGAGGGGCTTCACTCCGACGAGGGGGATCCCGACTTGGAATTGGATGACGAGTTGGAGGAAGGAGAGATCACGGACAGAGAGGACCAGGCTAGGGTAGTCCATGTTCCGGATAGACGAGTTTCCGGCACTCATTTCAGAAATGCTAAAGGCACTTAATATGCTGTCACCTGGACCGGCGGAGGATGCTACTTTAGAAGATCTGTTACTGCAGGTCTTTCGGAAGACTCAGAGAGCCTTTCCGGTGCACAGAGTGGTTCGAGAAATGATTCAGGAAGAGTGGGACATACCAGAGGCAGGTCTAAAAGGGTCCAGAGTTATGGGCCGTCTTTACCCGCTGGTAGACCAGGATTGGGAATTGTTTAAGTCTCCCAAGGTAGATGCAGCTGTCTCGGCGGTTACTAAGAAGACTACTATACCAGTAGAACGAAGTGCTGCGCTCAAGGATACCAAGGACAGGAAACTGGATACCTTGTTGAAACTGGTCTTCGACGTCAATGCTCTGTCCATTCAGGCAGCTATTTGTGGAGCATGAGTGGCAAGAGCCTGCCTTCGCTGGTCATAAGTTCAAGGCGAGCAGGGAGAGGACACGACCGGGAAAGCGTCCAGACTGGAGTCAGGGATGGCTTATCTGGCCGATATTCATTATGACCTCATTCGAGGATTATCGAAAAGCATGGCATCGGTTGTAGCAGCACGACGGTACCTTTGGCTGTGCAATTGGGCAGCTGATTGATCTTCCAAGGCCAGGCTAAGTAAGCTTCCTTTTAGAGGGAAGCTCTTCTTTGGGGAAGATTTTAGAGAAGCTGGTAAAGGATCTGGGAGAGTCCAAGGGTGGAAGACTTCCAGAAGACAAACAGAAGCAGGGGCGGTTGACACCCACATCCAAGGGTCAGCAGAGGGAGTTTCGTCGGTTTCATTTCCCGAGGTTCAGTCAAGCTCAAAGAGGACGATTTCCCAATAGAAACCAGGGGTTTCGAGGCTTTCGGGGAGCGGCCAGAGGATTTGGTGCCTCTTCCTCCTCCTCAAACCTTCAAAAGTCGCAATGAAGTCAGGGGGACCCAGGTAGATCTGGTGCCCATAGGAGGTTGGCTATGGTATTTTTACCCTGCCTGGGTCCAAATTACATCATACTGGTGGGTACTGGAGGTCATTCGAGAAGGTTACGCTTTGGAGTTTCAGCGGCCAGTGAAAGATTTGTTCGTACAGTCTCCGTTCAAGGCGCCTGCCAAGTGCGCAGCAGTGAGAGAGACGGTAGAGAGGCTGCTCGACCTCAAGGCAGTAGTGCAGGTGCCTCCAGACCAATGCGGCTTCGGTCGGTGCTCCATATACTTTGTAGTCCCGAAAAAAGAAGGGACTTTTCAGCCAAATTTAGATCTCCAAAGAGTAAATCGTTGTCTTTGCGTATCTCATTTTCGTATGGAAACCCTGAGGTCGGTGATTGTGGCAGTAAGAAAGGGGGAGTTCCTTACTTCCCTGGACCTGTTGGAAGCATACCTGCACATTCCTTTATAGCAAGAGCATCAGAAATTTCTCAGATTTGCGGTTCCTCTGGGACATTTTCAATTCCGGGCCTTACTGTTCGGGCTAACTACAGCACCATGAATGTTCACCAAGGTGATGGTCGTAGTAGCGGCAGCATTGCAAAAGGAGGGGTTTCTAGTGCACTCTTATCTAGACGATTGGCTGATCCCAGCAAAGTCCAGGTCCGAAAGCGAATCGGCTACAGCCAGAGTGGTAGCATTCCTACAAAGTCTCAGTTGGGTGGTCAATATGTCAAAGAGCAAGTTAATTCCGTCGCAAACTCTAGAATACTTGGGAGCTCGGTTCGATACAAGCACTGGAAGAATCTTTCTGCCGCAACAATGAGCGAAGGGATTGCGGAGGCTAGTTCGGCAATTTCTGAACAGAACAACTCCCACAGCATGGCATTATCTGCAATTGCTCGGGACCATGGCGGAGACTCTAGAGCTGGTTCCGTGGGCGAGAGCCCACATGAGGCCATTGCAGAGGGCATTGCTCAGATGATGGTCACATCAAAACAATCCTCTGTCTTGGAGACTGCCTTGTCCGACAGAGACGCGGCAAGCTCTTCAATGGTGCTTACTTCCGGGGTGCCTGGAAAAGGGGATGCCTTTGGAAGCACCTTGTTGGTTACCCCTAACGATGGACGCCAGCCTCTTGGGCTGGGGAGCTCATTTCCAAGGAAGGTTCACCCAAGGAGAGTGGACCGATTGGAAAAAGGGCTGGTCAATCAACAGGTTGGAATTGAGAGCGGTGACACTGGCTCTGCAAACTTTCCAACCCTATCTCCACGGCAGTACCGTTCGGGTTTTTTCCGACAACGCGACCGCAGTGGCCTACATCATTCGGCAAGGCGGTACCAGCAGTGTCCCCCTGGAAGCAGAGGCCGAGCAGTTGTTCGAGTGGGCCGAAGTAAATCTACTGGCTTTGTCGGCAGCGCATGTAGCGGGAGTGGACAATGTGGAGGCCGACTTCTTGAGTCGAGTGAAAGTGGACCCGGGGGAGTGGGTCCTTCATCAGATGTGTTTGAGATGCTGGTGCAACACTGGGGAACGCCAGTAATGGATCTCATGGCAACTTTCCAGTCGGCAAAGGTCAATCGCTTTTACAGCAGAAGAAGAGAGAGGATGTCGGAAGGTCTGGATGCTCTCATACAGGTCTGGCCGGAGGAACAGCTCCTGTACGTGTTTCCACCTTGGGTATTAATAGGAAGGGTGTTGCAGCACATCGAGCAACACAGAGGACAGGTGATATTGATAGTGCCGGATTGGCCAAGGCGGCCTTGGTACACGGATCTGATGAGGCTCTTGGCAGAGAAGCCATGGCATCTTCCTCTTCGGAAAGATCTGTTATCTCAGGGTCCGCTGCACATGCCTCACATGGATCGGTTCTCGCTTACGGCTTGACTATTGAGAGGGCTAGGCTGAGGATGAAGGGCTACTCCGCGTCGGTGATTACCACTTTGTTGAAAGCGAGGAAAAGATCTACCTCTTTAGCTTATATTCGCATCTGGCGGGTATATGAAGCATGGTGTGTTGACAGGCAGTTTGAGGCATTAAGAGCGTCGATACCTCAGGTTCTGGCATTCTTTTTTTTTTTTTTTTTTTTTAACTATTTATTAAACCACAAACAAAACTACAAACAATTGTTTACATACATACAGTTGCCACTGAGTCGGCTCGACTCATATCCACCACTCCTGTAACCAATGTTGAACATAACTGTGGTACAAGTTTTTACTAAACCCCCCCCTTCCCGATCCCCCTCCCTCCTCTCCCCCCACCATAGCACAGCTTCCCCCGTATCTTGCCCACCCAGGACCTCACCTAAGAACCTGTCTCCCAACCCCCCCCCATCCTAATATCCCCGCTAGACTCCCATTCTGCACTCTTCCACACCTACCTATCCCATATGGAGGACTTCATTACGAGCATAGGTACCCAATAGTTGAATATAGGGTTTCCAGATCAGCAGGAAGGGAAGTCCAGTGTTTAACATTACCCTTGGCCCCTCTCCTTTCAAAAAGCATCAATTGATGGAAACTATTACGCCATTCCCAAAAAGTAGGGGGCACTTGTTCTCTCCACCTATGAAGTATCGTTCCTTTCCCTACCAGACATGCCTTCCTCACCAGTAAACATTCCCATCTTCCCTTAGGGTGGAGTGGTCCAAGCCTATCCAATGCTACAAAAGCCCCCATCCATTGAAGCTGCTGGTGAAGCAGGTCACTCATGTAGGTACTAGTCCTCATCCAATAGTGTTGAATTTTTGGACATCCCCACCACATGTGACCCAGGTCTGCGAGAGGAGTCAAACACCTAGGGCAACTCCCATCACATGCTAGTCCACTCTGCAGAGCCCATCTCGGGGAAAAATGCACTCATGTGATGCTTTTAAATTGCATCTCTCTCCACTTAGTCCCCTCCACCAATCCCACAATCCTACCTAGGGCCTTAAGAACTGAACCTGGGGGCACCCCCTGACCCAATTCCTCCGCCCACCAAGCCTCCTCTCTGGAATAGTCCGGCCGCTTAAGGTATGGCAACAGTCTTTTCTTCAACCCTGATATTGTATTTGGAGGCCCTTCACCTAGTGCAGGGGTCGGCAACCCGCGGCTCCGGAGCCGCATGCGGCTCTTTCTCACCTTTGCCGCGGCTCCGGAGCACACTGCCCGCCCGGTGACAGGCAATAGTTTTGTAAGCTCCCTCCCTTCTTCTGCAGCCGCGGCTCCCTGCCTCTTAGGGAACCGCGGCTGTGCTTTTAAAATCATCTCGGAGCCCTTCCTGTCTTGACGGGCTCCGTGCAGCATTGTCCCGACTCAACCGGAAGTTTGTTGGCGGGACAATGCTGCACGGAGCCCGTCAAGACAGGCAGGGCTCCGAGATGATTTTAAAAGCACAGCCGCAGTTCCGCACGAGGCAGGGAGCCGCGTCTGCAGCAGCAGGGTGGGGTGCTGACATGGAGGGAGGGAGCTGATATGGATGGAGGGGGCTGACATGGAGGGAGGGAGCTGATATGGAAGGAGGGAGGGGGGCTGACATGGATGGATGGAGCGAGGAGGGACTGACATGGAGGGAGGGAGGGAGGGGGGCTGACATGGATGGATGGAGGGAGGAGGGGCTGATATGGATGGAGGGAGGGGGGCTGACATGGAGGGAGGGAGCTGATATGGATGGATGGAGGGAGGGGGGCTGACATGGAGGGATGGAGGGAGGGGGGCTGACATGGATGGATGGCGGGAGGAGGGGCTGACATGGAGGGAGGGAGCTGATATGGATGGAGGGAGGGGGGCTGACATGGAGGGGGACTGACATGGAGGGAGGGAGCTGATATGGATGGATGGATGGAGGGAGGGGGGCTGACATGGAGGGAGGGAGGGAGCACGCGCTTAAAGGGAGGGATGGAGCTGAAATGGATGGAGGGAGGGGGGCTGACATGGAGGGATGGAGGGGGCTGACATGGAGGGAGGGGGGCTGACATGGAGGGATGGAGGGGGCTGACATGGAGGGATGGAGGGGGCTGACATGGAGGGAGGGAGCTGATATGGATGGAGGGAGGGGGGCTGACATGTAGGGATGGAGGGGGCTGACATGGAGGGAGGGAGCTGAAATGGATGGATGTCGGGGGGCTGACAAGGTGGAATGGAGGGGGCTGACATGGAGGGAGGGAGCTGATATGGATGGATGGAGGGAGGGGGGCTGACATGGAGGGAGGGAGCTGATGGGGCTGACATGGAGGGAGGGGGATGACATGGAGGGATGGGGGCTGACAAGGAAGGAGGGAGGGAGGGAGGAGGGGGCTGACATGGAGGGAGGGAGCTGATATGGATGGAGGGAGGGGGGCTGACATGGAGGGATGGAGGGGGCTGACATGGAGGGAGGGAGGGGGGCTGACATGGAGGGATGGAGGGGGCTGACATGGAGGGATGGAGGGGGCTGACATGGAGGGATGGAGCACTGGTAATGGGGTTGAGGGGACTAGCACTGGAAATGAGCTGATTAGGGGAGGCTAGGACTGGTAATGAGCTGATGGGGGGTAGGACTGGTATTGGGCTGATTAGGGGAGGCTAGCACTGGTAAGGGGGTTGAGGGGGGATTAGCACTGGAAGCGAGCTGATGGGGGGGCTTTGAATGGGCATGGGCTGATTGTGGGGAGGGGAGGATAGAGCTGCTGGCCCTGGAAGATAACTGGGGGCTAAGGCTGCCATGGTATTTGTACTAGAAGGGACTGGTCAGTGGGGAAGGAGGGGGATTGGAAGGAAATGGACACCAGTGGCAATCATGGGAATGCAAGTTGACATTGGAAGGTACTGGGAGTGAGGACTGGAAAGGGGCTGATATTGGGGAGGGTTACTGGGACTGGAAATAGGCTGATGGAAAGAAGTGAAGAAAACGAAAGAAGAGATAAGAAATGGCAGATGGACCATAGACCACAGAAAGAGAGCTAAGAGAAGACAGGAAAGCAGAAGCCTCAGATCGGGACCAGCATGATCAAAGAATAAATTGGTCAGACAACAAAGGTAGAAAAAATAATTTTATTTCATATTAGTGATTTGACTACAAAATCATCATAATTTTGAAATCAAATATTGTTACTTGTTGTTGTGATATTTTCTGGCGTATTTTTTTTGGTGTGCGAAGGAAGAGGGGTAGTCTTATACGGCGAGTATAGGCCAAACACCTATATTTTAACAGGAAAAGTAGGGGGTCGTATATAGCATTAAGGTAAGAAACAATATATGCAGTGTTAGATTTGTTTTAAATGTCGCAATGGTTTTGCGGCTCCCAGTTTTTTTTTTCCCTTCGGAAACGGGTCCAAGTGGCTCTTTATGTCTTAAAGGTTGCAGACCCCTGACCTAGTGCTAAAAACTCTTAAGATCCGTGCCGAGCTTTATGAAGTTAGTTCTCTCTCTGGGAGAGATGCCACATAATGGGAAATCTGTAGATAAGCAAAGTAGTGGCTACCACTCAGCTCATACTCCCTGCGAAGGGTCTCAAACGGCTTACACTTCCCATTAAAATCCACCACATGCCCAACATAGCGAAGACCAGCCGCCCTCCATTCCTGGAAAGCCGCCGTCATGGAACCCAGGGTGAACAGAATATTACCCTGCAATGGCAGCCAGCTTGAAACGGCCAGAGACCTGCCCCAGTACCGACACAGTTGCATCCATGTACGTCTGACCGGTTCCACTAGTAGGCTTCGGGTTACACGCCCAGGTAGCTGCGAGCTTTCTAAGTGCATGGCTGCCAATAGGGTCTGAGGGGTCACCAAGGCTTCCTCAAGGGCTCGATGTATAGGTCACCTAAATGCCTTGCCTGACACACCAGGGCATAAATTTGCAAATCTGGGATGCCCAGTCCGCCACGCAGTCGATGCATCGGGATCCGTGCCCTCGCCCCCTTCCACAGGAATCCCCGTATCTCTCGCTCCAAACATGCAATATCACGCTGCAATAACCATACGGGAAGCGTTTGCATCCAATACAGCACACGGGGTAAAACCACCATCCCCACTGCCGCAACTCTTTCCCCCCCCCAGCGACAAGGGTAGAGGACGCCAGTCCCGCAACTGCGCCCGGAGCCCAACTAAAATCCACTCAAAGTTCCACTTATATAACTCTTTCGGATCTCTAATTAATAGAATTCCCAAATAGAGAAAGGCACCCCCAGCCCATCTAAGTGGAAACACACCTTTCCAACTCCCTTTCACATCACCTCGCACATCCAGGGCCTCGGATTTATCCATATTAATACGTAGTCCCGCTATGTTCCAAAATGTTGAAAATTCCTCCAATAGTCTGGGCAGTGACTGCTGCGGCAAGCGTAGGTGTACTAGGATATCATCCGCGAATGCCACGATCTTAAACCCATACCGTCCCATACACACCCCTCGTATGTCATTGGATAGTTCTATTCTTCATATGAAGGGGTCAACAGACAACACAAAACGCAGAAAGTGGGCACCCCTGTTTAGTACCCTTCTCCAATGGGAATGTGTCGGACAACAGCCCATTACATAGCACCCTCGCAGTCGGTCCCATGTAGAGGAGTCTGATCATGTTACAAAAGGTGCTTCCTAACTCATATTGGGGCAGGAGAGCATGTAAATACTCCCAATCCATGCGATCGAATGCCTTTTCCACATCAAAACTAATTAACAGGGATTGCCACTCCCGCTCCCGAGCCCATTCCAGAGATGCCAAAATCTTTCGTAAATTTTGCACAGCGTGCCGGACTTTCACAAAGCCCACTTGAGATACATGTATCAATTCTTCCAACATCGGGGCCAGGCGGTCTGCTAATACCTTTGCCATCACTTTTAAGTCAAAGTTCAACAATGAGATTGGTCTATAAGAGGAGGCCTACGCATGGTCTTTACCTGGTTTCGGTATTAATATAATGTGTGCCTGGTTCTCCCCCCACTTAAACCTACCCTGTTCCACTCTTTGATGGTATACCGCCATCAACGAGAGGGGCACCAAATCCCCAAACAACTTATAAAACTCGGCCCCTAGTCCATCAGGTCCCGGTGCCCTATGACACTTAGCCTTTTGTATAGCTTGGAGTATCTCCGCATGCGTGATGGGTTGTTCCAAGTGAGCTTGCTGCTCCACCCCCAATCTCGGCACTCCCATCCCTCTCAAATAACCCTCCAGGGGAATTCCAGACGTTCCCTCTCTCTGGTACAGCTTTTCATAAAAGGAATGAAACACCTGGACAATCTCGCAATTCCCCTTCTGTATCTTACCCTGGGCATCTCTTATGACCGCAACAGTCCTGGCCCCCCTACTAACCTGCAGGCAACGTGCCAGGAGTTTCCCCGGTTTATCTCCAAACCGATACAGCTGGTATCGGTAGTACATGAAGGAGTTTTTGGCTCTCCTGTGGAGTAGCTCGTTTAGGGTCGTCTGGGTTTCCCATAACAGCTTCTTATTCGTCACATTGGGACAGCCCGCATATTTACGCCGGGCCTTGATCGTTTGCTTCTCAAGGCGAATTATCTGTTCCGTTAACAATTTCTTTTTGCACACTGAATAACCAAGAATATCTCCCCACAAAACCACTTTTGCCAATTCCCAAAAAAGTTCCGGGTCAGCCTTATGATGTTCATTATTACATGCATATTCCTGCCAGCATTGCTTAAGATAAAGATGAAATTCAGTATCCCTATACAACTCTATAACGGGAAGCGTCAAATTCTGGACTGTGAGTCAGCTTGAACCCCTTTAACTCCACCCAAATCAGGGCGTGATCCAATATCTCCAACGGGCCAATTTGTGCGTCAACTACTTGTGCAAAAATACCTCCTGATACAAAAATATAATCAATCCGGGTGCTCGAGCCATGCGCTCACGACTGGTGGGTAAAATCTCTTTCCATTGGATGAAGCAGGTGCCAGGCATCAACCACCCCCAGTCGGCTTTTGAGGTCTTGCAGCGCCTTAGCCCCAGACATGCGTGTTTGATCTGCTCCCCCCTTTGAAGTGTCTAGCTCCAAGTCCAGCACCCCATTGAAATCTCCCCCTAATATCAAAGAGACATTGGGCAACTGCTCAATCCTGGAGGCCAGACGCGCATATAATGCGTGGGCCAGTACGTTGGGGCTATAAACTTTACCCATCACTATGGGTTTCCCTTCCAACATACCGTATAACAACACATATCTTCCATTTGGATCTGCTTATTCCTTTTCCAGGACAAATCTTATATGTTTATGAATCAAAATGACCATTCCACCCTTTTTTCCTTCTGCTGGGGACCCCCAACCCTGACCCACCCATTCCCTCTGCATTTTCAAATGCTTTTCACCCGATTGGTGAGTTTCCTGTAGGAATTGTAACAATTGGATCAATTGTTTACGCTATCAGAATATAGAAAGACTAGGGGACATGCAATGAAGCTACAGGGTAAACTATTTAAGACAAATAAGAGAAAATATTTTTTCACTCAACGTGTAATCAAACTCTGGAATTTGTTACCGGAGGATGTAGTAAGGGCTGTTAGTGTAGCTGGGTTTAAAAAAGGTTTGGACAAGTTCCTGGAGGAAAGATCCATAAACCACTATTAAAAAGGGACCCAGGATAATCAATGCTTGACCCAGTACAAGCATTGTGGAACCTGTGTCTTTTGGGGGATACTGCTAGGTACGTATGACCTAGATTGGCCACTGTTGGAAACAGGATACTGGGCTTGATGGACCTCGGTCAGACCCAGTATGGCATATCTTATGTTCTTATGGCTATGTCACATTTTTGTCTGGCTAAAGCTTGTAATATTTTGGATCTCTTAACTGGATTCCCAATCCCACATACATTCTATGAAATCACCTTCAGAATACCGCATATCGCGTTGGCCTATGGTTCACAACACCGAGATGTCTCCAGGGAAGCTCCCCCCTCCCCCCCCCCCAGCCTGGGGCTCCTCCCAAGTACCTATCCTAAGTCCAATTCCCACCTTTCTGGTCCAAGGTTGACTGTGCTCCCCCTCCCCCCACTCCCCCCTTACAACCCTTCCCTACCCCCCCTCTATCCCATCTCTCCCCCTTATCCCCTCTTCTCTCCTTTTTAGTCAGTTAGATGTGTGTGTGTCCCCCCCCCCCACACCCCTTCCTACGGTGTACCGCTATCTCCCCAAAATTATTTTCTCCACTCATGGTTAAATTAAATGTAAGGTATTTCTTCCCAATAGCCAGCCACATGATATACACATGACCCTCAATACCCAGGGGTTCACTCCCAATACAAACCAACACACAGTGAAATTCAAATATCCCACTTCCCACCCCTCCAAACAGCCCGACCCTGTTATTCACTCTGTAATCCCCTTAGTCCTACACATAGATATTGTGGTGGCGAGGCCACGGGAGAGCAGGAGAAAAGGGGGAAAAAACAGGCATTTTCCTCTGGGAAAGGAATTAGCTAAAGGAGTTTAGGGGTTAAAACTCCAGAGTTAGAAAAAAACTCCCTGCAGAAAGTTGGTGATAGAAAGCCACGCCCTAGCTCCATGACAACCAACACTGCTCACGAGGAACAGCTGGGAGTGGAGATAGAAAACGAAAGGGAAATTCACAGATATAAGGTGGAAGAAGTTAGAGGAAAGGAGGAGCGTAAGCAGCACAGGAAGCAGCAGCACGAGGTGCATAAGCAGCACGGGGAGCATACGCAGCACGGAGGAGAGTCCTGCAGGAGGTACGGAAGAAATCCTTTGAGAGGGAAAGCTTATCAGTGAGACGAACCAGGCTATGAAAATGGCAGAGAGTTGTCCCCAGCAGAGCAGATGGAAACAGAGCCTTCGGCAGTAAAGTCTGAGGAGAGCTTATTTCCACAAAGTAAGGTGAGCACCTTAAAAGCCTCTCATAGTTTCCTGAGAGATAAGAAACCTCCTAATTCCTCCCTCAGCAGAGAGAGGAAGCCATATTACAGAAAGTTTTAAAGGTTTTTGAAAAGTTAAAGCCTGTGACTTATGAGACAAAGTTAAACCATTTACCAACAGATTCTGAAGGGGAAAGCATGGACCTAGGAGAATCTGTGCTAGAGGATTTGCCCTCAGATATGGAAATGGATTGCTTAGTTTATGCCCAAAACTGACAAGCTATAAGGTTTAGAAAGTAGGAAACCTAGAAGCTTAGCTTTCAGTGGGGCAGTGCTGAGAAGAATATGCAAATGAGGTGCTGAGCTACGAGGCTTGACTCAGAGTTTTTCAAAAGACTGTTTTGCAAGTGAAGGCCAGAGTTTGTAATTCAGCCTCTAAGGAAAGCCTATGGGTGAGAGAAAAATAGTTGCAGTAAAAATGCCTTTGGTCTGCATAACTTGAAGAGTGTAAAGTTTGTAACCAAGTTGGAAGCTGTTGTTTGGCATGAAGAGTACTGGCTGTTTCCAGCTGAAGATATACTGTTGCCTGGCATTGTAAATAAGCTAACTTCAGAAGCAATTTATTCTGTTGATTTTGTTTCACTGGAGAAAGTATCCACCATTTTTATGTTTTGGTATTTTTGAACTGCAAAGTTCATTTGGCTGAAGAATAATAAAAATCCTGTGTGCCTTGTAAAAACCTCTCGGCTGAATTCATTCAACCTCACAACTACATGCATTGGTGATTAAACAAGGGACATTAAAAAAATAAGTTCCGTCCCCCACCACTAGGCTACCGCCTGGCCAGTAGGGGGCGTGACATTGGCGTAGTTCTTGGATTTTTCTTCAAGCCCATATCCTGACATAAGCAGTGTGTGGAGTGATACCAGAAGGAACTACAGGGACCTGGACCAGACCACCAGCAGAAGGATGGACCGAACCGGAGGATCCAGAGGGTGCCTACTTTGCTGAACCTGAGTCAACCCTACTAGCAGGTAACCCGTAGATAAAGATGGTTGATCTGGATTGCCTGCCAGGGTGGGGTACAGCGGTTCCTAAGCAGAGTACTAGGGAACAGAGTGCGTGTGAGAGAGCCGCACTTGGTTTCTTTTTTTTTTGTTTCTTTTCCAGCATCGTCGCAGAGATGGAGCAAGCGCAACTGCTAAGCTGGATGGCCGAACGGTTCCGGGAGCAGCAAGAAGTGGCCGCTCAAGCCCAGGAACACGCAGTCGCCATGATGAGGGACCAGCAGCAGCCGCTCCTCAAGATGATGAGTGACTGGTTAGGGGAGCAAAAGAACACTTCTGATCCTTTGAGGAATATGACAGGTTCCTTAGGAGCCTCACAAGGACTGGGGTTACCCGGGAAGGGAATCTTTTCATTTGGTCCTCTAACTCAGGAGGACGATATAGACGACTATATGGAAGTCTTTGAAAGAGTGGCCCACCTAAGTGGATGGCCCCAAGATCAATGGGCAGTCCGCATAGCTGCCTCACTCACTGGTGAAGCACTAGCTGCTTATCGCGCCATGCCCAGCAATCTGGCCGCCTCTTATGAAGAGGTAAAAAAGGCAATAAGGGATAGAATGGGTCTTACTCCAATGGTCTATAGACGCCATTTAATGCCGTGTAAACTAAAACTGGGAGAGACACCATGGGCCTTATGCCAACGTATAAAAGGTTTAGTATGGAAGTGGTTAGAACCACAGGGTAAAAGTCTTGATTCTCTCCTAGATTGTATAATTTTGGAGCAATTTGTGGAAGCTGTTCCAATGGAGTTAAAGTCTTTCCTGATTCTCCAGGAATGCAAGAATACCAAAGAAGCAACCTCGCTGGCGGAGCGCTTCCTGGAAGCCAGGTTGGTCAGCCAGGCGCAGGTGGGTGTTGCAAAAAGTCCTGAAAGTAGAGTTTCAGAAAAGAAAGGAAACACAATGCTGGGGGAAATCATGGGAGTTAAGCCTAAGAGAAAACCTGTATTTGCTCAAGGTAAATGTTTTACTTGTGGGGAAGTGGGACACTTCAGTAGGAATTGCCAGGCCAGGACAGCGCTTGTATCCACCCGTTGCAAGGAAAATGGGGAAGGATTCTTGCTGGCTGTGGAGGTGGAGGGCATTCCCACAGAAGCCCTGTTGGACTCGGGTGCTGATCAGTCAATGATTTCAAGCAAATTATGGACTGATATCCAAGCCCACAGTGATCAGGCCCCAAGACCAACTGAGCAGAGTATTAAGATTAGATGTGTGCACGGTGCCGCATCGTCATACCCCTTAAGTAAGGTGAAAATGAAGGGCTTAGGTTTAGAGCGAGAGACTTTAGTCGCTGTAGTCCCTAGGCTCCCTCATGCCTTAGTTTTAGGGAAGGACTGGCCTCAGTTCAGGCGAGGCCTAGTGGAAGGACTACAAACCAGGACAGGTCTAGTATCTACCAGGGCCCTCTCCAAAGCTGAGATAGAGGCTCAGGACCCAGTAGATGAACCCCTCCCTGACTTGCCTTCGCATGAGGAGTTGATAACATCCCCTACTAAAACACATAGGGAGAGGAAGGCTGATAAGAAGAAGGCTAAGCAGATGAGAAAACAGAATAAAGCAGAACTAGCAGCAGGGCAAGAATTACCATGGGCTCCTGCAGACCTAGTGGGCAAGTTTCCTTCTTTCCCGGAGGAACAAAGGGATGACCCTGCCCTATCACGGGCCTTTAAATATGCCAGTACAGAGACGGAAACCCTACCCTGATTCTTTCTGGAGGAGGGGCTGTTATATCGAGAAAGCCTAGACCCTCAGTTAGGACTCACATAGAAACAATTAGTGATACCACTTTTAAAAATTTGGTTTTGAGGTTGGCCCACGACCACCCTACAGGCGGTCATAAAGGTGTTTGCGGTACGTTGGACCAGATTTTATCGTGCTTTTATTGGCCAGGAATTTTTAAGGAAACCGCAAAATTCTGTGAGGCCTGCCCTCAATGTCAAAGGGTTTCTTCATCCCATCCAAAGAAAGTACCATTAGTTTCCGTACCCCTTATATCCAAACCTGTGTATAGGTTAGCGATGGATATAGTGGGCCCCCTGAAGAGGACTCCCCGGGGGTTTCAATACATACTGGTAATTATCGACCAAGCCACCCGTTTCCCGTGGACCATTCCCTTACGGAATACATCCGCTAGAGTCATTGCGGCCGAAATAGTAAAGCTGTTTTGTGAGATTGGGTTTCCCCAGGAAGTTTTAACCGATCGTGGGAGTAACTTCCTTTCTAAATACCTAGCTCAAGTCTGAGATGCCTTTGGCATTTGCCATGTTAAGACAGCCGCTTACCACCCACAATCAAACGGTTTAGTTGAAAGGCTAAATCAAACTATAAAAAGAATGTTGAAGAGAAGTCTAGGAGGTGAGATGTCTGATTGGGATATAGTACTCCCGTTCGTGTTGTACGCATGCAGAGAACGTAAGCAGTCTTCTACTGGCGTATCTCCATACGAGTTGATGTATGGGTGAATCCCCAGAGGGGTCTTGGACATATTACGGGAGCAGTGGGTGGAGCCAGCCCTAGAGGAGGTAGAAGTTCCAAAATTTTTAAGAGACCTGAAAGGACGCTTGCAGCGTACCACCCAGGTGGCGAAGGGAAATAGTATTACTAGTCGAACCCGCCAGAAAAAGTATTATGTCCAGTCTGCCCGACCCCGCCAATTGGAGATAGGTGAGAAAGGTGGTTGTTATGGTAGATGGATCCAGCCCAAAGTTTGAAGCCAAATGGAAAGGCCCTTATAGGGTCATCAAACGAGTGGGACCAGTTTCGCATATAGTAAAGACGAGGAAAGGAAGACAGCAAACTTTCCATATAAATGTATTGCAACCGTGGCATGAGCGGGTAGCGCTAGCTCGGTTAGCTACAACACCAGGTGAATTGGATAGCTGTCACAGAGAGCAGACCATCCCTTTTGGAATTCCGTGCTGTGCCGACAGTTGTCTGCCAGCCCGGAATATCTTAAGGGGGGGGGGATCTGTGGTGGCAAGGCCACAGGAGAGCAGGAGGAAAGGGGGAAAAAACAGGCATTTTCCTCTGGGAAAGGAATTAGCTCCAGGAGGTTAGGGGTTAAAACTCCAGAATTAGAAAAAAAACTCCCTGCAGAAAGTTGGTGATAGAAAGCCACGCCCTAGCTCCATGACAACCAGCACTGCTCAAGAGGAACAGCTGGGAGTGGAGATAGAAAACGAAAGGGAAATACACAGATATAAGGTGGAAGAAGTTAGAGGAAGGGAGGCGTGTAAGCAGGAGCATAAGCAGCACAGGAAGCAGCAGCCCGAGGTGCATAAGCAGCACGAGGAGCATACGCAGCACGAGAAGCACGGAGGAGAGAAGGAACACGTAGCAAGGCCTGTACACAGAGTAAGGCATGAGCCCAAGGAGTCCTGCAGGAGGTACGGAAGAAATCCTTTGAGAGGGAAAGCTTATCAGTGAGACGAACCAAGCTATGAAAATGGCAGAGAGTTGTCCCCAGCAGAGCAGATGGAAACAGAGCCTTCGGCAGTAAAGTCTGAGGAGAGCTTATTTCCACAAAGTAAGGTGAGCACCTTAAAAGCCTCTCATAGCTTCCTTTCATCCACCGCGTGCTCTCCCAGGAGGGATCGAGCTCTCTATAGCAGCGGGACATCCCAGCAGCATCCACTAACCAATCGGGGCAGATCGGCTCCCCTACAAACAGGGCGCCGTTCCAGGAAGCAGCCCTTTCATCCACCGCGTGCTCTCCCAGGAGGGATCGAGCTCTCTATAGCAGCGGGACATCCCAGCAGCATCCACTAACCAATCGGGGCAGATCGGCTCCCCTACAAACAGGGCGCCGTTCCAGGAAGCAGCCCTTTCATCCACCGCGTGCTCTCCCAGGAGGGATCGAGCTCTCTATAGCAGCGGGACATCCCAGCAGCATCCACTAACCAATCGGGGCAGATCGGCTCCCCTACAAACAGGGCGCCGTTCCAGGAAGCAGCCCTTTCATCCACCGCGTGCTCTCCCAGGAGGGATCGAGCTCTCTATAGCAGCGGGACATCCCAGCAGCATCCACTAACCAATCGGGGCAGATCGGCTCCCCTACAAACAGGGCGCCGTTCCAGGAAGCAGCCCTTTCATCCACCGCGTGCTCTCCCAGGAGGGATCGAGCTCTCTATAGCAGCGGGACATCCCAGCAGCATCCACTAACCAATCGGGGCAGATCGGCTCCCCTACAAACAGGGCGCCGTTCCAGGAAGCAGCCCTTTCATCCACCGCGTGCTCTCCCAGGAGGGATCGAGCTCTCTATAGCAGCGGGACATCCCAGCAGCATCCACTAACCAATCGGGGCAGATCGGCTCCCCTACAAACAGGGCGCCGTTCCAGGAAGCAGCCCTTTCATCCACCGCGTGCTCTCCCAGGAGGGATCGAGCTCTCTATAGCAGCCGGACATCCCAGCAGCATCCACTAACCAATCGGGGCAGATCGGCTCCCCTACAAACAGGGCGCCGTTCCAGGAAGCAGCCCTTTCATCCACCGCGTGCTCTCCCAGGAGGGATCGAGCTCTCTATAGCAGCGGGACATCCCAGCAGCATCCACTAACCAATCGGGGCAGATCGGCTCCCCTACAAACAGGGCGCCGTTCCAGGAAGCAGCCCTTTCATCCACCGCGTGCTCTCCCAGGAGGGATCGAGCTCTCTATAGCAGCGGGACATCCCAGCAGCATCCACTAACCAATCGGGGCAGATCGGCTCCCCTACAAACAGGGCGCCGTTCCAGGAAGCAGCCCTTTCATCCACCGCGTGCTCTCCCAGGAGGGATCGAGCTCTCTATAGCAGCGGGACATCCCAGCAGCATCCACTAACCAATCGGGGCAGATCGGCTCCCCTACAAACAGAGCACCATCCCGCGCACCCGCGCCATCGGGCCCGCGCCTGAGGGCCTCGCCAGAGGGCCCTTTGGCGTGGCCCTTAGGCGGAGGCCCGTATAAAGGAGTTGCAACACAAACGAAAGACACTCGCAACGTAAGCTAAGGATCCCTATGGCTTTACCCACACACTTGAAGACATCAAGTTGAATCATCAAGCTGAATCTTTCGAGTGTCTTTACCGAAGCATACGCAACGCCTATGGTGAGGTTACTACAGCCTACTCCCTGATATTAGCACCAAATACTTTAACTCTTATTTCTTGTTAGCAAAAACATAGCACATCTTAGAATTACTCCTTTTCTAGGTGCTTACCCAGCATCTTTGTATCCACTTTTCTATCCTCCCACCATTATCTACAATGTATTTGAATTGCTGATTCATTGCATGTTACCAGCTAGACAGCCCAGCTAAATACATTGGAACGGAGTCTGTTACCTCTAAATCCTCTGTTCACATAACCAACAAATTTGCATATTACTGTCTAGATAACCAATTGCTGTTCCATTGTATTCTACTAGATAGATAGCCCAGCTAATTGTATTCTAGCTGAATCTGTCACCTTAAGATAGTTTGTCTACCTATCCAATTAATTGCTTATTTCTATCTGGATAACCAACTGCCTTACACAGGACTGTCTGATAATAACCGATCTGTATTTTACTGCTTTGACAGCAAATTACTCGCACAGTATCTATAGTCATTTGCTTACATTCTGATACTCAGTTAACAAACCCAACACACTGTGCATACATTCTGATACTCAGTTAACAAACCCAACACACTGTGCATACCCTTCCACTGCCACTCTTACTACTATACACAGGACAGTTACATCTAAAATGTCTTCCTCAAATACCTTCTGGCTAAAACTATTATGCAGCTGTTTAACAATTATTACACTAATCACACTGACCAACAGTCTAAACAACAAAAACTACAAACCAATCCCAATAATACAAAGAATCTCCCGTCCAGATCCCCCATCATCTCATATGCCCACTGGCATCAACACAAAAATAAATCATCACAGACTAATACATATAAAACCTACTACTCTCACCCATCCACATACGCAACCGACAACCATACACACCTTGTCCTGTATATTAATAAATGCAAGATCTATGAAAAATAAATTACCTATTTTCATAGATTTACTAAATGACCAAAAGCCAGATATACTATGTGTTACTGAAACCTGGCTAACTGACTCTGATGTTGTTTACCTAAACCAACTCAACACGAACAACTATGACATAACTCATACACACAGAAACTCTAAAAAAGGAGGTGGAGTCCTTATAATGTCAAAAAAAGAACTAAAGGCTAAACCACATCGATCTGTCCTCCCAAATAATATTGACACCCTCATCTTAAAAATTGCCCATTTCAAAATTTGTTTATTATACAGACCACCGGATCAAAAATCTGAAAACTTAGATGCCCTAATAGAACTCCTCAGCTCATCCACAGTCACTAACCCTATAATATTACTAGGAGATTTTAACCTCCCATCCCTACCCCCCTCACACTCAGCTCTTTTCCTGGAATCATTAGCTGATATGGGCTTCCTCCAAATAATTAACTCAAAGACCCATAATAAAGGAGGAACCCTTGACCTAGTCTTTCTACCAGAAGCATTCCAAAAATATTTTAACCGGTCATCGCTCGTGTGTACACCTATTCCTTGGTCTGACCATCACCTGATCAAATTCACCTTAGCCTACACTGGAAGAAACAACAAAAATAACTTACAGATAACCCCCCCACCTAGATTCACAAAATTTAACGCTGAAGAATTCATTGATCTAACTATTCCCTATCTCCCCCTTGTACCAACTGACCTAGATGAAGCCGTCGCAACATGGCACAATACAATTAACAATGCAGCTACATGTAAGCAACCCACCAAGAAGAAAAGCAACTCTAGAATAGGAGATGCCCCCTGGTTCAACAGCACCTTAAGACGAATGAAGAGAGAATTGAGAAATATTGAATCCAAATGGCGCAAAACCAAATCTATCCCTTCTTATGACGCTTATCACAGCTACCTTAAAAAGTACAAAGAAGCTTCAGACGGTGCAAAGAAAAACTACCACACATCTATACTAACCAAATCCATTAATAGACCAAGAGAACTTTTCAGCATCGTCCAAAACCTAACTAATAACTCATACGACACCAGCAATGATACTATTGATATCTCTGCCCAGACTCTAGCAAACCACTACATAAATAAATCAAAAACATTTGCATTCACACCAAATCCTCTATCCCTTTCCCACCATCATCAAATAAAACAATGGTCCGACTTCCACCCTATAACCAAAGACACTCTCAAGATTACTATTTCAAACTTGAACACTACGACTTCTCAACTTGATCCATGTCCGGTAAACTGGATCAAGCATACCCTCCCTACACTATCCCCCTTTATCCTTCCTATAGTCAATCTGTCGCTGCGCCAAGGATACTTACCACCTCCCCTCAAACATGCACAAATCCGACCGATAATAAAAAATAACACCCTCGACAAAACATCACCTAATTCCTACAGACCTATCTCTAGCATTCCATTCATGGCAAAACTAATTGAAAAGGTCGTTCAAACTCAAACACAGGATCACATAGAAACCTCAGCCCCCTTGATGACCAACAATATGGCTTTCATCCCTATCATGGCGTAGACACTCTATTAACCGTACTCCTTGATACCTTAATACGAGGTATTGATAACCCTAAACAAGCCTTCATCCTCCTCTTTCTAGACATCTCTGCAGCGTTTGACAGTGTACACCATGCTGTAATGCTTAATAGATTAAAACAAATAGGAATCCACTCAACTGTACATAATTGGTTCACCTCATACCTAACTGATCGAACCCAAACCGTCCGAACTAACACAGAAACTTCTAAAACATACAAACAGGAAATTGGTCTCCCCCAAGGCTCCGCCCTCTCCGCCCTCTTATTTAATATATATATTCAACCAGTCTGTGACATTTTCAAGAAATTCAAAGTACACTATCACATATACGCAGATGATATGATGATGTACATACCATTCACAATCCCAACACTCCCACTACAACTGTTATCAGAATGCTTCTCTGAATTAACAATCTGGCTAAAAGACCACAATCTCCACATCAATCATGCTAAAACTGATATATTAATAGTAACTAAAAATCAATCATACATACCTCCAACACACATCACTCTCCAAAATCACAACATTACAATCAAAAACGAAGTAAAATACCTAGGTGTCACCATTGACTCACACCTTAGTATGGACACACATATTAGAAACATCACTAAGAAAATCTACTTTAAACTCAAAATTTTAAAACAATTACGTCCCCTTGTACTTCTACACGATTTTCTGAGCATTATTCAGGCTATCATCACTCCACACTTTGATTTCGCAAATCTCACCCTACTAGGAACAACAAAACAGAACATAAAGAGACTCCAACTTGCCCAAAATGCAGCAGCAAGAATCGTAATGAAGGTTCCACCATTTGAGCACATTACACCTATATTAGCAAACCTTCACTGGCTCCCAATTCAATCCAGAATAAATTACAAATTGATTATCACTACATTTAAGACACTAAATACAATGGCCCCAGTCTCTTTAACAAAAATTATCACTAAAGACACATCCCAAACTGCGCTACGGAGAGGCCACGCGAATAAAATTAGGATCCCAAAGGATTTCACAACTACCAAAAAAACAACTAATAAAAAAGCGTTTTCACATGCGGCTCCCACCCTATGGAACTCCCTCCCCGAAGAAATAAGAGCATTAAAAGATGCAAAGGAACTCCGCAAGAAATTAAAAACATATCTATTCACCTCCCACTTCGGCACACTAGAAAATACCCCACCACTAACAGGAAATGGTTAATAGTGAACCCAAAGTATACCAATTTAAATTTTCTCTATCTAACTACAATTAAAGCCGATTAAATAACTATTGGTAAATCCTGTAAATAGATATATGTAAATAGTTTGAATTATGTAAATAGTTTGACTGATACCTAACAAATTATTTACCATATTTAATCCAATCAAGTTTAATGTACTTAGCAACATTGTACCTAGTTAATTAATGTTCCATGTAAAACAGACCTGTTATTCTGTTCATTCTTTGTTCATTGTAAACCGCACCTGATCTGTGGAAGGTAGCGGTATATAAGCAACTGTTAAATAAATAAAATAAATAAATAAAAATAAGAAACCTCCTAATTCCTCCAAGAGCCCTCAGCAGAGAGAGGAAGCCATATTACAGAAAGTTTTAAAGGTTTTAGAAAAGTTAAAGCCTGTGACTTATGAGACAAAGTTAAACCATTTACCAACAGATTCTGAAGGGGAAAGCATGGACCTAGGAGAATCTGTGCTAGAGGATTTGCCCTCAGATATGGAAATGGATTGCTCTTTAGTTTATGCCCAAAACTGACAAGCTATAAGGTTTAGAAAGTAGGAAACCTAGAAGCTTAGCTTTCAGTGGGGCAGTGCTGAGAAGAATATGCAAATGAGGTGCTGAGCTCCGAGTCTTGACTCAGAGTTTTTCAAAAGACTGTTTTGCAAGTGAAGGCCAGAGTTTGTAATTCAGCCTCTAAGGAAAGCCTGTGGGTGAGAGAAAAATAGTTGCAGTAAAAATGCCTTTGGTCTGCATAACTTGAAGAGTGTAAAGTTTGTAACCAAGTTGGAAGCTGTTTGGCATGAAGAGTACTGGCTATTTCCATCTGAAGATATACTGTTGCCTGGCATTGTAAATAAGCTAACTTCAGAAGCAATTTATTCCATTGATTTTGTTTCACTGGAGAAAGTATCCACCATTTTTATGTTTTGGTATTTTTGAACTGCAAAGTTCATTTGGCTGAAGAATAATAAAAATCCTGTGTGCCTTGGAGAAAAACCTCTCGGCTGAATTCATTCAATCTCACAACTACATGCATTGGTGATTAAACAAGGGACATTAAAAAAATAAGTTCCGTCCCCCACCACTAGGCTACCGCCTGGCCAGTAGGGGGCGCGACAATATATCTTTTTAAGTTAGTTGTGAAATCAGCCTAACATTCACTGCAAGCCTAGCAGACCGTAGTTTTCCGAAACAATCCCCCTGAACTACTAGTCTGCTGCTCACCCTCCGCAATCTATGAATCTGCCAAGTTCACAAGATGTTTTCAGGACTCCTCTCCCGGCTCCACAATAGGGGGTGACTTCTTCCGTGTCAGTCCCTCCACATATTTAGTCGCGTCTGCCGCTGTAGCAAAGCTCCGTTGTGTCCCATCATGCATGGTATGAAGCCTAGAGGGATACTGCACGGTAAATCTAATGTTGCCCTCCACCAGCTTTTGACAAAGGGGTGCATATGCCCTCCACCTCTGGCTCAGGGCTGCCAAATAGTCCTGCGTTATTCTTACTTTAATATTATCCTTAACAACTCCTCCAGATTTCCGAGCCCCATTCAACACTGCCTCTTTCTGGGGAAAGTGCAGGAATTTGGCCAACACCACACGGGGTCTACTATCGGTTGACCGCTTAGGCTCCACTCTGTGTACTCTCTCCAACTGGAGCCGTCCATGCTCTTCCCTGCTGCCCAGCACCTGCAGAATTAGGGCCTCCAGATAGGCTTTTAAGTCTTTATCTTGCACACTGCTCGGGATGGCCAAAAAGCGGAGGTTGTTGTGACAGGAGCGGTTTTCAAGATCGTCTGTTTTGGCTTCCTGTAACCGTAACGCATCCTGCAGGCTCCTCACCTTGTGCATCAGAGTTTCCACGCGCTCCTCCATCGCCCCGACTCGGGCCTCTGCCTCCTGCAATTGACTGCCCAAGGACTCCATCAAGGTCTGCAAGGCATCAATTTTGCCGTGCAGAGCATCAAATTGGCCCGATAATGCCTGAGACACCGCTACCAATATCTCCGCTATAGCTACCGGCGATACAGGCAGAGAGGGCGACTGAGGTGATTCCGCCATTTTTGATTGCCCTGTCAGCCGCTCCTTTTCTCTCCTGCTGGTTTTCGCCCATGCCGCATGGTCCGCACCTGTCACCAACCAGGTTGTCTGCTACTTTGCCAAAGGTTCGGGAGTAGTCTTACAGCTTAAATATGGCCCAATTTAGTGGCGGGAGAAGGGGGGGCTCGGAGCTCGAGCAGTTCACGACCGCCCGATCTCACCACATCATGTGACCTCCAGATTCTGGCATTCTTACAGGATGGTTTGGAGAAAGGCTTAGCAGCCGCATCCTTGAAGGTGCAGGTAACAGCGTTGTCCTGTTATAGAGGAAACATAGGAGCAGAAGCGCTGGGTGGGCATCCAGACATTAAGTGTTTTTTTAAGGGTGGTGGCTCTTTTGAGGCCACCATGTAGACAGGTAGTACCAAAGTGGAATCTCCCTTTCGTATTAGAGGCATTGGGGTGCGAGCCATTTGAGCCATTGTCAAGAGTGTCATTAAAGGACCTCACTCTCAAGGTAGTGTTCCTGGTAGCTATCTGTTCGGCTAGGAGAATCTGAGCTACAGGCTTTGTCTTGTAGGAAACCTTTTCTGTCTTTTTATGATACGAAGGTGGTTTTGAGGCCAGTGCCGTCCTTTTTGCCCAAAATAGTCTCGGCGTTTCACGTGAATCAGGTGGTGTCATTACCGGTGTTCAGTGAGGATGCGGATGGTTCCTCCGCTGGAAAGTTACACCTCTTGGATGTTCGTTGGGCATTAAAGAAGTATATCCGAAGGATGGTGTGTTTTTGCAGGTCAGATAGACTATTCGTCCTGTTCGGAGGGCCGAGAAAAGGAGAGGTGGCATCAAAAGCTTCCATTGCCAGGTGGATTAAAGAAGCCATAGCATCCGTGTATGTTTTGAAGGGTAAAGCGGTACCAGAAGGGCTGAGAGCTCATTCGACTAGAGCACATGCGGCATCCTGGGCTGACTTCCGTTTAGTACCAGCTGTAGAGATTTGTAAGACAGCAACCTGGTCATCATTAAATTCTTTTGTCAAACATTACCGTCTGGATGTTCAGGCGGAAAGGGATACGTGTTTTGGATCAGTGATACTTCAGGCTGGTCTAGCAGGTTCCTCCCGTTGATTTCTTTCACTGCTCTGTTACATCCCCAGAGGTTCGGGACTAGACTGGAGGGACGATAAGGAAGATGAAATTAGACTTACCTGCTAATTGTTGTTCCTTGAGGAACTCCAGTATAGTCCCGCATCCCTCCCTGGTTTTTCTTTGGACTAGAGCCTGAAGCGAAGGAGGTATAACAGGTAAGATGAAGAGGGAGCTTGTTGGCTTATGGTCCATAAGGGGAGGTTCTTGACAGGGGGATTATGTTTGGGTCGCTGTCCTCCTTAAGGGGGAGGGCAGGCCTAAGCAGTTCTAACAAACGTTAGTATGGAGGAGGGGGAGATCAGACGAAGAGAGATTTACTCCCTTAAAAGTTATTCAATTAGTTTACAGTTGTTCGTAGTGTGTTACTACTTAATTGTTGCTCCGGTGAGTCTGCTTTGTCAATAGGTTACTGGAGTGAGGAGGCGGTTCCTGGGAGGATATACCAGTGTCATCACAAAAAGGATGACGTTTCTCAGTCTCCAAGCTGCTGGAGGAGGAGCAAAACCCCAGAGGTTCGGGACTAGACGAGTCCCTCAAGGAACAACAATTAGCAGGAAAGTCTAATTTCATCTTAGCAGATCTGCTAACCACATTAATTGTGTTGAATATGCCCCCTCCTCCCAAGTTTCCTCCCTATTGGTCAAGATGAATGTCTTCAAATCAACATGCATAGGATGCTTTGGCCATAGACTGGATTTGGTCCCTTTTGTATGCATATCCTCCCACCCCTGAACTCCAAAGCTCTACAGAAATTCCTAAGCAGACCAGGTGCAATAATTTTTCGAGGCTAGTGAGATGCTAAGACAAACTGTTTCCTATTCCCACAAGGCTGTCCATTTAATTTAACCTCCAACTTAATCAAGTATTTCCAACATTAATGATGCAAAATCAGCAAACTACTGCATCTAAATCTCCAGTCCCCAGTGCTAACAGCCTGGAAATTGAGCATTGCCTAGTTCAGTGGTTCTCAACCCAGTCCTCTGGGGCCCCCGGACAAGTCAGGTTTTCAGGATATCCACAATGAATATGCATGAAATAGATCTGCATGCACTGTTTCCATTGTATGCAGATCTATCTCATGCATATTCATTGTGGATATCCTGAAAACCTGACTGGCCTGGGAATCCCAGAGGATTGGGTTGGAAACCACTGGTCTAGTTGCTTCATTGGATCTACTGCCACCAATTCAGGAATGCAGAACATTTTTGTCACAGCAAGAAAACCTCCTATAAGGTCTTGTGTCTTCAAGTGGAAATTATTTTCTATTTGGTGTTCCACATAGGGCCAAGATCTTTTTCTGTGCCCCCTTAATGTCATATTAAATATCTGTACATCTCTGTCAGCTTCAGACATCCTCTGTCAAAGTATACCTGAGTGTCCTATCTGCCTAACTTGTTTTCATAACCCAGGCTCCAGCTTCCCAGTATCCGCTTGTAGGCATATGGATCAGTCTGCTGATTGAGAAAGTGCAAACTTGGCCACATTAAGATGGAGCCTGCACGCCTAGGCTTATGAGATGCTACATGGCCGCAACTAAAGTGAACAGAGGAGGACTCCGGATTCATCATTTCAGTTCTGAGGGTGAGTAGTGGAGTGCCTCAGGGATCAGTCCTGGGACTGCTACTGTTCAGTGACTTTGTGGGGGATATTGCCGAACGGTTAAAAGCTAAAGTTTGCCTTTTTTGCAGATGATATGAAGATATGCAACAGAGTGGATACTTCAGAGGGGGTAGGCAACATGAGAAAAAATATACAAAAATTAGAAGAATAGTCAAATGCTTGGCAGTTTAGATTTAATGCAAAAAAAGTGATGCACTTGGGATGCAGAAACTCAAAGGGGATTGGGGATGAGAGATAGGTATGTTTGGACCAAGAGAGGGACCTCGGAGTTATAGTATCTGAGGATCTCAAGGTGGTGAAACTGTGTGACAAGGCAATGGCCAAAGCCCAGAAGGATGTTAAGCTGTATACACAGAGGAATAACCAGCAGGAAGGAGCAGGTATTAGTGCCCCTGTACAGGTTGTTGGTGAGGCCTCACTCGGAATATTGTGTTCAGTTTTGGAGACCATACCTTACAAAGGATATAAAAAGACTTGAAATGGTTTAGAGGAAGGCGACTAAAATGATTTGAGGTCTGTGCCAGATGGAATATGAGAAAACACTTGAGTACCTAAATATGTATACCCTAGGAAAAGAGGAGAGAGTTAGGGGGGATATAATACAGATGTTTAAATACTTAAAATGTATTCATGAACAAACGAACCTTTTTCCACAACGGGGAAGCTGTAGAACTAGAGGACATAAAATGAAGCTGCAAGGAGGTAAATTTAAACGCATCGTCTGGAAATACTTCTTCATGGGAAGGATGGTGGATGCCTGGAATGCCCTCCTGAAAGAGGAGGTGGGAGCAAAAACAGTGACTGAGTTCAAAAAGGCATGGGACAGACATAGAGGATTACTACATAACAAGAGGATGGAATAAAAACTAACATAAATAACTTCTAAATGGAGAGGGGGTAACCTTCCTGGAGCAGCACATACAACTCTACAATTCTGGCACCTTACTGGGCAGAATAAATGGACCATGCTGGTCTTTATCTACCCTCGCTTACCATGTTACTGTGATCATAAGTAGAAGACAAACACCCTTGGAATGCTTCAATGAGGCTCTGTATCCTGCCGAGAAGCCAAGCTGGCCTTTGGCCAATGAAGGGGAGCTCTCCTGCAAATGACTGATACTTGAGGATACCTTCGGAACCACTAATTTGAATTTCTAAGGCTGCATATGCCAATTTTCAGTTAATGATGGACCAAGAACAATAAAATGAGGCTCAAGACAAAGAATTTGGCTTTTGCCCGCCAGATGCCTGCATGCATTCCTGAAACATGGTATGCATCACAGAAGAAGCAGCGAGGACCTCATGCTTCTAGCAGCTCCAGTCTCTTTATTTCACTCTTAAACAGGAATAGTTGGCTAATACAGCTTTACTTTTATAGAGCAAGTGGGAATTACATGAGAGAAAAGGATAATTTATTTATTTATTTATTTTATTTACAGTTTCTTTTATACCGCACTATTCGACATCAGCGCGGTTTACAATGAACAGAAACTACACTTACCAAATATTGATCGGTGCTTACAATGAACAGCTGGGTATACATTAAACAGGTTTACATAATGATCTTTATCGTCTCCATAGAGGTCTGTTATAACCAATTAACTGTTTACTTGTAGTTTAATGCAACTTACTGATTGTTTATGCTAATGTTTTAAGTAATTTTAATCAATACTAAAAGTTACTTAAGAACTAGGAGATGAATTTTACTCTTTTTGCCTAGATATTGATGGGATACTCAGATTGGGAATTTGGAAAGGTCATGCAAGTTCTTGTGAGGCCCCAATTGTCACTACCCATTGATCTCAAAGTTCATGAGACCCTCCTGCCTCTTAAATCTCCAATACAGAAGCCTCCATTTCTGCTGGACCTCAAATAATGCTTTCTACCTTCATGAAATGTCCTTTGAGCCAATAGAATCATCATTGTTACAGTACGTCACATGGAAAGTGCGTTTCCTAGTGACAGTTACCTTGGCCAGAAGAATCAGCAAGTTTTAGGCCTTAGTCACCTGTATATGGTATACTCCATTTCATTACGATAAAGTAGTCCTGCAGACCCATCTGTATTTCCTACCAAATATGAGTCACATCCTTGACATCAATGAAGAAAGGAGTGTTGCCTGCTTTTAATCCTAAACCTCATATGCACCTACACAAGAAAGCTTTCCACACCCTGAACTGTAAACAAGCTCTAGCTTACTACTTGAAAAGGACAGAACATATCAGGAAGTCTACATGACTGGCTGTATCCTTAAAACAACTTAATGCTCTAGTGGCAAAACAAACGCTAGAAATCTGCTAAAATTCTCTCTTTAATTATGTTATGATCAAGCTGATCTCCCTCTGGTCAACAAAGGTAAACCACACCAAATCAAATCTAGTGCTCCTATATAGCACCGCATCACTAGATAGTATCTGTAAAGCAAACGTTCTTGCTCTGTACATTCACTTCCCATTGTCCTTTAATCAAGGACATTGCCTTGGTCAAGCAGAACTTAGCAATCTGTATGAACTGTTCAACTCTCACACAAGAGTGGGTTGCTCCTCAACAGTGGAACAATTTTCTCAAATGCTGGAGCAACCCTGAGTTTGTGATTACTGCATGTGTGCGCAAGATTTGATCCTGCATGTCAACAGAGAAAACAAATTTGCTTACCTGTAACGTCTGTTCTTCATAGAGCTGGATTAATCAGGCACGCAATCCCATCCACCTCGCTAAAAACTGATTCTGAGGTTCAAATAAACTTAGAAGACTGCTGCATGAACATAAGAACATAAGATATGCCATACTGGGTCAGACCAAGGTCCATCAAGCCCAGTATTCTGTTTCCAACAGTGGCCAATCTAGGTCATATGTACCTAGCAGTTTCCCCAAGAGACACAAGTTCCACAATGCTTGTACTGGGTCAAGCATTGATATCTTCGGTCACTTCTTAATAATGGTTTATGGACCTTTCCTCCAGGAACTTGTCCAAACCTTTTTAAACCCAGCTACACTAACAGCCTTTACTACATCCTCCGGTAACAAATTCCAGAGTCTGATTACACGTTGAGTGAAAAAATATTTTCTTTTATTAGTCTTAAATAGTTTACCCTGTAGCTTCATTGCATGTCCCCTAGTCTTTCTATATTCTGATAACGTAAACAATCGATCTATGTTTACCCGTTCCACTCCGTTCATTAATTTATAGACTTCTATCATATCTCCCCTCAGCCGTCTCTTTTCCAGGTTAAAGAGCCCTAACCTTTTTAGCCTTTCTTCATAGGAGTAGCCTTCCATCCCCTTTACCATTTTGGTGGCTCTTCTCTGAACCTTTTCTAAAATCGCTATATCCTTTTTAAGATACGGCGACCAGAATTGCACACAATATTCAAGGTGCGGTCTCACCATGGAACGATATAGAGGCATTATAATATCTTTTGTTTTATTTTCCATTCCTTTCCTTATCATACCTAGCATTCTATTTGCTCTCTTGGCCGCCGCTGCACACTGGGCCGAGGGTTTTAACATGGTATCCACAATGATGCCTAAATCTTTTTCCTGGGTAGTGGTTCCTAATGGTGGAACCTTGCATCGTGTAACCATAGTTTGGGTTGTTCTTCCCTAGGTGCATAACCTTGCACTTGTCCACATTAAATTTCATCTGCCATTTTGATGCCCAGTCTTCCAATTTATCAAGATCCTCTTGCAATTTTTCACAATCCTCTTGGGTTTTAACAACTTTAAATAGTTTTGTGTCATCTGCAAATTTGATAACCTCACTCGTTATTCCATTTTCCAGGTCATTTATGAATATGTCAAAAAGCAGCGGACCCAGCACAGATCCCTGGGGTACACCACTATTCACCTTTCTCCATTGGGAAAATTGGCCATTTAGCCCTACCCTCTGCTTTCTATCTTTTAACCAGTTCCTGATCCACAATAGTACACTGCCTCCTATCCCATGACTCTTTAGTTTTGCCAAAAGTCTCTGATGAGTGACCTTGTCTCAAAGGCTTTCTGAAAGTCCAGATACACAATATCAACCGACTCACCTTTGTCCACCTGTTTATTCACTCCTTCAAAAAAACATAACAGATTAGTAAGACAAGATCTTCCTTGTCTAAAGCCATGTTGGCTGTCTCCCATTAGGTTGTGACTATCTACATGCTGAGTAATTTTATTCTTTATGATGGTTTCTACCATTTTTCCCGGTACTGACGTCAGGCTCACCGGTCTGTAGTTTCCCGGATCACCCCTGGAACCCTTTTTAAAAATTGGTGTTACATTGGCGATCCTCCAATCTTCAGGAATTAGAGATGATTTTAATGATAGTTCACAGATTACTGATAGCAGGTCTGCAATCTCATATTTCAGTTCTTTCAACACCCTTGGATGTATACCATCCGGCCCAGGTGATTTGCTACTCTTCAGTTTATCTAATAGTTGTAAGACATCTTCCCGATGTATCGATATTTCCTTCAATTCTTCCGCACCTTTAAATACCACTTCAGTCATGGGTAACATCCCTACATCTTCCTCAGATGCTGCATGTGAGAAGAACTGTGCACACTCAGAACTATGCATTAGTTCTGAACTCTAGGAGAGCTGTTCCATTGTGGCACCATCAGATGATGTCATCTACTTGTAAACCTGATTAATTTTGTCTAGAGTGTCTCACCCAATCTCCTCCAACCTTCATGCTGTGGACTTATCAGCTCTCTCCACTACTGTCTAATCAGCTCTTTCCTCCACTGTGTCATCTGAGTCTGCTGATGAGGCAATATCTTTCTACAACACTGCACTCTCCTCTGCTTTGGAAGCTCTTGCTCCTTCCATGCCACATCCTTCTGTCCTTGACAACCCACTACCTGTGTTCCTGTGCCTTCTCAGCTGAGTGCATTTGGCTCAAATCCCATACCCTTGCAGACTTTCTACACTTCAAATTCATGCTAGCCTCTTTCCAATTAGCCATAGCACTCGTCAAATAAGACTATTATATCCACCTAACACTCTTGCCTTTGACTGTTACTATCTTTACAACTATCAGCACTTCCCTCAAAGTGCCTCCACCTCCAACCCCCTTCTTCCCTTTCTGCCCAGACTTTGACTATTTCCATGACAAAGTCCACAAGATTACACTTGAATTCCTCACGAGGTCATCTCTATCCCACCTTCCCCTCTCTTCATTCACAACTCCTCCCCTCAACCTCTGCCACCCTTTCTTCCTTTTCTAAGATCACTGAGAAGGAAACCACACATCATCTTTCCTCCTTCAAACTCACTACCTGCTCCTCTGATCCTATTCCCACCCATATACTGAGCTCTATCTCCTCTGCTGTCATTCCTTCTTTTTGTCATATCCTCCATCTGTTGCTTTTCACTGTAAGTGCAGTGGAAAGCATGCTATGGTTACACCTCTCCTCAAGAAACCCTCACTAGACTGTACCTGGCCTTCTGATTATCGACCCATCTTCCTCCAACTACTTGAATGTGTGATTCACCACCATGGTCTTGACTTTCTTTTCTTTTAGATCCATTCAATCTGGCTTTCTACAGTATACTGAAGCGGCTCATGCCAAAGTCTCCAGCAACTTGTTCCTGGCCAAATCCAAGGGCCTTTACTCAATCCTGATCCTCCTTAACTTTTCTGCTGCTTTTGACACTTGACCATCACCTTCTCCTTGATACCTTGTCCTTGCTTGATTTTAAGGGCTCTCTTCTATCCTGGTGGTTCTTCTCTCTCATCGCACATTTTGTGTATGTTCTGGTGGATCCTCCTTTACTGCTATCACACTCTCGGTGTAATCCAAGGATCTGTCTTGGGGTCATTCCTTCTCTCTCTCCATCCAGTTCCTTGGTGCACTCATCTACCATGGTTTTCAGTACCCTTTTTACACTGATGACTCTCAGATCTGCCTCTTGGTACCTGAAATCTCTCTGGGAATCCTGCCTGTATCTCTGCCTGCCTATCTGACATTGCTGCCTGGATGTCTCACCGCCATTGCAAATTGAACATGGCCAAAACTGAGCTGCTTATCTTTCCCCCTAAACTCACCTTCCTCCTTTCTCTATTTCTGTGGATAACATTCTATTTCTCCCTGTTTCCTTGGCTCACAATCGTGGGGTCATCTTTGACTCCTCCCTCTCGTTCTCCACACACATCCAACTGATTGCTAAAACCTGTCATTTCTTTTTCTACAACATCAGTAAAATTTCCCCCTTACTTTCTGAACACACTATTATAAGACCCTTATCCACTCTTCAGTCACCTCCTGACTAGATTATTGCAACCTCCTCCTTGCTGATCTCTCTCTGAATCATCTCTCTCCCCTTCAATCTGTTCAAAATTCAGCTGCGCTGCTGATCTTTACCAGTCTCGCTATGCTCATGTCACCCCTCTGAAGTCGCTTCATTGGCTCCCTCTCTATTTCCTTATCCAGTTCAAACTTCTACTGACCTATAAATGCATTCATTCTGATGCTCCATACTGCCTCTTCTTTCCTATTTCTCCCTACACCCCTCCTCGGGAAATCTGCTTCTCTGGCAGATCGATTCTATCAGTACCATTCTCTTCCACTGCCAATTCCAGACTTCCATCTTTCCACCTTGCTGTTCCTTATGCCTGAAACAAACTACCTGAGTTGATACGTCAGGCTTCATCTCTGCCCTTTTCACATCCAGGCTAAAAACTCATCTCTTCAAGGCTGCTTTTGGATCCTGATCCATGTAGTTTCCTGCTCTCCAACTATGTGTTTCCTTACCATTCCCCTAGCTAGACATATCCTAGTCTCCAGCTGTTGTGTTGTCTGTTTTGACTAGATTGTAAGCTCTGATGAGCAGGGACCATCTCTTACATGTCGTACAGTGCTGCATTTGCCTTGTAGCTCTAAACAAATGGTCAGTAGTAGTAGTAGCAACACCAGTTACAGGTAAGCAACTTTGCTAGATCATCTTGCTAGTGGTCAGGAGCAAGAAGACTTTTGGAATGTTCTCACTATTTGTCTCTTCGAGAGGAATTTTATAGCAGGTCCTCTAGGTTGAGAGGTCAAGCAGGTGTTTATTTTATAAAAACACATAGATACCTATATTTCTTTATAAGGTTGCCCCAGAAAAGCTGTAAAAATCATAGCTATAATATAGTTGCATACATTTATACCAGCTTGGAAGACAGTTTCTCCAGGACCAAGCAGGAAGTCAGTCCTCACTTATGGGTGACGTCGGCGCCGACGGAGCCCTCGCGGAGCAATTTTCCCCAGCTTTCAAAGAAAGCCTTTGGGAATTGCAGCGCGCATGGCGGTCGTCTTCCCGCCCGAGGGTGCCATCTTAGCCAGTCTTCTTTTTTCCGCGGAGCCCTACAGACGTCCCCGTCTTGTCCCCGCGAAAAAGTTGATTTTCTTCTTTGTTTTATCCTTTTTTCTTTCGGTTCGACGCCGATCGTTTTCCCGCCCGGACTCGCGACGCCGGTCTCGAGTCCGCTTACTTTTTTCGGTTTTTCTGACTTGGTCAGCTTTCGTTTTCGGTTTCCCTGGCAGCCCGGTCCTTTGACCTCGCAGGGGCCCTTTTTCCCCCGATGGCTGCCAGTGGGTTTAAGCGGTGTGGTCGGTGTGACCGAAATATGTCACTAACCGACACACACGACTTTTGCCTCCGCTGTCTGGGCCCGGATCATGAGGAACTGATCTGTGGGCCCTGCAGCAAACTGTCCTCAAAGGCGTTGAGGAGTCGGCGGCATCAGCGTGAGAGAATCTTCGCTGACCCCAGCCGTACCCGGACCTCGTCGGAGGCCTCCGCGTCGAAAGGCTCCAGCTCGGACCGTCGCCGGAGCTCCTCCGACCGGGGTTCTCCCTCCGGGGACCATCGTCGGAAGGAAAAACCCATGAGGGCGGCGTCGGTGGACGCTCCTGGTTCCGCGAGGGCCAGGTCGCATAGCCCCGACAGCCGCCCCGGGTCCTTGGAGAAGGAACACCTCCCGAAGCGACCTCGCCTGGAGTCGGAGATGCCTGCCCGGGTAAGTCCTGTGGTCCTTCTGGACTCGCCTCCGCGACAGCCGACGTCGGGCCCGACGCCGTCGGGGCCCGAGTCGGGGGCTGCTGGGTCACCTGAGGTCGGACTCAGGTTGACGGCCTTGGAGAGCAGACTGTCTGCCTTCATGGACCAGCAGCGGGCACTGCTCGCTGGCCTCGCTGGCGCCGCTGCCCCGACCGCCGGGACGTCGACGTCCAAGTCGACCCCGGAGACCGAGCCGATCCTCGAGTCGATGAGAACTCGAGTCGATCCTCGGTCTAGGTCACCCTCGGCCTCCCGTTCGGGACCGAGGTCGCCGACGCCGACTCCCTCGACGTTGGGGCGGCTGGCGCCGCACCCTGCCCGGGCCGACCCCACCGAGTCCTCGTCGGAGTCGGTCTGGGAGTCTGAGGAGGAAGAGTCACCTGATTCTTTCCGGACTCGGTGTGTCCCATCGGACTCACCGGGGTCCGAGCCTCGGAAACAGTCCCCCCCGGAGGATGCCCGGTTCTCGGACTTCGTTAGGGATATGGCCAAGGCTTTGGCCTTCCCTGCGGATCCCGAGGAGGAGCCTCGAGCCGAAGAGCTCGACGCCCTCCAGTATGACTCTCCCGCGAGGGAACACTTTACTGTGCCGGTTCCTCCTATGCTGGAACGACTACTCTTCCGCATGTGGGAGAGTCCGGCCTCCTCGCCGGTCCTGAGCAAGCGGGTCGATTCTATCTATCGGGTCCGCAAGAGCCCTGGCTTTCAGAAGGCACAGCTGCCACACCATTCCATGGTAGTGGAATCGGCCATGCATCGTCTTAAGAGCCAGAAGATGCACTCTTCGGTGCCTCCTGGAAGGGAGGCCCGTAACCTGGATGGCCTTGGCAAGAAGTGCTTCCAGGGCTCTATGCTCGCATGTCGTGTCCAGACTTACCAGCTCTACATGGGCATGTATCTCCGGGATCTGGCTAAAGAGCTAGCCGGATTCTCCGCTGGTCTCTCCGAGGAGCCCTTGTGGAGGTTCCTAGCCTTGTCCACGGGCATTCGGGAATGCTCAAAGTTCATGTCCCGAGCAGCCTATGATGGCTTTGAGGCCTCGGCTCGAGTAGCCGCAGCCGGCATCGGTGCCCGCCGACAGGCTTGGCTTCAGTCGTCAGACCTTGAGCCCTGGGTGCAGGACAAGTTGGTCGATGTCCCCTGCCGAGGCGAAAACCTCTTTGGCAAGCCCATGGCGGAAAAGGCTGCACAAATTGAGACTGAGACTCTCACCAGGACCAGGCTTTCTAGGAAGACCTCCGCCCCTTCCCAGAAAAAGAAGGGCTCGGGGAAAAAGTCCTTTTACCCGAGGAAGGCGGCTGCCTACAAACAATACCCCCATTATCAGGCCCCTGCAGCTCCCCAACAGGGCCAGCAGGCCAAGGGACGGGGTAACGGGTCCCGTAGGCAGCAAGCCCCCAAGCCTGCACCACCAGCCCCTGCTCAGCAGGGTGGGGGCTTTTGACTCGCTCAGCATAGCCTCTCCCCCCCCGCTGGTTCCTCCCAGCACCGGAGGCCGGCTGGTTCACTTCGCCCACAGGTGGTCCAGCATCACCGCAGATGCCTGGGTACTTCAGGTCGTGCGAGAAGGCTACCTTCTCCACTTCCATCAGGTCCCTCCCTCCTATTTTCCGGGAGAACCTCCGCGCCCCCCTCTGCACAGGGAGTTGCTCCTTCAGGAGTTAGCAGGTCTTCTGCAGGAACAGGCGGTGGAACCGGTGCCACACCACCTGAGAGGTCAAGGCTTTTATTCAAGGTATTTTCTGATACCAAAGAGAACAGGGGGCCTCAGACCCATCCTGGACTTGCGCAACCTCAACAAGTTCCTTGTGCGGGAGAAGTTCAAAATGCTTACCCTTGGAATCCTTCTGCCCTACCTCCAGCAGGGAGATTGGCTATGCTCCTTGGATCTAAAGGATGCCTACACACACATCCTCATCCACCCAAGCCACCGCCAATACCTAAGGTTTGTGGTGGCAGGAAATCATTACCAGTACAGAGTACTGCCCTTTGGCCTGTCCTCCGCACCGCGAGTCTTCACAAAATGTCTCGCGGTCGTGGCGGCCCATCTCCGGCTTCACGGCCTCTATGTCTTTCCGTACCTCGACGACTGGCTCATCAGAGCAGCGTCCGCTCAGGAGGTCACCAACGCCACGTGCCGCACGGTGACTCTGCTGCAGCACTTGGGCTTTGTTATAAACTTCGCAAAGTCCACTTTGCTCCCCTCACAGGATCTCGAGTTCATCGGCGCAAGGCTGCACACTCCTCGGGCACGAGCGTACCTACCGCTCGACAGGGCTCAACGGCTCATGGACCTAGCCGACCGCTTTCGCAGCCAGCCCCTGGTCTCCGCCAGGCGCTTCCTGAGACTGCTCGGCCATATGGCTTCCACCGTCCATGTGACCCCCAATGCCCGCCTGAATATGCGGTCTGCTCAATGGTGTCTCCGCCAGCAGTGGCGACAAGCCACAGGCGGCCTAGCGGACCTAGTGCGCGTCTCCGAGCCGCTGGTCTCGTCTCTCCGGTGGTGGCTCCGGCAGCCGAACCTGATATTCGGAATGCCTTTCCAGTCACCTCAGCCGACCCGGGTGCTGACCACCGATGCATCCCTCCTGGGCTGGGGAGCACATTGCCAAGAGGCACGTACTCAGGGCCTCTGGACCACGTGGGAGTCTGCTCAGCAGATCAACTTCCTGGAGCTCAGGGCGATCCGCCTAGCTCTCAAGGCCTTCTCCCACCTGACTTCCCACCAATCCGTCCTTGTCCAGACGGACAATCAAGTTGCCATGTTCTACGTGAACAAGCAGGGGGGCACGGGCTCCTTCCTCCTCTGCCGGGAGGCACAGAAGCTCTGCTCTTGGGCCGTCAGTCACGGCATTCTCCTCAAGGCGGTTTATCTTCCGGGCCAGGAAAATTGCCTTGCAGACAAACTCAGCAGGGTCCTCCAGCCGCACGAGTGGCGTCTGGATCCCTTGGTAGTTCAGAAGCTCTTCCTCAAGTGGGGTCTCCCCACGGTAGATCTCTTTGCCAGTCCTCACAACCGGCAACTTCCTCGCTTCTGCTCTCGTCAGCCACACCCCCTTCGGGTTGCGGCGGACGCCTTTCTGATCTCATGGTCGGGGAGCCTTCTGTATGCTTTCCCTCCCATCCCGCTAGTCTCTCGGACCCTTTTCAAGGTTCTCCGAGACAAAGCCTTCATGATCCTGGTGGCCCCTCGCTGGCCCAGGCAGCCGTGGTTTCCGCTCCTGCTGCAACTGGCGGTGGAGGATCCAATCCCTCTGGGGGTACAACCGGATCTCCTCACTCAGGATCAGGGGTCCCTCCTGCACCCCAACCTCAGGTCTCTCAACCTCATGGCCTGGCTGCTGAGAGGGTAGTCCTCGCTCCCCTTCTCCTGCCGGCGGAGGTGGAGGAGGTCGTCTTGGCTTCGCGACGGCCTTCTACCGCAAATGCTACGCCCTTAAATGGCGTCGCTTTGCAGTCTGGTGTACCCAACAGTCTCAGGATCCCTTCTCCTGCCCGGTGTCGGTGATCTTGCAGTACTTGCTGCACCTCTCTAATCTGGGACTTAAGTCCAACTCCGTCAAAGTTCACCTCAGTGCTCTTTCAGCACATCATGTGCCGGTGGACGGCAGACCTCTCTCCAATGACCCTCTCGTAGCGAGGTTTCTCCGAGGTCTCCTTCTACTTAAACCACCTCTGCGCCCGCCAGCGCCTGACTGGGACCTGAATGTGGTGTTGCAGCGGATCACCTGTCCGCCTTTTGAACCTATGGCTACCTGTTCTCTCCGTTTTCTGTCTTGGAAAACACTGTTCTTGATAGCCCTCACTTCCGCTAGACGCGTAAGTGAATTGCAGGCCCTCGTGTCTGATCCCCCTTACACTAGGTTCTACAAGAATAGGGTGGTCCTACGGACTCATCCGAAATTTCTGCCTAAAGTGGTCTCCCCTTTTCACATCAATCAGGAGGTGGTACTTCCAACCTTCTTTCCCAGACCACACTCCAGCCGAGCTGAGACGGTCCTCCATACCCTGGACTGTAGAAGGGCTCTGAACTTCTACCTTGACCGTACGCGGGAGCACCGTAAAGCTGCTCAGCTTTTTGTGTCTTTTGACACCAATAGATTGGGGCTCCCGGTCTCCAAGCGTACTCTGTCCATCTGGGTTGCGGACTGTATCTCTTGGGCTTATGGGGCAGCCGGACTCTCCTTAGAAAGTCGAGTCACGGCTCATTGTGTTCGGGCAAAGGCCACGTCAGTGGCTTACCTCCGCTCTGTTCCGCTGGCAGACATCTGCCGGGCCGCTACTTGGTCTTCGAGCCAGACTTTTGCGGTCCATTACTGTCTCGAGAGGGAGTCCCGTAGGGACAGTGCTTTCGGACAGGCAGTCCTCCGTAATCTCTTTGAGGTCTGAGCAACTCCTACCCTCCATCCCGGATGTGGGCTACCGGTGGGTGATATTTCAGCGAAGATTCTATCCTTCTGTGCTGCTGAGCTAGAGGGAGCTCATTTTTGTGCTTAGGGTCTCCGGTAGCCTTGAGCTTGGGAGTCCCATAAGTGAGGACTGACTTCCTGCTTGGTCCTGGAGAAAGCGTAGTTACTCACCTGTAACAGGTGTTCTCCAGGAGCAGCAGGAATCAGTCCTCACTACCCTCCCTCCTCCCCTTGGAGTTGCAATCGTCTGCTTATGTTCTTTTTGCAAATTTTTATGCTGTCTTTTTTAGCTATGTCATCTGACTGGCTAAGATGGCACCCTCGGGCGGGAAGACGACCGCGCATGCGCGCTGCAATTCCCAAAGGCTTTCTTTGAAAGCTGGGGAAAATTGCTCCGCGAGGGCTCCGTCGGCGCCGACGTCACCCATAAGTGAGGACTGATTCCTGCTGCTCCTGGAGAACACCTGTTACAGGTGAGTAACTACGCTAAATGTATGTACACTTTATATAAAGATGAACATCAGTCACAAAATATGGTTCTCAAAAAGACTTTACCAACTGTACCACACTTCAAAGTACTTTAATCGCTAGGTACCACCCAAGATCTGTTTCAAATATGTAAAACCGGACGTAAATAATTTTAAACATTACTTACAATCTAGACCAATGCACCAACTGCTAAGGGTCAATATTGACCATCAATTATTTTTATCATCCTTGCCAGGTAAAGTTATCAGTTTTTTATGCATATAAAACAATCTGTCCCAACTGTAATGGTCTAAAAATTCACCAGCCACAGTTATCTTATTGTCCAGAGACTCTTTGTCAATGATGTAATAAATTTAAACAGCAGTATCCATACAGATCGTGGTTCTTATCCCAAGATGTTTCATGAACACCATTATATCAACCTAGCCATTGTTGATTTCACCCTTCACCAGGCTTCCTCAGGATCACTCTAAAAATGTGAATTGAATTGTTGCTCCATCCTATCTTTCAACACTAATAACCCAGTCAAGCAACACTAGATCAACAAGAACACACTAGCGTCTCTCCCACCTACTGCAAAACTTAACAAGTTACAAGCCACAGAGCATTCTCGCTAGCTGCACCCAGGTTATGGAATGACCTCCCGGCCTTTCTATGCACAACTAAAGACACAAAACTGTTCAGAAAAGAACTAAAAACCTTTCTGTTCACCCAACATTTCGGAGATCATATGGAAGACACTGGTTCGTCCCACGAAACAACACAAATACAACCCTCACAATGACACTCTTCATTGCACCAACTGTACATAGTATTACCTGCTGTAACTGTACATAGTTCTGTAAGTTGATTATCCTTTAAGTACACATCCTATCTTGTACATAGTTGCAACTGTTACAACCATATTATGTTAAATTGTGTATTGTATAAAAATAACAAGGCTGCATACTTTCCCCCTACCTGTTTAATTTATATGCAGAACACATCATCAGAGAAGCAGGATTGTATGAAGACAACAGAGGTGTGAAGATTGGTGGAAGACTCATCAACAACCTTCGCTATGCTGATGATACTACATTAGTGGCTGAAAGTGAAGATGATCTGAAACATTTGCTTCTCACAATCAAAGAACAGTCTCAAAATGGGCCTGCACCTTAATGTAAAGAAGACAAAGATCATGACAACTGGCATAATCAACAGGTTCATCGTTGAAGGAGAAGAAATTGAAATTGTGAACAACTTTAACCTACTTGGATCAACTATCAATAAAGAAGCAACAAGCAGTCAAGAAATCAAACAACGCATTGCTCTTGGCAGAATGGCTATGAAAGACCTAGATAAGATTCTCAAGAGCAGAGATGTCTCTCCATACAAAGATTCGACTTGTTCAAGCCATGGTATTTTCAATAACATCATATGGATGTGAAAGCTGGACAGTGAAAAAGACAGACAGGAAGAAAATTGATGCCTTTGAATTATGGTGCTGGCGGCGAATACTGTGTATACCATGGACTGCCCGAAGAACAAACCAGTCGGTACTAGAGGAGATCAAACCTAAGCTTTCTTTAGAAGCTCAGATGACAAGACTTCGACTTTCATACTTTGGACACATCATGCGAAGAGAGAGATCATTAGAGAAAGACATCATGCTTGGCAAGATAGAAGGTCAAGGCAAAAGAGGAAGGCCAGCAATGAGATGGATCGATACAATAACAGCAGCTACGGGTACCAGTCTGTCAACAATGAGCCGCCTGACTGAAGACCGAACACAATTTAGGATAGCTATCCAGAGGGTCGCCATGAGTCGACTCCGACTCGACGGCACTTAACAACAACAACATAAAAATAACAAATAAATAAAGTAAAAATAAATAAATCTCCCCATTCTATATAAAGAGATGCAAAGAACATCCCCTACCCATTCACTTCCACAACTCATCACCATGCAATCCAAAAAATACCAAGGCATGTGTGCTGCTTAGCCTTTCAATATGCTTGTGTCACACAAATAGAATGATCCCCCAATTTAAAGAAACCACTTCCATTCAATTTATTTAAGTCTCATAGGTACTGATGTTTGCCAGTTATAAATATATTTATGCTCCCATTGAGCCAGCCACTTTGAAACATTAATTTGCCCAGCATATTCACACTGTTCAACCAAAAGATATTTCTAATGCCCCAGCATACGTTGTAACCAGTGATCCACCAAAAGAGCGGTTTCCACACTGCCGAATAGCAGAACGATGCTGTATTATCAGAGTCCTCACTTTGTTTAGCTTTTCCCACCTATAACTTGGGCACGGACATATAGCAAAAATAACTCCTTCAGTGCCACAATGTGTGTGTGTTCGTAAATATTAATAAAATTCAATTGTGGGTGTTGACAAACTGTCATTTCCAAAGAATGTGTACACATTTTATTTATTTAGACAGTTTTGTATACCGCCTTATCCTTCAATCAAAGCGGTCACAACACAAGTGGGGGATACATTTAACACGTGGGGATATGAGACACACACACTAATACTTACAGGGAACATGGGCAATGGAGGGTTAAGTGGCTTGCCCAAGACCACAAGGAGCACCTGTGGGACTAGAAACCCCAGTCTTTCCGGCCCAAGGTTGCTGTCCTCTAGTGGGATATGAACCCCCGGCCTGAAGTACCTTGCCCCAACCACTAGGCTACTCCTCCCTCCTCCATGACACATATGCCACAACTATTGTGACCACCTAAAGCATTTTGTGAATCATGAGAACTTCTGCCATCCATTCAACACACTAAAGAATCCTGTAATTTGGTTTCTTAGATTTCACTTTTAAATAAGGGATTATCCAATACAAAGATTTGATGCCTTCCAGATGCAATTTCATCTGCAACAGTTTTTGGACATTTACGATTAGCACATTTTTTATTTTCAAAACAGTCCAGCTTTGGAGAGTGTTCCTCTCCCTGTTGAATTAGTGTGGTTTCACCGGGCCCGGGGATCATTTTATTCTTCGCTACAATTTAATTTGACTGAATCTAAGTGGCAATAAAACGCCTCAATAATGATTAAACCTGTGGATAACAGGGGGGGAAATATTGTGATCCTGGATAAGGCCTATCACCGTCAGGAAGTGTGTCAGCAAATAAAAGAGTCTCGGTTTTATCAAATTTTATCAGGATATCCTACTACTGAGATCACTGGTCTACAATTTTTTTTAAAAGTCTGCTTAAGAGACAAAATCTGTCAATTATGGATTTTGATGCACTGAATTAAAAAAATGACAATTAAAACTGCTGATTGGCTATTGTTTCCAAGATATCTAAGCTTTTCCAAATTATTATAAACCTAGGTCTTTTCATATGTTTGTTTGCCATATATATATGACCTTCATAATATTTCACCTGTCATCTTTGTTTAAAAATCAGCCAAAGGTTTATTTAAATACAATTTATTAAAGTTAGTATGAAACAGAAAGCAAGAAATGACTATGTATGCATTAGTATTCATGTCAGACCTTATATAGTGTCTACTCGGCATTTCTTGGCTTGTCTCTTGTATTCTGTACATGGGGTATCTCTTGTCACTGTCCAGCAATAATCTGCCAGCATTGATGGGCTCTATTTGCCTTGATACCTTTTCTCCATCGCTGCAATGTCCTGATGAAATCGCTCGCCATGCTCATCGCTCGCTACTCTGCAGTTTGGTGGAAAACAATCAAGATGAGAGTGTAAAATATGTATCTTAGTGACATGTTGCAGCCAAGACTTCCATATGCATTGAGGAGTTTTTCCACCAGCTCCCTGTAGTTGTCTGTCTTCTTGTTTCCGAGAAAACTTGTTGCCACTAACTGGAAGGTTTTCCATGCTATCCTTTCTTTGCCATGTAATGCACGGTTAAATGTAAAGTGTGACTGAATTTATTTCAGAAGCATTTTGGTTGTAGACCAGTGGATTCAAATTTGATTCAGATATTAGCACAGGATGCTTTACATTAGAATTTAATTTCTTCAAAGGTGACTGATTTTTTGATTGCAAAATATCCATCTGTTCCAGTTTGTCCATAAATCACTTGTTCATCCTCCAGAACACTTGATTGTATCAAGGACTGGATCAGCTTTAGAACAGGTATCAATTTATGCTGACCAATTTTTATGACGGTTGGTATCGCAAGTATAGTCTTATTTTAAGGATTCCACTGCAGTCATCAAAAAACTTGATGTTTTGGAAGTTCAGGAATTCTGTTTTTGGTTTACTTTGGGTATTGCTACATTATATAGCGATGTTCTACAAGATGGAGTTATTTAATTAAGATATTTTGGAAAAATATGGGTATCTTTTTGGTGGCCCTTTGGGCCTGCTATTCAGCAGTGGCGGCTAGCACAATTACTGTGGCTAGTCATCACTGTAAAACCCTAGACCTGGATATTCAATGCCGGTGCCATATCCACCTACCAGCATGGGAATATATGTGTCAGTTGGATTGCCACAAGCTAACCGGGCAGTGGTGGTGAATGATAGGACACCCTTTGCTGTGCTGTCTTTTGCCACTGAGAGATAACTGGTTGAATATCGCTGCTGACCAGTTATTCCCAGGTCCTGCCCCCGAAACTCCCTGATGCTAGCCGGTTAGAATCAGGGCACATAGCAGCAGCAGCACCCACAGATATTCAGCGGCACTAACCATGATAGTGCCATTAAATATCCCGTTCACCTCCTCCTCTCCTCCTTCATCTCTGACCCTCGGTGACCTAACCCTCCCTATAAGAAACCACATCAAATATCTTGGCATTACCCTCGACCTCACATTCCTTGAACACATAAGAAAAACCTCAAACTAGTCGCACACACACAACCCCAATCCTCTATGACCTACATTGGCTCCCTATACTTTCTAGAATCAAATTTAAAGTTTTAACTCTTATCCATAAAGTCATTCACAACGAATCAGCTCCATGCCTATCCTCCCTTATTTCCAACCTCAATAACGGTAGATAACACCGCTCAAACACCAAAAACCTGTTAAACATACCCTCTGAAAGGAAAATCTACAAGCAAACCACCTGTAACAAGGCCTTCTCACTCTTTGCATCTTCCATATGGAAATACCCTTCCTCCTGAACTACGGAACTGTGCTGACCATTCTGATTTCAGAAAGAGACTCAAAACTCACCTTTTCAATGAATACTTCTCCACAACACCCTAGCTCCCCCCTCCCCTCATGGCCTTATGGACTCTGCCTCTAAACTCTCCTCACCTAATGATTTCCCTATAATTTAAATATGTACATAGTTACCTGATGGTTCTTGTATTCTCATAATAGTTCAATTTAACTAACTTCTGTTCCATGTAAAACAGCAGTGCCATGCTGTTACGTTTTTGTTACTGTAAACTGTCTTGAATTGATGAAAGACGGTATATAAAAACTGTTAAATAAATTAGCAAGTCTGCCAGCCGCATTAAATATCGGACTCTTTCAGTTTGGTTCTGAAGAAAAATTATTTTCTTTTTGGTGATCAATTTTTTTCTTCGGGTATATGGTCCGGCTATGGGAGTTAAGTAGCTCTGTTGATAACATACCTTTATGTTTCTGATTTTGAGAAAATGAATTATTTAACTTTACTGGGCAAGAATGATAAAAATAATTGATTGGACAATATGAACCCTTAGCAGTTGTTGCATTTGCCCAGTTCATAAGAAATGTTTTAAATTATTTGAGCAGATTTGAAACAGATATTGTATTCTGAAGTGATGCCAACCGGGATTTTTTGTTTTCATATTATATAAAGACACTGCGTAAATGTGACTCCATGCTCTGTCCAAACTATGCTCCCAAACATGCATATACTTGAGTCGTGTTCAGGTATGCTCATTCTCATCACTGCACATATGCAGAAGGTGATTATATAAGCAGCTGTTTATGCACATATACTAGCACACATGTGAAAAATCCTTTTAAAATTACGCCCAAAATTCCTTAATGTTTTTGGTAGGGGAAGAGTGTCCTTCCGCATGTGATTTGTTTTGTTAGGAAACAAATGCTCTCTGATCTATTTCTGAAGATCAGTTCTGTGTTGTTTATCTATTGTAAGTTTTTGCAACGTATATGATTTGTTGAACACCTGGCTTGCTGACTAACTGCATATCACCAATATGATATGTTTTGGAAATGTCAAACATCAGAAATGTGATACTTGTGTCATAAACACAATGTTCTACCACCTAGCAACAGGGAACCATATGCTGGATTATGCCTGCAATGAAATTTAATCTACACTCTTTTGAAAGTCTCCAGTAACATTTTATAAATGTTTTGGTATTGCTCCTGTTGGTAAATTCTTCCATGCATAAAGAACTAGAGTCGTCATGTTTACAGGCGCTCTTCCGATGGCATAAGCAGAGAAGAAGTTCTACCAGGTTTGAGCATAAAGTAGTTTATGAAGTGATGAAAATCTATGTATGTATATTGCACTGTAAACCCTAGCATGTGGTCACTGTAAAAAAAATGATCTCCAGGAACAAGCAGGAATAAGTCCTCACTTATGGGTACGTCGGAACCGACGGAGCCTGCGCGGGAAAGCTCCCCAGCTTCCCAGGAAGGAAGCTTTTGGGGTCTCCCACTGCACATGCGCGCTGCCTTCCCACCTTCCTGACCAGCTCTCCTCAGTTTCTCTTTTTCCGTGGAGCCAGCAGGTCGTGTTCCTGTCACCGCTGAAGAAATTATTGTTTTAGTTTGTTTCTTTAGACCGCGTACCTGCCTTCCCCATACCGAAACCGGTACCGCCGGTCTCTCTTTTCTTTTCTTTAAAAAAAAAAATAAAAAATCTTTACTTTGCAAATTCTCCTCATGGAGAAACCAGCCCCTGGTTTTAAGAAGTGTACCAAGTGTAGTGCTGTTATTTCTGTCACAGACACCCATGAATGGTGTCTTAAATGTTTGGGACCTGACCACTCCATTCCGGACTGCCCATCCTGCTCCCAGATGTCTAAACGTGGTTTGCAGAACCGGGCCAACAAATTCCATGTGCTGTTTGCTTCAGATAATCCAGCATCACCGTCATCCAGGTCTTCCTCTCCGGATGGATCTCAGGTAACCAAACCTTCGGGCAGGTCCTCAAAGAGCAAATCTCCTTCAAAGCATCGAGAGGCTCTCACTTTTGAATCTGAGGATCCTGCCCCAGCCAAACAACCCCGGCGGGAAGCTCTGACTTCCAAAGCACCATCTATGGGGTTACAGGTTGACATCGATGGCACAGCCTCGACTGATCACCTGTTAGACTGCTCTGGGGTACCGGCCCATACCGGTACCGACATCCAGGCAGCAGTGGCGTCTATGAGCAATACTGTTCAGACCATGCAGCAGGCCATGCTGGCTTTTATTAAAGCTGCGACGCCCTCGCGGTACCGGTTCCGGTATCGTCTCCCATACCGGAACCGAGACCATCGACTTCCAAACGCAGATCGGTTCCGCATGCCGGATCCGGGTTTTCACCCGATACCGATCCCATACCCGGTACGCCCGATGTTGATACCGATCGGTATGCGTATCGTGCGTTGGAAGCAAATAGAGAATACTCTGATTCTTCTGAGGATTTTGACTCCTCTGAGGACTCTGATGAGCTGTCTCTAGTTCTTCATGAAGACCCCTCTTCCCCAAAGAGGAGAATGTCTCCACCAGAGGATTTGTCCTTTCAAGACTTCATTATGGAGCTAGCTAAAGGACTTTCTATTACCACATCCTCTGAAAAAGAACCTAGGTCAAAGAAATTGGATATTTTAGGATACCCTAAGGTACCTAAAGAGGCAGTCACCCTGCCTATCCATGAAATCCTTCAAGAACACTTGATGGATTTATGGGAGGCTCCTCTGACGTTGTCTCCTTACTCTCGTAGGTTGGACACCATGTACCGGGTCCCTCCTTCTCCTGGGTTTCAAAAGACTCAGCTGCCTCACCATTCCATTGTGGTGAAGTCTGCGCTGAAAAAGATTAAGAGCACCAAAAGGCACTCTTCTACCCCTCCAGGGCGAGAATGTAAGACCCTAGACTCTTTTGGTAGAAAAATTTTCCAGGCTAGTATGCTTATAGCCAGGATTAATTCTTAAAGTCTGTATATGGGCATGTTTCTCAGGGAACTTGCCCTAAAGGTACGGCATTTTGCCTCCTTTATCCCTGAGGATAGAAAGGAGGAGTTCATTTCTATAGTGAAACAGCTTCTAGATGTTTCTAAGTTCTCCAACAGAGCAGCCTTTGATTCCTTTGAAGGTGCCGGTAGAGCTTCGGGCATTGCCATTGCAGCCCGACGACTTGCTTGGCTCCAGGCCTCTGACCTAGAACCCTGGGTCCTGGATGGCTTACGGAATCTGCCCTGTACAGGTGAGAACTTATTTGGTAAGGACTGGCAAATTAAAGCCACTCAAATGGACGCAGAAAATGCTACCTTAGATAGACTTTCTAAGTCTACCTCTACTCCTGCCAAGAAAAAGTCTTTCAAGAGGCCTTACTACAAGAAGGCCAGATTTTCCACAAATACTGGCCAACAATCTTCTCAGCCTCGCTTTGCTGCTAAACGTCAGCAGCCTAAACAGGCAAGATCAAAGCCTGCAGTGTCTGCCACTCCTCAGCAGGCTCAACCCCCTCAGGGGTTTTGACTTGCCCCTAGAGAACTTAACCTTTCTGGCTCTAGAACAACCAGAGCCCCTCACCATTCCCGGAAGGTTAGCTCACTTTGCTCCCAGATGGGAGCAAATTACATCAGAGCAATGGACCCTCTCTATCATCAGAGAGGGCTACAAACTTCATTTTTCCAACCTTCCTCCATATACCATGGTGAGGCACTTAAATTCTCCCCCATCTCTCCTTGCCCAAGGGGCAATAGAAGAGGTTCCTCTTCTTCAACAAGGGACAGGATTCTACTCCCCTTATTTTCTCATAACAAAGAAGACAGGGGGATTCAGACCTATCCTAGATCTGAGAGAATTGAACAAATTTCTGTACAAGGAGAAATTCAAAATGCTTTCTCTAGGCATTCTCCTTCCATACCTTCAGAGTCAGGATTGGCTTTGTTCTCTAGATCTCAAGGATGCGTACACACATATACTCATCCACCCATCCCACAGAAAATATCTAAGATTTCTGTTTCAGGGAAAACATTTCCAGTACAGAGTACTTCCCTTCGGTCTAGCCTCTGCTCCAAGAGTGTTCACCAAATGCATGGCAGTTGTTGCCCATTTCTAAGAGGTCTGGGAATTTTTGTATTCCCATATCTGGACGACTGGCTCATCCGAGCTCCATCTCAGTCAGAGGCCCAGATTTCCCTGGACCGCACAAGGCACATTCTGCAGTATCTGGGACTGGTAGTAAACCTTCCCAAGTCTCAACTTATCCCTACTCAGTCTCTGGAATTCATAGGGGCCCAGTTGGACACCACCACTGCAAGGGCCTACCTACCTCAAGTCCGGGGCCAACGTCTGATGTGCTTGGCCTCCCAAGCTCAGTCCAGCAGTCACTTGACAGCCAGAGAAATGCTACGACTTCTGGGCCACATGGCCTCCACGGTACACGTGGTGCCCTACGCTCATCTTCATATGCGAGCAGCTCAATGGACCTTGGCCACCCAGTGGACTCAAGCATCAGGAGCGCTCTCCGACCAAATACTCACCTCAAAGCGTCTGTTTTGGTCCCTCCAATGTTGTTGGGGACCCCCTTCCAACCTTTGTTGCCCCAAGCAACCCTCACAACAGATGCCTCCCAAACAGGGTGGGGAGCCCATCTACAATCCCTCTCCACTCAGGGTACTTGGTCTCCACAGGAGACCACCCTTCACATCAACCTCCTGGAACTGCGAGCAATCCTCTTTGCCCTCAAAGTCTTCCATACCCTCCTGGTCAACCTGACCGTCCTAGTCCAGACAGACAATCAGGTGGCCATGTTCTACGTAAACAAACAAGGGAGGGACAGGCTCTCTGTCGCTTTGCAACGAAGCTCTCAGATTATGGGCCTTCGCCAGAGAGCATCAAATTCATCTTCTGGCAGTCTATCTTCCAGGGGTTCAAAACTCTCGGGCAGACAGACTCAGTCGAGTTCTGCTTCCACACGAATGGTCCCTACATATGGACCAGATACGCAGAATCTTTCAGGAATGGGGAACCCCGGACATAGACCTCTTTGCAAGTCCGTGGAATGCCAAACTTCCCCGGTTCTGTTCCAGGAATCCGTGTCAGGGAGCTCAGGCCAACGACGCCTTTCTCCTACATTGGGGTCAGGAATTCCTATATGCCTTTCCGCCCATTCCTTTGATTCCCAAGACTCTGTTCAAACTCCAGAGGGATCACGGATCGATGATCCTCATAGCTCCACGCTGGCCACGCCAAGTGTGGTTCCCTCTACTTTTGCATCTCTCCCAGGGACCCTCCCTGGACCTGGGAGCTGCGCCAGACCTTCTGTCTCAGGAGGAGGGGACTTTGTGGCACCCAAACCCCAAGTCCCTACACCTCAGAACTTGGTTACTGAAGGCCTAAGCCTTCATGACTTCAATCTTTCTCAACCAGTGAAAGATATCCTTAATGCCTCTAGGAAACCCTCCACGAGGCGTTCCTATGCTTTCAAATGGAAACGCTTTTCCATTTGGTGTGCTCAACAGGGTCTTGACCCTCTAGCACTTCCTTTGAATTCTCTATTAGACTATTTCCTGCATCTTTCTAATGCAGGCCTTAAGACAAATTCAGTACGAGTCCATTTGAGTGCTATTGCAGCATCTTTAAAACCTATAAATGGACAACCTGTCTCCTCTCATCCTCTTATTGCAAGGTTCATGAGAGGCCTGACTCTAACTAAACCTCCCATCCGACCTCCTCCGGTAGCATGGGGTTTGAACCTAGTTCTAGGTCAGCTTATGAAGCCACCTTTTGAACCGTTGGTTTCTACCTCCTTGAAATTTCTTTCCTGGAAGGTCCTTTTCCTTATTGCAGTCACTTCAGCTCGCCGCATCAGTGAACTACAGGCCTTAGTGGCTAATCCACCTTATACCAGGTTTCATCATGATAAGGTGGTCCTTAGGACGAATCCCCACTTTATGCCCAAAGTGGTCTCGCCTTTTCATCTTAATCAAGAGGTATATCTACCTGTCTTTTTTCCGGCTCCTCATGCATCCAGTGCAGAGAGGAACCTTCATACTTTAGATTGTAAAAGAGCTCTTGCCTTTTACCTCAACAGGACTCAGCCACATCGAAAGTCTTCCCAGCTTTTCGTGGCTTTTGATCCTTCTCATTTGGGACTTCCAGTCTCCAAACGTACACTTTCCAATTGGATTGCTCAGTGTATTTCCTTTGCTTACCAGAGTAAAAATATTTCTCTGGAAGGCCATGTCACAGCTCACAATGTGAGAGCCATGGCCACTTCTATGGCTCATCTTCACTCTGTATCCATAGATCAGATCTGTCGAGCCGCCACATGGGCCTCGGTTCATACCTTCACAGCCCATTACTGCTTGGACAAGGACTCCCGCCGGGATGCCTTGTTTGGTCAGGCTGTCCTCAAACACCTGTTCCATACTTGAACAACTCCTGCCCACCTTCCCAGGATGGATGCCTGAGATCCATACGAAGATGGTGAACCCTTGGGAGGGGATCTCCCAGGCATCTTAGCTAGGGAGTCCCCATAAGTGAGGACTTATTCCTGCTTGTTCCTGGAGATAGCACAGTTACTTACCTGTAACAGGTGATCTCTGGGAACAGCAGGAATTAGTCCTCACAACCCACCCACCTCCCCTAGGAGTTGTATCTTCTATCTATCTTCCTTTCCTCTCTCTATTGTCTCAGCTATAAACTCGAACTGAGGAGAGCTGGTCAGGAAGGCGGGAAGGCAGCGCGCATGTGCAGTGGGAGACCCCAAAAGCTTCCTTCCTGGGAAGCTGGGGAGCTTTCCCGCGCAGGCTCCGTCGGTTCCGACGTACCCATAAGTGAGGACTAATTCCTGCTGTTCCCAGAGATCACCTGTTACAGGTAAGTAACTGTGCTTTAAAGTAAAACATAAAATGGTTTGTTTCACTTATTCATAATTCTAATACCACCTACCATATTATAGGGAAATGTGCAAGGTATAGCTAAATTTTTGTTTAATGTGTTTGAGATGTTTGGGGGTGTATCTTCCTGTTAAGTAGAAAAAAGCAGGACATGTAAACACCATAATGAAATCAGGGGAATCGTGAGGTTCTATATTAACGGCAGGAAACTGGAAAACAATAAAAAATACCAGATATAAAATGGAAGGCTTAGGGAGAGCAAGGACACTGGTCAAATAACAATGGGATGATTAGCACAACTGCTTTAGAGGAACAAGTAGAAAATGGCAGGAAGGTAAAGGTACAACCTGGAAAGTTGTGTATACAAATGCTCACGGCCCATCTGCTAACCTGGAAGCCACACCGGTGTTAGAGGACTATTCATTGTGGATATCCCAAAAACCATAGTGGCTTGGGGGAGGGGAAGGGGGACTTTTTTTTTTTCTTCAAAGATCTGTTTATTGAATTCACAAGATATAAGAAAAGCAATATAAACAAAATCATTTTTCCATTATACATCCATTATACATCGAGCATATCCCGGGCAGGGCTGTGTCTTGTCCACCACCCTGGGGTTTTACAACAACACAAATAAAGAAAGGATCATTACACTACCCAAAATAATAACCCACAAACCCCCCCTCCCCCAATCCTATCCCCCTCCCGGGACCCCTGAATACTGCCCAGCCTCTCTATTATGTCCTCTGGGAACCTGACATACCCCCACCCACTACTACCCTAAGTTCAAAATTTCACTGCGGGCTTTAGACCCCAATTTTTGGATATAAGGCATACAAACCAGGAGAAAGGAGGCCCAACTCTGAGGGTGTCTCTTCGCACTCCTCCGTTCCAACAGCATAAACTGGTGGAAACCATTCCGCCACTCCCAAAAGGAGGGGGCCACCGGTTCCTGCCAGTGCCGAAGTATAGGGACCTTACCCACCAGACAAGCTTTCCGCACTAATATTCTCTGCCATCTGCCCTTCGGGTGGAGTGGTCCTAGTTGATCCAGCGCCACTAGCGGCCCCATCCAGCAAAACTGCTGCTGCAATAAGCCACCTATATAGTTCCCAATCCGCATCCAGTATCTGCGGATATGAGAGCAGCCCCACCACATGTGACCCAAATCAGCCAATATACAGTCACATTTCGGACACCCGCCATACAGGGTAAGATGAGTTCGCAGTGCACGCCGTGGAGAGATACATTTAAATTGCACCTCACGCCATCTAGCTCCTTCCGCCAGTCGCACAATCCGGCCTAGCGCGGCACGAACCGAACCTGGGGCTATCCTGCAACCCAATTCCTGCGCCCATGAAGCTTCCTCCACCGAATAATCAGGGGGCACATCACAAGCATCCAGTGCTCTTTTTAGCATCGCTATAGTGGGGGGAGACTCCGTCCCTAAAACGAAAAATTCTAAAATCCGCGTTGAGTGTTCGACCGTTAATTCCCTCCCTGAGACAGAGCCCACATAATGGGAAAGTTGCAGGTACACAAACAAAGAAGTTCTGGGGCACAAATCATATTCCTTACACAACACTCCCAGAGTCTTACACCGCCCTTCCAAATCGACTACATGTCCCAGACTCCGTATCCCCACCTGCTCCCACCGACGAAAGGGAACTGAGTCCGAACCCAGCGGAAACCGGGGGTTACCCCGCAAGGGCAGCCAACTCGAGATCTCCGGGGAGCTGCCCCACAGTTTATTCAATTGCTGCCACGTACGCCGTGCCGCTTGGATCAACACACTTTTCATCACCCGGTCCGGCAATGCCGCATGCCGCAGATGCAATACTGCCAGTAGGGACTGCGGCGCCACAAGGGCCTCCTCGAGTTCTCTCGGGGTATAAACATTTGTGCCTCCCAGCCAGTCGCCCAAGTGCCTAGCCTGACATGCCAAGGCATATTTCCAGAGGTCAGGAACGCCAATCCCGCCGGATCTCCATCCCCCTCTCAGTCGGCACATCAGTATACGTGCTCTAGCCCTCCTCCAAAGAAACCCACGGAACTCACGTTCAATACACAAAAGATCGTGGCGTAGCAGCCACACCGGCAGGGTTTGCAGCCAGTAGAGTACCTGTGGCAAGATCACCATCCCCAACGCTGCAGCCCTGCCCAAGAAGGATAACGGAAGGGGGAGCCCAAGCCTGCAATTGTGAGCATACCTTGAAAAGGATTCGCTCGAAATTCCTCCTATACAGCGCGGCCGAATCCCTAGTTAACTCAATACCCAGGTATATAAAAGAGTCACCTGCCCACCGCAAGGGGAAACTCCCTCTCCAAGCCCCCTGAAGCCGACCCCCAATATCTAGGGCCTCTGATTTATCCCTGTTAATGCGTAAACCCGCAAATTCTCCATTCAAGGAACATTCTTCAAGCAGACAAGGCAATGACTGCTGCGGGGACAGCAGGTGGACTAGAATGTCATCCGCGAACGTGGCCACCTTAAAGACATGCGACCCAATACGAATTCCCCGTATGTCTAGGGACTCCTCTATCCTCCTCAGCAAGGGGTCTAACGTCAGCAGAAAGAGCAATGGGGAGAGCGGACAACCCTGGTGCGTACCTCTCTCGAGGTTGAAGCTGTCAGACAGCACCCCGTTACACAAGATGCCAGCCGTGGGATTGGCATAAAGCAACTCTACCATCCTACAAAAAGAGGCACCCAACCCATATTGAGGCAAGAGATATTTCATATAATCCCAATTAACCTGATCGAATGCCTTTTCTGCATCGAAGCTGATCAACAGGGACTGCCAATCCCGCTCATGTACCCATTCCATTGACGCCAAGATTTTTCGCAGATTGCGCACAGTGTACCATCCCTTAACAAAGCCGACCTGCGAGTCATGTAACAAGTCCCCCAGGACGGAGGCAAGCCGGTCGGCCATCACCTTAGCCATCACTTTCAAATCAAAATTCAATAGGGAAATGGGTCGATACGAAGCCGCTTGTGTAGGGTCTTTTCCCGGTTTGGGTATTAAAGTGATAAACGCATGATTCGATCCCCAACAGAATCTCCCCTGTTCCACCCTCCAATGATACAGCACTGTCAAGGCGGGGGTCACCTGCTCTACCAACAATTTGTAAAAGCCCCAAACCCATCCGGACCCAGCGACTTATAGCAGCCCCAAACCCATCCGGACCCGGCGACTTTGTGTACTTCCTCCTCTTTGACCGGAGCATCCAAGGCCTCCCGTTGTTCCACTGTTAACTTTGGCAACCGCACCCCCTGGAGGTATGCCTCCATCTGTGTCCGAGACCCCTCGCTCCCCCGGTAGAGCTTCTGAAAGAAAGAGCGGAACACTTGGGCGATCGCCTGGTTACTCTTATGCAAATGACCCCGGTCGTCACGCAACGCCACTATGGACCGGGCACCTCAGCTACCCCGAAGGCAATGCGCTAAAGGTTTCCCTGGCTTGTCGCCAAAGCGATGAAGTTGGTACTTATAATAGAACAAAGACTTCTTAGCTCTCTGATGAAGCAGCTCATTGAGGGACGACTGTGCCTCCCAAAGCATTCTTTTATTGACCCCTGTAGGATCCCCCGCATAACGCCGCCAAGCCTTTACTACTTGTTTCTCTGTTTGAACAATTCGTGCCGCCAGTAGTTTGCGCTTCGGCGCCACGTATGCAATAATATCGCCTCGTAAAACCACCTTCGCCGTTTCCCAAAGCAGCTCTGGCTCATCCCCATGCTGCTCATGAACAGCCATAAACTCCCCCCAACGCTGTCCGAGATATTTACGGAACTCAATATCCATGTAAAGTCCCATAGGGAACCGCCAGATTTTCTGCGACCCACCGGGGTCCCCCCATTGAAGGTCCACCCAGACCGGCGCATAATCGGACACCTCAGTCGGGCCAATTTGCGCCTCCCCAACCTGCACAAAAAGCCGCTCTGAGACCAACACATAATCAATTCTTGCACTCGAACCATGGGCTCTGGATTGATGAGTAAAATCCTGCTCCATGGGGTGGAGCAAACGCCAAGGATCCACCAGCCCCAAACGGAGCCGTAAATCCTGAAGTGCCTTAGTAATCGGGGCCCGCCATCTATCCCCCCTATCTCCCGATGTATCCAGCTCAACATCCAATACCCCATTGAGATCTCCAGCCAAGATCAAGGGAACGTCAGGCAGTTGCTCAACTCTAGAGGCCAAGTGGGCATACACTGACCTATTCAGAACATTCAGGCCATACAAATTACCCAGCACCACAGGGCGCCCTTCCAGATTGCCATGCAACAAAATATATCTACCCGCAGGGTCTACACATTCAGTCACAAGTTCAAAACGTATCCTCTTGTGGATCAAAATGACCACTCCACCTTTCTTCCCCACCGCCGGGGCACCCCAGGCCTGCCCCACCCAAACTCTCTGCAGTTTAGCATGTTCTTCAGCAGTCTGGTGGGTTTCTTGCAGCATGGCAATGTCACAGTCCAACCTTGCCAAGGCCTGCAACACCTTATATCTTTTAACAGGGTTACCTATCCCGCACACATTCCAAGAGATAACCTTCAGTCTAGAGTGCAATATACCACCATATGTAATCCGATACCACAAAAATGATCAGATGAACCCCCCCCAGCCTGAGGTCCACCCCGAAATGCTGCTAGGTTCCCTCTCTCCACTCCCCAACCAGTACAGTGGTCCCGTTCTACCCACAACCCCTCCCTCCCCCCCCCCCCGCTCCCCTCTATCCCACCCCCTCCCAACCCTAGAATCCCCCCTCCCCTGTCTACTTTACCCAACCCCATCCTCCCCAAGTCTACACCACTAACCTTGAGGCTCTCTCCGCCTAACCCCTCCAGAGAAAGCCCAACTAAGGCCCCTCTGAGTACGGCCGGAACCCCCCTACTACCCAAAAGGAACGTTTAATCCCGCCATCAAACTCTAACCTACCCCCCCGTACCCCGAAAACTAAGCCCAATTTTCCAACCAGGCAGGTATAGCCCCACAGTCTAGAGCCATAAAGGCCCGGTTCCTCCACAGCCCCCCAAAGGGCCCGATGTCCTCCCCAACCTACGTTATAGGCCCCCCCCCAGAGATGAGAGAGAGACACAGAAAAAATCACCGAAGCAACCCCAAGTGTTACCCCGTCCAGCAGCGGAGCACCAGCACCACGCCCCGTTAAAATTCTATGGGGGACGGAGACACAAGGAGCGCCGTGTCATATCTCATCTGACAGGTCAGGTGCTCCGCATTACTGAGCCAGCAAGAGAACGGCTCAGCTAAGCTAGGCCCCTTCACTGGCGGTTGCACTGTGGAATCCCCCGCCCCCATCCCCCCCTGCCCCCATCCCCCCCTGCCCCCATCCCCCCCTCACAGTGCTCTCTATATCCATAAGCCAAGTCTGTACAGCCAGTATACCGAATCAGTACCGTTAATGCTGTTTACACTCTTTCAGAGTATTATGAATGCCTTGTTAGAGAAGGGATACAGTCAAAGCGGTCAAAGCAATAATTGACAGTCAAGTTCCCTGGTAATATCCAGGACAGGCATAGTAACAGGTAACAAATTCACTTTCCATTGCAGCTGGCTGCCCCAAGAATACAGTCCTGCATAGAGAGCATTCAGATTCCTTCCTTTTAAATTCGCAATGTGTAATCTATAGTGCTACATTCTTGTTTCTCGAGCAAGCTATTGCTGCTGAAAAATGGTAAATTGCTAAAATCGGGCACCAGAGTCTTCCACATGGGGCACGATAAGTCCTACATAGGACAGTGGCAACACAAATTTCTCCATGCCCCCCTGTCAATCTGTTTTAATGCTGCTCTGCATGCACCGCCTCTGGGGTAGGAGGACATCTGAAGGGTCCTTGTCACTAAAGGGCATCTTGGTGTTGCACCCACTGCACAATCTACTAAGGCCCTTTTGTTTACTGAGAACTGGAATGAGACCGCTGATGCAGGCTACTAAATGGCTAAATAGTAATAACTTTGGTCCCTCCTGACCTAAAACTGAATCAGGAAGGATAACTGAAAGGCTCGGTAACTCTGGAATCATCCGGTGCCCAAGCAACATAGTACTGTAAACAATAAAAAAAACTCAACAGAAACAAGTATCAAAACAGAACACACCAAAAACAAAAACAGCATCATTTGACTATCACAGGGAAGGACTAAGTTCCAAAGGCAGAACCAGTGATAAGCGACACTGGATGGAATCAAAATGTTCAAAACTGCACTGGGAAGAGACCAAGCATGGCAAGCTTGTTATTGATGGTAGGGCCCATAAAGCACAAATCAGTTTAGCTGCAGGGCCTGTATCTTTCAAGAGCCACTCTGACGCGCAGCCAAGGCTCACACTCCCATGGGGGAGCCCATCTACCAAAGAACAGCAGTCAGCACTGTTGAAGTTCTCAGTGGGGGGACGCCGATGCTGCCATCGCTCGAGCAGCGATCTGATTTACGTAGGTCTCAGCCTCTGCGGCTGTTGAAAAGGCACGATGCGCTCCTTTGTGCATTACATGTAGCTTGGCAGGGTATTGAACGGTGAACCGAATCCCGGCACCGATGAGCTTTTCACACAAGGGGGCATACTCTCTGCGTTTCTGGCTTAACGCGACAGAGTAGTCCTGCGCTATTCGGATTTTGGTGTTGTTATATGTAATTTCTCCCCTCTGCCGGGCCGCCCGCAGGATCAGTTCCTTTTGAGGGAAGTACAAGAATTTTGCAAGCACGATTCTGGGGCGGCTGTCTCATGCCTGTTGCCCACACGGTGGACCCTCTCGATTCTCAGCTTGTCTCCAAGTTCAGTGACCTCCAACACGTGCGTGACCAGCGCTTCCAAATAGCTCCTCAACTCTTTGTCGGGGACAGACTCAGGGATCCCCATGAACCGTAGGTTGTTCCGTCTTGACCGGTTCTCCAGGTCGTCGATTTTTGCCTCTTGCAGGCACACTTGGGCTTTTAGGCTGGCCACCTCATCAGCCAGGGCCTCCGCTTTCTCTTCTGCGTGACCCAGGCGATCCTCGGCCTCCTGGAGTCTGTTCCCCAAGGTATCCACCGAGGATTGCAGCCCATCCATCTTCTCATGCAAGGCTTCGAATTGAGAAGACAAGGCCGCTGCCACTGCTGCCGACATCTCATCCAAGAACGCAGGAGATCTAGGCGAGCTCGGCACCGCAGCAGACTCCGCCATCTTACTGAGAATGGATAACAGCACTCCAATCCTCCCAAACAACTGAATATATATAAAATATGATTCTAGCACCACTGTAAATAGCCCACCCTGTATATAGCTCAAACAAATCAAGCACCCAACACATCCCTCACACAACTAAGTTTATCCTCACTGCATGTACAACACACACACTTTACCTGATTGCTTGCTGTGATACCACCTTGATTATTAAGATAAGGCGGTTTAGAAATACTGTTAAATAAATAAATAAAAATAAAAATAAATAAATCTTACTGCTGCCGGCCACACACACTCTGTCTCTTCGGGCCGTTTTAACTGCTGTCGCCATACCGCTCGCCGTCCGAACCCGCGCTGCAGAGCTCTACAGGCACTCCAACACACCTTGGGCAAGCTTTCGCCTCACTTCTGCGGCTTCACACGGTGCTATTTCGCCGGTTTTGGGAAGGGGTATCGGAGCGCACACAGGATGCGACCACTACCCTGTCCGCATCACGTGACCTCCGGGGAAGGGGGACTTAAGGACTAGCTTGAGAAGCATTGATTTAGGCAAGAAATAGTATCTGCCCATATTTCAGCTCACCAGCTTTACATGATTCAATATATGCATACCATCTTCTAAAGAGCGCAAGAGTTCTCATCCAACCTGAGTCAGTCTGCACTGGCAGCAATCCTAGGTGAGGTGGATGTGTGTGGAATTCATCTCATACATTCAGTATAAGGTGTATTCAACACCTCTTCAAGAATCTCAGCTACTGCTGTTGTCAGCAGATAATTTGCGTGGTTGCTTGCATCTGACCTCCATAAGGACATTCATATGGGGTTAGCAAACGCTCCTTGTTCTGGTGACCCTTTCTGGTCATAAAATTAAGGAAACTGTGAACACTGCCGAAGTCTACTGTTCAGTTTTACCTCTTGCTGTGACCCACTATCACATCACTTTCTAGACAAATGAGCACAGTCCATTATTGCAAATGTTTTTACTAGTGTGGGATGTTTGTTCCCTTTGCAAGGAAACCACTGCAAACCCAGCATCCAACTTTTGCTAAATTTCACCAAGAAGCAGCAAAACAGGTTGCACTTACACAACCAAAACAGCCTTCTACTACTTAACCTTTCTCCATGGTCACAGTCAGTGTTCTTCCAGAATATACATCCTGTCCTACCTGTAGAGGTGTCAGGTACAGTTCTTTCTTCAGCAGCAAAAAATGATCATGACCAATGTTCCCTCTAATTTTCTGTAGGCTGTGTGCACATAAAATATCAGCTATGTGCAGCTTTTGAAGGAAGGTTAAATTTTTGTGCGCCACATAATGACACTCGGAGTTATATACTTTAAAATTTGACTACACGTCAGAATACAGTATGTACACCACATTGATTTTACTCAAATTAAATGAAAATAGACGATTACTAAAGGAAGCGGGAAATTCCTAGTAATTGCAATCATAACTTTTAAATTTTAAGATGTCTGTGTTGTTTTCTATCAGAATCAGAGTTGTAATTTTTGTGCGCTCTGTTGTAAAGTATGTGCGCTCGCTCGGCGAGGTGTGTGCGCGCGCGCGCACACGCACACAGCTTAGAGGGAACAGTGATCATGACTGACTTCTGAGTCTTCAACATTGTCACTTCAGATGTCATTCTCTGCCACCAGATTAACCCCTGATGGTCTCAGATACCCCAAATACCCATATCCATCTGCTTCAAAAAGAAGTCAAACTCATAAGAATATAAGAAATTCCATACTGGATCAGAAAAAGGGTCCATCAAGCCCAGTATCCTGTTTCCAACATTGGCCATTCCAGGTCTCAAGTACCTGTTGGGTTCCCAAAAGGTAGACTTATTCCATGCTGATTATCCCAGGGGTAAGCAGTGGATTTCCCTGGTTCTCTTTAAAAATGGTTTATGGACTTTTCCTCTAGGAATTTATCCAAACCTGTTTTGAACCCAGCTACACTAACAGCTTTTACTACATCCTCTGGTAATGAATTACAGAGTTTGATTATGCATTGAGTGAAAAAATATTTTCTCAGATTAGTCTTAAATGTCCCAAATTTTAGCTTCATTGTGTGTCCTCTAATCTTTCTACTTTTTGAAGGAGTAAACAACCAATCTATGTCTACCCGTTCCATTCCATTCATTATTTTATAGACCTTTATCATATCTCCTCTCAGCCGTCTTTTTCAAGTTGATAAGCCCTAGCCTTTTAAACCTTTCCTCATAGGGATATCCTTCCATGCCCTTTACTATTTTGTATCTTTTCCAATTCTGCTATATTGTCTTTGATATGGTGACCAGAATTGTACACTATATTCAAGGTGCATTTGCACCATAGAGTGATACAGAGGAATTATAATAACCTTAGTTTTATTTACTATTCCTTTCCCTATGATTCCTAGCATTTATGTTGGTTTGTCTTTATTTGATATACTGCACTGTGGTTTACAATAAAATCATATAAAAAGTCAAAGGATCGCCAGTAATTCTGACAGGAGAGAGGATGGCAAGGCACAAATAACAGTACAAAGATTACAACTATAAGTAAGGGTAGTTGGGGAAAGAGGGCCAAAGGTGAGAGGAATGGATCCATAGGTAGGGAGAGACTAGGCCATCCCAACAAGGGAGAATCACCAGCTAAGACAATGTCATAGGTACTCCAAAAGCTGATTCAAACAGGTGAGTTTTCAGTGCTTTTTCAAATTTTGTCAGCACTGGTTCTCTCTGTATTAATGTGCATCAGCGACCGTGGGACTCAACTGGCTGTTATCACGAAGTGCTATGGGACGCAATCAAAGTGGTGGATTCCAACCTGGCTTCTTTAGCTGGCGAGTTCACATCTGAGCTAAAAATTGTTAATGCTAAAGTGGCAGAGTATGGTCTGTGTCTTACTCAGCAAGCTGCTGGGTTGGAGCGTGTGGAATCAGCCTTGGATGTCCTTCAGTCCGTGAGTACTACCCAGATTAAAGAGAGAAAAGTGCTGAATAGGAAAGTGGTTTATTTGGAAAATCATGTTCATAAGAACAATTTGAGATTTTTAAACTTTCCTAAATGTCCCCTAAAATCATTGGTGGACATGATGAGGAGAGATCTATTTGCTTTCTTGGCTGTGACTGCACAGTGTTCAGAGGGTTTCAATGTATTAGCCACAATGACACCCAGATCTTTTTCTGAGTGGTGATCCTAATGTGGAATCTTGCATCATGTAACTGTAGTTTGGGTTGTTCTTCCCTAAGGGGATTGTTCCAATCTCTGTTTAGTGGGTCTTGTTGCCATGGCACTGCGGCTCCATGAAAGAACCACAATCACCGGTGGCATCGGTTGTAGGCCTGTTCCCTGCAGCAAAACCCCCAATTGGGCCTCCCATGGCTGGGGCAGGCTGCAAGGAACCCCCTGTACTCCTCAACTCAAGCTTGGCCCTCTACACGCCATCCCCCAATGTCCAGAGGTATTTATTCCACCTCTAAGGTGGAATAAGTCCCCTGTTTAACTGTGTGACCCCGGATGTACAGGGCTGACCTCAGAAGCTGCCCTGTATATCTGGGGTCGCATCCCTGCCTACTGCCCACCATCACCCCCTCCTGCCCATGAACAGAGCTCCCCGCACAAGAGGCCTGTATGTGCAGGGAGCTCTGTAGCTGTAGGAGAGATCTGTCCATCAGGCCATCAGAGATCCATAACGTACAGGTCACTTGTGCAGGGAGCTCTGTTCATGGGCAGGAGGGGATGAGTGGTAGGCGGAGATGCTACGAGTGACCTCTCAGTGGGTATTATGCATAGGGTATCCTGCCCCTCCAAGGAAGCGGTGAGCCTGTTAAAAAGACTCACGGTAATCAGGGTAACTTCAGAGGCTGAATCTATTAGACCCTCACAGGCAAACACCTGTTGTAGCATAACAGGAATGGTATACCTTTGTCCTTTTGGTTTGAGTTTACCCAGAAAGTACTTGTGTTTCCTGATGGAGTCAAAACTTGGCACCCCGCCATCCACTGGAGAACTGTTGCTCTGTCTTGAGGATGTGGCTTTTCCAGCTGGCCTGGAAATCTGAGCTGGCTGTACCTCTGAGACAGTGACCTGTGGAACAAAACCATAACCAGTTAGCCATTCACTATCATTAGAAGGGGTAGGGGTTTTAGCCTTTGGCATCTTTGACTTGCTAGGCCTAGGGCTGCTACTAGGTCCAGCAGACTTGGCTGGTGACTTTTGTGGCTTCTCCTCCGGAAAAACTTTCCTTTGGAGCCTGTCAACAGCTGCCATGACTGCCTCTAGTTTCTGTAGGAAAAGTTGATCCATGTCACCACCAGGCTTCCTCCTCCACTTCCGGTTCTGCCTAGAAGGCTGGCCACCAGAGCCCCGCTTAGACCCAGATGTCTGATCCCTCTGTGGAGGCCTGGAAGGAGCCTGTGGAACAGAAGGAGAATTACTTAATAAAGGAAGGTTAGATTTGACAGTGCTGACAGTCTGTTTTGGCTCCTTAGACTGGATAGAAGCCTTTACCTTGCTACTGCTATCAGCAAGGGTCTTAGCATAAGCTGTATAAATCCCCTCCGTGTGCTCTATTAAGTAAAAAAGGGTCTCATTGCGCCTTTCATACAGTTGTGCTTTGGTAGATGATGGCAATGTCTGGTAAAACAGATCACAAAATGCTTGGTGATGCTTTATCTCCTCCCAGGAGGGATCACTTTGAAAGAAGGTCTGCCTGAGCCTGTAAGCATAATCCCTAGGTGATTCATCCCTCCTACAAGTCATACCATAAGCTGCATACTTGACACTTGCAGGATTGGGGTACAACCCAAAATGTGTTTTCAATTCCTCCTCTCCAGTGACAGTCATTCCTAATATTCTGTGACACTGCACGGATTGCATGGCGGGAAGCTCCATCAAATGCCCAGGGCAGATATCGGAGCATGTCTCTCTCACTGGTTACTTCCAGAGCCTGGAAAGCCTCTTTTACTTCAGCCAAATGTTCAGTTATGGGCAGCGTCCTACCCTTCTAAAAGGGTGGTACCATGTCACGCAGGGCTCTAATCACCTGACTTCGGGCTGCAGAGGTGGGGGGGCACCTTTGCTCTTTTGTTCCTTTTGGCCTTGGGGAAGTGAGGAGCTTAGGCTGCCTTCAACTCCCTCTTGTGGCCAAGGCAGGAACAGTTTCCTTTCACTCAGGTGCCTTTGCACCCCCTCCTTTTCTTCCCCCTCTCTGGGGAGAAGTCGAGAGCGAGGTACTTCTCTCACTGCTAGATGGCTCTGCTTGCAAGGCTGCCCTTTTACTTTAGGCAGACTTGTCAGTGACAATCTGTCATCTTCTGGGTCGTATTCCGAAAGAAGAGATGAACTTGGGGGAAAAGGATCGAGGACAGGGAGGCATGAGCTGACCTTTAAGCAGATTAAGCTCACTTTTTAAAAAAAGGGTCATGTCCTTTTTGCACTTAGCTAGTGCCCTTTTATGCCTAACTCCTGTTCACCTTTGAGTTGCTCAGCTTGAAGAGAGAGAGTTCTCTGCTTCTCGAGAGTTAACTCCGCTTCAGAGGTTTTCAAATGCCCTAGCAAAGCCTGTTCTTTCAATTCATACTGGGCTTCTCCTGTAGTTTAGAATTTTTCTCTATCAATTCAGATCTATAAATTCAAGCTGCATGCTGTGTTAAATTCTTTCACTTGCTGAACCAGGATAGCAAGCTGCTGTTTTAAATCAGCATTTCCCTGCACGAGATCAGTTATCTGAAGTTTAGCTTCTTTTAAATCATCCATACATAAATCAAGTCTGTCTCAAGCATGCTTTAAAGCTTCTACAGATTTAGTCTCAAAGATATGCAGCACACAAGCATATTTGACAAGCAGTCTAAGGGGTATGTTTACTAAAGCGCGGTAATGTTACGGATGACCATATAAAGGAGTGGGCGGTGCAGCGTTAAGGCAAGCCTGGTTCGGTAATACACCTTACAAGGCGCCCTGGTTAGCTAATGTGCGGTATAGGGCACCCTGGACTTACGGCACGTTAACGTCACAGCCGAAGGGGTTGCAATCAAAGGCACGCAGACAGTAAAAGACGCGCTGAGGGATGCGCAGACATGGTGCCACATGAGAAACGGAGCCGTAGGTGTAAGGCCATAGACCACAGGCAGCTGATATCACAGTCTGTAATGGGGACGTGAGCCACAGATAAACACATGCACACACACACCATGAAATGGTGTGCAGTGAAAACAGCATGCAGAAGAGTAAACAAATTAAACGGAAAGAGGGCTAGCTGTGTGGTTGGTGTGTGTACAAGGGCAAGATGGGCAAGAAATCCAAAAAGGAGTATGAGGGAATCAAACCGGTACACTGAAGAGCCCAAACACAGCTCACCGACACCAATACCAAACCACTGAGCCAACTGCCCACCCAGACAGTCCAAAGAAAGGGACCATATGTAACAGCTAGTATGTGACAGATAGGCTGCATGGAGGGGACACTGCAGTGTGCAGTGAAGAGAAGGAAGGGTGTGTGGAGAAGTGACGAAGCCGGAGCCATTGTATGATAAGGTTAGAGGAACAAAAGGAAAGGAACATGTAGGAATCAAACCTGCAACCTATGGTGGCTCAACGCACGTCTGTAACCACTATCCCAAACAACCACAACATGCATAATGCAAATATGTTCCACCAAAGGGAATGTGTGTATGGAATCCCGTAGCACCCTGTGAGGTGGCAGACGGCTGGCACACAGACAGCTGCCCACCGTTCAAGGATGTGAGCACAGGTGGGCCATGTACATCAGCTGTATACCACTAAATATGCTGGTCAGTGCGGTAATGCAGCGGCAGAGACACATGTGTGTCCAACATGTCACACAAAAGTCACTGGCCTGTCCAAAGATGATGAGCAGGACAGATCATGTCCAAGAGCTTCATGGTGTGTACTGCTCAGTAGGCCTCCCCCCAATGCAGCTGCACGCTCCAAATGCTGTAGTCACATATGCATGCTGTGGTGAAGAATGTCCTCCAGAAGAGATGGAGATTGAGGAAAATCCTGAGAAGGGAAAGGATCCACACAGGATTTTCAATTGTGACTTGAAAAAAAACACACTGCTCTGCTGAGCTGAGCACAGACACCAGCACAGGGGAGGAGTTAGGCTTCAATGCTGATTGGGCACACCCAGGGGTTGGACAAGGTGTGCCGGGAAAAGAAGCCCTTTTTAAAGCCTTGAACAGGGCTGCTAGGCAGTCGAGCTTGGAGTCTGACGCTAAGTGGAGATCGGAGTCCAAGACAAGGTCAGAGTCTGTGAGGAGGAGTAAGAGAGGTTCTGCAAAGAATTCTAAAGGCACTACTAAGAGGAGTCCTATGAGGAATGGACGGAGCAATGCTTTAGAATCTTGGGAGAAGACAGAACCCTGGAATAGAAAGCCTCAAAGGCAGGCACACTCTGAAGGAAACTCTTTCTACCGAATAGAGCCTGGACCTGGGAAGCACAGAAAAACCAACACGTGGAAAGAAGGTACTTCCTATACTGGCAGGCAGTGCTATAGAAAGTTACAGCAGGGAGAAAACCTTCCTAAGGGAAATTCTCCTAACAGAAGAGTTAACCACAAAACTCCTGAGCTTCCAAACAGGAGAGTAGTCTTGCAGAAAGAAGTCAGTTCTTATACAAACAACCCTGGAGAAGGTAAAGCACAATTTCCTATCTTTAGTTCTTTGTTGAAGAAACCTTTTCATTGCCCTGAACTGTATAAGCAAAGCTCTGCAATAGAAACAGTTAGTGACTGGGAGAAGGGCATAACCCTTACTAATAACTGCCAATCTGATAACAAGCAGGCTGAATTGCTCCTAAAAGAATTTCAGCAGTTTTTAGAGCTGAAAGCAGGGAAACTTCAGAAGCTTGAAGAAGACTGTAGTTCCATTAACTCAGAGGAGTACATGCAGGTAGAAAATGATTTTCCTACCTTAACCACTGATCCTTGTAGCATGGACTGCTCTTTTTGTTGTAGAGAATAGCAATATAAAGAAGCTTTGAAAGTTTGTATGAAAGGAATACAGAACGTTTGTTATTTCTGCTGCCTTTGCCGTGAGAGTTCATAATTGTTTGCACCTGTGTTCTAAAGCCACGCTGTGAGCTGAACAGCTGTTAATGTGAGGCTGCAATATTCCTGAGTTACCACTCGAGGCAATGCTGAGTTTAAGTTCCTCTAAATATGAAAAGCTGAGTTAAAGCTAATTCAATTTCAGTTGTTCCTGAGTTCCTGTTTACTTCTGCTTATGTTATAAGTTGCACCTTTACGTTTGTATCTATGAATTTTGATGCGCTGGAGAACATCCCCAATACAAATAAATATTCTTGCAAAGCCTTACCATCTTTGGTCGCAACTACAATTTATTCGCTAGAGAAAATAGAAGTGGACTTCAGTTCCCAGCATTCATAGGGAACAGTTCTACCTATACTCACAAGGGACAATAAGGCCACTCCTGCCTGTAAGCTCCAGGGCGCAGGCAGGAGCGTCGCAATGCGTGTAGACAGTAGGTGGTGCATGATGAGGACCCAACACACAACAGTCATGAAATGACCACAAAAACATACCTGCCCGGCAATACAGGACACACAAACCTGAAAAAGTATACACAGCAAAATGTCAGCAAGTGTGCAGACATATATATGTAACAGCTGTCTGATACTGCTTCATTAAATCAATCAAAAGCGGTGTACATTACAACGTAAACCTGGTATTGTATATTAAAGAGGGACAATGATAACCTGGATCCTGTCAGAGCAATGGAGGGTATGTGACCTGACAAAGGCCACATGGCATGCTAGTGGGAATCGAACCCTGGTCCCCAGGGTAGTGTGCAAACCATTATGCTACTCCTCCACACCATGACATGAATATCTCTGCCGTCGATGATGTGTAGACAAGGAGCCGGGCGCATCTTTAATCCGCCCCATCGCCACTGTCAGCACCAGTGCCAACGAACACCAATGCCAGCTATGTCCCACAAACACCACCCAGGTGGGGATGTACAGGCACCAGCCTGAGCATGCATGTGGCCAAGTAGTAGAAATGCCCACCCAAAAGAAGCCACAATGGTCCAAATGAGCCGACATGCAACTGGCCAGGCACATGGGAGCGAAGAATGTAGCTGTGTTAAAATGGAACACCTATGTGGATATCAGTGAAACCATCTGTGAGCAGGAATGCAGCAGCACAACGTTGGATACACCACACACATCCTGTGTATGAGAAAACACCCACACTGGTCAATGATCTGAAAGGTGGACTGTGGTTATTGTGCTGTGAGTGAACCAGACGGCATCGACATATGTTGTCTGCATCATCACTGCAATAGCACGAGAACACATGGTGCATGGTTGATGCTCCAACATACCTGGCCAGAATGTCTGCACATGTATAGCTGTCAGTGTCAAACACCTGTGCATGAGTCATTGTAAGATGGACAGGACAAAGTGATCGTACCATGTGTCCAATGTCCACCAACTGTACCATGGCCATGTGAGTGCTCTGATAGGTGGGTCAGCCATGAAATATGTGTCAGGCCACACAACTGACAGGGAACACGGTCCAGGCAGCTATACCAAGCTGACCACACAACCACAAGGCGATAAGGTAGGAAAGGAAGATACAGAGATGTAATGCCATGCTGCCATGCAGAGATGAGGATCTGCAGTGCAAAGGCAAATGCACAAACATGATAATGAGGTCATGTCCCAATGCCCCAGCACAACCCCTCAGCTGTGTAGACCATATGTGTGTGTAGCAGTGGGTCATACAGCAGTGTAGATGGCCAGAAAACAGTATGTGATGTGCCGAGAAATAGCAGATGTCAGGTACCCAGGCAAATACACACTTTTAATAAACAAATGGGACCAAAAACAGTGACACAATGCAAAATGAGGACATGATAACAGGTACAAGAGGCACATGCGGTCAAAGAACAGACAAAGCAGAACCTCACAGACATGCAGAGATAGCACTATGCAGAAGGCCTGCTGCAATGGGTGCTGTGGATACAGGATCATCACACACATGTCAAGGTACATGGAATGCACAAATGAAGTTAGAAAATGGACACACCCACTGCCACACTGCAAAGTTACCGGTGCAATGTGAGTGGCGCAATGTCATGTGATAAAGAGGACTGCAGACATGCAAAGATTATTCTGTAAATCAATGTAGAGCGCCACATCTGTACAGTAACCAAACACAATAACATGTACGTGGAGGTAGAAAGAAAAGTCAACAATGGTGCACTAACCCACACAACATCCACACTGGCACATGCACTGGTGTACCAACATAATCAGTCACAAGCACATGCACCGTGTATGTTGAACCATGACAGAGTGCTGCCCCAGATGCACTGTAACACCCCCGGCGAGGATCAAATAGCAATACAAGATGTTGGCGTGCATCACAGTGGTATGGTGACAAACAGCGTGTCATGTCCACATGTAAGGTAGCCAGACAAATAAAACAGGACCTACCCAATGTTCCTCCTGTGCCACACACATGGCTGCATGCTCCTGTTGATCCAAACATATGAGGATATCCTGCGATGGAAGTCACACACATGGGCCACACACACACACAAACACAATGTCGGATGGATGTACAACATACAGCGAGTATGTGAGTCCCTGCTGCACATGTACGGACCAGTACACAGTGTCTGCAGTGCAAATGTCGTCTGCAACCCCACATGTCCCGCTAAAACTGTCGCTGAATCCCTGGGCATGCATAGTCACGTGTGACATCTCAATGTGCCACAGTAATGCAAAGGTGATGTGTGTCTCCTGCGATGAACATGACACCCAGCCACAGTACAGCAGCAATGGTGTGTTGGTCATCCTTGTTATGCTCAAAGTACCAGTCCAACAATAATGTCCATCATGGGCATGTGTCCCACTCGCATAGGTCCATCACCCTATGGCACCATCTCCCAGGGATTGTTGCATTGAGTTGGTGTGTCCTCCAACAGGTGGGTGATGGTGACTGCAGATGCACCGCTTTGACCCGGTGAAAAGCAGTATATAAATACAGCTAAATAAATAAATAAATGCAGTGTGGTAGATGTGCTGTGTGTGTTGGCTGTGCCCTGTGGTAAAAGGAGGAGAAACAATGTCATGTTATGCTGCACACAACATTAGGTCACATTGCAGGGAGTGAAACATCAATATGTACATAATGAAACCTCAAACATGCAAATATTACACGATCACAACAAAGAGCACAGTGTATGTTGAGGACAGTAGGAAATGGCACTGCAGACCAGGCTGCCATCTCGACATGGTCATGTCTATGCCCATGCCACACAGGCATCTCAGAGGTCCACAGCATGTCCATCAGTGTTGGAGCATATAGATCCCACAGAAAAGCATGACAAAACAAACAGCTAAACACAAACATGTAAAGGTTGATGTTAGTCACAAAAGATCCAAGGTGCAACATCCCGTCTGTGTGTAGCAGGTGTCTGATAAGGACTGTCACAGGCAGGCAAAGGCTACAAGAGGTCATAGTAAAGGCAGAGGATGTCATTGAAATGCATTGAATCACCATGTCTGCATGTTCAGCCATCATTGCCACATGTCCAAAGTATGGTGACGTGTGAAACTGAAATGTTGATGCACAGTGGTCTGTAAGCACACAAGAGAGAGAGGTCAGTCAACACACAACACATGTGCATGATGTTCACAAAGGCAACAGCAGAAAGGTAGAGATAAAACAGTGATCACCACCACACAGGTGTCCAGACACATCCCAGCACAAGATAATGCGAAATGGCTGCACAGTGTATCGTTACATAGACACGTCCAAAACACACACACACAGTGTGACAAGATGAGCATGCCCCCAGTAGCATATGGCCTGTCTGTGCACAATCTGAGATCAGTGGAGACAATCATTACAGTCCATGCAATGATACACTTATGTTGGTTAATGCCACAATGCCAGGGAAGGGTGTACGTGCCGTCCACCACCACAACACCTAGGACCTGTAGAGAGAGACAGCTCAGTTGGATGTGTCTCAAATACAGTGTTGAAACACATGAACTGGTCACGAACACATGGGCATATGTGTGCCAATAAGAACATATGGGGTATGGGGGCGCAGGTCAAAGAGGTATACAACAACATACTCGTATGTGCAGTGGACAGCTAACCCCAGACATGTGCCATGCTGCACTGTCCCCACAGTACAGTTACCTGTATGTTTTCCTGAACCTGCAAGTTGAATGACGAACACACAGTTTTCACTGCACCACAGCACCAGGCAGGTCCAAAAGCATTTCCTGGGGAGTTGCAAACACAAGTGAAACATACATATGTCATCATAGAGCCTTACAACACACACACGACAGCATGTATATGTATACCCATTTCCCCACATATGCAGGACTCACATGAGAAGAGCTCATTAATCAGATGTTGCCTGATTGCCGTGCCCTCACGTGTGTCACCATGGGCACATACAGGACCTGCACACATCAACAGGCGCATCTGCATTGCTCCCAGTTTAAGCCACAGACCTCTCCTTTTCCCCTGCTGTGCTTCTATGATATGTATGTTGATTGCTGGCTACTGTGTTGCACTCCTTGGTTTGTGTGACCTGCTCCCATGCACTTACCTCACGTGGGTAGTCCGCAGATGCATTAAAGCGCCTGGTGACGCACCCCCAGGCCCTCCTCACCCTGCTGAGGTTCTGTGTGCAGGAGGAGCCAGGGAAGAGGCGCCTCTGACGGCAGCAGATGAGCCGCCCAAGCAGTTCCAGGTCCCCAAGGAAAACGTGGGTTTCCTGGACCTTGTCGCCATTTTGTTTGCTGTGTGTACTGCGGGGCCTCATGACACAGTAATGTCGCATATGCACAGTGAGGCGCAGTAACGCGCGTTACTATGCGTGCTACACGACACACCCGCAGCACACGCAATAACGCGTGTTAGTCTGTTTCTGGACATATTGTCCTCTGTGCCATGTATTTTACAGCATTTTGATGACGCGTGATGCATATTTTCATTCTTGACTACATCTGTGCTCTGAAGGTGCGCGTTCCACATTCTCATGTAGTTTACATTACTGTGTAGTTTTCCAGGATTTGAACTCACATTGCGTTGTTGACTGGCATTTTCCCAACCCAATGCGCAGACTCAAGAAAGCAACCAAAGTATCTGTGAAGTACAATAGGACACCCTCATAATACCCCCCTGAAGAAGGCTGAAACGTGTAGGGGAAATAAAGAAAAGTTTGTCCTTTGTCCAAACCCAATGCGCTATACACACCAGGCCATGTTAGGGGGACGGACCGGTATATTGTGGGCAATGGGCTGTCAACGTGCATTGGAAGGCACCTTGGGCGTTTCACGTACATTGACGGGACATTGCACATTAGGGTGGCCAACAGGGCACGCTATAGCTGACAGGGCGCCTTAACGCAAGGCACCTTAAGGGCGTAAGATGCCATAAGCTAAAGGACCATATGTAACAGTTAATACAGTATGTGACGGATAGGCTGCATGGAGGGTACACTGTAGTGCACAGTGAAGAGGGGGAAGGGCGTGTGGAGAGGTGACGAAGCTGCCACCATTGTATGGTAGGGTGAGCATAACAAACGAAAAGAAAGGAAAAGGAACTTGTGGGTATCAAACCCACAACCTGTGTTGGCTCCACGCACGTCTGCAACCACTATCCCAAACAAGCACAATGCAAATATGTTCCACCAAGTGGCCATCGTGTCTGCTATATTATGATGCAGTATTGTGGCGTACGCGTGTTGCGGAGCCGCTGACACACAGTGCACACAATAATGCGTGCAACATAACAGATGTTCTTACGTGCCGTATGAGATACGTGTAGGTGCCTTAAGTTATGTGGGCAGATTATGGTGCGTAACAATGTACACCCCAAACAAATGCTAAACGCGTTACTGTGTACGCTCTGCGTCTGCAGCACTGCAATGCGTGTAGCGCCAAAATACTGTGCACACTACAGTAGACAGGCACCTTACTACCTGTCCATTGCTGTGTTCTGCCTTCCAGCTCATGCCCGTCAACCTGATGCATCATACACTCCGTGGGGTACCTAAGACCTAAGGTGCCTAAGGCTGTGGATGTCATCAGGGGCGTCAGACCAGATCTGGGCCTGTTGCTAGGCCACTGTCAGACCAACGGTAGTACTAGGAGCCTCCGCAGCCCCCAACCATGGTCTGACATTCACCAGTAGCAGACTGTACCTGCTGCACTCCGCCAGGTGTTCCAGCCATGCACAAACTAATTGCAGACAGTCCGCTAGCCAGTCTATACTGCATGTTCACAGAGGAACTATGCGCACCCGGACCTGGGTTGTATGGCACAGATACCCAGCAGGTGCTCCAGTGATTGGCCCTCCACAAGAGGGGGCACACATATATCACCTGAGACAGGTACTATGTAGCAATATGTGGGTACATAGCCGTACCATGGTCACTGTTTGGTCAGTGTGAGAGTGTCCTAATAGCAAGATGTCCTGTGGCCACCTTGTCCATGCAGGTGGTGGTTGGGCACTACAATGTCCTGGCCATTGCCCTACCCCCACTGCAGACACATCCTGCCTAATCCGCCCTCTCTGGTCCATACCTACAATACCTTGCTCCTCGGTATGCAGATTTCCAGGCTGGTGCTGGCAACAGTGTACGTTTTGTGGGCCCAGTGCAGAGTAGGGTGCCACACCACAATGGATGGACATGCACTCACCCACCCCTATTGCAGCACTGTGCAAAGATAGGGGTGGTTGCAAACATGAATGCCACATTGGTCCCAATCACAGTGCTGGCATTGCTAAGGTGTGCAGGAGCTAGTAGTAGTGCTCTGGTGATAACTGCAGCTCCGTGCTGGAGCCAACAGCCTGACTCTCCATGGAGCTTTGGATAATGGAGCCTGTGTGAGTGGGGCTTTGTATCCCTGTTGGGCGCTGCTCTGGGGATTGCACATATTGATGTTGTATCTGCATTGTGGGGTAAAACATAAGGACATGCTCTGCAGGATCCACAGTTGGGACCCGAATCTGTGACCCTCTGCTCTGGGACACACTGGCTGTGTGTATTGCACCACACAGTTGCCACAGAAGCACAGCACTCCCTGGGGCTACCTTTACTTTTCATCAGATAGACCTTTTCTGTTGCACTGCACACCATGTACTGGAACAGGGCATGGCCTAGGTCCACTGCAGGCAGGTGCCACTGCCCCCTCCAGCACCAACACACACCCCCCTGCCATGCTGACATGCCCATATGCTGTTGGTGCTGGTAGTGCGCAGTCCGAGGCCATCCACTGTGCAGGTAGGAGGGTGCCTAGGCTGCGGGGTCTGGGGTGGGGAGGCATACATGGACATCCACACATCCCTCCCCCGTCACCGCCTACCAATGTTATGTTCCTTCCACATGGGGGAGAGATGGCTGGGGGGATGTCAGGTTGGTGCTCTAGCAACTATTGGCTAGGGTAGACCAGGTAGATGTAGGTAGATTGTGTTGTGACAGCAGACTGTGGACAGGCCTAGTGCATGCACCTCAGGTACGGTGTACCCAGTTTGGACTACTGGGTGTATATATGTTTCAGACAATGTGTGGTCACACCCTGCAATGCCTTACTGGGGGCTGCAGTAAAGAGTGTTCATTTAGCTGGGTTCACAAACTGTTTGGGACGCATCCTGGGGAAGGTCTGTGGACCCTTGTTAGAGTGGTCCCCAGATGTGCACTGATTGCCCTATTAAAAGCATAGTGGTACCTGTGTGACCTTTGGGGTACCTGCTGGGTAATGTCCCCTGGACGAGACACTGTGGAACACAGACTACTGGGCATGTTTGGCCTTGGTCAGCAGATGTCTTGCTGATTTCCAGTTTCTGTGTTCCTAGGTGACTGCCTTGTCCTGCCTGCAGCCCCCTATGCCCCATTTGCACCATCACCATAGTGGCCTTTCATACTTGGGCACTATGCTGTTGCTGCAAATTAAGCACTACTATCACTTTTCTTGGGCTCCCTGCCTATGCTGTACATTGCTGACACTGAAATGGTTTCTCTCTCCTGCAAATGTGCATCTAATGACAGGTTTTCACTTGCGATAATGTTTGGCCCTTCATTTCCCTGCGTTAGTGTAGCAGGAACCACTCCCTGCCCATTGACCCCTTCTCTCTGCCCTCTCTTCACCCTCTGTGGGAGTTACCGGGGCTGGAGACATTACCACGTATTAATGTTGCATCTGGTAACGTTAGCACGCGTTAATGTTACCGATGCTACCTTACCGTGCTTTAGTAAACATACTCCTAAGCGTCAATTTACCCATGACCTAGCACTCTATCAAGGACGCCACTGAAAACGTTTTGTCCTTGCAAGCTTCTGTGGGTCTAATCTGAGGCATTTACTGAGCTTTGCAATATTGTCTGACATCTCTTTCTGCTCCCAACATAGGGATGCAAGTTTTTGTATTACCAGACTTTCACATTTGGCAACATCGCCTGATAAAGCCATCATAAATCAGACAAAATCTGTAAGATGTGGATTGTTCAGACTTGCCTATCTCGAAGGGTGAACCCCAAATTATGTAGGAGATGATATCAGTAGCAGATAAATGTACCTGTATAAATACTCGATCTGTCTAGGGAAGAACTGCTACCTTCCTTTCTCCAGGATTCCATAGGACCATCTGGCAAACAACCATGTGATAAAACAAGAACCAGCCCTGTTTGTATGAAAATTAGACTTTATTTCCGATAGCAAAAATAGTGGAAATATTAGAATAAATTAACTTTCTGAGGTAGTATGTTATTCAGCTCTATGTTACAATTACCGAGAGACCTAATCTCTGTTTTAGAAACCATTGTCACTGTTTTGCATGCACTCTGACATGCAGTAAATTATCTGTCTGTCTAAGCTAGCCCCAACCTCCAGAAAATTAAAGACCAGTACCTTAGCTTGTGCCAAAACACCCATGGCTGTGGTCTGGGTCTCAGGAATGGAACAAAGTCAAGGTATGGCAGAGGTCCAATGATAGCTGAAATGAACTGTGTGGTCACACACTGAGCTGCCAGTCTGTAGGAGAAATTCACTCTGTCTCGCGGCTTTGGCCTTGAACACTATCTGACTTTCCAGCCAGAGAGAAAAGGCAGGCAAACAGTCTGTATCAGAAGTTTAAAGTTCCCAGGTGTTCTGCCAGCCTCTGTATATTTCAGAGTACTACAGAGGTGTTTGCTGGGCTGCATCTGTCTGCGCTCTCTTTGAGTTCTTTCTGCCCACTTCCCTTCTAAGATCTTTCTCTTCTTTCTTTCCGAGTTCTTTCTCGTTCTGGGTTCTGGTTTACAGCCATATAATTCTTTGTTCTGAAGACCTGGTGATTGGCTGGACTTGAACTCTTCAGCAAATCTAGTAACAGTTAATAGGTGGTCCTTCTGCAAACAAAGGTCTACCGTGCTAAAGTTGCTGAGGTGCCGGTTCATACATTGTTGCAAATGCTAGCACAATGAAGGTCTCGGCCATGTTCTTCTGCACATAGTCAGCTGGAAAAATACTTCTAAACTGGCAGAATTACTTGATCTGCAAGTTTTAATGCTGAGTTATAACAAAACAGGAATCCATCTTGTTTAATTCAGTCTTTGGTTCAGAGCAGGCCCCGTCTTGTAACAGGAAGCCATGCTAGTAGTTCATACATTAGTTTCTGAACAGGTACCAGCCCTACACCAGGGAAGCACAAACCCGAATGTGCCTCTAAGTGCAGGGGTAGCTGTATAATGAGGCGAAGTGAGGCAGCTACCTCAAGTGGCAAAGTTTTGAGGGTGGCAAATGCCCCCAAAACAGCCGCCTCACTTCGCCTTCAACTTAAAAAAATAAATAAATTTTTAAAAAGCACACAAGTTGTTGCCGCTGCCGCATCTGCTTCTCAGCAGCGGCAAACTCACCGCCTCCCTTCTTCTGCAGCCACGGCTCCCTGCCTCTTAGGGAACCGTGGCTGTGCCGGTGAAGCCGTTGCGGAGCCTTTCTCTCTCTCAATGGGCTCCCTGCAGCATTGCCCCGCCTCCTGGGCATAAGACACTATTTATTTTATTTATTTATTTAACAGTTTTTATATACCGACTTTCTACAATTCAAGTCGGTTTACAGGTAACATAACAGACAGTATATTTCAACTGAGTACATTGTAACAATAATATCAATCAACTAAGTACATTGTAACAAAGAAGATCAAAGTATAATAAGATTAACAAGCAAGCTACCCTTCGTGAAGGTTTAAAACTATTTACATGGAGGCTTAACATGTTATTTACATGGAGGAGTATATAGGGGGGGAAAAGTGTTCCTGGAAGAGATGGGTTTTCAGTTTCTTCCTGAATTCAGGGTGATTGGTGCAGTTCCTTAATTCGTGTGGTAAGGCATTCGAGATGGAGGGGGCGTAAAGGGAGAATGCACGATTGCAGGCGGATTGGTTACAGGTTATCTTGGATGAAGGGATGGATAGAAGGTTTTTGGTGATGGTGCGGCATGTTCTTTTGTTGTTGGAATTGGATAAGAGTGATGAGAGGCAGGGGGCTGACTGATTAGAGATGATTTTGTGGATAAGGGTGATTGCTTTGAATTTGGCTCTGGATTGTATGGGTAGCCAATGTAGGTCATAGAGGATTGGCGTTATGTGTGATCGTCTAGGGTTATTTGTAATGGGTCGAGCTATTGTGTTTTGTGCCATTTGGATGGGGTGTAGGCTGTTCTTGGGGAGGCCGTGGTAAATGAGGTTGCAGTAGTCAAAGGTAGGAATGGTGAGGGCCTGGCAGACAGTGCGAAAGGAGTCAGGGTTTAGGAGAGGTTGGAGGTTCCTAAGGGTGCGTAGTTTTGCATATATTGTGCTAGAAGTTTTCTTTATCTGCTCATGGAATGTGAGGTTCTGGTCAAGGATAAGACCGAGATATTTCACTTGATTTTTAATGGTGAGGGTGAAATCTCCACGTGTAAGTGTTGTAGGTGGAGTGTAGGAGGCGTTGGTAAATACTTGGAGGGCTTCAGTTTTAGACTGGTTAATTAAAAGGTTGTGATTTGAAAGCCAGGTCTTCAGGTTTGCGATGCATTCAATAAGGTTTGAGAAATTGGGGTTTGTTAAGTTGAAAGGGGTGAAGCACATAATGTCATCTGTGTATAATTGGTAATGAATTCCATATTTTTGAAAGATCTTGCAGCCTGGTTGAAGGAATATGTTAAAAAGGAGCGCAGATAAGCTGGATCCTTGGGGGACTCCCTGTTTTAGGGTGAATGGGAGGGATATATCGTTCCCTATACGAACCTGTTGGGTCCTGTTTTCTAGGTAGGAGTGGAACCATTTTAGTGTTGTATCCCTCAGTCCTATTTCATAGAGCCTGTCTAGAAGTTGGTGGTGCGGAAGGGAATCAAAAGCGGCAGATAAGTCTAGAAATATAAGGAGGCATCCTTGGGTGGGATTCTGGGTAAGCAGGTAGAGTGAATCCAAGAGAGAGGCTAGGAGGGTTTCTACTCCATGATTCTTTTTGAAGCCATGTTGGAGTGGGTCGAGGGGGGAGTGCTCATCTATGAAATTCTGAAGTTGGTTTTGGACTAATTTTTCGGTTATTTTAGCAAGGAAGGGGATACTGGACATAGGTCTGTAGGAGGTGGGGGAGGTAGGGTCAAGTTTGGATCCTTTTAGGATGGGGCGGATAGAAGCATGTTTTAGGGGTGCTGGAACTAAGCCAGTATGGAGGGAAGACTGTACAATGTGGAGTATGTAGGAGCTAATGGTACTATGGGTGGTCTTAAGCCAGGAAACAGGGCAAGGGTCCAAGGCAGAGGTTGAAGCATTTAGTTCTTTAATGGTGTTGGATATGTCTTTTGAGGTGAGGGGTTCAAAGTCATTCCAGGTAATTAGGGGGGTGAATGTGTGCGGTCGGACATTGATGTCATGTATGGGTTGGGGGCTAATTGTAGAGGAGGGTGGGGGAATTTTGAGGTAAGGTGGTTGGCTATAGTTTGGGCAGTTATCTTGGGAGTTAGGTCCTGATGTTGGGGTTCAGTTAAGGATTTAGCAATGGAGAAGAGTTCTCTTGGTTTATTAAGGGAGCGTTGGATTAAATTTTCATTTTATTCTCTTTTCTGTTTTAGGGTTTCGGAACAGTAAGATTGGAGTTTGCTTTTGTAGATCTCATGGGTGTTGGGGTCAGAAGAGTGTCTTGACTGACGTTCTAGGCGTCTGAGTTCTCTTTTTAGGTCTCTAAGCTTTGTGGAGTACCAGGGGGCTCTTCTGCGCTGGCTCTGGGGTTGTTTAGGTGGTAAGAGGGCAGCAGAGGAGAGGATGTTGTTCCATTCATCAATGTGAGGGGCAAGGTTTTGGTGCTTGTTGTTGAGCAGGTCTAAGGATGGAATTATTTGTTCAAGGAAGGTGGCAGCATTGAATTGTTTGAATTTGCGAGTATGTTGGGGTGGAGTTATTTGACGTTTTTTAGATGGGGGGCAGGGGAATGAAAAGAGGATGAGAGCGTGATCTGACCAGAGAACAGGATGGACAGTGTGAGATCTGTGTGGGGGGGGGGGGAGGGGGTAGCGTTTGCTGTGGAATAAATATTAAGTCGAGGATATTGCCTTTGGAGTGTGTTGGTAGTTCTAGGATTTGGGTAAAGTGGAGGGCTTCCATTGCTTGGAGAAATGAAATGGATTGCTTTGAGGTTGTTGAGTGAAGGTTTAGGTCACCTAGGATTATAAGTGGGCGTGAAATGGGTTGAGGGGAGCAGGCTGTCTCAAGTATTATGGAGAGATTAATTGAGTCAAGTTTGGGCGCCCTATAAAAGAGGTGTAAAGAGAAGGTAGGACTAGAGACTCTGATGGAGTCCATACCTGAGGTAGAGACAGATTCAGTTGTGGAGAGGTTTAGGTCAGCTCTTGAAATAGCAACACCTCCGCCTCTGCTGGATATTCTGTTGCAGAAGTTGATTGTATATGTGTTGGGACATAGTTGGTTTAGTAGGACAGAGTCGTGTTCTTGGAGCCAGGTTTCAGTTATACAGAGGATGTCCAGGTCATGGTCAAATATAAGGTCAGTAATTAGGGGGATTTTATTCCTGGCTGAACGGACGTTTATTAGGGCACATTTGAGGGGGGGGGTGGGGGCTGTCACTGGGGGTGTCGGGGTTGTCGGTGGGGGTGTTAGGGGTGAGGTTAGGGTTTATATGTAGCGGTTTAAGTTTGCAGGTAGGGTTTATATATAGCGGTTTAAGTTTGCAGGTCCGAGTGCGGAAGCTGGTATGGGTGTGGAGGGAGGGGAATGGTAGTATATTAGAGTGTCTAAAAGAGTGAATTATAGGGATTGGTGTGATATGGTTTACTATTAGGGCATGAGAGAGGAGGAGGGAAGTGATGTATAGTGTTAGGAGGCAGGCCCACAGGGTAGGCGGTTGAATTATGAATGGTTTCATTTTGTGTAATTTAGGTAGATGGTAAGGGAAGGTCTTAGAGGGGGGAGGGTGGGACGGGAGGGCTGGTGTAGATTATAGATAGGTCTAGGAGAGATTTTAGGGGAGTTGGTGTATGGGGATAGGGATATTAAGCAGTTGCTAAGGTGGGAGCAAGGGTACAGAAGGTTTAGAGGCAAGTTCAACAGGATTACAATAAACAAAGTGGTAACAGATATGATATGGGTTGCAATTTGTCTGTCAGGTGGGAGCAGGGGTAGGAGAGGGTATAGAGTCAAGTTCAACAGGATTACAATGAGCATAACAAATGGTAATAGGTAGATATATAGAATATATATAAATATATATGAACAAGTTTAACAGGATTTCAGTAAGCATCAAATGGTAATAGACAGATGTAATTGCGAATTGTAAGATGGGATAGGGGGAAGTTTAGTAAGTACCTTTTTAGGAGCTGCTTACGGCCAAGACTGAGGTCAACTGAAGTTTACAGTTAGAGTCCGATCAGCGTTGAAGTTTTTGTTGGATTGAGCATCATCTTGGTGTGGTTGTGGAGTAAATAGGAGTTAGGTTGGCTCACAGGTGAACTTCGCTTTCGGTTCACGCCTAAGAAACCAGCTATAGAAACCAACCAAAGAGCACTCACATCAAACATTGCCAGCCCAAGCTGGTTAGTCTTGAATAGACTTTAGCCTGAAACATAGGCATCATTGTAAATAAACTGTAGAAACGTTACCCCAGTTAAATCCAAGTTTTAATTCCCGGTTCACTGTAAATACCACGTGGACCCTCTGCACGGTATATTGTTTCTGTTGAATGTACACTGCACTGATATGAATAGCGTGGTATATAAGAGAAGTTAAATAAATAAATAAATAAAATGCTGCATGGAGTCCATCGAGAGACAGAAAGGCTCTGCAACGGCTTCACCGGCACAGCCGTGGTTCCCTAAGAGGGAGGGAGCCGTGGCTGCAGAAGAAGGAGGCACAGGGCATAATCTGCAACGGGGCTGACATGGGGGAGGGAGGGAGGGAGGGGAGGGGCTAACATGGATGGATTGAGGGAGGGAGGGAGGGGGGCTGACATGGATGGAGGAAGGGGGGCTGACTTGGATGGAGGGAGGCAGGGAGGGGGGCTGACATGAATGAATGGATGGAGGGAGGGAGGGAGGGGGGCTGACAGGGGGAGGGGGGCTGACATGGAGGGAGTGAGGGGGGGGGGCTAGAAGGGAACTAACAAGGGTTCCCTGTCATCCAGCAGGAACAGCCGGCATCGAACAAATCAGCCTGATTGCTGCAAGATTTTATAGATTTTTATAGATTTGTTATAGCTTGCTGTGAATTTTATAGATTTGTTATAGCTTGCTGTGAATTTCTGTAGGAGTTGGGAGTGGTGCCAAGGGACTGGAGAGAGGCTCATGTGGTGCCTTTACACAAAAGCGGAAGTAAGGGTGTGGTTGAAAACTACAGGCCGGTTAGTTTAACTTTGGTGGTGAGTAAATTATTGGAAACGCTGCTGAAAGAGAAAATAGTGAGGTTTCTGGAGTCCAGCGGATTACAGGATCCGAGGCAGCATGGATTCACCAGAGGCAGGTCTTGTCAGACAAATCTGATTGATTTCTTTGACTGGGTGACCAGGGAGTTGGACCGAGGGAGAGCTCTAGATGTGGTGTATTTAGATTTCAGTAAAGCCTTTGACACTGTTCCTCACAGGCGACTTATAAACAAACTGAGCACCCTAGGGATGGACCCTAAAGTTACTGCTTGGGTTAGAAATTGGTTGGGTGGGAGGCGACAAAGAGTACAAGTAAATGGAGCTCACTCTGAGGAGAAGGATGTTACCAGTGGTGTGCCCCAGGGATCTGTCCTTGGTCCGATTCTTTTTAACATCTTTGTTAATGATATAGCGGAAGAGCTTTCGGGTAAGGTTTGCCTCTTTGCGGATGATACCAAAATCTGCAATAGAGTAGACACCCGGGAAGGGGTAGATAACATGAGGAGGGATCTAGCTAAGCTTGAAGAATGGTCTAAAATTTGGCAGCTGGGATTTAATGTTAAAAAATGTAAGGTCATGCATTTGGGCTGCAGCAATCCAAGGGAGCAATATAGTATAGGGGGTGAAGCACGTTTGTCCACTAAAGAAGAGCGGGACCTAGGCGTGGTTGTGTCTGATGATCGTAAAGTAGCTAAACAGGTAGAAAAGGTGACGGCAAAAGCTAGAAGGATGCTTGGGTGCATACGGAGAGGAATGGCTAGCAGAAAAAAGGAGGTGATAATGCCTCTGTATAAGTCTTTGGTGCGACCTCATTTGGAATATAGTGTGCAATTCTGGAGACCACACCTTCAAAAGGATGTGAACAGGATGGAGTCTGTGCAGAGGGTGGCTACTAAAATGATTAGTGGTCTTCATTATAAAGCATATGAGGACAGACTGAAGGATCTTAATATGTACACCTTAGAGGAAAGGCGGGATAGAGGTGATATGATTGAGTTGTTTAAATACCTCCGTGGCATAAATGTTCAGGGAGAGAGCCTCTTTCAATTGAAAGCAAGTTCTGCTATGAGGGGACATGGGATGAGGGTGAAGGGAGATAGATTCAGGAGTGATATGCGGAAATATTTCTTTACAGAAAGAGTAGTGGATCCGTGGAATAGTCTCCCAGTGGAGGTGGTAGAGGTGAGGACAGTAACTGAATTCAAAAAAGCATGGGATAAACCAAGAGGATCTCTAAAGGTAAAAAGGGGGGACTGTTGTAGTTGTTATGGAAGGACAGACTAGATAGGCCATGTGGTCTTTTTCTGTCGTCATATTTCTATGTTTCTATTAATTGCATACAATTCTGTAAACATCCATACATGAATTGGACACATTGCAACTGGCACACAAGTATATTGATAGGTAAATTTACATAAATAAGGGGCATGTGGGGTTTAGTATGCAGTAAGCATACCATGCTAAAAGTTAGCCTGGGGCACTACGCTAAAAATCCTGCGCTAATTGCATAGCGTATGATTGGCTGGGGATTGAGTGGGTTGAGGCGGACATGGGTGTTGTGATGGTGCCTTGTGGTTACCTTGGGAATTTTGGGAACATGAATTTGTGTGGCATTAAGTGCAGCTGTGTACGAGATCAGATGATGCTGAGCATTAACAACATACCAATGGTAGGGGAACGGATCCACTTGCCCTCTAAAGTTGGCATAGGTATGTGTACTAGATTTGCATCCCAAACATGCTGCTGGCATATGTTTTAGTAAACATGTCCCTAAAATTCAGAATTATGGACCCAGAACATTTCTTTTTTTTCTTTTGGAAAAGGTGGACCAAAAGAACTGCCATTCTGGTTCAGATCAAAGGTCCCTCAAGCCCAGTATCCTCTTGCCATCAGTGGCCACTCCAGGTGACAAGTGCGTGGCAGGATCCCAAACGTAGATGCTTATTCCCAGAAATAATCAGTGAGTTTTCCCAAGTCTACCTTTATAACATTCTATTGACTTTTTCTCCCAGAACGTTTCCAAGGCTTTCTTACACCAAACTAGGTTAACTGTTTTTACCACATCTTCCGACAACGAATTCCAGAGCTTAACTGTGTGTTCAATGAAAACAAAACTTCTCCAATTTAAGATGCCCTTTTACTAAAATGCACTATGGAGCTAACATGCACTTTGGTTGACGTTAACTGCGTGCACGGTCCTACAGTAAGGGTTACTGCGGGGGGCATGACAGTTAATGCATGACCATTTTTAAGCTGTCAGTCATGCCTTAGGGTGAGTTAGCAGCAGAGTGGGTGTGCTGAGCTCATTGCAGTTACTGTGCAATATAGATCTCCATGCTAACTGCCTAATTTTGCCTTGTAGTGTTGTATAAATGATGACCAGTAGTAGTATTAGCATGGGTTCAGCTAACTCCACCTCAGTAGATGGCGGTAAGTGCATCTGCAGTGAGGGTATACATCAGCCGCATGTTCGTCACACCCCTGACAGTTACTGCAGAAGTTTTGCACTTCACGCACATTAGGTTTTTTTGCATTAAATACGTCTTAACTATTAAACCTAACACACTTTAATGAAAGTGCCACAAATTTATTTATTTATTTATTTATTTATTTATTTAACATTTCTTATATACCGCGCTATTAAGATCAGTGCGGTGTACATTGAACAAAATATACAACAATGTATGCAAGTAACATTGAGTTTACATAGAACATGGGAATATATAACATGGATTAACAGGGAAAACTATGTACAGTCAACATCATATATGTATATGTTTTTACTAAATAAATATGTTAGCTCAAGTGGATATTATCTGCGTAATTTATGTAGGAGGCGGGAATCAACAGAGGATGTGGAGCTATCGTGGAGCTTAACCATTTTCTGGTTGAATTAAGGTAATATGGTGTTTAGTGCACGTTGGAGGTCTGTTGTTTGAGTGAACATGCGGGGTCACTTCTGGGTAGAATTTTGTGAATAAGTGATGCTTCACGGCTTTCCTGAATTGTAAAAGGTTTTTGATACAACGAATTTCATGAGGAAGTAAATTCCAGTTCAGGGGTGCAAATAAAGAGAAAGCTCTGTTCGATGTAGCTTTAGTACAAGATGTCATCATCTTGGGAACTATTAAGGTATTCATAGCAGTGGTCCTTCTGTTTCTATTTTCGAGGGTGTTATGTATTAGTTTGCTAATTGGTGTCGGAGGGTAGTTATTCCTGGCCTTGAAGGTCAGAACTAGAGACTTATATGTAAGTCTGGCTTGTAATGGTAACCAGTGTAGGTCCTTCATGATCGGCGTTATGTGAGCAGCTCTTGGTGACCCAGAGAGGACTCTTGCAGGTGCGTTCATAGCCAGATGAAGTGGATTTAAGGTTGATTGAGAGAGCCCATGGAGGATGATATTCGCAAAATCTAGGTGAGGGATGACTAGAGCCTGGAATATTGAGCGATAATCAGTATAGTCAAGTAGTGGTCGGAGGTGGCGTAGCGTTCTGATCTTATGATATATCCTCTTTGTCACATTCTTCACATGCGTTGTCATATCTAGGTGTTGATCCAATGTGATGCCGAGGTATCGGATAGTGGGTTTTGACGTCAGTTCTATGTTATTGATTAGCAGTGACGGAGGGGGTATGAACTTGCGATTTCTTGTGACAAATAATACATCAGTTTTGTTGTGATTTATTCTTAAGTTTTGTGTCAACAGCCATTCGGCTATTGCACCAAAACAATTAATTATTGGTGTGAACACTGGTTGGTCAGTATTAAACGGCATGTAAATGAGGATGTCATCTGCGTATGCCAGGCATTGCACGTTGAAGGATCGGATCAACTCACATATCGGCTGCATATAAATGGGTTTGTTTACTAAACAGCGATAGTGATGATCTTGCAAAATCGGTGTCTCTTTCGCTGTTTAGTAAACAAACCCCTAAGAGTACTATTAGTAGCTTCATGGTGTGTCCCAGTCTTTATATGCTTTTGAAAGTAAGTACACCCTTTGAGGTCTTTGCTTTCAGCAGTGGATGTTGTATAGATTGCAATCAATGATTTCTCCTGTAAATATTTCTTGGGGTTGCTCCATTATTGTTTGTTTTTTGTATTGTAATTATTACCTTAATTTTCTTTTTTCCTTTTGCTTGGCTCTTCATTTCATTTTCCTGTCACTTTGGGTTGGTTGATACTACTTTCCATTATTTTAAATTTTTATATCAACGTATTGTCTTTAATTGTTTCAGTGGTTATGTCGAAACTCCAATAAAAATTAATTCAATATTATGTCGAGGATTGCTCTGGCATCTTTCTAGAGTTTTCATTTTTTACATTCCCCTTAAAGAATGATTTTTCTCTCATTTCCTCAAAAAAGAAAAGTCAGAATGGACAAAAATCCTGCCTTTTTCTGGGGAAAGACGCATTTTGAACCTCATCATGACTTTTGAATGTTGTTCCCAAATTTACCAGATTGCTGAGTGGCCAGTGGTAGAGGGGTTCTGTCCAGGGGCGGCTCAAGGCAATCTGCTGCCTGAGGTGAAGAATGAGATGGCGCCCCCCCCCCTTTAGAGGGGGGTGGGGCTTTTTGAGAACTCCAATCAGGGACTGAACCAAACCAAAACGCCAATTAGATTATATGGAGGGAATGCAAGATGTTTGCACACAGGGCCGTAACGAGCTGCAATCGCACCCTGTTTTTTTTCATGGTGGCACTGGCAACAGGGAAAGAGCAGGCAGTGCTAAATGGAGGTATGGGGAGGAGGAGGGGGGCATGTGCCCGATCTGAAAGGCACCGGCACTTTAAGCAGATCTGTCCCTCTCTGCTCTGACATTGCGTCAGAGGAGGGAGGAACCAGACCTGCTAAAAGTGCTGCAAAAAGGCTTGGGGGGCATATTTCAGCTGCCTGCTATTGTCCTGCCAGTGGCAGCAGGGCAACAGCAGACAGCCGAAATGCGCCCCCCCCCCCCGCCTTTGCACCTTGTGCGGCAGCACCACTTGCACAGGGCTAGGTACGGTCCTGTTTGCACACCAAGAAACTAAAAGAGAGCAAGAACCAACAGCACAGTTTATAAAACTAAACTATAACTCATTTTTATTTAATTTATTTATTTATTTATTTATTTACAGTCTCTTCTATACCGTGCTATTCAACATCAGTGCGATTTACAATAAACATAGAACTACACATTTCCTTGGGTACTTTGTGTTTACAATGAACAGGTATTTAGAACTTGGATAACAAGGGTAACTATTTACAAACTTGCAACATGGTGGGGTTAGAAATTGGTTGGGTGGGAGGCGACAAAGAGTACAGGTAAATAGAGCTCACTCTGAGGAGAAGGATGTTACCAGTGGTATGTCCCAGGGATTTGTCTTGGGTCCGATTCTTTTTAACATCTTTGTTAGTGATATAGCGGAAGGGCTGTTGGGTAAGGTTTGCCTCTTTGCAGATGATACCAAAATCTGCAATAGAGTAGACACCCAGGAAGGTGTAGATAACATGAGGAGGGATCTAGCTAAGCTTGAAGAATGGTCTAGAATTTGGCAGCTGGGATTTAATGTTAAAAAATGTGAGGTCATGCATTTGGGCTGCAGCAATCCAAGGGAGCAATACAGTATAGGAGGTGAAGTACTTTTGTCCACTAAAGAATAGCGGGACCTAGGTGTGGTTGTGTCTGATGATCTTAAAGTAGCTAAACAGGTAGAAAAGGCTACGGCAAAAGCTAGAAGGATGCTTGGGTGCATACGGAGAGGAATGGCTAGCAGAAAAAAGGAGGTGATAATGCCTCTGTATAAGTCTTTGGTGCGACCTCATTTGGAGTATGGTGTGCAATTCTGGAGACCGCACCTTCAAAAGGATGTGAACAGGATGGAGTCGGTGCAGAGGGTGGCTACTAAAATGATTAGTGGGCTTCATTTTGTTGTTATAAACTGTGTTATGGTTCTTGCTTTTTCTTTTTCAACATATATTTTGCATCCACAGTGGGTGGAGAGCAGAACCAGGACATTCACCCACAGAACTCAATATTTTTTAAAAAAAATCTGATTCTGATCATCTCACTAACAACCACTATTCTCCAGTACCAGGCATATTGTGAACTACAACAAAGAGCAAACCTACCATACCATATCAGCACAAACTTCCAAAACTCACATAAGGAGCCCATCCAAAAAAGGTGTCACTGTAAATACTACAGTGGGCCCTGGAACATCCATACACCTATCTGAAAAGCTGTATAGATCTTTATGTACAAACTCCATGTTATCAGAACACCCTCTCTCCCTCCCCCTCTCTCCCCCTCCTGCCCATCCTCAGCCCGCCCCACCCAGCCTGCCCAATCAGCCAGCCAGCCAGCCCGCCCCCCTCCCTCCTCAGCCAGCCCTGTTGCAGATTGCTCCTGTGCCTCCTTCTTCTGCAGCCGCGGTTCCCTGTCTCTTAGGGAACCGCGGCTGTGCCGGTGAAGCCGTTGCGGAGCCTTCCTGTCTTTCGACAGACTCCGTGCAACATTATCCCGCCTCCAAAGGAAGTTGTTTACCATTTCCTTTGGAGGCGGGACAATGCTGCACGGAGGCAGCCGAGAGGCGAGACGGGAAGGCTCCGCAAGAGCTTCACCGGCACAGCCGCGGTTCCCCAAGAGCCAGGGAGCCGCGGCTGCAGAACGAGGGAGGCGGTGAGTTTGTCGCTCACGAGAAGCGGACGCGGCAGCTTGTGCGCTTTTTTTTAATTTTTCTTTTAACTTGAAGGCGAAGTTGAGGCGGCTGTTTTGGGGGCATTTGCCGTCCTCAAAACTCTGCCGCTTGAGGCAGCCGCCTCGTTATAGAGCCGTCCCTGGTTCTGTCTGATTTAGTACCTGATTCATAAAGAATATGATCTATTTACATTCACAAAAAATAGCAAGTGGAACCTTGAGCAGTAAAATGCCAGACAGTGGGCGTTATTCACAATAGCATGTTCTATTTTGCATTCACATGTTCAAAACACCATTTACAAATATTTGGGCGTTTGCAGTTATTATATTTGACATGTAGGTTTTTTTTCCTCCTGTAAAATTTTATTTAATAGCGAATGAGCTGATGCAATGCAAAATCATGTAGAGCAACTGATTAATAAGACATGAAAAATTCTTTGTGAAAAAATGGAATTACACCTCAGTAAGGCGCATTAAAGGTTTAGTGAAATAACTTGCAGTTAAACTTTGCACGCTCTCTTTCTGCCAGCCTCATTTGTATTTTGAACCTGGTAGAAAGGCAGTGCATGGAAAATCAGCAATCAGAATAAAATTTGGTGCAGAATAGTACGAGCTTCTAAGGCTTTTCTTCTGTCTTGTGTCTATGGGATTGAAGGTTAGTAAATCAGGCCCTTATTTGGATCAGAGGCATGTAGGAGATGATCGGAACCTTCTTGTCCTAACATAGAAATTTCAACCTTGTGCATTTTAAACCATTCTAGAGGTTATCACTCGTTGTAGCGGTATTTAGACACGAGACTGTTTATTAACTGCAACCTTTTTTTTTTTTTACCTCTGGAGAAGAGGATAATAGTAGTATCCGATTTCCAAAAAATAAACAGCTTGGCTTTGCCTCAGTAGTTACATCTTGTAAGCAGTATTGGAAACCTCACTCTGACAATATTACATTATCTTTTAATTTGTAGAGTGGTCTGTCTCCTGTTTCTATGCAACAGCCTACTGTGAAAGTAATCCTATTTACATAATCTTTGCATTATTTCCTGGAGGAGTGACCTGTTAACGAATAGATTTCGTTCATGTCAGAGAGAGTAAATCTTGGCAGGGTTAGAGCACTCACTCGCTGACATACACAAAGAGGATCCTACTAAGGTGAGTATTTCTTTGCTTGACAGTAGTGGTTGAACTCTGCATTAATATGTTTTTAACAGAATAGGACTGAGACATGAAACGATCTAGGAGAGAGTGCAGAGTATCAGTTTGCCATGAATATAACACTTAATGCCATGTGCGAGGAGCAAATCGTGTTTATTTTCAGGTTTGGCGTTAAAATGTAATTGCAGCCTTTGCATAGGCATTCATGAGGTTAAATTATGATTTTAGGAAGGCATATTTTAAACCATTTGCAACTTTTGTTTTCAATTATGTATTACAGTCAGAAAGCCGCTTAGACAACTAGAAGCTTGGGTGGTTGCTTTATCATGTTTCTTACTATCTGAGCAGTTAGTGGGGAGCAAGAGGTGTGTGTTGGTTCAGTGCCTCATTTCTAACTGAATGCATTGTTCTGTTCTTAGATCTTGACAAAGAGCACATTGCGGCTGGGAGGAAAGGACTGCCTCTGCAAATCTCTGCCTTTTGTGCTGACTGCAGTCACTAAGGAGGGCCATTGGACAGGCACGCTAAAGGTCGTCATTTGAAGGTCCTTGTTTTCCCATGGAGAAGTATGAAAAGATTGGCAAAATTGGAGAAGGCTCCTATGGAGTTGTTTTCAAGTGCAGGAACAGAGATACTGGGCAAATAGTGGCCATTAAAAAGTTTTTAGAGTCAGAGGATGATCCAATCATAAAGAAGATTGCGCTTCGAGAAATCCGCATGCTGAAGGTAAGCGCGGGACTGGCGGCTTTTGAAAATATTCTCAGTGGTCCAAAAAGGATCTACCTAGTAATAAAACAAAAAAAAGTTTTCATGATATATATTTCAAATTATAAAGTGATTGTTTCTAACCACTAACTCATTGCTTACTTTGTAAATTGTTTCTTAAGTAAGCAAGTCGGTATGAGGCTGTATGTTATTAGACTGCTTTTGTCATGTTAGATTACATATTCTGAAGCTGATCTAACGAAGTGCAGGCGGCTTAGTACATAGCTTAGCGTGGATTCTGCACACAATTTTCTGTGCAGTTAAAACTGCTTTATGCATAAAGGAGTTCAGTGCGCAAGAAAACTGGACACAAAATACTGTATTGTGTAAATCGTGTACTGCTCAATTAAATCTAGTGATTAAATGAAGGCATTAACTGTTTAAACCTGGATGCAAAGTAGTACAAAAATGGCTTTTCTGTGGCTAACATTAGTGAGGGTTTGTTTTTTGTGCCAGCATGAACTGCCTGCAACTTTTTCTTGTTTGTTTTTTATTAGAGGAAATGGGTGGAAAAATAAAAAATAAATGGCAGAGGGATGAGGAGTTGAGTGCACTGTCCATCATTTCACAGTCATGGCACCTCAACTACTGATAATATTTATGCACAGAATATAGGTTTGGCATTCCAGACATGCACATGTAAAGTTGCATTTTAGAAAGGGTGTCCCAAGTGCAATCTGTGATGTCCAGGTATAACATACAGAAAAATGCTGAGGACGTCTGTTTTGGCCTGATTTTAGAAACATAGATGCCCCGTCATAGATGCCCATGCCAGGGTCCACATAGACATCCCCACTATGAAACCGTGGGATGGGGACGTCCATCTAATGCAAGATTGCATACATGGACATCCATCGGCACGGCAAAATGGAAACACGACTCTGTATTCCCCTACAGTGTTCGTTGCTAATATGGATGATATAGGGGAAAGGAGTGTATCCCCTTCCCCACACCTTCCACATGTTTAGCTGATATAACAAGCACTTTTCTGATGTCTGTGACACAGTTCGGGATGTCCAGGGCATTGCAGGAATCTGGCAAGGACTTCCAAATTCCTGGGAATGCCCCAGATGCCTACACTATGCCCTTGTTCTGCCTTTGACGTCCTTGCACTGGGGGCGCAGAGACTATGCTTTTAAAATGGTTCCGGGGATGTCTTTTGTGCTTTGGAAGTCTCAATGCCCAATTTTAGACATCCAAAGCATGAATAAGGCTTCTAAAATAACCCCCCTAATGTGTATGTTACAGGCATATGCAATTCTCCTCCAGCTGCTGATACAGTCTCTTTGCAAAATATTGATTCTGTTACTAATGCATGTCTGTCTGCACCTGTTTCCATGGCAACCAGCGTGCTCTCCCATGTTGGCACACACTTTGTGTGTGATTTGATTTCAGCATTGGGCATAGAGCTGTGCTGAGCTTCAGTGCATAGCTCTAACACATCAGCCTCTCTATGTCCATGTGTTATTAGGCTACATGTATTCTTTATTGTCTTATGAGATTGCACATATTCTCTGGTGGTGTGTGTTTGTGTATGCGTGTCTCTACATGTTGTGTAGTTACGCGTGCTTGGCTACACTGATGAGCAAAATGTCATGCTTCCTGCTGGGTTGTCTTGAGCATTCTGTGCTGCTGTGGTCCAGTGCGAGGGCCAGGAGAGGAAATGGGGAAGATATCAGCAGGCCAGATCTCTAGACAAAACGTTAACGCGCGTTAACACACTTTCCATGGTTAACTTTACTTAAGTGCTCCACTGCCCATTCATTTCTGTGGGTCATTGCAGCATTTAATGAGCGTTAACTTTCATTAATACACATAAACCTTTTGTACACGTGCCTCATAGAGTTTGGGAAAGGGCTTCAGAGGAGAGTGGCTACAGGGAGAATAGGATGGAGGGTGAGACTGGGGAGGAGAGGAAGATGGCAGGAGAGCACGAGACTGGGAGAGGAAAGCAAAGAAAAACCACAAGATTTCCCCTCAAAATACCACAAAACAGCTCAAAAAGCAAAAAAATAAATGAAATGAAACTAACTGTAGAATAAAATAATTAAAAAGAGAGGAAAATAACAAGGACCCCAAAATTTGTAAATTGTAAAGAATTTTTTTTTCTCTGGCTTCTAAAAATTGTAATGGTACCTATCTTCTTAAATTAAATTTCATCACCTGGTTATGAGATTTTAGGTATTCTATCTAGCACTGAATGTTTCTTAGGGTCGATATTGTATGTATTCTGTGTACTGTTTATGAGGTTCTATAGTTCTGTGCAGTGCTTTGTTTGTGCCGGGGCAGTTTCTCCAAGTGGGTTAGTTTTGCACATACCATAAAAGTCATGAACCTCACTTCTAAGCCCTGCTTTGTCTGTGCTGTGAGATTATACCTATGTCCTATTTTCTGGTGGAATGATATATCATTGTAACATACCGGATATGTAGATTGCCATTAATAAGACCCCTGCCATGGGTCACCTTGTAGTTAGAAGGTGGTTTGTTCACAGTCGTGGAGGTTTGTTGAGAGTATTTGCCAGGGTGGTTTGCTGCTGGTGCCAAATAGGGCTGTGTTTGGATTTAATTATTAGAACCATGAGACAGTTTGGTCAGACCTTCTTCAGTTTCCATTTAGCACAGCAGGCCAGCCTGACACACTCCATTCATGTAAATAAAGTGGAAATTCAACCCATCTGACTCAAATGTTAGCCATGGCAAATATGTTCTTATGGATGTTGAACATTAGAATATAGCACGGTAAACCCCTAAAGAAAACAAATCTCTATGTTCATAGCAAACTCAGGTTTATATGCAGATGTGTAGGACATTTGAAGGTCAGTTTTCCATATATGGGACTTCCTGGATGGGATGTGCACAGTTTCTTGTTTTATACAAAAGTCTTGCTAAACGTGAATCCTTTTATAAAATAAGTTTAAGGACACCAGCATTAAATGTGTAAATTCTTACCAAAATGGCTTTTCCTACTGGAGATGCTGGCAAGTGGAAAAGTAGCTTAATGGGTTTGCGCAGTGGGCTAGAGCTAGGGAAGCCAGTGTTCGAATCCCACTTGTGGTCTTGGGACAGTCACGTAACCCTCTGTTGCCTCAGGTACAAACAGATTGTAAGCCCTCTGGGGACAGGAAAATACCAAATCCAGTTCCTTTTCTCTTTTCATCACTCAGAGTTTTGAACCTGTAAGTGTCAACACGTATGTATGTATTCCGAGCATTTGATATACCACCAAAAAACAAAGGTTAATGCCAGTTTTTGAAGCTTAGAGCTTTTTTCTCTGATGCAGATGAGTCTTTTTCCTTATTGAAACAAAATTGTGTCGGATATATGAATGCTGGTTTATGCAGTTTTGTATCACAATCACATTTATTATTTTGATCAGTTAACAGTGCAAAAACCTATTATAATTAAGCGTTAAAGACCTATGATGATTTAGCGTATGCATTACGGCTCTTTGAAATTTCTGTGCTAGAGGGTCTTTTTAGGCCTTAATAAGTTCACAATAATTTGAGGCACCCTCTTTATATATTTTTGTAACAATTTTGATCCGGGGTTTTTCTGTTGTATTGTTACACGCATAAATGTAGCATTTCCATATCATCCTGCTTGACCAGTCCAGACAAGTGGGTTGTGTTCCCCCACCAGCAGATTGGTGGAGACAAAGAACCAATGAAAAGTCCAGGTTTCAATGACATCACTCCTATGTCTCTATTCACCTCAGGCACCAGAGGGGTCCCTTCAGTATTTCTTCATCTCCAGCAGACGGTGGATGGGTTTTCTCCTCTCTCTTGAAAATCTGAAGATTAAGAGGAAGAGAGGTTGATTAAACTCTTGTGAATGACCACCTTGAGTACAGAAAGATGACTCTCACTTGAGCATGATTTAGGAGGCTCCACTAGACTGTGGTCTTTTTGGTAGCCGTAGGAGGAGGGAAAATTGGTTCAACTCCATGCCCTTATCGTGATAAAGGCCTGTTGAGCAGTCAAAAATTGGAAGGATCTGAAAGAGTACAACAGCCTCACACAACCTCAGCGCCCCCTTCCTCCTCAATCCCCACTGCTCTCTCCAGAAGATTGCAGAAGGCTTTCGGAGGAATCTGCCTGCCAACCACCTTCCACACAATGTTGTAAAAATTAAAACCAGCCAGTGAGGCAGTTTCAGGGGAGTAGAGGAGAGCCCGGCACGGATCCTATGCCTGCGGCTCTCAGGGGTGAATACCAAGACTTGACTTTGTCATTGTCCTTGTTGGGGGCCCCCGGTTCTGTCTCTGAGGGATGCAATTTGGGGTGGACTGCTAGCAAGCGGCGCTGTGTGTGGGTTTTCTTCACCATTTTCTGCATGCACTAACGTTTTTTGGCCTATTGTGCGCCTTGTGGAAGCGTGGTACTAGCGTGCGTTCCACCCAAGCGGCTCCAACGTACGCATCTTCTGCCCAAGCAGCTCCAACACGTGTTCCTTTCACCCAAGTGGCTCCAACAAACTTTCCTTCCCTAGCATGTTTAGCATACGTAACGTAAAAGTGCAGTTAATGCATGCTTGTGGGCAGATGCAGTCTTGGCATGCGCTATTGTTGTACTTGCCCTACCTCTCTGTCGTCTTCCAGGAAACGCTGTTTGACCTGTGGCAAGTAAGGAACCTCATCCTTGGATTCTGGGCTCTGCCCTTCCTGCATGGCAGCTTCTGTCACCCATGGAGGGCATGATTTTCCCCTTTCAGCTGGGTTAGTCTGCCCTTCCCTCAGATCAGGAGATATGAAGGATGGTGCTATGGGTAGGAATATTCAGCCGGCTGGAGGCTTTAGAAACTGTGCTGTGAGCTGCTCTTTGTCCTTTAGGGGGTCTGTGATGGCTATGCCCCCTGGAGTTGGGGAACCTTATCTAAGAAGAGAGCTTCCAGATTCTGGATTGTCCTCTTCGGAATTCTTTTCTTTTTTGCAACAGGCCTAGTCCTTCTGGTGTAGAAATTGAGACCCTGCAGCCTCTGAGTGCCACTGGACACTGTCTCATGCCAGGCAGGCTGAAAGTAGAAGCCCTGTTCGATTACTTTTGGCTAAGCATTCTGGCAGGGGCCGCTCCCGCAGATACAGAACAGTTGGGAGCTATCTGAGATGTGGCCTCTGATTCAGATGAATCGGTATGGAGCTCTGCTGTGGATGAGGAAGTGTTCTCACCTTCAGAAGATTATGCAGAGGCCAGCATGATAAACCTGTACTGGAAGGAGGAGCTGACAGCATTGATTTACCAGGGTCTCATCTGCCTTGAACTTGACGGATGCTTCTGGCACGAAACAGGAGCTGAAAGTACACCCATTCCTTCAAGGGGTATGGAAATCTACTACAGCCTTACTATTCCCGGTGGTGATCAAGGGTATGATCCAATCGGAGTGGGACTCCACCCTCAATCTTTTAGGTAGGGAGTCGGGGGTATAAGGAGATCTACACTCTTTTGGAGGAGGAGCGAAGTGAGTGGTTTGACATTCCCAAGGTGGATGCGTAAGTCACGGCAGTTACCAGACAGACCGCAATTCCTGTAGAAAGTGGATCAGCCTTAAAGGATGTTCTGGACTGCAAGGTTGATTTCTTGTTGAGGATCCAGTTTGCTGTGGCGGCGGCTATTCTACAGCTGGGGATATGTACCAGCCTGACCTCTCAAGCCCTGCTCAAGTGGATTCAGTCTCTTCCACATGATGACACTACCTCTCTTTTGGAGTCGGCTACGCTCTTCCTTTCTGATGACACATATAGTAACATAGTAAATGATGGCAGATAAAGCATAGTTACTCACCTGTAACAGGTGATCTCCGGGAACAGCAGGAATTTAGTCTTCACATATGGGTATCGTCGGTACCGACGGAGCCTGCGCGGGAACGCTCCCCAACGTCCAAATAGGAAGCTTTTGGGAGCATCCCACAGTGCCTGCGTGCTGCCTTTCCCAACTGCCTCTCTCCAGTTGAGTTTAAAGCTGAGACAAAGAGAGAGAGAGGGAAAGAGAAAGAGATATATAGAGAGATACAACTCCTAGTGGAGGTGGGTGGGTTGTGAAGACTAAATGCCTGCTGTTCCCGGAGATCACCTGTTACAGGTGAGTAATTATGCTATCTCCAGGAACAAGCAGGAATGTAGTCTTCACATATGGGGGCTCCCTAGCTTTAGATGTCAGGGAGAGACCCCAGAAGTTGTGTGCCCCTGTGAAAGGGCTCCACTTCCCCCCATGGATCTCTGGCATCCAACCAGGGATGGCGGGTAGGAGTTGATTAGGTATGGAACAGGCGTTGAAGGACAGCCTGACCAAACAAGGCATCCCGGCGGGAGTCCTTGTCCAAGCAGTAATGGGCTGTGAAGGTATGAACCGAGGCCCAAGTGGCTGCTCGACAGATGTCGTCGATAGACACAGAGTACAGATGAGCCATTGAAGCTGCCATGGCTCTCACATTGTGAGCTGTGGCATGGCCCTCCAGATTTAGGTTCTTACTCTGATAGGCAAAGGAAATACACTGTGCAATCCAGTTGGATAGTGTTCTCTTGGAGACTGGAAGTCACAAATGAGAAGGATCAAAAGCAACAAAGAGTTGAGAGGACTTTCTATGTTGCTGTGTTCTTTGCATGTAAAAGGCTAAAGCCCTTTTACAGTCCAAAGTATGAATATTCCTTTCTGCATTAGATGCATGAGGCCTTGGAAAAAACACAGGCAGGTAGACCGCTTGGTTTAAATGAAAAGGCGAGACCACCTTCGGCATGAAGTGTGGATGAGTCCTAAGGACTACCTTGTCATGATGGAACCTTGTATAAGGTGGATCAGCTACTAGTGCTTGCAACTCACTGATGCGGTGTGCAGATGTGATTGCAATGAGAAAGATAACTTTCCAAGAAAGGAATTTCAATGAGGTAGTAGCTAAGGGTTCGAAAGGTGGCTTCATGAGCTGACCAAGAACCAGGTTTAAGTCCCATGCCACCAGTGGTGGCTTAATGGGAGGCTTAGTTAGAAGAAGGCCTCTCATAAATCTTGCTATAAGAGGATGGGAGGAAATAGGTTGTCCATTTAGAGGCTTGAAAGAAGCTGCAATAGCACTCAAATGGACTCTTGCTGAGTTAGTTTTAAGTCCTGCATTGGATAAATGAAGGAGATACTCCAGTAATGATTCCAGAGGTATCGCATGGGGGTTAAGACCCTTCTGCGAACACCATATGGTAAACCTTTTCCACTTGAAAGCATAAGAGCGTCTTGTGGAAGGTTTCCTGAAAGCATAAAGGATATCCTTTACTGGTTGAGGAAGGTTAAGATCATGAAGATCTAGGCCTTCAGCAACCAAGTCCTGAGATGCAGAGATTGGGGATTGGGATGCCATAACATTCCGTCCTCCTGAGACAGGAGATCTAGAGCAGACCCTAACTGCAGGGAGGGAGCTTGAGAGAGCTGTAGAAGCAGAGGGTAGCACACTTGCCGTGGCCAATGTGGTGCTATGAGAATCATATGGCCTCTGTCTCTTTGAAGCTTGAACAGGGTTTTGGGAATTAGAGGAATGGGCGGAAAGGCATAAAGGAAGTCTTGACCCCAGTGAAGGAGGAAAGCATCCCTGGCCTGAGAGCCCTGAGCTGGAATTCTGGAACAGAACCGGGGAAGTTTGGCGTTCTACGGACTTGCAAAGAGATCTATGTCCGGGGTTCCCCAAATTTGAAAAATCTTGGCCACCTGGTCTGCATGTAGAGACCATTTGTGTAGAAGCAGAACTGACTGAGTCTGTCTGCCCAAGAGATTTGTATGCCTGGAAGATACACTGCCAGGAGATGAATCTGATGCTCTCTGGCGAGGGCCCATAGTCGCAAAGCTTTGTTGCAAAGCGACAGAGAGCCTGTTCCTCCCTGCTTGTTCACGTAGAACATGGCTACTTGATTGTCCGTATGAATGAGGACTGTCTTGTAGCTGAGCAGGGTGTGGAGCACTCGAAGAGCAAGGAAGATTGTTCTGAGCTCTAAGCGATTGATATGTAGATGAGTCTCCTGTGTAGTCCAGGTGCCTTGGGTGGAGAGGTCTTATAGATGAGCTCCCCAACCCATTGGCAAATCATCTGTTGTGAGAGTTGCCTGGGGTTAGGGTTGTTGAAATGGGGACCCCAGCAACAGGTTGTGAGTGGACTGCCACCATTGGAGGGACAAAATAAGGCGATCTGTGTTTGCTATTTTGTCTGACAGGCACCCTGATGCCTGAGTCCATTGAGTGGATAAAGTCCACTGGGCTGCTCTCATATGGAGGCGAGCATAAGGAACCACATGCACTGTAGATGCCATGTGGCCTAGTAGTTGTAACATTTCTCGGGCAGTGAGGTGAGGCTTTAGCACTGCTTGAGAAGCTAACTGCGCCATGCGAAGGCAACGGGCCTGAGGAAGATAGGCCCTTGCTTTTCTGGTATCTAGCAAAGCTCCTATGAACTCTAGAGACTGAGTGGGAGTTAGACTGGATTTTGGGATGTTTATGACTAGACCCAAATACTGAAGGATACGCATTGTGCAAGATAGAGAAGTCCTGGCCTCTGATGGGGCTCGAATGAGCCAGTCATCTAAGTAAGGGAAGACGAATATCCCTAGAGTGCGTAGAAATGTTGCTACGACAGCCATGCATTTCGTGAACACTCTTGGTGCTGAGGCCAGGCCAAAAGGAAGCACCCTGTATTGGTAGTGCTTTCCCTGGAAAAGGAACGTTCTGTGATTTGGATGTATGAGAACATGGGTGTACGCATCCTTGAGATCTAGAGAACAAAGCCAATCCTGACTCTGAAGGTATGGCAGCAGAGTTCCCAGAGAAATCATTTTGAACTTCTCTTTGAACAGGAATTTGTTCAATTCTCTGAGGTCTAAAATAGGTCTGTATCCCCCTGTTTTCTTTGGGATAAGGAAATAGGGGGAGTAAAACCCTGTACCCTGTTGAAGAATGGGTACTTCTTCTATTGCCCCTTGGGCGAGAAGGATGGTGACCTCTTGATCTAACAGGTTGATGAGAGAGGTCTGAGAATTGAACTGTCTTACCATTGTGGGAGGGGGCATGCACAGAAAGTGCAGCTTGTACCCCTCTTTTATAATGGAGAGTGTCCAGTGCTCTGCTGTTATCTGCTCCCATCTTGGGGCAAAGTGACATAGCCTTCCTGGCCCTCAATGGACCAGAGCCTTCCACCATTCCAGGAAGGTTAAGTTCTCTAGATGAACATCAAAGGCCTTGTGGAGGCTGAGACTGCTGAGACGGTTGAGGTTTAGCAGTCTTTGCTTTCCTTTGTTTAGGTGGTTTATTTATTTATTTATACATCTTTTCTATACCGCCACTTCCAGAGATCAGTGGCGGTTTACAGATAACAAAAACGTTAATAATAGAGAACTATTATTTTACAGAGAACAGTTTTAGAACAAATTAACATTTAACTCTTAACATTGAGAAACAGGTGAAAACAAAAACAGGTGAAACTGGGTGCCCATTAGGTAATGCTTCAAGTATCAAATTATATCAACATTAAAAAGGTAATTATTTACATTAGTGACAAACTATTGTATTCAAGAGTAAGTTGATGTCGATGCTATCGGTGCCGGTACCAGTTGAACCATCTGATGCGGTTCCGAGGGCATTGATGCCGCAAGGAGAGCTGCCTGACTGCGTTCAATAGCCAGGAACCTCTGGTCTATTGACGCTGCCGATGCCTGGGTATCGGTACCGGAGGCAGCCGGTACCCCAGAGCATGGCACCAGTAGTTCTGCCGAGGTTGAGGCCTCGAGAACATCCTGGAGCCCCGATAATGCTTTGGAAGCCGAAGCCTCCCGCCGGGGCAATTTTGCCGGTATGGAACCCTCAAGGGCAACGCCAGAGGCATCTCGATGCTTGGAAGGAGATCTACCCTTTGAGGACCGACTGGACTTATGTTTAGTTACCTGAAATCCATGGGAGGAAGACGTCGATGCCACCGAGGCTGCATCGGAAGGAAAAAGGGCACTGAGCTTGGCAGCTCGGTTCTGTCAACCCCTTTTGGACATCATGGCACAAGCCATACACTCAGAAATGGAGTGGTCAGGACCTAAACATTTAAGACACCACTCGTGGATGTCGGTGACGGAGATGGTACCGCCACACTTGGTGCACCTTTTAAAACCTGAGGCGGGTTTCTCCATAGTGGAGGGAATTTTGGGCCTAAGGCCCAAAATGGCGTGTGCACCTGGGAAGAAAAAATAAGGAATTTCTTTTTTTTTTTTTTTAAACAGAAGAAAGAAAAGAGAACCGGCGATACCGGTATAGCGTCGAAGAAGGCAGACGCGACCACAAAAAAATAAAGAATAAGTAATAAATTTTCTGCGGTGACAGGAACACAACCTGCTGGAACTGCTGAAAACGAAGAACTGGAGAGAGGCAGTTGGGAAAGGCGGGAAGGCAGCACGCAGGCGCTGTGGAATGCTCCCAAAAGCTTCCTAATTCAACGCTGTGAAGACTACATTCCTGCTTGTTCCTGGAGATAGACCAGTATGGTCCATCTAGTCTGCAGAGTAAGATGGCAAGAGTAGGTGCACCTGCCGCTCTGTGCAGGCCACCCTTCTCCATGTCTTTGTTTATTTTATTTAACATTTCTTATATACCGCCTTTCATGATATCAAGGCGGTTTACATTGAGCAAACTGAAATTACATTGAACGGGGCATTATAACTTGGAGATAACTATTTTACAGGGAACATGGGCAATAGAGGGTTAAGTGGCTTGCCCAAGACCACAAGGAGCACCTGTGGGACTAGAAACCCCAGTCCTTCCGGCCCAAGGTCACTGTCCTTTAGTGGGATTTGAACCCCCGACCTTCTGGCCTGAGGTACCTTGCCCCAACCACTAGGCCACTCCTCCACTCCGCTTAGGGGTGAACCCACCGCTCCATGTAGGACACCCCTATTTGTTGAGAAATTAGATGGTTCCGTTTATTTTGATTTTATCCTGTTGCTGTAAAAGGATCCATTGTGTCTGTCCCATGCCATTTTGAATTCCGTAATTGTGTTTGCCCCACCACTTCCATCGGGAGGGCATTCCAAGCATCCACCACCCTTTCAGTTAAAAAGTATTTCCTGACATTGCCTTTCAGTTTACCACTTTGCAGCTTCATGTTATGCCCTCTAGTTTTACAGCTTCCCCGTCTTTGGAAGAAGTTTGTTTGTTCATTATTTCTCTATGACCTAGTATGTTTGGCGGCCAGGGTTGGTGCCCTGACGACAGTGTCACAATGTTGGATTTGGCTCTGGCATTGGGCAGCGGACACATCCTCCAAAGCCCGGTTGGCTCAACTGGCCTTCGAGCGGGAGCTTCTGTTTGGAACTGATTTGGAGAAGCTGGTGAAAAACCTAGGTGAGACAAAATATTACCACCTCTCGGAAGACAGATCCAAGGGGCCTGTGAAGTGGACTTGTGCCCCTTTCTTGTCAGCCTCCATCTGATCACCAAGGGCGTGTGTCTGGATTCCCGGGGGTCTCGGGATTATCATCATTACCGACCTGGAAAACATTTCTTCCCTTCTGCTTCAGGGCCTTGGGCTCATTCTCTGTCCTTTCGTGGAGCACATGGCCCAGGAATCAGTCTCCTCCAGAGGAGGACCCGCCCATGCTACACAATGAAGGGTTGGGGGCCCATTTCCTGGTGCCTCCGGTGGACGGCAAGCTTCGCTGCCTCTTTCAGGAATGGGCCTGGGTTACCAAGGATCACTGGGTGCTAGACACCATTCAGTTCAACTTTGTCCTGGAATGCAAAGAGCCAATTCCCAATGCCTTCATCATTTCCCCTTGTGGGTCTGCGATCAAAGGTGCCGCAGTGCAGACACACCTTGGACAAGTTGCTTCGCTTAAAGGCAGTGGTGCCTGTCCCCCCCAGACAAGTGGGGCAAGGGCAGATACTCCATCTCTTTTGTGGTGCCAAAGGAGGACTGTTCCTTCTGACCCATTCTGGACCTCAAGAGGGTCAAAGAGCACTTGTGCAGCCTGCACTTTTGGATGAAAACCCTGCGCTCAGTGATTCCGGCAGTGTGTCAAGGGGAATTCTTGACTTCCCTGGACCTGGCCGAGGCATCTTTTCATATCCCTATCTGGGTAGCTCAGGATAAGTGTCTGCGTTTTGCTGTTTTTGGCTCTCACTATCAGTTCGCCACCCTTCCTTTCGGGCTCTCCACCACCCCAAGGACGCTTTCCAAGGGATCTGTGCCCATCTTTATCTAGACGACTGGCTCATCCAAGCCCGTTCCTATCAGAAATATTTCAGGTGATGTTCCGAGTGGTGTCCTTTTTGGAAAGCCTTGACTGGGTGAGCAATCAGGAAAAGAGACAGTTTTTGCCTTCCCAGTCCTTGAGTTTCTGGAAGCATGTTTTTGACACTGTAGTGGGCAGAGGTTTCCTGTCTGAGGAGAAAGTCAGAAGACTGTTGAATTGCTTGGCGATGTTCTGTGTGCAGCAGGCCCTCAGAGTCTGGGATTATCTTCAGCTCCTCGAATTGATGGTGGTGACCATTGGAGATGCTGCTGTGGGCACATGATCACATGCAGCCACTGCAGCAGTCCTCCTTGACTTGATGGTCCCCGAAATCTCAGGAGTTCAAGTGCAGGCTTCCACTCCCATTGATAGTGATGGCCAACCTGCGATGGTGGTGGCATCCCAGTCATCTGAGGAAGGGCATACCACTGGGTGACATCTTGATTCTGTTGACGACAGATGCCAGTCTCTCGGGCTGGGGAGCCCATTGCCAAGACCATATGACCCAGAGCCATTAGAACTGCAGGGAAGCGGTGTGGTCCATCAATCTTCTTGAGGCAAGAGCCATCAGGTTGGCTGTTCTGCGTTTCCGCCCTTTTGTCGAGGGCTGGGTGGTTCAAGTGTTTTCAGACAACACTAAGCTGGTGGCTTATGTCAATCAGCAAGGCAGCACAAGGAGCACCAAAGTGACTCTGGAGATGGTTCTCCTGTTTGCCTGGGTGGAGAAGAATCTCCTAGCCTTGTTGGCTCAGCACATCAACAGGGTGGACGTGGACTTCCTCAGCAGGCACACTCTGAATTCTGGCCAGTCAGGAGGCATTTCAGTTGATTCTGTGCCTCTTAGGTCACCCTGAAATGGATCTGATGATGATCTGCTCCAATGCCAAAGTTTGCCATTTCTTCAGTCACCATATGGAGATGAGGTCCGAGGGCATTGATGTCCTGACCCAGCTTTGGTCAAGTCAGCGGCTGCTGTATGTGTTTCCTCTGTGGTACCTGGTGCGGCATATGATTTGGCGTATATAGCACTACCTAGGCAGTATTGTTCTGGTAGCACCATATTGGCTGTGGAGAGCATGGTTCGGAGACCTGATGCAGCTCCTGCAGGCCCCTCCTCTTCAGCTGCCTCCATTTTGGGGGCTATTGCGGCAGGAAACAATTGTTCAATTCTGTTCACCAGTGTTCATGAATGAGATTATAGTAAGAAGCAGCATATTCCCAGAATGGAGACTAGGACTTGAGTTGTCATCACGGCACATTATTGAGATGATGATTATCGGGTAGGCTGTTTAAAGTCAAGGAACATGTAAACTCCCTTACAGCTTGCATGTCTCTATGAATATTTGTTGGCAGAATGTTTCCCAGAATAGGGAGACATAGATTTGGTATTCCTTTGTTTTTATTAAGTGCCATCAGGTTGATGTCAACTCTTGGATAGTTGTCCTAAACTGTGTTCAGTCTTTAGTTAGGCAGCTAATTGTTGATAGAGTGACATCCATAGCTTTTGTAGTTGTATCAATTTGTTGCATTGCTGGTCGTTCTGTTTCACACTTACCTTCAACATTTCCAAGCATGATGTCTTTCTCAAATGATTTTTCTCCTTGCATGATGTGTCCAAAATATTGTAAATGGGTGTTTTTAAAAAACAAACAAAAATATATATAAAAAATTACCTGGAGGTCGCAGGAGTAGTGGGGCAAAGCTGTTGTGAAAATTTAGATTCCCCCTTGTTTGTGAGTAAGAGAGAGAATGTGTTAAAATGAATTTACGCAGCCTCATGACAAATTTGCTGCTATAAGTGTGGTTGTAAAGTTTGAATGTGTCTGAGTGAAACTGCTCAATTACAGTTTTACGTGAAAGCCCACTCTGCACATTTGTATTACTATGTGCCCCACAGCTTTCCATTACAGTGCCCTTTTTGTGAAGGTTTGCCTGTTTTCTTCAGTGTATCAGGGCCCGCCGACCACTCTCTAGCCGAAGGTGCAGAATTCTCTTCAATGGGAAATGGAAACTGCTGGGGAGAGAACAAGACTTTTCATGGCGAGCATTAAACCTTGAAATACTCAGAAAATAACTACTTTTTTGTTTAAAACATTTGGGTATGTTTTGTGTGTGACCCATATATCGCTAAAGCTTCCTTCTCACTGCCCTAGATGATACTTCTGGGGTACTAACAAGCAAGGTATGGTCCCTGGAACAAGCATGAGGAATGTCTGGGAGACTGACAAGGAAGCATAAGTAACCCAGCCCCAGGGGAAGGACCTCAGAATTTTGGAGGGAAAATATCTTTGAGCCTTCCATGCAAGGAGTCTTATCACCTCAGCAGTGTCAGAGAAGAGTGGGAGTAAAAGTAGGGAAGCCTGTTGGAGGTAAATCTCAGGAAACTGTCCTGCTAATGGGGAGAGTGCTCACACTATCTGTGAAGCTGTCATCGGGCAGTGGGGAACAGCAGATTACAGAAGACTTTGTTTCTACCAAGCTGGACCTATAACTTCTAATTTAGCAAGGACCAGTGGGGTCTTTTAGCTCAAGAATTCTGGAGACAAATCAACCAAGGAGTACATAGACAGGGAAACTAGCTTGGAGAGAAGTGGAGCAGAGCCTTCATGAAAATGATTCCCAGGAGAAACCTCCTCCCCTTATAGGCAAAGGACCTTGACAAAGCTGACACAGTCAGAGGCCTTAAGGATACTGAGTTAGTGATGCTCTAATCCGAGGAGTGAGTAATGTGTAGGAGAAGTGGAGCTGTCAAAACAAACATAAATAACTTCTAAATGGAGAGGGGTAACTTGCCTGGAGCGGCACATACAACTCTACAGTTCTGGCACCTTACTGGGCAGACTAGATGGACCATGCTGGTCTTTATCTGCTCTCACTTACTATGTTACTATGTAATATGTCCAATATATAGAGGATCTCTGTGAAGGACTGTTGGAGAATCTGTAAAATGAAATTTGTACCTAAGGCTGTTAATTGCATATTGAATTATTAAGAGATGATTTGATCCGTTGTGTCCCAATAAAGTAAGATTACCAGATGTCCCTGATTTTCAGGGATTGTCCCCAAGTTTGCTTTAATGTCCCCAGCTCCATGAATGAAAAATCATCTCTTGTCCCTGATTTCAGTGCAGACAGAGACACAGGATTTTCTTCTCACAAGCTCCTCCAATGAAGTATATGAGGTCTATCAAGTCGTCTTAATCCTCCCCCTCTCTCCTTCCACATCGGCAGCAGGAACAGCGCTCAATAGCACATCAGCTTCCTTTACCATGCAGAACCAGTAACCTCTGTAAATTTAGGGGGACTCCTCCCGCTCCTCTGTTCCACAACTCCAGATGTTGTCTTTTCTCAGAGTGTCCCAGATTTGCCCTCCAAAAATCTGATAACCTTACAATAAAGTTGTAATTTGGCGTGATGTGACTGATTAGCCAAGCCCATCAACCAGAGAGACTCTGATAAAGCTTACTACGAACTCCCCTAAACAGGTAATTTACCCTGGCAGAAGCCCACTTGGTAGTAAATTCCCTCACTCACTTAGGCATTTATTTAAACAGGTTTTATAGCCCACTTTTTCCTTCAATCAAAGCGGTCACACTACAATACATTACAATACAAGGTTATACAGAGGTGAGAGAAACGTGTACCACTCTTCATTACATCAGAGCAGAAGCAAATGGGATTACATAACACAGGGAGTACAGTACAGTACATACACAGTACATGCATAGCATAACTACACAATATACATTAAGTATGCATTACTTTCGACACTCATTTGTCATTCGACTCCCATGTAGCTTCTGTCATCCAGTCCTTCTCCTGTTCCAGTTAGCCTTTTCTTAACCTTCTGGGCCTTCACTCTCTAATTTATGCACTTATAATATCCCAGTTAGATTACTGTAACACCATCTTCTGCAGTCTCTCACCACCAACCTAAAAAAATACAACTAATCCAGAATACTGTCATACGCTTGATAACTAAATTCCACTAAATTTGACCACTGGCTCCCCTCTAATTTCACTTCAAGGTCCTCATGCTTATCCACAAAGCATTTTGTATCAGATGCCTGTTCTCGCTCTACATTGCTCACTCCCTACTGCCCTGCACAGTCCCTTCGCTCCCAAAACTCAAGTTTACAGACCATCCCTCCAGTTTCCCATGCCAGGATGGAGGCCTTTCACCGTGCCGCTTTTTACTTCCTATTCAACTCAAAAAGGTCAGACTTTAAATGTGGCAGAGCTGTTACTAAAAATAAGAAAACTTTTTGTTGGAATGTTTGACATGAGGGCAAAAGTCCTCTCATGACAACCTTTCCTTTTAATCATTTAAAGTTAGTATGGAAAAACCATTACTAAAGTGTATCAAACACAACCACATGTGTGAAACACTTAAAATCCCTGAATCATATAGAATTTGTTGTGGCTGATACCCAATTAATTTGAAACCGTAATAACTGTAGCACTCTCTCTGTGTATAAGGTGATATCCCACAAAAAGTTTAAAATCGAGCTTACAAGCGAGCCAAATTTGCACATCAAGAATGGCTATTGAGTGACCCCTTAGGTTACTGCAACCTCATTAAACTCTGATCATCAAGAGTCTAAATTTGTTGGGGTTCTTCCCTACATGTCTTCATCTCATCAAGTTACTACATTGCTTAAAAAATTGTTTTAAAAATATTGTCCAATATTGGCCCTTCATGAATGTTTTAAAGGGGACTTGCAAATAGCATATAGTAGAGGTACAAATATTAAGGATCAAGTGGTACATACAGTGGCAATAGCAGATCGTCCTTTAATTTCTGACAGGGTTCAGGGCCACTATAGTTGTGGATCATGCAAATTTTGTGAATCCTCCATAATTTGGTCCTAGTTGGACAGATCCTATCATTGAAAAAATGTATCATTCTCAATGGCACACATCTTGTACTTACTCATTTGTGGTTTGTATGCCACACGGCCCTTGTTCTCTGAAGTATATAGGACAGACTAGCCATCCAATAAAATTTCGCTTATGTGAACGTCAACCATGAGAGCACCAATAGTAAGTCACTGCATTCAATTTCAACATGCATTTGCAGACCTACAATGGAGAGTGATGGATTGTGTCCCATATGACCCCCGTGGGGGGGGATCGTGAATATAAATTTCAGATTTTAGAGCAATCGTGGATTTTTTAAAAATTGTCAATAGTAACTCTGGGTGGATTAAACAATGAATTGGATTGGTGGAGTTTATTATAACATTGTTAGCTAGGAATGAACATCTATTATGTTGTAGTTATTAAATATCACATGATCAGTTTCTCTGATGTCATGGCCTATGTATATAAAGGCTGAGCTGAAACTGAGGAAGTCCATTCAGAATTGGACATTGCTGTGCATTTGGGACGTTTCTCTTCAAAAGCGTTGATGCAGAGCTCGTAAGTTGTGAAGGCAGTCTCCAAACATAGTGCTGTGTTCGCTGCGGGATGTCGCCTTATTTTACACAGAGCGATGTTTTGCTGTTACTCCGTTGCAAGCCACAGTTATTACGGATTCAAGCTAATTGGACATCCGTGGCAACAAGCAAGTTGAACTGCATTTCGATATGATTCTGGGATTTTAAATGTTTCGCACATGTGGTTGTGTTTGATACACTTTAGTAATATTTTTTCATACTAATTTTAAATTATTAAAAGGAAAGTTTTTGCCACAGAGGACCTTTGCCCTCATCAAACATTCCAGCACAAAATGTTTTTGTTATTTGTAGTAACAGCTCTGGCACATTTAAAGTCTGACCTTTTTGAGCTGAATATTTAGTTGGTAGGCTTTTTGGGTCTTTTTGGTATTGAGGCTTTTTACTTCCTAGCACCAGCCCTATGGGTCTCCTTACCCACATACATATGCTCTAAATCTTTTTATAAGAAGTTGAAAGTCCACTTGAAAACGTACTATTTCAGTCTAGCCTTCCAGGGCTGTCCAGGTTAGGCTGTAGGCAGCTTCCAATCGACCGACTTTGTTTGCTAGATCTTAAACACTTTACTCCTCTGTCTCTTTGCTATATTATATAGCGTTCCTTTCCTTATCTTCTTTTAATTTTAACCTATGTACACCGCCCAGATAAGCCTTGGTTTTGGGGCAGTATAGCAAGTCTCAAATAAACATTTCACGCTTCATTAGGGTATGTTTATCATAGGGTTACAGTGGGCTCTGGCAACCACTGGGTTACGTTTGTTCTAGTGTTCGTTTTGTATACTGATGCTGGTCGAAGTGGGGCCATTTCAACTTTGCTTATTTTCTAAATTAGCCATATTGAAGCGCCCCTTTAAGTCCTCCATTTTTCTCTTATGTAGATTTCATTTCCACTTTTTCCAGCTTTCTTGTATCATCTAGTGGCATACGGGCCCTGCTTAACAGACTATGCTGTGTGTGGCTTATTGAGAACTTGTATCATGGTGAAATAATTTCCCTGTGTTACAGTGATATAAACACATATCAATCTTGTTTACTTGGAGAGTGCCCAAGATGCCGCCTCCTCAGCCCTGATAAGTGTTTCCAGCTCTACGGTCATTTCTCATGGAGCATGGACAGGGAGGGGCAATACTGACGGTGGAAACAAAGCCAGTGATGTAATCACAGCTCCATTCATTTAAACATTAGAACCTAGCTACCTAGTAACAGTGTTAAAACCATGTGATGGATTAATCAAAGCGGAGTCTTAAATTTTTGTAGGAAATGTCATCGTAAAACATGAAATGGCAATGTTGTCTTTAGCCTTGGTTTGAGTCTCAATGTATTTCTTATGTAAAATTCTCATCTTTGCACCCCCCCCCCCTCAATCTCTTGGTGTCCACAAGTTTGAAAAATAACATGGTCTAATGCTTCTGAGTCTCTTCAGTGATCTAACTCCATACCAAATTTGATTGGGTTAGGTCAAGCCATTGAAAAGGGGAAGGGGGCACACATACAAACATAGGAATTGCAACACTCAGACATTACTGCGATATGATAGGTCTGTCTGGAACTGAAGCCAAAATCGTTGTTCCTTATTCAGATGAAATGGGAGGTGGGGTTAGCATGTGTGTCAATGAGAGCAAGCAGAGTGTGAGGAAATAGGTGGGGAGAGTATGGAAAGACAGGAAGATTTGGATGGAGAAGGAAGAGGAGAGTGTGAGGAAATGTGCCTTCTCCCTCCTGGATGTTCCTGTGCTGTACCTCAGTTGATGACATAGCTGATCATGTGGTGTGGTCATAGGCAGGAACAGTTCCTTATATCATGTTTTTCTTCCTTTCTGCCGCCTTTTTGTTGTTTACGAGGGGATGGTGGGAGGATCAGTGTGACTGCATACTTCTGCTGTATACAGAGAACCCCTGTTACAGGTAAGCAACTACTCTTTCTCTGGATACAAGCAGGGAGATGCAGGCACGCTGATTGTGAATACAGAGCTGAGGTCCATCCTTCAGATTAAGCGCAGCATGGCAGACCAGAGGTGAAGACAGGCAGACAGTGATTTATGGTGCAAAAAGGTGGTGAAGGACCACCTGGCCAAAGGTAGCGTCCTATGCTGAAGATGCATCGATATTTAGTACTTGGTGAAAGTATGGCTGGATGACCATGTTGCAGCCCGGCAAATGTCCTGTGCCAGAACGGAAACCAGATTGGATATGGAGGTGGCAGTAACTCGGAGGTGGTGGAGCCCGGAAGTCGGCTGCTGTCCTTTAACAGAAGGAGATGCAGTCTGCTGCCCAAGTTGAAAATGGTGTGTTTGAATGCTGGTTGACCAGGGTTATTGGGATTGAAGGGGATGAAAACCTGGAACAGGAGTGAATGCTGTTTGTTGCTTTTAAATAGTACAGGAGAGCCCTCTTGCAGTCCAAGGCATGAAGGGCTTTCTCTAGTGAATCCATGTGCGGCCCTAGGAAGAAGGTTGGCAGCATAATGCTTTGACTGAGATGAAAGTTGAAAACAATTTTGGGAAGGAATTTCGGGTGTGTTAAAAAACAACTCTATTGTAGAAAAACTGTGTATAGAGCGTGTAGTGCACAACGCTTGGAGCTCACTGACCCATCGTGCAGAAGTGATTGCCACCAGGAACATCATCTTCCAAGTGAGGTATTTGAGGGAAGTCATGCCAAAGGGCTCAAAAGGCAGCTTCGTGAGCTCAGAAAGACCAGCATTGAGATCCCATGCAGGTGAGGGTGGTGTGGTTGGAGGTTTGATGTTGGTTCCTTGCATGAATTAGGACACCATAGGGTGCAGAGACGGAGGCTTCCCCACTACAGGGTCATGGGAAGCTGTGATGGCAGAAAGATGATATCTAACAGAGTTGAGTCGTGAGGCCTGATTGGGATAGGTACCACTGGTAATCCAATTTTATTGACTGGGCAGGATAATGGATTGAGATGACGAGTCGTGGCCCAGTGCGAAAATGCATTCATTTGCTGTGGTAGGAGTGTTGCGTTGCTGGTTTCCTTGAGGCTAAAAGAACTGTGAGGACCGCTTCTTAAAGGTCCTTCATGCTTTGTTCACTCTCCAGACCACTAAGGAGAGACTGCAGAGGTTGGGATGCAGGGGATGTCCGTTGTATTGGGTAAGAAGAAACTGGTTGCTCCCCCATCAGGGCAAGGGGGTGTGGGAACCGGGCATGTTTCAACCATTACATTGGTAGCACATGCCAATGAAAAGGATTGGGATCTTGTATCAAAATCCTATTCATTGGTATGTGGTATTTCTCAGGGCTCCTGCTTTCCCCTCTCATTTTTAATATCTTTAGTGATATGATTATGAAATTTGGAATAGATTTTTGTCTCTGTGCCAATGATGTCCAACTGTATGTCTCTCTGGGCATAAAGGTAGTGAAAACTTTGGGCAATATAAGCCTTTGAAAGTGATTTGGGACTGCACTGTGGCTAATAAGTTACATCTAAATCCATAAAAGTCCAACCTTTTAGTCATGAATGAGTTCCCCAAGGCAAGACAATGCAATTCCAAAAGGTTTGGGGCAAATAGCACTACTCTGTCAGTGAAGAGTGAGCGACAAAACTTGGGAGTGTTTATGGAATCAGGTTTGAACTTGAATTCAGTGTTTTCTAAAGCAATCCGACATGTCTTGTACCATCTTTGGATTATTAGAAAACACAAATCTTTTTTTTGTCTATAAGGTGTTAGATGCTACTAGTCCATGCTTTAGTAAGATCTAGATTGGATTTCTGTAATGTCCTTTTATATGGGGTTGCTTGATAAGACCTTAGAGCACTTACAGCTGATTCAGAATACAATCATCTGGTTATTGGTAGGTTGCAACATGAGCAAGGCCGGCCCATCGCCTAGGGCAACAGGCCCTGTTGGGTGGTTTGGCTGCCCCCCCTTCCTTCTAGCAAAATGGCAATTCATCGCTGCCTGGCCCACTATGCCGCCCTCCCTCCTGACATCCATTGTTTCACCTGGGGAGAAGGGAGGGGCAGCAAGGTGATGCCTCTGCTGCACTGGGCTTTGAAGTGCCTGCGCTAATGTACTCGCGGCCTGCAACTTCTTGGTGGAGGGAGCAGGAGAGGCAGGTCGTAAGCACACTAGCATGGGCACTCCATTGCAGAGGAGACATCATTGTGCCGCCCTCCTCCCCCAGGTGAGACTATGGATGCCAGGAGGGGGGCATGGCATGGCAGGCTGGGTAACACTGCTGCAGTCTTCAGGGGGTTGACATGGAGTGTCTGCCTAGGGTGGCAGAAACCCTCAGGCCAGTCCTGAACATGAGGAATTAATTTCTCCAGTTTTGAAGACTCTGCCTGTTTAAAGCTGGGTTACATTTATATTGAAACATGAGACAAGTCCCAGTTATCTAAAAGAGAGGTGGCTTCCTTATATGAGTATACCGATTCATGCCTTCAGGTCTCAAGAGGCTGCTCTGTTGAGAGTGATTAAGCAGCCACGGTTTAGTCAGGCTTTTTCATGCACTCTAAAATTATGGAATAATCTGCCAAAGAAATTAGATTAGTGGCAGCTTATGTCCATTTTTTGGAAACTACTGAATATGTGCTGTTTATCCTGGCATTTGATGAGATTTTATTCATCTCTAGGGTGTTATCTGGGTTTTGAGTAGGCAGGGATATTCTCTTTAATTATGATTATGGAAATTTATTTTATTGCATTGATTATTCTGTTTGGTTACTATGTTTTACTTTTAGAATTCTGGGCTAATGTTATTGTGTATTTAATATTGGTCATACATTGTATTTCACCATAGATGCCTCAATGGCAGACACAGTGGATCCCTTTTATAACAAGAGGATAAAATAAAAATAAACTTAATTATCTGTAGTACTTCAACAAATAGAGGGGGTGACCTGCACGGAGTGGCGGGTACAACTCTAAACAAAAGCATAGAGGAATGAAGATTCCAGTACTTGATCCTATTGAACTGGAAACCAAAAAGGAGCAGAAGGCAATAGTCAGCTAAAAAAGATATTTGTCTTAATCTGCCTTTCATGGTCAAGAAATTCAAATTTAAACTAGTTTTAAAAAAAGATCGCCAAAATAAAATAGAAGGTCAACCTACAGGAGATGAATAAAGAATAATCATTGACTTATTTTTGTTTCTGTCTAAAAATGGTTGAATATATTACAATTAAGAAATGTGTTTGGGTTATGCTAGTGGCTCCATGTGGTATATGGAAGGATGTCAGCTTGATTGCCAGGCCGGATCTTCTTCAGTCAGGAAGGGCTGGGGATGCTGTGGGAGCAGTGTGCACAGCGCCCCCTGGGGATGGTGGTTGGTAGAGAGTCTTCATTGCACCATAGTGACAGCTAGTGACTGAATTTGTTGTCTATGGTTGTAGTGTTCTAGAAAGAGCCCAGATGCATGGTTCCCCATTAAGGGCAGTGGCGATACTGATCCAGTGTCTGATTATCGCAAAATGGCAAAAGTTAGGCACTTTAAAGGCTGACCTAACTTTCACCACAGAAACTAACGTGCTGTTGCCCAGTTAGCTGCATCGCTCTCTGACTGACCCGGATGTTCAATGCCGGTGACCGGATATGGCTCCGACATTGAATATCTGGGTCTAAAGTTCTGTGGCAGTGGCTAGCTGCTTCTGCAACACTAGCCACCACTGCTGAATATCGGGCCCTTAGATCCCCATGCCAGTTGGATGACCTTTTTCCAACTTATTCTCATTCCAACAAAGTTCCTGACCTGGAAGCCCCAGTGGTGGAAATGGACTTGGACACTGTGGCCATTACAGAAAAATGGTTTAACAAGTCGCATGAATGAGATATAGCCATAGCTGGCTATGATTTCTTTAGAAGAGATAGAGAAGGCAAAAAAGTAGGAGTAGTAGCCCTATATGTCAAAAGTAATATTAAAGCTGCTGAAATGCAGAGGACTTGGGGACAAGAAGCAGCACTGTGGATTGTATGAGAAGAGGAGATTGCACTATCATCCATACTGCTGTAGTCTACAGGCCTCCAAGTCAAACTAAAGAAATGGATAGAGACTTCATTATTGATATTGCAAAGGTAGCCATAAAAGGGGGAAGTGATCATATTAGGTGACTTTAATCTACCCAATGTGGATTGGCGTATTCCTTCTGCAAATCTGTAAAGAAGTAAAAAATTGTGGATCCCCTTCCAAGATGCTCTACTTAGACAAATGGTGATAGAACCAAACAGGGTAAGTTCGATACTGGATTTAGTGCTCCAGGTGAGCAGCAGTGATCATCACACGGTGTGGTTTGAGATAAAAACCAAGGCAATCACAGCAAGCTCAAAGTCCTAGACTTCAAAAACACTGACTTGAGTAAAATGGCCAAGTGCCTAAAGGAGGAGTTGGCAGGGTGGGAGGTGATAAGGGAAGTAGAATTGCAGTGGGATAAACTGAAGGAGGCAATAAAAAGGGCAACAGATACATATGTAGGGAAAGCAAATAAAAACAAGAGGAAAAGGAAACCTATTCGGTTCTAAAAACACAGCTTTCAAGAAATTCTGAAGCTCGCAAACAGAGGAATAGAGAACAGAATACAGGATAAAGCTAAGAGACAAAAAGAGAAATAAAGATAGCAAAATCAAAGGCAGAAGAAAAGATGGCTAAAGATCTGAAGTATGGAGACATCTTTTTTCAGGTATATTCAGGAGAAGAGGAAGATCAAAGGTGGAATCGCAAGACTCAAAAGTGCTGAGAACGGATATGTGGAAAGTGATATTGGAAAAATCAGAAATGCTAAACAAATACTTCTGTTTTTACTAAAGAAAATCCTGGAGAAGGACCTCCTGTAATTGAAAAATATACAAATGGGAATGGAGTAGATAAGATGTGTTTGAACAGCTTGCAAAACTGAAAGTGGACAAGGCCATGGGACCAGATAAGATACATCCCAGGATACTGAGAGAACTCAGAGAGGTTCTTGCAGGGCCTTTAAAGGATGTTTTTAATAGATCCTTGGAGAGAAGAGAAGTTCCACAGGACTGGAGAAGGGCTGACATGGTACCTCTTCACAACAGTGGCAGCAGGGAAGAAGTGACAAACTACAGGCCAGTAAGCCTTACCTCGGTGGTGGGAAAAGTAATGGAGGTGCTCCTGAAAAAGTGAATAGTGGACTTTCTCAAAACCAATAGGTTGCATGATCCGAGGCAACATGATTTTACCAATGATGATCTTGCCAAATAAATCTGATTGAGTTCTTTGTCTGGGTGACCAGAGAACTAGATCAAGGGCATTCGATAGATGTGATCTAGCTAGATTTCAGCAAAGCCTTTAATACTGTTCCCCACAGGAGACTTATCAATAAACTGAACAGCCTGGGGATGGGTCCCAATGTGGTGAACTGGATCAGAAATTGGTTGACTGACAGACGACAGAAGGTGGTGGTAAACTGAACTCACTCAGATGAAAGGAATGTGATTAGCGGTGTGCCCCAGGGATAGGTCCTAGAACCGGTACTGTTTAATTTATTTGTGAACAATATTGCTGAAGGACTGAATGGAAAAGTCTGCAACAGAGTGAACATTTTTGAGGAGTGGACAACATGAAGAAAGATCTAAAAAAGCTGAAAGAATGGTCTAATGCTTGACAGTTAAGATTTAATGTGAAGAAGTGCACTGTCATGCACTTGGGAAGCAGGAATTCAAGGGAATTGTATGCAGTAGGGGGCGAGATGTTGGTGTGCACAGTCCAGGGGAAGGACCTTGGAGTGATTGTTTCTGAGGATCTCAAGGTGGCAAAAGAGTATAACAAGGTGGTGGCAAAAACCGGAAGGATGCTGGGTTGTATACAGAGAGGAATTACCAGCAGAAAGGAAGAGGTACTAATGCCACTGTACAAGTCGCTGGTGAGGCCTCACTTGGAATATTGTGTTAAGTTTTGGAGACCATTTCTCACAAAGGAGATGTGACTGGAAATGGTTCAGAGAAAGGTGACCAAAATGATTTGGCGCCTGCGCCAGAACACGTATGAGAAGAGACTTGAAGACCTAAATATGTAGAGGAGAGGAGGAACAGGGAATATATGATTCAGACCTTTAAATACTTAAAGAGAAATGATGAACAAACAAACCTCTTCCAAAGATGGGGAAGCTGTAAAACTAGAGGGCATAACATGAAGCTGCAAGGGGGTAAACTGAAAGGCAATGTCAGGAAATACTTTTTCACTGAAAGGGTGGTGGATGCTTGGAATGCCCTCCCGATGGCAGTGTTGGGGCAAATACAGAGATAGAATTCAAAATGGCCTGGGACAGACACAGTGGATCCCTTTACAGCAGCAGAATAAAATCAAAATAAACTTAGCTATCTCTTATATCTCAACAAATAGGGGTGACCTGCACGGAGCAGCAGGTGCACCTACTCTTGCCACCTTGCTGGGCAGACTGGATGGGCCATATTGGTCTTTATCTGCTGCCATATACTATGTTACTATGCTGTTTTCACATCATGAATCTGTGTTAAGAGAATATTAATATTCTGTTGTGGGTCACTAGTGAAAAGGTCACCATAAAATGACCCAAGAATATATGGTGGTGACCCCCTCCCTCCACCTTAGTTCTGGAACGTGCAGCATGCGGGCTCCTTGTGGGGTCCGGGCTTTCTTCCTGTGGTGTCGCTTAGTCCCTCTGGTCTTGTTTCTGCTCCAGCATGCAGTCGCAGCTCCCTAACAGCACACTGCTACCTTCACTCCAGCAGGCAGCATCCAGCTCCCCACCTGCCATGCCACTCGCCGCATCTAGGCTAACGTAAGAACATAAGATTGTCATAGTGGGTCAAACCAAAGGTCTGTCTAGCCCACCAGTGGCCAATTCAAATGCAGACAGATTCCCCCAGTCCATTTTAACAATAGTTTATGGATGTTTCCTCCAGGAACTTGTACAAACCTTTTTTAAACCCAGCTACACTAACAATTTTTTACTACTTCCTCCTACAACGAATTCCTGAGCTTAATTACACATTACGTGAAAAAAAATATTTTCTCTGATTAGTCTTAAATATACTACTTTGTAGCTTCATTGCATGTCCCCTAGTCTTTGTACTTTTTGAAGGAGTAAACAACTGATGGCACTCATTTTATAAATCTCTATCATTCTCTTTTCCAAGCTGATGAGCCCTAACCTCTTAAGCCTTTCCTCATACTAGTATCCTTCCAGCTCCTTTATAATTTTAGTCACCTTTCTGTGTACCTTTTTCTAATTTTGCTATATCTTTTTTTAGATGCAATGACCAGAACTGCACGTAATACTCAAGGTGCAGCTGCACCATGGAGCAATACAGAGGCATTATGAGAGTCTTTTATTCTCCCTTCCTTTCCTTATGATTCCTAGCATTCTATTAGGTTTCTTGGCTGCCGCTGCACACTGAGCAGAAGATTTCAGTAAATTATTCATGATGATGCCCAGATCTTTTTTCTGGGTGGCGACTCATAATGTGGAATCTTGCATTGTGTAGATAGAGTTTGAGTTGTTCTTCCCTAAGTGCATAGCTTTGCACTTGTCCATGTTAAATTTCATCTGCCATTTAGATGCAAATTTCTCAAGGTCGTCTTACAATTTTCACAATCTTCTTGTGATTTAACAACCTTAAATAATCTTATGTCATCTACAAATTTGATCACCTCACTCATTATTCCCATTTCCAAGTCATTTATAAATATGTTAAAAGCAGCGGACCCAGCACAGACCCCTGGAGTACTCCACTATTCACCTTTCTCCATTGTGAAAATTGACCATTTAGCCCTACTCCTTTTTTTTTTTTTAATCTTTTAACCAGTTCCCAATCCACAACAGGACACTGCCTTCTATCCCATGACTTTTTAATTTCTCCAAGAATCTCTCATGAGGGACCTTGTCAAAGGCTTTCTGAAAATCCAGATACACTATATCAACCGACTTATCTTTTTCTACCTGTTTATTCACACCTTCAAAAAAATGTAGCAGATTAGTGAGGCAAGGCATCCCTTGGCTATGTCCCATTAAACCATGACTATCTGTACATTCAGTAATTTCGTTCTTTATAATTGTTTCTACCATTTTGCCCAGCACTAACTTCAGGCTCACCGGTCTGTAGTTTCATTGATCGCCCTAAGATCTTTTTTAAAAACTGACATGATGTTGGCCACCCTCCAATCCTCAAGCGCTTTGCTTTGGCAGTTGTCTTACTCTGGACAGCACACAGCTCTTCGTGCAGTCCACGCATTCATGCTCTGTCCCAAGCACAACGAATACCCTGGACATTGTCTCTTTCTCCTCTCTCTTCTTTTACAAAAAATTAAAATAGCGTGGCTTACTGAATAATGACTGCTCAAATATGTTTGTGAGCAATTTAGTCCATCAACAAATATATATCGCCACCATCAAGAGTGCTAAAAACAAAAATATCAAAAACAAAATTAATTGGGACTCACAAAACCTCTCGTAGAAAATTCCAAAATGTATATATATTTTAACAGCAATTTTATTTCAAAAATAGTTAAAATATATATACATTTTGAACTTTTTTATGAGAGATTTTGTGAGTCCCAATTGATTTTAGCAATTTATTCCAGGGATATTTTGTGCTGCCTAAGGCCTGACCATCTGCTCAGAGCTGGCAGAAACATCTGATTGTGACTATGTTGGTTAAGGCTTTGCTGCTGTAATTGTAAAGTCAAACATGAGAGGGATGAATTGTCACTCCTTCAGAATTACTAGACATCAGAATTGATTTTCACTGGTAATGAGGTGGTTACATTCGGATGAGAGATTGCATTAGTTCCTGGAGATATGAAAAGAAGTGTCCAGTTGTCCTAACATGAGTAATCTAGCTTCCTTCCTCCTACGTTTCCTCACCCTTACCAAAATACCCCATCGCTCCAAGCCCTACCTCACCCTGTATTGTTGCTCTGTGTAGATTTATGGTCAGGCCTGTTGATTTTGCATGTGAAGACCTGTCCATGTATTGCTTTTTGTTTTGCTTCTCTTCCTTTGTATATAGTAACAGAGGTGGTTTATTTATTAGGAAATTGTTTGGACTAACCAAACGAATATTTGTGGGGATAAGGTGGCATTTGCGACTGAAAAATGCACCCGCTTATTAATACGCTTTGTACACCGTAAATATTTTGTAAACAAGAACTTCGTAACCAACCAAGGTTTGCCAGAGTTGCTGATAAAGGAAGCTCAGATGTGAATATATATGAGCAAAAGGACTAGAAAGCTCAGTTACATTTGACCGGACCTCGGACTCTGTAAGAAGTCTGCAAATAATGTTACGTACTTCACCTCTTCCCCCGTGTCCCAAAGAGAAAATTTGATGCAGCTCTCTTTTTAACATGATTATTCATCAACGTAATGTAAGAAAAATAGTTAAAAATAGTGTTCAAAATAAAGTGGACCCTTAAAAACAGTCTCTACTATGAGACCCAATTCATCAGTTTTTAGTTTTCTAGAAAATTATTCCAAATTTGCACTGTGGTGCTCTGTCCCAAATTGTCACCAGAGCTGGCCAACCACAGCTGTTGGTTTTGCTGCCTGTGCACACTTGGAAGCTTGAAAATACAGCTTTGAGAAAGCCATGGAAGGCTGCAAACCCAACGGCCATGGTTAGCCAGCTCTGGTGACAGTTTGGGATTGAGCGCCACAGTGCGTAAGTGTTATTGATGGGAGAGACTGTTAAACACTTTGAAAGCTAAGTACAGTGACTATTCATACGTCTCCCCAATGTGTTTAGAATCAGTTTATGTGGATGTCACTGTGGAGTATAATTTCCTATCATTTATAAACTCTTGGCTGTTACGGAAGGAGCGATGACGACAGTAATTCAGCAGCCGGCATGCTTAGAGTGCTAGTAAGTCGGTATGTCGAGCTCCTGTAATGCTAAGAATTTGGAAGAATTTTATAGAAAACTAAAAACTGATGAAGTGGGTCTCACAGTAGAGGCTGCTTTTAAGGGTCCACTTCATTTCAAACACTGTTTGACAATTTTTAGTCCCCTTATTGGGTGTGTTTGGCATTTCTTGTTAAAAATAGTGCTTTCAGTCTTTTTGCTTCTTTCCTTGCCTATTTAATGAGAGGGGAGGGGAAGACATCATAAAAACATGGGGTTAGCAGTAAGGCCCATCTCTCACAGAGGCTGATGCAGCAGATTGCACTATCCTGTAGTGCAGCGTTTGCTCGATTCTCCCATTCTAGTTCTGCCCCCAATGCAGAAAGCAAGTTAGCACAGAAAAATCCAGTGCAAACCACTGCTTTAACTGTGGGCAAAGGAAGGAACAGCTAATTGCCCCTCCCAATGTAAAAAAAAAAAAAAAATCAACCCAAAAATCTATGCTAAAACAGTGCAGTTTTTTACTCTTCTCAATGCTGAATCTCTATGCTTGCTTTGAGATGCAGGCAGGCGTAAAGATGCATCCAAAAGTAAAAGGATCATCTGCGGTGAAGTTTGGGTCATCTGAAGTGAAGTGTCAATCAGGCACAGACTCCAATCCCCTGCTAACCCACTCTGAACAAGCACACTATTTGGGGGGGGGATTTTCCTTAGAAGCGTAGAGCATTGAGACATCCTTGGAGTCGTTTTAGAAAGCCAGGTATATAGATGCCCCGGCTTGAAAACGTCCAGGTAGCACAAGGGCATGGTAGAGGCGTGTCCTGGGCGGAGCAAGGGAAATGCACGTTGTGATATGATTTCAGAATGGCACAAGCATGTCTGGCCCTGGTTGGCGAGACGTCCATGCCTACACCTGCTCCTGACCATGAATAAGGTGAACAAACGTGCTTGTTTCATGGCTAGAACTCTTCCAGGGGGAAGTGCATTCTTTACTGCCCCGTGAAACCATATTCCAAACATATTACTGGCTTGCCGACATGTCTGAGTATCTGAAATGTTAGACCAGGATATGCCTTATAACATAGACACCCTCCTTCTGATCTACCCAGGCTGAGGTGGGCGGGGGGGGGGGGGTCCAAATACCTGGTTCTGCAGACCTGCACTTTGGGGCTATCCACCCGTGCATGCATCTGCCCTTGCTGTCTGCACGTGGCCTATCTCCAGAACCAACTACTGGGACGTACATTTTTTGGGATGGAGACGGATCGATTTCAGAAGGCACTGCTTCCGTTCCCCTGATTTCTGGACGTGCTGCTCTGTACAACCAAGATTCTTCCTAGACATCCCTTCTAAAATGCCACTTTTTTTGCTGTTACCTGACCAAATATCAACCTGATACAGTCCAGTGTAAATTGTAATGTAGTAGTCCGTCAAGAAACAGTTTAGGCACATGTTTACTAAGACCCACACTAGTAACACAGGTTTGGGCCACATTACTAGTGCAGGGCGGTAATTTAGATGCAGGGTTGTGGAGACGGCCATCCCCCTGAATTTAGTGCAGTTCACCACAGTAATGCAGCTACCAGCACACGTGCTGGCGGTAGTTGCTCCCTGCCAAGAGCTGGCAGCGTGGGTTTTCAAAGCCCACGCTAGTGGCCCCACGGTGGGAATGCACTATCCTGTCCAGGTGCCACACATATACCACTACCCAGATAGTGTGTGGGACGTTTGCACTGGGCCCCATGCTACTTTTTAGAACAGCTTATTAGGCATGTCACAGCCACTCAGTTAAAGTGCCCCTTAAAGGAGTAAATACTGATAATTTTAGAAAGCATTTTCCGCATATAACATAAGCTGTCAAAGCAACCGACAGGTGAAAAGTAACTTTTCTTGAGTCAACTATATGATTAGATCGGAAACATTTCCTAGTTGTGGAAAATGTCAAAGCTACTGCAAGTAGGAAGCTGGCCATTAATATATCAAAGGTAGGGAATGGCTGGGGTAATGTTTCCATTTTAAAAGAACACGCGGGTCAGACGTGGGTTCTAATTTCACCACCTCCTCAGTTCATTTTTTTGCCCTGTTGGTTAAGTGGGCCAAATCAATAGTCAAGGGCAGCGCAAAAAGAAGGGAAAGAGGGAGACTCTGGACCCAGCACTATCATCACACTTACAGATTTAAGAAGAAGCAGTCTTTTCTCACATAAGATTGTTTTAGGGAAAAAGAAAACTGGCAGCTTTCCATCTGATAATGTTCCCTGGAGCAGAAGCACCTATTTTTTTATGTTGTCCCTGTAGGGGATGCTGACATGGCACTGATATTAGCCCGGCGCTGGCACGGTTTCTCAGTTTTACAGCTATGGGTATTGCATATGCCCAATTCCAGTATTCGGAAGCCTTCAGACACACAATTTCACCCAAACTTTTGATAGTCACCCTACAGTACAGGCTGTCCTACAGTCTGAAGAGAGTGGAAATTTGCTATCAATAGGAGCAGCGGCTTCTCTTGATGTTAGAATCTGAAGACCAATCTTATATTACAAGGTCATTTTCTGTTTTTCAGCAACTTAAGCATCCCAACCTTGTCAATCTCCTTGAGGTCTTCCGAAGGAAGCGGAAGCTGCACTTGGTGTTTGAATACTGTGATCATACAGTTCTTCATGAGCTGGACCGGCATCAGCGAGGGTGAGTTACATGCTTATTTGAAAATCCTTGTTCTCCAGAGTGCATTTCGCTATATGAAATACTATGTGATGATACTGTGCACCCACATCTGTACATGTCGTCATCTGAAGGACTGACCCCAAAATGCCCACTGTAGGGAGAAACTGCTGTTGTGGGTTTGTGTGTTAAGAATCCCATGTGCCTTATGTTATTTCATTCAAGGCTCAGTGAAATAGCTCTGATCAGGCAATATTTTAAGGCTGACTTTGTGTATCAGTTTGACCATTCTGAGTATTGCAATGAGGATATTTATAAATGCCTAATCTCAATCTGTACAGGTAAAACAACTCAAGGGTGCTGCATTAACATTATAAAAAGATCTGGAATGGCTCAAAAAGCTACATTATGACAGGTTTCAAAGAGTATTTACCTGGGTAGAGTGCCCTGGTTGAAAATAGTCCTCATTGTGGTTAAATGTATGCTTGGACTTTCACAAAATGTGTGCTTTTGGCTGGATTAAAAAAATGCAGTCTCGGGATGGGAGTAGGGAGCGTCTTTTAGGTCAGAGGAAGGAAATGCGCATAGACTTGTTTTTCAAAACTAATGCCTGCTGTTTTATCCCCCAATCAGCTGCCCACAGAAATAGCTGGTACAAATATACTCTTGGCCTCTTTTTTTTTTTTTTTTGCACATATCTACCTTGTAGACAAGTGGTTAGAGCAACTGCCTAGTATCCAGAAGATCAAGTGTTCGATTCCCACTGGCATGCCATGTGACCTTGGGCAAATCACTTTACTCTCCATTGCCTCGGAAGGAAAGGCCTGGCAAGCTACTTCTGGTGATACAGTGCCAAGAAAACCCAGAGGCAGCTGGGCTGCCAGGAGTCGGCACTGATTTAACGGCACCAAAAGGAAAAAAACAACACAAAAACCTGTAGACAGCTTTCAAAGAGAACCCACCTGGATACCTTTCCTTTAAAAATGAACTGCAAGTCCACAAATGCCTAAAGGCATCCATACCGTGCAGCATCACAGCTATTCGTAATGATCAGAAGAAATGCACAACTCAGTCCTGGGTCTCTTTAAACCAAGTAGTAGCACCTTAGTGCAGATTATTGGAGACGTGCAAGAACTAACTGAAAGAGAGTTCTGCAGGCTAGGTTAGTATCAAAGATGCCCTCCCTCCGTACTTATATGGGAGCAGTATGGAACAAGAACACTTACCGAGTGAAGCTGTTTTTAAAAGATGTTTTTTAAATTCAGATTTTGATATTTTTCAAGTTATACAAACAGGAAGGGAGAGTGCAGAGTTATATTAGATTTCTAAATAATATGTTAAATGACATCTTCAAGAGAACAGAGAGAACCATCTGGAATTTGTTTATTGTGTAAAGTGTCTAAGCTGTTCTGCATGCAGAGATAATGAGAGCCTGCCCCGTAGTTTCCAGGGGCTGCTGCAGTCTGTTTCTGAGCACACCGTAGGGCAGGACACATTTCATGAGCAAGTACGAAGGAATTATGCAAACAGAAAAACAAAAACATTCTCCATTCTTCTGTTTGTTTTTCTGTCAGTGTAAATGATACTCTTTTCATTTATTTGCACAAGTTATTCATCGGGATTCGGTGCCATGGAAATGTTCAGCATTACTTCGATAAATTATTTTATAGGTGGAATGTGAGATGAATGGACCTGTTCCAGGATGATTGATTGAGCTCCTGAATCGGCATAGGCCCTACTTTTCTTCAGCGGGCAGGGGAGAAGGGGGGCTGACCAGGCCAATGCTGTGGTATTCACCCCCAGTCCTGGAGGGCCGCCGTGGGTCACTTTTTCAGGATATCCCTAATAAATATGCGTGAGAGAGATTTGCATACAGTGGAGGTAATAGGTATGCAGATCTCTCTCATGCATATTCATTAGTGATGCCCTGAAAACCTGACCTGCTGGTGGCTCTGCGGGACTGGGAGTGAATACCAAGGAGCTAATGCGTTATGAGGGTAATTTCGTAACAGGGTACCAAGGTTTTGGGGTCTGCTAGCACAAACTCTGTGATATACTTATCTCTGCAGGTTTTGTTCATTAGTTCACCTAAATAAATAATCAAACAAGGATTAGCTATCCAAGAAACCCGCCTCCATGGTTTTCCACATGGGCCCAGCTGCCATCTTTGTCCACTATGTTTCTTTCAGATGGGAGTCGCCAGATGGAAGCCATCATCTGTCTTTCAAATGGGCGTCCCCACAAGGGGGCCTCCATCTTCCTGGGTTGTACTTCTACTACTAAGAGAACAATTTCCTTCCTTGTGGGCGTGCTTGAATTGTTTCCCTATCTTGACATGCTCAGACTTTCTCCGTGACTTAAAGTTAAAACTGTGAGAAAAGGGGGAGGAACTGCAGGGGGATTTTTCAGAAGTCCTAAACTTGTGCTCGAGGTAAATTCTGGTTTGCTTTTTTTCCAGTGTTAACACAGATAAGGAGAAAGTGGACTGGAAACGGGGAGGGGTAGTGGGGGTGCCCTTATTATGCCTATACAAATGTCTGTATAGCAAATGTTCCAATAAATTAAACTACAGAATTTTCCTGCTCATTCTTCTGTGGTAAGTCTTTGATTTTGTCCGTCAGCTTTGGGAAATGTGCATCTTTGATAGCTTAATGCTTTGCATCGTGTGAGAGGAAATAGATTTATCTCTGTTCCTCTAGTATTGCACTTCACGTAAAATCTGGCATCAGTTTTTGTTTGCATCTTTTCATTGCCTGGCCTGTGCTCATTTATTCTGTGTAGAGTGAGGGTCTGCTTGTGCTTTGTGTGTAGTTTCTGTGCAAATGTTACATGGCTGATAATTAATTAAAAGTATCATTTTTTCTTGTACACATCTGGGGAAATTCACAAACGCTGTCAGTGGCACTTTTTAAAATTTGTTCTGTTCAATGTAAATTCTGCTTTTCACCAATGGTGTTTTGTGTTCCGAAGGTTGAATAATGATAGGCACAAACTACCGATTGTGTCCCCTCCCTAAAGGATATGCTTTGTTTCACAATAATTTTCTTCAATTTAAAGCTATTCAGAAGTCCTAAAAACTACGTAATTATAGTTTTGCTTCATTAGTGTTTTGTCGCATATTTTATTCTTGGCTTTAACACTATTTCTACCTTGCTTTTGCTAAAACATGTGATCATTTTCATCTGTTTTTCCTGCTGTAAGAAAATTAAAAGCCATTCTCTACTGAAATGGAATACCCGCTGCTGTAAAAAGCTATTCTGGCAGATTACTGTGAAGGGGAAGAAGGGGACTGGTGGGTATTGTCATAGCAACCAAACTAACCTGTAGCAGCAGAGCGCAGACAAACCAATGATACCAGGAGTCTGTTCAGAAGGTCCAAATCATTTATTTGTGCACAAGTCTCAAGCAAAGTCAATTTCAAAATGGCTGAGCAAAGTTTTCTAGCAATACAACAACTTTTATAGACTTTAGCTTCATTCTAGGTATAGAAAAACATTTCATTGGTCCCGGTAACCTCCCGTACCTCCCGTACCCCTTCTATTGGTCCCGGTACTGATATGATTATCCAATTATGTTCTTTCAGTGGGCTCAGCACCTGCTTACCCCCCTTCTAGTCCCAATTACAATGGCCTGTTCACCAACTTGTTACTTTCCTTCTCTCAAGGCCATTGAGCCAGTTTGTACGTGTAGGGAAGCAGGGCTCTATAACTTCTCTGTCAGCAGTTTTAAACATGAATTTCTGTATTTTTCCATCTGTTTTGCTAGTCTAAGCTATTTCAATACTTTTCACTGAGTTCTAGTTCTACAGCAGCATATTGGGGGATGTGCAACTCCTATGGGCCTCTGCACAAGCTTCATTTACAGGTCAAGCTAGTTAGGCTTGCTTGCTTATATCAGACAATGTGGATCACAGGCCTTCACCTGCCACATTCCCCCCTTTGATTATTCTCACCCTATGACTGAATAAGGTGTGAGAATTAAATCACTTCAAAAGAGTTATACTAGGGTTCTAGAATTCCGACCATATGCAGGAGGTACTGGTTGGTACAAGGCCATAATCTTAGTTGCGGTCTTCCGCTCTACTGTACTTTCAATAGCACTATGAATAGAACGCATACAACATGGGATTAGACATGGTAATAACAAAATAACAGCAACAAGTATTAGTACTAATATAAGGAAAGTTTTAAGTCCTCCCAGCCATGAGAAAAGGTTAGCAAACCAGTTAGGGAATTTCAGTGAGTGCCAAGTCTGTACTGGCACATAAGCATGTCTTTGCATATCCTTAGCAATTTCTTCAACTACTTGACCTTTATCATCTATTTTTAAACAACAATTAGTTAAATTCAGCTTACCACATACTCCTCCTTCAGCTGCTAACAAATAATCAAGTGCTAAGCGATTCTGATATATAGCAGTGCGCATCTGAGTGCTTTGTCTAGCTAAAAGTGTGAGAGCTTGGCTAGTTTCATTGGTTATTATTTCAACTACTGCTTGTAAGCGAATAATACGATTAATCATATAAACTGGGGTTCGATAACCATACATACCATCATCATTCCAAGTGGCAGGCCCATAATACTCAATGATTCTCTCTGGTGGCCAATCATCACCCTTCCACTTCTCCCACTTGCCTACTTGGAGGGGTGATCTCTTCTGTCTCAATGCTCTTTTGTGTCGATGGGTAGTGTATACTGAGTATCCTAATTGTTCTCCATGTTCAGTGTTTAAAAGAAAGAAAGAAGGTCAGATGGTCCCTAAGACACATGCTCCTCCCCACTGTGGCGGGAGTCGTGCATACGCTCGGTTTCCACAGATCCAATACAGGCCAGGTGGGGCTTGCCAAGCATGGGTTTTGGCAAGATTGGTCCATAAATCAGCAAGTTCAGGAAATCTGGCTAATGGGTTTGGAGGTTCAGGGTGTTTGATTCCTGACCACCATGACGTCTTTTTGGTAGTGGCATTATAGAATTTCTGGCTAAGACAGACCAGCTGTCCTACCTGTTGGGTGAACTGAGGTCCAGTTCTGGTATAGCAAAGACGTCCAACAATTGAGTGCGCTAACACCCATTCGCTAGTAGTCTTATGTAATTCAGTCTGATTGTAAGTCAAAGAATAATTTAATTCTTGTGCTTCCCATGGCCACTGGTCTCCCATCTGGGTTCCGCCACAGAAATAACAATCTGAGATTTTGAGACTAGATACTACTGCTCCAGCTAATTCTAAGAATAAATTCTGAGAAGGATGAGGGATCTCAAACTTATTTACATGCATGGCCTCATAGAAGGTGTTATGGATGTGATATTTAGATGACTTGTGGGCTTGGGTATTTAATCTTATATACACAATGGTTCCTGGATCTGATCCAGTACCTGCAATACGTAGACCAAATTTGTATCCTTGTTTCCATACACTAGGGTTACGTATCCGTAAGTGTAAGGGGTTACAAGCATCTTTCTGACATTTGTCATCTGTTGTTGACTTGGTTAAAGTGGCCATTCGTTTATCTATCTTTTCGTCAACTATACCATCATTCCATGTAGCATAAAAAACACATTCCCAATTTGGGCAATAGTAATCTGCTTCTGGGGCAGTACTATATGGATCCTTTTTACCTGTACACTTTTTCCATCCTGTGGCACCTTCTGGGCACATATACTTATGGTCATTTCGATACGCTTTTTCCCAGGTACCACAGTTGGAGCGACTATCTCTGTTTATAACATTACATGCATCAAAATTCAAAATAACGGGTTTACTAGTATCTTTAAGTGGTTGTGTAGCAGTTATTATAGGTCCATCTGCATCCTTCCATCGTATTTCCAACGTGTAATAGGATGGATTCTGATGCGGATTATAGCATACTCTAGATTTACCATTAGTGCAAACATTTAGTTCAGTGGTGTTATAAATACACCGAGTCACTTTTCCAGTGCAGGTATAATAAGAATGGTAAATCAAAGTCTGAGTTACTTTTAGTCCAGTTCGAGTAGAAGTAATGCAAGCAGTGCATGGAGGTAAGGCATAAGTCAGTTCAAAACCTCCAAAGCAGGCAACCAGGGCAAAGCAAAGGTAAAGATACATGTTGATTGGAGTTCTTCTGAATCCTCAGCTTGCAGATCTTGACCACGACGTTCTTTTCTTCGTCCCGTTCGCTAATAAAGCAATTCAACGGGTGCTGAGTGTTGATTGAAGATCCTCAAGTTGTCCATCACACATTAACCAACTTAGCAATTTCAGTTGGCTTGTAAAGTTTGGTCAATCAATGTATCATCAAAGTAGTGTGGTAAATCACACACATGAGGTTCGTTGAAAACAAACTCTTGCTGTATGGAAAACAGCAATCCTCTTCGAAAGACTTGGCTACTGCAAAGCACTGTGACAAAGTGTTCAAACTGCTGGTTGCCGTCTCAGAGTAACTCGCAAAGGTGCATCAAGGTGCTGTTCTGCTGTCCACTGCTCAGGTTCAGGATCAGCGGCGGGCTTGACTCTGCTGTGGTGGATCCAGGAATCGATTTCTGCTACCTTTACTGCAGTTGGGGTAGACAGGATAACGGTGTATGGTCCCTTCCAATGGGGTTCCAACGGTGTCTTCTTCCAGTCTTTGATCCACACCGAGGTACCAGGCTGGTAGGGATGCAGAGGTTCTGTCAAGTTGATAGGCAACTGGTCTTGGATCCACGCATGGAGAGTCTGCAGAACAAAACTAAGAGCTAGGAGTTCTTGCCTGGTTATTTCTGAACCAATTTGGGCTAGACTTCCTTTAATTCCCTGCACTATTGGTGGGGGTTTACCGTACAGGACTTCAAAAGGGGAAAAACCTGTTGATTTTACAGGAGCTGAGCGTATTCTGAGTAAAGCTATTGGGAGCACTTGGGGCCACTTCAGGTGTGTCTCCTGACAAAGCTTAGACATTTGGGCTTTTAGGGTACGATTCATTCGCTCAACTTTCCCTGAACTCTGGGGTCTATATGCAGTGTGGAGCTTCCATTGTATCTGCAAAGCTTTTGCTAACTGTTGAGTAACCTGGGAGACAAATGAGGGTCCATTGTCTGACCCTATTACTGCTGGAATTCCAAATCTAGGGACAATCTCTCTCATTAAAACTTTGGTAACTTCTCGAGCTTTTTCAGTTCTGGTTGGGAAGGCTTCTACCCACCCAGAGAAAGTACAGACTAACACTAATATGTAGTGATATCCATTGGCTTTTGGCATTTCGGTAAAATCAATTTGTAGGTGGTGCATGGGGGTTACACCTCTTGACTGAACTCGGGGTGCCGTTATAAGGCCTTGCTTGGCATTATTTTTGGCACAGATTAGACATTGGCGTGCTACTGAAGCTGATATGGTTGTCAACAGAGTAATGTAGAAATGTGGTCTGAGTGCTTTTTCCATAGCACTTTTCCCATAGTGGGTGGCTTCGTGAAAGGCTTTGACAAAGGATGGTCCTAACAGTTCGGGAATTACTATTCGTACGGGGGGTTGACTGCCCTCTGCTGGTGGCAGCTCAATCCATCCATCTTTCAATACTCCATCTTCCTTGTTACAGTAGTAATCTAACTCTTTGGTGGTATATCGTGGTGTCCATAAGTTTAAAGGTACCGGAAACAATGCTGCTTGCATCGGCATAGCTTGTGGTGTAATTTGTCCCGTCATAGCTGCTTGTCGTGCTGAGGCATCTGCAAACCTATTCCCTCAGGCAACTTCTCCTTTTCCTATTTGATGTCCTCTACAATGCATAACAGCTACACGAGTTGGGGCCCATACTGCATCAAGTAACATCAGTATCTCGGGGCCATACTTGACTGATTTTCCTCCGGATGTGATGAGCCCTCGTTCCTTGTAGAGAGCTCCATGGGCATGTAAGGTAGTAAAGGCACATTTGGAATCTGTATATACATTTAACACAAGTTTTGCTCCTAGTAATAGTGCTCGAGTGAGTGCTATCAATTCGGCTTTCTGGGCTGATGTGCCTGAGGCTAGAGCTGATGACTCAACTACTTCATGTTGAGTGACAACTGCATATCCGGCACAGCGTCGTCCATTGAGGATGAGACTGCTCCCATCAACATAATAGATTTGGTCAGGGTTGTCTATGGGCACATCTGTCAGATCAGGTCGGCTGGAGAATACAGTGTCCATGACTTCGATACAGTCATGTTCTGGGAGTTCTTCACTAATGGGTATCAATGTGGCTGGATTCAAGGCATGACTCACTTCCAATTGTATCTGTGGGTTTTCACATAACATGCTTTGATATTTCAACATTCGGGAATTGGTGAGCCAGTAATTTGCTTTTTGTTCCATGAGGGCAAGGACTGCATGTGGCACAGTGACTCGCATATTCTGTCCTAATGTGAGCTTGTCTGCTTCACTCACTAATAATGCTGTAGCTGCAACTGCTCTCAGGCAAGGTGGCCATCCCTTGGCCACAGTGTCCAACTGTTTCGATAGGTATGCTACAGGTCGCTCCCAATTTCCCAATTTCTGAGTCAACATGCCTAAGGCATTTCCCTGTGCTTCATGTACAAACAAGTGGAAAGGCTTGTGAACATCTGGTAGTCCAAGGGCTGGTGATGACATTAATTCTTCCTTTAACGTCTTGAAGGCTGTATCCTGCTCAGGTCCCCACTCCAGTGGTGACTTTTCTTCTCCTTTTGTGGCTTCGTACAGTGGTTTGGCAATTTGGGCAAAGTTGGGTATCCAAATTCGGCAATATCCTGCCGCTCCCAGAAAGGCTCTGACTTGCTTTCTGGTTGTTGGGGTTGGAATTCTGCATACTGCTTCTTTTCTCTCTCTGCCTAATCTTCGGCTTCCTTGGGTTATACGAAAACCCAAGTATTTCACTTCTTTTTGACATAGTTGAGCTTTTGCTCTGGAAACTTTGTATCCAGCTTCATCTAGTAACTGCAAGAGATCTTTGGTGGCTTGTATACATTCACTTTCTGATACGGCAGCTATCAGCAGATCGTCCACGTATTGGAGAAGCACTCTCTTCCCCGGGGCCACTGGATAGCTTGAAAGGTCTTAATTCAGTGCAGCGCTAAAGATGGTAGGCGAATTCTTGAATCCTTGGGGTAATCGTGTCCAAGTGAGTTGGCCCCCTCTTCCAGAGATGGGGTCCTGCCATTCAAATGCAAATAATATTTGACTTACAGGGGCTAATCTTATGCAAAAGAATGCATCCTTTAGATCTAGTACAGTAAAGTGGGTAGCTTCAGCAGGTATCAGTCCTAGAAGAGTGTAAGGATTGGGCACAACTGGATGTATAGTTTCAACTGCTTCATTCACTCTCCTTAGATCTTGCACTGGGCGGTAATCATCTGTTCCAGGTTTCTTTACTGGCAAAAGTGGAGTGTTCCATGGGGATTGACATATTTTTAGTAGGCCATATTCGAGTAATCTTTGCAAGTGGCGATGAATGCCTTCAATTGCAGTTCTTGGGAGAGGGTACTGCTTGACATGTACTGGTGTAGCACTAGGCTTAAGGGTTACAATTACTGGAGCTATATGTTTGGCTAGGCCTGGAGGACTGCCTTCTGCCCATAGTCCAGGTGGTGCATGGATGTTCTTCAAAGCTTGTTCGAAATAAGTGTCTTGGATAGAATCATCAATGTAATACCTCCATTCTTCTTCTCGGGGAACTGTCAGCAGCATTATTCCTGCTGGTTTGACTTGGGGATTTACTGTCATTTGCATTTCTCCTTTTTCAGAGAAAGATATTTGTGCTTGTAGTTTGGCTAACATATCTCGTCCCAGTAGTGGCACTGGACATTCGGGCATGTAAAGGAATTGATGAGTTATTTGCTGTCCCCCTAGACTGCATATACGATTTTGAAGAAAAGATTTTGTAGCTTTGGCACCAGTTGCTCCTATAATGGTGACTGCTTTTGTAGAAAATGGGGCTATCTTCTTATCTACTACTGAATGTTCTGCTCCAGTATCAACCATAAAGTTCATAACTTGGTCTCCTATTTGTATTCCGACCATAGGCTCCTGGAGACCTAAAGCAAACTCGGAGCCCGGTCTGTCCTAATCCACGTCATCTTCATCATGGGCTATCGTAGCCAATGCTTGTATGACTCCTCCTCTTTCTCGCTGGAATTGTTCTCGATTGGCTCCTCCGTGGTTTTGGGGACGGCCTCGTCTCTCTTCTCTCCACTGATGATTGTTTTCATCATCTTGCTGGGCGTCTTCGAGTTGCGGGCAGGCATCTCTCCAATGTCCTTCTTCCCTGCAATAGGCGCATTGGTTTACGCCTAGCTGGGGCCGGCTTCCACCTCGGCCCCGCCCCCTTCCTCTGCTCCGTCGACTAGGGGTACCTCCCCTTTTCTGTTCAACTATGGCCGCAGCCAAAAAATCAGCTTTCTTCATCTTTCGATCACATTCTCTCTGCCTTCCATTATCTCGATTCACATACACTTTATGAGCGACTTCCAGTAACTGAGTTGTATTCATGCCCGCAAACCCATCTAATTTTTGTAATTTTCGTCTAATGTCTGGTTGAGACTGATTTACAAAAGCAGAATTCACCATACATAAACTTCCTGGTGCCTCGGGATCATAGGGAGTATACATTCTGTATGCTTCAGTTAATCTTTCATGAAATTCTGCGGGGCTCTCATCTATACCTTGATAACTCCTGCAACTTTGGAAAGGTTCATAGCTTTCTGGCCCCCCTTCTCAGGCCTTGTAAGAAGCCTTGGCGAAAACGGGCTAGGGCTGTGGATCCTATTTCTGTATTTGGATCCCATCGGGGGTCTTCATTCGGGAATTCTCTCTGGGCCGCTTCCCGATGGTCTATTCTCCCCGTCCCTGGTCCCGGAGCTACAGGGTTATCCGCCAGCCAATCAATAGCTGCTTTTCTAATTCGTGCCCGCTCCTCTGTCGTGAATAGAGTGGTCAGGAGTTGGCGGCAATCTGCCCAAGTTGGTTGGTGGGTTTCCATAATAGTATTCACTAATTCTGTAAGCTCTAGGGGTTTATTGGTATAGGAGGCATAATGTGTCCTCCAATTTAACAAATCAGTTGTAGAGAAAGGGACATACACGTAGCTTAGGGGTCCCACTACCACCTCATCATCATCATTCTTTACGGGCAATCCCGGGACTTGCCGTAAGGGCATCATCTTGGCAGTAGATGTCTTTTGGGATCTGAGAGATATTTTCGTAGCTGTCTTATCAGGGGTCACTTTCTTCTTTTCTACATGTTTCACTTTAGATGTACTTTTTTCTGGCAAACTAGCGCTGGCAACCATTTTTACACTGCCAGCATCACTTAGGGAAGTTTCAGTTTCTATTTGCTCTGTTTCTGTATCTGACTCTCCTCTTTCTGTCCCAGAAAAATCTCCTTCAAGTGCAGGGAGCTCTTCTTCCTGCTCTCTGGGTAATAGCTCAGGGGTGGGGTCCCGCCTCGGCTGTCTCGGGGTTTCTGGGGCGGGACGCCGGGCGGCTCTTACTGGGCCTGGGGTTTGAGGCTGACGGGGAACCATTTCTGGGGAATCAGGATCTACCAGGATGGGCTTCTTCCTGGACTTCTTATCCTTTCCTTTCGTTCTAGGCTGTTCTATTTTCTGACTATAATCTGTCTTTGCTAACATTATTCTGCACTGTTCTTCATAACAGCGCTGCGCCCAAGGGGGCGGATCTTCACAAATACTTAACCAGGAATCTATATAGGGGTACTGATCGGGGTGCGCTATTCGCACTCTACGATGCACTAACTGAATAATTCCTACTTTAAAGGTTCCCTCTCGGGGCCAGGTAGGGTCTAGATCGGGCCACTCCCTAGTACACAAAATCTGTAAACGGGCTGCAGTCATTTTAATACCATAATCTCCAGAATATCCTTCTTTAAAATGTGCGATCATACATTCTAATGGAGTGTTCCTAGTAGACCCCGCCCCTCCCATTTCGATGTGTGCGCGCAACAACAGACAAAAGGGAAAAGGAGGGCGGACCGTGGGTAAGGGGTCCTCACGGCCCTAGAAACGTATAAGGGAAACAAATAACAGGACAAGACGACAATCGCTTCCCCCTTTTCGCGACCTGAACGCGGTCGCCCGGTCAGGAAATGCGCTAGTCAGGGGTCCGCCTTCGCTTGGTCCGTGCTGCCAGACCTCTCATTCACACTTCATTCACACAATCATGCTAGCAACGTATCCCAGAATGCATTCGTTTCTATCTATTCTGACTAGTCTTATTCAATTTCCAAAATACAAGAAGATGGGGGTTTCGCCCTGCGAATACTCATGCGGGGTTACTCGGCCCGTCTTGGAGAGGTGATCAGGCTCTCTTACCAATTTCCAAGTTCCAAGTTCAAATGGCAGCACTGCTCTTTCTTATCTGTCTAGACATAACAAGTCAAAGCTCTACTCACCGGATCCGGTCCTCAAACTTCCCAAGCAGGCGCATGAGTTGGACCTCGGACTCCCCTCACTCGGGTTTGAGGCGTTGGCTCCAGCCGGGCTCGGCACCCGCCGAGGTCCGACCAGCTCCCTCCGATGCAAGGGACCGGCGGCGCCAGGGAGTAGCCCCCGTCGGAAGGGCGCAATCCCGGCAGGACCAAGCCTGTAGAGGCGGAAAGTCGTGTTATATTGCCCTATATACACTCTGATTCCACAACTTCCCGGCCAACGCACCAAGAATATGTAGCAGCAGAGCGCAGACAAACCAATGATACCAGGAGTCTGTTCAGAAGGTCCAAATCATTTATTTGTGCACAAGTCTCAAGCAAAGTCAATTTCAAAATGGCTGAGCAAAGTTTTTTAGCAATACAACAACTTTTATAGACTTTAGCTTCATTCTAGGTATAGAAAAACATTTCATTGGTCCCGGTAACCTCCCGTACCTCCCGTACCCCTTCTATTGGTCCCGGTACTGATATGATTATCCAATTATGTTCTTTCAGTGGGCTCAGCACCTGCTTACCCCCCTTCTAGTCCCAATTACAATGGCCTGTTCACCAACTTGTTACTTTCCTTCTCTCAAGGCCATTGAGCCAGTTTGTACGTGTAGGGAAGCAGGGCTCTATAACTTCTCTGTCAGCAGTTTTAAACATGAATTTCTGTATTTTTCCATCTGTTTTGCTTGTCTAAGCTATTTCAATACTTTTCACTGAGTTCTAGTTCTACAGCAGCATATTGGGGGATGTGCAACTCCTATGGGCCTCTGCACAAGCTTCATTTACAGGTCAAGCTAGTTAGGCTTGCTTGCTTATATCAGACAATGTGGATCACAGGCCTTCACCTGCCACACAATATCCCTGCTTCTCCCCTCTCCCTAATTCATGCAAAAAACCCCGTTCTGAATATCAGCCTTAGAGTGTATGTGCTAGGTTAATGCCTATTTTCTAGCTCTTAGCTTGTCTTGTACTGTTTTTACAGATGTAAAAAGGGAAAGGAGGCTGGCAGGGGATTTGCTGTATGGATATGGGCTGAACTGAAATACTAAACTTTTGTCAGAGAAGCTGTTACAGTTGTGAGAGCTATGCTTGTCTAGAATGCCCATTCCCCCCCCCCCCTTCTGGCTGGTGCGTGTGTATGTGTGTGTGTGTGTACACAGCCTGAAGTATATGTCTTTTGGCTGATGGCTAAAAAGCTCTGAGTAGGACAAGGAGAAATGATCTCTAAATTCTCCAGGACCAAGCAGGAAGTCAGTCCTCACTTATGGGTGACGTCGGCGCCGACGGAGCCCTCGCGGAGCAATTTTCCCCAGCTTTCAAAGAAAGCCTTTGGGAATTGCAGCGCGCATGCGCGGTCCTCTTCCCGCCCAAGGGTGCCCTCTTAGCCAGTCTTCTTTTTTCCGCGGAGCCCTACAGACGTACCCGTCGTGTCCCCGCGAAAAAGTTGATATTTCTTCATAATTTACTCTTTTTTCCTTCGGTTCGACGCCGGTCTTTTTCCCGCCCGGACTCGCGACGCCGGTCACGAGTCCTCTTCTTCTTTTTCGGTTTTTCTGACTTAGTCAGTTTTCGTTTTCGGTTTTTCCCTGGCAGCCCGGTCCTTTGACCTCGCCGGGGCCCTTTTTCCCCCGATGGCTGCCAGTGGTTTCAAGCGGTGTGGTCAGTGTGACCGAAATATGTCACTGACTGACACACACAACCATTGCCTCCGCTGCCTGGGCCCGGATCATGAAGAAATGATCTGTGGGCCCTGCGGCAAACTGTCCTCCAAAGCGTTGAGAAGTCGGCGGCATCAGCGGGATAGGATCTTCGCTGACCCCAGCCGTACCCAGACCTCGTCGGAGGCCTCCGCGTCCAGGGGTTCCAGCTCGGACCGTCGCCGGAGTTCCTCCGACAGGGGTTCTCCCTCCGGGGACCATCGACGGAAGGTGAAACCCGCGAGGGCGGCGTCGGTGGACGCTCCTGGCTCCGCGAGGGCCAGGTCGCATAGCCCCGATAGCCGTCCCGGGTCCTTGGAGAAGGAGCACCTCACGAAGCGACCTCGCCTGGAGTCAGAGCTGCCTGCTCGGGTAAGTCCCGTGGTCCTCCTGGACTCGCCTCCGCGACAGCCGACGTCGGGCCCGACGCCGTCGGGGCCCGAGTCGGGGGCTGCTGGGTCACCTGAGCTCGGACTCAGGTTGACGGCCTTGGAGAGCAGACTGTCTGCCTTCATGGACCAGCAGCGGGCACTGCTCGCTGACTTCGCTGGCGCCGCTGCCCCGACCGCCGGGACGTCGACGTCTAAGTCGACCCCGGAGACCGAGCCGATCCTCGAGTCGATGCGAAATCGAGTCGATCCTGGGTCGAGGTCACCCTCGGCCTCCCACGCCGACTCCCTCGGCGTCGGGGCGGCAGGCGCCGCGCCCTGCCCGGGCCGACCCCACCGAGTCCTCGTCGGAGTCGGTCTGGGAGTCTGAAGAGGAAGAGTCGCCTGATTCTTTTCGGACTCGGTGTGTCCCCTCGGACTCACCTGAGTCCGAACCTCGGAAGCAGTCCCCCCCGGAGGATGCCCGGTTCTCGGACTTCGTCAGGGATATGGCCAAGGCTTTGGCCTTCCCTGCGGACCCCGAGGAGGAGCCTCGAGCCAAAGAGCTCGACGCCCTCCAGTATGACTCTCCCGCCAGGGAACACTTTACTGTACCGGTTCCTCCCATGCTGGAACGACTACTCTTCCGCATGTGGGAGAGTCCGGCCACTTCGCCGGTCCTGAGCAAGCTGGTCGATTCTATCTATCGAGTCCGCAAGAGCCCTGGCTTCCAAAAAGCACAGCTACCACACCATTCCATGGTAGTGGAATCGGCCATGCATCGTCTTAAGAGCCAGAAGATGCACTCCTCGGTGCCTCCTGGCAGGGAGGCCCGTAACCTGGATGGCCTTGGTAAGAAGTGTTTCCAGGGCTCTATGCTAGCGTGTCGTGGCCAGACCTACCAGCTATACATGGGCATGTATCTCCGAGACCTGGCTAAAGAGCTAGCCGGATTCTCCGCTGGTTTGTCCGAGGAACCCTTGCGGAGGTTCCTGGCCTTGTCCACTGGCATTCGGGAATGCTCAAAATTCATATCCCGAGCAGCATATGATGGCTTTGAAGCATCGGCTCGAGTGGCCGCAGCCGGCATCGGTGCCCGCCGACAGGCTTGGCTTCAGTCGTCTGACCTTGAGCCCTGGGTGCAGGACAAGTTGGTCGATGTCCCCTGCCGAGGCGAAAATCTCTTTGGCAAGCCCATGGCTGAAAAGGCTGCACAAATTGAGACGGAGACTCTCACCAGGACTAGGCTTTCTAGGAAGACCTCCGCCCCTTCCCAGAAAAAGAAGGGCTCGGGAAAGAAGTCCTTTTACCCGAGGAAGGCGGCTGCCTACAAACAATACCCCCAATATCAGGCCCCTGCAGCTCCCCAACAGGGCCAGCAGGCCAAGGGACGGGGTAACGGGTCCCGTAGGCAGCAAGCCCCCAAGCCTGCACCACCAGCCCCTGCTCAGCAGGGTGGGGGTTTTTGACTCCTTAAGCATAGCCTCTCCCCCCCCGCTGGTTCCTCCCAGCACCGGAGGCCGGCTGGTTCACTTCGCCCACAGGTGGTCCAGCATCACCTCAGATGCCTGGGTGCTTCAAGTCGTGCGAGAAGGCTATCTTCTCCACTTCCACCAGGTCCCTCCCTCCTATTTTCCGGGAGAACCTCCACGACCCCCTCTGCACAGGGAATTACTCCTTCAGGAGTTAGCAGGTCTTCTACAGGAACAGGCGGTGGAACCGGTGCCCCACCACCTGAAAGGTCAAGGCTTTTATTCCAGGTATTTTCTAGTACCAAAAAGGACAGGAGGCCTCAGACCCATCCTGGACTTGCGCAACCTCAACAAGTTCCTCGTGCGGGAGAAGTTCAAGATGCTTACCCTTGGAATCCTTCTGCCCTACCTCCAGCAGGGAGATTGGCTATGCTCCTTGGATCTAAAGGATGCCTACACGCACATCCTCATCCACCCAAGCCACTGCCAATACCTAAGGTTTGTGGTGGCAGGAAATCATTACCAGTACAGAGTACTACCCTTTGGCCTGTCCTCCGCACCGCGAGTCTTCACAAAATGTCTCGCGGTGGTGGCGGCCCATCTCCGGCTTCACGGCCTCTATGTCTTTCCGTACCTCGACGACTGGCTCATCAGAGCAGCGTCCGCTCCGGAGGTCACCAACGCCACGCGCCGCACGGTGACTCTTCTGCAATACTTGGGCTTTGTTATAAACTTCGCAAAGTCCACTTTGCTCCCCTCACAGGATCTCGAGTTCATCGGCGCAAGGCTGCACACTCCTCAGACACGAGCGTTCCTACCGCTCGACAGGGCTCAACGGCTCATGGACCTAGCCGACCGTTTTCGCAGCCAGTCCCTGGTCTCCGCCAGGCGCTTCCTGAGACTACTCGGCCATATGGCTTCCACCGTCCATGTGACCCCCAATGCCCGCCTGAATATGCGACCTGCTCAATGGTGTCTCCGCCAGCAGTGGCAACAGGCCACAGGCGGCCTAGCAGACCTAGTGCGCGTCTCCGAGCCGCTGGCCTCGTCTCTTCAGTGGTGGCTTCGTCGGCCGAATCTGGTACTCGGCATGCCCTTTCAGCCACCTCAGCCGACCCGGGTGCTGACGACAGATGCATCCCTCCTGGGCTGGGGAGCACATTGCCAAGGGGCACGTACTCAGGGCCTTTGGACCACGTGGGAGTCTGCTCAGCAGATCAACTTCCTGGAGCTCAGAGCGATCCGCCTGGCTCTCAAGGCCTTCTCCCACCTGACCTCCCACCAGTCCGTCCTTGTCCAGACGGACAATCAAGTTGCCATGTTCTACGTGAACAAGCAGGGGGGCACGGGCTCCTTCCTTCTCTGCCGGGAAGCACAGAAGCTCTGCTCTTGGGCCGTCAGTCACGGCGTTCTCCTCAAGGCAGTTTATCTCCCAGGCCAAGAGAATTGCCTGGCGGACAAACTCAGCAGGATCCTCCAGCCGCACGAGTGGCGCCTGGATCCCTTGGTAGTTCAGAAGCTCTTTCTAAAGTGGGGCCTCCCCACGGTGGATCTCTTTGCCAGTCCTCACAACCGGCAACTTCCTCGCTTCTGCTCTCGTCAGCCACACCCCCTTCGAGTTGCGGCGGACGCTTTTCTACTCTCATGGTCGGGGAGCCTTTTGTACGCTTTCCCTCCCATCCCGCTAGTCTCTCGGACTCTTTTCAAGGTTCTCCGAGACAAAGCCTTCATGATCCTGGTGGCCCCTCGCTGGCCCATACAGCCGTGGTTTCCACTCCTGCTGCAATTAGCGGTAGAGGGTCCATTCCCTCTGGGGTTACAACCGGATCTCCTCACTCAGGATCAGGGGTCTCTGCTACACCCCAACCTCAGGTCTCTCAACCTAATGGCCTGGCTGCTGAGAGGGTAGTCCTTGCTCCCCTTCTCCTGCCGGCAGAGGTGGAGGAGGTCGTCTTAGCTTCGCGACGACCTTCTACCCGCAAATGCTACGCCCTTAAATGGCGTCGTTTTTCCGTTTGGTGTACCCAACAGTCTCAGGATCCCTTCTGCCCGGTGTCGGTGATCTTGCAGTACTTGCTATACCTCTCTGATCTGGGACTTAAGTCCAACTCCGTCAAAGTTCACCTCAGTGCTCTTTCAGCACATCATGTGCCGGTGGACGGCAGACCTCTCTCCAACGACCCTCTCGTAGCGAGGTTTCTCCGAGGTCTCCTTCTACTTAAACCACCTCTGCGCCCGCCAGCGCCTGACTGGGACCTGAATGTGGTTTTACAGCGGATCACCTGTCCGCCTTTTGAACCTATGGCTACCTGTTCTCTCCGTTTTCTTTCTTGGAAAACACTGTTCTTGATAGCCCTCACTTCCGCTAGACGCGTAAGTGAATTGCAGGCCCTCGTGTCTGATCCCCCTTACACTCGGTTCTACAAAAATAGGGTAGTCTTACGGACTCACCCAAAATTTCTTCCAAAAGTGGTCTCCCCTTTTCACATCAATCAGGAGGTGGTACTTCCAACCTTCTTTCCCAGACCACACTCCAGCCGAGCTGAAACGGTCCTCCATACCCTGGACTGTAGAATGGCATTGAACTTCTACCTTGACCGTACGCGGGAGCACCGTAAAGCTGCTCAGCTTTTTGTGTCTTTTGACCCCAATAAATTGGGGCTCCCGCTCTCCAAGCGTACTCTGTCCATCTGGGTTGCGGACTGTATCTCTTGGGCTTATGGGGCAGCCGGGCTCTCCTTGGAAGGTCGAGTCACGGCTCATTGCGTTCGGGCAAAGGCTACGTCAGTGGCTTACCTCCGCTCTGTTCCGCTGGCAGACATCTGCCGGGCCGCTACTTGGTCTTCGAGCCAGACTTTTGCGGTCCATTACTGTCTCGAGAGGGAGTCCCGCAGGGACAGTGCTTTCGGACAGGCAGTCCTCCGTAATCTCTTCGAGGTCTGAGCAACTCCTACCCTCCATCCCGGATGTGGGCTACCGGTGGGTAATAATTCAGCGAAGATTCTTTCCTTCTGTGCTGCTGAGCTAGAGGGAGCTCATTTTTGTGCTTAGGGTCTCCGGTAGCCTTGAGCTTGGGAGTCCCATAAGTGAGGACTGACTTCCTGCTTGGTCCTGGAGAAAGCGTAGTTACTCACCTGTAACAGGTGTTCTCCAGGAGCAGCAGGAATCAGTCCTCACAACCCTCTCTCCTCCCCGTGGAGTTGCAATCATCTGCTTTAGTTTTTTTGCAAATTTTTATGCTGTCTTTTTAGCTATGTCATCTGACTGGCTAAGATGGCACCCTTGGGCGGGAAGAGGACCGCGCATGCGCGCTGCAATTCCCAAAGGCTTTCTTTGAAAGCTGGGGAAAATTGCTCCGCGAGGGCTCCGTCGGCGCTGACGTCACCCATAAGTGAGGACTGATTCCTGCTGCTCCTGGAGAACACCTGTTACAGGTGAGTAACTACGCTTTCTGAATTCTGCTTATGCTCTCTGCTAGAAAAAAAGAGCCTTGGGAGCTTTTCGCACTGCACATTCTATCTGCCAAGCTCCCCATGAAGGGGGGCACCATTTTTTCTGTGACATATTTCCTGCCACACTGCACATCTTTTCTGCCAGAGTTCCCCTAAACAGAGGCAGCCATGTTTCTGTGTAATGTACTTCCTGTCATATGGATGAGCACTTCCTGTATTATCAAGAGGGCAGATGAACATGGTACATAGAAGCTGTCATCTTGGATATATCATCAAAGAGGATATGATTGGTGGAGTGGGTGATGACCATTTTCTGTGATGTCATCAAAATGTGGCAGAGTGTGTGTAGGAGGAGGTTATTGCTAAGGCAAGACAACGCTAAAAGTGAAAACTCATTGTCTGAAAAGACCAGAAGTTGGCAGGGCTCAACCCTGAAGTGAATGCGGATTATTTATTTATTTAACATTTTTTATATACCGCTTTTCAAATTCTCAAAGCGGTTTACAGGGAACATGGATTACTTAGTTCCAAAAGTTCTATGTATACAATTTACAATAACAATTAACAGTGATTACATTCGCATTAGAACTATTTACATAAGTGAATGGACTCATACATATATGTTCATGAGGAGTTGGCTATTTCTTAACATTTGTGATAGGTCAAATCAGCCAATCTTAAAATGGTCCTGTACCTTAACGTAAAGAAGACAAAGATCCTTTTTTTCTATAAATAATATTTTATTAACTATTTCAAATACATTACACGAATAGTCAAAGACAACAGTTTTTTATAGGAGTGCAACCCCCAAAAGAAAAGATTACAAACCAATCATTAAGAAATACTAAACCAATAGCCCACCAAAAAGAGAAGAAAGGATCCAAGAAATAGGAAAATGTAACTCTTCAATATGCAATTAAACAAGAGGAGCCCCCACAAAGCTAACTACTCCAAGGGCCATTACAGCGGTGCTTGTGAGAGTTATGTCAAGGCATTACCTCCCCCCCTCCCTCACAGACATAAATTCCACAAGTGACTTAGGCTCAAAAAAAGCGTAAGATTTACCCTCATGCACTATATAATACAAATACAAGAAAATCCTAACACAAAATTTAACCCCAAGGCCAAGACTCTAGAATGCAGAGCCAAAAAACCTTGGCACCGTTTCTGCATACTTCTTGAAGAATCAGGAAAAATACGTATTACCGAGCCAAAAAAAGACTTGTGCATAGACCAAAAGTACAATTTAATGCTGCATTGCAGTTGAACCCCAAAGTGAATGTTACAACCAGAGGACACCTCTGGGTTACAACCTTCAGGGAGGATTCCAAAGGTTCTGTTATGTTATCCCCAATAGATCCTCCCTGCCCTACAGGAGAATTACCCCCAGTGGGAGAAAGATATTGTGCCCTCACTATAGGGAGGAGATTCCCAGAGTCCATCCCTAGAGTTTCAATTAGATATTTCTTCATCATATCAATCGTAGAAATTAGGGGAGATTTGGGAAAGTTCATCATAGGCAAATTATTGCACCAGACTTGATTTTCAAGATACTCCATTCAATGACATATGATATTGCTGCCTTCATCAACACTTCTCCTATGGTCTGCACCACATTCACTTTTGCTGCAATAACTTCCATTCTCCCAAACAAAAAATCCAACCATTTTGGGAAACAGTCAAATCACCCACCATCCAACTGGATAAAGATTAGAGGAATTAAAACCCTGAATAACCTCCCACAGTGACTCCAAAGTCACAGCCTGTGGTCTCTGCACCTCACCAAATACAGTCCCTGAAGGCATCTCACTCCTCTTCTCAATATCCTTTACTGCTTTCAGTTGGGGAGCTGGTGCAACCTCCGTTGTTCCTGCCAGCGCGGGGAATGAGGCAGCCACCAGTGTTTCTCCTGACAAGGGCTCCACGCCAGTCACTTCAGTCCGTTGAGGCCACATAGCATCAGCAGCAAAAGCACTTCCGGGGTTAGGATGCAGTATCCGCACTATGGGGCTCAAACACGCCCCTTTGCTGCTGCTGAGGCAATTCACCCCAGCAGACCCGGAGAAGACTGAGCACACTGAAATCCACCCATTGTCTGGTACAAGGGACGAAAGAGATGCTCTCCAGAAGGGTAAGCTTCCCCCTTCCCCCTTCCCCCTGACCTTCCTCTAGCCCATTGCCGTGGCTATCCCACCACAGCTCAACAGAGTTGTAAGGAGAAACAGCGTGTTCTCCAGCGAGTGCCTCTACAGCGCCATCTTGGATCCCCCGTTAAACTACGGTACCAGAAGACTAAGATCCTGACAAAATCAATTTCATCCTTGATGGAGAAGAAATAGAAATAGTAGACAAACTTGTTTGGGTCCATAATCTGAAGACTTATTGCCCTTGGCAGAATGGCTATGAAAGACCTAGACAAGATTCCCAAGTTTTAGAGATGCATCTCTACATACAAAGATTTGATTTGTCCAAGCCATGTTATTTTCAATAATGTCATATGGATGCGAAAGTTGGACAGTGAAAAAGCAAGACTGAAAAAAATCGATGCTTTCAAATTGTGGTCCTTGGGGGCATAAATGACAAGACTTTGACTTTCATACTTTGGATACATCATGCGAAGAGAGAGACGACATGCTTGGAAAGGTTGAAATTGATGCAAAAGAGGAAGGCCGGCAATGCGATGGATCGATACAACAGCAGCAGTTATGGATGACATATCAACAATTAGCTGCCTGACTGAAGATCGAACACAGGCATTCTGTGGGCGGCACTCATCGATAACTGGGCAGCAGCAATATTGAGCTGCTGCTCGGTTATCGCAATGTGGCAAAAGTCAGGCGCAGTAAAGGCTGGCCTAGCTTTCGCTACTGAAGCTAACCAGGCAGCAGCTGAATATCGCCACTGCCCGGTTAGCTTCATGGAAATCCAGGCAGCCCAGATATTCAGTGCCGGGGTCTGGATATGGCCCCAGCATTGACTATCTGTGTCTAATGTTAGAGCGGCGGTGGCTAACGGCAATAGCAGTGCTAGCAGCCACCACTGAATAGGTCAACAAAGTTTTGCAAAGTCATGTTACTGAAATAAAAATAGTCATTTCTTATCAATTTTTATATGCTGAACACGAATATGACAGTGAAATTGCAAAGTTGGCTCTAGTTTTTTTGTAATCTACAAGAATTAATGTTTACATCACAAAATGCATGTCAATAGTAAATATAATAGGCCTTCGGTTAATACCGGTAAAAAACCAAGTCATAGACTTCTTAGATTTTTTCATCTGTCTCTTGTACAGCTGTTCGGGAGCTTCTCTGGGGAATGTCCAGCAGTAGTCAGCCAGCATTGTAGTGGACCATTTTCCCTGGTATCTTTGCTCCATCGTTACGATATCCTGGTGAAAACATTCGCTCTGTTCATCACTAACCATAGCACAGTTGTCAGGGAAGAAATCGAGATGGGAATCAAGGAAATGGATCTTTAGAGACATATTGCAGCCAAGTTTCTGATACTACATCAGCATGTCTTCTACTAGTTCCTTGTAGTTTTCTGCCCTAACATTCCCAAGAAAGTTTGTTGACACTAGGCGAAAAGCATTTCATGCTTGTTTCGCATCGCTCTGCAGCAAGTTGTTGAACCGGTCATCATTGAAGAGCTCTCGAATCTGAGGACCCACAAAAACTCCCTCTTTAATCTTTGCTTCACTGAGTCGAGGGAATTTTTCATGCAGGTATTGGAAAGCTGGCGAAGTGTGGTCCATGGCTTTCACAAAGTTTTTCATTAAACCTAGTTTGATGTGAAGGGGTGGTAGCAGGATTTTGTGAGCCTCAACCAGAGCTGGGTGCTGGATATTCTTCTCTCCAACTGTTACATTTTGTCTGTGATTCCATTCCTTCCGCAAGTAGTGCCAATCCCTTGCTCGGCTATCCCACTCACATAAGAAACACATGTATTTTATATATCCCTGCTGCAGTCCCATTAAAAGGGCAACTATCTTCAAGTCACCACAGAGGTGCCAGCTGTACTTGTTATAGTTAATGGACGTCAGTAGATGCTTTAAGTTATCGTATGTCTCTTTCGTGTGGACAGCATACGCTACTGGAATAGATGGAAGACGGTTTCCATTATTCAAAAGCACAGCCTTCAGACTCAGTTTCGAAGAGTCTATAAATGGTCTTCAGTCTTGTGGGTCATGAGTGATTTTTAAGGCATTCATGAGGCTTTAAGTATTGGAACAGAATACCAGACTACTTTCCTTTCCGACTGCATATAGTACACTGCTGATGTCAGATGGCTTCAGCAGCTGTCTGGCAGTAGTATTGCATTGCATCAGAAAATGATGCAATCAACTCTGGATGATGTGTGCATGCTGGTATTATGCAATGTGATGCAATATTACATCATTCAAGGCTTATTTGGGATGTTGTTGATGTCCTACTGGATAAATTTACATGGTGAAACGTCAAAAATGAACTACATGCAATATCTTCAAAACGAGAGCCAATAAAATTTCTTTAATGTTATATTCGTGTTCAGCTCACCAAGATACTACAGATTAGGGCCTTTTAAAGTCAGTAACAATTTCAATGTTGACCCGTGTATATCGGTCCCTTTGTCTTTTCTCCCAAGCTGTGTACATTAGACCCTTAATCATAAATCCATCATTTCCACAATACATTAGACAGTTATTTATTTATTTATTTATTTATTTAACAGTTTTTATATACCGTCTTTCTGTAAATCAAGACCGTTTACAGCGAACATAACAATGCAGTGTGTTTTGACTGCTCACATTGAACATGGGTATATATAACAGAACTGGCCACTGTTGGAAACAGGATTCTGGGCTTGATGGACCTTGGTCTGACCCAGTATGGCATATCTTATGTTCTTATAACTTTTTACAATGATCAAGTATTTACATGGATTTGCACTTTCGCAATATCAACTATTTACAACGGTTTGTACCGGTTACTGGGGGGTTGTTAGAAGGTGAGGAGTGTAGGATAGGGGTAGGGGGGTTGGATACGAGAGGGGCTGTCAGGTGTAGGCTATGGTGGTAGGGAAAAATGTTCTTGGAATGAAGAGGCCTTTTCCCTTCTGGATGTCCAGCAGCTTGTGCAACCAGGCAGAACTGGGGCGTACAGCGGTAGGCTCTATTCTGATCCGTGGGGGGGGGGGCGCTAGCCCTTTTGGGATCAGAATCAGGTCTACCAGCCTAGATGTGCAGGCCGGCCCCAATTCTGATTGGTTGCATGCCCAACCGCATACATGGCTAACTCAGCCTGGCTCTTTAATGGAGCAGCAGTGCCATGGTGTCCTATTGCCATGGCACTGCGGCTCCATTAGAGAGCTGTGAACGCTGGCTGCTGCCGAGATTGTCCTTTCCCCGCAGCTAGACCCCCGATCTGGCCTCCCATGACCAGGGTCCTGCTGCGGGGAACATTCTACATGCCTCCCGGTCTTGTCCCTGCTGGCCACTGCTGCTACCCTGCATCCAGTTGGACTTATGCCATCTCTGAGGTGGAATAAGTTCCCCGTCTAACCTGCCTATCCCAGACGCACAGGGCCTCAGAATCAGCCCTGTATGTCCAGGGTCAAGGCCCGCCGTCGCTCTGCCTCCCGCCCCTGTATAAGTCTCCCTGTACAACTCCGCAGTTCGTACAGGGAGCCTTGCACGGGGATGACAAGGGGGATAAATAGCACGGATGTACATCTAGGCAGGGCGTACATCCCCACTATTTGTGGCTCGGAATAGACCCATAAGCAAACTAGGACCAAATTTCCCAAAGAAGAGCTTACACCACAATTGCTTGGCTTCTACCTTTCAGCAAAGTGCATATTTTTGGACTGTCTAAGAGGCCCAGATAAATGCATAATCTTGATTAAGTACACAGAGAGAAGAAGTGTTGCAAGAATGGAATGTTAGAGGTATATCCACACAGTTGCCCTCATTTCTCGTATTCAAATATCTGATTTGGAAACCATCTGGAAAGTTCATAAAATATGACAAGTACCCTAAACCTAACACTTCCCATTATTGCTTTAAAAAACTTTATGATAAAAACAGTGTATTTATGTGATCGCATGTGAGGCTGCTTATTGAACCAGGAGTTGCAGTGTTTGAGGAATGAGGCTGGAAATGCAGGACATTTTCTTGAATTTCTCATTAAAATGAACATTAATGAAATGTTTTGTTTTAGAGACTCAATTTGCATAAGAGCTAATATACTGTTGTATTTTAGAATATGCTGATTGCTTCTAAACGTAATACAGTATCAAGACAAGAACTTTTGCTTTTGCCCAATACATTTTCCGAATGAGTGCACAAATAAAAGTCACACACCACAGCCTTCAGGAAGTTTGACTGACCTCCAGTCAGAACTGATTGCTGGGGTCACTTTTTGATGCTCTGTTTGTTTGCAGTACTGGGTGAAATTCTGAAATAGCCCACAGAACTGCAAAGTACATAGATACTTCTACAAATGTACTTTGTAGATAAGTTACACAGAGAAAGTACCTGGGTAGTTTTTATTTGAAAATTATGGAAATGAGCTTAACAAACATAAATATGGTAATACATTTCTTGACTGGCCTCCAGGAGCTGACACTCCCTTACTCGGGTTCAAACAGAATAAACAGGAAAGGACACTGCCAGTAAATACAAGTGAAAATTAATTAGTATGAAGTATGCGGCTGTTGTATGTGCATACAGGAAACAGGCGACGGAGGGGGGGAGGGGATTGGCTTGATTGATTGGTTAATTATTGATTGAGAGGCCAGTTCCCATCGGGACATGTTCGGACGTCCAAGATCTGGACAGGCCGGTCCTGCACCCGATTTTGATCCTGCGGGGGCTAGACATACCAGCAAGATCAGAATAGGGTGCAATGGGCCTGGACGTGCAGGCCGTACCCCACACAATGCAGTCGCGGCTCCTGCATGGAGTCCCGGTGCCGTGCTGACCTGACCCCTGATCGGGCCTCCCAAGGCTGGGATCAGGCAGTGGGGAACCCTCTGCCCCCACTCACCTCCTGCCCCCACTCACCTCCCTCCAGGTCCTCACTGCTTATGCCACGATCGTTGGGAGAACATATTCCACCCCCGAGGTGGAATAAGTTCCCCGTTCAGGCTGCACTCCCTGGACTACAGGGCCATGATTGGAATCTGTCCTGTAGACCAGGCCAGGGTCCCGCCCTCTCCCGCCCCCATACAGAGCTTTCCTCACATCTGCTCTGTACATGCCTCTGTACATACGAGCTTTGTGTTGGAAATCAACCCCCTGGCGTTTAGCGGGGATGGACATCCATCCCTGCTAAGTGCGACTCTGAATGACCCCCTTATTGTGTAAGTTATCTGAAAATCCAAGCGGGTTACAATGTAACATACATAATAAAAAGAAAATACATTAAATCAATACAATAAAACATACATAGTAGAAAATGAATGTAATTATATACAATGCACCAAACAATAGAAGGAAAAAATGAATATATTTTTCAAAACTTATAAGGAAACCTCAAGGAGACATCAAAATATGAAGGCCTGGTGTATGCTACCAATTAGACTTGCCTTTCCCTTTATCATGTGTCTCCCGGGCAAAGTTCTTATATAATACCAATAATTTCTTGTAAAGGTTTTTTTTCTTTCTTCACATGCATACAGTAAATATTAAAAACAAATTAGGCTGAAGGATAGTTCCAGTTTTCCAAAGCCTTTGACACTAGTGGCAATGCAGCAATAGGCACATGCAGTTTAAAGCAACAACTACAGAGTTACTTATGAGTCCAATCCGTCCTCCCCTCTGACATTTTAATCAAAGCCATGGGCATAGTTGCAATAAATGTTCCATCAACAGCAGATCTGACATCAATGTTTCAGTGTGATAGGCTTGCATCAGGGATCCGTATCACTCCCATATATCCAGTCTCCAAACAGTTAAACGGGCTGCTACAAGAGACAAAGAGGCTGTAAGTTGTACCTTCGCCATCTTGCCATGAATTTAAAACCCCCAAAAAGTCCTACCCCACAATTTCATTGCTGTTCTGAGCCAAAATTAATTAAACTCCACCCAAATATATAAAACAGAAACAAAGCTCATAAAAACATTAATAAAAAGCTGTCCACTCCATATCATTGCTAAGACTTGTGGGAACAATAGTATGTAAGCTGTAAATCCAGAAATGTTCCCTTTGCAAAAAGAGGCAATCTAAGTCGGTGCTTCGCACAAAAGGGTGTACTTGCTCCAAAACTGCACATCGCAAATGGGAAAACTGATGTTGATGCTGATGTAGCACACATACTCCTGTGGATTGTCCTCAGATCTATCCCAAGGGTTGAAGAGAAGATCTGTATTTAGGAACCGAGCTCGATAGTAAGCTTCTCCTGCACAGTGTACTGGATACCCCCGGTTCAAAAACCAGTTCATCATTAGATTAGATTATACCTGAAATTCTCAATCAGAAAAGCATAGACGCCGCAATCTATAAAATTGACTCACTGGAAGATTATGTCTTAAATGGATAGGATGGGCACTATCAAAATGTAATAGAGTAATCTCCAGGAACAAGCAGGAATGTAGTCTTCACATATGGGTATCGTTGGTACCGACGGAGCCTGTGTGGGAACGATCCCCAGCGTCCAATAGGAAAATTTTTGGGAGCATCCCACAGCGCCTGCATGCTGTCTTCCCACCTTTCCCAACTGTCCCTCTCCAGTTCTTCGTTTTCTGCGGAGCCGACAGGTCGCACATTCTGTCACCGCAGGAAAAAATCCTTTCTATTCTTTTATGTGGTCGCGTCTGCCTTCCCTCGATGCTACACCGGTACCGCCGGTGGTGGTTCTTTCTTTTCTTTAAAAAAAACAACAACTTTTTTCTGGAGTCTTTCGAGTAATTTTCTCTTCATGTGCCATTTTGGGCACTAGGCCCAATTTTTCCTTCAGAATGGAAAAACCCACTTCGGTTTTTAAAAAGTGTTCTAAGTGTGGCGGTACCATCTCCGACACCCATGAGTGGTGCCTCAAATGTTTAGGTCCTGACCACTCAATTTCAGAGTGTGTTGCCTGTGGGATGATGTTGAAAAGGGGCCGGCAGAACCGAGCTGCTAAGATTAGCACCCTGTTTCCCTCCGATGCAGCCTCCGTGGCATTGACGACGTCCAGGGCTTCGTCTTCCTCCCATGGATCTCAGGTAACTAAACATAAATCTAGCCGTCCTCAAAGGGTAGATCTCCTTCTAGACAGCGAGATGCCTCTGGCGTTGCCCTTGAGGGACTTTCACCGGCAAAATTGTCCCGGCGGGAGGCTTCGGCTTCCAAAGCATGCTCTGGGGTACCGGCCGCTTCATCCGGTACTGATACCCAAGCATCGGCAGCGTCGATAGACTAGAGCAGTGATGGCTAACCTTTTTGAGCCCGAGTGCCCAAACTGCCGCACAAAACCAAAGAATTTCTTCAAAGTGCCAGCACGTCAATTAAACCTTAACAACAAGATTTTAGTATCTAAAAACTCTTTATAAAGTTGCCTGAACTATGTAACATCATTTGTAAAGGTTGGAATCTTTGTATTGTCAGAGAATCAATTTGATTCACAATCCTTTGGTTTTCATTTCAATTTATTGGCAATTTATAATGTTTTAATGATTTCATTCAATTTAATGAATTTAGGAAGAATTTGATTCAGTTACACAATATATTTTAAATGTATTATTCACATAACATGTCAGATGTATCCTGAGTAAAAAAAAGATAAACTTCTTAAAACTGTTAACTGTGTCAGGACTCGGTGGGAATTAAACTGGGAATCCCAAAAGCCAAACTTGGAATGTACAACACTGTAGAAATAAAACTATACATTAATTTGCTCTTGTACTAAACAAAGCGCAGACGTTAATGATGCACATTTCCCAGAGCTGGCATATTCCAATTAATAAATTCAAAATAAAGAGATATTTTTCTACCTTTTGTGCATTTTTTTTCAGCTGCAGTTGCTCCAGCCACTTTCTTCTGGTTTCTTCGTGTCTTCCGCTAACTCTTCATCGTCTGCTGTCCATTTGTCTTTTCTTCTCTCTTCTAGTTTTTTTCCATTCTCTCTCTACATCTGCTTTAACATACTAATCTTTCTCCTTTTGCTCTTTCCTCATTCCTATTTCATCCACTCAAATTTTACCCCTCCATCCTCAATCCCCACTTACTCTCCCAATATCCGGACAATTGTAGATTTGTCTTCCCTCCCACACAAAATATTTTTTTCCCTCTCCATTTCACTCTCCCAGCTCCATCCCATTCTAATCCTCCCCCAACATCAGCTCCATTCTAGTTCCAGTCCCACCAAGCATCCGCTCCCTTCTAGTCCCCGCATCAGCCCATTTCCAGTCCTAGCCCCCCATAAGCCCATTTCCAGTCCTAGCTCCCCCATCTATTTGCAGTCCCATCCGAGTCCCTCCATCAGCTCATTTCCAATCCCAGCCCCCCATGAGCCCATTTCTAGTCCTTTCCTAGCCCCACCATCAGCCCATGTCAAATCCTAGCTCCCCTCCACTCAGCCCATTTCCAATCCAAGCCCCCCATGAGCCTACTTCCAGTTCTAGCCCCTTCATGAGTCCATTTCAATCCAAACCCCCACCACAGCCTATTTCCAGTCTTAGCCCCCCCATAGCCAATTACCAGTCCTACCCCCCCATCAGCCCATTTCCAGTCTTAGCCCCCCTATAGCCCATTACCAGTCCTAACCCCCCCATCACCCTATTTCCAGTCCTACCCCCCCCATCAGCCCATTTCCAGTCTTAGCCCCCCCATAGCCCATTTCCAGTCTTAGCCCCCCCATAGCCCATTTCCAGTCCTAACCCCCCATCACCCTATTTCCAGTCCTAGCCCCCCATCAGCCCATTTCCAGTCTTAGCCCCCCCATAGCCCATTACCAGTCCTAACCCCCCCATCACCCAGTCCTAGCTCCCCACCTTAGCCAATTACCTGTCCTCCCCCCCCCTCAGCCCATTTCCAGTCTTAGCCCCCCCATAGCCCATTACCAGTCCTAACCCCCCCACCACCACCACCACCACTTCCAGCCTTAGCCCCCTCCCCATAGCCTATTACCAGTCCTACCCCCCCCCATCAGCCCACTTAGCCCCCCCATAGCCCATTACCAGTCCTAACCCCCCCCATCAGCCCACTTCCAGTCTTAGCCTCCCCCCATGGCCCATTACCAGTCCTAACCGCCCCCCCCATCAGCCCACTTACAGTCTTAGCCTCCCCCCCATGGCCCATTACCAGTCCTAACCGCCCCCCCCCATCAGCCCACTTCCAGTCTTAGCCTCCCCGCCCATGGCCCATTACCAGTCCTAACCACCCCCCGCATGGCCCATTACCAGTCCTAACCACCCCCCCACCCCATCCGCCCACTTCCAGTTTAGCCTCCCCCCTCCCAGAGCCCATTACCAGTCCTAAACCCCCTTCCCCCCTATCATCCCAAATTAAAACAAAAAAAAAAAACCAAACCAGCTGCTTCTGCCGCGGCAGCATCAAGAGCTCTGCCGCGGCAGCATCATGAGCTCTGCCCCGGCAGCATCAAGAGCTCTGCCGCGGGGCCCCCCCCTGCCCGGCAGAGCCTCCCTGCATCATCAGCTTTCTTCAAGTCCCAAAACGCGGGCTTCTTTCAGAGCCACGAGAGTTTCCTTTCTCGTGGCTCTGTTAATCCCGCCGAGGGTGATGGGATTTCCCATCAGCCCCGGCGGGATTAACAGAGCCGCGAGAAAAGAAACTCTCGCGGCTCTGAAAGAAGCCCGCGTTTTGGGACTTGAAGAAAGCTGATGATGCAGGGAGGCTCTGCCGGGCAGGGGGGGGCCCCGCGGCAGAGCTCTTGATGCTGCCGCGGCAGAGCTCTTGATGCTGCCGCGGCAGAAGCAGCCGGTTTGTTGTTTTTTTTTTAAACTTGGGATGCTGAAGAATGTTTTTTGCGCGGGGCCCCCTGAAACGCGGGGCCCTGTGCAAAAAACATTCTTGCTCAATGGACGGGCCGGCCCTGCCAGCACACTCACCTCCCGCCGCACCGCATATCTTAATTGCGGACCTTCCCGCGTGCCAGCTGCAAGGCCTTCGCGTGCCACAGGTTCGCCATCGCTGGACTAGAGATTCTTGGCTATTGAACGCAGTCTGGCGGCTCTTCTCACAGCCTTGATGCCCCTGAAACCGCTTCAGACAATTCAACCGGTACCGGCACCGACTCCGGTAACATCGGCAGGTATTCTACTGGGACCGAGTCATGCGTATCCATCCGGTATCGACAAGTCAGTACCAGACCACTCCAATGCCGACTTCAATCGGTACCGGTACCGTGCCTTGCACGATCACCCGGATCGGAGATACTTCGAATCCTCGGATGAGTCTGAAGACTCTGAAAGCTCTGCCGATACCAGAGTACTTCTTCCTGAGGATTCCTCTTCTTCTCAGCGTAGGATGTCTCCACCAGAGGATATGTCCTTTCAGGATTTTATCCGAGATGTGGCCCAAGATCTTTCCATCACGGTGCCTCCTGAAAAAGAGCCTAGGGCAAAGAACTTAGAAATCCTGCAATACCCTAAAGCTCCCAAGGAGGCAGCTACTTTACCTATTCATGAGATCTTGCATGATCTCATGTTAAGGATGTGGGAAACACCTCTAACTACATCTCCTCACGCTCGAAGATTTGACACCATGTATCGAGTTCCTCCTTGTCCTGGGTTTCAGAAGACTCAATTACCACACCATTCCATGGTGGTGGAATCAGCTATGAGATGGATAAAGAGTGCAAAAAGGCATGCATCTAATCCTCCAGGACGCGAGTGTAGGACTCTTGACGCCTTTGGACGTCGAACCTTCCAGGCTTCCATGCTTTCTGCTAGGATCAGTTCCTATATCTTATATATGGGAATGTTCCTTAAGGAGGTCACAGGAGATTTAGAGCTTATGAGCCCTCTCCTTCCTGATGATAAGAGGCAAGATTACCTCGCCCTTGTCAAACATGCTCAGGATGTTTCCAAGTTTGTGAATCGTGAAGCCTTTGTCTGCTTTGAGTGCATAAGCAGAACTTCTGCCATTGCCATAGGTGCATGTAGGATTGCCTGGCTCCAGGCATCTGACTTGGAAATTTGGGTACAGGATAAACTAGGGAATATTCCTTGCACAAGAGAGAATCTCTTTGGCAAGACTTGGCAGGAAACAGCTAATGAGATAGATGCTGACAATATCACTTTGGATAGATTGTCTAAATCTACGGCTGATCCTGCGAGGAAAAAATCCTCTAAGAAACCATTCTTCAGTAAGAAGAAGAAGTTTTATCCCTCCTATACCCAACAGGGGCATCGTTTAGTTCAGTCTGCCCAAAAGGGACAGCAGCAACAACCTAGGCAAAGAAAGACAAAAGCAGCTAAGCCTCAACCGGCTCAGCAGACTAAGCCTCCACAGGGGCTTTGACTCCTATCTAGAGAACTTTTGCCTTCCTAGCCCTGAACGGCCCAGAACCCTCCACCATCTCAGGAAGGTTATGTCATTTTACCCCCAGATGGGGTCAGATAACAGCAGAAAATTGGACTCTATCTATTGTAAGAGAGGAGTACAAGCTTCATTTCCTCAGCATGCCCCCTCCTACAATGGTAAGACAGTTCAATTCTCAGACCTCTCTCAACGACCAGTTAGGTCAAGAGGTCACTGTGCTTCTTGCCCAAGGGGCAATAGAAGAGGTACGCATTCTCCAACGGGGTACAGGGTTTTACTCCCCCTATTTCCTTATTCCAAAGAAAACAGAAGGACACAGACCCATTCTAGACCTCAGAATTGAACAAATTCCTGTTCAAAGAGAAGTTCAAAATGATTTTTCTAGGAACTCTGCTGCCATACCTTCAGAGTCAGGATTGTCTTTGTTCTCTAGATCTCAAGGATGCGTACACTCATGTTCTCATCCATCCACCTCACCGAATGTTCCTTTGTTTTCTGTTTCATGGGAAGCACTACCAATACAGGGTTCTTCCTTTTGGCCTGGCCTCTGCACCAAGGGTGTTCACAAAATGCATGGCTGTGGTGGCAGCATTTCTCCGCACCCTGGGAATATTCATCTTCCCTTACTTAGACAACTGGCTCATTCGAGCCCCTTCAGAGCCAGAGGCCAGGGTTGCTCTCTCTCGCACAATGCGCATCCTTCAGTATTTGGGACTTGTCATAAACTTCCCAAAATCCAATCTGGCTCCCACTCAGTCCCTAGAGTTTATAGGAGCTCTGCTGGATACCAGACAGGCAAGGGCCTACCTTCCACAGCCCTGCTGCCTTCGCATTGTGCAGTTAGCTTCCCAAGCAGTGCTAAAACCTCACCTCACTGCTTGGGAAATGTTACAGTTGCTAGGCCACATGGCATCCACCGTGCATGTGGTTCCTTAGGCTTGCCTCCATATGAGGGCAGCCCAGTGGACTTTAGCCACTCGGTGGACTCAGGCGTTAGGTTGCCTGTCAGACAAAATAGCAAACTCAGATTGCCTTATTTTGTCCCTCCAATGGTGGAAGTTACCCCAAAACCTTTTGGTGGGGTCTCCTTTTCAGCAACCCCCACCCCAAGCCACTCTAACAACAGATCCTCACAGGTGGGTTGGGGAGCCCACCTGCAAGGCCTCTCTACCCAGGGTACCTGGACTCCACAGGAGGCCTATCTACACATCAATCTCCTGGAACTCAGAGCAATCTTCCTTGCTTTTTGAGTATTCCACACCCAGCTCAGCTACAAGACAATCCTAGTTCAAACGGACAATCAGGTAGCCATGTTCTATGTGAACAAGCAGGGCGGAACAGGCTCTCTGTCGCTATGCAACGAAGCTTTGCAACTATGGGCCCTCGCCAGAGAACATCAGATTCATCTCCTTGCGGTGTATCCTCCAGGCATTCAAAACTCTTGGGCAGACAGACTCAGTCGAGTTCTGCTTCCACACGAATGGTCTCTCCATGCAGACCAGGTGGCCAAATTTTTTAAATTTGGGGAACCCCGGACATAGACCTCTTTGCGAGTCCGCTAAATGCCAAACTTCCCCGGTTCTGTTCCAGAATTCTGGCTCAGGGTTGTCAGGCCAGGGATGCTTTCTTCCTCCATTGGGGTCAGGACGTCCTGTATGCCTTTCCACCCATTCCCCTAATTCCCAAAAACCTTTTTAAGCTTCAGAGAGACAGAGGTCATATGATTCTCATTGCTTCACATTGGCCACAGCAAATGTGGTACCTTCTGCTCCTACATCTCTCTCAAGCTCCGCCTCTGGAGTTAGGATCTGCTCCAAATCTCCTTTCTCAAGAGGACGGGATACTGTGGCATCCCAATCCACAGTCTCTGCATCTCAGGGCTTGGTTGCTGAAAGCCTAGAACTTCACGGTCTTAACCTTTCCCAGCAGGTAAAGGATATCCTTTATGCTTCCAGGAAGCCTTCCACAAGATGCTCTTATGCATTTAAGTGGAAAAGCTTTACCATATGGTGCTCGCAGAAGGGTCTTAACCCTCTTGCGATACCTCTGGAATCATTACTGGAGTATCTCCTTCATTTATCAAATGCAGGGCTTAAGACCAATTCAGTGAGAGTTCATTTGAGTGCTATTGCAGCTTCTTTCAAGCCTCAAAATGGACAACCTATTTCCTCTCATCCTCTCATAGTGAGATTTATGAGAGGCCTTCTTTTAACTAAGCCTCCCATTAAGCCACCACCGGTGGCATGGGACTTAAATCTAGTTCTTGGGCAGCTCATGAAACCGCCTTTTGAACCATTAGCCACTACCTCTTTGAAATTCCTTTCCTGGAAGGTCATCTTTCTTATTGCAATCACATCAGCACATCGCATCAGTGAATTGCAAGCGTTCGTGGCTGATCCTCCTTATACAAGGTTTCATCATGATAAGGTAGTCATTAGGACTCATCCCCACTTTATGCCAAAGGTGGTGTCACCTTTTCATTTAAACCAAGCGGTTTACCTTCCTGTATTCTTCCCAAGGCCTCACGCCTCACATGCAGAAAGGAATCTTCATACTTTGGACTGTAAAAGAGCTTTGGCCTTTTACTTGCAAAGGACACAGCAACATAGAAAGTCCTCTCAACTCTTTGTTGCTTTTGATTGTAGTCATTTGGGACTTTCAGTCTCCAAAAGAACACTGTCCAGTTGGATTGCACAGTGTATATCTTTTGCCTATGAGAGTAAGAATCTTCCTCTTGAAGGCCATGTCACAGCTCACAATGTGAGAGCCATGGCAGCCTCTATGGCTCATCTTCACTCTGTGTCTATCGATGACATCTGTCGAGCAGCTACTTGGGCTTCAGTTCATACCTTCACAGCCCATTACTGCTTAGACAAGGACTCCCGCCGGGATGCCTTGTTTGGTCAGGCTGTTCTTCAACACCTGTTCCATACTTAAGCAACTCCTACCCACCATCCCTGGTAGAATGCCAGAGATCCATGGAGGGAAGTGGAGCCCTTTCACAGGGGCACACAACCTCTGGGCCCTTCTCCCTGGCATCTGCAGCTAGGGAGTCCCCATATGTGAAGAATACATTCCTACTTGTTCCTGGAGATAGCATAGTTACTCACCTGTAACAGGTGATCTCCAGGAACAGCAGGAATTTTAGTCTTCACAACCCACCCACCTCCCCTAGGAGTTGTATCTCTCTATCTCTCTCTCTCTCTCTCTCTTTTTCTCTCTTTCCCTCTCTCTTTTTCTCTCTTTCCCTCTCTCTTTTGTCTCAGCTTTAAACTCAACTGGAGAGGGACAGTTGGGAAAGGCAGGAAGGCAGCACGCAGGTGTTGTGGGATGCTCCCAAAAGCTTTCCTATTGGACGCTGGGGAGCGTTCCCGCGCAGGCTCCGTCGGTACCGACGATACCCATATGTGAAGACTAAATTCCTGCTGTTCCCGGAGATCACCTGTTACAGGTGAGTAACTATGCTTTTCTATCGGTAGGCTTCCAAAAAATTGAAAAATCAAAATGTGTAGCCACTTTGGTGATCTGTATATCCAAAACGAAATAGTAATTGGATGTGTTACAAAGGAGAACTGTAAATTCAAATCAAGATCATTCAGCCATTGGATAAACTGAGCCAGAAAATCGGCATCTCCCTGCCAAATCAATAATACATTTTCTATATACTGAGGCCACAACAAAATGTGTCGCCCCAATGGGGACTGTTCCCACCAGGTCTGTTCAAAGGCAACAACATATAGGTTAGCCAGATCAAGTGCCATGGTGGCCACTTTAATCTGCAAAAAATATCGGGACTGAAACATAAAGAAATGTTTTGTAAACGTCAATCTTGTTAAATCTGTCAAAAATGTTGGCACCTTCTGATCAGGGTGCCCATCCAAAGTCTGAGAAGCCACTGTGACAGCAAGATCCTGAGGAATGTTAGTGTATAGAACTGCTGTATCGCCAATAGAATGTCGGCGTTGGGTAACACAATTGATTAAAGGAGCTGAATAACATGCATGAAATCTTTTAAATAAGTAGGAGCCAAAGGGACAAAGGAAAAGCCAACACATTGTGATAGTGGTTCCAATAATGACCCCATAGAAGAAATAATAGCACGGCCAGGAGGATTCTAGAGGTCCTTTATGAATCTTTGGTAGAATGTGTATTGCAGACATATGAGGGTTAGAAACCATCAAAAAATGAACCTCCCTCAGCATAATCCAGCTTCTCAACAATATATCCCCAACAACACTATCAGTCTCAGCTTTAATAGTCATCGTAGGGTCATTATTCAGCAGCAAGTAAAAAGATACGGGAGTGACTATACGTGGGCCCCCTCTGCACTGCAGGAATTGTTTGGGTGGAATTTGCCACTCGGTCTGCTGTTTCCAGTTACTGGCTACTAGTAGTTTTGGTTGACCTGTGATATAACCCTTTCTAGCAGAGCCATAACTAAAACACTTACTTGCAGCTCTGCTTTTTAGAGCCACCATCTCAAGCACTCTCTCCACATGTGTTTGTTTCTAAGCTCTGTATCTGAAAATCTCTGAAATGTTCATTAGTAAGAGCAAAAGACCAAAGAAAAATGCTAAAGAACTTGTCACCCCTATGTAAAGCAGAAAATTTCAATCCAGGCGATCATCATAAAGTATTTTCCTGAAGGTGTACAATGCTTTTTTTGACATTCTATCCCTTTAGGAAGTAAAAATGTGGAAAAAATGAATTTTTCTATTGCATTTACAGATTATTTTCTGCACAGTGCCTGTGGGAATTGTATAACTGTTGTGAAGATGTTTAGTTAAAAACAAATGTTTCATTTTTTTTGAAAGAAAAAAAAAAGAAATCTCCTTAGCACTTTATTTATATTCTATATTTAGAAATAAACATGTCTCACATAACACGATAGGCGGCTAGCCTCCTATTGACATTTCTATATTTTTGGCTTTCCGTCTTTTGGGGCACCAATTCTGATTTCATATAACACGATAAGATCAACAAACATGTTACTACGTACTGTGAGAAGTTGTCATAAGGCAAGACCACACTTTCTCTTTTTTAATGGGATTGTATCTCTCCTCCTTAACCTGTGATGAAAAAAAATTGAACACTAACAGCAAAGGCAAACATTTTTTTCCTTTTAAGCAGAGCCAGAAATCTGACAGATAGGATGGCCTGGAAAAACTGAAACCTGTTTTTTCCTAAGGTTACAGAAGACCGCAAGAGCTGTTTTGGTGGGAGAGGACAAGCAAGGCAGTTGGCCCCAGGCCTTAGCACCACAAGAGGTGATCAACGCTCCCATGAAACTGTGCAAGAGTTCTCCTTGCACGCTGATGCCAACTGGGGGAGGTGCTGTGAAAGTGTGATATCCCAGCACATCCCCCACTGGCAGTACTGGAGGCCCTCGTAGCAAAGCTGAGTGATGTCATTCAAGTCTAGCTTCAAGGCACCTGGCATCGACTGGGCCCCAGTGTGTCTAACACCAGCCCTGGAAGGCTGTTTTAAGTCCATCTGCTGCAGAGGAGGGCAGCTGATTTCTTTGAGATGTGTGATCCTAACAAGAAGGGTAGAGGGGTTATGGAGACTACAGTTGAAGCTTTTGTGGCCTAGGTAATAAACCTTCCTGGAAACTGAGACATTTTCAGCTGTGAAAGCACAAACTTTGCGCTCCTAATCATGATGGAGCTTCTCTGCCCCTTCCCAAGCATGAATCTAAGGCAGGGGTTCTTCCTTATCTTCCCTCCAGTCCAGTTCTGCACCTCTGGGTTGTGTACCTCTTCCAGCAGCTTTTTATGACACCAGTACTAATACACCCTTCCCAGTACTCTGTCTCCAAGCAGCTGGAGGAGGTAGTGAGCCAGGGTACTGGACTCACTGAGGGACAACTAAGGAACAGTTTTAGGCTATGTTTTGATTACATCCTTCTTTATTTTGTTAGTCTCCTCATCTGGAGAGCACCTTTATTTGCCTTTGTTCTGGGGTGGAGGGGGGGGGGAAGCAAGAGAGAGAGAGCAACTTTTGAAACAGAGAGGAGCTCCCCCCTCCCCTCCCTGCTTTGGAGGGGGGCAAAGCACAGAAACAGCACACAAGAGCCAAGACTGACTGACGATAAGCAGAGGTTACCTGCCTCAGAATAGTTGATGGTGGTGCCCAGCCCATGCTAGTAGACTGCGGGGAAGAAAGCAGCATGGGTAGTGAAAACATCAGAGGCCTGTTTCCCATCAGAGGCCTGCGACCATGTGCCAGATGCTTTGGGCCTACGTGGGAAGAAAAGAGCTGGGGTGTGTTTTCTTTTCTCTCTTCCCACACCCAGATGTGGTTGCTGATAGAAATCTGTGGCAGGGGGCTAGCAGTAGTTCCTCCGGTTTTAGGGGGGATGTTAACTTTGAATTTAATCATTTAGCTAGCACTCCTTGAATATAAAAATAAATAAAAGGTTTCAAACGGGAAAGAGGTGCTGGCAGTAGAGGAAAGCTGCTAGTGCTAGTCTCTTGCAAGCTTGCAGGCAGCGTTATTTTTTCCTTTATTGGCTTCAGAAAGGGTCAAAGGCAAGCCAGGGTCCCGGCCACTGTTTTTATCCCCGCTATGCCAGCCAGACCTCAGTGCTTGATCTGTGGAACTCGGAGGGGTGTGGTCTTGGAGGCAGGCATTTGTCGGGGGTGTGCACAAGAGGCTACCACAATGGAACAGACCTTGCAAGACTGAATAGTACAGGAGAGTACACTCTCACTGCCACGGGAAGAGCAAGATGTGTGGGGTGCCACGCCTGCCCCACAGCAGACACCCTCTGGTTCCCCAGCTGCACCTGGACCCTCCACGTCAGAGTCTGGGTGAGGTGGGAGTCCCTGGGGTTTTCTACCTGGAGTGTGCTCCTTCTACATAAGATATGCTGTTTGCGCCAGCAAGGGGTGGGGGGTGGCCCCTCTGCGCCAGGACACAACGCCAAAAGATCCGTGGCTCCTCATGAAGGTGAGCTGGGAGCAGGACCAGCAAAGAGACCCAGGCCCTCAGAGGAGGAGCCGGGGCAGTCTCCCTTGTTCGAGGGCCTGTTGGGGGAGGATCTGGATATGGAGCTGGATTTGGATGAGGAGTTGGAAGAAGGGGAAATCCTGGAGCAAGATGACCAGGCACAGATTTGGGTGTTTCGCCAGGAGGAGTTGCCGGTTTTCATCATGGAATCCTTGAAGGTGCTTAATATGTCCACTAGTCTTCTGGCAGGAAGAGTCCCCTAGAGGATCCGCTACTGCAAGCAGTATGGAAAATGCAGAAAGTTTTTCCGATGCATAGAGTAGTCAGGCAGATGATTCTGGATGAATAGGACCTGCTGGAGGCTGGCCTTAAGGGGTCAAGGACCATAGCGCACCTCTATCCGCTGTCTGATCGGGATCGCAAACTTTTTTCGGTCTCTAAGAATGGACATGGTAGTTTCAGCGGTTACCAAGAAGACGACTATCCCGGTGGAAGGCAGTGCAGCACTTAGACACCCAAGATAGAAAGTTGGACACCTTGTTAAAGCAGGCCTTTGATATTAATGCTCTTTCACTTCAGGCCTCCATTTGTGGGGCCTGGGTAGCGAGGGCCTGCCTCCGTTGGTCTCAGCGGGTTCAGCAGGAGGACGAGCTGGACCAGACAGGGGAGGTGGCCAGATAGGCTGCCCCGGATTCCAATCTGGCAGATATCCACTATGATCTTATCAGAGGACTCTAAGAGTATGGCCTCTGGTGGCGGTTCGCCACTATCTGTGGCTGTGGAACTGGGTGGCAGACAGTTCCTCCAAGGCCCGATTCAGCAAGTTGCTCTTTAGAGGTAGACTGCTGTTTGGCAATGACCTGAACAAGCTGGTCAAGGACTTGGGAGACTCAGAGAATGGCTGTCAGAAAATAAGCAAAAACAAAGCCGCGCTTCTCCTGCATCCCAGTGTCAGCTGCGGGACTTCAGGCATTTTCATTCCTCGCGCTTTACTTCCTTTCAGAGGGGCCAATTCCTCTCTAGAACACAGGGGTTTTGGGGTTTCAAGGGGTGGGTTGCGGTTTTACCTCCACCTCTGTCTCAGGGCCCAAGAAATCCCAATGAAACAAGGGGGGCCCAGGTGGTGGTGCAGCCTGTAGGAGGTCTGCTGTGGGATTTTTACCCTGCCTGTGTCCAGATAACATCCGACCAATGGGTATTAGAGGTCATTCGCGAAGGGTATGCCCTCAAGTTGGTGCAGCCGATGTGAGATTCCTTCGTGCTGTCTCCCTGCAAAGCACGAATAAAAGAAACATTGACGCAACTGTTACAGCTCAGGGCCATGGTGTCAGTTCCCCCAGACCAGTATGGCTGCAGTCAGTCAGACTTCAGTCATTTACTTCGTGGTACCAAAGGACGAAGGGAACTTCCGACCAATCCTCAACTTCAAGCGCATAAACTGCTGTTGCAGGTGCCGCATTTCCACATGGAGACTCTGTGGTCCGTCATAGTGGCAGTTAGAGATGGAGAGTTTTTGATGTGTCTTGATCTGATGGAGGCATACCTGAATATTCCCATATGGACAGAACATCAGCGGTTTCTCCATTTTGTAGTGCCAATGGGTCATGTCCAGTTTTGGGTGTGCTGTTAGGTCTCACAGTGGCACAAAGGTACCGAGGTGATAGTGGTGGTAGTAGTGGCACTGCACAAGGAGGTGATAGTGGTGGTAGTGGTGGCGCTGGACAAGGAGAACATGCTAGTGTACCTGTACCTCGACGACTGGCTGATTCGGGCAAAGTCCAGGAATGAAAGCAATCGGGTAACAGCTCGGGTGGTGCAGTTCCTTCAAAGTCTTGGTTCGGTGGTCAACATAGCCAAGAGTTACTTGAACTCATCTCAAGAATTTGAGTATTTGGGAGCTCACTTCAACATCCGTGTGGGAAGAGTCATCTTACTGGAGCAGCACGCTCTGGGGCTTTGGCAATTGGTGCGGCAGTTCCTAAGGATGTCAAGGTCGACGGCTTGGCATTACCTGCAAGTCCTGGGAACCCCTGGTCCTGTGGGCAAGGGCACACATGCGCACCCCCTTGAGTGGGCTTTGCTCTGGCGCTGGTCGCACCAGACCCACCCTTTGTCTCACAAGCTCCCCTGTCCTTGGAGGACCAGAAGAGCGCTCCAATGGTGGCTTGTTCTGGAAAATTTATTTTATTTATTTATTTAACTGTATTTATATCCCGCTTTTCACCGGGTCAAAGCGGCGCTACATTTAAGGGTGGGGTAATTAAGTATAAGGGTGGGGCCATCACCGGGTAGGCAACATTGATGATTTCGACATAGGACAGACTTTAGACATGGACAGTATAGGTCAGTTTTCAATCAGGGGTCCCTGATGGGTGATATCAGGGGTTGGTGCACTTTCTGGTGGGGATTGCTTCGAAGCATTCTTGGAATAGGATGGTTTTTAGCTGTTTTCTGAAGGACATTAGATCGTTGTTGTTTCTGAGGTGGCTTGGTAGAGAATTCCATAGGGATGGAGCATAAAGTTCAAAGGCTCGATTGCATGTCCGTTGAGAGCATTTGGTTCTTTTGTGAGGGACGGTGAGGGAGTTGCTGGAGGCCAGTCTGGTGGTTTTTCCATGGGCTGGACGAGACAGCAGGGTGCGGAGCTGTGTGTTCTGTGTTTGGTGGATGGCTTTGTGGGTGAGTAGGATGGATTTGTATTTAGTTCGTGCTTCGAAGGGGAGTATGGGCAAGTCTCTTAGGATTGGGGTGATGTGGTCGCTTTTCCTTGCTCTCTGAATGATTCTCACTGTGGTGTTCAATGCGGTTCGGAGGGGGTTGGTCTGTGTGGCTGGTAGTCCATGGTAGATTATGTTGCAGTAGTCCAGATGTGGAAGTGTCATAGTTTGCATTACCGTCCTGAAGTCTTGAGGTTCGAGGAGGGGTCTGAGACGTTGCACTGTTTTTGCTTTGTGGAATATAATTCCGGAGGTTTTAGTAATTTGTTGCTTGAGGGTTAGGGCTTGGTCAATGATAATGCCTAGATATCTTATTTGTGGATGTATTTGAATGCTTGTGGTTCCTATGTTAAGGTGTGTGGGCGGTGTGAAGTCTGGGTCTTTTGTCACTATGAGGGCTTCAGTTTTCTTTATGTTTATGGATAGGTTATTTTCTTGAAGCCAGTCGGTCACTTCGGTGAAACATGCTGATAGATGTATATTTGTTGGATTTGTGGTTCTAACTGGGGCGTAGAGCATGATATCATCAGCATATATATGAAAGTTGATGTTGTGGGAACGTATAACTGAGCAGAGTGGTTGAAGATAGATGTTGAAGAGCATGGCGGACAGCGTGGATCCTTGAGGTACTCCTTGGTGTTTTTGGAAGGGGGGCGAAGTTGAGGTGCTAGTGCGGATTAGTTGTTGTCTATTAGTTAAGTAGGATTGAAACCATTGAAGTACGTTGTCTTTGATCCCAATTGAGTGAAATCTGCGTATGAGGATGTTGTGGGAAATGGTGTCGAAGGCTGCTGATATATCAAGGAAGATCATGGCATATCCAGATTGTTTTTCTTGGGTTCCTATGATGAGGGTGTTCATTAGTGTGGTCATGAGGGTCTCGACTCCATGTAGTGGGCGGAAGCCGTGTTGCTGTGGGTCCAGTATATTGTTGTTGTCCAGGTGTTCTTGAAGCTGCTGCTGGACTATCTTCTCGATTATCTTGGCGGTGAATGGCAGGCTTGCTATTGGTCTGTAGGATGCAGGGTCTAGGGGATCCAGGTTTTGTTTTTTTAGGGATGGTCGGATGATTGTAGTTTTGAGAATGTCTGGCATGTGACCTTGGGAGAAGGATTCGTTGACAATATGGGTCAGTGGTGAGCTCAGGTCGTCTTTGAATTTCTTTATCCAGTCGGTGGGGCAGGGGTCCAGCGGAGAGGTGGTGGTGGTTAGGCGGGAGATGGTGGATGATATTTCTTCTGTGGTGGTTTCTTTAAAGGTTGTCCATTCACTGTGCATGTTGGGGTGGTGGTTTATTGTGGTTGCCTCGACGTTCAGATGAGGGTTTTGTGGTTTTTGGAGCTGTTTGTATTGTCGGGCCAGTGACTCTGGTGGAATCTTCGGCAGCTGTTCAAAGTTATTGGGTGTTTTTGTCAGTTTTTTGACAAAATCTTGGAAATCTTGGAAAAGGAATGCTTCTCAAGTCTCCATCATAGATACAATTGACGACAGATGCCAGCCTGTCCGGTTGGAGAGCCCATTGCAAAGGACACTTTGCGCAGGGGCATTGGAGCACACTGGAGTCACATTGGCCAATCAACAGGCTGGCGATGTGAGCAGTGGCCCTGGCGCTCTGAAGCTTTGAGGCCAAGTTGTGGGGGAAGACAGTTTGTGTTCTGTCGGACAACGCAACCACTTTAGCCTACATCAACTGGCAAGGAGGCATGGGCAGCGCAGCATTAGAGGCGGATGCAGAGGCACTGTTGAGCTGGGTGGAGAGCCACCTCCAGGCGTTGTCGGCAGTGCATGTGGTGGGTATCGAACATGATGGCAGACTGAGTAGAGTACGCATGGACAACAGGGAGTGGGTGCTCAACCAGGAGGTGTTCGCCCAGGTGGTGCGTCGGTGGGGCACACCAGTCATGGATCTGATGGCAACATTCAAATCCACCAAAGCGAACCGCTTCTTTAGCAGAAGGCGATAACGGATATCAGAGGGCCTAGATGCCCTGGTGCAGCAGTGGCTCATGGCAGGGCTTTTCTGTGTCCCCCCCATAGGTTCTCATAGGCTGGGTCACATAGGGTTGGTCATTCTGATCACCCCAGACTGGCCAAGGCGTCCATGGTATGCAGACCTCATGAGAATTCTGGTGGATCAGCCCTAGCATCTCCCAACGCAGGAGGATCTCTTGTTGCAAGGGCCAGTGCTCATGCCTCAGGTAGATCGATTCTCGATTATGGCCTGGCTCTTGAGAGGGCACGATTGAAGAAGAAAGGCTAATTGGGCCCAGTGATTTTGACTTTGCTGAAGGCAAGACGGAGGTCTACCTCTTTAGCCTATATCCGAGTCTGGCGCATCTTTGAGGCGTGGTGTGCAGATAGGCAGATTCGGCTGTCAACAGCTTCCATGCCCAACATCCTGGCATTCTTGCAGGCCGGTTTTGACAAGGGCCTGGCGGCAAATTCCTTGAGGGTGCAGCTGGTGGCAATTTCATGCTATCGCAGAAAGGTCCAGGGGGTTGCATAGGGGATGCACCCAGATGTTGTTCGAATTCTGAGGGCGGTAGTCCATCTGTGCCCTCCGTGGCAGTCGGTGGAACTGCCCTGGGATCTCAATTTGGTGTTAGCAGTGCTCTGTGGCGAGCTCGTTGAGCTGTTGAGTCTGGCTTCATTGAAAGACTTGGCTCTCAAGACGTTTTTTCTGGTGGCAATATGCTTGGCACGTAGGATCTCAGAGCTTCAAGCCTTGTCTTGCCAGGAACCGTTTCTCTCCTTTTTGAGGAAGAGGGTGGTTCTGCGATCAGTGCCTTCTTTTTTGCCCAAGGTGGTTTTGGTTTTCCATTTGAACCAGTCGATTTCCCTACCGGTCCTGGGGAACTCAGAGGACGCTTCCATTAGCCCACAGTTGAGACGTTTGGATATTCGTCGTGTCAGGCATTATTTGAAGAGGATGACGTCTCTTCGCAATTTTGATCCCTATTTTTACTGTTTGGGAGCCGCGCAGAGGTGAGGCAGCAGCCAAAGCCTCTATTTCTAGATGGATCAGAAAGGCAATCACATTAGCATACATCTTAAGGGGTAAGCAGGTGCTGGCATAGCTGCGGGCTCACTCCAAAAGGAGCTCAGGCGACCTCGTGGGTGGAGTATAGTTTGTTGCCGCTGGTGGAGATCTGCAAGGCGGCAACCTGGTCTTTGCTTCATACTTTTTCTAAGCATTATCGCCTGGATGTCCAGGCAGGGCAGGATGCCTGTTTTTGGATTGGCGGTGTTTCAGGCCGGTCTAGTGGGTCCCTCCCATTAGATGTGACTGTTCTGATAAATCCCAGAGGTGCGGGACTGGACTGGAGGGACGATAAGGAAGACTTACCTGCTAATTGTTGTTCCTTGAGGAACTCCGGTCCAGTCCTGGATCCCACCCCGAATACCGGTTGTACGTGACAGGGGCCTGAAGCGGTTTTCCGTGGCCAGAGAAAGGGCATGGGGTGTCTGCAGATTCAGGGGAGAGTGGTGTTGAGGGCATACCGAAAGGATTGCCTGTCTCACGCTCAGTGCTGGATATCATCACCCAGTTGGGCCTCAGGTAATGAACCTTCCTGGAAACGGAGACATTTTCAGCTGTGAAAGCACAAACCTTGTGCTCCTGATCGTGATGGAACTTCTCTGCCCCTTCCCAAACATGCATCTAAGGCAGGGGTTCTCAATCTATTTTTTTTTTTTATACCACGCTCTTTAGAATCAGTGCGGTTTACATGTATACCAACAGGTACTTTTTATTCCCTTGTCCCCGAAGGGCTCACAATCTAAGTGTACCTGAGGCAATGGAGGGTTAAGTGGCTTGCCCAAGGCCACAAGGAGTAGCCATGGGACTAGAGACCCCAGTCCCTCCGGCCTGAAATTGCTTGTACCCATGTGGGAATTGAACCCTTGGCCTTCTGGCCTGAGGTAACCTGTCCCGACCACTGAGCCACTCCTCCCTCATAGTCCTCGGGACACATTAGCCAGTTAGCTTTTCAGGATAACCACAATGAATATGCATGAGAGAGATTTGCAGTCACTGCCTCCATTGTTTGCAAATCTCTCTCATGCATATTCATTGTGGTTATCCTGAAAACCTGACTGGCTAGGTGTGTCCCAAACACTGCATTGAGAACCCCTGATTTAAGCTAAAGGGACTCCCTCCTCCTCTATTCCTCCCCCCAACCCCCAAACAAAGGACAATTCATGGAAGCCAATCCAGACCAAAACACTGAATGTCTTTTGCAAGACGTGCAGCAGTCAGGGCTAACAGCTCTCAAGGGTACTTCTCTTTCCATCAAGTGCATGTTAACATGCTTCAGAAAATATGTACTTTCTGAAGAAAATATTTGGAGAGTGACCCAGCAGGAAAAAGCCAGGACCAAGAAATTGTAATTCCTGATCCACTGATGAAATAGCAGCACTGAACGAGATGAATTGGTTTCAAGATGCAGGTCTGATCTTTGAGGCGGATTGCCTTAATGAATAGCGCCTTGTGTGCTGTAGGAGTGATCCTCTGTGGAGGCAGCGAGCAGCTGGCTGCTGTAAATGTCACTGCCAGAGAAATTATTGGTTTACAGGTTTGCTGCATGTCTAGACTTGGTTTATTAGGAAAAGAGAAAAAGCTCTGCATGATGTTAGAACAGAAATCAAGGGCCTTGTCTAGTTTAATTTAGAGAAGAAACAAATGAATTAAAACGATATATTTTGGTTTATATGTGACTCTATGTGAGGCTTGTTAATGAACTAAGGGTTGCAGTGACTCTTAAGGAATGAAACTGAAATCTAGGACCTTTCTCGCACTTCTCATTAAACTGAATCCTGCAACTTATTGTATAGTCCCAGTGCAGTCTCCAGGGACGAAATTTATTGCAGTGTGTGATGTTCATTTTTATTTTCATTGGCGGCCTGCAGAGAGTTTACCTCCTTGGCATGATCTCTTATTGCTAAAGAGTGGTCTCGTTCACTGGATAGCTGGCATGCTTTTCCTCTGTAAGGTCATATGGGTGACCTTCTTTTTCAGGCTAGAAGATCAATAAACTTTCACCTGCATTATTATTGCTGTGTGTGTGGGGGAGAAGCAGAATGGGCACTTAGCGACATGCAGAAGCACTAACAATGTGAATTCCCAGTGAACATTTTAGCTCACTTTGTCACCTAGCATACAGACTGAATAAAGACATTGAGTTTGGCCGTCATCTGGTTACCCATAGCAACCTGACCTATCAAGTGCTGTAATATGTTGCTTTTATGCCCAGGAGCAGTGGAATATAATTTTGGTTGGGAAGCCCAAACAGGTTCATTCAATCTCTGTCCCCAACAACTCCCCCTCGCTCTCTGTAAGACCTCATCACTACTTCATTTCCTACTTTTCTGATTCCCCTCTGCCCAAACTTTCCTGATCCCATTTCTCTCTGCCTTCTCTTCCTAGTATCATCCTAACTCTTCCCCCTTGATATTCCCTCCCCTCCCCAGCAGTATGTATATCTTTCTCCTTGGATCCCAACCATCAGAAAAACTGTCATTCTAGACCCACTTACCACTCTACTGGCATCCGGCCAGAATGCATGATGAGGATGGAGGGGGGAAGGAGGAGAAAGGAGGCAATGGCTCCACAGCATCTTTCTTACATTGGCCCAGCAGGAGGCGCCGGTGGTATCTTTATCAGGCATGTCATATGCCTCTGTTCGACCTCCTTCTGCGCAGACACTAGAACTGGAGCCACAGGGGCAGCGACAGAGCAATGATCGCCTTGGCTCTGGTGCATATTTTCATTTTGGAGTCCCCTTGTCAGCACACAGCTATATATCTCCAGGAGCAAGCAGGAATGTAGTCTTCACATATGGGTGACGGTACCAATGGAGCCCACGCGGGAACACTCCCCAGCATCCAGTAGGAAAGCATTTGGGATCACTCCACTATGTCTGCGTGGCTGTCTTCCCACCTTCCAACTCCCTCGCTTCAGTTCTTTGTTTTCTGTGGAGCCAACAGGAAGCAAATCCTGTTACCACAGAAAAAAACGTTTTTGTGGATAGCGTCTGCCTTCCCGTCAACACCAGCACTGTCTAAGACATCGCTAGTAACCTTATTCTTTTTTCTTTATTTTCTTTCTTATTTTCCTAAAAAAAAAATTATTTGGGGGTCGATGCCCTTTTAGGACTTAAGTCTTCCATACTCTTCATCCTTGAGAGTATGGAGAAACCAACTAGTGGTTTCAAGAAATGCACTAAGTGCACCAGCACCATTTCGGTGACTGACACACTTGACTGGTGTCTAAAATATCTTGGCCCAGACCACTAGCCAAAGGATTGTTCCCTTTGTCAGAAAATGACCCGGAGAGGCCTACAGAACCAGACTTCTAAATTAGGTACATTCTTTGCCTTGGACGTGGTATCATTGACGTCCACTTCGTCGAGGGCATCTTCATCTTCTCCTGATCTCAGGTATCCTTGAATTCCAAGCAGTCTGCGGACACCTCCAGGGGAAGATCTCGCTCTAAACATCAAGAACACTCGAGAGTTGCCTCGGAGGCAAATCGGCCTGTCAAACAGCCCCGATGGGAGGCCCCTGTCCTCCAAAGCCATTGAGGGGTTCCAGGATGCTCCTGAGGCCCTGACCTCCGGAGAGCTACTGGTGCCATGCTCTGGGACGGTGGCACAAATACCTGTCGCAGATACCCAAGCATCAGCAACCTCTATAGACCAGCGTATACTGGCTATCGAGCATAGTTTGGCAGCCCTACTTGCAGCCTCGGTGCCCATAAAACCCTTGGCTTCAGGTACCGGGCAATTGGTACTGGTTCTGGTACCGACATCGACATCCTGGAAATTATTACCGATACTAGTGTAAGGCCCAAATGGCTCACTGAAGCCGATTATATCGGAACATCTGTACTGGCATCTATCTTCCAGTGTGCACTGTACCCATCTGCTTCGAGTCCTCCGATTCCGATTCCCCTGATTTGGATACAGTCACTTGATTCATGGGGGCCCCGGGACCTTCCTTCGGACCCTTCCCCACCTCAACAGTGGCGCATGTCGCCACCAGAGGACATGTCCTTTCAGGAATTTATTTGAGACCTAGCCAAAGGTCTCTCCATCACAGTGACATCGGAGAAGGAGATGGGGGCGAAGGAACTGGAGATCCTCCAATACCCAGTGGCACCTAAGGAAGCAGCCATCTTACCGGTGTACCGCATCCTTCACGATCTTATGCTCCATATGTGAGAGATACCTCTCACAGTCTCACCCCAAAGTTGAAGTCTCTATACCATGTACCGGGTATTGGAGTGTCCCGGATTCCAAAAGTCACAGCTTCCCCACCACTCCATGATGGTTGAATTGACTATGCGCCAAATTAAAAGCTCAAAAACTCACTCCTCTAACCCACCCGGTAGGGCGTCGATGCTTCCAGGCCTCCATGCTCTCGGCTAGGATCAATTCCTATATACTGTATATGGGAATGTTCCTAAAAAGGAGGTCTCCAGGGATTTCGAGGCATTTGCTCCACTCCTCCCGGATGACAAACAGGCAGACTGTCTCACCCTAGTTAAACATAGCCAAAACGTATTTAAGTTCATTAATAGAGCTACCTTTTGATTCTTTTAAGTGCACTGGTAGGACTTCAGCAATTTGCATCGCTGCAGGTCCATTGCATGGCTTCAGGTCTCAGATCTTGAGCAGTGGCTTCAAGATAAGCTGGGCAATGTACCTTGCACAGGGGAAAATCTCTTTGCCAAAGACTGGCAAGATAAAGCCTCTCGATTATAGTCAGAAAATATTAAAGAGACTGTCCAGAGTAACAGCTGACCCTGCTAGGAAAAAGACTCCTGCAAAGAAGTCTTTCTACAATAAGAAGAAATTCTTCTCTTCCTATCCCCCTGCTTCTCAGTATCAGGTTCAAGCCCCACAGAAGAGGCAACAGACTCCTAAGTGCAGAAGAAGCCACAGGTGACTAAATCTCAGCCAGCCCCGCAGCCATAGGCTGTGCCTGTTTTTTTACTCTTTTCTAGAGAACATTGCCACCCTGCCTCTGGAGGATCCCCAACCTCTCCACATAGCAGGCAGGCTATGTCAATACGCCCACAGATGGCACTCATCACCTCAGAGCAGTGGACACTCACCATAGTTCAGGAGGGGTACAGACTTCACCTGGAAGTTCTGTCCCCCTCCACATTCAAAGGGGAATATCAAACACAACTCCCTCTCATGAGGTGTCTTCTCTTCTGTCTCAGGGTGCCATAGAAACGGTTCCAACATCCCAACAGGGAGTGGTCTTCTACTCTCCCTGTTTTCTCATTCCAAAGAAAACCGAAGCATACAGGCCCATTTTGGACCTCAGAAACCTCAACAAGTTTCTAGTCCATGAAAAGTTCAAGATGATCTCTCTCGGGACCCTTCTTCCCTATCTCCAGTCAGGGCTGGTTCTGTTCTCTAGATCTAAAAGAAGCATACACACATATCCTCATTCATCCAGGAGGTATCTACGCTTCACCTTTCAGGGAAAACATTATCAATACAGAGTCCTTCCTTTCAGACTCTCCTCTGCCCCAAGAGTCTTCACAAAGTGCATGGCGGTTTTGGCCGCATATCTAAGAACTCTGGGGATATTCATCTTCCCCTACGTAGACGACTGGCTAATAAAGGCAGACACTTCCCAAGAGGTGCTGCTGTCCTTACATTGTACCAAAGCAGTACTACAGCACTTGGAATTTGTCATAAACTTCCCAAAATCTCAGCTGACTCCAACTCAGACTAGAGTTCATCGGTGCCCTTCTAGACACCCAACAATCCAGGGCATTTCTGCCCCAGCTTTGTTGTAATTGTCTAGTAGAACTAGCTTCTCAGATGCTCCTGACAACCTGAGAAATGTTGCAGCTCCTTGGGCAAATGGCCTCTACAGTACATGTCATTCCACATGCCCGACTACATATGCAGATAGCCCAGTGGACTCTTTCCTTCTAGTGGAAGCAGACCTCAGGCCATCTCCAGGACAGGATCCAAGTCACTGCCCGTCTAACCACATTCCTTCAGTGGTTGTGTTCTCATAGGGTCAGCTTTTCAGATGCCTCCATGTCAATGCACCCTGATGACAGATGCCTCCAAACTGGGCTAGGGAGCCCATCTGGGCAACCTGATTACACAAGGACTGGATAGTGCAGAAATCACAACTCCAAATCAATCTACTGGAACTTCAGGTGATCTTCAATGCCCTCCGGGTGTTCCAACACCACCTCACAGCGCAACAAGTCCTCATCAGGATGGACAATCAGGTTGTCATGTTCTATGTGAACAAGCAGGAGAGAACAGGCTCTTGGGCCCTCTGCAAGGAGGAGATACACCTCTGGTCCTTTGCCTTTGTGCATCATATACACCTCCAAGCAGTGTACCTACTGGGAGAATTCAATGTCTTGGCAGACAGACTGAGTCACATCCTCCTTCCCCACGAATGGTCTCTGCATCCAGACACAGTGTTCTACATCTTCCAGACCTAAGGAACTCCAGACATAGATCTGTTTGCGATTCCGCAGAATGCCAAGCTTCCTCATTTCTGCATAAGGACTCTGACATCCACCAACCAACAGGTGGATGTCTTCCACATGCACTGGGGTCAGGGTCTGCTTTATGCATGTCCTCCCATACTCCTTATTCCCAAAATGCTTTTCAAGCTTCAGTCCGACAGAGGCTCCATGATTCTCATAGACCCTCGCTGGCCGCGACAACTGTGGTTTCCACTGCTACTATGTCTGACTCAAATTCATACTCTGCGATTGTGATATGCGCCAGATCTCCTATCCCAGGACAATGGCTTACTACTGCATCCCAATCCACAGTCTTCCATCTCACAACTTGGCTGCTGAGAGCATAGCCTTATAGGGCTTTGACCTTACTCGAGAAGTTAGAGATCCTTGTAGCTTCCAGAAAGCCCTCCACCAGACATTCATATGCTTTTAAGTGGCTTAGATTGTAAGTCTGATGTTCCCAGAAAGATCTCAATCCTTTTTCTGCTCCAGTAGAGTCACTCCTTCAGTATCTCCTCCACCTGTCCTCGACAGGTCTAAAGACATTCAGTGAAAGTCCACTTTAGTGCCCTTGTGGCCTCTCATCATCTGCTTGATGGACAGCCCATCTTCTCACAACCGCTAGTGGTGCATTTCATGAGAGGTCTCCTGCTTTCCAAACCTCCCATTAAGCCACCTCCGGTAGCTTGGGACCTCAATGTTGTTCTAGAGCAGCTCCTCAAGCCGCCCTTTGAACCATTAGCCCTGTAAACTGTGTAAATGCCTCCAACTGGGATATTCATCGGCACTAACGTGGTTACTGCCACTGAATATCCCCGATCTTCTCTACATGCTGCGATGCTAACCGCTTAGCATCAGGGTGTGTCGTGGGCATTCCGGGGAGGAGCAGACGTGGCGACAGTCGATAACTAGCAGTGGTGATATTGCATGCTGCCCAGTTAAGTGACCTGTGGCTAAAATATAGACGAAGCCAAAGCTCGTCTATCTTTTAGCAGCAAGAGCTAACCAGACAGCATGCAATACTGCCGCTACCCCGCTAGCCTCGGGGCATGTGTGACAAACCCAGATATTCAATGCCAGGACCACATATAACCCTGGCATTGAATATCTGGGGTTAAGGGTCTGCCCGGGCGGTTAGCCGACCTAGATCCATATCGGGCCCTATGTGCATAAACTCACTCTCTGCCTATGCTCCACCCAAACCCTGTCCCTGTGTACGTCCACACTGAAAATGCACACAATAGGATGAATGCATGCTTGCAAAATAGTGACCACCTAAAGTACGCTTTAGAAAGGATGTCTAATGCAATCTGGGACATCCAAGCCAGAATGTCTGAAAAAAGAGCAGGCACATCCAAGTTCAGGCACGATTTCACAAACATGGGCATGCCCAATATGGACGGCTGCAGGGGCGTCTACATAGACATCCCCAGAATAGTATTTCAGACTGTGGACGTCTGGGAATAGCCTAATGGTTAGAGTAGTGGGCTAGCAACAGGGAAGCTGGAATTCAAATCCCACTGTTGCTGTCATTGAAATTGTGCTGAGTACAGGGGATTCTGGCATATTTTCTCCTCTATACCCACTAGATGTTTTTCAGCCAAAACAAGCACTTCAACCTTAGACGCAATGCCGGATGTCCAGAATGTTTCTGAGATCAGGCAGGGACGTTCAGGTTCCTGGGAATGCCGCAGCTACACCTCCGCCACACTCCCATTCAGACTTTGACATACAGAGACTCGGCTTCTAAAATGGCTCTGGAGACGTCTTTGTGCTTTGGACTTCTCTGTGCCCGTTTTCAGATGTTCAAAGCACAAATGGGGTTTCCAAAATGATACCCCCCATCTCTCTCAAAGTGTACTGAACCAAATTCAAAATCCAGAGTTAGGTCTGTCACATCATCTTTTCAATGCCTTAATTCCGCATGTGCCTCTCTAAGTCCTGTAGTCACAGTCTGATAATTGTTTAACAGTTTTATTTGCAAATATCAGGAATATTGTTTTCTATAATTCTTGTATACCTTTTGATTACCAGTGTGTGTCACGAGTTACCTCTGCTGCTTGTTTTCATTTTGACTTGGGCTGACATCAACTTTGCTATCTGGAGTGGAGCTGCTTGTGACGTCTGCCTTTGCCTGCCTTCTGTATGCTCCTTTTCTGTTTGCTTCTGTCCTCTGCTTCTATTACTCTTAAATAATTGATGGTATTGAAATCACTCTGTTGTGTCTGCCAAGGGTGGTACAGAAAATAAACATTTTAATTTAAATGCAGGGCTCCTTTGAGAAGAAGGAAGCATAGAAGCGAACATTTGGGGTGCTAAATTCAATGCAGAGTAGCCCCTTGCTAGACGCAAAGAAATGTCTGCCAAATATTGGGGATGCTTGAGCATCCGCTACTTGGAGTTGGTGCGTATGAGGTGGGGCAGAGGAAGGGCAGCCTGGTGTGGGTCCTGGCCCACTCACTTCCTTTCTTGTCTGTGACCGTATGCCCTGCTTTCAAATCAGCTTCAAGACCATGGGCAGGAAGGGCTGTAAAAGCAGGAAGTGCTGCTTCCAAGCACCTTGCAATGTGCGGCTTCTTCCCATAGGGGAGAGGGAGATGGAGGGAAGCGTATGCTGCAGCATGCTCAGAAATGGCACTTTATGCTTCTGTAGCCCTTACTGCCTGTGGCCCCGAGGTTAATTTCAAAACATAGCATGCAGTCACCAGTGCTGTGCAGTAACAAGGCTGAGGTAACGTGTTATATACTCAAGTTCAAATGCTTTTCACTTGTAACGCAGTAACACGAACCAGAAATACTTCTACTTTTAACGAAGTAAAATTTGGGCCAGTAGTTCTATCTTATTATAAAATTATGCTTGTGCTTTCATAAAAAGCACTTACTTTCATTAGGGCACTGTGCTGGAAGGCCGTTCTGATGTACCTTCTCATTCTGTGCCCACAGGGCCAGCCTGTCCTTTGTGCAAGAATGTTGTTCGCACAGGGCCCCACGCAAACTTCATTCACATACAACGTACAGCTTCAGAGGTGAGCCAGGGAAGCCGTGCGAGGCCCCGGCTCCAGAGGAGGCCCAAGGGGGGTGCGGGGCCATGTGCAAAGATTTGTTGCGGGGCCTCATTTGCATGTGTAGCTGAGCTAAGGTATTCTGTATATATAGTTTCAATGTGACAGTGCCACTTGTTCTCTTTCTCCAGTAGGAGATGTATTGGTATTCTCTGAGATGTATTGGTTTAATATTTGCAGTGTTGTCTTTTTGATAGGTAGGGTTTGTGCTTTGTGAGTCCTGGTAGTGCTGTTATGATAAGGCGGGTTTGCTATGAGTTCTAAATGGGAAGTATTTATAGCACTTCCTATTGTGCCTGGTGTTTGGGCACTGGAGTATAGTAATGTAGAAATCCGGTAGACTTTCTTTATCCAGACTCATTAAGAGGCATGTTTACTAAAAGTTAGTGCACGTTAACGTTATGCAAATATTTATGCAAATGAGGCCCTGCAAGGAGTCTTCGCACATGGCCCTGCTCCCCTCCTTGGGCCGCAAATTGTTTTTGCGGTCTTTAAGGACACCGCTGCCATGTAATTCAGGAGGCTCCCCCTTGCTGATGGGTGAGATAAATGTAGTCTTGAAGGAATACCAAAAGGGACTGCTTCTGCTGGAAAGAAATCTCCACTTGTAAGTATTTACTTCTGGGAAATTCTTTAAATCTTGGGAAAAAGAGAATTCTTTGGATTAAAACTTATAAATCTGTGTATTTCAGAATCCATTCTATTTCTTAACTCGGTCAGGGCCTAGTATTTGCAGAGATCTTTTAGCTTAAATTTAAAACCCAGCAGAAAGCTTTTAGTTTAAGCTTTTAGTTTACTTTTAAAACCAGCAGAGAGCTTTTAGTTTAAATTTAAAACTCAGTCAGGGCCTAGTATCAGCAGAGAACCAGAGAGCTTTTAATTTAAATTAAATTAAATCAGAGTATAGCTTAGCATAGAAGGAAAAATAGGGTAAAAAATTCTTTGAGTTGAAATAAATAAATACTCATTTACTTCTTTCCTATAAACCCTCACTTCCCCTTCCCTTACGTTTTCCCACCTTGGATACCTCCAACCTATTATTTTTTACAACCACAATGCTCTCACTCTTCCTCTCACAACATTTATAATTCAAGAAAAAACAACACTCACAAATCTCAATCCCGCACACATCATTTAAAGAATTCACACATTACATCAATGCCTTTAGAGCATGTAACTATTGAACTTATTAATGCAAGATCTGTTTGTAACAAGATTCACACAATAGTTGATCTCATAGAAGACCATCATTCAGATATTTTTTGCATCACAGAATCTTGGCTCCATTCAACTGATAATGTGCTAATTAATCAACTTGTTTCAGACAGCTACATAGCTTACAACTCCCCACGATCTCATAAGCGTGGAGGAGGAGTTTTAATAATTGCAAAGAAGTTCCTAAACTTCAAAATGCATAGCATCTCAGACACTCCTCATGGCAACGCAATTAGCATCGTGAACAAATATATGTCACTTTGCCTGACTTATAGAGCGCCAAGAGCCCCACCTGAGGAACTAGCTTCAACGCTTGAAACTGTTTGTGACATTTCTGCTCTAAATAAACCCACACTTCTGTTAGGTGACTTTAACCTTAAGTCCACTAACCTTAAAGATGCAGAAGCCTTCCTCCAAGCAATGTCCTCTCTTAATTTCACCCAAATCATTGAGGTCCCAACGCACATTCACGGCTCTACACCTGATCTTATTTTTGCAAACAGCGAACTAATTTCAAATGGCTCTTTATCAACTCCTACAGTTATACCAGTACCTTGGTCAGACCACTACTTAATTAAGATAAGGCTACTTTTACAGAAAAATATGTTCGACATGCATTCTTTTAACGCTCTCTCACAAAGGCGCTTCAAGAAATTTGACAGAGACACCTTCTTACTGGATACTATAGAACATCTGAATACTGAGTCGAACAATCTTGAGGTTCAAATTCTCAACTGGAACAACACATTATCTAATGCTGCCTCAGTACCACCTAGCAGCCCAAAGAATTTCCATTACAAAAAGAGACAAAACAAACCTTGGTTCTCTGCTTACCTACGGAAGTTAAAAAGAAACCTCAGAAAGGCAGAACGGAAATGGCGGAAATATAAGGCAACAAATATACAGAAGTTATATATAGAAATGCAAAAACAGTACATGGATCTTATCAATCATGCCAAAAAGGAATTCCATACAAATATTATAAACACATCCTTAAACAAGCCTAGAGAATTATTCGAAATAGTTAAGATTTTCACAAAAGAGAAAAGTACAGATGAGATTGTCCAAATTGATCCACAAAAATTTGCTGACTACATCAAGGAAAAATTTCACTCCACAAAGACAACTATGCACAGCTTTATAAGCTCACAAGTCTCTCAGCCTAAAACATGGGATAATTTTTGCTCTCCCTCAAATGAACAACTTTCTCATATTATCTCAGCAATTAATACAAGCACCGCTCCTATGGACCCTTGCCCAGTTTCATGGATTAAAGCTACCAAATCTAGCTTGATACCGTATATAAACAAGATTGTGCTTAATTCACTTTCCCAAGGTATTATGCCAATACAACTAAAGCAAGCTACAGTTAGACCAATACCAAAGAAAACAACTCTCGACAAAAGTAATCCTGCTGCATACAGACCAATTTCTAGTATACCATTTCTAGCAAAAATCATAGAAAAATCAGTCCAACAGCAATTACAGGAGCACATTGACAATCATGCCCCCCTAGATGATAACCAACATGGTTTTCGTCCTAATCATGGAGTTGAAACTCTTTTGATATATCTCTTTGACATTATCCTCCGTGTTATAGACAACAACAAAAAAGGGATTCTAATGATCTTTGTAGACATTTCCTCAGCTTTTGACACAGTTGACCATCGAATTCTCCTGGAAAGACTACAGAAGATTGGTATTCATGGTAATACTCTCAAATGGTTTCAATCTTACCTTTCTGACAGGCAGATTAGAGTAAAAGTAGGGTATAATACTTCACAATCAGTAAATGTACTGCAAGGAGTCCCTCAAGGGTCCGCCCTCTCATCTCTTCTTTTTAATATTTACATACAACCAATCTGTGATATCATGAAAGCTCATAACATCCAATACACTATTTATGCAGACGACATTTTGATTTTTACGCCTTTTTCTATTGACAACCCTTTATATTCCAATATCTCAGTCTGCTTAACTGAAATGACAAGATGGTGTAAGGAAAATAATTTTTCAATCAATTATAGCAAAACTGAGGCCCTTATAATCACTCGTAACTCTGAATTCTTACATCCACCGAACATCAGAGTTGCTGGCACAACCATTCCAATTAAAACAGAAGTTAAATACCTTGGTGTTACTCTGGACAGTGAATTAAATCTTAAAGCTCACATTAATAAAACAATCAAGAATGCGTATTTTAGGATGAGAATTTTAAGAAGACTAAAACCACTTCTTGCCTCTGATCTTTTTCGTACTGTATGTCAAGCGCTAATCACTCCTTTACTGGATTTTTGCAATCCCATCTTCCTTGGTCTAGCGTTGCAAACTCTCAAACCTCTTCAACTAGCACAGAATACCGCAGCCCGTATTATATCTGGAACATCTATTCATGATCACATTACTCCAGTTATGAAGGATCTTCATTGGCTCCCAATCCGTTTACGCATAAAATATAAAACAATAATTAACATATTCAAAATAAAACATCATATCTCAGCCAACAGTCTCCACTCCCTCATTCTTCCCGACCCCAGCTCCCGACCAAGAAGAAAGGGAACTTCTCACAGAGTAAGCTCTTCTATTAATTTCAGAACTTTGCGAAAGGATACTACTGAGAGAGCATTTTCCATGGCTGCCCCAATAATCTGGAATTCACTCCCAAACGAATTGAGATCATCAACGGAACTTAAAGACTTCCGTAAGCTGTTAAAAACATTGCTTTTCACTGAGCATTATGGACCTATCACGTAATCGTCTGATATACCTACCCACCACTTCAAAGCTCTTTAAGTAGTTTATATTATCTTATGATATTTTTATTTTATATTACCTTGTAGTTTAGCACATGTCATGTTGTAATGATTAATGTGCAATGTTTTAATGATTATATGTTTTAATGATTATATTTTTCTTACAATTCAATTAACTCATCCCCTGTATATCTTTCACTCTCATTATGTTTTGTCTGTTTTGTTTCTTACACCGCCTTGATTGTATGATAAGGCGGTATATAAATACAGTTAAATAAATAAATAAATAAATAATTTCTAGATACCTTTACAAAGAGGCCTTCCACTTAAGAGGCAAGAGATCTGGGAATTTGTTTTAAATAGGTGTTAAAGCCAAGTAAAAGGTCATAGGGGAAATTAGAAAGGCTCCCTCTATCAAACCAAGGGCTGTTGAATCAGCCAAGAAATTAACAGAGATTACCTCAGAAGCACAGCACCAGAACTCTGTGATTCTCAGTCTTGAAGGACTACCAAAAGGGACTGCTTCTCCTGGAAAGAAATCTGCACATGTAAGTATTTGTAGTTGTTATTATGTGCCATCGAGTCTGTGTCGACTTGTGACGGCTCTCTGGATAGTAGTTCTAAACTGTGTTGGGTCTTCAGTCAGGCGTCTCATTGTTGACAGAGCGGCACCTATAGCTGCTGATATTGTATCGATCCATCTCATTGCTGGCCTTCTGCTTTTGTGTTGACCTTCTACCTTGCCAAGCATGATGTCTTTTCTCTAATGATCTAATGATGTTTCCAAAGTATAAAAGCTGAGGTTTTGTAATCTGAGCTTCCAAAGAAAGCTTAGGTTTGATCTTCTCTAATACCAACTGGTTTGTTCTTCGGGCAGTCCATGGAATACACAGTATTCATCGCCAGCACCATAATTCAAAGGCATCAATTTTCTTCCTATCTATCTTGTTCACTGTCCAACTTTTACATCCATATGGCGTTATTGAAAATACCATGGCTTGAACAAGTCAAATCTTTGTATGGAGAGACATATCTGCTCTTGAGAATCTTGTCTAGGTCCTTCATGGCCTTTTTGCCAAGAGCAATGCGTCTGATTTCTTGACTGCTTGTTGTTTTTTTTTATTGATAGTTGATCCAAGTAGGTTAACGTTGTTCACTATTTCAATTTCTTCTCCATCAACGATGAACTTATTGATTTTGCTAGTTGTCAGGATCTTTGTCTTCTTTACATTAAGGTGCAGGCCCATTTTAAGATTATTTTCCTTGATCTTGAGAAGCAAATGTTTCAGATTGTCTTCGCTTTCAGCCAGTAATGTGGTATCATCAACATAGCAAAGGTTGTTGAATCTCCTACCAGTCTTCACACCTCTGTTGTCTTCATATAGTCCTGCTTCTCTGATGATTTGTTCTGCATATAAATTAAACAGGTAGGGGGAAAGTATGTAGCTTTATCGTACACCTTTGCTGATTTTAAACCATTCTGTTTCTCCTTGTTCCATTTGAACTGTTGCTTCTTGATCAATGTAAAGGTTGTGCAAGAGAATGATCAGGTGTTCTTGTATACATATGCTTCTTAATGTGGCCCAAAGTTTCTCATGGTTTACACAGTCAAAAGCCTTGTAGTCAATAAAACACATATAGTATTCTTTAGTCTTTTCAAGGATTCCTCTCACATCTGCGATGATGTCTCTCGTTCCTTGCCCTTTCCCGAACCCTGCTTGTACTTCAGGAAGTTCTCGTTCCAGGTATGGTTGTAGTCTCTGCTGAATAATCTTCAGTAGAATCTTGCTGGTATGTGGGATCAAAGTGATTGTGCGATAATTTCCACAGTTAGTTGGATCACCTTCCTTTAGTATTGGAATAAACACAGATCTTTTCCAGTCAGTTGGCCATGATGTTGTCTTCCAAATTTCCTGGCAGAACCTTGTAAGTATGGTAACAGCTGCATCAGATTGCTGTAATACTTCAGTGGGAATGCATCAATGCCAGGTGCTTTGTTCTTTGAGGCTTTCAATGCTGCTTTGACTTCTTCTTTCACCACCAGTGGTTCCGGATCATAAAGTACAGGTTGAAATGGCTGTTTTTCCACTTGATCTTTATCATATAATAATTCTGTATATTCTTTCCACCTTTTCTTGATCTTCTCAGCATCATTCAACATAGATCCTTGAGCATCTTGTAACATTCCAATTCGAGGCTGGAATTTTTTCTTTAACTCTCGTAGCTTTAGGAAAGCCGGCCTTGATCTTCCTCTAATAGTTTCTGCTTCTATTTCCTTGCTTGCGTCATTGTAGTATTTCTCTTTGTCTTGTCTTACTGCACGTTGGAAATTTCTGAGTTCTGCGATTGCCTCTGTTTCTCCTCTGGCTTTAGCTTCTTGCTTTTCTGGGCAATTTTCAGAGTTTCTTCTGCCATCCATTTTAGCCATTTTTGCTTTTTCACCTTTTGTAGCGATTTCTCACTTTCTTCCAACACAATCTTCTTGATGTCATCCCATAACTGTTCTGGAGCTCTGTCATTTGTATCTAAAGCAGGCAATTTTTAAATTCTGGTGGTATATTCTCAAGGTCATATTTTGCTACATTCATGAGTGGCTTGCTCTTTTTTAACTTTAGCCTGAGTTTGCATACTAGTAGTTGGTGATCTTTGGTTTTGTCTTTGTTGATGTTATAGAGCTTTTCCATTGTTGACTTCCACAGATATAGTCAATTTGATTTTTGTACAATCCATTAGGTGAAGTCCATGTGTACAGTCACCGCTTGTGTTGTTGAAAGAAAGTGTTTGAGATGAATAGATAGACTGATTGTTGGTCTTGCAGAATTCTTTCTCCAGCTTCACTTCTGTTGCCAAGTCCATATTTTCCAGCCACTTTACCTTCTTTGTTGCCAACTTTTGCGTTCCATTCACCCATCACTATCAGGATATTTTGTTTGCATGTTCTGTCAATTTCAGTTTGTACTTGTTCATAGAACTCATCAACTTTGTCCTCTTCTGTTGCTGCTGTTGGGGTATATTCTTGAATTAGAGTTGTGTTGATGGGCATTCCTCATAGATGAATAGAAATTCACTGACTGCATTGTATTTCATCACAGTTCTTGCAGGTTTCTTCTTAATTATAAATGCAACACCATTTCTTCTTTGTCGTTTATTTCCAGCATAGTATACCATAGATGCAAAGTGCCCGATGCCAGTACATTTCAGTTTGCTTGCACCCAACAGATTGAGTTGTACACGTTCCATTTCATTCGTGACCACCTCCAACTTTCCTTGGTTCATGCTTCGTATGTTCCATGTCCCAATATGTAAGACATCTTTGCAGCTTCTGACTCTCATTTCATGCGTAGCTACATCAGCAATCAGACGTCCCCGAGGACTTTGATTCAACCACATCATAAATGCTGGCTTTACTCTGAAAAGTCTTCAGCTCCTCCCCAGTAGCTAGTTGAGCCCTTCCGACCTGGGGGGGGTCTCATCTTTCAGCACTATAGTGCAATTTGTTTTGTTGTGACTATCCATTGGTTTTTCGTGGCAAGATATGGAAGTAGATTGCCAGGCCTTTCTTTCGCGCAGTTTAATTTTAGTGTTCTTGCCGTTGTCACATTAATGTGATTCTCTGCCACCAACACCGTTCCATTCTGCTTCTGCCCAGATAGGTGGTTTGTCTTGGTCTGGCATCTCAGCTGAGACCTGCCCATCTTGGGGGAGACTGCCAAAAGTTAAGTTACCGATAGCTTAACCCTTAGCATCACTGATGTGCACAAGCCCTCACAGCACGACAAGCTGCAAACCAAGTGAGGTTGTATTTACTTCTGGGAAATTATCTAAATCTTGGGGAAAAGAAAATTCTTTGGGTTAAAACTGATACACTGGATTCTAAAATACAGATATTTATTTGTTAACTCGGCCAGGGCCTAGTATCAGCAGAAAGCTTTTAGTTTAAATTTAAATCTGTCAGGACCTAGTATCAGCAAAGAGCTTTTAATTTAAATCAAATCAGAGTATAGCTTAGCATAGAAGGAAGAATAGGGCAAAATATTCTTTGAGTTGAAAGAAAGAAATTGTTTCTGGATACCTTTACAAAGAGGCCTTCCACTTAAGAAGCAAGAGATCTGGGAATTTGTTTTAAATAGGTGTTAAAGCCAAGAGAAAGGTCGAAGAGGCAATTTGAAAGGCTCCCTCTATCAAACCAAGGAATCACCCAGAAAATTATTAACAGATTACTTTAGAAGCACAGGTCTGGGACCTGTGTAGCAAGCCAGCATTTACTAAGTGTTAGTTTCCTCCCGCCCACCCCAAGCATAATCATGGCTTTATAGGCTCTTAAGCCTATTAAAGGGGGAAGTGTGGTTCGTCAATTTCAGGTTCAGCTGGTTATAATCACTAGGAATAGATTAAGGCCCTGAAGTTAGTTAATCTTGAGGTGAACAAAGTTCCTTAAAGGTAATTGGTATAGTATCAGTACAAGTATCCCTAGCAACTTTAAATAAACAATTTAAATAGCTAAACAAAACCTTAAAACTAAGATGCAGACAGCAGACCAGCAGCAAGATGAGGGCTATCCAGTCTTTTGCATTAAGTGTCACATGTACGATTTTCTCCCAGTTAGTGAGGTATCTTACTTGTGCACTAGGTGCAAGGAGCTCTTTTCCCTCGGAGAATGAGTCCGATCTCTGGAGACTAGAGTAGCAGACGTGGATGACATAAGGAAAGCAGAGACAAGACCTACAGGGGCGTAATATAGAAGTTCCAACTCCAATCTGGCAGCTTCTCAGTAGCCATGGAGGAAAGAGGTTACGTGGAAGGAGAGCATCACCTTGGTGTGGCAGGAAGTGATCCTGTAGCTAGGACCTGTCTGCCAGGAATGTAAAACTCTCTCGCACCAAGGAGGTTTCTCCAGGGCCATTTATTTATTTAGCAGTGTTTATATACCACTTTTTGCCAGGTCAAAGCGGTTTACATAGAACAGTAAAATACCAGATGGTTAACATGATAACTATATACAGTAAACTCTGGATAAATTTGCATAAACAGTGAACTATGTACAATAGGTATCAAATTTTAGCTATATATAATGCTTATATCTTGGATAGGGAGAGGGGGTTAATTTGTAGGGCTGTAATTTTCTGAGAAAAGGTGCATTTTTAGTTGTTTTTGGAAGGTGCGGAAGTCGGTGGTGTTTCTTATTGAGGTTGGAATAGTGTTCCATAAGGAGGGGGCATATAGTTGGAAAGCTCGTTTGAAGGCTTGTTGGTTGTATTTGGTTTTAGCATGTGGGATGGTAAATGTGTTCATTATAGATGTTCTTCTGGTCCTGTTGGGTTTTTGAGTTTCTAGCAGGGTGGAAGGTGTGTAGTAGAGCATGAGTGGATGGTTTTGTGTGTTAATAGGAGAGTCTTGTATTTTATTCAGCTGATTATTGGTAGCCAATGGGGCTGTTTAGGAATGGGTGTGATGTGTTTGTATTTTGATGCTCCTTACAGGATGCTTGCTGTTGTATGTAGTCAATTCACAAGCAGTTTGGGTCATGTTGTGGAGTAATAAATTACTATGAAAATTAAAGAAAATTACTCCAATGAAACAACCTTATAGCAGAAAGACTCGGAGGGTTCACACTTGTTATTTTGAATCTATTGCACGGAAGTTGTCTCAGACTTCACGGCTATAGTTAACTGGGTTTTCTGGAATTCTTTATAAACACCAGCTTAGCCTTAGTACATCAATGACATTTTCCGGCTTTTTTTGTATAAAGTGTCCAAATACCCTCTCTCCTCCTGTGTATCAAATTTGTCTAAAATTGACTGTAATTGCACTCGTGCTTAAACACTTAAATTCACTTGGGACTCGTACTTAGACGCCTCACTTTCAACGTTGAGAACAGCGTTTCACTCAATGAATGAGGTTCTTCAGGGAATTTTTCAGTAGTGCATATAGTCCAGAGATTTAACCAGCTAGGACGTGTGGTCTAGGCAGCTTCCTCTAACGGACATTAGAACTTGCAATTCATTTTGGCAGCCTACGGCTGTTTCTAACTTCTTTCCGCAGAGCTTCTCTGGACGGAAAGAAGTTAGAAACAGCCGTAGGCTGCCAAAATGAATTGCAAGTTCTAATGTCCGTTAGAGGAAGCTGCCTAGACCACACGTCCTAGCTGGTTAAATCTCTGGACTATATGCACTACTGAAAAATTCCCTGAAGAACCTCATTCATTGAGTGAAACGCTGTTCTCAACGTTGAAAGTGAGGCGTCTAAGTACGAGTCCCAAGTGAATTTAAGTGTTTAAGCACGAGTGCAATTACAGTCAATTTTAGACAAATTTGATACACAGGAGGAGAGAGGGTATTTGGACACTTTATACAAAAAAAGCCGGAAAATGTCATTGATGTACTAAGGCTAAGCTGGTGTTTATAAAGAATTCCAGAAAACCCAGTTAACTATAGCCGTGAAGTCTGAGACAACTTCCGTGCAATAGATTCAAAATAACAAGTGTGAACCCTCCGAGTCTTTCTGCTATAAGGTTGTTTCATTGGAGTAATTTTCTTTAATTTTCATATGCTGTTGTATGTAGAGCAGTGGTTAATGGTAGCAGTGTGGCTTGTGGGAGACCCTGATAGATGGATTTACATGTGCCCATGAGGAAAGGGTTAGGAAAGCTGTTATAGCTAGCAGTTTGGTCATTAGGCATGTAGATAGCTGTGTGGCTGGTGGCCGTGAGGTCCGCCTGGTAACATGCCTGAGTGGTGCAAAGGTAGCAGACTCACACACCACATAGACAAGGTTTTAGATAGTGCTGGGGAGGAGTCTGCTGTCTTGGTACATTTTGGTACCATTGACATAGGAAAGTGTGGGAGGGAGGTTCAGGGGGCCAAATTTAGGCTTTTAGGTAGGAAGTTGAAATCCAGAACTTCCATGGTAGCATTCTCTGACATGCTTCCCATTCCATGTACAGGACCCAAAAAGCAGACAGAGTTCCTCTAGTCTCAATGTGTGGGAGTCTCAATGTGTGGATGAGATGATGGTGCAAAGAAGAGGGGTTTGGATTTAAGAATTGGGCAACATTCTGGGGAAGGGAGGAGCTCTTCCAAAGGGATGAGTTACATCTTAATGGGATGGAACCAGGCTGTTGTCATTAACCTTTAAAAAGGAGAGAGAGCAGTTTTTAAATTAGATAGTAGGGGAAAGCCGATAGTTGCCCAGGAGCGTATGGTTCAGAAGTATACTAGCAAAATAGGGAAGTTAGGGCATCCTGACAGTGAGGTTCTAACAAAGATAAAAGTAACCCAGATGTCCTTCAGTACAGAGCTGAAAGATTCCAAATTATACTAATCAACTAATAACCAGATTAATACAAATAAAATACAACCTCTAAAATACCTGTATGCAAATGCTAGAAGTCTAAAAAATAAGATGGGAGGGCTAAAATATATAGCACTAAATGAAAGGTTAGATATTAATGGCATCTCAGAGACCTGGTGAAGGGAGAACACCCAATGGAACACTGTGATACCTGGGTACAAATTATATCGCAATGATAGAGTAGATAAAATTGGTGGAGGGGTTGCACTCTATTAGAGAGGGCATTGAGTCACATAGGATTAACGTTTTGTGGGAAACAAAATACACTGTAGAATCTCTTTAGACAGAAGTTCTATGTAAAAAGCGGAAAGTGACGGCAGTTGGGGTGTATTATTGACTGCCTGGCCAGAATAAACAGATGGATGATGAAATACTAAAAAAAAAAAATCAGGGATGCTAACAAAAGTTAAAAAACAGTAATGATGGGTGATTTAAATTACCCCGGTATCGATTGAGTCAGTTTCACAGCAGGACATGTTAGAGAGAGAAAGTTTCTAGATGAAATAAACGACTACTTCTTGGAGCAGCTGGTTCATGAACCAACAAGAGGGGAAGCTATTTTAAACCTTTTCTTTAGTGGATCTCATGCAAGAGATGGGTTTTGGGGCCACTTGGCAATACTGATCATAGCATGATCACATTTGTTTGTTTATTTATTTATTTATTTATTTATTTAACTGCATTTATATACCGCTTTTCACCGGGTCAAAGCGGTGTAACATATAACATGGGGGGGATAGTATTTTATAGGGTGGGGCCATCACCAGGGACAACAATTAGTGATTTTGGGTGGACATAGACATGTACATTTCTGCTGGGTCTAGGTATTAGATCGTGTGGGTAGGGTGGAAGTTCTGATCAAAGGTGCTCACGGAATAGGATTGTTTTCAGCTGTTTCTTGAATGATGTGATGTCATCGTTGTTTCTAATGTGGTTTGGTAGAGAGTTCCAGAGGGATGGGGCATAGAGTTCGAAGGCTCTGTTGCAGGTCCGTTGTGTGGATTTGGTTTTTTTGTGGGGGACGACAATGGAGTTATTGGAGGATTGTCTGGTTGATCTGTTGTGAGATGGGCGAGGCAGAAGGTGGTGGAGTGAGGTGTTCCGCGTTTGGTGGATAGTCTTGTGGATGAGTAGGATCGCTTTGTACTTTACTCTTGCTGGAATTGGCAGGAAGTGGAGGTCTCTTAGGATCGGGGTGATGTGATCCCGTTTTTTCGCATTCTGAATAATCCTTGCTGTGGTATTTAAGGCAGTTCGGAGGGGGATGGTGTGTGAGGCGGGTAATCCATGGTAGATTATGTTGCAGAAATCCAGATGAGGTAGAGTTACCGCTTGCATTACTGTCCTGAAGTCGTGGGGTTCCAGAAGGGATCGGAGACGTTGCACAGTTTTAGCTTTGTAGAATATTGTTCCAGCGGTTTTGCTGATTTGTTGTTTAAAGGTGAGAGCCTGATCAATGATCACGCCTAGATACCTTATTTGGGGCTGTATTTGGATTTGTGTGGTTCCCATGTTGAGGTGGGTAGGTGGTTTGAAGTCCTGATCTTTTGTCACTATAAGGGCTTCGGTTTTCTTCATGTTGATGGATAGGTTGTTCTCTTGTAGCCAGTTGGTTACGTCGTTGAAGCAGGCTGATAGCTGGTCGTTTTTTGGATTGGTGGTTGTAATCGGTGCGTAGAGCATTATGTCGTCGGCGTATATGTGGAAGTTGATGTTGTGGGTGCGGATGATTGAGCATAGTGGACGGAGGTATATATTGAACAGCATGGCTGATAAGGTGGACCCTTGGGGTACTCCTTGATGTTGTTGGTAGGGGGTTGAGGTCTTGGAGAAGGTGCGTATTCGTTGCTGTCTGTTGGTTAAGTAGGATCTGAACCATTGGAGTACAGTGTCTTTGATTCCAATTGATTGGAGTCTGCTTATGAGGATTTCGTGGGAGATTGTGTCAAAGGCCGCTGATATATCTAAAAAGATCAGGATGTATCCGGATTGTTTCTCTTGGGTTCCAATGATGAGGGTGTTCATTAGAATGGTCATAAGGGTCTCAACTCCATGTAGTGGTCGGAATCCATGTTGTTGAGGGTCTAGTATGTCGTTGGTGTCCAGGTGATCTTGAAGCTGACGTTGGACTATCTTTTCCATTATCTTGGTGGTAAGGGGAAGGCTTGCAACTGGTCTGTAGGAGGTGGGGTCTAGTGGGTCCAGGTTGTTCTTTTTTATTGTTGGTCGGATGATTGATGTCTTGAGGGCGTCTGGTATGTATCCTTGTTTAAAGGATTCATTTAGGATGTGGGTTAATGGAGCACTCAGTTCTTCTTTTGTCTTCTTTATCCATTCCGTAGGGCATGGGTCCAGCAGGGAGGTAGTAGTGTTCAGACAGGAGATGGTGGAAGAGATCTCTTCTTTTGAGGTTTCATTGAATGTACTCCAGGCTGTGTTTATTATGGTGTAAGGGTTTGTCTTTGCGGCTGTAGCACAGAGGCGAGGTTGTTGGAATTGTTTGTATTGTCGTGCCAGAAGATCCGAGGGGATATCTGGGAGTTGATCAGAAGTGGTTGGTGCCTTTGTCAGTTTTTTGGCAATTTGGAAGAGTTCTCGAGGTTTGTTTACAGCTGTCGTGATGAGTTTGGTGTGGTAGTTTTTCTTCGCATTGTCGGTCTCTGTGTGGTAATTAGTGAGTTCAGAGATGTATTGCTTTTTGTCCATTTCATTTTTGGTTTTCCTCCATTTTCTTTCTGCTCTTCTAAGTTTTGTTTTTAGTTTGCGGAGGTCAGGGGTGAACCATCGGGCCTTTGCGGAGATGGGTTTGTTGCTGGTTTTGCTTATAGTTGCGCTGGATGCAGAGGAAATTGTGGTGTTCCAGTTGTTTATGAGGTCATCAAGGTTGTTGGAGTTCGTGAGTAGGTTAGGTAGGGTCAGCGTCAGGAAATCTTCTCTGCTGAATGCTTTGAATCTTCTTGTGTGTTGTGTGTTTCCTCTACTTGTGTTTGGTTGATATGCATGAGAGATGTGGACGATGTAGTGGTCTGACCATGGTACTGGTAAGATTGTTGGACTGCTGCATGAGGAGGCTGTTTGGGAGTTCAGAAATATGAAGTCCAGTGTATTTCCTTTTTCGTGCGTTGGTTCGTTGATGATCTGTGTGAGGTCCATTGCGGTCATGGCATTAAGGAATGTTTCTGTTTGTGCGCTTTGGAGGGATGGGAGATTGAAGTCTCCCAAGATAATTGGTTCTTTTGCTGGGTCAATGCTTTCAGAGATGAGGTGTAGTATCTTTGGAAGGTCGGAGTTTGCGGCGGGAGTTCTGTAGACCAGGCATATTGTGATGTGTTTGTTAGTGAGGGTGAGGATGTCTGCTTCATTGGAGGACTCAGCAGCGTGGGTCCGTAGGTGAAGGATGTCTTTCGCGATGATGGCTACGCCTCCGTCTCTCGCGTGCGTTCGGGAACAGTGATGGAGGCTGTATCCGGTTGGCGTCAGCTGGTTCATTATTACCGTGTCGGTTTCTGTCAGCCAGGTTTCTGTTATACATAGGATGTCAATCTTCTCTGTTGTGATCAGGTCGTGGAGCATGTGGTGCTTGTTCCGTGCTGAGCGTGCGTTTATGAGTGAGATGGAGAGGTGTGGGTGGCTTTTGTGTTTGGTGGTATGAGGTGGGGTGTGGTGTGTGTGTGTGTGTGTGGTTCCGCAGATGTTTGCGGGTTGTGGTGCTGTGGTGCCTGTATGTGGGAGGTCAATGTGGGTGGTTGTGTGCGGGTATGGCGTCTGTGGAGAGGAGGTTGTGTGGGTTAGTGTGTCTATGTTGGGAGAATTGATGATTGTGGTTGGGTGGGGGTATAGTGCTAGGATGGGTGTGAGCAAGTAAATGGGGGTTAGGAAGGGCGGCATGGTGTATCAAAGTACCTGTGTTTTGTAGTTGCGTGGTCTCTTTTCTGTGTATCAGTCGGAGTCCTGGATCTTCCGGTTTAGGTGTTTGACTTGCGGAGTTTCTTGCCGTGGTGGTTTTCCGTAGTTTGGTCTTTGTTTGGTGGTTGTTGTGCGCCTTGGTGCCGCGCCTAAGGGCCACGCCAAAGGGCCCTCTGGCGAGGCCCTCAGGCGCAGGCCCGCCAGGCGCGGGCGCGCCCGCAAGGGACGCCGCTTAAATCCTGGTCGGCTGCTAGCTCCCACTGCCCGGATTGGGCAGGAGCTCCGGGGGGGCGAGTGGAGAGTCCCCGGCAGCGGCTCCCTTCTGTGGCAAGGGACGCCGCTTAAATCCTGGTCGGCTGCTAGCTCCCACTGCCCGGATTGGGCAGGAGCTCCGGGGGGGCGGGTGGAGAGTCCCCGGCAGCGGCTCCCTTCTGTGGCAAGGGACGCCGCTTAAATCCTGGTCGGCTGCTAGCTCCCACTGCCCGGGTTGGGCAGGAGCTCCGGGGGGGCGGGTGGAGAGTCCCCGGCAGCGGCTCCCTTCTGTGGCAAGGGACGCCGCTTAAATCCTGGTCGGCTGCTAGCTCCCACTGCCCGGATTGGGCAGGAGCTCCTGGGGGTCGGGTGTAGAGTCACCTGCAGCGGCTCCCTTCTGTGGCAAGGGACGCCGCTTAAATCCGGGTCGGCTGCTAGCCCCCCCGGCCCGGTTTGGGCAGGTGCCCCGGGGGGGGCGGGTGGAGAGTCCCCGGCAGCGGCTCCCTTCTGTGGCAAGGGACGCCGCTTAAATCCTGGTCGGCTGCTAGCTCCCACTGCCCGGATTGGGCAGGAGCTCCGGGGGGGCGGGTGGAGAGTCCCCGGCAGCGGCTCCCTTCTGTGGCAAGGGACGCCGCTTAAATCCTGGTCGGCTGCTAGCTCCCACTGCCCGGATTGGGCAGGAGCTCCGGGGGGGCGGGTGGAGAGTCCCCGGCAGCGGCTCCCTTCTGTGGCAAGGGACGCCGCTTAAATCCTGGTCGGCTGCTAGCTCCCACTGCCCGGATTGGGCAGGAGCTCCGGGGGGGGGCGGGTGGAGAGTCCCCGGCAGCGGCTCCCTTCTGTGGCAAGGGACGCCGCTTAAATCCTGGTTGGCTGCTAGCTCCCACTGCCCGGATTGGGCAGGAGCTCCGGGGGGGCGGGTGGAGAGTCCCCGGCAGCGGAAGGAGGATGGCAAGGAAATCCACAGTACTACCTGACTATGATAAAATGAGGAAAATAGTTAAGAAAAAACTTAAAGGAGCAGCTGCAAAGATTAAAGATTTATGTCAAGCATGGGCATTGTTTAAAAGTACTATCTTGGAAGCCCAGACCAGATGTATTCCACGCTTTAAGAAAGTGGAAGGAAGACCAAAAAACTGTAAGCGTGATTTAAAGGTGAGGTCAGAGAGACTGTTGCAAAAAAAGCATCCTTCAGCGAATGGAAAAAGGAGCCTAATGACGAACACCGGAAACAACATAAGCATTGGCAAGTTAGATGCAAGGCATTGATAAGGTGGGCAAATAGAATTTGAAAAGAAGCAAACCGTGGAAGCAAAAATGCATAATAAAAGCTTTTTCAAGTACATTCATAGCAAAAAACCTGTGAGAGAGTCAGTTAGACCATTGAATGATAGTGGGGTAAAAGGAGCGATAAGGGAGAACATGGCCATAGTGGAGAGACGGACTGAATTCTTTGCTTTGGTCTTTACTGAAGAAGATGTAGGGAAGTTACCTGTGCCTGAAATGATATATAAAGGTGATGTAGCGGAAGAATTGAAATGCAGGAAGATGCATTACAACTGTTCGATAAACTGAAGAGTAGCAAATCATCTGGACCAGATCGTATACATCTGAGAGTGTTGAAAGAACTGAAATATGAGATTGCAGACCTACTATTGTTAATTTGTGAACTATCATTAAAATCATCTGTTGTGCCTAAAGATTGGAGAGCGGCCAATGTAACTCCACTTTTTAAAAAGGGTTCTAGGGTTGATCGGGGAAACTACAGATCGGTGAGCCTGACCGTCCTACTGGGCAAAATCATAGAAACCATTATAAAGAACAAAATTACTGAACATGTAGATAGCCAACATGGATGTAGCCAAGGAAAGTCTTATTTTATTAATCCATAATATTTTTTTGAAGGTGTGAATAAACAGTTACACTATATCAACCAGCTCACCTTTGTCTATCATGTTCACAAAATACCACCTCATGGTCATATATGTAAAATATGGATAGGGTCTTAGAAATGGAATGTGCAGACAAAATTGAGCTGTAAAGCTGAAGAAATCAGACTCTGCACATAGTGCAGCACTACAGAAATAGAAATGCATTTTCTCCTGTACTGTGCAAAATATGATATCGTAGATGTGCACATCCAGATTCCAAAGGCTTCCAAGATTTATTCTCTAGATAGGGGCTGAACTATCTCCCATATTTTTCAGAGATTGAGCTCCTATGGGCATGCAGAGCTAAAGACATTGCTATACGTGTGTGTGTGTGTTTGGGATATGCAAGCCTGGTTTCTTTCATGAAAGATTGGGGATCGTGGGTCAGTTTTAGTAGGCCATGGAAAAAGTGCCGGTACTCAGTATTAGAGTACCCCCTGGAAAAAAGCCCTGTATTTATTTATTTTAAAATATGTATATACTGCCTTCCGCTACCGGTCCTTTGACATTACAGCTGTTTCACCAAAGGCTTCCATCAAGAGCAGGAACTTTCTCCAGAAACATCAAAAGAAAACAGGTTACGGAGAGGTAACCAGGATATTACTGTCCAAGGAGAGTAATTACATTGTGGTAAAGAGAAAGAAGAAGGTCTTCCGCAGGAGGAACAGTTAAGCAGAGTGGAAGCTAAGGACCACGGCCAAACACAGAGGAGTGGTATAAAAATGTCTTTATTAGCAGACCCAACTCAACGGTTTCGGCCGGAGGCCTTCTTCAGGGTTCTAAAACGGACAGACACAAACATCAATATTAAAAACAAATAGAAGTACAAAAATAAAATAACAGTAGTTATGCAGCAATAAAAACATCCTCAATTTATGTCATAAAAAGTGAAATACATTACCATGGACGGACAAACAAACAACCTGAAAATGGTGGACCGAACCACTCTTCCCAATCTACAGGGGAATAAGTAAAAACATGCAAATATCATTAAATAAACAGTACGGTCAAGGGTTAAGTAGGGTAGAAATACAATTCATAAAAAACAAATATAAAGATGAGAAACAATAAACTGCATATAAAAAACAATAAACTGCATATAAAAAACAAAACACATGACAGAATATATATATATATACCACCAAACCTTAAAATAATTATACAGCATAAAAAACTTAATAATAAAAATAGCTATCGCATGAGTAACAAAGGAAAGAAAAAATGCCTACAGGCAAACAGTATAATAGGCAAAAACCATTAAAGAGATAGGGTCCATTCAAAAGATAGGCAGTGTGTAAGCTAACAAGAAAACAAGGTTTGTACAAAAAACTTGTTAACAGCACTGGCTATGGAGGGGGGACATTAAAAAGACCAAAAAAGGCATAAAAACTACAAAATAATGCATAAAGTACAGTAGAACAAATCACAAATAGTAAGAGTATTAAAAAAGGGGGGGTGGGAGGTCACGTGATGCGTGAGTGAGAGAGGACGTGTCTTGCTCGCTCCGGGGCTGCCTCAGCGATTATTCTGCATTTTCTATAAATCTAACTTCTTAAAAATTCCCTCCCCACCTACTCGGGTGCTCCCGACATTGAGTGAAATTTGGGACGGCCCTTGAAGATCGGTATTGATGCCGCTGCCCACGAGGAAAGACCGGGAGAAGGTGACCAGGACTGGGCCTTCGACCTCAGCCATGCCGCAGCCGGCTTCGCCGGGCGCGGAGAGTACGGACTTGGCCTCAGTTGAACTGGCGAAAGAGGTCGTCAAGTTATTGGATCCGAAATTTGATCTTTTAATGAAAAAGTTGGAAGGCATGGAAGATTCGCTTACCGCCTTTGGCCACCGCGTGGAGGAGTTGGAGCAGCGCGTGGCCCTAGTTGAAGAAAGCGAGGGGAAGCGAGACAAGGAGGCCGCGGAACAGAAGCGGCAGCTGCTAGAGCTTCAACAGAAAGTGGACGATCTTGAAAATCGATCTCGGAGAAACAATCTGAGATTGGTGGGGCTGGGAGAGGAGAAGCCCGAGCGTGAGTTGCTGCAATTTCTGGAAGGCTGGCTGCCAGAGGCTTTGGGGGTGGAGGAGCTGCGCGGTCAATTTAAAATTGAGAGAGCGCATAGACTGGGGGCCCGACGGGAGCCTGGAGGGCGACCTCGGGTGGTGATCTTCCGGGTCCTCAATTTTCAACATAAAGCGCAGATTCTACAGGCGTATTGGAGGAAGACCAACCTTCACTTGGACAACCGAAAGATCCTGCTTTTCCAAGACTATTCGGCGTCAGTGGCAGCCAAGCGCAGAGAGTTTTCCCCGATCTGTGCGGAGCTAATTAGGCACAATACCAGATTCACCTTAGCTTTCCCAGCGACCTTGCGGGTCTCTGTGCAAGGTCAAACCCGTGTATTTGACCAAGTGGCGGCGGCAAAGACCTTCCTGACACAATTGGGAGACAAGGGAGCAGCGGATTGATTGACACTGTGTGGACTATGCTATGCATCTTACCCACAGAAGAGTTCTCTGTGGACCCAGAGAAGGTGGAACGCATGTGATTGGATCATGGGCTTTAGGCCCTAGTCTTGAGTCCGGTACATCGACAGACTCTTTCCTGGGGGGAGCGCTGGCTGTCGCAGTGTGGAGCGCTCTCTGTAGGACGGGCTCAGTTTCCTAGTTCATAGTCTTTGCCTACCTATAATAGTTTCAGTATACGATGTTGATTCTTTGTTGTGCACGGGAATAAGTCGGGTGACTGGTGGGAGGGGGAGGGGTGGCTGAGGCGGTCCTGCAGCGTCACTTGGGCCTAGGCCTCAGTGCAGTTAACTGAGGACCCTATTTGGTTTGCTTTTACGGGGTAGGGGAGGGAGGAAGGGAGGGGGGTGCAGGGGGAGGGGGATGGTGGGGGGGAGGGGGACTGGCAAGCTGGAGTGGGGGGAGGGGGTTGGGGGGGATTTGGGGGGGCAGGGGATGGGAGGTAGTCTCCAGGGTGGGTCATATTGGAGGGAAGTAAGGATCCTGGCGCCACCGGGGGAACCTGGGAGACTCGAGGCCTTAGACTTGTGTGGCTTGTGTGGAGCTTTTCATAGCGCGGGGTGGAGGCTGGGCTGCCCTTCGCTCACCTCTCTGTTAATCTGCTTTGGAGTATCCGCAGACTTAAGCTATAACTCTGATTTGCGGATTGTAACTTGGAATGTGGGCGGGATAGGTACCCCAGTGAAGCGCACTAAAATTCTGCAGACCCTGAAGAGGGGAAAAGTGCAGGTCGCCCTGTTGCAGGAGACCCATTTGAGCAAGAAGGAGCATGACAAATTGCAGAGGGACTGGGTGGGAAGGGTCCTGTCAGCGTCCTTCGGGGGCAGGCGGAAGGGGGTGGCAATCTTAATACACAAAAGCTTGTCCTGCGAGGTGCTCGAGCAGGATGGAGACCCCTTGGGCAGATTTTTATTTGTGCATGTCAAACTTCAGGGGGAAGAATTTTTTATTGGCAACATCTAACACCTATGACCATCTGTTCTTTCGACACATCTTGGATAAAGTCCTGGCAGCCCCACAGATCCCCGTAATTCTAGCTGGGGACTTTAATTGCCCGCATGATCCTGCCTTGGACAGGTCCGCTGCGCTCTCCGGGCGTCGCTGGTCTGGCAAGGGAGTGGATTATCTGTGTGAGTTGGCAGACCTGGTAGATTCATGGAGAGTTTTGCACCAGGAGAGCAGGGAGTACACACATCTGTCGAGAGCCCACCGAACATGGTCGAGGATAGATTATATTTTGGTATCGAAGCACTGGTTTGGAAAGGTGATTAAGGTTGAGATCGATCCTATTGTTATCTCGGATCATGCTATGGTTCGTTTAGATTGGAGGGGAGAACGGAAATTTGGGGTAAATGGTCGTTCCCTGTATCTTTATGGCGGAAAGAGGAATTTCGGCGGTATGTAGACCACCATTGGGCAGAGTATCTTGCCTTTAATAAGGGTACGGCCAGCTCCACGGCTGCGTTCTGGGAGGCGGGAAAAGCCGTTCTCCGTGGCCATATTATAGCGTATGTAACAGCGGAGCGGCGCAGACTTAATGAGGAGCTTCTTCGATTGACTCGGGAGCTTCGCGCGGCAGAGGCTCAAGCGGTGCGCCAACGGGGAGGGGTTGGATTGTATCTTGAGATTCAGAAGCGGCTGAATACTTTGTTGCAGGACCGGGCGATTCAATCCCTGCAGTATTATAAGCACCAATTCTTTCGCTATGGGGATCGATCCGGGAAATTGTTGGTGCGGTTGGTGCGGGATCGAGCAGGCCCCCAAGGAGTTACGGTGATTTGGGATAAACAAGGGCGGAAATATAACCGGGCAACGGACGTGGTACAGGTGATCCTCAGCTTTTATGAAGAGCTCTATGCGGCGGACGTGAGCGATGCGGCAGCGATGGCCACCTTTTTGGACAGGGTGAAGCTCCCGTCATTGTCGGAGGCACAGCAAGAGTGGTTGAATCAGCCCATTGGGGGTGAGGAGATACAGCGGGTGATCAGAGCGTGAACCCCTAATAAGGCACCGGGTCCTGACGGGTTCCCGGTGGAATTTTACAAGATGCTGGAGAGGCAGCTGGTTCTGACCTTGGCCGCAGTGTATGGCGAAGCTGTAGAGCTCAGTAGCTTTCCCCGTGATATGTGAACGGCCAGCATCATTCTGCTACCAAAGCCGGGGAAGGACCCGGAGGAGGCGGCTTCTTACCGGCCGATTTCCTTGATTAACGTGGATATGAAGCTCCTGGCATCAGTGCTGGCGCAGAGATTGCAGAAGTTTCTCCCGACGCTGGTGGGTCCTCATCAGGCTGGGTTTGTGCGGGGTAGGGAGGCTTGTGTCAATATCAGCAAGATTTTGCTAGGCCTGGAGAAAAGTTTGTTGACCAGTGATCCTGTGATACTGGTCAGTTTGGACTCTGAGAAGGCATTTGATAGAGTGTCGTGGAGTTACATGTTTGCAGCCTTACGGAAGTTTTGTATTACAGGTCCCTTTTTGGAGTGAATACATGCGTTCTATGCCGACCCTCTGGCAGTGGTGGACGATGGGGGGGTGCGCTCACAACCCTTTTCCTTACATAGGGGCACCCGTCAGGGTTGCCCGCTTTCACCGTTGTTATATGTGCTACAATTAGAACCCCTATTGGTGTCGCTTCTTGAGTCTAAACAGGTCGAAGGCATCACGTGGGAGGGGGGCGCCATTAAGCTTAGTGCGTTTGCGGACGATATGTTGCTCTGTTTGGGTTCTCCGGAGCACTCGTTGCCAATTGCCCTGCGGGTCATTGAATAATTTGGGCGCTTTTCTGGGCTCCGCATCAATCGGATGAAGTCCATGGTATTTGATGTAGATAGTCGCTCCCGAGGGACTTGGAAAGGAGAGTTTCCGCTCAGCTGGGCGTCGGGGCAAATTCGTTACTTGGGCGTTCAGATCCCTGAGCATCCGCGGCGGCTGTATGAGGTCAACGTGTTGCCTTTGCTCGATTCAACGATAATGAAGCTGCAGAAATGGAGGGATCTTCCTATTTCTTTGATGGGTCGAGTAGCCTTAGTGAAAATGATAGAGTGGCCCCGCTGGCTGTATGTGCTGCGGCAATTGCCGGTGTGGTTACGAAGGAAGGATCTTTTGGTGTTACATAAACATCTTGGCAAGTTTCTCTGGAAGGACCGACGGGCGAGAATTTCCTTGGCAACGCTCATGCGCCCCGTGGACGACGGTGGTGTGGGTCTGACGTCCCTGCGGAATTACAATCTGTGCTATTTGGCGAGGCGCCTGAGCATCTTGGTTACGGGCTCGGAGGAACGCATTCCGATCACGTTGATCGACCAGATGTCGGAGAATTGGCATAGGGTTTATCTGTTGCACTGTGCGGGGGTGTTGTTGCCGCAGTTCTGGAGAGCGTCGCAATATTTGGGAGCGCTCCGGTCGGCTTGGAAGGCCCTTTGTCGTGGGAGAGGTGGCAACTGGGCGGTCACAGATTGTCTCCCTTTGATGGGAAATAGAGGTTTTCTGCCAGGGCGGGGGAGGGGGGTGGCATTGAGTTGGTGTAGGGCAGGTATCGAGTATCTGGGACAGATGAGACTGGCAGACGCGGACCACTTAGCTTCTTTTCAAGTGCTGGCTCAGCGCTATCAATTGCCAATGCAGACGTTTTATTTCTATCTGCAGGTTCGTCACTATTTGATTAGTTTGTCAGCTGGTGGCGCGGTTCTGGCACGGAGAGGTAGTCTATGGTCATTGATGGCGAAATTGCAGGAGAGTGTGTCTGCGCGGCTTCTGAGAGGGGAGATCTTTCCTGAGGGGGATAGGGCACATTTGTCCCCGTTAGTGGTGTGGTGGCAGAAAGACGGTGTGGGGGAACTTACCGTGGAGCTTTTGGGTCGAGCTTTCCAGAGTGCGGGGGGTTTCAGAGGCTATGCGTTATTGGGAGATGCAATATAAACTGCTGTGGCGAGCCTATGTTGCTGAGGTCGGGGCTGTGAGGATGGGTCTCTTGAAGACAGATGTGTGTGGCCTGTGTAGGAGTGAGAGGGGATCACTCTATCACTGCTTTTGGTTCTGCTCGGTAATCCAGTCCTATTGGGGGGAGATTTGGAAGTCCCTTGTTTCATGGATGGGAACCAGGATTGAGCTTCGCCCCATTTGGTGTCTCTTCCAGCTCTCCTACCCGGGCCAAGGGGTCAAGGTCACTACGACTTTTCTATGAGAAGAATTTTTTAGTAGCCAAGCAATGTATTCTGCGGCGCTGGCTGTCGGGGGCGCGTCCCTCACCCTTGGAATGGGAGCACCAGCTCCGGGAATTCATACAAATGGAGCGTAGAACGGCCCAATTGATTGGGGGGAAGGCATGGGAACAGCATCTCTCCGTTTGGGAACCCTTGAGGGGGGTCCCTGGGGTCTCCACTGTGGGGGAGGGTGCGGAAAGGCGTGTAGACCAATAGTAGAGGTCTCCTTAGTGGTACAGTCGGTCAAGGGGGTAATGGACTTTGCGAGGGTGGTCTGGGTAGTAGTTGAGTAATCCCTGGAGGGGGGGGTAGGTGGTTGGGTAGGAACGGAGGAGGGGGTGGGGAGGGGATGGGGGGTTGGAGGGGAGGGGCGAGGAAGGTTTGGTGTATTGATACTATTCCTCGCTCGCACTATGATGTACTTAGTGTCTTGTTTGTAAGTGGGGCTGTTATGTCCCCGATAGCTGTTTTGCGGGGCTTTGTATGTTATTCTTTCTTGCTCTACTATTGTTAATAAAAATGATTTTTTCTAAAAAAGGGGGGGGTTCCAAGAAACAAAAGCGTTCATGATTGAACACGAACATAAGGGGTACTAAACCTTAAAAACGCATATACAAACTTAATAGTTAAAAGAGGTGTAGCCCAACAGTAAATGTAGGATCGCAATCCAAAAGAGATATGCGTGGAAACATATCAAAATGGCAACGTGAGGGCAAAAAAATCTTTTAAAAAAGGCAAAAAACTCAAAAGGCAACAGACTGAATTTAAAAGGTGACATAATGACCCTAATTCATGAAAAATGTAGGAGAAGAAAACATTATAGAGGTGCACCGGCACATAATAATTAGCACAGATCATAACAGCAAAATTACAATACATCAGGTGCTGTTGAACAAATCATAATATGCTGATGAATATGATAAAAACATGTGCAAAGTGAAATAAAAGCAGCAAAGCAGCACATAGTAACAGGAAAATGTAGTAGGTAGCATAAACCGTAACAACAAAGATGCAACGGATCGGGTGCAGCTAAACAAGTCATAATAACAAAGATATGAAAAAAGACGTACAAGACAAAATCGTGCAGGCATAAATATAGTAGATGCATATGCGGGATGAAATAAAAACAAACAAACAATCAGCACATACCAGCAGAATCGCTTGAGCGGGAAAACGCCGCGCAAGTGCAAGGAAGCAAATTAAAAGGACAAAAGAAGACCCTCCCATGAAAACGTCATCATGATCATGCCTAAATATAACTAAACAAAAACATGAGGGGCAATAAAAACTATAAGTAGAAGGCACCACAGTGAGCCTAAGATATAAAAGTGCAGAGGAGGGAACATTTAAAAAAACTGCATTAAGTGCAGGTGCAGTTTTTAAATGTTCCCTCCTCTGCACTTTTATATCATAGGCTCACTGTAGTTATATTTAGTCCTCTTATGGCATCTACATTAGTTTTTCATTTGTGGTTTGTTTAGATAAGGTGCCAATCATGATGACGTTTTCATGGGGAGGGTCTTCTTTTGTCCTTTTAATTTGCTTCCTTGCGCTTGCGCGGCGTTTTCCCTTTCAAGCGATTCTGCTGGTATGTGCTGATTGTTTGTTTGTTTTTATTTCATCCCGCATATGCGTCTACTATACTTATGCCTGCACGATTTTGTTTTGAATGTCCTTTTTATCCCGCATATACTTTTATTATATTTATGCCTGCATGATTTTGCTTCCTTGCACTTGCGCGGCGGTTTCCCGCTCCAGCAATTCTGCTGGTATGTGCTGATTGTTTGTTTTTATTTCATCCCGCATATGCGTCTACTATATTTATGCCTGCACGATTTTGTTTTGAATGTCCTTTTTATCCCGCATATACTTTTATTATATTTATGCCTGCACGATTTTGTCTTGTACGTCTTTTTTCATATCTTTGTTATTATGACTTGTTTAGCTGCACCCGATCCGTTGCATCTTTGTTGTTACGGTTTATGCTACCTACTACATTTTCCTGTTACTATGTGCTGCTTTGCTGCTTTTATTTCACTTTGCACATGTTTTTATCATATTCATCAGCATATTATGATTTGTTCAACAGCACCTGATGTATTGTAATTTTGCTGTTATGATCTGCGCTAATTATTACGTGCCGGTGCACCTCTATAATTTATTTATTTATTTATTTAACAGCTCTTATATACCGCGCTATTTGACATCAGTGCGGTTTACATTAAACAAAATACACTCAGATTTAGAGAACTTGTCCAAGTTACAGGTAACAGGGGAATAAAACAAGGATTAACTGGGGAATAGCATATAAATAATTAAATAAAAGCAATTACATCAGACTAGAGATCTTGAGTGGGTATAGAGACATGTCATAAATAACATTTAACAGAGCAGGTATATACAGTGAAATATCATAAGGTGGAACGGTCTAGCATCATCATTTAACTATTATTGCTGAGTTGAGATAATGGGGTGAGAGGAGGGGAAATATTGATGTAAGAGAAGTGTTGTAAAAAAGGTGGGTTTTTAAAGCTTTTCTAAATTGCGATATATCTTTTATCAATCTGATGTTTAATGGAAGCTTATTCCAGCACCTTGGAGCAAAGGATGAAAATGATCTGTTAATGGTAGTTTGAGTACATTTTACTAATTCATTTGGAATCACTAGAGTATTTTCAGTTGTAGATCTTCTTGTTGTTTTGGGTATGATTGAGTAGATCAGAGATTGAAGGAGGTGAAATATTATGGAACGCTTTGAAGGTCATAAGAAGTGTTTTATAAGATAATCTACAAATTATTGGGAGCCAGTGAAGCTCCATTAGGATGGGGGTTATGTGTTGTCTCCTTGTAATTCCGCATAGTGATCTAGCTGCTGCATTCATAGCAAGCTGTAATGGATTAAGCGTAGATTTAGGTAGGCCTTGCAGAATAATATTCGCATAGTCAAAATGTGGAGTGAGTGACTAGCGCTTGGAATATTGTGCGGAAATCATCGGGGTCTAACATGGGTTTTAGGTGTCGAAGAGTATTAATCTTGTGATAAATGGATTTTACTGTGGACTTTATATGCTCATTAAATTCAAGTTGCTGGTCGAGAATGACACCTAAGTATCGAATGGTGGATTTAATAGGTAAATCAGCGTCTCGTACTCTTAATGAAGGTGGTGAAGAGAAGTCATTGTTTCTTGTAACGATAAGGACTTCAGTTTTTTTAAAATTTATTCGAAGGTTCTGAGTGAGCAGCCAATCGGTTATTGAATTGAAACAGTTAATTAAAACTGTGTAATCAGGGCTAATCACATTAATAGGTGTGAACAACAGCACATCATCGGCATAAATAAGACAAGATACGGGCAATACGGGCAAAGGTAATATTGCCCGTACGGGCACTATTACAGATTGGTTGCATATAGATGTTAAAAAGCATGTTTTCTTAATGTTTTCATAATGTTTTCTTCTCCTACATTTTTCATGAATTAGGGTCATTATGTCACCTTTTAAATTCAGTCTGTTGCCTTTTGAGTTTTTTGCCTTTTTTAAAAGATTGTTTTGCCCTCACGTTGCCGTTTTGATATGTTTCCACGCATATCTCTTTTGGATTGCAATCCTACATTTACTGTTGGGTTACACCTCTTTTGACTATTAAGTTTGTATATGCGTTTTTAAGGTTTAGTACCCCTTATGTTCGTGTTCAATTATACTCAGTTTTTTATGGTATCCACAGTAGTCTTCCACTCTCGTTCTGTTACATAAGGTGTCAATCGTGATGACATTACCATGAGATGGTTCTTCTTCTTCTTTTTTGTTTTGTTTTTATTTTACCTCTTTGCACTTGCGCGGCGGTTTCCCGCTCAAGCGATCCTGCTGACATGTGCCTTTTGTTTAATTTCATCTCACATATGTCTTTATTATACTCATGCATGAACGCTTTTGTTTCTTGGAACCCCCCCTTTTTTAATACTCTTACTATTTGTGATTTGTTCTACTGTACTTTATGCATTATTTTGTAGTTTTTATGTCTTTTTTGGTCTTTTTAATGTCCCCCCTCCATAGCCAGTGCTGTTAACAAGTTTTTTGTACAAACCTTGTTTTCTTGGTTCGTTATGTTATCGTTAGCTTACACACTGCCTATCTTTTGAATGGACTGTATCTCTTTAATGGTTTTTGCCTATTATACTGTTTGCCTGTAGGCATTTTTTCTTTCCTTTGTTACTCATGCGATAGCTATTTTTATTATTAAGTTTTTTATGCTGTATAATTATTTTAAGGTTTGGTGGTATATATATATATTCTGTCATGTGTTTAGTTTTTTATATGCAGTTTATTGTTTTTTATATGCAGTTTATTGTTTCTCATCTTTTATATTTGTTTTTTATGAATTGTATTTCTACCCTACTTAACCCTTGGCCGTACTGTTTGTTTAATGATATTTGCATGTTTTTACTTATTCCCCTGTAGATTGGGAAGAGTGGTTCGGTCCACCATTTTCAGGTTGTTTGTTTGTCCGTCCATGGTAATGTATTTCACTTTTTATGACATAAATTGAGGATGTTTTTATTGCTGCATAACTACTGTTATTTTATTTTTGTACTTCTATTTGTTTTTAATATTGATGTTTGTGTCTGTCCGTTTTAGACCCCTGAAGAAGGCCTCCGGCCAAAACCGTTGAGTTGGGTCTGCTAATAAAGAAATTTTTATACCACTCCTCTGTGTTTGGCCGTGGTCCTTAGCTTCCGCTCTGCTTAACCGAGTAATTACATTGTGCCAGAATTCTAAAAGCTAGAAATAGCAAACTGCTGAGATCCAGCACATACCTCTCGTCATACTCAGGGACCGCTTTGTTAGAAACTTCATCAATGTGCAAACTGCTGAAGAGAGCAGGTAGCCCAGTAACAGCTAATAAACTGAAAAGCTTGCATGTTACTGGACGAAGGCCTCACATTTGCTCACAGACACGGGCAAGAGGTGCATTCTTGTGGCTTACCAGTTCTCCTAACCAAGGAGATAGTTTCCCTGGTGAATCAGGTAAGGAATGAGGCTACCACATTGTAAGCATACACGGGACCTTTTGGATTTTATACACTCCGAGATCTGAGATTGTGTGCGGAGCAGAGATGTATTCACACATTCTTTGTACTAAACTACCTACCCAAAGGAGAGTCACAGCAAAGCCTTCAATGATTTCTGACATTCTCACGTTTACTAGAAACTGCTAAAGCTCAGCTTTGCCTCATTGTAAGATTTTTATTCCCCATAACTGTCTCCCTCCTGCTTCTCTCCTGCTCAACTTCCCTTACCTCTCTGAAGTGTCTTTTATTTAAATATTTTATTAATAAAGAATTCTCCTATACAGACAATAAAAAAAATTGGTACATCATACATCTTTCTTTGTAACATAAAAACAATAACAAATCCTCATATCAAAAAAGCAGGCATCAGCAGAATGTACTGAATAGACAATGTCCTGCACTATAAAGACAAAAAGAAAGGCAGAGAAAAACAGAAAATGCATAAACAAATATATTTATGATTTTTCTCCTTGATAATAGTAACATATAGTAACAGTAATGACGGCAGATAAAGACCAGCGTGGTCCATCTAGTCTGCCCAGCAAGATGGCAAGAGTAGGTGCACCTGTTGCTCTGTGCAGGCCCCCCCCCCCCTCCCCATGTCTTTGTTTAGGAGTGAACCCACCACTCCGTGTAGGACACCCCTATTTGTTGAGATGGTAGATGGTTCAGAAGTTAGATGGTTCCATTTATTTTGTTTTTATCCTGTTGCTGTAAAGGGATCCACTGTGTTTGTACCATGCTGTTTTGAATTCCATCACCATGTTTGCCCCCACCACTTCCACTTCCAAGCATCCACCACCCTTTCAGTGAAAAAAATATTTCCTGACATTGCCTTTCAATTTACCACCTTGCAGCTTCATGTTATGCCCTCTAGTTTTACAGCTTCCCCGTCTTTGGAAGAGGTTTGTTTGTTCATCATTTCTCTTTAAGTACAAAGGTCTGAATCATATCTCCCCTGTCCCTCCTCTCCTCCAAAGTGTACAAATTTAGGTCTTCAAGTCTCTTCTCATAAGGCTTCTGACGCAGGCTCCAAATCATTTTGGTCACCTTCCTCTGAACAGTTTCCAGTCTTTTTACATCTTTTGCAAGATATGGTCTCCAAAACTGAACACAGTATTCCAAGTGAGGCCTCACCAGTGACTTGTACAGTGGTATAAGTACCTCTTCCTTTCTGCTAGTAATCCCTCTTTGTATGCAGCTCAACATCCTCCTGTCTTTTGCCACCGCCTTGTCGCACTGTTTTGCCACCTTGAGATCATCAGAGATAATCACACCAAGGTCTTTCTCCTGAACCGTGCACACCAACCTCTCGCCCCCTATAGCATACATTAGATTTCTGCTACCCAAGTGCATGACACTGCACTTTTTCGCATTAAATTGTAGTTGCCAAGCATAAGACCATTCTTCCAGCTTTTGTAGATCTTTCCTCATGTTATCCACTCCCTCGGGGGAGTCCACTCTGTTGCAAATTTTTGTGTCATCTGCAAAAAGACAGACTTTTCCATTCAGTCCTTCAGCAATATCACTCACAAATACATTGAACAGTGCCGGGCCCAGGATCGAACCCTGGGACACCCCGCTAATCACCTTCCTTTCATCCGAGTGAGCTCCATGTACCATCACCTTCTGTTGTCTGTCAGTCAACCAATTTCTAATCCAGTTTACCATCATGGGACCCATCTCAAAGCTACTGAGTTTATTGACAAGCCTCCTATGAGGAACAGTATCAAAGGCTTTGCTGAAATCCAGGTAGATGACAAAGAACTCAATCAGATTTGTTTGGCATGACCGTCCTTCGGTAAAACCATGTTGCCTCGGATCTTGCAACCTGTTGGTTTTGAGACAGTTCACTATTCGCTCTTTCAGGAGCGCCTCCATTACTTTTTCCACCACCGAGGTAAGGCTCACGGGCCTGTAGTTTGACACTTCTTCCCTTTCCCCACTTGTGTATAGAGGTACTACATCAGCCATTCTCCAGTCCTGAGGAACCTCTCCTGTTTCCAAGGATCTGTTGAAGACATCCTTTAACGGTACAGCAAGAACCTCTCTGAGTTCTTTCAGTATCCTGGGATGTATCCCATCCGGTCCCATGGCTTTGTCCACTTTCAGTTTAGCAAGTTGTTCTAACACCTCATCATCTGTGAATGGTGTGGGTATTTACTTCACTCCCATTTTTATATTTGGGAGTCACAGCTGGTCCATCTCCAGGATTTTCTTTAGTAAAAACAGAGCAGAATTATTTGTTTAGCAATTTCGCTTTTTCAATGTCACTTTCCACTAATCATGACTTCCTTCCCATAAATTCAAGGAAGGGCTTCCACACTGAGTTAACATCATAACAATTATCTTCATGGATGGAAAAGAGTCTCTCTATCGAGTAAACATACCACACTTCTTGAAGCCAAACTTCCTTTATGGATTTATTGGGTTGCTTCCAGAAACATGCTATTATATGTTTGGCTGCTGCTAGGAGGTGGTCAATGAATTGAAAACCTTTGCTTCACTTAGAACGATGATTATTAAGGTTATGACCTAATAAAAGGGTAGCAGGATTCATGGGTAAACATTCCTTTGTAACTCGGAAAATCCAGGATTAAATTTTAGACCTAAAGGTTTTGATGATAGGGCAAGGCCACCAGACATCTCCTCATTGTCTCCAACAGTAAGGGGAAGCACTTTGAAACATTTTGGATAACCTCTGAGGAGTAAAATAGAGAATTTTGTAACCATTCTCCTGTACTTTTGCACTGACTGAATTTTTCTTCAGACCAACAAAAATAGCTTTCCACTCTTCATTTGTATACTTCTGACTAAGGGCTTTCTCCCATTTACTTTGTAAACTTTCTGAATTCTAATATTTCAGAGTTTAACATATAATTCTCTGTGAATAGGCAGGAAGGAAGTCTTCACATATGGATGACATCTCCGACAGAGCCCCGTGCGGGAACACTCCCCAGCTTTAATTGGAAGCTTTTGGGAGGTGCCTGCCTGCTGCCACAGCACCATCTTCTTCAGTCTTTGCTTTTCCACAGAGCCCCATGGATATTGTTTCCATCCTCTGCTGGTAAATGTTTTTTCCCCTTCCGGGGCCTTCCTGGCGAGTATCCTGTTAGTACCTGCTGTCGGTCATGTCTGTCGTGGTTCCTTCAGCAGTTCTAGTGCTTTCGGTACATTTTCATTTCTCTATTTTCTCTGTGGCCTGACCAGGCCTGCAGTCACCATCGAGCCGTTTGATGTAGCAATGGCCATTTTCCCAGACATGTTCCAGAAACCATCCAGTGGGTTCAAGAAGTACGCTAAGTGTTCCAGGACCATTTCTGTCACCGATGGGCACAATTGGTGCCTCCAATGCCTGGATCCAGATTACCAGCCCTTTTCTTGCAATTTGTGTTTGCAGATGACAAGGAGAGACCTGAGGGGTCAAAAGAAACAGAGAGAATCCCTCTTGGCCAGAGGTCTGATTCAGCATCTTCGGCACTGCCATTGATCTTGATGACGTCCCAGGAATCTGCCGACTGCATTGATATTGAGATGTTCTCGGGCTCAATCAGAGCTGAGCACCCACATTGCCCCACATTGACCATTGGTCAATCTCTGCCTGGAGTCAAGAGGATTCAGCCTTGTCTCTGTCGGCATTGAAGGGGGATCCATTTGACCACCAGGCAAAGGCCCAGGTGCCATCGGTATTGGAGCCCTTCCAAACGAGACATCAAGAGTGATGGGTGTGTGCGGCCCATAAAGGTACCCCGAAGAGAAGACTCCTCAACCTCCAGAGTTTCAGAGGGACACCAACCAGTTCCCAACAGCCGAGGCTATGCCAGTACTCCTGCATGGATGCCAGAAACATTGGTTGAAGATGCTCAGGCCCCAAGGCCTTCACAATTGGCAGGCATGGAGGAGTGCCTCCTTCGGGGACTCGAAGTCTGCATCACCTCATTGCTGGAGAAACACTTGACTGGTGTTGTGCAGCTGATCCTTGAGATGCACGTCTGCCTGCGGAGGCATCAATGTCGGAGCATCGAAGAGATCTGACACTGGTTCCCGGTGGGGCGATCTCTCTCTCAAGTGTCTCAGGTTCCGATGCCCCATCAAAAGCTCAGAAGCCCTTAATGCATCATGGATCCCATAGAAGCTCACATACTCCTCTTGAGGCAGGAGGGAGCTCTGGGCAGAGTCTCAGAAGTGCTTCAACTTCCTTTTGGAGTCTGACTCTAATGGCTGGGTGACCGATGTGGAATTGGAGAACTTGTTGGAGGGCAGGTCTTCTGAGCTCCCTTAAGACCCCTCCCTTCCACACAATCAGCAGAAGCCTCCTCTGGAGGACATGTCCTTCCAGGATTTCATGAGGGATATAGCAAAAGCCATCCCATTTTCACTGGAGATGGAGGATGAGTCCAGGGAAGAGGAGTTGGAGATCCTCCAGTACTCCTCGGTCCCTAAGGAAGCAGTGACTGTGCCAGTACACTTCATCCTGCAGCGGCTACAAATGAGGATGGGAGAACCCCCTCTCTGTCATGGCCAGCAATGTGCCACAGGACACACCATCAATGCTCTGTAGCATCTGGGGTTCATCATCAACTACCCCAAGTCCCACCTCTCTTCAGCCCAATGCCTGGAGTTTATAGAGGCTCAGCTGGACACCCTCCAGGCCAAGGCTTTCCTCCTTCAGGAGAGGTCAGAACGCCTCAGGGGGCTAGCTGCAGGGGTACAGTGATCCGGTCGCTACATGCCTGGCTGCTTCTCTGCCTGCTGGTCACATGGCCTCCACAGGTCACGTGACCCCATACGCCCGACTGCAAATGCAGATGCAAGGCAGCTGGTCCCAGATAGAATCCCAGTTGCAAATCAATCTGCTGGAGCTCTGGGTGATATTTCTTGCTCTCCAAGCCTTCCGCCACCGGCTCCAGCGCCAATTGGTGCTGGTCCAGACCGACAACCAAGTCACAATGTTCTATGTGAACAAACAAGGGGGCACAGGGTTGTACTCCCTCTGCCAGGAGGCAGTAGCCCTCTGCTCTTATGCAGCACATAGAGGGACACTCCTAAGAACGGTCTACCTCCCGGGCCAAGACAGTGTCCTAGCGGACAAGCTGAGCAGAGTCCTTCAGCTGCACGAGTGGCATCTGTATCCCAAGGTGGCCTCCCAGCTGTTTATACTCTGGGGTCTCCCCCTGATGGACCTGATCGCCAGCTCAGACAACTCTATTCTGCTCTGCTTCTGTTCCCACCAGCCGCACCCATTCCGGGTGGCAGCGGACTTGTTTCTCATTCCATAGATAGAAGGCCTCCATTATGTCTTTCCCTGACATCACTGGTCGCCAAGACCCTCTTCAAGGTCCAGCACGATAGGGCATCACTAATAATGATTGTTCCCTGGTAGCCCAGGCAACCCTGGTTCCCACTGCTTCTCTCCCTGTTGGTGGCGTCGCCAATTCCCCTGGACCGAGCCCTAGGACTACTCTCACAGGAGCAGGGCTCTCTCCTACACCCCAACCTGGAGCCCCTGTCACTCATGGCTTGGCTGCTGAAAGGATTGTGTTAGCTCCCTTCAACCTCCCACTGGATGTGGAGGAGATTCTTCTGGCCTCTCGTAAGGCTTCCACAAGAAGGGCGTATGCCAAGTGGCACTGATTCTTGGTATGATGTACCAAAAGACCGGCAAACCCATTTTCCTGCTTGGTACAAGCAGTACCCCAGTACCTGCTTCATCTGTTGCAGGTGGGACTAAAAGTTCAACTCGGTCAGAGTGCTCATGCGTGCTATTGCAGTGCCACCACCTTCTATTGAAGGTAAGTCCCTCTTGGCTCAGCCCCTTGTATCTCGATTCTTGCGGGGCCTTATGCTATACAAACCCCCCATCCGCCCTCCAGCAGTGGAGTGGGATCTCAGTGTGGTGCTCTTGCAGCTCACTAAGCCGCTGTTTGATCTCCTGGCTACCTGCCACTTGAGGTACCTCTCCTGGAAGGTTGTCTTCCTTGTGGCACTCACATCAGCTCACAGAGTCCAGGCTCTGATGGCAGAGCCCCCCTACACGAGATTCTACAAGAACAGGGTGGTGCTCCACACACACCCCAAGTTTCTACCAAAGGTGGTGTCCCCATTCCACCTCATTCAGAAGGTAGTGCTCCCCACCTTCTTTTCTAGGCCTCACGCTGGCAGGGCGGAGACCTCCATACTTTGGATTGTAAAAGGGTCCTGTCCTTCTATCTGCCATGGACTCAGAGCCACCACAGAGCACTTCAGCTTTTTGTATCCTATGACCCCAGTCGTCAGGGGCTCCCAGTGACTAAGCGAACTCTGTCCGCTTGGGTGCAGACTGCATTACCCTCGCCTTTGAGTAAGCAGGGATCTCACTGGACTGCATCAGGACATGGCTATTTCTGTGGCAAATCTGCGTTCCGTCCCCATGATAGAAATCTGTCGGGCCACCACCTGATCTTTGGTCCATACCTTCGCAGCTCACTACTGCCTGGAGAGGGAGTCCCGATGGGACAGCACCTTCGGCCAGGCCATACTCCGTAATCTCTTCGGGGTGTTGGCAGCTCCTGCCCTCTGACTCTTCTATGTTCAGGCTACTGGAGTGCTGGTTCTCCGCCGGACACTTTAGTCTTGCGAGACTCAACTGCTGCTGATCACTGCTCACCCTTTGCAAGTCGCCGTGATGTTTTTTATAGGTTCTCTGTAGCCTGTAGCTGAGGACTCCAATATGTGAGGACTGACTTCTGCTTGTTCCCGGAGAAAGCATAGTTGCTCACCTGTAACATGTGTTCTCCGGAAACAGCAGGAATCGGTCCTCACGACCTTCTGTCCTCCCCTTGGAATTGCTTCTTTACTGTATTTTATTTTTGCCGTCTTAGCTATGTCATTAGACTGAGGCAAGATAGCACCTTTGGGCGGGAAGGGGACCATGCATGCGTGGTGCCACTCCCAAAGGCTTTCTTTGAAATCTGGGGAGTTGCTTCCACAGGGGCTCCATTGGCGCCACTGTCACCCGTATGTGAGGACTGATTCCTGCTGTCCCTGGAGGACACCTGTTACAGGTGAGTATGCTTTTTGGCCCCTAGGGAGATTAAGAGCCACATGGCAAGTGTGGTGGTTCATAAAATTGATAGTACCTCTTATGTTTTCAGCTCCCTGGCAGTCCTTTTTCAAGCCTGTTTGATCTTTATTTTCCTTAGATTTGTAGGGCTTATGGAGTACCTTAATTTTTGTTCCATGTTCTCAAGGAAATAAATCAAATCTGCACACCAACGTAATGAAATATAATGCAGGACAGGATCTCTGTTTAAGTTCCTGGTATATGTCACGCCTTCCTTCTCAGCATATAACAGTAAGTTCAGATTGAGCTAGTTCTCTTCTGTATTTGCTAAAAGAGCTATCGATGACACCGAAAAGTTCAAACTGCCCAATAACTTTATATAAGTCCTTTTTAGATTAAAAAGAAAATGCTAAACTGATATTGAAGCGATATTCCAGTACTTTCCTTTTAGATATTTTGTTATTTTAATCTTATAAAAAAGAGAGACCCTTAATATTTTTCACAGGATTTTAGGCTGTTATATGTCATTCTTTTGCAATCTCTGTACACCGTGCCAAAATTCACCCACCTTACCTGCACAAGACTTCTGGGCATCTCAAAAAAATGTTCCCTGGATGGAATCTGCAAGTTATCAGCTCACTGAAGGATCAAAAAGAGGAAAAGATGATCATAAGAACCTCTCATCAGTTTATCCAAGACTTCATATTTTGGACATGCCGCTGTCCTTCGGTGGAGACATAAAATGTCTCACACATGCAGCTGCATCACTCACCTCCGACCCATCAATTCAGGCCTCAGCATAAACCTCATTTCATGCAAGGAGAAGCTTTGCATCAGAAAGCTTCAAGCTCTTTTGCAGCAAGGTCTTTAGAGTAGGTTGATTTATCCTAATTCGTAAAATCTAAAACATGTTTGGGCATGCAAAATTCAGTTAAGGCCTTCTCAGGCTCATGTAGCACCTACACTCCATATCCACCATCTTTCATGTTTATCAACATCCACTTTCCCCACCAGGTATCTTTTTTTGGATTAAATGTGGATTTTTTTTCTCACCTTTCCAAATCCAAGCTCAAGGCATATTACAGCTGATATGTACAGTCTTAAGTTTGAACTTGAGGCAATGGCCAGAGAAGTGATTTGCTCAAAGTTGAAAGGAGTGTCAGTGGTAGAGGTGGGATTTGAACCCTGGCTTCCCTGGTTCTTAGCCTGCTGTTCCAACTGCTAGACTATCCCATTTTCTACATCAGTAGTCACCAAATGGTTTGGGCCAAGGACCTTATTGAACATTTCCAATCACTAAAAGGGCTGGAGTATTTGGGTCCTTCCTTCCTCCCCCAGCTACTAAAAAGTTGCTCCTCCAAGGCTCTAGGGCAATAGTTTGTGGACCATTGGCATCTTCTTCCTGCCTCAATGGTGCAGCATCTTTCCCTTCCTCTTCTTTCCCCATGGATCCAGCATCTCTCCCTCCATTCCCTCTTGCCATGGGCTCAGCATCTCTCCTCTCCATCCCCATGGTCTTTGCTGGCCTCTAAACCTCCCCACCTCCCCTCAGCTTGCAGTTCAGCATCTCTCCCTCTTTCTCCCTCCCCCCCTTGCTGTCCTTCCTTATAGTTTCTCCTCAGCCTCCACGCCCCACCAACCAGCTCCTCTATCTTCACTCCTTCCCCTCACAGTCCTCCCAATTGTCTTCATATCCAAGAGCATCATCGGCAGTGGCAGTAATTTGCAAATGCTGCCTCTCGCCAGCCGGGAGCCTCTCTGCTGCCTTCTGCCCTTGCTATAAGCAAGAAGTAGAGTCAGAGGGGCAGGAAGTGGCAGAGGAGAGGCAGTATTTGCAAATTGCTGTTGCTGCAAGTGATGCTGTTGGTCTTGGGCAGGGGTCTCAAACTCAAATTGCTTTGAGGGCCGAATGAGGACTTGTAAAGTAACCCGGGGGCCGCATAAGACACGGGCCTCATTTGCATAAGGGGCCTCATTTGCATAAATATTTGCATAATGTTGCATAATGAGTGCATGGATAAAGAAAGACTAGAAAATTTCTATATTACTATAATCCAGTGCCAACCGCCAGGCACATTAGGAACTACTACTAACACTGCCCATTTGGAACCCATAGCAAACCCCCCGTATCATAACAGCACTACCAGGACTCACAAAGCACCAGACCCTACCTATCAAAAGGCAACACTGCAAATATTAAATCAATACATTTCAGAGAACAATACATGACCTACTGGGAAAAGAGAACAAGTAGCAATGTCAAATAGGAATTACACAGAATACCTCAGCACTGTAGAAATAAAACTATAAATAATTTCTTGTACCAAAGCACAGACATTAATGATGCACATTTCCCAGAGCTGACATATTCCAGTTAATAAATTCAAAATAAAGAGATATTTTTCTACCTTTTGTGCATTTTTTTTCAGTTGCAATTGCTCCAGCCACTTCTGGTTTCTTCGTGTCTTCTGCTATCTCCATCGTCTGCTGTCCATTTGTCCTTTCTTCTCTCTTCTAGTTTTTTTCCATTCTCTCTCTCTACATCTGCTTTAACATACTAATCTTTCTCCTTTTGCTCTTTCCTCATTCCTATGTCATCCACTCAAATTTTACCCCTCCATCCTCAATCCCCACTTACTCTCCCAATACCTGGCCAATTGTAGATTTGTCTTCTCTTCCAGACAAAATATTTTTCCCCTCTCCATTTCACTTTCCCAGCTCCATCCCATTCTAATCCTCCCCCAACATCAGCTCCCTTCTAGTTCCAGCCCCACCCAGCATCTGCTCCTTTCTAGTCCCTGCATCAGTCCATTTCCAGTCCTATCCTAGCCTCACCATCAGCCCATTTCCAATCCTAGCCCCCGATCAGCCCATTTCCAATCCTAGCTCCCTCCCCTCACAGCCCATTTCCATTCCAAGCCCCCCTCCCCATCAGCCATTTGCAGTTCAAGCCCCCCTTCCACTCAGCCCATTTCCAGTCCTAGCAACCCCCCCAGCCCATTACCAGTCCTAGACCCCCCATAGCCCATAACCAGTCCTAACCTCCCCATAGCGCACTTCCAGTCTTACCCCCCCATCACCCCATTTTCAGTCTTACCCCCCCCATAGCCCATTACCAGTCCTAGTCCCCCCCATAGCCCACTTGCAGTCGTATCCCCCATCACCCCATTTTCAGTCCTAGCCCCCACCATAGCCCATTACCAGTCATAACCCCCCCCTGCCAATAGCCCACTTCCAGTCCTAACCCCCATCTGCCCATTTCCAGTCCTAGCCCCCACCATAGCCCATTACTAGTTATAACCCCCCCCAGCCCATTACCAGTCATAACCCCCCCTGCCAATAGCCCACTTCCAGTCCTAGCCCCCACCTGCCCATTTCCAGTCCTAGCCCCCACCATAGCCCTTTTCTAGTTATAACCCCCCCAGCCAATTACCTTTATTAACCCCCCCTGCCAATAGCCCACTTCCAGTCCTAACCCCCATCTGCCCATTTCCAGTCCTAGCCCCCACCATAGCCCATTACCAGTTATAACCCCCCCCCAGCCCATTACCAGTCATAACCCCCCCCCTCACCCCTCTGCCAATAGCCCACTTCCAGTTCAGTCAGCCCCTCCATAGCTCATTACCGGCCAACAAAAAAACCCCCAAAACCCTGGCTTCTGCTGCTGCCGTTGCCGCCGTGGCAGCAGCAGAATCAATTGTCAAATTTAAAAAAAAAACTGACTTCTGCTGCTCAAGCAGCTGTCCTGCGGCCCCTTTCCCTCTGCCCGGAGATCCGACTCTGCTCTCAGCGGCGTGCTTTTCAAGCCGCGACGAGAGTATTCCCCTCTCGCGCGGTTTTTCAAGCCGCGCGAGAGGGGAATACTCTCTTCGCGGCTTGAAAAGCACGCCGCTGAGAGCAGAGTCGGATCTCCGGGCAGAGGGAAAGGGGCCGCAGGACAGCTGCTTGAGCAGCAGAAGTCAGTTTTTTTTTTAAATTTGACAATTGATTCTGCTGCTGCCACGGCGGCAACGGCAGCAGCAGAAGCCAGGGTTTTGGGGGATTTTTGGTTTTCCGCCGTCGCGGGCCGCACAAAGTTGTCTCGCGGGCCGCGTGTTTGAGACCCCTGGTCTTGGGTATGAAGGCAAGTGGGAGGACCATGAGGGGAGGGAGGGAAGAGAGGTGTGGGGGAGCAGGGAGACAAGTGGCATGGGCGATTTCCAGTTTGGCCTATGACGTGGTGGCATGGACTGGGTGAAATGGGTCTGCAGGCCATTTTTGCCTCATAGATCGTAGTTTGGTGACCCCTGATCTACACAGTGTGCAGACTTTCCCTTCTTTCCCATGACCCTTCCATTCTTTCACATCTTTTCTTGTGTTACTTGCATTTCTGGTACTTGCTGCCCTCCACCCCTTTTTCATTCTAGAAGCTGCAGGAGTAGACTAGCTATAAATCATCCTGCAGAGAGCCAAGGTTGGGCCAACTCCAACCTTTCCACCTTCCTATTACACTCTGGTAAGTATGAGAAAGAGAGTGAGCATCAATCACGCACTACCACTTCCATTCCATCAACAACACATCCTGAGGCAGAGGACAATTAAGAGGCCGCCTTACAGCTCCCTCATGCACTGAGTTAAAATATTTATCCTGCCCGACAACCCTTTAAAATAGCTACTACACCTTGTTGTCCACACCTTAGGCTGCCTTGTGATCTGATCCTGGCCGTAGGTCTGCTGCAGAGAAATGTTCTCTTATGTGAAAGAATGCTCTGATATAATGCTATACACCCTTCAAAAGAGAAAATAATTGTTTAACAAGATGATAATTTTGCAGATTCCTTAGATGTCTTGCACACCTTCCATCTCCCCTCCAGCCCACTGGTGGGAGTTAGTCTGAGAGCACAGAGGTCCTCAGTGTTCCTAGTATGGGGTTAGGGTTTGGCTGGCAAGAATGCCTAGATTGCATCTCCTACAGATTTAGAGAAAAAAATATCCTTTTACTAAATACAAAAGAAAAAAGAAAAAAATTCAAGTAGATATTGACATTCAGGCTGACATGAAAATGGTGTTCAAGCCCATAATTGGCAACAGTTGTTGTTCACTGAAGGTCAGTTTCTGGACCTAGAGTTGTGCACACTGAAGAGCCTCAATGCTGCAACCATCCCCTGCTATTGCATCGTTCTTTGTGATTAGTTAACATGTTTTTTAATTCATATTATGCTTTCTTCCCAGGGTACCAGAGCACCTAGTGAAGAGCATAACCTGGCAGACACTTCAAGCAGTTAACTTCTGTCATAAGCACAATGTAAGCTTTTTAAATGTCCACTATGCTGAATGGGCAAAGTAGGATAATTTTTATACCATAGAACGAAATGAAATGAAATTGTAAGGGTAAAACAAAAGTAACATTTCCTTGTGGTTACTAAAGACTTGATGTTGTAGGGTTTTGCTGGGTGCCACCAGTTGTTCCAGATGTTTTATGTGGGGGTAGCAAAGCTACGTCTAAATGTATGTGAGAAAAGGCTCAAATAATCCCAAAACTTAATTTAATTGAAAAAAGCATTTATAGCTTACTTGTACCTGTAAACAGTATCCAAGGCACAGAAAAATACTAGCAGGGGTTTATAACAATAACCAAATAATAAGCAAAACTTACTAATACAGAGTCTGGCTGTTTCAAGATCATCTCAAGCAACACATTTTTTTTCATTTCTGTGTTTAGTCTGAGTCTGACATAATATCTATACTAAACTTAGTGCACTTTATTACTTCCATTTTATCTCGCGTTTTTTGCGCACTATAATTTTAAATTCAAGAAGAATTTCAGTTCACCAAACTATATGCTAACAAGTGCAGTGCCGGATTTAGCTATACGCCATGTACGCCATGGCGTAGGGCCCACAGCTGCAAAGGGCCCACAAAAATTGAACTAGTTAGGCTTTTTTTTTTTTAATAAAATAAAAAAAAACCTGCTGGCTGCCGCCGCGGGGCCCCCTCTGCTGCCGCGGCAGCATGGACTGACCCGCGGGGGCCCCCTCTGTAAGCTCGGTCCCTCCCTCCGTGCCTCCGTGTCTCCCTCCGTGCAGGCTGTTAGAGACGCGAAGGCAGACTGTCTCCTTCTGCCTTCCCGTCTCTGTTAAGCCCGCAGGGGCTGATGGGAAATTTCCCATCAGCCCCTGCGGGCTTAACAGAGACGCGAAGGAGGACAGTCTGCCTTCGCGTCTCTCACAGCCTGCACGGAGGGAGACACGGAGGCACGGAGGGAGGGACCGAGCTTACAGAGGGGGCCCCCGCGGGTCAGTCCATGCTGCCGCGGCAGCAGAGGGGGCCCCGCGGCGGCAGCCAGCAGGTTTTTTTTTTTTAATTAAATTTTACTTTAGGCCGGGGGAGGGGGAGGGGGTAGGACTGGTAATTGGGGGGGCTGGGACTGGGGCTGGAAATGGGTTGGGACTGGGACTGGAAATGGGCTGGGACTGGGACTGGAAATGGGTTGGGGGGATTAAGGCTGGAGGTGGGCTGATGAGGTTAGGACTGGTAATGGGCTGTGGGCTGTTGGGGGGGGGTTAGAACTGGTAATGGGCTTTGGGGGGGTTAAGACTGGTAATGGGCTGGGGGCTGATGGGGGCTGTCTGGTAATGGGCTATGGGGGGGGGCTAGGACTGGAAATGGGCTGGGGGGGGTTAAGACTGGAGGTGGGCTGATGGGGTTAGGACTGGTAATGGGCAGATGGGGGGTGTTAGAACGGGTAATCTGTTTTTGGGGGTTTAGACTGGTAATGGGCTGTGGGCTGAGGGGGGCTGTCTGGTAATGGGCTATGGGGGGGCTAGGACTGGAAATGGGCTGGGGGGTTAAGACTGGAGGTGGGCTGATGGGGTTAGGACTGATAATGGGCTGTTGGGGGGGTTTAGAACTGGTAATGGGCTGTGGGCTGATGGGGGCTGTCTGGTAATGGGCTATGGGGGGGTTAGGACTGGAAATGGGCTGGGGGGGTTAAGACTGGAGGTGGGCTGATGGGGTTAGGACTGGTAATGGGCTGATGGGCTGATGGGGGGGGTTAGGACTGGCAATGGGCTATGGGGGGCTGACTGGAAATGGGTTGATGGGGTTAGGACTGGAAGTGCGCTGATGGGGGTTAGGACTGGTAATGGGTTATAGGGGGGGCTTAAACTGAAAATGGGGTGATGGGGGTTAGGACTGGTATTGGGTTGGGGGGTTGCTAGGACTGGAAATGGGCTGATGGGTGGCTAGGACTGGAAATGGGCTGATGCAGGGACTAGAAGGGAATGGATGCTGGGTGAGGCTGGAACTAGAAGGGAGCTGATGTTGGGGGAGGATTAGAATGGGATGGGGCTGGAAGAGTAAAATGGAGAAGGGAAAAATATTTTGTGTGGGAGGGATAAAAAAATCTACAATTGGCCAGGTATTGGGAGAGTAAGTGGGGATTGAGGATGGAGGGGTAAAATTTGAGTGGATGAAATAGGAATGAGGAAAGAGCAAAAGGAGAAAGATTAGTATGTTAAAGCAGATGTAGAGAGAGAATGGAAAAAAACTAGGAGAGAAGAAAGGACAAATGGACAGCAGACGATGGAGAGTTAGCAGAAGACATGAAGAAACCAGAAGAAAGTGGCTGGAGCAATTGCAGCTGAAAAAAATGCACAAAAGGTAGAAAAATATCTCTTTATTTTGAATTTATTAATTGGAATATGTCAGCTCTGGTAAATGTGCATCATTAACGTCTGCGCTTTGTTTAGTACAAGAGCAAATTAATGTATAGTTTTATTTCTACAGTGTTGTACATTCCAAGTTTGGCTTTTGGGATTCCCAGTTTAATTATTGTCTTCCTGTTTCTAAAATGTGATTACTTGTTTGGTGATGGTCTATGTTCTGCATGTGTAACTGAGCTGAGGTGTTCTGTTTATATAATTCCTATTTGACATTGCCACTTGTTCTCTTTCCCCAGTAGGTCATGTATTGTTGTTCTCTGAAATGTATTGGTTTAATATTTGCAGTGTTGCCTTTTGATTGGTAGAGTATGGTGCTTTGTGAGTCCTGGTAGTGCTGTTAGGATACGGCGGGTTTGCTATGGGTTCTAAATGGGCAGTGTTTGTAGTAGTTCCTAATGTGTCTGGCAGTTGGCACTGGATTATAGTAATGTAGAAATCTTTTAGTCTTTCTTTATCCATACACTCATTAAGAGGCACGTTTACTAAAAGTTAGTATATGGTAACATTATGCAAATATTTATGCAAATGAGGCCCCTTATGCAAATGAGGCCCACACCCCCCTTGGGCCGCCCCTGCTGGGGGCCCACAATTTTTGTTGGCATAGGGCCTCACTCAAGGTAAATCCGGCCCTGAACAAGTGCTTTAATTTTAGTGTTTGTTCTTTGCAAATATATAGAAAAGAAAACTGAATCTGGAATTAGCTCCAGTATAGAAAAGTACTCTACATTTTTTTACTTCACTTTTAGTGTTAATATTTAACTACAGTCTTTGAGGTGAAGTAAAGCTTTTAACTTCCATTCACTTCAGTGGAAGTAAATGGAAATAAAAAAAAAACATCCACAGACTTGGGCTTCCCAAGTTCAAGACCCCTAGACATCAGATCTCCAATTAGAACCCCAGGTGCTGGGAGACTCAGTCTGGGACCCTCATCCAGTAAACTCCCCTCCTTAGTGCACCCCACTAAACCCACCCACCCATTTATCCCAAACCCTAGCTCCTATAGGAGGTATATCAAGTAAAATAAAACTATAAAATAAAACTGCTGCCAGCTGAGGATTTAGATTAGCTCGTTCAACAAAGTTTTCTTCTAACCACTTAGTGGATGCCTGCACAATTCTCACTCTTTCTTCAGTAGTAAATAAAGTAAACAAGAGCTGATGACAATCTGACCAGGTAGGCTGGTGCATTTGCATAATACTGCTTATTAATTCAGTTAAATCTTGAGGCTTGCTAGTATAGGATGCATAATGTGTTTTCCAATTTAACAAATCAGTTTTAGAAAATGGTACGTAAATCAGGCTGGTAGGTCCTAAAGCCATCTGTCCCTGATCGTCCCTGATAGGCAGTCCAGGTACCTGACGTAGGGGCATTACTTTTTTACTGGCACCTCCAATACTTCTTAAATCGTATGTTTTCTGAGAAAAACTTTCTATAACTGCAGGAGATTCTATACTTGTGGATGATTCTGAACTCTCAGTTTCGTCAGTAGTCTGTCTCCCTGAAGTGCTAGGACTTTCAATCGGGGAGGTCTGCCCTTCCCCCAGCCGCAGAGGTGGCACATCAGGTCTAGGCAGTGCTAGTGTAACAGAATGCTGCAGTGATCGTGTTAGAATTTCTGGAGACTCTGGGGCAGAGTATATAGGCAATCCCCCCTTCCCGGGTCTCTGTTCAACTGTGTCTAATCCTCTTGCTAACATAATTTTTCTCAACTCATAATACTGCCTTATCCAGGGTGGCTGCTTCTCACAAATATCTAACCAAGAGTCTATGTAAGGAAACTGATCTGGATAGCGTTCTTTCACACTCTTATGCACAGAAGAAATAATTCTCACATTGAAAGTACCCTCACGGGGCCATGCACTGTTTATTAACGGCCACTCTCTTTCACACAGCACAGCCATTCTATTAGGAGACATTGTAATACCATAATCCCCAGTAAACCCTTTATTAAAGTTCTTGATCATGATTTCTAATGGAGTTTGCGTAGACTCTATCCCACCCATTTTACGTGTAATGTGGTGCGTCTGTACTACGTAATCACGTACAACAAATTATTACTTCAAACAGTAGGAGAGGGAGGTCGAACTGTGGGGTAAGGGGTCCTCACAGCTCTAGAGACAGATAGGGACACAAACAGCAATCACTTCCTCTGTTTCGCGACCTAGGTGAAGTAAAGCTTTTAACTTCCATTCACTTCAGTGGAAGTAAATGGAAATAAAAAAAAAACATCCACAGACTTGGGCTTCCCAAGTTCAAGACCCCTAGACATCAGATCTCCAATTAGAACCCCAGGTGCTGGGAGACTCAGTCTGGGACCCTCATCCAGTAAACTCCTCTCCTTAGTACACCCCACTAAACCCACCCACCCATTTATCCCAAACCCTAGCTCCTATAGGAGGTATATCAAGTAAAATAAAACTATAAATGACTGATATTTAACAAAATATTTTTTTGTCAGACTTCATGACAGTGAAGCTGCAACCATTCAGCTACATATATTATAATGGTCCATTTTAATTGTATTATATATATATATATATATATATATATATATATATATATATATCAATGTTTTAAATGTTAAGAAAAATGGAGTAGTATGCCCTTGTTACCGGACTTGTATAAGAATGTTCAGATACGTCTTATATCTGTATTGTATGATCGGAACCCTGATGCAGAAGCTGAATAGATTTCACAGGTACACTACCAAAAAACTGCCTCCAGTTTTGCAACTGATTCCTATAGATTTTGGGGTGCTGAATCCAGGAAAAATAGCCAAAATGTTCCATCACGTCACGTTTTCTTGCAAAATTAGATTTCTTACCCATATAAGGAATGTTCACATAATTTCTTTTTAGCCGACTACAGTTTATTTTCTTGGCCCAAAATAGAGGTTGTAATGGTTAACTAACTAGAAACACTCCCTCATGATATTTTAGAGTGTTTTGTATTCATTTTATACATTAACAGGACAATTGGGAGGCGGGGGGCTAAATCCAGTACTCGCGCTGGCGCATGTTCTTTCCTGTTCGCCTCGCCTCGTTCGCTCACTCGCTCAAACACGGTGGTTGCGACATGAACGTTCCTGTCAAATTTCAGTTTCTTGCAAGTTCATTATTACCTTTTGTTTGCTCAGTCGTAATCCAGCTTTATTCCGAAGTGGTTCACTACGGTTGTAGTTTGCAGTGCTGTGTATTTGTGATGGCTCACAGAGCCAGAGGTTGCGTCAACTCTCCGGACAGTTTTTGTTTTATTTCTGGGGAATATACCGTGAAAAAGCGGCAGAGGAACATTTCTGCATTTATTAAAAAAGTATATTTCGCCTATTTCGGTTTGAAGTTAGGCGATCAAGACAAACCGTGGGCTCCTCACAAAGTGTGCAAGACGTGAGGAAGATCTACGCTTATGGATGAAAGGTAAAAAACAAGCATTTCGTTTCAGAATACCTATGATGTGGCGTGAACAAAGAGACCACAGCAGTGACTGCTATTTTTGCTCTTGCATTGTGAAGGGATACAACTTAAAAAATAAGAACGTAATAAGTTACCCCAACCTTCCCTCAGCAATTAGGCCTATGCCTCATAGCAACGAAGTACCTGTGCCTGAACCACCAAAATCTTTGGATCATATTTGTGTGGACGGTTCTGATCATGATGAGACTCATCAGATGGCTTTTCCCGATGAGTCCAGTACTTCCGAGTTTGAAACTGAACCAGATCCGAAACCTGAACTTTTCTCTCAAGCTGAATTGAATGATTTAGTCCGGGATTTAGGACTCCCAAAAGATGCTGCCCAACTGCTAGGTTCTCAGCTTAAACAGAAAAATCTATTGTCACCAGGAACAACTTTTTATTGGTACCGCAACCGCGAGACACAATTTTTGAAGTATTTCAGCAAAGAGGAAGATTTGGTATTTTGCAACGATATATACGGAGTGATGGAAAAATTTAAACTCAAGTATGATCCTGCTGAATGGCGGCTGTTCATTGATTCGTCAAAAGACAGCATAAAAGGTGTTTTTCTTCATAATGGCAGCACATTCGCTTCAGTTCCTATTGCTCACTCTGTTATTCTCCAAGAAAAATACGAGAATTTGGCCCTGATTCTTCAGAAGATTCGTTATGATGAGCATAAGTGGATGATTTGTGGAGACTTTAAAATTCTATCCATGCTATTAGGGCAGCAATCCGGTTTCACCAAATATCCCTGCTTCCTTTGCTTGTGGGATAGCCGGGCCCGCGACCTACCCTGGGGGAAAAAAGACTGGCCAATTCGGGAGTATTTGAGACCCGGTGAGAAAAATGTTCTTCATGAGAGCTTGGTACCTCGTGATAAAATTCTATTACCACCTCTCCACATTAAGTTGGGTCTCATTAAGCAATTCATCAAGTCCCTTCCAAAAGATGGTGAGTGCTTTCGGTACCTTTGCTCAAAGTTCCCCCGACTTTCTGAAGCAAAGCTAAAGGAAGGAGTGTTTGTTGGCCCTGATATAAGGAAACTCATTTCAGATGGAGCATTCGCTGAAACGATGTCTGAGAAGGAAAAAGAAGCCTGGGATTCCTTCAAGGATGTTGTTCTCAAATTCTTGGGGAACAGGCGGGATGAGAACTATAAGGATATTGTTGCCAGGATGCTCAATGCCTTCAAAGAACAAGGCTGTAACATGAGCCTGAAAGTCCATTTCTTGCACTCCCATGTGAACTACTTTCCCGAAAACTTGGGGGCGTACAGTGAAGAACAAGGTGAAAGGTTTCACCAGGACATCAAGGACGCAGAGAGAAGGTACCAAGGAAGATGGAACACCACTATGAGGGCTGATTTCTGCTGGTTGCTGCTGCGGGAAACCCCAGATGAAAAATACGCCAAGCAGCGCACCAAGAGAAGCATTCGGGGGAAGAAGAAACGGGCCCACCAGGAGATTGATTGACCCAAGAATGACTTTAAAATCTAAACTGTGTTGACAAATATCGTGTTTTTACTAAACTTTGAAATAAAAATTTGCTAGTTATTACCACAGTGTCGGATCTCATTTATTAGAATTTTATTTTCACACCATCGGGTGTTTGTCTTCATGTATTGCAATGGTGCGGTTTGCGTTTTCTATTCTTACATACATACCTGTACAACATTTTATGCACATTTCTTTGCTTTGCTTTGTGTCTAACCTCGCTCTTATATGCTCAATGTTTGTGCACATGTATGTGGCTGTTTTAAGTGCAGACAATTTTGCTACCATCACAGTGTGTTTTGTTGACATTACTCTATTCTTATGTGCTGCCTTGTTACAATTTTCTTTATTCTTATTTGAATAACTACTAAACAATTAGTATAAAGAATTCATCCAAGAAACTTTTATCTCGATCGCACTCAATCTGAAACATTCACCTCAAACTGCTAACCCAATGTAGCAAAAAATCTGTACGTGATGGAGCAAATTGGTTACCAGATTTGGATTCAGCGCACCAAAAAACGTAAAAATCAATCGAAACATTAGAGGCAGTTTAAAAAAAACATTTTTTTAGTGTACCTGTGTTTTCTTTGAAACGCAGCAGCCGTGGTTGGCAGTTAGGTGATCTAATATGATAAAGTTATGGACTTATCTATTAATTTAAAACATTAAGATTTTGATATTTACTTATTTATTTAGACAGATTTGTATACCACCATATCCTACAATCAAAGTGGTTACATAATGTTACATCACAGTTGGAGGGTTACATCACAGTTGGAGGGTTACGTTTAACAAACAGGAATTTTACAACATTTAACATGATGGTATTTAACATGATGGTATTCATATTTTTTTGAGAGCTGTTTTGGTTATTCCACGTAATCTTTATGTTTTTTGGTGCACTGAATCCTAAAATTACCTCCATTTTGTCATAGGACATCATGTTTCCTGACAATTTAGGTAACAATGTTAAATAAGGCAATACCTCAAAATAAATGGAAATAGACTTATAAAATTAAAGTTTTATTACAATATTTTCATGAAAATCCTTTTTTGAACTGAAATGAGCTCACCTACACACACTAAACTCGACTCTTCTTCCTTGTGAGGCTCCTCTTGGTGCATTTACGCTTGTGAGTAGCATCTGGAATGTCTCCCTGAAGCATCCAACAGTAGTCTGCCATCATTGTAATGCTCCATTTTCCCTGGTATCTCCTTTCCATCTCTTTAATGTCTTGGTGGAATTGTTCACCTTGTTCTTCACTCACAGCTCCCAAATTTTCAGGAAAGTAGTCAAGGTGGGACTGGAAGAAATGCACTTTCAAACTCATCAGGCAACCTAAAGCTTGAAATGCTTTCAGCATTCGTCCGACTATCTTTTTGTAGTGAGGATCTTTGTTATTGCCTAAAAATTTCTGTACGACTTCTTTAAATGCAATCCACCCTTCTTTTTGAGGATCCGTCATGGTATTGACAAACTCTTGATCAACTATAAGCCTTCTAATGTCTGGTCCGACGAACACACCTTCCTTCAATTTTGCCTCCAACAGGCCGGGAAACTTGGTGACCAAGTATTTGAAGCATTCTCCATCTCTTGGAAGTGATTTTACGAATTGCTTCATCAATCCCAATTTTATGTGGAGAGGTGGTAGAAGAACTTTATGGGAAGGTACCAAAGTTTCTTGGAGGACATTTTTTTCACCGACTGTTAGCACCCTCGGCTGCCAACTCTTCTTGGTCCAGTGATTTTGTCGGTCTCGACTGTCCCATAGACACAGGAAACAAGGATATTTGGTATACCCAAGCTTGTTGCCCGAGCAGCATGCACAAGACCAAGTCCCCACACACTTGCCAACCATGGTCTTCATATTTAAGTTTACGAAGAACCAATTCCAAGTTCTCGTAGTGTTGTAGCAAAGTGCAGTCAATGAATAAATCCAGGAGTCAATTGACAGGGTCTAAGCCAGTTTAATGTGCACAGGCCCAGTCAGTCAAAGCTTCAAAGTAACTGAGCGAAAGTTTGTACAGAGACATAACCATTTATACCTCTTTTTCAGTTTGATACATGAAAGCTTTCTATTGGTTCTAACTTGATACATGCAAACTTCTCATTGGTCTTACATTCCCTGCACCTGTCCAATTAGAAATCCCTCTGGAGCCTAGCAACCGGCCCCCTCCTTTAGGATTGCTTGAACAATGGTACAGTTCTAAATCTCATTACTTTTCTACTGCAAGGTTAACTTCGGCTTCTGGAATGCATATTCTGTAACATTTCTGTTCTTTCACACACAAGAGAATAATAGAAGACTTATGGATTCATAAAAACTCCTTATTAAGCAGTTTAAAACAGCTTTCTCATTTTCCACATTTTTTTTGGTTCTTTTCTAGTTATAATGTAGCAGCAAAGCGCAGACAAACCAATGATACCAGGAGTCTGTTCAGAAGGTCCAAATCATTTATTTGTGCACAAGTCTCAAGCAAGACAATTTCAAAATGGCTGAGCAAAGTTTTCAAGCATTACAACAACTTTTATAGACTTCTGTTCCATTCTAGGTATAGAAAAACATTTCATTGGTCCCGGTACGCTCCCGTACCTCCCGTAGCCCCTCTATTGGTCCCGGTACTGATAAGTTTCTCCAATTATGTTCCTTCTGTGGGCTTCTGTAGGCATGACACCTGCCTGCCCCCCCTTCTAGTCCCAATTACAATGGTCAGTTCATCAACTTGTTACTTTCACACTTTCAAGGCTATGGGACCATTTGTGCGTGCAGAAGAGCAAGGTTCTGTAACTCATCTGTCAGCACTCCTCAATATTTCTCTGCAAATGTACTCTTTCTTATCAGTAACTTTAAAACACATCTTTTCTGTATTTTTCCATTTCTTAATTCTGCAATTCTGCTTATCTAAGCTAATTCAATATTTCTACTGAGTTCTTTCTTACAATAGCAGCATATTGGGGGATGTGCAATCCTATATGCCTCTCCACAGGCCTCATTTACAGGTCAAGCTAGCCATGCTGGCCTGCCTATGTCAGACACCGTGGGTCACAGGCCTGCACCTGCCACATTCCCCCCTTTGATTAATCTCACCCTATTACTTAATAAGGTGTGAGAATTAAATCACTTTCCAGAAAATTCACATCCTGATTAAAGGATTCTTACTAGTTCCGCTAGGGCTAGCTTTGTATAAAGCCATTATTCTAGTTGCGGTCTTCCGCTCTACTGTACTATCAATAGCACTATGAAGGGAACGCATACAACATGGGATTAAACATGGTAAGCAGAGGACAACAGCAACAAGGATTAGTACTAAGATAATGAAAGTCTTAAATCCTCCCAGCCAAGAGAAAAGGTTAGCAAACCAATTAGGAAATTTCAAGGCGTGCCAAGTCTGTACTGGCACATAAGCATGTCTTTGCATATCTTTAGCAATTTCTTCAACTACTTGACCTTTATCATCTATTTTCAAACAGCAATTAGTTAAATTCAGTTTACCACATACTCCTCCTTCAGCTGCTAATAAATAATCAAGTGCTAAGCGATTTTGGTATATGGCAGTGCGCATCTGAGTACTTTGTCTAGCTAAAAGCGTAAGAGCATGACTAGTTTCATTGGTTATTATTTCAACTACTGCTTGTAAGCGAATAATACGATTAATCATATAGACTGGGGTTCGGTAGCCCCACATACCATCATCATTCCAAGTGGCAGGTCCATAATACTCAATAATTCTTTCTGGTGGCCAATCATCACCTTGCCATTTCTCCCACTTGCCTATCTGTAAGGCCTCTCTTTTCTGTCTAGATGCTCCTTTGTGTTTGTGGGTAGTATATACAGGGTATCCTAATTGTTCTCCATGTTCAGTGTTTAACAGGAAGAAAGAAGGTCTGATGGTTCCTAAGACACATGCTCCTCCCCATTGTGGTGGGAGTTGCGCATATGCTCGGTTTCCACAGATCCAATATAGGCCAGGTGGGGCTTGCCAGGCTTGGACTTTGGCAAGGTTAGTCCATAGACCTGCAAGTTCAGGAAATCTGGCTAATGGGTTAGGAGGTTCAGGATGTCTGATTCCTGACCACCATGCTACCTTCTTAGTCGTGGCATTATAGTACTTCTGGCTAAGACAGACCAGCTGTCCTACTTTTTGGGTGAACTGGGGTCCAGTTCTGGCAAAGCAAAGACGTCCAACGATTGAGTGCGCTAACACCCATTCACTGGTTGTCTTGTGTAATTCAGTCTGATTGTAAATCATGGAATAATTCAATTCTTGGGCTTCCCAGGGCCATTGGTCTCCCATTTGGGTTCCGCCACAGAAATAACAATCTGTGATCTTAAGACTAGATACTACTGCTCCGGCTAATTCTAGAAACAAATTCTGTGAAGGGTGAGGGATCTCAAACTTATTTACATGCATAGCTTCATAAAAGGTATTATGAATATGATATTTAGATGACTTGTGGGCTTGGGTATTCAATCTAACATACACAATGGTCCCTGGATCTGTTCCTCCTCCAGCAATACGTAAACCAAACTTATATCCTTGCTTCCATGCATGGGGGTTATGTACACGCAAATGTAAAGGGTTACAAGCATCTTTCTGACATTTATCATTTGTGGTTGGCTTGGTTAGAGTAGCCATCCGCTTATCTATTTTCTCATCAGTTATACCAGTGTTCCAGGTAGCATAAAAAACACATTCCCAATACGGGCAATAGTAGTCTGCCGCTGTAGCAGTACTATACCCTGGTTCCTTTTTACCTGTACACTTCCTCCATCCTGTGGCTCCTTCTGGACACATATACTTATGGTCATTCCGATACGCTTTCTCCCATGTACCACAGGTGGACTGACTATCTCTATTAATAGCATTACATGCATCAAAATTCAAAACAGCAGGTTTAGTAATGTCCTTAAGTGGTGGTGTAGCAGCTAATATAGGTCCATCTGCATCCTTCCATCTTATTTCCAACGTGTAATAGGATGGATTCTGATGCGGATTATAGCATGCTTTAATTTTGCCATGAGTGCAAACATTTAGTTCAGTGGTGTTATAGATACACCGAGTTATTGTTCCCTTGCAGGTATAGTAAGAATGGTAAAGCAAAGTCTGAGTTACTTTCAGTCCAGTTCTAGTAGAAGTAATGCAAGCAGTGCATGGAGGTAGAGCATAAGTCTGTTCAAAACCTCCAAAGAAGGCAACCAAGGCAAAGCAGAAGCAAAGATACATGTTGATGTTGATTGGAGTTCTTCTGAATCCTCAGCTTGCTGATCTTGATCACGACGGTCTATTATTCTTCGTCCCGTTTGCTAATGAAGCAATTTAACGGTTGCTGAGTGTTGATTGAAGATCCTCAAGGTGTCCAGCACACATTAACCAACTTAGCAATTCAGTTGGCTTGTGAAGTCTGGCTTAGTCAATGTAGTCTCGAAGTAGTGTGTCAAATCACACACACAAATTGGGTTCGTTGAAACAAAGCTGTTGCTGCATGGAAAACAGCAATCCTCTTCGAAAGACTTGGCTACTGCAAAGCACTTGTGATGAAGTGTCTATGCTGCTGGTTGCCGTCTCAGAGTAACTCGCAAGGGTACATCAGGGTGCTGCTCTGCTGTCCACCGCTCTGGTTCAGGATCGGCGGCGGGCTTGACTCGGCTGTGGTGGATCCAGGCGTCGATCTCGGCTACCTTTACTGCAGTTGGGGTAGACAGGATGACGGTGTACGGTCCCTTCCAATGGGGTTCCAACGGTATCTTCTTCCAATCTTTGATCCACACCGAAGTTCCAGGCTGGTAGGGATGCAAGGGTTCCGTCAAGTTGATAGGCAACTGGTCTTGGATCCACGTATGGAGAGTCTGCAGAACAAAACTAAGAGCTAGGAGTTCTTGTCTGGTTACTTCTGAACCAATCTGGGCTAGATTTCCTTTGACTCCCTGCACTATTGGTGGGGGTTTACCATACAAAACTTCAAAAGGGGAAAATCCTGTTGACTTTACAGGGGCTGAGCGTATTCTGAGTAAAGCTATGGGGAGCACTTGGGGCCATTTCAAGTGTGTCTCCTGACAAAGCTTAGACATTTGGGCTTTCAATGTACGATTCATTCGCTCAACTTTCCCTGAACTCTGGGGTCTGTATGCAGTGTGGAGCTTCCACTGTATCTGCAAAGCTTTTGCTAACTGCTGAGTAACTTGGGAGACAAATGAGGGTCCATTGTCTGACCCTATTACTGCTGGAATTCCAAATCTGGGGACAATCTCTCTCATTAAGGCTTTGGTAACTTCTCGGGCTTTCTCAGTTCTGGTTGGGAATGCTTCTACCCACCCAGAGAAAGTACAAACTAATACTAGTAGGTAATGGTATCCATTAGCTTTTGGCATTTCGGTGAAATCAACTTGGAGGTTGTGCATGGGGGTCACACCTCTTGACTGAACTCGGGGTGCTGTAATAAGGCCTTGCTTGGCATTATTCTTGGCACAGATTTGACATTGTCGGGCTACTGAGGCTGATATGGTTGTCATCAGAGGGATGTAGAAATGTGGTCTGAGTGCTTTCTCCATAGCACTCTTTCCATAGTGGGTGGCTTCATGAAAAGCTTTGACAAAGGATGGTCCTAACAGTTCTGGAATTACTATTCTTCCCGGAGGTTGACTGCCTTCTTCTGGTGACAGCTCAATCCATCCATCTTTCAATACTCCATTTTCTTTGTCACAATAGTAATCCAATTCTTTGGTGGTATATCGTGGGGTCCATAAATTCAAGGGTACTGGAAACAATGCTGCTTGCATTGGCATAGCTTGTGGGGCAATCTGTCCTGTCATAGCTGCTTGTCGTGCTGAGGCATCTGCGAATCTATTCCCTCGAGCAACTTCTCCTTTTCCTGCTTGATGTCCTCTACAATGCATGACAGCTACACGTGTTGGGGCCCAGACTGCATCAAGTAACATCAATATCTCGGGACCATATTTGACTGATTTTCCTCCGGATGTGATGAGTCCTCTTTCTTTGTAGAGAGCTCCATGGGCATGCAAGGTAGTGAAAGCATATTTGGAATCTGTATATACATTTAGCACAAGTTTTTCTCCTAACAACAATGCTCTGGTGAGTGCTATCAATTCGGCTTTCTGGGCTGATGTACCTGAGGCTAGGGCTGATGATTCAACTACTTCGTGTTGAGTGACGACTGCATATCCGGCACAGCGTCGTCCATCAAGGATGAGACTGCTCCCATCAACGTAATAGATCTGGTCAGGATTGTCTATGGGCACATCTGTTAAGTCAGGTCGACTAGAGAACACAGTTTCCATGACTTCGATACAGTCATGTTCTGGGAGTTCTTCACTGATGGGTATCAAGGTAGCTGGGTTCAAAGCATGGCTCACTTCAAGTTGTATCTGTGGGTTTTCACATAACATGCTCTGGTACTTCAACATTCGGGAATTGGTGAGCCAATAATTTGCTTTTTGTTCCATAAGGGCAAGGACTGCATGTGGCACAGTGACTCGTATGTTCTGTCCTAGTGTGAGTTTGTCTGCTTCACTCACTAGTAGTGCTGTAGCCGCCACTGCTCTCAAGCAGGGTGGCCATCCTTTGGCCACAGGGTCCAATTGTTTCGATAGGTAGGCTACAGGTCGTTCCCAATTTCCTAATTTCTGAGTCAACATGCCTAGGGCATTTCCCTGTGCTTCATGTACAAACAAGTGGAAAGGTTTGTGGACATCTGGTAGTCCAAGTGCTGGTGATGACATCAGTTCTTCTTTTAACTTCTGGAAGGCTGTATCCTGCTCAAGTCCCCACTCCAGTGGTGACTTCTCTTCTCCTTTTGTGGCTTCATACAGTGGTTTGGCAATTTGGGCAAAGTTGGGTATCCAGATTCGGCAATATCCTGCTGCTCCCAGAAAGGCTCTAACTTGCTTTCTGGTTGTTGGAGTTGGAATTCTACATACTGCTTCTTTTCTTTCTCTGCCTAATCTTCTGCTTCCTTGGGTAATACGAAAACCCAAGTATTTCACTTCTGTTTGGCATAGTTGTGCTTTGGCTCTGGAAACTTTATATCCAGCTTCATTTAGTAACTGCAGGAGATCTTGGGTGGCTCGTATACATTCTTTTTCTGATATGGCAGCTATCAACAGATCATCCACGTACTGGAGAAGTACTCTCCTCCCCGGGGCTACTGGATAGCTTGAAAGGTCTTGATTTAGTGCAGCACTAAAGATGGTAGGTGAATTCTTGAATCCTTGGGGTAATCTTGTCCAGGTGAGTTGGCCCCCTCTTCCAGAGATGGGGTCCTGCCATTCAAATGCAAACAATATTTGGCTTACAGGGGCTAATCTTATGCAAAAGAATGCATCTTTTAAATCCAGTACAGTAAAATGGGTAGCTTCAGCGGGTATCAATCCTAGAAGAGTGTAAGGATTGGGTACAACTGGGTGTATAGTTTCAACTGCATCGTTTACTCTTCTCAAATCTTGCACTGGTCGGTAATCATCTGTCTCAGGTTTCTTCACTGGCAAAAGTGGGGTGTTCCATGGGGATTGACATACTTTTAGTAGGCCATACTCAAGCAATCTCTGTAGGTGGCGATGAATGCCTTCAATTGCGGCTCTTGGGAGAGGGTACTGTTTGACGTGCACTGGTGTAGCACTAGGCTTGAGGGTTACAATCACTGGAGCTATGTGTTTGGCTAGGCCTGGGGGACTGCCTTCTGCCCATACTTCAAGTGGTGCATGAATGTTCTTTAAAGTTTGTTCAAAATAGGTATCTTGAATCGAATCATCAATGTAGTATCTCCACTCTTCTTCTCGGGGTACTGTCAGCAGCATTATTCCTGCTGGTTTGGCTTGAGAATTCACTGTCATTTGCATTTCTCCTTGTTCGGAGAAAGATATCTGTGCTTGAAGCTTGGCTAGCATATCTCGTCCCAGTAGGGGTACTGGACATTCGGGCATGTAAAGGAATTGATGAGTTACTTGCTGTCCTCCTAGACTGCATATTCGGTTTTGTAGAAAAGACTTTGTGGCTTTGGCACCAGTTGCTCCTATAATGGTGACTGCTTTCTTGGTGAATGGGGCTATCTTTTTGTCTATTACTGAATGTTCTGCTCCAGTATCAACCATAAAGTTCATAAATTGGTCTCCTATTTGTATTTCGACCATAGGCTCCTGGAGACCTAAAGCAAACTTGGAGCCCGGTCTGTCCTAATCCACGTCATCCTCTTCATGGGCCTGCGTGGCCAATGCTTGGATGGCTCCTCCTCCCCTCTCTCGCTGGAATTGTTCTCGATTGGCTCCTCCTCGGCCTCGGGGACGGCCTCGTCTTTCTTCTCGCCACTGATGATCGTATTCGTCATCTTGCTGGGCGTCTTCGAGTTGCGGGCACGTATCTCTCCAATGTCCTTCCTCTTTGCAGTAGGCGCATTGGTTCACGCCTAGTCTCTGGGTCCGGCCTCCGCCTTGACCCCGCCCTCTTCCTCTGCTCCTTCGATTAGGGACACCTCCCCTTTTCTTTTCAACTATGGCCGCAGCCAAAAAATCAGCTTTCTTCTTCATCTTTCTATCACATTCTCTCTGTCTTTCAGTATCACGATTCACATACACTTTATGAGCGACTTCCAATAACTGTGTTGCATTCATGCCCGCAAACCCTTCTAATTTCTGTAATTTACGTCTAATGTCTGGTTGAGACTGGTTTACAAAAGCAGAATTCACCATGCATAAACTTCCTGGTGCCTCGGGATCATAGGGAGTATACATTCTGTATGCTTCAGTTAATCTTTCATAATAATCTGCTGGGCTCTCATCTATTCCTTGGATAATTCCTGCTACCTTGGAAAGGTTCATAGCTTTTTGGCCTCCTCTTCGCAGGCCTTGTAAAAAGCCTTGGCGAAAACGGGCTAGGGCTGTGGATCCTTCATCTGTATTTGGATCCCATTGGGGGTCTTCATTTGGGAATTCTCTCTGAGCTGCTTCTCTACGATCTATTATATTCTGCCCCTGCGCTGGAGCTGCAGGGTTTTCTGCCATCCATTCGATAGCTGCTTTTCTAATTCTTGCTCGTTCTTCTGTGGTAAATAGGGTGGTCAGGAGCTGACGGCAATCTGGCCAAGTGGGTTGGTGAGTTTCCATAATACTAGTTACTAATTCTGTCAGCTCCTGGGGCTTACTAGTATAGGAGGCATAGTGCGACCTCCAATTTAATAAATCCGTTGTAGAGAACGGGATATACACATAAGTTAGGGGTCCCGCTACCACTTCATCATTATCATTCTTTACGGGCACCCCCGGGACTTGCCTTAAGGGAAACAGTTTGGCTGTCCTAGGCGTCATTTGAGTCTGGGATCTAAGAGCTATTGTCGTTGTCTTTGCAGGAGTTGCTGTCTTTTTCTCAACTGGTTTTGCTTTGGGTTTTTCTTTCACTGGCTTGCTAGTGCTGGCGCTAGCTTCCTCAATTATTTGTACACTTTCCTCTTCTTCCTCTTCTGGAGGATCCTCTCTTTCTTCTTCTTCTAATTCCGCTTCTGGCTCACTTTTTACATCCTCCTCTTCTCTTCCCGCTAACTCCCTCTCTTCCTCTTCTCCAGGAGGAGGGAGGTCAGGGATTGGGTCTCGCCTCGGCTCCGGCGGTCTCTGGGGTGCTGGGGCAGGACGCCGCCGGGCTATTCTTACTGGACCTGGGGTTCGGGGCTGCCTGAGGACTACTTCTGGGGAATCGGGATCTGCCAAGATGGGTTTCTTCTTGGCTTTCTTATCCTGCTCTTTCATTCTAGGCTGTTCCTTTCTCTGTCTAGAATCTGTTTTAGCTAACATTATTCTGCACTGTTCCTCATAACAGCGCTGCGCCCAGGAGGGCGGATCTTCACAAATACTTAACCAGGAATCTATATAGGGGTACTGATCGGGGTGCGCTACCCGCACTCTACGGTGTATTGACTGGATAATCTCTACGGTGAACGTTCCCTCTCGGGGCCAGATGGGGTCTAGATCGGGCCACTCCCTAGTACACAAAATCTGCAAACGGGCTGCTGTCATTTTAATACCATAATCTCCTGAATATCCCTCTTTAAAATGTGCGATCATACATTCTAATGGAGTGTTCCTAGTAGACTCCGCCCCTCCCATTTCGATGTGTGCGCGCAACAACAGACAGAAGGGAAAAGGTGGGCGGACCGTGGGTAAGGGGTCCTCACGGCCCTGGAAACGTATAGGGAATACAAATAACAAGACAAGACGACAATCGCTTCCCCCTTTTCGCGACCTGAACGCGGTCGCCCGGTCAGGAAATGCGCTAATCAGGGGTCAGCTTTCACTTGGTCCGTGCTGCCAGACCTCTCAGTCACACTTCGTTCACACACTCATGCTAGCAACGTATTCCCAGAATGCATTCGTTTCTATCTATTCTGACTAGTCTTTTCCAAGTACAATTACAAAAAGGATGAGGGTTTCACCTAGCGAATTCCCATGCCAGGCTACTCGGCTCTTCCTTGAGAGTTGATCAGGCTCTCTTACCAATTCCCAATATCTCGAGATTACAAATTCCAAATTCCAAGTTCCAATGGCAGTACTGCTCTTTCTATTTCTGTCTAGACCCAAAATCAAAACTATACTCACCGGATCCGGTCCTCAAAACTTCCCAAGCAGGCGCATGAGTTGGACCTCGGACTCCCCTCACTCGGGTTCGAGGCGTTGACTCCAGCCGGGCTCGTCACCCGCCGAGGTCCGACCAGCTCCCTCCGATACAAGGGACCGGTGGCGCCAGGGAGCGGCCCTCGTCGGAAGGGCGCGATCCCGGCAGGACCAAGCCTATAGAGGCGGAAAGTCGTGGTATATTGCCCTATATACACTTTGATTCCACAACTTCCCGGCCAACGCACCAAGGAATATGTAGCAGCAAAGCGCAGACAAACCAATGATACCAGGAGTCTGTTCAGAAGGTCCAAATCATTTATTTGTGCACAAGTCTCAAGCAAGACAATTTCAAATGGCTGAGCAAAGTTTTCAAGCATTACAACAACTTTTATAGACTTCTGTTCCATTCTAGGTATAGAAAAACATTTCATTGGTCCTGGTACGCTCCCGTACCTCCCGTAGCCCCTCTATTGGTCCCGGTACTGATAAGTTTCTCCAATTATGTTCCTTCTGTGGGCTTCTGTAGGCATGACACCTGCCTGCCCCCCCTTCTAGTCCCAATTACAATGGTCAGTTCATCAACTTGTTACTTTCACACTTTCAAGGCTATGGGACCATTTGTGCGTGCAGAAGAGCAAGGTTCTGTAACTCATCTGTCAGCACTCCTCAATATTTCTCTGCAAATGTACTCTTTCTTATCAGTAACTTTAAAACACATCTTTTCTGTATTTTTCCATTTCTTAATTCTGCAATTCTGCTTATCTAAGCTAATTCAATATTTCTACTGAGTTCTTTCTTACAATAGCAGCATATTGGGGGATGTGCAATCCTATATGCCTCTCCACAGGCCTCATTTACAGGTCAAGCTAGCCATGCTGGCCTGCCTATGTCAGACACCGTGGGTCACAGGCCTGCACCTGCCACAATAATAGGAGTTAGGATCCAGGCCTAACTTACAGGCCTTTCATAGTAGCAGGCCATGCTAGGTCATAGCCTACCTCATTCCCCCCTTTGATTATTCTCACCCGCAAGTGAGAAAGGGTGAGAATTAAATCACTCATTAGTCAATTAACACATTATACAGGTGTAATAGCATCTTCGTGTGGTATAGGGTAATATTGCCACATAGCTAATATCTTTGTAGCTGCCTTCCTTTCTACATTGCTATCAATGGCTGCTGACTTTATTAAACTGTGATGAATCCAGGGTTCGAGTTTTGCAACTTTAACTGCTGTTGGGGTTAACAAGATGACAACATAAGGTCCCTTCCAATGCGGTGTCAACGGTGTCTTTCTCCACTCTTTGATCCACACTGAGACTCCAGGCTCGAGAGGATGCAGGGGTTCTGTTAGATGAATGAGCAGCTGGTCTTGTACCCACGTATGAAGATTCTGCAAAACAGAACTTAAAACCAATAGTTTTTGTCTAGTAATTTCAGATCTAATCTGTTCCATATTTCCTTTTATTTCCTATATAATAGGCAGGGGTCGCCCATACAGAATCTAAAAAGGGAAAACTCCTAAAGACTTAGCAGGGGCTAAGTATATCCTAAGAAGGGCTATAGGAAGAACCTGGGGCCACTTCAGGTGAACTTCTTGGCAAAGTTTGGACAACTGAGATTTCAGGGTTCTATTCATACATTCTACTTTTCCTAAATTCTGAAATCTGTAGGCAGTATACATCTGATAATGTCAATATCTCGGGGCCATACTTAATGGACTTGCTTCCTGAGGTTCTGGTCCGTCATTCTTTATGGCCCCAGGTGCATGCAAGGTTGTAAGGGTATACTTGGAATCTGGGTACACATTTAGACAGAGCCCCTTTTCCTATTGTTAGTGCTCTAGCAAGAGCTATCAGTTCAGCTTTCTGTTCTGAAGTTCCTGAGGCCAGAGCTGAGGACTCAAATACCAGATCAAGGGTCACTACTGCATATCTGGCACAACAATGTCCATTAATGATGACAAGACTGCTTCCATCTACAAAGAAAGTCCGTCCAGGGTTCTCCAAAGGAACATCAGTCGAATCAGGGTGACTTGAGAATATAGTGTCCATAGTTTCTAAACAGTCATGATCAGGGGGGTCAAGACCAACTGGTAACAACGTAGCAGGATTCAGAGCTTGACTGACCTTCAATTGTATCTGGGGGTTTTCACACAGCATACTCTGATACCTCAACATTTGTGAATTAGCTAGAAGTTTCCTTTGTGTTTCATAATGGTTAGAACAGAGTGTGGTACAGTAACTTGAAGATTGCTCACTAGGAGGGCTGTAGCTGCAACAGCTCTCAAACAAGGGGCCAGTCTTTTGCAATTACATCCAATTGTTTTGACAAATAGGCTACTGGTCATTGCCAAGATCCAATGAGATTGAGTCAACATTCCTAGAACATTTCCTTGTGACTCATGAACATAGAGATTGAAAGGTTTTCTGGACAGCTGGTAGACCCAGAGCTGGTGATAACATCAGAGCGGTTTTCAAAGATCAAAAGGCTGCATCCTGTTCAAGTCCCTATTCCAAAGGAGACTTTTCCATTCCTTTTGTAGCTTGATACAATGGTTTTGCTAGCAGCGCAAAATTGGGGATCCATATACGACAGTACTCTGCGGCACCCAAGAAGACTCTCACTTGCCTCCTGGTGGTTGGAGTAGGAATACTGCATACAGCTTCTTTGCGTTCTGGTCCCAGGCGTCTAATTCTGCTGGACAACTGGAATCCTAGGTATTTAACTTGTTTGACATAATTGCGCCTTGGCTCTTGAGACTTTGTATCCAGCCTCATTAAAAAGGTGCAAGAGTTCACTGGTGGCTTGTAGACATTCACTTTCTGAGTTGGTGGCTATAAGCAAGTTGTCCACATACTGGAGAAGAACCCTTTCTCCTGGGTTCACATAGTAGCTGGAAAGATCTTGATTTAAAATAGCACTGAAGAGAGTAGGTGAATTCTTGAATCCTTGAAGTAATCTAGTCCAGGTGAGTTGGCCCTGCCTTCCTGTTGTGGGGTCTTGCCATTCAAAAACAAACAAAAGTTGACTGGTGGGGGCTAGGCGCACACAGAAAAAGGCATCTTTCAGGTCCAGGACGGTGAAATGAGTAGCCTCAGCGGGGATCAGTCCCAAGAGAATATAAGGATTTTGGTACCACTGGGTGTATAGTTTCAGCTGCATCATTCACTCGCCTCATATCTTGTACTGGGCGGTAATCCCCTGTCCCAGGTTTCTTTGACTGGGAGAAGGGGGGTGTTCCAAGGTGACTGACATTCCTTGAGAAGTCCATACTTCAGCAGTTTCATCAAATGGCAGTGGATTCTTTCAATGGCTGGTCAAGGGAGAGGATGCTGCTTCTCATGCACTGGTTCCACTCCCAGCTTGAGGGTGACAATGACAGGGGCTATGTTCTTCACTAGGCCAGGTGGATTATCTTCTGCCCATACTTCAGGTGGGGCTATGAGGTTGGTAGGTATACAGGAACTAGCTGGCTTGATTGGAGATGCACTATAGAACCGCTACTCTTCTTCTCGGGGAACAGTCAGCACCATCAATCCAGCAGGCTTTAGGTTCACAGTCATTTGCATTTCTCCCCTTTCAGCAAAAGATATTTGTGCCTGGAGCTTAACAAGCATGTCTCGGCCCAGAAGTGGAATAGGGCATTCAGGCATATACAAGAACTGGTGCGTTATTTTCTGTCCCCCTAGTTCACACATGCGGTTCTGCAGGAGAGGCTTTGTGGCTTTAGCCCCAGTAGCTCTGACAATGGTGATACATCGAGAAAACAAAGGGGCTACTGGCTTTAGTATTCTGCTCCTGTATCCCCCATAAAGTCCATATATTGGTCCCCTATTTTCAGACTGACCATAGGCTCCTGGGGACCCAGGGAAACTTGGGAGTCCGGTCTGGCCTAGTCTTCATCCATGCTGTAGCCCTCTTCGGCTGCCACTCACTCTATAGCTGCTTCCCTCTCTTGCTGGAACACTGTGCTCGGTTTATTTTTTTCTAAAATCAAGTACTCCCTCCTCACCTCCTGGGGGTGGAGTCAAAATACGGGCATTCACTTCTCTAATGTCCTTCTTCTCTGCAATGGGTGCACTGATTCACACCCAATTGAGGCCTTTCACTTCCGCGGCCTCTCTGAGTACTTTTAACTGTGCCGTGGCTTTCGATCAAGAGGGGGTGCACGTCCTCCTGCTACGGAGGTGGCTGGTGACATTTGCAGGGAGGTATCCCCCCCCCCCCCGGCTCTGCTTGGGGTGGTGGAAGAGCTGAGGGAACTGGCCTATAAAGATAATAAACGGGCAGGGGTTTTTTTTCTTTAAAGATTTAACCAGGAATCCTATGTAGGGGAACTGATCAGGGAACATTCTCTGTACAATCTAATAAACACGGGAAACTACGGGGCCAAGAAGTAACTAACACTAGCCACCCCCCTTTCACAGAGCATTTCTAATAGGGACAGAGACAGCTTATGTCTGTAGTCTTCAGCAAAGTCCTAATAGGCCCCCTTCCCCCCATGTGCTTGTCTACAGACAGAGGGGGCGGGCTGCATTTCCCTGTGCACTGAGCATAATAGATGTGTGTGCTCATTCTAAATAAGAACAATTTAGATAAAGTCCTTAAAATATAAAACTATTATTTTGCAACATGTTATAACAACAATCCCAACAGAAAGAACTATAGCTCCTAACATGACGGCCACATATCTGTTACGTATGACTGGAATAAAATTACTTGGCATGAAAACTAACTGCCAGCCGTAATCAGCATGTCTCTGCAAAAGAAATTACTTTAAATCTTACAGTTTTAGGAAGCAGATATTCAAAAGACATTCCGAATACTTTTTCCATAAAGTGGGTGGATATCTAGAATACATATACATTTATTTTTTTTTCTATCTTATTTTTATTAACAATAAGTATGTCTTCTATGAGGTGCTTGCTGCAGTATATCAGGAACTAGAATTCAAACACGATGAACTCCTTATCCACTCAGGATTTAAATCACTTTCAAGTCGCGATCTGGTACTACTGGCTCGGAATGGTTCTTAACCTCTACTTCGTAGGACAAAGGGAAAACAAAAGCAGTTTCCTGAATTTCTCTATTATTTCTGCTTGGACCATAAAATCTGCCTATCTGATCGGAATAAAGTATTTATTTTAAGGTAACATGCCGTAACATGTAATACTAGCTCTACAAAATCCTCCTCACTTGGTCCGTACCACAAAGCAGGGCTGAGATATAATCAAGAACAGCTGAGGAGCTCAAACGGGGTTAATAAGAACTTAACCCTTTCCAGGCTAAGCCCAAAACTATCGGGATTCAAAATTCTGACTAAACATTCCTATTAAATGATATATAATACATGACCATAGCAGAAGGAACATCACTATTAAAACATATTGAATAAAACAGGTACAATTTTCCTAAAATAAGCACAAATTAACCCAGCTACAAAGTGTTGAGATTAAGCCTTCACAGGGTTAAAAAGACACTGCACATTCCTGTCTTCAAACACGCCCCGTCTCTCTCGCTAGCTAGCTTCATGCTGTGCTGAAGGAACAAAAAGCTAGAATGAATGAAACAGCTTCTTGATTTAAACGTGATTCCTGCCTTCTTAATACTATTTCTTAATCGGTAAACTGTCACAAATTACCCAACAGAATAATCTTACATCATACCAGAAGGGAAACTCGCGGTTTTAACAGATAACAAAAATCAGAGACAAACAACAAACAGTAAGAACAGACAAACAGGAACTGTGCTTCTCAGACGTCCGCTCTCGCTCGGCCTGTATTTCAAGACTTCTCACTCACACAAGCAATCATATTTTTTTTTTATATAACTTTATTTATAAACCACCAATCAACAACAAGAACAAAACAATAGCATCTCCGGGGGGGGGGGGGGGGGGTTTGTTCCACCCACAGGAGCACAAGACAAACAGAAACAAATGAGGTGGATTTTAACATTTTATCCCCACTGACCCCACCCCACCCCACCCATTCCTCCCCATCCTCCCCCCTCCCCTCCCTCCCCTCCCTCCCCCCCCCGCACTCTTGAAGCAGTGTTGTCCCCCTTACATCCCATCTACTCCAGACACCCTCAACATGGGCCTCCTCAACTTCCGACCTGTAGAATCTCATTACGACATCGAGCCCCCAGCTGCTGGATATAGGGCTCCCAGACCGCCATAAAGGCCGTCCATCGTTTGACACTGCCCCGCACCCCCCACCGCTCCGTCAGCATCAGCTGATGAAAGCAATTCCGCCACTCCCCAAAAGTAGGAGCCGAGGAATCTCTCCACAGTCGGAGAATAGGCGCTTTCCCCACCAGACAAGCCTTACGTAGTAACAGGCATTCCCCTTGCTTTGTTGGGCAGGGAGAGGGTATGCAGTCCAACACCACAAGGGAGCCGGACCAACGCAATCTCCGCTGCAAGAGGCCCCCTATAAAAGAACAGATCCTAGCCCAATAAGATTCCAATACTTTGCAGTCCCACCACATATGCAGCAGGGTCGCCATGGGCTCTGAACAGCGGGGGCAGCGACCATCAGTCGTCAATTGACTGCGCAGCGCCCATCTCGGCGAGAAGTGGGCCCTAGTAAGGTATTTAAATTGTATCTCCCTCCACCTCATCCCCTGCACCAGTCTTACTATTCGTCGCAGGGCCGCACGAATCATACCCGGGGCCACCTCACTGCCCAGCTCGGCCGCCCAGTCATCCTCCACCCTCCGGTAATTCGGAAGGGTCCCAAACCGTGCCAAACGGGACTTGAATTCGGAAATCGACAACGGTGTCTCCCTCCCCAACCCAAAGAATTCAAGGATCTGCGCAGAGCGTTCGATCTGCAGAGCGTCTCGTGATAAAGAAGAGACATAATGGGTCACCTGAATGTACGCAAAACAATGTCGAGGGGTCAAATCATATTCCCGACTCAGCGTCAAAAAAGATTTACATTTCCCTGCCGAGTCCACTAAGTGTCCTACGTTCCTTAATCCCCGCTCATGCCACTCACGAAAAAGCACGGAGTCAGATCCCGGGATGAAGGATACATTCCCCTGTATTGGAAGCCAACTAGAAGTTTGCCAGGGCGTGCCCCAGGCACCATTAAGAAATTGCCAGGTCCGCCTAGCCGAGCTAATGAGCACACTGTGCACAAGGTAACTGGGAAGATTGCGATTCTCCCCGTGAAGAACCCCCAACAATGTTAGCGAGGCCACAAAGCATTCCTCCAGGGCTTTGGGTGTATAGAAGGCTGTCCCGCCCAGCCAATCCCCAACATGCCTTGTTTGACAAGCCAAGGCGTAAGCCTTCAGGTCTGGGAATCCCATCCCTCCCTCTTTCCATTTCCCCAATAACCGAACCCACGGTATGCGGGCTCTACCGCCTTTCCAAAGAAAACTGCGAAAGCAGGCCTCGAGGCGGCGCATATCGCGATGTAACAGCCACACCGGTAGCGTCTGCAACCAATATAGCAATCGGGGTAGTACCACCATCTGCACTGCTGCCACTCTCCCAGACAGGGACAGCGGGAGGAAGCTCCAAGCCTTCAACTGTATCTGAAGGCGTCGCAGAGTACGATCAAAATTGCATCTATACAGCGACGTGGGCTGGCGAGGCAACACAATCCCCAAATATATAAACTCGTCAGTCGCCCACTGCAACGGGAACTCCCCTTCCCATGCAGCCCGCAACTTACCCAAAACATCTAAGGCTTCAGATTTCTCCTGATTAATGCGCATCCCCGCAACCTTCCCGAATCTCCCAAATTCTGCCAGCAGCTTCCGCAAGGAGCGTCCCGGGTTAAGCAGGTGTACTAGAATGTCATCCGCAAAGGCGGAAATTTTAAATCCCTGCGTTCCTATGCTGACCCCTTGTATCTCCTTCAAGTCCTCAACTGTCCTTATCAACGGATCAAGCGAGAGGACAAACAGAAGGGGAGAAAGCGGGCAGCCCTGCCGCGTACCACGGCCCAGAGCAAAAGCTTCCGAAAGTAGCCCATTGCATAAAACCGCGGCCGTCGGCTGGGCATAGAGTCTCATCACCATCTGACAAAAAATGGGTCCCATCCATATTTCGGTAGAAGGCACCATAGTGCCAATTCACCCTATCGAAAGCCTTTTCGGCATCGAAGCTCACCAGCAAGGACGGCAGCTGGCGGTGGTGTACCCATTCTAAGGAGGCCAAGATTTTCGGCAAATTCCGGACCGCATATCGGCCTTTAACAAAGCCAACTTGCGAGTCATGAACCAAGTGCTCCAAGACCTCCGCCAGCCTAACTGCTAAAATTTTCGCAAAGAGTTTTAGATCAAAATTAAGTAACGAAATGGGCCGGTAGGAAGCCACCGACAGCGGGTTCTTACCCGGTTTGGGGATCAGCACAATATGAGCATGATTTCGCCCCCATCGGAACGTCCCGCGCGCCGTACGACTACCAAAGACCTCCAGCAATATTGGACTGACGGCCTCCCCGAGAATCTTGTAGAGCTCCGCGCCGAATCCGTCAGGGCCTGGCGATTTGTAGCAACTCGCCGCAGAAATAGCCGAATGCACTTCCTGAATAGTCAAGGGTTGTTCCAGCATCGCTTGCTGCTCTGCCGTCAGTCGGGGGAGGTCTAATCCCTCTAAATACTCCCTTATGTCCCCCGATGCAGGTTCCGCCTCATATACTGACTGAAAGAATTTCCGAAACGCCCGGGCGATCTCCCTACTCTCCCTTTGCAGTTTGCCCCCGCCTTCCCGAAGAGCCGCTATCAATGAGGAACCCCGCTGCCCCTTCAGACACCGGGCCAGCATCTTCCCCGGTTTATCCCCATGGCAATGCAATTGATATCGATAATAAAGATGAGATTTCTTTGCCCGTTGATGGAGCAATTCATTAAGATCTACTTGGGCTTCCCACAAACATTTTTTATTCGCGACTAATGGGGCGCGGGCGCATAGCCTACGGAGGTCCACAACCCGCCGTTCAAGACGGATGATGCGTTCAGCGATCATCCGGCGCTTCCGGGCCGCGAAACCGATAATATCGCCCCATAACACCACCTTCACCGTTTCCCAGACCAATTCCGGGTCCTCCCTATGGCATTCATGATCACTCATAAACTCCTGCCAGCGTTGACGAATGAAGAGGTGAAACTGGGCGTCCTGATACAAATCTAAGGGGAATCGCCAAAAACGCGTCCGAACAGAGGGATCCCCCCCCCCCCCCATGTAACTCTATCCATACCAACGCATGGTCTGAGATTTCCAGGGGGCCAATCCGGGCCTCCCCGTCTGAGCGAACAGACCTCCCGAGAGAAGAATATAATCTATACGAGCGCTAGTACCATGTGCTCGGGATTGGTGATTGAAGTCTCGCTCCATAGGATGAAGCAGCCTCCAAGGGTCCACCAGGCCTAAACGCTTCCGAAATCGTTGTAATAGTCGGGTTGCCGGGACTCTGTCCCGCCCATCTCCCCCTCTCGAAGTGTCTAAATCGACATCAAGGACCCCATTAAGATCCCCCCCCCCAGTATTAACGGGTGATCTGGTAGCTGTTCTATCTTGGAAGCCAGCCCATTATAAACATTGGGATCCATCACGTTGGGCCCATAGAGGTTCCCTATTATTACTGGTTTCCCCTCCAAGTGACCTGAAAGCAAGAGATACCTTCCCCCGTCATCAGCCATGACAGAGTCCACTGCGAAGCGGACCTTTTTATGAACCAAAGTAACGACCCCCCCTTTTTTTCCCTTAGCAGGGGAGCCCCACACCTGTCCCACCCATGACTTACAGAGTTTATTATGCTCTTCGGCTGTCTGGTGGGTTTCTTGTAGCAGGGCGATATCGCACTGTTGTCTGGCCAAAGCTTGCAAAACTTTATATCGCTTGATCGGATTCCCCAGCCCACATACATTCCAGGTAATAATCTTCAGAGGCGCGAGGCAGTATCAAGGCTCCACCAATTAGCAAATCCCTCTCATCTGAGAAAGGTCCCCCCAGCCTGGAACCCCTCCCTCTTAGTGATTAGGAGGACACGGCACTGCAACCAAAACTTTAGTGAAATACAACCCCCCTTCCCCCTTCTTTCCTCTCCCCCCCATCCCTCCCCTGCCCCCCCCCGCAACCCCCACTAGTCCACCCATCTGGTCGTACAGACTTCCACTGGCACTCGGGACTACCCCTTCCCAAGCTTCGCTTACCGCTAACCTCTAAGGCCAAATCCCAATCTATTCCACCCTCCCCCACAGTGCCCCAAACCATCTCCACCTATGCACAACTTTTTCAGTAAGAGGGGGGGATTGGGAATATATCCCACACTACCCCCCCCATCCAAAGAGATCCTCGTTGGGGTTACAACCGGTACTGCTACTCGACCCGCTACTGATTCTCGTCCCCACCCTCACCCACAACCCATAAGAATCCTACCCGTGGGAGCCCCCTCGCGGAAGTCCCCCGTCGGCCCCCCTCCCCCACCACTGAAGGGCTCTCTCTAACGCATCAGTTGAACCCTATACACGCCCTAAATCCCGTTGCCAGAGCCCCCCCCCGGATTGGACCTCTCCCAATCGCCACGTAGGGGTCGGGGAGTCGGTCTCTCACCCGTCCCTTCTCCCTCAGCTTACTTAACTCCTGCTCCCCACCCCCGCCACAAAAGTAGAAAACCCAGAACCCCAGTTGCACAGTCCACAAGCTACAGTAGCAGAGGAAAAGAAAGAACTGGTACAGAGTGCAACAGCAAAAGACAAAACGGTAATAAACTCGCCGTGTATCAGCGGTCACATCAAACGAACCAACATCCAACCCGTTCCACCTCGTCCCGTACACTCTCCTCCCCCACCCAGACCCAGCCAAATTACCTTAAGATACAGCTCAGCGGCCCGTAATCCTTTCCAGGCCTCATCCACATTCGGAACCCCAGCTCCCCCCAGCCGGCACTCCAGCTTCCGGGGTGAGGCAAACTGAGCCACTACCACAACCCCGCCCCCATGAGAGCCCCAGCTTTCCCCGCCCCCCTACCACACACTAAGCTATCTACCACATACATCGCGGGCCACCAATCCAACCTCTCCCCCCTTAACAGGGCCCGAGTCATCGAATCCCCCTATCCATCCAACCCCATCTACCACACAATCAAACACATATCACCAGACCCCCCCCCTGTCTGCTGCCTAATTAGCTTCCTACAGTTCCCAAACTCCGGATACAATATCGACAGGGCTATAATTACAATAAAGGGGTTTGCAACAAAATATAAGTCGTAACAATTGTAACCAGCCAGTCCTGCCACCATCAAAGGAGGCAATCAGCCGTTCACCGCTCCGGTCGGCCAGCCACACAACTCAGTTACCCAGAGTAATGAATAGCCAGTCATTCAAATGGAGCGTGTGCAGGCGCCTAGAGGCTTATGGCGACGGACACGGCCTCCCTATTGTCCGGCACTATGCTTGATCCCGCTGTTCAGGGTGCAAGGGTCCAAAATCCATTACGGCTGCTCTCAAGTAGACTCATTCCTTGGAACGTTCAAAGAGTCCAAAAAGGCAGTAGCCACTGCCGGCGTTGTCAGAAATTTTGAGCGGCCCTGGTAGTCCACCCGTAGGCGGGCGGGATACAGCAAAGAGAAACGTATCCCTTTAGTAATCAGTTGAGAGCAGACTGGAGAGAAAGCTCGGCGCTGCTGGCTGACCATGGCCGAGCAGTCTTGAAATACTAAAATATGCTCGGCGTCCTGGTTTGTCATCTTGCGGCCTCGGGCCGCCCGCAGTACCTCCTCCTTCTGCCGATAGTCCAGAAATCGGGCTATAACCGCTCGGGGTCTCTGCGCCTGCTCCCGTTGAGGTCCCAACCGATGAGCCCGCTCCAGCTTCACCTGGCCTTCACCGGTGCCACCCAGCAATTTATCAAGCCAGGTTTGTAGGTAGCCAAAAAGAGCGCCATCCCCCACTGTTTCTGGGATCCCCACGAACCGGAGATTTTTGCAACGGCCTCTGTTTTCGAGGTCGTCTAGCTTATCACTGTGCTGTTTGACGAGGGATTCCAGGGCTTCCACCCTGGCTGCAAGGGAGTGCTGGGTGTCTTCGACGTCTGATATGCGGGCTTCCGCTTGTTCCATCCGCCCCGCAAACTCCGTGAAGTTTTGGTTAAGGTTGTTCAGGCTTTCTGCCAGATCACTGAATCAAGCCTCCAACGCCCGGACCACCGCTGCACTCACTTCAACTACCAGTTCGGCGTGGCCTCCCGACCCAGGGCTAGCGGGTGCCCCCTCGGCCATCTTGGCCTCCGGTCCTCGTGGCTTCTCCCTTCGAAGAGTCTTTGAGGCCATCGGGTCTTTGACCTCTTAGGAGCCGCTCTGCGCCTTAAAAGGTTGCCCAGTGCAGGGTTCTCACCAGGGCAAATGCAGGGATAACAGTAGAAGGAAAATTCTATACGATTTACAGAGATTGGTTGCAGATTTGTGGGGTATTTACCCGGAGCTGATCAAGACACGTCTGATCAGCTCATTGCCAAACCGGAAGTCAAGCAATCATATTTTAACAAGAAATCATTTTTCAATATTTCAAGTGCCCAGGTTTTCTGACTAACTGACTATTCCAAACAAGAAGGATCGATGGCTTCAGCTGCCGCTTTCTCTTACGCGGAGCTTACTAGGACCGCCCTTATGGGAGGTGATCAGGCTCCCTTGTCTCGCCCATACTTATGCGAGATTTTTCCCAGTTAGTCTATACCAAATATACCAAAGTAGTCCTGCGCATACTCATGCAAGACTGTTTCCCCAGGCTGCACTGACTTTTAAACAAGAAAATATCTATTCACCGGATCCAGTTCCTGGTACCAAACCAGTTCGTGGGTTGGACCCTGGACTCCCCCGGGTCGGAGGTGTTAGCCAGCTGGACCCGATGGCCCGCCGTGGCAGGCAGAACCCTCTCCGATACAAAGTGATCGGTGGCGCCTGAGAAGTTCCCCTGCGGTCGGACAGATATGGTTCCAACCGGACCAAACCTAAAGGCGAATTACGTGGCTTATTCACTTGAATACCATTTACCACTCGCACTTCCCGGCCAACGCACCAAGAATATGTTGTAGCAAAGTGCAGTTAATGAATAAATCCAGGAGTCAATTGACAGGGTCCAAGCCAGTTTAATGTGCACAGGCCCAGTCAGTCAAAGCTTCAAAGTAACTGAGCGAAAGTTTGTACAGACACATAACCATTTATACCTCTTTTTCAGTTTGATACATGAAAGCTTTCTATTGGTTCTAACTTGATACATGCAAACTTCTCATTGGTCTTACATTCCCTGCACCTGTCCAATTAGAAATCCCTCCGGAGCCTAGCAACCGGCCCCCTCCTTTAGGATTGCTTGAACAATGGTACAGTTCTAAATCTCGTTACTTTTCTACTGCAAGGTTAACTTCGGCTTCTGGAATGCATATTCTGTAACATTTCTGTTCTTTCACACACAAGAGAATAATAGAAGACTTATGGATTCATAAAACTCCTTATTAAGCAGTTTAAAACAGCTTTCTCATTTTCCACAGATTTTTTGGTTCTTTTCTAGTTATAGTAGGAGTTAGGATCCAGGCCTAACTTACAGGCCTTTCATAGTAGCAGGCCATGCTAGGCCATAGCCTACCTCAGTAGGTTTCCTTCAAGTGTATGGAATGACCTACAGATATGGAAGCGTAAAAACTGTTGTGGAGTAAAACTGCTTTGAGATTTCTTTTTGAAGAATCTATAAAAAGACGCCATTGCTCTGAATCATATTGGATTTTAAATTGACCCATCAGACCTTCGACATCGATGCAATAAACCAACTTGTCTTCCTGGGCGAAGTAAGGAACGAACTCCTTTTCACGATGTCTGAACCATGAAGATAACACTCCTGGCTACAATAAATTCTGCTTTTCAGCCTTGATCCGAGTAACTCAGCGGCATCTTTGGGAAGATTCACGTCTCTTACCAAATCATTCATCTCCTCCTGAGAAAACAATTTTGGTCTTGTATCATCTTCAAAGTCAGAACTTGATTCGTCATCTGGTTCAGGTATGACTTCACCTTCATTGGAGCTAGGTATCTCGTCCAAGGTAGCAGGGGGCGTGGGTATTGGTATATCTGTGCCATGGGGGATGGGACGAATTGCCAAGTGAAGATTGGGGTATGAAATGGAATGCTTCCATTTGGAATTAAACCCTTTCACATCGCATGAACAAAAGTAACAGTCGTCACTATGGTTCTTTTGCTCTCGCCATACCATAGGAATCCCATAACGGAAAGATTTTTTTCTTACCTTTTGAACCAGTTTCGGAGGTCCTCAACACCCCGTTTGCACACTTTATGAGGCGCCCAGACTTTATCTTGATCTCCAATTTTTAGTCCAAAGTATGCAAAGTATACTTTTTTCACAAAGTCTGTAATATTCTGCTGTTGCTTCAACACTGTATATTCACCACAAATGAAACAGAAACTGTCTAGCGAATTAATACACTTTCGCGGAGCCATAACATAACGGTTGAAGAATGACGAGCTAACACGAATTGCGATGAAAAAGTGTGAACAGCCTAGAACCAAGAACCTGATGATGATTCGTGCACGAGTGTGGCATGCAGGAGAGAGCAGCTCTGTGTCTGTACACGAGACGTCACAGTGCTGGCCACGCCCCCTTGGACTGACCGGAGCTGCTGCTATCTGCCCTGTGTCTCCCTCCCACTGGATTCTTCAGGAAAGATTAACCCCTTCTACCATTAGAAGCACGGACTTAAAACTTGCTTAGCTTATGTATATATTGCTGACCATCAGATTTACATATTTTTTTACATAACTCGGACAACCCCTTTAAGGTTTTTTGGCATTTTATATCTTAAATGCACTTATGTGAATTAATTAATAGTAATTTGAATTAATTAATAGTAATTTGAATTAATAGTAATTTGAAAAAATTTGATAAATTTGAAGACAATTTTGCATGTTGTGGCAAATCATGACGTCTAGGAGTTTTTTCAATATTGTATTTGTTTTCAGCACACCAAAATACATGGAAATTAGATGAAAATAATCAAACAGCTTTTTAGTCGCAGACCTGTGTAATTTAAAAATGGCCTATCATAATATATGTAGCTGAATGGCTGCAGTTTCATAGTCATGACGTCCGACAAAAAAATATTTTGTTAAATATCAGTAATTTAGTGGGTCACTGTGGTGGAATTGAATTCCTGTATGAGATCCAGTTGTGGTGATATATTCAGTGATTTTAGGGGACCATGGGGACATTAGTGCGTTTAAGGAGTCCATGGAGAGTATTGGGTTTGGGGGCTTAATAAATGGATGAGCTGAGTGGCATATTAAGGGATCAGGAGATGAGTTGGGGGCATTAGGGGTAGGTTGGGATGAATGGGGTGCATTAAGAAGGGGGCATAGTGGGTAGGGAAGCTAGACTTATGGGAGGTTGTGACACTCTAGTCTCTGACTTGGAGATCCCAGGGAAAAGCTCTTCTGGTTTGGGGGTCTTGGGCTGTACCAGAGAGCCTCAATTTTTGAAGTTTAAAGACTATAGTGAAACGTGTGCACTTTGTTTGTTAATGGTTTTAATCCAAAGGAATGTGCACTAAGCTTGGCACAGAGTTGTACTTTGGTCTTAGTGCACGTTTTTGATGACCAGTACATTAGTATGTCATTAGCTTACTGCATCGCGTGTTAATGCATTTTTTTAATGGTTGAGTAAAATGAAATGTGTGTTAAACATGAGTAGAAATGTACACTAATTATTAATATACTTGCTCTTTAATAACAGATAATTGTTTCCATAAGCCTTCAAGATGTGGTTGGCACCCCTTCTAACATCAAAGAGTGACATAAACTTGTTTCACTCACTCTTTACATGTCTCTCACTTAAGTGATAACGCCTATTGTCATGAGTTTGATCTATCTGTGTATTTATCTGTCTGTCTGTATGTGCAAACAGATATGTAAAAAGTCATTCCAGCCTCTGAAGAGCAGCAGAGCAGCAGAGCTGAGGAGCTAGTGGGAGTTTATCCCACCAGCATAGAAGAGGGGAGCAGCAGATTTAAAAAGTGTGTGGGAGTCCCAGCGTCCCACTGAGTATGGAAGAGAGGAGCAGCTGGTTTAAAGAGCCAATGGGAGTCCCCCTAGCATTGAAGACTAGAGTACAGCAGAGAAGGAAGGGGTGGGGATAGAGGCGGGGCAGGGCTAGGAGGAAAGGGGTGGAGCATAAGGGAAGGTACAGGGTTATAGAGGAGGAGAGAGTGGGGCAGAATGTAAGGGAAGGGGCAGGATTAGAGGAGCATAAGGAAAAGAGGCAGGATTAAAGGAGGAACTGAAGAGAAGTACAAGAAGGGAAAGAGCAAAAGGAATGGAAGGCTGGTGGTAGGGAATGGTAAGAGTGCAAGATTGGGTAGAGGGAGGGAAGGAACAGGGGAAAGTCCAAAGGAGAGGAAAGAGTACATGCCATAGCTGCACCCACATAGACCCCCCCTATAGATGCACCCACATGTGCACACATACATGCAGACAGCTCTCTGAAACACACATACAGAGCCTCGCAACACGCTCACACTCATACATGCACACAAACACCATGACATACACATACAGCCCTTGACACAACCACGCACAAATGTGCTCACACATGGAGAGAGCGCCTGATGCACACACACACACTCTCTCTCTCTCATGGAACCCCCAATAACACATGCACTGAACCCTCAAACACACACTCACACACATGTTTAGAGCTCCCAACACATAGAGCCCTCTGACACACACTCACACACCAAGTCTGACACATTCCTTAACACACACACCCTCTGGACCCAACACACACTGTCAGTACTGTCACCAGCACCCCTTTTTGGCCCTGTTAGGCGCCCGCCTAGGGCCGTGAGGTATGGGTTGCCTTATTAAAGAAATAGTCAGTAGCCGTGTAATTAAGGCAAAAGAAATAATTCGGGTTTTATTCCCCGTCCCACATAGGATTCTTTATGAACAGCACAAAGGAACACAAAAGAAAACTGTTTCTTCACAGTATAGAAAATAAACTCTTCGCCAGCACAATGTATCACAGAACTCTTGCTTGCCTGGCTAACATAGGGATGTAATTTCATCAGACAGACAAAGCGTGCAATCCATGGAATCCAGTTCTATATCACACTTCTGGTTTTCCCATTGCATCTGCTCGTAGTCTGTATCTGGAGGCACATAACAATCTTTATAACTGCAATCCTCACAGCTCTTCCCTTGAATGACACTGGTTATTCTATTTGGTAAGTGCTCTACATCAACAGGGTTCAAGAGTCCTGTGCTAGGAACTGTATCTCTCAGGTTCCTTCTCCAATAGGGATTTTCCTCCCAATTACTGAGCTTTGCTCTGCTGGCAATGCCTGGCTTTTTCCTTCTAGCTACAACAGGGTACTTAGCTTTTGTCCCTGGGTAATGAGCTTCTCTCTCTGGGCTTTGGCTGGCTCCTCTCCAAGACTTCCACGTCTCTGTAGCCGGGTCCAAGCTAAAATCACTTTCTGAAGAGAGTCTGTGTCTGCCGCCTCTTGCTACCGGGACACTTCCTTTACTTCCTGGTCCTAGCAAGGTCTGCTGGTTGAGAAGACTTCCTTCCTCTTGGTTACTCACTCTCCAGTGACCGAGGCCCCCTCTGGCTTGGGAGACTCCTCTGCAGCTGCAGCCTGCTCCACCCCTTGGCTTCTGCTCCTGCCTTTGCTGCCTTGGCTCCAGCCCCTCCCTTTGCTCCACTACTGGGCTTTCCCTGTAGTTTTTATGCTCCTGTTCTCTGCACGTTATACGTGCCCTTCCACTCAGGTGAGCTTGATTATCCTTTTGGCTTTCTACTGCGTCACCTTTGGTGAATGGAAAGTTTTCTCCACTATACTTGGGCTTTTTAAAAGCTGAATATGTTTGCTGCCTATGTGTTTGTGAGGTAAGCTCTTCCTCTTTTCCTATTACCATAGGCTCTGAGCTAGCCATTTCCTCATATAGCATAGGCTCTGTACTAGTTACCTCATCACAATACACACTCATAGACTCACTCTCTGATATCTCACCATCACATGGACACAGATACACAGCTCAATTCTTCTTGTGGAAAGAGACATGCACATCATCTTACTGATTTACAGATACTTACACTCACCATCATTCACTACGCACACTATGCCCACTCACCCAGACGCACAATCGCACCTCTCTGACTACTATAGCTGTTCCAACAGTCCCCCACGCAGACATGCTAGAGACTGGAACGGAGAAATGTACCATTAAGCCACACTCTTAAGTCTACATGTTTCATCTTGCTAAGTGCAGTATATTAACTAACCGGCTACATTTGCCTTTAAATCTTCCTTTGGAGTGTCCATCCCCTGTCCTCAGTAAAGCCCCCTCCTTAGTCTGGATATGCTTATATCATCTTTTTCTGTAGATAAGGAGCAGGCCTTTATTAAATGAACCCCCTACTCCCACCTTTACCGTTGTTGCTGAGATCTATAAGAGGAGGAGGACACATTCCTATATATATATATATATATATATATATATATATATATATACACATATACATATATATATATACACATATACATATATATATATATACATATATATATATATATATAATGCAATTGTTTGTTCAGGTGATGTATGTCTGTTGTGAATCAGCTTTTTCTATTATTGTACAGTATGACCTACATGTGTAATATCTCTCAGCCCCAGTTCTGTCTAAGAAAAAGATAGATGTGTGCCCCATTATAAAGCCTAGATTGATAACTCTGTTACATCAGCAAAAATAATTGGGGTAGTGCAGCTGGCATTTCCAAATATCAATGAATAATTTTATGGCTATACTGAATTTTAAATTACCTTTTTTTTCTTAACCCATTTTTCTCTTTATAAATGCTTCCTTCTATGATGGCATCCCAAGGGACAGTAAACCCTTGCCTACTTTGAGAGCTTCATAGAGTTTGATTTCCCCCCCCCCCCCCCCGGTTTTTTCTTTTGACTCAGCAGAGATTACCAAAACAGCAGCTTAGCACCTTTTCTCCATCCCAGAAGATGAGCACATTGACCTCCAATGACCCTGCTGGAAGAAATTGAATTTTCTTTCATACCGATATAAAGCAGCAGTCCAGCATAGCTAACTCATAAGTCCACTGTAGTCATAATCTTCCCCAAGAGTATATAGGGGAAGATCTAAACATATATATCTATATAAGCAAAAAAGTCACTTTAAATTAAGAATTCTTCTGTATAATTTGGGGAAAGTTAAGTGCTGCATTCCAGCCATTTTCTAACCCCTAACTCTCTCCTAAAACCTCAAGAGCTGTGGAGCTTTTTGATTGACTAATTGTTTGGGGGGGGGCGGAGGGGGAGATAAGAGAAAGTGAGGAGTACAGCCCCTCCCCCACAAATTAGATAAAACCCTTAAAAGTTGTTCTGTGTGTAGCAAGGTGCCAAGTATTGTATATTAACGGTTTGCACTCTAGAACGACATCTGAAGGGCTGCTTCACTCTCTTATTCTTTTCATGATGGCATGTCGGTAAAAAAAAAAAAAATCCTAAAGGATGTGTATCAATAAGCTATAACTACTGGTTGTGAAAAAGTCACTACTTGATTAGTGTAAACCATCATTTGTAGCCTGATTTTATGCCTGGAGGAATTGGTGCCAGCAAATTAAGTTGAGTATGCTATGAGTGATATAGCTTGTGTGTGAAAAAAAAAAAAAAAGAGCATTTTACTCTTGGGCAAGTTTGATATTTTGCCAATTGGGGGCGGTGATGACAGTTTGTGAGCGGCATGCAGTAGTTTGCTGCTGTCAGTCCATGGATTAAGCCTCAATTGTTGATCAGAAGAATTCCACATTTTATGAAAACATATTGAGTAAGCTTCAATCAGCTGTTATTCTTTCTATAGATTTGTTGACCCATTTTTTTGACATTTTGTTTTACTGGACTTTTCATTAAGGTCATCTGCAGATGTGCATGTCTATAAGTGATGATTCTTTTCTCTGTACAGTGCATACATCGTGATGTAAAACCAGAAAATATCCTGATAACGAAGTACTCCGTCATTAAGCTTTGTGACTTTGGATTTGCCCGGATACTAAGTAAGTGATAGGAGTTTTACATTTTATGAGGGTTTTTAAATCTTGTAAAAGTGCAATACAATAGAAGTTTATTAAAACAATGTATTGACTGATTCTCGGTTATAAAACCTTTTCAGCTGGTTCCTGGGTATTTTTTCCAAACCGATTGTGCTTTGATGTGAACGACCTGAGAGCAGGGCCGGCCCGTCCATTGAGCGAGAATGTTTTTTGCACAGGGCCCCGCGTTTCAGGGGGCCCCGCGAAAAAAAATTGTTTTTCGAAAATTAAATTTTAAAAAAAAAAAAAAAAACCTGTCTGCTGCCGCGGTCGGGGCCGCCGCGGCAGAATCGAGCGTGCCGCGGGGCCCCCCTGTGCACGGCAGAGCCTGCCCTCCCCTGTAGCAGCTCTCTCTTTGGAGCTGAAGTCAGACGCGCCGGCTTGCAGAGCGCGAGGGAGAAACTCTTCTCTCGCGCTCTGCTCTGCAAGCCGGCGCGTCTGACTTCAGCTCCAAAGAGAGAGCTGCTACAGGGGAGGGCAGGCTCTGCCGTGCACAGGGGGGCCCCGCGGCACGCTCGATTCTGCCGCGGCGGCCCCGACCACGGCAGCAGACAGGTTTTCTTTTTATTTAATTTTCCCTGGGCTGGGCTGGGGGGGGAGTTGTTAGGACTGCTAATGGGCTGGGCTGGGCTGGGCTGGGCTGGGGGGGGGGGTTGTTAGGACTGCTAATGGGCTGGGCTGGGCTGGGGGGGGTTGTTAGGACTGCTAATGGGCTGGGCTGGGGGGGGTTGTTAGGACTGCTAATGGGCTGGACTGGACTGGGCTGGGGGGGGTTTGTTAGGACTGCTAATGGGCTGGGCTGGGGGGGTGTTGTTAGGACTGCTAATGGGTTGGGCTGGGCTGGGCTGGGGGGGTGTTGTTAGGACTGCTACTGGGCGGGGCTGGGTTGTTAGGACTGCTAATGGGCTGGGGGGTTGTTAGGACTGCTAATGGGCTGGGCTGGGCTGGGCTGGGGGGGTTGTTAGGACTGCTAATGGGCTGGGGGGGTTGTTAGGACTGCTAATGGAATGGGCTGGGCTGGGGGGGGTTGTTAGGACTGCTGCTGGGCTGGGGGGGGTTGTTAGGACTGCTAATGGGCTGGGGGGGTTGTTAGGACTGCTGCTGGGCTGGGCTGGGCTGGGGGTTGTTAGGACTGCCAATGGGCTGAGCTGGGGGGCGTGTTAGGACTGCTAATGGGCTGGGCTGGGCTGGGCTGGGGGGGTTGTTAGGACTGCTGGGGGTGGGGGTGGGTTGTTAGGACCGCTAATGGGCTGGGGGGTTGTTAGGACCGCTAATGGGCTGGGGGGGGGGGTTGTTAGGACAGCTAATGGGCTGGGGGGGGTTGTTAGGACCGCTAATGGGCTGGGGGGGGTTGTTAGGACAGCTAATGGGCTGGGGCTGGGGGTGGGTTAGGACTGCTAATGGGCTGGGGGGGTGTTAGGACTGCTAATGGGCTGGGGGGTGGGGGTGGGTTAGGACTGCTAATGGGCTGGGGGGTGGGGTTAGGACTTGAGGTGGGCTGATGGGGGGGGTTTAGGACTGGCAATGGGCTGATGGGGTTAAGACTGGAAGTGGGCTGATGGGGGGGTTAGGACTGGTAATGGGTTATAGGGGGGGGCTTAAACTGAAAATGGGGTGATGGGGGGGGTTAGGACTGGAAGTGGGTTGATGGGGGGCTAGGACTGGTAATGGGTTGGGTGGTTGCTATGACTGGAAATGGGCTGAGTGGAAGGGGAGGCTTGAACTGCAAATAGCTGATGGGGAGGGAGCTTGGAATGGAAATGGGCTGTGAGGGAAGGGAGCTAGGACTGAAAATGGGTTGATGGAGCAGCTAGGATAGGACTGGAAATGGGCTGTTGGGGGGAGCTAAGATTGGAAATGGGCTGTGGTGGGGGCTTGAATTGAAATGGACTCATGGAGGGGCTAGAACTGAAAGTAGGCTCATTGGGGGGGGGGCTTGGACTGGAATTGGACTGAGTGGAGGGGAGCTATGATTTGACATGGGCTGATGATGGGGCTAGGAAATGACTAGAAATGGGCTGATGGGGGGCTAGGATTGGAAATGAGCTGATGAAGGGACTCAGACTGAAAATGGATGGGGGAGCTAGGACTGGAAATGGGTTGATGGTGGGCTAGGACTGGAAATGGGCTGATGCAGGGACTAGAAGGGAATGGATGCTGGGTGAGACTGGAACTAGAAGGGAGCTGATGTTGGGGGAGGATTAGAATGGGATGGGGCTGGGAGAGTAAAATGGAGAGGGGAAAAATATTTTGTGTGGGAGGGATGAAAAATCTACAATTGGCCTGGTATTGGGAGAGTAAGTGGGGATTGAGGATGGAGGGGTAAAATTTGTGTGGATGAAATAGGAATGAGGAAAGAGCAAAAGGAGAAAGATTAGTATGTTAAAGCAGATGTAGAGAGAGAGAATGGAAAAAAAACTAGAAGAGAGAAGAAAGAACAAATGGACAGCAGACGATGGACAGTTAGCAGAAAACATGAAGAAACCAGAAGAAAGTGGCTGGAGCAATTGCAACTGAAAAAAAATGCACAAAAGGTAGAAATATCTCTTTATTTTGAATTTATTAACTGGAATATGAAACCTCTAGGAAATGTGCATCATTAACGTCTGTGCTTTGTTTGGTACAAGAGGAAATTAATTTATAGTTTTATTTCTACAGTGTTGTTGTACTTCCAAGTGTGGCTTTTGGGGTTCCCAGTTTAATTATTGCCTTCCTGTTTCTAAATTGTGATTCCTTGTTTGGTGATGGTCTATGTTCTGCATGTGTAACTGAGCTGATGTATTCTGTTTATGTAATTCCTATTTGACATTGCCACTTGTTCTCTTTCCCCAGTATTCTCTGAAATGTATTGGTTTAATATTTGCAGTGTTGCCTTTTGATAGGTAGGGTATGGTGCTTTGTGAGTCCTGGTAATGCTGTCAGGATACGGCGGGTTTGCTATGGGTTCTAAATGGGCAGCGTTTGTAGTAGTTCCTAATGTGCCTGGCGGTTGGCACTGGATTATAGTAATGTAGAAATCTTTTAGTCTTTCTTTATCCATACACTCATTAAGAGACATGTTTACTAAAAGTTAGTGTATGGTAACATTATGCAAATATTTATGCAAATAAGGCCCATTATGCAAATGAGGCCCCGCACTGAGTCTCCGAACATGGCCCCGCACCCCCCTTGGGCCGCCCCTGCCTGAGAGCATCACATGCATGGGATAATTGTGCCCAACAATTCAAGCCAGAAAAGAAGCAATACTGTTAATAATTTCAATAACTATTGGAGAAATGGAAGCTGACTGGGAAAGTCACATTACTCAGGTCCCTGAAAGTTCACCTGGTATCCATTTCTTTAACTATTGAGTTTATTATGATTACTAGAGATCACTAGAAACTGAAACTTCTGACCAGGGGCAGTTCAAGGGTGATGTGGAGTCATGTGTGGAGATTCATTGCAGGGCCTCATTTGCATAGCCAATGGACCTCCTGTGCTTAAATTTAATTTTTTTATGTTAAAATGTATATGTTGCCCATCTAAAATTTTAAAATATACAAGTCCCAATGTCAGAATGAAGAATGGAGAATCATCCAAAGCAAAACTTCATCCTACAACTAAACACAATTGGTGCGTCATACCTACTTCCACAAGGAGAAAAAGGATCTCAGAACCAGGGCCGGCCCGTCCATTGTGTGAGAATGTTGTTTGCGCAGGGCCTCGCGCGAACTTCATCGTGCACAATGGATGGCATCGGAGGTGAGCCGGGGAAGCCGCGTGAGGCCACAGCTCACCTCTGCACAGTTGCCAGCATGAAAAGCGCCATTTTCCCTCATGCTAACGGCTGTGTTACTGTGAGCACACGAGTGTCGGGAAATGCCCTTTAACCTTTCCTGGCATTCAGCGTGCCTCAGTTACACAGTCACCAGTGTGAGGGAAAATGGTGTTTTTCACGCTGGCGGTTGTGCAGAGGGGAACCAGGACCTCGCGCGGGCTTTCCCAGCTCATCTCTGAAGCAGCTTAGATAGGCGTGGGGCTCTTTAGAGGGAAGGGTCTAGGATAGAACAGGAAATGGCTGATGGGGGCTAGAATTGGAAATGAGCTGATGGGGGGGCTTGGACTGGAAATGGGCTGATGGGGGGGCTTGGACTGGAAATGGGCTGATGGAGTGGGGAGCTTGGACTGAAAATGGGCTGATGGGGGCTGGAATAGGATTGGAAATGAGCTGATGGGAGGGCTAGGATTGGAAATGAGCTGATGGGGGGGTTAGGACTGGAAATGAGCTGATGGGAGGGCTAGGACTGGAAATGAGCTGAGGGGGGTGGCTAGGATTGGAAATGGGCTGAGGGGGGGAGCTTGGACTGGAAATGGATAATGGGGGGGCTAGTATTGGAAATGGGCTGATGGGGGCCGGAATAGGACTGGAAATGGGCTGATGGGGGGCTAGGATAGGACTGGAAATGGGCTGATGGGGGCTGGAATAGGACTGGAAATGGCATATGAGGGGGCTAGGATTGTAAAAATGCTTATTGGGGGGATATGAAGTGATTGGAAATGGCTGATGGGGGGCTAGGATTGCAAATGGGCTGATGGGGGGCTGGAATAGGACTGGAAATGGCTGATGGGGGGGCTAGAATTGTAAATAGGCTGATGGGGGGTTAGGATGTGATTGGAAATGGCTGATGGGGGGCTAGGATTGCAAATGGGCTGATGGGGGGCTGGAATAGGACTGGAAATGAGCTGATGGGGGAGGCTAGGACAGGAAATGGGTTGACGGTGGGGCTAGGATTGGAAATGGGCTCAGGGGGGAGCTTGGACTGGAATAGGACTGGAAATGAGCTGATGGGCATGCTAGGACTGGAAGTGCGCTGACCCGGGGGATGGGAAAATGGGACTAGAAGGGAGCAGATGCTGGGTGGGACTAGAACTAGAAGGGAGCTGATGTTGAGGGAGGACTAGAAGGGGGATGGGGCTGGGGGAGTGAGGACGGAGAGGGGACAAGATATTTTGTATGAGAGGGAAGAAAAATCTATTATTGGCTGGGTATTGGGAGAGTAAGTGGGGATTGAGGAGGGGAGGATGAAAAAGAAAGAAATAAAGAAATGGAGGAAAGAGCAAAAGGAAGCAGATGTAGAGAGAGAATGGGGAAAAAACTAGAAGAGAGAAGAAAGGACAAATGACAGCAGGCAATGGAGAGTTAGCCGAAGACACGAAGAAACCAGAAGAAAGTGACTGGAGCAATTGCAACTGAAAAATAAAATGCCCAAACAACAAAAGGTAGAAAAATACTTTTGTATTTTGAATTTATTAACTGGAATATGTCAGCTCTGGGAAATGTGCGTTGCTAACATCTTTGCGTTTTTGTTTAGTACAAGAGGAAATTAATTTATAGTTTTATTTCTCCAGTGTTGTTGTACGTTCCAACTTTGGCTTTTGGGATTCCCAGTTTAATTATCTTTCTATTTGTAAATTGTGATCCCTTGTTCTGTGTTTGCTGATGGTCTATGTTTTGCATGTGTAACCGAGCTGTGGTATTCTGTTCATGTAGTTTCTATTTGACAGTGTCACTTGTTCTCTTTCCCCAGTAGGAGATGTATTGGTATTCTCTGAGATGTGTTGGTTTAATATGTGCAGTGTTGCCTTTTTGATAGGTAGGGTTTGGTGCTTTGTGAGTCCTGGTAATGCGGTTATGATATAAATGGCAGATTTGCTATGGGCTCTAAATGGTCAGTGTTTATAGTACTTCCTAATGTGCCTGGCGGTTGGCACTGGAGTATAGTAATGTAGAAATCTGGTAGTCTTTCATTATCCAGACACTCATTAAGAGACATGTTTACTAAAAGTTAGTGCACGTTAATATTATGCAAATATTTGTGCAAATGAGGCCCCGCAATGAGTCTTCGCACATGGCCTCGCACTCCCTTGGGCCACCTCTGCTCAGAACCAATGAGCATTTTAGATCCAGGTCTAAAACACTATCTGCGGACCAAGTTCAAGTACATCAAGGATCCATCTAAAATTTTAGGCAGCTTTCAAAGGAGCCCTTCACAAGCCTCTTTTTTTTGTCCCGACAATGACTTAATGCACATTAATATTTAGTAAATATGCCCCTAAGTGCCACAGATTAGTAAGACAAGACTTTCCGGGGCTAAATCCACATTTGCTTTCTCCCATTAAACCATGACTGTCTACATGCTCAGTAATTTTATTCTTTATAATGATTTGTACCACTGCCTGGTACTGATGTCAGGCTCATCAGTCTGTAGTTTCCCGTATCACCTCTGGAACCCTTTTTAAAAAATGTCTTTACCCTGTCCATTCTCCAATCTTCAGGTACTACAGATGATTTTAATGATAGTTCACAGATTACTAATAGGTCTGCAATCTCCTGAACCCTAAAGAGGCCTTGTGTTTTCCTTGAGACCTGGCTGCCTCTGCACTTGAGGCTAGCAGACATTGATGGGCCGCTGGTGTTGCAGTGTGCACACCGTATAGGCCAGTGGTTCGCAACCTTTTTTGTACCGTGACCCCTTTTACCATTGGTCAACTTGTGGTGACCCCCAATGATAAAATCAAATGCGTCTCTCTTCCTTTACCGTTAACGCATTGTCGCTGTAATCATTTGTTGAATTATTAATATATTATAGGCCTTTGCAATATGTTTTTATTTATAAAATGTACTTATTTAAACCACAATAATTAATCACAATAACAAGTAACAATATTTGATTTCAAAATTATTATGATTTTGTAGTCAAATCACTAATATGAAATAAAATTATTTTTTCTACCTTTGTTGTCTGACCAATTTATTCTCTGATCATGCTGGTCCCGATCTGAGGCTTCTGCTTTCCTGTCTTCTCTTAGCTCTCTTTCTGTGGTCTATGGTCCATCTGCCATTTCTTATCTCTTCTTTCGTTTTCTTCACTTCTTTCCATCAGCCTATTTCCAGTCCCAGTAACCCCTCCCCAGTATCAGCCCCTTTCCAGTCCTCACTCACAGTACCTTCCAATGTCAACTTGCATTCCCATGACTGCCACTGGTGTCCATTCCCTTCCAGTCCCCCTCCTTCCCCACTGACCAGTCCCTTCTAGTACAAATACCATGACAGCCCCTCTCAGATCCACTCCCTTCCAGTTCCATTCTCCCATCCCCTCGTATCAGCCCATTTGTAGCCTTAGCCCCCAGTTTTCTTCCAGGGCCAGCAGGTTTATCCTCCCCTCCACACAATCAGCCCATTCCCAGTCAAAGCCCCCCAATCAGCTCACTTCTAGTGCTAATCCCCCCTCAACCCCATTACCAGTGCTAGCCTCCCCTAATCAGCCCAATACCAGTCCTACCCCCATCAGCTCATTACCAGTCCTAGCCTCCACTAATCAGCTCATTTCCAGTCATAGCCCCCCCCCCGATCAGCTCATTTCCAATGCTAGCCTCCCATCAGTCCATTACCAGTCCTACCCCACCCCATCAGCCCATTACCAGTCATAGCCTCCCCTAATCAGCTCATTTCCAATGCTAGTCCCCCCCCTCAACCCCATTACCAGTGCTAGGCTCCCCTAATCAGCCCATTACCAGTCCCAACCCCCCATTGATCAGTCCATTCCCAGTCCTAGCCTTCCCTAATCAACCCATTACCAGTGCTAGCCCCACCATCTGCCCATTACCAGTGCTAGCTCCCCCATCAGCCCATTATAATCCTAACCCGCACTGTCTCTCGCCTCTGTCCAGCATTTATCCCATCTGTCCAGTATGTCCCCTTGTCTCTCCCCTTTGTCCATGCCAGCCCCCCTCCCTCCATCCATCCATATCAGCCCCCTCCCTCCCTCTGTCCATGTCAGCCTCCCTCCCTCTGTCCATGTCAGCCCCCCTCCCTTCATCCATCCATATCAGCCCCCTCCCTCCCTCCATCCATATCAGCCCCCTCCCTCCATCCATCCATCCATATCAGGCCCCTCCCTCCATCCCTCCATGTCAGCCCCCTCCCTCCATGTCAGCCTCCCTCCCTCCATGTCAGCCATATCAGCCCCCTCCCTCCCTCTGTCCATGTCAGCCCCCTCCCTCCCTCCATCCATCCATATCAGCCCCCTCCCTCCATGTCAGCCCCCCTCCATCCATGTCAGCCCCTCCTCCCTCCATCCCTCCATGTCAGCCCCCCTCCCTCCATCCATCCATATCAGTCCCCCCCTGTCGATGTCAGCCGTGTTGCAGGTTCCCTGCCCTCTCATCACCTCTCCCCATGTCTGCCTCCCTTCTGATGCAGCCGCGGCTCCCTGCCTGTTAGGGAACCGCGGCTGTGCCTCTAAAATCGTTGCAGAGCCTCCCTCTCTCTCGACGGGCTCTGTGCAGCATTGTCCCTCCTCCAAAGGAAGTGGTAAAGAACTTCCTTTGGAGGCGGGACAATGCTGCACGGAGCAGATATTCATGGACCCTAAGGAGACTGAACTGTTCAATAAGAATTGCCCTGAACCATGGGAGTCTGAAGTAACCACAGTGAGTTGGTCTGCTTCTTGGATGATGATAGGCCACTTTGTGGGGCTGTGCCTGTGGTGTACTGTTTTGAGTCATCAATCACGGTAGCTATTTTATTTGCCTCTTTGCTGGGGCAGCTAGTTGATTGACTGTGATGGCCTTTGACCTACTGACTATGTGGTTGTGGACGCTGGGGATCGATGTTTCACCCGTTCCTTCACCCCCTCCTGTGTGACTCAAACCTATAGATATAACAGCTGGTTCGGAATAGGGCTTCATGCTGCCCCAGGAATAGAGTGTGCTGTTTAGTGAAATGGCTCCTGTCCCACATTCCAGTGAGATTTGTATTCACCAGGACCTTGAAAAAATGGAACCCTGGCTTCACCGAGGGGGTGGGGGTTGGGCCTGATCATGAGCCTTGGACTATCTGTGGACTGAGTCAATTGCAGTTTTGGCCTTGGTGCAATATTTGGAGGCTGTGGCCTAGCCGACCAGATTTTAGCACTGCTTCCTTCTTCTATGGGGTGGATCTGTTACTCCTTCCTCCCAATTCTCCAGAGAGACTAGTCTCCCCTAGAGTGTAAAAAGGGCCTGGATGTGAGGGTGAGTGGTGTGCCTGAGGTCATAGGCAAGGTTTCTTTCTTCCAGTTCTTACCTTTCCCTGAGACATCAGGGACATTGGGGATCAGTCTCAGAGTAAAAGACCCATCCCTTGCTTTTCGGTTGGCTAATGACCAGGTTTGGAGTAACATGCTGGGGAAGATAGCGGGTAAAGAGTGGTTTAGGTTTATGCGTATTTCGATTATTCAAAAAGTAAAATACAATTGGCTTGTTCATTTCTCCAAGCGGCATGTGTATATACATATGCCAGTATGTTCGTTGTACTTTTCTTATGTACTTGCAAGGCTGCTTTTACCTGTGGGCAAGTGGGGCAGCTGCCTAGGGTCCTGCCTAACATGGAGCCCATAAGTATAAGTGACTCTGATGCTGCGATGAGCTGACCGCATGGTCCTTCCAAAATACACCCTATCAGATCGAGTCTGACGTAACCCAGAAACCCTGTATGACCCAATCCTACCCCGCCCGATGCAGTAAAATAGTAAACGTAGATCAATTGTTTACGCTATCAGAATATAGAAAGACTAGGGGACATGCAATGAAGCTACAGGGTAAACTATTTAAGACAAATAAGAGAAAATATTTTTTCACTCAACGTGTAATCAAACTGGAATTTGTTACCGGAGGATGTAGTAAGAGCTGTTAGTGTAGCTGGGTTTAAAAAAGGTTTGGACAAGTTCCTGGAGGAAAGGTCCATAAACCATTATTAAAAAGGGACCCAGGATATCGATGCTTGACCCAATACAAGCATTGTGGAGCCTGTGTCTTTTGGGGATACTGCTAGGTACGTATGACCTAGATTGGCCACTGTTGGAAACAGGATACTGGGCTTGATGGACCTCGGTCTGACCCAGTATGGCATATCTTATGTTCTTATGTTCTTAAAATAATTGCTGCTGTCCCTTACTGTTGTGCGGTAGTCCAAGACGCAGTTAATTGCACATCACCCTCTGCTGCCATAAAACCAGTCTTACGAGATTACACAGTGAACGGCTCCAGAGCATGCCGAGTGTAATTAGATTTCTCCAGGACCAAGCAGGAAGTCAGTCCTCACATATGGGTGTCATCGGCGCCGATGCAGCCCCAGCGGAGCATTTCCCCAGCTTTCTATGAAAGCCTTTGGGAATGCAGGCACGCATGCGCGGTTCCCTTCCCGCCTAAAGGTGCCATCTTACCTCAGTCTCTTTTTTTCCGTGAAGCCCACCGGACGTGTGTCCAGTTTTCCCGGTTAAAATTAGATTTTTCAGCGATTTTTGCTCTTTTTTCTACCGGTTCGACGCCGGTTCCCCTCCCGCCGGGTTCGGTACACCGGTATCCAGCCCAATTCTTCTTTTTCGGTTTTTGCCCTTCGTGGCTGGCGTTTGCGCCCTTTTTTCCCTTTTTCCCTGGAAGGCCGGTCCTTTGACCTCGCGGGGACTCTATTTTCCCCGATGGCTTCCAGCGGTTTTAAAAAGTGTAATTGGTGTAAGAAACTAATGTCTCTCACCGACACACACGACTGCTGCCTTCGGTGCCTCGGCCCCGACCATGATCCTAAGTCGTGCGGGGCCTGTGGGAAAATGTCTTCCAAGGCACTACGAAGTCGCCAGCAGCAAAAGGAAAGGCTTTTCTCAGACTCAGCCTCCGGCCGGCCGGGCCCGTACCTCGTCTGAGGCCTCGACATCTCAGGATTCCGATCCCGCGCACCGTCGAAGCTCCTCGGACAGGGGGTCCCCCGACCGGGAACGCAAGAGGAAGAAACGGCTCGCGAGGGCGTCGTCGGAGGAGGTCCCTGGCTCCTCGAGGGCCAGGTCTAAGACCCCCAACCGTCGCCCCGGGCCCGTGGAACCAGAGAAGCCTGCCAAAGTTCCTCGTGTGGAGCCGGAGTCTGCTGGACACATAAGCCCCGTAGTCCTCGTGGACTCTCCTCCCAGGGAACCAACGTCGGGCCCGGCACCGCCGGGGCCCGAGTCGGTGGCTGCTGCGTCTCCCGAGCTGAATCTCAGGATGACAGCCTTGGAGAGCAGAATGTCTGCCTTCATGGAGCAGCAGCAGCGGGCACTGATGGCCAGCCTGTCTGGCACATCTGCCCTGACCACCGGGACATCGACGTCAAAGTCGACCCCGGAGACCGAGCCGATACTCAAGTCCATCGTGGCTCGGAGTCGACCTCGGTCGCGGTCTCCCTCGACCTCCAGTTTCGGACCGAGGGTGTCGACGCCGGTGCTTCCGGAGTCGGGGCAGGTGCTCCAGGGCCCCGCGGGGTCGGACCCCGACTCTTCCTCGGAGGAGTCAGCTTGGGAGACGGAGGACGAGGAGTCTCCTGATACCTTTAAGACTCGGTGCGTCCCTTTGGACTCACCACAGTCTGAGCCCCGGAGTAGGTCTCCCCCGGAGGACACCCGGTTCTCGGAGTTCGTCCGGGATATGGCCACTGCCTTGGCTATTCCGGCGGACCCCGAGGAAGAGCCTCAAGCTGAAGAGCTTGAGGCGCTGCAGTATGACTCTTCTCCGAAGGAGGCCTTTACTGTCCCGGTTCCTCCGATGTTGGAACAGCTCCTCTTCCGTATGTGGGAGGCACCGGCCTCGGTGCCGGTTCATAGCAAGCGAGTCGATTCGATCTATCGGCTCCGGAAGAACCCTGGCTTTCAGAAGCCACAGCTACCACACCATTCCATGGTTGTGGAATCGGCCATGCATCGTCTGAAGAGCCAGAAGATGCACTCCGCGGTGCTTCCTGGCAGGGAGGCCCAAAACCTCGATGGCATCGGTAGAAAGTGCTTTCAGGGCTCGATGCTTGCTTGCCGTGTCCAGTCTTACCAGCTGTACATGGGCATGTACTTGCGGGATCTGGCCAAGGAGTTGGCCGGGTTCTCTGCTGGTCTCTCTGGGGAACCCTTGCAGAGATTTAAGTCCTTGTCCTCGGGCATTCGGGACTGCTCGAAGTTCATGTCCCGCGCCACCTACGATGGCTTCGAGGCTTCAGCCCGAGTAGCGGCAGCCAGCATCGCGGCTCGACGCCAGGCATGGCTGCAGTCATCGGACATCGAGCCATGGGTTCAGGACAAGTTGGTCGATGTCCCTTGCCAAGGTGAAAACCTTTTTGGCAAGCCCATGATCGAGAAGGCCGCTCAGCTCGAGACCGAGCACCTCACTCGGACAAGGCTGTCGAGGAAGACCTCTGCCCCTTCTCATAAAAAGAAGGGCTTGGGTAAAAAGCCCTTTTACCCGAGGAAGGGCACTGCCTACAAACAGTACCCACAATATCAGGCTGCCTAAGCTGCCCCCCAGGGTCAGCAAGCCAAGGGCCAGGGTAATGGGCCCCGTAGGCAGAGGACCCCCAAGCCTCAGGCCCCTGCTACCACTCAGCAGGGTGGGGGTTTTTGACTCCTTGAGCATAGCCTCTCCTCCACTGCTCTCCCAACCTTGCACAGGAGGTCGTCTCGCCCTCTTTGCCCACCAGTGGCCCCTTGTCACCGGGGACAGTTGGGTGCTGGAGATAGTCCACAAGGGCTATGCCCTCCATTTTCACCAACTGCCTCCACCATATTTTCCAAGGGAACATCCAAGGCCTCCCCTACACACAGACCTTCTTCTACAAGAGCTTCATGGTCTGTTGGTGGACAGGGCGGTGGAGCCTGTGCCTCCCCACTTCCAAGGTCACGGTTTCTACTCCAGGTATTTCCTGGTGCCCAAAAGAACCGGTGGCCTTCGACCCATTCTGGACCTCAGGAACCTCAACAAGTTCCTCGTGAAGGAGAAGTTCAAGATGCTTACTCTTGGGACTCTTCTGCCCTACCTCCAGCAGGGAGATTGGCTATGCTCCTTAGATCTAAAGGATGCGTACACTCACATCCTCATTCATCCAGACCACAGAAAGTACCCCAGGTTCATTGTGGGAGGAAACCATTATCAGTACAGAGTGCTGCCTTTCGGCCTCACCTCCGCCCCCAGAGTCTTTACAAAGTGCCTAGCAATGGTGGCGGCCTACCTGAGAAATCAGGGAATCTTTGTCTTCCTCTATCTAGACGACTGGCTCATCAGGGGTCAGACGTGCCAAGAGGCCAATCAAGCCACCCTCAGGACTATTGCTCTTCTACAACACCTGGGGTTTGTCATAAACTTCGGAAAGTCCACTTTGCTCCCCTCCCAGAACTTGGAGTTCATAGGAGCAAGGCTGGACTCTGCTGGCAAAGGTTTTCTTGCCAGCAGACAGGGCCCAAAGGTTGATGGCCTTGGCAAATCAGTTTCTCAGCAGGTCCCTGGTCTCCGCCAGACTCTGCCTGAGGCTTCTAGGCCACATGGCTTCGACAGTACATGTGACCCCCAATGCCAGGCTCCATATGAGGCCTGCACAGTGGTGCCTTCGGGCTCAGTGGTCACAGGCCACAGGCAGCCTCAGAGACAGGATAAGGGTGTCCAGACCATTTCTGCACTCCCTCAACTGGTGGCTGCACCCACCCAATCTACTGAAAGGGGTGCCTTTTCAGATTCCAGGGTACACAGTAGTGATGACAACAGATGCCTCCCTGCAAGGCTGGGGAGCTCATTGTCTGGGCAAGTGCACCCAGGGCCTGTGGTCTCCCTGGGAAGCTGCGCAGTAGATCAATCTCCTCGAACTCAGAGCTATTTGATTAGCACTCAAAGCTTTCACTCCTACCCTGGCTCACCAGTCTGTCCTGATTCAGACAGACAACCAAGTTGCCATGTTTTATGTGAACAAACAGGGCGGAACTGGGTCCAGGATCCTTTGTCGGGAGGCTCAGGACCTTTGTTCTTTTGCCCTCAAGCACAACATGCTCCTCAAGGCTGTGTACCTTCCAGGCCAGGACAACTACCTGGCAGACAGATTAAGCAGAATTTTGCAGCCCCACAAGTGGCAGCTGCATCCTTCAGTAGTTCAGAAGATCTTCCTGAAATGGGGTCTCCCTTTGATAGATCTCTTTGCCAGCCCAACAAACAAGCAACTGCCAAAGTTCTGCTCCAGGCAACTGCATCCTCTGTGGATAGCAGCGGATGCTTTTCTGATATCCTGGTCTCAGGGCCTCCTCTATGCGTTTCCTCCCATGCCCTTGGTGGCCCAAACTCTCTTCAAGCTTCTTCAGGACAAGGCCTCGGTCCTGCTGGTGGCTCCCAGGTGGCCGAGACAGCCTTGGTTTCCTCTTCTGCTTCAACTGGCGGTGGATCCTCCACTACCTCTGGGGTTGCAACCCAACCTTCTCTCACAGGAGCAGGGTTCCCTTCTGCACCCCAATCTCAAAGCTCTCAATTTGATGGCCTGGAGGCTGCAAGGATAGTCTTGGCTCCCTGGGGCCTGCCTCAGAAGGTTGAGGAGGTTGTCCTAGCCTCTAGGAAACAGTCCACACAGAAAACCTATGCTCTCATATGGAAGAGGTTTTCTGTGTGGTGTCAGCTACGTACAGAAGATCCTTTCTCCTGTACTGTGCCAGTAGTCCTTCAGTACTTACTGCACTTGTCAAATCAAGGTCTTAAATCCAATTCTGTTCGGGTCCACCTCTCAGCTCTAGCAGCTCACCACTCTCTGGTGGAGGGACATTCTCTGTCTGGTCACCCCTTGGTGTCTCGCTTTCTTAGGGGCTTGCTTTTGCTCAAGCCTCCTATCCGTCCTCCTGCCCCTGAGTGGGAGCTGAATGTGGTCTTGCAGCAACTGACTCGCCCACCTTTTGAGTCGATGGCTACTTGTCCACTACGATTCCTCTCCTGGAAGACACTCTTCCTGATAGCCCTTACCTCGGCTAGGCGAGTAAGTGAGCTTCAGGCCCTGGTCTGTGATAGGCCTTACACCAGGATTTATAGGAACAGGGTAGTCCTTAGGACTCATCCAAAGTTCCTCCCTAAGGTTGTCTCCTCTTTCCACCTCAACCAGGAGGTGGTTCTTCCAACATTCTTCCCTAGGCCTCATGCAAGCCAGGCTGAAGCAGTCCTGCATACCCATACTGTAGGAGGGCCTTATCCTTCTACCTTGACCGTACGCAGGGGCATAGAAGGGCTACCCAGCTCTTCGTCTCCTTTGACCCCAATAAGTTGGGGTTGCCTGTGTCCAAGCGTACCTTGTCCATCTGGGTAGCTGACTGTATCACCTGGGCTTATAAGGCGGCTGACCTTCCTTTGCAGGGTCGGGTTACGGCCCACCGAGTCAGGGCAATGGCTGCCTCAGTGGCTCATCTCCGCTCTGTGCCCTTGGTAGACATCTGCAGGGCTGCAACTTGGTCTTCAAGCTAGACTTTTGCGGCCCATTACTGTCTGGAGAGGGAGTCCCGTAGGAACAGTGCTTTTGGCCAAGCAGTACTCCGGAATCTCTTTGAGGTTTAGGCAACTCCTGCCCTCTGTTGGGCTACCGGTGGAGGTTGTGTCCTTGAAAAGCCTTTCTTTGCTGCTGAGACTAGAGGGAGTTCTCTTGTTCAGCCTGGGTTCCTCGGTAGCCCAGAGCTTGGGAGTCACCCATATGTGGGGACTGACTTCCTGCTTGGTCCTGGAGAAAGAGTAGTTACTCACCTGTAACAGGTGTTCTCCAGGAGCAGCAGGAATCAGTTCTCACAACCCTCCCTCCTCCCCTTGGAGTTGCAGTTGTACATAGTTTATTTTTCATTTTTGTGTGCTGTTCTTAGCTATGTCATTTGACTGAGGTAAGATGGCACCTTTAGGCGGGAAGGGAACCACGCATGCGTGCCTGCATTCCCAAAGGCTTTCATAGAAAGCTGGGGAAATGCTCCGCTGGGGCTTCATCGGTGCTGATGACACCCATATGTGAGGACTGATTCCTGCTGCTCCTGGAGAACACCTGTTACAGGTGAGTAACTACTCTTCATCTTCTGCTATTTGCTTGGTAGGGCTTTGCGATCTGAGCTGTGGCAGTGCGGGCTGATCATCTGTATAAGGAGGAAAAGATGCACAACGGGGTTTGGGGTTAGAGTGGAGGGAGGGGATGAGCGAGGACTCTGAGAGAAGGGAAGGACAGTGTGAGAAGGGGATCAGAGTGCGGAGAGAGGATAAGAAGGAATCAGAGTGGAGATAGAGGAAGTCTTGGTGCGATGAGGCTCAGATCAGAGGAGCAATCTGGAAAAAATAAAAGGAAACCCATGCATAAAAGTTTGCCTTGTCAACTTGAATAAATAATATTTTGAACTAAAAAAGAACTGCATGTGCTGACTTGTCGTATGCAAATTTGTCTAATGAATATTCATGGTCAATATCCTGGAAACCTGACTGGCTCTAGAGTCCCCTGAACAGGTTTGGAAAGTCCTGCCAGAGTCTCTAATAAACTAGACCATTAAAACTCCCTTTTGGTTGATTTGCCAAAAAGGCATCTACAAATCAAAGGTAACAGCCTCTACTAGACTTGCAATCTTAGAACCATGTTTCTCCTGAATCATATATTTCACACTGTCTCTCAAACAAGTATAGGTCACATTTTAAGATCTTATATTTGGTTTTAAAATTTTCCATGACTCAGCATCTGTTGGACAAGGTTAATCGGTATCTATCCTTCAGACAAACAAAATCCTCCTGTGTCTTCCCTTATCCACTGATGCAAAACCACTTATTACAAATCTAGAGCTTTTTCTCACATGCCTTTACTTTATCGATTAGGAGTCACATGATTATTGCATATAAGGAAAGTGATAAATGGTGCTCTTAGCTTTGCATGTCCAGGATGGTATTCTGAGGCCTTTTTCTGTACTCCATTCCTTACTTATATGTACTTAAAACCTCACAAAATATCACATCAGGCAGTTTTAGATAATTTAAATTAGTTGTACATATAGGGTCTGATTTTTGAAGGCCTTTACGCAGGTAACCTCCCTAGTTACCCGTGTAAAGGCCTTATCCGAGATTTTCGAAGGGCACACCTACATGTGTAGTACCCTTCGAAAATCCTAGCTATGTCCCTAATGCGCTCAAATGTTATCCGCACAGCATCGGGGCATGTTGAGAGCTCTCCAGGGCGGAGCAGAGGCAGGCCATGGTGCAACCCATGTAGCACCGATTTTCGATGCTACATGGTTAGCGCTCTGCACCTTAAAGATAGGCGTGGGAAAACTCACCTATCTTTAAGGTCCTGGGGCTAACAGTGTAGCATTGAGAATTGGAGTTACAAGAGTAGCTTACTGCAGCTTCATATCTATGCGGCGCCACCCGGATTTTTGATGCCGGGGCCGCATATGACCCCAGCATGGAAAATCCAGGTAAGACGCGAGGTGGGCGGGCTATCCGCCGATGCCGCGCATAGCACCACCCAGCTCAAATTCGGGCCCATATTTGTTAGGTGGGGGAGAGAGTTAAAAATCTTCAACTTCAGATTATGATTGTTTAGGTTAAGATTATTTTATATTACATTTTAGCTGCTTTTAATTTATCATTTGGATGAAAGTCTCTAATAGATTATATTTGCTAATTTCTGTTTGGAGGGGGGATTTTATAGGAGGGTACATAGACAAGGAAGGCACATATTTGCCTTTATAACCTTACCTCCCTGAAAACTCCCACATAAAGTTATAGCTGCTGTGAGGCTGGAGGGGTGCTGTGCATGTAGGTGCTGGTAGGAATCGGGGTGCACACATGTATTTTATAAAATAAAGACCTGGGGTCTGATTCAGCCCCCACTCCTACCCTAGGAATGCCTATCCACATATTGCATAAAAGTAGCTGCTTTTTTTTCTGAGTGTATATGCTGGGAGAGTTTGTAAGCACCGACTTAAATGCATGAAATGCTATTAGACACAGTAAAGACACTTATAAAATGACCCTTTTAGCGTGCGCTAATGATTAGTAAATGATCTCTGTAATGTGTTATGTTTTTAATTTTTATGTACCTAGTGGACCTCCCTCTTCTCTCTTAATATGTCTAAAGAATAGCGAGGTCTTTCTCTCCCTCCCTCTCTCTCTCATATGTACAGAATAATGAGGTTTCTCTTTCATATATTCAGAATAGTGAGGTGTCTCTTGCTCTTGTATGTACAGAACAGCGAGGTTTCTCTCTCTCATAAGTACAGAATAGTGAGGTTTCTGTCCCTTTTCTCTCTCTCTCTCTTATATAGAGGATAGCATAGAGTCTTTCTTTCCTATGTATAGAATACATGAATAGAGTAACGGGGTCCACGATAGCCAACAAAAGCTCCTGCCTTGTAGAACTTAGAATCCAAATCAAACTATAGTCTCTTGTCATGAAAGCTTCCCAGTTCTTCATTTCCTTCCCTTCTTTTGTCAATGTTCTAGCTGGACCTAGTGATTACTACACAGATTACGTGGCTACCAGATGGTATCGGGCTCCTGAGCTACTGGTGGGAGACACACAGTATGGTCCTCCAGTGGATGTCTGGGCAGTCGGTTGTGTCTTTGCAGAGCTGCTATCAGGAGTCCCATTGTGGCCTGGAAAATCAGATGTGGATCAGTTGTACCTGATCAGGAAAACGCTAGGTAAGTGCCGGCACGGGTGAGAGGCAGTAGTTTGTGTAGCTATCAGAATCTATTGTTTTGCTTTGACTGCTGCCTTTGCCGCCCTCCCCCCCCCCAAAACTGTCGCCTAGTCATGCCCAGTGGGTGGGCCAGCTCTGATAACCACATTACATCTAAAGTAGATAGGGGCATGTTGGGGAAGTGACCTGGGTGGGATAAAAATGTACACATGTATCCCCTATTTCATATAGGGCATGTATGTGTAAGCCGAAAATCGTCCATGTCTAAATTTACACCTGCTCCCTAGCATGAATAGGGATTTAAACAGTACTCCTTTTGACCATCTCTTTAAAGGAGGGATTAAGGGCGATATCCCCCTTAATCCCTCAGGGCCTGATATTCAAAGGCATTTACACAGTTTGCAGACCTCCCCAGCCCGTCAGTTGGTTTGGGGGATTGTAGACTCTGTAGGAGTTCACTATGAAATTTTCATGCTGGGCCTATGTATATCATCCGGTCAGAGTTGGTTTGATTGCCTGCAGTTGGTTTGACACCTTTAGTGTGAATGATTTGGATGGTGGTTATAATGCTACCTGGATTGCTTGTTGGTGTGTATGTTATTGATTGACTGGTTTCTCTTTCATGTAATATGGATGGATTTTATTTTTATTTATTTATTTGAAACACTTTTCTGTACCGCCCCTTCCATAGATCAGGGGCAGTTTACATTGAAACTAACAGTTTCACATTAAACAGTATCAGGAAATGGTTACAAATTTAACTATATAGACAGAATCCTTATTAAGGTGTCAGCTATGGGGAGGTAACAGATTCTTGATGCTAGGGTGGGGGGAAATCTTGTTGTGTACTGACTACTACTGCATGTGTGGCTATTATAGTATTGCATAAAGAGCAGTGTTTTTAACTGTTTTCTGAAGGACTGTAGGTCTTTAATCTGAGGAATTCAGGTAATGAATTCCAAAGTATGGGGGCTGTGTATGTGAGTGCTTTATTGCTTGTTTGTTTAGTCTTGTAAATAGACGTAGTACTGAGAGGAGATTCTGGCTTATTTTCCTTCTACTTCCGGTGTGTCTGATTACACAGGTACACTAAAAAAATTTTTTTTTAAACTGCCTCTAATGTTTCGATTGATTTTTACGTTTTTTGGTGCGCTGAATCCAAATCTGGTAACCAATTTGCTCCATCACGTACAGATTTTTTGCTACATTGGGTTAGCAGTTTGAGGTGAATGTTTCAGATTGAGTGCGATCGAGATAAAGGTTTCTTTGATGAATTCTTTATACTAATTGTTTAGTAGTTATTCAAATAAGAATAAAGAAAATTGTAACAAGGCAGCACATAAGAATAGAGTAATGTCAACAAAACACACTGTGATGGTAGCAAAATTGTCTGCACTTAAAACAGCCACATACATGTGCACAAACATTGAGCATATAAGAGCGAGGTTAGACACAAAGCAAAGCAAAGAAATGTGCAAAAAATGTTGTACAGGTATGTATGTAAGAATAGAAAACGCAAACCGCACCATTGCAATACATGAAGACAAACACCCGATGGTGTGAAAATAAAATTCTAATAAATGAGATCCGACACTGTGGTAATAACTAGCAAATTTTTATTTCAAAGTTTAGTAAAAACACGATATTTGTCAACACAGTTTAGATTTTAAAGTCATTCTTGGGTCAATCAATCTCCTGGTGGGCTCGTTTCTTCTTCCCCCGAATGCTTCTCTTGTTGCGCTGCTTGGCGTATTTTTCATCTGGGGTTTCCCGCAGCAGCAACCAGCAGAAATCAGCCATCATAGTGGTGTTCCATCTTCCTTGGTACCTTCTCTCTGCGTCCTTGATGTCCTGGTGAAACCTTTCACCTTGTTCTTCACTGTACGCCCCCAAGTTTTTCGGGAAAGTAGTTCACATGGGAGTGCAAGAAATGGACTTTCAGGCTCATGTTACAGCCTTGTTCTTTGAAGGCATTGAGCATCCTGGCAACAATATCCTTATAGTTCTCATCCCGCCTGTTCCCCAAGAATTTGAGAACAACATCCTTGAAGGAATCCCAGGCTTCTTTTTCCTTCTCAGACATCGTTTCAGAGAATGCTTCATCTGAAATGAGTTTCCTTATATCAGGGCCAACAAACACTCCTTCCTTTAGCTTTGCTTCAGAAAGTCGGGGGAACTTTGAGCAAAGGTACCGAAAGCACTCACCATCTTTTGGAAGGGACTTGATGAATTGCTTAATGAGACCCAACTTAATGTGGAGAGGTGGTAATAGAATTTTATCACGAGGTACCAAGCTCTCATGAAGAACATTTTTCTCACCGGGTCTCAAATACTCCCGAATTGGCCAGTCTTTTTTCCCCCAGTGTAGGTCGCGGGCCCGGCTATCCCACAAGCAAAGGAAGCAGGGATATTTGGTGAAACCGGATTGCTGCCCTAATAGCATGGATAGAATTTTAAAGTCTCCACAAATCATCCACTTATGCTCATCATAACGAATCTTCTGAAGAATCAGGGCCAAATTCTCGTATTTTTCTTGGAGAATAACAGAGTGAGCAATAGGAACTGAAGCGAATGTGTTGCCATTATGAAGAAGAACACCTTTTATGCTGTCTTTTGACGAATCAATGAACAGCCGCCATTCAGCAGGATCATACTTGAGTTTAAACTTTTCCATCACTCCGTATATATCGTTGCAAAATACCAAATCTTCCTCTTTGCTGAAATACTTCAAAAATTGTGTCTCGCGGTTTGCGGTACCAATAAAAAGTTGTTCCTGGTGACAATAGATTTTTCTGTTTAAGCCGAGAAACCTAGCAGTTGGGCAGCATCTTTTGGGAGTCCTAAATCCCGGACTAAATCATTCAATTCAGCTTGAGAGAAAAGTTCAGGTTTAGGATCTGGTTCAGTTTCAAACTCGGAAGTACTGGACTCATCGGGAAAAGCCATCTGATGAGTCTCATCATGATCAGAACCGTCCACACAAATATGATCCAAAGATTTTGGTGGTTCAGGCACAGGTACTTCGTTGCTATGAGGCATAGGCCTAATTGCTGAGGGAAGGTTGGGGGTAACTTATTACGTTCTTATTTTTTAAGTTGTATCCCTTCACAATGCAAGAGCAAAAATAGCAGTCACTGCTGTGGTCTCTTTGTTCACGCCACATCATAGGTATTCCGAAACGAAATGCTTGTTTTTTACCTTTCATCCATAAGCGTAGATCTTCCTCACATGTCTTGCACACTTTGTGAGGAGCCCACGGTTTGTCTTGATCGCCTAACTTCAAACCGAAATAGGCGAAATATACTTTTTTAATAAATGCAGAAATGTTCCTCTGCCGCTTTTTTCACGGTATATTCCCCACAAATAAAACAAAAACTGTCCGGAGAGTTGACGCAACCTCTGGCTCTGTGAGCCATCACAAATACACAGCACTGCAAACTACAACTGTAGTGAACCACTTCGGAATAAAGCTGGATTACGACTGAGCAAACAAAAGGTAATAATGGACTTGCAAGAAACTGAAATTTGACAGGAACGTTCATGTCGCAACCACCGTGTTTGAGCGAGCGAACGAGGCGAGGCAAACAGGAAAGAACATGCGCCAGCGCGAGTACTGGATTTAGCCCCCCGCCTCCCAATTGTCCTGTTAATGTATAAAATGAATACAAAACACTCTAAAATATCATGAGGGAGTGTTTCTAGTTAGTTAACCATTACAACCTCTATTTTGGGCCAAGAAAATAAACTGCAGTCGGCTAAAAAGAAATTATGTGAACATTCCTTATATGGGTAAGAAATCTAATTTTGCAAGAAAACGTGACGTGATGGAACATTTTGGCTATTTTTCCTGGATTCAGCACCCCAAAATCTATAGGAATCAGTTGCAAAACTGGAGGCAGTTTTTTGGTAGTGTACCTGTGTTATGAATCAGAGATGCTAGAAAAGAAAGAGCAATGTTATTGATTAGTTTGAACGTAGTTAATATTGTTTTATATTTTATTCTTCTAGCTATTGGGAGCCAGTGAAGTTTAAATAAGATGGGGGTGATGTGGTCAGTTAGGTGTAATTTGAATATGATTCTTGCGGTTACATTTTGGGCCATTTGGGGAATGTTTAAATTCGTTTTGGATGTTCCCTGCAACAGACTGTTGGCTATAGTCAAAATGGGGTATAATTAGCGCTTGGACTATGGATCTAAAATCATTTGTGTCCAAGAGGGGTCTAAGGTGCTGTATAGTTCTTAATTTGAAGAATATGGTTCTGGCTGGTTTTTTTATGTGTGAAGATATGCTGAGGGATTTATCTAGAATGATTCCTAAATACTTCTTGTTTTACTGTGAAGGTAGTATTATGTAAATGGATTTTTTTTGTGGGGGGGGGGGGGGGAGTTTTGGTTTCTAGATGTGAACAACATTTCTGTTTTATTGACATTAATGTTAGTTATTTGCGTTTAGCGAGGACTCTGCTTCTTGGATGCAAGTTGCGAGATTATAAGTGGGATTTATTATGCCTACCGGGGGGTATAACATATCATCTCCAGGAACAAGCAGGAATGAGTCTTCACATATGGGTATGTCGGTACCGACGGAGCCTGCACGGGAATGCTCCCCAGCATCCAATCAGGAAGCTTTTGGGAGCATCCCTCGCGCCTGCGCACTGCCTTCCCGCCTTTTCCACTGCCTCTCCTCAGTTTTCGTTTTTCCGCGGAGCCGGCAGGACATCCTCCTGTCACCGCAGAAACTTTTTTCTTTAAATTCTTTATTTTTGTTTTCTTGTGGTCGCAGCTGTGTCTCCCGCCGCCACCGGTACCGCCGGTGGATTTTTCTTTTCTTTTTCTAAAAACTCAGAGAGATTTTTCTCTCTGTTTCTGTCTTAACTTTTTTGGGCCTACAAGGCCTCTCCATCATGGAGCTGCCTTCTCCTAAGAAGTGCCTTCACTGTGGAAACACAGTCTTCTTTTTAGACTCCAATTCCTGGTGTCTAACCTGTTTGGGGCCCGACCCTTTTTCCCCTGAACATTCAGGCTGCAAAACTGTGAGAAGAACTTCCTTGTTTCGAGTTTCCCTCGATACCGTTTTCCCTCCCGGAGTGAGGGCACCCGCTTTTTCTTCTCTTCAGGATCAGGTAACCCACAAACAGTCTGTTAAGACTAGCCAATCCTTGAGTGGTAAGTCTCATGCCAAGCATGATGACGGCTCCGGCCTTGCCCTCAAGACCCAATTGACATTAAAACCCCGGCGGGAGTCTCCGGGCTCCAAAGCATTTCAGGGGTCTCAGGTTGTTCCTGGGGCTCACCCCTCACAGAACATACCTGAGCCATGCTTGGTGGTGGCATCTGCTTCGAGCGGTACCGATACCCCGGCATCGGCACCGGTGTTGAGTGATCCACTCTTCACCAGGGATCGTCATCTGGCGTCCTCGGTACCTTCGGGACCGATCAATACGTTCCAGATTGACTTTCCTGTATCTGAGCCATGCTCGGTGGTGGCATCCGCTTCGAGCGGTACCGATACCCCGGCATCGGCACTGGTGTTGAGTGATCCACTCTTCACCAGGGATCGTCATCTGGTGTCCTCGGTACCTTCGGGACCGATCGATACGACTCAGATCAACTTTCCTGTATCGACAACATCGCTGATACCACCACCGACGTCGGTACCCTCTAGACATGCATCGATGGACTCGCTCCCTTCGATGCCGAGTCTGGAATCGATATCTAGTCTAGATGACTGGGTACCGACGCGTCTCGGAACCGACCCTTATCGTTTCCGGATACGCAGTACCGAGGATATTCACCAAGCGTTTCGGTTGCCTCGGTACCGCTTGCCTCGGTACCGCTTGAGCAGCCTCTGATTCGGTTCCTGCAGTTACATCGGCACCATCGATCCTCTCTATGCCTAGTTTGGAATCGATACCTGGCATGGACGATGCAATACTGACTGCCTCAAATCGTGACTGCCAGTACCACTATCCATCTAGTGGGATTCTTTTTGGGCACCAGACCAATACATCCTCTGGTGCTCAGGCTGCTCCTTCAGCCTTAGCCTGGCCAGGGATAGTTTCTATTGGAGATCCTTCTTTTCAGAAATTTCTCCTTAACATGGCAACCTTTCTTGCTATTCCTATCCCTGGCTGTGATCCCACTCAAGGCTCTCCTGCAGAAAAGGAAAATATAATGCTTCCTTTACATCATTCTTTGCAGGATCTTCTTCTGAGAATCTGGGAATCACCTTTAAGGGTTCCCTCTCCTTCTACAGCAACTGATGTGCTGTATCAGGTGCCCCCCTCTCCAGGGTTTCAAAAGACTCAACTTCCCCATCATTCCATTGTAGTGGAATCAGCAATGAGGAAGGTAAAAAGCAAGAAGAAGCATTCTTCTTATCCGCCAGGTCGTGCATCTAAAGCTCTAGATGCCTTTGGACGTCAAACCTTCCAAACATCTATGCTGGCATCAAGGATTATCTCTTATATTTTTTATATGAGTCTATCTCTCCAGGAGGTCACAAAGAAATTATCTCTTTTGACTCCTTTTCTATCAGAACCTAAGGCTGCAGACTATTCCTTGCTTCTTAGTCATAGCCAAAATATCTCTTGGTTTCTTTCTCGTGCTTCTCTAGACTCTTTTGAGTCTGTTAGCAGATCCTCTGCTATTGCCATAGGAGCACGTCGTAGAGCCTGGCTCCAAGCTTCAGACTTGAGCAGATGGGCACAACACACACTGGGAAATTCTCCTTGTACTGGAGAAAATCTCTTCAATAAAGAGGCTTTACGTCAGGTTGCTCATTGCTCCACTGACTTCCCTGGTTCTAGGGACCTTCCTAAGCCGCCTTCTTCCCCAGGAGGTAGGAAATGTCCTACCAAACCTTCTTTCCCTAAGAAAAGAAGGTTTCACTCTTCTGCCCATCATCCAGATGAACCCTGGCAGGGGACACCTCGTCCTGGTCTGAAGAATCCAAACTCTAGCCAGTCTCAGCATACCCAGCAACCATAGGTTCTTCAAGGTTACCACCTACAGTAAACTTCTTCTTCACAGAAGTTTGTTCACTGTTTTTTTCTTTAAAACTCTTCATCAGCTGTCCTTTCTCAGGATATGCTAAGCTGTCAGGATATTTTTGTCCATGGGTTACAGATCTCTCCTCTTCTTCCTACCAAGAAGAGGAGTTAACTATCCCATGATAGTTTCTGTCCCACCATGAACATTTTTTCCTTTCATTCCAATGTAGAATTTTTTTCCTAGAATAAATTCTCTGGACAGCTGTCAGACAGGGACAGGAATTCCTCTCCCTTTGTCTGTTCTCTCTGTTTTACACAGAAAGATTTTCTCTGCTGTCTCTTTCAGCTGCTGTCCATGCAGGAGTTCTAGTGATTGAACTACTGGTACTTCCCACAAGTTTCCAGTCTGTCTTCCACTACTTTTGTCTAGCCTTAGTAGTGATTCCAAGACAGTCCTCTTCTATCTTGGATAACTCTACTCACTTCAGGCTTCTCACATTACCTTCTTTCTGGCCATCTCCCTTCCTTGGATGTGGCAATACAGCTGACCTACTGTCAGTTTTATCTCCTAATTCTCCTGCATAATGCTCTCTGCAATCTTCAGAGAAGCTTTCTACTATGGGCCCTTGCTAGAGAGCATTGAACTTTGTCTCTGATGGCTATTCTATATAGTAGAAAAGGCTTATCAGTCATTTTTCATGACTGTGAGGGTTCTCCACACCCTCTTCTCTCCTGTTTATAATGCAGGATATAAGCTTTTTCTGCGTGAATGTCCAAGGACTTTCCCAATCCTGTAGGAATATGTTCTTTTCCTTACAGCTTGACCTCATGCTATCCTATTCCTCATGGACAGCACTTTTTCTACTAGTAACGCATGATACCCCTGTGTCCCCCCAATGGGTCATCCTGGTATCTCCTTCTATGCGTTTCCTGTCCATTTACCATGTCAGAGTTCTACAGGACTTGTTCTCCACAGACTGATATTATCCTCTGTTTTTTTCACGCAACCATCCTGGCTATTTTACTGGATAGCATTCCTGCACCCTCTTAGCCCGAAAGAATAGATTTTCTATATATATTTTCAAGTAGGTTCTACCTTCTTGTTATTAGATGAATCTTTCTCCTTCACATCTCTCATGTGGATGTTCTTATGGGGCTTAGTTGCAGACATGTACCTTCAGACTTCAATATTCATGTATGTCTATATCCCTGTATATTTCTATACATACAGATGTCTGTAAGCTGTGTGTGCATTGGTTATGCCCCTATATATATATATTCATATATATTACACATATATATATACATATTTATATATATATATATATATATCCCTCTATATATGTCTCTGTTGAGATGCTTTTTATGGGTCGATATGTATTACATACTCTCTCCCTAACTGTCTATGCTATAAAGGTTTTTACCTTCTTAAAGGTTCCAGACAATGGACCAGCATATCTTCATACTGTCCCTTGGTATGTGGGGGCTGTTATGCACACACCACTACTGTGGTACTAACAGCTTCCACTTTACTCTAGGTCTCGTTATCCCTGAAGCATCATGCTTCAATATCTTTCCTATCTCTCACCAGCTAGGAAAGACTGTGTAGATCTTCAGTAGTTCTGAGGTTTCAGCCCTTCACACATCTGTCCTCCTTGGGAAGGCGGGTTCTTTTTCCATACCCCTTCTTCCCTCCAGGACTGGGCTACTTGTCCAAATCGGTCAGTCTTCCTTTTTAACTCCTCAATGTTAATACCTCTATAGCTAAAGGAGTTTTCAGCTTTTTCCATAAAGCTTTCCACTGAAGACCTGCCATTCTTCTACTACCCCAGTTGACACCTGGGTCACCTGCCAACCTCAGATTTGGACCTTCACCCTCACTACTGTGAGGTCACCTTGAGGATCCTCTACTGCTTCTCCAGTAGACTCCATCATGCCCTCTACTTCCTACAATTCAGTAGGTAAGATCCATTTTGTGATTGTTCATTAAATATTTTAATGATACTTATCATACATACCAAGGACTCCTCCCCTGTAGTCCTTAGCTTTGCTGTTTTTTCCTTACAGCTACCTCTTCTTTCAACTCCTACCCCCCATCCCTCATGGGATGCCGGAGATCCATGTGTGGAAAGTGCAGTCCTGATCCAGGGGCATGCATTTTATGGGATCTCTCCCTGGCATCTATAGCTAGGGAGTCCCCATATGTGAAGACTCATTCCTGCTTGTTCCTGGAGATAGCACAGTTACTTACCTGTAACAGGTGATCTCTGGGAACAGCAGGAATAAGTCTTCACAACCCACCCACCTCCCCTAGGAGTTGTATCTATCTATCTATCTTCCTTTCCTCTTTCTCTCCTTTTGTCTCAGCTATGAAACTCAACTGAGGAGAGGCAGTGGAAAAGGCGGGAAGGCAGTGCGCAGGCGCGAGGGATGCTCCCAAAAGCTTTCTAATTGGATGCTGGGGAGCATTCCCGTGCAGGCTCCGTCGGTACCGACGTACCCATATGTGAAGACTTATTCCTGCTGTTCCCAGAGATCACCTGTTACAGGTAAGTAACTGTGCTATCTGCGTATATTCGATATCCAATTTTATATTTTCTAAAAATGGTGCAGATTGCCTGAAGGTAAAGGTTGAAAAGGAGGGCTGAAAATGCAGAGCCTTTTGGGATTCCCTGTTCCTGGGGGAAGGTTGTAGATGATTCCTGTTCGATTTGTACATACTGAGAGCAGTCAGAAATGTAGGATTTGAACCATTGGAAGGCAGAGAGCTAGTCTCAAAAGGAGGCTATTATGATCCACATTGTCAAATGCAGATGCAACGTCTATAAAAACAAGTATGAAGGCCTGGTTGGCGTTGTCCATTCCGCGAATGAGGGTGTCAAAAAGTACCAGGAGCAGGGTTTCAACGTCATGAAATGGGTGGAAGCCATATTGTTGCTCATTAAGTGGTGTATTTGCATCAATGAAGTCTTGGAGCTATATTTGAACTATTTTTTCAATGATTTTTGATATAAATGGGATGCTGGCAATGGGTCTATATGAGCTGGGGTCATCTTTGTTGAGGGTTTTGTTCTTAAGTATGGGATGTATGGCAGAGAGTTTGTTCTTTCGCTACTAATCCTTGGAAGAGGGATTGATTAACTATTTTCAGAATGAATGGGGCTAATTCCATTTTCCTGATCATGTAGCCAGTCTAGTCCCGGACCTCTGGGTTGCCCATCTCATAGAGCAGCTTGGAGACTGAGAAAACTCCTCCTTTTCTGATGTCACTGGTATATCCATCCGGGAGCCTCCCCCTGCCATCAGTTACCTCGGTCTCCAAGCAGCTGGATAGATGGGTGAGCCTGGAAGTCCAGGCTCACTGGAGAAACAATTAGGAATTTAAGGATAAAGTTGCTAGGTTATTGAGTAGCGTTAAAGTATTAGCAGAGCCCTTCTGCTTTTGGAGAGGACTGTGCCTTTAAGCTTACAGAGCCGTCCTTTCAGCCTTACCCCTCCTTCCTCTGCCCCTAACTCTGTTGGTTCCTCTGTTAGCAGGTCAGATAGGCTTTCGGGGAACAGCTCCGGTTCTCTGATTTTGGAACAGTAGGGACCGGAGCTGAGTGGGACTTTGCCAGCGTTTCTCAGATGTCTGCCTGATAGCACTCTGAGCATTTCTCCCTGTGGGCCCTTGAGGCGGCGACTTTAGCCAGTCCAAAAACATTGCGATCTGGCCCCATTGCCTAAGCATTTTTCCAGCCGGTGAGAGGGGAACAAAAGGCATAACAAACGGATGGTGATTTTCTCTCGTTTCTGACTGCCAGCAAAGGTAAGCGGGCTGGCGACAGTCGGAGAGTCTGTCACGGAGTTTTTTGGCGCGCACAGGATTCTGCAGCCTTGGCCTTGTGCCGGCGGCACGCTCAGTGCAGCGTCAGGGAACGTTTGTTCTGGCGGGGTTAATTTTAGCCGCGAATTTCCTTGGCGCAACTCCCTGGGGGCCGCGATTTTTGCGTTTGAAAAGTTTATTTTAATGTTTATTTTAAAGCTTTATTTTCAAGGGTTATGTTAAAGCTTTATTTTAAAGCCCGCTCTTTTTTGTTTTCAGCGTAGGGTTTTGTTTTGGCGCCAGTTCTAGTTCCCAGTGTTTGACCATGCCATCCAAGCAGCAATGCATGGTTTGTGGAGCTAAGAAGTGCACAGACTCTGGAGTATGCAAATCCTGTGTAAAGGAAGCCTCGGGGCTACAGTCGCAGGGAGAAAAGTCGGAGTTCCAGGGAACTGAGGCTGTGGCTTCGGCGGAGAAAGTGCAAGAAGTGTCCGTGAAGGAGCCGGTGGCAGGACCATCTTCACGGCCAGACACCTTTCCCTCACAGAGTCCCGGGTCTTTAGGGCTGAATTCCATTTTTTCTCAGGAATTTGTAAGTCTGCTCCAGCAAGTTTTTCTACGGGACTGTCAGCAAGCTACGGGCGCCGCCAGTACGGTTTCAGTGAAGAGGCGGGCGGCACCCTTACAGGTGGATCAGGCCCCTCCAGAGGTTAAGAGGTCCCGGGGAGAGGGGGATCCCGGGGATCAGTCTGTGGTTTCGGAGGGATCACGCTCGGATGAGGAGGAAATGTCATTGGAGGAAGAGTTGGAAGAGGGGGATCTGTCTGCAAAGGAAGACGAGGCCAGAGTGGTCCGGGTGTTCTGGAAGGAGGAGCTGCCGGCACTCTTGGTGGAGACGTTAAAGGTTCTGAATATGCCGGTACCTGATTCAGCGGAGGACGCTTCCCTCGAGGACCCATTATTTCAGGTATTTCGGAAGGATCAGAGAGCTTTTCCGGTACACAGGGTGTTTCATGAGATGATTCAGGAAGAGTGGAACATCCCAGAAGTTCCTCTGAAGGGAGCCAGAGTGATGTCCCGGCTATATGCTTTAACGGACCAGGACAGGGAGATGTTTAAGTCGCCCAAGGTAGACACAGCAGTCTCGGCGGTTATGAAAAAGACCACCATTCCCGTAGAGGGGAGTGCGGCTCTTAAAGACGGTCAAGATAGGAAATTGGATGGTTTGTTGAGACAGATTTTTGATGTGAATGCCCTTTCTCTACAGGCAGCCATCTGCGGGCTTGGGTGGCTAGAGCATGTCTGCGATGGTCTCAGCGACTGCCCGGTAACGAGGCCGAGCTGTCGGGGGACACGTCCAGGTTGGAATCGGGGGCGGCCTATTTGGCAGACATTTACTACGATCTTATGCGTGGGCTATCGAAGAGCATGGCGTCGGCAGTCGCAGCGCGACATTACCTTCGGTTGCGAAATTGGGCGGCAGATGCCTCTTCTAAAGCTAGACTCAGTAAGCTTCCATTCAAGGGACGTCTCTTGTTTGGGGAGGATCTAGAGAAGTTAGTTAAAGATTTGGGAGAGTCCAAGGGCGGCAGGTTGCTGGAGGACAAGCCTAAGCCAGCTCGAGCGCCCTCTACAGGAAGGGGGCAACAACGAGATTTTCAACGTTATAGGTTCCAGAGATTTGCTGCAGGACAGAGGGGACGTCCCTATAGAACTCAAGGTTTTTGAGGGTTTCGAGGAGCAGGAAGGGGTTTTGGGCCTTCCATAGCCTCGAACCGTAACACCAGAAAGCCGCAATGAGATCAGGGGGACCCAGGCACCCCTATTCACCGTGGGGGGGTGTCTGCAGAATTTTTATTCTGCCTGGGTCCAAATTACTTCAGATCAGTGGGTGCTAGAGGTCATTCGAGAGGGCTATGCGCTGCAGATGATTCGGCCAGTGTGTGACGCCTTCGTGCTGTCTCCCGGCAGGTCCGAGACAAAATGCCGGGCTCTGCAGGAGACAGTGCAAAGGCTGTTAGATCTAAAGGCGATAGTGCCGGTACCACCAAGCCAGTGCGGATCCGGTCGATACTCCATATACTTTATAGTACCGAAGAAGGATGGAGGGGTTCGGCCTATTCTGGATCTCAAAAGGGTGAATCGGTGCCTGAGGGTGTCGCCGTTCTGCATGGAGACACTGCGGTCTGTGATAGTAGCGGTGCAAAAAGGAGAGTTCCTTACGTCACTCGATTTGGCCGAAGCTTACTTGCACATTCCCATAAGAAAGGAACATCACAGGTTCCTCAGATTTGCAGTTCCTTTCGGGCATTTTCAGTTTCGAGCGCTGCCCTTTGGTCTAGCAACTGCTCCGTGGGTTTTCACCAAGGTGATGGTGGTGGTCGCGGCGGCATTACGGAAGGAAGGCATACTCGTTCATCCTTATCTGGACGACCGGCTGATTCGAACAAAGTCGAGGCCAGAGAGCGAGAGAGCAACGGCCAGAGTTGTGTCTTTCCTAGAGAGTCTCGGATGGGTAATCAACCCAGCAAAGAGTCGGATGGTACCCTCTCAGTGTTTGGCGTACCTAGGAGCGTGCTTCGATACCGTCAGGGGGAAGGTCTTTCTGACAGAGCAGCGGGCTCGGGGGCTGCGGAGATTCTTGCTCTACAAGACGCCGTCGGCCTGGCACTACCTCCAACTGTTGGGCACCATGGCGGCAACCATAGAGACGGTGCCCTGGGCACGGGCGCATATGAGGCCCTTGCAAAGAGCGTTACTGCGCCGTTGGTCACATCAATGCGACACCTTGTCTCGGAAGCTGCCATGTTCGGAGGAGACGCGTCGGGCGCTGCGGTGGTGGTTGATGCCGCAATCCCTGCAGAACGGAAAAGGACTGGAGACGCCAGAGTGGATACCCTTGATGACAGACGCCAGCTTGCTGGGCTGGGGAGCTCATTGTCAGGGAATCTTTGCACAGAGGGAATGGTCTTGTCAAGAGCAAGCGTGGCCGATCAATTGGCTGGAGTTAAGAGTGGTGGCTCTATCCCTAAAGGAGTTTTGGAGTTTTCTCGGAGGAAAGGCGGTCCGAGTGTTTTCCGACAACGCGACTGCAGTGGCCTATGTCAACAAACAAGGGGGAAGCACGAGCGTCGCGCTCGAATCCTAGGCCGAGATGCTCTGCGAATGGGCCGAGGCGAATCTGCTGGATCTCTCGGCAGCGCATGTAGCAGGAGTGGACAGCATGGAAGCCGATTTTCTCAGCAGAGTGAAAGTGGACCCGGGGGAATGGGTCTTGCACCCGGAGGTCTTCGCGATGCTGATGCTCCGCTGGGGCACTCCGGTCATGGACCTCATGGCGACGTTCAACTCGGCAAAGGTCAGTCGGTTCTTCAGCAGGCGCAAAGAAAGAATGTCCGAGGGCTTGGATGCCCTCATTCAACCCTGGCCAGTGGGACAGCTACTGTACGTCTTTCCGCCGTGGGCGTTGATCGGCAGAGTGGTCCAAAGAGTGGAGCGCTACAGGGGGCAGGTGATTCTGATAGCGCCAGACTGGCCTCGCGTCCTTGGTACGGAGATCTAATGCGATTGCTGGTGGAAAAACCCTGACGTCTTCCGGCTCAGGCGGATCTGTTGTCGCAGGGCCCGCTCCTGATGCCCCACGTGGATCGATTCTCGCTTACGGCTTGGCTCTTGAAAGGGCTCGCTTGAAGGCCCGAGGATATTCCGGGACGGTGATTTCCACTTTATTGAAGGCGCACAGGAGGTCTACGTCTCTGGCCTATGTTCGTATCTGGAGGATATTCGAAGTTTGGTGTGAAGAGAAGAATTGTGAAGCGTTGAGATCTACCATTCCTCAAATCCTACAGTTCCTGCAGGATGGTTTTGACAAGGGGTTAGCAGCCGGGTCGCTACGAGTGCAAGTCGCTGCTCTGGTGTGTTATAGAAGTAAAATTGGAGGTCAGACGCTCGGGGGTCAAGCGGATGTCAAACGTTTCTTGCGAGCGGTGTCGCTACTGCGGCCGCCTTTTCGACAGATCGTTCCTAGATGGAATCTGCCGTTTGTTTTGGAAGTGTTGGGACGGGAACCTTTTGAACTCCTTTCGTGGGCATCAATTAAGGATCTCACCCTGAAGGTTGTTTTTCTGGTAGCTATCTGCTCGGCCCGCAGAGTTTCGGAGTTGCAGGCGCTATATTGTCGAGAGCCCTATCTTCAGTTTAGTTCGACTAAGGTGGTTTTGAGGCCTGTGCCAGCTTTTCTTCCGAAAGTTCTTTCGGTGTTCCATTTGAATCAGGAGATTTCTTTACCAGTCTTCGGAGAGGCCGCCGGTAGTCCGGCGGCGAGGAATTTGCATCTTTTAGATGTTCGTCAGGTGTTAAAGAAGTATCTTCTACGGATGGCCGATTTCCGCAAGTCCGACAGACTTTTTGTGCTTTTTGCGGGGCCGAGAAAGGGAGAAGCGGCGTCAAAGGCCTCTATTTCTCGGTGGATAAAGGAAGCTATTGCGTCAGCATACATTTCAAGAGGTAGGTCGGTGCCAGAGGGGCTTAGAGCCCACTCCACCAGAGTGCAGGCGACCTCTTGGGCGGAGTTTCGGCTCGTGCCTCCAGTAGATATCTGTAAGGCGGCGATGTGGTCGTCTTTGAATTCCTTCGTCAAACACTATTGGTTAGATGTTCAATCCGCCGAGGACACCTCCTTTGGTTCAGCAGTTGTTCAAGCTGGCCTGCTGGGTCCCTCCCGTGGTTAAGTTCCTTCACTGCTCTGGTACTAACCCAGAGGTCCGGGACTAGACTGGCTACACGATCAGGAAGAGGAAATTAGACTTACCTGCTAATTGTAGTTCCTGGAGTGGAGACAGTCTAGTCCCGTATCCCTCCCAAGTGGTGCTTCTGCTGCAGATAGAAGTTCAGCATTCCATGTGATTACAGGTAAGAGATGATTTTCTTGATGGGGAGGGGAACGCATTGGGGTTTTGTTCCTAGGGTATCAAATGTATATTGGTCTTCTTACCCTCCCAAACAGGGAAGGGAGGGAAGGCTCTGTATGCGAAAAGTCTAAGTCGGTGATTGTTTAATGATAATTTTAGCGTTATATTCTTACTTGTTGCTCCGGTGAGTCTGCTTTGTCAATAGGGAACTGATGGCAGGGGGAGGCTCCCGGATGGATATACCAGTGACATCAGAAAAGGAGGAGTTTTCTCAGTCTCCAAGCTGCTCTATGAGATGGGCAACCCAGAGGTCCGTGACTAGACTGTCTCCACTCCAGGAACTACAATTAGCAGGTAAGTCTAATTTCCTCATTGTCGTTTTTATCCATGGTACCAGACATGGATCAAGGTGGGAAGTGGAGGTGTTAATCTTTGTAATTGTGTCAAGGAGGTTTTTTTTCTTAATCAGGTTAAAGGAATGCCAATTGTTGGGATTGGTGGGGATTTGGGCGGGAAGGAGATGCTAGTAGGCCTTTTGCTTTTTAGTTTGGCTGCAAAGTGGTTGGCCAGAGTTTGGGATTTAATGTGTATTCTGTTTAGATCATTCTGAGTGGACTTGGATAGGGATTTGACAATTTCAAAAAGTTCCCTTGGACTGTTAATGGCTTTATTTAGAATATTTGTATGGTAGGTTTTCTTTGCATTGTTTATAGATTCGCTGTAGGTGTTCAATGCAGCTGTGTAGAGTGTTCTGTATTCAGTCGTTTTTTTGGCTCTCCCGTTTTCGCAGTTCTTTCTTTAGTATGTAAATGTCATGGTTCTACCATTTTTTTTTAGAGAGCTCGCAGTTAGCTTTTGAGTGAGTGTGGGTGGGTGCAGATGCATTATAGATTATAGAATTCCATTTCTTTATTATTTCATTAAGGTCAGTTGATGAGGAGACAAGTTGGGGAATTATGTCATTCAGGAAAGCGTCTTTATCGAACCGTCTGAATGGTATAGTTTTGAGTGATGAGTTTGGGGGTTTATGGGATGGGGGGGTGATTGGGAGGCTCAGGTGCATGATCAAGTGGTCCGACCAAGGGACCTGAGATGCAATAGGAAGTTCTGTAAAGGGTTTTGGAAGGAATATAAGGTTGAGCGTGTTACCCGTGATGTAGGTAGGGCAGTTTATTATTTGTTATCCCATGTCTTCCATGAATTCAAGGAAAGCTATGGACTGAGGCAGGGAGAGGGAGGCTAGGTTAAAGTCACCTAGGATAATATGAGGTTTCTTTGATGGGGATGTGCAGACTATTTCCAAAATAGATGTGAGGTTAAGGTGGTTGTTAGAAGGGGGTCTGTAGAGGAGGCATATAGATAGACTATCTATATCAGGGGTCTCAAACATGCGGCCCGCAGGCCGCATGCGGCCCGCGAGACAACTTTGTGCGGCCCGCGACGGCGGAAAACCAAAAATCCCCCAAAACCCTGGCTTCTGCTGCTGCCGTTGCCGCCGTGGCAGCAGCAGAATCAATTGTCAAATTTAAAAAAAAAACTGACTTCTGCTGCTCAAGCAGCTGTCCTGCGGCCCCTTTCCCTCTGCCCGGAGATCCGACTCTGCTCTCAGCGGCGTGCTTTTCAAGCCGCGAAGAGAGTATTCCCCTCTCGCGCGGCTTGAAAAACCGCGCGAGAGGGGAATACTCTCGTCGCGGCTTGAAAAGCACGCCGCTGATAGAGCAGAGTCGGATCTCCGGGCAGAGGGAAAGGGGCCGCAGGACAGCTGCTTGAGCAGCAGAAGTCAGTTTTTTTTTTTAATTTGACAATTGATTCTGCTGTTGCCACGGCGGCAACGGCAGCAGCAGAAGCCAGGGTTTTGGGGGATTTTTGGTTGGCCGGTAATGAGCTATGGAGGGGCTGACTGAACTGGAAGTGGGCTATTGGCAGAGGGGGGAGGGGGGAGGGGGGGGGGTTATGACTGGTAATGGGCTGGGGGGGGGTTATAAATGGTAATGGGCGATGGTGGGGGCTAGGACTGGAAATGGGCCGAGGGGGGTGAGGACTGGAAGTGGGCAATTGGCAGGGGGGGTTATGACTGGTAATGGGCTGGGGGGGGTTATAACTAGTAATGGGCTATGGTGGGGGCTAGGACTGGAAATGGGCAGATGGGGGTTAGGACTGGAAGTGGGCTATTGGCAGGGGGGGGTTATGACTGGTAATGGGCTATGGTGGGGGCTAGGACTGGAAATGGGCAGATGGGGGTTAGGACTGGAAGTGGGCTATCGGCAGGGGGGTTATGACTGGTAATGGGCTATGGTGGGGGCTAGGACTGAAAATGGGGTGATGGGGGTTAGGACTGGAGGTGGGCTGATTGGGGGGTTAGGACTGGTAATGGCCTATGAGGGGAGGTAAGACTGAAAATGGGGTGATGGGGGATACGACTGCAAGTGGGCTATGGGGGGGACTAGGACTGGTAATGGGCTATGGGGGGGTAAGACTGAAAATGGGGTGATGGGGGGGTAAGACTGGAAGTGCGCTATGGGGAGGTTAGGACTGGTTATGGGCTATGGGGGGTCTAGGACTGGTAATGGGCTGGGGGGGTTGCTAGGACTGGAAATGGGCTGAGTGGAAGGGGGGCTTGAACTGCAAATGGCTGATGGGGAGGGGGGCTTGGAATGGAAATGGGCTGTGAGGGGAGGGAGCTAGGATTGGAAATGGGCTGATGGGGGGCTAGGATTGGAAATGGGCTGATGGTGAGGCTAGGATAGGACTGGAAATGGACTGATGCAGGGACTAGAAAGGAGCAGATGCTGGGTGGGGCTGGAACTAGAAGGGAGCTGATGTTGGGGGAGGATTAGAATGGGATGGAGCTGGGAAAGTGAAATGGAGAGGGGAAAAATATTTTGTCTGGAAGAGAAGACAAATCTACAATTGGCCAGGTATTGGGAGAGTAAGTGGGGATTGAGGATGGAGGGGTAAAATTTGAGTGGATGAAATAGGAATGAGGAAAGAGCAAAAGGAGAAAGATTAGTATGTTAAAGCAGATGTAGAGAGAGAGAATGGAAAAAAACTAGAAGAGAGAAGAAAGGACAAATGGACAGCAGACGATGGAGATAGCAGAAGACACGAAGAAACCAGAAGTGGCTGGAGCTATTGCAACTGAAAAAAAATGCACAAAAGGTAGAAAAATATCTCTTTATTTTGAATTTATTAACTGGAATATGTCAGCTCTGGGAAATGTGCATCATTAATGTCTGTGCTTTGGTACAAGAAATTATTTATAGTTTTATTTCTACAGTGCTGAGGTATTCTGTGTAATTCCTATTTGACATTGCTACTTGTTCTCTTTTCCCAGTAGGTCATGTATTGTTCTCTGAAATGTATTTATTTAATATTTGCAGTGTTGCCTTTTGATAGGTAGGGTCTGGTGCTTTGTGAGTCCTGGTAGTGCTGTTATGATACGGGGGGTTTGCTATGGGTTCCAAATGGGCAGTGTTAGTAGTAGTTCCTAATGTGCCTGGCGGTTGGCACTGGATTATAGTAATATAGAAATTTTCTAGTCTTTCTTTATCCATGCACTCATTATGCAACATTATGCAAATATTTATGCAAATGAGGCCCCTTATGCAAATGAGGCCCGTGTCTTATGCGGCCCCCGGGTTACTTTACAAGTCCTCATTCGGCCCTCAAAGCAATTTGAGTTTGAGACCCCTGATCTATATCATCACAATTGTTACATATAATAGAGGCAACATTGAGTTCCGTTTTGCATAGTATAAGGATGCCGCCACCTCTTTTAGAGTCCCTGGGGCTGCTAGATAGTTTATAACTATTAGTGTTTAATTGATTTAGGAGGATCGTGTCAGGTTTCTGTGATGCAGAGAAAATCTGGTTTTTCATCTATAAGAAATAAAATCCCAATAATCCTCGATATTCTAATAGATCTCATGTTAATTAGTTTGCATTTTAGGGGGGATAGTGGAATCTATATGATTCAAGCATTTGTTATTGGGGAGAGAATTGATATAGACTAGTCTGGGATTCAGTTTGTTTCTGTAGTGGTGGCTTCTGTTAGAGTGTGCATGTTTGTAGTAGCTGAACTGGTTCTGCTTGGGATGATGTTGAATAATGGGGATGGGGCAGGGAAGGAAGGGTTCTTGATGGGACAAAAGGGCATAGGATTGTGATGTAGGTAAAGAAAGGCAGAGTAGTGCATTAATTATAGTAAATCTGATATCCATGTTGATGGGAGGAGGAGATCTATGTGTTCTTGAATTATCAGAGTTTATATAAATACAGTGTTGGTGTGGAAGAGAATAGGAAAATGGATAAGGATTACTTCAGAGGGATCAGAGTGAACCTGTGGTTCCCAGTGATATGACTAGCAAAACATAGAGTTAGGGAATCATTACCAGAAAAAAGCGTTGACGTAGAGTGAGTATCCACTCGGGGCAAAAGGTATATCTACAGTTTTTATAATATACATGTGAATAAATGCATTGGGGTCAATGGAGAAGCAATCAGTATTATAACACAGAATGGTGGCACCTTTGAATAACCGGTTCATGGCAACAAAGTAGATAACAGATTACTCAATGAGATGAAAACAGTGTAATGGTGGCAGTATAAAAAGCGGCAATGCAAACAGTCTAACAATGGAGAGGCAACAATGTAAAATAGGATATGTAGCTAGCACAGTGGTGAAAGCATTGCTTACAAGGACTCACAAAGAGAGACAAGGTCAATCTCAGGGGGTAGGTTCAGTGTAATATGTTGCTTAGGCTGAGCCAATGTTCTTTTATGTAGTCAATGTGCAAGGGAAGTTTTGTTTAGGACTTTCACATGCCTAGCGCTGTGTAGAGAGATTTACTTGATTGTAGATCAGCGTCGGGTGTGTTGGCTGAAGTGGCTTTTCGGTATAGAAACCCGATCCCGCCTAATGTTCCCTGCCCAAGGGCGATGCCAAAGGACCCTCTGGCGAGGCCTGCCAGCAGCATGCTTCTTTATGAGGGAAGGCTTTTGTGCACCAATTGGTCCTTGGCAGAGGGAGTGGGAGGATCCAGCAGTTCCCGTTTTCACTCCAGACGGTGAATGGAGTGCTGGATGATGAGCTGTGTCCAGAGAGTTCACTAGCTAAACTTAAAGTAGACAAAGCGATGGGACCGGATGGGATACATCCTAGAATACTGAGGGAACTTGGGGACGTTTAGAATACTGAGGGAACTTGGGGACGTTCTAGCAGCTCCTCTGACTGACCTTTTCAATGCCTCGTTGGAGTCGAAAGTGGTGCCAAAGGATTGGAGAGAGGCTCATGTGGTGCCTTTAAACAAAAACGGAAGTAAGGATGTGGTTGAAAACTACAGGCTGGTTAGTTTAACTTCGGTGGTGAGTAAATTATTGGAAACGCTGCTGAAAGAGAAAATAGTGAGGTTTCTGGAGTCCAGCAGATTACAGGATCCAAGGCAGCGTGGATTCACCAGAGGCAGGTCTTGTCAGACAAATCTGATTGATTTCTTTGACTGGGTGACCAGGGAGTTGGACCGAGGAAGAGCCCTAGATGTGGTGTATTTAGATTTCAGTAAAGCCTTTGACACCGTTCCTCACAGGCAACTTATAAACAAACTGAGCACCCTAGGGATGGACCCTAAAGTTACTGCTTGGGTTAGAAATTGGTTGGGTGGGAGGCGACAAAGAGTACAGGTAAATGGAGCTCACTCTGAGGAGAAGGAATTTACCAGTGGTGTGCCCCAGGGTTTGGTCCTTGGTCCGATTCTTTTTAACATCTTTGTTAGTGATATAGCGGAAGGGCTGTCGGGTAAAGTTTGCGTCTTTGCGGATGATACCAAAATCTGCAATAGAGTAGATACCCAGGAAGGTGTAGATAACATGAGGAGGGATTTAGCTAAGCTTGAAGAATGGTCTAGAATTTTTAATGTTAAAAAATGCAAGGTCATGCATTTGGGTTGCAGCAATCCAAGGGAGCAATATAGTATAGGGGGTGAAGTACTTTTGTCCACTAAAGAAGAGCGGGACCTAGGCTTGGTTGTGTCTGATGATCTTAAAGTAGCTAAACAGGTAGGAAAGGCAACAGCAAAAGCTAGAAGGATGCTTGGGTGCATACAGAGAGGAATGGCTAGCAGAAAAAAGGAGGTGATAGTGCCTCTGTATAAGTCTTTGGTGCGAACTCATTTGGAGTATAGTGTGCAATTCTGGGGACCACACCTTCAAAAGGATATAAACAGGATGGAGTCAGTACAGAGGGTGGCTACTAAAATGGTTAGTGGTCTTCGTTATAAATTATATGAGGACAGACTTAAGGATTTTAACATGTACACCTTAGAGGAAAGGTGGGATAGAGGTGATATGATTGAGATGTTTAAATACGTCCATGGCATAATGCACAGGGGGAGAGCCTCTTTCGATTGAAAACAAGTTCTGCTACGAGGGGACATGGGATGAGGGTGAAGGGGGATAGATTCAGGAATAATATGCAGAAATATTTCTTTACGGAAAGAGTGGAGGTGGTAGAGATGAGGACTGTATCTGAATTCAAAAAAGCATGGGACAAACGCAGAGGATCTCTAAAGGGAAAAAGGGGACTGTTGTAGTTGTTGATATGGAAGGACAGACTACATAGGCCATGTGGTCTTTTTCTTTTGTCATGTTTCTGTGTTCTGAATGCTGCTGTTTTGTGCCTTGCCCCATGACTTTGGTGTTTTCTTTGTGGAAGAATATGTGTTTGTCCTCTTTTCTTCTTTTGCTAGTTTTTGCTGTGTAAAGGAGGAGAGTAAGGGGGTAGGGTTTTCTCTGGTCTGGATATTCCAGTGTAACTGCTTCCACCAGCTGCTATTATTTTTGAGCTCTTCCAATGGTTAATGATATGTGCCTACTGACTTTAAATGTGAATGGTGCATCCCACCCAATTAAAAGAAAACATATTGCGGCACATTCCAACATGTACACCCTGACCCCTGTGCACTCGATTGGAATTGGGACGCACAGAAGTAGACTCGATTCCAATCCCTTGGGGACTTAGACATGCCCCGTGGAATCAGAATCGGGTCTAGGGTCTCTATGTGCAGGTCGGGTCCTGATTCCGATCGGCTTGCACATACAGAGCCATGCCCTGCTAACTCAGTTAGGCTCCTGAATGGAGCTGCTTTGTCATGGCATTGTGGCTCCATTCAGGAGCCGCAATCCCCGACCGCTGACTACTCTTTCCTTTCCCTGCAGCCCAACCCCCGATCTGGCCTTCCATGGCCAGGGTCGGACTGCGGGGAACCCCCTCATCTTACTTGCACCACCTGGGCCTGCCATCCCTCGTCCAGTCTGCCGATCCCAGACATTCAGGGCCAACTTCAGTATCAGCCCTGTATGTCCAGGGTTGTGGACCACCCACTGCCCGCCTTTATGCCACCTCTGCAACGCCCTCTCGTACAAACTCCTTGTTCATATGGGGAGACTTTTGATAGGGCCCGCAGGGGGGTGAACAGCGGAGGGGATGTCCATCCCTGCTATTTGAGAGACAGAATAGACCCCATTGTAAATTATCTCCATAAACAGTATGTGAATATTGCTTTACTACAAGAGACCCATTTGAGCCCTTCTGAGAGTTTGAAGCTCAAGAATTCTGGTTATGATGTGCTCTTTGCACCAGCCTGCAAAAACAAATGGTGTGGCAATACTGCTCAGGTCTTCATTAATGTGTTCTATTTGCGACCACCAGTTTGATTCCAGTGGCAGACGGGTGTGGATAGTACTAGAATAGCAGAATCAAAGTGTATTCATTCTTAACCTTTGTTCTCCTATGGTAGATGATTTATCTTTTTTCTACTCTCTTCAACAAATGATTGAGATGTGTTGCAATTTGCTTATTGTATTTATTTATTTGTCTATTTAACAAGGTTTATACTCGTATATTGCTTTCTCTTTCCGTCAAGATGGTTCCATGGAACATTAACAGCAGTAGAACTGATTTACATATGACTGGGTTGAGGGAAACAACTCGATTACATAGAACTGGGTTGGGAGGAACATTAACAGTGGTTGAACATAGTATCTAACAGGGGTTGAACATAGTATCTAAGCTATTGGTTTGCTAGGGATTAGGGATGGGGGTCATAAACTTGGGTGAACATTGTAGAAGTAGTGATGGCGTGTGGCAATTTGGGCGGAGGGGGATGGGGTTAACCTATTAGGGGATTTTAATTTAGTGCAAGATATAATACTTGACAGACCATCTCAAGCTAGAGCCTAGTACCTCCAAAACTCACCAGGTGCTCAAAGCCCTCATCAATGAATGTGGTCTGTTAGATCCGTGGAGGATTCTGAATCCTTTCAACAGAGTTTACCTTTTTTTTCCTTTCCACATCAATTCCATTCTCACCCAGATTATTTTTTGATTTCTAAAACTCTGATGGCAGAGGTGTTGATGTGTCTTTTCTTTCCAGAGCCATATCTGACCATTCAGCAGTGTCCTGTAATATATACTTCTAGTCTGCCAAAGTTGGACCTACAGTTTGGAAATGTAACACCTATTAGAGGTTCTTTAGTCAAAATTAAAGACTTTATTAAAGAGTTCTTTCAAAACAATTTAACAGACAATATGCCCCTGTCCAGGGTTTGGAAGGGAAAGCAAGGCATATTTTAGAGGAATCATTATAGCTTATCAAGCCATTGTAAAGGAGAGAAATGTGCTCTTAGATTCTCTGGAAAAAGAAATCCAGAGAGTGAAAGGAGTTATCTGGATACTCCCACTGGTGTGGGATTCAGTAGACTCCAAAAATTAAAATATCATCACAAACTCACTAGTCAAACAGCGGCACATGAGATATTTATGAACAAATCCTCATATTACATGAGTGGTGATAATTCCAGTCGGTTACTTGTCCAAAAGTTCCAATTAGAAAAAGCTAATGTGTGGTACTACTTAAAACTTAGACTCCCAGGCAACTTTATCAGCATATGAACACCATTGAACAATCACTGGTACTCCTTCCCTTGCTGTCCTTTCCCCCCCCCCCCCTTTGTTTCCACAGTATCCTCAGCTGACCTGGAGAGCAGAAGACCTGATTTGAGGATCAAACGCAAATCCTCAACACAAAGTCCTAGATGTATTTATGGAAGACTTTATCAAACCAGTCCTAGGGATACACCTACGCAGTCAGGTTTTCAGGACAACCACAATGAATAAGCATGGAGATTTGCATACAATGGAAGTAGTACATATAGATCTCTCTCATGCATATTCATTGTGATTATCATGAAAACCTGACTGGGTTAAGAACCCCTGATGTAGGGATAAGTCTCCAGATTAATAGCGCTGTCTCCCTTGTAGTCACCCTCCACCTTTAGAAACTTCTGTTTTTTGATCAGAGAATTTTCTAAACTAAACAGGTTTGGGTTTTTTTAGATTTCTCAAGTACTTTCCTGGGTCTTTTTTTGTTAAGCTGTGTTAGATGTCAAAATGGCTATTAATGCATGCTAAACGTAGCACCTTAGCTGTTAACATGGCAGATAATCATGAGTTTTGGCTAAAGGAAACCTTTCTGCCATTAGAAGGCTAGGGAGTAGTGAGATTGGATGTAGGTCCTGTATAATTGCAGAGGGACATTTTTGTTTGCAGTCCTTTAATTATCAGCTAATTAGATTGCTCAAAATTCCATTATCTTATTTAAAAGCGCAGTTGTTAGTGGTTATGTTGCTGGGACTATGTCCTCTTGTATTGCAATATAATTTGTCAGTGAGGGGAGTTGGAGCTTCTGGTCTTGGAGGAGCTGCTACCTGTGTCCTGCCTGATTTCCTCTCTCCTGCTGATGAGAAGGGTTGCCTGAGGGGGATTCCTGCCTACTGTGTCATCAAGGGGTGGTCCCAAGAATGCTACTTAACATCAGTCAGCTGTTTGCTATTTTAAGGATATATTTCCATAAAAAAATTCTCTTTTTTGTGGTCAAAAGATAACCATATTTCCAGATGTCTCGCGTTTTACTCAGGTGCAGAGGAAATCCTTCCTGCAGCTAAAGCCAAGGGTTTTGGCTGCTGAGGGGAACTTTCTTCCTGCGCTTTCCTTGCAAATGCTTGATTTCCATTAATTGTGTTAAGTATGTTTATATGGACCCAGTGCAGCTTGGTAATTTTCTAGATAATAGATAGGACCAGTCTGTTAGTAGTTAGCTACAGTATGTTTGATTAATTTTTCCTTGGCTGTTTCATCTGAGACGAGTCTCAGTGACTGATAATTTGTATTTGTCTTTTGTGACCAGGATCACTCGCTCCCCCCCCCTCCTCCTCCGCATGCCATGGGCTTAAGTAACTTTTGATGGATTTTCTTGTGTTATTTTAAATGGGTTGTTAATTTCTTGTAGTTTCGTTATTGCCTTGTTATATTAGAGAAATTTGCAATAAAAAAAGTAACTTGTCAGTGAATGTTTGATACATTTCATTGACTTGACTTTATTCTTCTCACCTGAAGGGGATCTGATTCCCCGACACCAACAGGTATTTAGCAGCAATCAGTTCTTCAGCGGGGTGAGCATCCCAGATCCAGACAACAAGGTGAGTGTGAGCATCCACCCTATAATTACCCCTCATCGAGCACCCCATGGGCAGCAGTAGCTGTGGAGTTTCAATAGCATAATATGTTTAGTGGTATTGTAAATCCTTACAGACTGCCCCGACACTACCTAGTTACTGCCTGGGCAGTGCATGGCAGAGTACCAAGTTATCCAGAGAGCTGCGATATTCAGCAAAAAAGCTGTCCTAAATTTATCTGGATAATTATTTGGATAGCAGACTCGTAAATACTGCCGACTGCTGTCCACATATTCAGTGCTGCTCACTATCTAGATAGTGGTGCTCATTATACGTATTTTATTTAAACACCATGTTGGTGCATCACAATGCAACGGTGGCTAGGGAGGAGTTTAAATATTCACCAATGTGTTTCTTAATCATTCTCTCATTTCAAACTTCAATACTCTTTGCTGCAGTGTTTACCAGTAATTATGGGGCGTAATCACTTTATGCAGATAACGTGGATTTTGAACTCTTGAAAACAGCTACCCAGATTTACCCTATGTATTCTAGAGGCCAGTTGCTATAAACGACCTCTTCGCACTTAGTATAATTAGAGGAAATAGGGGAAATTCACTCCAGAATAACCACAGTCTCTGTACGCTAATGAGTATGTGAGAGGGAAAGATTTATAAAATGCAAGCAATCTAGAATGAAAAAAAAAATCGGAGGCATATGGGACAAAAAGATACGGGTGATGAAATGTTCCCATGATGGGATCTGACAATTGTGGACTACCACCAAGCCATGGAAGGAAACTTGGTTTCAGCTTTGGGACTGAAACTGCCAGTGTTCAAGAAGCTTCCCCAGACACACCCATTAGGGCAGCGCTTTCCAAATATTTATCCCATATGACTTCATTTTAGCAACTGAAAATCCATGTGACCCCAGGCGATAGTGATGAAATCAAAATAGCAACTTTTCGCCTCCTTCACTCAACTAAAGCAGAAAGTCAGCACAGGGTCTTTTGCTTACAGACCCCAGTACTCAGCATGAGTTTCCAGTCTAACAGGAAGCTTACCCAGGTGGGGGCGAAGGCCTATGAATGTTCACTGGCTCACAGGCCATATACTGACTGGTGACTGCCACTACTTGGCATAGATCACAGTGAAAGTCTAGAGAGAAGGGGAATGGCCATGTTTCTGTGACCCTCCCCCCCCCCCTCCACTGATAATGTGACCCCATTTGGGGTCCTGACCCTAAGTTTGGGAAGCACTGCAGTAGGGTGTCTTTGCCTTCTGCTCAAGGCTGAACCAAGTACTGCATGAACAGTCTGTCTATACTATTGAAGTTCTTTGCATGGAAATAGTCAGCCCTAATCAAGATCTCCAGTTAGCTAAGCAATTGGAAAATCCTGTTAAGTGAACCTGTTTTTGCATGTCCTTCATTTCTTCACCTTGCCACAAGGGTAAAATTCAGCCTTTTCTGTCCTTTGTTTGTTATAGGAGCCACTAGAAATAAAGTTCTCCAACATCTCTCATCATGCGCTTGGACTGATGAAGGTACGAAAGCTCCCCTGGATGCATCTTTATAATCTTTAGTCCATGATGCAGTGCAGCTCTCAATTTGTGCATGCTTTGCCACTTCCCTAGGGTTGCCTTCACATGGACCCTGCTGAAAGACTGACGTGCCAGCAACTGCTAGAACATCCATACTTTGACAATATTAGAGAAGAGGGAGACTTGGGAAAAGAGCACGAGAGAGTTACTAGGAAGCCAGCACGACCAGCTCGAAAACATTTGCCAGGGGTAAGAACTTAAAAATACTACTAAAAATTTTAATTGTATTATTTTCTGCTCTTCCCATGGCCTAAATAACACAGGTTCCCTTGAGACTGAATTCTTTAGCACTACTTTGTGTACAGCAGTGGCAGTTCTTCCCTTTTGTGACTGCATCCATGACGCATCCAAATATCACAAGTCATTATATCATGCTTATGATACGACCTTTATTTGCTAAGTCAGATAAAACATTACTCTCTCACTAATGAGTTAGACCTGTCTTCCTAACCACAGCTCTTCTCTTCAGTTTTCCCAAGCAGAAGTATGCATTGCCAAAGCTAATATCTTCTGTACTGTATCTGAGCATTTACCTAGAGCCCACATCTAACCTTTCCAAATAAGTACTTGTAAAATCAGAGTCAGTAATCCAGTTGTCTAATTTTACATTTCTGTCATGTGTGCAGTACAAGGCTGACCCCAGATTTGGTTCAAGGTGTTGGCGCCCTAGGAAGACCATAAGATTTACACTCCCCTGGCTGTCAAAATCAGTTGTTTAGCATTGAATGTCCTGCTCTTTGCCACCCCCTCTCGCTTAATTTGCCACCCTAGGTGACAATGTAGTTTGCCTAATGGTTGGAGCGGCCCTGGTGCAGTAATATTCGCCCTGCACTGTATATGCCGCAGTGAGCCTTGAGAACTAGCTTATCAGCGTCATCATATTCAGCAAAGTCTGACATCACTGATTTGTGAAACATTTCATCCTGGCCAGCATGAAAAGTGTAGTTGCTCCCCTGTAGCAGATGTTCTACAGGAACAGCAGGAATCAGTCCTCTCATATGGGTGATGATGACGACAATAGAGCCCACCTGGGAACACTTCCCATCTTCGAAAGGAAGACTTTGGAGTATTCTCCATGCATGCGTGCTGGTCTTCCTGCCCGAAGGAGCCATCTTACCTCAGTAGGATGACATAGCTTAATAAAGCCCAAAAACAGAAAACAACTCCACGGGAGGAGGGAGGGTAGTGGAGACTGATTGCTGCTGTTCCCGGAGAACACCTTCTATGGATGAGTAATTATGCTTTTCCAGGACCAAGCAGGAAGTCAATCCTCACATATGGGACTCCCCTAGCTACAAGCTACTGAAAAAACTCCTGTAGCCAGCCCAATGGGGCAACCAGAAAAAAAAAAAAAAACAGGGAAACGCTGAGTTTGAGAGTCAACACCAGCCTCTCCGGTAGCCTGGACAGACAGAAGGGCTGGAGGGAAGGAGTTGCATTAATTCCCAAAGAGATACCGGAGTACAGCTTGGCCAAAAGTGCCATTACGCCAGGACTCCTGATCCAGGCAGTAGTGGACTGCAATGGTGTGGACAGAAGACCACATAGCAGCCCTACAAATCTCCCACTGTGGAGACAAAGCGCAAGTGAACCACTGAGGCTGCCATAACAAACATTATGTGCCATTACGTGGTGCTCTAAGGTAAGTCCAGCCTGGGGATAAGCAAAAGAGATTCAATCGGCCACCCGGATGGAGAGGGTGCACTTAGAAACTGCTACTCCCAGCCTTTTGGGGTCGTAAGAAACAAAGAGCTGAGTGGAACAGCGATGGGGCTTTGTCCGTTCAAAATAAAAAGCAAGCGTTCTCTCACAGTCCAGTGTATGGAGAGAAGCCTCCTTACTGGAAGCTTGTGGCAATGGGAAAAAGGCAGTAACACAGACTGGTTCAAGTGGAATGCAGAAATCACCGTAGGGAGAAACATCGGATGAGTGCATAGCACCACTCTATTCTTGTAGAACCTTGTACAAGGCGGGTGCACTACAAGCACCTACTGCGCACTGAAGTAAGCACCACCAAAAAGATGACCTTCCAGGTGAGGAACTTAAGAGGACAGGTGGCCAGCAGCTCAAAAGGTGCTGAGAGTAGCTGTCTGAGGATGACACTGAGATCCCATGCTACCGGAAGTGATCGAATAGGGTGACGAGATAGGACGCTTTATGTAGGGACTTCTGCTATGAATGGATGAGCAGAAAGGGGCTGGTCCCCCAATAATGCAGTAATAGGCCACAACTCTGTCAGAGTTAGACTTCAGTTCTGAGTTGAAAAGGTGAAGCAAGTCAGTCAGCACCATCACCCACCACCAAACAAGTAAAGGGATTGAAGGATCAGTTTACATACCAGACAGAAAATTTGCACCACTTGAGGACACATGCCCTCCTGGTGGAATACTTATGAGTCGCCAGGAGAATATTCTTGACATCCATGGGCAGATAGAACTCCGCAAAAGCTACCAGCGCAGCAGCCAAGCCATGAGCGAGAGGGAGCAGAGGTTGGGGTGCAGGAGGGTGTTCTCCTCCTGCAAGAGTGGATCCGGTGCACAGCCCAGGTGAAGGGGCAGTGCCCGAGACAGGCATAGTAAGAGGGGGGTACCACAGTGCCAGGGCCACTGTGGGGCAATGAGTATTAAGAAAGTCCTGTCCGCTTGGACCTTGAAAAGGGTCTTGGCCACCAGGGGAGTCAGTGAGTAAGCATAGGGAGGCCCTCGCTCCAGTCAAGGAGAATGGCATTGGATGCCACCCAACTGGGACAGGGCATCCAGGAACAAAAGAGCAGTAGGTGAGCATTGAGAGGAGATGCGAAGAGATCCATGGTGGGGGTGCCCCATGTCTGAAAGATCTGGGGGTTGAGAGCCCACGCTTGTGGTTGCAGGACTGCTGAGCTTGTCTGCCAAGACATTGTCCTCTCCCAGGAGATACACTGCCCAGAGGAGCATCTGGTGCTTCATAACCAACTTCCAGAGGAGGTACAAGCCCGTGCCCCGCCCCCTTGTTGGTTGATATAGAACATAGTTACCTGTTTGTCAGTCTGAATGAGAATAACCTGGCTGGCCAGCTGTGTCCGGAAGGCCCACAGCACATTGGCAATGACTAGGATTATGAGGAAGTTTATCTGGTGGAGGCTCTTGCCCTTCGACCAGAGGCCTTGCATGCAGAGGCTGCAGAGATGAGCTCCCCAGCTGAGCTTGGAGGCAGCTGTCATCAGCACTTGTTGGTGTAGGGGTGCTTGAAAGGGCAGGCCTGCCAAAAGATGCACTGACTGCTGCCACCATGGAAGGGAATCGAGCAGTGGTGGAGTTACACGTACCTTGTCTGATAAATGGCCTGACACCACTGATTGCAGAGGGTCCACTGCGCCTGCCTCATATGCAGGTGGGCCAACAGAGTGACATGGACTGTAGAAGCCATGTGGCCCAGGAGGCGAAGCATCGGGCGAGCGGACACCATCAAGCAGCACTGGACCTGATGTGCCAGGGAGATGAGACAGTAGGCCCGGTCTAATGGGAGATATGTCCTGGCCACCGAAGTATAGAGGAGAGCCCCAATGAACTCGAGGCGCCGAGCAGGTTGCAGGTGGGACTTTGGGTAGTTGATCATGAAGCCCAGCTGCTCCAAGATCTGGATAATATGCTGCAAAGCATGATGAACCTCATCCGGAGAGCTGCCTCTTACCAACCAGTTGTCCAGGTAAGGGAAGACGAAGATCCCCTGTACATGGAGACAAGCAGCAATGACCGCTAGTCCGAAGGGAAGAACCCTGTATTGATAGTGCCTGCTACTGAGGATGAAGCAGAGGTATTGCTGGTGCAGGGAGGGAATGAAGATGTGGGTGTAGGCATCATTGCGATCTAAGGAGCACAGCCAATCTCCCCCCTAGAGGTAGGGCAGCAACATTCCAAGGGACACCATCTTGAACTTCTCCTTGATGAGGAAGCAATTTAGATCATGAAGATCCAGAATGGGTCAAAAGCCGCCTGTCTTTTTGGGGACCAGGAAGTATCAGGAGTAGAACCCCCTTCCTGTCTGAGATGGCAGAACCAGTTCCACTGCTCTGCACTGTTCCCTCTAAGCTGTGCGCGTGCACACATCTTGCCGAGCGAGTGCACATACTTTTCTATCAGAATCAGAACCATAATTTTTGTGTGCTCTGTTGTAAACACAGATGTCTTAAAATTTAAAAGTTGTGATTGTAATTACTAGAAATGTTCCGCTTCATTTAGTAATCATCTATTTTCATTTAATTTGATTAAAATCAATGTGGTGTGCATACTGTATTCTGACGTGTCGTCAAATTTTAAAGTATATAACTTCGAGTGTCGTTATGTGGCACACAAAACGTTAACCTGCCTTCAAAAGCTGCACAGCTGATATTTTATGCGCACATAGCCTACAGAAAATTAGAGGGAACATTGCTGCCCTGGCTTTCAAAAGGTGGGATACTTCCATTTGGAGAAGTTCTTGATGTTGAGGATCCAAAGGACATTCCCCTGAAAAGAACAGAGGAGTCATCTGCTTGAAGTGTAGGAGGTAACCCTCCTTCATGATTTGTAATGCACAGGTGTCTGGGGGGCATCTCCAATTCTTTGCCCATCATTGACTCAACAACACCTCAATGTGCTGCAGAAAAAGGCCTGAAAAAGGGGGGGGGGGCGCGAGGCTGTGGTCTGGGAGTCAAAAGGGGGCCGCCCCCCCCCCCCAGCTGTGGCTGAGGAGCCAGTGGAGGCTTTAGGCCTACACTGCTGTCTTTGGCCTTGGCCTGCTGCCCTTATGGGGGCACCTAGTAGAAGTGATATGGGGGAAAGAAACCATAGGCCGCCGCCTTCTTCAAGTAGAAGGACTTTTTCCACAAAGTCTTCTGTCGAGAAGGGTCAGCAATCTTCCTGGAAAGCCTGGTCAGGGTTAGTTATTCATCTCCAACACAGCAGCCTTTTAAATCATGGGTTTGCCAAAGAAATTCTCCCCCAAGCATGGGACATCAGCCAATTTGTCCTGAACCCATTGCTCCAGGTCCAAGGACTGTAACCAAGCCAGGCAGCAGACACCAATGTCCGCCACGGACTCGAAGCAGTCATAGGCTGCTCAAGTCATGAATTTGTACCATTCCTTGGTTTTACTGACCAGGCTCCAGAAGTGCTTGAGATGGTCACCAGAAAATTCAGCCGAGAATCCAGCAAGCTCCCTGCCAGGACTCTCAAGTGCATGCTCATGTACAGCTGGTAGGCTTGTATACGGGCATTGAGCCCTGATAATACTTCCTGTCAATGCCATCCATGGTGCGGGCCTCCCGACCCAGGGGCACAGAGGAGTACATCTTAGTGCTCTTGATGCAGCAAATGGCCGACTCTATCACCATGGAGTTATGAGGCAGTTGTGTTTTCTCAAAGCCTTGGCTCTTATGGACTTGATACATAGAATTGAGCCACCTGCTCACTGTGGCCACCATACGCAGGGTCTCCCATATCCTCAAAAGGAGCTGTTCCAGAATGAGGTGGATAGGGACTGTGATGGCCTCCTTTGGTAGGGTGGGATACTGGAGGATCTCGAGCTCCTCCACATGAGGCTCTTCCTCTGCCTCCAGGGTAAAAGGCAAGGCCTTTCCCATATACTCCATGAGTTCCAAGAAGAAAAGATCCTCAGGAAGGGGACCTTCGATCCTCTCACTGTCTCCAGTGACTCATTCTCAGTCTCCCAGTCGGAGTCACTGAGGAACTCGAAGTACCGACGGGATTGAGGACTCTGTCGATGACAGGAAGGGGTCCTTGGTTCTCAATGTTCGGAACAGGAGGAGACTGGCTGCACCAACCAGGATTGGCAGTGGTCTCAGGATCCTGAGGAAACCACAAAGGTTATGAGGATGGTTGTACCTCGGCCAGTGAGGCCTCTGCCGTGGACGGGCAGTCACTGGCACCAAGGAACCGGAGTTACCCAGTCCTTGGAGGGGGGTTGCACCATTAAGGTGGCAAGGCTGTGCTCAAGAGCTAGCATCTACTTCGCAGCTGCTGGTGTCAGCACCAGCACCGATGAAATCTATGCTGGTTCCTTCGGTGGGGACTTCATGAGGGCTATAGCCTCAGGAGCCTTGCACCAACCCTCCAAGGTCTCAACAGACAACTCTTCCTGCTGAGACAGCTTGGAGGGCTGCTCCTGCCCTTTGCCCTCTGAGTCACATTGAGAGCTCAGATGCCAATGCCCAGGGGTTTTATCTCTGGGATCAGCATCGTCCCTCGATGCTGACTCAGAGTCCAATCCTTCTGGGGTTGCTCCTCATCGAAGGAGAGCTGCCAGTCTGATGCCCCGCAACCTCAAGCCTCAGAGGCTGCCCAGTCCCCTTTCAGAGCCGGTGCTCAGACAGGTCGGTGTCGAGGCCTTGGAACCGAACAATGATTCCCACCATTTTTCTCTGTTCTTGAGCCCTTGCAGGTCATCTGCAAGCAGAGAGGGCAAGTAGAAGGTTCATGGTCGGCCTGATTCATTGAAGGCATGAACTGTATCAGTCAGTGATCGAGATGGTCCAACCATACCAAGTATACTTTTTAAAGCCACTGGTTGGATTTGACATGGCTGGGAAGACTGCTTCTGCCAAGTCAAAGGACTTCAATGTCCACACCAACCAGGGGGGTGCAAGAAAAAAACCTGTGCACTGAAGAAGAAAGGAAAAAGACCCAATGAAAAAAATGTAGCGCTAAGGCACCAATGGTCACTGGGATCAACAAAGAGGGAAGGGTGACACAAATGGAGAAAGATAAAGTACCAGAACAGCAAAAACAAATGGTAAAAAAGACAAGTTATCTCCTGGATTCAGATGGATGTCCGAAGGGGCTCCGCAGTAAGATAAGGTAAGATGGCTCCTTCGGGCGGGAAGACCTGCAAGCATACATGGAGGACACTCCAAAGGCTTCCTTTGAAAGCTGGGAAGTGTTCTCATGTGGACTCCAGCCCCGATATATGAGGACTGACTTCCTGCTTAGTGAGAAGTGATCTCCTAATACAGAGCATTATGTAACAACATTTTTATACTTAGTGCAATATACCCTTTTCAAAACTTCAATGTTTATCAACAGTTCAGAGTTTGAAAGGCCCTAAAGTAAGTTTCTGCAAGACCTCCATAGTGGGTGGTATTAAATGGCTGGGACTTGTTAACCTGATGCTGATGTTTTCTGTTCAGTTACAGCACCTGCCACAACTAACCAGTAGCAATGTTTTGCCAGCCCTGGACAACAAGAAGTACTATTACAACACGAGAAAGTTAAACTACCGATTTCCCAACATTTAACAAGATTGGCCAAAGACTAATTAGTAAAGACTTGGTATTCACATTAATGAACAAAAGTTGGGTTTCAGGTGATAAGACGAGCAGAGACAATGTTGGAGTCTCTTGCGATTAGTGGATACCGAGTCATGCAGTAGATGATGATTTGTGTCCCTATTCAAGCTGCCTGCCTGCCTTGAGCACAAGATCCCCACAGGGAGGGGGACTGGCTTATTTCAGCTGTTTCAACATGGAAAGTCCCTCTATGTGAGGGATACAGGCTTGGATAAATAGTTTCACTCGCAATCTAAGCGAGGTCCTCCCAGGATTCTTGTTATTCATGAAGGATTATTTGCATTATGCTTTAATAAACACAGCATGAAAATATTCAGCTCTGCAGCTAGTAGCTTACTTCCAGCATTCATGGTTTAGAAGTGACAGTGAAGAGCTCCGAATGGAAGATCTGCTTTCCCCAGGCACTGATGCAGAGTGAATCAGTGCGAGGGACCTGGATTACTGTAACTCAGATCTGTGGAACTATGCATTCTCCCTGTGTTTTGGATGCAACCAATACATATCTGTACAAAGTATTATTAACAATAAATCCCATTAAACGCAGCCTTCCAGGGCAAAGTTAAACTCATACCAAAGCAACCGGGTAAGGTCCCACAGAGGAAGAGCAAAAGATTTCAGGAGACAAGGAAAGCGGGTACTTTTGAAACTGCCCATGGCCTTGCAAGCTGTTTTTCAAAGGGAAAAGCCACAGGGGAATTTGAAAACATTGGGGGGGAGAGGGGAATGCATGTCCTATGCACCTGCTCTAAAGAGGTGCAAAGATACACACTGAGATTTCAAAATGAACATCCCATCCCTTTTCCACCACTGAGAAACTTATGCTGTGAACAGTCTGCTTCTGTTTATCCATGGGGGGGGGGGGGGAGGATTGGCATATAGGCTTTTTATGCAGGTAAATGCCAGTCCACCTCTGTAAAAAGTTTGTAAAATTAACCTCCTCCTCATCCATCCATTCTCCCCCAGCTGATTAAACAAGGATCTCTTGTTTATTCAGTAATTGTGCAATTGGTATTTGCAGTAATGTATATAAAAATACAAATGTTTAAGTGCGACTACTTTAAAAATGATATTTTCAGCTAAAGCCTTGCCCCAAAGAGCTTATAATGTAAGTGGGTAGGTGCAGCAACAGGAAATAGAGTGGCAATAGCGGGATTTGAACCCTGGTTTGTAGTTTCTCTGGTTCTTACCCTACTGCTGGAACCACCAGGTCATATTTTCTCCTTCGTTAAAGAAAACAGTAAGGCCCTTATTTTAGAAGCAAGCATGTACACATACATGTAACTAGTGACATTTACACATGCAAATTACATACATATAGAGGCTATTTGTATGCGTAGATTCCAGGATGCATTGCTTTCTAGGGGTTGTGGTTTGGGCGCACGTCTGTTTCAAATAATTTACAGGTTTGCTTTTGCTCCTGCCCTGAGGCATGGGCAAGCACTAGCTCCCAATTTAGACCTGGTGTATCCTGAATTATAAAGGGTGTTATAGCAAATTTGAAATAAACTTGGTTCTAAATCACGGGCAGATGCAAAGCTGATGACCACTCACTCCCCAGCTGTTACTAAGGGTCTACCTTGAGGGGGGACAGGAGTGATCCCCAGTCACTCCTGCCCCACTAACCACCTGACTTCAAAATGGCACTGCTGGCCCCCTAGCAGTCGTTGTGCAGTACTACTAGAGATCAAGCTGTGAAACAAGGATTGCACACCCCTCTTTGGTAGCTTGGCCCCTAGTGGTAGTACAACAACACTATCGCTAGGGATTCAGAAGCGCCATTTTGAACCCTGGAGACATTTAAGTCTTAGTACAGTATTGGGACAATGGCACCAGCAGTATCACATACATAAGTCTCATCTATTTTATCCAAATATTTAAGGTAAGAAGCACTACGTCTAACACAGTAAGATTCTACTAACCTACAGACATGATACTGCCCCTCTGGTACAACAGTATGATCACCCGCAAGCCAGACATGTCCCTACTAAAACAACTCAACTGCAAAGCATTGACGGTATATTCTTTATACATTTCATATGTTAAAGCATCCCCCCCCCACTTCACTTCTCTTTGTACTATGGTATTAAATCTCACACATTGTTATCCTCTCCTGTCATCATGTGTTTTTAAATTAATCTTGAATGTCTTACCACTCCTGCAGCACTACCTCAAGCATTGAAGTGTTGAAAATCCATAAACACAGTATAAATAAAACCAGGGACAGTGACCCTTGTTAGACGGAGGGGAGGAGAGGCTGTAAACAATCCTTCATACCTGACCCCCCCCCCACCAAGTTCTCTAGTTGCTGATACTATGTGGGGCACCCTATTTCGCTACCTATGAATAAAATGATACTTTATACCCCAAATGTGTTTTTATGAATCAGGCACTTATGTAATAGTATTGCATTGCTGTACATTTTATCCATTTTGATGATATCTTGTGTTTTGGTAGTGTATAGAAAGGCAAAAAAAAAAAAGAATGAGTAAACGTATCCTTAAACACCACGCTGGCCAAGTTGTCTCATTGTAATAAACAGAACTCTCTAATGGTGAATTCTAAAAGGAATTTGTAGTTTAAGAGCATTTTAAGGGATCTTGTTTTTAAAATAAATGAAAATGTCAAAATAAATGTCAGGGGGAACTAAAGTAAGATGGCGTGGGACATCTGTAAATATGTCAGATTCTTCAGTTAATGGCAAAGCTGAGCCAGTATGTAATCTCATTTCAAGAATCTGAGGAAGGAAAACATACCAGCAGTTCCTTACACTTTAATCTGCACCTTCTCCAGCCTTTGCTCCAACTTGATGATCATTTAGGTCACATTTACAGCCTCCAAAACAGAATGACATTTTTCTGCAAATATGGCTGGACCACCCAAGTGCATGCCGATAAATAGTTCTCTTGTTCCAAAATATAGTACTAACTTGCCTCCATTTTAATGAAGTAACTTAAGAATCATTTCACTTACTTTATTGAGAAAGCACATTGGAGACAGCTTGGTATTACAATTTGGACCAAGAGAGCATCACACCGTTGCTTTTTGGCTTAGAGCGTTGGGGGTGTTCAGCCATACCTGCTAAACAAGATACACAGAAACATTTCTTTCTGCTTTGAGGCTGTAATTTTGAGCTATGCTAGCACCTTAACTTAGGCATCCATCTCTGTTTCACATCATCAGATATTCTAGTGCAGACTTACTTCTTTCCCACCTTGCAAAGGTTTGAGTTTCCTGTTGACACTAATTTCATTTTGGCAAAGGTTTTGTCATTCTCAAAGCTTTATAACATGTAGGATACAAAAGCTATACTCAAATTGCAGAGATACATGACTGTGAAATGAAGGAGAGAGAAAGGAAAGTCATCAGTCCGATACCTTTATACCATAGCACTACCTCTCACACAAACACAAGTAATGGTAAGACAAAATCTATTAGAAAGCTGCTTTATGATTTATCCAGCAAGCTGGCATCCTGTGACAGCAGAGTTCAGAAGATATATTTTTAACCCTACACATTTCTCTTATACTGCTCCATTTGACAAGAAGCAGCCAAGAGGGAGAACAAATAACATTTTAAATAGCACATTAATGACATTTTATTATTTCTTTCTCTTCCCCAGCAATGTTGAACACAGACAGGTTAGATAGGTTTCTGCTGCAAGGTAATCTGAGTCCAGTTTTAAAAACTGTTTTTACTCCAGGTCTAACTCCACTTGCAGTGATGGCCTTGCTGTCCTGAGAATATCAGAAGTTTTTCCTTTGTCTTTGAGTCCTGGAAGGTCACTCAGAAATAAATACTCAAGACTCCTGCAAATAGAACAAAAACCCACCGTCAGCAATACCACAAGGACCATCAGCACAGCCTTCATTAATGAAGGAATATAAACAAAATTTATGAATTCAGTCATATTCTACTGATAACTTTCTCTCTCTGATAAAGCTGGTCATCCACATCTATTGGCCTGGTGGCTAAAAACCGAGTGTTGTGCCTGTGTTCGTTTCCAAGGCCAGGCTTTAGTTTGAGGCCCACTGGAAATGGGGATACTGCAGATTTCTGAGCTCACTGCTCCTGAATGTGGAGAGGGGGGGGGGGTGTCCAGGGTCATCATGCAAAGACAACACCTACTAGATTGAATTTAAGGTCTACGATTGCAGACACTTGCTGAACTGGGAGAGGGATATACAGTGGTGGTTGACATTATTGGCACCATTGCATTTTAGGTATGTTGTGTACAATATCTTGAGAAATAACTGGAAATATTCCAACTGTATGTCATCATAATATTTTAATAGTATGTTCAAAGATATACAAAAAAAAAGATGTCTGTACAACTTAGAAGTAGTAATTTCTGAGAAAAAAAAAACAAAATATGACTTGGACAGGATTAGTGGCACCCTTCACTAATATTTGGTTGCACAATCCTTGGCAGTGATAACAGCCTCCAAACTCTTACATGTAGCCATCTATAAGTTTCGTACATCTGTCTGCTGGTAGTTTCTCCCACTTTTCAACTGTGATTTGTTCCAGCTCCTGAACGTGTCCAGGATTCTCTTTACCAATGGCAGATTTTAGCTCTTTCCAGAGGTTCTCGACTAGATCGAGATCAGGACTCATTGCTGGCCAGTTTAAAACAGTCCATTATTCCCTTTTTAATCATTCTTTTGTACTTTCGGATGTATGTTTTGGGTCATTATCCTGCTGGAGGACCCATGGCCTTTGACCCAGACCTAGCTTTCTGACACTAGGTAGCGCATTTCACTCCGAAGTATCTTGGTAGTCCTCTGACTTCATGATTCCTTTAATATGTTCCAGGCCCCCAGTTCCTGAGGCAGCAAAATAGCCCCACAACAGTATAGAACCAATTGGTGAAAGAGCCAGCTGTTGCTGGAGTTTCTGGGAGCATGTTACAACACTCGAGTGGGCAGCTTTTTTGCCAGAGGAGAAACTCAAAAGATTGTTGGACTGCCTGGCGCTGTTCTGTGTGTAGCAGGCTCCCACAGTCTGGGATTATCTCTGGATTCTCGATTTGATGGTGGCGACCATAGAAATAGTGTCAAGGGCACATGCTCACATGCAACCGCTATAGCAGTCCTTGCTGACTCGGTGGGCCCCAAGTTCTCAGGAGTTTGAGTGCAGGCTCCCGCTCCCATTGATGAAGAAGTCCAGCCTGCAGTGGTGGCAGCAGCCCTGTCAGCTAACGAAGGGCATTCCACTGGACTATTTCTTCTGGATCCGCCTGACGATGGATGCCAGGCTCTCGGGCTGGGGAGCCCATTTCGAAGACCATATGGCCAATGCCACTGGAACTGCAGGGAAGTGGTGTGGTTCATCAACCGCCTCAAGGAGAGGACCATCATGTTGGCTCTTCTGCATTTCCAACCCCTAGTCGAGGGCTGGGTAGTTTTCAGACAACACCATGGCAGTGACCTATATAAGGCAGCACAGGGAGTGCCAGGATAGCTCTGGAGAAGAACCTCCTTGCCTTATCAGCTCAGCACATTATCGGGGTGGACAATGTGGAAGCAGACTTCCTCAGCCAGCACTCTCTGGATCCTGGAGAGTGGGAGTTGAGTCAGTAGGCATTTCAGGAAATTCTGCTCTGCTGGGGCACCCTGAAATGGATCTGATGGTGAATCACTCCATTGCCAAAGTTTGCCAATTCTTCAGTCACAGCACAGAGGGTGTCGAAGCCCTGGCCAAGTCAGTACCTGCTGTATGTGTTTTCTCCATGGCTCCTGGTGGGGCATGTGATTTGGCATATAGAACGCCATCCGAGTGGGATTGTTCTGGAGGCACCAGATTGGCCAAGGAGAGCATGGTTTGGAGACCTGACGTGGTTCCTGCAGGCACTTCCCTTTCGGCTGCCTCCATCTCGGGGCCTTTTGCAGCAAAGACTGATCATCCTGGAGGACCTGGTTCCTTTCTCGCTTACGGCTTGGCTCTTGAAAGGAACATGCTACCGTGTAAGGGCTACTTCCCAGCGGTGGTTTCTACTCTGCTTGGTGCCCCAAAGGAGGTCTACCAAGCTGGCATATGTGTGGATCTGGTGCCTCTTTGAGTGATGGTGTGGCTCTTGGCAGTTGGCACCTGAGGCGGCCAAGGTGCTCTCTCTGTTAGACTCTCTACAAGATGGCCTTGAGAAGGGTCTTTCCCTTAGCTCCCTCAAAGTTCAGGTGCAGCTTTAGCCTGTTTCAGAGATTCCGAGGCCGGTAAATCTCTAGCCTAGCACCTGGACATCTTTGCCTTTCTCCAGGGGGTTCGGTGTCTGCGTCCTCCCCCTCTGGTCTGTGATCCCTTTCTGGGATATGTGTCTGGTGCTCAGGGTCCTGATGGTGGCCCTCTTTTTGAGCCGTTGATATTTGACACTGAAGATTTTCTTCTTGGTCACAATTTGTTCCGCAAGGTGGATTTCTGAGTTGCAGACTCTGTCTTGCTGGGATTCTTATCTGTCTTTTTCAAAGGAGGCTGTTTCCATTTGGCATGTGCCCTCCTCCTTGCCTAAAGTGCTTTCTCCCTTTCATGTGAACCAAGTACTCTGCCTGCCCTCCTTTTTGAAGGAGCAGTGTTGGAGGAAGAATAAAGATCTTCACCTTGGGGATGTCCAGAGGGTGTTTCTCCATTAGTTGGAGATTTTGAATTCCTTTCATAAGTCCAACCATCTCTTTGTGCTGTTTGCAGGCCCGCATAAGGGTGGCATGGTAACTATGTTGAATTTGGGGTACTGGATTAAGGGGGCCATTGCCTCTGTTGTGAAACTGGCCAGTTCCGGAGGGTTTGCGTGCCTATTCTACCCAAGCACAAATGTCCTTTTAGGCAGAGCAGAGCACCCCTGCAGACATTTATCAGACAGCAACGTCGGCATCACTTTCCACTTCTGTCAAGCCATTACTGCTTGGATGTCCATGAGTGGATGGATACGGCTTTGGCTCAAGGGTTTTGCAAGCTGTTGTCTCTTCTTCCCACCAGTGGAGTTGTAGCTCTGGTACATCCCACTTGTTTGGACTGGTCTAGTAGGATGATATGGAAGGTGACATTTTACTTACCAGTTAATATCCTTTCCTTGATTCCTGCTAGACCAGCCCAGGGCCCTCCCCTGAAACTGTCTTTGCTCTATTCTTCTGCTGCGGTACCTTTGGGTCTGCTATGATTTTTCTACTTGGCTCCCAAGGTTCATCTTCTACTGACAGCCTTCTGTTTATGCTTTCCTGTACATAGCGGTAGTTCTCTTCTGTTGATTATTCATTGTTGCCCATGATTGAGGTTGTGTGAGGCTTGCCATGTTTCTCTCATATGCTTTGGGACGAATACTGACGGGACCTCTGGTGGCTGAGGTGAATAGAGGCATAGGAGTGATGTTATTGAAATGTGGGCTTTTCATTGGTTCTTTGTCTCCACCAATCTGATGGTAAAGAAACATAATCAACTTGTCTTGACTAGTCCAACAGGACTCAAGGAAAGAACATTAACTGGTAACAAAAAGGTCACCATGTTGCCTACCCATGGGACAAGCAGCATGGAATCTGTATACCTTTTGGGAACATGACAGGTCCTTGTAACCTGGCTTGGCCATGGTTAAAAACAGAATACTGGACTTAAGGGGCCCTTAGACTAGCCCAGGATGGCATATCTTATATTTGAAGTGCTGCAGTTATAAATGATATCTTGACAATCTAATCTCTAACGCTATTTGCACCATTCATTCTACGACTCACTATGCTCTGCTCATTTTTAGGCATCTGGCATATACTTTGCTATATCGGTTCCATAGAACACTGCCTGATAGCACTTTTCTTTACACTAAAGATCAAATGAGACTAGACCTAACATTGGTAACCCCACATCACATACTTCAACTTGTTCAGTGCTATGATGCCTCTGTCTGTCACGTTCCCACAGGAGATGAGTTCCATGCGTAGCAGGGTCTGCTGGAGATTCACAATCGTGCTTATCCTCTCCAGGCAAGCATCTCCTATGTAGATACACTTGCAGAGCTTTATTTCTTGAACATGCTCAAGTCCATCTGAAATGGAGAACAGACATCAGTGCCAGCTGCCGTGGAATCCTCAAGAAGCTCTCCATGCTTCTCATGATATTACAGTATCTTGAGCATGAATACTGGCACACATCATACAGGCTTCTTTTCAGAACTAATTATGCAGTTGCATATTTAGACTTTATGAATTATTCAAGCTTTCCTAACCAAATCTGATTATGACTACTTTTGTTTGCTTATGTTTTGTTTAAATGACAGTTTACGTTTATTATTTTCTTAAAGTTTAGTAATTCAGGATGACGCTATTTAAGCCTAGAACTGTTCAACTTCCTCTTCCTACCTAATCATCTTATATCTACAAGGCCTGACTGCCTTAAAACAGGTGTCACTCTTAGAATCTGGAAGGTTGGAATGCGAGTTACCAAGATAATCAAAGCCCCGGTTCATGATGCAGGATTCCGTGGCATCAATCGCTTCGATCTTATATTTTCCTAAAGGACCTGTGGGGAGTCCATTATAGTCTTGCTGCCATCTCTCTAATCCCTGGTAACGCACTCGTGCCCCGCACCGTAAGAGCCATTCAGAAGCTGCTCTGTCAGGGCCAACGTCCTTTATACGTTCATAGTCCACCCTAGTGATATTGGAAAAAAAAGGGGGTTGATTCTTAGCATACAATGTTGTACAAAATAAAATAGTTTGTTCATCATTTAAAAAGAGAAAATCTTGGCCTCCTCTCTGGAAAGAGGCAATCAACACCACTCTCTTTGCCCGTTGCAGTACATATTAGTAAATGTGTCATGAAGTCTCTCGGTGGGCTGTTTGTTCAGAACAGTTTCTCCCAAGCTGCTTATGCATGGAGGGGTGCTCAGGTAGTATAGGGTTGGCAGTGGGGACCTCTATTATGAGATGCAATGAATGTACCAAACTGTACCACTGGCTACAAGGGTGTTTAATTAATTACATCTACTGTTCTGCAGATCGTGCATGGCAACTGCACAATTATATAAATGCAACAGCAAAAAGGGAAATTTCCCACCTGCTAACCACTGCCTCGGAAGAAAGGCCTGGCAATCTACTTCCGGTGACACTGCCAAGAAAACTCAGGAGCTTCTGGGTCGCCAGGAGTCATGACTGACTCAAAGGCACACATTGCATTTGCAATTGATTTCTCACCATTTTAGCAGCATCAGCCCTGACCAAGAATTATTCCTCCTGCCAGTAGGTGGAGACAAAATAAAACATAGAACAGTCTCTTGTGGAGTGGAATGGGTAGACTTTAATTGATTTTTTTCTTTTGAAAGAGTGAACAAAGGACTAGGGGGGCACATCATGAAACTACAAAGTAATATATTTAAAATTGAAAGGAGAAAATATTTTCTCTTTCAAAAACGTATAATTAATCTTTGAAACTCACTGCTGGAGAATGTGATAAAAGCAGGTATTATAGCTGGGTTTAAAAAAGGTTTGGACATATTCCTGGAGGAAAAGTCCATAACCCATTATTAAAGGTAGTCCAATAGAAAGCCACTGCTTATCCCTGGCTATTTTGGGATATGTCAGGTATTTGTTACCTGGATTGGCCACGGTTGGAAATAGGACACTGGGCTTGATTGACTTTGGATCTGACCCAGTATGGCAGTTCTTATGTTCTCTTCCCATGGCTACATTTACCAGCTTCTCTATCTTATTTTTTAATTCCTCTCAAGCTGAACATGCCAGAACTTTTCTAAACTTAACAATTTGGTAAAACAAATATCACAGGTACTTTTTGTCTTATGTTCTGACTTTTCCATATCCTTAAACAATTAGGCACAATTTTGACTAAAAAATGAGCAGGCCATTTCCCAAACGATAAAGCTGCAATGCTGTACTAAATCTTGCCCAGAGCAACTGGAAGCTCATATATGCTGTTGCTAAGAGAAATAATCTTTCAGAATTCAGGTCTAGGAGGCCCTGACACAATTTCTGATTGCAGTACAGCTAGTTATTTGACTATAGCTTTTGACGCAGAAATTCAGTAACCTGCAGCAATCGGTGCTGCCCCTGAAACTTCAAATGCTTTTTTGCCTGCCTACACTGCTCTCTGACAACTCCTGGTCGTCCAGTCTCAATGGTCTTGCTAAAGGAATTGTTCCTTGTAGCTATTCCAGAAATTGCTGCAGCTGTTTTAAGAGTATAACTATACAAATGATGATTCTTCATATACAGCAAAACCTTTATTCACAGAACATCCTGAGTATTTTTCTTCTTTATAAATGATGAGATGTGGCTGTTGGCAGTGTTCCAACATAAGCTGTAAAGAATCAGAGACTGCTTCAATGCAGTCTACGATGCCAGCAGACCCTCCGTGATGGCGGCAGCGAGGCCCCCAGCGTTGCAGTGCAGTCAGTAATGGCAATAGACCCTTTTGTGATGTCTGGCTTGGAGCATTTGAATTCTGAAGGAGTGCTGAGATAGGACCTGTTACTGCTGGGAAATTGTCTCAAAATCTTGGAGAACATGGCGCTTGGGTTAAATCTGTCTCCATTTAAAATCCTATGTTTATTTAGTCAGTCAAGATACAACTTAACAGGCAAACTTTCAATTAGTGTTTATTCCCCATCACGCTCCTTCTTTGCTTTTATAGGCTATTAAGCCAATTAAGAGGAAAGGAGGGGAATTTTTCACCTCCAGGATTAACTGATCACCTTCATCAGCAAGTTATTAGCCCTTAGGAACAGATTAGTTCTAGGTCATTACAGTTCATCTTGAAGTGAACATTAAATAAATACAAATTAAGGGGCATATTTACTAAAGTGGGTTAGCAGTTAGCATGGGGTTTTATCTTGCATTAACTGTGCTGCAGTAACTGCTACCATGTGCTTAAAATGTCTCTCTCTTATACATCACAAATAAATGCCGTCTTTCATCATTTAGCTCATAATCAGTGCTTTATGCTAGTAGTAGTCTTTGCAATGATCCCTCCTTTACTCCCTCCTCCCCTTCTCTCCACCTTTCCAGGTTTCCAACCACTTCCATCTCTCTTCCAGTGTTCCACGCTCTTCTCCCCTTTCCCTTGTCTCAGCCTCGTCAGTCTATGCATCAAACAGAGGTCCACCATTCTTCTGATGAAGCCTTCACTTTGAGGTTTCCCCTACCCTGTCCAGTATTTTGCTATCTCACTTCTTACTGCCACTATACAATGGTGGAATACCCCCCTTTCCCTCTCCGAAATATCCTCCTCCAGTTGATGCAATAAGCATACCTCTGGCTTTCTTTGTAATCTATGTCCTGTCATTTCATAAATGATCTCCAATACCTTATCCCAGTATGCTTGAATCTGCCCACACTTCCACCACATATGTAACATATCACCTCTCTCTCTTGGCAACCACTCCAGCAATGGTCAGATTTGCCCCCTTCCCGCTCTTTTTTTACGTGTTGGTGTCCAATACCACCGATATAGCACTTTATAAGCATTTTCTTTTATTTGAGTGGCTATAGATATGCCTGCCACTGTCTGTATTACCTTATTCCACACCTCTTCGTTCCATTGCACTCCTAAGTCTTCCTCCCATTTCTTCATAAACTCTAGTTTTCCCCCTCCTCTCCCCATTAACCCTTTATAAAGCTTGGTCAATGCTCCTTTTTGACCTAATTGTCCTGAGCAGAGGGCCTCAAACCACCCCCTATTATTCCATAAATCCTTTCATACTTTCTGCTGTCTCACTAAGTGACTTACTACCTGGATATAACTATGATAGTCATTACTTGATAGCCCATATAAATCCTTACTACCCTCAAAATCTCTGACACCTTCTTTAGCCACGATCTGGGAAATATGTGTAAATACCAACTTTCCCCATCTTCGCAAGATACTCACCCCCTGGCCCCTCTCAAAGCATGCCTCTATCGTCATCCCCTGCGTATATCCTTTATCTTGTATTAATAATTTCCTATTTTGTTTCCAAACCTTCAAGATATGTACAATAATGGGGTTTATGGGGTTAAGCTCAGGTGCTCTACTCCCCCTCCACACCATCCTTTCCAATCCCACTCCTCTTACTGAATATTCTTCCATTTGGACCCAGTTTTTCTCTTTGCCATTCGTATAGCATTTTCAGCTGTGCTGCCACATAATACTTTTGAAAATTGGGCATCCCTAGCCCCCCTTCTCCCTTAGCTCTCTGCATAATTGACATAGCTACCCTGGGCCTCCTATTTTGCCATACAAATCTATTAACAGTTCTTTGCAATTGCTTTAACTTTCTCTGCGGTACCAATATCGGCAGCGTCTGAAACAAAAACAAAAAGCGGGGCAATAGCATCATCTTTATAGCTGCAATGCATCCGAACCAGGATATGTATCCCTGCCCCCACCCACTCAGCAAGCTTTCAACTTTCCCAGATAGTTTTAGATAGTTTGGAATCATCATATGATCTAAACTATTACTTATTAGTATCCCTAGGTATCGGATAGCTCCCTTGGCCAACCTGAATGGATATTTCCTTTGTAATATTCCCTGCACTTCCTTTTGTAATGACAAGTTCAATATTTCAGATTTTGTCCAATTTATTGTAAATCCCGACAACCTTCCATATTTTTCTAATTCCCACATTAATATTGGTATGGAAAGCCCCAGTCTAGTCATGCTCATATCATCATCATCCGCAAACAATGATTTCCATCTTTCCTCCTACTATGCCCTTCAGATCCTCCCATTCTCACACCCTTTCCGCAAATGGCTCCACTGAAAGCGCAAATAGGAGAGGTGACAAAGGACACCCTTGTCTCATCCCTCTCCCCTGCTCAAAGAAGGCAGAGTAAGCTCCATTCACCCGAACACAAGCTTTCGGGTTGCGATAAAGCGCTCGTACTCGCCCCATGAACTCTTCCCCCACCCCATTCTTTCCATTACTTGAAAGAGAAAAGGCCAAGACACCTGGTCAAAAGCCTTTTCAGCATCCAGAGATATCAGCAGGGCCTCCTCTTTACTTTGGTCAACCGACCAAATAATGTTTAGTATCTTGCGAATATTATCTGCTACCTGGGATAAATCCCACTTGGTCTTGATTGATCAATTTCCCTATAACCCTATTTAAACACGTAGCCAATATTTTAGCGTCTAAATTTAGCAATGAGATTGGTCTATACAATGAGCACTCTTGTGGGTCCTTGCCTTCTTTATGTATTACTGTTATTCCTGCCCACCCCATAGTATCTGCCAGCATTCCCCCCTCTCTTGGTAGATTAAACAACTTCACTAATGGTGTAGTTAATATCTCTCCGAATCTTCTATAAAACCTTGTCGTGAGCCCATCCAGTCCCGACGCCTTATCTACTTTTAATTGTTTTATTGCTTTCAAGACTTCCTCTTCCTTAATGGCTCTATGTAACACTTTTTGTTCCTCCTCTTCCAGTTTCAGAAGCTTTATGGAGTCTAGATAGCTCTTTGTCCTCTCCATCTCTGGAGGGGCTCTTTCTTCATACAGCGACTGGTAGAATCTTTTAAAGGCCTCCCGGATGTCCCCATCTTTGTGAACTAGTTTCCCTCCAGACTCTCTAATTTTCAATATTTGTGATCGTAATTTCCGTTGCTTCAATTTCTGCGCCATATATCTCCCAGCTTTATTTCCCCCCTCAAAAAATTCTTGTCTCAATAGTTGCATTCGATACAGTTTCTGTCTGTATTGCATTTATCTGAGCTCTTACTGCCAACACTTGGCCTCTGTATGTTCCCTTTCTATCTTGCGCATCTAATTCTTCCAGTTTCATTAATCTCTCTCTCAATTCCCTATCTCGTCCCTCCCTCTCCTTCCTTTTACGGGTCTCCCATTTGATTAGAACTCCCCTCACTACTGCCTTGTATCCATCCCAAACTCCACCCCATGCCACCTCGCCATTATCGTTCCATCTAAAGCATTCCCTTGTTTCTCTCTCTATTTCTTCTCTGACCCTCTCGTCCTCTAATAGAGATTCGTTCAACCTCCAGAACTGGGTACCTCTCTTCTCCCCCTCTATTGAAATCTAATCCAATCCTACCCACCAGCTCCTTAGTTACCCAAATGGTGTCTATTCTGGAATATGAACCATATACTGGGGAGAAAGAAGTATGAGAATTGTCTTTTCCGGGAATGTTGAAATCTCCATGCATCTATCAAGCGATACTTACTCCTATCCGCTCTTTTGCCCTCTCTTTTCTCCATAGTGTCTCTGGCAGGATTTCATGTTAAGTTAAAATCACCCCCACATATAAGTTTACCCTCTCCTAATTTCCCCAACTCTTCATTGAGCCTTATCCAGAATTCTCTTTGCACCCCTGTAGGCGTGTAGACATTCATTATACAATACCACTCATTCTCTATTTTTAAACGCATTAGTATATATCTCCCCTCTTTATCCCTGACTACTTTCTGCAACTCAATCTTTAATTTTGAATCTATTAAGATTGCAACTCCTCCTTTCTTTTTTTTCTACTGTTTGATGCATGGACATGCACTCCATACCCCTTAAGTTTAAGCAGATGTTCTGTTGCCCGAGTTAAGTGTGTTTCCTGTATGAGCCCTATCGACGCCTTTTGGCATGTTATTTCGTTATATAATTTCTGCCATTTAAATGGCAAATTAAGCCCTTTGACATTCAATGTTACTATTTTTAACTCACCTTTGAAATTAATTCTCCCCCTTTCTTAACCACTTTCTCCCCCCTCCCTCTCACCCCCCTCCCACCCTTCCCCTTCCTCCATCCCCTCCATGGAGACTCGTCTTCCATAAGTTGTGACTGACAATCGGACCACCACCTTCCTTCCCCTTCTGTTCCACCTCCCCCCACTTCTCCTGCCCCCTTATCTCTTCCACCCTCTACCTTACCCCCAGCCTCCCCGGGAAATCCCCCCCTCCTTCCATAATCCTGCTCCCCTTCCCCTCCTCTGGGAACCCCTCCCTTCTCCATTCCTTTCCCCTCCATCTCACCCTCTTCTTCAACCCCCAAAACCCCTCTGCTCCCGCCCTTCCTTTTACCCCCTCCAATGACTAGCTTTTAATCACATTATCCCAACAATACAATCCATACAGTCATTATCCCCCTCCCCCACCCAGTATACACAATCCCTTTAAACCACTTCGCAGTACAGATCACTAAACAATGTCTTTCACCCCTTGTCATTTGTGAGTTCTTCTTTGACTCGGCTTCCCAGTATCCTCATTCTCAGCCCATTTCCTTCACCGCCGGTATCCCTCCATGACTTCCCTTGGTAAGGCACGCCAACCTCCGGCCATTGGCTAGTACCCTATGCCTCCTCAAACTTTCCACCCAAGATATGGCTGTTGTGTTTGCTGGTCCTACTGCCCCTTCTGGAAAATTAGTTAGTTCCAAGTCTCTGAATGCAGTCCATGCTTCCTCGCTGGTCTTCACCCTCCTTGACACACCTTTCACTGTTGTTAGTAGTCCAAAAGGGTATAACCACTTGTAGTGCCTCCTCAGGAAAGCCGTCAGCTCTCTCCGGCGCTGTAGCGTTCCAAGGGACAAGTCCTGAAACAGTTCCACCGCGTACTCTTCCCACTTAAAATGCCCCAGTTTCCTGGATGCCTTCAAGATGCGCTCTTTAATTCTGAAGGAGTTTATGCATACCACAATGTCTCTTGGCCAATTATCTCTTATTGGCCCTAGTCACACCAACAACACACCCACACAAAGAAGATTCAAAAGCTTCGACAGGGACGCATTCTTACAAGACACGATACATCAATTGACCATAGAAACAAATGATCTAGAGGCTCAAATCTCCAACTGGAACAGTACTCTATATAACGCCACCAAAGCAACAGACGTTAGACCCATGAAACCTCATCGCAACAAGTTGCAACACAAGCTGTGGTACTCAAATGCCATACGATGAGAAAAAAGAGAACTCAGAAAAATTGAACGGAGATGGAGAAAAAACAAGGAATCCGATACTCAGCAACTATACCTAACAAAGCAAAAACAGTACAATCATCACATCAACCAAACAAAGAGAGAATACCATACCAACATGATAATTAACTCCAACAATAAACCCAGAGAACTATTCGAAATCGTGAAAACCCTTACAAAAGAGAAAAGGTCAGAAGACGTACCACAAATAGACCCGCAAGAATTTGCTGACCATATCAAGGAAAAATTCCACTCTACAAAGCAAACAAGACCTAGCGCACACACAAAGTCTAACCCACACAACAAAACCTGGGACACACTCAGCACGCCATCAACCGGGCAGCTCTCCCGCATCATCACCGCAATCAATGCAAGCACCGCTCCCATAGACCCTTGCCCAGTGTCATGGATCAAAGCCACCAAATCAAGCCTCATCCAATTCATACACAACATAGTGCACAACTCCCTGACCCATGGATTCATGCCAGAACAACTAAAGCTCGCCACAGTAAGACCCATCCCAAAGAAAACAACTCTAGACAAGAACAACCCAGCAGCGTACAGACCAATCGCCAGCATACCCTTTCTGGCAAAAATCATCGAAAAAACAGTACAGCACCAACTACAAGAACACATTGACAATCACGCGCCACTAGATGACAACCAACACGGCTTCCGCCCCAACCATGGAGTCGAAACATTACTGATTTACCTCTTCGACAGCATTCTCCGAATCATAGACAACGCCAAGAATGGAATCATAATGATCTTCATTGACATCTCGTCGGCATTCGACACAGTGGACCACAAAACTCTCCTGGAAAGACTTCAAAACATTGGCATACACGGTACCACCTTAAAATGGTTCAACTCATACCTAACCGACAGGCAGATACAGGTCAAGGTAGGCCACAAAACCTCCAAACCTATAAAAGTCCGCCAAGGAGTCCCACAAGGATCGGCCCTCTCAGCCCTACTATTCAACATCTACATCCAGCCAATATGCGACATCCTGAAAAAGAACAACATTCAATATACAATCTATGCAGATGATATCATGATATACACACCTATCACAGTCGACAACCCGAATTACTCAAAAATAACAACCTGCCTCACACAAATGACAAGTTGGTGTCAGAACAACCACCTCTCAATCAACTACAGCAAGACTGAGGCACTAATCATCACTTGTAACCCAGACTTCATACACCCACCAGACATCAAAATACAAAACTCAACCATTACAATAAAATCGGAAGTAAAGTACCTCAGAGTGACCCCGGACAATGAGCTGAACCTCAAGACGCACATAAACAAAACAATCAAAAATGCATACTACAAGATGAGAATCATCAGAAGACTTAAGCCCCTTCTCGCCACTGAGCACTTCCGTACTGTATGCCAGGCTCTAATAACCCCCATCCTGGACTTCTGCAATCCAATCTACCTTGGACTAGCAAAACAAACACTCAGACCACTACAACTAGCACAAAACACGGCGGCCCGCATAATAACTGGCACAACAAGACAGGAACACATCACACCCATTCTGAAAGACCTACACTGGCTCCCAATCAGCGCACGCATCAAATACAAAACAATCAAACATATTCAAGATCAGACAACACACATCAGCCAACAGCCTACTCACCCTCATACAACCAGACACCAGCACTCTCCCAAGAAGAAAAGGCACCTCCAACCGTGTTAACACCCCTAAAGATCTCAGAAAAGCACGCAAGGACACCACTGAACGGGCACTCTCCCTAGCTGCCCCAACAATCTGGAACTCCCTCCAAGACGTTCTGAGAACGACGACGGACCTTAAAGACTTCGCAAACAGCTGAAGACAACGCTGTTCACAGAGCACTGTGGACATGTCACATAATCTAACCAACAAGAACAAACCAACATACACCCTCCTGACCCTCGTATAGAAGAATGGATAACAGCTTGTGATATTGCATATCTCACAATGTATAGAAAAATGTATTACACCACACGTATTAATTATAGCGCACAATGTAAATAGCTCCACCTAATCAAACACACAACACATCAGACACTCCTAACACGATATACTCCTCACTGCATGTATAACACGAACACTCCTTTTGATTGTTTGCTGTGATACCACTTTGATTGTAAGATAAGGCGGTATAGAAATACTGTTAAATAAATAAATAAAATAAATAGTCCCCTATGCGCTCGCTCAGTTTGCAGAGGTTCATCCTCTATTCCCTCCTCTAGAGCTGCAGCTTGTAACAAGTATCCAAAGACTTTAGTAATAACTTCTTCACAGTTTTTATATTTGACGTCCTCTGGGATGCTTCTCACTCATATTACATCTCCGTGAATAGTCTTACAGGTCCTCTGTTTTCTCTTTCAGCTCTTCGTGAGCTTGCTTTAACTCCTCCCATCCTTTTTGTAAATCCTCCATTACTTCCCCTTGTTGTTCCACCTGCTGTTCTGTTTCTTCCACCCTGGATCCCAGGTCCACAATGTCTTGTCTTAAAGATTGTAAGGTCCCTTTTAACTCCACTAATTTCCACTTTGAGTTCCTCTTTCAGCTCCACCAGTCACGTCTTAATCATGTCAGCTACTCCCGGGGTCCATGCACCCTCCATCTCTTCCTCCGCATGTTCAACCACCATTTTATTTTCCTTCTCCCCATCTTTCCCTCCTTTTGATGGCACATAGGAAGATCTAAATTCCGCCAGCTTTTTCTTGGCCGATAGCCCTCCTCTAGCTTTCTCCATCCGCACTCTCTCCACCTGCACCGGTTACGCAAAGTGCTTCTTCAGTGATCAGCGTCTGCTTAATGGTGTCTGTCTCTTTTCTTATCTGTCTTTCTGTTCCCTCTATCAATATGTTCTCCTGCCTTTATGGAGCTTCAAAGTTTATTTTTACTTATTTATTTAATGTCCTTTAATTCTATTAACTTGTGCTGTTGCTTACTTTGCTTTATTTGGCTGTTTCCCTTTAAGGCTTTCCTGCCTTCCCCTCCGTTTTTAGCCTGTGATCAACTTTCTCTTCTGTGCCGCTACTATTGGGTCTTCGCTGCCTCTCCTTCACTCACCGGCCCTCCTGCCACGTTTTTTCTCTCCTCATGGCCACATGTTCCCCCAATCAGGCTGCTCACTCTGCCTTCACTTGCAGCCTCACTGAATCTATGTCCCGGTGCGCTCTGCCTTTCTGCTATCTTGCGGTGTGTGCCGCTCTGTGGTCTCTCTTGCTGCCTTCACTCCCTGGCCCGCCTGCTGTGCTCACTTTCACCGGGGCCTCCTCATCCGCCACTCTGATCGGCCACGTGGCTCCCCGATCGGGCTCCGCACTGCGCTGGTGCTGGCTGTTCAGGAGGTTGCCATGGCCCGCTCTATCTTCTGCATGGATTTGGGGGTAATTGCAATTAGTGCCCCTACATTAAGCCTCTGCTGCCCTCTGTCTAGGGGTATTTTATCCCCGTTTTGGCAGGTGTTGGTGGCGGAGCTCGTTTACTTTGACGCCATTCGGCCCGATGACGTCACCGGAAACCAGAAAATGGTATTTTTAAACAATGTCCAGACCTGATGTAAACTCTTAACCTTTGCAGTTCTTCCTTTTAGTTTTTTTTCCTAACCGTTTCCTCATTTTATTGTAGTCTTCCTTTTGAAAATTAAATGCTAGTGCAGTAGATTTCCCTACTACCCTTTCTATATTAAAAAAAATAAAAATAAATAAAATTTGATCATGTTATGATCACTATTGTCACGTGGCTCTAATACCATTACCTCTTGCACCAGATCCTGTGTTCCATTAAGGGACTAAGGGGTCTGTTTACCAGGTCCGTGCAAAACCGGAGCCACGGCTCCAATATTGCATGGAAGCCACTAGCGCCACTTAGTAACAGACCTCTAAGTCTATAATTGCTCCTCCTCGTGTTAGTTCCTGAACTGCTCTATGAAACCGTCATTTATATGTTATCTCCCTAGCATGTCCTGATATGACACTTACTCTTTCTTTGCTTCAGGCTTTAGTGAAGATGATGTAGGGGAAATACCCATTCCAGAAAAGATATTTAAAGGTGATAATTCAAAGGAATTGAAACAAATCTCAGTGAGCCTGGAAGATCTAATAAGGCAATGTGACAAACTAAAGAATAGCAAATCACCTGGACTAGCTGGTATACCTCCAAGGGGGCTGAAAGAACTGAAAAATGTAATTGTAGACCTACTATTAGTAACTTGTAAACTAACATTAAAAAATTGGCTGCAATATCTGAAGACTGGAGAGTGACCAATGTAATTCCAATTTTTAAAAAGGGTTCAAGGGGTAATCCAGTAAACTTTAGACTTCTGATCTGACATTAGTGCAGGCAAAATGGTAGAAACCATTATAAAAAGTAAAATTACTGAACATATAAATAGCTATGGTTTAATGGGACAAAGCCAACATAGATTTAGCCAAGGGAAGTCTTGCCTCACCAATCTGCTATATTTCTTTGAAGGCATTAATAAAAATGTTGATAAAGGAGAGCCAGTTGATAATGTCTATCTGGATTTTCAGAAAGCATTTAACAAAGTCCCTCATGAGTCATGGGATGGGAGATGTCCTATTGTTGACTGGGAATTTCTCAATGGAGCAAGGTGCATAGTGGAGTAGCCCAAGGATCTGTACTGGACCCACTGCTTTTTAATCTATTTATAAATGACTTGGAAATAGGAACAACTGAAGTTACCAAATCTGCAGATGACACAAAATTATTCAGAATTGTTAAATCACAAGACGGCCTTGAGAAATTGGGAGACTAGGTAAACAAATTGCAGATGAAATTTAATGTAGACAAGTGCAAAGTTACGCACACAGGTAAGAACAATCCAAACTATAACTACATGATGTAAGGTTCCAAGTTAGGAGTCACCACCCAGAAAAAAATCTAGTCATCGTGGATAATACTGAAAATCTCTGCTCAGTGTGCAATGGCATCTAAGAAAGCAAAGAAAACGCTGGGAATTATAAGGAAAGGAATAGTGAATATAACAAAGACCATCATAATGTCTCTGTATTGCTCAAGGTGTGACCACACCTTTAGTGCTGTGCACAATTCTGGTCTCCACATCTCAAAAAAAGATGTGGAGAAACCAAAAGGGATCGCATGGTGGCCCTAAGAGGTTAGAGTTCTTCATCTTGGAGAAGAGATGGCTGAGGGGAAATATGATAAGAAGTCTATAAAATGAGTGGAGTGGAACAGATAAATGTGATTCAATTGTTTACACTTTCAAAGAGTACAAAGATGAGAGGACATGCAATGAAGCTAGTAAGAGGCGTGGGAATGTTTAGATTGGACGTGGAAAATCATGCATGTACATTCCATTTTCAATTCTATGGGTGCTTGCTTACCCTCCAACTCAGCCACTCACACACAAAGCAGGTGCAAAGTATGCAGATGAATTTAGCAAGTGTATTTTATGGTTTCTAATTTTCAAAGAAAATCAATACAGGATCCTTCCCTTGAAAATCTATGTAAAGTGCACACATTGAAAGCTCCTGATATTGGAAACTGACCACTAAAAGAGTAGCAGAAAAGTACATTTAAGACAAATCTGAAAAAATACTTTTTCAAGCAATGCATGATTATGCTCTAGATTTCATTGCCAGAGGCTGTAGTAAAAGCCGTTCGTAAAATACATCCATAGTAACATAGTATATGACAGCAGATAAAGACCATTGGTGTAGGTAGTGTAACTGGGTTTAAAAAGGTTTTGGACCATTATTAGGGTCAACAGGGGGGAAATCCAATGCTTATCCCTGGGATAAGCAGCCTGGAATCTGTCTACTCTTTGGGATCCTGCCAAGTACTTGTGACCTGGATTGTCCACTTGAAAACAGGATACTGGGCTAGATGGACCTTTGATCTGACCCAGTATGGCAAATCTTATGTTCTCATGTTTCAGCCTACTCATAATTCCATCATAAGAGTATCCAGCAGCAAAGGAGAAGAAATGGCTGTACTTCTAAGCATAAGTCCAACCAGGGAGCAAAGCTCCTCGTGCAATAATCACTACCAGACTGGAGACGTGGATAGCAGAGGAAGGAATCTTTATTGCACACTTAAAAGCCAAGGCCTGACACAGGCCATGTTTCGCTATGCCTTCTTCAGGGGCTGTAATTGGCTACAAAATATAAATAATATTCAAAATATAATATCACACATAAAAAACATTCAGAGATTAAAAATTAAAAATATATGGACAAGATCAAAAAAGCACCATAACAACATATAAATCTGTGAAAAGACATGCTGCTTCATAAAAAATTATATGTAAACATTACGTATACAGTTAATACATATCAAATTTGTCATAAAAATGATGAAAATGTCAATAAGATCATGATAATATTCCCAATAAAATAGTATAAACATATAAATGTTAAAAAACAAAATTATCCAATATACTAATATGGAGTGGAGGAGTAGCCTAGTGGTTGGAAATGCCATTAAATCTACAGTGCAGACGCTGGCGTTTTTTCAGAGCATAGATTTATTTACCTATTAGGTATTTATCATAATATGTATTTTACTACAACATTGTGCATCATATGTTGTAGCATACTCTTTGTTCCTGTTGCGCTTTCTTTTTTGTTTGTACACAAGATTTGTCCTGCATTATCATGGATTCCCATCCTCTTTTTGTAGTTTAATATAGTTTGCAAAGCAACTGACACACTGAACATTAAGGTGCGTGTCATGTTTATATATTGTACTATGTTATTTTTTGTCACTTCTTATATTGGATAATTTTGTTTTTTAACATTTATATGTTATACTATTTTATTGGGAATATTATCATGATCTTATTGACATTTTCATCATTTTTATGACAAATTTGATATGTATTAGCTGTATACGTAATGTTTACATATAATTTTTTATGAAGCAGCATGTCTTTTCACAGATTTATATGTTATGGTGCTTTTTTGATCTTGTCCATATGTTTTTAATTTTTAATCTCTGAATGTTTTTTGTGTGTGATTATTTATATTTTGAATATTATTTATATTTTGTAGCCAATTACAGCCCCTGAAGAAGGCATAGCAAAACATGGCCTGTGTTGGGCCTTGGCTTTTAAGTGTGCAATAAAGATTCCTTCCTCTGCTATCCACGTCTCCAGTCTGGTAGTGTACTTCTAAGCATGGCATACCAGACTATGACTCTCAGAAACCTCTCCAAAATATCTGTCTCCAATTATGCATCCCCCTCTTCCCCTACACACACACTGTCAGTCCTGCCAGGGACAGACCAAGAATGAAGGCAGAGGAGTCAGATAATAACTAGTTATAGAAGCATGGCCCTTCTGGGTCTGCTAGAGGGAAGACCAAATTATCAGGTTCAGGGCTATTGAAGGCAGAATATCCAAGTCTTTATAGTTAGGGCTTTTGGGGTTTTCTAATTTGGCAAGGCAGGAAATCTGATACGAGCACTGAGCTACTAGTAGGGCCAGCTTCCTTCTGCCAGTAGCTGAAGCAGTAGTTTCTGCAACAAGGAAAAGGTTGCTGCTGCTGACAGTTCTGTGCACCTGTTGCATTCAAAGTTATGTCAAACAAAATGCGTGAAAACAGAAGCCCTACTGACAGCTGTATTTAGGAGATGTGCCAGCACTGAAGAAAGAACTATCCTGGAGCATGTGCCTTTATATGTAGCTTCTAAAACTACACAGCCCCCCCCCCCCCTTGTCTAGCAGGTGAAATAATGCCCAATGAGGAATCACGAAGGTTCCTGCAATATTTCCTTTTGCTATTCTGATCCAAGACAGTTTCATGGTTATTTTTGCTTTTTTTTTCCCGCTTCACTCAATGCTTCCTTCGCTTTTAAGATATGCATACTGGGTTAGACCAAGGGTCCATCAAGCCTAGTAGCCTGTCTCTAACAGGGGAGCCTCATTATACAGCATTCAGATAAGCATTGTTAAACTACTAAAACAACTATTTTCCTACTTTTGGTGAATATTTGAGAAACGTCTAATGAAAGATGAAAAATGAAAGCTTAAAGATTAATTGATAAAAAAAGAAAAAAATAGAATAATGTTGTCTCTTTATGACATATAATGAATGCTTAAGGTCGTTGATGCGAGAAGGCATGTGCTTTTGATTTTTCTCAAGCACTGTCAGTGTGAGTCTGAGACCTGCATTCATGTTCCATTTTCATGTTTAAATATCATAAATAAGCAAGAGACATTACATTCTACTTTAACTTTCATATAGTAACGTTTCCAAAAAGTCTAGAGGGCTTTCTTTTATAGTTTGAACATAACCCTCTGAAAATTGACCTAATCAGTCGTGTCTCTAACAGCAGCCAATCTAGGTCACAAGTACCTGTCAGGTTCCCAAAGGGTATACAGATTCCATGCTGCTTGTCCCATAGGTGAGCAGTGGATTTCCCCAGTCCTCTTAAATAATGGTTTATGGATTTTTTCTCATCTCAGCTTTTGCTGGAGAGCTGGTGTTGATACCAGGAGAGAAGAAAATGTCCATTTCAGGAATAAATGACTGCTGCAGAAGGGAACGTGCTCGACTCACTGCACAAGAAAAGATGTTTTTTCTAATCTCCCTAGCAGGATACACTCCATTCTGATTTTTGTGCCTTTTTTTAATATTAATTTTTTATTGAAATTTTTTTTTTAACAGATATACAAACATAAGAATATGCAAATGTCAAAAACACAAAAAGATTTTCACCTTGTCTTGCATTTTTCCAGTTTCTACTTAGGAAAAACCCCAAAAGAATCCAGTGTATACAAATTTCTGCAGCAAATTAATCATTTAGGGAAGACAGGTGTCCCAATCTACGGAAAATTTACTTTTTTTGTTATTTTGCAGACCTAGAACCTAATGCCTCTATGAAGGCTTGGCTGCTGGCCACTGCTCTAGCTGAAAGCATTTTTGAAATTTTGGATTTAACTCATGCCTTTTTAATGGTAACTCAAGGCAAGTTACATTCAGGTACAGAACGTATTTACCTCTCCCCAGACAGCTCACAATTGAAGTCTGTACCTGAGGAAATGGAAAGTGATGTGATTTGTACAAGGTCACTGGGAAAGTCAGCAGGATTTGAATCCTGGCTTCCCTGTTTCTCAGGCTACTGCTTCTACTCCACTCTTTGTTTAACCTGTAAGTAATCTCTTTAAAAACAAAAGCAGCCTTGGGCACACTGGTGGCAGATTTGTTCAGTGCTAAAAATGCAATGTGTGCCTTCGAGTCAGTCCTGACTCCTGGTGTCCCAGAAGCTCCTAATTTGAAGGTGAATATCCTGCTTACATTTGATGGGGCAAAACACATACAACTAGTGCCCAAATACTGAATATTTTCAGAAAATATGTGACTGCCATAATAAACGAGCTAGCAGGTTCTAGCTGGTGTGCAGTACGAGGAAAGGATAAAGATGAGTCAACTGAGTGAGAAGGTGAAGCAAATGGAACCTGGTCACGCTGTTTCCTCTGCCAGTCTGAAGGTCTCTGGTTTGATCCCTGAATCAGGTCTTCTGTTCCCGTTCCCTGGGTCTGGGGATGCTATGGAGGCTGCATTAACAATCCGGGGGGGGTGTTGGAGGTTGGAGTCATTATTAACGGTGACACCTGGTGGCTGGAATTAGAGTCAATCCTTGATACAGGGTTCTGGGAGGAGCCCTAGTGATGGCTCCAGGCCTCAGGACTGTTGCTGTAATTACTAGACTAGGAAAAGTGATAGGGAGGCTAGAGGACAAATCCCTGGGTATTGGAAACAAAAGCACAAAGTGCCAGAATCCCAGCACTAGTTCTACCTCAGCTGGCCAACCCCCCCTCCGACTACCTTATCAAAACAATTGACCAAAAGTCTTGATTCTGTAATAATCCTCATATAGTCATTAAATTTCAGATAAGAAGACCACCTTAATCAACCCATCTACAATAAGTTATAATACTTTAAAGTAAAATTTAAATGGAGTGGAAGAATAGCCTAATGGTTAAAGCAATGGGCTAGAAGCAGGGAAGCTGCTCCTTGTGATCTTGGATAAGTCACTTAACCCTCCATTGCCTCAGGTACAGACTTATGGGCCAATGCAAAAACCTTTAGCGCAGCCCTTTTCTGGTGCTCTTCCCATGCTAGGCTTGCTTTCCAATGCAGAAAGCAAGCTAGTGCCAGAAAAATGACCACGTTAAATTGCAGCACACTGGACATGCAAATTGCTGTATATTTAATTGCGCAGTTTTTTTACCCTGTTCTTAACGCTGGATCTTTACGCCAGCTTCAAGCAAGTATAAATATCCAGCTGGGAGCAAAATGATCATCTGAGATGAAGTTTGACACTTCACCTCAGATGATTTAGGCATCAAGGAAAGCCCCTGATGCCATCTGCACAATGTCAATATGGGGGGGGGGGGGGGGGGGCTGTGCCAACCCTGGACACAGACATCCTGATAGAGAAAAAAAGTTTCTGTTGGACCAGCAGCCCTGATCCCCCTCAAATAACACAAAGATCTGGTGGCCAAGTGGCTCTGAAGCACCCCAGTACCTTAAATGTTGTAGCGGGAACATTGCCCATATGCTCCTATGCTACCATCATGCAAAATGGTGGAGCCTGGCCCCACGCAGTGCATGCTGGGATGCATTGCACAGGATTAGACTTCCATATAAGGCAAAAAATGCCTTATATGGCTTATCCCCCATATTTCATCCTGGGAAGTATGGCGCAGGCTAATCTGCTCCTTGCTGGTCTCCCTCTAAAAAATCATCCTGTATGTACCTATGTAAATAGTTGATCATTGTAAATAGTTTCACCTATGTATCCCTGTTACTTTGTTCCGTTGTAAACAGTTGAAACATACTGCATGAATAGTTCTATGTAAACCGTCTTGACTTGCAGAAAGACGGTATATAAAAAATTAAATAAATAAATTGAGAAAAGTTTATGTAGGAAACCTGAACAAGATTTGTAGTCCAAAATTTATTGTGCAACCTATTCTTTAATCTTACACTTGTTTGACAGCTCAAATGCACATGGATCAGCAAAGCCGATTCTACTGTTTTAGGTATCAGCCTAACTGGAAGAATCCCAGAATACACTATATCCTTTTATACCATGATGGCACCTCACACCACAAGGTAACCATCATTTCTTGTTGGACAAGCAGAAATGAGTCCTCACGTATGGGCGATATCACTGATGGAGCCCCATGAGGGGATGCTGCCCGACTTCTATTGGAAGCTTTTGGGAGGCTCCATCATGCCTGCAATGCTCCTTCCCACCTGCTGCCGTGGCGCCATCTTGAATCAGTCTTTCGTTTTTCATGGAGCCCCACAGACAAGTTCCAGTTATGCTCTGCTTGGTAAACCTCTCTCTTTCTCCCCTGCAGGGGTTTTGGGTTTTTCACCTAGTTGCCTGCCATCACGGTTCTCTTTTCCCCTTTCAGTTTTTATCCATTCAATCGTTGGTTTTATTCTTGCTGTGGCATCTCTACCTGGCCAGTGCCGGTGCTCCAGTCGGGCCTCACTCCAACACTGAGTCATTCAACTTCACCATCGTTAGTTTCCTGGGTCACATGTATCAGAAACCTGCCAGCGGGTTCAAAAAAAATGTTCCTAGTGTGCTAGGACCATATCTGCAATGGATACACACAACCAGTGCCTACAATGCCTGGGACCCGATCATCAGCCCTCTTTTTGTAATTTGTGTTTGTAGATGACAAAGAGGACTCAAATGTTGGGAGAAGCAGTGCTAAGCACTTTTTGGTGCTCAGAAGTCCAATCCATAGCCACTGGCATTGATGACATTGGTCTCTATGGCTTCCAAGGCTGCATCGGATGCTGACGGTGCATTGGCATCGAGGAGCTCTCGGGCTCAGTTAGAGCAGAGCACCCATAGTGCTCCGGAGCATCCACCATCAATTGATCTCCAGCCAAAGATGAGAAAAGACTAGGCATAGTCGTCTTTGACACCAAGCGGTGATTGCACCAGAGCCTTCCTTGGTGTGTTGGAGCCCATTGAGGCATGGCATCGACAGCGATGGGGGTCTGTGTAAGCGCCCCTTGAAGGTGCCCCAAAGAGAGGAGAGCTCATCCTCAGAAACATTGGAGGGGCATAGACAGCCTACTGAGAGCTAAGACCCAGCCGCTGATACTCCTTTTTGAGATACCGGGTACATTGGTCGAAGTTGTGCAGGCCCCGCAGCCTTCAGAATCTGTAACCATGGAGAAGCGCCTTCTGCAAACACTTGAGGAATGCATCACAGCACTGTTGGCAGTGCAACATGCTGGGGCCTAGACGTTGGCTGCATCGACATCGGCCACTGTACAACCGATCCTCGAGACATATGCCCTGCCTATGGAAGAAGCATCGACGTCAGGGGATTGAAGTACCCCAACACCAGTAACTGACCAGCTGATATCCCCCTCGAGCATTTTGGGGTCTGATGTGCCCTCAAAGTCTAGATGGGTATCAGTGCATCATTGCTCCCAATCCCTCAGAGTAGGAAAGAGATCCAGGCAGAGACTCAAAAGTACTTTGACTACCTCTCTGAGTGTGATTCAGAAAGCATGGTTGCTGATGTGGAATCAGAGGGTAGGTCACTGGAGCTCCCATTGGACCCTTCTCCATCTTCTGAGTGGCATAAGTCCCCTCCTGAGGACATGACCTTCCAGAGGTTTGTAAGGGACATGGCCAAGGCCATGCCATTTTCTTTGGAGACAGAGGATGAGCCCAGGGAAGAAGAGTTGGAGATCCTACAGTACTCTTCAGCCCCTAAGGAGGCTTTGTCATTGCTTGTGCAATGCATCCTGCAGGAGTGCAGATGAGAATGTCGGAGAACCCCCTCACTGTACCTCCGGTTAGTAGAAGGCTTGACTCCATGTACAAAGTTCAGAAGGCTCCCGGATTTGAGAAGCCTTAGCTTCTGCACCATTCCTTGGTGATCAAATCCACCCTAAAGAATATCAAGACTCATTCCTTGGTGCCCCCAGGGAGGGAGGCTTGGATAGTAGACTCTTTAGGGAGAAGATGTTTTCAGAGTTCCATGCTTGTAGCCCGCGTTGCCTCTTACCAGCTCTACATGGGCATGTTCTTGTAGAACATCATGTACAATTTGGCTGACCTGGCCCAGTTTCTCCCTCCATCAAAATTAAATCAATATTGTTCCCTAGTGGCCCATGGCAAAAACTGCTCGAAGTTCATGGTCCAGGCATCCTATGACACCTTTGAGACAGCTTCAAGAAATGCTGCCATATTGGCGCCTGGAGATTCACCTGGCTCAAGTCATCAGACCTGGAGCAATCAGTGCAGAACAAGCTCACCTTCACTCTACCCGGCAATCAGCCTTTTTTTACATTGGTCCTGCTCTCTGGAACTCCCTCCCCACTGACCTCCGTTTAGAACAGTCCATTCCTAATTTCCGCTCCCGTCTCAAAACACATTTTTTCTCTGCTGCTTTTAATCTTTTCCAGTGATTTCTGCTTCTCCTATGATTTGCTCCTATTTGCAATCTATCTTCTCTATCCTGACCTTCTTTTTCTCCTATCCTTTTTAAGAAAAAGTATTTTTAAAGTATTATTTTCCTTTTCTTTTTAATCATTTTATATATTTTATAGTTTTATTGTAAACCGCCTCGATGTAATGGGGGGCGGTATATCAAGTGATTATAAACAATAATCAGTGCATAACAAGCTGGCAGACATCCCATACCATAGAGAGAACCTCTTTGGCGAGCAGGTCGAAGAGAAGGCTGGCTATATTGAGAAGCAGCATATCACTTTCACCAGACTCTCAAGACTCACATCTAAGCAGATCTCCTACAGTAGGAGGTACCAGGGTGGGAGCCAAAAAAAGACTTACTACCCTCGCCGGCGTAGGTACTTCTATGGGGCCCAGACTTCCCAGCCCAAACAGGCTCCTCGCCAACAGCAGCATAGCAAAAAGCCTCAGAAGGCCCAGCCGGCTCCTCGGCCAAAACCTGGGGTGGTTTTTGACTGGTTCCTTCAGAGCATAGCCACTCATCCAATAATCACAGTAGGAAACCCTCCGGTCGGAGGAAGGCTCACTCTTTTTGCACAAAGGTGGCCCTTCATAACCTTGGACTCATAGGTTCTACAGATCATACAAAGTGGTTACAAACTTCATTTATTGGAACTGCCACTAAATTGTCCCCCGAGAGTGCATCATCTTGACTCTCTGCATCAGGAACTGCTTTAGAGAAAAATCACCACTCTCTTGTCAGATCTCACAATCGAGCTCGTGCCACCAGAGGTTGGGGGTTTTATTCCAAGTACTTCCTAATCCCCAAGAAAATGGAGGTACACCAACCCATCCTAAACCTAAGAGACCTGAACATGTACTTGGTAAGAGAAAAGTTCAGAATGATTTCTCTAGGCACCCTGCTTCCTTAACTTCAAGGAGGAGAATAGCTATGCTCCCCGGATGTGAAGGATGCAAATACCCACATACTGGTACTTCCTGTGAGCGGGGTGTATCTCCGATTTGTCCTGGGGAATGAAGACTTTGAGTACCGGGTATTGCCATTTGGCCTGGCCTCAGCTCCTCGTGTCTTTACAAAATGCCTCACGATAGTAGTTGCTTAACTCCAGATGCTGGGAGTGTTTGTTTTCTCCTATCTGAATGATTGGCTGATCAAGACTACTTCTCTGGAAGGGGTTAAAGAATCAACACGACTGACCATTCAGGTGTTGGAACTACGAGGGTTCGTTATAAATTATCCAAAGTCCCACCTTCAACCCACCCAGCAGTTGAAATTCATTGGAGCTCTGCTCAACACAATTCAGGCAAGAGCCTTTCTTCTGCATGATCATCTGCACAGGCTGACAGGACTGATGTTGGAGACTCAACTGAGTAAGCAGGTGACAGAACGCATGAAGTTGACCGTACTAAGTCACATGGCCTGTACAGTACATGTCATACTTGGCACGCTGTCAGATGAGGCAGGCTCAGTGGACATAAGAACATACGAAATGCCATAATTGGTCAGACCTAGGTCCATCAAGCTCAGTATCCTGTGGTCAATCCAGGTCACAAGTACCTGGCAGGTTCCCAAAAAGGCAAACCAACAACAAGCACGATTCCACGTGCAACAACCAACCCAGTAAAAAACGTGGAATGCAATTGAAAGGACACACAAAATTCTTTATTAAAAATATTCCACTCCAGCCATTGGCCCAACACAAGCCGTGTTTTGGAAAAGAGCCTTCTTCAGGGGCGTATAGGCTAAAACATAATACATAAATCAACATAAAAAAAGAAAACAAAATTATAAAAACAATATAAAGGATATCAGGGACAAACAAACAAGAGTCAGATTAATAAATAATGACAATAAATACACTAAAAGAATGCCAAATTAAAACTAAACTGCCGGTACAGCTGAAAACTGAGCTATAAAAGTAGACATGAAGTTGTATACAAATACATTAAATTATAAAAAGTCATACAAGATGGCTAAACAAATTAAACATCAAAAAGGCAATAAATACAAATGCAGATAAACCTAGGGCACATATTAAATGAGTAACATAAAAAAAGTGATTATTAAAACACTAAGTAAAATGGAATTAATACTAAATGTAAATAACAAAAACCACAATTATAAAAAAATAATAAATAAATAAAATGTAACAAAACCCCATGTTATCTCATTCTAACCATATGTTGCCCAACACATATAATATTCCAAAGAAAGGACGGATAAAAACCAGAAAAAGATAAAACACCAAAAAGGTAAAAGCATACCTGTTTTTGCAGGGGAAATCACCTACATAATTAAAAAATAATAATAATAAAATAAGTAAACTAATAAAACCAAGCAAACTTTATTTAGACAAGAGGGACAAATAAGCCAGACATAAGAGATGAGGAAGAAAACTTTATCATGCCAAACCCAGTGCAAGAGGGAGTACTCGTAAAAAAACTTATACTGCTAAACATGGACAAATTAATCCATAAGCAAGGTGCACATAGAGAATGTTTTTATAATAATTTTGTTTTCTTTTTTATGTTGATTTATGTATTATGTTTTAGCCTATACGCCCCTGAAGAAGGCTCTTTTCCGAAACACGGCCTGTGTTGGGCCAATGGCTGGAGTGGAATATTTTTAATAAAGAATTTTGTGTGTCCTTTCAATTGCATTCCACGTTTTTTACTGGGTAGGTTCCCAAAAAGGTACACAGGTACTGCAATGCTTGTCCCGGGGTAAGCAGTGAATTTTCCAGGTTCTCTTTAATAATGGTTTATGGACCTTTTCTCCAGGAACTTGCCCAAACCTTTTTTAAACAGAGCTACACTAACAACTTTTACTACATACTCCAGTAACAAATTCCAGAGTTTGATTATGCATTGAGTGAAAAAATATTTTCTCTTATTACTCTTACAGGTGTGATCAACATTATTGGCACCCTTGCAGTTTAGGTATATTATATACAATATCCTGAGAAATAATTGGACATATTCCAACTGTAAGTCTTCATAATGTTTTAATAGTAGTTCAAAGGTATACAACAACAACAAAAAAAAATGTCTGTGCAACGTAGAAGTAGTAATTTCTGGAAAAAAAAGAAAGTTTGACCTAGAAAGGATTAATGGCACCCTTCACTAATATTTGGTTACATAACCGTTGGCAGTGATGACAGCCTCCAAACATTTCTTGTAGCCATCTATAAGTTACATACATCTGTCTGCTGGTAGTTTCTCCCACTCTTCAACTGCGATTTGTTCCACCTCATAAATGTTTCCAGGATTCTTTTTACCAATGGCAGAATTCAGGTTCTCGATTGGATTGAGATCAAGATTCACTGTTGGTCAGTTTAAAACAGTCCATTTTTTTAACCACTCTTTTGTACTTTTTGATGTATGTTTTGGGACAATGTCCTGCTGGAAGACCCATGACCTTTGACCCAGACTTAGCTTTCTGACACTAGATAGCACATTTTGCTCCAAAATACATTGGTAGTCCTCTGACTTCATGTTTCCTTTCATACGATTCAGGCATCCAGTTCCTGAGGCAGTTAAACAGCCCCACAAAATTATGGAACCTCCACCGTATTTAACTATAGGAAGGGTGTTATTTTGACTTATAAGCTTTATTTCTTCACCTGTAAATGTATTGCTGGTCTGCATTGCCAAAGAGCAAGTTTGGTTTCATCTGTCCACAGAACATATTCTCAGAAGGACTGTGGTTTCTCAAGGTGGATTTGGGCAAAAATCCTTTGAGCAGTGGGGTCCTCCTTGGCCTTCGCCCATGAAATCCTTCTTTGTTTAATGCGCGGCGTATGGTGCAGGTTGAAACCACCACTCCACATTACTCCAGGTTAGCCTTAAGCTCTTTGGATATTATATGTAGTGTTTTTTCCAACAATTCACACTAACCTTTAAAGACTTCTTGGATTAATTTTCCTCTTCCCACCACATCCTGGGAGGTTCTTGACAGTTCCATGAGCAGAAAACGTTTTAGTAGCATAGTGAACTGTAAATACAGAAATCCCAAGGTCTTTGGAGATGTACCCCTTTGAAGTTTCATGTTTGGTGATCAAGGCTTTTCTGACAGTTTCGGGCAGCTCTCATCTTCACCATTGTGAAAATGGAACAGGGAGTGAATGTGGCCATTTTAAATATTAGAGCCATCATTCATTGGTTGATTCAAGTCATGTGAGTACTGACAATTGATCTCAGGTGCATCTAATTTTACTGCAATGGGAATGTGGTTCTTCTGTTTATAAGGGTGCCAATAATCATTTCCCTAAAGCTATTACTCAGTGGACCAATATAAGATGATTATCCCACCAACAGTGAATCTCAAAATCCTATATAACACAACTGATCCTTATATTATTAAAGATGAATCATTATAGTGAAAAAAATTGTTGTCAGACATTAGAGTCGAGGCTGCTATAAAACAGCGTCCATTTCAAACTATCACAGTAACTTGAATGAACGCTGGACTAAAGAAAACATGTTTAGATAAGTACTGCCTGCCCTGATGCAGAACTGTTACTGTGATAGTTTGAAACACGTTAGCTATTCTTGGCAGCTTTTATTGCATAATCACTTAAATTAGATTAAAAAGGACTCAAACGGAGGATGCCGTTTTATAGCAGCCTCGACTCTAAAGTTTGACAAAAAAATATATTTCACTGTAATGGTTCATCTTTAATAATATAAGGAGCAGGTGTGATATATAGGATTTTGAGATTCACTGTTGGAATAATCATATCCTGGCAATGTCCCAGTTTTTATACTATTTACTTTTTTAATTGGTCTTGTTTTATTTGATTCTTTTATGTGGCAAATGTGTGAGCATATAAAGTCCAAAGCTATTTCACTGCCCACTTTTTTAAAGGCGATATTGGACATTAAGGGGTTGAACTTCAATGGTGTCAATAATTTGACCACAACTGTAAATGGGTTACATTGTAGCTTGTCTGTCCTAGTCTTTCTAGTTTTTGATGCAGTAAACAAATCTATCTACATTTACCCATTCTACTCCATTCATTAATCTATAGACCTCTATCATATCTCCCCTCAGCTGTATCTTTTCCAAGTTGAAGAGCCCTAACCTTTTAAGCCTTTCCTCTTAGGAGTATCCTTCCATCCCCTTTACCATTTTGGTGGCTCTTCTCTGTGCCTTTTCTAATTTCGCTATATCCTTTTTAAGATATGGTGACCAGAATTGCACACAATATTCAAAGTACAGTTGCACCATGGAATGATACAGAGGTATTATAATATCCTTGGTTTTATTTTCCATTTCTTTCCTTATGATTCCTAGTATTTTATTTGTTTTCTTGACCGCCACTGCACACTAGGCAAAGATTTCAATGTATTATCTACAATAATGCCTAAATCTTTTTCCTGGGTGGCGATTCCTAATGTGGAACCTTGCATCATGTAATTGTAGTTTGGGTTGTTCTTTCTGTCCATATTAAATTTCATCTGCCATTTGGATGTCCAGTCTTCCAGTCTATCAAGATCCTCTTGCAATTTTTCACAAACTTCTTGTGTTTTAAAATTTTTGAATAATTTTGATTGCCTCTCTCATTATTCCCAATTCCAGGTCATTTATGAAGCTGTTAACAACAGCGGGCCCAGCACAGATCCCTGGGGTACTCCACTGTTCACCTTTCTCCATTGAGAAACTTGGCCATTTAGCCCTACTCTCTGCTTTCTATCTTTTGACCAGTTCCTGATCCACAATAGTACACTGACTCCTATCCAATGACTTTTCAATTTTGCCAAAGGTCTCTCATGAGGAACCTTGTCAAAGGCTTTCTGAAAATCTAGATATACTATATCGGCTGGCTCACCATTGTCTACATGTTTATTCACGTCTTCACAAAAATATAACAGATTAGTAAGATAAGACCTTCCTTGGCTAAATCCATGTTGGCTTTCTCCCATTAAATCTTGACTATCTACATGTTCAGTAATTTAATTCTTTATAATGTTTTTATTTATTTATTTTATTTTATTTAGCTATATTTATAAAAACCACCTTTCACTAGGTCAAGGCAGTTTACATAAAACAGGAGAGCAAATACATTGTATCAGGTTTTACAACTATATACAACATGCAGTTGATACATAAGAGTTTATAACTATATACAGATTTAAACTATGTACATTATACAGACTTAGATTATGTGCAGGTGCAGTCAACTGACTTATGTTATGGGGTGAAATGCTCAGCGAATAGGTGTGTTTTCAGATGTTTTCTGAAGGTTTTGAGGTCTGTGATGTTTCAGATCTGGTCAGGGAGAGTGTTCCATACAGAGGGTGCATATACTTGGATTGCTCGTTTACATGCTTGTTGGTTAGATTTGGTTTTGAGGTGGGGGATGACCAGGGTGTTCATAGTGGAGGTTCGCCTGGATCAGAGCTGCTTGGTGGTCTGAAGAAACATGCGTAGGTGTGGGGGGGGGGGGGGGTTTGGTGTGAATTGCTTTGTGGGTTACAATGAGTGTGTTGAATTTTATTCGGCTCTATAATGGGAACCAGTGGAGTTGTTTGAGGATAGGGGTGGCATGATCCTGTTTTGTTGCTGCGTACAGGGTCCTTGCTGTTGAGTGGAGAGCTGTTTGCAATGGGAGGAGTGTGGATTGCAGAAGGCCTTGGTAGACTACGTTGCATAAATCCAAGAGAGGTATTATAGATGCTTGCAGGACAGTTCGGAAGTCTGTCAGTTCAAGGAGTAGTCGTAGGCATAGTAGTGTCTTTGTTTTGAAGTAGATTGTTGTGGCAGTTTTACTGATGTGGGCTTTTAAAGTACGGTGTTGATCAAAGGTGATCCTTAGGTACCGGATATCAGTCTGGGTTTTGATTGTTGTGTTCAGTGTTATAGTGGAGGGTGGGACAAAGGTGGTATCTTTTGTTATGTAGAGGGCCTCCATTTTGTTATAGCTGATTTGAAGGATGTTGTCTTATCTAGTAGGTTATGTCTGTGAAGCATTCTGAGCGGGCAGATAGGGTTGGTGTAAGTTAATTGGCCCATAGATCATGATATCATCACGTAGACGTGGATATATAGGTTATGAGATCTTATGATTTTGCAGAGTGGCTGAAGGAAGAGATTGAAAAGAAGAGCAGAGAGGATAGATCTTTGGGGAACTCCTTGGATCTGCTTATAAGGGGTGGCGGTGTTTTGTCCAATCTTTATTTGCTGGTGCCGATCTGTGGGATAGGAAGTGAACCATTTTAGTACTGTGCCTTGAATTCCATTGGTGTGGAGACACTGCAGGAGGATAGTGTGGTTTACAGTGTCAAATGCCGATGAATGTCTAAAAAGATTAGTAGGAAGCCTTGATTGATGTGCTGTATTCCTTGGATTAGAGTGTTTACCAGGGTAGTCAATAGTGTTTCAACTCCGTGGTGAGGACAGAATCAATGTTGTTGAGGGTCTAGGATTTTTGCTGGTCAATATGGTCTTGAAGTTGATGTTGGATGGTTTTCTCTACGATCTTTGCAGTGAAGGGTAGGCTGGCGATGGGTCCAGGGTGGGTTATTTCAGAGTTGGACATATGGTTGATGTCTTCAGGAATGTGGGCATAGTACCTTGTTATAGTATTGCATGTGTGATTTTGATGAGTGCCCCACTTAGTTCTTTCTTGGCTGCCTTGATCCATGAGACAGGGCAGGGATCCAGAGGGAAGATCGTGTTTAGGGATGTAATTGTGTTTTCTATCTGTCATTTTGTGACAACTGTGAAGGAAGTCCAGGGGTCCATGAGAGTGAGATTGTCTTTATTTATTTATTTTTCTATACCGCTTTTCTTGTATACACTGAACAAGAAACATTGCATAGAACAAGGTCATTAAACTTGGAGAACAGGGGAATTAACAGTATTATTTACATGATTTCTTGTTACAGGTTGTGGGAATGTATGGTTGGGCGTTTGAGATAGGTTGTAGTTACTGGTTGGTGTGGATGGGTTCAGATTTTATTGTAGTGGCTACGTTTCAGAGAGTGGTTCTGCTTCTGGTCCATAGTACTCTGAGAAGAGGTGTGTTTTTAAAGCTTTACGAAAATCTTTGAGGTGGGATGTGTGAGGGGCTTCTAGTTGAGGGTGCAGATTGCTTGTAGTATTTTACCAATTTTTTAGGGGTGAGCGTTATTTCAGTGGTTTCAGTAGTTGGTGCCTTTGTTAGATGTTTCACGATGTTAAGAGCTCTCTTGGCCGGTTGATTGTAGAGTTGAGTAGTTTGGTGTGGAATTCCTGTCTTGCTTTGTCTGTTGCGGCAACGTAATCATTTAGAAGTTGCAGGTATTGTAGCCTGTTTTCATTGCTTTTTGGTTTTTGTTATTTTTGTTCATGTTTGCAGAGTCGTCGTTTTTCATTTCGGAGAGCTGGGGTGTACTACTCAGTTTTAGGTTTTTCCGTGTACTTGAGCGTGGTGGAATTGGGGGTGATGGCAGCTTCCCTAGTGAAGGTGTTCCAGTTTTCCATAGGATATCGGGATCCGTGGGTTCATCATAAAGGTGTGCTAGGGTATCTCTATTGAAGTTGTCCTTATTGAAAGGTTTGAATTGCCATATTGATGGGTGTGGGTTGTGATGTTTGTTGACGTGAGTATGTGGGAGGGAGAAGTGGATTCGTTTGTGATCCAACCAGGGTACTGGATAGGTTCAGATGGAGTGTGGGGACCCATTTGTGTTGTATGGTTGTTGAAGAAAATTTGGTCTAGGGTGTTGCCTTTGGTATGCGTTGTGACATAGTGGGTCCTTCCAGCCCGGTAGATGAGGCTAAAAAGCCAGGAACAGGAGTAGGGCTGAGTTGTAAACAAAAGCACATGACTCCTGGTTACCTTAGAAACCAAGCACAGAGGCAAGAGAAACGCCCGTGCTACCATTCAGGGAATGAGTCACGAGCTAATGCAGGACACCTGCTAGGGGGTGGAGTTGAGCACTGCCCTAGAATTCACCCTGATAAAGAGAGTTCAGTTGAGCTTATGGAGTTAGAAGAAGAAGGGGAGGAAGGAGAAGAAGGAGCTGAGGCATGTGTGCTGGATAAGGAAGCTAATGAGAGCTACGGTGAAGACGGCAGTGCCAGGAAAAAGCCAGAGTCTCTATGGAAGGGTGAGACAGTGTCTTTCTTCAGGAAAAGGAAAGAAACCCCAAGGGAAGGATATAATAAGGGCAGAGTGGATTACCTGCAGTATCCAGGGGAACACAGAAGTGAAAGGAAGCCAGGAAGGCAAGTGAAATCTTCTGTGCAAGGCTTAGGTTGGGAACCTACAGCCAGTCCAAAGCCACAAAGAAAACCTCCAGCAGTTAGGCTAAAAGGTAAGCCAAAAGGCTGGTATAAAAATAGTTACAGTGACTGTATTTACCCAGAAGGTTGGAGCTGGGAAGAGAATACCTGTGCTGATAACGTTTGTGGAAACCGGTATTTAACTCAGGAATATCAGGTGAAACCTGAAGCAGTTAGAAAGGGCGTGGCATCAGGATTGCCGTTAAACATTTCCTTCTAGCCAGGAAGAGTTAATGGACTTTGAACCTGAGTGTGTGAATATTGATGAAGATATCATGGACTGTACGATATCGCTTGCTAATGAAATAATCTCATTACGCTGAAGGCATGTTTTGAAAGAGAAAATACAGCACTACTAGCATTGAGAAGCAGAGAGCTGTGAAGAAACAGCATTGTTACGTTGGAATGCTACATATCAATCTGTTTATTGCTGAAGTAAGCCTTTTCTGTTAAAGAACCTTTGATTTGTCCTTATGCCAGTAAATACCTGGTTTGTGTTACTTTGTTCATGGTGAAATCCACCCCGGGAGGGGAAATAAAATCCTTTGGTTGCTTAAACCACTTTTCCACAACTGCTCCTCATTGATCCGGTGAAGGGACTACATTTCCCAAAAAGCCTAGCTTCAGGATTTGTAAAGTAGCTGCTTCAGTGGGGAAAATCCACTCACTTAACCTCTACTCACTTATACATGGGGGTTTAAGGAGAGCTGGTGACAGCGTGGAGGTATTCACTAGCTGTGCGAGGTCCATTACTGACATAGCTTGGATGAAGGTGATAGCATGGTTCTGTTGTAACGAGGGGAGGTTAAAGTCTCTTAGTTCTAGGAGGTCCTTTCCAGTTTTTGATGCAGTTATCACTCTGCACAGGATAACTGATAGGTCGTCGGCATTGGTAGTTGGTGTCCTGTATTTGAGGCAGATGGTTGCCAGTTTATTGGTGATGGTGATGTAGTCCGCTTCACTTGTACTTTCTGCTGCAATGTTTCGGAAGTTTAGGCTGTTGCTGGCTATAATCATCACTCCTCCTCCTTGACATTGTGTTCTTGGGCATTGATGGATGATGTATCTGTCTGGTGTGAGCTTGTTCAATAGTAAATTGTCCCATTCTGTTATCCATGTTTTGGTTACACATAGTATATCTGTTTTTGGTCATTATGAAGTCCCTTATGATCTGGATTTTGTTCCGAATCCTGTGTGTGTTGATAAGTGTGCAGAACAGTGTGTGGGGGGGGGGGGGTGATGAGAGTGGGGTTGTTGCACATAAACATCCCCATCACAACAACTGCATCAGGGGTCGAGGGCTCGTGTATGCATTGTGTGAGTGTGATTTTATCGTGTGTATGCTATGTTGTATGTTGTACCATGGTTGGGGCATATAATCTGCGTGAGGTTTGTGTGCAGAGGCGAGTAGGATGATTGCTAGGAGCATGTAGAGTATTGGGTATATTGATAGCATGGTTGGGTGTGGATTTGTTGGTTGCTTCGTATTTGTAGTGTGGGGTGATTGTAGTGCTCCTGAGTAGGGGGGGGGGGGGTACTACCTTCCGGGCGAGGCTGGTCCAGGTCCTGGCTCAGTCCTGATATCAGGCTCACCTGTCTGTGGTTTCCCGGATCACCCCTCAAACCCTATTTAAAAATTGGCATTACTTTGGCCATTCTCCAATCTTCACATACTACAGATGATTTTAATGATAGTTCACAGATAGGTCTGCAATCTCATATTTCAGTTCTATAGAACATAAGAACTTAAGAACATAAGATATGCCATACTGGGTCAGACCAAGGTCCATCAAGCCCAATATCCTGTTTCCAACAGTGGCCAATCTAGGTCATAAGTAACTAGCAGTTTCCTCAAAAGACAGGTTCCACAATGCTTGTATTGGGTCAAGCAGTGATATCCTGTGTCTCTTAATAATGGTTTATGGACCTTTCTTCCAGTAACTTGTCCAAACCTTTTTTTAAACCCAGCTACACTAACAGCTTTTACTACATCCTCCGGTAACAGATTCCAGAGTTTGATTACACATTGAGCGAAAAAATATTTTCTCTTATTAGTCTTAAATAGTTTACCCTGTAGCTTCATTGCATGTTCCCTAGTCTTTCTATATTCTGATGACGTAAACAATCGATCTACGTTTATCCGTTCCACTCCATTCATTAATTTATAGACCTCTATCATATCTCCCCTCAGCTGTCTCTTTTCCAGGTTGAAGAGCCCTAACCTCTCTTCATAGGGATATCCTTCCATCCCCTTTAACACTTTCAACACTCTTCGAAGTATACCATACAGTCCAGGTGATTTGCTACTCTTCAGTTTCTCAAATACTGTAGTTGTAATACATCTTCCTAGTTTATCAATATTTCTTTCAGTTCTTCCAATACATCACCTTTAAATGCCATTTGGGTAACTTCTCTACATCTTCTTCAGTAAAGACCAAAGCAAAGAATTCATTCAGTCTCTCCACTATGCCCCTGTCCTCCCTTAGCGTCCCTTTTACCCCTCTATCATCTAATGGTCCAACTGACTGTCTCCCAGGTTTTTTGTGCTATGAATGTACTTTAAAACGTTTTTATTATGCGTTTTTGCTTCCACAGCAAGCTTTTTATCAAACTCTCAATTTGCCTGCCTTATCAATGCCTTGCTTCTAACTTGCCAGTGCTTATGTTGTTTCCCATTTTCGTCATTTGGCTCCTTTTTCCATTTTTTGAAAGATGCTTATTTGGCTACAATAGCCTCTCTAACCTTGGCTTTAAACCATGTTGGCAGTTTTTTGGACTTCCTTCAACGTTTCTTAAAGTGTGGACTATATCTGGTCTGGGCTTCAAAAATAGTATTTTTAAACACCAATTCTTGATGTAAATCTTTAACCTTTGCAACTGCTCCTTTTAGTTTTTTCTTAACTATTTTTCTCATTTTATCATAGTCTCCCTTATGAAAGTTAAGAGCTAGTACTATGGATTTCCTTGCCATTCTTCCTCAATTTATTACATCAAATGCAATCATGCTATCATCACTACTGTCAAGTGGCCCCAACACCTTTATCTCTTGCACCAGATACTCTATTCCACCATGAACTAGGTCCAAAATAGCTTCCCCTCTTCTCAGTTCGAGAACCAACGGCTCCAAGAAGCAGTCATTTATTTAATCTAGAAACTTTATCTCCTTAGCATGTCCTGCTGTGACACTGACCCAGCCAATACCGGATTTCTTTTAGCATTTCATCATCCATTTCTTCATTCTGGCCAGGTGGTCGGTAATACACCCCCATTGCCATAGCCTTCCCCTTTTTACATGAAGTTTCTATCCATAGAGATTCTACAGAACTTTAATCTTGTGTGACTCAATGCCCTAACATAGAGCGCAACCCCTCCACCAATTTGATTTACCCTATCATTGCAATATAGTTTGTATCAGGTATCACAGTGTCCCATCGGTTGTCTTCTTCCTACCAGGTCTCTGAGATGCCAATTATATCTAACTTTTCATTTAGTGCTATATAGTCTATAGTTTGGAATCTTTCAGCTCTGTCTGCTCAATACTTAAAGGCATCTTGATTACTTTTGTCGTTATTAGAACCTCTATCAGGATGCCCTAACGTCCCTCTTTTGTTAGTATCCTTCAAGGATACATCTTTTCAAACCATGCGCTCTTGGGTGACTGTCAGCTTTCCCCTATTATCTAGTTTAAAAGCTACTCTATCTCCCTTTTAAAGGTTAATGCCAGAAGCCTGATTCCATCCTGGTTAAGGTGGAGCCCCATCGTTTCAAAAGAGCCCCTCCCTTCCCCAGAACGTTGCCCAGTTTCTAACAAATCCAAAACCCTCTCTTTCTTGCACCATCGTCTCATCCACGCATTGAGACCCTGGGCCTCTGCTTGCCTTTTGGGTCCTGTGCATGAAACGGGAAGCATTTCAGAGAACACTGGAGGTTCTGGATTTCAACTTTCTACCTAAAAGCCTAAATTTGGCCTCCACAACCTCCCTCCCACACTTTCCTATATCATTGGTACCAACAGGTACAAAAACAACAGGCTCCTCCCCAGCACTATCTAAAACCTTGTTTTGGTAGCGCGTGAAATCTTTTACCTTCACACTAAGCAGGCATGTTACCAGGCAATCCTCATGTCCACCAGCCACTCAGCTATCTGCATGCCTAATGATTGAATCGCTAACTATACTGACCTTTCTAATCCTTCGTTCCTGGAGAAATCTCGATGCAAGAGAGGACAGATCCTAGCTACAGGATCATTTACTGCCACACCAAGATGATGCTCTCCTTTTACGTGACCTCTCTCTGCCATGGCAACGGAGAGACTGCCAGACTGGAGGTGGGACTTCAGTACTACGTCCCTGTAGATCTCATCTATATACCTCTACCTTCCTTAGGTCCTCCAAGTCTGCTACTGTAGCCGCCAGAGATCAGACTCGTTCCCTGAGAGCAAAGAGCTCCTTGCACCTAGTGCACATGTAAGACTCCTCCCCAACTTGGAGAAAATCGTACATGTGACACTCAATGCAAAAGACTGGATAGCCCTATCTCGCTGCTGGACTGTTGTCTACATCTTAGTTTTAAAGGTTTTGTTTAGCTATTTAAGTTGTTTACTTAAAGTTGCTAGGGATACTTGTACTAAAACAACTATACCTAAGAAGTTTAAGGGACTTTGTTCACCTCAAGATTAATTAATTTCAGGGCCTTAATTAATCTATGCCTGATGAGGATAACTAGCTGAACCTGAATCAGACTACCTCTTTCCTTTTAATAGATTTAACAGTGTGGAGTGGAGGAGTGGCCTAGTGGTTGGGGCAAGGTACTTCAGGCCGGAAGGTCAGGGGTTCAAATCCCACTAGAGGACAGCAACCTTGGGCCGGAAGGACTGGGGTTTCTAGTCCCACAGGTGCTCCTTGTGGTCTTGGGCAAGCCACTTAACCCTCCATAGTCCATGTTCCCTGTAAAATAGTTATCTCCAAGTTATAATGCCCTGTTCAATGTAATTTCAGTTTGTTCAATGTAAACCGCACTGATGCAGAATAGCGCGGTATATAAGAGAATGTAAATAAATAAATAAACAGTGTATAAAGCTAAGATTATGCCTGGGATGGGTGGGAGGGAAAGAACACTTAGGGGGGTGTTTACTAAACGGGGAAAGGAATGGAGTCCGCTACCGCCGTTCAGTAAACACCCTCCTTAGTAAAATTTGGCTTGCTACACCGTTCCCTGACCTGTGCTTTTAAGGTAATCTCAAAACAATTTCTTGGGTGATTCACACAGTCCTTGGTTTGACAAACAGGGCCTTTCAAATTGCCCCTTTGATCTGTCACTTGCCTTTAACACCTATTGAAAACAATTTCACAGATCTCTTGCCTCCTAACTGGAAGGCCTCTTTGTAAAAAGGTCTCTAGAAACAATCTCTTTCTACTCAAATAATATTTATCCTAGTCTACCTTCTATGTTAAGCTATATTCTGATTTGATTTAAATGAAAAACTCTCTGGTGGTACTAAGCCCTGCCTGACTTAACAAAAACACTGAATTCTAAAATACACAGATTTATCAGCTTTAACCCAAAGAATTCCCTTCTCCCCAAGATTTAGAGAATTTCCCAGAAGGTAAATACTTACAAGTGCAGATTTCTTTCCAGCAGTAGCAGTCCCTTTTGATAGTTCTTTAAGACTCTGAGGATTCAGGGGACCCAGGCCACAAGTTGACTCCGGGATTGTCTGTATATCACCGCCCCTCTCGTTCAGTCATTGCACTGGTGGGCAGTCCACCACAATCTGCTTGAAGGTCTTCCTTTCCAGATTGTTCCACCCTACAGAGTCCTGATGACAGGTGCATCCAAGCTGGAATGGGGAGCTCATCTTGATGGGTTGCACACCCAGGATCCATCTCCCCAATGTTTTCCTCCTGTACTGGGGGGGGGGGGGGAGGGTCTTCTCTACGCTTATCCTCCAATACCTCTCCTTGCAAAGACCCTCCTGAAGCTCAAAACATATGGCAGCACGATGATTCTCATTGCTCCCTACTGGCCAGACAGCCTTGGTTTCCCCTCCTGCTGCAGCTTTCCAGTCTGGATCTGCTATGGCTCGTCCATGCACCCGATCTGATATCGCAGGAGGGCAGGACAATGTTTCACCCCGACATCCAGTCCTTGGCCCTCATGGCGTGGATCTTGCGAGACTAATGTTATCTCAGTTCAACCTGCTGGACAGTGTAACGAAAGTCCTTTTGGCCTCCAGGAGGGCCTCTACAAGAAAGTCTTACTCTTGCAAATGGAAGAGGTTTGCTATCTCGTGTGAGGGCCAGGCCCTAGATCATTTTGTCTGTTCTATACAAAAACTGCTTGAATATCTTCTACACCTCTCTGAGTCTGGACTTAAGTCCAACTCCATCAGGGTCCACCTCAGTGCGATTGGAGCGTATCACCAAGGTGTGGAAGGCAAGTCCATCTCACTACAGCCTTTAGTTGTTCCCTTTATGCAGGGGCTGCTTCTCTTGAAGCCTCCCTACAAGCCTCCCACAGTGTCTTGGGACCTCAATGTGGTTCTTGCACAGCTCATGAAAGCTTTCTTTGACTTCAGAAGCTACAAGAGCCATCACAAATCATCAGCCTGAAAACAAGGTGGGGGGGGGGGGCAATTCACTGCTGTCCAATTACACGCTCCCCCTTAACATGGCCAGACCCATGCTATGGGGCAGAAGACCCCCACTCAGGTGCTGTCAAGTGGCCATGTTCCTGATGGGATACTTTTGATCAATTCTGGGTTTTATCTTACATCCCAGTACAAGGTGGCATTTGTAGTCCCTGAGCATTTTATTTTATTTTATTTATTTATTATTATTTAAACTTTTTATTAAAGGAATACTCAAATCAATTCACAACTGTAGCATTTGCAACTCATAGCATATATCAATTACAATTTATAACAATATTCTCATTTTATCCCGTCTTTTCCCCCTATTATTATTCTGTCCCCCTCCCCCTTCTTCCTGCATAGGTAAACCAGCATGTTCTGCCAATCACTCTCAAACTTAATCAACTGCTGTCTGCGAATAGCTGTCAGTTTTTCTATTAAATAGATGTGACAGAACCTCTCCTCGCAATGTTCCACTTGGGGTGGCCCCACCTGTTTCCACCTATAGGCTACTTCACATTTCGCTGCACTCAGACAGGTCATGATTTGTTTCCTTTCTTTTCTTGGGCCCCCCTCTCTCCACCATCCGAATAGATATAATTCAGATTCCCTCTTTATTTCCACTCCAACTACTTGCTGTTTCCACTTCTGTACTTTTTCCCAAAAAAGGTTGGTTTGGGGGCATGTCCACCATACATAGACTCTTCTTCCCCGCATTCCCTCTAGCACCCTTTTGCTACTGATGGAAACATCCTATTCGATCATACTGGCGTATAGTACCATCACATTATGACTTTATGCCAGTTTTCTCTTATGGCCATAGATATGGGTAGTTGTCGGGCTTGGTCAAAAATACTTTTCCACTGCTGTGTTTCTATTGTTATTCCCATCTCCTTCTCCCATTCTAGCATATATCCAGTTTTATCATCCTTCCCCCCCCCCCCCCTCACTGCCTTGTATAATACCGATATCAACCCCAAGGACTGTTTTTTCCCATACCACATAGTTTTGAGATTGGTATAATCTCACTCTAATCCTTCCTTGCCTAATTTCTGCCTTAAATAGTGTACCAGCTGTCCATAATGAAAAGGGCTTCCTGCCCCTAGTTGGTACTTTTCTTACAGTTACTCAAAAGGGACCCAGTCTCCCCCATCAATAAATTGATAGAACCACTTTAGTCCTGCTCTCTCCTACTTTTTAAATATCCCTACCTCTTGCCCCGGGATAAAGTCCCCTGTATAACACAAAGCCTTCATCACCGAGAATTGACTTTCTCTCGCTCCCTCTACTGATCCCCTTACCTTACGGTCGCGATCCCTCCAGGTTTCTCCTGCTGTGAACTGCTCTCCTGTGCCTCCCCTGTGCCTCCGGACCTGCTCCGTGAAAACCGGAAGTGATGATCCCTCCAGGTACACCAGTGCCCTATAAAATCAATCTGCCTACGGCGTTTCAGCCTGCACCTGCTTGTTAGTTGTTCTGTGTTGTTTTCCAGGTTTCTCCTGCTGTGAACTGCTCTCCTGTGCCTCCGGACCTGCTCCGTGAAAACCGGAAGTGACGCGGTCGCGATCCCTCCAGGTACACCAGTGCCCTATAAAATCAATCTGCCTACGGCGTTTCGCGCCGCGGGCGCGCGCCGAAGGAGCGCGACCAAGGAGCAGGTCCTGCTCCTTGGTCGAGCTCCTTGGGGCGAGCGAGGGGCGAGGGCACGGTGGGATACTATTCGTCTGCTATCTGGAGCTCTCTTCCTGTGGATATCCTTTGCCGTTCTGGGTATTTACACCTGGGAGTTTGGCCATTACTCAGGTATGGCAGCTATTCCTGTCCTTTGGGGGCGGCGCCCCTTGCTATCAACTAAATGTCTGCCCGGCTTTCTTGCTCGCTGCAACAGCAATTTAATTTTTTGTAAAACTATACGGTCATTTCCCAAACGACTTTTTCCAGTTCCTGCACCTGTTAACCCGATCCCTGCCAAAGTGTATCAGGTTTCCTTGCTTAACTGTCGTTCTCTTAGGTCTAAGTCTTTATTGGTAGCTGATCTGATCCTTCAACACTCCCTTGATCTCTGTTTTCTTACGGAGACCTGGTTGAAGGAGGGCGATAGCCCTGTCCTGGCCAGCTCCTTGCCCCCTGGTTTCTCGGCCCTCTCTTCCCCTAGATTAGGTAGAGGGGGGGGTGGCATTGCTCTATTGCTCTACTCTTCTTCTGGAAGAAATAACGTCCCCCTCTGCTGTACTTTCTGAGTCTCTTTTCCTCCGTTTTCCTTCTTCTCCCCCACTTTACTTCCTTCTTCTTTACCTCCCGCCTTCCCTCTCTACTGAGCGCTGGGAAGGAATTATTCAGTTTCTCTCTGATATTGTTTTGCAGTTCCCAAATGTTATCATCTTAGGGGACTTTAATATCCATGCAAACAACCCCAGTCGGCAAAAGGATTTCGCTTTTTTAAATTTCTTTCAGGATATCGCTTTTCACCTGCATGTCACAGGTCCTACCCACGCTGCTGGTCACACCTTAGACCTCGTGGTATCTTCCCCCACGCTGACAGCTCAGATTTCTCCTCCCTCCATGATTGATGTCCCTTGGTCGGACCATCGTTGCGTCTTATTTTCTGTCACTGTTCCCTCTGCTCAAACGCCCCCTCCTGTGGTGTCCCCTACACTCCCCCCCCTTCGCCGTCATTTAACTCCTGACACGTTGTGTTCCTTTCCTCCTGCCTCTTCTGTTTTCCCTCCGGATTTTGCATCACTGTCGTCTGTCAGGCTTCCCTCTGGGACTCTCTCCTTAAGGATGCCCTGGATCAGCTAGCGCCTTTACGTCCTTGCCTACGTCTGCCTAATCCTGGTCATTCTTCCTGGTTTCATTCTGGCCTGCGGCTCCAACGGGCTCAACTCCGTCAGGTGCAACGCCGCTGGTCTCGCCACCCCTCAGTTGATCTATCCATCCGTTTCAAACAACTCTATGCTGCATACTGCTTGGCTATTCAAACTGCCAAGCGGACTTACTATGAGGCCGAAATTAAGGATGCAACAAATTCCTCTCGCAGACTTTTTCAGATTTTGCATAAACTTTCATCTACCGGCTCTTCATCTACACTGATCTCTCGGTCTCCTGACCCTCATTCACTGGCTACCTACTTTTCCCAGAAAGTTTTAGACCTTCGTGCTTCTTTTCCTACTTCCCCCCCCCACCTCCACCTCCACCTTCACCACCTCTTTTTCCTCATAGCTCAGCTGCTATTGACCTTGCACCACTGTCTCCTCTTACTATGCCCAATCAGGCTCTTTCCCATATGTGGTCCTCATTTCATCTGATCTGTTCTGCTGAAATCCTTTCAATACTGTCCGCCTCTCGTAAGACTACTTGCTCCCTTGACCCTATTCCCTCCCATTGGTTGTCTGTTCCTTCCCTACAATTAGTCCCTATTATTACTACAATCATTAACACAAGTTTTTCCTCTGGTTTGTTCCCCTCTTCCTGGAAGTCTGCTGTTGTTCATCCTCTTCTAAAGCAATCATCCCTGGATCCCTCTGTTCTTGCAAATTGGCGCCCTGTCTCTAACCTTCCTTTTCTGGCTAAACTTCTTGAACGCTTTGCATTTCTTCAGTTGTCTTCTCATGTTGAATCCACAAACACATTACATCCCCGTCAGGCCGGTTTTCGCCAGGGCCATAGCACCGAGACTGTTCTTCTTGCTGTCCTTAATGAAATCCATGTTGCACATGATCGTGGTGATCTTACTCTCTTAGTCTCTCTTGACCTATCGGCGGCTTTTGATTTAATTGATCACACTCTTCTTCTCACTCGTCTTGCTGAGGTGGGTTTGCGTGGTGCTGTTCTTCTCTGGTTTCGTTCTTTTCTCACTTCTCGTTCCTTTTCTGTTACTCTGAATAATAAATCCTCTAGTTCCTTTCCTCTCACCTGTGGTGTCCCTCAAGGTTCTGTTTTGTCCCCTTTGTTATTTAACATTTTCCTCGCCCCTCTACTTTTGGTACTACAACAATATCCTGTGTCTTACTATGTCTACGCGGACGACATTATTCTACTCTTTCATACTTCTCCTCTTCTTCTGGATCTTTCTACTTTTAATGCTTGTCTTTCTCACGTGGCTCTTTGGCTTTCACAGCACTTTCTTCGTCTAAACCCGTCTAAGTCTATTGCTATGTGGGTTTCACTTTCGGGGTCATGTCCATCTGTTGCACCTATGATTGACTCTGTCCCTGTCCCTCTGGTTTCTTCCTTTCGGTATCTTGGGGTGATTCTGGATTCTTCTCTTTCTTTTCATGATCACATTTCTTCTTTGGTTCGGCGTTCTTTTGCCATTCTTCGTCGTCTTCGTGTTGTCCGGTCATTTCTTCCCTTTGGATCCCTGGTCACTCTTGCTCTTTCCCTTGTTATTAGTCGTCTTGACTACTGTAATGTCTTTCTGGCTAACCTTCCTAAGTATCAACTTAAGCGCTTACAACTTATTCAAAACACTGCTGCCCGTCTCATCACCTTCTCCCGCCGTTCTGATCATATTACACCTATTCTCATTCAGCTTCACTGGTTACCCCTCTGTGTTAGGTTCCATTATAAATTCTTGATCCTCATTCATCGTGCACTCCACACTCATAACCCTTTATACTTAGCCGACTCAATCCTGCTTCATACACCTTACCGCCAGCTTCGCTCTCTTCATGCAAATCGTTTGGTTCTACCGTCCCCATCTCATGCTCATTTGGAAAAAACACGCCATGCTGCCTTCTTTTTTCTCGGTCCCAGTCTATGGAATGCCCTGCCCTCATCCCTCCGTTTAGAGTCCTCATATTCACAGTTCAAATCTGCCCTCAAAACCCACCTGTTCCAGACAGTGTTCAATCTCCCTTCCTGACTCCTCCCCTCCCTTTGGATTTTCCTTCCTGTCATTATCCCTGGTTATTGGTTTTGTCTTAGTCTATTAGTCCTGTCTTTTCCCTCTGTCTGTTTGTGCTTGAGTGGTCTTGTCTCTTTTACTGTTGTTAATTATTGTTTCTTATTTTGCATATTGTTAATTTGTAAACCGTTTTTATGGTTTTATAGTATGATTTTATTGTTTTAAATATTTTATGTTTTGATATTGTACATAGTTTTTTTAAATTTGTGTTTTATTTATTATTACCTATTGTCTTTTGTATTGTTGTTATGCTTTTCTTTCTTTTCTATTTACTTTGGCGTTCTTTTCCGTAGTTTGCAGTGCCGCTTTTTTATATTGCTTGTACACCGCTTAAATGTTTCTTTTAACGTAAGCGGTTTATCAAATATGAAATAAAGTTAAAGTTAAAGTTATCCCAAATCTGAAGAGTGTGCCTCACATATGGGTTGAGTTTTATATCCCCGCTCCACTCTTTTCATCCATGGGAGATCTTCCAGTGGCCGCCCCCTACTCCCCACCCTCTCCAAGGTCACAAAGGTTTTCCTTTCCCCTCCCTCTCGCCAATCCATCAGATGTCTAATCTAGGATGCCCAATAATATGACTGTAGGTCTGATACCACTATTCCTCCCTCCTCTCTAGGCCTATACATTACTGCTCGCGCAATTCGCAGTGGCCTTTTATGCCATATAAATCTATATACTTTCTTTTGGAGTTCTCGCATGTGCCCTATTGGAATTGCTATTGGAAGAGCCTGAAAGTAATAGACCACCCTGGGCAAGATATTCATTTTAACTGCTGCTATACGTCCCATCCACGATATTTCAAGATCAGTCCATTCCCCCAAGTCTTGTCCCACTGTTTTCCACAATAGAGGATAGTTCGCCTAGTATAAGCTCTGAGGGTGTACTGTTATATTTACTCCCAAATATTTAATAGCCTTGCAAGCCCACTTGAATGGATACTGTTGTTTTAACCTGACCAAGACCGTATTAGTGAGGGTGATATTAAGCGAGGCTGTCTTGTCCATGTTCATTTTAAAGCCTGATACGGCTCCATACCACTCTAATACTCTTGACAACGTTTTCTCCGGCTGCGATACCAATAGTAGTATGTCATTTGCAAAGAGAGATATTTTGTACTGCCGGCCCTCCACCACTAATCTCTTAATCTTCTCGTCCATTCTTATGGTCTGTGCTAAGGGTTTGACTGCTAATGTAAAAAGAAGTGGGGACATTGGTCAGTCCTGCCTGGTACCTCTTTCTAGTTTAAATGCCTCTGAATATCTGCCATTAATTCTTACCCTGGCCCAAGGATCCTTATATAGGGCACTCACCCAGTTGGACCCAAATCCCATCTTTTGCATCACTGCAAACAGAAAGGTCCAGTTTATAGAATCAAATGCTTTTTCAGCATCGATTGAAAGTATCATCATTTTCTCCCGCTGTTGATATGCTTCCCAAATCACTCTCTTGATGTTATCTGGTGTCTGCCGTCCACTAATAAAGCCCATTTGGTCTATATCGATGAGGGTGGGCATCCCTTTAGCCAATCGATTAGCCAGCACTTTCACAAGGATGTTTACATCTGTGTTGAGCAGCGATATCGGATGGTATGATCTGCATTGCAATGGATCTTTCCCTGCTTTTGGTAAAATCGTAATTCCGGCAGATAACATTTCTGTTGACAGTTGTCCTCACTCTTCTAGTATCCCATTAAATACTCTCCCTAAGACTTCTACCACCTCGTCTTGAAATATAGAAAGTATTAATTAACCCATCCAATCCTGGGGCTTTCACTGTGGGCATTTCTTTAATCATCTTCTCAATTTCATCTCTTTTTATTTCCTCCTCTAATACTGCCCTCGTATCCTCCCCCACCTTGGGCAATTCTATCTTCTCCAAATATTTCTGTATTTGTGCTGTTATCTCCCCTCCCTATTGGGTATAGAATGCTTTATAAAACTGACAGAATCTGTCCCCAATTTGTTTCTCAGTCTTCAATATATCACCCTCCCCCCCTTAATGCCAACGACAAGCACAACCACAACCACAACAACCAAACCAACCACACCCTCTAAAACATGGGACAAATTCAGCACTCCATCTACAAAGCAATTCTCACTCATCATCACTGTGCTCAACACGAGCACTGCACCAACAGATCCATGCCCAGTGACATGGATTAAAGCTACGAAGGAAAGCTTCATCCACGCCATACACAAAATGGTGCACAACTCACTGTCCCAAGGAGTCATGCCAAGCCAACTAAAGCTAGCTACAATAAGACCAATCCCGAAGAAATCCCCACTAGACAAGAACAACCCAGCAGCCTACAGACCCATCTCAAGCATACCCCTACTGGCAAAGATTATAGAAAAAGCGGTACAGCATCAACTCCAGGACCACATTGACACTGTGATACAGTGGATAAAACAGAGTGTATGCAAGTTCAGGAAAGTGAAGAGCTTACCTCTGATTCAGCTGTAGGAATGAATGCAGGGCATAGGAAAACAGCTGAGCAGAAAACGCCGTTACTAAAAGAAAAGCCAAAAGCTCATCAAGAGCACCTGTCCCCTAGTTCTGACGTTACGTGCAGGGCTAGGAACCATAAAAGGGAGAGTTTCAGGCAGGGTAGGAGGTGCTACCAGGGGAACTGCCAGGACACCTGCAAAGGAAGTTGCAGAGGACAGCTGGGAAAGGAAGCTGAAGTCCAGGAGCCAGGAAGTGGCAGCAGTTCAGGAAGACGCTATCCACAGTCACAGAGCACAGGTCAGCTCAGAGGGAGTTTACCCAGAGGAGGGAACCTCAGACGTAGCTGTAAGATAAAGAACAGCTGGGAGCCTGACATAGAGTTTCTCAACTCACAGCCTGACTGGGAAGCCGGGGAAAGGAGCTACTACAACCCCCGAGCTAAGCATAGCACCAAGGTACAGAGAAGAGAACCTTCTGCTTTTAAAGAGAGGTTTAAAGCACATGGCTATTGTAAAGGGCGTAGCCCAGTGAATAATGCTGTAAGGGAGAGATATCTTAAACTCCCACTTTATGAAAAGGATCAGCAGAGAGCTTTCCTCAGACCAGGAGATTACAACCCTGGGTTTATAGAAGCTTATGCAGGAAGCAACAGTGATCTCTCGCAAGAGGTTGGGCCAGACTCCTATATAGGGGAAGAAGCTAACTCTGACGGTTTGGGAAGTGAGTCTGAAGGCATGGTCTGGGAGAGTAGCAGCCACCTTTCAGAGCCCATTCCAATGGACTGTAATGTATGTTGCAAGAATAACCACATTGTTTTGTGTTAACCTTTTTGGAAGAGAAATACTTTGTGAAGAATAACAAAGAGAGAAAGTTTTGTTACCATTTTTGTGCACTGCTGTGTTTAAAGTTTTGTCCTTGACGAATGTCCGTGCGGGACGGGGAATAAAACCCATGCTTTATTTTCCTTACCACTGACCACAAGACTCTGTTTTTCATCGCAAGAGCAGGGTAAAATTTCTACAACCCTAGGCAACTGCCTAATTAGGGTTTAAAGGGCTCCGACATACGGGCCCCATCACAAAATGGCGTAGTTGGCAGGATTCATTATTGAGGATACAAAACTGCAGCGCGGAAACAGCGGACGGCGCCACACCCGGAGAAGATCCAGTTCCTGCAAGGAGAAAATCAAGCACCTTCTCAAAGTGAGACCCTCCACCTGGCTCAGGTAAAGCGTATTTGGGCACAGGCTGGGAGGATTCCTGGATCCAAGGCGTGGAAAGATGGATGTACAGGAAGTCCTGAGGTGGATGAGTCTGCAATTTGACAAACAGAGAGAGCTGGCTCACCTCAGCCAGGAGCAGGCCATCGCAGCGCTGAAAGACCAGCAAAAGCCTCTGACAGACTTACTGCAAGCTTTTCTGGAAGAGCCGAAGACGAAGACAGCATCACCAGCATCCTGTGGGGTAGGCCCACAGAGTTGTGGGATTTGGACTGTGGGACAAATGAGTAAAACTGATAACTTTGATGACTTTGTTGAAACCTTTGAGAGGGTAGCTCTCAATTCCAACTGGCCAAAGGAGCAATGGGCCGTGAGACTGGCTTCAGCTTTAACTGGGGAAGCACAGTCGGCTTATAGAGCCATGCCCACCACGTTGGCAGTGGAATATGAGGAAGTTAAACGAGCAGTACGAGATAGGCTAGGCCTAACTCCAGCAGTCTACCGACGTATGCTCAGGTCCACTAGAATTCAAGCTGATGAAACACCCAAGGCATTGCGCTATAGAGTGCAGGGTTTAGTTTTAAAATGGCTTGAACCCGAAGGAAAATCCATAGAAAGCATAATAGACCCAATTGTGCTTGAGCAGTTTTATGAGGCAGTACCGGTAGAGGTACAAACCTTTTTGACACTGCAGAATTGCAGAACCTCCACAGAAGCAGCACTGCTAACAGAACGGTTCTTTGAAGCCGAATTGGCTAAAAAGGCCAGTGCTGAAAGTAAGTTGGGGTTGACCAATTCTGTAAGAGATACCAGAGAACCTCATAGGAACATGAGGTATACAAATGAATCTCTGTATAAAAAAGAGGATAGGAATGTATTTCCAAAATGGTTTTTTTAAGTGTGGTAAGACAGGGCACTTAAAAAAGGATTGCATGCAGCGCACTGCGCTAATTATAAATGATGATAAAAATGTATCAGCAGGCTTTCGGGTGGATGTAGAGGTGCAAGGGGTACCGGCAACGGCCTTGCTTGACTCGGGAGCAGATCAAAGTATGATCTCCCAGAGGTTCTGGAAGATCACACAGGCCAAAAATGATTTTTCCCCGAGCCATACCGAGGGCATGGCAAAAATAAGATGTATCCACGGGTCTTCCACATGTTATCTACTGTATCAGCTAAAGATACAAGGGTTAGGGGTACGGAGGAAAACCCTAGTGGCCGTGGTCCCTAAACTACCTTTTGACCTGGTGTTAGGTCGGGACTGGCCCCCGTTGGACAAAGGGCTAAGGGAAGGCTTGGTCTTTGAAAAGAGTAGGTCCCAGGGGTACCCCGAGATGGTAGCAACGAAAGAGAAGCAGGTATTAGCGCCCGGTAGTAAAGGAGAGGCTATGGTAACTTTAATTCCAGAACCCTTATTTGCAAAAACCCCGAAGGGAGCTCCTGACCAAAAAGCCCCAGTAGGGACAGAAACACCTAATAAAGAAGGTTTCGTATTAAAATTCTGTAAGATGTCCCCAGATGCGCAAAGTCCGCAAAAAGCAACTGCGGCCGCAGCAGAGTTTGACCTCTTTAGTGCAGTAGAGGGGGTGGTTCCTAAGAAGGGGAAAGCTTTAATTGATACAGGCTTGCAAATTCAGGTGCCCACAGGGTGCTACGGGCGGATAGCTCCCCGATCCGGATTGGCATCGAAGCATTTTATCGATGTCGGGGCGGGGGTTATTGACCCCGACTACAGGGGAGGGGTTAAGGTGTTGCTTTTTAACTTTGGGGAAAAGGATTTTGAAATAAAGATAGGAGACAGGATTGCCCAGATTGTTTGCGAACGGTTTGGGTCTCCAGAGGTGAAGGAGGTGTCTCAATTAACCCCTACCAGTCGTGGAAGTGGGGGATTTGGCTCCACAGGGCAGAGGGAGGTACAAGGGCTCACCGCCACTTCAAAGGGAAAATTAGAAGATGACTTAGGCCCCCAGATTGAGGACTGTAAGGTGGATTCTGCACCGAGAATAGGCACGGAACTATCTCTGCAACAGCAGAACCAGCTGGCCCAGTTATTGGCGCGCTTTAAGGACGTCCTCACACCCCTCCCAGGGGAAACCACACTAGTCGCGCATGAAATTCTTACACCCCCCGGGAAAATCGTGCGACAGCGGCCTTACCGCTTACCGGAGGCCCGCAAGAGAGAAGTCATCTCCCAAGTTCAGGACATGTTACGTATGGGCATCTGGAGGAGTCCAAGAGTCCATGGTGTAGCCCAGTGGTCCTGGTCCCTAAGCCCGATGGCAGCCTTCGATTTTGCATAGACTTTAGGCAGGTCAATGCTATATCTCTCTTCGATGCGTATCCCATGCCACGGATCGAAGAATTGTTAGACCGACTGGGGCAGGCCAGGTACCTGACCACCCTTGACCTCACCAAGGGGTACTGGCAGATACCGTTGACCCGAGCCTCCAGACCCAAGACGGCATTTAGTACGCCGCTTGACTTGTTTCAATTTCGGCGCATGCCCTTTGGCCTGCATGGCGCCGCGGCAACGTGCCAACGGCTCGTTGACCAGGTCCTCCGTCCTCACCAAAGTTACGCTGTGGCCTACATGGATGACATAGTCATCCATAGTACCACCTGGGCACAACATCTCCCACGGGTCGAAGCTGTGTTGAAAGCTTTACGGCAAGCCGGGTTGACCTTGAACCCGGGAAAATGTCTGTTCGCGGGAACAGAGGTTAAATACTTGGGGCACTTGGTGGGAAAGGGGACGGTCCGGCCCTTGCGCAATAAAATAGAGAGCGTGCAGAATTTTCAGCGCCCACAAACAAGAAACAACTTAGAAGTTTCTTAGGCTTAATAGGGTATTACAGACGCTTCATACCCAGGTTCACGGAAGAAAGCGCTGTATTGACTAATATGTTGAGAAAGAATGCACCCAACAATTTACATTGGACACTAGATGCGGAGAATGCCTTCACACTGCTAAAGGGGAAGTTATGTAAGGCTCCGGTCCTGTATGGGGTAGACTTTGGACGTACGTTCATACTTCAGACAGATACTTCAGAGTCTGGCTTGGGAGCTGTCCTCTCCCAAGAGTTCGAAGGCACTGAACACCCCGTTCTCTACCTAAGTAGAAAACTATCGAGAGCTGAGGGCAACTATTCGACTATCGAAAGGAATGCCTAGCTATTAAATGGGCTATAGAGGCGCTCAGGTTTTATCTTACCGGTCGGCATTTCGTGCTGATTACCGACCACGCACCTCTAAAATGGTTGGGTACCATGCGTAATCACAATCCTCGTCTCACCCGATGGCACCTAGCATTGCAGGCATTTAACTTTACCATACACCACAGAGCCGGCAAGTTACACTTAAATGCGGATGCTTTGTCCCGTATTCCGGGCTGTGAGCACAGAAGTTCCCCATCCCGGAATATCTTAAGAGGGGGGATATGTGATACAGTGGATAAAACAGAGTGTATGCAAGTTCAGGAAAGTGAAGAGCTTACCTCTGATTCAGCTGTAGGAATGAATGCAGGGCATAGGAAAACAGCTGAGCAGAAAACGCCGTTACTACAAGAAAAGCCAAAAGCTCATCAAGAGCACCTGTCCCCTAGTTCTGACATTACGTGCAGGGCTAGGAACCATAAAAGGGAGAGTTTCAGGCAGGGTAGGAGGTGCTACCAGGGGAACTGCCAGGACACCTGCAAAGGAAGTTGCAGAGGACAGCTGGGAAAGGAAGCTGAAGTCCAGGAGCCAGGAAGTGGCAGCAGTTCAGGAAGACGCTATCCACAGTCACAGAGCACAGGTCAGCTCAGAGGGAGTTTACCCAGAGGAGGGAACCTCAGACGTAGCTGTAAGATAAAGAACAGCTGGGAGCCTGACAGTTTCTCAACTCACAGCCTGACTGGGAAGCCGGGGAAAGGAGCTACTACAACCCCCGAGCTAACCATAGCACCAAGGTACAGAGAAGAGAACCTTCTGCTTTTAAAGAGAGGTTTAAAGCACATGGCTATTGTAAAGGGCGTAGCCCAGTGAATAATGCTGTAAGGGAGAGATATCTTAAACTCCCACTTTATGAAGAGGATCAGCAGAGAGCTTTCCTCAGACCAGGAGATTACAACCCTGGGTTTATAGAAGCTTATGCAGGAAGCAACAGTGATCTCTCGCAAGAGGTTGGGCCAGACTCTTATATAGGGGAAGAAGCTAACTCTGACGGTTTGGGAAGTGAGTCTGAAGGCATGGTCTGGGAGAGTAGCAGCCACCTTTCAGAGCCCATTCCAATGGACTGTAATGTATGTTGCAAGAATAACCACATTGCTTTGTGTTAACCTTTTTGGAAGAGAAATACTTTGTGAAGAATAACAAAGAAAGAAAGTTTTGTTACCATTTTTGTGCACTGCTGTGTTTAAAGTTTTGTCCTTGACGAATGTCCGTGCGGGACGGGGAATAAAACCCATGCTTTATTTTCCTTACCACTGACCACAAGACTCTGTTTTTCATCGCAAGAGCAGGGTAAAATTTCTACAACCCTAGGCAACTGCCTAATTAGGGTTTAAAGGGCTCCGACATACGGGCCCCATCACAACACACATGCCCCAATGGACATCCACCAACACGGTTTCCGCCCGAACCATGGAGTCGAAACACTCCTGTTATACCTCTTCAACGACATAATCCAAATCATAGACAACCGCAAGAGAGGAACACTTATGATCTTCTTAGACATCTCATCAGCATTCGACACAGTGGACCACAGAATCCTGCTAACAAGACTAAAGAGCATTGGACTACACAGCACCACCCTGAAGTGGTTCAACTCATACCTAACGGACAGACAGTTCCAGGTCAAGATTGGCCCCAACACCTCCCGACCCTCAAACATCAAGCAAGGCGTCCCACAAGGCTCCACCCTATCAGCACTTTTATTCAACCTCTACATTCAACCAATCTTCAACATCATGAAGGAACACAAAATACAATACACAATCTACGACATCATGATATATACCACAGTTAACCTTGACAACCCGGACTACACCAAGATAACAGACTGTTTCAAACACATGTCCAGCTGGTTTCAAGACAACAACCTGACCATAAACTACAATAAGATGGAGGCACTACTCATCACCCGAAAAACCAGCTACATTCCTCCACCCTCCATCAAGGTCAACAGCATAACAATACCCATAAAACCGGAAGTGAAATACCTCGGAGTGACTCTTGACAAAGAACTAAACCTAGAGTCCCACATCAGCAGAACCACCAAGAATGCATACCACAAGATGAGACTAATCAGACGCCTCAAACCCCTCCTCGCTCAAGAACATTTCCGCACAGTCTGTCAAGCCCTAATAACTCCAATCCTAGACTTCTGCAACCTACTCTATCTTGGCCTAACCAAGCAGACACTCAGGCCACTGCAAATGGCTCAAAACACAGCAGCACGCATAATATCTGGTTCATCAGGACAAGATCACATCACCCCCATTCTAAAAGACCTCCACTGGCTCCCAATCAGCTCCCGCATCAGGTACAAGACAGTCCTAAACATATTCAAAATCAAACACTGACTGGACCTCAGCACTCAGCCTACAACCACTCATACAACCAGACACCAGCACAAGGCCAAGGAGGAGAGGCATCTCTAGCACCATCAACACACCAAAGGACTACACAAAGACCTGCAAGAGCACCGCAAGAGCAGCTCTATCGATGGCAGCACCTGCAATATGGAATGCCCTCCCTGACGAACTACGATCGACAGAAGATATTAAAGAATCTTGAAAACAACTCAAGACAACGCTCTTCATCGAGCATTACGGCGACAGCACATAATAGTGCCTGACAGCCCCTGGACTAAGACCGGCCCCCCACCCTTTATCTCTAATGTACATAACATTGTAATGTAGCTCATGCTGTAAATAGACCACAACGAATCAACGCCTACTTACACATACACACACACTGTATAACATTGCATGATAACACAAATGTCAATATAATTCGATTGGTTGCTGTGTACACCGCCTTGATTAAAGGAGAAGGCGGGATATAAGTCCTGTTAAATAAACAAACAAACTATGGAGTTGACTCTCTTTTCCTGAGTTTACGTGTGAGCAGTCTCCCTGCCTTATCCTCCCATGCCTAAAACTTCTGTTTAACCCTCTCCATTTGAGGTACAATTGATTCAAATTGTAGTTTGTTTAATTCCATTAATTGATTAAAATGTTTCAGCCTTTGTGCTGTACCCTTTACTCTGTATTGTTGTGGCGTTTTTAATCTCCTCTTGCAATTGCTCTTCCTTTCCCCTCAATTGCTTTTTAATCCTAGCTGCCCACATAATTAAGTACCCCTGAATCACTACTTTCATTCCCTCACACTGTCCCACTTCTTGCACCTCCCAGTTGTCATTCATCTGCCAATATTCTTGGAGGCAATTCTTGATATCTTGTACAACTTCCTCCCTTTTAAGGAGACTTTTGTTCAGCCTCCAAAAGCATATTCCCCCCCCCCCCCCCGGGTTTCTTGGACTTCCATCCATGTCGGGGCATGATCTGATCATGTTATATTACCAATTTCCACCTCTCCCAGCCTTAGTTCTCATATATTATCAATCAGAAGGTAATCTATCCGACTAACAGTTTTGGGTGGATGTGAATAAAAGGTATTTTCCCTGCTACTTTTATTTTGTACCCGCCATGCGTCTGATAAGTGGAATTTCTTCATAATTCTTATCACTATATGTCGGCTTTTTGCATTTCTATCCCCTCCCCTAGCCTGCCGATCCCAACTAGGATGTATTACCAAACTGTAATTGCCTTCCAATACCAATTTCTCTTGGACTGATCGAACCAATATCTCTCGGTCCTCCCTCACAAAGAGGGTTTGTCTTGTGTTTGGAGTGTAGAGATTTGCCAGCGTGACTTTTTCCCCAATCAATTCTCCTTTTAGTAGCAGCACCCTTCCTGTTTTGTCTCAAATTGTTTCCCCAACTTGTAGAGGGCACCCTCTCCTCACCAATATGGCCACCCCTCCTTTCTCTCCCCTCCCTGCTCGCCTCTAGAGCTTCCAAAATACTGGTGTGGGTATTGTCTGCGGAACAGTAACCCCTCATCTTTACATCTTAGGTGGGTTTCCTGTACAAATATAATATCCCATTGCAACCTCTCTGCTTCCCGGAAGAGGTGCTGTCTCTTCTATGGGGTATTTAACCCCTTTACATTTATAGTGCCTATTCGCACCATCTCATCTCATCTTTGCTGGTTTCTCCACGTATTTCGCTCTTGATCCCTCCCTTCCCCCTCTCTTCCCCCTCCCCAAATATCCATTCTCCTCCTGGAGACATAACTCTCGTAGGTAGTGATGTACTTCCCTGCGCCCTCCTCTGCTGCTCACTTCCACTATTTAGAATTTCCATGCGCTCCCCCAGGGATTGTGTCTCTCTTCTCTCTGCTTCCTTTGTTTTTATTCTGGGTCCTGAGTACTTCCCTCTGTTGCCCCCCTCCCCCTCCCCTTCCAATACTAGCTTCTTAAACCTAGCCTTTTTTGATTATTATCTACCTCTCTAAAAATACCCAAACATCAAAATATACATTCAACTTCTTTAAATATCCTTCAATATAAGACATCATTCGCAAATTAACTGGCATTGGACTCCACAGTTTTGGAGCCGTAACAAAGAACATGTACTTAAAGATCTCATCTAGGGAGAGTGTTCGGAGGTGGAGTGGAGGTGTGTTGAGCCGTTTCGGGCTCGGACGGAGCTGTGGTCACGCCTGTGAAGCCGAAAAGAAAGCCCTGAGATAATCGGGCAGGCACGCCCGGGACACCCTGCTGCTGGGAGGACCTGCCTGCTATAAAGTTCTTGCTTTTTCTGCGACCGCGGAACGCGACCGAGGGGCTTTGTCTGAAGGGACGTGTCTAAAGGGGCAGGTACTGCCCCTTAGACGCCCCTTCGACGCTATTGAAGACGCTGCTTCATTCAGGCTAGTTGGAGAGCAGAGACTGTGTGTCTGGACTTCCTGGCCATTCGATGTATTCTGTGCAGTGAGGTTATGTGCAAGTTGCTTATTACTTTATTGCTTTAATTTAAGTTTAGCTTTTACAGCATGGGTAAACGTAAGGCTAAGGCAGATTCCAAGTCCCAGGGGACCGGTACCGGGAGTGTTAAACCGGTTGGTCCCCTGGATAGGCACGTGGTTCCTCTGCCTCTGGCGCAATCCTCTCCCGACGGGGTTTCCTTAAGCCCCGGGGCGAGATCTCCTCCTTCCTGTCCTCGTTCTGCTGCTCTGTTAGTATCTAGGGTTTCCTTTGATTTTCCTGAAGTAAGATCTCCTATAGTTTTGCCTATTCCAGTAACTGGTATAGAGTTAGCTGCCTCTTCGGAGGCGCAGGAACTATCCCCTGAGGCAAATGTCACCCTTAAAGATGTTTTAAAGGCAGTTAAGATTATTGATCAGAAAGTATCCTCTAAATTGAATTCTTTGTCTACTTTTACCCAGGAGACTGCAATAGCATTGCAGCAACTGGATAATAAAGTAACTTTGTTGGATACTGCTGTTACCAAAATGGAGTCCCAAGTTCCTATCTTGCAATTAGCTAATGTTTCTGCTATTAAGGATTCTTTGTCGCTCCATGCTAAGATGGAAGCTTTGGAGAACTCCTCACGTCGCTGTAATTTAAGATTTTTAAATTTTCCGCAATCTTCTTTGCTTTCCCCTACTATTTTGTTGGAAAAATATCTCAAGGAAGTTTTGGCAATATCTGAATCGATAGAAGTTTCCCAGATTTATTACGTACCTTCTACATCTAAAAAGGGTGAACACTGCTGAAGGTGGGCTAGATGAGATTGTTCCTACCATTGTAAATCTTACAGCATTTATTGAAGATTCTTCCGATACAATTACTTTGAGGTCCACTTTGTTAGTCTCCTTTTCAAATGTCTTAGTTAAACAACGTATCCTGAAAGCATATTTCAAAGCTAAGGCGGCTAAACTTTGTGGACAGGTTATCTATGTGTTTCCAGACGTGGCCCGTGCTACTCAGTTGCGCAGGCGACAATTTCTTGCATTGAAACCTCGTGTTTTGGCCCTAGGGGCCACTTTCTTTTTGAGATTTCCATGCAAATGTGTTATTGGTCTCGAGGAAAATTCCTATATATTTACAGATATTACACATCTGGAAAAATTTTTGCAGGACAGACAGGTTGTAGTTGGAGGTGGCTCCGGTAATTAAGATATCACCTTTTATTTTGTGGCCCTAGTAGAATAGGGTTTGGTTTTCCTTGCTTGTGTTATCCTTATTAATTTTGATATGCTCTCTCTTGTTGTGGACTTTATCATTTGTTTGTTTCTTGTTTATTTTGTGAAAGGTTCCTTATATTGTTTTGCCTTGATTGACCTGTTTATGTATATTGATCATGTATTATGATTAAAATCAATAAAAAATAAAATAAAATAAAGATCTCATCTAACTAAATATTCTTAAAAGATAAATCAACAGGTAACATACGGCCTAATGTTCAGCGGTCCTTACTAGCTGCTTCCACTGAACCAAGGCTAGGGTCTGGGCCATAGCATGGCAAAGCTGCCCGTTAGCTTCTATGGCAAACATTAGGCCCGCCTTTGTTGTGTCTGGTATTTGCCTGTTTGTAGTGGTTCTCTCATACATTATTCTTCTTCAGGGTGTCGCCCCCACTTTTCCCTTTTGATAATCTGGTCAACCTCCGGCCTTTTGTATTCACTTGCTGTCATTTTAGTCCTACACTCCTAGACATTGTAGTCAGCTCCAGTGATTGGCTCAAGGGGGTGTCTGGAAGGTTCTGTACTCCAAATTCTTTAAGAGCCATCCACGCTTCTCCACTGCTTTTCACATGCCGAGTTATGCCTTTCACCGTGATTAACACTCCAAAAGGGGTACAGCCACTTATATCTCAGGCCTTCTCTCCTTAGAAGCGCTGTCACTTCCCTCGGTTCCCAATAACGTTGCAGAGTTCCTGGTGACAAGTCTTGATACAGCTCTATAGTGCAGCCCTCCCACTGAAAATATCCCAGTTTTTGGGATGCTGCCAGGCAATGTTCCCTCTAATTTTCTGTAGGCTGTGCGCGCATAAAATATCAGCTGTGTGCAGCTTTTGAAGGAAGGTTAAATTTTTGTGCGCCACATAACGACACTCGGAGTTATATACTTTAAAATTTGACTACACGTCAGAATACAGTATATACACCACATTGATTTTAATCAAATTAAATGAAAATAGACGATTACTAAATGAAGCGGGAAATTTCTAGTAATTACAATCATAACTTTTAAATTTTAAGACATCTGTGTTGTTTTCTATCAGAATCAGAGCCGTAATTTTTGTGCGTTCTCTTGTAAAGTATGTGCGCTCGCTCGGCGAGGTGTGTGCGCGCGCACACGCGCACAGCTTAGAGGGAACAGTGCTGCCAGGATCTGCTCTTTCATTTTATAAGCGTTCAAACATGCTACTATGTCCCGGGGGCAATTTTCTCGAATGGGTCCTGGGCCCCGGTATGCCTGTTCGAGTTGTAGCTGTGTCTTCTCTACTGTGCACGCCAGCTCTGCTGTCTTTAATACTGCCCCAAACATTTCCATAAACACTGCTTTGCAGTCTCTATTTGGGTTCCTCTGGGATTCCTCTCACCCTTACATTACTCCTTCGGGAGTGATCCTCGAGATCCTCTGCCTTTTTCTTTCAGGAGTTCCTGCGTCTGCTTTAATTCTTCCCATCCCCTCTGCAACTCTCCAATTGCTCCTGTCTGCTGATCTAATTGATTCTGATTCTCTTTTACTCGGGTGCCAAGGTCAACCATATCTTACCTCAACACTCTCAAAGTCTCTTATTTCAGTTTTACCCCACTTATCTCTGCTTTCAGTTCTTCAAGCTCAGTAAGCCAGGATTTTAGCGTTTCCTCCACACTAGAGCCCCATGCCTCGTTGACCTCCTCGTTTGTACCACCCTCACGCCCGACGGCCATCTTGCCTTCTCTTTCAGCATCCCATGTTGCTTCGGTGGTGGCATACGTGAAGCAGTATTCCGCCAATCTTTTGTTCACCGACATCCCTCCCCTGGGTTTTTCCATCTCTCCAGTGTTGTTTGGGGCAGGTGGGGGTGATTACTGCCACACTATTGCTCATTTAGAAGCAGGCTGTCATGGAACTCCCTTAGCGCACAGCCCTCCTGCCTGCTGGCGTCACAAGAACCCTGTTCTTTATTTTAATACTGATTTAGAGTTACCGTTTTACCTCTCATGCTGTCTGCTCTTCCCCCGTTGCTGCCTAGAGGTTTTGTGCCCCTCCAGTCGCCATCCTGCCTTCCCCCACAGTGCTCAGACTAGGCTCTTTTGTATGCGGGCTCTTTTAAGACTGCTGCTTGTCCGTGGCCATTCGTTCTTAGTTCCCTTTGCTGTCTGAGACTCCTGCTCTTCGTTTCGGCATTCTTTCGCCATTCCTAGAGGGGTTTTATTCTATTTTTAGCAGGGTCAGCGCTGGAGCATTTCTCTCATATCACCATCGGGCAAGGTGACGTCACTCGTCCCTGATCATTTTATATGAAATTACCATCGTCATAAGTACCAAATTCACTAGCACAAGCAGTTGAATAGCCTGTTAAATGATAAGGCCAGGCCTAACCTCTTCCTCCTGAGATCAGCTCACATGGGGGCTTTGTGTGTCAGTCCTGAGGAGAAGAGTGTTGAGAAAGAACACAAGGGGTCATGTCTTTTAAAGGGCATAGGCTGCTACTGCGGGGCAAACATATATTTAGCGCCTAGCAATAGCAGCTAACGTGGGAGAAATGCAGCTATCACAGGCACGGACAACCACCAATTGCAGTTCAGAACAGCCACATGCAAACAAATACATCATCCCCCACCATACCCCCATAAAGCTCCCACAACCCCACACCCCTCAATCTCCCAATTCCCTACTCCCCCCACTGTACACAGTTTTTACATACGCCTCTGCGCGAATTTATTGAGTGTTAAAAATGTTCTTTGTTCTCTGTTTATATCTGAAACGTCCTCAATGTTTATTGTAAAATGTTCATAATGTTCCTTTCAACTTGTTCATTGTATTAACCCAGTTCCATGTAAGCCGTTTTGACTTGTAGAAAAACGGTATATCAAAAATTTGTTAAATAAATAAATATCTGCACTTCTTGCTTCCCCTTGGGTTCATGGCGAGATCAGGACGGGCGTGATCAATCATTCCTATTTTTGGCCCCATCACGGCTGCAGAGGACCACTCCTGGCCTCTTCAGTGCTACTAACAAATATGGCCGCAATGTCACGGTGCTGCTGTCTAGCATGAGGATGCTAAGGGGCAACACCAGGAGATTGCAGGCATTTTGAATAGCCATGATGCTTGAGGACCCCAGTGGCCACTAGACCACTAAGGAGTTCAGGCATGGGCTGGGGGGGTGTGGGGGGCCACTACTAGCCTGACTGACTAGTCAGGTTTTTCTATTTTTGGAAGGGGGTGAGGGGACCAACTGACTAGCTGGATGGTTTTACTTTTGGATTAGAGAAGTGGGAAAGAGGGGGGTCTGATTGATCAGGAGCTGTTGGGGGGAGAAGGGAGGTGAGAGGCTGCTCTGATTTACTTGTCAGTGCCATGGATCGGTACATCTGGGGCATTGACAAAGTTTCTAAGATGGTGGGGGGGGTGAAAAAATCAGTAGTGACTTGGGGGACAGATCAAGTAAGAGCTGTGTCCACTGATCACTATATAGTAACATAACATTGTAACATGGTATATGACGGCAGATAAAGACCAGTATGGCCAATCTAGTCTGCCCAGCAAGGCAGCAAGAGTAGGTGCACCTGCCGCTCTGTGCAGAACACCCCTCCCCATGCCTTTGTTTAGGGGTGTACCCACCGCTCTGTGTAGGTCATCCCTATTTGTTGAGATATAAGAGATAGTTACGTTTGTTATGATTTTATCCTGTTGCTATAAAGGGATCCACTGTGTCTGTCCCATGTCATTTTGAATTCTGTCACTGTATTTGCCCCAACTACTTCCATCAAGAGGGCATTCCAAGCATCCCCCACCCTTTCAGTTTAGTCCCTTGCAGCTTAATGTTATGCCCTCTAGTTTTACAGCTTCCCTGTCTTTGGAAGAGGTTTGTTTGTTCATTAATATTCTTTAAGTATTTAAAGGTCTGAATCATATCTCCCCTATCCCTCCTCTCCCCCAGAGTGTACATATTTAGGTCTTCAAGTCTCTTCTCATAAGTCTTCTGACAGAGGCTCGAAATCATTTTGGTCACCTCCCTCTGAACTGTTTCCAGTCTTTTTATATCCTTTGTGAGATATGGTCTCCAAAACTGAACACAATATTCCAAGTGAGGCCTCACCAGTGACTTGTACAGTGGCATTAGTACCTCTTCTGCTGGTAATTTCTCTTTGTATGCAACCCAGCATCCCTCTGGCTTTTGCCACTACCTTGTTACACTGTTTTGCCACCTTGAGATCCTCAGAAACAGTCACTCCGAGGTCCTTCTCCTGGTCCATGCACACCAACCTCTCACCCCATGTCGCATAAAATTTCCTTGGATTTCTGCTTCTGAAGTGCATAACACTGCACTTCTTCACATTAAATCTTAACTGCCAAACATTAGACCATTCTTCCAGCTTTTGTAGATCTTTCCTCATGTTATCCACTCCCTCAGGGGAGTCCACTCTGTTGCAAATGTTTGTGTCATCTGCAAAAAACACAGACTTTTCCCATTCAATCCTTCAGCAATTATCACTTACAAATACATTAAGCAGTCCCAAGACCGAACCCTGGGGCACACTGCTAATCACATTCCTTTCATCCGAGTGAGTTCCGTTTACCATCACCTTCTGTCAGTCAACCAATTTCTAAACCAGTTCACCACCTTGGACCCATCCCCAAGCTGTTCAGTTTATTGATAAGCCTCCTATGAGGAACAGTATCAAAGGATACTATGTATCCTCCCATTGCACTTACCATGGCTCTCATGATCCCTGCAGTGGCAGGCACTGTGGGACTGCCCATGCTACCCGCCGATGCAGGGATTGCAGGTCTCCATAGGAAAGCTAGAAACTCCCCCTGCAGAAACCATGGACATTTTGGACTTACCGCGATAGCTGCAAAAGGACAGTGGTTTTAGTCTTTTTGACTGATTGCAGTGCTCAAGCAGTTTCAAATGGTAAACGTTCATCTTGGTTTCAGATTACTACTGGCGTTACCCAAGGTTCTGCTTTATCTGCCACTTTAATTTAATATATATGTTGTTTCTCTTTGTAAGCTACTTGCAGATCTCTAACTTCATTATCAGCTATATGCAGATGATATTCAATTTGTTTTTCCTGTTATACAATCATTAACCAATTCCATTGAATATATAGCTCTTTGTGTCAATACTATCAAGGCACAGATGCATCACAATACTTTGGTCTTGAACATTCAGAAAACAGGAATCATTTACCTTAGCTAGGCTCTTCATTGATGCCTACTGAATTGAAAATTAATGATTGGGTCATACCAATTAGATCACAAGTTAAGAATTTAGGTGTAATTTTTGATGCTAGGCTGGATATGCATTCTCATATTCAAACTGTAGCTAAGACTGCCTTTTTAAGCTCAATATGATATGCAGATCGAAATTTTATTTATCAAAGGACAACCTACATACAGTTGTTCATGCTTTGGTAATTTCCCATTTGGATTATTGTAATAGTTTATATATTGGACGTCCAGTTTATCTTACTTTAGATCATTTAAAATTTAGCAGCTTGACTGATCTCCGATACAAACAAATTTGATCATATGAATCCTGTCCTTTTTGAATTACATTGGTTTCCTATTGGATAGTGTGAGTTATATAAAATTTTGATGTTAGTGCATAACGCATTGAACCACAAAGTACCTCTCAGTGTTCCTCAGTTTTGAAACTTTACAGGCCTCCCTGTGTCTTATGTTCACAGGATACTCGACTTCTGGAAGTGCCTCTATATCAACTGACTCATTTTAGTGTTCTTCAAAATCACATGTTTTCTAGGATGGCCCCAAAACTCTGGAGCTCCTTGCCTTTACAGCTATGGTTGGAGACAGACATGCTTGTTTTTAGGAAGAAGCTCAAGGCACGCTTTTATATCAAGCTTTTTTTTAATTTCAATGTAAGATAGTCTGTGCTGTTCATTATTTTATGTATTAAATATGTTATGTTTTTGTTGTTTTCTTTTATTGTGTAATCATGTTATGATTTTGTAATCTGCTTAGGTATTTTGAGTGGAATATAAATGCTTTAAATAAATAATAAAGAGAGAGAGAAATTACTGAGGAGGGAAGGCTCACTTTTGGCCCTCTGCCACAGACAAGAGTGACCAGTAAAACTGATTCAAATCATTAACGACACAAAGCGAAGCATGCGGGGCAAAACTGCAGATAACAAAACGTGTTGTCAAAGATTTATATGATTTTAGAAACATGACTGCAAAAAAAGACTACATGGCCTTTCTAGTCTGCCCTTCCATATCAACTACAATAGTCCTCTTTTTACCTTTAGCGATCCTTGGTGTTTGTCCCATGCTTTTTTGAATTCAGATACTGTCCTCATGTCCACCACATCCACTGGGAGAGTATTCCATGTATCTACCACTCTTTCCATAAAGAAATATTTCTGCATATTATTCCTGACTCTATCTCCTTTCACTCTTATGCTATGTCATCTTGTAGCACAGCTTGCCTTCAATTGAAAGAGACCCTCCTGTGCATTTATGCCACAGAGATATTTAAATGTCTATCATATTGCCCCATCCCGCTTTTCCTCTAAAATATACATATTAAGATCTTTAAGTCTGTCCTCATATGCTTCATAACCAAGGCCATTAACCATTTAGTAGCCACCCTCTGCACAGACTCCAACCTGCTTATATCCTTTTGAAGGTGCGGTCTCCAGAATTGCACACAATATTCCAAATGAGGTCGCACCAGAGACTTATTCAGAGGCATTATCACCACCTTTTTTCTGCTGGCCATTCCTCTCCCTATACGCCCAAGCATCCTTCTGGCTTTTGCATTTGCCTTTTCTACCTGTTTAGCTACTTTAAGATCATGAGACACAATTATGCCCAGGTCCTGCTCCTCTTTTGTGGACAGAGGTACCTTATCCCCTACACTATACTGCTCCTTTGGATTTTTGCAGCCCAAATGCATGACCCTGCATTTTTTAACATTAAATCTCAGCTGCCAAATTCTAGACCATTCTTCAAGCTTAGCTAGATCCCTCCTCATGGTATCTACCCCTTCCTAGGTGTCTAGTCTATCGCAGATTTTGGTATCATCCACAAACAAGCAAACCTCACCCAACAGCCCTTCTGCAATATCACTAACAAAGATGTTAAAAATAATTAGACCAAGGATAGATCCCTGCGGTACAACACTGGTAACCTCTTTCTCCTCTGAATGAGCTCCATTTACCTGTATCCTTTGTTGCCTCCCACTCAACCAATTTCTAACCCAGTCAGTAACTTTAGGGTCCATCCCTAGTCGCCTATGCAGAATGGTGTCAGAGGCTTTAATGAAATCTAAATACACCACATCTAGGACTCTCCCTTGGTCCAACTCCCTGGTCACCCAGTCAAAGAAATCAATCAGATTTGTCTGACAAGACCTGCCTCTTGTGAATCCATGCTGTTTCGTATCCTGCAATCCATTGGACTCTAGAAAACTCACTATTCTCTTTTAGTAACCTTTCATATAATTTACTAACCACAGAGTTTAGACTAACCAGCCTGTAGTTCTCAATGTCATTTTATAGCCCTATAACAAGTTACTAATGAAAACTACCATAAGAGAATTTTTCACTATTGCCTGGGTTCTTCTACTTCTGCCTCTAGGGTTATGCTGTACCACAAAAAATAAAAATAAAAAATACAATTTGTAGAAAATAACATCCCCCCCCCCCCCCGCCTGAGCCTCTCATCCTGCTAGTGCAACATACAGACCAACATCCTTAGACACAATGTGATTCTTTCACCCATCACTTGCACTAATAGAAAATGTTTTTCTGGGTGTTATCATTTCTTGCTTGTAACTGAGGAATAGAAGACAATTATTTCACATTGTACTAGCAAATTTTCTAAAAAGCTGTTTATTTATTTATGTTTATATAGTGTTTAAGTCTTGCCTTTGTAGAATTGGCACTACTGTAAATACTGTATAAATGAAAGTCCAAGCTGCTTACTACAGATACATTTCTCTCTAAACCCAGCGTTCCCATTCTAGGCAAGACTTTCTTACTTGTTAAAAACGGCATTCAGCCATGCCCAAAAATGCCGGTGTCCACCTAAAGATGGTTTCTGTACACGGAGCACTGGCTGCACAAACCTTGCAAATAGCATCACAGATTTCTGAAAAGAAAGAGCAATTAGTATACATCGATCCTCAAATAATACAGAAGCATTACAGATGTTATTTTGCCCCCACTCAGCCACTCACACACAAAGCAGGTGCAAAGTATGCAGATGTATTTAGCAGGCATATTTTATGGTTACTAATTTTCAAAGAAAATCAACACAGGATCCTTCCCTTGAAAATCTATGCAGAATACATACACATTAAAAGCTCTTGGAAAGTTTGCTATTGGAAATTGGGCTACTAAAAGATTAGCACAAAGGTAAACATCAGAAAATACTTCTTTACTCAGAGGTAGTAGAAGCCTATAATAATCTACCATTACCGATGGTGGAAAGCAATACGAAGATATAATTCAAGCATGCCAGAGACCAAAATAGACAATGGTAGAAAAAGGGTTGGAAGGATTCACCTCCCACTCCTTACAAGCAAAGGGAGAGGTGATAAGACAAAAAAGGGGTATAAGGAAAGCATAATCCATCAATACTTTAGGTCACAGGCTAGTGTGTTGTGATAGCCTAGCACCGAAGCAGCCAGGAGTTTGAGCAACAGCCTCGCTGGTTTTGGCAGTTGTTCAGATTGGTGAAAACCTTGGTGTTAAAACAAAGGAAGACTGGAAGACCTAAGTGCTGGAGCTGTGGGTTCTTGTACACTCATTTATCCAAGATGGCAGAGACCAATGAGGCAAAAACCCAAAACTGAGAGTTGTATAAAGAATTTCCATGACTGCGCGCTAGGCTATATCCTCGCAAAGGGAACTAGAATCACTGGGTAAACTATAGGGGTCATTTGGTCTTTCTGTCATCACTTTCTATGTTACAGCGTAAATACACCAAGCAACTAGCACCATGCTAGATAATATCAACTTCACCTGTAGCCTGCTTCTAGTGTACTTTAGCGTAACGGGCACAGAAAGGATGAAACAGCAGGAGAGGACACGCGCGAACCCTGCTTTACTACGCTCGACGCTTCCGCCTCGGCCTCCGACTCTACGGCGCCGCGCTCGTTCAGTAGCTGGCGGCTCCCGTGACGCAATTGCGGGGCGGAGCGAAGGCCGCCATGGTGCTGCGGTCAGTGTCTGGCTGCCTGCTGGCGGCTTTGGGCCCCTCGAGGCTGCTGTGCTGTAGCAGGAGCAGGGCCGCGGTGCAGCGGTCTCTCAGGTGAGCCGGGCCGCTGGGGGGAGCAATGCCCTTACGCAGCCTGCAGCCACCTCCAATGTGCGCGCTGCTGGATTGTGCTATACTTGCAAATCAGTTAAAAGACTTGACAGTTGACGTGAGTGAAGTCACTGGTGCTTCCTCAGAGTTGGTTCAAGGTGTTGGAGCCCTAAACAAACCTTAAGACTCGTGCCCCCCTTCCCCCGGCTGTCAGAATCTGTCGTTCAGCTTTGAAGGCTCTGCTTTTTGTCACCACCCCAAACAGAAAGCTGCCACGCTAGGTGACTGCCTAGTTGACCTAATAGTTGGGCTGGACCTGGGTGCTAAGGGCCGGTGCGAGGGTTTTAGATGTCCTAGACAAAACTACTACTACTTTTTATCTGTATAGCGCTATAAGGCATACGCAGCGATGTACGGAGACATGTAAGAGACAATCCCTGCTCACAGTTTAGTCAAGACAGACAATGCAACAGCCAGGGACTTGGATACATGTAAGGATCTGTGTAACCTCAGCAAATATATACAACCTCTGTGTAACCTCAGAAAATTGATATACTTCCATAATTGTGCATAAGTTAGTTCTCTGTTTCAGTGTAGCATCTGCAACTGTTCTACCTACACCGCTTTGATTCAGTGAAAAGCGGTATAAAAAAACGTTAAATAAATATATCTAGGAGAATGGTAAGGAAACCCATAGGAGATGAACAGGAGACTAGGAGGTTCAGGATCCAAAAGCAGTCTCAAAGAAGTGAATTTTTAGTCTGAATTTGGATAGGGCTACAGATGGAGCCTGACATACGGCATCAGGTAGTTGGTTAGGCATAAGGATCAGCAAGGTAGAAAGATCAAAGTCTGGAGTTGGCAGTGGAAGAGAAGGACATAGATTGAAGTGATCTGCCATAACAGTGGAGTTCCTGAGAAGGGATATAGGGAGAGATAAACGAGGAAAGGTAGTTAGGAGCAGCTATGCGCCCCTTTGCAATTAGCTTTTTCAGCCTTAGTTCCCCTCCCCCAATATTTTGATTGTTAAACGGTGCATTTTAACTAGCAAAAAAATGTGCCGGTACTCATATGCAAGATACTTTCATTAATGCATGAGAACCATGGGTCAATTTAACAGACAATAAAAACAGTCCTATATAAATAAATATTTGGACATTATACTTTCAAGTATAAAACTTTATTTTGTAAATATATACATAATGAGGGGGTTTTCAGAAATCCACCTACAGTGATAAATTAAGTATTTGCATATTGCTCAGTCTGAGATGTCTGCCCAGTGGTTGGACCAGCCCTAGGTGCTGCAATTTCTGTAAGTGAGAATCCCTACCACGTTTCAAGCCCAGTTTCCAACAGCCACCAATCCAGGTCACAAGCACCTATCAGATTCCCAAAAAGGTACAGAGATTTCATGCTGCTTATCCCATGGGTAAGAACTGGATTTCTGTGGTGCTCTTTATGGACTTTTCTTCCAGGAACTTGACCAAACCTCTTCTATACCAGCTACACTAACAGCTTTTACTACATCCTCCTGTAACAAATTCCAGAGTTTGATTACTACCGGAGGATGTAGTAAAGGCTGTTAGTGTAGCTGGGTTTAAAAAAGGTTTGGACAAGTTCCTGGAGGAAAGGTCCATAAACCATTATTAAGAAGGGACCCAGGATATCAATGCTTGAACCAATACAAGCATTGTGGAACCTGTGTCCCTTGGGGAAACTGCTAGGTACATATGACCTAGATTGGCCACTGTTGGAAACAGAATACTGGGCTTGATGGACCTTGGTCTGACCCAGTATGGCATATCTTATGTTCTTATGTTATTACATGTTGAGTGAAAAAATACTTTTTCCAATGAGTCTTAAATGTGCTACATTGTAGCTTCATTGCATGTCCCCTAGTCTTTCTATTTTTTGAAGGAGTAAACAACCGATCTACATTTACCTGTTCCACTCCACTCATTAATTTATAAATCTCTATCATGCCTCCCTTCAGCTGTCTTTTTTCCAAATTGTGAAGCGTCCTAACCTTTTAAGCTTTTCCTTGTAGGGGTATCCTTCCATCCCCTTTATCATTTTTGTGACTCTTCTCTGTACCCTTTCTAATTCTGCTATATCCTTTTTAAAGATACAGCGACCAGAATGGCACACACCATGGAACGATAGAGACACATTATAATATCCTTGGTTTTATTCCCCATTCCTCTCCTTATGATTCTTAGAATTCTATTTGTTTTCTTCATTGCCGCTACACACTGGGCAGAGGGTTTCAAAATATTATCCATGATGACAGCTAGATCCTTTTTCAGGGTGGTGGTTCCTAATGTGGAATCATGCATCGTGTAACCATAGTTTGGGTTCTTCTTCCTTAAGTACATAATTTTGCCCTTGTCCACATTAAATTTCATCTGCCATTTGGACACTCATTCTCCCAGTTTATCAAGATCCTCTTGTAATTGTTCACAATCCTTTTGTGTTTTAACAACTTTTAATAATTTCGTGTCATCTGTAAATTTGATCACCTCACTATTATTCCCATTTCCAAGTCATTTCTGAATTTGTTAAAAAAAAAACAGCAGGCCCAGCACAGATCCCTGGGGTACTCTACTATTCACCTTTATCTATTGAGAAAATTGGCTATTTAGCCCTACTCTCTATTTTCTCTTTTTATCCCGTTCCTAAGCCACAATAGTACACTGCCTCCTATCACATGACACTTTAATTTCCTCAAGAGTGTCTCATGAGGTACATTATCAAAGCTTTTCTGAAAATCCAGATACACTGAAAGGTTAGATATGATTGCAATCTCAGAGACATGGTGGAAGGAGGATAACCAGTGGGACACTGTGATACCTGGATATATCGTAATGATAGAACTGATCAAATTGGTGGAGGGGTTGCACTCTATGTTAGAGAGGGCATTGAGTCAGAAAGGATTAAAGTTTTACAGGAAACAAAATTTGCTGTAGAATCTCTATGGATTGAAATTCCATGTATGAAGGGGAAGGCGATGGCAGTGGGGGTGTACTATCGACCGCCTGGCCAGAATGAACAAATGGATGATGAAATGCTCAAAGAAATCAAGGAAGCTAACAAAAGTCACAGCAGAGTAATAATAATGGGTGATTTCCGTTTACCCTGGTATCGACTGGGTCAGTGTCACAGCAGGACATGCTAGGGAGATAAAGTTTCTAGATGAAATAAATGACTGCTTCTTGGAGCAGCTGGTTAATTAACCGACCAGAGGGGAAGCCATACTGGACCTAGTCCTTAGTGGAACACCAGATCTGGTGGAAGAAATAAGGCTGTTGGGACCACTTGGCAATAATGATCATAGCATGATCGTGTTTGATTAAATTAGTGGAGGAGGGATAGTAAAGAAATCCACAGTACTACCTTTTAACTTTCGAAAGGGAGACTATGATAAAATAAGGAATATAGTTAAGAAAAAACTAAAAGGAGCGATTGCAAAGGTTAAAGACTTACATCAAGCTTGGGTGTTGTTTAAAAATACTATCCTGGAAGCCCAGACCAGCTATATTCCACGCATTAAGAAAAGTGGAAGAAAGTCCAAAAAACTGCCAGCATGGTTTAAAGGTGAGATCAGAGAAGCTGTTGCTGCCAAAAAAGCATCTTTCAGGAAATGGAAAAAAAGAGCCAAACGACGAAAACTGGAAACAGCACAAGCACTGGCAAGTTTGGAGGAGTGGCCTAGTGGTTGGGGTAAGGTACTTCAGGCCGGAAGGTCGGGGGTTCAAATCCCACTAGAGGACAACAACCTTGGGCCGGAAGGACTGGGGTTTCTAGTCCCACAGGTGCTCCTTGTGGTCTTGGGCAAGACACTTAACCCTCCATAGCCCATGTTCCCTGTAAAATAGTTATCTCCAAGTTATAATGCCCTGTTTAATGTAATTTCAGTTGTTCAATGTAAACCACACTGAAGCAGAATAGCGCGGTATATAAGAGAAGTTAAATGCAAAGCATTGATAAGGCAGGCAAAGCGAGAATTTGAGAAGGAACTTGCTACAGAAGCAAAAACATGAAATAAAGACTTTTTCAAGTACATTCGTAGCAAAAGGCCTGTGAGAGAGTCAATTGGACCATTAGATGATAGAGGTGTAAAAGGGGCAGTAAGAGGAGACAAGGCTATAGCGGAGAGACTGAATGAATTCTTTGCTTCTGTCTTTACTGAGGAAGATGTAGGGATGTTACCCAAGACTGAAGTGGTATTTAAAGGTGATACTGCAGAGGAATTGAGAGAAATATCGCTACACCGGGAAGATGTATTACAACTATTTGATAAACTGAATAGTAGCAAATCACCTGGACCGGATGGTATACATTCAAGAGTGTTGAAAGAACTGAAATATGAGATTGTAGACCTGCTATTAGTAATCTGTGAACTTTCATTAAAATCATCTGTAATACCTGAAGATTGGAGGATCGCCAATGTAACGCCAATTTTTAAAAAGAGTTCAAGGGGTGATCCAGGAAATTACAGACCAGTGAGCCTGACGTCAATACCGGGGAAAATGGTAGAAACCATCATAAAGAACAAAATTACACAGCATGTAGATAGTCATGGCTTAATGGGAGACAGCCAACATGGCTTTAGACAAGGAAGATCTTGTCTTACTAATCTGATATGTTTTTTTGAAGGTGTGAATAAACAGGTAGACAAAGGCGAGTCAGTTGATATAGTGTATCTGGACTTTCAGAAAGCCTTTGACAAGGTCCATCATCAAAGACTTTTGGCAAAACTAAAAAGTCATGGGATAGGAGGCAGTGTACTATTGTGGATCGGGAACTGGTTAAAAGATAGAAAGCAGAGGGTAGGGCTAAATGGCCAATTTTCCCAATGGAAAAAGGTGAATAGTGGAGTACCCCAGGGATCTGTACTGGGTCCACTACTTTTTGACATATTCATAAATGACCTGGAAAAGGGAATAACTAGTGAGGTTATCAAATTTGCAGATGACACAAAACTGTTTAAAGTTGTTAAAACCCAAGAGGACTGTGGAAAACTGCAGGAGGATCTGGATAAATTGGAAGACTGGGCATCCAAATGGCAGATGAAATTCAATGTGGACAAGTGCAAAGTTATGCATCTAGGAAAGAACAACCCACACTATGGTTACACAATGCAAGGTTCCACATTGGGAACCACTACCCAGGAAAAAGATTTAGGAGTCATCGTGGATAACATGTTAAAACCCTCCACCCAGTGTGCAGCAGCGGCCAAGAAAGCAAATAGAATGCTAGGTATCATAAGAAAAGGAATGGAAAATAAAACAAAGGATATTATAATGCCTCTGTATCGTTCCATGGTACGACCGCACCTTGAATATTGTGTGCAATTCTGGTCGCCGTATCTTAAAAAGGATATAGTGTTATTAGAAAAAGTTCAGAGAAGAGCCACCAAAATGGTAAAGGGGATGGAAGGCTACTCCTATGAAGAGAGGCTACAAAGGTTAGGGCTCTTCAACCTGGAAAAGAGACGGCTGAGGGGAGATATGATAGAGGTCTATAAATTAATGAATGGAGTGGAACGGGTAAACGTAGATCGATTGTTTACGCTATCAGACTATAGAAAGACTAGGGGACATGTAATGAAGCTACAGGGTAAACTATTTAAGACAAATAAGAGAAAATTATTTTTTCACTCAACGTGTAATCAAACTCTGGAATTTGTTACCGGAGGATGTAGTAAGAGCTGTTAGTGTAGCTGGGTTTAAAAAAGGTTTGGACAAGTTCCTGGAGGAAAGGTCCATAAACCATTATTAAAAAGGGACCCAGGATATCAATGCTTGACCCAATACAAGCATTGTGGAACCTGTGTCTCTTGGGGATACTGCTAGGTACGTATGACCTAGATTGGCCACTGTTGGAAACAGGATACTGGGCTTGATGGACCTTGGTCTGACCAGTATGGCATATCTTATGTTCTTACTGTATCAACTGGCTCATCTTATCTACTTGTATATTCACACCTTCAAAAAAATATAAAAGATTAGTTAGACAAGACTTTCCTTGGCTCAATCCATTTAGGTTTTCTCTCATTAAACCACAACTGTCTACATATTCAGTAATTTTATTCTTTATAATGGTTTCTTCCATCTTGACGGGTACTGATGTCAGGCTCACTGATCTATAGTTTCCCGGATCACCCTTGGAACCCTTTATAAAATTTGGCTTTACATTGTCCACCCTCCATTCATCACATGCTACAGAGGATTTTAATGATAGTTCACAGATTACTAACAGTAGGTCTGCAATCTCATATTTCAGTTATTTTAGCACTCTTGGTTGAATACCATTCAGTCCAGGCGATTTGTTACTCTTTAGTTTATCAAATAGCTGTATTATGTCATCTCCAGGAACAAGCAGGAATGAGTCTTCACATATGGGTATCGTCGGTACCGACGGAGCCTGCGCGGGAACGCTCCCCAGTGTCCAAAAGGAAAGCTTTTGGGAGCATCCCACAGCACCTGCGCGCTGCCTTCCCGCCTTTCCTAACCGCCTCTCTCCAGTTCTTCTTTTCCGCGGAGCCAGCAGGTCGTGTTTCCTGTCACCGCTGAAGAATTTCTTATTTTCTTTTATTTCTTTAGTCGCGTGTCTGCCTTCTCGACTCCGGACTGGTACCGCCGGTCTTTTCTTTTAAAAAAAAAAAAAAAAAAACTACTCTTTTCTACTTCAGTGCATTTTTTCTTTCTGTGGCCTTAGGCCTGCAGAAATATTTTTCCTTATGGAAAAGCCCGCCTCCGGATTCAAAAAGTGCACGAAGTGCAGTGGCACTATTTCTGTCACTGACACCCATGACTGGTGTCTAAAATGTTTAGGTCCTGACCATTCCATTGCGGATTGTGAGTCCTGTTCCATGATGTCTAAAAGAGGGTTACAGAATCGAGCAGCCAAGCTCAGTACCCTGTTTCCCTCTGATACAGCTTCCGTGGCATCGACGTCTTCCAGGGCTGCTTCTTCCTCCCATGGATCTCAGGTAACCAAACTTAAATCCGGCCGGTCCTCAAAGAGTACATCTCCCTCTAAGTATCGAGATGCCTCCGGGCTTGCTCTTGAGGAATCCACACCGGCAAAACTACCCCGGCGGGAGGCTCCGGCTTCCAAAGCTTTTTCTATGGGGTCACAGGTTGACATCGATGGCTCGGCCTCGACCGATCACCTGTTACAATGTTCTGGGGTACTGGCGGTCTCCACCAGTACCAACATCCAGACTGGTGGCGTCGATGGATCAGAATATTCTGACCATGCAGCGTGCCATCACGGCATTCATACAAGCTGCGATGCCTTCGGTACCGCAACAAACTCCGTTGTCGGTACCGATTCCGGTACCGGATCCGATATCGGTTCCACTGCCGGTACCGATTGCATCGACGTCGACGGCAGCGGTACGCTATCCTGTGATGCCCATCGGTACCGAATCGGTACCGATTACTCCCGATGTAGATACCACCCGGTACGCGTATTGGGCTCTGCGAGAGCATCCAGATAGGCGATACTTCGATTCCTCTGAAGACTCTGATGCATCAGAGGCCTCTATCGAAGCATCAGGGATCCTTCCTCAGGAACCCTCTTCTCCAAAAAGGAGAATGTCTCCTCCTGAAGACTTGTCTTTTCAAGACTTCATCAGGGAGGTGGCCAGGGGCCTTTCCATCTCAGTGGCCTCTGAGACAGAGCCTAGAGCCAAAAAATTAGATATTTTACAATATCCTAAAGCTCCTAAAGAGGCAGCCACTTTACCAATACATGAGATTCTTTATGATCACATGTTGGGCATATGGGAGACTCCTCTTACCACCTCCCCTCATTCTCATAGGTTGGACACCATGTATCGTGTTCCTCCTTGTCCTGGTTTTCATAAGACTCAGCTTCCTCACCACTCCATTGTGCAAAAAGACACTCTTCTACTCCTCCAGTAAGAGAATGCAGAACCTTAGATGCCTTTGGCAGGAGAATTTTCCAGGCCAGTATGCTTGTGGCCAGAATCAACTCCTATAGTCTCTATATGGGGATGTTTCTAAAGGAAGTTACAGATCATCTGCAAACCTTATCTCCTTTTATTTCAGAAGATAAAAGGGAAGAGTTTCTCACCTGGCTTAAACATGCCCAGGATATTTCCAAGTTTTCCAACCGTGCAGCCTTTGACTCTTTTGAAGGTGCCAGCAGAGCCTCGGCTATTGCCATAGGTGCACGCAGAGTTGCTTGGTTACAAGCTTCTGATTTGGAACCCTGGGTTCAGGATGGACTAGGTAACCTTCCTTGTACAGGTGAAAACCTTTTTGGCAAAGATTGGCAAGCAAAGGCCAATCAGATGGATGCTGAAAATTCTGCTTTAGATAGACTTTTCAAGTCTACTTCTGCTCCTTTTAGAATGAGGTTATTCAAAAAAGGATTTTTCCCAAAAAAAGGGAAATATTCTTCTACTTATGGTCAGGCCTCTTCTGCAGGTCGTTTTGCTACAAAGAGACAGCAACAACCAAAACAGGCCAAGCCCAAGGCTGTCAGGACTGCTACTGCCCAACAGCCTCAGCCTCCTCAGGGCCTTTGACTTACAACTAGAGAACTTAGCCTTTCTGGCTGTAGAACATCCAGAGCCTCTCACCATTCCAGGAAGGTTAGCTCATTTTGCTCCCAGATGGGAACAAATCACAGCAGAGAAATGGACCCTCTCCATCATAAGAGACGGGTACAAACTTCATTTCTTAAACCTTCCCCCTCACACCATGGTGAAACAGTTCAATTCTCCAACATCTCTCCTCAACCTCCTAGGTCAGGAGATTGCTACCCTTCTTGCCAAAGGGGCAATAGAAGAAGTACCCCTTCTTCAACAGGGCTCAGGGTTCTACTCCCCCTATTTTCTCATTCCAAAGAAAACAGGGGGCCACAGACCCATCTTAGATCTCAGAGAATTGAACAAGTTTCTGTGCAAGGAGAAATTCAAGATGACTTCTCTCGGAACTCTCCTTCCATACCTCCAGAGTCAGGACTGGCTTTGTTCTCTAGATCTCAAGGATGCATACACCCATGTCCTCATCCATCCAACACACAGAAGGTTCCTTCAGTTCCTTTACCAAGGAAAGCACTACCAATACAAAGTGCTTCCTTTCGGTCTGGCCTCTGCACCAAGAGCGTTCACAAAATGCATGGCAGTAGTAGCTGCATTTCTACGCACTCTAGGGATATTTGTATTCCCATATCTGGACGACTGGCTCATCCAAGCTCCATCCCAATCAGAGGCCCAGACTTCCCTGGCCTGCAAAAGGCGTGTTCTTCAGTATCTGGGACTTGTAATAAACATTCCAAAATCCCATCTCACCCTTACTCAATCTCTAGAGTTCATAGGGGCCTTACTAGATACCACAACTGCAAGGGCCTATCTTCCCCAGGCCCGTTGCCTACACTTAGTGCAGTTAGCCTCACAGATTCAGTTAAAATCCCATTTAACTGCTCGAGAGATGTTACAACTGTTAGGCCACATGGCATCCACTGTACATGTGGTTTCTTATGCTCGCCTTCACATGAGAGCAGCTCAATGGACTCTATCCACCCAATGGACCCAGGCATCAGGGTGCCTGTCAGACAAAATAGCGACCTCTAGTCGCCTTTTTTGCTCTCTCCATTGGTGGAAGTCCACTCAAAATCTGTTGCTGGGGTCCCCCTTTCAACAGGTGTTACCCCAAGCAATCCTTACAACAGATGCCTCTCCAAAGGGTTGGGGAGCTCATCTACAAGATCTCTCCACCCAAGGCATCTGGTCTCCACAGGAGACATCTCTACATATCAACTTCTTAGAGCTCAGAGCAATCTTTCTGGCTCTCAGAGTCTTCCACACCCTGCTCAGCTACAAGACAGTCCTCATCCACACGGACAACCAGGTAGCCATGTTCTACGTGAACAAGCAGGGGGGGACTGGCTCTCTGTCGCTTTGCAACGAAGCTCTGAGATTGTGGGCCTTCGCCAGAGAGCATCAAATCCATCTCATGGCAGTGTATCTTCCAGGGGTTCAAAACTCTTGGGCAGACAGACTCAGTCGAGTTCTGCTTCCACACGAATGGTCCCTTCATGGGGACCAGATAGCCAGAATCTTTTGAATTTGGGGAACCCCAGACATAGACCTGTTTGCAAGTCCGTGGAATGCCAAACTTCCCCGGTTATGTTCCAGGATTCCGTGTCAGGGAGTTCAGGCCAAGGATGCCTTCCTCCTTCATTGGGGCAAGATTTCCTCTATGCCTTCCCACCTATTCCCCTAATTCCCAAGACACTGTTCAAGCTTCAGAGAGACAGGGGGTCTATGATCTTCATAGCACCACGTTGGCCACGCCAAGTGTGGTACCCTCTACTTCTGCATCTCTCTCAAGCTCCCTCCCTGAACTTGGGGTCTGCTCCAGACCTCCTCTCCCAGGAGGAGGGAACGTTGTGGCACCCAAATCCCCAGTCTCTTCATCTCAGGGCCTGGTTGCTGAAGGCCTAGACCTTCAAGATTTACATCTTTCTCAGCAAGTGAAGGATATCCTTCATGCTTCCAGAAAGCCTTCCACCAGACGTTCCTATGCTTTTAAATGGAAGAGGTTTACCATTTGGTGTGCAAAGAAGGGTCTTAACCCTCTTGCCATACCTCTAACATTTTTACTGGAGTATTTGCTGCATTTATCCCATGCAGGCCTTAAAACGAATTCAGTAAGAGTCCATTTGAGTGCTATTGCAGCATCCCTTAAGCCTCTCAATGGACAACCTGTTTCCTCTCATCCTCTTATTGAAAGATTCATGAGAGGCCTTCTTTTAACTAAACCTCCCATCAAACCACCTCCAGTGGCATGGGATTTGAATTTGGTTCTTGGCCAGCTTATGAAGCCACCCTTTGAACCCTTAGCCACTACCTCCTTGAAATTCCTTTCCTGGAAGGTTATTTTTCTCATTGCAGTCACCTCAGCTCGCCGTATCAGTGAGCTGCAAGCCTTAGTAGCTAATCCTCCTTATACAAGGTTCCATCATGACAAGGTAGTCCTCAGGACTAATCCACACTTTATGCCTAAAGTGGTCTCACCTTTTCATCTGAACCAGGAGGTGTATTTACCTGTCTTTTTTCCAGGACCTCATGCATCAGCTGCAGAGAGGAATCTTCATACCCTGGATTGTAAGAGAGCACTTGCTTTTTACTTACAAAGAACACAGCAACATAGAAAGTCCTCTCAACTATTTGTTGCTTTTGATCCCTCTCATTTAGGACTTCCAGTCTCTAAGAGAACTCTGTCCAATTGGATTGCTCAGTGTATTTCCTTCGCCTACCAGAGTAAGAACCTTTCTCTGGAAGGCCATGTCACAGCTCACAATGTGAGGGCCATGGCAGCCTCTATGGCTCATCTAAACTCTGTGTCCATTGACCAAATCTGTTGAGCGGCCACCTGGGCCTCGGTTCATACCTTTACAGCCCATTACTGCTTGGACAAGGACTCCCGCCGGGATGCCTTGTTTGGTCAGGCTGTTCTCAAACACCTGTTCCATACCTAATCAACTCCTACCCTTCATCCCTGACTGGATGCCTGAGATTCATGGGTGGAGGTAGAGCCCTTCCCAGGGACTCACAACCTGGGTGATCTCCCAGGCATCTCTAGCTGGGGAGTCCCCATATGTGAAGACTCATTCCTGCTTGTTCCTGGAGATAGCACAGTTACTTACCGGTAACAGGTGATCTCTGGGAACAGCAGGAATAAGTCTTCACAACCCACCCACCCCCCTAGGAGTTGTATCTCTCTATCTATCTTTCCTTTCCTCACTCTCTCTTTGTCTCAGCTTTAAAGCTCAAACTGGAGAGAGGCGGTTAGGAAAGGCGGGAAGGCAGCGCGCAGGCACTGTGGGTTGCTCCCAAAAGCTTTCCTTTTGGACGCTGGGGAGCGTTCCTGCGCAGGCTCCGTCGGTACCGACGATACCCATATGTGAAGACTTATTCCTGTTGTTCCCAGAGATCACCTGTTACCGGTAAGTAACTGTGCTTTCCTGGTTTATCAAGATTTGTTTCAATTTCTCAGATATATCACCTTTAAATACCATTTCAAGCATGGATTACTTCCCTACATCATCTTCAGGAAAGACCGAAGCAAAGAATTCATTAAGTCTCTCTGCTATGGCCTTGTCTTTCGTTAGCATCCCTTTTACCCCCTATCATCTCATGGTCCAACTGGCTCTCTCACAGGGTTTTTTTTTTTGCTACAAATGTACTTGAAAACATTTTTATTGGGAGGAAGTGACTTCATACTTTTAAGATGACTGACTAAGGTGAGAGCTCTGAGCCCCCACGGGGAATTTGATGCATCTTTACCAAATAAGAAGGTAGTCTCAAGCATGAACACATTGTCTGAGCGGTGAAATGCGAGGGGAGTTGGCAGATGTCCATTACATGCAGCAAAAAGGTGGAGTTTGCTTGTAGCGCTTGAAAGAGTGAAGGAACACAAAGAGAGCAAAATCCTCGCAACAGCAGCAGGAGAACACAATGGGCGAAGGCCAATAGAGGTCACAGGTGCTAGCTTTATTGGTTAAAATCCCCTACGCGTTTCGGCATCAAGCCTTCATGGGGGGGTACGCATGTAGTGCACTGTATAAGAATGGGGGTCTTGAAAAAGACCTTTTTCCAGTTAATGTCTCAGGGCCAGTCAACCATGAAGATATAGCTCATAGTAAGCTGTGACAAGTATTCTGGCGGCCAGGAACGGGGCCCAGGCGCAAGGGAAAGAACCGCACAGTAAAAGGCTCAGCCAGTGGAGGAATCGGAGCAGGCTGGACTCCGTGAAGAGATGAGATTCTGGTTTTGAGAGGTTAAAGAGGTTATTGGTGCAATCTGGAAGGATGTGGCTGACCTTATACAAGAAATGAAATCAGATGTGGCCAGTCTTAACCAATGAGTGAAGGAAATGGGAGAGTTGGTGGTGGAGCAGAAGGAGGTTTTAGATGCTATGAAGGCCACCATTAAGGACTTGGTGAAGCAAAGAAAACAGATGCTGGATAATACCAAAGAAATCAAAAATAGATCCTGCCGTAACAACTTGAGAATCAGGGGGGTTCCCAAAATGCCTGAGTTCAATGATGCCAAAGCGGTGGCAATAAGGATTTGTAAAGCAGTCCTAGAGCCAGGCGATTCCCCTCGACAGGATATGGAGGTGCGGCTGCACGGGCACATAGGGCACTGGAGTGCCCAAGATCGAATGTGCCGAGAATGTATGGCAGGGGGATGGGAATGCTAGCAGGAACGGGGAGAGGGAAGGGGAAGGAGTCTGGAATAGAGAGTGAGGAGGGGTTGAAGGGTGCAAGGTCTTTGGATGTTAAAGGGATGAAATGGGGACAAAAGAACATAATGCGTATCTGCCGAAAGGTGCATTCCCCTTCCCCCAGAACACACATGCACCCCATACCACACAAGGGCACCCCACCTCTGTAGGGCAGTCATGCATCCCAACTCAACACTGCAAACACATATAGGTGCCTCGCCTCTGCACTGCACACACACATTCGCGTTCACACACAGACACAGGCCCGCCACCTTTGCACATCACACACATAGGCTCCACAGCTGTGCACCCCACCCACACAAAGGCACCCACCACCAGATCCCATGCACAGTCAAGCACACCACCATTACACCACACACCCACATAGACACTTGCTATCTGAAGCTGTAACTGTTGATATCTAAAGATGACATGTGGTATAGGAACTCTGGCACTGGTCTCATGAGACTTGAGAACATGAGACCAGCATGAGAAACAAGGGGGGGGGGGGTTGGGCGACACGAGGATGTCACAAGCACTGGCTCTTAAGATTTTGGCTGGGCAATTAAATCCGCACAAAATTTGTCAAGACCTGTATTAGAGTAGCTCCTTCACACCTTCCAAACATTTACCTGACAAAACAAGCACTTTTCATATTCCTGTTCATGCCTGTACGCAATTCGGGATGTGCAGGGCGTTTCTGAGATTAGGTGGAAATGTCCAGGTTCTTAGGAATGCCTTGGCCACTTAGATGTCTTCACGCTGGGTCATCCATAGATCCAGCTTCTAAAATGGCTCAGGGTACGTCTCTGTGATTTGGATGTTTTCAGAATCCATATCTATCTATTTATCTATTTAACATTTATAAAGCGCTTCAAATGTATGAAGTGCTGTACATACATGAAGAAAAGACAGTCCCTGCTCATCAGAGCTCACAGTCTAGTCAAGAAGATCACAAAATACAAATACAATCAAGTAAGACAAAGTATACAATAAACAAGAAGAGCAAAAACAAGATTCAAGAACAGAAAGCAATAGAGAAGAGATGGGTTTTCAATCTGGACTTGAAGAGGTCCAGAGAGGGCGCATTGCGCACAGACAGAGGTAGATTGTTCCAGGCAAAGGGTGCAGCCAGGTGGAAGGAGCGAAGTCTAGAATTAGCAGTACGAGTGGAGGGCATAGAGAGACAAAGGCTGTTCGAAGAGCGAAGAACGCGAGAGGGGATGTAAGGAGAGATAAGAGATGATAGGTAGTGGGGGGCTGAAGAGTGAATGCATTTATAGGTCAAGAGGAGGAGTTTGAATTGGATCCGGAAGCGGATGGGAAGTCAATGAAGGGACTTGAGAAGGGGAGTGACATGGGAAAAGCGATGCTGACGGAAAATTAGTTGAGCAGCAGAATGTTGAATAGATTGAAGGGGAAAGAGATGGTTTGCGGGAAGGCCAGCAAGGAGAATATTGCAGTAATCAAGACGGGAGGTGATCAAGGAGTGGACATATCACAAATAGCACTTTTAAAATAACAGCCCATATATATTATTCACTTCTATTGCCGACACTTTATGATTCCCCCGACATGTCATCGGCATTCCATCACATTTTGGCAATCTGTCTCAAAGGAATAGTCTTATATTCCATCCGATGAAAATACTTAAGTTTTAAACTTTCTTCAACTAATCCTTCAATATGGCGGTGTCCATATCAACAGCTACTAAACTTCCTTCTCCACAGTTGCCATTAAACTTCTTGTCAGCAGTATCCTTCCATTGGTAGGTGTCATGTGCTTGCATCCCTAGGTAATCCCTGACATTTAACATGTCATTTTACATATGCACACCCTCCCCCCCCTTAGTGGTAGAGCCAAGCCAGAGGATCCTTTAAAGCCGCTTTATTAGTATATCGATGCAGAGAACAGAGTTTTTTTCCTAATGTAGAGGAGGAGGCTTTAAATGTGAAAACGCTGACCTGGCAAAGTGTAAAGGAGCAGGATGATGAACCACACCGTGGAATGGATCAAAGGATTCTATTAAGTTGTCCAGAAGTTCCCCCTTTTAAAACACTGACGGCTAATAATTATGAGCCTGATATTTGAAAGGTATTTACACGGTTTACAGCCCAGTAAACCGTGTAAATGCCTTAAATGGGAATATTCAATGGCACCTGCACGGTTAGTACCGTTGATATCCCCATCTATCTATTCCATCTATGTCACTATGTGCCCCAATGCTATCCAGTTAGCATTGGGGCATGTCGGGGGCGAGGCGGGAAGTACTGATAACCAGGTGGCAGTGATATTGCACCGCTATCTGTTTAGCGATCCGCGGCTAAAAGCTCGCCTAGTTTTAGCCACGGATGCTAACGGGTTAGTAGTGCAATATCACCACTACCTGGTTAGTCTCAGCGGCTCTGGGGCTTGTGCAGTGACAGGCTATTCAATGCTGTTGCTGCAGCATTGAATATCTGGGGTTAGGGGTTGGTGGGCAGGGCTATGCACCGATGTGGCGCATAGCCCGCCCAAATGAATATCAGGCCCTATAATCTTCTGCACAAGAGAAGAGCATAAAACGAAATTCTTCTACAACATAGACTGATTATATGGATAATCTATTGAATGATTGGGAACAAACCTGGATATACCGACTAGGTATGAAAGCTCTGGGTGGGCTTAATGCTGAGAAAGAAGATATGTTCTTTGTGAGTAATTTTGTCGTAAAAGAAGCTACTTTTATGCTCTTCTCGTGTATAGAGAATAGTAATTATTGATCATTTCAGAGTTTTCACATTTAAAACCTCCTCCTCTACATTAGGAAAAACTCTGTTCTCTGCATCAATATACTTATAAAGCAACTCTAAAGGATCCTCTGGCTTGTCTCTATTACTGTGCAAGGGTGTGCCTATGTAAAATGATGCATTAAATGTCAGGGATTACCTAGGGACACAAGCACATGAAGGATGCTGCTGAGGAGGTGGTTTAGCAGCTGCTGATATGCACCTCATCATATTGAAGCATTATTTGAAGAAGTTTAAAACTTGAGTAGTTTCATCGGATGGAAAATAGGACTACTCCTTAGAGACAGATTGCCAAAACATGAAGTCATGCTAAGGACACTTTGGGGGAACTGTAAACTTGAATTGTAAAGTTTTGGGAACAGAAGAAGTGATAATATATATAATGTTTGGGAATGGTTTTGCATATAATTTAGAAGTAGAATTGATTAAAGTAAAAGTAACTCTTTAAAGTGAAGCCTGTAGAAGAGCTGCATGCTATTGAATCATGACAACATGGAGACCCAACAAAAGAAAATTAGTTTAATAAGAGTCTGTATAAGTGTAAATGACTGAGGTGACTATTTATCAGAATTGCCTTTATAAAATAGGCACTTTATGAAAACATTTTGTTCAAGTGTCCAGAAATTACCCTGTTTATGTCTATGGGAAAAATATTTAGGATATCTGCCCTCTGTATGAAAGGAAAGGTGCGAGAACCAGGAGGTTTGAATGAAAGCAAAACATGAAATATTTTTCTCTGTTTTTCCTTCTAGCACTTCTGATGTGGTCATTGTCGGCGGTGGGATTGTGGGGCTAGCATCTGCCCGTGAACTCATTCTCCGCCACCCAACCCTCACATTTAGCCTGCTGGAGAAGGAAAAGGACTTAGGTGTGGTAACTGGGGACTCTGACTACTTCGAAGGGTTTGGAAAGATGGTTGTTCTTGTTCTTACTTTCATCCTTTTTCATTGAGTGTTTCTCGGTATCTGTTTTCAGAAAGGTCTGAACATTATATAGTGACATTGGAAGGATGGCTGTTTTATGTACAGTCTTGGAAAATTTTGAGATTGGAAACTTCTTAAATAAATTTGATGAGTTATGCACTTTTGGGCTCTGGAAACAGCAAGAGTACAGTCTCTTCTTTCTTGCACCTTGGTTGTATACCTGGTCATCGTCGTATTGTGTCACTGTCAAATGATGTTGCTGTATCTCAGACTGATTAGCCATTGCCGAGTCAGCAGTTGTATTTAGGGCCGACAGCAGAGGACAATGCAGCAGATGCTACATGGTCTATATAAGCCCTTAGTCATATTTGAACCACTTGTTAGTCTCCACTTTACTGCTCTGTAATGATTTCAACTACCTCCATATAGTAAATATCAGAATCTGTGCCAGGTGAGAGCCTCTCTGTGATGTCAATTTCCATTGTCACATTATCATTTTAACATTCTTTGGTGCCACATTTTTAGCTGAGCAGCTGTAGCTAATTGTTGCCTTGGCTGCAATTTATCTAAAAGAAAAAAACAAACAAACCTGCATGACACTGATAGTTCTGGTGACTGAATATGCTCATATAAATGGGAAATCCATGAATGTCCTGGTGAAAAGGGCCCACAGGAAACTTCATTAGTGGGCAGAGTGTGACCTAGCAACAAGTATACCAAGAATAGCCACACTTGAGTCAGGGAAATTTAATTTAATGTTTTTAATTTATATACCTCCTTTCAGATTGCAAATCTCCTCAATTTGTTATACGGTCAAAATGAATACATAGTTCAAATTGAGCACTGGAGCACCCAACTTTATTTATGAACAGTGTTATACCAGAGGACTTGCTCTTAGTCCATTATCTAAGCCAGTCGTTCCCAAACGTTTCTGGAGGACTTCCAGCCAGTTGGCTTTTCAGGATATCTGAGCTTTGCATTACGATTGTGGATATCTTGGATGAGAGTCCCCAGGACAGGTTTGGGCACCACTGTATCTTAGTCTTTTCTTCCTTAATTATGTTCATTATGTTTCCTGGTTTCTGATACTGTTTTTTGCACAAGACATAATTTTTTGACTTGTTAGTAAAAAATGAATACATATAAATAAATACGTAATTGAACAATACTCATTAAACAAATTAAAATTCTACCATTGCAAGAGGGGGGAGTGAAATTGGAGGGCAATGCATTATTTTAATATAGGGGTTCCTAGCCCAGTCTTCAGGTGCACGCCCAATCTGTCAGGTTCTCAAGATATCCACAAAGAATAGGCCTGAAAGAGATTTGCATGTCCTAACTCCATTGTGTGCAAATCCATGCATTATACATGTTCATTGTGGATAGCCTGAAACCCCCGACTGTCTGGCTTTGTCCCACGAACTGGTTTGAGAACCTCCATTCTAATAACACTCATATGGAGTAGAGGAGAGTCTTAAAAATATTTTGCGCTAGAGATGATAAAGAGTTTTTTTCCATTTCATTTATTTATTTGATTGACTTAATCACCCATTTTGGGGGGTGATTTACTAATGGTTAATGTGTGCTAAAGCCGTTATTGTGCATTTGCTGCTTCTGGCCCCATAGGACTAAAATGGACCCTGTTGCAGATATTGCATGATAATGGCATTAGAGTTTTAACTGTTAACACATAACCTCTGCTGTGTCTGTGAGAAAAGGGCTTGGTAAATCTAGCCCTTAACATCTATGGGAAAACTGCTCAGCACATCTGCTCATTGCACTTATAGCTAGAACAAATTTTCCATAGGATTTTTTTTTTGATGCGTGAAGTCAGTGTAATCTGTGTGCTTATTTGTCTCACTTCTATTTAGCTATCCACCAGAGTGGGCACAACAGTGGTGTAATTCACAGCGGGATTTACTACACGCCTGGGTCTCTTAAGGCAAAACTGTGCGTGCAGGGTGCTGCTCTGTGCTATGAGTACTGTGATCAGAAAGCCATTCCCTATAAGCAGTGCGGCAAGGTAAGGGCTAGAATGTGACGTTTAACCTAAGGTTATCAAAATAACATTGTGATGACCGGGGTGCATTTATTACATGCCAGTTTCAATCACCATGCAAAATAACATCCTGCTAGACTGGTCCAGACAAATGGGTTGTGTTTCCCTACCAGCAGATTGCTGGAGAAAAAGAAGTAATGAAAAGCCCAGGTTTCAATGACATCACTCCCATACCTCTATCCGCCTCAGCCACCAGAGGGTCTCTTCAGTATTTCTTTGTCTCCAGCAGATGGTGGGTGGATTTTCTCCACTCGGAAGACAATCTGAATAATAGAAAGGAAAATATTGATATAAATGCTTGTGAATTACCATCTTGATGATTACTCTCTCACTTGAGCACCATGTGGGAAGCTCAGTTAGACTGCAGTCTTTTCAGTAGCCATAACAGGAGGGAAAATTGGTTCAGCTACACGCTCTTATGATGACAAGAGCCTGTTGAGCAACCAGAAAATTGGAAGAATTCAGCAGCCTCACACAACCTCAATGCCCTCTCCCTCCTCCTTTGCCCCCCCTGCTCGTTCCCGAAGATTGCAAAAGATTCTCAGAGGAATCCACCAGCAGCCACATTAAATGCAGTGTCTGCAAAGTCAAAGAAACAGTTCCAGGGGAATAGAGCTGAGCCTAGCATGGACCTCTGCCTGGGACTCTCGGGGTGAGTACCAAGGCTTAACCTCATCATTGATCTTGTTGGGGGCTCCCGATTCCATCCATCTGGGATGCAATTCAGGGTGGACCGCTGGTGACTGTTGGCACATTGTGAGTTTCCTGCCCTTTCCTGCATGCATTAGTAGCAATTTTACTATTGTTCACCTGGTGTTCACTTGGTCATTACGTGCGTTCTACCAAAACGGCTACAATGTCTGTTCTACCCAAGCACCCATTAAACACGTTGCTGTGTAAGTTCTATTAATGCACACCTTCATGCCACCATGGCCTTAGCGAACAGTTTTGTGATACTTGCCTTGATTCTCTATGTGTTCTTCCAGGAAACGTTGTTTGGCCTGTGAAAAGCAAGGTGCCTCATTTCCGGCTTCTGGACTCTGCTCTTTTTGCATGGTACCTTCTGAGTCGTTCATGGAGGGATTGAAGTTAGTACAGCCTTCCCTGCCTTAGGGCAGGTAGTGGCAGATGGCGCTGTGGGTAAGGATAACCTACCGGTCGGATGTTCCAGCAACCATGTTCCCCAACCTCTAGGGGATCAACGGTGACTATGTTCCCTGGTGTAGGGGGGCATTTCTGCAAGGAGAGCTTCTGGAGTCCGGATTGTCCTTCCTGGTATTTTTTTCCTTTTTACAACAGGTCTAGTCATTCTGGCATGGAAATTAAGAACCTGCTGCCTCTGGAAGCCCCCCCCCTCCAAGTGCAGTCTCATGAGGGACAGGCTGACAGTGAAAACCCTGTTCCTTATCGTCCCTCCAGTCTAGTCCCGGAAACTCTAAGGTTGTGCTCCTCTTCCAGCAGCTTGGAGACTGAGAAACGTCATTCTTTGATGACACTGGTATAAGGACACAGGCAGCACTTCCTCACTCCAGTTATCTCAGTCTCCAAGCAGCTGGAGGATGTGAGCCTGGAGGTTCCCGCTCACTAGAAGGACAATTAAGGACATTTAGATGGAGTTCAGCTTGTTTTTAATTTAATTGAATGTAGTTTACTTAATTTTGGCTATTTCTGGTAGGTTTTGATTTTTTCAGCAGGCAGCTGTGCTGTGCCTTTAAATTTTCTGAATCACAGATACCTCTCTCCCCTTTCCCCTCCCACTCCTCCATAGATTTGGGGAAACGAGGGTAAAGAGGGCTCCGATTGTAGCCCTGTCTACTGGTAGAGCAGGCAGCCAGAAGCGCAGGCATCCTGAGCGCATCACAAAGGATTTGCCTGTTAATGCTCGGGTGCCGGGGCAGAGAGGAGACACGGCTGGATCGCAGCTCGGCGATTAAGAAGCCTCAGCGTCGGCCCGGGGTGCAGCAGGCCCTGGGAAAGCAGCCGGTAATTTTTTACTGGGTCAACGGAGCAGCGCAGACAACGCGGATCAGCTGGATAAGGTAAGGCGCCGGGGCTTTAGTCAAAAGGGATTGCTGTTTGTACTGCCGGAACCAGCAGCAGGCCTGCGCCACGTGCGTTTTGCGCGGGAAGGGTCAGAAGCTGCTGCGGGGATACAAACGCGCGTCCTGGAGCAGCAGAGATTCGTTTTACTTTGGTTTCTTCAGTGTTTAGCTCCGGTGGTCTCCTGCTTTTATAGAGAATAGTTAAAAGAAAACAACAAAAAAAAAAAAACCTTCTCAGGGGCCTTGAACCGGGGGCTTCAGGGAGATGGTTAAGATGTGCTGGAGCCTTTGATTAAGGGATCACCATGCCTTCTAAAACATTGTGTTTACTGTGTGGAGTGAAGAGGTCTACAGTCTCAGACACATGGGTCTGTAAATACTGTAGCCAAGCTTCTGCCACAGAATAGCAGCACTTGGATGCGGAGAAGGAAGTTCACGAGGAGGGATTGCAGGGTCCTCTGTCCTCCGTGATAGATCCTGTGGAGCCTGTGCCGGGGCCTTCTACAGTTCCGGATGTACCTCTTGCACAGGCATCCTTGTCGAGTAGTTTGTCGTCCATTTTTTCCCCCGACTTTGTGGCGCTGATTCAAAGGACGTTCAGGGGCATTCCAGGAGAAGATTCTCCTTCAGGCTCTGTCGGTGTGGATCTCGGTCAGAAGAGACCATGGACTCCTCTATCGCTGGGTACTTCGGGGGTATTGCCGAAGAAATCGAGAACAGAGAAAGAGAAGCAGGTGCAGTCGGTGATTTCGGAAGATCTGCGCACGGAAGATGAAGAGCAGGATCTAGAGATGGACGAGGAGTTGGAAGAAGGAGAGATCACAGAACAGGAGGATCAGGCCAGAGTAGTGTGCATTTTTTGGAGAGAAGAGTTGCCCGCACTTATTTCTGAGACACTTAAAGCACTGAATATGCCGGTGGCAGGGCCGTCGAAGGAGCCTACATTGGAAGATCCGTTGTTACAGGCATTTCGGAAGACTCAGAGAGCCTTTCCCATGCACCGAGTGATAAAAGAAATGATTCAAGGTGAGTGGGAGATGGCCGAGGCATCACTCAAGGGATCTAGAGTCATGTTGTGTCTTTATCCGCTGGTGGACCAGGATAAAGAGCTCTTTAGGTCACCGAGGGTGGATGCAGCGGTATCGGCGGTGACTAAGAAGACGACCATTCCGGTGGAAGGGAGTGCGGCTCTCAAAGATACGCAGGACAGGAAGCTGGATGCTTTGTTAAAGCAGGTGTTTGAGGTGAATGCTCTTTCTATTCAAGCGTCCATTTGTGGGGCATGGGTAGCAAGGGCCTGTCTGCGCTGGTCTCAGCAAGTCCAGGGAGAGTGGATCGATGAGTCAATAGGTGAGGCAGCTAGGCTGGAGTCAGGAGCGGTGTATCTCATGGATATTCATTATGACCTTATTAGGGGTCTATCTAACAGTATGGCTTCAGTAGTAGCAGCACGAAGGTACCTTTGGCTGCGCAATTGGGCACCGGATGCGTCTTCTAAGGCCAGGTTGAGTAAGCTTCCCTTTAAAGGGAAGCTACTTTTCGGAGAGGATTTGGACAAAATTGTTAAGGATCTAGGAGACTCTAAGGGCAGAAGGCTTCCGGAGTATAAGCAGAGTAAGTTTCCGCCGATGGCTAGAATGCCTCAGAAGGATTTTCATCATTCTCATTCTCCATGGTTCACTCAGAGTCAGAGGGGACGTTTTCCCTATAGAAACCAAGGTTTTCGAGGGGTGAGCAGAGGTTTTGCGGCCACCTCTTCAGGACTCAGAAAGCTGCAATGAAGTCAGGAAGACCTAGGTGGAGCTACCAGATTACATCAGACCAGTGAGTGTTAGAGGTGATTCGAGAAGGATATGCTTTGGAATTTCAATGACCGGTGACACTCATTCATACAGTCCCCTTGCAAGGCGCATCGCAAGTGCGAGGCGGTCAAACACACTTTAGAAAGATTGCTAGCTCTCAGAGTAGTAGTGCCAGTTCCTCGAGACCAATGCGGTTTCGGTCAGTACTCCATTTATTTCATGGTTCTGAAAAAAGAAGGGACTTATCGGCCGATTCTGGATGGTGAACCGGTGTCTCTGTGTATCTCATTTCCATATGGAAACGCTAAGGTCGGTCATCGTAGCAGTCAGAAAAGGGGAGTTTCTTACATCCCTCGATTTGTCAGAAGCGTACTTACACATTCCGATTCGTCAGGAGAATCAAAGGTTTCTCAGGTTTGCGGTGCCAATGGGGCATTTTCAGTTTTGAGCCTTGCCGTTCGGGCTGGCGATGGCTCCGTGGACGTTTACCAAGGTCATGGTAGTGGTAGCAGCGGCGCTGAGGAAGGAAGGTGTTCTAGTTGATCCGTATTTGGATGATTGGTTAATTCGAACAAAGTTGAGGACAGAAAGCGAGGAAGCTACGTCCAGGGTAGTCAACTGCCTGCAGAGTTTAGGTTAGGTGGTCAATATGACCAAAAGCAGTTTAGTGCCATCTCAGGATCTGGAGTACCTAGGGGCGTGTTTCGATAAGGCGGTGGGCAAGGTTTGTCTGCCTCCGCATCGAGCTCTCGGGTTGAGGACGTTGGTCCGACAATTTCTCAGCAGGCCACGTCCAACGGCGTGGCATTATCTACAGCTCCTTGGTACGATAGCGTCGACGCTCGAATTGGTGCCATGGGCAAGGGCCCATATGAGGCCGTTGCAGAGAGTGTTACTCAGAAGGTAGTCTCACCAGAATGACCCATTGTCTCAGAGGCTACTCTGCCCGGAAGTAGCGCGGAGAGCGTTGCAGTGATGGTTGCGTCTGGAGACTCTGGAACAGGGCATGCCCTTGAAAACACCAGACTGGCAACCGCTGACTACAGATGCAAGCCTGCTAGGTTGGGGGCGCACTTTCAAGGAAGGTTTGCTCAAGGACAGTGGACAGACCAGGAAAAAGGGTGGTCAATCAATAGGTTGGAACTGCGAGCTGTAGCGTGGGCGTTGCTGAAGTTTCAGCCGTATCTACTGGGGAAAACGATCAGTGTTTTCCGACAATGCGACGGCAGTGGCCTACATCAACAGACAGGGGGGCACCAGCAGTGCGCCCTTGGAGGCCGAGGCAGAACAGCTGTTCGTATGGGTCGAACAAAACCTTCAGGCGCTGTCGGCAGCTCATGTGGCAGGAGTGGACAATGTGGCGGCTGATTATTTGAGTCGAGTAAAGGTGGATCCAGGAGAGTGGACACTTCATCCAGAGGTTTACGAGATGGTGGTGAGGTGCTGGGGAGAGCCGATAATGGATCTCATGGTGAATTTCAATTCAGCAAAGGTCGGTCGATTCTTCAGCAGAAGGAAGGAGAGAATGTCAGAGGGTCTAGATGCTCTCATACAGGACTGGCCAGTAGAGCAACTTTTGTATGTGTTCCCTCTGTGGGTGTTAATAGGCCACATAGTGTGACGAATAGAGCTTCACAGAGGATTAGTGATTCTGATCGCTCCGGATTGGCCAAGAAGGCTTTGGTATGCAGACCTCAGGAGACTGGTAGTGGGGAAACCTTGGCGTCTACCAGTCAGGAAGGATCTGTTGTCGCAAGGGCCGCTGTTTATGCCTCAGGTGGATCGATTTTCGCTTACGGCATGGCTCTTGAGAGGGCAAGGTTAAGAGCTAAAGGGTACTCGGAGGTGGTGATTGCTAGCTTGTTAGGAGCTCGTAGGAGATCTACTGTGTTGGTAGTTCGCATGTTTCTTTATTATGTTAGTCTAGTGCCTCAAAAAAAAAAGAGAAGCAATCAGGAGGAGATTCCTCCTCTGCTCCAAGTCCTTAGGAGGGGATCTAAGAGCAGCAGAGAACTGCCTGGGTCTACAGTGGCTCCCAAACCCATTATCAGGTGAGGAGTCCGCTGCGAGAGGGGGGACTGCTGCTGACAGCTTTCCCAGCCGTGCCTCTGTGCCAAAGCCGGTGGTTGGGGGCTGAGCGCGGGGCGGCCGGAAGTCCTCAAGCAGCTGGGTAGAAGCTGATTCTCTCTGCACTCGAGGAGAGAGAGCAGGAGCGCACGGACACCAGGTACAGAGAATTGGGGTCCCCAGGAGCAGGCAGTTCTGCAGAGGGCGGTACAAGCCCCTAGGATTTTTGTCGGAAGACAGTGTGTGCACGGCGGGAAGCCATGTGGCGCATGGGGCCTCTGCCTAAGGTGCAAGAAAAAGAATGCCATTTCTTGGGCAGCCTGAAAGCCTTGATGTGTTTCCCTGCAGCGTTTCTCCTCCAGGCCGTGGTTCTTTTTGGCTTGTGTCCCAAAGCATACTGTAGATAAAAAAGAAAAACAAAACAGAGGATGCTAAGAGAAGAAAAAGCTGTACTTGTTCTTTAATTTCTGTTTCTTTTATTTTCCTGCAGGTTAGTCCCCTCAAGCCCCCGTTTTTGGCTGGAATTGGTGGCACAAAGGGGGAATCCTGTTCACATTATGCCGCCAGGCCGCAATGCTTAGTCTACGGAACACAGCGTGGGATGGTCTCGGATGCGGGTATTTCTCGTGCCAATAAGGCCTCCTCGGTGGAGCGGGACTTACAAGCAAGTGGGAGTCTGGCGAGGAGCCCCTCCTTATCTCAGGAGTCCCATGTCACAACAGAGGCAGAGGTCAGGGGAGCGGGAATGGTGGCTATGCTGCTAGAGTCAGCGGTCTGCCCCTAGCCCCCCTTCAGACTCTCCACATCTCAGGACCTAGGGGACGGAGGAACCCTGGGGGGATTTTCGCCAGAGTTTGTCCTGCTGCATAAGGCCTTCTGTCTTCACCAGCAAAGGTCAGGGGCGTCTGTGCCGATGCAGGGGCAGGGGCAGGGTGCGGAGGACCTCAGGCCCAAAGGATACTGGACCAATCGTGGGTATGTCCAAGAGGGCCGGACTCTTGGACGATTGGGGAGACCAGTCTCCGCGGTCGGAAGAACCAGTTGGGGTGGACCTCGACATGGAATTTGAGGTGGATGATGAGGAGCTCAAAGAAGGAGAAATTCTGGAGCAGGAAGAGCAGGAGTGGATTGTTTGGATGTTCCACCGGGAGGAGTTGCCAGTGCTCATTGTCAAATCCTTAAAGGCCCTTAATATGCCCACAGGTCTCCTGGCAGATGAAGACGTTTTGGAGGACACTCTGCTTCAGGTGGTGCAGAAGATACAGATCATAGAGTGGTCAAGCAGATGATCCAAGATGAGGAGTCTGCTGGAAGCTGGTTTACAGGGGTAATGACCATGATGTGCCTGTACCCATTACTGGACCAAGGAAGAGAATTGCTCTGGTCTCCGAAGGTGGATGCTGCGGTAACCAAGAAAACAACGATCCCGGTTGAAAGTAGCATGGCGCTCAATGACGCCCAAGATAGGAAGTTGGACACCTTATTAAAGCAGGCCTTTGATATCAATGCCCTCGTACTGCAGGCTTCCGTTTCTGGGGCCTGGGTGGTGAGGGCTTGCCTCCATTGGTCACAAAGGATTCAGCTGCTGGGAGATCCAGAGATGAGCTTGGCGGGGGAGGCTGCATAATTAGAATCTGGAGTGGCCTACCTCGCAGACTCTCACTATGATCTTATCAGCGGTCTGTCTAAGAGTATGGCCTCCCTAATGGCACGCTGCTACCTTTGGCTACGAAACTGAGCAACGGACAATTCCTCCAAGGCCCGGCTCAGCAAGCTCCCCTTTAAGGGGAGCATCTGTTTAGAGAGGAGTTGGACGACTTGGAGGAATCTAAGATGAATGTCTCCCCGAGGACAAGCAGAAACAGAGCCACAACACCCCTCCAGCATGGACCCAACTGCAAGAATTCCAGAGGTTCGGACGACCTGTTTCACTCCCTACCAGAAGGGGCATTTCCCCTCGAGGAGTCAGGGGTTTCAAGGTTTTCAAGGAGTGGGGAAGGGATTCAGCGCATTCTCGTCCTCTGCTCTAAGAAAGCACAATGAAGCGAGGGGGACCCAGGTGGAGGTGCAGCCCGTGGGAGGTCGTCTGCAGGAGTTTTACTCCACCTGGGTCCAGGTCACGTCCGACCAGTGGGTCCTGGAGGTCATCCGAGAGGGCTATGCCCTCGATCTGGCGTAGTCGGTGCTCTCATCCTTTGTTCAGTTCCCCTACAGGACCCAAAGCAAGGCCGAAGTGGTAAGGGACACCTTAAATCAGCTCCTGCAGTTGGGGGCAGTGGTATCGGTTCCTGCAGATCAATGCAGAGGCGGTCGGTACTCCATTTACTTCATGGTGCCAAAAAGAGGGGGCCTTCTGGCCTATCCGCGATCTCAAGCAAGTGAATCAAAGTCTGTGGGCGCCGCGTTGTCACATGGAAACATTGCGGTCCATTATAGTAGCGGTTCAAAGCAGGGAGTACTTAACATCTCTCAATCTCATGGAGGCATATTTACACATTCCTATCTGGTCAGAGCCTCAGCAGTTCCTCTGATTCGTAGTGCCGATGGTCCACTTCCAGTTCCTAGCCTTGCCGTTCAGCCTGGCAAAGGCCCCCTGTAACTTCACCAAGATCATGGTGGCGGTTGCGGTGGCACTCTGCAAGGAGGGAGTGCTTATACACCCGTACCTCGACGACTGGTTGATTCTGGCAAAGTTTAAAGAGGAGAGTAAACGGGTCACAGCAAGAGTGGTGGAGTTCTTGCAGAGTCTTGGTTAAGTGATCAACCTGGCCAAGAGCTGTTTTGGTTCCATCCGAGGAGATCAAGGTCCTGGGGGTGCGTTTCGACACCTGTTTGGGAAAGGTCTTCCTGCCGGAGCATCGTGTGCATATCTATGACAGTTGGTGTGCAGATTCCTGGGCATGGCAGAACCGTCGGCCTGGCATTACCTTCAGGTGCTCAGGACCATGGCAGCAACTCTTGATCTTGTGCCATGGGCAAGAGCGCACATGAGACCAATACAAAGGGTACTGTTCTGCCAGGGTCTCACCAGAGACATCCATTGTCAAAAAGACTCCCTTGCCCGCCGGTGACCAGGAGAGCGCTCAGGTGGTGGCTTTGACCAGGGAATCTAGTGGAGGACAGGAGGACATGCCCTCGAGTCTCCGCAGTGGATCCCGCTGACGACAGATGCCAGCCTGTCAGGATGGGGAGCCCACTGTGAAAGCCGCATTGCCCAAGGGTGCTGGAGCCTGCACAAAGTCCTTTGGTCTATCAGCAGGTTGAAGATGAGGGCTGTAGCCCTGGCGCTAAGCCCTGCTGCTAAGAACTTCGAGACGACATGGTTGCAGGGGAAGGCAATCTGGGTCTTCTCGGACAATGCAACCACGGTAGCCTACATCATCTGTCAAGGAAGTACGGGAAGCGCCTCTCTAGATGAAGAGGCAGAAAGACTGCTAGAGTGGGCAGAAAGCCATCTCCAAGCATTGTCGGCGGCGCATGTAGCAGGAGTTGACAATGTGAAGGCAGATTACCTAAGCTGGGTTCACGTGTATCCCGACGAGTGAATGCTCTGCCAGGAGTATTCTTACAGGTGGTAAGCAAATGGGGCATGCAAATCATGGATCTCATGGTGAAGTGAGCCTCCGTCAAGTCGAGCCGCTTTTTCAGTAGGAGGCAAGAGAGGATGTCAAAGGATCTGGACACCCTGGTGCAGAGGTGGCCCACAGAGGGGCTACTAGGCACACCGAGGTTTGGTCATCCTGATCGCCCTGGATTAGCCAAGACGCCCGTGGTATGTCGACTGGTGTGGCTCCTAGTGGATCGGCCATAGCGACTTCCGACACAAGATGATCTCTTAACCTAGGGGCCAGTACGGATGCCTCAGGTGGATCGATTCTCGTTTACGGCATGGCTCTTGAAAGGGCAAGGTTGAGGAAAAGAGGTTACTTTGGTCCGGTGATCTTAATCTTGCTGAAGGCTCGGAAGAGATCAGCCTACCTCTCTTACAACTGGGTATGGCGAATCTTTGAGGAGTGGTGTGGCAGTCGTCAGTGCAGACCTTCTACTTCAGCCATTCTGGACACTTCGTCCTTTTTTGCAGGTGGGCTTCGAGAAGGAGTTGGCCGCCAATTCGCTGCAAGTTGCACCCGCAGAGATTTCCTGTTATCGAGGTAGGGTCCAAGGAGTATCATTAGGTACTCGCCCAGACATGGTAAGATTCCTGAAGTGGTCCCGCCGTGGGATTTTAATTTGGTTCTAGCGGTCCTTACAGGAGAGCCCTTTGAGCTTTTGGGCTGTGCTTCTCTGAAGAATTGGACCCTCAAGACAGTATTCCTCATGGCGCTCAGTGCGCAGGATTTCGGAGCTTCAAGCCCTATCTTGCCAGGAGCCATTTCTTGCTTTCTCGAAGGAAAAGGTGATCCTCTGACCGGTACCTTCCTTCTTGCCCAAGGTGGTCTTGGCCTTTCATGTAAACCAGGTTGTCTCCCTTCCGGCGCTTGTGAACGCAGGGGAGGGAGCCATGGATGCACGTTTGTGCCTTTTGGATGTGCGTAGGGTTCTGTGGCGTTATTTGCAGAGGACAGAAGCGTTCCGCAGATCGGATTGACTGTATTGTTTGGGGCCGGGTAAAGAAGAGGCGGCAGCCAAGGCCTCCATCTCCAGATGGATCAGAGAAGCAATTGCTTCAGTGTACATGTTGAATGGCAAGCCGGTGCTGACAGGGTTACGGGCACACTCCACGCGAGCCTAGGTGGCTTCTTTGGCAAAGTATAGCCTAGTCCCACCAGTGGAGATTTGTAGGGTGACAACTTGGTCCTTTCTGCATACCTTTGTGAAGCATTATCGCCTAAATGTTCAAGCAGAGGGAGATGCTTGTTTTGGTAGAGTGGTCCTTCGGGCCGGCATCGCAGGTCCCAGTTGATTGAACTACTCTGTTACATCCCAGAAGTATGGGACTAGACTGGAGGAACTATAAGGAAAGAGTAATTAGACCTTACCTGCTAATTAGCGTTTCTGGAGGAACTCCAGTCCAGTCCCAGATCCCACCCTGCATGGTACTGTATGAGATACTGGAGCGCGATCCCAGCCTTGTGGAGGAGCCCTTGAGGGGGGGGGGGGGCAGCAGGGGTTGGGGCTTTTAAGTGGTGCCCTAGAGGCAAAGGCGCTGAAGGCGATCCAGGAAGCTGTCTGTCTCTCGCTCTTGGGAGCAGTGTTGTAGGCCTAGCAGACAGCAAATAGGCAGTCTCCTCATGGGGGGGGGGGGGCACGAGGGAACTCCTGTGAGGGGGGAGCATAGGTTTGTTTGTTGCAGAACAAAGATGTTTGCCTACTTATTTGTTGTTCCTGTGAGTCTGCTTTGTCAATAGGTTACTGGAGCTGGTGGGAGGTGCCAGCTGTACAAGTACACTGGTGTCATCAAAAAGATGACATGCTCGGTCTCCAAGCTGCTGGAAGAGGTGCAGTACCCCAGAAGTGTGGGGCTGGACTGGAGTTCCTCCAGGTATGCTAATTAGCAGGTAAGGTCTAATTACTCTTTCTATTTGCCTATGGCTAAGTGTCCCTGGCAAAGGGGGCTACTTGGAGATTGGGATCAGCTGGCATCTGTCCAAGATTTGGACTCTGGCTTGGATTCAGATGTCTAATGTGGATAAAGAAGTACTTGCGCCTTCAGAGAATTGTGAGGAGGCCAATGTTATCCACCTGTTCCGGAAAGAGGAAGTGGCGGTGTTGATTGCCAGGGTCTTATCCACCTTGAACTTGGTGGATGCTGCAGGCGTGGATTAAGAACCAAAGATGCATCCACTCCCACAAGGGGTGGAGAAATCCACTACTGTCTTCCTGTTCTCGGAGGTGTTCATGGGCTTGTTCCGGTCGGAGTGGTATTCCCCTGACTCCCCACCTAAGGTGCTAAGGGTATATAAGAAGATGCACACTCGAGGACTTCCAGTGACGTCAAGGGATGAACACGTAATGGCTCTCTGAGGGGACGGTGGATATTTTGGATCAGGAAATTGGGGGAGAGGAGATTAGTGGAGCAGTCAAAGATCTAGCTGTGGGGAAGGTTCCCGGATTGGACGGGCTTCCAGGATGGGATTATAGAACCTTTATAAGAGAGGTGGGAAGGACTGTTGAGCTAAGTGTTCAATGGGATGTTACTAGAGGGAGGGGTGCTATCGGGTGACATGCTTACAGCGGTTATCACGGTTCTACACAAAGAAGGGAAAGACCCCACAAAGTGCAGCTCCTACTGTCCTATATCACTATCAATGTTGATGTTAAGATTTTAGCTAAGGTGCTGGCCACATGCCTTGCACCCTGGATGAGAGGTTTAGTGCAGCAAGATCAGATAGGTTTTTTATACCTGGGAGACAGGCCTCAGATAACATCAAAAGGGCGATAGAAATAGTGTGGGCGGCAACCCAGACCCCAATGGAAGTTATGCTTCTATCCATTGATGCAGAGAAGGCATTTAATAGGATACATTGGGCCCACTGTTCCCTCTAAGCTGTGCGCGTGTGCGCGCGCACACACCTCGCCAAGTGAGCGCACATACTTTACAACAGAGCGCACAAAAATTACAGCTCTGATTCTGATAGAAAACAACACAGACGTCTTAAAATTTTAAAGTTATGATTGTAATTACTAGAAATTTCCCGCTTCATTTAGTAATCGTCTATTTTCATTTAATTTGATTATAATCAATGTGGTATACATACTGTATTCTGACGTGTAGTCAAATTTTAAAGTATATAACTCCGAGTGTCGTTATGTGGCGCACAAAAATTTAACCTTCCTTCAAAAGCTGCACACAGCTGATATTTTATGCGCACACAGCCTACAGAAAATTAGAGGGAACATTGATTGGGCCTTCTGTTTGCGGTAATGGACAGAATGGGCTTTTTTCCCCAAGTTTGGGCAATGGATGAGGGGGCTTTATACGAGACTGTTAGCCCGGTTGAAGGTGAATGGATGTTACTCCGAAGGGTTTGAAATGAGGAGGGGGACAAGACAGGGGTGCCAACTTTCGCCACTATTGTTTGCGCTGATGATAGAACTTCTGGCTCAGGCGATTCGACAAAATGGGGGAATTGGAGGGTTTCAGAGGGGGAGCCAGGAACATACTATTTCCCTATTCGCCAATGATATTTTATTGTATCTACAGGACCCATTGTGTTCACTCCCTGTGGTAGTGGTGGAACTTTAGTGATATGGGGGGCGGGGGGTATCTGACTTTAAAATGAACATTGAGAAAACAGAGGCACTAAACATCACGGTCGCGCAGGAGGCAGAGACGCAATTAAAAAGGCAGTTTCCATTGACCAGGGTTACTCATTCATTAAAATACCTGGGGATGCGGATCCCAGCAGCTTATGGTGAAATCTACCAGGCTAACTACCTACCACTGATGGCAGTTGTGAGCAAAGACCTGGATGGTTGGATGTGCTTGGAGACGTCATGGCTTGGCTGTACAGCAGCAGTGAAAATTAATATAGTCCGCAGTCCTGTATCTCTTTCAGATGCTAGTCATTCCAGTCCCAGTGGCCATACCTAGGAGACTACAACACAAGATCTTTCAATTTATTTGGAAACGTAAACTGCCCAGGGTATCACGGGACGTGATGTATCGTCCAAGGGACGAGGGTGACCTTAGGGTGCCAGACCTTGCAGCTTGCTATAAGGCCACGCAGATCCGGCATTTGATGGACTGGCAAGCACAAGGGGAAGAGAAGTGATTTGTGAAGCTTGAGGGAGCCTTATTAAGGCATGGGGGTTTGCATGTGTTACCGTAGACTGCTGCCGAAGACCGGGGAGAGCTTGGGAGTGTGTAATCCAAGCATGCAGCAGGTGGTGAGGGTGTAGGACCAAGCACGGAAGGTAGAAGGTCAAAGTAAGAGGGATAGATTTTCAGTCATGCCCCCTTGTGGGGTAGAAGGGAATTTTCTCCGGGTTGGGAGGGGAGGTTTTTGTGGCTTTTGAGGTCATTAAAGAGTTCAAATTGCAGGAGAGGTTAAGCAGGATTTGAAATATTTCCATCAGTTTTTGGATGATGGGGTTTTTGTGCCTTTTGAGGACCTTAAAGAGTTCAAATTGCAGAAGAGGGATTGATTTTATTACAGACAGGTGTTCCATTTCCTTATGGGGAAGCTGGGTAAATGAGGTTTGAAAAGGGAGTACACTGACTTAGAGTCAGGGTGGAATGAGAGGCAAATATCTAGGGGGCTGGTTTCAGCACTCTACAAGGTGGTAGGGACCGCCTTCCGCCCACTACCATACATGCACGAATAGGAAAGAGATTTGGGCTGTGATTTAACCCATAAGGGCTGGAAGCAAATTCTGGACCAGGTCAAACAGTCACCCTTGTCTATAGCATTTGGGAAAATAGCTATAAAATACTTATGAGGTGGTACTATATCCCGAAAGGCTTCAGAGGATGTTTCCCAGCTTCTCCCTGCTTGCTTGAGGAGCTACGGGGAAAGAGGAACCTTCTGGCATATCTGGTGAACTTGCCCCAAGATACAGGGATTTTGGAAGCAGATACGGGACTAGATTAGATCTGGTTAAAATGGATCCTGGAATCTTGGTGGGGAGGTAAGAGGGAGGGAAGGGACAAAGCTACCTTGGCATGTCTGTGTGCGGTGCGGTGTGCCATTGCTGCTAATTGGAAGCAGGTTGAGCCACCTGGTTTAGAGCAATGCGCAGAGAGAGTGAGGCACGTGGTGGCTATGGGGCACCTAACAGCAATTAGGCATCAACGAATGGATAGATATGGGATAGAGTGGGAAGCCTTATGTTGGGCTCGGGGGGGGGGATGGGGGGAAGGTTTCTTAATTGGGACCTGAGGGTGCTCTTATTGCCAGTGGATGGTCGGGGGGGGGGGAGGGGGAGCTATCAGGTTGACTAGTTGTTATTTTTGAAGAATGGGGAAAAGGGAGGGAGAGTTTGGTTCACTGACTTACCTGTTTCTAAGAGCTGTTCTACGCCCTCTTCTTTCCCAGTAGGTAAGAAATGTCCTACCAAACTTTCTTCCCCTAGGGGGAGAAGGTTTTATTCATCTTCTGCCCATCACACAGATGTTTCCAAACAGAGGAAACATCGCCCTGGTCTGAAGAATCCAAACTCTCACCAAGCTCACCAAACCCAGCATCTGCAGGGTTTCTGATTAATCACATATTTTTTTGTGTCTTTTGGTGTTTAGAGCCTGCAGTTGGCTTCTTCTCAGTAGAAGCCTTCCACTGCTTCATTCTAAACTCTAGGCATGGATTTCTTTTCACAAGACATCCATTTTTCTCTGTTATACGAGCTCTTAGGATGTTCATGCCTATAGGTCACAGCTTCTCCTCTTCTTTCTGCTAGGGAAAGAGGTTTAACAACTATCAAACGATAGTTTTCTGTACCAGCATGAATTTTTCCTTTCTACAGACTTACCACATTGTAAGTCTCCATTCAGCTCCATCTTCTCTACCCTCTTATCAAGCATTTCCCCTGTAAGAGTGGTACTATTACACTGGAGGGCTTCTCTTCAGCCCTTCAAGTTTTGTCACTATTCCAGTGTGGAGTTTTCCTCTCTGAGTTAACTCCTTCTTTTTTGCTTTGGGGCAGCTTTCAGACAGGTCCAGAGTTTTCTTACTCCTGTTCTGTCTGTTTTTTAACAGGAAGTTTCTTTCTGATGTCTTACTAGCAGCTGCCCATGCAGGAGCCCTAGTGATTAGACCACTGGTTCTTCCCCACAAGCATCCAGAGTTGTCCTCCACTATATTCTTTCTGGCCTTAGTAGTGACTCCAAGACAGTGGATTCATCTTTCTTGGCAAATCTTATCACTACAGGCTTCTCAGATTGTTTTCTATTCTTGCCATCTCCAATTCCCTTGGGTTTGGCAGCATAGTTGACCTAGGTACTGGGCAGCCAGTTCTATCTCCTAATTCTCCTGCATTATGCTCTCTGCAATCTTACAGAGAAGCTTTCCACTATGGGCCCTTGCTAGAGAGCATTAGGATTTCCTCAAACAGCTGCCCTAGATGGTTGGAAAAGGCTCCCTCAGTCATGCCCCTCATGACTGGAAGGGTTCTTCCTACCCTACTATCTCCTTTCTGAAGCAAAGGACATGGGCCTTCTCTTACGTGAAAGCTTAAAGAGTTGTTCAATTCCCTCGTTTGGTCCTCAGGATTCCCACCGGGAATATGCTCTCTTTTTCCTTGCAGCTCGTCCTCATGGTATCCTAATCCTTCATGGACAGCGCATATTTAGCTAAAGAACGCATGATACCTTTTTTGCCCCTCATGTAGGTCAACATGGTATCTCATTCCTATGCGTCTTCTGTCCATTTACCATGCCAGAGTTCTGGAGGACTCGGGACTTGCTGCCTGCAGATTGATATTATCCTCTGCTTTTCACGTAACCATCCTGGTTATTTCACTGACTAGCATTCATGCAGCAATCTAGTCTGTTCTTTGTCAGGGAGATTTTTCCCCTGACTTTTTCCATCATAACCAGGGGGAATAGATTCTCTATATATCTTCTCAAGTAGGTTGCACCTTCTTGTTATTAGATGAATCTTTCCTCTTCACATCTCCTATGTGAATATACTTTCTATAGGCATATCTCTGCTTAATTGCAGACACTTATATATGTGATAAGGAAGCTTATCATAGTTCAGGAGGGAGCTATAAAAGAGGTGAATTGGCTTTGAACAAGCAACCTGTCTTTGCTGGTAGAAATACTAAAACAGAATGTTTTCATAAAAGACTACCAGTCCCAGAATGCACCAGGTTTCAAACAGCCTCTAGAAGAGCTGAAGTGGGGAAACGTGTGTTCAATCAGGAGAGCTATGAGGTAATCCCCAATCACTCATCTCCAAGGGCAGGGCTTGATTCAGCACACCTGGGCTGTGCTAGGGTGGAGTGTCCCTCTAAGCACTTTAAAAGTAAAAGATATTCTACACAGAGACAGAACGGTGAGAACCAGGAGAACGGTGAGAATAAGGAGATCCAGAAACCGAAGCCATTGGAGAAAGAAGAGAGAGGACTACAACAGCAGAAGCAACGCAGAAGGAAGAGAAAGACATCTTGGAGGTCTAAAGAAGGAACCCACAGCAGTACGTGTGTTAGGAGTGATTCCAGAGGCAAGCATACTCCATTGGACTGGAGGAAGCCAGAGGAGTGGGGTTATAGAGCCAGGAATTCCCAGATGGCACCTTTGAAGGAGATGGCTGCATTTGGAAGGGGCCCTAAGACCAGTGCAAGAAGGTATGTGAAGAGAGACCCAGTGTCCAGGGATCTTGATTGGAAGGCTAGACATAAAAGCTGGACTACTTACTGGCCAGGTTACCTGGAGAGGAAACCTAACAGCAAGGAGATCACAGGTATGAACTTTGATCTATGCCCTAGCTCTTCATCAGGAAGGCAACAGGGAAACAAATATTATCCTGAGAGTGATCAATTAAGGAATTCCTCTGAGCCAGACCATGATACTGATTCCATGATATTTGAGGAAGAAGAAGATATAGCAAAGGACCCGTTGGAATACATGGATTGCTCTCTGTCTAGGCTGCTGTTTTAAAGTACTTTCTCACTAATGCAAACAACCACCAAAAGGAACTGTAACTTGTTCTTTTATCTACCCAGAAAAGTCTCTGCAAGAAAGCTTTAGGGTAGGATTGAGCCACGTAGAGAGAGTGAACCAGCAAAGGGGTTTGCAGCTGGCTAATTATTGGTAATTGAGCCAGGCACAAGTGCACGTGAGCTCTAGAAGGAAACTTCTTCCTTGTGTGTGTGAATAGAAGAAAGTTATCCTTGATAAAGAACAGGTTTTTTTTCCTACTTTTGGGTTTGTTTTTGCCTTTTGAAGCACTGCTAAGAAGGGCATTGGCAGGAACCATCAAAAAGACCTTTTCTGTTTCCCAGCAAGGTCTTTATTGATTTATTGCTTAAGAAGTTCAGTTACCTTATAACATGTTTTGTTTTTCCTGAGTACAATATTTGAAGCAAGTGTCCTTTTGTGTTACCAAGTAAATCTGTGTGGGAGAATTAACCCCATGAATAAAATCTGTTTTTCTTTGCTTACATTATTTTGTGAACGGCTGATTCTGGTATGAATGAACTGAAACCCCCACAATCCTTTGCAAGTCATAATAATATTTTTGCCTTTGCCAAGACTGTGGACTTTCAAGACCAGCGCCCCCGTTTACATATATAGGCCTATATATTCATATCTATATATAGATATATAGATGTATATGTCTGTCATTTGTGTGTGTATATGTTTTGCCCTTCTATATCTCACTATAGATATATATTCTTTTATGTCTATCTATATATGTATATGTATATATATGTGTGTATATATATATATATATATATATATATATGTGCATCTGTCGAGATATTTATTATAGGTAGATATGTATTTACATACTTATCTATCTGACTGTCTATGCTCATATAGATATATATGTCTCTATATGATTCTGACAGTTGGGCTCTACCCATACCATGCTGTCCCAGCATGTTTGGGGTACTACACACACAACCACTCCAGTGGTAGTTAACAACTTTTCTACCATAACCTTAAAGGTTTATGTACCCCTGAAGCTCTCCATGTTCCAGTATCTTTCCTACCTGACATCAGTTAGGAAAGACATTGCAGATCTTCAGTTATTCTGAGGCTAACGCCTCCGGCATCTGTCTTTTCTTTTGGGATATAAGGGTTTTCCATACCCCTTCTTCCCACAAGGACTAGGCCTGTTTGTCCAAATCAGTCAGCCTTTTCCTCTTTTTGCTCCTATGAGTGAGCCACTCTGTAGCCAAAAGAGTTTGGGCTTTTTTCATAAAGCTTTCCGCTGACGGCTTACAGTTTTTGTACTACCCCAGTTTACCCCTGGGGTTACCTCTTACCTTTCAGAATTCTGACCTCCTTGAGGTTCCTCTACTGGATCCCCAGTAGATCTCATGAACCTCCATACTTTTGTACAATCCTGTTAGGGGAGGTCCATATTGCAATATTTCATTTTCAATATATTTGATGATAATTGTCATCCACACAAGGACTTCTTGTCTGCAGTCCTATGCTAGGTTAGCTGTCTTCTACAGCACCTTTCTGTTTCAACTCCTTCCCACCATCCTGAGGATGCCTGGCCATATGAGGTGTAGCATGTTCCAATCCATAACATGCTGGGACTCCAGGCATCTTAGCTTGGGAGTCCCCATATGTGAAGACTCATTCCTGCTTGTTCCTGGAGATAGCACAGTTACTTACCTGTAACAGGTGATCTCTGGGAACAGCAGGAATAAGTCTTCACAACCCACCCACCTCCCCTAGGAGTTGTATTCTCTATCTCTATCTTTCCTTTCTCTCTCTCTCTTTGTCTCAGCTTTAAAACTTAACTGAGGAGAGGCAGTTGGGAAAGGCGGGAAGGCAGCACGCAGGCGTGGTGGGATGCTTCCAAAAGCTTTCTGATTGGACGCTGGGAAGCGTTCCCGCGCAGGCTCCGTCGGTACCGACGTACCCCATATGTGAAGATTTATTCCTGCTGTTCCCAGAGATCACCTGTTTACAGGTAAGTAACTGTGCTAAAACCCTCGGCCCAGTGTGCAGCGGCGGCCAAGAGAGCAAATAGAATGCTAGGTATCATAAGGAAAGGAATGGAAAATGAAACAAAAGATATTATAATGCCTCTATATCGTTCCATGGTGAGACCGCACCTTGAAATACTGTGTGCAATTCTGGTCGCCGTATCTTAAAAAGGATATGGCGTTATTAGAAAAGGTTCAGAGAAGAGCCACCAAAATGGTAAAGGGGATGGAAGGATACTCCTATGAAGAAAGGCTAAAAAGGTTAGGGCGCTTTAACCTGGAAAAGAGACGGCTGAGGGGAGATATGATAGAAGTCTATAAATTAATGAACGGGGTGGAACGGGTAAATGTAGATCGATTGTTTTACGTTATCAGAATATAGAAAGACTAGGGGACATGCAATGAAGCTACTTGGTAAACTATTTAAGACTAATAAAAGAAAATATTTTTTCACTCAACGTGTTATCAAACTCTGGAATTTGTTACCGGAGGATGTAGTAAAGGCTATTAGTGTAGCTGAGTTTAAAAAAGGTTTGGACAAGTTCCTGGAGGAAAGGTCCATAAACCATTATTAAGAAGGGACCCAGGATATCAATGCTTGACCCAGTACAAGCATTGTGGAACCTGTGTCTTTTGGGGAAACTGCTAGGTACGTATGACCTAGATTGGCCACTGTTGGAAACAGGATACTGGGCTTGATGGACCTTGGTCTGACCCAGTATGGCATATCTTATGTTCTTTTCTTCCTCCTTTCTATCATCGACCCTCTCGTCTTTCTCTCCCTTTCCACTCTCCTGGTCTGATCACCTTTGTATCCATTTCACTTTTCAATATTTCCCAATAACCGCATCTCAGATCACTCTCACCCAAGGATCCACTGCACCTTTCTATACTCGTGCCCTCTCTACACACAGCCTAGAGCACTTCCCCTCAGCCAAGGATGTTTTCCCACTAGATCTCCCCTCTCTTCCAGTTGAAATGTAGGCTAACCTTTGCTTTCAGTCATTATCCTCTACTCTTTACTCGATTGCTCTACTCTGTCCACACGGCTGCTATGTCAGGAACAATCATCCATGGTTCACCAGGGTCTTCTGCTATTTCGTCGGCAGCTCCACCTTTCCGAGTGTGGAGAAAACACCGTTCCCCCTCTTCCCTCCAGCGCTTTAAGGATACTCATCATTTCTACTGTTCCTTAATTCACAAGCCAAGAAAGATTACCATGCCACACTGATCGCCTCATCCAGTAACTCTTCTCGTTGTCTGTATTCCATTTTGACCACTCTGTCTAAGCCCCATCCACTTCTATTGCTTCTCTTTCTGAACCCATCTTCTATGATAAAGTTTCATCTCCTGGGGCTACTTTCCTGAATTGCCCTCCTCCCCAGTCTCTTCCATCTCTGCACTCTTCCCCAACCTCTGCGATCCCCCACTCCCCCCCCCCCATTCCTCTCTTTCTCACTCTTGGTCGTCCTTTGCACAAGTCTCCTCTGTTGAGGTCATTAATTTTTTCAAGTCCTCTCATAAGACAACATCTCCCACTGATCCAATCCCCTCCTGGCTCGCTGCTCCTTCCCTAGCCTTCCTCCCTCTTATTCTGTCCATCCTTAATAACGGTCTATCCTCTGGCAACTTCCCTTTATCCTGGAAGCACGCCACAGTCTGACCTATTCTGAAGTCCTCCTCCCTAGACCTCTCTGTTCTAGCTCACTATTATCCTGTCTCTACCCTTTCTTTTCTCTCTAAGTTACTTGAGAAATTGGTCTTTGCTCAGCTTTCTTCTCATCTTGATTTTATTAATGCCCTTCACACCCATCAATCTGGATTCCACCCTGGCCACAGCACAGAAGCTGTCGTTTCTTTTCTCAGCAAACTCCACCAGTCACATGACCAGGGTGATATTTCGGTGGTGGTTTCCCTTGATCTTTCTTTAGCCTTTGATCTTGTTGATCACATCACCCTACTCCCTTGGTTACATGACTTTGGCCTCCGGGGCACTCTTTTTAATTGGTTTTGCTCTTTTCTAACGCAACAATCTTTTTCAGTGTCAGTTAACACCTCATTCTCCTCTACTTTACCTCTTCACTGTGATGTCCCTCAAGGCTCTGTTCTTGTCCCCCTTTTGTTTAACATCTTTCTCATTCCCCTGACCTTTCTTATACAACAACATGGAATATCTGCTTATTTTTACGCAAATGATATTGTACTTTTTCATCACACTAGTCCACTTACTCCAGACTTTTCCTTTCTCAACTCTTGTCTTTCTAGTATCTCTGCCTTGCTGTTTGATAATCACCTAATAAACCTGTGGCAATTTGGATCACATTTGGTAGTCTGCTCCCACTCTAGCTCCCCTTCTTCCCAGTTCTCCCATCCCACTCGTTGATTCCCTACACTATCTTGATGTTGTTCTTGATTCATCATTGTCTTTCAGTGCCCACCTTTCATCTCTGATTTGTCGTTGCTCTTTCTTACTTCATCAGATGTGTGCTATCCATCCTCTCCTTTTTGACCACTTTGCTTCTCAGTCCTGTCATTTCCAAATAGATTACTGTAATACCGTTTACCTTGGTCTCCAAGTTACACCACTTATAACTTATTTGAAATGCTGCTGCTTGTGTCCTTTAATTTAATTTAATTTAATTAGCAGGTTTTTATATACCGCAACTTCCATAGATCAGCTGCGGTGTCCTTGTCTTTGCCTCCTGTTTTGAACATATTACACCACTCTTTATTCGCTATCACTGGCTTCCTGTAAAATTTTGCATTCAGTATAAACTACTCACCCTGGTACACAACGCATTCCACTACGGTTCTCTCCGCTATCTTTCTGATTCCTTGTTCCTCCATTCCCCTCACTATGCCCTCCATAGCATTCATGTTAATCGTCTGCACCTCCCTTCAGTCTCCCAAGCCCAGTTAACGTCTACTTGATCATCAGCTTTCTACTTTATGGCTCCCGCATCCTGGAACTCCCTTCCCTCTGCCCTCAGACTGGAGCCTTCTTTTACCAAATTCAAATCTCTTTTAAAGACCACCTTTTCAAAGTTGCAGTCGACCTGCCAGTCCCCTAATCTGCTGTCTACCAGTTCCTTCCTACTCCCCATGTTTTCCCCTCCTTTTCTGATATGATTGGTTTATCTGTCCTATGATTTTATAATACAATACTTTGTATGATTGGTTTATCTGTTCTGTGATTTTATGGAGTTCTTTTCAACTTCTTTGCTTTTATTTATTTATGGTTTTAATTTGTACACCACCTTGCTAGCTCCTCTGAAAGGTGGTTAAGCAAATGTAATAAGCATAAATATAAACTGGCCACACATCATCCATGCGGAAACTGAAAATTGTCCCCAGGCCTTATCTTGTCTAAATAGCAACCTGCACCCACCTGCATGGTGTTCTTATTATTGAGGGAAAGGAATGTGCTGTTGGTTCTCGTTTCCTGTATGTTATATTACAAAGAGAGAGTTTATCAGCTGCATGTCTTGTGACTGTGGTATTAAATTCTTAGGGCTCATTCGTGGAGTATGTTTTCTTTCTTGAAGCTCATAGTTGCTGTTGAGCGAGAGGAGATCCCTCGGCTCCAGGCACTTTATGAGAGAGGTCTACAGAATAATGTCAGAGGCCTGAAACTGATCAATGCAAAGGAAATCCGAGACAGAGAGCCCTACTGCAGGGTAAGTGCCTAATTGCCATGTCTTTTTTTAAGCAAGGTGGAAGGGGCTTTTTTATTTTCCTCAACTGGTAGTTTCTTTTCAGCACTTCAAAAGAAATGCAGTATTTTCTCTCCCATTAGAATCACTTTAATGTTATAATGTAATGGAGTTCTCCCAGTGAAATCCTATATACACTAGAGCATAATAAATTTGCAGTAAAGTATCTTCAGGTGAATCCTAAGAGTTTCTCAAATCTTATATCCTAAGGCAATATTTTTCAACCCTAACAGTCACGTTCTCGGGATGTCTATGCTGAATATGCACATGCGAGATCTGTATACATTGGATATCCAGGGTATGCAAATCCATCTAATGCATATTAATTGTGGCAATCCCTGAAAACCAGACTGGCTAGGTATGCCTCCAGGGTTGGGAAACACTGGCCTAAGGCAAAATAATATAGAAGAGTGTAGGAGGCAGGGGAGGGTAGAAGTGGATTATAATCTTTCTTGTAGTTCTTGCCCTCTCCCCCTACCTTGTAGTTCTTTGCAAAGATGGTGTATCAAATTGATTAAACATTGTCTGTGGAATTCATTTTTATGTAGTAGTAAATTAACCAGCTTTTCTAGTTTTATGACACCACTGAAACTTCTGAAAAGCAATGACATATGTCCCTGAGGTAGAGAGCTAACTATTTCAGTCGAAGGCATTCTGAGCTCATTTTGTATTTGTGTAGGCTCCACTTATGTTTGTGATATGTTATGCATTTAGGCTTATGGTAGCCAACAGATTCTGAAGAGGAGCTGCAAGGCAAATGTAGAGGCTTAAAAAAAACACCCCAGGTTGTGGGGCTAGTTATTTTTTCTTTTGGAACTGATAGCCTATCTGATTGACCTGTGCAGTCTTGACTGAAGTGCAGACTATTAGCAATTGCTTCAGAAGGGTTTATCAAAAGGGGGAAAGGGGGATGAGTACTGCTGAAAGCACTGACAAAAGGACAGTTCCATGAAGTTTGGGGCAGGCACAGCTGCTGTGGAGAGAGACAAGAAATAAGATCAGGTTGGAAAGAGGATCTGCAGCAGAAGTAGTGAGTCAGATAATATCCTATTTATATGCTTGGGAGAGGAAAGTAGAGGGTCCCCATCAACTATAGCAGTGATCAGAGAAATCTCTTCTCTCAGATACAAAGAAGGGACTTAAACCTGCTAACCATCAAATCTAGGCCTCCTCCAACCCAGATAGCGGGGTGGTGCGCCACCCGCACAGGGAAGATCTTCAAATGACTCCTAAAAATCAAACCTTTTCTGCTAGAATGTGCCTCATTGTCACATTCACGTTCCTTTAAATAAAAAGTGAGACTGAGGCTAGAGCAGGGACATGCCTTTTCTCCATTTAAATATGGTTTGACTCTCACTGCTTTCTTACAGCCACCAGTGTTGCTTGCTTTCTGCTTCTGTACATACAGAGGCTCTTTCCCTTAGTGACAGTTACGCTCATAGCAGAACTGAGTGCCATTCAGTGAAGCTGAAGCTTTGCCATTACTTTTTCTGACTTTGCTCTGTGCTGTTTTAGGGTCTGATGGCCATTAATTCTCCATACACTGGCATTGTGAACTATAGACAGGTGGCTCAGTCCTATGCTGAGGACTTTCAGGCAGCTGGGGGATCTGTCCAAATGGAATTTGAAGTAAATACTATTGACATGGTGAAAGAGAGTCCTTCAGGAAGTGATGAAGGTAAGTGAGCACCCTACCTGCCCCATGTCTTCAGGCATTCCCATGAGCATTTATTGAGGTGCAGTTATTTTTTGCAAAAGACATTGTACGAATCAGCTCTGCACATAGGTGAACTAAATGCTATTAGTTACTGAGCTGCTTTGCATGATTTTGCTGCACAGAAGCCCAGTAAATATTGATTAGAGTACAATTTTGCATGTGGCAAACTACATGCAAAACTTTACTCCACAAAGGGGAAAAATTTCACAAAAACCTCTTTGTGCAATAAAACAGCAAATGGCACCTGCTATCACGAATAATGCTCACTGTGTTCCAGTTATATATATAATTTGCATGCAAAGTTGTTTTTGCTAATTTTTTTCTCCCTTTATTACCTCGGTCTCTAGGTAAGTTAATAGTAAAGTGTGCCAAAAGTTCTTACCACAGTAAATACTGTTTTTTTTCTTCTGGAGATCTACTTTTGTTACATATTAACATTTTGCACTTAGGAAGGGAAGAGACTGTGAGAGTAGTGAGCAACATTGTAAAGTAGGAGTCAGCACCACCTAGCACCAGCTCCAGGCAACATTTAACCAGGCAGCAGGCCCCAGGGCACTTAGAGCCAAAGAGCAGCACCTTAAGGAGGCAGTATACACTACCCTCTGCAAGGCCACCTCCGTTTCTGGCCACTGGGGGGAGAGAGAGAGAGAGAGAGAGAGAGTGTGTGTGTGAAACACAAGAAAGATACTGCTATGAGAACCCATGCTTAGAAGAAAGAGAGAGAGAGATTTCTAGGAGAACCCCAACCTGAGGGGAAGACAGACAGTAAGAGGGCAAGTGCTGCAGGAGAGAGAGAGATAGAAGAGAGAGCCAGGGCTAACCTTAACCTGCTTCTCCCCTCCCCTGCCTCCATTTTGTTAGTCCTATACTGCAGCATCGTCCAAGTACATGTGTCTTATTTGGCAATCTTACTCAAAACATTGCTGAACTCCTGGTACAATAAGTGGCATTGAACTAATAAAGGAAAGGGCCCTTAGATCAATTTCTTTGTTTATGATAAAATCAGATACACTGCTTAGAAGCAGAAAAGGCAGATAGGTGCAATATCGCTAGTCTTGCTCATGGTTTCTCAGACTTGTCTGGTGGTCCAATAGTTAACTGGGTTTTAGGATATTCATGCTGACTCCAGGCGGTTTTGAATGAAGCTTGTTGGTGTCAGATCACAGTCCTGCTTCCCTGACCTGGAAGTATAAAGAAACAGGAGAAAACCTCCAGGTCAAAAAAAAGGTACCTATCCTGTATGCACAAGGGAAAGCAGATGAAACCCTTCCTCCATTCCGCCTTCCAGCAGCAGCCCAAAGCTTTTAGACCATTTTGCATATCTAGTCAACAGCCAGTTATTTTTCTGGTTTGTATTGCAGGACTTAAATACCCCGTTGTCATTAGAAGCTCAAAGGTAAGATTCAAACAAGTCAGCCCAGTGTTCAGAAAGTGCTTTGGCTGATTTCTTTTTGCTGTCCTAAAGTTCATGTCAGATGGCAAGTAACCGAGCAGCAATACAGTTGCATGTTCAGTGAACTGAGGTGAAAACGATGAAGCTTCCAACATGATCACCAAATAACAATGAACAACATTACTATATACAAAAAATAAAATCAAAATATAAATGCTCTCTCAATACACAAATATACAAAAACTTTATCAAATTTCAAGTAAACAATTTACCTACAAACCATTTACTCAATCCACACACAAACCATTCACTCAATCCACACTCAAACCATACAATAAAAACATACATAGCACGACTCGGACCCAAAAAATTCCAAAAGTGATAGCTTAAATCCAAAACACTATGAGTCGAAAACATTTATATAACAAAACTCAATACAGCAATACCAAATATATTTTACATAATTAAGATTTTATGATAGAGGTTGATTTAACTGCGGCTTTCAGTCTAGCTGATCATGATATCCTGTTGGCTGTTCTAGACCACGTGGGGGTTTCCGGAATAGTCCACAAATGGTTCTCGGGCATTTCTAAAGAATAGATTGTACCAAGTTCAGATCAGTGCTGATGGTTCTGAGAAGTGGAGAGTTGGCTGGAGGGTTCCACAAGGATCTCCACTTTCCCCACTCCTTTTTAATGTTCTTATGATTTCTTTAAGCTGATTTCTTAATCAGGTTACTTTTAAATTTTATATTTAATGTGGATGACATTTCTATTTTATTGGCCTTTCCTTAATCGACAAGTGATTTTTATTTAATAATAAGTGAAACATTACAGCTGTTAGAGAGATGGGCAAGAATTTTGCGTCTACAATTAACATGTTAAAAACAAAGGTTCTTTGCTTCAATATTACTAAACTACTTCCTGGTTTATTGGTAGAGGCACAGGATCTGTTAAATCTTCATGACGATCCAGTCCTCCTTGTTCTTGGGGTTTTGATAGATGAAAATCTATTGTTTGAGGCCTATATTAGTTTAGTTGTATCTAAATCATTTTTTGACTACACCAATTGTGTAGACTTAAACCATATTTTTCTTTTGGTAATTTTCGACTTCTAGTGCAAAGCATCATCCTCGCCTATTTAGATTATAGTAATATGCTGTTTCTAAACTGTTCACAATGGCAGGTGACGTGTTTATAATTTTGCCAAAACACTGCAGCTCAACTTATATTTGGAATTTACAGATAAACAGTGATGACCCCCTCTACTTTGTGAGTTGCATTGGCTTAAGGTTTCTAAACTGATTTATTTTAAGTTCCTTATTGTTCCCTCCAGTCCAATCCAGACTCGTGAGTTATCTTGCCCCACCAGCAGCTTGGAGACTGAGCATGCCAAGTCTTGATGATGTCACAGTACTTAGGCAGCTGGCACCTTATACCAGACTCAGTATTCTCAGTCTCCAAGCAGCTTGGGAGCAGATTTCAGTGTAGTCTGAACTCCACTGAAGAGTTACAATAAGGAATAAGAGAAAGGCAGAGCTGGTGGTTTTGCATGGGAGGGGGGGAAGATAAAGGGCTCAATTGGACACAGTGGCCCATTAAATTTCTGCAAAAAAAAAATAAAAAAGCATCACGGAAACATTCAGATTGCCGCATTGTCTGTGTGAGGCCCGGTGCTCAGCGGCAGCTCCCAATCCCTTGAATGGGTGAGGAGCCTGCCGAGGGCAACAGAGTTGGCAGTCCCCTGAAACCAGCAGGACTCCCATCCAGATCTGAGGCCAGAAGGATCAGTTTGTGGGTTCCAGAATTTTTGGTGAATTTAACTGTGGAAGAAAGGCCCGCCCTCTCCCTGATAGCAGTCCAATTCCGCTGGGGAGCTAAACCAGCCAGCCTCGCAGCGGCTGGTCAGGGCTTCAGTGATAAAGTTTAGAGTGAGACAGGCGCATTGCTGTCTGGCAGCCGATGGATTGGTGCATTTACGTAGGCACCATTTTGTTTTCGCTGCAACTCAGAGGTTTAGGCACATGCAAGGGGCAGCTGGGTAAGTATAAATCGGACTCTAGGGTGTCTCCATTGCATTTTTCCAATCGATCGCAGGCCGCTTTGGGAGTCTTTGGGTTGAATAGAATGCTGGCGAAGCCCATGTTTGGCCTACGGCTCCCATCAGGGCTCCCTCTCAACCATGAGGTTTTGCCACGATTGTGAGATGGAATCCTGAACGTTGGAGGATGGCCTGACAGACGATAAGAGTGTGTCTGCAGGAGTGGGGGCTGCATCAGTATTTTCAGCCCTCTGATCACCTGTAGTTTTGGAAGGAATGGTGGCCATGTTAGAAGAGTTGGGTAGTTCCTCAGACAGCAGAAACCTTGGACTCCATGGGTTTAGCTCAGAGGCCCTCCACATCTAAAGAATTGCCTTCAAAGCCAATCCCTGGGCTTTTTTCCCCAGAGTTGATTTTTGTATGTTTTATGTTTATTTAAAATTTTATATACCGCCCATTACATAAGCATCTGGATGGTTTACAAACAAAATAAAATTAAGAATTAAAAAAATGCTGCAGAAAGGGAAAAGGAACGCCATAAAAACTTTTAAAAGGATGGGGAGAGGCAGAGATAGAAAGGGAAGGACAGAACAGCAGGTAAAGAAAGAAAGACAGAGAACAACAATGGGGAGGGAGGGTAGAAAGGGGGTACTAAGGAGACGTGTCTTCGGGGAGGGAGAGGGACGGGGGGAGGAAGTAGCGGAGCTATAGGTCAGCGAGGAGGATGGGAAAGGAGTGGGGGAGGGAGAAGGAGGTCGAAGGCTGTGCAGAAGAGATGAGTTTTCGGTTTTGCTTTAAAGGATTTAAAAGAGGAGTCTAGACGAAGGGCGGGAGGGAGCGAGTTCCAAAGTCTTGGGCCAAGGAAGTAGAGAGCTGAGGACCGGGTGGATTCCAAGTGAACCTGGGACGGGGAGGGAAGGAACATGTGGTTGATGTGAATGGATCGAAGAGAGGGGTGTGGAGGTGAACCTGATCGGCGAGATAAAGAGGGGTACCGGTGTGGATAGCCCTATGAACAAAAATGAGGAACTTGAACTGTATCTGATAGGTGATGGGGAGCCAGTGCTGGTGCAGTAGAAGAGGAGTGACGTGATCAAAGCGGGAAGTGTGAGTCAGGATACAGACAGCAGTATTTTGAACGTGTTGCAGACGAAGGAGCTGGAACTGAGGGAGACCGGTCAGGGAAACGTTACAATAGTCAAGACGTATGAGGCAAAGCAGGGGAGAAGACCTCTCAGGGTTGGAGGAGATACAGCTGGGGAAGACAATAAGGGAGCCCTTGCCCAAGTCAAAGTGCCTGGCTAGTGAGCTCTGGGAGGATGCAGACTCCAAGGGGTCAGAAACCCGGGAAAGGGTTCAGCGGATATATGAGGGGAATCAGCTTCAAATGAATTAGAGGAGGGGAGATCTCACAAGACAAAGACCCCCAAATGGTACACGTGTTCCGTCGCAAAGTGCTAGCAGCGCTGATTTCCCATTCTCTGGAGGCACTTAATATTCCTCAGGGGGTGGCACTGGATGAAGAGCCACTAGAGGGACCCCCTGTTTCAAGCTGCCAGAAAGGCACAGACAGTCTTTCCCATTTACAGGGTGATCTGACAGATGATCCAGGACAAACGGGAGGTGCCAAGGCTGGCCTGAAGAATATTTATTTATTTATTTATTTATTTATTTGTGCGCTTTTCTATACTGCCCCTTCCAGAGATCAGGGGCGGTTTACAGAGAACATGGTAAACATCAATTACATAGAACATTTTTGAGCACATAATAACTATTTTACAGAGAAAATATTAACTATTTTACATAGATTGAGCACATATTCATTATCAGTCCATTCCTAATTTCCGCTCCCGTCTCAACACATTTTTTCTCTGCTGCTTTTAATCTTTTCCAGTGATTTCTGCTTCTCCTATGATTTGCTCCTATTTGCAATCTATCTTCTCTATCCTGACCTTCTTTTTCTCCTATCCTTTTTAAGAAAAAGTATTTTTTTAAAGTATTGTTATTTTCCTTTTCTTTTTAATCATTTTATATATTTTATAGTTTTATTGTAAACCGCCTCGATGTAATGGGGGGCGGTATATCAAGTGATTATAAACAATAAACAATAAATAAACAATAATTTACAGAGAGCAGGACAAATATGCAAATATGCAGACCATGGTGTGGCTATTCCCTCTGCCGGAGCAGGAAAAGGATCAGCTTCAGTCGCCTAAGGTAGACGCGCTGGTGTTGGTGGTAGCCAAGAAGACCACCATCCCTGTAGAGGGGTGGGGGGGGCGGCCCTCATGGATGTGCAGGACCAGAAGCTGGAGACCTTGCTGAAGCAGGCTTTTGATATCAATGCAATGTTGCTGCAGATGTGGAGCCTATGTGGACAGGGCCTGTTTACGATGGGCGCAAGAGATAAGAGATGGTGATGTGGATGGCCAGCGAGTATTTTCTGAGGCGGCTAAACTGGAGTCCAGGGCAATGTACCTCACCAACGCCTTTTATGATCTAATTCAGGCCTCTTCCAACAGCATGGCCTTGGTGGTAGCGGCACCCCATTTTTTGTGTTTGAGAAATTGGTCTACACATGTGTCCTCCAAGACCCAGTTGGGTAAGCTCCCATTCAAGGGTAAGCTCTTGTTTGGGGAAGCGCTGGATAAGTTGATAAAGGACTTGGGGGACTCAACGGAGGGCAGCTTCCCAAGGATAAGCCGAAGCCAATGCAGGCAGCGACAGTCCCGCGATTTTCGTCACTTCAGAGCAGTTTGATTTGCATCCTTCCAGAGAGGCCACTAGCCATCCCGGTGGCAGGCATTTCGTGGCTCCAAAAGAACCAGCCGATGTTATTACACCACTTCCTCCTTGGCTGCCAAGAAGCCGCAATGAAACAAGGAAAGGCCAGGATAGAGTGGTTCCGGTGGGGGGCTGACTCCAGGACTTCTACTCTGCCTGAGTCCAGATCACATCCGATCAGTGGGTGCTGGAGGTGGTCCGTGAGGGATATGCGCTTGAGTTCACGCGGCCCCTTCGGGAAGCTTTCTTAAGATCTCCCTGCAGGGCACCCAGAAAGGTGGCGGCTGTGCGGGACGCTCAGTTGGATGCAGTGGTAGAGGTTCTATCTGACCAGTACAACTGTGGTCGATACTCCATTTATTTCATGGCTCCCAAGAAAGAGGGGGCGTTTCAACCCATCTTGGATCTCAAGCATGTAAACTGTGCCTTGTGCATGGCCTAGTTCCACATGGAGACTCTTTGGTTGTCATAGTGGCAGTCAGGGAGGGCAAATTCCTTATGGCCCTCGATCTAATGGAAGCGTATCTGCACATTCTGATTCGACCCAAACACCAACGATTTCTGCAGTTTGCGGTGCACATGGATCACTTTCAGTTTTGGTCCCTGCCCTTCAGCCTAGCGTCCACGCCACGGACCTTTACCAAGGTCATGGTAGTGGTAGGTGCAGCATTACATTGGAAAGGCATTCTGATGGATCTGTACTTGGATGATTGGCTGGTGCGAGCAAAGTCCCTGGAAGAGAGTAGGAGAGCCACAGATTGAATAATCAGTTATCTACAGTGGCTCAGCTGGTGTGGTCCCACTGATCACAGATGCCGCCAGCCTTATGGGCTGGGGAGCAAACTGCGAGGGTCAGACAGCAAAGGGCCGCTGGAATCAGGAGCAAATATGTGTGGTCCATCAGTTGATTGGAGATGAGGGTGGTGTTCCTGGCCTTGAAGGTGTTTGGACGCTCCTTCACGGGAAGGTGGTCAGAGTATTTTCAGACAATGCCATCATGGTGGTTTACATCAATCGTCAGGGAGGCATCAGAAGTGTGCTTCTTGCAGACGAGGTGACTCTGCTGTTGATCTTGGCAGAGGCAAATCTGCAAGCTCTCTCCGCGACTTATGCAGATGGCAAAGAGAATGTACAGGAAGACTGTCTCAGCTGATACCGCCTGGATCCGGCCAAGAAATCCTTCAACGCGGTGGTGTTTGCCCAGCTGGTCAGGCACTGGAGGCAGCCGATTATGGATCTAATGGCAACTTTCGAGAACATGAAAGCGTCTCAGTTCTTCAGCAGACAATGAGAGTGGATGTCGGAATGCCTGGATACGTTGGTGCAGACATGGCCAGTGGAGGATCTCCTGTATGTTTTTCCTTCGTGGGTGCTCATTGGGCACCTAGTGCAAAAGATTGAGGCTCATCAGGGGCTAGTGGTGTTAGTCATGCCAGATTGGCCACAGTGGCAATAATATGCGGATCTCATCAGGCTAATGATGGATCATCCATGGCACCTGCCAGCACGAACCAATTTCCTTTCACAGGGTCCTAGCTTAATGCCTCAAGTGGATCCATTCTCACTTTTGGCCTGGCACTTGAGAGGGCGTGGTTGAGGAAGCGGGGATATTCAGCTCCCATTATTATGATGTTGTTGAAGGCGCACAAACGTTCCACTTCTCTGTCATATGTCTGCATGTGGAGAGAGTTTGAGGAGTGGTGTTCGACTCATGGATGCTGGCCCTTGTTGGCGTTGCTTCCTAATATTCTGGTTTGGAGTAGGGGTTGACCTGTAGTTCACTGCAAATGCAGGTGGCAGCACTAACCTGTTATTGAGAGCGAGTCAAGGTCCAGTCCTTGATAGCCCATCCGGATGTGGTGCGTTTCCTTAGAGCGATGAACCACCTTCATCCGCCAGCTAGGACATTGGTTCCACCCTGGGACCTGAGCCTTCTGTTATCGGCCTTAACAGAAGCACCCTTTGAACTGTTGGGCAGTTCCATCTTGAATGATCTGACCTTAAAGACAATGTTTTTGGTGGCCATTTGCTCGGCGCGGTGGATTTCAGAGCTTCAGGCTTTGTTGTGCTGTGAGCTGTTCCTTTCCATTTCAAGGGAGAAGATAGTGTTGCATCCGGTTCCCTCCTTTTTTCCCAAGGTAGTCTCAGTCTTCCATCTTAATCAGCCGGTGACTTTTCTGGTGTTTTTGGACAGTGGGAGTGGCTCAGAGGACTGCCAGTTGCATTTTTGTACGTTCACAGAGTTCTACGGAGATACCTCAAGTAAACAGAGTCCTTTCGGAAGTCTGATCATTTGTTTGTCCTTTTTGGAGGCCTGCATAATGGTAAGGCTATATCCAGGACTTTGATTGGTAAGGGAAGCAATTGCTTTAGCCTTCCTTTTGAAACAGAAAGAGTTGCCTGAAGGGCTGTGGACTCATTTGACCAGAGCGCAGGCAGCATCATGGGCAGAGGCTAGTCTGGTGCTTCTGCTGGATATTTGTAGGGTGGCAACATGGTCATCATTGCATACCTTTGTCAAGCATTACCACTTGGATGTGCAGGCAGTCGGGGATGCTCTGTTCCATTCAGCAGTGCTTCATGCCGGACTTGCAGGTCCCTACCGAAGTTAGTACTGCTAGTGTACATACCATGAGTTTGGACTGGACTGAAGGGAATGATAAGGAAGGGGAAATTAGGTCTTACCTGATAATTTGCTTTCCTTGAATCCCTACAGTCCAGTCCAGAACCCTCCCCTTATTCTGTGGCTGATCTTGATTGCGGTGTAATATGGTGATCCCGGTTCTGAAGAGTATATCCAATTGAGTTTTTGTTCCAGGTAGGAGTGTGGAGCCATCAGGTTGGGCGGGACTCCTGCGGGGTAGTGTCTGACACTCCATGAACAAAAAACCCCATGAAACAACAACAACAACAAAAAAAGAAAATGAAAGGAGATATATGAATGGAGCAGATAATGTGTTTTATCTGGTGGGGAGGGCAGTTGTCTGGGACGGTTCTAGTTTTTGGTTTATGTTTATGTTTATTCATTTGCTTGACCGCCCTTCAGTGGTAAACAGAGCGGTTTACAATAAAATCTTCAGTACAGTAGGGCACAAGGCCAGAAGATGAAAAGGAAGTTACAATTCAATATAGGACAGAGAGGAGAGAGCGGGTAGAGAGCAGCAGACACAAGGGAAAAGGCTAAGGCTGGGAGGAGGGAAGGTCGAAAGCAAGGGAAAATAGGTGGGTCTTCAGGGCATGTTTGAAGGTTGGGTGATGTGGTTCAAGACGGAGGGCAGTGGGAAGGGAATTCCAGAGAGCGGGACCTACGAAAAAAAAGGCTGAGGAACGGGTGGAGTGAAGGTGAGTCTGTGAAGGGGGGGGGGGTAGTGCGAGGCGGTTAAGATGGAAGGATCGAGGGGTGTGCCTGGGGGTATGAAAGTGGATTAGGTCAGCCAGATATTGCGGGGTAGTGGTATGAAGCGCCTTATGAACAAGTGTGAGAAGTTTAAACTGGATACGAAAGGATATGGGAAGCCAGTGAAGACGAAGCAGGAGGGGAGTGACGTGATCTCTAGGGGAGGAGTGGGACACAAGTCGGGCAGCGGTGTTCTGGATTCTTTGCAGTCGTGTCAGCTGTAGTTTGGAAATGCCGGAGAGAATAGAGTTGGAGAAGTCAACACGGGAGATGACAAGAGATAGCAGCAGGGTGACAAGAGCGGAGGGAGAGAGGAAGGGGCGAATTGCGCAAATTTGATGGAGGTAAAAGAAGGAGGTCTTGGAGACATGGGCAGAAAAGGAAAGATCAGAGTCAAAGAGCACCCCGAGATACCGAAGGGTGGGAACCAGAGAGATGGGTGTACCAGGGAAAGAAGGGGCCAGGGACGGGGATTGGTGACCATGAGGAAACCAGATAGCAGTAGTTTTCGATAGGTTGAGGTGTAGGCAGTTTTGGGTCATCCAGTTGGAGACAGCAGCGAGACAGGAGTTGAGCGGGGCAGAGTTAGTGTTATTGTTTGTTCTTAATTGTTGCTCTTTGGAATCTGCTTTGTCAATAGTATACTGAGTCTGGTAGGAGGTGCCAACTGCCTAAGTATCTTTATCTTTATTGAATTGTTTGATATACCACCCAACACTGGGGCATCTGAGCGATTCACAATAAATAAAAAAAATGCATGCTGCAAGAAAATGAAAGAAAAAGGAACACCATAAAAAACAGGAAAGGAAAGAGAAAGAAGGCAGACTGGCTAGGGGGAGAAAGGGGGGCTGAGGAGGGGCAGGAGTAGCACAGACAGAGGGGAATAGGGGTTAGGCATGGGGAGTTGGGATGTCAAAGGCGACAAAGAAGAGATGGGTTTTCAGCTATGTTTTGAATTGTGGAAAGGAAAGTTCCAAACAGAGATTGGATGGGTAAGAGTTCCAAAGAAGGGGGACAAGGAAAAAGAAGTCAGAGGCACGGGTGGATTCTAAGCCAGCACGTGAGAGGGACAGGAGGAACAGACAATTGGAGTGGACCTGCTGGAGGGAGCGATGAGAGGTATGAAGATAAATGAGATTGGAGAGATACTGAGGGGTGTTGGTGTGAATGGTACGGTGACATCATCTAGACTTGACATGCTCAATCTCCAAGCTACTGGTGGGGCAAGATAACTCACAAGTCTGGACTGGACTGGACTGGACTGGAGGGACTTAAGAAAAGCAAATTATCAGGTAAGACCTAATTTCCCCTTTTATATGCTTTTGTATAAATTTTTTAATGACTATATTCCTACACATTTTTCTTTATTATTACTCCCACTCTTGGCAACTAAGTCAAAACGTTTGCAGTCCTCTTGTGCTCTTCTTTTTCCTCCTTGTAGGTGTATTAGTTTCAAAACAAGGTTTATACACACCATCCCTTATAAAGCAGCAGAACTTTGGTATAAATTGTCAATGAGGATTAAGCATTCCTCTTCAGTTTTACATTTTCAGAAAAATTTGATTATTAGTTATTTGATTCTTAAGTGATTTTAGTTTTATTGTTCAGTTCCTTTTAATGTTTTTTTTCTTACTGTAAACTGCACTGAGCACAAAGTTTGGATTGTAGCAATATATAAACACATGTTAGAATTAGAATTAGCTTGGGGTGGAATTAAATAAGATTTATATAAAAGTTAGGTCAAACTAAAGTTAGGGAATAAAAAAATCAAAGCCAGCTTCTACATAAGCAATATTTCAAAGTTGTTTCAAATGTCCACAGTCTCAAAATCAAAAACCAAAAGGTTAAACTGTCCCATTCTTAGAAACAGAAGATGAGGTTCCTTAAGAAGTTGATCGTGGGCCTAAATTCAAATGCCTCAGCGAGCGTCAAACAGTTTAACCAAATCAATGGGCATTCATCCAGATCTTCAGATAAATGCAGAGTCCCAGTTGATCTACTGGGCTTTGGAATAGGAGTAGCTGATTTTTTAGGTTGTTATGGTGGGTAGTTACTAAAATGTGTTACAGAAATAACACACGATTTTTGCCCCTTTATAAGGTAAAGGGCAAAAACGTGTATTATTTTACCTTAACGCAGAATTTTGCACTGCACTGTGTGTTGAGTACTAATTAGATGCAAAGCAGGAATGCATACAGAGCACCTCATTATTATTCAAATGGATAGAGTAGCTTGTGTTGATCACTGTAAGTTGTGTTATTCTTTGAAGCATACAGACCAGTGCTCCCAGTCTAAAGGGAATAGCGTATTTTTAAATAATCCATTTTAAAACAATCTGTTTGCTGTGGGTCTCCTACCTCTGGATCCAAGGGCACTTGTATAGCAGGATGACACCTAGCAGTGGTACTGTGAGGCTACCACTAGAGGTAGCGGGTGCCATTTTGAATCTAGTGCCTACAGGAGCAGAAGGGGATTGCTCCTGTCTGCCTTCCCTTAGATCACCAGGGATTAGGTAGGCACGGGTATCTTCCAGGGCATGTATGGATGGTCTTTAGAAACAGGGAGGCTGACTATCCATCCACCCCCTGGAAGACACTCGTGCCTACTTAATCCCTAGTGGTCTAAGGGAAGGCCGACAGGAACCAATCCCCTTCTGCTCCTGTAGGCACCAGATTCAAAATGGCACCCGCTTCCTCTAGCAGTAGCCTCACAGTACCACTGCTAGGTGTCATCCTGTTATACAAGGGCCTTTTGGTTTAAGCTGGTATTATTTTTTCCCTCGTTATGACGCAGCTTGCAGTGTTCAAAGCAAACTGTGTTGTTCCTTCACCACAGGAGTCACTAACCTGTGGTACTGAGTTACTGCAGGCTAGTGACTCCTGTGGTAAATTAAGCTGTGGTAAAATGAGAAATTTTAGTACAGCTTAGTAACTAGCTTTCTACATATCTAATAACTTGTTAGATTAATATTTTTGTATTTAAGACCTTCTGCATGTTTTATTATTATTTACTACAGTATAACACTTTATTGTTTCATATGTTAAATTATAAATCACCTAGCACTGTTTGTGATTCACGATACATAAATGTTTTAAATAAATAAATGATCAGGGACTGTCTATTTTAGTGTGAGTTTGAGCTATTATCACAACAACTCTACTCACAGGTAAAGACTTGAATTGGGAGCAGGGGGCATGATTGCAATTGTTTTGGACATCTCTGTTTGCAATACACTGATTTTTGCTAAGACTCTTTTGTCCAGAAGGTCTGCTCTTTTACCATATGCTATTATATACTGAAAGCCAAATAACCTTTTATATGAAAGGCTGAAGGAACTAAACCTTCAGTTTTGCCTAGGGATCTCTGCAGGTGCCCACAGTATGATACTGCTCTGCTGTGCCAGGCCCAGGACAAAAAGATAGGGGAAGTGAGGCAAAAGTGGAGGACACCCAGATGCATTTCACTTTGGCTGCAGATTCTTTAGGAACCGTGTTTGTGTTTTCAGTGGCAGAATGGATGGAGTGGAACGGGGCAATTTATGCACTGCAGCAAAGCTTTGCTACATCTGTCCCCCAGGATGAGGGTAGATAAGGACCATTAGACCTGTCCAGTCTGCCCTTGTTTCATTCCTGATGTAATGCCAGGGATCCCATTTACACGGTTTTGCAACTAAAATCCTCTATGCCTATCCTTACTTCTTGAATCCTGTAAGATAACGCAAGTGTCTCTTCCACAGTTGGAAATTATATATTTTGTATTGCAAAAAAGGCACTTGTTTTATCCTACAAGTCAAGTTTCCAGTGGTGGCTTTTACATCATTTATTAATAGAATACCCCTGATGAAGGCCATCACCGAAACATGACCATGTAGGGTCTGCACACTTAAGAATAATAGAATAAAGGCTACTGAACATTTTATCCTGTGGTTTGATTCTTTCACATTGATCCTCTCTTGCTTGCCACGGTCCCATTATCCATAAAAATGTACAGGTTCCATAGAAAAGTAGTTCTAAAAAAATGCTTCTGGTTCTAATAGTGCAGGAGTGCTGAGCAGCAAATGGAGGCAGTTGCAGGAGTTAGGTACTATGGTTGGTAAAGAGAATCTTGTGAGCAAGTAGGAATCAGTGATGTTTGAAATCCCTTTGCTTTGTTTAGCCTCACAGTATTTTGCTAATGGACCCATGTGGGACTTTTCTTTTGGCACAGGGAGAGGAGGTATGCTGTAAATACGTTGTCGCATGCGCTGGTCTTTACTCAGATCGCCTGTCAGAAATCAGTGGCTGTAGCCGGGAGCCTCGCATCGTACCATTCCGAGGGGATTACCTGGTGCTGAAGCCAGAAAAATGCTACCTTGTGAAAGGAAACATTTACCCTGTACGTATTATTTAACTACATAATGCAAGAGGCAGACAGAGCATCTGATTATGACAAATCTTAACGATAGGGTTTATGCAGATTACTGCAATATTTGAATTTAATTCATTAGTGTACAAATATCAGGGTCTCACACTGTTTCTCCTGGCTCAGTTGACCTTGATTGCTTATTTTTTGGAATTCTTGCACATTTGTTTAGAAATCTTTTGCCTTGAATTTTAGGTTCCAAACCCTCAATTTCCCTTTCTGGGCGTTCATTTCACACCAAGAATGGATGGGAACGTATGGCTTGGGCCTAATGCAGTACTGGCCTTTAAACGAGAGGGCTACAGGCTGTGTGACTTCAGTGCCACAGATCTTTTGGATGCAGTGAGCTTCAGGTGACTGTCCATTTCATTCAGTGTTTTCTCCAGAATAACAGCTTTACTAAAATTCTCTGTACTTGGTGCCCTAGGTATTGAAACATTAACTGTATGTGGCACAGTAGAAGGAACGGAGTCAGGGTAATGTACTACTAGAAACTATTTTTGTGCATCGAATTAAATGATGCCAAATTATTATTTTCATTAATTAATTGAAAAGTAATAATGTGAGATCCACACATTTTATGTAAGAGAACAGTGTAATAGAGCATGCATCCATATACTGTACCAGAAGGGGAAGGCTGTGGGTTCACATAGAGATATGAATTCCTCAGGCTATGAAATTTTTGGTTTGTGTTTTACTAGCATAAATCCAGATGTAGTGAAGGGTTTTTCCCTATTTTATATCTCTTTGAAAACCCTTTAGGACATCTGTTTCTTGCTCATGAGGAGGCCAGTTTTTGGCTTCCTTGTAGAGTTCATAGGTGTACCTACATGCCTGCAAGCTCATTTTCTTAGGGATTCTCCTTTCAAAAATGTTCACCTTGACAAGAAGCATACAAGGTGTGACAAAAAAGAAATGAGACTGTCTAATAAATGTTTTATTACAAAATCTACAGAGAAATTACACATTGTCCCCTTCAAAGTAATCCCCCCCCCCCCCCAGAGTTAATGCACTTCTGCATTCGCTTCTACCACGTACGGAAGAACTCTGTAAAGTCCTCCTTCTTGAGGTCCCTCAGCTCCCTCGTCACAGTGGCCTTGATCTCTTCTACAGAGGCAAAATGAGTTCCTTTGAGCACAGTCTTCAGTCTGGGGAAGGGCCAGAAGTAACACGATGTGAGATCTGGGGAATAAGGAGGGTGGTTGAGAACTGTGATCTGTTTGTTGGCCAAGAACTGGCTCTCACTGAGCGCAGTGTGAGTGGGCGCGTTGTCGTGGTGGAGCAGCTACAACTTGTCTCTTCACAGAGCCTGCCTGCTGTGCCGAACCCGATCATGGAAGCGATTGAGGACCTGCTGGTAGAAGTGCTGGTTGACTGTCTGACCCTCAGGCACAAACTCATGATGGACAATTCCCTTCTGGTCGAAGAATGCGATCAGCATAACCTTGATCCTTGATTTGGACATGCGCACCTTCTTGGGTCTGGGTGACAGTCGAGTCTTCCACTGCAGGCTCTGTCTCTTGCTTTCAGGGTCATACTGGAAGACCCAAGTCTCCTCTCCTGTGATGACTTGGCCAACGAACTCTGGATCTTCTCCAATCTTCTCTAGCAAGTCTCGACAAACATTGACCCGCTGCTCCTTCTGGTCATCCGATAAAAGCCTGGGCATCATCTTGGCGCACACCTTCCGCATCCCCAGCTCCTGCACCAAGATGGTCCACACTGACTTCCTGTTCAGGCTGAGCTCCTCAGCTATCATCCGCACCGTCAATCTACAATCACTCCGCACCAGCTGGTTCACTCTGTCAGTGTTCTTAGCCATCTTTGTCATGGAAGGCCGTCCTGACTTGGGGTCATCCTCCACCTCTTCATGGCCAGTCTTGAAGCGTTTGTACCACTTGAAAACTCGCGGCCTTGACATTGCATCTTTTGGAGAAGTTGGAGACACTCAGTTGGGCCCTTCTCCAACTTAACCAGAAATTTCAAGTTGATTCTTTGCTCCATATTTCTGCCACCTCCAGTTGTATGACAAAGCGATGGAGCAGTGTGCTACAAAAAACCTGAAAAAGAAAAACAGAGTGAGAGAGATGAAAAATATTATAGCAGATTAGTGGCAAGATGTTGCACAACACAGCGACATAAGCGGTTAGCCAATTGGCATTGAGTCATGGGCGTGGCTGCCACAGTCTCATTTTTTTTTTGTCACACCTCGTATGTATATAAGTAACTGAAAAGTATAGCAGTTCAAACTGCCAGGTCCAGATTCAGGCATAGACAACATGGACATCTGCCTCCTATGTCCCTCCTATTGGAGGGAGGAGTAGCCTAGTGGTTGGGGCAAGGTACTTCAGGTCGGAAGGTCGGGGGTTCAAATCCCACTAGAGGACAGCAACCTTGGGCCGGAAGGACTGGGGTTTCTAGTCCCACAGATGCTCCTTTGTGGTCTTGGGCAAGCCACTTAATCCTCCATTGCCCATGTTCCCTGTAAGTATTAGTGTATGTGTCTCATATCCCCACGTGTTAAATGTATCCCCCAATTGTGTTGTGACCGCTTTGATTGATGGATAAGGAGGTATACAAAAACTGTCTAAATAAATAAATAAATGTCAAATTTTGATAGGCACTGGAGCTATGTCAGCTTTTGGGCCTGCCACTGCTGCTATCCTCGTCCTCACCACAGCAAGAACCTGAGCAAAACTCAGCAAGGGCCTTATGATAGGGTATATGCTCACAGGCCCTGCCTCTTGTATAGGTTTCCTTGATAATAGGAGACCTGTGTGGGAGCAGGAGACAGTACCGCAATAGGGCATCTGCTCACAGTCTCTGAGCTGAGCTTTGTTCATGGTTTTGCTGCTGTGCGGCAAGCCGAGATGATCTGCAGAGGTGAGGAGATATGATGCAAATTGCCAAGAGAAGGATCTGGGCAAGGAGTCTCGCATCTTCTAGTGATTTCAAGGGGTGGGGGAGAGAGGAAGCATACCCACTATACCTGCATGTGATTTCTAATGAGGATCTTTCCTCCCCCCTTTCCTCATTTCAATGGGGTGATGACTTTGCCAGTGCCTGTGGATGCTTGGGGTTTTAAATTTAGCCTTTCAAACTGCTTAATGGGAAGGATACACAGGAAGTTAAATAAATTTCCTGCACATATTTTATTGGTATAGCCCTAGTCCTTTCCTTAGCACTATCCCTTTTTCCTGCAAGTGGAGTTGGGACAATTTCCAAAAGGGCTTTTTCTGTGAGTCAACACCAATTTACCTATGGAGAATCCCTTTGAAAATGTCCCCTCCATGGTTCCAGGCTCAGACGTATCTGGGATCTTGCTTCTTTTTTTTTTTTGTATTTGACCTTTATTTGAAACATCATGTTAACAACACTTTCAATATAACACAGCACCACAAAACCAAATCTTATATAATCTATTGGAAATGCTGCTAAAAGAGAATAGTGAGGTTTCTGGAGTCCAATGGATTGCAGGATCCGAGGCAGCATGGGCTTATTTGAAAACAGGTCTCGTCAGATAAATCTGATTGATTTCTTTGACTGGATGACCAGATGTGGTGTACTTAGATTTCAGTAAGGCCTTTGACACCGTTCCTCACAGACGACATAAACAAACTGAGCACTCTAGGGATGGACCGTAAAGTGACTGACTAGGTTAGAAAGTGGTTGAGTGGGCTTTGATAAAGGATACAGGTAAATGGAGCTCACTCTGAAGAGGAGGAGGTTACCAGTGGTGTGCTCCAGGGATCTGTCCTTGGTCCATTTCTTTTTAACATCTTTGCTAGTGATATTGCAGAAGGGCTGTTGGGTAAGGTTTGCCTCTTTGTGGATGATATCATACTCTGCAATAGAGTAGATACGCAGGAAGGAGTAGATAACATGAGGAAGGATCTAGCTAAGCTTGAAGAATGGTAAAAAATTTGGCAGCTGAGATTTAATGCTAAAAAAAATGCAGGGTCATGAATTAGGGCTGCGACAATCCAAGGGAGCAATACAGTGTAGGGGCAAGTTCTTCTGTCCACAAAAGGAGAGCGGGACCTGGGCGTGATTGTTTCTGATGATCTTAAAGTAGCTTTAATAGGTAGAAAAAGCAACGGTGAAAACTAGAAGGATGCTTCGGTGCATAGGGAGAGGAATGGCCAGCAGAAGAAAGGAGGTGATAGTGCCTCTATATAAATTTCTGGTGCAGCCTCATTTGGAGTATTGTGTGCAATTCTGGAGACTGCACTTTCAAAGGGATATAAACAGGATGGAGTCTGTGCAGAGGGTGGCTACTAAAGCATATGAGGGTGCAGAGGGTAGCTATAAAGCATGTGTGGACAGACTTAAAGATCTTAATATGTATACTTTAGAGAAAAGACGGGATAGAGGAGATATGATAGAGATGTTTAAATACCTCTGTGATATAAATGCACAGGGGAGAGAGCCTCTTTTGATTGAAAGCAAGTTCTGCTATGAGGGGACATGAGGGTGAACGAGGATAAACGCAGGAGTAATATGCAGAAATATTTCTTTACGGAAAGAGTGATAGAGGCATGGAATAGTCCCCCAGTAGAGGTAGTAGAGTTGAGGACAATATCTGAATTCAAAAAAGCATGGGACAGACACAGAAGTTCTCTAAAGGAAAAAAGGGAACTATTGTAGTTGATATGGAAGGAAAGACTAGATAAACCATTTGGTCTCTTTCTGCTGTCATGTTGCTACGTTTCAACAGGGGTACAGTACTGCAATCTTAAATATTTTCTGAGTTAAACCCCTCTTCTCACCCATCCCATTCCCCCCTTCCTCAATCGCAGCATAAGAGTAAAAAGGAAAAAAACAATGATACAGCATTAGTTATATACTGTAGCAGCAGTTATACAGCAGTAAAGCAACAGTTATGCAACCAGCGAAATACCTCCTACCGGATTGTATATGGAAACTCCCTCATGAAGAACAATCTGTGTCCCGGTACCACACATCCCCTTTCTTCCTTTTTCAAACCAGGTAAGGCGCCCAAGCTTGCATATGTAGGGCTAGGCGATGATTCCTACATGATGTCATTCATACACCCTATATAGTCCAGTTTCATTACAATATCCCTTTCCCTATGAACTCTCATATTCCTCCACACTTCAGCCAACTTGATTTGCACAGCCAACAATACCATACCCCCAGTCAAGCAACATTCTGTTCCATATCCCCCAGGAGAAGATTCAATAACATAAACTTGGGTTCAGATGGACCTGCACCCCACTAATTTCCACATATAGTTGAGCAGTCCATCGCCATATTTCCTCTGCCACCATGAAATCCCCTGCCATTCCAGCCATTGGGACTACAGGCCCAAGGCCCGATGCAGTCTCACTGTTTTTCTTTGAATTATGGAAATTGTGAGGGCTCTCTGTTTCCTAGGCACACACGTAACCACTTTATTTTATCAGTTCTTCTTTAGGACAGTGTTGATGCTTTGGTCTATGTGCCTTCTAATAAAATTTTTCTTGTTGTACATCATTATGGGCTGGCTATTTTACTGTCACTTTGCCTTTACAGTTACTATCATTTGGGTCGATAACACCATGTAGTCTACATTCCATTTTTATGAACTGTTGGGTATGGTGATAGATGGTTACTGGCAGTCATGGTACATGTCTCATTTAGTATTTTAACTATTCATTTAGTTAATTATTTATTTATTTATGGCAACTTATTTTTAATATTCATTATCTTATTTATGGTTTTATGTTAGTAATTTCTGTATTCTATCACTTTGGTACTGTCACTAACGGTATGGGTTGTACTGCTTTAGTCGTTTTAAGTTTCTTGGTTTTGCACACATAAATTTGTTATGTGCCTTCTTTACAACTTTCCAATATTGGATTGTTCTTTTACTGATTGTTTAATTATTATTTTTAATTTTTTATTTGTTTTTATTTGATCTCATGAACTCCACCTATGCGTTGTGGTTGGGTTATGAGGTACCCTTTCCTTGTCATCTTTCAATTGCGGTTTTTATTTATAATATATCTTTGTTTGGGGCCGGTAGCAAAGTATAGTTCCATTGTCATACGAACTTGTTCAGGTTCGTTTTTATTTGTTTTTAACTATAATAGTATTTATTTATTATTCTGAGGATTACATTGGACCACATCTGTGTGTTAGTTATAATGGTTTGATCTCGTTTTTATTTCTAATTTTATGTATCCCGCCAATGGTGGCTCCGCCCCCTCCTTTGTCTTATACCACTCATGTGTGGGCGTTCCTCTCCCCTGCTGCACGTCGACTGTGCTTTGACAACAGATTTTCGGAGGTATGGTTGCCTTTTTTTAACTTACTACTTATGTCTCTTACCTTCCCCATTCCGTTTTTGCAGGGCCATCGATACATTTTGATTATCCCTTGTAATGTGCCTTTCAATTTTACACTCTGCAAGCAAACAGTAAACCTTGGCGATATTCTATACTTTTCAGTTTGGACTGCACATGCCAGTGTATCACCATTAATAGTTACTTCTGGTGGATTGCTTACACCACTTCCCGTGTTTTACATCCTCCGAACGTATAGTCAGTTTATATATGCTGTTATTTCCTGTGCTGCCTCTTTTACATATCCATATATCGCTGCTATTGCCGTTTTTTGAAATCTTAAGGTCAGAATGACAATTTATTGATGAGTTCCCTCACATCACTTTGCTTCACAGTCTCTGGACGTATAGTCAGTTTATATATGTTAAATTCTGTGCTGCCCCTTTTATGTATCCACACACCACTGTTAATTTGTGACATTATAAGGTCAGAATGACAATTTACTGAGGAGTTCCCCCACATCGGTTGGTCACTGACTTACTCCTCTTGTTTTTAAATGTTTCTTTTTAAATATTTCTCCTTTCTTCTTTTTTATAATGCTATGGTTGCATTGATTCTTTATATTTGCACATATCCTGTCCTATGTCCTCCCCCTGTGCTTTTCTTTGTCAATTTAGTGACACAATGCTAGTTATTATTTGCCATATGTTCCTATTATTTCAACTGTATCTTTTATTGGCATTTGATTATATATTCTGGTTTATGTCCTCCTCCTGCGTTTCCTGTTCTAGTTGGTTAGTAATTGCTAGTTATAATATTTTTTACATGTTCTTTTAACTGTGCTCTTTATATTTTTTAGCATTAGCATACAATTTATACATAAGCACTACAAGTGTGAAGTTATAATCTTTTTACGAATTGCAACAGAGGTTAGTATTTTAACTTTAATTATGCACATTTTATGTTTGGTCACTAGCACTTATTCTGATTCCAGCATATGTATTTATGGTTATATATTGTTTTTATGCTTTTATAACACAGTTTTTATATATTTATTGTTTTCAAATATTTATTGTTTTATGTTTTTTGTTTATTAACATTTGTAATGTTTCATTATAGGATGGTTTGTTTGTTCCTTTATTGTCTTTATAATGAATATGTTTATGTTTTTAGTTCACGCCTGGCTAGCCCCTGACGAAGGGTACGAAACACGGCCTGTGTCGGGCGGCCGTTTGGTTAATAAAGGACTCTGTCTTTCCGTTTTTCTCACGCCTGTGACTGTGTTTTTCTGTGTTCAGCGTGATTTGTGCTTTTGCGGTGTTGTTCACTGGGGTCCTCCTGTGATTCTAGAAAGAATCATTACAAAAGAACAGTAGCTGAAACATGTCCAATTCCGGAATAATCTTCTACAATAGGCTTCATTTTGCAGATGTTCTTTCAAAGTCCTAGGCACATCTGGTCCATAGGTGAGCTCCATCTTGTTCATTGGAAGAAATAGTTATACAGAATCATGTGACATTGTTTACCTTTGCTTAGCCTCAATAAAAATGTGTACAGAGAGCAAGACTTTACCAATTATTCTTGTAAGCACTACCTTTTCTAGCAGTGGCCAACTGCTTCTCGTAGATCTAGCAATAATTCAGAGATTAGTCCCTCATATCATGACACCAGTCATCACTCCAGATTCGTCAGCAGCATCCTTTCTCACCATGGGCTGTGCTATGCACATCTTAGATCAATCTTTTTCAGTGACCGTCCACCCAGGCTTCACTGCTGCACATACATGAATAGTTCCGCTGGAATCGTTGATCTTTATCAGGAGTCTCCATATCCAGTAGCATTTCATTCAGTCGTTTTCTTCCTCTTCGGCCCATTAGATTCAGTGCATACAATATATAATTTGTAAAAATCTAATTCTCCACTACAGCATCTCTCTTGATGCCATACAATTGCAAACAAGCACAATTATTCATCCCTAATGACAGTCTTAAATTGTTGAACAGAATTATATTATCTATTGTTAATTACAATACATCCATAGCTAGCACTAAATTATTACATAGCTAGTCTGTAACATAGTTATTTTTTCATCTGCATTCCTAAACTTATTCTGTCTACTTGCCAAATCAAATGTTAGCATGTGGGCTGATAGACACATTGCTTTTTCCTGTCAGGAACACAATTGTACATATTCATATCACTAATTATGTTTGTGATGTATTCTCCAGCCTTAACAATATACAAGATATAGTCAATCTGGTTTATTCAAGGGGTAACAAACATTAAAACATAACTAGCAGTTTATGACAAATAATTTAAACTCATTTCAATTGTTTGTCAACAATTATTAGGAAGGCTGTCTTATCTTAGGTGATGATTCAACTCACATTACTTTAAACATTATCACCACGTCCTGCACACACAAACACCCCAGTACCTCACTGGTCTTCTCCGCTTCCACATCCCTACACGTAGTCTTCATTCTCTTCACATTAATCGACTTCACTTCCCCCCACCATCTCGTGCACACTTACAGTCTACCCGTCATTCTGCCTTTTTCTTCCTTGGTCCAGCTCTGTGGAACTCTCTTCCCACTCCACTCCGTCTGGAAGATAACTACACCAATTTCAGGCCCCTACTTAAATCCCATCTGTTCACCTCAGCATATAACCTCCCAGCCACACCCAACTGACCTGGTTTATCTATTTTTGCACTTTTCTTTGTTTTTTTGTTATTTTTTTCTAATACTACTTTCCCCACTAATCACAGCAGTTCACATTGCAACTAAAACTTGGTAGAGCACATTAAACAGAAACATTGATAACTTGAAATTTTTCTTTGTAAGACAATGAGGGTTAAGTGACTTATCCAAGGTCACAAGGAGTGCTAGTACTCTAGTCATTAGACTACTTCTCCATTCCATTCTAATTCACATAGACATCTAAGCTCACAAAGGAAGGAACATTTATATAAGGGTGTGTACATTCATAAACTATAAAACCTTTTTTAACACCAAATTTGAACCAACTTAGAAAATCAATTATCACTTCTTAATAACTTAACACTTTTATCTTTGTTACACTATTCTCAGAACAAAACAGCATAGTAGTATCAGCACATAGTGCTCCTCATGCAAGAAGCCTGAGGCAAAATCAGTATTAATCAAGTGAGCAGATAACTCAAGAACTCTAGAAAGAGCGAACACTCCAGCTAGTTGAGCATTAGCAAATAGCAAAGCAGCCAACTCTGCACAGAATCAACTCTTATAATTGCATCAATTTTCCTTACTCATTGTGCAAAGCAGAACCATCAGTATAGTGTGAGGTCAAACAGTAACAAGAAAAGAGCTGGAAGAAAACTGTTTTTTTCCAAGTGTAGAAGACACGAAAACTTAATGAGAGACATGTTATAGTACTAGAAAATCAGTAATTTGGATTGCAAAGACTACTGCTACCAGCCCAGTGGCTTACGTCCAATGGGAAATCTCTGAGTGAGAACACAAACAGTAGCAATAGAAGAGGTAGGCATATTAAATCTAACTCAGTGATACTAATTTAAAAATATTCCACTAGCAGCAAGGCATTTGCTTCACACTTGCAATTAATAACATCAGTTCTGCAGAGGTCTTTCATAATAACTAAAACATATATGACATGAGAATTTAAGATCACTCCTCCAATCGAATCCTGCAGATTAGTTTAAAAGAGACTAAGAGAATATCAGCATTTTTTCTTCAGACATTTACTCATGCACTATTATAGTTGAACTTTCAACATTATACATATATTCGCCATACTGTTTTAATTACTTAATTCACTTGTTTGAATGTAATTGTATCATTCACTTTTTCCCTTTAAGTAAACAAACTTGCTTGACTTAACTGGAAAAAAATTGAATTGCTAGTCAAGTTAAGTTGCTAACTTCTCTTTCCTTTAAAACAATTTTTTAAACCTTTATTCCTCTTCGTCTCTCCGGGCCAGTCCAGGTACAGTTGGGTGTTGTCAATCCCTTCTAGCAGCTGAGGACTGAATGTTGAAACTTTTACTGGCAGTTGCTATAGCTCCCTCTGGTGTGAGAAAGCCAGTCTTCAGTCCTCAGCAGCTGTAGAGGACGTATCTCTGGCAGGCTCCCAGGAGAGACGAATTTGGATGGCAGTAGAATTGTTTTTATTGTTTTATTGATTTGGTGCTACTGGGCAGTATAAAAAGGGACAGCTCAGACTTTTCAAAGGGAACCTTGCTCACTGGCTCTAGCAGGGCATCATAGCAGGAGATGTTCCCTTCTTCCTTTCACGGACGTGTAAGTGAATGGAAGTGCAGTACAGAGATCCTCAAGTCAATTTCTTTTAATTTTTGACTTTCACCTTAACGGGGGCAGGGCCTGCTGCCGTAGGATCTACTGTCTCAAAGGGCGGTTAGGTGCTGGGAGCCCCAGTAGCCTCTTCCCGCTGCTGTGCCCTTCGTCTCGGTGCCTCGCTAGCAGCGGGAGCCTGGAGACGGAAACCTAGTGAGGTGTTTTTGAGGTAAGCTGCCCTTTAGTTATTCTTGCTGCTTTTTTGATTCGCGGCGCGGTTTTGAGGCCCCGCTCCAGATTGTTTCATGGGGTTTTTAGACCGCCGGGGCAGCGGGTCCACCATTTTGAGATTCGCCGGTATTTGCAACGGCAGTCGTTTTCGGGCAGTGCTGAGTTCTTTCGGATTTGTTTTACTTTATTTCACTTGCTGGGATGCAGGGGACCTGGAGAGTCGCCTGGGGGGCATCTTCAGATCTCGTGGCTTAACGCTGGCTCGGCAGCCACGCTCCCTCAGAAACGGCTGATTCTCCCGTGTTTTTTCCGGCGAGCGGGAATCAGGGAGTCCAGGTCGCATAAGGCGGCTGCATAAGCAGGAGCTTGTGATTTTCATCCCCTGCTTCTCCGGTCGCGTTTGGATCGGGTTTTCTTCCCGGGTTTTTGTTTTGGATTTGCTTAAAGCCTTCTTATGGAGGCAGTCCCAGCCAGTTGAGCAACCGGCTGCTGTGGTTCCCGGGGTTTTTATTTGGTTTGGCTTTGCTTAAAGCCTTCTTATGGAGGCAGTCCCAGCCAGTTGAGCAACCGGCTGCTGTGGTTCCCGAGGTTTTTATTTTGTTTGGTTTTGCTTAAAGCCTTCTTATGGAGGCAGTCCCAGCCAGTTGAGCAACCGGCTGCTGTGGTTCCCGGGGCTTTTTTTCTTGAGGGAGACTGGACTGTCTGTCCCGGGGAAAGCCTCTCATCTAGGCAGCAGAGTGCAGAGGTCTCTTTTCCACTCTGAACACGCTATTTGGTGCTGTGCGTGACTCAGAAAGTGCTTGCTTTTCACCTTCTCTAAGCTTTTGTTTTAATTGAATAGCTCCAGCACTTGGACTTTGAATACGTTAAATACACTATGCAGATTCCATGCTGCACTGCTTTTGGCATATGCAATTGTCACTCTTACACCATCCCTTATGCCTCTGGTCAGTTTTTAAGAGAAACAAATTCATTGTCTTATTAATGTGCTTTGTATGAAACACTTTTTAAAGGCAGTTGTGCATATTCATGAATGGTGTATATATCTGCCGGTTTTGTGTGGGTTGTGTTTACACAACGGCGTTTCAATTTCCTTTCAGACCATTATCTCATGATAGACCTTTGCAGAAACATTCTACAACAGAAGGCTCCCGTAAGCCTCGATACCACACCGCTCCATGGTGATGGAATCTGTGATGCATCGCATCACGAGTTCTGAGAATACTTCTTCCATGCCTCTGGGTAAGAGTTCCAGGCCTCTCAATGCTTTTGGCCGTCGGTGCTTTCAGGCAGGCGTGCTCAATTCTAGTATTACATGCTCTGTGTGGGCATGTATCTCCAGGGCTATCTCCAGGGATCTAGTGAACCTTTTCTCTATCCTTTCTGATGACAAAAGTGATGCATTCCTGGCCTTATGCAACATCAGAATACGGCCTAATTTCTTACCAGAACGTCCTTCGATGCCTCTGCGTTCTCGAGCAGGAGCTTATGCAGTCGGCGTCAGTGCTGACAGAATGGCCTGGCTTCGGGCATCTGGCCTGCAGCAGGGGGATTCAGGATGAATTGCCCAATGTCTTCTGCTCTGGCGAGTAGCTCTGTGGAAAGGTTTGGAGGGAGAAGGCCGGAGTGATTGAGTCAGTTGATCTCCTTCTAAAACGCCTCTCCAGGAAGAGGTCAGCCCCTCATGGGGAAAGACTACTTCTCAGAAGTCTTTCTATCCTAAGAAGAAAAGATGTTCTTCTAACCTACCTGCAGCTGTTTCCATCCTCAGCAGCAACAGGTCCATAGCCAGCCCCCCCCCAAAAAAAAAAGGCCTAAACATCTCAGTCATAGCCAGTTCTTGGTTTTTGACTCCTTTCTTGAGAACAAAGCTACTCTGCCTCTGTTGGCCTCCGTGGCTTCCGTTCTTTGGGTATTAGTGATTCTTCGTGAGGGATAGACCCTGGAGTTCATGGCTCCCCTGTCGAATGCCTTTGTCTTCTGTCCCTGAGGTCCATGCTCCGGAACTACGGCTTAGGTCAATTCTCGTTTCTGGGGTCCCCAGGCGATAGGGATCGTTTCGTCCGTCTCTAGATCTCAAGCATGTGAACCGTTGCTTAAGGGATCCTCCCTTGCAGATGGAAATCCTGCGGTCAGTTAATCAAGCAGTAAAGCCGGGGAAATGGCTTTGTCCATAGATCTCGCGTAGGCTTCCCTGCTTTTTCCGAGTCGTCTGGAAATGCTAGAAGTCTACAAAACAAGATGGGAGAGTTAGAATATATAGCACTAAACGAGAGGTTAGATATGATTGGAATATCAGAGACATGGTGGAAGGAGGACAACCAGTGGGACACTGTGATACCTGGGTACAAACTATATCGAAATGATAGAGCTGATCAAATTGGTGGAGGGGTTGCGCTCTATGTTAGAGAGGGCATTGAGTCAGAAAGGATTAAAGTTTTGCAAGAAACAAAATTTGCTGTAGAATCTCTATGGATTGAAATTCCATGTAAAAAGGGGAAGGCGATGGCAGTGGGGGTGTACTATCGTCCGCCTGGCCAGAATGAACAAATGGATGATGAAATGCTCAAAGAAATCAAGGAAGCTAGCAAAAGTTACAGTGCAGTAATAATAATGGGTGATTTCAATTACCCCGGCATCGACTGGGTCAGTGTCACAACAGGACATGCTAGGGAGATAAAGTTCCTAGATGAAATAAATGACTGCTTCTTGGAGCAGCTGGTTCATGAACCGACCAGAGGGGAAGCAATATTAGACCTAGTCCTTAGTGGAACACCAGATGTAGTGCAAGAGATAAGGGTGTTGGGGCCACTTGGCAATAGTGATCATAGCATGATCGCCTTTGATTTAATTAGTGGAGGAGGGATAGTAAGGAAATCCACAGTACTACCCTTTAACTTTCGAAAGGGAGACTATGATAGAATGAGGAAAACAGTTAAGAAAAAACTAAAAGGAGCAGTTGCAAAGGTTAAAGACGTACATCAAGCTTGGGTGTTGTTGAAAAATACTATCTTGGAAGCCCAGACCAGCTGTATTCCACGCTTTAAGAAAAGTGGAAGGAAGTCCAAAAAATTGCCAGCATGGTTTAAAGCTGAGGTCAGAGAGGCTGTTGTTGCCAAAAAAGCATCTTTCAAGAAATGGAAAAAAGAGCCAAATGATGAAACCTGGAAACAGCACAAGCACTGGCAAGTCAAATGCAAGGCATTGATAAGGCAGGCAAAGAGAGAATTTGAGAAGAAGCTTGCTGCGGAAGCAAAAACGCGAAATAAAGACCTTTTCAAGTACATTCGTAGCAAAAAACCCGTGAGAGAGTCAGTTGGTCCATTAGATGATAAAGGGGTTAAAGGAGCACTAAGAGGCGACAAGGCGATAGCGGAGAGACTGAATGAATTCTTTGCTTCGGTCTTTACTGAGGAAGATGTAGGGATGTTACCCACGACTGAAGTGGTATTTAAAGGTGTGGAAGAATTGAAGGAAATATCGATACATCGGGAAGATGTCTTACAACTATTAGATAAACTGAAGAGTAGCAAATCACCTGGGCCGGATGGTATACATCCAAGGGTGTTGAAAGAACTGAAATTTGAGATTGCAGACCTGCTATCAGTAATCTGTGAACTATCATTAAAATCATCTCTAATACCTGAGGATTGGAGGATCGCCAATGTAACACCAATTTTTAAAAAGGGTTCGAGGGGTGATCCGGGAAACTACAGACCGGTGAGCCTGACATCAGTACCGGGAAAAATGGTAGAAACCATCATAAAGAATAAAATTACTCAGCATATAGATAGTCATGACCTAATGGGAGACAGCCAACATGGCTTTAGACAAGGAAGATCTTGTCTTACTAATCTGTTATGTTTTTTTGAAGGAGTGAATAAACAGGTGGACAAAGGTGAGTCGGTTGATATTGTGTATCTGGACTTTCAGAAAGCCTTTGACAAGGTCCCTCATGAGAGACTTTTGGCAAAACTAAAGAGTCATGGGATAGGAGGCAGTGTACTACTGTGGATCAGGAACTGGTTAAAAGATAGAAAGCAGAGGGTAGGGCTAAATGGCCAATTTTCCCAATGGAGAAAGGTGAATAGTGGTGTACCCCAGGGATCTGTGCTGGGTCCGCTGCTTTTTGACATATTCATAAATGACCTGGAAAGTGGAATAACGAGTGAGGTTATCAAATTTGCTGATGACACAAAACTATTTAAAGTTGTTAAAACCCAGGAGGATTGTGGAAAATTGCAAGAGGATCTTGATAAATTGGAAGACTGGGCATCAAAATGGCAGATGAAATTTAATGTGGACAAGTGCAAGGTTATGCACCTAGGGAAGAACAACCCAAACTATGGTTACACGATGCAAGGTTCCACATTAGGAACCACCACCCAAGAAAAAGATTTAGGCGTCCTTGTGGATACCATGTTAAAACCCTCGGCCCAGTGTGCAGCGGCGGCCAAGAGAGCAAATAGAATGCTAGGTATGATAAGGAAAGGAATGGAAAATAAAACAAAAGATATTATAATGCCTCTATATCGTTCCATGGTGAGACCGCACCTTGAATATTGTGTGCAATTCTGGTCGCCATATCTTAAAAAGGATATAGCAATTTTAGAAAAGGTTCAGAGAAGAGCCACCAAAATGGTAAAGGGGATGGAAGGCTACTCCTATGAAGAAAGGCTAAAAAGGTTGGGGCTCTTTAACCTGGAAAAGAGACGGCTGAGGGGAGATATGATAGAAGTCTATAAATTAATGAACGGAGTGGAACGGGTAAACGTAGATCGATTGTTTACCTTATCAGAATATAGAAAGACTAGGGGACATGCAATGAAGCTACAGGGTAAACTATTTAAGACTAATAAAAGAAAATATTTTTTCACTCAACGTGTAATCAAACTCTGGAATTTGTTACCGGAGGATGTAGTAAAGGCTGTTAGTGTAGCTGGGTTTAAAAAAGGTTTGGACAAGTTCCTGGAGGAAAGGTCCATAAACCATTATTAAGAAGGGACCCAGGATATCAATGCTTGAACCAATACAAGCATTGTGGAACCTGTGTCCCTTGGGGAAACTGCTAGGTACGTATGACCTAGATTGGCCACTGTTGGAAACAGAATACTGGGCTTGATGGACCTTGGTCTGACCCAGTATGGCATATCTTATGTTCTTATGTTCTTGGAACATCAGCGTTTTCTGCGTTTTGCAGTTCCAATGAGACATTTTCAGTTTCGGGCGTTACCCTTCGGCCGGGCGTTCGCGCCGCACACCTGCACCAAGGTGATGGTGGTGGTGGCTGCGGCTCTTTGCAAGGAAGATATTCAGGGTTATCCCTATCTCGACGGTTGGCTATTCCGGGCAAACTCGCTAGGGGAGTCGGCCGCGGCGAGGGCTCGGGCCGTGCATGTTCTGAGGCATCTAGTTTCGGTCTTCAGTCACGCAAGGCGTCGGCGGCGTTCAGTGCAACGGTTGATTACCTTGGAGCTTTGTTTGACACCAGCTGCGGAAGAGGTCTTCTGCCGTCGCTGGAGTTCAGTAGATCTTGGCTCGAATAGAGGCGTTTCTGCTTCGTCCAGCTCCTACGGCCTGGGAATTTTTCGGTTCTTGGGCTCGTTGGCTGCGGCTTTGGACATGGTATCCTGAGCCATGGCTCACATGCCTCCGCGGCAACACGCCTTTGTCTCCAGCTGGTCTCCTCAGGTTCATCCACTAACTCAACGGCTGCGGGGGACGTCCGCGCCAGTCTGCGGTATTGGCTGTTTCCAGCACATCTGCAGGACGGGAGTCCACTGGAGGATTTGCCATGGGTTCTTGTCACGTCGACTGCCAGCCTCTCTGTTCGGGGGGGGGCTCGCCCTCTCTCTCAAGTGGCGCAAAGACTTGGTCAGTGGCAGAGAGCACCTGGTCTATCCCTCGCTCGGAGATGTGAGCGGTTTGGTTAGCCTTTCTCAATTTTTCAAGGCTTCTCATAGAGTGGGCAGTTGGAGTATTTTCCGACAGTTTGGTGGCCGGCCTACTTCAACAAGCAGGGTGACTACAATGCCAAGGCGTTCCGATTTCTCGGCAAACGACAGGAGCACATGTCGGAGGATCTGGACGATCTGGTCCGGCAGTGGCCGCAGGAGCACCTTCGTGGCGTGTTTCCCTCTTGGTCATTGCTAGGTCGGATCTCCCGAGAATTCCGTGTCAACCGAGCAAGGTGATTCTCATTGCTCCGTATTGGCCCAGGCACCCCTGCGGGTCTGGGGCGGTTCCTGGTGGCTTTCCTCACGGATTGTTCTCTTGTCTCAAGGTCAGGTTTTTGATGCCGCAGTTGGCTCCGTTCTTGCTTACGGCTTGACTCTTGCGAGGGTTTGCCTCTAGGTTAGTTCCTGGCGGCATTCTCTGTTCTTAGCGTGGGTTCGCGTTGGCCCCTTTTCGAGGCCTGGTCAGGAGAATGAGTCTTCGCCTCGTTCCGCAGGCTTACCAAAGGTTCTGGCGTTTCTTCAAGGAGGTCTGGATAGACGTTTTGCTTAAGCACTCTCTAGGTGCGATTGGCAGCTCTGGCTTGTTTTCGGAATCGCGCGCAGGGCTGTTCCCTTCCATCGCATCCGGATGTTCAGAGATTTCTCGGGGCAGCTATGAGTTTTCCGTCCGCCCCTTCGGTTTTTGTTGCCTCCTTGGGGTTTGCATTTGGTTCTCGAGGTTTGCTGGTCCGCCGTTGGAGTGCGACCGTTCCGACACCCTGCGGGTGGTATCTTGGCAGACAGCTTCCTTGTAGTCTTGCGTTCGGCTCGAAGGATTACGATTTACAGGCGTTCTCCTGGGGTGCGCCGTATCTGCGTTTCTCTCGGGAGGAAGTAGTTCTACGACCCGTTCCTTCGTGTTTGCCGTAAGTGGTCTTGGAGTTCTCATAACCAAGCCTGTTTTGCGCTGTCTACCTTTCAGTCGCAGGGTTGTTGCGTCTTCATCCGCACCTTGTGGAGGTTGGATTGGAGTTGTTTTTTTACAGAGGTTTTTTTCAACATATGAAACCGTTTCGAAAGTCTGTTCCCTTGTTCTGCTTGGAGGGCCGCGCAGGGTGGAGGCGGCTTCCAAGGCTTCTATTGCTCATTGGGGAACGCGAGCAATAGTGGGGACTTGTGACACAAAGGGATGGACGCCTCCGCGCGAGCTCAGGGCGCTTACCACTAGAGCGCAAGCAGCTTGTGGGCTTGCATGGCCTTGCTTCTCCAATGGCTCTCTGTCAGGCGGCGTCCTGGTCCGCTCTGCATACTTTCATGAAGTATTCTAAGTTAGCTGTGCAGGCGCGCTCAGATGCTAAAGTGGGTGCCTTGGCCTTGTAGCGGTGCTCGCGGGACCCTCCCCAGTTTAGGTACTGCTTTGGTACTGCCCAACTGTACCTGGACTGGCCCGGAGAGACGAAGAGGAAGAAGAAATTAGACCTTACCTGCTAATTGTCTTTCCTTGAGTTCTCTCCGGGCCAGTCCAGGTCCCACCCTCTTAGTCTGCGAGCGTCAGTTTGGTTTCTTCGGTCAGTCTGCGTTAATTCTTGGGTCCAGTAGTCTTCGCGGGGTTCCGCAGGCTTCTCTGTCGCTCTGGCGTAGTATGAAGGATATTGGTGAGTTCGAGCTGGTTTAGAACTCATTATTTCTTTAAAAAAAATAAATAAAAAAAAATAAACAAATAAAATAAATAAATAAATGAAACAAAAACTGAAAGGTATCGATTACAGCTTTGACTTCCAGAGGGTTGGTCTGGGGAGTGGTTGTTTAAAGGAGTGTTTCTTGCGGAATGGGGCTTGAGCTTGGTGCCTGTGACGTTATGAGTTGTTTTCCATAGATACAAGATGTTTCGGATTATTTCCTTTCTTATTTTGTGGTTTTTCGTCCGCTGCTTTGACATTAGGTGACTGGCTTTCTCACACCAGAGGGAGCTATAGCAACTGCCAGTAAAAGTTTCAACATTCAGTCCTCAGCTGCTAGAAGGGATTGACAACACCCAACTGTACCTGGACTGGCCCGGAGAGAACTCAAGGAAAGACAATTAGCAGGTAAGGTCTAATTTCTTCTTACATCACACAATTTATCAAATATCTAAATATATCAAAGCATGGAAGATCTTCCCGTTCATTCACATCAAATATAACTAGAAATACAATTTGGAGAATATATCATCAATCATTTTTTCCCAAAATATCCAGAGACATAAACACCAAGGAGTAATGTTTCTAATAATATTTTTCAGCATTTGCATTATTACACATAGAATGGAATCAGTAAATAAATTCTCATAACCCAAAATAAGTTCAGATCCAGACCTAAAAAAACAAACTTATTTACTATACATACACAAGTAAGAGAAATAGTTAATCACATTTAGAGTTTTTTGTTTTTTTTTTAACGTCCCCAATAAGGCTTATGGTTAGTCTTACCACAGTTGCTCAAGACTTTCTTCCTGCTAATATTGCAGTCATGCCAAGCTGTTATCTTGCCGGAAACCTCTACATTATTACTGCAGTAAATATCAAAATTTACAATGCACAGCACACTTAATCACTAAAGTAGAGAAAACAAACTTCATACTACAATTATGACATGGAAATCAGTCCTTCAAAACTTCTATTTCTTTCATAAAGCAATGGCTTAGGTTTTTCCCTGTAAGTTTCAGTTTCTTGATTTTAAAATTTTTCAAACAGAGTCAGTGGCTTGCTGCACATTTTCAGCCTTAAACCATACACGGCACATTCATGACTGGTATGAAATTTGCTTAAATCTAATCATATTTCATACTGTAATCAACCTCAATTTGTCCCACTGAAATGTTCCAAGGGGAACGGCAAACTGTGGTTACTGGCAGTCATCAAATGTTAACATAAGGGCGCTTCACCAAAACTCGCGCCTCATTTCACAATTAGGGCTTCCTTTTCTCTTGCCCCATCTCACTCCACTTATCTAACTGAGATCTCTAATTAATCTTACCGGCTTTACATTACAATCACAATATACACACAGATATCTGTCAATTCTTTAGTATACTCACTCACGGCAACCACCACCTGCGTCCTTGAGACTTGTCTGCTGTTTCCAACTGCTGAAGGAACACAGAGATCCGAGTCCAGCACCAACTGAAGAAAACTCCATGATCTGACCACAATACCACGGCTCTTTAGGTCTCTGGTCCATCAAGCAGTGAGAGACAGGCAGAGAGTAATACAGAACACAATCACACACACAAGTGTTACTGTCTTTGAGCTCAGAGGGAAGACAATAAGCGGTCTATGGATAGGCATAATTCCACGCTTATTGAATTCAAAGTCCTCCTCCTAAAAAGCTCCTTTTTATTAGAGAAAAAGAGGAAGTAACAGTCATTTATTATAACCACGAAATAACACAAGGTGTCGCCAAAGTTCTTTTTACAGAGTAAGATCTGATTACAGTATATTAGATGAAATTTATAATTGCAAAAGTTGCAAAAATTATGTTTTGTCAGCAGTGACTGTACAATGAACTATGGTTGCACAGTTCATAGCCTTTATGCTTAGTTAACAGTTCCATCTATTTTAAAGACGTTTACACAGAACTCATGATCATGACATCCTATTCTATTTAAGAGGAAGTAAGTGAAAAGTCAAACTTCTAAACACATTCTGTATCAAAAATTCATCTATCTTCAATTACATATTGGGGATTCTGGTATCCCTTTATCTGTCCATGTCTACAATGTACATTCTGTACAATACTTTATAGCTGTTCTCCTGCAATGCCGCAGATACTGCGGCTTTACAGACACTGTTGTATATTTTTTGCCATCCGCGATCCCCTAGTTCCTGCCCCAGATCACTCTCCCATGCCATTCGAAAGCTCATATCACCTCCTTTACCTTCCATTCACAATTTATACAGATGAAACAAGAGCCCTCTGGAGGTCCTGCCCGCCTGATATAATTTTTCAAACCCTGTTTCTGGGCGGGTGAGCCCCTCCCATATGCCCCTACTCCAACTGAAGTGAGTCATCTCCATCTTCCGTACCATCTTGATTAGCAGTAAGTGGCTGCCCTCCTCCAATAATCGCCACAACCTCCAGATTCCCTCCTCGGCCCAGCGGCCCAACAACATTCTCAAGCCACATTAGGCTCACCCCACTACATGCAATCTTCCTCCAAACCCCACAAAATCCCCCGCTGAAACCAGTCCCACACCCTCAAAGTCAGGGCCGTAAATGGGCTACCCTCCCTAGATCCCTGCCCCCTCTGTCACCTTAGCCAGGGAGCATCTCCAAAGGAGTCTGCACACCACATTGATAAGGGATATAGGTCAATAGGATCCATACACGGTTGCATCTTTCCCTGGCTTCGGTAACGCCGTTATTCCCGCCCCCACAATCATCTCCGGTAGGCAGCCCCCGCCCCCTGCCTCATTGAAAATGTCCACCAATACATTTACAACCTCCTCTTGAAAGGTCTTCTAAAATTTAGCAGAGACTGTCCAACCCTGGGGTCTTACCCTCCTTCAGTCCCTGCTGTTGTTAAGTGCCGTCGAGTCAGTGTCAACTCATGGCGACCCTCTGGACAGTTGTCCTAAATTGTGTTCGGTCTTCAGTCAGGCGGCTCATTGTTGACAGACTGGTACCCATAGCTGCTGTTATTGTATGGGCATCCAACTGCTCTCGAACTTCCCTACTCACACATGCCAGGGGACAATCCATTAAATAGGCCTCTATTGCTGCCTCCCCCCACCCCCAGTCTGTAGTGTGTACAGCTTCTCCTAATTTTGCTGAAAAATAGCCCTAATCTCTTCTGACTGAAAAACTAATTCTCCCTTCCCATTACTAATTTTATGGACCAGAGTCTGATTTTGTTGCGTCCGCAATTTATGTGCCATCTTTCCCACCCTATTATCCCTCTCACAAAAATTCTGCTGTACCCGCTCCAACCTGAGAGCCACCTCACAAAGCTGCAGTTGACACAGCTTCACTCGTTCTGCCTCCATTTCGGCCAGCACCCATCATGACTGTTGACACATGTGTTCCTGCTGCAACTCCCATAACTTTTGCTGGAAGCTGCTCTCCCATTGCTCTCTCTGCTGTTTCTGACATGAGGCCATAGCTATGAGATGTCCCCACAGATCGCCTTCAAACTATCCCATACCTGGGGCAGTGCAACCCCCTCTCCTCTATTAAATTGGAGATATTCCTGAAGGACCTTCTTCAACTGGACCTGCCCTTCCACCACATCCAACAGGCTTTCATTAAGTTTCCAAAACTTTAAGCTTCTCTCTCCCCAACTTATCACCATTGCCATTCGTATAGAAGTGTGATCGAACCAAACCATCTGCTCGATGGTCATGTCCTGAATGCTTCCCAGCACCTCTGCATCCACCCAGAGCATATCTATGCAGCTATAAGTCCCATGGAGCTTGGAATAGAAGGTATATTGCCGCTTCCTCTCATGGCGTTGCCTCCAAGCATCCACCATCCCCCACATTTTAAATGTATCCACCATCATCTGCCTCATCCTCCCCACTCTAGAATTATCCACCTTGGGATTAACTATAAGATTACAGTCGCCTCCCAATATACACCTGCCCGCACCCAACCCTTCAATAACTCGACCCATCCATTCAAAGAATTCCACTTGACCACTATTGGGAGCATAAATATTGATCAAATTAAACTCCTCCCCACTGATCACAGCTTGCACCAGGAAGAACCTTCCCCTCACATCCCGGGTAACTGCCTACACCTCCACTCAAAGCTCCCTGAAATCAAGATGCCCACTCCTCCCCTCTTAGGGTTATCTTTGTTGGCTGTCAGATACACATTGGGATGTGCCATCCCCCTCAACCCCCCTTCAATGGATTTTTTCAAATGGGTCTCCTGAATCATGAAGACATCCGTCTTCAACCATTTCCCCTCTGAACAATAGAAAGCGCTTCTTCCAAGAACTGAGCCCATTCACACTTAGGATAACTGCCTCCCCTCCTTGCTTTACTCATTATCTCCAAGTATTTTTTTTAATTTATTTAACAGGTCTTCTATACTGCCCTAGCCCCCTATCCAGTACACCCTCTTGTGCCCTTACCTCCAGTGAGTAGTGACCCCCAATTCTTTCTCCCCTCATCATTCTCTCAAATCCCCAACCCTTCCACCCTTTCATCCCTTCTCACTCAGCCCTCTGCACCCAGTCTCCCCTTCCATACCCACCGCCTCCCCCACTCCCCACATACTCCCTCTCCCCATCCACATATCCCCCCCACCACTTCCAAACATACTGCATCTCCCCCAATGGATTTTCCCTTTTAAAACACCAAAATCCCTAAAGCAAACATCTGGGGCCTTCCCGCTCCCCTCTCCACCCCGCAGGACTCGGTCTTCGTTAGTCCACTGCACGGTTCTTTCAGGTGCTCTCGCCCTCTATAGCACCCTGCTGCTTCTTCTGCCGGCCCATTTTTCCTGCCACTTTCCATTCACCTTTGCGGGGTTCCTCCCTCAGCATCTCTGGAAACAAGTTCCGCACCTCCTTGAGGCCCACCTCCTCCATGGCCTGCACCACTTCCTCTGCCATTGCCACCTTCCGAGTCACCCCATTAAAGGTGAAGGTTAGTCCCACAAGGTAAAGCCAGCGGTATTTGATCTGTTTCTTACAGATCCTCTTGGTTATCAACCTGAAAGCCTTCTGTCGCTGGAGAGTTCCAGTGGTCAAGTCCACGTACACTGACAGTATGTGCTTGCCACTGGAACTTCTCCGCCAGCCTCATATTCACTGCTATCTTTTCCTTCACTGTAAAATCATGCAGGCAGATGACAATGTCTCTTGGGGCCACAGATCTTATGGGGCTCAAAGCCCAATGGGCGTAATCTAGTTTTATCTCCATCTCTGGACCTTCCCCAGAGGGCTCCCCCAACAGCACCTTAAAAATAGATGTCTCTACCACTCTGCAGTTCTGTAACTTCTGGTTCTCTGGCACACTCTTGATCCTGATTGTTGCTGCACGCCCCATTTTCAGTATCCTCCATTTTTAATGCTCATTTGCTTTGCCCTTTCCTCCAACTCTTGTATACGCTTAAGGAGCTGCTGCTGCCCCAGTTGGCATTCCTCAACTATCATCTCCATTTCTGCACACCAGCCCAGATCCAGCACTTCTGCCTTCAGCTTCCCCACCATAGCAACCATTCCTTATCATCCCTCCAGTCTAGTCCCGAACCTCTGGGGTTTAGCACCTCCTCCAGCAGCTTTGGAGACTGAGAAATGTCATTGCTCTGATGACACTGGCAGAAATACTCCTGGGACCGCCTCCTCTGTCTAGTTATCTCAGTCTCCAAGCAGCTGGAGGGTAGTGAGCATGGAGGTTCAAGGCTCACTGGAAAAAACATTTAAGGAGAGTAGTTAGGGGTTAGGCTATTTTTTGCTAAGCTCAACTTGATTGTTTAAAAAAAAAAAAAGAAAGATCCAAAAAGACAGTTTTTTGCGCTGAGGCCCCCCCCATTCGCTGTTTGAGCGATAGGAGAGAAGACGCTCAAAAGCGTGTAGAGGGGCTACGCTCCGGTTCCCGAACCCACTTCTTGGGTGAGGAATCGGCAGCGGAGGAGAGCACTGTACAGCTCAGTGCCTGGACGCACAGCAGGGCCGACAGTCGCCGCAGCATTTTCTCCTCAGCGCCCGATTCTCGCCCATCGCAGAAGTTGCGTTTCTGGCTGAGCGCGGGGAGAATCGGCAGAGATACCCGCAGCGAGTTGGTGAGTAAAGTAAGCCCGTTTTTAAACAAGCATTTGGCGATCGGAGGGACAGTATAAGCGTGACGTTCATGTGAGTACAGGCAGCGGCCGCGTGGGAGAAGCGCAGGAAAGCCAGTTGGGGCTTTGGGGCCTGTAGGAGCTTAATTTTAATCGGGGCTGCTCATGCTGCTAGCATCTTTTTTTTACTCCGATGCCAGTTCTAGTTAACAGATTAGTTTAAAAAAAAAGTGTTTTATTTTGCCTCTACTCTGCACTGGTGGGCCTGGGTTTCTGCCAGTTCAGGTTGTTTATATTTGTACTCCTACATTTATTTAGGGGCATATTGTGACGCAGTGGCAAGTCCAGAAGCCATGGAAACTGATACTGACCCGCTGGTTGGTTCAGGTATTGCAGGAAAAGGCAAGGTTTTCCATTCTCAGCACAAGCTGCAGGCAACTAATCAGCTAACACAGCTCACCTCAGGGGAGGAGAGAACCAGAGCTGCTGATTGGGCACGCCCTCAAGGTTGGGGAGTGGGTGCAGGGTAACAATATATATATACATTTGGTCCCTGTGAGTATTGGTGTTTATTCCTATCTCTCTATCAGTACTAGGGGTGCCAGTAAAGTATTCAGTGAAGCGGGTGAGTGATTCCTTCTAGGCCGCAGTGTTTAGTGTGCGGTACTAGAAGGGGAGCAGTGTCAGATACAGGGGTCTGTAGAGGCTGTGTCCAGGAGGGAGCCTCCATGGAGCAGGCTTTGGAAATTGGTGTGCAGAGTCAGAAAGCGACATCGGTAGTTATACCAGAACTTGTGTCCCCTTCCGTACCGCTACTGGAGCCGGTGGCTGGGCCTTCTTGGGCCCCAGATCTCCCACCTTCTCAGCCGGCATTGTCAGGGGGACTGGCGTTGATTTTTTTTGCCTGAGTTTGTGATCCTTCTTCAACAAGCTTTCAGTGGCAGTAAGAAAGGATTAGAGGCTACCCCTGTGGAGCTGGAGCCAGGTGTAAAGTGGCCGGGGACCCCTCTAGGTTCGGGGATTCATGAGGTTCCTTTAAAGAAGCCTAAGAAAGGGAAGAATAAGCAAGAGCAGTCAGTCACTTCGGAAGGTCCCCTCTCGGAGGATGGGGAGCCTGACTTAGAGATTGAGGAAGAGCTGGAAGAAGGAGAGTTACCGGAACACAAGGATCAAGCTAGAGTGATCAGAGTGTTCTGGCGTGAATAGTTGCCTGCTCTCATAGCGGAAACGCTAAAAGCCCTGAATATGCCCTCTGCAGGTCCTGCAGAGGATGCGACCTTGGAGGATCCTTTGTTGCAGGCGGTGCGTAAGATGCAGACAGCTTTCCCGGTACACAGAGTGGTGTGGGAAATGATTCAGGAAGAATGGGACATGCCCGAAGCAGTTCTTAAGGGATCCAGGGTAATATCTCGCCTTTACCCATTAGTGGATCAGGATCGGGAGTTGTTTAAGTCACCTAAGGTAGACGCAACAGTCTTGGCGGTGACCAAAAAGACCACCATTCCGGTGGAGGGTAGTGCCGCTCTCAAGGATATTCAGGACAGGAAGTTGGACATCTTGTTAAAGCAGGTTTTTGACATCAGTGCACTATCCATTCAGGTGTCTATTTGTGGTGCATGGGTGGCGAGAGCTTGTCTATGCTGGTCCCAGAAGATTCAGGGAGAACAGCTAGAGAAGAGAGAGGGGGAAACGTCTAGGCTAGAATCTGGGATGGCTTACCTAGCTGACATCCATTATGACCTGATTAGGGGTCTGTCTAAGAGTATTGCGTCAGTGATAGAAGCTAGGCACTATCTTTGGCTGTGTAATTGGGCGGCAGATAGTTCTTCCAAGACAAGGCTGGGTAAGCTACCTTTTCAAGGTAAGCTACTTTATGGAGAGGACTTGGATAAGCTGGTGAAAGATTTAGGAGAGTCCAAGGGCGGAAGACTCCCGGAGGACAAGCAAGAGCCAGTGCATCCGACTCTGGCAATCAAAAACCAACAAAGGGATTTTTGCTGGTTCCGCCCATCCCGGTTTGGACAATTTCAAAAGGGGACATTTCCCCTATCACACTCAGGAGTTTTGAGGTTTTAGAGGGGCAAGCAGAGGGTTTGCTGCATCCCCTTCCTCGAACCTTAGAAAAACACAATGAAGCCAGGAGGGCCCAGGTGGGGCTCGTACCTGTAGGGGGTCGGCTATGGGAGTTTTATCCTGCTTGGGTCCAAATTACTTCTGATGCCCTGCCACTTCTCACATAGCTGCTTGTTGCTATTACCAGCAAACAGGGGTGTCCTACACGGAGCGGTGGATTCACCCCTAAAACAAAGACATGGGGAGGGGTGGCCTGCCCGGAACGGCAGGTGCAGCTATTCTTGCCATCTTACTGGGCAGACTAGATGGACCATACTAGTCTTTATCTGCCGTCATTTACTGTTACTATGTTACTAAGTCATTGATTTTGGTGGAGTGAGATGCTCTGGAAAGCAGTTTGAGTGGGCAGGGTTATAGGGAAACTGTACTTCTTAGCACCAAAAGAAAAAGGGCATCTAAGAATGCCCAAGGGGGATGTGCTGGTCAAAGAAATCACAAAGCAGGCCACCATCCTGGTGGAAGGCAGGACTGCTCTGAAGGATATGCCGAGCAGAAAGATTGAATCACTCTTGAGGTGGAAGCCCTAGTGTTACAAGTGGTGATCTGCAGTGAAGAAATGTCCAGAGCCTCTGCATTGGGTGCGGCAAATCCCTTCAGGGTTGTCATAGGATGAATTTTTGGAGCAAAAAGAGACAGCTCAGCAGAAAGCTGTTCTAGCATATGTCTCAGACACTCTATATGGCTTGATTATGTATCACGGCTGTTGCAACGTTGACAAGACATTTCTGCTATAACAAATCATCGTTTAGACAAGAGGTTTACATATAAGTGCTATTATTAAGTACACAAACTGATATTGACATCATGCATAGCATCTGTGTATGAAAGCTGCTTTTATAGCCTGTTTTGCAAGCATCCATCCTGACTAAGCATGCCCACATATTCTTGAGCAGTAGCATTTCCACTGCATGTTGTGAGCCTTCACTGAGTGCATGCCCAGGTATGCCTGGACTAAACAAAACAGCTTACTTTCTAGGCAACATATTAGTAGACTTAAAATATGCAAGGAAATCTCAAAAATAGGCGATTGCAAAAAAATAGTGTGTGATAGGAAAATGTCAAGATGATTTTCATGATCAGCAACCCAAAATCCATAACATACACCCAGAAGTGTTCAGGAAGCAAAATCGTCATTGTCCAGTGAGAGAGGAGGCAGTGCGGCATGATAATAGTTTGCTGCTACCGCACAGGGAGGCCAGAAAGGGAAGAGACCGCCTCACTGGGAGGGGGGGTTTGTCGCGCCATCACTGTGACATTGAGGGGCCCTCAGCAAAATTTACGCCACTGAAGCTGAGTATTCTGTTATGCCAGTCTATTTTTGTGGACTTCTTTACCTGATGACTTGTGCAGCATTAGCAATTAACTATGGGCTGCTGCTGAACTCTAACACAGATAGTTAATGCTGGGGCCATATCTAATCACTGGCATTGAATATCCAGGTCAGCCAGCAAAGCAGGAAGCTAACCGGGCAGTGGTGATATTCATCCACTGCCCAGTTAGCTGACTGCAAAAGTTAAGACACCCTTTTCTGTGCCTAATTTACTCCGCTGAAGAATAACTGTGCAGTGGCTGAATATCGCCTCTGCCCAGTTATTCCTGGTTGCTGCCCATGGAATGCCCGCGGAACACCCCAGTGCTAACCGGTTAGTATCAGGGCACCGAGTGGCGGCAGCCATGGTTATTCAGTGACACTAATAGTGTTAGTGCCGCTGAATATCCCATTCACCATGATTAATGTGGTTAGCCGCTCTGCTAACCGTGTTAATTGCACTGAATATTGGGCCCTATTTTTTTTAACAAGTTCTAAAACTTGACTGTTCTCTCAGCATTATGATATTTAAGAAAAATTGCAAAGTTATAAGCTGAATCTGGGTTAATATTTTATTGTATTGTATTTTGTTGTTTTCTTGTCTGTTGTGTTGAGTTTTCATATCTAATTTGTATTGTGTTTTCATTATTTCATTATAAACCACATTATTGCATTTTGTGGTAAGTGGATGTTTAGTCACGAAATCAATTGATCAATCCTCAGAGGTGCAGATAGGGGGGCATCTGTCTCAATTTTTAGAGGAGTGGATCCAGATTACATCACAGATGCTTTTATTGTTTCTACCTTTCAAACCCTGGACAAGAGGGAAGACATAAAAGCCACCTTTGATAGATTACTGAATCTTTGGGGCAGTGATTCTAGTTCACAAGAAAGAGGGATGCACCAGCTGATACTCCATATACTTTGTGATCCTGAAAAAGGAGAGTGCTTATCATCTAGTCCTAGATCTGATGGGTGTCAACCAGGCACTGCAGATTCCATGCTTCTGGATGGAAACACTACATTCAATCATAGTAGCTCTGTATTGAGGGGAACTTCTTATTTCCTTGGACCTCAAAGAAGTTTACCTCCACATTCCAATTTAGAGCATCAGATGTTTCTACAGTTCTCACTGCTGGGAGCTCACTACCAGTTCCATGCATTGCTCATTGGTCTGGCAACTGCTCCGCACACATTTTTGAAGTTTATGGTCATAATGGTGATGGCTTACACAGAGAGGGATTTCTGGTACATCCCTATCTGGACTGCTGGCTCATTTGAGCAAAGTCAGAAACAGGGAGCCAATGTGTGACACATCAGTGATTCATGTATTTCAGAGTCTACGATGGGTCCTGAATTTCACCAAGAACAAATTAGAACCCACATGGCACCAGGAATACTTGAAAGCCCACTTCAATATGAAGAAGGGCAAAGTATTCTTAACTGTCCAAAGGAGTTGTAAGATTTGGGACCAATTCCAGTCAATACTTAGCAAGGAGGTTGCTTCGAGTGTGGGATTACATGCAAGTTCTAGATTCCATAGCATTGAAACTTGTGCTAGTTTCCTGAGATCGAACACATGAGACTGCTTCTAAGGTCTCTTCTGGAGCAATGGTTTGCATGGTCACAGAGCTATGAAATCAGTCTTTCTTGGACTTGAGAGGCAAGCTGCAGCATGGCATGGTGATTGCAAGTGCAAAATCTGGCCAGGAGCATGGATCTGGATGCTTCAGATTGGATAGTAACAATGGATGTCAGTCTGCTAGGCTGGGAAGCCCGTTGTCTAAACCAAATGGTGCAAGGTCACTTGATAGCTTCTGAGGCCATCTGGTCAATAAAGAGGTTAGAGGCAAAAGTTATCCAAAGAGCCTTGCAGTCATTTGAGCTGTCGATTCAGACTAAGGTGGGAAACGTCTTCTCCAACAATAGCAAGGCAATGGCATATGTCAACTGGCAGGGAAGCACAAAGAGCGTGGCAGTGACAGGAAATCTCCCTTGTTTTAAGTGGGCCAAAGCCTGACTGAAAGCACTATCAGTGGCCCATATAACATATAACAGGAGTACTGAATGTTCAAGTGGAATTTTTGCGCAACAATTCGTAGATCCAGGGAAGTGGGAGTTGTCGTAAGAGGCTTTCTGCCTTATACAAAACCATTGGACAATGCAGTGATGGATATGATGGCCAAAAGACAAAATGTGAAGTGCCCACATTTCTTCAGTTGAAGGAAAGAGTGGGGTTCAGCCAGGATAGATATTCCATTGGGAGGAGTCCTATATGGTTTTCCTCCATGGCTACTTATAGGAAGAGCCTTGCAGAGGACAGCATCACACCTTGGACTGGTCATGCTGGTGCTTCATATTGATCCAGGAGGCCATGGTTTGCAGACCTATTCAGGTTGAAAGTGGAAGAGGGGCTGAAGCTCCCAGAAGGTAGGGGGCTTCTGTCCAGGGTCCAGTGCTTTTGGAAGACCTGTCTCCCTTCTGTCTCCTTTCCCTTTTATTCTTAAGAGCCTAGAAGTTCCAAAAGTTCTAAGTTCATATTCAACCAGGGGAATGTTGTCGTCATGGGCGGAGGCACACATGGGGGTATGTTTACTAAACTGCAGTAATGTCACTCGTGTTAGGTTCCGCGGTAAAGATACAGATGCCTATATAAAGGCATGGGCGGTGCATCATTACAGCAAGCCGTATTAGCTAACGCACGTTACAAGGCGCCTTTGACTAACGTGCGTTACAAAGCGCCTTATAAGGCACCTTACAAGGCGCCTTGTAAGGTGCATTATAAGGTGCCTTGTAAGGTGTCCTATAAGGTGCCTTGTAAGATGCTTTGTAAGGTGCCTCATAAGGCACCCTATAGGGCTCCTTAGGCTAAGCGCCGTATTAGGCACCCCTGGACAAGGCACTGTAGAAGGCACCCTGGGCTATGGAACCATAGGTTAAGGTGGCCTAACAAGGTTACGGTGCCCTAGGTTAGTGTTCTCTAAGAGCTGCAAGGTGTCTCAGGATGATATGCATGACCGGTGAGGAACAGAGACAGATGTAGCCCTAACACTAAATAGAGCACTCAGGAAAGGCAATGAACAGGTGAGTGAAGGAGGGAGAGCTGGGAGCCGCTGGACCTGCCATATTTGCAGGCATCCCATGTGGCTGCCAGTACTGATGACAAACATGGTGGGGACAACTGTACCACAGCACAGGGTGTTGGCAATGTAAAGTACTGGAAAGGCAGTTGGTGGCAGACGATGGGAATACGTGTCCCCCAGTGGAGGCGGAGGTGGCAGCATAGTTACAATGATGGATGGACAGAGGTGTGGTGGTGCCATGCAGATCAGGCACAGGCGAGGCAAGCATGAAGAGGCGCAGTGCAGGAAAGGGTAGCAGTGCAGGACATGGGGTGACAGCCTGCACAGGCAGACAGGACTCTACACAGCTGACAGAAGCAGATAGACAGACCGAGGGAATGTTGGCAATTGTGGCAAGGGTATTATGGGCTGGCAGCACAAATCTGCAAAAATATGACTGTTACAGGCATGCACACTATTTGAATAGGACAGGCATGAGAGGAGGGAACAATGAGGAATTGAACCCATGAACACTGCCGAGAATGGCATTGCATTAACCAGTAGGCTATACCTCCGTGGTGTATGGCACAGCAATGGCTGGGTACAGAAGGACTTCAGGTCACCGCACAAACTGTCTGCTCTGAGTGCCAGGATAGGGTAACCCCACCAGTACCCATGATGCAATGTACATGCTGAATAGCTATCTACAGCTGATCACCAAATGGGGTCTGCACCTCTCCGGTACCTCAGCTTGGAAAGACAAACTGACAGTGCGTGATACTGGCACAGAGTAGCTACAGACCATGCCATTGTGCAGGTTCTGTGTTCACCCTGAGGGATAGGATGGGTGCCTAGCACTAGGTCCGCAGTACATGTGGTTCTAGAGATAGGCCCTGCTGTACATCCCCATCATTACCAGTGTGTGACAGGTGTTCCTTGCAGTGCAGCTGAAGGTAATTCGGTGTCCATCTGTATCCTGCAGTCACATGTGGCCCTCTGGGACCAGACACCACCCAGATTAGTGTATACCCCGTGTTAGGGTCTGGCTGACATGGGCACCTGTTATCAGGGCAGAGGGGTTTCCAGACTTGCATGAGGTTTGCGTAGCAGTGCCTTTATAGGTCAAAATGGTATACACTACATACCCCAAAGGGCTCCCATCACCCTTTTTGTAGGTAAGGGACAGGTGCCACAGCTCCTGTGAAGCATCCTCCATTCTGCTGGTATAAGATAGCCCTCCAGGGTTGGTGGGCCAGAGCCATGGCAGTGGCAGACCAGCAGCAATGCTGGGGTTAGGTCTGGAAAACTCCAACTGCCTCACACCACTGTCTGCCAGTCACCAGCAGACAGCACAGTCAGACTGTACCTTATAGGTGTTCCAACCATGCACAGTCTAACTGCAGACAGTCCACTAACCAGTCCATAGTGCATGCTCACAGAGGAACTATGTGCACCAAGCAGGCAACTCAGCGATTGGGGCCCCAGCACTGGGATCACAAAAGTATCACTGGAGGCAGATAGTGTGGAGCGCTATGTGGGAACCTAGACATGCCATGGTCACTGCTCGGTTAGAGTGAGTGCCCTCCCAGCATGACATGCTGTGGCCACCCTGTCCATGCAGGCGGTGGTTGGGCACCACAGTGTCCCATCCATTGCCCCACACCCTGTGAAGATGCATCCTGACCAATCCGCCCTATCCGGGCCATACCCACAACACCTTGCTCCTCATTATGCACATATTCAGGCTAACGCTGGTAACAATGGGACATTTTGGGCCCAGAGAGGGGTGGGCAGCCACAGAACAATGGATAGACACACACACACACACTCCTATTACAGCATTGTGCAAAGATAGGGGTGGTTGGCAACCCTGCCCACCACACTGGTCCTGATCACAGTGCCGACATTGCTAAACCTTGCAGGTGGTAGTAGAAGTGCTCTGGTGATAACTGCAGCTCAATGCTGGGGCCAACATCCTGACTCTCCATGCATCTTTGGATTGTGGAGCCTGTGTGAGTGGGTGTTTGTACCCCTGTTTGCCACTGCTTTGGGCTTTGCACATGTTGCTGTTGTATCTGCATTGTAGGGTAAAACATAGGGACATGCTCTGCAGGAACCACAACTGGGGCTTGAACCTGTGACCTTCTGGACACACTGGCTGGGTGTGCTGCACCACACTGTTGCCACAGATGCATGGTAGTCCCTGTAGCTACCTGTACTTTTCCTCAGCCAGACCTTTTATGTTGCACTGCACACCACGTACTGGTACAGGGCATGGCCTAGGTCCACTGCAGGCAGGTACCACTGCCTCCTCCAGCACGGGCACACACCCCCTGCCATGCTGACATGACCATATGCTGTCGGTGCTGGTAGTGCACAATCCCAGGCCATCCACTGTGTGGGTAGGTGGTCGCCTAAGGAGCGGGGTCTGTGGCAGGGGGCATACATGAGCATCCTCACATCCCCCCCCATCACCGCCTACCAGTAGTATGTCCCTTCCACTTGGGGGAGGGTTGGCTGGGGGGATGTTAGGTCAGTGCCCTGGCAACTGTTAGCTCGGGTGAACCAGGTAGATGTAGGTGGATTGTGTTTGGCCTTTGTCAGCTGCTGTCATGCTGATTTCCAGTTTCTATGTTTCTAGGTGCCTGCCTAGTCCACCCTGTGCCCCAGCTGCCCCCGCTACATGTCCTGCCTGCAGCCCCCTATGCTCCACTTGCAGTATCGCCATAGTGGCCTTTCATACTTGGGCACTATGCTGTTGCTGGAAATGGAGCACTACTATCACATTTCTTGGGCTCCCTGCCTATGCAGTACATTGATGACACTGATATGGTTTCTCTCTCCTGCAAATGTGCATCTAATGACTGGTTTTCATTCGCAATAGGATTCAGCTCTTCAGTTCAGCGCATTAGTGTGCAGGGAGCCTCTCCCCGCCCATTGACCCCTTCTCTCCGCCCTCTCTCCACCCTCTGTGGTGTTTACCGCGGCCGGGAACGCTAATGCTCGTTAGGTAACATTAACGCTCGTTAACGTTACATGCCGCGCGTTAACGTTACCTAACAATCGTTAACGTTAACTAACGCGTGGTCTGTAACATTACCGCGGTTTAGTAAACATACCCCATGGTGTCCGCTGTAGAAATTTACAGGGCAGTACCATTGTCATCATTGCATTCTTTCTCTAAGCACTGTCGTCTGGATATATGAGCCAGAGAGGAGGTTGCCTTTCAGGCATGCATGCTTAGAATCTCGCTGTCAGATCCTCTCCCAGAGTAAGGGGTTCTTTGTACATCTGAACTGGTCTGATGGATGATAAGGATGGAGAAATGTGGTCTTACCTGCTAATTTTCTTTCATTGAATTTTAACGGACCTGTCCAGAGTCCCTCCCGCTTCCAAGGTCTGTACTTTTGCAGAGAGTGGTAGAGTTAAAACAGTTTTTTCTAATTGCATGTTCTAAATGGTTCTTTCTGGTATCCAGTTCTGGAGATGTTTTCTTCAGTGGAGGTCAGATTTTTATCTGCCCCCCCCCCCCCTCACCATGAGTGTTGAATAAAATTGGGAGGAATCTATTTTGCTTTGTTACAGAAATGCTGAGAGACAGCAGGCGGCACTGTGCCCTTATAGGGTAGAGTTCACAAGCGTTTTGTTCTGTGTCCATCTGCTTGTAAAGAAGCATAACCCATAGGTCTGGACTGATCACAGATAGAAAATTAGCAGGTAACACCAAATGTCTCCTTTTATTCTAAACTACTTTGATGTATTCTTATAAGATGCGGTATATCAAATTTTAATAAATAAAATAAAGCTGAGCTCCCTCATAGGATAATAAGACCAAATACGTGGTCTGTATTCGACATGCACTTATTCTAGTGAAAAGTAATCGTAAGATCTGTCCTTTTAGTTCTATTTGATTTATACTTTGATCTGGCTTCAGTTTGCTCTTTGTTTGTATTTTCTTGCTTTCCCCTTAGTTGCCTGCGTTGTTTCAGCTGTTTCACAGACTGATCTCTACCCTCTCTTGGGCCAAGCACTGTGCCACCTGCTGGGCTTCCCTTATCAGATCTGTTACTTTTCAGAATCTTTTAGTTCAGAATAGGCTGGCCCTCTATCTGTATTGTCAGGACAGTCTGAAAGTGGCTGTGTGAAATTATGCTGGTGCTTACTGATTAACTCCAGTTGGTTTGTGATTTTCAGTGGCCTTCGCAAACTGGTGATGAAGAATCTGTGGTTTGGAGTTGCTGAAATGTATAGAGGCTGCTTCCTGTCTGCCCAGGTGAAGCAGCTTCAGAAGTACATTCCCGAGCTTTCCACCACTGATATTTGCAGGTAAGGGAAAGACTGTTCCTGCACAGGCAAGGATATACTCGTATTTTTATTGAGCCCGATATTCAGAAAGGTTTTACCGATTAAACCCCACTAAGCCCAATATTCAGTGGTACTTCCCAGATAGTGCCTCTCAGTATTTCCTTTGATCGCCCTGACACAACCCAGATAGTGCCAGGGTGAGGGCAGCGTGAGCACTGATCTGGTTAGAGGTGATTTTCAGTCCACTAACCGGATAAGAAACCACATAAAGGTAGGCCAAAAAACACCAGGCCTAATTTTATGCAGTCTGGCATTCTGGATAACAGCTGAATATCACTGCTATCCAGATAGCTAGCAGTGGTCACCGCTATCCGGGCACTTCTGCTGAACATCGGGGTCACTTTTGCTTGTAGTGGCTGGTGCTTCAAAAACGCTGACTGCTGCAGGATGACTATCATCCCGATGGATACCAGCAAAGAGAATAGACCATGGGAAGATGTCTATCTCTGTGACTAATCCTTTCATTATTTTAATGCATCTTGTGTCTATTTTTTATTACACTGCATATATATACCTAGTATCATGAGCACCCTCAGAGTCCAGCTTCCTCCAAGATTAAATGTAGGGCTTTGGCATCTCAGGTTTTTACAGAATTTAAACTTATCCTCTAGCATTTTCTACTGCTTTCTCATTTGGTGGAAGAACCATTGCATTAGATAGCAAACCTTCTTGTCAGGGGGAGCCATCTCTATCCAGTTTAAAGCAAGGCTTTTTTGCAGGAGGTGCTGGATGTAGTGAGTACTGTCAGCCTTTTCCATTGTCTGCCAAAATTGGCCCATAGTCCCCAGTGATAATGAAAGAGCCCAGACTCTGCACGGCCCAAATGCTCACAGAGGATGCCCATCACGGAAAAAGCACCGTCTTCAGCCAATCCTTGTAGGCCAACAGGAAAATATGGAAGCGCATGCTGTAGACAGCACATAAAAGTCAGCCCCTTCAAAATGTGGGAAATGCGGACTACTGAGGTGTCCAGACAATGAAAGTATTAGTTTTGGTTTAGCGATTTGAATATGCCAGCTTTGGGAATCTGAGTGTGCAGCATCTCGGGTCTCTCTGTATTTGCAGAGGACAAGAGGAAATTCATTTCTCTTTGTATTTCTCCAGTGTTGTACCCAGTTCAGCTTTTGTCTTACATTTCTATGTCTAATATATGATCATTTCTTCTCTATTTGCTAAGGCTCTATCCATATTTTGCATATGTGATCAAGGTGAGGTATTTTACAAGCATGTGTAGGGATTTGTAGTAGTCTGGTTTATTCTACTTTCCCAACCAGAGTTGTATTCAAGGAGCTGGTGTAATATTTGCAATGTCGCTTTTCCACAGACTTCTGTAACTGGTTGCAAAGGTTGTGGCTATTGTGGGAGCGGGTCCTCAGTGGTCACCCTACCCCTTTAGGGGGCCCTGCATGTCAGTACTAGCACTGATCTCAAGTAATATACCTCTTGGGAGAGTATTGGCTTTAGTGCATGCCTTTTTCTCAGAAGTTCAAAGCAAATTACATTCAAGTACAGTAGGTATTTTCCTGTTTCTGGAGGGCTTACAATCTAAGTTTGTACCTGACACAATGGAGGATTAACTGACTTGCCCAAGATCACTGGAATAGTAAGATATGAACCTAAATTGAATTCCCATGTGCAGATGAGCAGAGTTACCAAGACACTCATACACCACATGATTGACAAAACCCTATGAACAAATGTATAACCGCATTGAGTAGAGTAGTAACCTAGTTGAACAGCAGACTGGAACCAGGGATGCCAGTGTTCAAATCCCACTTACTGACCTTGTAACTTGGGCAAGGCACTTCACCCTCTGTTGCCTCAAATACTGCCTAGATTGTAAGTCCATTTGGACAGCGAAATAACTTGTGTACCTGAACTTGTAACTTTGATGCGGAAAGGTGAGTAATTAAATCTCAAATTCAAATCCTTATTGCAAAGAGGCAAACTAAGTTATTCATGTAAAACAAGCTCTTGGGTACTGTCTCTGAAAGGGTTTGTTTCTGCATACTATAACACCATCGAAGCTCACTCGTGAGGTAGGCTATGTTGGGTATGATGTAAGTCTCTCAATGTTACTGCTAATGCTCTTATAAATACATTGTTCCAAAGAGAGCCACCTTCTGGAGTTCATAAGGTGTAAAAAAAAAAAAAAAAAAGACTTTAATACAAAGAAAACCTTTTTGTTAAAGTAGAATTGGCAAGCCACATCTGTTTGTACATGGTTTCATAAACAGTGCACTTACGATAGCATCATCTCCAAAAGGACAAGCAGCCTGTTGATAGAATACTTTACCAAGAAAGTGCAGCAGTTTTCTTTGGCCACAAGAGGGCAACAGATTCCATTGTACATAGAGAACTCGCATGACAACTGAGTTCAATAAACAAAACACAACAAATAAGTAACTACATGAATCTTTATGGGTATTGATGAAAGTTATTCTGCACTGCATTTTTTATTGTACTTAAAAAAAAAACACACACAGGTCATTCCTTTGTCATAAAACAAGTTTAACTTTATGTTGCTTTTAAGATTTTTTAAATAAAACATTGGAATGTATAAAATAAGTTTAGTGTATAAAATAAAATTGTAACATTTATTTTCATTTTTGATATTTGTAAAAATATTATTCTTACTTTATAGAAACATGCAAAAAGTAAATAAAAATAAGACCCAAAAGGTTTGATTGCATTAGTCTTTCACAACCTTGTTTCAAAACTAATGGAACAGCCATGAGTTGTTTAGGATAAGTATGTACCAGCTTTACACAGCAGGATGGTGTAGATTTTGCCCTTTTTTTCTTGTAAGAATAGCTCAAGCTCTTTCAAGTTGACTGGGGATTATCTGTGGACTGTAGCCGTCATGTCCTGCTACAGATTTTCTGTTAGATTCATGTCTGGACTTAGGGCCACTCAGGGATATTTACTTACTTCTGGCTGAGCCACCCCACTGCTGCTTTTGCTTTGTGCTTAGGATTATTGTCCACTTGAAAGGTAAATCTTTTCCCCCAGTCATATGTCTGTGGCAGGCTAGAGCAGACTCTCTGCCAGCCTCTGCCTATATTTTGCACCACCTATTTCTCCCTCAGTCTTCAGAATCTTCCCTGACCCCCACAGCATAATGCTGCCACCACCCTGCTTTATTGTAGGGATGATGTTGGCAGGGTGAAGTTCTGTGTTTTAAGCTACATATGTTGTTTAGCACTGATAGCAGTAAGTTTCACTTTGGTCTCATCAGGCCACAAAACCTTCTGTCACTTATGTTCAGTGCCTCCCTAAGCAGGGCCGGCCCAACCACTAGGCAAACTAGGTAGCCACCTAGGGCAGCAACCTCTGGAGGGCAGCAAAAGCAGGCCATTTAAAGCTAAATAATAGATTTTGACAGCCGGGGGTGGGGGGGGGGTGTAAAGCTTGAGGTTTGCCTAGGGCTCCAACACTTTGGACCAACTCTAGGACCGGCCCTGCCCCTAAGTCAAGTTCTGAACCCAGTCCTCAGGACACATCTAGGCAGTCAGGTTTTCAGGCTAACCACAATGAATATGCATATGAGAGATTTGCATGCACTGCCTCCATTGTATGCAAATCTCTCTCCTGCATATTCATTGTGGTTAGCCTGAAAACCTGACTGGCTGGGGTCTCCTGGGGACTGCGTTGAGAACTCCTGCCCTAAGTGTTTCTTTGCAAAACGTTATGTGGCACATTATATCGATTTTCTTCAGCAGTGGCTTCCTTCTTGGCAACCCTCCATACAGGCCATGCTTGTGGAGTGATCTTGATGTTGAACATTCAGTATTTTCTCCCGTCTCAGCTAGAAAGCTCTGTAGTTCTTTTAAAGCAGGGGTTCTCAACTCAGCTCTGAACAGGGGGTGGAGTCCATTTAACTATGAGCCTTGTTAAGGTAATCTTTGGAAATGGAGCTAATTTGGGTTTGCTGTGACAAAGGGTTGAAGACTTATGCTAGTGGTTCCCCAAGCCTGTCCTGGGGGCTCCCCGGCCAGTCGTGATATCCAGGATATCCACAATGAATATGTAGTGGAGGCAGTGCATGCAAACCTCTCATGAATATTCATAGTGGATATCCTGAAAACCCGACTGGCCGGGGAGCCCCCAGGACAAGCTTGGAAACCTCTAACTTATGCAGTCAAGGCGTTTTTAATACTTTTTGAATGTTTCTATAATTGTCCTTTCACATGGAAAGCATAGATAAGTCTGTATAGGGCAGTGGGCTGAACTCCTGCTTTAATACATTTTGAACTGTACTTTTTAGACAGCAGAATATGTAAAATGTACAAGGGTGTGGAGACTTGAACAAGACACTGTATATATTTATATGTTATTTACCCTTCAAAGATAAAAAAAAAGTTCATAGTAAAAGCTAATTTTCGCTCACTTTCCTGGATGCATCCCTTTCCAATTCCACCTGCAATTTGTGCACCAGTTGAGGACTATCACACTATAAATCCACTGTCTCCACTCCTCTCTTGGCTCAAGGCAGACTGTCATATTGTAAATCTGTTGTCTGTCCTCATGGGTGAACTATTAGTTCATTGATCTTGGCTTTAATTTCCCAGAGGCCCTTCTGGAGTGAGAGCGCAAGCCCTGGACAGCAATGGCAACCTGGTAGATGACTTTGTTTTTGATGGAGGTGCTGGGCCTATTGCAGGTCGGGTTCTTCACGTCAGAAACGCTCCATCTCCTGCAGCTACTTCCTCCCTCGCAATAGCAAAAATGATTGCGACTGAAGCTGAGCACAGATTTGAACTGATTTAAATGAGAAGTTTAAATTATGGATACAACCTATTAATAGCTAAACAATTCTACTCTTGGCACTACTTTTTGTATGATCAGTTTTCAAATAAAATGTTTAAAATATGCAGAAAATTTGGAATCTTTATCATGCCACATAAAATGCAAAGACTTTTAAATTGTAACTAAGCAACACAACTCTAAAGTTTTCTTTTTCCTCACAATTTTCTGTTATTTGTGAATAATTTCAAGTATAAAAATGACATTCAAATGCAACGAGAATAAATATTAGTCATTCTTTTCTTTACAAATTCAAGCTATAAGTTTACTTTGTTTAAATGTTCTTCCTCTAGCATTACACCCTTGGTTTCAGTCTTATGCCCCCCTCCCTGGAGATTTTGATTATTAAACTCAATCATGATCATCAAAACATCATTCCTCCCACCACAAACCTGTAAAAATGCACAGCTGGACATCATGCTTTTAAGTATTTGAACTTTGCTTTGAATACGTGGGCCCACTCTCCCTGCAGGTAAGGTAAGGTACTGATGGTGCTTTCCGGTTTTGTTTTTTGTCAGGACCTTTTGTTTTCATTTGACTGCTGCTGCTTTTTGCTGCCCCTCAAGAGCTGATGCCCTAGGTGACCACCTAATCTTCCCTGTCGCATGAGACAGCCTCTCTAGAAGAGCACCCCTCCCCCACCATCAGATTGAGCCTTCCTGGAGTAATTGTGCTGATCCTGCTACCTCTCTTCCCCCCTCCTCCTCTCTCTACCCCCTTCCCCCCCCCCCCCCGTCATTGCCACTACTACAGGTAATTTTTAACTGCCTTCTGAGAGGGGAAAAAGTCCCCCTCCTTTAGCACCGCCGCCACTGTTATCACTACCATCTTGAATGGGAATTCTAGATCCTCCTGCTAGACCAGTCCAGACAAGCGGGTCATGTCCCCCCACCAGCAGATAATGGAGACAGACAAAAGCTTCAGTGATGACATTACTGGTTATAAGGCTGGTGCAGCATCATGAATGGGAACTGTCAAATAACAAAAGCACCAGAGGAGATGCCCCACTGATGTGGAATGTCTGCTCCAACTGAAAAGAGATCTCTGCCACACGTGAAACATGCATAAAAAAACCCACCAAAATACCCCTGTGAAAACATTCAAAAATATTTTTTGTCGGATGTTACAGGAAAGGAACATGTATTGAAACTATGTCCACCACTCAGTTACATCCTTTTAATCAATATTTGTAAAATCAAAGAAACTCCGCTACTTAGCTGGATTATAAACGACGAAATTCAAAAGCTCAGGCACGACGTGCACGTTTCGGGTCTGTGCCCTGTTTCAAGTACTGCCTTCTGTACTTCAAATCAACCGCTGAAATCAGCGGTTTCCTCAAAAGGGTCAAAAGCTTCTAAGAATGGCTATTCTTTGCTGTCAATCACATCAGACAACCAATGAAACTACAGGAACACCCCACTAGTTCAGGGGAAACCCTGTGCTCATCGGATGACGTCAATTAATGCTAAGCCAATCGATTTCTTTGTTGAGGCCACCAGGATGCACCATCCGTAATTGGAAAATCCATCGTTGTTCGCAGCTCTGCAACTTATTAACACGATCACCACCTCGGGGATCTATAGGTACATGATCGATAACTGACCAATGAAATCATGACCAAATGCGAGGCAATGGTCAACCATCGGAGCGGTTTCAATTTTTTGCCGAAGACGGGAAGCATGCTCGCTTAACCAAATTCTAATCATCCGAGTGGTTCTGCCCACATACGCCAGGGGACACGGGCAATAGATCACATACACCACAAAGGATGAAGTACAATCTGATTCCCACCGCCTTTTATAAAGCTGACCAGTCACAGGTGAAACATGGCAGGACCCTGAGAATTAAGTGCTGCATGTCACTGCTGAGGAGAGAAAAAGAAAAGTTCTGGCTGGGGGGAACAGTGGGGGAAAACTGCAGCCTGGCTCTCCAGGAACAAGCAGGAAGTCAGTTCTCACATATGGATGACGTCGATGCCGACGGAGCCCTCATGGAAGCATCTCCTTTGAGAGATGCCACCATGCATGCATGGTCCCCTTCTCGCCCAAGAGTTCCATCTTGCTCAGTTTCCCTTTTTCTGCAGGAAAAAAGTTGTTTTTCTTCATACAATTTTTGTACTTTTCCGGCCTGCACTGGCTCCTTTCCCGCCTGAGACCTGTTGCTGTCGCACCAGGCCTCAGAAAACCTTTTTGTCTTGATCTTTTCCATCACAGCGCTTTCGCGCCTTTTTCAACTGCTGGCCGCATCAAGGGTCTTCAACCTCGCAGTGATCCTTTATGCCCTATTGGCCACTGGCTTTAAAAAATGTGATCGGTGGGGGACCACGTGATGTGGTGAGCTTGGGTGGACGCTCTCTGCTTGAGCTCCGGGCTTCCGATCCCATACCGGTCTACTGAGCCGTTTTCTTGAACCCGCGGAACAGTCCCCCCTAAATACAAAACAAAGTACCGATTCTCCTCAGCAATCCAGCCGTGGTGGAGCCGGTATGGCAGCAGCGGCTAAGGCTAATCGGCGAGACAAGGAGCGGAGCCTGGGGCAGCAGAAAATGGCTGACTCGTCCCCGAAGAGCTGTCCGTCATCCTCAGCGGCCACAGGGTTACTGTCGGAGGAGATTTCGGCGGCGGTTTCCACGGCGCTGGCAACACAATTCGAGGTGCTGCGGGGAAAGCTGGATGCAGTGCAACTCTCCGTTGATGCTATCGGAGCCCGCATGCAACAGGCGGAAGAGCGGATTGTACAGACGGAGGAGGAAGTGGAGAGATTGAAGCAGGAACTGGCTCAGGCAAAGACCATGCTTCGGGCCCAGGGAGACAAGATCGATGATCTGGAGAATCGATCGAGACGTAGCAATCTCAGGCTGCTGGGGATTCCTGAATCGGTAGGAGATGCAGATTTAATGTCCTATGTGTCAGCTCTGTGCACTAAGCTGCTAGGGGAGGTCGGAGAGAAGACCCGGGTTGTCCTGGAGAGGGCACACAGAGTAGGCCCCAAGAACACGTGGGACATGAGACCCCGGATTGTATTGGTAAAATTTCTACAATTCCAGCAAAAGGAAGCCGTCCTGAAGGAGGCTTGGAAAGTTGGAACCGTGGAGGCAGACAATGCAAAAATTAGGATTGCACAGGATTATTCGGCAGCCTTAAGTCAGCGCCGTAAGGCCTACGCATCTGTCTGTCAGAAGCTGATTTCTGCCCATATTAAATTTACCATGCAATACCCGGCGCGCCTGCACGTGGTACATCAGGGCAAGCACAGAGTTTTCGACTCCCCGGAGGCTGTGACGGCGTATGTGCTACAGTTGAAGAAATCTGAACAAGATGTGTCTACGGAGTCTTCGGGACTGGCCTGAATCAGCAGGGGATCTTTGAGAGCTTCTACTTTCGGCGAGCAGTGGACCGGGTGTCTGGTACACGGGCTCCTTGCTGTGTTGCTGGGTCGTCGGGGTTCCTTATCTTGGGAGCCTGAAACCATAAGATATGCCTTGAAGGTTTGGACCGCGGTTCTTCAGGCCCGGTGTTCTATTTCCAGAGGGGACCAACCAGAGTCCGGGGGGCCTAGTGGCTCACCCGGGGGACAAAGGTATCACAATGCTGGGCTTGGCTCAGACGTTGCTGTCCTGGGTCTCTTCTCAATAATGGTTTATGGACCTTTCTTTCTCATGTTTCTTTTTCACCTACTTTTATAATTTGGAACACTGTGGCAATTTGTTTTTATTTATGTTGCTTAAAGCTATGTTGACCAGTTCAAATAAAGGGGGAAGATATTACTGTACTATGTGGGAGGGTGGATCGTTATATTTGTGGTTCCCGGGCCTGCCTGTGTTGAATGTCAGGGTCACCCCGAGAACATTGGCTAGTTCTTGTCTAGGAGGAAGTGCCTAAACCGTTGGCGGGTATTGACGGGAGGGGGGTACTATCTGCCAAGGGAATGGGAAGCCCGGACACATCTAGCGGGGTTGGGAGGTTGAAGTGGGAATATGTGTGGGGGAGGAATGGAAGATAGGGGGAGGTGGGGAGGGGTGGGGAAGGGGGGATGGGATACAGGGTGGATGGGAGGGGGGAGAGAGGGGGGTAGTGGGGTAAGGGGAAGGCAGGGACTGAGGGGGAAGGGTCGTCGCAACCTAAAACTTATGCAAGTACATTGAGTAATCCATTCAGGAAAACATAGGGGGGGACCCCAGGCTGGGGGGGGTTTCCTCTAATACGCAGTGCTGGCAGTGTGGGCCTAGGAGGCTGGTACTTCCCTGCGGGGAATATCCTGGAATGTATGTGGACTAGGCAGCCCAATTAAGAGATATAAAGTATTGAAAGCGCTGGCTAGACAGCGATGTGATATTGCGCTATTACAAGAAACCCATCAGACAGCTGAGGAACACGCCAAACTTTGTCGTGATTGGGTGGGTCAGGTTTGGGGAGCACCTGCACTGGGAAAAAAAGGGGGAGTGGCCATTCTCATTCATAAGAAGGTGCGCTTCACGATGCAGCGACAGGTGGCTGATCCTACTGGGAGATTTTTGCTGTTACATGGGTCACTGGAAGACCGGGAGATAATCCTAGGTGATTTGTATGCTCCCAACTTACTGGATCAGGATTTTTTCAATCGTATTGCAGCTAAAGTGGAGCAACTGCCAGATGTGCCGTTGCTCTTAGGCGGGGATTTTAATGGGGTCTTTGAGGTAGGTCTTGACACCTCGAGTGGTAGGGGAACCCGGGAGAGGACGCTTACATCTCAGGTGCTGCAAAGATTTAGGGCGCGCTTAGACTTGGTGGACCCCTGGCGATTATTACATCCCTCCGAGAAGGATTTCACTCACGTCTCACGGGCACACGGTACAAGTGCTAGAATCGATTATCTCTTGCTTTCCACCCCCCTATTTGCACACATGGGAGAAGCACAGATAGGCCCCCTTGAGATCTCAGATCATGCAATGGTTTGGATAGAGCTACAATGGGGGGGAGGAGACGGGCAGTCCCGTATCTGGTGGTTCCCCATAGAGCTGTATAAAGATAGCCACTTTCAGCAATTCCTCGGTCAACGCTGGCGGGACTTTGAACTAAATCATCAGGCACATAAGGATGACCCGGAGTTGGTTTGGGAAACCGCCAAAGTGGTGTTAAGAGGTGATATAATGGGGTATGTGGCTAGAAAGAGGAGAATACTGGCTGCGCAGATTATTAGGCTGGAGCAGCATGTGACACAGGCGCGGGTGCTTAGTGGCCGTGCCCCTACAGAGACTAATAGGAAGCGGTTGTGGGAGCTGCAGGTTGCTTTGAACGAATTGATCCACCAGCGAGCCAAGAAATCCATAATGTACTATAAATATCGGCTCTATTGTTTCGGTGACAAACCGGGACAATTACTGGGGAGATGTTTGAAGGGTCAGAGAGGAGCGAGGTTGGTAGCAGCCCTTCGAGATGAACATGGGAATCTCCAACAAAACCGGGCGGCGATCAGTGCAATATTTAAAGACTTCTTCCAGAAACTGTATGCGGCGAGGGAGATGTCCCCCTCTACTATGGAAAAGTACTTACAAGGTTTGACTATACCGAAGGTGACTGCGGAACAGCGGGGCAACCTGGGACAACCAATAACTCTGCAAGAGGTGCAGCGTGTCATCTCCGCAGCTAGTTGTTATAAGGCTCCCGGACCGGACGGGTATGGGGCTGAGTTTTACAAGCTTCTGTCGAACTGGGTGAGCCCTCTCCTCGTAGAGACCTATCGCCACAGAATAGAAGGCGGGGGTTGGCGATGGGGGGATAATCAGGCCTATATTACGCTCATACCTAAGCCGGGTAAGGACCCTCTACAGGCGGCTTCTTATCGGCCGATTTCCCTATTAAACTTCGATATGAAGCTGTTGGCGAAAATCCTGGCTGAGCGACTGGCGGGAATTTTAGGGGATGTAGTACACGAGTCCCAGGTGGGCTTTGTGCGGGGGCGCCATGCGGTGCGTAATTTACGTAAAATCGTAGCGTCTCTGGAGTGGGTGCATAACCAACAGTTGCAATCCCTCTTGGTGAGTTTTGATGCTGAAAAAGCGTTCGACAGGGTAAATTGGGAATATCTGCAATATCTGCTACCATTGTATGGCCTGGGGCAATCCTTTTGTGATATGGTACACAGTCTGTATGTTTCTCCGACTGCCAGGGTGCTGTGTAATGGGGTCTTATCGGATTCCTTTTCTTTGCATAGAGGTACCAGACAGGGGTGTCTACTGTCCCCTCTATTGTTTGTTTTGTCCTTAGATCCGTTGATACGGAGCATAGAAGCGGATAGCCAGATCTGCAGGGTGGAGGTGGGTAAACAGGGGTTTAAAGTGTCGGCCTTTGCGGATGACATGCTGGTGCACCTGCTTGCTCCCAGGGAGTCTCTTCCAAGATTGATGGAGGAATTCCGGCTGTTTGGTAGTTTTGCAGGACTTCGGATAAATGAGGACAAATCGGAGGCCTTAGATGTGTCGGGGCACCTGAAGGGACGCTGGGGGGGAGGGGGGATTTTCCTCTGAAATGGACGGAACATAAGTTTAAATATCTGGGTATTGTTTTAACCAGGCTACCCCAAGATCTATATCAGACTAATTTTGAGAAAGTTTTGTCGGGGTTGCGGATTCAGCTGAGAGCCTGGAACCCTCTACCACTGTCGCTTTTGGAGAGAGTGGCGGCGGTCCAGATGGTGGTCCTGCCCCGCATCTTATACTGGATGCAGACCTTGCCAGTGTGGTTGTTACGCCGGGATCTGCATAGCTTAGAAAGGGAGATTCAGGGGTTCCTGTGGAAGGGGGCCAGGGCGCGTATTCCTATGTCCCGTATGGTTGGTAAATGGAAGAACGGAGGCCTGGGACTCCCGGATTTATGGATTTATGCCTTGGCATGTCAAGCGTGGCATCTTGGGGACTGGTTGGGGGGGACAGACACCTACACACCTAGGGATTTAGAAGCGGCAGTGGTGGCCCCGGTTTCTTTGATGGGGGTTTTACATGTGGAGGGTGCACACCTGCCACGTTGAATCACACGTAGTGGCATGTTTAATTCTATGCGACGTACCTGGAGACAGCTGAATAGCTTTTGGCACCGGAATTGGCAGGTGTCGAGTTGGCTGCCCATCCGCGGTAATGCGCATTTCACACCGGGGTCTGAATCCCGGGCATTTCAGCTTTGGCAAGCCCAAGGTCTAGAATATGTGGGTCATGTGGTGGGGCTTACTGGCCACTGCAAATCGTTTTCGGAGCTGTGTGCCGAGTTCATGCTGCCTTCTTCTCAGTATTTTGCGTATATGCAACTTGCTCATTATGTGGCTACGTTGCCCAGGGAAGAGCTAGGCGTGGATAGATCGGCGCAGATTCTCGATTTTTTTGAGATTGGGGGTGAGACCCCCCCAACGATAGCGGGATTGAAAGCCAGGCTGGAGTGTTTTAGGGCTCAGCTGGATTATGGGAGGGTAGAGATGGCTTGGGCGGAAGAACTGGGGCAAGCGGTACCGCCGGGCACTATCCGGCAGGCATTGGGGCGGATAGGAGGGCTGGTGGAGGGAGCCAGATGGAGGGAAATACAATATAAAGCTTTGACTCGGGTGCATTTCTCCCCTCGATGAGCTCTGCGGAGTCGTATTACGCAGGATGGGTCTTGCCCAAGATGTTCTGAGCCATTGGCTACTTTAACCCATATGTGGTGGTAGTGCAGGCGCATTCTCCCTTATTGGTCCTATATCAGTAAATACCTCATGGGGTTACTGCAGCAGAGGTTTCCTTGGACCGGAGCTCTGGTCATACTCGATCAGCTGCATCGGGCTCTCCCGGTGGGAAGGTGGGAGCGGCTATTGGTGCGTAAGGCATGTCTGGTGGGGAAGGGCCCTATTTTACATCATTGGCGAGATCGGGACCCGCCAACGTTCTTGTAATGGCGCAATAGGTTTCATCAGTTGATGCTGGCGGAGCGCTGGAGAGCTAGGGGTAAGGTAAAGAGGTGGTCCACCTTCATGCTAATTTGGGAGCCTTATATTCAGAGTCTGGGCCCCCGATGCCGGAATGAAATAGTAAATGTGGGATACTAGGGTACTAGAGCAGAGCCCGGGTGAGGGGAACTTGGGAATGGATTACGAGTAAATATCTTTGATGGAGCTTCGTGGTTGTGACGACGGGAGAGGTGGGTAGGGGATGGGGGGGAGGGGGGTGGTTCGACACCATATATAAAATTATATAATTGTATGCATTGTTTTTTTGCCGTTGTTACATAACTGTATTTGGTGTTTGCCTCCATGCGGGGATAAGAGTACACTCTGCGGAGGCTTACTGTCTGCATTGTACTGGTTGTTATGTTCGTGATGATTAATAAATAAAGTTTCAAAAAAAAAAATGTGATCGGTGCTCAAAATAAAATGTCTCTCACAGACACTCATGATTGTTGCTTCTGTTGACTGGGCACCAATCACGACCCAGAGGAATGCTCCTTGTGCAAGAGAATGTCCGCTAAGGCCATACAGAGCCGTCAGCTTAAGCAGGATGACATTTTTCCACAAGGCAGACTCAATCCAGGTTTCCCCAGTAGCCTCATGCTCGAAGGCCCCGCACGGATCCTCGGACTCGCATAAGTCCCCCGTGTCCCCTCTCCGGGCTTGCAGACACTCCAAGCAAGGGTCCCTGGAGTGTAAATATAAGAAGAAGAAGACCTCGAGGGCCTCGTCTGGGGAGGCAGACAACATGGGAAGTCCCATGCCTGGTCCCTCGGTCCCGATAGAGCCCCTGAGAAACCGGAGCAGGAGCGTCCTTGGAAAGTGCCCAAGACCGATGTTATGGCCTCTGGCAACGGACCGTGGTCTCCCGAGGCCTGTCCCTTTGAGGACCCCCTCTCCTCCTCGACACCTGACCTGGTCACCCCAGTGTCTATGTCAATGGCTGCTACTCCCGAGTGGGAAGCTCGTATGTTGGCCTGAGAGCACAGTGTTTCTGCATTCCTCACCTCCCAATGGGCGCCAACCCCCCGCCCTGCCAAGACCACAGGGACCTCGACATTGAGGACTCCCTGGGCCACCAAAGTGATCGCTGAGAGCCAGATGCCTTTGGAAGATCCCTAGCAAGGTCTCGTTCTCGCAGGCAAGCACCTCTGGCTCTGGCCATGCCCTAACCTCGAAGATCCAAGACCAGAGCTACCAGCTCTCTTGCAGCTGGAGGACCTTGAATCCTCTTTGGATTACTCCAGTTGGGAGTCCGACATTGAGACATCCCCAGAGACTTGGCCTCACCAAGACTTTCCCTTGGACCCGTCTCCACTGGCTGCCAAGCACCGTTCCTCTCTCAAGGATACCTCTTTCCTTGAATTTGTCGGGGACATGGCACAGGTGCTCTCCCTCATGACAAAGACGGAGGAGGACCCTTGTATGGAGGAACTTGACATCCTCCAGTATGAGGCACCACCGAAGGAGACCTTGATGGTCCCTGTCCCCTCTATCCTCACCCGGCTCCTCCTCCAGATGTGGGAGACCCCAGCCTCGGTGCCCATTGTGAGTCGGCGACTTGACATGATGTACTGGGTCCAGCGGGGGCCAGGCTTTCGCAAGGCGCAACTCCCCCACACCTCCATGGTGGTTGAGTCAGCCATGCACTGGCAAAAAAGGCTGACGACACACTTCTCGGTGCCCCAAGGCAGGGAGTCTCCTGCCCTTGATGCCCTTGGGTGAAAATGCTACCAGGGCTCAATGCTGGCATGCCGTATACAGACTTACCAATTCTCCATCAGCATGTTCCTTTGGGACCTTGCCTAGAAGCTTGGGGGTTTGCCACTGGCCTCAATGGGGACCACCTCCGGCATTTTCAGGCTTTTTCAAAGTCTGTTGCGGAGTGCTCTAAGTACTTGTCCTGAGCCGCTTACGACAGCTTTGAATGCAGTGCAAGGGTGGCCACCGCCAGCATCGGCACCTGACGCCAAGCTTGGCTCCAATCGTCTGATCTTGAGCAATGGGTGCAAGAAAACTTCTTGATGTCCCATGCCTCGGCAAACAGCTCTTCGGCAAGCCAATGGAGGACAAGGCAGCCAAAATCGAGACCAAGTATGTCACTCGGCCTCAGCTCTCGAGGAAGACCTCTACTCTTCCCAGAAAGAAGCTGCGGGTGAAGAATCCCCCTTTCCTCCAGAAAGGTCAGCCCTACCGGGGTTACCCTCCTTTCTCCGCCGTTCAGATCCCACAGCAGGGTCCCCAGAGCAAGGGAATGGGCCAGGGCCCACACAAACCCAAGGGCCAAAAAAACAGACTCCTGCACCAGCCCAGCCTGGGTCAGGGTTTTGATGCCATCAGCATAGCCCCTCTTCCACTGGAGGACCAGCTTCCCACAGGGGGATGCCTGATCCATTTTGCCTATCAGTGGACCTCCATCACCACTGACTCCTGGGCAATTCAGGTGGTCAGGGAAGGTTACCTCCTTCATTTGGACCAGGCACCTCCACCCTTCTTCCCCAAGGAGCCTACTCAGTCCCCCCTGCACCAGGCCCTGCTACTACAAAAACTTGCAGGCCTTCTCAAGGACAGGGCTGTAGAACCTGAACCTCCCCCTCAAAGAGGGAAAGGTTTCTACTCGAGGTACTTCCTGGTCCCAAAAAGGACATGAGGCCTGAAGTCCATCCTGAACCTGAGAAACCTCAACAAGTTCCTGGTGCGGGAGAAGTTCAAAATGCTCTCCCTTGGAACACTACGGCCCTCCAGCAGGGAGATTGGCTATGCTCCTTGGATTTGAAGGACGCTTACACCTACATCATTATCCATCCAAGTCACTGAAAATACCTGAGGTTCGTGGTCGGGGGCAACCATTACCAGTACAAGGTACTTCCCTTTAGTCTCACCTCCGCCCCAAGGGTCTTTACCAAGTGTCTGGCGGTGGTGGTGGCAGCCTATCTCCGCCTCCAGGGGCCTTCGTCTTCCCTTACTTCGATGACTGGTTGGTAAAAGGGGACACAGCCTCAGAGGCTAAGCAGGCCACCGGCCACACCATTCAGGTCTTGCAGCATCTGGGCTTCATAATAAATTGTCCAAAATCCCACATCATCCCTACTCAGGCATTGGGGCCCACCTGGACACTCTCCAGGCCAGGGCTTTCCTCCCCCTAGACAGGGCAAATCGCCTTGCAGCCAAGGTACAGCGGCACTGTGCTGTGTTGGCCCAATCGCTGCTTCGCCTCGCAGCCAAGGTACAGAAGCACTGCGCTGTGTTGGTCCAATCACTGCTTCGCCTCCTGGGCCACATGGCCTCCACAGTCCATATGGTTCCTGATGCACACCTCCACATGTGCGTGGCTCAGTGGTGCCTCTGTTCCCAATGGACCCAGGCCACGAGCTGACTCTGGGACAGTATCACGGTATCTCGCCAACTGGCGGAGTCCCTCACCTGGTGGCAAGATGCTCAACACCTGCAAGCGGGCATGCCCTTTCAGTTCCTGAACCCCAAGAGGTTTCTCACAATGAACGCCTCTCTGATGGGCTGGGGCGCTCGTTGTGGGGAGCTCCGCACCCAGGGAGCCTGGTCCTTCGAGAAGAGCCAGCAGCAGATCAATCTGCTTGAGCTCAAAACAGTCTTCCTCGCTCTGAAGGTTTTCAAGTACTGCCTACAGCACCAGTCAGTGCTCGTCCAGATGGACAATCAAGTCACGATGTTCTTTGTGAACAAACAGGGTGGCACAGGATCCTACTGCCTCTGCCAGGAGGCCGTGGCCCTCTGTTCCTTCGCGACCAGCTATGGGATGCTCCTCAGGGAGGTCTACCTACTGGGCCAGGACAATGCCTTGGCAGACAGGCTGAGCAAGGTACTCCAGCTGCACGAGGGGCACCTGGACCCTGAGGTGGCACTTAGGCTTTTCCAGCTATGGGGTATCCCCAACCTGGACTTTTTGCTAGCCCAATCAATTCTCAGCTGTCACATTTTTGTGGCCCCCAACCACAACAATCCCGGGTAGTGGCGGATGCCTTCCTCATCCCATTGTCGAGGGGCCTACTGTACACCTTCCCTCCCATGCCCTTGATAGCTTAGATCCTCTTCAAGGTCCAGCGAGACAAGGCATCGGTAATCCTCGTAGCCCCATGCAGTCCCCAATCCCTCTTGGGAGCTCCCCAGGACTCTTGACACAGGAGGAAGGCTTGATCCTCCATCCCAACCTGGGATCCCTATCTCTCATGACATGGCAGCTGAACAGGTCACCCTAGCCCCCTTTAACCTCTCCAAGGAAGTGGAGGAAATCCTTCTCTGGCCTCTCATAAGGACTCCACGAGATGGGCCTACACCTTCAAGTAGCACTGGTTCTCTGTATAGTGCTTGGAGCACTAAATGGATCCATTTTCCTGCCCAGTACATTTGATCCTTCAATATCTCCTCCACCTCTCGCAGTCTGGACTCAAGTCCAACTCCGTCAGGGTACATCTGAGCAAACTCTCCACAATCCACCCTCCCGTGGAGGGCAAATCTCTATCCATGCAGCCCCTCATCACCAGGTTCATGCGGGGCTTGTTGCCCCTGCCGGAATGAGATCTCAATGTGGTTCTAGTGCAATTTACCAAGCCGCCCTTTGACCCCTTGGCTACCTGTTCCTTATGCTACGTGTCCGGGCAATGGTGACCTCGGTTGCAAGTCTCCAATTGGTACCCATGGCATACATCTGCCAGGCTGCCACCTGGCCCTCCGTTCACACTTTTGCAGCCCTCTGTTGCCTGGACAGGGAGTCCTGACGGGACAGTGCCTTCGACCAGGCTATACTCTGTAACCTCTTTGGGGTTTAGGCAACTCTTGCCCTCAGACCCTTCTGGTTCAGGCTACCGGAGCCATGGTTCTCCCTGGACACTGGGGTCCTCCAAGTCTGTAAGCAGATTTGCCTGTGGCTGCTCACGACCGGGCCTTGCCTTTTTCATACCGGTCCTCTGAAGCTAGGGAGTCCTATATGTGAGGACTGACTTCCTGTTTGTTCTTGGAGAAAGCATAGTTACTCACTTGTAACAGGTGTTCTCCAGGAATCAGTCCTCCCAACCCTCCCTCTTCCCCTTGGAGTTGCTATTCATTTTGGCCATCTTCTTGGTTGGGCTGTAGCTATGGCACCTGACTGAGCAAGATGGCACCCTTAGGCGAGGAGGGGACCATGCATGGTGGCATCTCCCAAAGCCTTTCTTTGAAAGCTGGGGAGATGCTTCTATGAGGGCTCCGTTGGCATCAACATCACCTATATATGAGGACTGATTCCTACTGTCCCTGGAGAACACCTATTACAAGTGAGTAACTATGCTTTTCATGCAGTGGGGAAGAGATGGGCATGCTTGCTATTTTGGGAGAGTGCAGAGAAATGGGCATGTTTGCTGTGTATGGTTGGGGAGATGGTGGCAGAGAGGAACATAATGGCTCTTGTGTTTGGGTGGGTGGTGGAGAAAGGGGCGTGCTAGCTGTATGTGTGTCTGTGTTTGTATGGGAGATGGAGAGAGGGGCATATTGGCTGTGTGTGTTTGTATGGGTGATGGAGAGGGGTGTACTGGCTATTAGTGTAGGTGGTGGAGAAAGGGGTGTTTGTGTGGGCGACAAAGAGAGGAGTGTGCTGATGGTGTTTGTGTGGGTGGTAGAGGGGTGTGCTTATTCTGTGTGTGTGTTAGTGTGGTGATGGAGAGGGGCATGCTGGCTGTGTGGGGGGAGAGAGCGAAGAACATGCAGGTTTGTGTTTGGGTAGGAAAAGATGGGTGTTCTGGCTGTATGGGTGATTGGGAGAGGGATATGTTGGCTGTGGCTGTGGGTGGCAGAGAAGGATATGCTGGTTGTGGGTGGTGCAGGGAGGGGCATGCTGGCTGTGTGTGAGAAAGAAAGAGAGGGGATAAGATGGCCAGCCAGCTGCCATTTGGCTGGCCTGCCTGGTTTTCTTAAAAGTAAGGTCAACAGCTTGCAGGACTAGAAAACTGGACAATGTAAGCAGGGCCGTACCGAGCGTGAATCGCATCCTATGCAACTTGTACATTGGGCGTGTGCCCCCCCCCCCCCGGCACTTTCTGGATGATGGCAGGAGAGAAGAGGCGCACCCAATGTGCAAGTTGCCGGCGTACTAAGCAGATCTGTCCCTCCCTGCTCAGAGGAGGGAGGGACAGATCTGCTTAGCATGCTGCAAGAAGGCTTAAGGGGCACATTTCAGCTGTCTGCCATTGCCTGCCGCCACTGAGAGAAGAAAAGGCAGCGGCAGGCAATGGCAGACAGCTGACATGCTTTTGCGCCCTGTGCAGCCGCATCGCTCGCACAGGGCTAGGTACAGTCCTGAATGTAAGTGATATTTTCCTGCTGATTGTCGGCCTTTAATGAACTGGAAAGGACTCCCTGCTTCCTCTTCCCATCCCACTAACCCTTTATTTTTCAAAAAGCATTTGCTCTGAGCTGAGCCTGATTGCCACTCCTGTGCTAGCATCAGCTTTGGAAGGCATGTGGCACCCGTGACAAAGTTTGCCCATGCTCATCTCCCAAACTCCGCCTTCTGCTAGGAGTGCTAGCTGTGAGGCTTGGGAGAGGAGCACATGCAGACTCCAGCACTGACTGCAATGCCAGTCGCACACAATGTCTTATTCGCCCCAGTCCATCGTGCATGGCCTTAACTCTGTGGGCAACTGGGATGACCAACCTTTAGTTCTCCATTTCTCCCATTGCGTGGCAACAAAGATTTCCCCCCTGGTATGACCGAAGCAAGTTTCGTGCGATGGGAACATGTAGGGATTGTGAATATAGAGCATGTGGTCTCTGAGGCAGGGGTCCCTGCAACCCTTGCCACATTGTGTGAGCAATATGAGTTAACAGACACAGACTCCTACCCCTACCTTCAGGTCAGAAACTATATTTGAAGCCTACCTTGGGAGCCGCTAATGGGGAGTGTGTGCTCACGACTGAAGGAACTTCTTCTGGGGAGGGGGGGGGGGGGAAATAGCAGGTCCAAATCTCCCAGTTACAAAAGATGTTGATAAAGGTTGGCCCTACCCCACTAGAGGTAGGTCTGGCCAGGTTCTGGACTCAGGACTTAGGAGTACAGGTAGAAGTAGAGGCGGTAATGAGAGCTTTCGCACAAGTCCCATCGCTGAGCGTTTCTGTAGAATATCGGGATCTGCAATGCAAACTTCTGCGATGATTATACTTCACCCCATGGCATGCATGGCGAGCAGGCATTGTGGAAACGGACTGATGCCCTAGATGCAGAGCAGATGCTGCGACATTAGGATATATGTTCTGGCATTGCCAACAAGTGGAGATATACTGGGGCAGGGTGCAAGAGTACTTAGGAAAATGTTTGTGGAGGGTGCTGGGCCTCTCGCCAGCTGCATTAGGCCTTGACATCTGGGAGTCAGGAAATACAGTAGGCCTGAGACAAAATACTCTTGGATGGTTACGTTTGACCTTAGTGGTGGCTCAACAGGTCATCTTACATAATTGGCTTTCCCTGAGGGGACCAATGGACAGTGGCAGCTTCATTTGCATATTCTGCTACTACTGGAAAGGGACCGGGCCTGTGGACATGCTAGATGCTGGAAGGCTTTCCTCGATGGGTGAGGTCCACACCCCCAGTCCCTAACACCTCAGGCATGCAGTAGAGTGCTCAGCCACTGAGCATAACAGAATGCAGCTCACGCTAGGATTAGGACAAGGAGTAAGATGACAGTCAGCTCTTTGGGTTCCTGTGGGGGAAGAGGAGGGTAGAGAGAGAATTGGGTTTGGGTGGGTAAGGAAGAGCTAAGAAATGGCAAATAGGTGGAGCAGATGAGGCCTGTGGAATGAAGAACACACTCCTGACAGGCATCACCACCCCTAGCAGCCACATGGTAGTAGCGCTTGCCATACTGTACTACTAACAGGAATACTATAGAATAAAGGAGAGGGGGGATAAGGATGGGGGGTGTTCAAAATGTTTAAATTGAAGCTAGCTAGTCTATATGGATTACTAAGTTTAGGATAAGCAAATCTGCTTGTTACTTTGTAAAATAACTCTTGAATATATGGCTGCAAAATCCATTGTTTTGTCACTTTAATAAAAATATGATATAGGGGATAGTTAGATCTAGGAAGGAAGACTAGGAAGTATGGGGTAAAATGGGAAAAAATGTTAACAACTGATACAGTGGCTTTAACAACATGTATATTTGCTGTTTCTATGATACGGTTTGAATGTGTTGTTTATACCGTTGACTCAATAAAACGTTTGAACAATAAATTTCATCTGCCATTTGGATGTCCAGTCTTCCAGTTAATCAAGGTCCTCTTACAATTTTTCACAATCCTCTTGTGTTTAATAACTTTGAATAATGTTGTGTTATCTGCAAATTTGATTACCTCACTTGTTATTCATAAATGACCTGGAAATGGGAATATGTTAAAAAGCAGCAGGCCCAGCGCAGATCCCTGGGGTATTCCACTATTCACCTTTCTCCATTGAGAAAACTGGCCATTTAGTCCTACTTTCTGCTTTCTATCTTTTAACCAATTCCTGGCTTATCTGATCCCTCCCTCCTCTGACATGAAACCACATCAGAAGAGGGAAGGATCAGACCTGCATGCAAGCGTGGAGTCAGAAAGACCCGCTTTTTTTTTTTCAATTAGAGATCAGGTTCACTCTGCTGCTGCCGGCTCTGCTGCTGATGAGGGAACACAAAAAGTGTCAGCGCCAGGGCAAGGGCAGGCAGTGGGGGGGGGGGGGGAGCTGGCTGGACATGGAGTTGTGGGGTAAAATGGGGAGATGTTGGGCATGGGGCAAAGCTGATGGGGGGAGGGGCCACCAGATATGCAAGTTGCACGGGGCACAATTATGGCTTGGTATAGCCCTGCACGCTAACGTATAGTAAATGTGTCCCTGTTCTCCCTGAAGGTAAAAGAATGTGTGGATGGCTCTTTGAAGTTGGTGTGGCTGACATAATCTATTATTTATTTATTTACAGTCTCTTTTATACCGTGCTATTCAACATCAGTGCGGTTTACATGAAACAGAATGATTAGCACAGTGCAGCAAGCTACATAAGAACATAAGATATGCCATACTGGGTCAGACCAAGGTCCATCAAGTCCAGTATTCTGTTTCCAACAGTGGCCAATCTAGGTCATACGTACCTAGCAATTTCCCCAAGGGACACAGGTTCCACAGTGCTTGTATTGATTCAAGCATTGATATCCTGGGTCCCTTCTTAATAATGGTTTATGGACCTTTCCTCCAGGAACTTGTCCAAACCTTTTTTAAACCCAGCTACACTAACAGCCTTTACTACATCCTCTGGTAACAAATTCCAGAGTTTGATTACACGTTGAGTGAAAAAATATTTTCTTTTATTAGTCTTAAATAGTTTACCCTGTAGCTTCATTGCATATCCCCTAGTCTTTCTATATTCTGATAAGGTAAACAATCGATCTACGTTTACCCGTTCCACTCCGTTCATTCATTTATAGACTTCTATCATATCTCCCCTCAGGCGTCTCTTTTCCAGGTTAAAGAGCCCTAACCTTTTTAGCCTTTCTTCATAGGAGTATCCTTCCATCCCCTTTACCATTTTGGTGGCTCTTCTCTGAACCTCTTCTAAAATCGCTATATCCTTTTTAAGATACGGCGACCAGAATTGCACACAATATTCAAGGTGCGGTCTCACCATGGAACGATATAGAGGCATTATAATATCTTTTGTTTTATTTTCCATTCCTTTCCTTATCATACCTAGCATTCTATTTGCTCTCTTGGCCGCCGCTGCACACTGGGCCGAGGGTTTTAACATGGTATCCACAATGACGCCTAAATCTTTTTCCTGGGTGGTGGTTCCTAATGTGGAACCTTGCATCGTGTAACCATAGTTTGGGTTGTTCTTCCCTAGGTGCATAACCTTGCACTTGTCCACATTAAATTTCATCTGCCATTTTGATGCCCAGTCTTCCAATTTATCAAGATCCTCTTGCAATTTTCCACAATCCTCTTGGGTTTTAACAACTTTAAATAGTTTTGTGTCGTCTGCAAATTTGACAACCTCACTCGTTATTCCACTTTCCAGGTCATTTATGAATATGTCAAAAAGCAGCGGACCCAGCACAGATCCCTGGGGTACACCACTATTCACCTTTCTCCATTGGGAAAATTGGCCATTTAGCCCTACACTCTGCTTTCTATCTTTTAACCATTTCCTGATCCACAATAGTACACTGCCTCCTATCACATGACTCTTTAGTTTTGCCAAAGGTCTCTGATGAGGGACCTTGTCAAAGGCTTTCTGAAAGTCCAGATACACAATATCAACCGACTCACCTTTGTCCACCTGATTATTCACTCCTTCAAAAAAACATAACAGATTAGTAAGACAAGATCTTCCTTGTCTAAAGACATGTTGGCTGTCTCCCATTAGGTCATGACTATCTACATGCTGAGTAATTTTATTCTTTATAATGGTTTCTACCATTTTTCCCGGTACTGATGTCAGGCTCACCAGTCTGTAGTTTCCCGGATCACCCCTGGAACCCTTTTTAAAAATTGGTGTTACATTGGCGATCCTCCAATCTTCAGGTATTAGAGATGATTTTAATGATAGTTCACAGATTACTAATAGCAGGTCTGCAATCTCATATTTCAGTTCTTTCAACACCCTTGGATGTATACCATCCAGCCCAGGTGATTTGCTACTCTTCAGTTTATCTAATAGTTGTAATACATCTTCCCGATGTATCGATATTTCCTTCAATTCTTCCGCACCTTTAAATACCACTTCAGTCATGGGTAACATCCCTACATCTTCCTCAGTAAAGACTGAAGCAAAGAATTCATTCAATCTCTCCGCTATCGCCTTGTCGCCTCTTAGTGCTCCTTTAACCCCTTTATCATCTAATGGACCAACTGACTCTCTCACAGGTTTTTTGCTACGAATGTACTTGAGAAGGTCTTTACTTCGCGTTTTTGCTTCCGCAGCAAGCTTCTTCTCAAATTCTCCCTTTGACTGCCTTATGAATGCCTTGCATTTGACTTGCCAGTGCTTGTGCTGTTTCCAGGTTTCGTCGTTTGGCTGTTTTTTCCATTTCCTGAAAGATGCTTTTTTGGCAACAGCCTCTCTGACCTCACCTTTAAACCATGCTGGCAGTTTTTTGGACTTCCTTCCACTTTTCTTAAAGCGTGGAATACAGCTGGTCTGGGCTTCCAAGATAGTATTTTTCAACAACAGCCAAGCCTGATGTACGTCTTTAACCTTTGCAACTGCTCCTTTTAGTTTTTTCTTAAATGTTTTCCTCATTTTATCATAGTCTCCCTTTCGAAAGTTAAAAGGTAGTACTGTGGATTTCCTTACTATCCCTCCTCCACTAATTAAATCAAAGGCGATCATGCTATGATCACTATTGCCAAGCGGCCCCAACAACCTTTTCTCTTGCACTAGATCTGGTGTTCCACTAAGGACTAGGTCTAATATGGCTTCCCCTCTGGTCGGTTCATGAACCAGCTGCTCCAAGAAGCAGTTATTTATTTCATCTAGGAACTTTATCTCCCTAGCATGTCCTGACGTGACACTGACCCAGTCGATACCGGGGTAGTTGAAATCACCCATTATTATTACTGCACTGTAACTTTTGTTAGCTTCCTTGATTTCTTTGAGCATTTCATCATCCATTTGGTCATTCTGGCAAGGCGCTCGATAGTACACCCCCACTGCCATTGCCTTCCCCCTTTTACATGGAATTTCAATCCATATAGATTCCGATCTGTGTTAAAAAGAATAGGTACTAAAACTTGGATAAAACTGGGTTAACTATTTACATCTAGGCGACACGTCATGTCGTGTCAAAAGTAATCGTAGTCATGGATGGCTTGCAGGTATGTTGCTGTGGCTGTACTAGATGGGGGAGGGGGCTTTTGGAGCGCTGTCTTCCAGGTAGTATTTGAGGAAAAGGTGGTGCTTCAATGCCTTCCTAAACTGGGTTAGGTCAGGGATTGCCCGGATGCTGGGTGGTAGGGTGTTCCAGCATCTCGGTGCACAGAATCTGAAAGCCCTTTTTGCTGTTGCATGGGGCTTCTGTATCTGAATGTAACTCACCTTGAACTACTACTGGAAAGCATGAACTAAATATATAAATAAATAAATTAGCCATTCTGCTGGTGCAACAACCAAGGCTGGTTTAAGAGGTGGGCCAGTGAGGCATTGGCTCAGGGTGCACAAGAGTAAGGGTGCATGAAGCCTGTTTCACTGGCTTGTTCCCAGCCAACCACCTCCTCTCCCCGCCCCTACTGCCATGGCTGGATTAAAGCATTTTCCTGAAGAAGCATTTTCCTTTATTCCCATGGCGGAGCTGTACTGAAGCCACCTGCAGCATGGCATTTTCAGAAAGTCAAATCAGGCACATTTAGTTTTGTACTAAAGAAAGGAAGTGCTTGTTTTTTGCATGCTGAAAATGCTGCAGTGCTGGGCTGGTGGCTTCAATACTGCACTGCCATGGGAACAAAGGAAAATGCTTTCACAGCTGTGTTAAAATTTAATGTGAATGTGGTGGCAGGGAGGGAAGATGGCTGGCAGGGACTAATGGATGGAGGGAGGGCGTGATGGGGAGGAGGAGGTGGCTGTTGGGACTAATTCTGAGGCTCAAATTGAGAGCAGGAAGGCTGAGACCAGAAGGGGACTATGGGAGGGAACTATAAAGGGGCTGTAGGTGGGAACTGAAAATGGGCTGATGGTGGTGGAGGGACTGGGACTGGAAATGGGATGATGCTGGGACTAGGGGGTTGTTACTCTAAATGGGTGGATACTGGGGCTAGGACTAGAAATTTGCAGATACTGGAGCTGGGTGGGAGCTGAGATTAGAAATGGGCTGATACTGGAGATGGGGGACTGGGACTAGAAATGGGCTGGTAATGGGGCTGAGACTAGAAATGGGGCATATGCTGGGGGGAGCTGACACTGAAAAGGGGCTGGGATTGGAAGAAGACTAATGCTGGCAGTGGGAGGTTGGGGCCAGGGCTGGAACTGAAAGGGGTCTGATAATGGCAAATGCTGAGATCAGGATGGGGAAAAGAGGGAGATGCTGGGGGAATGAGAAGGGAGAGGGGGATTGATATCATGAGAAATGTGGAAGAAGCAAGGTCATTACCAGGGAAAACTTGAGAGGGAGGGATATAAGAATGGATGCTGGGGGAGGAGGAAAGGCAAGGTTAATGAATACCAGAAAATGAAGTAGATGGGTGGGTGCTGGGGAATGGGAGTAGGAAGAAAAATATTGGGGAAATGGAGATGTGAGAGAACAGAAACTCAAACTTAGGTGGAGACTATAAAACTGGATAAGAGAACAGAAGAAGACAGACTCTAAGATAGGCTGGGTACTGGAAGTGTAAGTGGGAACTCAGGGTTTGGTTGGGATTATGAGAGAGGACTCAGGGACTGGGTAGAATGGAAGACCTGGGATTCATTGGGGGGGGGGGAGGGATAATGGGGACTAAGAAATTAACAAGAGATTAGGAGGAGAGTAGGGACTAGGTGATTTGGTGAGGGGTATGAATAGGGCTTTCAGACCAAGTACAGAAGAAGAAGGTTTGAAGGATTTGAGGAGGGGTTGGGATGCAGTTGAAAAGGAGAAAGGTCTTCTTTGAAGGAGGTGAGAGAGGGTAGAAATGGGGGAGGTGAAAGTGGAAATGGAAACATGGATGAGAGTTAGACATAAGAAGGGGTTTGGAGGTGGAGAAAGGATGAGTGATAGGGAATGAGCCCATAACCTTAGGGTCGTCTTTGACTCCTCCCTCTCCTTCTCCACACACATCCAATTAATAGCTAAAACCTGTGGTTTCTTTCTTTATAACATCAGCAGAATTTGCCCCTTCCTTTCTACAGACACTACTAACACACTTATCCACTTTTTAATCATCTCCCATCTGGACTATTGCAACCTCGTCCTTGCTGGTCTCCCTCTGAATCATCTCTTTCCCCTTCAATCTGTTCAAAATTCAGCTGCGCAGCTAATCTTCCACCATCCCCGATATGCTCATAGCACCCTTCTTCTCAAGTCGCTTCATTGGCTCCCCTTCCATTTCCATATCCAGTTCAAACTTCTCCTTCTGACCTATAAATGCATTCACTCTACTGCCCCTTATTACCTTTCCTCTCTCATCTCTCACTACACCCCTCCCCGTGAACTCCACTCTTCTGGTGGATTCCTTCCCTCTATGCCCTTTTCTTCCACTGCCGTCTCCAGACTGCGATCCTTTCAACTCACTGCTTCTTACGCCTGAAGCAAACTTCTGTGTCCGTATGTCAGGCTTCATCTCTGCCCCTTTTCAAATCTATGCTAAATGTCACCTCTTTGAGGCTGCTTTTGGATCCTGTTCCATTTATTCTCCTATGTTTCTCCTTACCTTTCCCTAGTTGTGTCCTTTTTTTCAGCTGTTGCAATGCCTGTCTTAACTAGATTGTAAGCTCTGATGAGCAAGGACTGTCTTTTTACGTATTTCTATGCAGCACCGCATAAGCCTTGTAGCGCTATGTAAATGGTCTATGATAGTAGCGGTAGAAGGGGGTAGATGAGGAGGGAATGAGAGAGAGAAAATAGGGGACTAGAAAGTAGGTGAAAAACAGGGGATAGGAAAGTGGTGAAGACAGGTGAGGAATAGGAGGAGTAGGGAAGGAAGATTAGGAACTGGAAAGCTGATAAGTAGGTGAAAGGTGAAAAGAGAGGGACTGAAGATTGAAGAAGGGAGGAGGAATGGAATGAAGCTATAGTTAGGTAAAAAGGCAGATGAAAGAAATGGAGAAAAAAGAGGAAATAAAAGGATCACTGTTGGAGAGAGATGTAGGGAAGGAAAGGACAAAGACAGAGTGTGTGAAGAAACAGAAAATGGAAATGAGATCCTGGAAAAGGACTTAGAAGAAAATTGGCAAGAGAAAATGGTAAAGAGAAACCAGGACTAACTCAACTGTAAAAATAAAATGATCAGTCAGCAAAGAGTTCTAGTTTTTAGAGAATGAAATAGGTAGTAAGCTTTATGGTTTATTTAGTATACTGCCTTCATGACTACAAGGTGGTTTACAATATTTGAAGACAAAATTCAAATGAAGAAATAAAATAACCCTCCATTAAATAGACAGGAATGCGAGGCAAAGGAAAAGCAGGGGTACATGCATTTCTTACCATTCTCTTTCTTTGATGTCCCACAACTCACAGTGTCTGTTTCGGGCGTTTTTTTTTCTAATTTGTAGTTTCTTATTCTTTACTAGGTGATGGTTTGTGTTTTCCATATGCAGCTGAGATGAGGGATTTTGGATGAATTAGGTCTGACAAAACAATCTTTTCAGGACTCTAAGGGTGCTGGGAATTGTGGTACAACATATTGGTTCTGTCAGCTTGTTCCCTTTTCCCAATTGGCTGTGTACTGATGTTCTAGAATATTTGCACTGCTGACTTTTCATAGTTAGGGTTGGTGCAGTTTGAGTTCTTCTACTTGATGCTGGTGTGCTATGGAAGGCGCTTGAGTGTCCATTTGCAGAGTTTTGTGTTATGACGCACAGTGTCTGGCAATAGAGGGTGTTGGTGATGTTGTCACTGATGTGAGAGCAGAATTTAAATAGAATCTTTTTTGTAAGTTGAGTTGTAAAATGAAACACCCTATTTCTGCTCTGCACCAGTTGTTGGGAGAGTTTTATTGGTTAGTCTTGGAATATTCCATATGAATGAATAATTATACTCTATTGGACTGATATTTGGAGACAATTATATGTTTAATTGCAAACGCATAAGTAGTCTGTGTATTTTCAAAAAATATACAGATAATATCGGGTTGCTTAAATTACTTAACAGCTAGATCAGTGGTTCTCAACCCAGTCCTCTGGTAACCCCAGGCCAGTCAGGTTTTCAGGATATCCACAATGAATATGCATGAGATAGATCTGTATGCACTGCTTCCATTATATGCAGATCTATCTCATTAATATTCATTGTGGATATCCTGAAAACATGACTGGCCTGGAGGGGACCCAGAAGACTGTGTTGAGAACCACTGAGCTTGATATTATCCATATATTTGTGAGAGACATTAGGGGAGAAGTGAACAGATAATGTGGCAGCGCAGTTTGGCTGGCCGAGGGACAGAGCTTGGCCCCTCCCCCCCCCACAGAAATAGTGTTTTGGCACCCGTGATCTGTATACTTAGCACTGCTACCTATATAGATAGTGGCACTGAAAATACAGATTAAGTTAAATGGTTAGTGCTGCATAAGCCAGTCACTTTGTTGGCTGAAATGTATCCCATTTTGTGGAGCTCGTACTCTAAGATTGACTCCATAAGGGGAAGGGGAGGCACAAAAGCAAACGTTGGCTCAGGGACCCACAGTCCCCTGAGTTGGCCCTGGTAACCAGGACCGGCCCATCCATTATGTGGAAATGTTGCCGGCAGATGGCCCCATACCTCGGGGTTCCCTGTGCCTGACTGTCTGCAGAGGGAGCCAGGGAAGCCCGAAGCCCCAGCTGACATAAGAACAGCCGTCAGAGTAAAGAGTTGTCATTTGCCTTCTCTCCTGTGTTTGTATAAAAAGGAACCCACTGGTGCGCTGAGTGTCGGGAGGTCAAACAGGGGCACAGCTAATGTGCTCTGACCTCCCGGCATTCAGCGCACCAGTGGCCTCCTTTTTATCACAGCCACAGGAGAGAAGGCAAACACCACTCTTTAATCCCGTGGCTGTTCAGAGGTCAGCTGGGGCTTTGGACCTCCCTAACTCCCTCTGCAGACGGTCAGGTGCAGGGCCCCTTCTGGTGTGTGCCCAGTGGGACTGGGGGCTTTAACGAGAATAGAAATGGGGGCTAGAATGGAATGGGGAGGACAGGACTGGAAATGGGCTGATGTTTGGGGATGGGAGACTGGAACTGAAACGGAGCTGATGCTGGGAGGGACTGGAAGAGGACTGATAGTGTGGGTTAGGACTGGAGATGTCCTTGGAGGAGGGACTGGGACTGGAAGGGAACTGATGCTGGGAGGGACTAGAGGACCAATACTGGAGGGTTAGGACTGGAAATGGGCTGATGCTGGTGGATAGGAGATTGGGACTGGAAGGAAGCGGATGCTGGGAGGGACTGGAGGAGAACTGATACTGGGGGGGCTAGGACTGGATATGGGCTGACACGGGGGATGGGCAAATTGGACTGGATGGGAGTGGATGCTGGGAGGGGCTGGAACTATAAGGCAGCTGATTCTGGGGACCAGAGGAGGGTGGGGCTGGGACTGGTGGGAGAAAAAAGAAGCTGGGGGAGTGAGGATGGAGAGGGGAACAGATATTTTGTATGGGAGGAAAGAAAAATCTAAGATTGGCTGGGTATTGGGAGAGTAAGTGGGTATTGAGGATGGAGGGGTGAAATTTGAGCAGATTAAAAAGGAATAAAGAAAGAAATGGAGGAAAGAGTAAAAAAAAAGAAAGATCAGTATGTTAAGGCAGATGTAGAGAGAGAATGGAAAAAAAACTAAAGAGAGAAGAAAGGACAAATGGACAGCAGACAATGGAGAGTTAGCAGAAGATACAAAGAAAACAGAAAAAAGCAACTGGGGCAGTTGCGACGGAAAAATAAAAAGCCCAAACAACAAGAAGATTGAAAAATTATATTTTATTTTGAATTTATTAACTGGGAAATGTGCATCGCTTACGTCTTTGCATTTTGTTTAGTACAAGAGGAAATTAATTTATACTTTTATTTCTCCAGTGTTGTACATTCCAAGTTTAGCTTTTGGAGTTCTCAGTTTAATTAATGTATTTATTTAACTAGGCTTATATACCACTTCTCACTAGATCAAAAGAACAAAAACAATTTTTACAAGGAACAGATAAATATCTTAAATACATAGAACAGAATAACATTATAGTTAACAATCAATAGTATTATGTATAACAGATAAGTGGGTTTTCAAGTGTTTTTGGAAATAGGAAAGGTCAGTGATGTTCCTTAGTGAGTCAGGTAGAGCTCCAAAGGAATGGTGCGGAGAGTTCAAATGCTCTTTGACAGGTATATTGATTGAATTTTGATTTAGATTGTGGTATTTTGAGCTTGTTGGATGTGGCAGATCTTCTGGTCTGTTTGTTATTGTCTTCCTATTTCTAAATTGTGATCCCTTGTTCTATGTTTGCTGATGGTCTATGTTTTGCATGACTAATCCAGCTGCAGTATTCTGTTCATGTAGTTTCTATGTGACAGTGCCACTTGTTCTCTTTCCCCAGAAGATATATTGGTATTATCCTCACTGCCCATGCAAATGGTATTTAGACACTCATTAAGAGGCACGTTAATGTGCGCTAAGTGCAGGAACACGCATTTATTCCTAAGTAGTGGCACTTAAGGCACATTTAATATTTAGTAAACATGCTCCCTAAGTCATTGCCAGGACAAAAGAGTGGCTTGTAAAGACTCCTTTGAACGCCGCCTAAAATTTTAGATGGCAACATATGCATTTTAAAATAAAATAAATTTAAATGATGCAAATGAGGCCCCGCAATGTGTCTCCGCACCACTCTTGGGCCGCCCCTGATGGAGTACAGGCATGTTTCTCATTGACTGCTAAAACCGATCCCTGGTGCTCATCTATTAATGAAAGAGCTGTGCATGTGAGCACCGGCACCTTTATTGCTAGGAAAAATGCACTTTAACTATCCATTGCAGGGCAAACCAGCAGGCGCCCTACAGCCCCGAAGGCACAGGCCACCGCGCGAAAACGTAGACGTCGGCTGATCACGATTCACGAAGCAGCCTCCAGCATGAGTCTATTATCCTATGCGTCCGAGCGCACACCCCGTATACGCGCGCGCGCTCTGTCTACTTTCAAGTCCGACCGGGTTCTGGTCCGCGCGCACGCGCATGCGCAGCGCCCTGATCGTGCTCGGAGGATTAATGAGGTTGCAAGAGTGAACGACGGAGATTTGCGGCGTCCGAGTGCGCGAGCTGCAGAAGTTACTTCGGGGCGAGCCCGCCCCCCTCCCCCCAGCATGTGGCAGGCGAAGCGAGCGCGTCGTTGCCCGTTGCCTCCGGCCCCAGAGTGCTGATGCCAGAGTCGCGTTAGTTAGGGGGCGGGCTAGGGGCCGCTCTGCTCGGCATGAAACCCTCGCTCCTCGGGCTCCGGAACACCGGCTGCGAATGACGTGCTGCGGACGAACGAAAGCCCGAGCCGGATCCGCTCCCCGCGCCTTTTGTCAGCGGCAGATCGAGCCTCGCGCCGCCATGGACTGAACGGGGCGAAGAGGGCGCTTCAGTCTCGCAACGCCTCGGGAATTTAGCGACAGACAAAAAAGCTCGCTCCGCCATCCTGCCGGGCTCGGCCCCTTTCTGGGAAAGCTTTGCAGGCCGGCGGCCCGATGCTCGCCTGCTGAGGGAGGAGGGGCCGCCGGCGCTGTGACACCGATGCTGCGGGGGGAGCCGGGACCATGCAGCCTCAGCAGCCGACTTATGACTTCTTCGCCGAGGAGAGCAGCCAGCGATGGCGGGGGCTCTTTGTACCTGCTCTGCGGAAGGTGGGTGCCTTTGTCTCGTTGTCTGTGCTGGAGTTTGGCGTAGGGGAGGAGGGGAAAGCCGCTGTGGAGCCAGGAGGGGAGAGGGTGTGCGTGTTTGCCTGCACCATCTCCAGGCCAGCTTCTGACAGCGGGCCACTGGAGTCCTCTAGGGGGATTTATTCCCTCTTCGAAAAAGCTGCAGGCCGGCTGGCGGTAGGTGTGTAAACTGATCCGCGGCTCTTGTGTTCCCAGGATACCAGGAAGCGCAAGAGGCGGGCGGGAGACAGAGGATCACTTACCGGGCATATTATTAGCTTCTTGCAGCTACTACAGACTCCAGTGGTTCAGGCTTCGATGCTGAATGTTTTCCCTCTCTGGCTCATGGATCGAGGGGCAGTGGGGCCAGGGGAGGGGAGAGGGCAACGGCACAAACTACTTGCTGTTCTTGGTGGAATGAGTTGAGGATGCACGCATGCATGGAGGGACGGGGGTAGAAGATCTGTTTTATACTCGCAATCACGGTTTTGCTCATCGATACATAAGGATTAACTTTCCTAGGATGCATTTATGCTGCTGCTTCTCTAAATGGCATTTTTTCACTAGAGTACTGCAGGTTAATCTGAAGGATCAAATAATTTTGTTCTCTAATGGGAATAAGAAACTGTGATTATTCAGGGTCCTAATGAGATTTGTTTTCCCAGTGATAACTCGCCGCCCGAAGGACCGCCCACGGGATGCAAACTGTGTTTGTTTATTTAAAGATAGGGTCGGTGGGTGCACTTTCTTCAGCTCACAGTGGGTAAATTTAAATAGTGATGCATATTTAATCACAGTATTTCGAAATGGCAAAATTCATTCGTCTTTGTTCAGTGTCCCGTCAGACTTGTGTATAGGGAAAATGCAGTCCATCTGACCCTCGTTCAAAACCAGACTCTAGTTGGAAAGGTCATTCATGAGAGTAGATTTTTCATGGAGTGTAATTCTCTGGTATACAGCGGCTGTTATTTTTTTGGATAGATTTTCTTTTCTCAGTTTTCTGCTTAGGGTTTTGCTATCTTGTTTGGTAACTCATTTAGATTTCTGCTTCGTGATTGCACGTGGCATTTTTGCTCGTCTGTAGAAAGTTACTTTACGGTTCCATAGAGCTGCGAATCTTGATTAAAATCCCACAGATCAGGAAATTGTATACTGTGGTGAACTTTCTTCTGCCCTTCTCCGACTGCTGCTTTCTGTTCAGCTATTTCGGGTTGTGATGCCCCCAGATTGCTTTGAAACCAGGGAATGTAACAACTGAATAGCTCTAGGTTTGGGCGTTTGTTTCCATTTTGAAAGGTATCAAGTGCCCCAAATACGTCTCCTTACTGGGAAGAAAGTAATGCTAAAAGAAGAGACAGGGGCGGCCCAAGGGGGGTGCGGGGCCATGTGCGGAGACTCTGTGCGGGGCCTCATTTGCATAAGGGGCCTCATTTGCATAAATATTTGCATAATGTTACCATACACTAACTTTTAGTAAACATGCCTCTTAATGAGTGTATGGATAAAGAAAGACAGAGATTTCTACATTACTATAATCCAGTGCCAACCGCCAGGCACATTAGGAACTACTACAAACACTGCCCATTTAGAACCCATAGCAAACCCACCGTATCCTAACAGCACTACCAGGACTCATAAAGCACCATACCCTACCTATCAAAAGGCAACACTGCAAATATTAAACCAATACATTTCAGAGAATAACAATACATGACCTACTGGGGAAAGAGAACAAGTGACAATGTCAAATAGGAATTACATAAACAGATTACCTCAGCTCAGTTACACATGCAGAACATAGACCATCACCAAACAAGGAATCACAATTTAAAAACAGGAAGACAATAATTAAACTGGGAACCCTAAAAGCCAAACTTGGAATGTACAACAATGTAGAAATAAATCTATAAATTAATTTCCTCTTGTACTAAACAAAGCACCGATATTAATGATGCACATTTCCCAGAGCTGACATATTCCAGTTAATAAATTCAAAATAAAGAGATATCTTTGTACCTTTTGTGCATTTTTTTTTTCAGCTGCAATTGTTCCAGCCACTTTCTTCTGGTTTATTTGTGTCTTCTGCTAACTCTCCATCGTCTGCTGTCCATTTGTCCTTTCTTCTCTCTTCTAGTTTTTTTCCATTCTCTCTCTACATCTGCTTTAACATAATAATCTTTCTCCTTTTGCTCTTTCCTCATTCCTATTTCATCCACTCAAATTTTACCCCTCCATCCTCAATCCACACTTAGTCTCCCAATACCCGGCCAATTGTAGATTTTTCTTCCCTCCCACACAAAATATTTTTCCCCTCTCCATTTCACTCTCCCAGCCCCATCCCCTTCTAATCTCCCCCAACATCAGCTCCCTTTTAGTTGCAGCCCCACCCAGTATCCGCTCCCTTCTAGTCCCCACATCAGCCCATTTCCAGTCCTGGCCCCCCATCAGTCCATTTCCAGTCCTAGCTCCCCCATCCATTTCCAGTCCTATCCGAGTCCCTTCATCAGCTCATTTCCAATACCAGCCTCCCATCAGCCCATTTCTAGTCCTTTCCTAGCCCCACCATCAGCCCATGTTAAATCCTAGCTCCCCTCCACTCAGCCCATTTCTAATCCAAGCCCCCCATGAGCCTACCTCCAGTTCTAGCCCCTCCATGAGTCCATTTCAATCCAAGCCCCCACCACAGCCCATTTCCAATCTTAGCTCCCCCAACACCCAATTCCCAGTCCTATCCTAGCCCCTCCATCAGCCCATTTCCTGTCCTAGCTCCCTCCCCTAAGAGCCCATTCCAAGTCCCCCTCCCCATCAGCTATTTGCAGTTCAAGCCCCCTTCCACTCAGCCCATTTCCATTCCACTCCCACTTCCCCTTGGCCCATTTCCATTCCAAGCCCCCCTCGCCATCAGCTATTTGCAGTTCAAGCCCCCTTCCACTCAGCCCATTTCCAGTCCTAGCAACCCCCCCAACCCATTACCAGTCCTAGCCCCCCATAGCCCACTCCCAGTCCTAATCCCACCAGCCCATTTCCAGTCCTAATCCCCTATCACCCAATTTTTAGTTTAAGCCCCCCCATAGCCCATTACCAGTCCTAACCCCCCATCAACCCACTTCCAGTCCTAATCCCCTCAACCCATATACAGATTTAGCTCCCCCATAGCCCATCACCACTCCTAACCCCCCCCAGCCCATCACCACTCCTAACCCCCCAGCCCATCACCACTCCTAACCCCCCCGCCCAGCCCATCCCCACTCCTACCCCCCCCAGCCCCGCCCAGCCCATCACCCCTCCTAACCCCCCCCCCCCAGCCCAGCCCAGCCCAGGGAAAATTAAAAAAAAAAAAGAAAACCTGTCTGCTGCTGCGGTCGGGGCCGCAGCAGCAGAATCGGGGAGAAGTAGAAAGGGGAGCCTGGACTGCCTGCCCCTTCCGCCTGGAGTGAGAGTTACATTAGAAAGATGGCATACAAATGCTTTTAAATAAAATAAGAGTTTATGATAAATTATGTAACTCACAGCTCTAACCATTAAATAAATTTAAAAAAAAAAAAGCTAGAGATATTCTGGTCCAGTTTAGGACCCTCAAGCCAGAAAGACATTGTCCTGGGGCCAGAGAACCTCCAACTTTCCCATCCCCCCACCCACAGCTACTTACGTCCATTTACCTCTGGTTGCCTAGGTGTGGGAGTCTCAGACTCAGGTCTTCTGAGTCTAGGGGTATCCAAGACCTGATATACCCTAGATGTTGGAGTCTCTGGGTTTCTGGATCCCAAATTTATAGATCACTTTGAACTTTGTGAAGGGAGATGACTGCTAAATATGATAAATCAATAAAAAGCCCCGTTTGGTCTGTGAGGGGTAAAATAGCATGGATTTGATTGCTGACAATTTCTGGATGTTCTCTATGTCTGTGAAACTTGGCGTCATGGGGGAGATGAGATTATTATGAATTTTTTACCTTTTCCAGTTGTATTTGTAGAGAGCAGACTAGGGAGACGTTAGAGGGGGATGGATGCTGGTTATGAATAATCCACCGTTGCTTAGTGAAGTCTATTCAAATCTCTTAGAGGGCATCACCTGAATATTTGTGTTCAAATTTTTCAGGAAAAGATATTGTGGTGTGAGCCTGCCCTCCCTGTAGCAGCTCTCTCTTTCAGCTGCAGTCTGACGCGCCGGCTTGCAGAGCGCGAGGGAAGAGTTTCTCCCTCGCTGCTCTGTTAAGCCCGCGGGGGCTGATGGGAAGTTCCCATCAGCCCCCGCGGGCTTAACAGAGTCGCGAAAGGGAAACTCTTCCCTTCGCGCTCTGCAAGCTGGCGCGTCTGACTGCAGCTCCAAAGAGAGAGCTGCTACAGGGAGGGCAGGCTCTACCGGGTACAGGGGGGCCCCGCGGCACGCTCGATTCTGCCGCGGCGGCCCCGACAGCGGCAGCAGACAGGTTTTTTTTTTCTTTCAATTTTAGTTTTAGAAAAGAATGTTTTTTGCGCGGGGCCCCCTGAAACGCGGGGCCCTGTGCAAAAAACATTCTCGCTTAATGGACGGGCCGGCCCTGAGAAGAGATGCTCATTTTTAGTTTTGTTGTGTGTTTTTTTTTTTCTCCTCCAAAAATTAATTGATTGATTTTTAGGTGTTTGTTTCTACTTGAATTATGTGCATCAGGGTAGTATAGTGTCAGGTCAGTACAGGTGAATGGCAGCTGCAGCAGCCCTGGTAACCACGTGGAAGCCACACAGCTGACAGTCTCCTCTCTTCTGTTTCCCCCACTGCCAGTGAAGATGGGACCTAACCTTTTAGTATATAAATGGTGTTTGTCCAATCCTTCTATAATTATAGTCTATAGATGTTTTTTTTCTGGGCTGTTTTGCGCATACCATGACAGTCATGAACCTCTCTTTTTTAAGCCAGGGTATGTGGAATATGATTGTGGTCTCAGATTTACTGCTGGGGATGCTGCTAAGTCTTCATCCTTCTTTTGAAGCCATTTGTGTTGTGCGTTCTTCCAGAAGCCTGAAAGGTGCCTGACATCACACAGGATTATAATAGGTGAAAACAGTCAGTTCTGGATTTTCTTTGATTATTAATGTTTGGGTTTATTAATGTTGTCACATAAAATCAAGTTTTCCCTTCTTTTTACACAACTTAGGTGCAGTGTGTTAACTTGTACCCGAACGGTATTCTTGTTACTGTCTTTTTCTTTACAGCTCATCTCCTTTGGGTGACTTTGCAGTGAGCTTATTAATTTGTTCCTGGTTGCATCTCATTGATATGGATGCCATATCGCTACTATAATTTGTTCTGATTTCACTGCAGATTTCTGAGTTGGCTTCAGAGAGTGAAGAATCAGGTTTTGTAGCCTAGGATAGTCGTTTGTGTTGTCAGGCTTGTGATGCTGATTGCCCAGGGAGAGTCAAATTTTTCACTATGTTAAGTCAGTGGGATGGAGGTGAGCAGGTACCTAGGGAAGCGACAAGCAGCAGTGATTTAGAGATGTTATTCCTGGTTACTTGTCCATTTCTTACCAATGTTCTAAGATGGGGAGATTGTGTCCAAAGGTTTGTCTGGTTTTGTTCTCAGCGGTCAAACCAGCAAATAGATTGTGGTGGAATTGGAAATTGACTAGTTGGGGAGGGTGCCTAGTGACAGGTAAAAACATTTGGTGATATGGCATTACTCATCATAGGCTTCTGTGTGATTTTTGTTCTTATCATTCTGCTAGACCAGTCCAAATGTGTGGATTATGTTCCCCAGCTAGCAGGTGTAGGCAGACCTGAGCAACTTTAAGTGATATCATCACTTGGTATATCTTCTGGTGCAGTACTGAGAGAACTCAGTATTGTTTGCCTCTAGCAGTTGTCAAGGTGTGTGGACTGATGCAGCACTGCAGATAGACTTGTTTGAGACCAGAAGGCCCAATGTTTGGAGCTCAGGTATGCCCCTGTCTCTTTGAACTGACATCTTGCTCTGTGTTCAGCGTTGTTACCCATGGACTGCTAGGGCTTGGTGGGTTGGAGAAGAGACAGGAGGACCCCATAGAGCTCTGAGGAGGGGTAGTAAATGTGGGCCCAAACCCATCTCCCCTCTTGCTGTCCTATCTGTTTGCTAAGTTTGTTTGTTTTTTTCTCTTAGTTTTTTCCATTCCCCATTGAATAGAATGGGCTGCATTTGGCTCTTTTTGTTGCATGCATTAAAGTAGCTCTTAAACACAAAACAAAAAAAACCCTTTCATTTCGCCAGCAGCTAGGCCTTTCAGGCCAGTGGGGGTGGCCTGGGCAATCCTACTCTTGTTTCCTTTGCTGGCCTGACAGGTGCTGTGATTCCCTTTTTGGGTTCCTTTTTCACTGCAGTTTTTTGTCTCTTTCATTTTGCAGGTTTTTTTCCTGTGGCCTTTAGTGATTTTTAAATTCCTCTGGCTGCATGCTGTATTTTTGTCTCCGGACATTTTTTTTGGCATGTTTGGTGATCCAAGGGTCTGTTACCATGGTTGGTGCCTCTGCTACTGCCCCTGTTTTTTATTTTTTTCCTGCCAATAAGCTCTGCAATTATTTTGAATGGCGGCATGGTCCCTGCAGGAGGGGGGCAGCCCACAAGCCCATAGGCCTTCTGGGCCACTTGATTCTTCTGCCCTTCTTTCACTTGGTTTGTGTAGCAACTTCTGACACAGCTCACAGGCTTTTTTTCAGTCCTTAATAACTTGGCAACCCCATTTGCAGGGGTCCAAGATCCAGGCCTCTCCTGTGGGGGACCTGGGGCCCTTGAGCATCTCTGTTACTGATGGCAATGGGCCTGTGTACTCACCCTTTGCCCTTCTGTTCCTCTGGGGAATAAAGTTCAGCTTTAACTCCTGGTTTGCAGAAGAGGAATCCTTTTTGTCTCCAGAGGGTAAGCTTGTGGTGGAAGGGATGATTCCTCTACTGGATGGTGAGAATCTTCCATAACCTGCCTATTCCGTGGAGAGGACCTTCCTATTCTAATTCAGGTACTATGGCACTCTTGCATATTGCTGAGCCTTCTCCCATACAAGCCTTGCGAGTGGGCCTTAATTTGGAAGGTATCAGCTGTGCCTCTACCTGAGCCTATATGGCAGCTCATAGTCTCCCATTGGGAGACTCCCATGTGGACATTGAGTTGGCTCTGTCTTTTGGGCTCCCTTGGGTGGATGCCTGCGTCACAGTAGTTACGAAGTACATGACCATCCAGGTGAAAGGGAGTGCTGCACTGTAGGAGTCTCATCATATGAGAGTAAAGACACTCCTTAAGAATTCCTTTGCGGCTTCTGCCTTAAGCACTTAATCGGCATTATGTGTAGGCTTGGTGACTCAAACCCTTTTGTGTTGAGTCCGGCAGGTGCTGGACAGCCTGGAGGCTGTGGGTTTGGAGTCTGGAGCTGTGTATGTGGTCAGGATCTTCAAGTCCACAGTAATAGGGATAGTGGCTGATTGGTAGCTTTGGCTCTGCAATTGGTCAGGTAATGCTGTTATCAAATTATGGCTGAACAAGAACCAGATTCCTTGGAGACACAATAGTTTCTCCTGCAAGCCGACTTCTGGAAGACAGACCCAGGAGTGCGCCTCTCAGGACATGGATGTGCCCTCAGACAGCAGAGAGTCTGGGTGAGACTTACTCTTCTTATGGGTCTAAGTCTAAGAAAGATCAGCCCTTCCAGAGCTTACAGCACTCTAGAGATTCAGATGTAGTACCCTCTTGAGCCTGTAAGCCCCTGCTATGTAATCTGGTGGGTCCTTTCTGAGAAAAAGCTGGTTGAGGGGCAGACCCAACTGTTTCTTTTGGAGTGGACCCATATGTTAGACCAATGGGTCCTCAGTCAGGGTTATGTGCTGGAGTTTGCATAAGCTTCTATGGGACTCCTTTTGTAGAGTCATCTTGGTGCTCCCCTCCCAAGTAAACAGTGCCTAAAGATGCAGACTATTCTACTAGTGCCCTCTGTAGTGCAGGATCAGGGATGATGTTTGTTTTTATTTATTTATTTAACAGGTTTTTTTTTATACCGCCTTATCATAAAATCAAAATGGTTTAGAGAAAAAAATCAACAAACATTACAGGGAACTTGCGCTATAGGTAAGGGTGGCAAGTGGGAAATGCTAGCAAGCATAACTTATTTACATCGTGGCATATATACATTTAACCATTTATTCCATTTACTTGGAGACAACAAAAAATGGTGCTTTTCAGGCACAGTGATGGACCTGAAGGTGGTTGGTGCTAAACTCAGAGTTTCTCATTTTCATATGGCGACCATCAGGTCGGTCATTGAATCAGTCCGACAAGGGAGTTTTTATCTTTCCTGAATTTCGCTGAGGCATACTAGCACATTCTCTTCTGGAAGCAACACCAGTGATTTATTCATTTCTGCATCCTGGGCCACAACTTCCAGTTCTGGGCTATACTTTTGTCCTATCCTCAGCTCCTTGCACTTTCTCAAATGTTGTGGTGGTGGCGGTAGCGGTAGCATTCCTGTGCAAGCAAGGGATCTGGGTGCACTCATAGATGACCAAATGATTTGGTCAGATTCCTGGAAGAAGTCCAGGAATGAAGCAGCCCTGGTAATTTGTTGGCTAGAGAGGCTGGGGTTGGTAGTCGTTAACCAAAGAGCAGCCTAGTTCCTTCCCAGGACCTGGAGTATCTCGAGGCTCGGTTCAGTACTCTCCTGGTTTGAGTTTTCCTCATGTGGGGGTGGTTATTTGAGCGGGAGCTTCTGAACTCAGTCCTCCCTCCCCCCCCGAGCCTGGGATTGCCACGGACCCTTGAAGTTGGAGGTATCAATCCGGGAGTTGTCTGGCACCCTGGCCCACAGAACTATCTTTTTTTTTTTTCTCCCTGGTTTCGTTTTTTTGACTAGATCCTTTCTCACCCTCAGGGGATCAAGGAGTAGCTGGTGTGGTTTTTGGAGTCTTGCTATCTGGTGAATGGGGGATGCACCCTTGGACATTCTGGATTAGGTGATAGTCACCACCTATGCCAGTCTGAAGGACTAGAGAGCTCAGTGTCATTTCACTCAGGGACTCTGGTCACTAGAAAGGCTTCCTGGCCAGAGTGATCCATTTGGTGCATCTGAAGTTCTGGCATCTCCTGGGGGGCCAAGCAGTCCATGTGTTCTTGGACAATGCCACAGTGGTGGTGTCAACAAACAAGGCGAGACTTGAGGTACTGGCATGGTGTTGTGGGGTATAGAAGCACCTACCTGCCCTGTCTGCAGTCCTTACAGCATGCATCAACATTATGCAGGCCGACTTCTTAAGTTCGAACGCTATTGATCATGGTGAGTGGATGTTAAACAGTCATGCATTCGGCCTTCTAGTATTCGACTTGTTAGCCACGTAGTGGAATGCCAAAGTGGAGAACGTTAGCTGCAGGAAGGATTCATGGTCAGCAGCCTTGGATGCTCTGCTTCGAGTGGCCCTGCATGTCATCTTCCCATAGCTGGTGTTCTATCTGCTGTGCAGATTTGCTCCCACCAGAGCTTGATGATTCTCATGGCTCTGGTCTAGCCATGCAGGCATGGTATGCGGATTGCTTGACCCTGTTGGTGGGGTCTTCTCCTTTGCTTCCTCAGAGGTCTCCTGCATCAGGAGTCCCTGGTAATAGAGGATGCCATTCCATTCTTGCTTACGGTCTGACCCTTAAGAGGCATAGTCTGTTCAGGAAGGGTTACCCTGGAGTAGTAGTGGACAACCTGCTTAAGGCCAAGAGGGCCTCTGTTTCCTTAGTCTGTGTGAGAGTCTGGAGTGTTTTTGAGAGATGTTAGGCCCTAGAGGCCATGAAGGTGGACATTGCTGCCGTTTTGCCCTTACAGTTCGGTTTGGACTGGGAGGCTAGCCTGAACATACTCTCTCAAGGTTCAGGTTGCAGTTCAGGAATTCTACAGGATACATATTCAAGGCATGTCCTTGGGAGTGCACCTCAACTTTTCCCACTTCCTTAAGGGAGTGAAGTGGCACTGCCTGCCAGTGCACACAGTTGTTCTTTCAGTGGGATCTCTGGTATTGAAAGTGCTGAAAGGGCCTCCTTTTGAGCCCACTTTTAAGGCCTCTTAGGGATTTGACCCTTAAAGGGGTTTTCCTGGAGATGGTTGATTCCACCGGGTGGTGGTCACAGTTGCAGGCTTTATTCGCAGGGAGCTTTCTTGATTTGTCTCGGGAATGTCTCTCTTCTGTCCTTATCTGAAAGGGGCAGTCTCCTTTTTCTTAACTGGACCATCACCCTGCCCTACTTCACTGAGGAGGACCTTTGGATGGGCTCCTCTCTACATCGGATGGATGTGGGGAGAGGGTTAGTCAGATACTTGGCGGTTTACTAATTCCTTTCATTGATTGGACCATCTCTTTGTTCTCTTCAGTGGTCCAAGGAAAGGTCTAGCAGCAGCCAAGTTCTTGATTGTCTGTTGGATTGAGGAGGCCATTGGCTCAATATGGAGCTCACTCTTAGGGCATAGACTTCTGGGGCAAAGTCCACCTTTGGTGTCTCTGGAGGCCATCGGCAAGGTGGCTACTGGGTTATGTGTGAGAACTTTTTTTTGAAGTACTATAGGTTGCATATGGGATCTGGAGCAGATGGCACCTTTGGGAGGGTGGTAATTGGTAGAGCGTAATCTTCCTTCCACTCTGGGTACTGACTGCTTCTGTACATCCTACATATCTGGACTGGTCTAGCAGGATGATAAGGAAGGTGAACTTTTACATACCTGATAATTTTCTTTCCTTGAATCCTACTAGACCAGTGTAGGACCCACTCTGGAAGAATTTGTGCAGGCTTGGGAATCCTGATGCTGCTTGATTGCATGGCCAGGTTCAAGGCTTTACGCAGAGTTTGTTATGGTAAGATAGCCAAATACATGTTCCTATTGTTTCTTCCAAATTATGATTGTTGCATAATAATGTTTATAGTTTGAGTTGTTCAGTCTTGTTAACTGCTTGGAAAATGTCTCACTGGCTTCTCTTAGTGCTGCACTAGAGGAAATACCAAATTATGCCATAACTAAAAAATGTTCAAGTCTGCCTCCACCTGCTAGCTGGGTAGCATAACCCACTCACCTGGACTGGTCTAGCAGGATTCAAGGTACAAAAATTATCAGTTATTTAAAATTTCTCCTATCACCTGCAAGAAACTTCCTTGTTTACTCCTTGTGAACTCTATGGATTAATTCAGTTTCTTCGACAGTTACATGGTAGAGCTGGTTTGAGTATCCAAGCTATGAATTTTAATTTGCACACAGATATGTCTGACAGCCAGAATTATTAGGGTAGTTGTATTATAAACAATTGGGGAAGATTAAAAGAACAACTCACTTGAGTGAAAATCCCTCCAGGGAATACATTTCTGAATGCTTTTGGCATATGATACTGGAGAAACCAAGCATACTATTTAGCAATTTTGAATGTTAATCCATACTCTATTTTACACATGCTCTTACTTACATATCATAAGATAAATTCTGTATGTTTGTACAGCCATTTTAAGTGCATAGCAAATTCTGTTTTAAATTATGATGTTGATTGGATGCTGCAAAACTTTAGTTTTGAATGGTAGTAGTTGAGCATCAAGCTCAGACCTTTTGGTTAAATAAGAATAGATGAATGCTGATCAGTAAAATGGTAGGGAAGTTTACTTTCAAAGCTAATTGATCTTGAGCTGCTTCTCAATGCTAAACCAATAACGCAGTACTGTACCTACAAGAAACCTGTTTAATGTACATTACCAAGTTTAAGTTACAATGTAAAGCGCTTTCACTAAAATGATAAAAGCGGTATAAAAAACTCCATTAAATAAATAAAATAAATAAAAATAAAATACCACACTTGTGGCAATAGAGAGAAACCCACATCGCATCTATTTGTGGGGGCAGTTTCTCCAAATGTTTTAGTTTTGCACATACCATGACCGTCATGAAACTCTCTTCTATGTGGAATATGATCCCAGTCTCAAACTTACTGCTAATGCTCAGCGTAGTACTTGCATCATGCCAAAGAGAGCTTCTTTCTGGAGTCTGTAAGATCAACATGTATGGGTAGTTTGTCAAGATGTGCTTGGAAATTCTTCTTTATCAAGCCTGTGGCTCCCAATATAATGAGAAATATTTCTGTATCTTTCTGCCACATTTTCTTGGTCTCTGCATTTCTTGGTACTTCAGGATCTTCTGCCTCTCCATGCGATTCACAGAATATTCATTTGGAACTAACACCTCTATTATCAATGCCATTCTGGTGGTTTTTTCCTTTACTATTATGTCAGGTTTCATGGCATCCATTTTCTTATCCACCGGAATGGGAATGTCCTAGATGATCATAACATCTTTGTTCTCTATAATTCTCTTAGGATCATGATCGCACAGTGATGTAGTGTTTTACAGAATTCCATGTGGTGTGAGTATGAGGTGTGCTACTTTGTTGTGCCTTTCTTTATAGAAATTTCCCACTGTAAGAACGTCACAGCCAGCTATGAGGTGGGTCACTATTTCCAGCTCTTTCTTACAGATTCACCATATGTCTGTTTTGCCAGTTTTTTAAGTGCTCGCTATTAACCATCTCATCCATAGTCCACTGTCCAAGGATGCAACTAACAATCTATCATCCTTCAATTTTAATTCACCTCTCCTTAACCATTCATGTGTCCGTATTATTTTCTGTGTATGTGGTCGCATGTTCTTTGTAAGAGGGATGGATGTGTGATACACTGTGAACCTCTGCCACTTTTGGACCCTCAGATTTGAACATTCTATTTGCAAGTGGAATTTAGAGCTTCGGAGATTGTAGTTTTTTGTTATTAGCACCTTACGTTTTTATAGCATCACAGGGTAATGAGCTTTCCAGAGTTTAGAAAGCAGCTGAGCTGGCTGCCTTGGTCATGCAAGGCCCGTCAAAACAGCAGAGACTGAAGGCCAGCCCAGTGACATTGCTGTGTACTATCCTGCAGAGGAATCTGGCTTTCATTTCTCTCAGGTTTTCCCTCTCCCCTGGTTGGCAGAGGCAGTGTTACAGCCCTTGGTATGGGAGCGAGTGATTGTTTTGCCAGACACATAATCGACCTATCCTTAAAGTGGCTTCATAGTAAATAATGTATAAACATAAAACACCACAAAAAAAATCAGAAATGAGAACAAACAATAATACAAAGAATTAAAAGACAAAAATAGGACCACTCGGGGTGTATTACAAAGTTCCGTTTCATGTTTAATGCATGCTGTGTAGCACCATGTTGATTGCTAGCGCTTACTAATTGTTCTGTTAACTATCTGGGGGGGGGGGGGTAGTTACTAAAATGTGTTACAGCAGTAGCGCATGTTATTTGGCCGTAATGCATTTAAAGGGCAATAATATCTGTTTTACTATAGTGCTGTGCAGAAGTCTTGCATAGGCTGCATGATCAAGCTATTCTCAGCTTTATTTTCAGTCTTTCCAAATTCTGTAGCAGGATCCTGGCTTATTATATATGGTTTTGTTGCAAATTTTAATTTGGCAGTCATTTCTGCATGCAAAATTATTTGTCTGTGAACTTTTGTATGGCTGACATGAGGAAATGATGTCCCAGTACGATCAACTGGATTCTGTGTCCAAGCGGGATAGAAATGAACCAATAGGACACTGCACTTTCTCAGCCAATAGGAAGTCATATTTGATAGCCAATCAGTGTATGGTATTTCCTCTTCGTCTCTCCGGGCCAGTCCAGGAACCTTAGGGTAGTCAACCTCCTCCAGCAGCTGAGGACTGAATACTGAAAGTCTTGCTGACAGCATATCCAGCTCCCCCTGGTGTCACAGACTCAGTCTTTCAGTCCTCAGCAGCTGAACAGGATGTGGGGCTGACAGGCTCCCTGGAGAGACAAAGAGGAATAGGATAGTTTGGCAGAGTCTACGGTTGGAATAAGTGAATGTTGGTTGCCCTAGCAGGGCAGCAGCATTAAAGGACGTTCGGTTAAAAAGACAAAAAAAAGACGGATGCTGTGCAACGATCCGCGGCTGCCGGAGCCGAGTTACCCGGCAGCAGGGGCAGAGCCTGCCTGCTTGTGGAGAATCCGTTGCTCCGGGGTGTGAGGGAGGAGCTGGGAGCCCCAGAATCCATCCCTCTGCCTCCGATGCCCGATCTCCGTTCCCGCTGGCAGCGGTGTAAGGGGATCTGGCGGCTCAGCGCTCTTCACTGAGGTAGGTGAAGGGGGTAGTGCTGCGAGTGTGGTCAGTGTGCTACTGGTTTCAGTCAGCTTCGGGGTTTCTTCTCCATCGGAAGGCATTCGTATAGGAAGGCTTTGACCGCATGTTCCAGGCTTTAGCGGCATGTGTGCAGCGTGGGAATCGCCGCGGGTTGTCGGGCTTCGGTTTCTGCCGTACTTGCGTTCGAAAGAGCAGTTGTGTAGAGAGACTTTTTGGTGGGGAAATGGAACAGTGTTCGACATCCGGGGATCTGGCAGACAGGCCACAGAGCACGTTAGAAAAGGCGGGATCAGCGGCCATGTTGTCAGGGGAAGCCGTTTCTCCCGCACACCAGAGTGCAGCGAAGAAGAAAAGAGCAAAAACGAAGAAGCCTTCTCTGGGGTTTAACCAAGGCCAAGGTCAGTTGTCTGGTGTTCAGGAGAGCTTAGACGCTTTCTTTTTCGCCAGATTTTATATTAGCAATGCATCAGGCGTATTGTTTGAAGAGAGATCAGGCCTTAGCTGACATGGGTTCTCCCGGGCTGGTGGTCTCACAGAAGGGGGAGGTCAGTTTGTCAGACCCTGGAGAGGGAACCTGTAAGCAAGACAAGGTTCCAGAGACAGGTTCCGATGGCTTCGGGTTGCAGCTCTCAGCGCCTCAATTGAGGGAGGAGGGGGAGATCCTCTCAGGCAGGGGTGGACTCCTGGGCAGGCGAGTTGGAGGAAGGCGAGATTGGTCCAACCGATGACCCTAATGTGTTTAGGATGTTTCGCAAGGAGGAACTAGGGGCTCGTATCGTGCAGTCCCTAGCAGCTTTAAATCTCGTCCTTCCTGCGGTGCCACAGGAACCGGTAGAAGACCCCTTGCTTCAAGGTTTTAAAACAGAGCAGCAGCGTTTCCCGGTGCATAGTTATTAAGCAGATGATAGAATCTGAGTGGGAATGCCCGGAGGTTACCTTGAGGGGTGGCCGCACCATGGGGCAACTTGATCCGGTTCCGCAGGAGGAGAAGGAGTTGTTACGGATACCTAAAGTAGATGCCTTGGTGTCAGCGGTGACAAAGACTACCATTCCGGTGGAAGGGAGTGCAGGTCTTAAGGATCTTCAGGATCGTAAGCTAGAGGCACTCCTAAAGCAGGCTTTTGATTCAAATGCTCTTTCTCTGGAGGCCTCTGTTTGTGGGGCGTATGTGGCACGAGCTTCTATCTGTTGGCTACAAGGAGAGTCGGGTTTGGTCAGAGAAGAGGGTGCTTCCTCGGAGGGAGCGAAGCTGGAATCGGCAGCAGCGTATTTGGCGGACGCCTTTTATGATTTGATTCAAATCTCTGCAAAATCCATGGCGTCAGTCATTGCTGCTAGGAGGTTTCTCTGGCTGAGGAATTGGGTGGCGGACACGTCGTCTAAGACACGTCTCAGTAAGCTTCCCTATAAGGGCAAGCTGCTCTTTGGGGAGGCCTTGGAGAAAATTGTGAAGTGTCGGCTTCCAGAGGACCGGCCGAAAGTGGTAAGACCGGGGACCCTGCAGAGGGGTCAGGGTAGAGACTCCAGTCGGTTTTGAGGGCCTTGGTTTGCGCCTTATCAGAGAGGTCGCTTTGGGGCCAGAGGTCAGTCCTTTTGTGGAGCTAGAGGCTTCGACAGGGGGTATTTCACCTCCCAGCAGAACCCTTCAAAGAAACCACAATGAAGAGGGGCTGGTCCAGATGGAGAGTCCGGTAGGAGGCCCGTTGCAGGGGTTTCTTTCTGTCTAGACCACCATAACTACGGATCGGTGGGTGCTGGAAATCATCCACGAAGGATATGTGCTGGAGTTCGCTCGGCCATTGGCGGCAGCCTTTGTGATGTCTCCGTGTGGGCCGTAGGCCAAGAGAGCAGCGATAAACAATACGCTTCAGCTCTTGTTGCATCTTCGAGCGGTGGTACCGGTGCCGCCAGACCAGTGTGGGTTAGGTCGATACTCAATTTTACTTCGTGGTTCCCAAAAAAGGATCTTTTTGGCCAATTCTGGATCTAAAGCAGGTGAACCGATGCTTGAAGGTGCCACATTTTCGGATGGAGACCCTAAAGTCAGTTATATGAGGCTGGGGGAGGTGCTTTCGTCCATAGACCTTACGGAAGCGTATCTGCACATTCCGATCAGAGAGGAGCATCAGAAGTTTGTGTGGTTTGCCGATCCCATGGGGCACTTTCAGTTCCGAGCGTTGCCGTTCGAGCTGGCTACAGCGCCACGGACGTTCACCAAGGTGATGGTAGTAGTGGCGGCGGCCTTGCGAAAGGAAGGTATTCAAGTGCATCCCTACCTGGACGATTGGCTGATCCGAACAGCATCTCCGGAGGAGTTGATCGCGGTTATCCGACGGGTAGTGCAGTGCTTGGAGCGGCTCGGTTGGATTGTCAACCCGGGTGAAAAGTCAGCTGTAACCGGTGAGTCGTCTTACATACCTTGGGGCCTTGTTTGACACACAGGTAGGATCAGTGTTTCTACCCGAGGACAGGGTGCAGAGGTTGTTAGGGCAGGTACAGGCGTTCTTGCGGCTGAAGGCGCCTACGGCTTGGAGGTATTTACAGCTGCTGGGGTCCATGGTGGCGGCATTGGACCTGGTCCCGTGGGCCAGGGCTCATATGCGGCCTCTGCAGAGAGCATTGCTGTCCAGATGGTCGCCGCAGGAGCATTCTCTATCTCGGCAGCTAGTGTGCCCAGAGAATGTAGGTGTCAGTCTACAGTGGTGGTTGGACCCGGGACATCTGCGAGCCGGAGTTCCGCTGGATCACCCGGATTGGGTATTAGTCACCACGGATGCCAGCCTTTCTGGCTGGGAAGCACATTGTCTGGCTCACGTGACGCAAAGCGGCTGGGCCGCGGAGGAGAGCAGTTGGTCAATCAGTCGCTTGGAGTTGAGGGTGGTGTGTTTCACACTGCTGGATTTCAGCTCTCTGCTAGAAGGGAGAACGGTTCGAGTTTTCTCCGACAATGCGGTGACAGTGTCTTATATCAATGGGCAGTGCGGCCTTGCTGGAGGAGAGTCAACAGTTGTTGCAGTGGGCGGAAGTCCATCTCGTGGCGCTATCGGCGGCGCATGTAGCAGGAAAGGACAATGTGCAGGCCGATTATCTAAGTCGGTACGCGCTGGACCCAGGAGAGTGGGAACTGAACATGGTGGTGTTTCATGACATTACAGTACGATGGGGGCAGCCGGTTCTGGATCTCATGGCTACTCTCAGCAATACCAAGGTGGCCAGGTTTTACAGCAGGGGCAGAGAGCACATGTTGGAAGGGCTCGACGGCCTGGCTCAGCCCTGGCCGGTGGACAAGCTGCTGTATGTGTTTCCGCCGTGGCCAATGATCGGACGGGTCATTCGGAGGATAGCAGAGCACAAGGGGACAGTGATTCTCATTGCTCCGGATTGGCCCAGGAGACCCTGGTATGCGGATCTGGTACGGCTCTTAGTGGATCGTCCTTGGAGGCTGCCCAGTCGGGTCAAGCTATTGTGTCAGGGGCCAGTGTTTGTGCCGAAGGTGGATCGGTTCTTGCTTACGGCTTGGCTATTGAGAGGGAAAGGCTGAGGTGACGAGGGTACTCGGCAGCAGTAGTAGCAACCATGTTGCGTTCTAGGAGGAGGTCGACCTCTCTGGCGTATGTGTGCACGTGGCGCATTTTCGAAGCATGATGTAGGGAGCGTGATGTGAAGCCGTTGTCAGCGGATTTGCTGGATATCTTGTCATTCCTACAGGGGGGACTAGAAAAAGGTCTGGCCCTCAACACGCTCAAGGTTCACCTGGTGGCTCTTGCTTGCTATAGAGGAAAAGTGAAGGGGAGCGTTTTGTCGTCAATTCCGGATGTTCAACGCTTCCTTAGGGCAGCTAGAAATATTAGACCACCGGTTAGACACAGGTAGTGCCTGTGTGGGATTTGAATTTAGTGCTGGAGGCCTTGACGCTGCCGTGTTTTGAGCCGCAAGGGTCAAAGTTTGAGAGAGTTTTCGTGGAAGACTGCTTTCCTGGTGGCATTGTGTTCCGTGAGGAGGATCTCGGATCTGCAGGCGCTGTTGTGCCGGGAGCCATACATTCAGTTTTCGGCAGAAAAAGTAATGAGGCCGGTACCGTCTTTTCTCCATAAAGTAATTTCCAGTTTTCACTTGAATCAGACCGTTTTTTGCTTCCGACTTTTCAGGGTCTGAAAGGGGGAGAGATGGATCGGATGCTTCAGAAGTTGGATCTCGGATGAGTTTTATGGAGGTACCTCAGGAAAATGGAGCCGTTTCAGAGGTCAGACAGGTTGTTTGTGCTTTTTAGTGGACCACGTAAGGACAAGGCTGCTTTCAAGGCTTCGATTGCCCGTTGGGTGAAGCAGACTATAAGGGCAGCGTATGAGGCACAGGGTAGATTGCCTCCTGAAGGGCTCAGAGCTCATTCGACTAGGGGCCAGGCTGCTTCTTGGGCGGAGTTCGCGTTGGTTCCTCCAGTGGATATTTGTCGAGCGGCTACGTGGTCGTCTCTTCATACTTTCGCGAGGCATTATAGGTTGGATGTTCAGGCGAGAGACGACGCAAGGGTCGGAGCCTCAGCGATTGTGGCGGGACTCGCAGGACCCTCCCAAGTTTAGGAACTGCTTTGGTACTTCCCTAAGGTTCCTGGACTGGCCCAGAGAGATGAAGAGGAAGGAGAAATTAGACCTTACCTGCTAATTGTCTTTCCTTGAGTTCTCTCTGGGCCAGTCCAGGAACCACCCAGTTCATCTGCTAGTTGCTTGGCGGGCTCAGTGCTCAGCCGTTTTGGTTAGTAAGAAGAGAGATCTTGCAGCGCTGTTGGTCAGAGATGGAGAAAGCATTATCTGGCTAAATGACAGAGGGCGTCAGAGACTTTATTTAAGGCAGTGGGGATTTTGGGGCTCCTTTAGGGTTAAGGGGGCTCCAGTTGAAAAAAAAAAGAATAATAGAAGCAGGACGTAGTTTTGTTTTGTTTGTTGTGTTTGTGAAGTTGTTGGAGTCTAGGTAAGGTGTGGCTGCTTTGACAATAGACTGAGTCTGTGACACCAGGGGGAGCTGGATATGCTGTCAGCAAGACTTTCAGTAGTCTGTCCTCAGCTGCTGGAGGAGGTTAACTACCCTAAGGTTCCTGGACTGGCCTGGAGAGAACTCGAGGAAAGACAATTAGCAGGTAAGGTCTAATTTTCTCCTTTGGCAGCACATGGCGTTTGAATTTCATGTGGATCAATTGGTGTGTATTGCATCTGATGCTCAGTGTCCTGGCATGGTGAAGAGGGTGCATTTTTTTTTATCAATGGAAAACCTGGTCCGGGTGGTGGTTTTGCATGAGGAGGAGTATTTCAGTCCACAGATTACAGCCAACCTTTGCTGCAATCAGAGCATGGTTGTCCACATCCTGCAGAAGCATAAGGCGACGGGAAATACAAAGGACAGACATTGTAGCGGTCAGCCTAGAAAGTCAATCAAGAGGGACAACAGGACCTTGATAAGGACATCTCTTGGCAACCGCAAGCTAACCTCCCCTGAACATTTGTGGGAATGGAAGGAGAAGTGTTCCGTTACGCTTCCACTGTGAAGAGACGATGCTTGAAGTATAGGTTGATGGGCTGTAAGGCACGGAGGAAGCACCTACTAATGGTGGAACAGAGGAAGAGATGCTGGGCTATTATCCAAGTACTCAAAATGGAGCAAGGTTGACTGGAGAAAATTCTGTTCAGCAACAAAAGCATGTTCTGCATTTTGGGTGACCAGGGCAAAATCTATGTGAGGAGGTTTCCTCATGGAGAGTTCTTGAATATCTCTTTGAAGCATCCAACCCGTCATGATCCGGGGATGCATGGCAGCCAGTGATATTGGAAGACTCCATATCGTTGGGATGGTGAATGCAGCGAAGTACATAGGAATTCTGCAGCAATGCATGCTGCCATCAGCCAAACATCTGTTTCCTGGCAGATATTTATTCCAGGATGACAGTGCACCTTGCCACAGAGCAAAAACTGTCGCCAACTGAAAGAAAATAAACGGAGTTCAGACAATTGACTGGTCAGCTCAATCACCCAATCTCATCCTGATATCAGTTGAGATCTCCAAGAAGCAGCCGTGGACCAAGTGAGAACTGATTGAGTTACTGATTGCAGCCTGGAATGACATCATAATGTGAGAACACCTCAAACTGGTCCACTCCATGCCAGACAGATGTCGTCTGGTGAGAGAGAGCAAGGGCTTGTCCATAAAGTTCTAATGTCCACCAGCAACAAAACCTACCCCAGACCTTTTCAGGGCTAACTAATGAAATTAAGAAGAAAACATGCACGCTGCCAACAAACACGGAACAGAAAACACAACATTTTGGGCACACATTGCATTTCTGTACACAGGTTTACAACCAAACGAACATGGGTATTAAGTAATCAGAAAAGAATGCTCAAGTCATGGCAAATTTGTCAGATTTGCACAAAAGACAAAAAGGAAGAAAATGGCATGCAGAAGGGATTGTAAATTGTAACGCATTTTGTCCCTGTGATCCAAACAGCTAAAAACCTGCCAGTTTGGCACTACCTTTGCCAGACTTTTTCACAGCACTGTACAATGCACAAATTACCACCACAGCGTGCATTGAATACTAATGAAATGTAAAGCATGAAAATGCATCCAAAATGCCTACTAAACCTGGACTTTCTATGCCCCCCCCCCAAATCCCCGAAGGCCATCGGGGCATATCTCTGAAGTCCCTGGTGATCTAGTAGGGTAGGCTGGCAGGAGTGATTTATTTCCTCCCCCCACCTGCTCATGCTGATGCTGGCTCCAGCTCTGGGTACAAAATGGCACTTGATCTCCTAATGGTACTACACCTGGGGGATCCCAGGTGCCTTTTTAACCCTAGAGCCCTTGCCAGCAGGGGAGAGGGGTATCTCTCTTGCCAGCTACCTCACTAGACCACCAGGGAATTAAGAGATTGGCCATGGTGACCTTTGGGAATTGGGGTGCAGTCTTGGGGGGAGGGAATCTTTTGAGATGGGGGGGGGGTTCTGTAATGAGGCTTGAGGGGGACACCGGAGAATCATTGGTGGTGCTTGGGGGGGGGGGGGAGGGAACCTCTGGATCACCTGCTATGTTGCTGGATGCGGTCCCTTTGAGCTGGTGTAATTTTTCCCTTGGAATAACAATTTGCAGTGATTACCTCAAGCTGTAGTTATTCCTTTGCTTCAGGCTTTAACTTTGTACCACAGGTTAGTGGCTGTTGCAGTAAAATTCCTAATTTTACCATAGATTTATAACTAACTCCTCCCTTGTGGATATCCCATTGGACATATAGAATGGTGGCACCATGCCTTGCCTATAGCAGAGAGGTCATTAACATGGCGCTTACACTCTGTCTTCTACATTATCAGTTTAGCTAGATCTCCAGAAGGTTAGCTAACTGCCATGCTGTTAACATACAGTAGTAGTCATTGCCCGCCTGCCTTCCCTAAACAAAGAGCATGTCTTTAGTTCTGGGATTGCCCCCCCTCCCCCCCATACACACACAGTTAAGGTCAACATAGAGGTTTTGCACTTAACATAGCTGGTAATCCACAGTAGGTGCAAAATGTTAGTTCATCTTAGTAAATAGGTCCCTAAGTATTTTTGTTAGCTATATGTGGTTATTTGGCTTAAGTATTTAGTCCTACTGTGAATATATAATGTGGGGTTGACAAATCCCAGGTGCCAGATTTCCACGGTGACCAGAAATTTGCACCTGGTACCTAGGATTTTATTGCACCCCCTCCTTTTTTTCTTTCTTTTTTTCTAATGCAATCACTGGCAGTAGGCCAGGGGTGTCAAACTCCAGTCCTGGAGGGCCGCAAACCAGTCAGGTTTTCAGGATGCCCTTAATGAATATTCATTAATTTATTTAAAAGCTTTTCTGTACCGCGCTATTTAAAATCAGTGCGGTTTACAAGGAACATTTCTTTGTACAAAGCGGAGGGACCTACTTTGCACTTACACTGAACAGGTGCAGCAACTTGGATTTAGAACTGGGGGTAACTATATACAAACTAAGCAATTAGTCACTGTGCTGTTAATACGACATGCTTGCTCCATAACTATGTACAGATTTTTTGGTGCACTATATACAAACTGAGCAATTTGTCACTGCACTGTTAACGTGGCTTGCTTGCTCTGTAACTGTGTACAGATTTGTCAGTGAGCTATGTACAGGAATGTCAATTATTTAATCTACATAATTGGGCTGCTGGGAGTATTTACTTCACCTGGCCCAGGGTGTGCTGGTGGAGACTTTAGGGTGGGTGGGGGCATGGTGGGTAGAATTGTGTCGTTGGGGTGCGAGTAGTGTTGAACAAATAAATGGTGCTTTAGTGCCTTCCTGAATTGGGTGAGGTCAGTGATAGCAGTTGGTAGGTCATTCCAGTGGGTAGGTGCGTAGAGTGCAAATGCTCTGTTCTTTGTTGCCTGAGAGCATCTTGTTATTTCCTTGGGGACTATTAGTGTGTTGGTGGCGAAGGTCTTCCTGGATCTATTGGGGGGGGGGGGTAGGATGGAGGAGGTCCATCATGGAGATGGAGGATAATTTGTTGATGGCCTTGAAGGTCATTAGTACTACTTTGTAGGTGAGCCGGCAGTTGATTGGCAGCCAGTGTAGGCTTTTAGGATTGGGGTTATGTGCTCTCTTCTGGATGCCCCATGTAGGAAGCGGGCAGCAGCATTCATTGCCAACTGTAGTGGGTTCAGTGTGCTCTTGGGGAGTCCGTGCAGGATAGCGTTGGCATAATCGAAGTGGGGAGTTACCAGTGCTTGGAAAATTGTTCTGAAGTCCTCTGGCTGTAGCAAGGGACGGAGGTGCCGAATCGTCTGCATCTTATGGTAGATTGCTTTGATGGTATTATTTATGTGTGCTTTCAAGTCGAGGTTTGCTTAGGAGCTCGGTGTCTCTCACTTTTATTGCTGCCGGGGGGGGGGGGGGGCAAAGGCTTTATTTTTTTGTGATGAATAGTACATCAATCTTGTTGCAGTTGATCTTAAGATTCTGTGAGTGGAGCCAGTCAGTGACAGCATCAAAGCAATTAAGTTCGAGAGGTCCGGATGGTCAATGTTGAATGGGGTGAACAGCAGTACATCATCCGCATATATCAGACAGGGTATATTGAAGGAGCGGATGATTGCATATAAGGGCTGCATGTATATATTGAACAGGAGGGTGGAGAGTGAGGATCCTTGTGGGACTCCTTGTTTTTGTTGGAAAGGCTCCGAGGACTTGGGACCTAGTCGTACCTGCTGCCATCTGTCTGCCAGGTATGACTTGCACCAGTTCGAGGCCGAGCCCTGGACTCCCTTTTCGTGGAGGCGCGTCAGGAGCAGTTCATGGTTGAAGGAGTCAAATGCAGCAGCTATGTCCAGGAATATAAGTGCGTACCCACTTCTGATTTTGTCAATCCCTTTTATTAGGGTATTGATTAGTGTGGTGAGTAGCGTCTCCACGCCATGAGATTCTCTGAAGCTGTGCTGGCTTGGGTCTAGTGGGGCGGTGGTCTCAATGTAGTGCTGGATTTGACGTTGGACGACCTTCTCGATTATCTTTGCTAGCAGGGGGATGCTTGAGATGGGTCGATAAGATTCCACCTTCTGGGGGTTCAGTTTGTTGTTTTTTAGAAGGGGCCAGGTGGACGTCTGTTTGAGGCTTGATGGGAATGTGCCCGTTGAGAAGGACCGATCCATGATCTCGCTAGGCTTGGGCTGAATTCCTCTTGCAGTGATTTTATCCAGAAAGCTGGACAGGGGTCGTTTGGGGCAGTGGTGGTGTTGATTGCCGCGACGGTGTCCCTGATGTGTGTCTCGGGTGGAGGTGTGAATGAGGTGAGTGGTATTGGTTGGTGAGAGTTGTGATTAGGTATGGGTGATGTGGCTGCACTTGCATTGCTGGTTTTGGCTTGTAGGTAGTCTGCGAAATTCTGAGGGTGAAGTTGACTTGGTTGGGGAAGTGAGGGCTCTTTCATCAGGGTCTTTGCTATGTTGAAAAGATCCCGAGGTTTGTTTAGAGAGCGTTGCAGGAGTTCAGAATGGTGTTCTTTCATTTTCTCCGTGTGCTTTTAAGTGGGATGTGTATGCTGCCTGGTTGTCTGGCAACCGTGGGCGTCGCCATCCCCTTTCTAGCTTCCTGAGGTGGAGCAGTGAGGTCCGTAGCTCTGCGGAGAACCAGCGTGCTGATTTCCTTCTTTTTGGTGGCTTGTCTGTGTCGGGAGATTTGTCTGAGGAAGGTAGATGTGCGAAGGAGCTCAGGCTATTGTTCCATGTGGCTATCATTTTGTCCAGGCAGAGCGACGTTAGCTTGAGGTTTGGAAGGACTCCCTTGATGATCTCCTCTCTGTTGAAGGGCCTGAATCACCCCGTGGGTGCTGGAGGGGCATCAGTTGGCCTGCTGGTTGAGTTGCGGTCTTGATATATGGGCATCTGAAATTTGATTAGGCTGTGATCAGACCATGGGACAGGGGTGATGGCTAGGTTGAAGTTATGGTTCAGGCTTGTGTCTGGTTGTGGAATGAAGATAAGGTCCAGCTTATTTCCTTTCAAGTGGGTCGGTGCATCAACTATCTGATAGCCCAGTTTGTCTAGTGCATCAAGGAAGGCATTAGACTGGGTACTTTGGAGAGCTAGCAGGTTAAAATAGTCCAATATCCAGTTTGGTATATGTGTGTTCTTGGGATTGCAGGCAAGGTCAATTATGGTTGAGAGGTCCTCAGAGGAGGGGGATGGGGATCTGTAGACTAGATTGATGGTACAGTGTTTGTTGGCTATGGTGATTGTGTCCAGGTGTGTTGAGCTGATAGATGTGAGCAGCTGAAATTGGAGCTGTCTCTTTACTAGAATGAAGGCGCCACCTCCTCTGCGGTTGGTTCTGTGGCAGGTGTCGATTGCAAAGCTGGGGGGGGGAGAGGGCGGATGAGCTGCATATTTGCATACAATGGGGTAGTGCATGAAAATATCTCATGCATATTCATTAGGGTTACCCTGAAAATCTGACTGGTTTGCGGCCCTCCAGGACTGGAGTTTGACACCCCTGCAGTAGGCTGCCCGCGGGGATCCCATCTTCCACTGGCAAAAGAAGAGAGATCGTGGCAAAGGCCCTTTCTGACTGCCCCTGGGAGATCAGATCCCCTTTGGGCAGAACAGGAGGGGAAGACCTGCGATGATGGCTTGGATGCAGCATTCTGCTCGCAGGGATCCCATCCCCCACGGGCAGAGGACAGCTGGTTAGACGGTAGGGGGAGAAGTAAGGCAGCAAAAAATGTAAAGGGGCTATAGTGTAATTTAAAAAAAAAAGAAAAGCATGGGTGAATGGAGGGCAGGGGTTTGGGAGTACTAGGGAGGAGGGAGAAGGTGAGAGAGTAGGGAGGGGTTGAATGAGAAAGGGAAGAGTGCAGGGTGTTGGTGTGTTAAAGGGGATGAATGCATGGGGACAAAAGGACTTAACCTGTATATGTCAAAAGGTGTAATCTCCAGGAACAAGCAGGAATGAGTCTTCACATATGGGTACCGACGGAGCCTGCGCGGGAACGCTCCCCAGCGTCCTTAAAGAAAGCTTTTGGGAACATCCCACAGCGCCTGCGCGCTGCCTTCCCGCCTTTCCTAACTGCCTCTCTCCAGTTCTTCTTTTCCGCGGAGCCAGCAAGTCGTGTTTCCTGTCACCGCTGAAGAATTTCTTATTTTCTTTTCTTTTTCTTTAGTCGCGTGTCTGCCTTCTCGATTCCGCACCGGTACTACCGGTTCTTTTTCTTTCTTTTAAAAAAAAAACAAAAACAAAAAACAACTTCTACTTTTTTAGTGCATTTTTCTTCTGGGGCCTTAGGCCTACAGAGAGATTTTTCCCTTATGGAAAAACCCGCCTCTGGGTTTAAAAAATGCACAAAGGGCAGTAGCACTATTTCTGTCACCGACACCCATGACTGGTGTCTAAAATGTTTAGGTCCTGACCACTCCATTGCGGATTGTGAGTCCTGTTCTATGATGTCCAAAAGAGGGTTACAGAATCGGGCAGCTAAGCTCAGTACCCTGTATCCCTCCGATGCAGCTTCCGTGGCATCGACGTCTTCCAGGGCTGCTTCTTCATCCCATGGATCTCAGGTAACCAAACTTAAATCTGGCCTTTCCTCAAAGAGTTCATCTCCCTCTAAGTATCGAGATGCCCCCGGGCTTACTCTTGAGGATATCACACCGGCAAAGTTACCCCGGCGGGAGGCTCCAGCTTCCAAAGCACTACCTATGGGGTCACAGGTTGACATCGATGGCTCGGCCTCGACCGATCACCTGTTACAATGTTCTGGGGTACCGGCAGTTTCTACCGGTACCGATATCCAGACATTGGTGGCGTCGATCGATCAGAATATTCTGACCATGCAGCATGCCATCACTGCATTCATTCAAGCTGCAACGCCTACGGTACCGCAACAAACCCAGTTGTCGGTACCCGTACCGATTCCGGTACAGGATCAGATTCCGGTTCCGATACCAGTACCGCTTGCATCGACATCAGCATCGACGGCAGCGGTACGCTATCCAGTGATGCCTATCAGTACCGGCCCGGTACCGATTACTCCCGATGTCTATACCTCCCGGTACGCGTATCGGGCTCTACGAGAGCATCCAGACAGTCGATACTTCGATTCTTCTGAAGACTCTGACTCTTCAGAGGCCTCAATTGAAGCATCGGGGATCCTTCCTCAGGAACCCTCTTCTCCAAAAAGGAGAATGTCTCCTCCTGAAGACTTGTCTTTTCAAGACTTTATCAGGGAGGTGGCCAAAGGCCTGTCCATCTCAGTGACCTCTGAGACTGAACCTAGAGCCAAAAAATTAGATATCCTACAATAAACCTTACCAATACATGAGATTCTTTATGAACACATGTTGGGCATATGGGAGACTCCTCTTTCCACCTCCCCTCATTCCAGAAGGTTGGACACCATGTATCGTGTTCCTCCTTGTCCTGGGTTTCATAAGACTCAGCTTCCTCACCACTCCATTGTGGTAGAGTCTGCCATGAAAAAGATCAAGAGTACAAAAAGGCACTCCTCTGCTCCTCCAGGAAGAGAATGCAGAAACCTAGATGCCTTTGGCAGGAAAATCTTCCAGGCCAGTATGCTTGTAGCCAGAATCAACTCATATAGTCTCTTTATGGGGATGTTTCTAAAAGAAGTTACAGATCATCTGCAAACCTTATCTCCTTTTATGTCAGAAGATAAGAGAGAAGAATATATCACCTGGCTTAAACAGGCACAGGATGTATCCAAGTTTTCCAACCGTGCAGCCTTTGACTCTTTTGAGGGGGTCAGTAGAGCCTCGGCTATTGCCATAGGTGCACGCAGAGTTGCTTGGTTGCAAGCCTCTGATTTGGAATCCTGGGTACAGGATGGTCTAGGTAACCTTCCCTGTACAGGCGAAAACCTGTTTGGCAAAGATTGGCAAGCAAAGGCCAACCAGATGGATGCTGAAAATTCTGCTTTAGATAGACTTTCAAAATTCTGCTTTAGATAGACTGCTCCTTTCAAAAAGAGGTTGTTCAAAAAGGGATCTTTCCCAAAAGAAAGGGAAATTTTCTTCTTATGGTCAGGCCTCTTCTCAAGGTCGTTTTGCTACAAAGAGGCAGCAACAACCAAAACAGGCCAAAACCCAGGCTGCGAGGACTGCTACGGCCCAACAGCCTCGGCCTCCTCAGGGCCTTTGACTTTCCACTAGAGAACTTAGCTTTTCTGGCTCTAGAACATCCAGAGCCCCTCACCATCCCAGGAAGGTTAGCTCACTTTGCTCCCAGATGGGAACAAATCACAGCAGAGCAGTGGACCCTCTCCATCATAAGGGAAGGGTACAAACTTCATTTCTTAAACCTTCCTCCTCACACCATGGTGAAACAGTTCAATTCTCCAACATCTCTCCTCAACCTTCTAGGTCAGGAGATTGCTACACTTCTTGCCCAAGGGGCAATAGAAGAAGTACCCCTTCTTCAACAGGGTTCAGGGTTCTACTCCCCCTATTTTCTCATCCCAAAGAAAAAAGGGGGCTACAGACCTTGGACAGATCACTACATAGTTAGAATAGAAATTTTATTACAAACAAAAATTGATATGAACCTAGACCACAAATGCTATCACAGACGGTTCAAAAAATTTAACAAAGATGCTTTTATACAAGATACTTTACCTCATCTATCTGCAGATTCAGTGAAATTAGAGACACAAGTAACAGAATGGTATCACATAATTTCTAATGCAGCCAGAATGACAGACATGAGACCAAGGGAAGCAAGGATTAATAAGCAACATCACAAGCCATGGTATTCTACAGCTATACGTTTGATGAAAAGAGAGCTCAGAAGAATTGAGCGTAAGTGGAGAAGGAATAAGGTGACAGAATTAAGGCTGCTTTACTTAAATAAACAAAAAATATACGATGAGCATATTAAAAACTCTAAGAAAGAATACCATACAAATATAATAAATAATTCCATCAACAAACCTAGAGAACTGTTTGAAATTGTAAAATCTTTAACAAAGGAGCAAAAAACAGAAGGGGAAGCTCAAATTGAACCGCAAAAGTATGCGGTCTATATTAAGGAAAAATTCCACTCTAAGACAAAAGCTACAGAAAGACTTAACTTAAAATCAGTCTCAAATTCCAGGGTTTGGGAAAAATTCTCCTTTCCATCAAAGGAGCAACTCTTGCACATTATTTCTTCTATAAACACATGCACTTCTCCCACTGACCCATGTCCTGTATCGTGGATCAAGTCTACAAAGTCAAATTTTATTCACATCATACAAAACATTGTGCAAAATTCCCTCTCTCAAGGTATTTTGCCAGAGCAACTTAAGCTTGCAACTGTTAGACCAATTCCGAAGAAAACAACGCTAGACAAGAATAATCCAGCAGCCTACCGGCCAATTTCCAGCATACCCTTTTTAGCAAAGATCATAGAGAAGATAGTGCAACTTCAACTTCAAGAACACATTGATGTTCATGCACCCCTAGATATTAACCAACATGGTTTTCGCCCAAACCATGGAGTTGAAACTTTAATGATTTATCTTTTTGACTGCATACTCCGCACCATTGATGACATTAAGAAAGGTATTATAATGATTTTTATAGACATCTCTGCAGCATTCGACTCAGTAAATCACAATAGATTACACAGGTACACTACCAAAAAACTGCCTCCAGTTTTGCAACTGATTCCTATAGATTTTGGGGTGCTGAATCCAGGAAAAATAGCCAAAATGTTCCATCACGTCACGTTTTCTTGCAAAATTAGATTTCTTACCCATATAAGGAATGTTCACATAATTTCTTTTTAGCCGACTGCAGTTTATTTTCTTTGCCCAAAATAGAGGTTGTAATGGTTAACTAACTAGAAACACTCCCTCCTGATATTTTAGAGTGTTTTGTATTCATTTTATACATTAACAGGACAATTGGGAGGCGGGGGGCTAAATCCAGTACTCGCGCTGGCGCATGTTCTTTCCTGTTCGCCTCGCCTCGTTCGCTCGCTCAAACACGGTGGTTGCGACATGAACGTTCCTGTCAAATTTCAGTTTCTTGCAAGTTCATTATTACCTTTTGTTTGCTCAGTCGTAATCCAGCATTATTCCGAAGTGATTCACTACAGTTGTAGTTTGCAGTGCTGTGTATTTGTGATGGCTCACAGAGCCAGAGGTTGCATCAACTCTCCGGACAGTTTTTGTTTTATTTGTGGGGAATATACCGTGAAAAAGCAGCAGAGGAACATTTCTGCATTTATTAAAAAAGTATATTTCGCCTATTTCGGTTTGAAGTTAGGCGATCAAGACAAACCGTGGGCTCCTCACAAAGTGTGCAAGACATGTGAGGAAGATCTACGCTTATGGATGAAAGGTAAAAAACAAGCATTTCGTTTCGGAATACCTATGATGTGGCGTGAACAAAGAGACCACAGCAGTGACTGCTATTTTTGCTCTTGCATTGTGAAGTGATACAACTTAAAAAATAAGAACGTAATAAGTTACCCCAACCTTCCCTCAGCAATTAGGCCTATGCCTCATAGCAACGAAGTACCTGTGCCTGAACCACCAAAATCTTTGGATCATATTTGTGTGGACAGTTCTGATCATGATGAGACTCATCAGATGGCTTTTCCCGATGAGTCCAGTACTTCCGAGTTTGAAACTGAACCAGATCCGAAACCTGAACTTTTCTCTCAAGCTGAATTGAATGATTTAGTCCGGGATTTAGGACTCCCAAAAGATGCTGCCCAACTGCTAGGTTCTCGGCTTAAACAGAAAAATCTATTGTCACCAGGAACAACTTTTTATTGGTACCGCAACCGCGAGACACAATTTTTGAAGTATTTCAGCAAAGAGGAAGATTTGGTATTTTGCAACGATATATACGGAGTGATGGAAAAGTTTAAACTCAAGTATGATCCTGCTGAATGGCGGCTGTTCATTGATTCATCAAAAGACAGCATAAAAGGTGTTCTTCATAATGGCAACACATTCGCTTCAGTTCCTATTGCTCACTCTGTTATTCTCCAAGAAAAATACGAGAATTTGGCCCTGATTCTTCAGAAGATTCGTTATGATGAGCATAAGTGGATGATTTGTGGAGACTTTAAAATTCTATCCATGCTATTAGGGCAGCAATCCGGTTTCACCAAATATCCCTGCTTCCTTTGCTTGTGGGATAGCCGGGCCCGCGACCTACACTGGGGGAAAAAAGACTGGCCAATTCGGGAGTATTTGAGACCCGGTGAGAAAAATGTTCTTCATGAGAGCTTGGTACCTCGTGATAAAATTCTATTACCACCTCTCCACATTAAGTTGGGTCTCATTAAGCAATTCATCAAGTCCCTTCCAAAAGATGGTGAGTGCTTTCGGTACCTTTGCTCAAAGTTCCCCCGACTTTCTGAAGCAAAGCTAAAGGAAGGAGTGTTTGTTGGCCCTGATATAAGGAAACTCATTTCAGATGGAGCATTCGCTGAAACGATGTCTGAGAAGGAAAAAGAAGCCTGGGATTCCTTCAAGGATGTTGTTCTCAAATTCTTGGGGAACAGGCGGGATGAGAACTATAAGGATATTGTTGCCAGGATGCTCAATGCCTTCAAAGAACAAGGCTGTAACATGAGCCTGAAAGTCCATTTCTTGCACTCCCATGTGAACTACTTTCCCGAAAACTTGGGGGCGTACAGTGAAGAACAAGGTGAAAGGTTTCACCAGGACATCAAGGACGCAGAGAGAAGGTACCAAGGAAGATGGAACACCACTATGATCGCTGATTTCTGCTGGTTGCTGCTGCGGGAAACCCCAGATGAAAAATACATCAAGCAGCGCACCAAGAGAAGCATTCGGGGGAAGAAGAAACGGGCCCACCAGGAGATTGATTGACCCAAGAATGACTTTAAAATCTAAACTGTGTTGACAAATATCGTGTTTTTACTAAACTTTGAAATAAAAATTTTCTAGTTATTACCACAGTGTCGGATCTCATTTATTAGAATTTTACTTTCACACCATCGGGTGTTTGTCTTCATGTATTGCAATGGTGCGGTTTGCGTTTTCTATTCTTACATACATACCTGTACAACATTTTTTGCACATTTCTTTGCTTTGCTTTGTGTCTAACCTCGTTCTTATATGCTCAATGTTTGTGCACATGTATGTGGCTGTTTTAAGTGCAGACAATTTTGCTACCATCACAGTGTGTTTTGTTGACATTACTCTATTCTTATGTGCTGCCTTGTTACAATTTTCTTTATTCTTATTTGAATAACTACTAAACAATTAGTATAAAGAATTCATCCAAGAAACTTTTATCTCGATCACACTCAATCTGAAACGTTCACCTCAAACTGCTAACCCAATGTAGCAAAAAATCTGTACGTGATGGAGCAAATTGGTTACCAGATTTGGATTCAGCGCACCAAAAAACGTAAAAATCAATCGAAACATTGGAGGCAGTTTAAAAAAAATTTTTTTAGTGTACCTGTGTTATTAAATAGATTAGAGGAGATTGGTCTACATGGGGTCACTTTAAAATGGTTCCATTCCTATTTGACAGAGAGATTTTTACAAGTAAAGATAGGGGAAAAAACCTCTATGCCCATAAGAGTAATACAAGGTGTACCACAAGGATCTGCACTTTCATCGCTCCTTTTCAATATTTATATGCAACCAATATGCAAAATTCCTTTGAAAAGTGGAATTAAGTATACAATCTATGCTGATGATATTATGATTTTCACAACTATCATTATTGAGAACCCTGATTTCTCGGGCATTACAGAATGTCTCTCAGAAATGTCCAACTGGTGTAAAACAAACAACATGGAAATTAATTTTAGCAAAACAGAGGTGTTATTTATTTCTCGTAACCATAATTTTGCGCATCCTCCTGACATCAAAATAGATAACTCAACTATTCCTATTAAATCAGAAGTGAAATATCTTGGAGTTACTCTGGATAATGAGTTGAATCTCAGATCACACATAAATAAGACAATTAAAAGCGCTTATTACAGAATGAAGCTCATCAAAAGACTAAGGCCGCTTCTTGATACTGTTCACTTCAGAAATGTTTGTCAAGCATTGATTACTCCATTACTTGACTTCTGTAATCCAATATATGTGGGTTTATCTAAGCAAGCACTTAAGCCTTTACAACTGGCGCAGAATACTGCTGCACGTATAATTTTTGGTCTATCAAGTAGAGAACATATAACTCCCATCTTGAAAGAGCTTCACTGGTTACCTATAGCTTCACGTGTAAAATATAAAACTATAATTTATATTTTCAAGATAAAACAACAATATTCTGCAGAAAGCCTGACATATCTCATACAGTCAGATATTAGCAACAGACCTAGAAGAAGAGGATCTGACAACAGAATCAGCTTATCAAATGATGTCAGAAAAACACGTAAAGACACCTCTGAAAGGGCTTTCTCTTTTGCTGCACCTTCCATCTGGAACTCTCTACCTAATGAGCTGAGAGCAGCTCAGGACATCAATGACTTTAGAAAGCAACTGAAAACATCTTTGTTTATAGAACACTACGGTCCTGCAATTAACTAACTTAATTTGTCTGGAATGTAAATCATATACATATTGTATAATAGCTCACATTATAGTATAGCTCACTATGTAGATAATGCAACTCACTCTAACACATTATACCATAACTTTAACTTTTATTTCTTTACATTTTCTCACTAATACTCTTAATATCTTTGTTTGTAAGACCGCTTTGATTGTATGATAAGGCGGTATAGAAATCCAATTAAATAAATAAATAAATAAATATTAGATCTCAAAGAATTGAACAAGTTTCTATGCAAGGAGAAATTCAAGATGACTTCTCTCGGAACTCTCCTTCCATACCTCCAGAGTCAAGACTGGCTTTGTTCTCTAGATCTCAAGGATGCGTACACCCATGTTCTCATCCATCCAACACAGAGAAGATTCCTTCGCTTCCTGTACCAAGGAAAGCACTGCCAATACAAAGTGCTTCCTTTCGGTCTGGCCTCTGCTCCAAGAGTGTTCACAAAATGCATGGCAGTAGTAGCTGCATTCCTACACACTCTAGGAATATTCGTATTCCCATATCTGGACGACTGGCTCATCCGAGCTCCATCCCAGTCAGAGGCCCAGACTTCTCTAGCCTGCACAAGGCGTGTTCTTCAGTATCTGGGACTGGTAATCAACATTCCAAAATCCCATCTTACCCCTACTCAGTCTCTAGAGTTCATAGGGGCCTTACTGGATACCACAACTGCAAGGGCCTATCTTCCCCAGGCCCGTTGCCTACACTTGGTGCAGTTAGCCTCCCAGATTCAGTTAAAATCCAATTTAACTGCTCGAGAGATGTTGCAACTTTTAGGCCACATGGCATCCACGGTGCATGTGGTTCCCTATGCTCGCCTTCACATGAGAGCAGCTCAGTGGACCCTATCCACCCAATGGACCCAGGCATCAGGTTGCCTGTCAGACAAAATAGCAACCTCCAGTCGCCTATTTTCGTCCCTCCACTGGTGGAAGTCCACTCAGAATCTGTTGCTGGGGTCCCCCTTTCAACAGGTGTTACCCCAAGCAACCCTTACAACAGATGGCTCTCCAAAGGGTTGGGGGGCTCATCTACAGGATCTCTCGACCCAGGGCATCTGGTCTCCACAGGAGACATATCTTCATATCAACCTCTTAGAGCTCAGAGCAATCTTTCTGGCTCTGAGTCTTCCACACCCTGCTCAGCTACAAGACAGTCCTCATCCACACGGACAACCAGGTAGCTATGTTCTACGTGAACAAGCAGGGGGGAACTGGCTCTCTGTCGTTTTGCAACGAAGCTCTGAGATTGTGGGCCTTCGCCAGAGAGCATCAAATCCATCTCATGGCAGTATATCTTCCAGGAGTTCAAAACTCTTGGGCAGACAGACTCAGTCGAGTTCTGCTTCCGCACGAATGGTCCCTCCATGGGGACCAGATAGCCAGAATTTTTCGGATTTGGGGTACCCTAGACATAGACCTGTTTGCAAGTCTGTGGAATGCCAAACTTCCTCGGTTCTGTTCCAGGATTCCATGTCAGGGAGTTCAGGCCAGGGATGCCTTCCTCCTCCATTGGGGGCAAGACTTCCTTTATGCCTTTCCACCTATTCCCCTAATCCCCAAGACTCTGTTCAAGCTTCAGAGAGACAAAGGGACTATGATCCTCATAGCACCACTTTGGCCACGCCAAGTGTGGTACCCTCTACTTCTGCATCTCTCTCAAGCTCCCTCCCTAGACCCGGGGTCTGCTCCAGATCTCCTCTCCCAGGAGGAGGGAACTTTTGTGGCACCCAAATCCTCAGTCTCTTCATCTCAGGGCCTGGTTGCTGAAGGCCTAGACCTTCAAGATTTACAACTTTCTCAGCAAGTGAAGGATATCCTTCATGCTTCCAGAAAGCCTTCCACCAGACGTTCATATGCTTTTAAATGGAAAAGGTTTTCCATTTGGTGTGCAGAGAAGGGTCTCAACCCTCTTGCAATACCTTTGCATTCTTTACTAGTCTATTTGCTGCATTTATCCCATGCAGGCCTTAAAAGAAATTCAATCAGAGTCCATTTGAGTGCTATTGCAGCATCCCTTAAGCCTCTCAATGGACAACCTATTTCCTCTCATCCTCTTATAGCAAGACTCATGAGAGGCCTTCTTTTGACTAAACCTCCCATTAGACCACCTCCAGTGGCCTTGGACTTGAATCTGGTTCTTGGCTAGCTTATGAAGCCACCCTTTGAACCCTTAGCCACTACCTCCTTAAAATTCCTTTCTTGGAAGGTAATTTTTCTCATTGCAATCACCTCAGCTCGCCGTATCAGTGAGCTGCAAGCTTTAGTGGCTAATCCTCCTTATACAAGGTTCCATCATGACAATGTAGTCCTCAGAACTAATCCACACTTTATGCCTAAAGTGGTCTCACCTTTTCATCTGAACCAGGAGGTCTTTTTACTTGTCTTTTTTCCAGGACCTCATGCATCAAGTGCAGAGAGGAATCTTCATACCCTGGATTGTAAAAGAGCACTTGCTTTCTACTTACACAGGACACAGCAACATAGAAAGTCCTCTCAACTTTTTGTTGCTTTTGATCCTTCTCATTTAGGACTTCCAGTCTCTAAGAGAACTCTGTCCAATTGGATTGCTCAGTGTATTTCCTTCGCCTACCAAAGTAAGAACCTTTCTCTGGAGGGCCATGTCACAGCTCACAATGTGAGGGCCATGGCCACCTCTATGGCTCATCTAAACTCTGTGTCCATCGACCAAATCTGTCGAGCGGCCACATGGGCATCGGTTCATACCTTCACAGCCCATTACTGCTTGGACAAGGACTCCCGCCGGGATGCCTTGTTTGGTCGGGCTGTTCTCAAACACCTGTTCCATACCTAATCAACTACCCTCCATCCCTGAACTGGATGCCTGAGATTCATGGGTAGAGGTAGAGCCCTTCCCAGGGACTCACAATCTGGGTGATCTCCCAGGCATCTCTAGCTGGGGAGTCTCCATATGTGAAGACTCATTCCTGCTTGTTCCTGGAGATAGCACAGTTACTTACCTGTAACAGGTGATCTCTGGGAACAGCAGGAATAAGTCTTCACAACCCACCCACCTCCCCTAGGAGTTGTATCTCTCTATCTATCTTTCCTTTCCTCTCTCTCTCTCTTTGTCTCAGCTTTAATACTCGAACTGGAGAGAGTCATTTAGGAAAGGCGGGAAGGCAGCGCGCAGGTGCTGTGGGATGCTCCCAAAAGCTTTCTTTAAGGACGCTGGGGAGCGTTCCCGCGCAGGTTCCGTCGGTACCGACGATACCCATATGTGAAGACTTATTCCTGCTGTTCCCAGAGATCACCTGTTACAGGTAAGTAACTGTGCTTTCTTCACTGCCCCAAAGAAACCCCATACACTAACACCCCACAAACAGGAATCCCACCTCTGCACCACAGACAGAGGCTCCCCAGCTCAGTAGCACATGCGCACACATGCACCGCAGTTAGGGTTGACAACTGGCTCCAGATGCGCCCAACAGGTTCGATCCCGTCCTGGGTTTAGCTCATTGCATGCAGGATATGTAGTTCTGATTTCTCCATTGCACTCCATAAGAAAAGGAAAACTACAAGTCACTGCATGCAGTGGGGTAAACCCAGGACTGGATCAAGCCTGTTGTGGGCATCTGGAGCCAGTTGGCAACCCTAACCGCAGTCCTTTATGCCACCTACAGACACCCACCATCACATGCACAGACACACCGAGCATGCGCATACACCACACGTGCACACGCACACACACACCGCACACACGGTCTGTATATTTCTGCCTAAAGAAGCGTCATACAGCCTCAGCTACCATAAAGTGTGTCTTGTTTCATCTCTACCACCCTCCTCAGACATGTGTTTGTGTGCAAATGGAGGAACATCAGTGGATAATAGTGGGGTTGGGGGAGGGCACACAAGGAAGTCACAGCTGCTGGATCCTAGGATTTTGGCCTGGCTCCTAATCTAAACAAAATTTGTCAAGGCCTGATATATATCATCTCACTTTCGTGTTTCTCACTGGGCAGGTGTTAGGGAGTTGCAAATAAAACAAGTGCCTTGGGCCTCCATGCAACACGGGGCCTCAAACTTGCCTCACGATGAAGAGGCATAATCTACAGGTGGGTTTAGGGGCCCCTTGCAGTTTTTGCCCTGGGCCCCTATATGTCCAACACTGACCCTGGTCTCCTATCATAGCTTTGCACTCTGATCATTCCTAGGGCTTGCTTTGTAGCAAGCAAGTGTGATGTTCATATTGTGTGGCGCAGTATAAACTATTCACATGCCTGATTTATTGATATTTTGTATTCCATGCAGAGAGGTCCTCCTTTTGCTAGATAAGTTTGGGATGGGGGTGGGGGGATGCTTGGGCCAAATAGTACAAATTATAGCATAGGCACTTGAGATGCCCCCATGCCCTTGTCACCAGCCATACACACTTGTACCATTTCAGTAAAGAGTAGGTGCTGACTTAGGTCATGGTAGTTTTGTGTACAAATAAACCTGCTGCTGCTTTAATCCCTAGTCAGTTTTCTCCTATTGTTAGTTTCCACCTGCCATTAGTCACCTCCTTTTCCACCTCTGCCTTTGGGGTCCTGCTGGTCACATATTATGCAACATGGCTGCTCTCTAGCCACTCCGACAGGACCTTAAACCAGTCTTGTGCCACCGCCACTTCTGGATTCTCACCATATTCCCATCTAGAGGTTAATCCCTGCATTGGCAACTGTTATCTGATATCCTCGGCAACACAGTACCAACAGCAACTCGAGCAGACCAATACTGCTTAACCCCTCTCTTTCCTTTATAGACTGGCTTAGGTACCACTCTCCAAATGGCTACAGCCATTTACAACTTGTATGAACATACTGAGCATCAACAGCATCTCCACCTTCCTTTTTGCCCCCATTTTATTTTTCCTTTTTTCCTCCTATAAGACCCAGCTCTTGGAAAGGAGGCTGGAAAAAAGCCACATAGCAATGGAACACAGTCTTATGTACTGTAATCTTTGCATTAGCTGTGCTGTGTGGCCCCCACCCTCGCCCTTTACCACTCTGCGGCTGAGGACGGGCCATAGTCTTTAGCTTCCCACTGCAGCATTCCTGGACCACTTGCCCCCTCATCCCTCCCTTCAGTTCTCTGCACAATCACTTGGAGCTATGTTAATGTCAGCTGCCTGGACTGGCAAGGCAGCCTTTCTCCAGTTCCTAGTTTCTGTTGGGGTAATAGTAACAGCTTTTCTGGTCGAGTTGACTACAGTTCATTCCAATAATAGCAGCAGTGGTTGAGCACTAAAGCCAGCACGGGGAGACAATGTGTTTTGTATTGTTCACGAAAGTTCCCTGAAGGCCTTTGATCAAAGGATTACACTATAGAACCTATTTTATGCTTTTATGGTTATTACTAACTTGGTAACGTTTGGAATTTTAGGTGGTTTTTTTTTTGTGATTGGTGCTATTTGTTGGGGCAGCGTATTTACTTAAAAAGCACATTGAAGGAAACCACATTCCTTTGATGATTGAGCTGCAGGTGTCATGCATAGTTTGCATATCTATTGCATATTATCCATTTGAAAGGCAAGTTTAAAAAGACTTATTTGAACTTTTGAATGTAATTTGATAAGATGGTTAGATTGAAGTGTGGAGGGTTGGACTAGATCTGGGTGGATGAAGGCAGAATGCTGCATACTTCTTCAAAAGAAGTAATAGGAAGAGTTCCCTGCCATTTTCATGGTCGTTTCTTTCACTTTGAACTTTGTAAATTTCTTGTGCTACAGTACCTAGGAAGCACAGTCTTGTATAAGTCTAAAACTCGGGGGAAAAATATAAAACACTTTTTAAGAAATTATTTATATCCACTTTGCTTACTGCTTCATTTGGAGCTTTGGTAATTATGCAACTGTCTGCTGTGAACAAACATTTGCAGTTTGGGAAGTTTCATTATCAGTTAACCCTTTTCCCATCCTCCCCTCCCCAGCAACAATGATACTTGACAAAGAGGCTTAGACCATAGGCTGCCTTCGGAGGCTGGTGCAGGTGTACTCCTGTTCAGGCCAGCAGCTTTTGCCATAAGGTGACACCGCTGCTTCTGCCTCCTTTCGTCTCCTAGCCCTTCACCAGGAAGAGGAGGAGAGGGGGGAGGGCTGTGAACATTCCCTCTCTGTTGTTTGTATGGTAGCATTGACCTCAATTGGAAGTCCAGATCCAAGATTCAAACTCTGATCCTCTCTGTGGCAGAGTTATCAATCATGAAGACAGTTTTAGAAAATACTTTTTTAAAGCATTTTCTTCTCTGTGTGAAGTGTAAAATGTATATTTAATACATATTCCTTTAATGAAGTGCTGATGTACAAAGTGCCTTTTGAAAAACTATTTATTTTATTTATTTATCAAACATTTATTATACCACTATGGGCATGCTGTAGCGGCATCTAAATGGTTTATAGTAAGACCAGGCTAGCAGAGGGGGGTACAAATGTCTGAAAGACATAGCAACACAATCGTAAAACAACAGTAAGTCGCCATAGGAGAGGGATGCATAAGGCAGTAATTCAACCAGTAACAAACATTGCAATGGCTGCATACAGTCGGAAGGATTAATTTACATCATATGAACTTTGTAGTGGAATGAAGGCCTTTTAGAGTTGTTTGACATTGACTTAAATTGATTTGTTATGTATCTATACAATGTATGTCATTAAGATATTTTTATAAAATGTGTTGGATGTGGGCTTTGTCCATACAAGAATGAGAGTAAAAAATTAGATTACAAGGACTGTGGTGGTCCTGAGCATCTGTCGTTCACAACTGCAAACCATCCTGGGTCTAGCTTTCTTTTCATTTGACATGCTGTCCTCTCTGCAGTGCGGCAATTGATGCTCGTTTTCTTAATTACATACATATCATCATTTATGTTTCCAAGTTGTTAATTATGCCATTTAGCTCACTGATCAAGTGCAGATAGAAAAGTACAGGTGTGTCACTAAAGCAAAAAACTTCCTCCATGTTGTGGTAATTGGTTGACTTGTTTTTTGCACTGACTGGTTGTTTTCTTTCTGTTGCCGGAGCAGTCCTTGGCCTTTGTCTTCCTGTGTTGCATGATGGGACCATGAGGTAGTGGCTTCTCTCTGAGCTTGGGAGTAGCTGCTGATCACGGTTCTTGCACAGTATGTGAAGGAGTGAAAGTTTCTGGGAGTCTCTTGCAGAGAATTATCTTTTCCTTTATCATCTTGCTAGACCAGTCCAAATGAGTGGGTTATGTTTCCTTGCTGGCAGGTGGAGGCAGACTAGAGAAACTTTCAGTGATGTTTTCACTCTGTATGTCCACTGGCACAGCACTGAAAGAAGCCCAGTATTTGTCTGCCTCCAGCAGGTGGTAAGGTGTTTGGACTGGTGCAACAGTGCAGATAGGACATAAGAACATAAGATATGCCATACTGGGTCAGACCAAGGTCCATCAAGCCCAGTATCCTGTTTCCAACAGTGGCCAGTCTAGGTCATACGTACCTAGCAGTATCCCCAAAAGACACAGGTTCCACAATGCTTATGGACCTTTCCTCCAGGAACTTGTCCAAACCTTTTTTAAACCCAGCTACACTAACAGCTCTTACTACATCCTCTGGTAACAAATTCCAGAGTTTGATTACACGTTGAGTGAAAAAATATTTTCTCTTATTTGTCTTAAATAGTTTACCCTGTAGCTTCATTGCATATCCCCTAGTCTTTCTATATTCTGATAGCGTAAACAATCGATCTATGTTTACCCGTTCCACTCCATTCATTAATTTATAGACCTCTATCATATCTCCCCTCAGCCGTCTCTTTTCCAGGTTGAAGAGCCCTAACCTTTGTAGCCTCTCTTCATAGGAGTAGCCTTCCATCCCCTTTCCCATTTTGGTGGCTCTTCTCTGTACCTTTTCTAATAACGCTATATCCTTTTTAAGATACAGCGACCAGAATTGCACACAATATTCAAGGTGCGGTCGTACCATGGAACGATATAGAGGCATTATAATATCCTTTGTTTTATTTTCCATTCCTTTCCTTATGATACCTAGCATTCTATTTGCTTTCTTGGCTGCCGCTGCACACTGGGCCGATGGTTTTAACATGTTATCCATGATGACTCCTAAATCTTTTTCCTGGGTGGTGGTTCCCAATGTGGAACCTTGCATCGTGTAACCATAATGTGGGTTGTTCTTTCCTAGGTGCATAACTTTTCACTTGTCCACATTAAATTTCATCTGCCATTTGGATGCCCAGTCTTCCAATTTATCCAGATCCTCCTGCAGTTTTCCAGTCCTTTTGGGTTTTAACAACTTTAAACAGTTTTGTGTCGTCTGCAAATTTGATAACCTCACTAGTTATTCCCTTTTCCAGGTCATTTATGAATATGTCAAAAAGTAGTGGACCCAGTACAGATCCCTGGGGTACTCCACTATTCACCTTTTTCCATTGGGAAAATTGGCCATTTAGCCCTACCCTCTGCTTTCTATCTTTTAGCCAGTTCCCGATCCACAATAGTACACTGCCTCCTATCCCATGACTTTTTAGTTTTTCCAAAAGTCTCTGATGAGGGACCTTGTCAAAGGCTTTCTGAAAGTCCAGATACACTATATCAACCGACTCACCTTTGTCTACCTGTTTATTCACACCTTCAAAAAACATATCAGATTAGTAAGACAAGATCTTTCTTGTCTAAAGCCATGTTGGCTGTCTCCCATTAGGCCATGACTATCTACATGCTGTATAATTTTGTTCTTTATGATGGTTTCTACCATTTTCCCCAGTACTGACGTCAGGCTCACCGGTCTGTAATTTCCCAGATCACCCCTGGAACCTTTTTTAAAAATTGGTGTTACATTGGCGATCCTCAAATCTTCAGGTATTACAGATGATTTTAATGAAAGTTCACAGATTACTAATAGCAGGTCTGCAATCTCGTATTTCAGTTCTTTCAACACTCTTGGATGTATACCATCTGGTCCAGGTGATTTGCTACTATTCAGTTTATCAAATAGTTGTAATACATCTTCCCGGTGTAGCAATATTTCTCTCAATTCTTCTGCAGTATCACCTTTAAATACCACTTCAGTGGTATTGAAAACACACCTGTTCCAGCAGGCTTATGACCTCCCTCCCAGTAGCTCTATTTAGTTATTGCTCCTCTATCTGCCTTTACTTGACCCCTCTGGTCATTCTTTTTCTACTTTATAATGGAGCTTTTCTTTTCTTTGTGGTGTCAGCATATAGTATATTTTATTGTACACTGCTCTCATGCTCCGGCAAGGGCGGTATATAAAGTGTGAAATAAAGATAAAGTCTTGGGTAACAAGGTCTATTTTCCTTGGCCCAGACTACAGTTCAGTGACCTATGTGGCAGAGGTCCAGCATTGCTTTGAGCTTGGGTGCATCTTTGCCTCCTTGAAATGACCCTGTGTCCAGTGCTACGACCCATGGGTTCCTAGTGCTTGGTGGTTTGAAGAGTGTACAGGAGGATCCATATGGCCCCAGAGGTGGGATCGGTAAGTCTGGCTTAGACTCCTTTTCCCTCTTACTGTTCTCTGCATGCATTTTGTCTTTACCTTTTTTCTTTTGTGTTGTCAGTTCTCCACTTAAAGTCCATGGCTCTCTTGCTGCTTTGAATAAAGCAGTTTTAAATTTAAATATAAGTTCTTTCTCTGGCAGCTGCTCCTCCCAGGCTTGTGTGGGTGTCTGGGGCTTCCCTGCTCTGGTTTCTCTGGTCAGCCCAACAGATACTGGGCTTCTCTTTTCGCAATAGCCTTGCTCATTTTTTCTGCAAATTCTTTTTATGGTCTCTCTTAATCTTTGCCGCTGCAGTGTTTAACCATGTGCCCAATGCAGTCTGCATACCCCCTCCCCCCACACCCCTCAGGGCTTTTTGCCTGTGGCTGCTATTTTTGGCCCAGATTGTGATGGGAATGCCAGGGCACCTTTTTTATGGCATGGTGGTATCCCCACAGGGGATGCCTGGGGCCTGATTACTGATTTCTGTGGTCCCTGCTGCTCCTCCCTGTGTGGTTCTCACTGGTGGGCAACATGGCTATTTGAGATGGCAGTTTGGTCTTGGATGAGGCAGAGCCTGACAGGATTAACATAACCAAGTCTAGTATGCAGCCCAGCAGCAGCTCTCCCTCTGGGGATTGAGCCTGCTCCAGCCAACCCGACCCGGACGTCCACGTGCCTCTGCTCTGCCCAATCATGGCAGCCAACGCCAGATTTGAATGAAGCGCCTCCCGGCACAGGAACAGACGACTCGCATACCTCGGCCCAGCAACAGCTCTCCCTCCGGGGATTGAGCCGGCTCCAGCCAGCCCGACCTGGACGTCCATGTGACTCCGCTCTGCCCATTCGGGACAGCCAACGCCAGATTTGAACAAAGCGCCTCCAGGCGCGCCCATGCCTGGTGGGTCCACGCCTGAGGGCTTTGCTAGAGGGCCCTTAGGCGAGGTCCTACAACAAAGCAGCCACGGACAGGCCGACGAAAGTGACCTAAAGGACCCCAGCAATGGACACACAAAGTAAGCTTTAACGTTCAACCAAGCCAGACTATAAATTTAAATGAGTAAGCGTGGCTAATAGCATTTCTGTAGCAATCTATTCGGGCGCCGACCCACGCAAACTATGCCGTAAAGACTCACATAGCTAGGCAAATCTAGTGACCATACTACCCTACTAGACTTGGCTGCCAACTGCTAATATAGCAAAGGAGTGACATGTTAAGATTACTAGCAAGACCAACCTACTTCTGTATTGTGTGTGATAGAGCATAAGTATAACCACTGAACCGTGGCTAGGAGAATTGAAGTGTACTAAGCCATAGTGGCAATATGTAAACGTAGGTGGATTACAGCTGCCTACAATGCTCTTATAGATCTTGCCAGACTGTTACAACGTACCCTCTGATTGCCTGCACCTTGATCTTACGACAGTGCATAGCTAGCTGGTGAGATAATAGCAGCTTTACTACGGAGAGCACAAGGTAGAGTCGCAAGAGCAGAGCTAATAACAACCCAGGTCCAAATGGATAGCCCTCCGACACCGGATTAGACCCACCAGATTACCCAAGGGGACGACCGCCCTGATCCCCCTGATAGTGCCTTACATCCGAGTAGCGCTTAACGCACCGAACTCCCAGCACTACAAATGGCACCCTCCCTACTGGCATACACGTGCTGCTACCTCCTAGCCAACCTATTCTGTTGCACCCTTGCCCTTACTAATACCCAAAGCCACATCCCAGTCCTTCATGGTCAAGGTAAAAGACACTCGTGGGGCCCCCGTCAACCACCTCCAGAAACCAAACACAACCTACATCCACATCTACTAGCCATATCCCTCCAGCATACTACGAGGCCCAAGGCAGAGAAGCTCCGAATGCCCCAGAGCTTGCGATGTGCCCTCATAAATGCATGCTCAGTCAGAAGCAAATGGCCAGCCCTCTCTGAGCTTATCACCCACCATGGTCTTGACATGCTCCTAGTCACAGAATCTTGGATTTCTGACTCAGACTCAGTCATCCTCAACCAGCTCATCCCCCCCCCAGCTTCTCAATACACACATGCCACAGAACTAACAGAAGAGGAGGAGGTGCCTTCATCCTAGTAAAGATGGAGCACCAATTCTAGTTGCTAGCCTCCAGTAGCACACATAACATGGAGTCACTCACCATAGCCATCAGGCACTCCACCATCTGCCTAATCTACAGATCACCATCCCCCTCCTCTGATCTATCGACAATAATCAACCTAGCCTGTAACCCCAAGAACCCACACATACCAAACTGGGTGTTGGGGGACTTTAATCTTCCATCGCTCCAAATACCCAATCTGAGGCCTTCCTGGAAGCACTCAATGAGCTAGGATACAAGAAGATAATCGATGCGCCCACCCACACAAGAGGAAATATGCTGGACCTGGTTTTGCTCCAACACTTGCCATAACCCCAAGCTACAACCTTGATTTATCCATCACTCCAATACCATGGTCCAATCACCACCTAATTAAATTCCAGATGCCCATGAACCAAGAGAATTTGCCATGCACTAAAGAGGAGGTTCCCATAACAGCCACAAGGCGTTTCCAACTCTTCGATAGGGAAGAGATCAGCAAAAAAGTACTACTCAGCTTAACCCTGACATCGCCCAGCCTCTATGAAATGATAACCACATGGAATAACAGCCTAAACTCCATCGCACAGCTACCTACTTCAAGCACACAACCCAAAAAAAGAAGAGCTGCACAATGGTATTCTGCCGAACTCCAAACCTCACTAATACAGCTCAGAAAGCTGGAGAGACGTTGGAGGCGCTCAAGATCCACAGATGACCTGGCCGCCTACACATCCTACCTGAAACAACACCACAAAACAATCCTAAGGAAACGGAAGCAGCAACACTCTGAGCTCCTGCAATGATCCTTAAATAAACCCCACGAGCTCTTCAACATAGTAAAGTCCTTAACAAAGGAGCCTGTGCACCCCCAAGAATTTGCGGACCATCTACAAGCCAAATCCAGCCAAGCCAACACCGCCATGATCCAAGCCCATTAGCCCATGCAACACCACCCAACACCGCTGTCAACTTTCACACCTCCATCCAGGAGAAACTTAGAGGGTACCATCACATCTATAAACACCACCACAGCCCCCAATGACCCCTGCCCAGCGTTCTGGATAAGATCTCTGCGGGCAGAATTAAGTCCATTCCTAACCAAGATCATGGACCTGTCCTTTTCAATAGGGGAGTTCCTGTTGGGGCTAAAACAGACCTCAATCCGGCACCTTATCAAAAACAATAAGCTAGACCCCAAAAAGGCAGAATCCTACCGACCAATATCCAGCATTCCTCTACTGGCCAAGATTATAGAGAAGGACTGTAACGGCAGATCCAATGCCACATCGACACTGCTGCCCCACTTGACCCATGTCAACATGGCTTTAGAGAAGCACATGGCATTGAGACTCTTCTTACCACTTTATTCAGCACCCTAATCACGGGGATCAATAATAGCAGTAAAGGATATGCATTATTTTCCTGGACATTGCCACTGCCTTTGACTCAGTCAACCACAAGACGCTCCTATCACGGCTCCAGCAGAAGGGAATCCAGGGACCAGCATTGAATTGGTGCAAGTCATACCTAACGGATAGATGGCAGCAGGTACGGGCTCCGGGACCTCCAAGCCATTTAAACAAACGCAAGGTGTCCCTCAAGGTTCCTCACTCTCAGCCCTCCTTTTCAACATATTTATGCAACCCATCTGTTCGATCATCCATTCCTTCAAGGTCTCCTGCCTACTGTACGCTGATGATGTACTACTCTTCACACCATTTTCAATTAATCAGCCTGACTTCTCGCCCCTAACAAAATGCTTCGAGGCAGTTACAGACTGGCTCCTCACACAAAGCCTCAGGATTAATTTCAAGAAAACTGAGGTCCTCTTCGTCACCAGGAATCACTCCTTCACCCCTCCCACATCATTAAGAGTAAGGGATACAGAGCTGTTGAGCAAGCCCACCATCTGCTTCCTCGGGTTCACCCTTGACCAGCACCTCGACATGAAAGCACACATAAGCAACACCATCAGAGCAGTCTACCATAAGATTTGAACAATCTGCCACCTACGACCCTTATTGGAACCAAAGGACTTCCGGACGGTCTTCCAAGCTCTGGTAACACCCCACTTCGACTACGCCAATGCAATTCTACATGGACTCCCCAATCGCACTCTAAGTCCTCTCTAACTAGCAATGAACGCAGCCGCCAGGGTCCTGCATGGAGCCTCCAGAAGGGACCACATAACCCCTATTCTGAAAGACCTCCACTGGCTACCGATCCACTGCAGACTCGCGTTCAAAGTGCTCCTAATGACTTTCAAGGCCATCAACAAGAAATCCTCCATTTCCCTCACGGGCCTTGTCCTACCCACTCCTATGAACAGGGCCAGAAGATCATTCGCTGCAAATACACTCGTCATCCCTAGCGCAATAACAAAATGCTCTCAAGCAGCAAAGAACAAAGCATTTGTATTTTAAGCACCCACACTCTGGAATGCCCTCCCAACCACCATCCGGGCTATAACCGACCTCGTCCAACTCCGGAGGGCACTGAAACACCATTGATTCCTCCAACATTACTCCCTACCCAGCGAACCAGCACAGGCTAGCTTAACCTCCAATCACCTAGATGAGGTCACAGACACACCCAGGACACGATAATGTACCCATAGTCCATCTACAAATTTGTATAGAGCCTAATATGCTGTGTGTACGTAGCTTGTATATATCCTAGTTGATGTGTATATTCAAGGAGTATCGTTTGTCCCAGCCATACCTGTAGCACACCGGTAGATGAACAGCTCATTTGTATATAGTTACCTCTATTAATCCAAGTTTTGAAACCTGTTATCTGTAATGTGCATCGCATGCTCTGCTGCAGTGGACAAGTTGTTGTTACTTGTAAACTGCGCTGATTTTGAAGAGCGTGGTATAGAAATAATATAAATAAATAGCCTCTGGAGGTCCCTCCTGTTTTTTTTTTTCAACGGGCTTGAGCTGCAGCTTCCGAAACGGCTCATGGACTGTTTTAAGTCTCTTGTAGCTGTTTGAGCATCCCCTTCATGGGGGTCAGAGACCCATGACTTCTCTATGGGGGGCTCTGGGCACTCTAGCACCTCTGTTAAGCTTGAGGAGGATGGCGTGCCCCCTCCCCATAGTGTCGCCCCCCCCCCATACTGATACAATGGAAGGCTAGTCTTGATTAGATTGTAAGCTCTGATTAGCAGAGACTGTCTTTACATCTATATGTACAATGCTGCGTATGTCTTGTAGTGCTATGCAAATGATAAAATAGTAGTTGTAGGATCTCTGTGATCTGTCTCTTTAGCAGAAGGGTCCTTTTTTTATGCCCTTTCTGGATTCTGTGGTGGCTCTGCATGTGTAGAGCTTACTCCTTGATGAGGTTACCATTCACCTCCCCTTTTCCTGGAAACAGGAATATGCGTCCAGGTTCTCCACTGCTGGGTTCCTGGGGACCTCCTTTGTCTGTCTGTCATGGGTTATAAGGTATTTAAGTGCCCCCCCACTTCTCCTTATCACTCTTTCGTTCCTCTAGGAACTATGCTTTATCCCATATGTGATTGGTGGGATGTTATAGAGAAATCCATATTCCCAGAAGGTAAGTTAAAGGAGGATAGGATGATTCCCCTAGCGGAAGGGTAGGATCTCCATCATCTACCCGTTTCACAGAAGGGACCTTCCTATGCCCTGTCAGGATATTATGGCAGCTCTGCATGAGGTAGAGCCTGTTTTTGGCTGAGGTAAATAGGGGAACCTCTGCTGGAGCGTATCCAGTCTTCTATTGCGTTCATTCCTCTACTTGACCTATGTGGCAGCTCATAGTCTCTCAGGGAGAATAGCCCTAGTGATCTTGAGATTCTGTCTTGGCTGTACCTCTACTTCAGGAAAAGCTGGATCAGCCTTTTGGGTTCTTGTGGGTGGATGCCCTCATCACGGCAGTGACAAAGTTCACTTCCATCCAGGTGGAAGGAGACGCTATAAAGGAGACTCGTGATAGGTGCGGGTAGAGGCCTTCCTTAAGTATGGCTTTATGATTTCTGCCTTAGGCTCCCAGGCATCCTTGATACAGGCCTAGTGGCCTAAGCCCCCTCATGCTGGTCCAGAAGCTGATGGATAGCCCAGACTTGTCAAGGTTAGAGTCTGGGGTTTGGCGCCATGTATGTGCCTGATGCCTTCTATGACTTGATCAGAATCTCCTCTGAGTCCATGGTAGTGATGGTAGTAGCTAGGTGGTGGTTTTTGGTTCTACAATTGGTTGAGTGGTGCCTGTAAGCTGTGGCAGAGCAAGCTCCCCTTTTGGAGGGGTTTGTGAAAGGCCTGAGAGGCTTGCCATGCAAGGCCTAAAGAGCTCTCATGTAAGGCCTTGCATGGAACGTAATGATGCCTTCAGACTCCTAGGAGCCCAGGTGGGTCCCATTCATCCTCTGACCCTGAGCTTAAGCCTAAGAAAGATCAGTCCTTTCAGGGTACTCAACATCCTGGAGACTCAGCGGTGGCCCCTGTAGGAATTCCTCAAGCCCTTGCAATGAAATCAAACAGGTCCCTTCCGAGGTTCAGTTGGTTGCAGGGGTCTTCATCTGTTTCTCTTGAAATTATACCATATCATGTCAGACCACTGGATCCTTGCAGTCCTCAGTTTAGGCTATATGCTGAAGTTTGCGGAGATGTTTTGGGACACCTTTTGGGAGTCTACCTGTGGCTTTCCACTCAAGTGAGTTGAAACAGAGGAAGCTGTACAGTGCTTCCTGCATTTTCAGGCTATTCTACCCATGCTCTCAGCAGAGCATAGCGGGTGTATTATTCCATCCATTTCTGGAGCCTAAAAGGTGACCAGTGCCAAGCTCTGAGTCCTGCAATGTTTTTTTTTTGAAAGTGTGAATAAACAGGTGGACAAAGGTGAGTCGGTTGATATAGTGTATCTGGACTTTCAGAAAGCTTTTGACAAGGTCCCCTCATCAGAAACTTTTGGCAAAACTAAAGAGTCATGGGATAGGAGGCAGTGTACTACTGTGGATCAGGAACTGGTTAAAAGATAGGAAGCAGAGGGTTGGGCTAAATGGCCAATTTTCCCAATGGAGAAAAGTGAATAGTGGTGTACCCCAGGGATCTGTGCTGGGTCCACTGCTTTTTGACATATTCATAAATGACCTGGAAAGTGGAATAACGAGTGAGGTTATCAAATTTGCAGACGACACAAAACTATTTAAAGTTGTTAAAACCCAAGAGGATTGTGGAAAATTGCAAGAGGATCTTGATAAATTGGAAGACTGGGCATCAAAATGGCAGATGAAATTTAATGTGGACAAGTGCAAAGTTATGCACCTAGGGAAGAACAACCCAAACTATGGTTACACAATGCAAGGTTCCACATTAGGAACCACCACCCAGGAAAAAGATTTAGGCGTCACTGTGGATAACATGTTAAAACCCTTGGCCCAGTGTGCAGCGGCGGCCAAGAGAGCAAATAGAATGCTAGGTATCATAAAGAAAGGAATGGAAAATAAAACAAAAGATATTATAATGCCTCTATATCGTTCCATGGTGAGACCGCACCTTGAATATTGTGTGCGATTCTGGTCGCCGTATCTTAAAAAGGATATAGCGTTATTAGAAAAGGTCCAGAGAAGAGCCACCAAAATGGTAAAGGGGATGGAAGGATACTCCTATGAAGAAAGGCAAAAAAGGTTAGGGCTCTTTAACCTGGAAAAGAGACGACTGAGGGGAGATATGATAATAGTCTATAAATTAATGAACGGAGTGGAATGGGTATACGTAGATCGATTGTTTACATTTTCAGAATATAGAAAGACTAGGGGACATGCAATGAAGCTACAGGGTAAACTATTTAAGACTAATAAAAGAAAATATTTTTTCATTCAACTTGTATTCAAACTCTGGAATTTGTTACCGGAGGATGTAGTAAAGGCTGTTAGTGTAGCTGGGTTTAAAAAAGGTTTGGACAAGTTCCTGGAGAAAAGGTTCATAAACCATTATTAAGAAGGGACCCAGAATATCAATGCTTGACCCAGTACAAGCATTGCGGAACCTGTGTCTTTTGGGGAAACTGCTAGGTACATATGACCTAGATTGGCCACTGTTGGAAACAGGATACTGGGCTTGATGGACCTTGGTCTGACCCAGTATGGCATATCTTATGTTCTTATGCATGAAGACCATCAGGTTGGTCATTGCATCTGTCCAATAGGAGGAGTTTTTCATCTCCCTGGATTTTGCTGAAGTGCACTTCTCTCTTCCCCTCTGGGAGTGACACCAGCAATTTCTTTGCTTCTGTTCTGCGCCATCATTTCCAGGTTTGGATTCTGTCTTTTGGTCTGGCCATGGCTTCTCCCACCTTTTCAAAGGTCATGATGTCATGATGGTGGTGGCGGCAGCATTTCTGTGCAGGCAGGGGATCTGTATTCAGCTGCACTTGGATGGCTAGCTGATTCAGTCGAACCCCCTGGAGAAGTCTAGGGATGACATAATTCTGGTGGTTCGCTGGCTGGAAAAGCTGTGTTAGTGCTCCATTGTTCCAAGAGTAGCTTGATCCCTTCGTAAGACTTGGTGTACCTAAGTGCTCGGTTCAGTACTCTCCAGGACTGAGTTTCCTCATATTGGAGAGGTCTCTCAAAATGCAGAGTCAGTTTTGAGGAGTTTTGTGTTCTAGCCAGGGACTATCTCCAACTCTTACGGAGGATGCTCCGGATTGAGTGATATTCATCACAGATGTCAGATGGAAAGTCTGGGAAGCCCACTTTCTCTAGGTTTGCTTGTTCAGGGGTTAGTCTCCTCTGCAGGCTTCCTGATAGTCTTGGCTTCCAACCAGTTGGACAATCTGTTAGAATCTGGCCTCTCTTAGTGGGCAAAGTGGTCCATGTCTTCTCAGACATTGCGACGGCCATGGCATGTATCAGTGAGCAGGGTGAATCTCACAGTGCTGGGATGGCTTTCAAGGTAGCGAAACCGTGTCATTGGGCGCATGAGCATTTGATGGCTGTATCTGCAGCCCACATGGTAGGCATTGACAGTGCGCAGGTTGACTTAATCAGTTGGAACTCTGTGGTTCCCAGAGAGTGGAAGTTTAAGCTCATTTGACCTCATAGTATAGAGAATGAAGCCTTCCAGTATTATTCTTGATGGCACTGCCAAGATAGGATAAATATTTCATCCATTGGAAGGACCTGCAGTCAGTGGGGTTGGATGCCCTGCTGCAGGAGTGCTCCTGTAAGGGCTGCTCTGTGTCTCCTGTCTTCTGCGTAAGTTTGGTCTCACCTAGGCTGATGATTTTAGTAGCCTCAGTCTGGCCACAGAGACTGTGGTATGTGCTTATTTACTGTTTGACCATTGAGAGGAATGGGCTATCCAAGAAGTTACCCTGGGGCAATAGTGGACATAGTGTCTGGTTTTTTTTGTTGTTGTTTTTTTTGCACCCTGGTCTTGACCAGGGATTAGCGATTTAGCCTGAAGTTGCTCAAGGTTCAGGTAATGTTTCTGGCAGGTTATAGTGGTTGGGCTGTTCCTGGTTGCACATCCTGACATCTCCCCCCTTTCCATAAGGGAGTGAAGCAGTCCACGGGGTTGAAGGTGCTGAAAGGGCCCCTTTTTGAGTCCATTCATACTGCCTTTCTCAAGGATATGACCCTCCAGATGGTTTCCTGGTGTCTATTGTGTCTGCCAGGTAGGTGTCAGAGTGGCAGATGTCCATACTGCAGGGATTCCTTTTTGCTCATCTCAACTGCCTCTGTTTCCTTGCTGACCATGCAACTCTTCCTCTCAGAGGTGGTGTTCTTCCCTCCCTCCTTTGAGGAGGATCTTTGGGCAGACCCCTCTCTACATCTGGTAGACGTAAGGAGACCGCAAATATCTGTAGGTTACTAAACCCTTCATTCGCTCAGATCATCTTTGTCCTCTTTAGTGATCCAAAGAAAGGAAAGGCAGTGGCCAAGTCATCTATTGCCTGCTGGATTAAGGAAGCTATTGGATCAGAATACCTTTTGGCTGGAAACTGTGTCTTGGAGGGAGCAGGCATTCACTTTACAAGGACAGAGGCTACCTCTTGGATGGAATCCGCCTAAGTATTTGAGCACCTTGGTGAAGCACTACAGGATGTACGTGGGAGCCAGTGCGGATGGTGCCTCTGATAGGGCAGTTCTCTCTGGGTATTGTCTTCTACCCTGGGTCTTCACTGCTTTGGTATGACCCACTTGTCTGGACTGGTGTAGCAAGATGATGAGGAAGGAGAGATTTTTACATACTTGATGGTTTTCTTTTCTTGACTCCTGCTTGATGAGTTCAGAACCTGCAGGATTTGGGAGCCTCCCTAATTGTTCCTCCAGGCCAGTCCAGGTACGTATGGGTATTCACCATCTTCCAGCAGCTGAGAACTGAGCATGACGGATTTTCCAGTGCCAAAGTACCAGAGCTTCCCTTTCAGCTCCTCGCGCCAGTCTTTCAGTTCTCAGCAGCTGGTTGAGATGTCCCTGTGTCAGGGACTCAATAACAGACAGACAGACAAGGAGCTTGAGTTAACTTAGTGTAAAAAAAAAAAAAAAAAAAAGGAGGGGGGGTGTGGGGAGAAGGAGAGCAGCAGAAATGCTTTACTGGGGGATAGAGTGCTTGGAAGGGCAGAGCCTGCCTGGTTCCCAGATTTGCCAGAGCCTTTTCTAACAGGGGAGACATACCTGGGAGCTCCGGGTCCCTTCTCCTTCCCCAGCAAGAGGCAGAGCTTCTGTAAGCTACAGAAAGCTACTGCCTCTGTGCCCCGCACCAGTGGTGTACTGTTTCTGGCCTGCATCTGCTGCTCTGAGCACCTCCTGTGTGGGCGCCCATCGGCCGTGAGCAGCGGCAGGGACGAGGGCAGTCTCAGAGCCTTCAGGTTCTTTGGGGAGGAGTTGACAGTCTTCGGGCAGCAGCAGGATACCCAGGTATTTGGCAGGCGTTCCCCACAGACAGCAGTAACATTCTGGTAAGCCTGGCAGATCCTAATTGACAGCAGGGTATGGTGACGGATTGGTGCTCCGGCGAGGGGCAGATCAGGTGCCGTCGCGAAAGATGGTTTTGTACACTTTTTGTCTCTCCTCGGTCCTAGCAGATTTGGGCATGGTAGGGGAGTGGGGGCACGCATGTTGGAGGCTCCAGATTCTGCTGGTTTTGTTTGTGGTGGGAAAGAATAGGGCACAAAGCTATGGAAACTGGCAGCGAACCTCAGATCTCCTCAGATTTAGCAGGCACTGTGGTGGGCCTGTGACTTTGGCGGGAACGGCAGCCATCTCTGAGCTGGCTGCCATTTTACAGGAGGGTAAGGTTAAGCTGGGAAAAGTAGAACAAAGTCCAAAAATAAGGCAGAGGTTTCGCAGCCAGGAGCCGAGAGACTGCTAATGGATTCCCTGAGTGCAGTGTTTTCCCTGGATTTTATTCTCTCCCTCCATAGGACTTATTGCCTGAAACAGCAGCAGTCTGGTATGCCAGCAGGGGCTACTCTGCTTCCCCCTCCATTGCCTGGGGTGGCTATGGAATTGGAGGATCAGAGCACAGGGAACTCTCCCCCTCTCCCCCATTAAAAAAAAAAAAAAAAAAAAAAAAAGGGGTGTGGGTAGACTGATTCCTGGCTGGGACAAGTTTCGCCGCAATCTCAGCAGTCAGAGGAGCTGGTTGAAGGGCCCTCTGACCTCTGGAGTGACCTGACGGGCCAAGAACTGGAAGAAGAGTGGAGCTGGCGGCTCCTATTAATCATTTGCTAACAGCCTTGAGTATGTCACTTCCTACGGCACTGGCGGACGAGCCTCTAGAGGACCCTTTGTTACAAGAGTTTAACAAGAGACAAGCATGTTTCCTGGTCCATCGCATAATTAGAAAGATGATTGATTCTGAATGGGAATTCCCAGAGGTAACCTTAAGAGGCAGTCGGTCTATGGCATGGCTCTACTCTATCCTGCTTTCTGTCCTATCATTTTATGGCGTTCCTTTCTTTTTATTAGCAGTCGCTGTTTTATGATTGTACACCGCCCTGATGCTTCGGCCTGGGCGGTATATCAAGTATTTTAATAAAGATAAAGATAAAGGAGGACCGCGACCTCTTAAAGATGCCTAAGGTGGACAGCTTGGTATTAGCAGTGACCAAGCAGACCACTATTCTGGTGGAAAGCAGGTCAGCTGTCAGGGATCTACAAGACTGGAAGCTGGAATCCCTGCTGAAGCAGGCCTTTGATGCTACGGCTTTGTCCCTGCAGGCCTCCATCTGTGGAGCCTGTGTGTCTCTATCAGGTGGATCCAACAGGGACTGGATATTCCAGAGCCATCAGAGGGCCACGGTTGGAGTCAGCAGCGGCATATCTGGCTGATACATTCTATGACCTGGTTCGCCTTGCCTCTAAGACCATGACGTTGATTATTGCGGCACGCTGGTTTTAACGGCTGCATAATTGGGCAGCGGACGTCCCCTTCAAGGCATGGCTCAACAAACTCCCCTACAGGGCTAAATTGCTGTTTGGAGAGGCGTTATAGAAGATTAAGGACTTGGGGGACTTTAAAGGTGGTCGCTTGCCAGAAGACAAGCCCAAAGGCCCGAAGGTAGGGACTCCCCAACATGGACAGCTCAGGGACTTTCGGAGGACATGGTCGGCATGCTTTATACCATATCAGAGAGGCTGCTATGTGTCACACAGTCAGTCCTTTTGGGGGTTCAGAAGGGCTTACCTGGGGTGCTACACGTCCCTCTTGGGCCCCAACAAAAAGCCACAATAAAGCCAGGGGGGTCCAGGTGGAGGGAGTGATAGGTCAGTTACAACAGTTTTACTCTGTCTGGGCTCAGATTACCACTGACCAGTGGATGCTAGAGATCATTTGGGAGGAGTACGTGCTGGAATTTGTGCGCCCTCTTTCCGAGGCATTCGTCCTTTCATCATGCAAAGCCTGCGAGAAGGCGCAGGCGGTCCAGGAGATACTGCAACACTTATTGCAGATGGGGGCCATAGTCCCGGGGCCACCAGCAGAGTAAGCAAGGGACGGTATTCCATTTACTTCGTAGTCCCCAAGAAAGAAGGGTCCTTTCTTCTGATCATAGATCTCAAATATGTGAACAGGGCCCTGAGTGTACTGCACTTCAGTATGGAGATGATGAAGTCAGTCATCCTAGTAGTGCGGTGGGGGTGAATTCTTAGCCGCCCTGGATCTCAAAGAGGCTTATCTGCATGTTCCAATATGGCCGGATCATCAGTGGTTCCTGCATTTCACGGTGCATATGGGCCATTTTCAGTTTAGTTGCCTTTTTGGTCTGGTGACGAGACTGCTTACCTTCACCAGTATCATGATGGTAGTGGCAGCAGCACTGCAGGGAAGGTATACTGGTCCATCCCTATCTGGACGATTGGCTCATCCATGCAAAGACGGAGGACGAGGCCTGCACGGTCAGCAGTTGTGTTTGTGGAATTCCTGCAGAGTCTGGGCTGGGTTGTCAGTTGGGAGAAGATAAGCTTCATCCCATCCAGCACTTGGTTTATGTCTGAGCGCAATTCGACACCAAAATGGAACTCATCTCCTTGTCAGTGGATCAAGTACGCAAGCTGCAGGAGTAGGTCTGGGGCTTTCTGCAGATGACAAGACCAACAGCATGTTTTTTATGCAGCTGCTAGAGTCCCTGGCAGTAGCACTAGATTTAGTGCCATGGGCTCAGGTGCATATGTGGCCCCTGCAACAGGTGGCGCTGATGCATTGGCCGCTCCTGTCATTCCATGTCCCGGCGACTATCTTGTCCGGGCTCTGCACGGCAGAGTCTAGACTGGTGGCTACAGGAGAGCCACCTGATGGTGGGAATGCCGTTGGAGCAACTGCAGTGGGTCTTAGTCATGACAGATGCCAGTGGCACAGGGTTACTGGATGCAGGAGGAGAGCACCTGATCCATCAACCGTTTGGAAATGAGGGCAGTGTTCTTGGCCCTGCAATCTTCCGCCCGTACATAGCACAGAAGGCGGTGCGGGTGTGTTCAGACAATGCAACCACAGTGGCATACATCAACCGGCAGGGCGGTACGGGAAGTGTGGTGGTTCTTGGAGAGAGTCAAGCTCTGTTTCAGTGGGCGGAGATAAACTTATTTGTGCTGGTCGGCAGCTCATGTAGTGGGCAAGGACAATGTTCAGGTAGATTTTCTTACTGGCCACTGGTTGGATCTGGGCGAGTGGGAGCTCAATGTGGCAGTGTTTCACAACCTCACCAGTTGATGGGGACAGCCAGTTATGGACTTGATGGCTGCCCTTGGTAATGCCAAGGCATGCCGGTTTTTCAGTCTGTGCCGAGAATATGTTGGAGGGTCTCGATACCTTGGCTCAGGTCTAGCCAACAGAGGGACTCTTGTACATCTTTCTGCCATGGGCAATGATCGGCGCCTGCTGTGGAGGATTGATGAACAGAGAGGGCCACTCATACTGATAGCGTCGGATTGGCCTTGCAGACTGTGGTATATGGATCTCCTTTGGCTGCTGATAGCTCCGCCGGTTTGGCTTCTGGACTGGTCCTAATGCCGCAGGAACAGAGATTTTCGTTTACGGCATGGCTCTCGAGAGGAAGTGATTGTGCTGCTGGGGTTACTACCCCTTGGTCATAGCTACTTTGTTGCAGGCGCAGAAGAGATCCACTACGGTGGCTTACACTCTACTGAAACGGCTCTTGCCAAAGTCTCCAGTGATTTGTTCCTGGCAAAATCCAAGGGCCTTTACTCTGTCCTCATCCTTCTTGATCTCTCTGCTGCTTTTGACACTGTTGACCACAACCTTCTCCTCGATACCCTGTCTTCTCTTGGTTTTAGTGGCTCTGTACTATCCTAGTTCTCCTCCTATCTTTCCCATCGCTCTTTCAGTGTGTGTTCTGGTGGCTCCTCCTCCTCTGCTACCCCACTCCCAGTTGGTGTACCCCAGGGATCGTTCTTGGGTCCGCTCCTTTTCTCTCTCTATACCCAGTCCCTTGGTGCGCTTATTTCTTCCCATGGCTTTCAGTACCATCTGTATGCCGATGACTCCCAGATCTACCTCTCTATGCCTGAAATCTCTCCGGCAATCCAGACCCGGATCGCTGCCTGCCTTTCTGACATTGCTGCCTGGATGTCTCAACGCCGCTTGAAATTGAACATGGCCAAGACTGAACTTTTTATCTTTCCCCCTAAAACCTCCCCTCCTCTTCCTCCTTTCTCAGTCGCTGTGGATAACTCTGTAATCCTTCCTGTTTCCTCAGCTGGCAATCTGGGGGTTGTCTTTGACTCCTCTCTCTCTTTCTCCACACATGACCTGCCGGTTCTTTCTCTGTAACATTAGCAAAATCTGCCCCTTCCTTTCTGAACACACTACTAAAACGCTTATCCACTCCTTAATCACCTCCCGTCTTGATTACTGTAACCTGCTCCATGCTTGTCTCCCTTTGAATCATCTCTCTCCCCTTCAATCTGTTCAACACTCTGCTGCGCGACTAATCTTCCGCCAGCCTCGTCATGCCCATATTACTCCTCTTCTCAAGTCACTTCATTGGCTGCCTATCAGTTTCCTCATCCTGTTCAAACTTCTCCTCCTGACCTATAAATGCATTCACTCTGCGGCTCTTCAGTACCTTTCTTCCCTTATCTCTCCTTATAACCCCCCTCGGGAACTCCGCCCTTCTAGCAAACTGCTGCTATCTGTGCCCTTCTCTTCTACTGCTAACTCCAGACTTCGCTCCTTTCACATTGCTGCACCTTATGTCTGGAACAAACGTCCTGTGTCTGTACGCCAGGCACCCTCTATGACCATCTTCAAATCCATGTTGAAAACTCACCTCTTTTGCTGCTGCTTTTGTATCTTGACTCACCTGATCTCCTTTTCTTTCCCCTAGTTATTATCGCTGCTTACACCTTCTGTGTCGTGTTTTGTCTTGTCTTGACTAGATTGTAAGCTCTGATGAGCAGGGACTGTTTCTTACATGTCTGTACAGCACTGCGTATGACTGGTAGCGCTATACAAATGCTCAGTATTAGTTGTAGTAGTGGCTTATGTCAGGGTTTGGCACATATTTGATAGCTGGTGTGTTTCCAGGGACATTTGTCCTTTTTTGTGTTTTCTACCGGATATTTTGCTCTTCCTGCAGGTGGGCCTGGACAAGGGACTGGTGCTCAATTCTCTTAAAGTTCAGGTCGCAGCTCTCTCGTGCTATCGGGGGCGCGTCCAAGATAGGTCCTTGGCGATGCATCTGGATGTGTTGCGCTTCCTTAAAGCAGCCAAACAAGTGAGGCCACCAAGACTCCAGAAGATCCCCCCCTCCCCCGTAGGATCTAAACCTGGTGTTGGGGGCCCTTACAGAAGCATCTTTCGGGCTGCGCTCTGCAGCATCATTGTGAAATCTCACGTTGAAAGCAGTGTTTTTAATGGCAATCTGTTCCGTACATCGCATCTCGGAGCTTCAGACGTTTTCCTGCAGGGAGCCCTTTTTGGTTCTCTCTACAGAGAAGGTGGTTTTGCGGCCAGTACCGTCATTTCTGCCGAAGGTGGTGTCAATTTCATCTGAATCAAGTGATTTCCCTTCCGGTGTTTGCCAGTTGGGGGGGGGGGGGAGGGCTCATTGGCAACTGCACCTGCTGGACTTGCGCATGGTGTTCCGGAGTTATCTAAAGACAACGGCTTCCCTGAGAAGATCAGTTTGTTAGTATTGTTTGGAGGGCTGCGGAAAGGTGAAGCAACCTCCAAAGCTTCCATTGCTTGTTGGCTAAAACAGGCTTATGTGGCGCGTGGTAGGGTACCGCCACCTGGGCTGAAGGCGCATTCAATGCGGACTCAGGCTGCTTCATGGGCGGAGTGTAGTCTGGTGCCTCCAGCGGAAATTTGTAAGGTGGCAACGTGGTTGTCACTGCACACTTTCACAAATCATTATTGCTTGGATGTTCAGGCAGCGGGCGTTGCGCTGTTTGGAGCTTTGGTGCTTCATACGGGCATCGTGGGACCCTCCTGTGTGTGAGCACTGCTTTGGTACTTCCCATATGTACCTGGATTGGCCTGGAAGAATGATTAGGAAGGAGAAATTAGACCTTACTTGCTAATTGTCTTTCCTTGAGTGACTCCAGGCTAGTCCAAGGCCCTCCCTCTACTCACCTTCCGGTTCCTTTAAGTGTGCAACTCAGCCTGGGTAGAGATCGGCAACACTACTGGTGGCACAAAGAGGATGCATCGGTATGGGGCCGGCAGTTATCTGGTTACTAGTGCAGAACTGGGCCTAAGGTTTTCTAATCTAAATGTATCACTGAGTTTCTGTGGTTCCTCTTGTTGGGGGGTTTTCCTCTGGAGTATAAGTATAGGTATATAAGCTGCTTGTCAAGATGAGACTGGTGCGAGGAGCTGGAGTGGGAGCTCTTGTACTGTGGCATTGGAAAATCTGTCATGCTCAGTTCTCGGCTGCTGGAGGTTGGTGAATACCCATACGTACCTGGACTGGCCTAGAGTCGCATTCAAGGAAAGACAATTAGCAGGTAAGGTCTAATTTCTACTTGCTGCCTCTTGTTTGCCTTGTCAGACTATACCTGTCGCAGCAGTCATCTTCCTGGACCTTTTGAATGGGCACGTCACCCAGCTGATTTTACTGACTGCTATGATAATTTAATCTGATTAATTAACATGGCAAAATAATGAGAAGGAATGGAAAAATGATTTAAGTGATTTTGTAATTAATACTTTTTTTTTTTTAAATACTAGTATATGTAAATATAATGTGAATGAATTAGACACTTACACGGCTTTTTGAAAAACTGACAAATGCATCGTATATAGAATGTCTCCAGGAACAAGCAGGAATGTAGTCTTCATCCCACCTGGCTGGAATACATTTCTGGGGAGAACACTGTTCAGAGTTATTTTCAGTAAGAGTACCAAATACTTGTTCCAAATGTTTGTTGCAATTTATGGTTGGTTATTCACGCTGGCAGTTTTTTCTGAGTTATTTAGTCTTGCTTACTTCTTGGGAAATATCATACTGGCTTCTCTATGTTGCACCAGAGGATATACTAAGTGATGACATCGCTGAATGTTGCTCAAGTCTGCCGCCATCTACTGGCAAAGGAGCATAACACAGTATTTTGTACTGATCTAGCAGGATTCAAGGAAAGAAAATGATCAGTATATAAAACTTCTCCTTGTGCAATGTAAGTTTTTTGAGATAAAACAGTACTTTCCAAACTGTGGGTCACAATCCCAAATGGGGGGGGGGAGGGGGGGGGAGAGAGACAATCTGCATTTGGGGTCTCAACCATAGTGGCAAAAAATAAAAATAAAAACATTGACCCACACAGGGATGCCATAACTTGTTCTGTACAAATCTGAAGGTTGACTTGGGACTTTGGCAGCATCGCAGCTGATGCTGCATGTGGGCTTGGGAGCAAGATAGGGCCAGGGTTATATGTGTGTATGTGACCCAAATTTTGTGAAGCACCGAGATGAAAAGATGTACTGGAGTTTAGAGCCAGGTTTGTTTGAAATATGAACAAGTGATCAAATCCTTGCAAAAATCCCTAGAATACAGGTAGCAAGTTTTGGCTCTGGTGGGAGTTTGTATTTGGACTTGCCATGGTTACATTCCTTAAACAAGGAAGCAAAAAAAAATCATAAGGTTGGTGTGTTTTTTTTTTTGTTTTTTTTTTGCAGACTGAGATTAAACTTTCAGATTTTATGTATTGCAAGGTGACTTAACAGAGGGCTAGATACCTAATGCAAATTGGCAGAGGAATGAGAGATGAGGGCAAGTGTAAGGGAATGTGCTTGAAGCACAGGAATGGCATGCACAGTATTTTCTTCAGAAGGATGACCTGGGTAGGTTAATTGCAAAAAACAATGCAATGTATGCCTTCGAGTCAGTCCTGACTCCTGGCGACCCAGAAGCTCCTGGGTTTTCTTGGCAGTGTCACCGGAAGTAGATTGCCAGGCCTTTCTTCCGAGGCAATGGAGGGTTAAGTGACTTGCCCAAGGCCACAAGGAGTGCTAGTGGGACTCGAACCCTGGTTGCTTGGTTACCAAGCCAGTGTTCTAACCACTAGGCTACTCCTCCACTCCACAGGTTAATTAGTCAGTGATAAACTAGGGAATCTGTGTGCAGATTCCCTAGTTTTAAAGGTTAATATAGTCTAACAACAGAGCAAGAACTCCAGGTGTTGCAAAGTTTATACACCACAAGGCTGGTCCTAGTCCTCTAAAACAGTGTTTTTCAACCTTTTTTGTGCAAAGGCACACTTTTTTCATGAAAAAAATCACGAGGCACACCACCATTAGAAAATGTTAAAAAAATTTACCTCTGTGCCTATATTGACTATATATAAAGTAATTCTCTTGAATAGGAATCAAACACTCACACCAACCCCCCTCCCCTGCTGGTTCACACCAACCCCCCTCCCCTGCTGGTTCACACCAACCCCCCTCCCCTGCTGGTTCACTCACACCACCCCCCCCCCTCCACTGCTGGTTCACTCACCCACCCCCCTGTCACTTACTCACCCCTCCTGCTGGGTCACTCACTCACTTACCCCCCCCTCCCCTGCTGGTTCACTCACACCATCGCCCCCCCCCTTGCTGGTTCACTCACACCACCCCCCCCCTCCACTGCTGGTTCACTCACACTCCCCCCCCCCCTTGCTGGTTCACTCACACACACACCCCTCCCCCTCTGCCCAAGCCGCTGCTTCTGCTTTGTACAGAGCAGCGGCTGCACTACATTTACATTGAAAAGTAAAGAGAAACTGTGTCAGGAGCCCTCCGGTCATCGCAGAGCCCGAGGAAGTGATGTCATGGGGGCGGGCTCCTCACAGGCTGTCTTTCCTTTTCAAATTAACTTTATTGCAGCTAAAGTTAATTTGAAAAGGAAAGACAGCCTGTGAGGAGCCCGCCCCCATGACATCACTTCCTCGGGCTCTGCATGATCGGAGGGCTCCTGACACAGTTTCTCTTTACTTTTCAATGTAAGTGTAGTGCAGCCGCTGCTCTGTACAAAGCAGAACCAGCGGCTGCACTGCTATAGGGAATCGCGATCGCGTTCGCGCCGCGGACTTCAGCACAAAAGCCGGTTTTTTGCTCTGGCCGCTCCCAATCTTGTGGCCAGAGCAAAAAACCGGCTTTTCAATGGCCGGTTTTACAACTGTGCTGGCAGCTGGCCTGGCCATGGAAAAACCGGCCAGGCCAGCTGAAAACCGGCCGGTTGGCAACCCTAATTTGTGAGCCAAGGCCACATGTTACGGATGAAATTGGAATTTTTCCCACGGCACACCAGACAATATCTCACGGCACACTAGTGTGCCGCGGCACAGTGGTTGAAAAACGCTGCTCTAAAAGATCTCTCTGGGCTCTTTCCACATACTCTACATTTTCCCTAACAGAGATGCATACCACCTTAATGCTCTGTTGCAATATATCACGTGGTTTATCAAGTAGAGCAATCACATCCTTTTATTACATACATATATTTTCAATTCCCTCTCTAATGCGCACTAACCTGTGCTTAGCAGCAATTGGTATTGTTTAAACATATTTTGTTAAACAATACCAATTGCTGCTAAGCACAGGTTACTGCGCATTAGAGAGGGAATTGAAAATATATGTATGTAATAAAAGGATGTGATTGCTCTACTTGATAAACCACGTGATATATTGCAACAGAGCATTAAGGTGGTATGCATCACTGTTAGGGAAAATGTAGAGTATGTGGAAAGAGTCCAGAGAGGTCTTTTAGAGGACTAGGACCAGCCTTGTGGTGTATAAACTTTGCAACACCTGGAGTTCTTGCTCTGTTAGACTATATTAACCTTTAAAATATCTATTGTACCTAGATTGGCGTGTACTAAATACAATACAAAAAAATACAAATAAAAGAACCCTAAAATATCTGGATGAGTTTTTTGCTATTCATTCTTAAGTATAACAATAGATTGTTTGCGCTTATAAAGAAGCTTCTGTATGCTGCAAGATTGTCCATCTTGCAATTGTATATTTGGAATAAGACCACGAGGAACAGTATTTGTTTAGACTCCACAGTTGTATTGGTAGATCCTGCAGAGATCTGGCACCTTTTTTACTGAAAGAGCAACAAACATGGAATTTAAGAGGAAGGGGACTCCTGTAAGGAGGGATGAAATCGCACCATCAAAGAAATGGGTGTCCTTCATGGGAGTTGAACATTTTGCCAGTGGAGACTGTCATGGCTGCTGCACTGAAAAGCTAAATAAACATTTGAATAAGGGGGGGGGGGGGGGGGGAAGGAAGATATCGGTGGGACCTGATGGTGTTGGACTCAAAGCTGGCCCTTCTGTTCATTTTCTTCTGTTGTTGTAGATTTGGAATTAGCTGTAGGATATTTTTTTTTAAATTTGTTTCTGCTTTGTCGAGAGACAATTTGAAGAAGGTTGTGCTTGATGGACATTTTGGTGTGTCTGTTTTGTTTTGTTCTTGTTTTTAAACATATTTGACCATGGAGCCATCTACTGAATAGTGAGCTGATCATATTTATAACTTCCTGTAGCATGAAGGACAAAAATGTTATTTTCTGTGGAGTCAACTAATGCAAGAACATTTTTAAATATGTTAATTGAAAATTACAAAACAGCAGCAGTGAAATTTCAACTTGCTTTTATTTATTTTTCCTTATCCTGCTATACCGGTACAGACTTATGTTTATGCTCCCTTGCCAGCAAATAGAGGCAGACTTGAGCAATTTTCAATGATATCACTTGGCATTTGCACTGGTACAGCACTGAGAGAAACCAGTATTTGTCTATCCCCAGAAGGTGGTAAGGTATATAGGCCTGTCTCCCCTGGCTCACATCACTGTGCTATGGCTTTTAGGGCTCATTCCATCCCTGTGGGATCAGAATCACGGTTAGTCATGTACATGCAGGCTGGAACTGCGATTCAGTCCGGCCTGCACGTACATGACAAGCCCGACTAACTCAGTCAGGGCTTTTAAATGGAGCCACAGTGCCATGGCATCCAGTTGCCATGGCACTGCGGCTCCATTTAAAAGCCGCGATCCCGGCCGCTGGAAAAAAAAGACTTATTCCCCCGCAGCCTGACCCCTGATCTGGCTGCCTCGAGGCCAGAGTCAGGCTGCGGGAAATGTCCTCCAACCTCCCCTGCCCCATCTGTGACCTGGCATTTAAAATAAATAAATAAATAAACAACAACAAAACGTCCTTGGAGGTGGAATAACTCCCACGCACATGTCTCTGGCCCTGGACATACAGGACGGACATTAGAATCGGCTCTGTACATCCAGGGCCAGAAACCTCCCACCGCCCGCCTAGACTCTGCCCTTGAGCCACCCCTTTCCCGCCCCTGTCTAACTTCCCCGCACAACCAGTGGGAAGGTTAGACACTAGTGGGGGATGGCACGAATAACAGGGATGTCCATCCCCACTATTCGTGGTACAGAATTAACCCCCTTTGTGTCTGAGACCTGTGTAGCCCAAAGTTGCTTGGAGCTTGGGTAGGCCCTCATCTCCTTGAGCCGACCTCTTGCCCTGTGTCTAGCGCTGCCACTCGAGGGTTCCCAGTGCTGGGTGAGCAGGAGGACTGCTATGGGACCCTTGAGGAAGCTGGTAGGTTGTGCCCTGCGCCCCCCCCCTTTTCTTTCACTGTCCTCTATCTGCATGCTTTTTGTTTTCTTTTCCTTTTTTTCTGCTGTTTACTCTCCCCTTGATTTCAGTAGGAGATATTTGTCTCTTACTGCTTTTAATTTAAAAAAAAAAAAAAAAAAAAAAAAAAGCCTTTTGTGTTTTTTTTTCTTGCAGCTGGGCCTCCCAGGCCTCCTTGGGCATCTGGAACTTCCCTGCTTGGTTACCATGGTTGGGTCTTGGAGTTTCCTTTTTGTAGCTTCCTTGCTTCTTTTTTGGCATGGTTTTTTCAGAGTTTTTAAAACTTTGCCACTGTAGTATTCAGCTGGGAAGCCTGTTGCAGCCTGTGGCCTAACTCTTCCCCCCCCCCCCCCCTCAGTGTTTTCTTGTTGTTTTGCCTCTCTTGTGGCTGGAATGCTTGAGGCACTTTTTTTTGCCATTTTGGAACCTTTTTTTGTGGTCCCTGCTGTTCCTTCCCCCCCTCCCCCAGTTGGTACTGTGGGCATTGGAGATGGCTGCTTGGTCCTGGCGGAAGTGGAGTCTGGCAGGGTTAGCCCTAGCTGCAAGCCTGTTGGCTCTTGAGGGCCTCTCTCTCTCTCTTTTTTTTTGACCGGTTTTCATTTCAGCTTCTGAAACAGCTCACAGCCTGTTTTCTGTCTTTGCTAGCTGCTTGACTAGGGCTAGCTTATCCACTAGGCGGTCGCCTAGTGTGGCAGATCTTGGTAGGCAGTATCACTACCCCAACCTCCCCCATGGCAGGCTTTAAAATAGCTGTGCATGTGCGCGCAGTTCCAGTCTGCCGCTCCTTCCCACCCTTCAAGAAAGTTGCATCGGAAGGGGAGGGCAGGTGTGGCAGGCCTTGAGCGCTTATGCGAACGGGCACTTTAAGGCTCGACACAGTGCTGAAGTAGTAGTTCAACCATCGCCACTTCAGCGCAAGGGGGAGGTGGCATGGTGGCTGGACAGAAGTGCAGTCTTTTGGGGGGGGGGCAGCTGCACAGAGTGTCTGCTTACGGTGGCAGAAACCTTCATGCTGCCACTGTGCTTGACAGCCCCTTCGTGGGAGTCTGAGGCTCGGGTCTCTCCTTTAGGCATCCAGGAGCATCTCTTTTTTTGGGCATTTAGAGGTGTGACAGCTTCTGCTTCACCCTTGCATTCATCCGTTCCTCTGGGAGCCCAGTCTTATCCCCTGTGGGTGTTGGTTGAAGGACTCAAGAAAATCCTTTTTGTCAGAAGGTAAGTTTGAGGAGGATGGGGTTGTTTTTTTTTTTTTGCTTTTTCCTAGGAAACCTTCTCTTGCAGGGACCCTTCTTATTATCTTGATGGCTTCTCTCTCCTTTATGCACTGTGCTGTCCTCCTTATCTCCAGGAACAAGCAGGAATGAGTCTTCACATATGGGTACGTCGGTACCGACGGAGCCTGCACGGGAACGCTCCCCAGCGTCCAATCAGAAAGCTTTTGGGAGCATCCCACAGCACCTGCGTGCTGCCTTCCCACTTTTCCAACTGTCTCTCCTCAGTTGTTCTTTTTCCGCGGAGCCAGCAGGTCGTGTTCCTGTCACCGCAGAAGAATTTCCTTATTTTTTTCTTTATTTCTTTTCCTTCGCGTCTGCCTTCCTCGACGCTATACCGGTACCGCCTGTTCTTATTCTTTTCCTAAAAAAAAAAAAAAAGACCTATTTTTTCTTCAGGTGTACTTCAGTTTTGGGCCTTAGGCCCAAAACCTTTTTCCTCAAATATGGAAAAACCTGCCTCAGGTTTTAAGAAGTGCACAAAATGTGGCGGTACTATATTCGTCACCGACACCCATGACTGGTGTCTCAAATGTTTAGGCCCTGACCATTCCATCAAAGATTGTATGTCCTGTTCCATGATGTCTGAGAGGTCGATAGAACCGAGCTGTCAAGCTCAGTACCCTGTTTCCCTCTGATGCAGCTTCGGTGGCATCGACGTCTTCCAGGGCTGCTTCTTTCTCACATGGATCTCAGGTAACTAAACATAAATCCAGCCGGTCCTCGAAGGGCAAATCTTCTAAGCATCGAGATGCCTCTGGCCTTGCCCTCGAGGATTCTGCACCAGCAAAATTACCCCGGCGGGAGGCTTCGGCTTCTAAAGCATCATCATCGGGGTTCCAGGACGATCTAGATCAGGGGTCTCAAACTCAAATTGCTTTGAGGGCCGAATGAGGACTTGTAAAGTAACCCGGGGGCCGCATAAGACATGGGGGCCTCATTTGCATAAGGGGCCTCATTTGCATAAATATTTGCATAAATATTTGCATAATGAGTGCATGGATAAAGAAAGACTAGAAAATTTCTATATTACTATAATCCAGTGCCAACTGCCAGGCACATTAGGAACTACTACTAACACTGCCCATTTAGAACCCATAGCAAACCCCCCGTATCATAACAGCACTACCAGGACTCACAAAGCACCAGACCCTACCTATCAAAAGGCAACACTGCAAATATTAAATCAGTACATTTCAGAGAACAATACATGACCTACTGGGAAAAGAGAACAAGTAGCAATGTCAAATAGGAATTACACAGAATACCTCAGCACTGTAGAAATAAAACTATAAATTAATTTCTTGTACTAAAGCACAGACATTAATGATGCACATTTCCCAAAAGAGGCGTGTGTTAAAATAATATTAGAAGCAATGTGCCCCCCAGCTCACAGCACATTACCGGGTGCTAAACCCCCCAGCACATTACCAGTTCTGACCCCCCAGCCCACAGCACACTGGTAATGTGCTGGGGGGTTTAGAACTGGTAATGGTTCTGACCCCCCCAGCCCATTACCGGGTGCTAAACCCCCCAGCACATTACCAGTTCTGACCCCCCAGCCCACAGCACACTGGTAATGTGCTGGGGGGTTTAGAACTGGTAATGTGCTGTGGGGCTGGGGGGTTCAGAAATGGTGATGGTTCTGACCCCCAGCCCACAGCACATTACCAGTTGTGACCCCCCCCCCCATCCATCATCATCATCAGCAGCAGCAAAAATCACAGCCCCCCCCATCCATCCATCCACCCTCCCTCAGCAAAAATCACAGCCCCCCCATCCATCCATCCATCCTCCCTCCCTCCCTCAGCAAAAATCACAGCCCCCCCCATCCATCCATCCATCCATCCTCCCTCCCTCCCTCAGCAAAAATCACAGCCCCCCCATCCATCCATCCATCCTCCCTCCCTCCCTCAGCAAAAATCACAGCCCCCCCATCCATCCATCCATTCTCCCTCCCTCCCTCATCAAAAATCACAGCACCCACAATCCATCCATACATCCACCCTCCATCAGCTAAAATCTCAGCCCCCCCCATCCATCCATCCTCCCTCCCTCCCTCAGCAAAAATCACAGCCCCCCCATCCATCCATCCATCCACCCTCCCTCAGCAAAAATCACAGCCCCCCCATCCATCCATCCTCCCTCCCTCCCTCAGCAAAAATCACAGCCCCCCCCATCCATCCATCCACCCTCCCTCAGCAAAAATCACAGCCCCCCCACATCCTTCCATCCACCCTCCCTCAGCAAAAATCACAGCCCCCCCACATCCATCCATCCACCCTCCCTCAGCAAAAATCACAGCCCCCCCACAGCCATCCATCCTCCCACCCTCCCTCAGCAAAAATCACAGCCCCCCCCATCCATCCATCCTCCCTCCCTCCCTCAGCAAAAATCACAGCCCCCCCATCCATCCTTCCACCCTCCCTCAGCAAAAATCACAGCCCCCCCACATCCATCCATCCACCCTCCCTAATCAAAAATCACAGCCCCCCCCCATCCATCCATCCATCCATCCTCCCTCCCTCCCTCCCCAAAAAACACAGGCCCCCCCCCCGCCGAGCCATACCTCCCTCCCACCCACCCTGCCTCAGTCCCTCTCCTCTTCGGCTTAGATTAGAACCGCGAAGGGAGAGTTCCTCCCTCGGGACTCTGTTAAGCCGGCTGAGGCTTATGGGAAATTTCCCCTCTGCCCCCTCGAGCTTAACAGAGTCGCGAGGGAGAAGCTCTCCCTTCGCGGCTCTGAAAGCCGAAGAGGAGAGGAACTGAGGGAGGCAGGGCTGGCTTAATTCTGGGCAGACTGCTTCCTTACCTGCCGCGAAGAGCTGTGCACCCTGGCGATCCTCAAGCAGGCGATCCTTCCTCCAAGCAGGCGATGCTTCAAACGCTGGAACCTCGTGGCTGCTCAGACTGCTTCTGGGCCCGGCCCCCCCTCCTCCTTTTTCTCCTCCTCCTGCCTGTCCCTGATTGGTGGAGGGCAGGCGCGTGACGCGGTCATGTGAGACCAACACCATGCAGCCCCGGGAATCACGCTAAGGAAAACAGTGAGTAAAAATAGCAAAAATAGCAGAAAGGATACTCCGTGGCGTCGCAGGTCGCGGGCCGCGGGCCGCACAAAATGCTCTCGCGGGCCGCATGTTTGAGACCCCTGATCTAGATGGCTTGGCCTCAACCGATCTCCTGGTGCCATACTCTGGAGTACCGGTGGCCTCCACCGGTACCGACTTCCAGGCATTGGCAGCGTCCATGGACCAGAGGATTCTGTCCATGGAACGCAGTCTGGCGGCTTTCCTTGTGGCATCGACGCCCGTGGTACCGCAACAGACTACTCCGCAGGTACCGGCTCCGGTATCGCCATCGGTACCGATCCCGGTACCATCGACATCGGTGTCAGCCATGCCGGTACCCTGCCCTCTGCAGCCTTCCGGTACCGATACCCCGGTACCGATGATTCCCGATACCGACCCCGGTCGGTACGGGTATCGGGCTTTGCAACAGCATCCCGACAGACGATACTTCGATTCCTCTGATGACTCTGAGGATTCTGAACAGTCTGTCGATGCAGCAATGCTTCTTCCACAGGAGGAGTCCTCTCCTAAATGAAGGATGTCTCCTCCAGAGGACTTGTCTTTTCAAGACTTTATTAGAGAGGTGGTTCGGGGTCTCTCTATTACAGTAGCCCCAGAGTCAGAGCCTAGAGCTAAGGAGTTAGATATTTTACAATATCCTAAAACTCCTAAAGAGGCAGCTACCTTGCCTATTCATGAGATTCTGTATGATCTCATGTTAAGGATGTGGGAAGCACCTCTAACCACTTCTCCTCATTCTTGCAGGTTGGACACCATGTATCGTGTCCATCCTTGTCCTGGTTTCCATAAGACTCGGCTTCCTCACCACTCTATTGTGGTTGAGTCTGCAATGAAAAAGATTAGAAGTTCCAAGAGACATGCCTCTAATCCTCCAGGACGTGAATATAGAACCCTGGATGCTTTTGGTAGAAGAATCTTCCATGCTTGCTGCAAGAATTAATTCTTATAGTCTCTACATGGGCATGTTCTTAAGAGGTCACTGACCATTTGCAGACTTTAAGTCCTTTTATGTCTGACAATAAAAGGCAAGAATTTCTCTCTGCGCTCAAACATGCCCAGGATGTCTCCAAATTCTCCAACCGTTCAGCTTTCGATTCCTTTGAATGCGTAAGCAGAGCCTCAGCTATAGCTATAGCAGCACGTAGGGTTGCTTGGCTTCAAGCATCTGATTTGGAGACCTGGATCCAAGATGAATTGGGAAATATCTCTTGTACAGGTGAAAATCTGTTTGGTAAAGATTGGCAAGCAAATTCTGCTTTGGATAGACTATCCAAATCTACAGCTTCTCCTGCTAAGAAAAGGTTGTTCAAGAAAACACCTTTTTCAAAGAAGGGAAGATCCTATCCTGCTTATAGTCAGAGAGCATCTTCTGCAGCTCAGTTCCCTTCCAAACATCAGCAATCCTCCAAACAGCAAAAGGCAAAGGCTGCGAGGCCTGCTCCAGCCCAGCAGTCTCAGCCACCTCAGGGCCTTTGACTTTCTGCTAGGGAACTTAGCCTTTCTGGCTCTAGAAGGACCAGAGCCCTCCACCATTCCAGGAAGGCTATGTCACTTTGCTCCCAGATGGGGGCAAATCACAGCAGAGCAGTGGACACTCTCCATCATAAGAGGGGTACAAACTTCATTTTTCCAGCTTGTCCCCTCTCACGAGTGCACCAGTTCAATTCTCCAACCTCCCTCCTCAGCCTATTAGAGCAGGAGGTTGCCACTCTTCTAGCCCAAGGGGCAGTAGAGGAAGTGCCTTCTCAACAACAGGGCACAGGGTTCTACTCCCCCTATTTTCTTATCCCAAAGAAAACAGGGGGCTTCAGACCCATTTTAGATCTCAGAGAATTGAACAGATTCCTAGTCAAAGAAAAATTCAAGATGGTTTCTCTGGGAACTCTGCTGCCATACCTTCAGAGTTAGGATTGGCTTTGTTCTCTAGATCTCAAGGATGCGTACACTCATGTTCTCATCCATCCAACTCACAGAAGGTTCCTTCGGTTCCTTTTCCAGGAGAAGCACTATCAATACAGAGTGCTCCCCTTTGGCCTGGCCTCTGCACCAAGGGTGTTCACAAAATGCATGGCAGTGGTTGCTGCTTTTCTGCGCACCCTGGGAATATTTGTCTTCCCCTACCTGGACGACTGGCTCATTCGAGCTCCCACTCAATCAGAGGCCAGGACTGCTCTAACCTGCACAATGCGTATCCTTCAATACTTAGGGCTGGTAACAAACATCCCAAAATCAAATTTGATCCCTACTCAGTCCCTGGAGTTTATAGGGGCATTGCTGGATACCACAAAGGCAAGGGCCTTTCTTCCCCAGGCCCGTTGCCTTCGCTTGATGCAGTTAGCTTCTCAAGCAGAGTTGAAACCCCTACTCACTGCTCGAGAGATGTTACAGTTGCTAGGCCACATGGCTTCCACTGTTCATGTGGTACCATATGCTCGCCTTCACATGAGAGCAGCTCAGTGGACTTTATCCACCCAATGGACCCAGGCATTAGGCTGCTTGTCAGACAAAATAGCAAACACAAGTCGCCTCATTTTGTCCCTCCAGTGGTGGAAGTCCCCTCAGAACCTCTTGCTGGGGTGTCCTTTTCAACAGCCCCTACCCCAGGCAACTCTTACAACAGATGCTTCTCCAATGGGCTGGGGAGCTCATCTTCAAGACCTCTCCACCCAGGGCATCTGGTCCCCACAGGAGACTTGTCTCCACATCAATCTCTTGGAACTCAGAGCAATCTTCCTTGCTCTACGAGTTTTCCACACCCTGCTCAGCCACAAGACAGTCCTTGTCCACACGGACAATCAGGTAGCCATGTTCTACATAAACAAGCAGGGAGGAACTGGCTCTCTGTCGCTTTGCAACGAAGCTCTGTGACTGTGGGCCCTCGCCAGAGAGCATCACATTCATCTTCTGGCAGTCTATCTTCCAGGGGTTCAAAACTCTTGGGCAGACAGACTCAGTCGAGTTCTGCTTCCACACGAGTGGTCTCTACATATGGCCCAGGTCTCCAAAATTTTTCAAATTTGGGGAACCCCGGACATAGACCTCTTTGCAAGTCTGTGGAATGCCAAACTTCCCCGGTTCTGTTCCAGAACTCCGGCTCAGGGGGCTCAGGCAAGGGATGCTTTCCTCCTTCACTGGGGTCAAGACTTCCTGTATGCCTTTCCACCCATCCCCCTAATTCCCAAAACCCTATTCAAGCTTCAGAGAGACAGAGGCCACATGATTCTCATAGCTCCACATTGGCCATGGCAAGTGTGGTACCCTCTGCTTCTACATCTCTCTCAAGCTCCCTCCCTAGAGTTAGGGTCTGCTCCAGACCTCCTCTCTCAGGAGGACGGAAAGTTGTGGCATCCCAATCCCCAGTCTCTGCATCTCAGGGCTTGGTTGCTGAAGGCTTAGATCTCCAGGATCTTCCTCTTTCTCAGCAAGTGAAAGATGTTCTTCAAGCTTCCAGAAAACCTTCCACTAGACGTTCTTACTGCCTTCAAGTGGAAAAGGTTTACCATCTGGTGTTCTGAAAAGGGTCTTAACCCCCGTGCCATACCTCTGGAATCGTTGCTGGAGTATCTCCTGCATCTGTCTAATGCAGGCCTTAAGACAAATTCAGTAAGAGTCCATCTGAGTGCTATTGCAGCTTCACTCAAGCCTCTAAATGGACAACCTGTTTCCTCTCATCCCCTTGTAGCAAGGTTCATGAGAGGCCTCCTTTTAACAAAGCCTCCCATTAGACCACCACAGGTGGCATGGGACTTAAATTTGATTCTTGGTTAGCTTATGAAGCCGCCTTTTGAACCTTTTAGCTACTACCTCCTTGAAATACCTTTCTTGGAAAGTTATCTTTGTCATTGCAATCACATCAGCACGCCGCATCAGTGAATTGCAAGCACTAGTAGCTAATCCACCTTATACAAGGTTCCATCATGACAAGGTGGTCCTTAGGACTAATCCACATTTTATGCCTAAGGTGGTCTCGCCTTTTCACCTCAACCAAGAAGTCTACCTACCTGTCTTTTTTCCAGGACCTCATGCATCACCTGCAGAGAGGAATCGTCATACCCTGGACTGTAAAAGAGCTCTGGCTTTTTATTTACAGAGGACACAAACATAGAAAGTCTTCCCAACTCTTTGTTGCTTTTGATCCTTCTCATTTGGGACACACAGTCTCCAAGAGAACTCTTTCCAACTGGATTGCCCAATGTATTTCTTTCGCCTATCAGAGCAAGAACATTTCTCTGGAGGGCCATGTCACAGCTCACAATGTGAGAGCCATGGCAGCCTCAATGGCTCATCTGAACTCTGTGTCTATCGACGACATCGGTCGAGCAGCCACTTGGGCCTCAGTTCATACCTTCACAGCCCATTACTGCTTAGACAAGGACTCCCGCCGAGATGCCTTGTTTGGTCAGGCTGTTCTCAAACACCTGTTCCATACTTAATCAACTCCTACCCATCATCCCTCATGAGATGCCAGAGATCCAGATGGGGAAGTGCAGCCCTGTCCCAGGGACACACAACTTCTGGGCGCTCTCCCTGGCATCAAAAGCTAGGGAGCCCCATATGTGAAGACTCATTCCTGCTTGTTCCTGGAGATAGCACAGTTACTTACCTGTAACAGGTGATCTCTGGGAACAGCAGGAATAAGTCTTCACAACCCACCCACCTCCCCTAGGAGTTCTCTCCCTCTCTCTCTCTTCCTTTCCCTCTCTCTCCCTCTTTGTCTCAGCTGTAAAACTCAACTGAGGAGAGATAGTTGGAAAGGCGGGAAGGCAGCACGCAGGCGCTGTGGGATGCTCCCAAAAGCTTTCTGATTGGACGCTGGGGAGCGTTCCCGCGCAGGCTCCGTCGGTACTGATGTACCCATATGTGAAGACTTATTCCTGCTGTTCCCAGAGATCACCTGTTACAGGTAAGTAACTGTGCTTTATCTTAACCAGGCTGTCTTTCTGCCTTTTTTTGGAGGAGGATCTTTAGATGGATCCCTTGCGGTGTCTGAGGGATGTGCAAAAGGTATTGACAAGTTACATGTCAATTGCTAATTCCTTCTGCTGTGCACTGTCTCCTTTGTTCTCGCTGGGCCAAAGTGTGAGGACTGGCAGCAGCTGAGTCTATTGTTCGCAGGCTTAAGAAGTCCATTGGATCAGTACATTCTGGCTGGTAGCTGTGTGCCGCAGTAAGTCAGAACTCATTCCACTAGGATGTGAGCCTCCTCCTGCATGGATTCTGTCTTGGTGTCTCCAGAGGACAACTGTAAGACGGCTGCCTGGTCTTTGAGCACCTTTGCTCATGAGGGTTGGTCCAGATGGCAGTTCTGTCTTGAGCATTGTCCTTTCACCTGGCTCCTGACTGCTTGGGTACGTTACACATGTCTAGACTGGTTTAGCAGGATGATAAGGAAGGATAAATTTTACCTTTAACTTTCTCTCCTTGAATCCTGCTAGACCAGTCCAGTATCTTCCTTGGAAGAAACTTTTTTTTTTCTTCATATTTGGGAGTCTGGCTACCATAAAATGCCTAGTCAGAGGTCAGAGATGGCTGCTTGGTCCTGGCAGAAGTGGAGTCTGGCAGGGTAGCCCAAATGCAGATTTCCTTGTCGTGAGAGCCAAGTACTAGATCAAAATATTTGTTACTGCTTGGGAAATGTCATGCTGGCTTCTCTCAGTGCTGCACCAGTGGATTTGTAAAGTGATGACATCACTACAGTCTCCCTCCACCTGCTAGCAAGGGAGCATAACCCACATATTGGACTGATCTAGCAGTATTCAGGGAAGGAAAATTATCAAGGTAGAATTTCTCCATTTAGATTATTTAAATTATTTGTCTGCTGTAAATCCAGTTTTCTAAGTGGCTTATGAAGGAAATGGTGTAAATTGCACCTAAGGCAGCCCCTGCTCTGCAGGGGGAGGTTTAAGGAAGAAGGGGGTCCACTAGAGGCATGCATTCCGTTCCTTTGGTCACCTAAAAATTTTAAGTGCATGCAAATCACTTGTATGTGAGTGATACATATATGATCTTAGAAGCACAAGTATAAATAGGTCAGCCAGAGCTCTGTGATTCTCAGTCTTGAAGGACTACCGAAAGGGACTGCTACAGCTGGAAAAAGATCTGCACTTGTAAGTTTTTATCTTTTGGAGTATACTCTAAATCCGGGGTCTCAAACACGCGGCCCGCAACCGAACTTTGTGCGGCCCGCGACGGAGGAAAAAAAAAAAACACAAACCCTGTCTTCTGCTGCTGCCGCCGTGGTAGCAGCACAATCAGCTGTTCGCGGTCCCTTCTCCTCAGCCCGGAAGAGCCCCGAGTCTGCTCCTTTAGCGGCGGGCTTTTCAAGATGCAAAGAGAATATTTCCCTCTCGCGCGGCTTGTCAAGCCGCGCGAGAGGAAAATACTCTCTTCGCGGCTTGAAAAGCTCACCGCTAAAGGAGCAGACTCGGGGCTCTTCCGGGCATAGGAGAAGGGACCGCGAACAGCTGATTGTGCTGCTACCACGGCGGCGGCGGCAGCAGCAGCAGCAGCAGCAGACAGGGTTTTGTTTTTAGTTTATTTACTTGGCCTGATTGGGGGGGGGGGGTTAGGACTGGAAATGGGCAGATGGGGTTAGGACTGGAGGTGGTCTGATTGGGGGGGGGCTAAGACTAAAAATGGGGTTATGGGGGGGGGCTAAGAATGAAAATGGGGTGATGGGAGGGTTAGGACTGGAAGTGGGCTGTGGGGGGGCTTAGGAATGGTAATGGGCTATGGGGGGGCGAGGACTGGAAATGGGCAGATGGGGTTAGGACTGGAGGTGGTCTGATTGGGGGGGCTAAGACTGAAAATGGGGTTATGGGGGGGCTAAGAATGAAAATGGGGTGATGGGAGGGTTAGGACTGGAAGGGGGCGGTCGGGGGGCTTAGGACTGGTAATGGGCTATGGGGGGGCTAGAACTGGTAATGGACTGGGGGGTTGCTAGGACTGGAAATGGGCTGAGTAGAAGGGGGGGCTTGACCTGCAAATAACTGATGGGGACGGGGTTTTGGAATGGAAATGGGCTGAGTGGAAGGGGGCTTGGAATGGAAATGGGCTGATGGGGAGGGGGGCTTGGAATGGAAATGGGCTGATGGGGAGGGGGCTTAGAAAGGAAATGGGCTGTGAGGGGAGGGAGCTAGGACTGGAAATGGGCTTAGTTGGGGGGAGCAAGGACAGGAAATGGGCTGATGGTGGGGCTAGAATAGGACTGGAATGGGCTGATGATGCGGGGACTAGAAGGGAGCAGATGCTGGGTGGGGCTGAAACTACAAGGGAGCTGATGTTGGGGGAGGATTAGAATGGGATAGGGCTGGGAGAGTAAAATGGAGAGGGGAAAAAATATTTTGTGTGGGAGGGAAGAAAAATCTACAATTGGCCAGGTACTGGGTGAGTAAGTGTGGATTGAGAATGGAGGGGTAAAATTTGAGTGGATGAAATAGGAATGAGGAAAGAGCAAAAGGAAAAAGATTAGTATGTTAAAGCAGATGCAGAGAGAGAAAGGAAAAAAAACTAGAAGAGAGAAGAAAGTACAAATGGACAGCAGACCATGGAGAGTTAGCAGAAGACACCAAGAAACCAGAAGAAAGTGGCTGGCACAATTGCAACTGAAAAAAAAAATGCACAAAAGGTAGAAAAATATCTCTTTATTTTGAATTAACTGGAATATGTCAGCTCTGGGAAATGTGCATCATTAACGTCTGTGCTTTATTTAATACAAGAGGAAATTAATTTATAGTTTTATTTCTACAGTGTTGTTGTACATTCCAAGTTTGGCTTTTGGGGTTCCCAGTTTAATTATTGTCTTCCTGTTTCTAAATTTTGATTCCTTGTTTGGTGATGGTGTATGTTCTGCATGTGTAACTGAGCTGAGGTATTCTGTTTATGTAATTCCTATTTGACATTGCCACTTGTTCTCTTTCCCCAGTAGGTCATGTATTGTTATTCTCTGAAATGTATTGGTTTAATATTTGCAGTGTTGCCTTTTGATAGTTAGGGTATGGTGCTTTGTGAGTCCTGGTAGTGCTGTTACGATACGGTGGGTTTGCTATGGGTTCTAAATGGGTAGTGTTTGTAGTAGTTCCTAATGTGCCTGGCGGTTGGCACTGGATTATAGTAATGTAGAAATCTTTTAGTCTTTCTTTATCCATACGCTCATTAAGAGGCATGTTTACTAAAAGTTAGTTTATGGTAACATTATGCAAATATTTATGCAAATGAGGTCCCTTATGCAAATTAGGCCTGCGTCTTGTGCGGCCCCCGGGTTACTTTACAAGTCCTCATTTGGCCCTCAAAGCAATTTGAGTTTGAGACCCCTGCTCTAAATCTTGGGGGAAAGGGGAATTCTCTGTGTTAAAGCTGATAAATCTGTGTAATTTAGAATTCAGTGTTCCTTATCGTCTCTTAAAGCAGACTGATCGGAAGAAAGTAATGTAACCATAACTTCATAAACATATAACCAATCAAAACAAATGCTCTTTTCAACTTCCGTTCCGGAAATCCTTGAGTTTTTGCAAGCTGGATTCGAGAAGGGTCTAGCGGCGAGTTCCCTTCGGGTACAGCTAGCAGCCATCTTGTGCTACCCGGGTAAGGTCAAGGGGAAGGCCTTAGGGGAGCACGCGGACATTAACAGGTTCCTACGAGCGGTTAGGCGGCTACGGCCTCAACAGAGGTCAGTAATTCCTCCATGGGATCTTAATCTCGTGCTGAAGGCATTAACCGGGGAGCCTTTCGAGCCAGGGGGAAAGGCATCCTTAAAGGATTTAACCCTGAAGACAGTATTTCTAGTGGCTATCTGTTCGGCTAGGCGTGTCTCCGAACTGCAAGCTCTGTCGTCTCGCCCTCCCTTTCTTTCCTTCTTTAAGGACAGGGTAGTCTTGCGGATAGTCCCCTCCTTTTTGCCTAAGGTCATTTCGCCTTTTCACGTGAACCAGGTGGTATCTCTCCCATCTTTGTCCGGGAAAGGAAGGAATGGGGGTGAAGAGAAACTAAGGAGCCTGGACGTGCGTAGAACACTGAGATGTTTATCTGGCTCGAATGGCTCCCTTTCGTAAGTCTGAATGCTTATTCATCCAATTTGGGGGCCCGCACAAAGGGGAAGCTGCAGCCAAGTCTTCCATCTCTAGGTGGGTTAGGAAGGCTATTGCTTTTGCCTATATTCTCAAGGGGAAACAGGTCCCGGTGGTCCTTAGAGCGCATTCGACTAGGGCTCAGGCAACGTCTTGGGCAGAACATAGCTTGGTCCCTCCACAGGACATTTGCAGAGCGGCGACTTGGTCGTCGCTGCATACCTTTTGTCAAGCACTACAGGCTGGATGTTCAGGCAGCGGCGGATGCTAGTTTCAGAGAGTCCGTGCTTTGGTCCGGGATGGCGACCCCTCCTAGATTTGAACTGCTCTGTTACATCCCAGAATACAAGGGACTGGACTGGAGAGACGATAAGGAAGAAGTAATTAGACCTTACCTGCTAATTAGTGTTCCTGAAGGAACTCCAGTCCAGTCCCTGATCCCACCCAGTTTTTTCTCAGGGGCAGATTCCCTTCATGAAGGGAGAAATACGGACCGAAGACAGGAAGCAAAGAGGGATTCAAGGAGCAGGTGCGAGGATTCTGTGGCACCGTGTCCGATTAGGACGGAAACCTGTGGGGTTGCTAGGGGTGGGGGGCTAGCACGGGGTCAGGTAATTACTTTCTTCCGATCAGTCCGCTTTTGCAATAGATTACTGGTGCCAGTGGTATTTATACCCCAGCATCATCAAAGCGATGATGGGCTCAGCCTCCAAGCTGCTGGAAGGGTTGCACAACCCAGAAGACAAGGGACTGGACTGGAGTTCCTTCAGGAACACTAATTAGCAGGTAAGGTCTAATTACTTCTTTTTGCTGAGTCAATCAGGTCTTAGTACCACCAGAGAGCTTTTCATATAAATAATATCAGAATATAGCTTAGCATACAAGTAGAATAATTAGTTTCTCCTGGCCCCGACGTCACCTTGGGGGCTTAAAGGAGGAGCAGTTCCTGCTAGTAGTCGGGAGTGTGTGAGGAGGAGGAGTTCCTGTCCGACCTGTGCTCCGCGTCTAGAGTGGGCTCTTCAGGCACCTGCAGGGCTTCCCGGTGCATCCACGTGGCGCCTGGCCCTGCCGTCACCTTGGGGGCTTAAGATCAGGCCTGCTCCGTGGTCTCGCAGTAGCGGTCATTCTTTGAAGGGGCGCGATTTAAAGGGGCATGTTTAAACTCCTTTTACGCTCCTTCTGCGCTCAAGGAGCTCTAGAGGTGGCGTTCTTGGAATGGGCAAGTGCAGAAAACGTCGTCATAATGTGAGTACAGTGAATCCTTCTAAAGTAGTTAAAATCGGGCCTATGGATAAACACGTTGTGTCAGTGAATGCAGCAGAAGGGGGTTCCTGTTGTTGCTACCAAGTCTTTGCCCCTCTCGGATGGCTCCTCTGTGTTGGGGTTTTCAAACTGCCCTGCTTGCTGAACTGGATCCAAGTGACATCTTCTCCTGTGGTGGAGGAGCAGTCTCGATGTGCTGATGTTTTGTCTCCATCTGCCCTGCTGGAAAGAACCTGTGAACCTGTGGTAGTGTCTTTGCCACGGGTTCTTCAGGTACCGGAGGACTTTGTGAGGTTGCATCCTGATGGTATACCCGCTACAACTGTGGACGTTCAAAATATTTCATTAGTTGATGTATGGTCAGTCCTTTCACGAATAGAGGCTTCTATAGCTTTATTAGCTTCTGTTTCTCAGTTCTCAGAGTTTTCGAAAGGTTCAGTAGCTAAGATGGCTCAGCATGATTCTCAATTAGCAGTTTTAGATACTAAATGTCAGAAATTGGAAACTCAATGTGCTACTTTACAGAGATCTTCTCTGTCTTTTATTAAGAATAGTATTACCTTGCATACTCAGCAAGAATTATTGGAAAATACTTTAAGGGCAACAAATATCAGATGTTTAAATTTTCCCTATATTCGTTTGCTGTCCCCTCAGATATTGTTTGACAAATATTTATCTGAAGTCTTAGGATATGAAGATAATGCTAAACCGGTTATTAACAAGTTATATTATTTGCCTGTGATAGGGGCGCCTCCTGGTGGTGGTTCCCCGGGAGCCGCTCCTAAAACTTTGTTAGATTCATTAGATGTTCTGAATTTATTGAATCTTCTCATGATATAATTTCTTCTCGGGCCACTCTTCTTGTATCTTTTTTCCTCTGAGGTTGATAAAAACACAGTTATGCGTTTGTTTTTTCTAAATAAGAGTGCTGATTTTTGTGGGGGGGAAATTAATATCTTTCCTGACGTCTCTAGGCAAATTCAGCTTAGGCGTAAGGCTTTTTTGTCTTTAAAGCCTTGCGTTCTAGCACTTGGTGCATCCTTTTTCCTTAAGTTTCCTTGTAAATGTTTGGTTACATTAGAGTCGATAAACATTGAATAAAGGGTCTAAATTACAGAGTGTGTGTAAATCAGTATGCAGTCTAGTACACTCCAAATATATCACTGTAAAGTAGACAATGTTATTCAAAACGCACAAGCAGGTAATATACAAAAAGAAGTACACCCATAATATATCTCACGAGGTCTCAGACTTTGGGGTGATGTGGCCAAGACTGACCTACAATGACTCCCAATCTAGCATCAAGGACCTCTTTACAGTTGTTACAAATGTCCAGGTGTGTCTTCAAACTTCACTCATCCCGCCAAAATGATTGAAGAGAAATTGGTTTTTATAATTTAGTAATCATTTTGGCGGGATGAGTGAAGTTTGAAGACACACCTGGACATTTGTAACAACTGTAAAGAGGTCCTTGATGCTAGATTGGGAGTCATTGTAGATCAGTCTTGGCCACATCACCCCAAAGTCTGAGACCTCGTGAGATATATTATGGGTGTACTTCTTTTTGTATATTACCTGCTTGTGCATTTTGAATAACATTGTCTACTTTACAGTGATATATTTGGAGTGTACTAGACTGCATACTGGTTACATTAGGGGGCACCAAGTATGTTTTCTCTGAGACTTCATCTTTAGAATCATTTCTTATAAATCAGGTTCCTTATCGTCACTCCAGTCCAGTCCCTTTACTTCTGGGTTGCGCAACCCTTCCAGCAGCTTGGAGGCTGAGCCCAACCTTTTTGGAGGTGGGGCGGTATAAATACCACTGGGACCACCCCTCAACTCCAGTATTCTCAGCCTCCAAGCAGCTGGAGGGTTCCGTAAGCCTAGGGCTTACTGGAGTCCTGCCTAATCCTTTTAAAAGATTTTACTTGTTAATTTATTAATTGTTAATTTATTACTTTTATTACCTTTATTAATTTTATTTCTTATTTTAGTCTCTTCTTTCATTTAAGTTCTTAAGCTGTCTCTGCTCCTTTAATTGATCCTGCCTGCTCCTCCCCCCCCCCCCCCCTGGTCGGGCCGGGCCTCGGAAGTTCGCGGTGCTTGCAGCCCCAAAGAAGTTTGCTCTGAGCCCTGCGGCTGCCATCCGAGGATCACCCAAGCGTCTCCTTTCATTCCTGCCTCGCGCCGAAGCCCTTTTGGAGGCTGAGCGCTGGAGGTGAAGCCGGAAGAGGATCCTTAGCGCCGGACCCGTCCCGCAGCTAAGGGACGCGGCGGCGAACCCAGGGCCTCCCGATCTCGGCGAGGAAGCTGATTTCGCCGTTCCTGCTTTAGGGGCGTTCTTCCAGCCCCCGGCGGTATCCGGAGTGTGAAATTGCCGGCCCAGGAGACAGACTCGCGGCCCCCTGTTCAGGCTCCACGTGGTGAGGCCTACCACGTGTAGAGCCAACGGGCAGGGACCGCTGAGCCGGGCTCAGCCAGCACAAGCTACAAACCGCAAGTACCTTTATTAAAGAGCATTTTAATATAATTTTAAAGGTTAATTTCATTTATTTTGTTTTTCATCTAATTTTTGTGGAATTTAATTGAAGTTACATTAATCTACCCCTGATCTGGTTTTGGGGTGATATTAGAAAATAAGAGGTTCAGGGAACTGCCTTCCGGCTCGGGGAGATTGTTGGCCCGCTGAAGCAGAAAGCACACACACCGGATTCTCCGTGCAGCGTGCTGGGCCCTTAAGCCCTGATAGAAGCCTACTAGCGGGGATACCTGAAATCAGGAACATGGCGGCCAAATCTAAATGTCCTTCCTGTGGCACGCGCAGGGGCACCTCCTCGGAGGCAGGAGTCTGCAGGGCTTGTGCTGCAGTAGCTGCCTCCGTGGAACAAGAAATGAACTTGGCCATAACCCAACCCTCTCAGGGGTCTGGGGATCCATTAGAAGGGGAAGGGGGGTCCCAGTTCCCTCCCTCAACTGCCTCGGATCTAACTTCCCTCCCTCCTCTCCCTTCGCCCCCCCCCCCTCTGGGGTAGGGGGCGCCGGGGACTTTTTCTCTCCAGACTTCATCCTTTTACTCCACAAGGCCTATTGCCTGCGTAAGCAAGGCTCAGGGGCAGGAGAGGCGGCCCCATCGGCCGAAGCCAAACCCAAGAGGGCAAGCAATCCAGACTCAGGCATTCCGCCTAAACGTCCCCGTTTGAGCGGTGATGAACCTCTCGCGGACCCTTCCCAGGGCTCCCCGGAGGAAGATATCTCTGACAAGGACTGGGACGAGGAAGAGGAGGAGCTGGAAGAAGGAGAGATCCCTGAAGAAGATCATTCCCAGATAATTAGAGTCTTTCGGCGGGAGGAGCTCCCGGCACTAATTAATGAGTCCCTAAAAGTCCTCAATGTGGCCTCTGATACGCCAACAGAGGAGGAGGCGCTGGAGGACCCATTAATCCAGGCCATCAGGAGATCTCAGAAAGTTTTCCCTCTCCACAGGGTAGTGCGTCAGATGATCCAGGAAGAATGGGATCAGCCCGAGTCTAGTCTAAGGGGAGTCCGATCCATGTCTCGCCTATACCCCCTACCAGAGGCGGACAGAGAGCTACTGAAGTCTCCAAGGGTGGATGCAGCGGTATCGGCAGTTACTAAGAAGACTACCATTCCAGTAGAGGGCAGCACGGCCTTGAGGGATTCTCAAGACAGAAAGCTAGATACCCTCCTGAAGCAAGCCTTTGATGTGAGTGCCCTTGCCTTGCAGGCCTCGGTTTCAGGAGCTTGGGTGGCGAGAGCCTGTTTAAGGTGGTCACAACAGCTGCAGGCAGCAGAGGGCCCAACTGGCGAGGCTCAGGCCCACGCTGCTAGACTGGAATCCGGAACAGCCTTCCTGGCGGATAGTCAGTATGACCTCATCAGAAGCCTAGCCAAGAACATGGCCTCGGTGGTGGCGGCTAGGCGTTATCTGTGGCTACGGAATTGGGCAGCGGACGCTTCCTCCAAGGCACGCCTGAGCCGCCTTCCTTTTAAGGGGAAGCTGTTATTCGGAGAGGATTTGGAGAAGTTGGTAAAGGACCTTGGCGAGTCTAAAGGGGACAGGCTGCCTGAAGACAGACCAAAGCAAGGGCGACCCCTAGCCCCAGCTCGTAACCAGTCCAGGGACTCCCGTAAGTTCCGTCCAGCCAGGACAAACCCCTTTTCCAGGGGCCATTTTCCCTCGAAGGGACAAGGTTTCAGAGGGTTTCGAGGAGCAGGCCGAGGTTTTGGCTCGTCCTCCTTCTCCTCCTCTCAAGGAAATAGGAAACAATGAGGTGACGGGGGTCCAGGGGGGAGAGCTGTCGGTGGGCGGCCGCCTGAGGCGATTTCTTCCTGCCTGGTCCCGGGTCACGTCCGATCAATGGGTTATAGAGGTTATCAGAGAGGGCTACGCTCTCGAATTCGCAAAACAAATACATCCAGCCTTTGTTCAGTCTCCCTGCGGTTCTTCGGCAAAGAGAGCGGCGGTAGAGACAACCCTCACCCGACTCATAACGCTCGGGGCCGTGGTCCCGGTACCACCAGACCAGCGCGGTGCTGGTCGGTACTCGATTTACTTCGTGGTTCCAAAGAAGGAAGGGTCCTTTCGCCCGATACTAGATCTAAAACAGGTCAATCGCTGCCTCAGAGTCCCACACTTCCGGATGGAAACCCTACGTTCGGTCATAGCAGCAGTCAGGGGCGGAGAGTTCTTAACGTCCCTCGATCTGACAGAAGCCTATCTGCATATCCCAATCAGGGATTCCCATCAACAATTCCTGAGATTTGCGGTGCCAAGGGGCCACTTTCAATTTCAGGCACTTCCTTTCGGCTTAGCTACGGCTCCAAGGACATTCACCAAGGTGATGGTGGTGGTAGCGGCCTCTCTACGGAAAGAAGGAATTCTAGTACACCCCTACCTGGACGATTGGCTAATCCGGGCAAAGTCCGAGGAGGAAAGCCACGCCGTGACGACAAGAGTGATTCAAGTCCTAGAAGATTTGGGGTGGGTCTTCAATCGAGCGAAGAGCAGGATGACCCCCTCCCAGGAACTGGACTACCTCGGAGCAAGGTTCGACACCAGCAGAGGCAGGGTGTTTCTGTCTCAATCAAGAGCAAGAGAGCTAAGACTCCTGGTCACTCAGTTTCTAGGCAGACGAAACCCCACGGCGCGGCATTATCTTCAGGTCCTGGGAACAATGGCAGCGGCAATAGAGGTGGTACCATGGGCTCGTGCCCACATGCGGCCGCTGCAGAGGGCTCTATTGCGTCGGTGGTCGCCCCAACGTCATTCCATATCAATGCAGTTACCTTGCGCACCACGGACCAAACAGACTCTGCATTGGTGGCGTTCCCCGAAGAATCTGGATCGCGGGATGCCCCTCGAGCCTCACCAGTGGTTATTACTGACGACGGATGCCAGTCTGGCAGGCTGGGGAGCCCACTGCGAGGACCAATTCGTTCAAGGCAACTGGACTCCGCTGGAAGCCCAATGGCCCATCAACAGACTAGAATTGCGGGCCGTCCGACTGGCACTCAAAGCTCTAGAGGTCCTAGTTCAAAAGAAAGTAATTTGCGTGCTATCAGACAATGTTACCGCGGTTGCTTACATCAACCACCAGGGCGGCACCAGCAGTCCCGCCTTAGAGAAGGAGGCGAGCACTCTGTTCCAGTGGGCGGAAACTCGCTTGGAAGCTCTCTCGGCCCAGCACGTGGCAGGCATAGACAACGTCACGGCAGACTATCTCAGCAGGTGCAAGATAGACCACGGAGAGTGGGAGCTGGAGCAGGAGACGTTCGACCGGATAGTAGCCCACTGGGGACTCCCAGTCATGGATCTCATGGCGAGGTTCGCGTCCGCCAAGGTGGAACGATTCTTCAGCCGGCGCAAGGAAAGGATGTCCGAAGGCCTGGATGCCTTGGCCCAGAAGTGGCCCTCGGAGGGCCTACTCTATGTGTTCCCTCCCTGGGCTCTGATAGGAAAGGTGTTACAACGAGTAGAGTCTCATCAGGGATACATAATCCTCATAGCCCCGGACTGGCCTCGCCGTCCCTGGTATGCGGATCTGATGAGATTGATCGCCGACCGGCCTTGGCGTCTCCCTTGCAAGAGGGACCTGCTGATACAAGGTCCATTACGGATGCCTCACGTGGATCGATTCTCGCTTACGGCATGGCTATTGAAAGGGCGAGGCTCCTAAAGAGAGGCTATTCAGGAGCGGTCATCTCAACTCTGTTAAACGCTAAGAAGCGTTCGACCTGTCTCTCCTATGTTAGGACTTGGCGCATCTTCGAAGCATGGTGCGCGAAGCACCGACGAAAACCCCTCTCCGCTTCAGTCCCCGAGATTCTAGAATTCTTACAGGCAGGGTTTGACAAGGGGTTAGCTCACAGCTCCTTGCGGGTTCAACTAGCGGCAATCGCATGCTATAGAGGGAAGGTCCGCGGCAAGCCTCTAGGGGCGCACGCGGATGTCTCCAGGTTCCTAAGGGCGGTGAGGCGCCTGCGCCCTCAACGGAGGTCAGTCGTCCCCCCTTGGGACCTCAACCTAGTGCTCAACACTCTGATCAAGGAACCCTTTGAACCAGTGAAGAGGGCCTCCTTAAAGGACTTAACCCTGAAGACAGTCTTTTTGGTCGCTATCTGCTCAGCAAGGCGGGTTTCCGAGCTACAAGCACTGTCCGCTCAGCCCCCCTTCCTACTGTTTTTCAAGGACAAGATAGTTCTGCGTCCGGTCCCTTCCTTCTTGCCCAAGGTCATTTCTCCCTTTCATATGAACCAGGCGGTTCACCTTCCGGTTCTCTCCGCCGAGGAGGTCGGAGGTAGGGATAAGAAAATGCGGCTCTTGGATGTCCGGAGGACCTTGAAACGCTACCTCTCCCGCACAGCCCCCTTCCGGAAGTCCGAGCGTCTATTCGTGCAGTTTGGGGGTCCACACAAGGGAGAAGCGGCGGCCAAGGCCTCCATCTCCAGATGGATTAGGGAAGCGATTGCTTCCGCCTACATCCTGAAAGGGAAACAGGTGCCAGCGGGGCTCCGGGCCCACTCCACCCGGGCTCAGGCTACGTCATGGGCAGAGTTCAGCTTAGTCCCTCCAGTGGATATCTGTAGGGCAGCAACTTGGTCTTCTCTGCATACGTTTACCAAACACTACAGACTGGACATCCAGAGCGCAGCGGATGCTCGGTTTGGTATGGCGGTCCTTCAGTCCGGTATGCCGGATCCCACCCAGGATTGAACTGCTCTTGTACATCCCAGAAGTAAAGGGACTGGACTGGAGTGACGATAAGGAAATGGTAATTAGATCTTACCTGCTAATTAGTGTTCCTGAAGGAACGACAGTCCAGTCCCTGATCCCACCCGGTTAGGACCTATCAGTCAGAAGGATACTCTGGACCGAGCGTGGGTCCGCTTCAGGGTGAAGGGACGCGGGAGAAAGTCGGATCGGCCAACCGCAGGCATCCCTCATCCGTCCGTCCCTTCTCTCTCTCTCTCTCCCCACTAACCATTTTCTATGGAAAAAAAAAAAAAAAAAGAAAAAAAGGGGAGTGTACATAGTTAGACAATGTGTGATATATAAGTTCTTAGGTTGGATTGTTAATGGAAATTTTTTAAGTCTGCTTTTTCAGTCGATTACTGGAGTTGAGGGGTGGTCCCAGTGGTATTTATACCGCCCCACCTCCAAAAAGGTTGGGCTCAGCCTCCAAGCTGCTGGAAGGGTTGCGCAACCCAGAAGTAAAGGGACTGGACTGTCGTTCCTTCAGGAACACTAATTAGCAGGTAAGATCTAATTACCATTTCCACTGTTGTAGTGTGTATAATATTTGTTATCATTCAGCAAGTCAAAATAGTTTTGTATAGTATTTAGGGCACTAACTCCCTTCTATTATGTTTTCTTATTATATTGATTATTTCAGTATTTTGTTTATATTTGATATTGGCAGCTCCCCTGGATGTGGACTATATAGTTTTCTATATTTGCATCTTATGTAAAATTTATTATTGTCTTTTGGAATCATTAATAAAAATAGTTTATTTAAAGATAAAGTTACAAAAAAAAAGTTTATTATAATTAGTTTCTGAGTAGAAATAAATAAATTTTGTGTCTAGTGACTTTTACAAAGAGGCCTTTCAGTTAGGAGGCAAAAGATCTGTGAAGTTGTCTTAAATAGGTGTTAAAGCCAAGTGACAGATCAAAGGAGCAATTTGAAAGGCCCTCTCTGTCAAACCAAGGGCTGTGTAAATTACTCAGGAAATTGGTAAGACATTACCTTAGAAGCACAGGTCAGGGTACTGTGTAGCAAGCTAGCTTTTATTAAGTCGTCTTTCCCTCCCTCCCACCCCGACTCCCACCCACCTTGGGGATAATCTTAGCTTTATAGGCTCTTAAACCTATTAAAGGAAAGGAGGTGCCCATATTCATTTTCAGGTGTGGCTGGTTATCTTTATCAGGAATAGATTAAGGACCTGAGATTAATCTTGAGGTGAACGAAGTCCATTAAACATATTAGGTAGTTGTATTAGTATAAGTATCCCCAGCAAACTTAAGTAAACAACTTAAATACCTAAACACAACCTTTAAGTTGCAGACAGCAGTCCAGCAGTGAGATGGGGGACTTTCCAGTCCTTTTGCATTGAGTGTCACATGTATGATTTTCTCCCAGTTGGTGATCTTACATGTGCATTAGGTACAAGGAGCTCTTTGCTCTCAAGGAACGAGTCCGATCTCTGGAGGCTACAGTAGCAGACTTGGAGGACATAAGGAAGACAGAGAGGTATATAAACGAGACCTACAGGGATGTAGTACTGATGTCCAATCTCCAGTCTGGCAGCTTCCTTCTTGGCATGGAGGAGAGAGAGGTCACATGACGGAGGATCACCCTGGTATGGCAGGAAGTGATCCTGTGGCTAGGATCTGTCCTCCAGGTGATATAAAACCTGCTTGCACCGAGGGAGTTTCTCCATGGTTATATGCCCATGTTTAGGTTAGGACAGCCGTTATAGTTGGTGATTCAGTCATTTCTTCAAATTTCCATGTGGTTTCTTGCCTAGTTTCCCTGGTTTCCCAGTTCTGGTCACTGCAGCAAAATGACCACCGTCCTTCTTTTACAGCCAGGCTTGGGACCGTCCTTGGCAGAGTTGAAGATCATCCAACTTCTCCAAGCATCATACAATGGCTCAACCAGCAGTGTGCGGATCCGAAATGAACTAGCCAAGAAATTTCCTATCTAAACTGGAGTCTGCCAGGGAGATGTCTCTTCACCTATCTGCCTTTCAATATCGTGATCGACGCCATTATGAAGAAAATATTCAAGGACAGATGTCAGATCCAGTACGATGTGAACAACTTCCTAACTGACTCGATGTTCGCAGACAACAATGCCATATTTATTGACACACATGCAGAGGCCACAAACATCCTTTATCACATCGCCCAATCTTATGGCCTAAGAATCTAAGAATCAATGTGGGCAAGACCAAAGTTATGACCACAGATGGATCATAGACTGATGTTCACCTCAATGGAATCCAAATTGAGCAGGTCCCAGAATTCAAATCCCTGGTGCCGGAGAAGGTGGCATCCATCGCCGAAGTCCACACAGGATTGGCCAGGCAACAGTAGCGTTTGCCTTGCTCAAATGGTGCCTCTGGAAGAAGGCCTGGATCTCCACCAATACCAAAAATTGCCTCTTCCAAACATTGATCCTGCCAATTCTCCTGCATGGATTGGAAACTTTGACTCTGCCCAAACCTGACATGTACAAGCTCGAGGTCTTTCAAATGTGATGCCTGAGACAGATTTTGGGTATCTCTCTTTGTGATCATCATTGAAACAAGACAATTTGGACAAGGTACGGCCATTAACCTTCAGTCGAAGAACAAATCCAAAAACACAGACTGTAATGGTTTGGCCATGTTATGCAGAATGAACCTGGCGAGAGCGAACTGTCCACTGGAGGGTTCAAAGAACAGTACCAAAGAAAATGTGGCTCAGACACATCGAGGAAGACCTAAGAAACCAACAACTGACCATAGACGAGGCCAGAAATATCACCACTGATCACCAAGATTGGAAGGGTATTGTGAACAATACACGGAATTCAGCAGCACCTACAGCAGTGTACTGGGTGAGAGGACGACCTAATCCCCCAAATGCCAGCAAAGGATGAAAGAAGAAGATTTGATCATTAGGCATGTAGATAGCTGTATGGCTGGTGGACATGAGGATCTCCTGCAACATGCCTGCCTGGTGTGAGGGTAGCATACCTCATGTGCTACCTAGACAAGGTTTTAGTTAGTGCTGGGGAGGAGTCTGCTGTCTTGGTACATGTTGGCACCAATGATATAGGAAAATGTGGGAGGAAAGTTCTGGAGGCCAAATTTAGGCTTTTAGATAGGAAATCCAGAACTTCCAGGGTAGCATTTTCAGAAATGCTTGCTGTTCCACGCGCAGGACCAAAAAGGCAGGCAGAGCTCTAGAGTCTCAATACATGGATGAGACAATGGTGCAAGGAAGAGGGTTTTGGATTGGTTGGGAACTGGGCAACATTCTGGGGAAGGGAGGGGCTGTTCCAAAGGGATGGCCTCCACCTTAACCGGGATGGAACCAAGCTGTTGGCATTAACCTTTAAAAAGGAGAGAGAGCAGCTTTTAAACTGGATAATAGGGGGAAGCTGACAGTTGCCCAAGAAGGCATGGTTCGGAAGGATGTATCCTTGAAGGATACTAGCAAAGGATTGAAGTTAGGGCATATCAACAGAAGTTCCAGTAAAGACAAAAGTAACCCAAATGCCCTTAAGTACAGAATAGACAGAGCTTAAAGATTCCAAATTACCCCTATCTACTGATAACCAGATTAATATGAATAAAATACAACCTCTAAAATAAAATGCTTGTAAGCAAATGCTAGCAGTCTAAAAAAATAAGATGGGAGAGTTAGAATATATATAGCACTAAATGAAAGGTTAGATATGCATGGAGTGGAGGAGTGGCCTAGTGGTTGGGGCAAGGTACTTCAGGCCAGAAGGTCGGGGGTTCAAATCCCACTAGAGGACAGCAACCTTGGGCCGGAAGGACTGGGGTTTCTAGTCCCACAGGTGCTCCTTGTGGTCTTGGGCAAGCCACTTAACCCTCCATAGCCCATGTTCCCTGTAAAATAGTTATCTCCAAGTTATAATGCCCTCTTCAATGTAATTTCAGTTTGTTCAATGTAAACCGCACTGATGCAGAATAGCGCGGTATATAAGAGAATGTAAATAAAAAAAAAAAAAAAAATCTCAGAGACCTGGTGGAAGGACGACAACCAATGGGACACTGTGATACATGGGTACAAATTATATCTCAATGATAGAGTAGATGAAATTGGTGAAGGGGTTGCACTCTGTTAGAGAGGGCATTGTCACACACAATTAGTTTTGCAGGAAACAAAATACACTGTAAAATATCTATGGATTAAAATTCCATGCAAAAAAGGGAATGCAGTGGGGGGTGTACTATTGACCGCTTGGCCACAATGACCAAATGGATGATGACATGCTCAAAGAAATCATGGAAACTAAGAAAAGTTATAATGCAATAATAATAATGGGCGATTTCAATTACCCCAGCATCAACTGGATCTGTTTCATGACAGGTCTTGTTAGGGAGATAAAATTTCTTGATGAAGTAAATGACTGTTTCTTGGAGCAGTTGGCTCATGAACAGACAAGAGGGGAAACCATTTTGGACCTAGTCCTTAATGGAACACAAGATCTACTGCAAGAAATGCAGGTGTTGGGGCCGCTTGGCAATGGTGATCATAGCTTGATCGTGTTCAATTTAATAAATTGAGGAAGGGACAGCAAGGAAATCCACAGTACTACCTTTTAATTTTCAAAAGTGATACTCTGATAAAATAAGGAAAATTTAGTTAAGAAAAATCTAGAAGGTGCATGCAAAGGTTAAAGATTTACATCAAACATGGGAATAGTATTTTTAAACAATCTTGGAAACCCAGACCAGATGTATTCTGCACGTTAAGAAAAGTGGAAGGAAGTCCAGAAAACTTCCAGCATGGTTTAAAGGTGAAGTCAGAGAGTCTGTTGAGGATTTGAAAAAAAGCTTGCCGTGGAAGCAAAAAACACATAATAAAAACTTTTTCAAGTACATTTTGTAGCAAAAAACTTGTGAAAGTCAGTTGGACCATTAGATGATAAAGGAGTGAAAGGGGCAAGGCCATAGCGGAGAGACTGAATGAATGAATTCTTTGCTTCGGTCTTTACTGAAGAAGATATAGGGAAGTTACCCATGACTGAAATGGTATTTAAAGGTGATGCTTTGGAAGAATTGAGAGAAATACCGATAAACCGTGAAAATGTCTTACAACTATTTGATAGGCTAAAGAGTAGCAAATCACCCGGATCAGATAGTATACATCAGAGGGGTGTTGAAAGAACTGAAATATGAGATTGCAGACCTACTATTAATAATCTGTGCACTATCATAAAGTCATCTGTAATACCTGAAGATTGGCGAATGGCTAATGTAATACCAATTTTTAAAAAGGGTTCCGGGTTGACCTGGGAATTAGACTAATGTCTGACTAATGTGGAGCCTGATGTCTGTACCGGGCAAAATTGTAGAAACCATTATAAAGAACAAAATTACTGAACATGTAGATAGTCGTGGTTTAATGGGAGAAAGTCAACAAGGCTTTAGCCAAGGAAGGTCTTGTCTTACTAATCTGTTATAATTTTTTGAAGTTGTGAATAAACAGGTAGACAAAAGTGAGCCGGTTGATAACAGTGTATCTGGATTTTCAGAAAGCCTTTGATAAGGACCCCCATGAGAGAAATTGGTGAAATTAAAGAGTCATGGGATAGGAGGCAGTGTACTATTGTGGATCAGGAATTGATTAAAACATAGAAAGCAGAGGGTAGGGCTAAATGGCCAATTTCACCAATGGAGAAAGGTGAATAGTGGAGTACCCCCAGGGATCTGTGCTGGGTCCGCTGCTTTTTAACATATTCGTAAATGACCTGGAAATGGGAATAATAAGTGAGGTAATCAAATTTGCAGGTGACACAAAATTATTCAGTTAAAAAAAACCCCAAGAGGATTGTGAAAAATTGCAAGAGGATCTTGATAAATTGGAAGACTGGATGTTCAAATGGCAGATGAAATTTAATGTGGACGAGTGCAAAGTTATGCACCTAGGAAAGAACAACCCAAACTATGGTTACACGATGTAAGGTTCCACATTAGAAACCACCACCCAAAAGAAAAGATTAGGCGTCATCGTGGATGACACGTTGAAACCCTCCGCCCTGTGTGCAGTGGTGGCCAAGAAGGCAAATAGAATGCTAGGAATCATAGGGAAAGGAATGGAGAATAAAACAAAGGATATTATAATGTCTCTGTATCGATCCATGGTACAACCGCACCTTGAATATTGGGTACAGTTCTGGTCTCCGTATCTTAAAAAGGACATTTCGGAATTAGAAAAGGTACAGAGAACAGCCACCAAAATGGTAAAGAGGATGGAAGGATACCCCTTTGAGGAGAGGCTTAAAAAGTTAGGGCTCTTCAAACTGGAAAAGAGATGGCTGAGAAAGATATATGATAGAGGTCTGTAAATTGGATGAATGGAGTGGAATGGGGTAAATGTAGATTGGTTGTTTATGCCATCAAAAAGTAGAAAGACTTTCAATAAAAAAAAAAAAAAAAAAGTAGAAAGACTAGGGGACATGCAATGAAGTATATTTTTTCACTCAATGCTTAAACTCTGGAATTTTGTTACCGGAGGATGTAGTAAAAGCTGTTAGTGTAAGAGCACAAATTAAAAAAGGGTGCTTTGACCATGCACACCCCTAAGGCCCAGTTATAGCTACTTCTATTTCTTCTTCTTCTTTATTTCCACTAGCTTTGGTAGTCTTTCTGATATTTTGCTTGGGAATACTTTAATTTGAACTTCTCCCACTGGAAAGAAGTCTTAGCCTAGCCCAGTGGCAGCACGAGGGTTTATGCTACCCTAGGCAGACCCTCTGTGGTGCCACCGCCCCCTTCCACAAAAGAGTGCGCTTCAGTTCAGCCTGCCATGCTGACCCCGCCTTGTGCTGAAACTGCGGTGGCTGAACTCCCAGTTCAGCGCTGCATCGGGCCTTAAAGTGCTTGTGTGTGCTCACGGCCTGCCACTCCTGCCTCCTCTGTGTGCAACTTTCTTGGAGGGCGGACAGGAGCGGCAGGCTGGAACTGCGAGTATGTGCACAGCTGCTGTAAAGCCCGCCACGGCACTGAAGCAGCAGTTCAGCTGCCGCTTCCCAGGGGGTTGGGTTAGCCATACTGCCCACTGTGGTCAGCCTCCCTAGGCGGCCACCTAGTTCACCTAGTGGATAAGCCAGCCTAACCAGTCATGTTTTTAGGATATCCATAATGAATATTCTTGAGAGATTTTTATGCACATTTCTCTCATGCATATTCATGTGAATATCCTAAAAACCCAAGTGGCTGTGGTCTGTCCCCCAGGGTTGGGAGCCACTGGCTTATGAAATTCCTGTCTATGTTCCTCTAACAACTGTTTTTGCTTGTTATTTCCATGTCAAATGTCAGGATATTTTGTAAAGGGGGGATAAGAATTCTGACTGGAAAGGTGGTGGTTTTTTTTTATATATTAAGATTTAATGCATATCCATGGACTGCAGACACACATGTTTTGAAAGTAAAATGTTTTAATTCAGAGTGGAACTTCTTGGATGTATTTCGACCTGGTATTTCCATAATGTTCCTTTGGGGTTTTAGTTCATTTGAAATTGTCTTCTACTGAAGCTGTGACACCATGACCCTTCTTTCACAACTATTCATTGCCTCCAGTTAACTGAAAAGGCTTTGCTTTTTTGTTCTATCTCATGGAAATACCTTCTTGGGCGCTCTGTCAGCTAGTCCATCATTGTGGAATTCATTGCCACTAGAAATTTGGCTGGAAGAAAATTCTTACTTTGAAAGAGAACAAGCCTTCGATTGTTCATGATTTTATTTTGTTAGTTTTACTTTGAAGAGACAGTACTACTAGTCTGTGGGTTTTTTTTTTTTTTTTTTTTAATGTTACTGTATGCTTATTTTATTTGCAGCTATGGTTTATATTTTGTTATCTGCCAAGAACAAGTTATTTGGATTGGCAGGCTACAGATGTTTATAAATAAATACCCAGAGGTTCTTGCTCCTTTTTTAACCTCCTCTTGTCTGTCCCAGTCATCACAGAAGCGGTCCTCTTTGATAGTCACAGACCATGGTTTTCTCTAGAATTTGGCACAAGTACACTGTTGAAGCAGGCCCAGCCAGTAGCTGTCACCATTGTGCACTGATACCCCTGGGGTTGGGGGAGACACTGAGCACACTCTCTCTGCAACATCTCCCACTAGGCTAAGAAACTCGGGAATCAAGTCTAGGTCTCTGGCATTTGAACCTTTGGATGGGTAGAATAACAGCAATTTCTTTATCATCCTGTTAGACCAGTCCAGATGAACAGGTTATGCTCTCCAACCAGCAGGTGGAGGCAGACCAGAGCAACCTTTAGTGATATCGTCACTCTGGTGCAGCACTGAGAGACGCCAGTATTGTCTGTCTCAAGCAGGTGGCCAAGTATGTGGACTGGTGAAGCTTTGCAGATAGGCCTGTCTCCTCTGTCTTTTGGCCTGGGGTGATTGAGACATTTGGCCCAGCGTTTGCTGGGTTCCAGCACTGGTAGGCTAGAGAGGAGGATCTCAAGGGCCCCTGAGGGGGTTGGCAAGTCTGGGCCCAGACCCTCCCTTCCCTTTCACTGTCTTCTATCTGCATGTTAGGTTTATTTTTTTTCTCTTATTTTTAATGTTGTCCTCTTTAGTTGACTCTGTCAGTGTTGCTTGATTAATGCAGCTTAAAAAAAAAAGCTCTGGCAGTTGAGCTTTCCTAGGATGTCCCTTACCTATCAAGGCTCCTTTTTTGCAGTGTTTTTTGTCATCTATTGGGCTGGCTTTCTTAATTTTTTAACCACATTTTAGCTCTGCCGCAGTGCCTGTGGTTTTCACTAAGTGAGCTCTGCGGCTAACTTTTTTTTCTCCCCAAGTGCAACAGAGAAATCTCGGGATACATTTTGGCAGCAATATTGGGAACCCCCTGTGGGGGCCTGGGGCCCAATGCTGATTTTGCTGCCTCTGCTAGGGGTCTCATGATTTTCTTGTGGTGGAATGACAGTAATCTTGGATAGTTGCATGATCCTGACAGAAGGGGGAATGTGGTGGGGAGACTACATCCTCCTAACTGGCAGGCCACTGAAGGTCCTCTGGAACCCTAGGGCCTGTTCTCAGCTGGCTTTAAGCAGCAGGTCCTGAAAAAGCTCACAGGCTGTTCTCAGTCCCTGGTAGCTGCATGGCAGCCCCCCTCAAGGGAGTCTGGGTCCCTGCTCTTCCTTATGGGGGCCTCAGGGCTTCCTGGGATCTCCTCCTCTGGTAGCAAGGGGCTTAAATGCCCATCAGTAATTTTTGCTTGTCCATTCTGCAAAAGTCCAGCCTTTCCCTCTATGGAGGTTGGAGAAGAGGAGGATTCCTGTTCTTAAATAGATGAGTTGGCTGAAGAAGGGGAGTTTTCTTAGTAGAGGGAGAGGACTCATCAGTGTTTTGCCTGTTCCAAAGAAGGATCTCTTTACCCTTATTCAGGATACCATGACAACCCTGCACATTGTTGAGCCCCCTTCTAGAGTTTCCAGAAGTAGACTCCATCATATGTGGGATGTAACATCCTCTGGCTTCTTTCCCCTCCTTCAGTCCTTGCGGCGGCTCGTATCCTCTCAATGGGAGATGCTGGAGCTGAGGTTAAGGTGCTGACTCAGCTGTATCTACCTCATTGAGAGATGGGACAGTTGTTGGGTTGTCCCTAAGATGGATGCTCTGGTCAAGACTGGTGAAGTAAATGACTGTTCTGTTGGAAGGGGTACTGTGCTAAAGAAGATTCATTATAGACAAGTGGAAGCCCTCCCCAAGGGTGCCTTCATGGCATCAGTCTTGGACACTCAGCAATTTGTGTGGGCATGGTGGCCTGAGTGCATTACAACCAGGAGATAGAGCGCTTGGAAAATTGTTTGTGACCGATGCTCTGTACAACTTGATCAGGATCTCCTCTAAATCCATGGCTGCAACTGTGGTAGTTAGAGATGGTTCTGGCTCAGGAATTGGTCTACTAAGGCTGCATCCGAGTTTCAATTGAGCAAGCTCCCCTTCAAGGACAGCTCCTTGGGAAAGGACCCAGAGAAGCTGGTGAAAGGCCTGGGTGCAGCTTGCCCCAACAGAAGCTCCTGGAGAATAGGCCAGAGGTCTCAAAGGCTCTTCATGTAGAGCTCAGCGTGGAACCAGTTTAGGACCAGAAAGAGTTCCATGGCTTTTTCCTCTTGTGGGTGAAAGCCCAAGAAGAGTCAGCCCTTTCAGGGGTCTCAGAATTCCCAAGGCTTAGCAGGAGCTCTCTTGGGAGCCAGCGAGTCCTTGAAACGAGATCCAGTAGGTCCCTTCCAAGGGACATGCTATCAGGGGACATTTCCTGTTATTGTAGTTTCATTTGTAATGGCCCATATCATGTTCGACCAATGGGTCTTTGAGGTCCTGGGAAAGGGGTATGTATTGGAGTTTGTGAAGCCTTTTCGAGACTTGTGGTGCCATCTTGTGGTTCCCTGGCCAAGAGTGTCAGTTAAAGAAGCATTTCAGCCTCTCCTATAGTTCCAGGCTATTGTACCCATGTTGCCCATAGACCAAAGTCAAGGGTGGTATTCCTTTTACTTAGTGGTACCTAAAAAGAGGGGTCTTTACAACCCATTCAGGACCTGAAGGCAGTTACAGCCAAGTTATGAATACCACACACTTGCCTAGAGATCCTCCAGTTGGTCATTGTGTTGGCCCATCATGTAGAATTTTTAGCCTTCTTGGACCTTTCCAAGACTTATTTCCATAGCCCTATCTGTGAGAAGCATTAGCCATTCCTCTGCTTCTGCAGACTTGACTGTCATTTTCAGCTTTGCGTCCTGCCTTGGGCTGGCCACAGCAACTCGCACCTTCTCAAAGGTCATGGGAGTGGTGACTTCATTCCTGCAGAAGCAGGTAATCTAAGTTCACTGATCCCAAGCCCAGAGAGAGAGGCTACTGCTGCCTAAATCAACCTAAGTTGGAGAAGAGATAGGGAAGGAGGGGAAATTGGCTTGACTTTTAGAGTAGCCCAAAAGAAGGGGCACACCCACTCACAGAAACCAGAAAGAGCCAGAACAGAGCGAGGTGGTGAATAAAGAGACTATTTATTAGGTGTACACTAAAAAGAGTATTCTGACACAGCTGTGTTTCGGCTATGCCTTTGTCAGGGATAATACTCTAGAAAAAAATAATAAAACAAAACATTAAACAAAATATAATACATAAAAAGTACCATAAAGCAAAGAACAATTAAATATGAAAATTACATAAAAACATATGAAGATGAAGCAGAAGAGTGCCATAAAACAGATGTAAAAATACTGTACTGTCAAATGTGAAAGCATACATCAAAAGAGACAAAGTATAAAACATCTTGAAGCTATACAAAGAACCAGAAATAAGCACATGCATAAAACTAGGAGCAATAGAGACTGTGTAAAATCCAAGCTTAAGCAAACTTAAAAACAAGGCAGGGTCAACAGTGGTCACCAATAATAGGTAGATATGGGGAGGAGTGGCTTAGTGGCTGGGGCAAGTTACCTCAGGCCGGAAGGTTGGGGGTTCAAATCCCACTAGAGGACAGCAACCTTGGGCCGGAAGGATTGGGGTTTCTAGTCCCACAGGTGCTCCTTGTGGTCTTGGGCAAGCCACTTAACCCTCCATTGCCCATGTTCCCTGTAAGTATTAGTGTATGTGTCTCATATCCCCACGTGTTAAATGTATCCCCCAATTGTGTTGTGACCACTTTGATTGAAGGATAAGGTAGTATACAAAACTGTCTAAATAAATATCATATAAAAGATTATATAACGGATAAAAAGTTCATATAAAAGAAGCACAAGTGAAATCATAAAAATCGTAAAATAAGTCATAGTATTATAAAAGAGCTAGGAATTCACAATGGCGTGTCACCCGGCATATAATTACTAGAAGAGAGTACACTGTGATAAACTCAGGTGAACTGTAAATTAAAATATTTGTTGTTGGAGATCACATGATGCGGTGAGCTGGAAAGGTCGGTCACTATCTAGCTTCGGGGCCCTGTCCCTCTCCTAATAACTTTTACACTTTTGAAGAAATAGGTCTCCTCCATGAGCTGATTTTGTGAAGTCTACAAGCATTACTAAAGTTGGAGCTCTTGGCCGGAGTGATGGCAGTATGGCAGCGAAGGCACCACGGAAAGATAAATTACAGTCAACCGACTCTAAAATGTCAGACAGGGACAGCCTTTGAGCCCTCGCTCCAATGAGACAGCTTACATGGTGGAGGAGGTCTACTGAGCAGTGGTCCAAGCACTGAAGGATCGCCCGGATAGATTGGCGACCCAAAAGGAGGCATTCGCAAAATCGGTTGCCGATTTTTCCCAGCCGCCTCGGACAGATGGAGCAGAGAGTCTTGGTGTTCGACGAAGGAGACTGCACGATTCTGGAATGCTTGCATTGCCTCTGATCAATCCAAGAGGCAACTTGAGAAGATTGATGACCTCGAGAATTGTGGCAGGTGAAAAAACTTGTGCTTCATCGGTATAGCTGAGAACTGTACAGGATAAGGAACTCCGGTGATACCTGGAGACTTGGATCCCACTGAACCTGCCACTAGAGCAAGGCGTTGGATCAATCATCATTGAATGATCACACTGCATAGGCCCTGAGCGGAGTGGAGAGGGGAGGCCTCGCGTTGTAATAGCGCGTTTCCTCAATTTTCACCAAAAATAGTGTGCTCTTTGAACAGCAAGAGCCAGGTGCAGGAGTGACCAGAATACAGGTGGACCTTTAATCTTTCAAGACTACTCCGCCACTGTTTCAGCCCTCTGATGTGAGTTTGCTGGGGTTTTAGACATTCTAGCACTGCATAGAGTACGTTTTACTGTGGCTTATCTGGCTCAGCTTCAAGTAGAGCATGGTGTCCAACAGAAGATATTTGAGGTGCCCATGGAAGCGGCGGAGTTCTATGCAATCCAATGGCCAATTTGAACTCCCCTCAACTGTGATATCTCTGGCCTTGGGGTTCTATGATGCGGCCCACTCAGCATCCACTGTGCGAATGGGGTTGCTGTACATGCGGAGATACCTCACCAATCTGCTGGGCCTGGACCGGACCCTGGCTGGCTTTCTCACTGGAGGAGGGCAGAAGGATTTTTCTTTTCTTTTTTTTTTTTTTCTCTCTTCTGACTTTCATGCTCAGCAAATCTTATTGGGACAGACATAAAGAGTCTGAAGATTTTAATCAGCAAGACTGGAAGTGGACTCCAGTAGTTTTGGGATACAAACTTGTTCCCAGCTTGAATCCCTCGATGTTAAATAAATATGTTTTTCAATGTTAAACAGCTTGGCTTGTTTTCCAAACTTAATTATGCCTTAATGGTGGCTTAATTTCCCCTCCTATTTGTATTAATGAGCTCTACCTTTGCTTTTACTTATTTCATGATGGTGCGATCCCTCCCTGTTCCCTTAATTGCATATGTTTTTTATTATTCCCTTCACCACTGGTTTATCTTCATTTCCCCTTCAGGCTAGACACATCTTTTATCTTTATCTTTATTTAAAACTTAATATACCGCCAGAACCGAGGCATATGGCGGTTTACAATAAAAACAAAGGGAATACTGCTGGAGAAGGAAATGAAAGAGGAACGCCATTTGTTGATAGGAAAGGGACAGCGTTAGAGGAAAGGGACAGTAGGCAGCAATAACAAGAGGAATAAGTGCTCATTGGGTATCAACGAGGGGGGGAGAGGGGTGAGGAAGGTCAAAAGCTGTGCAGAAAAATAGGTTTTGAGTTTCGCTTTGAAGGCGGGAAAAGAGAGTTCCAGACGGAGGGCGGATGGCAGGGAATTCCAGAGACGAGGACTGAGAAAGAAGAAGGCGGAAGAGCGCATTGACTCAAGGCGAGCCTGGGATGGAGAGGGAAGAAATAAACGGTTGGCATGAATGGATCTGAGGATTCTTGGGGGGCAGTGAAAATGGACCAGATCGGAGAGGTAAAGTGGAATGCCGGTGTGGAGTGACCTATGTACGAAAATGAGGATCTTATACTGAATACGGAAAGGGATAGGTAGCCAGTGTAGCCGGATAAGAAGGGGGGGGGTGATATGAGCAGACCGGGAGGTGTGGGTCAAGAAACGGGCAGCAGTGTTGTGAGCCAATTGAAGTCTACGAAGTTGGGTGAGGGGAAGACCAGCTAGAGAGGCATTACAATAATCCAAACATGAAGTGACAAGAAAAAGGAGCAAGGTGGTTAGAGAAGAGGAATAAAGGAAAGGACGGACTGCACAGAGTTGCCGAAGGGTGTGAAATGAATGTTGAACAACAGAGGAAACGTGCTCTCTAAAGGTCAAAGCAGAATCCAGAGTAACACCGAGATAGCGCAGTGAGGTGACAAGAGGGATGGGAGCAGCTGAGAAAAGCGGAGCAAGAGAAGGGACTGGAGCACCAGCAGTGAACCAGATGGCCACAGTTTTCGATAAGTTAACATGCAAATAATTATCAGAGAGCCAAGAGGAAACAGAGGAAAAGAGAGACGTTGAGGGGACCAATATCGAGAGCGAGTGAATCAGTGTGATAAAGAAGAATGATATCATCTGCGTAATAATACGCAGAGATACTATGCTGTTGAATCACCGCCACCACTCCGGCCAAGAGCTCCAACTTTAATAATGCTTGTAGACTCCACAAAATCGGCTCATGGGGGAGCCCTATTTCTTCAAAGTATGAATCCCCTCAGAAAACATTCAGAGATAGGAACAGAAGTGATGGGAATCTCGAATGATTTTCAGAGACTGTGTTTATGAGGAACCAGCTAAACTAAAAGTAGATAAAGCGATGGGACCTGATGGGATACATCCGAGAATACTGAAGGAACTGGGGGATGTTCTAGAAGCTCCACTGACTGACCTTTTCAATGCCTCTTTGGAGTCAGGAGTGATGCCAAAGGACTGGAGAGAGGCACATGTAGTCCCTTTACACAAAAGCGGAAGTAAGGATGTGGTTGAAAACTACAGGCCGGTTAGTTTAACCTCTGTGGTGAGTAAACTATTGGAAATGCTGTGAAAGAGAAAATAGTGAGGTTTCTGGAGTCCAATGGATTACCAGATCCAAGGCAGCCTGGATTCACCAGAGGCAGATCTTGTCAGACAAATCTGATTGATTTCTTTGACTGGGTGACCAGGGAGTTGGACTGAGGGAGAGCCCTAGAAGTGGTTTACTTAGATTTTAGTAAAGCCTTTGATATCATTCTGCACAGGCGACTTATGAACAAACTGAGCACCCTAGGGATGGACCCTAAAGTTACTGTTTGGGTTAGGAATTGGTAGAGTGGGAGGTGAAAAAGGGTACAGGTAAATGGAGCACACTCTGAGGAGAAGGAGGTTACCAGTGGTGTACCGCAGGGATCTGTCCTTGGTCCAATTCTTTTTAACATCTTTGTTAATGATATTGCAGAAGGGCTGTTGGATAAGGTTTGCCTCTTTGCGGATGATACCAAAATCTGCAATAGAGTAGACAGCCAGGAAGGAGTGGATAACATGAGGAGGGATCAAGCAAAGCTTGAAGAATGGTCTAGAATTTGACAGCTGAGATTTAATGCTAAAAAATGCAGGGTCATGCATTTGGGCTGCAGCAATCCAAGGCAGCAGTACAGTGTAGGGGGTGAAGTACTTCTGTCCACAAAAGAAGAGCGGGTCCAGGGCATGATTGTGTCTGATCTTAAAGTAGCTAAACAGCTAGAAAAGGCGACGGTGAAAGTTAGAAGGATGCCTGGGTGCATAGAGAGAGGAATGGCCAGCAGAAAAACAGAGGTGATTATGCCTCTGTATTAGTCTTTGGTGCGACGTCATTTGGAATATTGTGTGCAATTCTGGAGACTGCACCTTCAAAAGGATATAAACAGGTTGGAGTTGGTGCACAGGGTGGCTACTAAAATGGTTAGTGGTCTTCGTTATAAAGTATATGTGGATAGACTTAAGGACCTGATGTATACTTTAGAGGAAAGGTGGGATAAAGGAGATATGATAGATGTTTAAATACCTCTGTGGCATAAATGCACAGGGGAAAAGTCTCTTGCGATTGAAAGCAAGCTCTGCTACGAGGGGACATAGCATGAGGGTGAAAGGAGATAGACTCAGGAGTAATATGTGGCAATATTTCTTTACAGAAAGAGTGGTAGATGTGTGGAATAGTCTCCCAGTGGAGGTGGTAGAGATGAGGACAGTAGCTGAATTATAAAAAAGCATGGGACAAACAGGATTTCTAAAGAAAAAAAGGGCACTCTTGTAGTTGTTATGGAAGGGCAGACTAGATAGGCCATGTGGTCTTTTTCTGCCGTCATGTTTCTATGCTGGTCTTTAACTGCCGTCATATACTATGTGTCTTACTACATCAAAGGCTAACACCTTGTAATGAAGACGTGCAGTTTATTTACAAACAAAGCAAGGATACTTTATTCAGAAAGGCAAGTAATTCCCTTAGTTACACATGAGTAGTTAGAAAAGATAACTAGAAAGCAATTAGAATAATAACTAAAAGCACTTAATTACAGAAGCATAATACTTCACTGAAAGAGTTATGAGAGAATGCAGCTATTTACAAAGAATACTTCACCAAACTGTATCATGGCAGCCCTTTACACATCAGCTGGGAGCGCTCAGCGAAGGCTTAGAAAAGTCTGTGATTCTTCATGCTGGCCAAGCAGATCTACGCTCTCCCTGTTCTGGATTTTCTCTGTACTTATATAGGCACAAATGTGTTGCAGCTAGCTCTCACACATGAGCTTTTCCCTACAGATATTCTCCACCCCATCCACCTTTGCTTGACCAGTCCCTCTCCAAACCTTGGTTTCCGGGCAGGCTTCTGACAATGCTCACCCCCCCTTGGTTTTAGAAGCTCAAAACTTCTAACATTATAATTGATGAATTCTTATCCTGTCTACATTGGCTAGGAGAATTGTTTCCAAGGCTAGGTGAATTGTCCTTTTTGTCCTCGTTAATGGGTCTCCATTTGTTTGCTAGGAGAAGGACTCCTCCCTGATCTCCCAGTATCTTTCTGTAGTTATGTAAATTGTTTCAACAGTTTAAAGCACCCCTATTTTAATGGTTTCTTTTACTCCTTAGTTACTGTTGAGGCATATTCACTGCTGAGGCATATTCACTACTGAGGCATAATCAATAGTGGCATAATCAATAGTCAAAATTCATCTGTACCACACTGTTACTGTGACCTACATATATGGGAAAACATATACAGGAACGTATTGCTCCTGTAAGGATGAGAATGGTAAGGGAGCGCCAGACTCTGAAATTACATGTTCCAAATTAACAATCCCTGTGTGCTTCCACCACACAAAGCCTGCTCCATCTAACCCTGGAGGGAATCCGCTATTACCTTGTAGCGGAAGGAGCGGGGAGCAGGAAGTGTTCAGCCCAGCAAACCATATAAGTGGTGCCATGCACGGCGAACAGGGGTAAATAGAACGTCCCAGCATATTGGCTCAACCTCACAGAGGGATCCTGCATGTAAAACATACCGTAGGTGTACATCAGGTGCCTTCTCTGGCCCTTTTCAAATCCAGGCTAAAAACACCTCTTCACTGTTGTTTTCGGATCTTGACTTATCTGATCCCCTTTGTGTTGCCTTACCATTCCCCCTAGATGTATCCCATGTCTACACCTACTGTGTTGTCAGTCTTGACTAGATTGTAAGCTCTGATGAGCAGGGACTGTCTTACATGTCTTTGCAGCGCTGTGTATGTCTTGCAACACTATACAAATGATCAGTAGTAGTAGCAATGCCCGCTCCTAAGATAAAGGCATATAGTTGAGCAGATCTCAAAGCCAGTCTCAAACGTGTCGCAGCAAACAAGCCATATTGTATCTACCCAGGTCCGGGAAGCCCATTCCCCCTTGATCCCATGGATGCTGTAAAACCGATAGCTGCACTTGGGGCCGACGACCCTTCCAGATGAGGGTGTTAACGTGCTTCTCAAAGAGGCATATGTCCTGTCGTTTAAGCAGCATAGGAAACATCTGCAGCATATATAAATCTCTTTGGAAAGAGGACCATCTTGAAGAGTGCAATCCTCCCTCCCTCCCTCCCTCCCTCCCAATGACAATGGAAGGTCACGCCATTGCTGCACCTGCTGCTCTAAATCCACCAGGAGTCCAGACACATTCACCCAGTAGAGGCAGCCTGGGAGCTGGATTCCCAGATATTTGAACATCCCCTCCGTCCACGTAAGTGGCAAACTACCTTGCCATTGACTATGAACAGTCAGGTCCAAGACTCGGATTTGTAAAGATTCAGCTTTAGTCCGGACAGTTTGCCATACTTTTTGAAGAGGCATAATAGGACCGTGAGCCCCTGCTCTGGGTCCTCCAGATGGACCAGGATGTTGTCTGCAAAGATTACAACCCGGAACTCCTCCGCTCCCACCCAGATACCACAGAAGTCAAGACAAATAGCAGGAGGGACAAGGGATAACCCTTCTTCATGCCCCGACACTAGGGAGAGGGGTAAGGCACTTATTCAAAAGTCTGGAAACGATGATCTTCTCTGTTTTGGCCACTATTGCACTTTAAATGGCTGACTTATGCTATGACTTCTCTAAATGTAGCCAGTGTTATGCTATTTGACAATAAGTTGTGTACCTAAAATATTTGTTATATTAATTGAAAAGGGGTGGGAAGGAAAGGAAGGGAAGGGGGAGGGGGGAGGGTCTTAGAGGTCTCAGAGTGGAAAAGAATAAAGGCTAATTTTTATTTATTTATTTTTATTTATTTATCTATTTCTTCTATACCCGCCCCTTCCAGAGATCAGGGCGGTTTACATGGAACAATTGCATACATTTGCATAACATTACATAGAACAAGAACTTCTTAACTTTTTACATATAACAGAACAGCAAATTGTCAGAACTATTTACAGGGTGTATACTTTTGTATACTGCTGAATTTACAGGGGGATGTCAGCGAGCTGACATTGCTATTTATAGGAATTATTTACAAGGATACATGATTCGCTATTCAGGTGTGTGTGTGTGTGTGTATAAGTGTGCGTGTGTATTGTGAAATACTATACTATAAACGTGAAACATCTGAAAAACACATACGGGAATAAAACAATGGTCTCGGATCATAAAAGACTAAAATCTAATATGTAATGTTGAATAAATGTGTGAGACTACACTATAAACCTAACCATCTGAAAAAATGCATGTGTGTTTGTGATCGCTGAGAAAATTACCAAGCCAATCAAATTGTATCAAATAGAATTATAATATACCTGTGTATGAATGCAAGGAGGCACAGAGGAAACAGAAAAGAGCAGAGGGCTCAAAAAAACTATATATGCTCCATGGACATTACCTTAGCATGAACAACGTACAGTGTCTATCAAGTAATACAACGAAACCGAGTCTCCGGGGAAACCTGACTTTTAAAAGGAGTTTAGCGCCAAAGTGTCCGCTCCAGGGTGTCCATGATAACGCAGTAAACATATGGGTTTTAAGGTCTCGGGGTATGTTTGAAGAAGAAAATAAAGCTGGTCCTATGGGGCATATAACAATAAGTTAAAAAATGGATATCATGGAATATAAAACAGATGTGTGCTGTGAGGGCTTGCGTGCATCAGTGATGCTGAGAGCTAAACTTTCGGTAGTTTAACTACTGGCAGGGTCTCCCAAGATGGACAGGTCTCAGCTGAGGTGCCAGACCAAGACAAACCACCAAATCTGGGCGGCAGCAGAATGGGACAGTGTTGACGGCGGAGGATCACATTTTTGTGACAACGGCAACATCACCAAACTTAAACTGTGCGGAAGAAAGGCCCAGCAATCTACTTCGGTATCTTGCCATGAAAACTCAATGGATAGTTACAAACAAAACAAATTGTGCTATGGTGCTGGAAGATGAGACCCCCAGGTCAGAAGGCACTCAACTAGCTACTGGGGAAGAGCTGAAGACTTTTCAGAGTAAAGCCAGCATTTATGATGTGGTTGGATCAAAAGCCCCTCGAAGTTCTGACTGCTGATGTAGCTGCGCATGACGATGAGCAGCTTAGTCTAGAGGCGTGTAAAGAGTGTCTTACAACATTGGAACATGGGAACGTTCTGTTTTAAAAAAAAACGGAATGAACCATGAACCACGACTGGTGGTTTGTAGTGGTCAAAGATATGAAATGGAACGTGTCCAAACTTGATTCGGTGGGTGTCCGCGGAGACGGAAATGGACCGGGCATGGGGGGCAGCTTTTGTCATCAGATGACTCCACTACTGGGTTCTACTATGCTAGTAAATGAAAGGACAAAGAAGAAATGGTGTTGCTTTATAATAAAGAAGAAACTTGCAAAAACTGTAAAGTGAAATACAATGCAGATCAGCGAACTCTTTAATCCTCTATTAGTCCTTAACTTAGGATTGCCCTATCAACACAACTATCATTCAAGTATATGCCCCAACAACAGCTGCCAGAGGAGAATGAAATTGCAGATTTTCTATGAACACACAGGTACAGTGCCGAAATTGACAGCACATATCAAACAGGCTATCCTGATAGTCATGGGTGACTGGTAACCGCAAAAGTTGGCCACAAAGAAGGCGGCAAAGTAGT